>CM066039.1:290990272-293780272 GCA_033557465.1 Ichthyophis bannanicus | reverse complement strand
TTCCCCCAACAGATTCATGCCCTTGTAAGTGATTTGATTACTACATAATGTTCCTGCAAGGATTCTTCTCTCCTCGAATGAAGCTTTCTTGCTTTGCTTCCATTTGAGAACATCCACTTGGAATGCACTATGAGAAGATTGGAATCACCTTTCATATGACCATTACAAGATGGTTGAGTATTTATCTATTTGTAGACTATCCAAAACTTATCGCTGTTGAGAGTCATAGATGAGGATTGCAGTTTTTTTTACTGTATGTGTCTTGTTGTAATTTGGTTTTCTATTAGTTGATGAGGGTGATTCATGTGGTCTAGCATCTTGCAGGTCTCTTTTTCCTCGCTACTCTTTACTTATTCCCTGACTCTTTTTTAATGTATTTATGTGTATTTTAGATAATGCTTTGTATAATTTTAATCTGGTTGTATGCATTTTTAATATTCTATAAATCGATTTGATATTAATAAAAAGTGGCATATAACCCATAAAATCTGAAACAGACAACAAACATTTGAGGATTACTGGTATCTTTCTATTTTTTATTGTGCTTTTGTTATTGTGATTATGAACTTGTTTCTGTGTGTTTTGCGCATATTTACTAAAGTCCACTAATGGTTAGCATGGAGTTTGGCGCAGGACTGCAGTAACAGTTATCATGCGGTAACCACTTCACACACAACTGGGCGGGGACTGGGCAGGTTAGGGTTGGAGATGGGGCGTTGCCTACACATTGCAATTAGCACGGGTATTACCATATGCTAATCCTCAATGTTGCAGCTAGTGCAGATGCACTTTGTGCCGCCTCAATGGGTGCTAATAGATGCACCTGTGTTAGCTGCAATTTCAGGTTTGGCATAGTGAGGTACTTCTCACCGCACTAACTGCATGGGGACTTGCAGGGAACGCTTCCAACAGTTAGTGTGGGTTGGCCACACATCTCGCACTCATTTATGGCACTAAATGCACGCTAAGATGCTGATTCATAATGCAGTTTAGGAAACATGCCCCTTGATTTATAAATTGTACTTTTATTGCAAGTATTGTATGATATGTATGGAGTGGAGGAGTAGCCTAGTGGTTGGGGCAAGGTACTTCAGGCCGGAAGGTCGGTGGTTCAAATCCCACTAGAGGACAGCAACCTTGGGCTGGAAGGACTGGGGTTTCTAGTCCCACAGGTGCTCCTTGTGGTCTTGGGCAAGCCACTTAACCCTCCTTAGCCCATGTTCCCTGTAAAATAGTTATCTCCAAGTTATAATGCCCTGTTCAATGTAATTTCAGTTTGTTCAATGTAAACCGCACTGATGCAGAATAGCGCGGTATATAAGAGTAAGAGTATGTAAATGATATGGTAGTTAAAACTAAATAAACAATAACACCAACAACACTGCAACCTTCTCTATAAACAGTTAAGGATGATATTGACAATTTTCTTGAAACTAGGAGCCGGCTACTGAAACCTAGGTCACAGTGCACCCTCCCCCCCCCCCCAAAAAAAAAAGTGTATTGCAGTTACTTTTTTAGGTTTTAGGGCCTGATTTACTGTTTTCCCATTTTCTATGGGAAAAAGATTAATAACTCAGAATCTTAATGGGCCACCGCACAGTGCCAACAGAAGGCAGTGGCCCCGCTCCTCCTCCCCTATCCCACCACCCCCACTGACCCTTTAAGCTACAACTGTGTGTGCTTGTCGGGAGGGGGGGGGCGGAGGGGGGCCTGCATGTGTGTGATGGAAGAGGGGTGCACCTTTTGCACATACACGTTATGATGCCCTTTACCTCTCATGCATTTATCTTTTCACCCTCCAACCGTTTGCACTATTCCCTCTCCCCCCCCCAATCAAATCCCCTCTTATTGTTCCTCCCCAACCCTCCATCTCTGTTTCCCTTCCCAGACTTTCTTCCCACTCACCTCCTGCCCCCCTCCAACCCCAACCCCTCCCCCCTTCCCCGGGGCCCAATATACAGCACTGCTAAAGCAGCTAGCCGCCGGCTCTGAACTTTAAACCCAGATATTCAATGGCAGTGCCATATCTCTGCTCCAGCACTGAATATCCAGGTTGACTGGATTACTGCAAAGCTAACCAGGCAGAGACGATATTCAGCCACTGCCCGGTTAACTTCCGCGGTGAAAGCTCAGCCAGTGTTTCCTGTGCCTGACTTTCACTACGTGTCACTAACCAAGCAGCAGCTCAATATCACCGCTCCCCAATTAGCGATGGCTGCCGCCCTGGAATACCCCCAATGCTAACTAGTTAGCATCAGTGCTCCCATGGATATTCAGTGGCACTAACATGGTTAGTAACGCTGGCTATCCCGCAGAACAGCATTTACACTGTTTGCTAGTCTGCAAACCATGTAAATGCCTTTGAACATTGGGCCCATACTCTTTATTAAAAAAAAACAAACCTGCTTCCCCTTTATATTTCTTATAGCCATCTGTGCAGCAAAATCCCTGCCTCTATTTTGTTTTTTTGCAGGCCCCAGCGGCACTTTTTCAGCCCTTCTGTCTGCGAGGATTCCATCTCCCACAGGCAGAAAGGCCGCAAAAGGACGCGATCATGGCCAAGACTGGGCTGTCTGCCCATGAGATCCCACCTCCCGCGGGCAGACTCTGCCAGTCTCGCAGCCCTTCTGTCTGTGGGGGATGGAATCCCCGTGTGCCAATTCTGCCGATCTCAGCCATGAAGCAGCTCAGCTCCCAACAGGCAGCACCAGCCCATATGTACTCTGAACCCCAGGCACCAGGTCTGAGTTTTCAGTCGCCATGGCAACCTGGTGCCTGGGGTTTGTCAAGCCCTGATGTAAGGAGTATGGGCAGAACCTAAGGAAAGCAAACATTTTCTAGAGTCATTTTTTTTCTTATTTGAATTGGGGTATTTTTAAAATAGAATCTGAGAAAACACCAGTTGTGTGACATTCACTTCTTCCTCCAATAATAGATGGGGACTGCTTCAGTGGTGTCTCACATGGTAATGTCTCTAGATGTGTTAACTTTGCACACATACCATGACAAGAATCGATCTCACCTCTATCCCAGGATATTTTTGAGATGATCTCCATCTCTCAGATTTGCTATTGGTGCTCATAGCATTAATCTAGCAGTACATTATTTCCTCTATTTGGTAGAGTCCACTTAATTGTAATTAACCCTCTTAATATTTTTCATCAACTTCTGTAGGCTATCTTTTGCTGCAGTGGGACCATGAACAAGTTCACCATGGCTTATATCTGCAGCTGGGATGTGTTCAGTGAGTGGTCTGGAGTGTGCTGGCCCCTGGCAATGTTGAGGTGGGTCATAATTATAGTTTCAAAGTTCTTTAAGCATCGCTCCTCAATTACACTGAACTTCTGGAACAGTCACACACATGACTTCACATGGCTTCTAATTGGCTCTAACTAGGTGATATCATTTATGACACCACAATCAGCATGGACCAATACATTTAATTAATGTAACATAGAAAACAATGGCAGATAAAGACCATATGGCCCATGCAGTCTGCTCATCTGTAAGAACTATTAAGTTCTACAATCCCTTCATCTCCCTCAGAGATCCTCTGTATTTACCTCATGCTTTCTTGAAATCAGATATAGTTCTTGTCTTCACCAGGAGGTTGTTCCACACATTCACCACCCTATCTGTAAAAAAATATTTCTTCAGATTACTCCTGTCCAGCCCCTTTCTCCTTCATCTATGATGCCTTGTTCCAGAACTTGCTTTCAATTGGAAGGAGGGCCACCTTTTGAGCATTGATTTCTCTATTACTCCTCTCCCACCTTTCCTCCAAAGTATACATATTGCAATCTTTAAGTCTATCCCCATGTCTTATGATGAAGGCCACAAACCATTTTAATAATTAACTTTCTTACTGTCTACCCAAGGCTGCTGGGTGAGTGAGATGGCAAAAAAATGACAACAGTAAAATGTTAAATTGACTAAGGGTATTACCACTTGATCTGTGCACTCTCTAAATACAACATAGGCCATAGGGAATATAGATTCCCTATAACTGAATCAGTTTTGGATTCAGGAATATGTTTAATTGCATATTCCTCTACATATCTGCCTTATGGTTATTCCTAGAGCTAAGAATTTTATCAGCCCCTATCCACAAGTCACTCTGTAGATCAGAAGCAACTGAAGGTGTGGCAGGTGAAGACCTGTGATCCACAGTGTCTGACATAAGCAAGCAAGCCTAACTAGCTTGACCTGTAAATTAAGCTTGTGAAGAGGCCCATAGGAATTGCACATCCCCCAATATGCTGCTGTAGAATTAGAACTCAGTAAAAGCATTGATTTAGCTTAGACAAGCAGAACAGATGGAAAAATACAGAGAAATATGTTTAAAACTGCTGACAGAGAAATTACAGAGCCCTGCTTCCCTACACGTACAAACTAGCTCAGTGGCCTTGAAAGTAGGAAAGTAACAAGTTGGTGAACTGGCCATTGTAATTGGGACTAGAAGGGGGGTAAGCAGGTGTTGAGCCCACTGAAAGAACATAATTGGATAATCATATCAGTACCGGGACCAATAGAAGGGGTACGGGAGGTACGGGAGGTTATCGGGACCAATGAAATGTTTTTCTATACCTAGAATGGAGTAAAAATCTATAAAAGTTGTTGTATTGCCAGAGAACATCGCTCAGCCATTTTGAAATTGACTTTGCTTGAGACTTGTGCACAAATAAATGATTTGGACCTTCTGAACAGACTCCTGGTATTATTGGTTTGTCTGCGCTCTGCTGCTACATATTCTTGGTGCGTTGGCCGGGAAGTTGTGGAATCAGAGTGTATATAGGGCAATATACCACGACTTTCCGCCTCTATAGGTTTGGTCCTGCCGGGATCGCGCCTTTCCAACGGGGGCTGCTCCCTGGCGCCGCCGGTCCCTTGTATCGGAGGGAGCTGGTCGGACCTCGGCGGGTGCCGGACCCGGCTGGAGCCAACACCTCGAACCCGAGTGAGGGGAGTCCGAGGTCCAACTCATGCGCCTGCTTGGGAAATTTGAGGACCGGATCCGGTGAGTAGAGTTTTGATTTTGTACGTCTAGACAGATAAGAAAGAGCAGTACTGCCACTTGAATCTTGCATGGCCATTTGAATTTTGCTTGGAACTTGGAACTTGGTAAGAGAGCTTGATTACCTCTCAAAGTCGGGCCGAGTACCCCTGCGTAAGAGAAGCAGGGCGAAACCCTCGTCTTTCTAGTATTTGAAACTTGCTTGAGACTAGTCAGAATAGATAGAAATGAATGCATTCTGGGATACGTTGCTAGCATGATTGAGTGAATGAAGTGTGAATGAGAGGTCTGGCAGCACGGACCAAGCGAAGGCGGAGCCCTGAGTAGCGCATTTCCTGACCGGGCGACCGCATTCAGGTCGCAAAAAGGGGGAAGCGATTGTCGTCTTGTCTTGTTATTTGTTTCCCCTATACGTTTCTAGGACCGTGAGGACCCCTTACCCACGGTCCGCCCTCCTTTTCCCTTCTGTCTGTTGTTGCGCGCACACATCGAAATGGGAGGGGCGGGGTCTACTAGGAACACTCCATTAGAATGTATGATCGCACATTTTAAAGAAGGATATTCCGGAGACTATGGTATTAAAATGACTGCAGCTCGTTTACAGATTTTGTGTACTAGGGAGTGGCCCGATCTAGACCCTACCTGGCCCCGAGAGGGAACCTTTAATGTAGGAATTATTCAGTTAGTGCACCGTAGAGTGCGAATAGCGCACCCCGATCAGTACCCCTATATAGATTCCTGGTTAAGTATTTGTGAAGATCCGCCCCCTTGGGTGAAGCGCTGTTATGAAGAACAGTGCAAAATAATGTTAGCAAAGACAGACCATAGTCAGAAAATAGAACAGCCTAGAAAGAAAGGGTAAGGTGAAAAGTCCAGGAAGAAACCCATCCTGGTAGATCCTGATTCCCCAGAAGTGATCACCCGACAGCCCCAAACCCAGCGCCCAGTGAGAGTAGCCCCACGTCCTGCCCCAGAGCCTCGGAGACAGCAGGAATGGGACCCAACCCCCGAGCTATTACCCAAAGAGCAGGTAGATGAGCTCCCTTTGATTGAAGAAGATGATTCTACCGAGACAGAAAAAGGAGAATCAGATACAGAAACAGAGAAGGAAGAAGCTGAAAATTCCCCGAGTGATACTGACAGTGTAAAAGTGGCTGCCAGTGTTAGCTCGCCAGTGAAAAGTAAATCTAAAGTAAAGCACGAAGAAAAGAAGAAAATAACCCCTGATAGGAAAGTTACGAAAATATCTCTCAGATCCCAAAAGACATCTACTGCCAAGACGATGCCTTTACGACAAGTCCCGGGAATACCCATAAGAAATGAAGATAATGAGGTGGTGGCGGGACCCCTAAATTATGTGTATGTCCCCTTCTCTACCACTGATTTGTTAAATTGGAGGACACATTATGCCTCCTATACCAATAAGCCCCAAGAGCTTACAGAATTAGTGAATACTATTATGGAAACCCACCAACCAACATGGGCAGATTGCCGCCAGCTCCTGTCCACCTTATTTACTACAGAGGAGCGGACACGAATTAGAAAAGCAGCTATAGACTGGCTGGCAGATAACCCTGTAGCTCCAGGAGAAAGGGGGGAGGAAAGAATAGATAATCGGGAAGCAGCCCAGAGAGAATTCCCAAATGAAGACCCCCGATGGGATCCCAATACAGAAAGAGGATCCAGAGCCCTAGCCCATTTTCGCCAAGGCTTTATACAAGGCCTGAAAAGGGGGGGCCAAAAAGCTATGAATCTCTCCAAAGTTACTGAAGTTACACAAGGCATAGATGAGAGCCCGGCAGTATTTTATGAAAGATTAACTGAAGCATATAGAATGTATATTCCCTATGATCCCGATGCACCAGGAAGTTTATGCATGGTGAATTCTGCTTTTGTAAATCAGTCTCAACCAGACATTAGACGTAAATTACAGAAATTAGAAGGGTTTGCGGGCATGAATGCAACTCAGTTATTGGAAGTCGCTCATAAAGTGTATGTGAATCGTGATAATGAAAGGCAGAGAGAATGTGACCGAAAGATGAAGAAGAAAGCTGATTTTTTGGCTGCGGCCATAGTTGAACAGAAAAGGGGAGGTACCCCTAGTCGACGGAGTAGAGGAAGGGGGTGGGGCTGAGGTGGAGGCCGGCCCCAGCTAGGCAGGAACCAATGTGCCTACTGCAAGGAGGAGTGACATTGGAGAGATGCATGCCCGCAACTCGAAGACGCCCATCAAGATGACGAAGACAATCATCAATGGAGAGAAGAAAGACGAGGCCGTCCCCGAAATCGCGGAGGAGCCAATCGAGAGCAATACCAACGAGAAAGAGGAGAAGCCGTGCAAGCATTGGCCACAACAGCCCATGATGAAGATGACGTGGATTAGGACAGACCGGGCTCCGAATTTGCTTTAGGTCTCCAGGAGCCTATGGTCGGAATACAAATAGGAGACCAAGTTATGAACTTTATGGTTGATACTGGAGCAGAACATTCAGTAGTAGACAAGAAGATAGCCCCATTTTCTACAAAAGCAGTCACTATTGTAGGAGCAACTGGTGCCAAAGCTACAAAATCTTTTCTTCAGAATCGCATATGCAGTCTAGGAGGACAACAAATAACTCATCAATTCCTTTACATGCCTGAATGTCCAGTGCCGCTACTGGGACGAGATATGTTAGCCAAGCTGCAAGCCCAAATATCCTTTACTGAAAGAGGAGAAATGCAAATGACAGTAAATTCTCAAACCAAACCAGCAGGAATGATGCTGCTTACAGTTCCCCGAGAAGAAGAATGGAGATATTACAGTGATGAAACTGTTCAAGACACTTATTTTGAACAAACTTTGAAAAGTATTGATGCCCCACCTGGAGTATGGGCAGAAGGAAGTCCTCCAGGCCTAGCCAAACATATAGCTCCAGTAATTGTAACCCTGAAGCCTAGTGCTACACCAGTACATGTCAAGCAGTACCATCTCCCAAGAGCTGCAATTGAAGGTATCCATCGTCACTTGCAAAGACTACTAGAACATGGCCTACTAAAAGTATGTCAATCCCCATGGAACACTCCACTTCTGCCAGTGAAAAAGCCTGGAACAGATGACTACCGCCCAGTGCAAGATCTAAGAAGAGTGAATGAAGCAGTTGAGACTATACACCCAGTTGTGCCAAATCCTTACACTCTTCTAGGACTAATTCCTGCTGAAGCTACCCACTTCACTGTTCTAGATTTAAAAGATGCATTCTTTTGCATAAGATTAGCCCCTGTAAGTCAGATATTATTTGCATTTGAATGGCAGGACCCCATCTCTGGAAGAGGGGGCCAACTTACTTGGACACGATTACCCCAGGGATTCAAGAATTCGCCTACCATCTTTAGTGCTGCACTAAATCAAGACCTTTCAAGCTATCCAGTGGCCCCGGGGAAGAGAGTGCTTCTCCAATACGTGGACGATCTGCTGATAGCTGCTGTATCAGAAAGTGAATGTATACAAGCCACTAAAGACCTCCTGCAGTTACTAGATGAAGCTGGATACAAAGTTTCCAGAGCAAAAGCACAACTATGCCAAAAAGAAGTGAAATACTTGGGCTTCCGTATAACCAAAGGAAGCCGAAAATTAGGCAGAGAGAGAAAAGAAGCAGTATGCAGAATTCCAACCCCAACTAACAGAAAGCAAGTCAGAGCCTTTCTGGGAGCGGCAGGATATTGCCGAATCTGGATTCCCAACTTTGCCCAAATTGCCAAGCCACTGTATGAAGCCACAAAAGGAGAAGAAAAGTCGCCACTGGAGTGGGGACCTGAGCAGGATACAGCCTTCAAGACGTTAAAGGAAGAATTGATGTCATCACCAGCCCTTGGACTACCAGATGTTCACAAGCCTTTCCACTTGTTTGTACATGAAGCACAAGGAAATGCCTTAGGCATGTTAACTCAGAAATTGGGAAATTGGGAGCGACCTGTAGCATACCTATCAAAACAATTGGACACTGTGGCCAAAGGTTGGCCACCTTGCCTGAGAGCAGTTGCAGCCACAGCATTGTTAGTGAGTGAAGCAGACAAGCTCACACTAGGACAGAATCTACGAGTCACCGTGCCACACGTAGTCCTTGCCCTTATGGAACAAAAAGCAAATCATTGGCTCACCAATTCCTGAATGTTGAAATACCAAAGCATGTTATGTGAAAATCCACAGATACAACTAGAAGTGAGCCATGCCTTAAACCCAGCCACATTGATACCTATCAGTGAAGAACCCCCAGAACATGACTGTATAGAAGTCATGGACACTGTCTTTTCAAGTCGACCTGACCTAACAGATGTGCCCATAGATAATCCTGACCAAATTTATTACGTAGATGGAAGCAGTCTCATCATCAATGGACGACGCTGCGCTGGATATGCAGTAGTCACTCAACATGAAGTCGTTGAGTTATCAGCTCTAGCCTCAGGTACATCAGCCCAGAAAGCAGAATTGATAGCACTTACTCGAGCACTACTGTTAGGTGTAAAACTTGTGTTAAATGTATATACAGACTCTAAATATGCCTTCACTACCCTACATGCCCATGGAGCTCTCTATAAAGAACGAGGGCTCATCACATCCGGAGGAAAATCAGTCAAGTATGGCCCAGAGATATTAATGTTACTTGATGCAGTATGGGCCCCAACTCGTGTAGCTGTTATGCACTGCAGAGGACATCAAGCAGGAAAAGGAGAAGTTGCTCGAGGAAATAGGTTTGCAGATTAGCACGACAAGCAGCCTCAGCACGACACGCAGCCTCAGCACGACAAGCCTCAGCACGCAGCCTCAGCACGACAAGCAGCCTCAGCACGACAAGCAGCCATGACAGGACAAATTTTGCCACAAGCTATGCCATTGCAGGCAGCATTGTTTCCAGTACCTTGGACACCACGATATACCACCAAAGAATTAAATTACTATTGTAACAAGGAAGATGGAATACTGAAAGATGGGTGGATTGAGCTGCCACCAGCAGAGGGTAGTCAACCCCCAGGACGAATAGTAATTCCCGAAGTATTAGGTCCAGCCTTTGTCAAAGCGTTCCACGAAGCCACCCACTATGGAAAAAGTGCTATGGAAAGAGCACTCAGACCACATTTCTGCATTACCATGTTAGCAGCCCTATCAGCTTCAGTGGCACGCCAGTGTTTAATTTGTGCCAAAAATAATGCCAAGCAAGGTCCCACACCACCACCCCGAGTTCAGTCAGGAGGTGTAACCCCGATGCACCACCTGCAAATTGATTTTACTGAAATGCCAAAAGCCAATGGATATCACTACCTATTAGTATTAGTTTGTACTTTCTCTGGGTGGGTAGAAGCCTTCCCAACCAGAACTGAAAAAGCTTGAGAAGTCACCAAAGTTTTACTGAGATTGTCCCTAGGTTTGGAATTCCAGCAGTAATAGGGTCAGACAATGGGCCCTCATTTGTCTCCCAGATTACTCAACAGTTAGCAAAAGCCCTACAGATACAATGGAAGCTTCACACTGCATACAGACCCCAGAGTTTAGGGAAAGTTGAGCGAATGAATCGTACCCTAAAGGCCCAAATGTCTAAGCTTTGCCAGGAGACACGCCTGAAGTGGCCCCAAGTGCTCCCAATAGCTTTACTCAGAATACGCTCAGCTCCTGTGAAGTCAACAGGCTTTTCCCCTTTTGAAGTTCTGTATGGTAAACCCCCACCAATAGTGCAGGGAATTAAAGGAAGTCTAGCCCAAATTGGTTCAGAAATAACCAGGCAAGAACTCCTAGCTCTTAGTTTTGTTCTGCAGACTCTCCATGCGTGGATCCAAGACCAGTTGCCTATCAACTTGACGGAACCCCTGCATCCCTACCAGCCTGGTACCTCGGTGTGGATCAGAGATTGGAAGAAGACACCGTTGGAACCCCATTGGAAGGGACCGTATACCGTCATCCTGTCTACCCCAACTGCAGTAAAGGTAGCGGAGATCGATTCCTGGATCCACCACAGCAGAGTCAAGCCCGCAGCAAATCCAGAACCTGAACAGTGGATAGCAGAGCAGCATTCTGATGCACCTTTGCGAGTTACTCTGAGACGGCAACCAGCAGCTTAGACACTTTATCACAGTGTGCCTTACAGTAGCCAAGTCTTTCGAAGAGGATTGCTGTTTCCCATACAGCAAGAGTTTGTTTCAACGAACCCAATGCGTGTGACTTTACATGCTACTTTGATAACTGCATTGATTAACCATATTTCCGAGCCAACTAAGACTGATTAGTTGGTTAATGCGTGATGAACAGTTTAAGGATCTTCAATCAACACTCAGCACCCGTTGAATTGCTTCATTAGCAAACGGGACGAAGAAAAGAACGCCGTGGTCAAGATCTGCAAGCTGAGGATTCAGAAGAACTCCAATCAACATGTATCTTTATCTTTGCTTTGCCCTGGTTGCCTATCTTGGAGGCTCTGAACTAACTTATGCATTGCCTCCATGCACTGCATGCATTACTTTCACTCGGACTGGAGCGAAAGTAACTCAGACTCTGCTTTACCATTCTTATTATACCTGCACTGGTAAAGTGACTCGGTGTATTTATAACACCACTGAACTAAATGTTTGTATTAAAGGTAAATCTAGAGTATGCTATAATCCGCATCAGAATCCATCCTATTACACGTTGGAAATACGATGGAATGATGCAGATGGACCTTTAATCAATGCCACACAACCACTTAGAGATTCTAGTAAACCTGCTGTTTTGAAGTTTGATGCATGTGATGTTATAAACAGAGATAGTCGCTCCAAATGTGGTACCTGGGAAAAAGCATACCGTAATGATCATAAGTATATGTGCCCAGAAGGTGCCACAGGATGGGGGAAGTGTACAGGTAAGAAGGGTTCATATAGTACTGCAACAGTAGCAGATTACTATTGCCCAAATTGGGAATGCGTCTTTTATGCTACATGGAATGCTGGTATAGTAGAAGAAGATATAGATAATCGAGTGGCCACTTTAACTAAGTCAAAACCAGATGACAAATGTAAGAAAGGTGCCTGTAACCCTTTACAATTATGGATACGTAATCCTAATGTATGGAAACAAGGATACAAGTTTGGTTTACGTATCGCAGGTTCCGGATCAGATCCAGGAACCATTGTGTATATAAGATTGAATACCCAAGCCCACAGGTCATCTAAATATCACATCCATAACACTTTCTATGAGGCCATGCATGTAAATAAGTTTGAGATCCCTCATCCTTCTCAGAATTTATTCTTAGAATTAGCTGGAGCGGTAGTATCTAGTCTTAAAATCTCAGATTGTTATTTCTGTGGCGGAACACAGATGGGTGACCAGTGGCCATGGGAAGCCCAAGAATTAAATTATTCTCTGACTTACAATCAGACTGAATTACACAAGACTACTAGCGAATGGGTGTTAGCGCACTCAATTGTTGGACGTCTTTGCTATGCCAGAACTGGACCTCAGTTTACCCAACAGGTAGGACAGCTAGTCTGTCTCAACCAAAAGATTTATAATGCCACCACCAAAAAGACGTCATGGTGGTCAGGAGTCAAAAGACCTGAACCTCCTAATCCATTAGCCAGATTTCCTGAACTTGCTGGTTTATGGACTAATCTCGCCAAATCCCATGCTTGGCAAGCCCCACCTGGCCTGTATTGGATCTGTGGAAACCGAGCGTATGCTCGACTCCCACCACACTGGGGAGGAGCATGTGTCTTAGGGACCATCAGACCTTCTTTCTTTCTCCTACCCACAGAACATGGAGAACAATTAGGATACCCAGTATACACTACTCACAGACACAAAAGAGCACTAAGACAGAAGAGAGCACCTCTGCAGATAGTAAGTGGGAAAAATGGCAGGGTGATGACTGGCCACAAGAAAAGAATCATTGATTACTATGGACCTGCCACTTGGGAACAAGATGGCACATGGGGCTATAGAACCCCAGTTTATATGATTAATCGTATTATCCGCTTACAAGCAGTAGTTGAAATAATAACTAATGAAACTAGCCAAGCTCTCACACTTTTAGCTAGACAGAGTACCCAAATGCGCACTGCTATATATCAGAATCGCTTAGCACTTGATTATTTGTTAGCATCTGAAGGAGGAGTATGTGGTAAGCTGAATTTAACCAATTGTTGTTTAAAAATAGATGATAAGGGTCAAGTAGTTGAAGAACTTGCTGAAGATATGCGAAAACATGCTTATGTGCCAGTACAGACTTGGCACCCACTAAGATTACCTAACTGGTTTGCTAATATTTTCTCATGGTTAGGAGGACTTAAGACTTTCCTTATATTAGTACTAATAATCATTGCTGTGATTTTTCTGTTGCCATGTATAATCCCATGTTGCATGCGTTCTATTCACAATGCTATTGAAAGTACAGTAGAGCGGAAGACCGCCACTAAGATTCCCTATAACTGAATCAGTTTTGGATTCAGGAATATGTTTAATTGCATATTCCTCTACATATCTGCCTTATGGTTATTCCTAGAGCTAAGAATTTTATCAGCCCCTATCCACAAGTCACTCTGTAGATCAGAAGCAACTGAAGGAAAGTTGGGAGGGACTGTGTAGCTAGCTTATTCTGCTATCCATAGAGAAAACCCATTATAGGTAAGAAACCTAGTTTTCTCCATGGACAAGCTAGATAAGGCAGCCACAATTCTTCTGAAACCAGCATCTGAGCTGGATTGCTGATCCAAACAGTAATGTGCGGCAAATGTATGAATAGAAGCTCAGGTGGCTGCTCTGCAAATGTCCAAGACAGACGAAGAGGGGATAGCAACAGGCAGCAAGGCAGTGACAACACTCTCAGTGGGCTCATGATAGACCAAGATGGCACGAAGGTGCACCCTGACAGAAGTGGTTCTTAGTCCCAAGTGATACAGATGAAGCAAATAGCATAGAATATCAACAGTAAGGCAGGTATATATGTCCAAGATGTTGCCCTTGCACCATATAGAGAATCGTTTCCACTTGAGCTCATAGGAAATTTTAGTAGATGAGTCGCATGAGGCCAACAGGATGTCTTGAATGCTTGAAGGATAGCCCCCTATTATTTGACTTTCGCCATCCAAACTGACAGTTCTTGCTGAGGGATTGGGAGGAAGGAGGATGCCATCTTTCAGAATAATGGTGTTGGGCATACAGGTAGATGGATGGTTCAGAGTGAGTCATAGCAGGCATAGAAACCAGCTCTGCCTGGGCCAGTGAAGGACAATGAGAATCATATGCACCGTGTCTTGATGGAGCTTGTGGATGATTTTAGGGATCAAAGGAAGGAGGGAGAGGGGAGGTGTAAAAGAGCTGTTGGGTCCATGGAATGGAAAAGGCGTCTTGAGCGAAAATGTGAATGGACAGTTTCCTGGAACAAAAGAAAGGGCACTTGGCATTGGCTTCCATCACGAAGAGGTCAATGGTTGGAAGTACTTCAGCATTGGAACAGGTTGGCTGTTATAGTCTCATGTAAGACCCCCTTGTGAAGATTGAGGCATTTGCTGAGATCATCTGCAAGAACGTTTTGAGACCCCAGAAGGTAGGAAGCTATCAGGGAGATGTCTGATGCGATAGTGAAATTCCATATCATCATGGTTCCCTTGCAAAGTCACCAGGAACCCATGCATCCCGCTTGTTGAGATAGTACATTGCCACATATCTGTCTTGATGAGGACTACCTTGTATGCCAGCCACTGATGAAAAACTTGAAGGGTATATATGGCAGCTCTGAGCTTCAGATGATTGATATGCAACTCCTTCTCTGAAAAAGCCCACTTGCCTGGGGTCTGGAGGTAAAGAGAGTGGGTGTCAAATCCTTGTGGCCTTAGGCAAGTCATTTAACCCTCCATTGCCTCAGAAAAATCCAAGTTATCAATGTCCCTGTTTAATGTATATTACCAAGTTTAAGTTACAATGTAAACCACTTTGACTGAAATGATAAAGTGGTATATAAAACCTGTCAAATAAAATAAAATAAGCCCATGATGGAGGCATCTGTGGTGAGAATCATCATGAAGGGAGGCTGCTTGAAGGACTTCCCTGCTAACAAATGTGGGCAATGTAACCACCATCTGAGTGCCTCATGAAATACAGTGGAATGGAATTTTGGTGGAAAGAGGCTGAATGATTATATCTATTGGGACCTCAAGTGCCATTAGATGCAATGCTTCTGCAACTTTGTGAAAGGAACCACATGCATGGAAGCTGCCACGTGGAATAATACTGCAGGGCATGGGAGGCCAGGTGAATAATTTTGTTGATGCATGGCTGCAATAGAAATGCTTCAGCAGACGGGGACACAATGAAAGCGCCGGTTAACTCCAGAAACTGTGATCAAGTGAGAAAAACTTGGCAATGTTGATTAAAAATCCCAGGAAATTGGGAAATTGTAGAGTGGACTGAGAAGGTTTGTGAGGGGAGCTCCCAGTCATCCAGGTAGAAGACACAGATCCCTTTGTTTGCAGAGGTGCACTGCAGCCACGAGCACACACTTGGTGAAGACTAAAGGAGCCAATGAAAGCTGAAGGGGGAAAACCTGAACAGATAGTGCTTCCCCAGAAGGCAGTAGTGGAGGAACTCATACAGTTACAGAAGGATGGTGTCAAACAAGTTCATCTTGAATGTCTCACACGTCATGGCTGGCTCAGTTCTCAGAACTCAAGGATGGGCCATAGACATCCTGACTTCTTGGGAATGAGAAAGTAGTTGAATTAGAGGCCCTGGTTGATCTCTGAAGGTGACACCTCCTCTATGGCATTGGCATGGAGGGCTAGAACCTCCAGTTGCAGGATATGCTAAATATCCATGGAATGTGTGGATGGATAAAGATAAGGTGAAGCATAAAAAGTGGGGGGATGCTGAAGTCTAACACAATACCCTGAGTGTATGATACAGAGGACCCAGGAATCAGTTGTGATATCTGCCCAGCGTTTATAGAAAAGAGAGACAACCCAACACTGGAGCACATTGGTTGTCAAAAGGACTGCTTGTTCTTTTGAGTGTTAGTCAAGGAATTTTTCTGTTTTCATTCCCTAGGCTTTGTGCTAAAGTAGTTAGAGCACTGGTTGCTGCGACTCGTGGAACAGCATTTGTAGTACGACCTCCAATTGGAGGACTAACATGTTTTCGTGGCCGCATGAGAGTTGACATCCTCTGTTGATAGGGTCAGCAATGTACTGCAATTATCTTTGATGATGGTCACCATCTCTTTGACTTTCTTCTCAAAAAGATTGCTCCCTGTGCATGGGGCATCTATCAAGTGATCATGGATGTCTTTTCTAAAACCTGAAGCTGTAACCATGCCAGCTGCCGAGTGCTATGGCAATGGCCGCTCTTCTGGTTGCAGTGTCACAGCTGTCAAAAGCCAGTCTAATGAGGTACTTTACACACGCAATATCCTCAGTGACATCCAATAAAGGAGACTGTCTATCATTAGACAAGAAATAGACAGTGGCCTGCATTCTTTTGATAATGGTATAAAGATACAGGGCCATTGAAAATGGTGGGCCGAAATGTGAGAAATGAGCATAGTTGCTTGCAAGGCTTTCCTGCCAATGGAATCTAAGATTCTGTGTTACTTACCCAGTGAGTAGATGGAATGATTGCAGAACTCTTTGCTTTCTTAAGGGCCAACTCAACTATAAGAAAGTGATGCAAGAGTTGAGGCTTGTCATAGCCAGGTACTGACTGGACCTTGTATTTGAGGTTGAGGTGCTTAGCTATCAGTGGCCCTTTAAGAGGAGGTATGTCCGATTTTCAAAAGGAGGTGCTGCATCAAGAAATTCTGTGCTGTTGTGCTCCAGGGGTATTACACAATCAGTGCTTGTTTCTGCACCATGCCTTGCTCTGCGCTAACCCCAGAGTGGTGGGAGGACCTGGAACCTTGGTGGGAGGAGTGTTGGGAGAGTCCATGGGAGGCTCCCTCAGTGGAAACTGTTATTGCAGGGCATGAGAATTACCACATGCTGATTCACGCATTGTAATGCTGAATGGGCAGGGTAGGGGCAGAAAGTGGCATGTGGTTAGCACACTGCACTTAGTGTGAGGAAACATATTGCGCAGTCAATGTTGCCATTAGCGCAGGTGCACCTAATACCACCACAGTTGGTGGAGTTAAGTGCACCCACAGTCTTTGCGCTATTTATTTTATTTATTTGGCTGTATTTATATATCGCTTTTCACGGAGGTCAAAGCAGTTTACAAGGAACTTGATTTTACAACTAAAGTTTACATCGAAAACAGGTAACTTTATACAAAGGAAAGGAACAGTGGTTAACTTAAATTAACTATGTACAGGTTGATAAACTATTTACATGTGCTTGTCATATCTTGTCCTTCATGTGGATTCAGAAATGCTGCTCGCGGGTGGGGTTAGGAGGGTGTGGGGGCGAAGTGGAGGGTGAATAAGTGAGTCTTGAGGAATTTGCGGAAGGATAAGATAGTTTCTTATGTGGGCAGGAAGACAGTTCCAGGCAGTTGGGGCGTGAAGTTCAAAGGATCTGGTACGGACTTGTTGGGTGCATTTTGTTACATCTTGGGGGGTAGTTAGCGTGTTCATTGTGGAGGTTCGTCATGGTCTGTGCGAAGGCTGTGGGGTGATGAGGGAGCGAAGGTGGGTGGATGATTGATGCTTCAGGCTTTGTGAATCACTAGAAGGATTTTGTAGAGGATTCTGCTTTGCAGGGGAAGCCAGTGGAGATGTTTGAGGATGGAGGTGATATGTTCGTATTTGGAAGTTCCCATGATGCTCCTTGCTGCTGTGTGGACAGCCGTTTGAAGAAGATGGAGTGTTGATTTAGATGTAAGTATGCACCCATGTGTTAATTGTCGGGAACATACTGGTTACGTTGACAGTTAATGTAGAGGCTTTGCATTTAACATATGTTTAGCGCTAAAACTAATGCACTTCAGTAAAAGACCCCTAAGATTCTTTGTAATCAAATTTCTCCTCGCCATTAAAGTGACCCCTGATGTTATGTTGTATTGTTCTTATGTATTGCCTTCCTGAACAAAATTGTGACCCAAAATGAATTAAAATTTTTCCAGTTCAGTTTAATATAAGATGTTTACTGCATGCAAGGGGAATCTAGCTTCAGGGCGCAAAGGAAGAAAGCAAATTTTGTATTGAACAAGACAATCTAATTAGACACAGCTGAGAATGAAAGAAAAAAAGCAGAAAGAATAGAAATGCAACAGCCACTCCTCCTCCCTCACCCCCTTGCATCTTCTGCCCTGGAACAAGCCACAGCTGTCCTGGAAATGATTCTGATTCACTCTTTAATTGTATTCTTTTCCTAGCTGTGATAATTGGATGGGCCATTGATATTGCTTACTTAGCTCCCTCCCTTTTCCCCGCTGCCTGGCTTCCTTACATAAAGTGACATTCAGATGTTCTGCGATCATCATTAGCGTGGAGGGGATATTTAGGAGACATGGCCTGATTTAGACAGATTTAAGGGGAGCAAAGTTTGGCCGGCTTGAACTTTAGGGCTGCTGACACTGCAGCAGATTAACAAAGAAAGAGAATTGAATAGTCTTTAATAAAAATGATAATAATCCTACAATCTTTTCAGCGTTTGCTTTTGATTCTGATTTCTACCCATGCCCTTTTCCAATCTAATTGTCTATACTTCAAAATTATATGCTTTAGTGTTGTGGCATCCAAGGCTGGGGATAATGCCTGAGTGATCGAAGGTGAGGGATTCCTCATGGAGTACTGTGAGTGGAAAACCTTGTTTTCCATAGACGATCCCTTCTCCCCCAACCCCCCTCCTTTCCTTCGCTCGAGAATTGCAGTGGTTTATGCTCCTTTAGACTCATCTTAAAACCCTTATGTGGGCAGTTTTAATGCAAGTACTTTATGCATATTTTCAAAGCAAAATGACCTGGGCTATTTCTCTTTGAAAACTATCAAATGCTTCATGACTTATTGATGAAAGAATCCACATACTTTTTTTTTTTTTATTTAAAGGCAACACAATAGTACAACATAGTCAAAGAATCCACATACTTTGAGCTATTTGTGCCAGTAGTGAGGGGACAAAATAGTGCGAGTGCATTTGGAAACTGAATGTATGAGTTAGTTTTCCTCTGTAACCTAAACATGACCATGAAAACGTCTTTTTTTCCTCACGGCTAATAATATGCAAATATTTGAGAAGGGCCAATTTCAATAAGCATGTTATACCTCTCTGTCCTAACCTTTGCAAATTACCGTTTATACAAGATGCAGCAAGCTAGTGTCCAGCCTTCGAGTCAGTGCTGACTCCTGGCGACCCAACAGCTCCTGGGTTTTCTTGGCAGTGTGACCAGAAGTAGATTGCCAGGCCTTACCCCAGAGGCAATGGAGGGTTACTTGACTTGCCCACGGCCACAATGAATGGTGGTGCAAATTGAACCATGGTCTCTTGGTTATCAAGCAGTGCTCAAGCCACTAGTCAAATCCTCCACTCCCTGACTCCACATAAGTATAAGTATAGACTTTTCTAGAAATGTGAATCTTATACATGTAACCTGACCAGGAAGGCAAGCTATGTGCATATGTTTGCTGAAGGAGGCGAGTAAAAAGCTGTAGGAGCGCAGTGGGGGTTTTAGAGCCACTGTGCTGGCTGACCTGGCTGTCTCTTCCGTGTCCTTGTTGGTGCAGTCTGTCTGGCGGTGATCCGGCGAAGGAGGAACTGCTGGCGCAGTAAAAACGGAGGTGGTGGTATCTTCCCCTTTTATGCGCTGTCTCCAGGAGCTGTTAGAACTGCTGCTGCTGCTGGAGGTTCTCTTCCAGCGCTGACCGTGACTTCTCCTTCTTCAGTGTGTGTGGCGCAATCCCAGGGACTGCCTCCGTCTCTGTGATGAGAGAGATCCTTGGCTGGTGGTGCCATGCGATTGGGGAGTCCCTCAGTCTGCGCAGTGATGCCACTCGGGGCTTCCCCTGTTGCTGTAGTGCCGGCCAATGAGATTGAGGGGGGCAGAGTCTCAGGCTGTAACAGCATCCTTGGAGCCATTACACCCTGCAAGAAGGCCTAAGTTCAGCGACCCATTCTGCGATGTCAGAGGAGGCCGGGTTCTGGCAGCATTTGCAGGTCTCAGGGGGGGGGGGGGGAGCATCATTATCCAGTGCAACATGCCCAAGGATGGAGGTCCCAGAGGCCACATCCCATGCTGTGGAGTGCCTCTGAGGAGTCCTGTGTGCCATGTGGCAGGTGGCCTGGTCCTGATGCACAGAGGTAAGCAGGGTGGCCGCTAGGAACTTCTGCAAGACTTGTCTTCTGGACTTACGGCACGGGGGGGACATCCGTGAGCAGTGCATACAGTCCTCAATCCTGTGGCTGGCTCCCAAGTACTGAACGCACCAGTCATGTGTGTTGGTGCTGTTCATTATTTTTCCAAATTTGGGGCACTTTTTAAAGCCCAGCTTGGTCATTCTTGTACCTCCTGTGCTCCATGTGAGGGAGTTCCTTTCTTTCTTCTTGTTGCTTTTTATGATCTTCTGCTTGGATTGTAGGAAAACTGATTTCTTTTTTTTGGTGTTGGATAGCTATGAAGGTCCATCTTGCTGGCAAGGCGGAACACTTCAAACTGGGCTAGCTAGGGATGGGCCAGTGAGTAGGGCTACCTGGCACATGCTCAGAAATGCTTGCCTTTCTGAGCTCTGGAGAGCATTTCTGTCTATGGCGCCGTCGGATGATGTCACTAGGTGTGGCTGACTCATCCTGCTTGTCCTAGGAGGACTATTTTGACATTCACACACAGAAACAAAGCATCTCTATCACCAACATACACAAATCCAAGCTCTCTTCCAATTTCCACACATATGCAAACAGATACAACCTCTTTTTCACAAAGAATTAATGTAAGCTCTTACCTCTCCATCACACACATGCACATAAAAATAAACAAAAACACTAGTTTCACTCTTGCTCACAAATACAGCTGCCTTATGTCTCACACATAACACAAAACAAAACATCCAATAACAACACCTTGGACATTCCTACAAGCAAGATGAAAGCCAAGCAATCAACTTATAAAAGAGCGTTCTCCATATAAGCTCCCCCACTATGGAATGAGCTATCTACCTCAATACGAGTCATCAAGGACTTATCAGACTACAGGAAAGCAATAAAAACTTCTCTCTTTATGAAATACTATGGACCTACCCCATGAGCACATTGCATAAACATAACTACTGCACTCTGTAAACACAATCTCAGTTAATCTCTCCCATGGATCTGTACCCTCAATCCCATAACTAACTACATCCTGTGTAAACCATTGCTGCTTTAATGTTAATATCCTAAAACAAAAAACAGAGCAAAAAAACCCCAAAAAACTAGCTGAGCAAAAGGAAAATTTATATGTTGGAAAATTGGCCTTGAGGGGTACCCCCCTCTCGCGGCCCCTTTTCCATTTTAATCAGTGATAGGCTCTTAACTTATAGAACCATTATTTTAATTGTGTGAAAAAAAAGCACACCAATTTGTGCCTCTACATAACTAAAACCAATAGAAACCTTTGTAAGATTGAGTGTAAAGCTTATATTTATATGTTCTTGCAACAAACTCTCCACAGTCATTAAGACAGTTCAGACGTTTCCATGCGCTTATCTTGAGAAATAGTCTCCATAAACCAGCTCCCATGAAGAGACGTTTCCTCACAAGACTCTCACGGCATGCACCATGTCCTCAAAAACGTTGCAGTAATAACAGCAAACTTTGCGGCAGTAATAATGAGCACAGCCCTGCATTTAGAACAGCCAAACCTGTATGCCCTGTTTCAACGCTCCATAATCCACAGTAGTAAATGGCACCCAAAACTTTTTAGGACGCTGAAAAAAGCTCAGTTACAATTTATGCCATATGATCCTTAGGAACCAATGAATGACCATCAGAAGAACCAATCCCCCTGTGCCACATCACAGAAGACTTGCCCAGTCAAGTTCTTGATTCAGTCCATTCAGAGACACAGATGACAAATGAAAAATCCATGACTGCTCACAAAAAGTTTTTGTTCTTTATTACCACCCCGAGGATTCGCAGGTATGAAATCCAAAATTCTCCATTTTAAATCAGAAAAAAGATGATCGTTATACAAACAGTGTTGAACTACTGGAGCACTAAGAGTCCGGTTTTTTATATGAGACACATGCTCATGTAAACGCACACAGACCGGACGTGTAGTACGTCCAATATAAAGTAATAAACACAGACACATCAACATGTATACCACAAAAGCAGTGGAACAAGTAGTATACCATCTAGCATGACATTTTTTTGTTGAATTTGGAAAACACCATTCATTACCATTAGTAGATTGTGCACAGCAGTCACATTTACCACATGCAAAATGTCCCAAGGAAACATTGTCCACTGTTTGAGGTAATCTAAGTGAGATGATGTAATTCCAATAAGATCTCGAAGACTAGACCCTCTAGTGTAAGCTATTTGTAATGGTTTCTGAAAACATGAATGCAATGATAAAATGTGCCAATGTTTTCTCAAAATATTTCTAATTTTATTAGAATGAATCATGTATGGCAATATGCCAACAAATTTCTCAGGTTGTTCCGAAGATGAAAAAGCCAAATCTGATGAAAATACTCTGATGCATTTGTGGGTGGCAAAAACCATTCACGATGAGTAAAATGCACTCTTGTATATGCCTGCTTCACAACAGCAATTGGATATCCTCTTTGTTGTAAACGTTGACACAAAGCATTAGCATGATATATGTAGTTGTCTATATTTGTGCAAATTTATTTATTTATTTTCTCTTATATACCGCGCTATTCTGCATCAGTGTGGTTTACATTGAACAAACTGAAATTACATTGAACAGGGCATTATAACTTGGAGATAACTATTTTACAGGAAACATGGGCTATGGAGGGTTAGGTGGCTTGCCCAAGACCACAAGGAGCACCTGTGGGACTAGAAACCCCAGTCCTTCCAGCCCAAGGTTGCTGTCCTCTAGTGGGATTTGAACCCCCGACCTTCCGGCCTGAAGTACCTTGCCCCAACCAATAGGCCACTCCTCCACAAAGACGAAGACAAAGGAATTGGCCATATGGAAGACCTTTCTTTAGGGGGATAGGATGGAAACTGGAGAAATTAAGCAAAGTGTTTCTTTGGACCTCCTTTCTGAACAAGGTAGTATAAAGTTTTCCCTCTTGTTTGACCACTAGTAAATCCAAAAACTCCAGTCGCTGAAAATGATGATGCATAGTGAACTTTATGTTTGTTCTAAGAGAATTTAACCAATCAACAAAAGCAAACAAATGTTGTTCTGTCCCTTTCCAAAGGAAAAATTTTTAATTTGTCATCTGTGTCTCTGAATGGACTGAATCAAGAACTTGATTGGACAAGTCTTCTGTGACGTGGCACAGGGGGATTGGTTCTTCTGATGGTCATTCATTGGTTCCTAAGGATCATGTGGCATAAATTGTAACTGAGCTTTTTTCGGTGTCCTAAAAAGTTTTGGGTGCCGTTTACTACTGCGGATTATGGAGCATTGAAACAGGGCATACAGGTTTGGCAGCCCTACTGATAACCCCTCTACTAGACTTCTGCAATCCAATATTCACCGGGCTACCAAAGCAGACCCTCAGACCACTACAACTGGCCCAAAACACAGCTGCCCGCATAATAGCCGGCACTACAAGACACCATCACATCACACCCATACTGAAAGAACTGCACTGGCTCCCAATCATCTCACGCATCAAATACAAGACTATCATAAACATATTCAAGATCAAACAACACTCCTCCACCATAAGCCTACACACACTCATACAAACCGACACAAGCACACGGCCAAGAAGAAGAGGCACCTCCAATTGGGTTAACACCCCAAAAGACTTCACCAAGACCCGCAAAGACACCGCACAACGAGCAATCTCCCTGGCTGCTCCATCCATATGGAACTCCCTCCCAGATGATCTGAGACTAACCACAGAAATCAAGGACTTCCGAAAACAACTGAAGACAACCCTGTTTATCGATTACTATGGACATACCCCCTGAATCAGCATACAAGTCAGATCATCAACCCCCCCCCCCACCATCCCAAGACTGTATATAAGACTGTATTAGCTCATGATGTATAATAACGCACTATGTAGATAAACCAAATCTAATCACATCCCTGCCAACACATACACACCACTCTGTACACTGCATGAAAACATTTGTCCCCTTGATTGTTTGCCGTGGAAACCGCTTTGATTGAATGATAAGGCGGTATATAAATACCATTAAATAAATAAATAAATAAACGCAGTGCTGTGTTCATTATTACTGCCATAAAGTTCGCTGTTATTACTGCAATGTTTTTGAGGACGTGGTGCTTGCCATGAGAGTCTTGTGAGGAAACGTCTCTTCATGGGAGCTGGTTTATGGAGACTATTTCTCGAGATAAGTACATGGAAACGTCTGAACTGTCTTATTAATGACTGTGGAGAGTTTGTTGCAAGAACATATAAATATAAGCTTTACACTCAGTCTTACAAAGGTTTCTATTGGTTTTAGTTGTGTAGAGGCACAAACTGGTGTGCTTTTTTCGCACAATTAAAATAATGGTTCTATAAGTTAAGAGCCTATCACTGATTAAAATGGAAGAGGGGCCACGAGAGGGGAGTACCCCTCAAGGCCAATTTTCCGACATCTAAATTTTCCTTTTGCTCAGCTAGTTTTTTTTTTTTGCTCTATTTATAGGACTTTGTTATTTTGGATTTTGTTTTAATGTTAATAGCTATTCTTTAAAACACATCTTTGAACTCCCTATAATCATTCCAAGTTCAATACACTGTTCTATGTAAAAGTTTGGTTTTGTGCTATATTATATGTAAACCGCCCTGAATTAATGATAGGGCGATATAAAAAATCTGTTCAATAAATAAATTAAATAAATAAATAAAACTACATTTTGGAAATGTATGTTCAGTATAAACACCTTTGGAAATTTTGTTTAATCCCAATTTTGTTTTAGTTGAATATACTTTCAGTATTTTGGGGAGGCACAAAGCAACCCAATTAAAGAAAGCCTGGGCTAAGCACAGACGTTCCCTAGTTGTGAAGTAAAGGGAAAGTCAGGATCAGCTGAGGTCTGTGAAGCAAATGGGGCAGTCTAGGTGGGCCTTATAGCCTTTATTTGCTCTCAAAGTCTGTGTTTCTCTTTTTATGAATAGAGTGCAAAAGGCAATTAATGCACCACTGACATGAGAAAGACTGTGATAAGAATAGTGGCGTGGAAGGAAATGTGTAAAATTCAGCAAATCAAGTGATTTGGATAAATGTCACCCCTCCAAAATAATGCCAAGGCAATGTGCCTTGCGCATATCAGTCACTCCTAACATGGCATTATGCCCCCTACCACCATCTACCAGCTCATTCAAGACAAGGCAGGTGTGGGTCTATCTGGGCCAGGGGTTCTGGGGCTGGGGGATCATGGCTGCCTATGGTATATTCTATGCTGTCTTTCAGGCATGCTCATACGAACAAATTGAGAGCACGCTCTATCAGAATACATTCAAAACGGTTACCTGATAGAGTCAACCCCACAAGCTAGCAAGGCTGAATAACTGGCAAGCACCAAAGACCTGCTTGAAACTTTGAAAATATAGAATTATTTGGTTCTGGCAGCTTTGGCTTCTACAGCACATCACTACATCTTGTTTACTTTTAAATTGTTTATTTAAAAGTATTTGTATCCCGCTGATCCAAATGTCTTGTCCTTGATGTTTTACAAAAACTCTTAGAGGTCTGTTTACTAAGCGGCACTAGCGGCTTCCATGCAGAATTGGAGCTGCAACCCCGTTTTATTCAATGGGGCCGCGGCTCCAATTTCGCACAGAAGCTGCTAGCGCCGCTTAGTAAACAGACCCCTTAGTAGCACTTCAAAGCTACTGGTACCTGAAAAGGATTATAAAGGCAAATGCAATGGATGGAAGGGACACAGAAACATCTCGCCCAGTTTAGTACTATTCCCTCCAAACCTGTCATGAAATCAATGTGACTTTTAGAGAACACATAGACCTAACAACCCAAATGTACATACAGTATACTCAAGACAACAAATCAGCATTAGCTTATTTTACATTGAGTTTATGAAGAAAGCAGACCTTCTCAAAGCTAGTCACAAACCTAGCCTGTCAGGTTTTTAGTATAACCACAATGAATATGCATGAGAAAGATTTATTTATATTTATTTATTTAGCTGTATTTATATACCGCTTTTCACCAGGTCAAAGCAGTTTCCATGGAAGATAACATTATACATTGAACTATTTTTTACACAGGAACATACTTTAACTTTGAACATTACAAATCTTTTGTCAAATAATATTTCAACATTTGAACAACAAAATCTAATTAACATTTTAACTGATATAAACTATTTACATACGTGGGGTTTCTTGGGATGCATTATGATGTTTAGGTGGTTAGGTAGGGGGTCCAAAGTGTTCTGTGAATAGGCAGGTCTTTAGGAGTTTGCGGAATGCTAGAAGGTTGGTAATGTTTCTTAAGGTGTGTGGGAGAGAGTTCCATAGGGACAGGGCGTATAGCTTGAATGCCCTGTGACATATTTGTTGATTATATTTACATTTGTTTTGTGGTATACAGAGATTGTTGATTGTTGTTTGTCTTCGTGGTCTAGATATTTGAGGTGTTTGCAGTAAGAATTTGAGACATGTTTTTTGTTGGGAGTGAATTGTTTTGTGAATGAGGAGAATGCATTTGTAGTTTATTCTGCTGATGAGTGGTAACCAATGTAGTTGCTTTAGGATGGGGGTAATATGATCATATTTGTTTGCACCTTGTGTGATGCGTGCGGCCGTGTGTAGGGCAGTTTGCAGTGGGAGGAGAGTTGATTGAGGTAATCCTTGATATATGTTGTTACAGAAGTCTGCATGAGGGAGTGTGAGAGTTTGTAATGCAGATCTGAAGTCTTTTGGTTCTAGAAGAGGTCTAAGTCTTTTGGTTTTGTACTAGGTTGTTCTTGCTGTTGTTGTTATTTGTGTTTTGAAGGAAAGTTGTTGGTCGATTATGACTGAGATATTTCAGCTCGGAATTTACAGTTATTGTTATGTTGTTCAGTACTATGGTGGGGGAGGCGAAGGAGGTGTCTCTTGTGATGAACATGGCTTCTGTCTTTTTTAAGTTGATGGATAGGTTATTGGATGAGAGACAATGCATAATTTCAGTAAAGCAGCTTTGTATTTTTTTGTAATCTGGTTGACTGGAAAGGAGTGGACAGTACAGCATGATGTTGTCAGTGTATATGTGATAGAGGATGTTATGTTTTCTGATTGACCCATCGCATAAAGATGTCCTTTTTCACCCCCAAGTCTTCGCAGATTTCCTCATCAACAAAAATAAGCCACCACGGAAGATCTCTCAAACACCCCTTCCACTCCACAGGCAGTCCACAATAGCTCTCACAGATGGTGTGAATTTCATATCCCTACATCAGAACAAACGCTCCACACAATTGCTGCTTTAAACTCTAGCACATCTTCCTCTGACCCCTGCCTTGTATGGTGGATCAAATCAGTCAAGGATGAGTTTGCTAACTGCATATGTAACATCATAAGTTCATCCCTATCTAGAAGATACATGCCTTCCATTCTAAAACAAGCCACCATCCAACCCATTCGTAAAAATATCTCTGCAGACTGCTCAGATCCTGAAAATTACTGCCCTATTTCCAGCCTTCCCTTTCTATCCAAAATAATTGAAAAGATGGTGCAGACACAGCTAGAAGACCACATTGACCTGCATGCTCCATTGGATCCACACCAACATGGATTTTGCCCGAATCACAGTGTTGAAACCCTCCTCATTCATCTTTTTGACACCATACTAAGAGGAATTGATAACCTAAAAACTGGATGTCTTTTTGTCTTCATTGACATCTCCTCAGCCTTCGACACTGTATCTCACAGCACCCTCCTAAAGCGTCTATCCAACATTGGTCTTCATAGCACAACACTCAATTGGTTCAACTCCTACCTCAGTCACAGACAACAAAGGGTCAAAGTCAGGCCGAATGCATCAGCTTCATTTCAATCAACACAGGGAGTCCCGCAAGGATCCTCCCTGTCCGCCCTCCTCTTCAACATCTATTTACAACCTGTCTGTCACATCTTCAAGCAACACAAGGTCCACTACACAATTTATGCAAATGATATCATGGTTTATTCCTCTATCCACCTTGACTCGCCATATTACTCTACCATTACCAATTGCCTACTTGACATGAGCAACTGGCATCCAACAACCTCCAAGTCAACTTCAAGAAATCAGAAGCTCTATTCATAACACGGGACCCCCCCCCCCCTCCCTTCTTCAATATCCATAGCGGACACCCTGATCACAGTTAAGGAAGAACTACGCTACTTAGGTATTACCATTGACCACTTCTTAAACCTACAAGCCCATATCAATAAGACTTCCAAGATTGCATTCCAAAAGCTAGCGATCATACGAAGACTAAAATCCCTCCTCAGTCATGTCCATTTTTGTACACTGGGTCAAATGCTCATAACCCCCATCCTGGATTATTGTAACTCTCTCTTTCATGGTCTACCATCACAAACTATCCATCCCTTGCAATTGGCTCAGAACACTGCTGCCCGCATAATCACAGGATCTCCCAAACATGATCACATAACTCCACTACTATATCAGCTACATTGGCTCCCAGTCTCCTCACGCACTAAATACAAAACTGCTCTCACGATCTTCAAGGTAAGAAATGACTTGTCAGCAGGAGCTCTACATGAACTCATATGTACAAACTCAAGCATCGGACCTAAGAGGCAGAACACAAGAGACACCATACTGATCCCCAGCGCTTACACTAAAACAAAGAACTCCACCACAAAGAGAGCCCTTTCCTTAGCTGCTCCTGCCATCTGGAACACTCTGCCTGAAAAAAATCAGAATGATGAAGGTCTTAAAGGACTTCAGAAAGCTTCTCAAGACCTTTCTCTTCAATGACCACTTCAAAGACAATACCTAGTCCCTCCCTCTTATTCTCATGTCTAGTCCACAGATAACCCCGTTCATGTTGCTATGTACATAAGTTCTGCCTCCGGGCACCTCCCGCATGCTACTCTTACCTGAATGTTACTATGAATTCTCTGTAAAATGTTGAGTTCGATGTAAACCGCTTTGATTGTAAAATAAGGCGGTATAAAAAATACTGTTACATAAATAAATAAGTTAAAGAGGGGTGTGGAGAGGGTGGATCCTTGAGGTACTCCCTGTGTTTGGTTTTATGGTTCAGATACGTTTGTGCCAATTTTTATTTGCTTTCCGTGAGGTATGATTTGAACCATTTAAATAGGTTTGTTGGATACCGAATAGTTGAAGTCTTTGTAGTAATATTTTGTGGTTGACTGTGTCAAATGCAGAAGGGATGTCCAGAAAGAGTAGTAGGTAGGTTTGTGCTTGGTCTTGAATTCATTTGTTATGGTGTTAATGAGACAGATCAAGAGGGTTTCGACACCATTTAGAGGGCAAAATCTGTATTGTTGTGGATCCAATAGATTATTTTCTTCAATGTGGTTTTGAAGTTGTAACTGTACCATTTTCTCTATGACTTTATGGGTCGGTAGGATGCTGGGTCTGTAGGGTCTAGGTTTGGCTTTTTCAATGCAAGGTGGATGGAAGAGATCTTAAGATTGGGAGGCATTATTCCTTGTTGAAGTGTTTCGCTCACTATCTTAGCCAGAAATAGGCTGATTTCTGTGCTTGTTAATTTGATCCAGTTCAGGGGACATGGATCTAGTGGTGAGGTGGTAGTGTTTAATTTTGTTAGGATATTCAATATCTTATTAGAGTCAGTTGTATCAAATGTGTGCCAGGTTGTCGCTATGGTACTTTCCTCTATGGATGTTGGGGTGTTGTGAGTAGGATTAGGGTGTGGTTGTTTATAGTGAGCCACTAGTTGTTGGTGAGTGATGTTGATTGTTTGGTTGGGGCTTGTTGATGTTTCCATTAGTCGTTTTACTATGTCAAATAGTTCTCGTGGATGATTTATTGATGTGTTAATAACTTAATAAGATCTGCATACAAAGGAGGCAGTGCATGCAAATCTCTCTCATGCATATTCATTGTGATTATCCTGAAAACCTGACTGGTTAGGTGTGACCCGAGGATGCGGTTGAGAACTCCTGCCCTAGAGGATAGGAGAGTAGGGGGAGATGGTATGATAGAAATATTCAAATAGCCAAAAGATATAGCAACCTGTTACAAATAAAAGGAAGTTATAGAATTAGGGGGGGGGGGGGGCAGGGGGATCATGATATGAAGCTCCAAAGGCTAGAACTCAGAACAGTGTCAGATAGGGTGGTATATCCCTGAAATGGCCTCCTGGAGGTAGAAGAGACAAAAATAGTAATATAATTTTAAAAAATATACAATAAACACAAAATCTCTAGTGGCAAGAGGATAGAAATGAAGCACTGGGGTAACTTACACAAAGTGCCAATTACAACCCCCAAAATGCAATGGTTTATCTTAGAGAGGTTGGGTGAGGAATATGAGGAAAGGAGGCATGTGTACCAAGTTTCATAGAGGAATATGAACTCGCTACATCTATCTAAAGTGGATAAATTATTACTGGACAGATTGGATGGGCCATTTTGATCTTTAACTGCCATCATTTACTAGCAAGGTTGGATTTAAGATTGTGGCACCTAAAAGCAAGACCAAACAGCAGTACCCAGAGAGTAGGGGTCCAGGGGTTGTCAGACATACCAAAGCTTCGAGAGATACAAGAAGAGCAAAGGACGGCCATAATGCTACTGCGGCACCCTTTTGAAACAGTATTTGTACATAGCCCTAAAGTACAGAGTAGCAGGATCCATTTTGGTACCGTCAAAATCTGGTGCCCTAGGCAATTGCCTATGTTGCCGATTCTAAACCTGGACCTGCTTACTAACTTCTTATAATGGTTAGTCCAAACAAAAGGTATATCGCACCTACATCCTCTTTTGCTAACCTTTATTTCTTAATTAATTAATTAATTTTATTGTAAATTTTTATACCACGTTTTTCCAGTAGATCAAAAGCGGTTTACATTGAACAACAAGTTGAATATTACAATACAGGTATATATTCAATTACATAGAACAGTTTATAACTATGTACAATTAACAGTTTTTAACTATGTACAATTGACATAATAAGTATACTTCTTAACTATTTACAATAATGTGTCTCTGTGCATCAAGTTCTGACTGTTAGCAGATAGGTTGGATGTATATATTGAAGAGGATGGCTGATAGGGCGGAGCCTTGGGGCAGTCCTTGTTGTTGTTTGTATGGTTTGGACATTTGGTGTTCAATTCTTACTTGTTGTGTTCTGTCAGACAGGTAAAAGATAAACCATTTTAGGACTGTGTTTTGTATACATATTTGTTGAAGTCTGTTAATCATGATATGGTGTTTTATGCTGTCAAAGGCGGTGGTGATGTCAAGGAAAATGAGAAAATTTCTTAACTGCACTAGGGAAGGATAGAGCCAAGTACTTCATCTATGACAGAGATTTTAATCATATCTGATCATTTCCTTTCCTTGAATCCTGCTAGACCAGTCCAGACAAGTGGGTTATGCTTCCTTGCCAGCAGGAGGAAACAGACTCAAGCAACTTTCCATGATGTCATTACTTGGTATATCCTCCGGTACAGCACTGAGAGAAGTCAGAAGCAAGCAGCAAGTAAAACTTAAAAAACTCAGATAAGGTTAATAAACACAAACAGCTTTGCCACAAAGAGAGTGAGCAAGTTCCTGGCTCTCTTACCAAGAGGAATGTGGACCATAAACCTGACTAGATATTCTATGGCAGCCAGAACCCCCCTAAACCTGCAGAAAGTTTCCCAAGCAGTGGCACTGCTAATGCAATCATAAGGCAGCAGGCTTTTTCCAACCTGCTAAAAAAAAGTCTTTCAGTGTGGGTCCTGGATTGGTCTAGCAGGATTAAAGGAAAGATTATTATCAGGTATGATTAAAATCTTTCCTTCCTTATCATCCAGGTAGACCAGTCCAGATGAGTGGGATGTAACCAAGCAGTCAGCACCCAGGGTGGGAGGAAGACGACAATCAAGACAGTCTGTGGACTAACCTGGTGGACAGTCTGGTGGACTAACCTGTCAAAGAAGTCATCTGAATAACCTCCACAAGTACCCTGTAGGGCAGGCCAAGAAGCCTTAGAATTGTCTTCTGAAGACACAAGTGAACTCCACCAAAGAGGGTCGCGCTTCATTGAATGCACTTACCAGGCAGGGTGCACCCTGCTCACAACCGCCTCCAGGAGTGAATGGGAAATAGAGGACCTCTGCCAGCACTTCTCTTGAACTGTCAAGGATGGAGAAGTTCCCATTGGTGGGAGGAATGAGGAATTGCGATGAACTTGAGCAACACACTCCGCAGGTACACCAGACACAGTGAGGAGTTCTTTTGAAGATCCTTTTCTATGAAGGAAGGCAGCACCACAATTCAGTCAGGATGAAAAAGGAGGGAGAGGTACCTCCTTGAAAGGAGGATGGCAAAGGCTGCACAGCAAAAGACAAGAGCTGCAGCACGGACACCATTCGGCAGATGCCAGAGACTCCCAGAATGGATCATAAGGAACCAACCCCTCAGAGAGGCCTTACACATGGACCCAAAGAAGGATCTAGATAGGGCCCTCTACTACAGGAGTCTACTGAAACCCAACAGAACACTCGGGTGGACAGGACAGGCCACGCTGAGATACCTCCCAAGCAATCCCTTTTTAGGTGATTCCTGTAGCATAACAAACCCGCCACTTGAAACCTGAGGGTTCAGGGAGAAGCTGCAGTCCAGGTTGAACTTCTAAAAGGCTCTAACATCTGCTAAGGGCACAGAGACTCACCAGATCCCAAGTAGGGAGGGTGCCAAGCAGCTAAAACCAACCCACATGCTCAGGCCCTAAATGAGAAGACTCTACGAAACTGCCTTACCTGGAGACCTTGCAGTGTTTCTCCTGTAGGCCTGTATCTTGAAGAGGAAAAGAAAAACTACACTGCTTGGCCCAAGAGTCTGTGAGTTCAAGCCAGAGCCCAGGACCGTAACTAGCCCTGTGCGAGCGGTGTGGCCGCACAGGGCGCAAAGACTTAAGGGGCGCATGTCTGCTGTTGCCTGCCACCGCCACTTTTTCTTCACTCAGTGGCGGCAGGCAATGGCAAACATCTGAAATGCGCCCCTTAAGCCTTCTCGCGGCATGCTAAACACATCTGTTCCTCCCTGCTCTGATGCGACATCAGAGAAGGGAGGGACAGATCTGCTTAGCGCGCTGGCAACTTACACAGTGGGTGCGCCTTTTCTCTCCCGCCGCAGGGAAGGAGGGAGGGGGTGCGCGCCCCATTGTGCAAGTCACACAGGGCACGATTCAACCTCGATATGGCCCTGCCAGAGCCCCTAGGATCACCAGGACCAGGGGGCCAATAACCTGTGCAGAAGACGGCTCACCCCGGTTCAGAGAAGAAGCTACACAGCATCCCTCCCCTAGGCCACTCTGAAGGGCTATGCAGCCTGCCATCCACAAAGTCTCCCTGCGCCTGAAAAAGCTCTGCAACTGGCATCCACCAGCCAATGCATGTGGTACTGGAAGGCCATACCTTCGCCCTATGAGACCACATGTGAGAGGGTGAACTCTTACTTTGCCTGGATACATGAAGTTCCAGCACAGACAGTCAAACCGCAGGCTAACTAAGCTTATGATATGCACTGCAACTAGGGCAATCAGATGCTCCTCTGCCTAACATCCCTGTATATGGCTGCAAGAACTACTTGTGAGCTCTGCTGCAATAGAAGACACGCGTGACTGTCAGGGTCATGTCCAAGAACACTGGTGAGACTTGTGCTTCCATTAAAAGAGACACGAGCCTCACCAGGGTCAATGTGATTGCTCTGGCCTCCAGGTGGAATATTCCCCCGAAGCCCTGTGAGGGAACCAAATCTCTGGGCCAACTGGACTGAGTCTAACACCTCCAGTCTTTCTAGCTGGAGGTCAAGCATCTCCTTGGGTGCTTCCCACACCTCATCAGTTATGAGATAACATAGTAACATAGTAAATGACGGCAGATAAAACCCAGTATGGTCCATCTAGTCTGCCCAGTAAGATGGCAAGAGTAGGTGCACCTGCCGCTCTGTACAGGCCACCCCTCCCCATGTCTTTGTTTAGGAGTGAACCCACCGCTCCGTGTAGGACACCCCTATTTGTTGGGAATTTAGATGGTTAAGTTTATTTTGATTTTATCCTGTTGCTGTAAAGGGATCCACTGTGTCTGTCCCATGCCATCTTGAATTCTGTCACTGTATTTGCTCTCACTACTTCCATCAGGAGGGCATTCCAAGCATCCACCACCCTTTTAGTGAAAAGGTATTTCCTGACATTGCCTTTCAATTTACCCCCTTGCAGCTTCTTGTTATGCCCTCTAGTTTTACACCTTCCCCGTAACATAGTAACATAGTATATGAAGGCAGATAAAGACCAGCATGGTGGCAGATAAAGAACAGCAATGTGGCAAGAATAGGTGTATCTGCTGCTCCGTGCAGGTCATCCCTCCCCATGCCTTTGTTTGGGGGTGTACCCACCGCTCCGTGTTGGTCACCCCTATTTGTTGAGATATAAGAGATAGTTAAGTTTATTTTTATTTTATTCTGTTGCTATAAAGGGATCCACTGTGTCTGTCCCATGCCATTTTGAATTCCGTCATTGTATTTGGCCCCGACACTTCCACATCCTCTATCTCACCTGCTCCTTGATCTCAAAGGGGAGAGGAAGAGCCTCGTTGAACATCGGAGAACACAGAAACCAGAAGATTAGGCAGTGTTTCTGAATCTAGTAAAGATGCACCCCGGACCCAGATCCAGCCCCAAAAACGATGCTCCACATTTGAAGGATGGAGGAGACTCAGGTCCATAGAGATGACCGATAACCACCTGCTCTGAATCAGCTAAGGCTTGAGTGAACCCTCTCTGTTGCAAGAAAGGTTAATTCAGAAAAGTAGGAATAGACTTCCAGGAGCTCAAACTCAAGCTGCTCTCAGGACAGCTTATTCCCAATTCCATCCTTTCCAGGCAGAGCTTTTCCAGTTTATGTCATCTTTGGATAGCCCCAAAGACACTAACTAGGCCAGCTCGCAGTCCATACATGGACAACCAGGTCCCCTGCATGTAGAGAGGTGCTGCTGCTTCCCCCCCCCCCCCCATCACCATAGTAAATAGTATGGGAATATGTATCTAAGGTCCAAGATAAGGCCCAGATCTGAAAAGGCAGCATAGGACACAGACACAAAGAAAAAGCTAATGCTGTTCACCCTGGAAAGTAACAAATGCCATGCCAGGCCCAAAGGCTCCCATACAAAGATGAGAGACATGGAGTCCAAAAATCATCAGGCTCTAGATCCAGGACATGCCAGATGGAACTTCCCTTTGCAGATCCACATTTATCAGTAATAACATCTCCTGCCCACCATGGAGGGACCAGGAGAAACAACCTGTCACTGTCAGAAGCACCAAGGAGTGTCCCCTAATGTCCCATACCTGAGCAGATAGCCTCAGGGAAACTCTCCCAGGGAGATCTTGAAAGCTCCGATGTAATTCACCTAGTACGGATCAGGAGCCCCAAGCAGGCCTGAACCAGCACTTGAGGGATCAAGGACAGGTGGCCGATAAAGACTCTGACAAACTCCACTCTCCCCTAAGGATCCCAAAACCTCCTAGTTTAATGTACTATGGGTGCGCTCAAAAGGAAGAGACTAAGAAACATCCCAACTGTCTGGACCTTGGGAGGGACAGTAGGCATCCAGTGAGGGGATTACAGGCTCCCAAAGGCCCCATGAAGGTGACTCGAGCCCACCAGATTCTCCACCAGGAGGTCCCAAAGGACTCATCTTCTTCAGAGGGCACCTCTGAACTTTTAGTATTGTCTCAGAAGGTCTCTTAGCCCTTCTTTGTCTGTCTTCCAGGAATCTCTATGAGAGAACTTATCAGCTCAGAAAAAACACAATTTTTAAAAGGGAATTGCTCCACCATAAACCAATTAACCTTGGAATAAAGCCAATACAAGCAATTGGCCCATACCATTGCCACCATAGAGTTGGGTGAGATCTTGAATCAACATTAACTAGCAGCAGCCACCTAGGCGGGGCACTGCAAGTCTCCAAGTCTCTTAAGAGGCCGGGCTAAATGACTCCTTGACACCACTTTCATGAAAAGATCTGCAGCTTTGGGAGCAAGGGGCCATAGCCCTATGAATGAAGTCACTATGCTAATCACAGAAAGCTAGCCTGTAGGTATGCACACAGCACCACTGAAAAGCCAGAAGCTCCCACTGTCAAAGCTTTTAAAAGACCTTCAAACTTAGGCCTCCCCACACACAGCACTTCCTGCCAAAGGGATGGTTATGCATTTAGTCACCACCATGAAGTAGATTTCCACTCCAATGGGACCAAAAGGCTAATTCAGCCTGACTTGGTCCAGGGAACTGCCAAGACAGGACCTCAGGGGCCCAGTTCATGGATTTTAATTCCTAAAGGTTTGTGAGCTATCCCCTAGGGCAATGGTGAAATGTAGCAGAGCAGTGGGCCTGTTTAAAGTAAAGGGAACAGCTTGCTACCTCACCCAAATGTCAGCTCTGCAGCCTGCAGAGCTGCCATAACATCCTGTTCAGGCCTAAACAGGCCTAACAGAGAAAAAAAAAACAAGTTTCCCACAGGGATCTTAATCCACTCCTATGGGGAACCATCACTCCGTTGTCTTCAGACTTAACTTCCAGTGGTTGGAACTTTCCTCAAATCCTCCAACAACCCCCGCAGGGAAAGGCTGGGTTCAAAGAGGAATAGAGGAGTGCAAGGTGAAACAGGATTGTGGCCTCTCTATCCACCCATAAGAAGAACTGAAAGAACTGAAATATGAGATTGCAAATCTACTTTTAGTAATCTGTGAACTATCATTAAAATCATCTGTAATATCTGAAGATTGGAGAGTGGCCAATTTAAAGCCAATTTTTTTAAAGAGTTTAGGGTTGCCAACCGGCTGGATTTCAGCTGGCCTGACCGGTTTTTCCGTGGCCAGGCCAGCTGCCAGCAGAAATCGAAAACCGGCCCTTGAAAAGATGTTTTTTTTTCCTCTGGCTGCGAGACTGGGAGCGGCCAGAGCAGAAAACTGGCTTTTTATCTGCGTTCCACGGCCCCCCGTGCAGCCGTTGCTCCTGCTTCATACAGAGCAGCGGCTGCAATAAAGCTAATTTAAAAACAAAAGAAAACCTGTGCAGAGCCCTCTGGCACTATGAAACCCCTGCTGCAGTGCTCGCCCCCTGTAACATCACTTCCTTTTGAGCATGAGCATTGCAGCAGGGGTTTCATAGGGCCAGAGGGCTCTGCACAGGTTTCCTTTTGTTTTTAAATTAACTTTATTGCAGCCATTGCTCTGTAAGAAGCAGGAGCAGCAGCTGCAAGGGGAAGGTGAGGCTGCACTAGGGGAGGTGGGGGGCAGAAGGCTCGCACAGGTTTAATTTTGTTTTTAAATTAGTTTTATTGCAACCGCTGCTCTGTAAGAAACAGGAGCAGCGGCTGCAAGGGGAAGGAGTTGGCAGAAGGGACTGACAGAGGGAAGGTGAGGGCTGGAAGAGGACTGAAAGGAGAGGGGGAAGGAGGTGGCAGGAAGGGACTGACAGAGTGAAGGAGGTGGCTGAAAGAAATCTGAAAGTGGGGGGGGGGGAGGTGGCTGGAAGAGAGCAGAAAGAGGGGGAAGGAAGTGGCTGGAAGGGAGCTGACAGAGTGGGGGAAGTAGGTGACTGGAAGGGAGGAGGTAAGGAGGGGACTCAAAGGGAGTTGACACCTGGCGATGGTACTGGTAGGTGATTGGGTAATGGGGAGGAGGCTGGAAGGGAGGGGGCACCGGGACTAGAAGAGAGCAGAAACGTGGAGATGGCACTGGAAGGAGCGGGGGATGAACAGAGGGTAGGGTGACTGGAAGGGAGCTGACACGGGGAAAGCACTGAGAGTGGAAGTGAACTGATGCCTGGGATGGAATTTGGACTAGAAGGGGCTGGACAGTGAGGAAGGAAGGGGACTAGAAGGGAATGGACACCACTGGAAGTCCTGGGAACGCAAGGGGATTGACATTGGAATGTGATGGGAGGGGAGAACTGGAAAGGGGGCTGATACTGGGGACGGTTACTGGGACTGGAAATAGGCTGATGGAAGGAAGTAAAGAACACAAAAGAGACAAGAAATGGCAGGTGGACTGTAGACCATAGAAAGAGAGCTAAGAGAAGACAGGAAAACGGAAGCTTTAGATCGGGACCAGCCTGATCAGAGAATAAAATGGTCAGACAACAAAGGTAGAAAAAATAATTTTATTTTCAGTTTAATAATTGGACTTTGTGCTACCTTTAAAGTTTACACAGTATGGGGAACTGCATCTCTTATTTATCTGATATTGCACTACATGCAGAGTCTGGCTTCTTGGGGTTTCAGTTTAATTTTTCTCTATACAGGGTGGCCCAAAATAAGTGAGAACATCTCGTAGCATATAAGTTATTTAAAATTTCAAAAAGACAGATGTAAACAACTGACAAATTTTAAAAAAATGGCGATTGGAAATTGTCAAAATAAAGATGTTGCAAAAGATGTTATATAGCTAAAAAAGGTAATTAAGTAAACTATTTAAGCTTTTAATTTAAGAGATGTTCTCACTTTTTTTGGGCCACCCTTTTTGTTTTGTGCTCACTTATTGGCAGGGATGGGCATGGGCGGAGCATGACTAGCCACAGATGGCAGGTTTTTCTCTTTCAAAAAGTTGGCATCCTAAAAAGGTTCCAAGGGTGATCTGGGAAATTACAGATCGGTAAGCCTGATGTCAGTACCAGGCAAAATTGTAGAAACCATTATAAAGAACAAAATTACTGAACATGTATCTTGTCATAGTTTTATAGCAGAAAGCCAAAATGCTTTTAGTCAAGGAAAGTCTTGCTTAAAAATCTGTTATATTTTTTTGAAGGTGTCAATAAACAGATAGGTGCCGGATGATATACTGTATCTGGATTTTCAGAAAGCCTTTGACAAAGCCTCTCATGAGAGACTCTTGGAGAAATTAAAAAGTCATGAGATAGGAGCCAATGTATTATTGTGGATTAAAAGATAGAAAACAGAGAGTAGGGCTAAATGGCCAATGCTCTCAATGGAGAGAGGTGAATACTGGAATATCCCAGGGATCTGTGCTAGGCCTGATGCTTTTTAACATATTTATAAACTACCTGGAAATGGGAATAACAAGTGAGGTGATAACATTTTCAGATGACACAAAATTATCCAAAGTTGTTAAAACACAAGAGGATTGTGAAAAATTGCAAGAGGACCTTCAAAAATTGGGAGACTGGGCGTCCAAATAGCAGATGAAATTTAATGTGGACAAATGCAAAGTTACACACTTAGGTAAGAACAACCCAAACTATGGTTATACGAGGTTTCACATTAGGAAACACCACAGAGGAAAAGGATCTGGGCATCATTGTGGATAATACTTTGAAACCCTCTGCCCAGTGTGTAGCCATGGCCAAGAAAGCAAATAGAATGCTAAGAATCATAAGAAAAGGAATGGAGAATAAAACAAAGGATATTATAATGCCTCTGTATCTCTCTTTGGTGCAACCACACCTTGAATATTATGTGCAAGTCTGGTCACCAGATCTTAAAAAGGATGCAGCAGAATTAACAAAAGGTGCAAAGAGTGACCAAAATGGTAAAGAGGATGGAAGGATATCCCTACAAGGAAAGGCTTAAAAGGTTAGGGCTCTTCAACTTGGAAAATATAGAAACATAGAAATATGACGACAGAAAAAGACCACATGGCCTATCTAGTCTGTCCTTCCACATCAACAACTACAACAGTCCCCTTTTTACCCTCAGAGATCCTCTGTGTTGGTCCCATGCTTTTTTAAATTCAGTTACTGTCCTCATCTCTACCACCTCCACTGGGAGACTATTCCACGGATCCACTATTCTTTCCGTAAAGAAATATTTCCGCATATCACTCCTGAATCTATCTCCCTTCACCCTCATCCCATGTCCCCTCATAGCAGAACTGGCTTTCAATTGAAAGAGGCTCTCTCCCTGAACATTTATGCCACAGAGGTATTTAAACATCTCAATCATATCACCTCTATCCCGCCTTTCCTCTAAGGTGTACATATTAAGATCCTTAAGTCTGTCCTCATATGCTTTATAATGAAGACCACTAATCATTTTAGTAGCCACCCTCTGCACCAACTCCATCCTGTTCACATCCTTTTGAAGGTGCGGTCTCCAGAATTGCACACTATACTCCAAATGAGGTTGCACCAAAGACTTATACAGAGGTATTATCACCTCCTTTTTTTCTGCTAGCCATTCCTCTCCATATGCACCCAAGCATCCTTCTAGCTTTTGCCGTCGCCTTTTCTACCTGTTTAGCTACTTTAAGATCATCCGACAGAACCACGCCTTGGTCCCACTCTTCTTTAGTGGACAAAAGTACTTCACCCCCTATACTATATTGCTCCCTTGGATTGTCGCAGCCCAAATGCATGACCTTACATTTTTTAACATTAAATCCCAGCTGCCAAATTCTAGACCATTCTTCAAGCTTAGCTAGATCCCTCCTCATGTTATCTACTCTATTGCAGATTTTGGTATCATCCGCAAAGAGGCAAACCTTTCCCGACAGCCCTTCCGCTATATCACTAACAAAGATGTTAAAAAGAATCGGACCAAGGACAGATCCCTGGGGCACACCACTGGTAAATTCCTTCTCCTCAGAGTGAGCTCCATTTACCTGTACTTTTTGTCGCCTCCCACCCAACCCATTTCTACCCAAGCAGTAACTTTAGGGTCCATCCCTAGGGTGCTAAGTTTGTTTATAAGTTGCCTGTGAGGAACAGTGTCAAAGGCTTTACTGAAATCTAAATACACCACATCTAGGGCTCGCCCTTGGTCCTACTCCCTGGTCACCCAGTCAAAGAAATCAATCAGATTTGTCTGACAAGACCTGCCTCTAGTGAATCCATGCTGCCTCGGATCCTGTAATCCACTGGACTCCAGAAACCTCATTATTTTCTCTTTCAGCAGCGTTTCCAATAATTTTCTCACCACCGAAGTTAAACTAACTGGCCTGTAGTTTTCAACCACATCCTTACTTCCGCTTTTGTGTAAAGGCACCACATGAGCCTCTCTCCAGTCCTTTGGCACCACTCCCGACTCCAACGAGGCATTGAAAAGGTCAGGCAGTGGAGCTGCTAAGACGTCCCCAAGTTCCCTCAGTATTCTAGGGTGTATCCCATCCGGTCCCATCGCTTTGTCTACTTTAAGTTGAGCAAGTTTCTCACAAACACAGTCTTCTGAAAATTGTTCAAGATGTCTCTCGCTTCTGTTCCTGTTTGTGGGTGTTTTCTGAGGTCCTGCTCCTGGTTCTTCATCTGTGAACACAGAACAGAAATATTTGTTAAGCAATTCCGCTTTATCCTTATCAGCTTCTGCATATTCCTCCCCTGCGCCCTTGAGTCTGACAATACCACTTTTGCCCTTCCTCTTCTCACTAACATATCTGAAAAATGTCTTATCCCTCCAATTTATTGCATTGGCTATTTCCTCCTCCTTTTGAATCTTTGCCTTCCTGACTACTTTGCTAGCTTCTCTAAGTTTTTCCAAATATAGATGCCTGTCTTCCTCTCTCTGTGATCTCTTGTATTTCATGAAGGCCTCCCTCTTTTTCTTCATTTTTTCAGCTACTTCTTTTGAAAGCCATAGCAGTTTCCTTTTCCTTTTATTTACCATTTTAACAAAAAGGTTGGTTGCCCTTAAAATATCCCCTTTCAGTTTTGCCCACTGTTTTTCTACATCCCCCAGCTGTTCCCATCCCACTAACGACTCCCTGAGGTATTGGCCCATCTTGGCAAAGTTAGTCTTCCTAAAGTCTAAGATCCTCACCTTTGAATGGATACTAACAGCCCTAGTCCTAATACTGAACCACACCATCTGGTGATCATTGGATGCAAAATGATCTCCCACTACAACATCAGAAACACTTTCATCAATGGTAAGCACCAAGTCCAGTATGGCCCCTTCACGTGTGGGGTCTGTTACCAATTGCCTGAATAGTTCTCCCTGTAGAGAATTCAGGATCTCCTTACTTCTAGATGATACTAAAGCAGGAATGTGCCAATCAACATCTGGCATGTTGAAATCTCCTATCAGTAGCACTTCCCCTTTCCTAGAAATGCTGCGTATGTCTTCAATTAACTCTCTGTCCACCTCTTCCTCTTGTGAGAGAGGTCTGTATATCACACCAATGCAAATAGATTTCTCTTTCCCTCGTTCTAGTTTAACCCACAATGCCTCCTCTCTCCCTTTTAAGCTCTGTAATCCCAAAGCTTTAATAGTAGTTTTTACATTTAGTGCTACTCCTCCTCCCCTTCTTCCTACCCTGTCCTTTCTGAATAAAGTATAGCCAGGTATAGTTACATCCCAATCATGGTTTTCTGTGAACCATGTTTCTGTAACTGCCACTAAATCCAAGTCAGCCACTCCCACCAAAGCTTCAACATCAGGGATCTTATTTCCCATGCTACGGGCATTTATACACACTGCTTTCCATATGTTACCCCTGTTACCCATTTCCATAAAGGTATTTAATGTATCACTTACCTGGGGGCTTTCTTCACCCATCCCCAATGAATCTAGTTTAAAGCCCTCTTCAGTAGATTAGCCAGTCTACTGCTGAAGACACGTTGACTTTTCTTGTACAGATGGATGCCATCTCTGCTATGCAACCCTTGGAACAACATCCCATGGTCTAGGAAACCAAAACACTCTCGATGACACCATCCACGCAGCCATATATTCATCTCCAGGATGCAAGCCTCTCTGCCTTGGCCTTTACCCTCAACAGGGAGGATTGAAAAGAACACCACCTGTGCACCTAACTGCTTTACCCTCTGTCCCAGAGCCATGAAGTCACTTTTGATATGTTCCGAGGGATACCTGGTAGTATCATTTGTTCCAACATGGATTAGCAACATTGGGTAATAGTCAGTGGGCTTGATGAGTCTTGGCAAAATCTCCGTAACATCTTGGATTTTGGCACCAGCCAGACAGCATACCTCTCTGGACATCAAGTCTGGTCGGCAGATGGACGCCTCAGTACCCCTCAGAAGAGAGTCTCCAACCACCACTACCCTTTGCTTCCTTGTGGTCACTGATTCTGCAACTTTGGGGTAATTGAGCTCTGGTTCTTCCCTTTCCAGGGATTCTTTCACCTCCTCCATTTCCAGGGCTGCATAATGGTTCTTCAATTTAAGGGCTGTAGAAGTTGGATTGGTGATTCTGCAGGCCCTGGTGACTTGTGTCCAACCATCGACATTCTGTTGCACCCATCTTCTCCTTTGTTGGAGAGCTTGGTTGCTGCAAGAAGCATCTCATCAATGTACTTCTCACTGTCTTGAATGCTCCTCAGCCTCGCCACCTCCTCTCTGAGTTCCTCCACTTGTTTCCTCAGAGTTTCAGCATGCAGGCACCCTGCACATGGAACTGATCCTTCAACTGGCATTGGGACATTTGTCTGGACAGAGGCAGAAGCTGTAACGGGGGCAACAGCTTTAGCGATACGATTTTTCCCATCCATTGTTCTGTTCGTGGAGCTTAGGTATCTGTTAAAGCAAAAGAGAGAGATCTACCAAGTACCAGCCAGTTTCCCAGCTGTCCTTTCAGAGAAAAAGCAGTAAAATCTCTAATTATATTCAAAATGTGCTGCTCCAAGTCTCTGTGCTTTGTTAAATGGGGAGGTGCCCTATAAAGCAAGACTGCTCACTAGGGGTGGGTGGGAATCGGGTGGGTAGGGAGGAAACTAACTCCTGATTAGGTGTCAGCAGTTCCCAAAAGCTGAGAAGGTTACTAGAGTTCAACAACCTACTCTGCTCGAGGAAATTTCTACTAAAGCATGAAAAAGAAAGTAACTTTGCTTTAAAAATATACAGAAACGCTTTTAAGAGCTCCCAGTCAGAGAGCTAGCAATTTAATAAAAATAAACCCTCAAATCCTTACCGTTGTTTGACCTGTAGAGCCCCTGTTAGGAATGCCTCAACAGGGCAGAGCTCTGGAGCCTTTAATACAGGCCTCAGCTGCTCTTGGGTAATCAGGCCCACTAACTCCTGATTAGGTGTCAGCAGTTCCCAAAGCTGAGAAGGTTACTAGAGTTCAACAACCTACTCTGCTCAATGACATTTCTACTAAAGCACCAAAAAGAAAGTAACTTTGCTTTAAAAATATACAAAAGCCCTTTTAAGAGCTCCCAGTCAGAGAGCTAGCAATTTAATAAAAATAAACCCTAAATCCTTACCGTTGTTTGACCTGTAGAGACCCTGTTAGGAATGCCTAAAAAGAGATGGCAGAAGAGAGATTATGATAGAGGTCTATAAAATAATGAATGGAGTGGAATGGGTAAATGTAGATCGCATTGCAGTAGTCAAGCTGGGGTAGGACTATAGCTTGCATTGCTGAGCGGAAATCTGTTGGTTCAAGCAGGAGACGTTGCATGGTCTTTGCTTTGAAGTATAATGTGCTGGTGACTTTGCTTATATGGGCTTTGAGGTTGAGGCGTTGGTCCAGGGTGACTCCGAGATATTTGACGTCTGTCTGGAACTTGATTTCTGTATTGTTTAAGGTTATTGCTTTGGGGGAGTGAATGTTTTGTCTTTCATTATAAATAGTGCTTTGGTTTTCTTGTAGTTGATTGTTGGTTGTTGTTCTGCCAGTTGGAAACATCTGTGAAACATTCCTGATGCACAGAGTAGGAGGGTTGTTGTGTGTTGATTTTGCCATAAATCATGTTATTGGCGTAGACATGGAAGTTGAGGTGGTGGGATCTGATGAGCATGCAGAGGGGCTTAAGGTAGATATTTTTAAAAAAGTGCGGAGAGGCTGGATCCCTGGGGTACTGCTTGTGTTTGTTTGTATGGGGTGGAGGTGATTGACCCGACCTTTATCTGTTGGTGTCTGTCGATCAGATAGGACATGAACCATTGGAGGACTGTGCTTTGGATTCCAGCGGAACAGAGACATTGTAGGAGAATATGGTGGTTCATGGTGTCGAAGATAAGTCCAAGAAGATCAATAAAAATCCGTGTTTGGTATTCCTTATATCAGTGTATTGACTAGAGTGGTTAATAGGGTTTCCACTCCATGAAGTGGGTAGAATCCATGTTGTTGTGGGTGAAGTAAGTTGTTCGTTGTTGTGGGTGAAGTAAGTTGTTCCTGTCTATGTGGTCTTGCATTGATGTTGGACGGCTTTTTCAATGATTTTGGCTGTAAATGGTAGGCTAGCAATGGGTCTATGTGAAACTGAGTCAGAGGGATCCAATTCTGGTTTCTTCAGTGTTGGATGTATAGAGGAGAGTTTTAGGACATGGGGCATTTCGCCCTGCTAGAATACTGCTTGGATGATCTTAGTGAGGCTGTGGCTAAGATCCTTCTTGGTTGCCTTGATCCATGTGATGGGACACGGGTCAAGAGGCGAGGTAGTTGTGTTCAAAGATGAGATGATGTTTTCAATTTCTTCCTTATTGATGCTGTCAAATAAGGTCCAAGGATTTGGGTGGGCAGTTTTAGGTGGGGGAGGGAGGTGGTTCCAGATTGGGGTGAAGTTGTTTGTAGTGGGTTGCCAGCTGTTGGGGGGGGGGGGGGAATTGTGATGTTATGGTTATCAGTGGAGGGTGTCTTTGTCAGGTGCTTTATGATGTTGAAGAGTTCTCTTGGGCAGTGGATTGAGGAGTTGAGTAGGTTGGTATGGTATTCTCGCTTTATTTATTTATATATTTTAAAGTTTTCTGTACCGCCTTTCACATAATCAAAGTGGTTTACAATGAACAATTACATTATAACATTAGTAAGTATTTACAATGTAGGTAGACAGTGGGAGAAGGGTAATCAAAGCAATTACAAATAATTAATTAAAGAGAGGACGTGCACTTTTATGCAACATAATAAGGATTGTCGGAATAAACCTATATACAACATAATTATAATAGTCAGGACGTTAAACTTATATACAGTGTCCCCAGAATGTTGCCCAGTTCCTAACAAATCTAAAACCATCTTCTTTGCAGCATCGTCTCATCCATGCATTGAGACTCCGGAGCTCTGTCTGCCTTTTAGGTCCTGCGTGTGGAACGTGAAGCATTTCAGAGAATGCTACCCTGAAAGTTCTGGCTTTCAAATTCCTACTTAAAAGCCTAAATTTGGCTTCCAGAACCTCCTTCCCACACTTCCCTATGCCATTGGAGCCAACATGTACCAAAACAGCAGACTCCTCCCCAGCACTATCTAAACTCTTGTCTAGGTGACATCCGCTACCTTTACACCAGGCAGGCATGTTATCAAGCAGTCCTCATGTCCACTAGCCACCCAGCTATCTACATGCCTAATGATCAAATCTCCAACTATAACAGCTGTCCTAACTCTTCCCTAATGGGCACATGGCCCTAGAGAAGCCTCCTCGGTGCGAGAGGGTTTTACATCTCCTGGTGGACAGGTCCTAGCTACAGGATCACTTCCTGTCACAAAAAGGTGATGTTCTCCTTTCACGTGACCTCTCTCCTCCATGGCAACCGAGAGGCTGCCAGATTGGAGGTGGGACTTCAGTACTATGTCCCTGGAGGTCGTCTATGTACCTCTCTGTCTTCCTTACGTCCTCCAAGTCTGTTGCTTTAGCTTCCAGAGATCAGACTCGTTCCCTGAGGGAAAAGAGCTCCTTGCACCTAGTGCACACACATGACACCTAACCAACTGGGAGAAAATCATCCATGTGACATTCAGTGCAAAAGACTGGATAGCCCCCATCTCACTGCTGGACTGCTGTCTACATCTTAGTTTTAAGATTTTGTTTAGCTATTTAAGTTGTTTAAAGTTTCTAGGAATACTTGTACTGATACAACTATACCAATTACCTTTAAGGGACTTTGTTCATCTCAAGATTAATTAACTTCAGGGCCCTAATCTATTCCTGGTGATGATAACCAGCTGAACCTGAAAGTGACTTTGACCACCCTTCTCCCTTTAATCGGTTTAAGAGCCTATAAAGCTAAGGCTATGCCTGGGGTGGGTGGGAGGGAACAAACACTTAGTAAAGGCTGACTTGCTACAGAGGTCCTAGATCTATGCTTCTAAGGTAATCTGCTAACATTTTCCTGGGTGATTCACACAGTCCTTGGTTTGATAGGGGGAGCCTTTCAAATTGCCCCTTTGACCTTTCACTTGGCTTTAACACCTATTTAAAACAAATTCTCAGATCTTTTGCCTCCTAAGTGGAAGGCCTATTTGTAAAGATATCTAGAAACAATTTATTTATTTCAACTCAAACAAAATTTTGCCCTGTTCTTCCTTCTATGCTAAGCTAAGCTATATTCTGATTTATTTATTTATTTTATTTGTATTTGCTACTGCCTTTCGTGAATCAAGGCAGTTTAAATTGATTTAAATTAAAAACTCTCTGCTGATACTAGGGCCTGACTGAGTTTTAAATTTAAACTAAGAGCTCTCTGCTAGTTTTAAAAGTAAACTAAAATATTAACTAAAAGTCTCTGCTGGGTTTTAAATTTAAACTAAAATCTATCTGCAGATATTAGGTTCTGACTGAGTTAACAAATAAATCTGGGTATTTTAGAATCCAGTGTATCAGTTGTAACCTAAAGAATTCCCTTTTCCTCAAGATTTAGAGAATTTCCCAGAAGTAAATACTTACAAGTGCAGATTTGTTTCCAGTAGTAGCAGTCCCTTTTGGTAGTTCTTCAAGACTGAGATTCACAGAGCGGATGAGTCATCCGACGACACCAGGGATGGAATCACTCTCCAATAGCTCAGAAAAGTCTGGAAGACTCTTCTGAGTATGTGTCAGTCACCCCACCACAGTGACCACCCCCTTTCTACCTCAGTCTATTTTTTCTGCCTGGCCATGCAGACGGAGTCTCTGCTCTCCTATATCTATCTATCTACTTCATTATTAAAATGTACGTATAAGACTAATCTTCTTTCAACTGTTTTTTCCCTTACCTTGCTCCAAAAGATTGCATCAGCAGGCTGCTGCAATACAGCAAATTTCTTCCACTGCATGGGGTCTGCAGCCGCAGACCCCTACCCCTGCCGACTGGCCATGTAATAACCATCACAAATGGATTCTATGGGGGCCCCACGCTCGGTGGAGGCAGCAGACGCTACTGTGACTTCCCTTCATTCTGGAAAATCCCTGAAGCATAACCCCTTCCTCCATAGGAGAATCTGGAGGTAATGGCAGCCGACATCGTAGGGCACACCAGCTTGTGAAGCTAATCGAACATGGGAAGTGCCAGGGAAAGGCATCCATCCCCGGCCTGGCTCGGCTCATCGAGACAACAAACCCCCCTCCCCAGTAGCGGATGGCCCTCTGCTCCATCTACTGGCGGCGGCCAAACCCCAGCAAGCTCCCCGGAGGCAATGAATGGCTCAGATCACGAGCCGCAGCAGACGAACACTGCACACTACCACATGTGGCACCTATCCATGGGCAAAGTTGAGATGCTAGCCAGGCTCCTGGGGCGGGCAGCACCCAAGAAGATCGGAAAATGGCATTCAACTCAAAAGATACACCTCTGACAGGGTCCCAGGTGGTAAGCTCCGGGGCCTGGAGCACCACATGAGACCAGTCACGCCGCCAACCACAAAGGAGATACCCCACCCCCCATCACCTGACTAGGTCCTCGTGCACTTCCCTAATAGGAACCCAGCCTCATGTGGGATGATTGCTGAGTTTTGCAAAGACAGAGGAAAGGTCAAAACCTCTCCTCATGGAGGCCAGCCTTCCCAAATACAGAGGTAGACAAAAAAAAAAGGGACTCCACATCTTGCGTGGAGTCGGGGCTTTTACCAATGGAAACAAAATGCGAGTGTAGCCTATACCATCACATCTGAGGCTCCACTCTTCAGGAACAGCAGCTCTACCCTTGCCGCTATGGGACAGCTGCTCTCTCATGCTGATCTGGACCAGGGGCCTGTGCATCCTCTGCCCTGGGCACACCTGCTCCACAGATGTTGACTGATCCCCTGGCAGAAACCAGTGCCTGCTCTGCCGCAATCTCTGGCTTGTGCACCCCTGAGTATCCCCACTCAACTGAGGACTTGTCAGGACAGCATATCCAGGGAAGCAATATAACCAGACTCCTGCTACATGGGCTTACAGACAAAAAAAAAGAAATGCCATGCAGGGCTGGACCAAGGTCCACCAACCCAGTATTCTATTTCCAACAGTGCCCAATCCTGGTCCCCAATACCTGGCAAGTCCCAAAAAAGCACACAGGGTCCACCCTGCTCGATCTGGGGTAAGCGGTGGATTTCCTTAGCCATATAAATAATGATCTTTGAACTCTCCTCCAGGAACTGATCCAAGACCTCCTTTGCAAACCAATTCATCCTTATTAGGATCTGATGGGTTACACTGTAGCCCCATCCCCTAGTCCTTCGGCTTCACAATGGGGGAACAGGTACCATCAGAAGCGGCGCAAATCCCTAGCCCTGTCCATTATCATTATCATGCTTGTTATTAAAAGGTGAACAAAAATCAGATCTCACATTCAGGAAGATCCAAGCTGTGGTTCTAGGGAGGCTAAGCCAAGCCCCTCCCTTCCATGACATTGACTCAATCCCAGACCCCCAACACTGGGGGACTAACTTCATCACATGGTCACCAATCTGACAAAAGGGATGTGTCCAGATGAGCTCCTTGACCCCTGTTGGGGCTTCTACAAAGATCAGGAAAGTTCTGCCCCCCCCCCCAATGGCAGCCAGCACTGTCTACCAGATGGATCTCCTGATGGTACCTAAATAGCATGTCTTAGGCTATGGCTCCTGCTGAACCCCATCAGGGAAGAACAGCCTCAACAACTGGCATAGCTGTACCAGCAGTGGTGGAACCACCACACCCTTGTGTAGTACACTTTGATCAATAACCTCTGGCTGGGATACGCCAACCTCCCCAATGCTGGATCTCGCGGTGCCCTGGCCTTGGACAGGTAGGTGGGAGGACTCTCTTCATGGGGGGGGGGGGGAGATCCTACTCCACAGTGCCCCTAACGTGGTAGATGGCTTGGGGTGGACTAAGCCCACCCCTTCCCTGACCATGGGTCCAACCCCCCTCGCTGATCTCCAAACAGGTCCACACCCTGCAGAGCTGATATTGCTGCTTTGGCCACAACTCCCCCATAGGCCTGCCCAGCAGAGTCCGGGTCCAGTATGGACCACTGAGTTGGAGGACATAGATACAGGATGCACATTGTCTACCAGGGCATTTCCCAGGCTGCACTTCTGCCTCAGAGTTCTGACTATTGAAAACACAGGCATGGTGGCCTGCAACCCTCCTACCAGCAAGGAATAGCTACTGGCTTCTCCAGGACCAAACACAGGGTGGAGGCACTCCCCCAAAACGGAAGTTACCTGGCCATAGCCCACTTAGAGGGGCCACGACTGCCCCTTATAAACTGGGTGGAAGCCACCCTATCTGAGACAGTGTGATAACCCTGGATAGGGCATAGAGGAGGCTGCATGCACAGGACAGCTAGTAGGTCCCTACCAACCACCAAATGGGGGGAGTAACCTAATGGTCAGACAGACCAGGGTTTGAATCCCAGTTGAACTCCCCAGTGCAAAAAAAAAAAGTCACACTGCCTGGAACACCCAGATAGCGCCGGGCCACTGGGAGTCAGCCTTGACTCAGAGACACATATTGGGCCACCCTACTGTGCAGGTCACCAGGAGTCAGCCTCAACGCAGCGATATAAGTTGCACCAACTTACTGTGAAGGACACCAGGATTCAGTCCTGGCCCATATGCACACATTGCACCACCTTCCGGTGAAAGTCAGAGCCACCACTGGGCAGGGCATCATCGGAGGACACATCACGTTCTACATACTTCTCAGACCTGACAAGAACAGGGAGATTTCCTTCATTCCATGTAACCTGACCTACTCAATCCCATCCTCATAACAGGAAGACTATCTGGCTCCTCAAGAAAACCACCCTCTTACCAGCATAAGGAGGCCCACCCCTGGTACGGGACAAAGGCATAGACTGCTTCCATAAATACAATAAAAAAAGAAACAACAATTGTCCAGCACTCATAGCATAAAGGTGCCCCTACAGGGACCACAGCCCAATAGGCCTACCACATGAATATGGTCCCCACTGATACACGACCTCTGTGGCTGCAACAGGGACCAACAACTACAGCACATGCTCCTCTAGTCCCAGGAGGGCTAGGTAGACAGTTTTCCAGGGTATTACCCTCTGGGACGAGGGCCACCTACCCTTAACTAATAGTGAATCACTACAAACCTTCTACAGACACCTTTATATCTCCAGGAGGCATTCTTAGTCCAGTGGCATTCTCCTTTCTCACCCATAGAAAGCGGGACCCCTCTCTCAGCAGCTTGTTCAGTAAAGAAGGTCTGAAATGACCAAAGCCAGTTCCCAGGGAGCATCCTTCTGGCACCAAAAAGGCAAGCACGCCAGACTGTACAGAAGGAGCTGCCACCATCCCAGGGGAATCAAATACCACAAAATTAGGCTGCCACAATCCCAGGGGAATCAAATACCACAAAATTAGGCACCCTCCCTCCACAACGATCAGGGTAGGTTAGCTGGAAGTTTGGTGGTGGACATACCAGAATGGCATGATATTGTGCGTGCCAAACACAGGTCGGCATCACTGTGCCACATGCGGATCTCCCTCTGTCCTCTGATCCAATCAGACAGCTTCATCATACCACTGCACACCTCACAGGCTTTTAAGGGGATTACAAGTTCCTATGAGAAAAAACTCTTTACAGCCCTTAGCTAGGGAGTCACCCATGTGTGGCTGACTCATCCTGCTTGTCCATGGAGAGAGTGAGGTTACTTACCTGTAACAGGGGTTCTCCATGGACAGCAAGATAAGTCAGCCATACAAACCCACCCGCCTTCCCTCTAGGATGAACCTGTCTTCTAGAATGAACCTGTCCTCTAGGATGAACCTGTCCACAGCTGGAGAACAATGATTACTGTGGTGGGGTGACTTACACATGCTCAGAAGAGTCTTCCTGACTTTTCTGAGCTATTGGAGAGTGGTTCCGTCCATAGCAGCATCAGATGATGTCACCTATGTGAGGCTGACTTATCCTGCTGTCCACGGATAACCCTTGTTACAAGTAAGTAACCTCACTTTATGCCTGTGCTTCTAAGGTAATCTGTTAACAATTTCCTGGGTGATTCAAACAGCCCTTGATTTGATAGAGGGAGCCTTTCAAATTGCCCCTTTGACCTTTCACTTGGCTTTAACACCTATTTAAAACAAATTCCCAGATCTCTTGCTTCCTAAGTGAAAGGCCTCTTTGTAAAGGTATCTAGAAACAATGTATTTCTTTCAACTCAAACAATATTTTGCCCTAGTCTTCCTTCTATGCCAAGTTAAGCTATACTCTGATTTGATTTAAATTAAAAGCTCTCTGCTGATATTAGGCCCTAACAGATTTAAATTTAAACTAAGAGCTCTCTGCTGTTTTTTAAATTTAAACTAAGAGCACTCTGCTGGTTTTAAAAGTAAAGTAAAAGCTCTCTGCTGATACTAGGCCCTGACTGAGTTAACAAATATACTGGATTCTAAAATATGCAGATTTATCGGTTGTAACCCAAAGAATTCCCTTTTCCCCAAGATTTAGAGAATTTCCCAGAAGTAAATTCTTACAAGTGCAGATTTCTTTCCAGTAGTAGCAGTCCCTTTTGGTAGTCCTTGTTGCACACAGCAACAGAGGGCCCAAAGGTCCCAGCCTGCTCCTCAGTCAAAACCAGGGATGGGGTTTTGACTACTTCCACACGAACACAGCCAGGATTCCAGTGTCTGTATCACACAGTCTTCCTGAATATTGGAGGATGGCCAATGTAATGCCAATTTTTTAAAAGGTTTCCAGGGATAATCTGGGAAACTACAGACCGGAGAGCCTGATGTCAGTACAGGACAAAATGGTAGAAACCATTATAAAGAATAAAATTACTGAACATATAGATAGCCATGATTTAATGGGAGAAAGCCAACATGAATTAAATGTTATATTTTTTGAAGATGTGAATAAACAGGTAGACAAAGGTGAGCCAGATGATATACTGTATCTCGATTTTTAGAAAGACTTTGACTAATTCCCGCATGAGAGACTCTTGGTGAAATTAAAAAGTCATGGGATAGGAGGCAGTGTACTATTGTGGATTTGGAACTGATTAAAAGATAAAAAGCAGAGAGTAGGGCTAAGGTAAATAGTGGCGTACCCCATTGATCTGGGCTGCACACGCTGCTTTTTAACATATTCATAAATGACCTGGAAATGGGAATAATGAGTGAGGTGATCAAATTTGCAGATGACACAAAAATATTCAAAGTTGTTTAAACAGAATCGGATTGTGAAAGGTTGCAAGAGGATTGATAAATTGGAAGACTAAACGTCCAAATGGCAGATTAAATTTTTAATGTAGACAAGTGCAACGTTTTGCACCCAGGAAAGAGCAACCCAAACTACGGTTACACAATGCAAGGTTCCACAATAAGAACCACCAAGCAGGAAAAGGATTTAGGGACTATCGTGGATAATATGTGGAAACCCTCCACTCTGTGTGCAGTGGCGGCCAAGAAAACAAATAGAATGCTAGGAATCATAAGAAAAGGATTTAGCATTATTGGAAAAGATACAGAGAAGATCCACCAAAATGGTAAAGGGGATGGACAGATACCCCTATTAAGAGGGGCTAAAAAGGTTAGTGCTCTTCAACCTGGAAAGGAGACGGCTGAGGGAAGATATAATAGAGGTCTATAAATTAATGATTGAGTGGAATGGGTAAACGTAGATCGATTGTTTACGCCATCAAAATATAGAAAGACTAGAGGACACACAATGAAGCTACAGGGTAACCTATTTAAGACTAATAAAGAGAAAATATCTTTTCACTCAACGTATAATCAAACTCTGGAATTTGCTTAAGGAGGATGTAGTAAAAGCTGTTAGTGTAGCCGGGTTTAAAAAATGTTTGGACAAGTTCCTGGAGGAAAGGTCCATAAACCATTATTAAAGGGGACCCAGAATGTCCACTGCTTGACCCAATACAAGCAATGTGGAACCTGTGTCTTCTGGGGAAACTGCTAGCTACTTGTGACCTAGATTGGCCACTGTTTGGAAACAGTATACTGGGCTTGATGGATCTTGGTCTGAACCAGTATGACATATCTTATGTTCTCTGTAACGCTGCTCTTCTAACATGTGGAATAAACTTGCACACTGTCACTCTGTGTGGGTGTGAGTTCATTTCCCTGGATTCCAGACAGCTGGAGCAGCATACCGCAGATGAGGGTTCGGGACTTCCCCTGGCCTGGAGTGACCAACAAGGGACAGACCCATTACATTCTCATATTCTTATGGAGAATAAAACAAAGGATATTATAATACTTCCGTATCGTTCCATGGTACAACTGCACCTTGAACACTGTGTGCAATTCTGGTCGCACCTTGAACACTGTGCAATTCTGGTTCAGTAAAAAAATATTTTCTCTTATTAGTCTTAAATGGGTTGCACTGTAGCTTCATTGTGTGTCCTCTAGTCTTTCTACTTTTTGATGGCGTAAGCAATCAATCTACCTTTACCCATTCCACTCAATTCATTAATTTATAGACCGCTATCATACCCCCCCACCCCCCAAGTCGTCTCTTTTCCAAATTGAAGAGCCCTAACCTTTTAAGCTTTTCCTCATAGGGATATCCTTCCATCCCCATTACCATTTTGGTGTCTCCTCTCTGTACCTTTTCTAATTCCGTTATATCCTTTTTAAGTTATAACAGAATAATAAGAGAAAATATTTTTTTACTCAACACATAATCAAACTCTGGAATTTGTTACTGGAGGATGTAGTAAAAGCTGTTAGTGTAGCTGTGTTTAAAAAAAAGGTTTCAACAAGTTCCTGGAGGGAAGGTCCATAAACCATTATTAAAGAGGACCCGAGAAATCCACTGCTTACCCATGGACAAACATTGTGGAACCTGCCAGGTACTTGTGACCTGGAATGGCCACTGTTAGAAACAGGATAGTGGACTTGATGGACCTTGGTCTGACCCAGTATGACATTTCTTATGTACTTATGGTATGCAGTGGATGATGAGGATAAGACACATCCTACTTTACAGGGACAGAACGCAACAAGCCTGGCTATCTACAGATTATGTTTATTAATATTTGATATACCGCCCTTCAATTAATAGCAAGGCGGTTTACAATAAAATCAGTTAAAAAACAAAGAGGAAAGGAACTCCATAATATAACAGGAAAGGATAGGTTACAGTCATACTAGAAAGATGAGAGAGAAGGGGCTAGGAAGGGACCCGGTGTATTAGGTGGTAGGTATATCAAAGGCTTCATGGAACAAAAAGGTTTTGAGCTGGGATTTTAACTTGGTGTAAGAGGGTTCCAGATGAAGAGCGTGGGGAAAATGATTCCAGGGGTTGGGGCCTAGGAAGCAGAAAGCGAAGTGTTGAGTTGATTCATATCTGGTTTGAGAAGCAGAGGGAAGGAGTGAACGAATGGAACGAAGTGAGCGCCTGAGCGGCGGGAGCTGTGTGGAGTATAGAGGATGATGGAAGAGGAAAGATAAAATAGCCTCACAGCTTTTTAAAGACAGTACATTGGTTCCATCTGCTGGTAGACATATAACATTTTATGTTTGTTTGATTACATAACTGGCTTATAGCCTGTCTTTCTCAAACCAAAAAAGTATACAAAGCGATTTTTACAGGTAATATCAGAAAAGCACAATATACATATAGGTCAAGATATCAAATCTAACATCAATATGAACATAATTTGGCAAATGTTAAAAGCATTCACAATCAATTCTTCTTCTTACGTGCCATCAAGTCAGTGTTGACTCCTGGTGTCCCAACACCCCTGGGTTTTCTTGGTATGGTATGACTGGAAGTAGATTACCCTCATTGCCTCCGAAGAAAAGGTGTGGCAAAGTCACTTGCCCAAGGTCACAAGGAGTACCGGTGGGAATCAAACCCTGAGCTCTTGGGTGTTAGGCTGTTGGTCTAACCACTAAGCTACATTACAACATTGCCAAAAAGAAAGCAAATTCCCCAACATTTTTAACTCTTATGGCACAGTATTCCATAAGGTTATGCCCATGAATGAAAAAAACTTTTCTTAGTTGTAACATTGGTAACCCAGAGTAAGGCTTGCTGCAAAAAATATAATTCTTGTCTTGGAGTATAATGTGTGATTTGGGCACTTAGATGCTGTGTTAGTAGTTCATGCGGCCATTTTATGACGCTTTGACCTACTGTATGAAAAGGAATATAAGATGTAAGTAAACATAAGAACATAAGATATGCCATACTGGGTCAGACCAAGGTCCATCAAGCCCGGTATCCTGTTTCCAACAGTGGCCAATCTAGGTCATAAGTACCTAGCAGTCTCCCCAAAAGACGCAGGTTCCTCAATGCTTGTATTGGGTCAAGCAATGATATCCTGGGTCCCTTTTAATAATGGTTTATGGACCTTTCCTCCAGGAACTTGTCCAAAGCTTTTTTAAACCCAGCTACACTAAGGGGCTTGTTTACAAAGCCGCGGTAGTGGTTCGCGATCGCGATCGCAGCCGCGGCCCCATTGAAATCAATGGGGCCGCGGCTCCGATTACGATCGCAAACCGCTACCGCGGCTTTGTAAACAAGCCCCTAAAAGCTTTTACTACATCCTCCGGTAACAAATTCCAGAGTTTGATTACACGTTGAGTGAAAAAATATTTTCTATTATTAGTCTTAAATAGGATACCCTGTAGCTTCATTGCATGTCCCCTAGTCTTTTTATATTCTGATGACGTAAACAATCGATCTACGTTTACCTGTTCCATTCCATTCATTATTTTATAGACCTCTATCATATCTCCCCTCAGCCGTCTCTTTTCCCGGTTGAAGAGCCCTAATTTTTTTAGCCTCTCTTCATAGGAGTATCCTTCCATCCCCTTTACCATTTTGGTGGCTCTTCTCTGTACCTTTTCTAATAACGCTATATCCTTTTTAAGATACAGTGACCAGAATTGCACACAATATTCAAGGTGCGGTCGCACCATGGAACAATACAGAGGCATTATAATATCCTTTGTTTTATTTTCCATTCCTTTCCTTATGATACCTAGCATTCTACGGAGATAAAGATTAACATTAGCAAGAACAAAAAAAAAAAAAAGAGGCATTGTCTTTACTAGCATAAAGTGTGTAAGGGCAAAAAGGTAAAACCAGTTTAGCATGACCATCAAGAATTGTAAGGTAACTATAATAAACATGGAACATAAAGCTAAACCTGTTTAACCTAAGCCCTCAGTGCAAATATTACCGAACCAGTTTAGTTAAAAATAGTTCTCTTCTAAAACCATTAGCAAAGTGAAAGAACAATTTTTTTCTAGGCTGCACATGAGACCTTCTCTCTAACAACTGCCATGGCTACTGACCTTTTGGAACCTCTGCAGGGGGGTGTTGGGAAATACAATTTATCCCAAGTACATTCATCCACCTCAAAAGTCATGCTCCAAATTTGTCAGATTATGGCATTAAATTCATAGACTAAAATAGATTAAGCTGGGAGGAGGGAAAGGAAGACAATAACATATTGATATATATGTTTTTCAAACAATGAAGAGCAATAGATAAGTTGCAGGTGAGGTTTATTTTTTTTTACTGGACTAATGTAAAACACCCCAAATTTGTATTGGATGTCTATGTTAGAAAACAGATATTTTAATCTGTGTGTGTGTGATAGTATTTTATTAAAAACAAAAAAAGCATGCTGAACATAGATTCTTTTTTTAAAATACATAAAGACACATGAAAAATACATATGTAGGTGTAATGTACATCAGAAGCCCTTTTACAGATTAAAACAAACAAACAAAAAATAAAGTAGCAGCATCACTGGAGGATTTCTATATGTAAGTAGTGACTTTGCTGCTTACGCATGTAAGTGGCTAAAACTCAGCTTTTTTGCTTTTGGAATGATTTTTAACATCATAGAGGTAAGCACAATTGCTCTCTTTAAGTTCTTCTTACGGGTACAGATGCCATGCAGGACTGGCCCGTCCACTAGGTGGCCAACTTCTGTGGGCAGCAGGCCACGTGCTTCGGCATACATATTCTGCCCCTCTTCCTCAGAGGAGGATCAGAAGTGGCAGAACATGTATACTGAAGCACATGGCCTGCTGGGGGACGCTGCGTCAAGCCATCCCACTGACAGAATTGGCCAGAGGCTGCAGAAAACCTTGTAACCACTCTGGCTTTTTTCACGAGGTCTTGTGTTTTTTGAACTAATCTTGGGGTCTGGGGATTTCCATTTGAAATCTTGGATTTTGAAGACCATGCTGCGCCGGCGATCTATGCGCCATTTCTCTCATGTCCGGTTACGTGCGACTCACCGTGACATCACTTCCGAGTCTTCTCCTCTCACACGTGACATACATGAGCGAGCACATGACACGACGAGCACATGACCAAGGCAGGCTAAAGGAGGCAGCCAGCCAGTGGTGTCATAACTGGAAAACGCCTATGTGAAAATTTTCCCAAGTATAGGTGTGCTGCTGTTCTAAAATATGGAATAAATGTAAAGGAGATATGGGCACTCAAAGAATACATTTGTGCATGCTTTCAGCATACATTTATGACCAGTGGCTTTTCTAAAATCACTACTTTTAGGTGTTAAAGCAGCATACACTATCGTTCCATGGTGAGACCGCAACTTGAATATTGTGTGCAATTCTGGTCGCCGTATCTTAAAAAAGATATAGCGTTATTAGAAAAGGTTCAGAGAAGAGCCACCAAAATGGTAAAGGGGATGGAAGGATATTCCTATGAAGAGAGGCTAAAAAGGTTAGGGCTCTTTAACCTGGAAAAGAGACGACTGAGGGGAGATATGATAGAAGTCTATAAATTAATGAACGGAGTGGAACGGGTAAACGTAGATCGATTGTTTACGTTATCAGAATATAGAAAGACTAGGGGACATGCAATGAAGCTACAGGGTAAACTATTTAAGACTAATAAAAGAAAATATTTTTTCACTCAACCTGTAAGCAAACTCTGGAATTTGTTACTGGAGGAAGTAGTAAAGGCTGTTAGTGTAGCTGGGTTTAAAAAAGGTTTGGACAAGTTCCTGGAGAAAAGGTCCATAAACCATTATTAAGAAGGGACCCAGGATATCAATGCTTGACACAGTACAAGCATTGAGGAACCTGTGTCTTCTGGGGAAACTGCTAGGTATATATGACCAAGATTGGCCACTGTTGGAAACAGGATACTAGGCTTGATGGACCTTGGTCTGACCCAGTATGGCATATCTTATGTTCTTATGTTCTTATACACTAGATCAGCTTTTCACAAGTATAAATGGCCCCTTCTAAAATCACCTCCATAAGTAGGGTTGCCAACTGGCTCCAGATGCGCCCGACAGGCTTGATCCAGTCCTGTGTTTACCCCATTGCATGCAGGGACTTGTAGTCTGGCTTTTCTTATGGAGTGCAATGGAGAAATCAGAACTACATGTCCCTGCATGCAATGGAGTAAACCCAGGACTGGATCAAGCCTGTCGGGCGCATCTGGAGCCAGTTGGCAACCCTATCCATAAGCTATAGCTTATTTTGCATCTGTGTATCCAAGAAAACTACCACAACTTTATTCAACAAATGAAAACCGATCTTTCAAACATTAACAACAATATATATCGAAAGTCCCACTATGGCCAAAATCGAAATTTTGAAGAGTTGGGCCTCACAGTTGATTAGAGCAAATACATAGACCAATCAATATTTTGTTTTTAATTTTCCTCTTTCCTGCACAGGAATAATAAGATAAACGAATAAAGAAAAGTTTATAGTTCGAAAATTCATCGGATTTAAAAAATATCCATTTGCAACAAAGATGCCTTTTTATTTTAGTAATATGTGTGGATCTCGGGTCAGCTCGAGACTGGGGGCCGGGCCTACTCCTGCTCTTCCTACTGCGAGTAGGCCCCGGCTCACCCGGCGCCATATTCCCCCACCAAAACCCGTCCATTCATCCCCCTCACTCACAGCCATTGGGCAGCTTTTTTTTTTTCTGTAGTTTTCGGTTGCCGGTTTTGTAGGGGGGAGTTCACATTATTTAACACGAATAGCGACGAATTATTACTTTTTATATGCTTGGGGGAGGGGGTCTGTTCTTTCATATTTTATTTCCGCCTGTGGAGATTGATTTTTTATTGTTGTTTTATGTTGCTGCTGTTGTTCGTCTTCTCTCTAGGGGCGGGGGGCGGCGGCCCTGACCCGGTCCCCAGCGGTGAGTATGCAATAGTAGCGATACCGAGTGAACGCGCTTAGATTTACTCATGTGCAGTAACGGTGATTATAGGAACAATGCGAGTCCATTGCTGCCAGTGGCCGACGCTTTCGGAAGGGCAGCGTTGCCGTCGGTTTTGCCATACAATTTTTATCCACATGTGTTTTTATGTTTTTCTAAATTATACATGTTGTTAATATACATTTTTATATAAGATTTTATTTTTTTCTTTTGACTGAAAATTGTATTTGAAAACGAACGAAAACCAAAATAAAATTCTCATAAGCGCTTGAATGAAAAAAAAAAGAAATCTCTGGTTATTTTATATATCATGATGCTTTTATGCTCCCAGTGTGATATATTTGTCACGCTGGGGACAGTGTGGCTCCCTGTTAAGTAATTTACTGCTATTATATGTTATCCTTTGGTTCCCCCTCCCTCTTCCCTTGATTAAAAGGTCGCATTGAATTCAAGTGAGGGACTAGGCCCCACATCCCCAGCCTGGAGTTGACCTTCCCAGCCGTTTCCTGGCCTTGTCGGAGCGGCCCCAGGCGAGTTCCGCCTTCCGCTCCGCCGCTCCTCTCTGATTGGTGGGCGGAGGATGCTGAAAGGCGTTTGGTTGGGTTGAAGGGCTATCTGTCATCACTCCGTGACGTGGCCATGCGAACCCGGATCTGTTTCGGTCGTGAGTGCAGCTAAAGTTTTCTAACTGAATCGAAAAATGATATTGAAAGCTATTAAAAATCAGATGTGGAAATTGGGCAAAATATCTGAAATATGCAGCCATTTACAAATGAGCCGGGGTTTTTGATTTCTTTATTACCTGTACACTTTTGAAGAGATAACATTTTGCATTTTTTTGTTGTACGTTGTTTCTTCTGTATCTTTGTTGGGTAGTCTCCCCGTTGTAGTTTTATAATTATATTTTAAAATAAGAAAATTGTAGTTGTGGTTCCCCTACCGCCTTTCCTCTTGCACGTTGATGATATAGTTATTAGAACACGCAAAAAATTAGAAAATTGTACCATGAGTCGTGTGGCCATGTATTCTGTTGTAATAACGTGCATATGAAGCTGAACTGGGTAAAAAAAAAAAACACGTTTAATATTGACATATAAGAATAAGTAAGTCCATTAGGGGTGTATTTGTTTGATAAACTGATCATTGCAGAGCAAGGGCTTAGCGCAGCAGACCGTAGAGATCTTTTCAAGAGGGACACTACCGCATGAGCAAAAAGCAGGAACAAGTCATATCACTCTGAGTTCTGATTATATTATGTTCACTTCTACTAAAGAAACAGTATGTGAACAGTCTCCTATGTTTCCACTTTTTAACCATTTTTTGTTGTTATTGCTGGAATTTGTTCAGTCTTTGTCAGGTATATTTTGTACTAAATTTATCACCTACAATGTGCTTGTTGGACTGTATTGTACAAAGATTTTGTTTCTTCTAGGCACTGAGTGATATGAAGTCCTTTCTGAGTAGAGCTTATTGAGAGAAATGTATGCGATGTCTTCTATTTAGAGCAAAGGTATGCTGAAGATGGAGATTTACTCTTTTTTTTTTTTTTTGCATTGTATAGTTTCAATATGTTAAAGATGTTATAATTTATTTATTTTAACGTTTCTTTTGTACCACCTTTCAGATTTATTAAGGCAGTTTACATAGAACAGTAAACTTGTTATACATGGAACATTGAATATAGAATGTAGTACAAGAAAGAGGGGGTGACAGGGTAGAACTATGTACAGGGAACAAAGTTTACATAGGGCTAAATAAGGGTTTTACAGATACCTGGTAGCATACTGGGAGGGGGAGGGAGCATTTTACATTGTGTCGGGGCCAAAGTATTTTAGGAATAGGAAGGTCTTCTGTTTTTTACGGAAATCACTGCAGTCTTTGATGTCTCTTAGTGTGCTTGGAAGTGAGTTCCAGAGTGTGGGACCATATATAGAGAAGGATCATGGCAAGTTGGTTGAGTGCTAGTTGTTTTGAATGTTGGGATGTTGAGCAGATTCTGGTTGCGTTATCTTCTTGATCTTGTACTAGATGGTTTTTGGATGAGGTTATGAAGGCAGACTGGAGCTTGGTCATGGGTGGATTTGTAAGTAAGCATTATGGCTGTGAATTTGATTCATACTTGTATAGGGAGCCAATGAAGAGTTTTACTGGGGTGATGTGTTTGTGTCTTGCTGTCCCTGTTATTAGTCTTACTACAGTGTTCTGGGCCAGCTGGAGTGAATGGGGAGCATTTTTTGGGAGGCCTTGAATGATGGCGTTGCAGTAGCTCAATTGTGGGGTGATTGTAGCCTGGCATACTGTCCGGAAGTAGAAACATAGGCCATGTGGTCTTTTTCTGTCGTCGTATTTCTATCTAGTCTGTCCTTCCATAACAACTACAACAGTCCCCTTTTTACCTTTAGAGATCCTCTGTGTTTGTCCCATGCTTTTTTGAATTCAGTTACTGTCCATCTCTACCACCTCCACTGGGAGACTATTCTACGGATCCCCTACTCTTTCCGTAAATAAATATTTCCGCATATCACTCCTGAATCTATCTCCCTTCACCCTCATCCCATGTCCCCTCATAGCAGAACTTGCTTTCAATTGAAAGAGGCTCTCTCCCTGAACATTTATGCCACGGAGGTATTTAAACATCTCAATCATATCACCTCTATCCCGCCTTTCCTCTAAGGTGTACAAAGGTGGTGTAAGGTTTTCATCTTATAAAAAGCAATAGATGTGATATTCTTTATGTGAGCCTTCATGCTCAATTGCTGGTACAGGGTGACTCCGAGGTATTTGACCTGTCTGATTGGGAAGGTTATCTTGTCAATTTATGATTGTGTCTGGAGAGGTGAAAGAGGGATCTCTTGAGATGAACATGGCTTCAGACTTTGTATAGTTTATTAGGAGGTGGTTGTTATTTAGCCATTCTGCCACAGCATTGAAGTAGGATTTTATAGGAGAGTAATCTGGATTGGTTGTAGTGATGGGGGTGTAGAACAGCAGGTCGTTGGCATAGATGTGGTACAGGATATTGTGTTCTTTGAAGATTTTGCTTACTGGTTTGACGAATAGATTGAAGAGTATGGATGAGAGGGATCACCCTTGGAACTCCCTGCTGGAGTTTGAATGGTCTTGATGTTCATACCTGTTTGCGATCAGTAAGGTATGAGCAGAACCAGGTCAGGAGGTGCTACTTATGCCAAGGTGCACTAGGCGTTCCAGGAGTTTCTTGTGGTTTACTGAGTTGAATGCGGCAGAGAAATCAAGGAATATCAGTAGAAGCCCTTGTCTAGTGTGTTTGATTCCCTTGAGGGGAAGGTGTTTTAAGAGTGAGGCGAGCAGTGTTTTGACGCCATGATTGGGTCTGAACCCATGCTATTGGGAGTCAAGTGGGTTTACTTATTTTCAAATTAGCTATCCTGGACAAGCTTCTGTTCCTGTTTGTGCAAAGTGCTGGGCTAAAATTTTGTAAAGTTCTTGATAGCCACTTTCACATACAAGAGCAAAAGGTCCTGCTGTGTGCATTGTTAAAATAATTCCTGTCCTGACAAAGTGGGTAGGTGGCGGTGGCAACGTGTGATTTTTGAATGACAGCAATGCAAAGAAATTACAAGAATGTTTCCTGCTGCTAAATGCCATATTCCTGACCTGATTTTTATTTGCTAGTTCCTGAGCATCTTAGCTAAGGCAAAATGGCCCAGGAGACAAATCAAACGCAGGTGCCCATGCTGTGTACTACAGGCTGTGGATTCTATGGCAACCCCAGGACAAATGGGATGTGTTCTGTCTGCTATAAAGAATTCCTACAGAGGCAGCAGAGCAACGGCAGGATAAGCCCACCAGGTAGGATGCTACACTTGGTGATAAGTGTAGGGTCGTCCTTTTCTTTTTGAACATAACATTCTCCATGTCACAGCCATGTGGTTAGTAATATATTTAGGGAATCATCAATGCATAATTTTTTGGGGTGGGGGAGGGGACCGTGGCAAAACACAGTTTTAGTTGAACTGTAGTGCTAAATTATTTAGCTGAAGTAAGTGGAAGTGCACCATCAGGCATGCTGTCCTTCAGCTAAGACATTACATTTTTGAATCCATGAATATTAAATATTCACGTCTGGAAAGGACTAGAGCCGTTGGCCCTGCTAAAGTCTGGCTTTATAGTGCAATAGTCAGAATACAGAGCTATGAAGCCTGTTCCTTCATCGCCCTAAATCACTGTGGAGACAAGTTTTCCACCATTAGGACAAGGTGTGCAGGTACATTTTTATTTTAGCTACTGACCTTTTTTACACCAGTTTTCAAAGAATAGATATACATGTACTTTCACTTTGAAATTTGCTGTGGGTACAAAGCCCCACAGATTTGTGAATTTGTTTTTTGTGCTGCCACTTCCTGTTGAAAAAGTGATGTCTCCACAGTTTGTTGACCACTAAGATGAAGTTACTGCCCTTCCTGTTTACCTTTCATGGTTTTATAAATATCAGTGAACCAAGTTGGTCCTTTTCGCCTTGGTTGATAGAATCCAATTGCAGTCTTAACAGAAGAGATTCCCCCCTAGAATTGTTCAATCTCGCCACAGCATTTGATGCTGTTGATCATGGAATTTTATTAAATCAATCATAGAGAACTTGGTATCAATGGAACTGTATTATTTATTTATTTATTTAACAGGTTTTTTATACCGCCTTTTCCTTAAATCAAAGCGGTTACAAAGACATACAAAAGCTAAACATAGGCATGGGAAGTGAAAGGTGGGATACATAACATGGTGAACTATTACAAAAAACACAATGTAGAGAGGTTACAATTAATATGAGTTGGTTAAGTGTCATAGCCGTAGTGCTCAATGAAAAGAACGAACTTTAGTTGTTTTCTGAATTCCTTCAGTTCCTCAATAGATCGTAGGTCGGGGGGAGAGAGTTCCATATTCGAGGGGCCGATAAGGAAAGAGCTCTTTGTGAGGTGAGTTTACAGACTTTAGTATAGCTACTTGGGGTGCCGAGGGTGTCAGCTGTGGTTTTCCTTCTAGGTCTTTTGCTGGTGTTAGGGAATAAGAGGGCTTGGAGACTGATTGCTGAAGTCTTATGTCTGATTTTGAATATATTGATGACCAACTTGTATCTGATACGGAGGCTTATTGGGAGCCAGTGGAGTTCTTTAAGGATTGGGGTGATGTGGGCTTGAGTTGAAGAGCCGGCGATTATTCTGGCAGCTGTGTTCTGAGCCATCTGAAGTGGCTTGAGGGAGTGTTTCGGGATTCCGTTGTAAATAGGGTTACAGAAGTCAAGAATTGGAGTTATTAGAGCTTGACAGACTGAGCGGAAATGTTGTTGGGAGAGAAGGGGCTTCAGGCGTCTAATAATTTTCATTCTATAGTAAGCGCTTTTAACAGTTCTTCTGATATGAGATTGAAGGTTGAGTCGCTTATCAAGGGTTACTCCGAGGTATCTTACTTCGTCCTTTAACGGTATTGTCGTATTTTTAAATTTAATAAATTGTGGGGGGCTGAAGTCAGTGTTTCGAGTAATGATGAGAGCTTCTGTTTTGTTATGGTTCATGGCCAGGTTGTTGAGAGTAAGCCAGGCAGACATGTTGTCGAGGCAGTTGGTGATCTTGTTATAATCGGGGCTGTTCAGGTTGACTGTCGTGTAAATCATTATGTCATCAGCATAAATGGTATAATCTATTTGATGGGCAACCATGATGTTGCATATTGGTTGGATAAAAATGTTGAATAGAAGAGACGAAAGCGCAGAACCTTGGGGAACACCTTGTTTAATCTTAGTGGGTAGAGAGGTGACATTATTAATTTTTACCTTGAACTGCCTATCAGTTAAGTAAGATTTAAACCAATTTAGGACAGTGCCAGTAATGCCAATGCTTTGGAGTCTGGTTAGTAGGATACTGTGGTCCACTGTGTCGAAGGCCGCTGATATATCTATAAAAATCAATAATGTTCCTTGATTGTAATTGTCTATGGTGTGGATGATGTCATTGAACAGATAGAGCAGTAAGGTTTCAACTCCATGATTAGGGCGGAAGCCATGTTGGTGAATGTCGAGCGGGGCATGTTCGTCAATGTGGTCCTGGAGTTGTAGTTGGACTGTTTTTTCGATGATTTTAGCAAGGAGAGGTATGCTGGAGATTGGCCTGTATGCAGCTGGATTGCTCTTTTCTAGGTTAGTTTTTTTTGGGATAGGCCTTATTGTGGCTAATTTTAGTTGTTCCGGCATTATTCCTTGAGTTAGGGAGTTGGTAACAAGGTTGTGTAAAAAATTGATGAAGTTTTGCTTGGTTGCTTTGATCCATGGGACTGGGCAAGGATCGGTGGGTGCAGTACTTGTGTTGAGAGAAGAGATGATTTCTGAAACCTGCTTGGTTGAAGGAATATGGAACCTATCCCAACTTGTGACGGGTATGGTAAGAATAATGGTTCCTGTGAGTTTTTGAGGGGGTGTAAGGCCTATTTTTTCTTGAAGAAAATTTGCATATATTTGAGGGTTGACTTGTATGTCTATGTCAGAGCTGGGTTCATTGGTAAGTTTTTTTTACTATATCGAATAGTTCTCTGGGTTTGTTTGGTTCATGTGACCAGATGTAGTCTGTTTCATGGAAGAGTAATAGTTCACCCACCTAAGTACCACAAGACTCTGTATTATCACATTTCTTTTTAACATTTACATAAGTTTGATTATTAGCATCATTTATTTCTTTGAAATAGAATTGCTAGCTAATGGGAGCCATTTCATTAGCAGCACCAAGGTTGTAGAATTCTCTCCCCTTTTTGAGATATTTTGAATTAAACCTTTTGACATTTTGGAAGAAATTGAAAGTGTCTCTTTCCGGTATGCTAGCCTGAGGAGTGATGGATTGGATTATTTCCCTGATAACTGCAAGTTTTTAATAACCCTCAAAAGTGAGAATAGCAACCTATCTGGTTCTGATTTATGCTTTTGTGTTTAATACCTGTTTTATTGTATTAGAAAGTAAGATTTGCCATACTGGGTCAAACCACAGGTCCATCAAGCCCAGTATCCTGTTTTCAACAGTGGCCAATTCAGGTCACAAGTACCTGGCAGGATCCGAAAAGTTAATCAGTGGTTTTCCCTCAGTGCATTTTAATAATGGTTTATGGACTTTTCTTCCAGGAACTTGTCCAAATCCTCCTTTTTTTAAAAATCCTAGCTACACTAACAGCTTGTATTACATCTGGCAATAAATTGTAGAGCTTAATTGCATGTTGAGCGAAGAAATATTTTCTCCAATAAGTCTTAATGCCATATTCCTTATCGTCTCTCCAGTCTAGTCCCGACATCTAGGGTTTATGCACCTCCTCCAGCAGCTATGGAGACTGAGAAACGTCACTCTTTTGATGACACTAGTACAAATACTCCTGGGACCGCCTCTTCTGTCCAGTAATCTCAGTCTCCATAGCAGCTGGAGGTTGGTGAGCCTGTAGGTGGAAGGCTCACTGGAGAAACATTTAAGAAGTGTAGATTAGAGAGAATAGTTTGGTATTATAAAAAAAACAAATTTGGTCTTATTGGATTTAAAGAAAAAGAGTCCTTTCCTCTGAGTGAGAAGCTGTGCGGAGGCCCCCTTCCTGTCTCCCTCCCTCTCTGTTTAAAGTCGGTGGGCAGGGGAGGAAGGTACTTCTCGAGATCTGCAGGGCCGCGCTCCGATTCCCGAACCCACGGTAGGGTGAGGAATCGGCAGCGGGAGCACAAGAGCGCAGTGGCAGTGCCCAGCGATCGTGCCTTAAATGTATGGCAAGGCCGCTGAATTCAACAGTAACAGTTCCTCAGAGGGCAATTCTGTCCCATCGCGGAAGCCACGGTACGGCTGAGCGCGGGAAGAATCGGTTCGGCGAAAGCAGAGGCTGCTCATTGTGAGTTAAGCAGCTGGCTTTTCGGTAGTGCGCAGGCAGGGAGACTGACGTTTTTTTAGCTTTGGGGGGCTGCGGCCACGTGTCAGAAGTGCGGGAAAGCTGCGTGTGCTTCGGGCCTGCAGGGTATCCCACGGTGAGGGTTGTTTCCGTTACCAGCTAATTACTGTGGGATTCCAGCACTACAGGGACAGAAACGGAGAGGCTTTACTCAGCAATTTCTTTTTTGAAGCAAATAGTGAGTAAGTTCCAGTAGATATATGCATCTATCTATCGATAGGTGGTGCTGCAGTAGGGATAGCAGTAGATAACTGTAGATATCAATATATATGTAGACAGAAATAGATAGTTATATCATAAGATAGATACATATAGATAGAGCTTAAAGGTTGGATAGGTTGTGACAATGTGTATGGTCTCCTTCTATTGGAAGTAGTGGTAGCACAGGCTGTCAAGTTGCAACGTAGGGGAGAGATGCCTTCAAAACAACTTTGTTTGCTCTGTGGCCTTAGAAAGGGCTCCGTTTCAGATACTGGAGTCTGTAAAGCCTGTTCACAGGAAGTAATCTCTATGCAGCCGGTTATAGAGGTTACGGGGGAGGGTCCAAAGGCTGTTTTGCCTACATCTGAATCCCCCTCCATTCCGTTGCTGGAGCTGGGGGCCGGTTCCTCCTCGGCTCCTGAGAAGCAGTTTTCCCAACAGTCTTTGCCAGGTGGGTTAGGTGCAATTTTTCACAAGATTTTGTGGCTCTTTTGCAGTAGGTCTTAGGAGGCTGTAAGAATGCTGAAGCGCCTTCTCTGGGAGCAACCTTAGGCGAAAAGCGTCCCGGGACTCCTTTAGACTTGGGGCTCATGGAGGTCAAGGAAGGCAAAGCATTTGCAGGAGCAGTCAATAGCCTCCGGGAGTCCTTTTTCAGAGGGCGGAGAGCAGGGCACGGAGATACAGGATGAGTTAAGAGGAAGGAGAATTAGCAGAACCGGAAGATCAAGCGAGGGTGGTCAGAGTCTTTAGACGGGACAAGTTACCAGCTCTCATAGAGGAAACTCTAAAAGCCTTGAATATGCCTGCTACAGGGCCGGCAGAGGATGCATCCTTAGAGGATCCCTTGTTGCAGGCGTTCCGAAAAACTCAGAGCCTTCCCCGTTCGTCATATGATGCGAGAAATGATTCAGGAGGAATGGGACATACCGGAAGCGGGGCTTAAGGGTTCCAGGCTTATGTCTCATTTATACCCTTTGGTAGATCAGGATCGGGAATTGTTTAGGTCTCCGAAGGTAGATGCAGTGGTATCAGCAGTGACCAAAAAGAATACCGTCCCGGTGGAGGGTAGTGCCGTGCTTAAGGATGTTCAAGATAAGAAACTAGATACCTTTGTTGAAACAGGTGTTTGACATCTGTGCACTTTCCTTGCAGGCATCGGTATGTGGGGCCTGGGTGGCTTGTGCCTGCCTCCGTGGGTGTCAGCATGTTCAGGGAGACCAATTGGACGAGAGTGAAGGGGAAGTATCCAAGTTAGAGTCGGGCCTGCTTACCTAGCGGACATTCACTATGACCTTATTAGGAGTCTGTCTAAGAGTATGGCGTCAGTAATAGCAGCCAGGCATTATCTTTGGCTCCGTAATTGGGTGGCTGATGGTTCCTCGAAAGCCAGATTGGGTAAGTTACCGTTTAGGGGTAAGCTACTATTTGGAGAAGATTTGGATAAGTTGGTAAAAGATTTAGGAGAATCTAAGGGAGGAAGACTCCCAGAGGACAAGCAACAGCAGAGGAAGCCTGTACCATCAAACAGAAATCAGCAGAGGGAATTTTGCCGTTTCCGCCCAACCCGATTTGGACAATTTCAAAGGGGGCGTTCCTTAGCATCCCTCCAGTCTGGTCCCAAAACCTCTGGGATTTGCTCCTCCTCCAGCAGCTTGGAGACTGAGAAACGTCACTCTTGTGATGTCACTGGTACATAAGCTCCGGAACCGCCTTCTTCCACCAGTTACCTCAGTCTCCAAGCAGCTGGAGGATTGGTGAGCCTAGCAGTGCGGGGCTCACTAGAGGAGCAATTAAGGAGAGTTAGGATAGTTAAGGCATTTTGATTTTGGTTTGAGGTGATTTGCTTAATTTTGATTGGGGGAAAAAAAAAGAAAAAAAGAAACAGTAGGACTTTATTATTTGGTGGCCTCAATTTCAATGGGCTGTTGGTGCCGGAGCCCTTCCTCCCCCCCACCCCCCTCCGGTGGAATCTGCTTGAGCAGCAGAGGCTGTTGTAAGGGGGGAAGACTCCGTTTGGACCTTCACTAGAGAGGAGACCACGAAGTACAGCCGGGGCCCGTAGCGTGCAGAAGCAGTGCCTGCTATCGTTATTGGGGCCGTTGGCAAGGCAAGTTGAGAAGCAGCACAGTGTTCCTTTGCCTACCGCTGTCAAGCGCGGCACAGAGGACTTCGGCTCGGGGGGGGCTCCCGTGCTGCGGTGGAGCCCGTGCAGGGAGAGTGGTACTGCTTTTTCGTTGTCCGCAGGTAAGGGGGGCCCTGGTGTTCGGGGAAGGCAGCAGGACACAGTAACGGCAGCGCGCTGAGTCGCAGCTTCGGCGGGACAGGCCGAGCTGTGTGGTGGAAGCGCGGGGAAACACCGGCTTAATTTTTCAGTTTTTGCTCCGCCGTAAGAGGAGTCGGGCACCCTTGTTTTCAGTTAGGGTGTCTGGGGCCAGGCTGGGGAAGGAGCTCAGAGGCAAGGGGAGTGTTTAATTTAAAAATAAATAAATAAATAAATAGAAGCATAGAAAGGCGGCACATTGGACAGCTGGAGCCTGAATTTCAGGATCAGTGAGTTCAGGGAGGTGGTAGGTCACTTCTTCTGGGGCAAGATGCCTAGGCCGCACTGTTTGCTCTGTAGGGCAAAAAGAGGCACATTTTCAGAAGCAGGGGTCTGTAAGGGCTGCAGTCGGGAGGCTGCAGTTCTGGAGCCGGTCACAGAGGGGGTAGAGGATACTCAGGGGAGCTCCCCCATGACCCTTCAATAGCCAGGCTCCCCAAGCCTCCCATCCCTGGAGCCCATTCCAGGTACTTCGTCGGCTCCTGACCCTCCCTGCCCGCAGACCATGTTGCCAGGGTGTTTAGCGGCAATTTTTTCGCCGGATTTCCTAGCGCTGATCCCGCATGCTTTTAGCGGTCATTCCGGTAAGCCGTCCCCCGGGGCTACAGAGATGATCACGGGGCTGAAGCGCCTGGGGACCCCATTGGATACAGGGGTGACAGGAATAGCGGCGAAAAAGGCCAGGGCTGACAGGGATCGGTCGGTGGTTTCGGAAGGTCTCCGTTCGGAGGATTAGGATCTGGATCTGGACTTGGATGAGGGCCTTGAGGATGGCGAGATTGTGGAGCAGGAAGATCAAGCCAGAGTCGTGCATGTGTTTCGGAGATTAAAGTTACCGGCGCTTATCCCGGAAACACTAAAGGCACTAAATATGCCTTCAGGGGGTCCGTCGGAGGATTCTTCCCTGGAGGACCCATTATTGCAGGCATTTCGAAAGACTCAGAGAGCTTTCCCGGTACATAGGGTAATTAAGGAGATGATTCAGGAAGAATGGGACTTGCCGGAGTCCGCCCTAAAGGGGTCAAGGGTTATGGCACGTCTCTATCCGCTAATAGACCAGGATCGCAAGTTGTTTGTCTCCCAGGGTGGATGCCGCGATTTTGGCAGTTACTGAAAAGACTACCATTCCAGTGGAAGGTAGTGCGGCCGTTAAGGATGCCCAGGACCGTAGATTGGAAGCACTGTTGAAACAGGTTTTTGATGTCAATGCGCTCTCTATGCAAGCGTCTATTTGTGGTGCTTGGGTAGCGAGAGCCTATCTGAGATGGGTACAGTGTATTCAGGCAGACCAGTCTGAGGAGACTACGGCAGAAGCTGCCAGATTGGAGTCGGGGGCGGCCTGTCTAGCTGATATTCATCATGACCTGATCCGGGGTCTGTCGAAGAGTATGGCATTGGTTGTTGCGGCTCAGCGGTATCTTTGGCTACGCAACTGGGCGGCGAACGGCTCTTCCAAAGCAAGATTAAGCAAGCTCCCCTTTAAGGGGAAGCTATTGTTTGGAGAAGAGTTGGATAAGTTAGTTAAGGATTTGGGGGAGTCTAAGGGAGGCAGGTTGCTTGAGGACAAGCAGAAGCAAGGGTGTTCGGCTCCCGGGCCTAAGGGTCAACAAAGGGAATTTCGGCTCTTTCGTTCCCCCAGATTTGGACAATCTCAGCGAGGGCGTTTCCCCTATAGAAACCAGGGGTTTCAAGGAGCAGGTAGGGGATTTGCAGCTTCCTCCTCCTCTACCTCAGGTTCTAGGAAGTCACAATGAAGTCGAGGGGGGCCCAGGTGGGACTAGTTCCCGTTGGGGGTCAGTTGCGGGAATTTTACCCTGCCTGGGTCCAGATCACATCAGATCATTGGGTGCTGGAGGTGATTCGAGAGGGCTATGCGTTGGAGTTTCAAAAGCCAGTGACAGATTCTTTTATTCAGTCGCCGTGCGGAGCAAGTCCCAAGCACATAGTGGTGCACGACACGGTGCGAAGGCTATTAGCCCTCAAGGCAATAGTGCCGTTTCCTTCCCACCAATGTAGCAGCGGTCGATACTCCATATATTTCATAGTACCGAAGAAGGAGGGTACTTTTCGGCCTATTTTAGATCTAAAAAGGGTAAATCGCTGTCTCAAAGTGTCCCATTTTCGGATGGAAACCTTGCGGGTGGTGCAGAAAGGAGAATTCCTTATGTTCCTGGACTTGTCAGAGGCATATCTGCACATTCCGATTCGGCGAGAGCATCAAACGTTTCTCAGATTTGCAGTGCCTATGGGGCATTTTCAATTCCAAGTGCTACCCTTCGGACTGGCAACGGCGCCGTGAACATTCACCAAGGTGATGGTGGTGGTGGTGGCTCTGCGAAAGGAGGGTGTGCTAGTGCACCCTTATCTAGATGATTGATTGATCCGAGCGAAGTCAAGAGCAGAGCCTTTCTACAGAGTCTCGGTTGGGTGGTCAAGTTGTCTCCATCACAGCACCTGGACCACCTGGGCGCGCGGGGCAAGCAGGGATTTTGCAGCCCCCTCTCCCTCGAATACTAGAAAGGTGCAATGAAGCCAGAGGGGCCCAGGGAGAAGTGATATCCATAGGAGGGCGGTTGCGGGAGGTTTATCCTTCTTGTGCCCGAATTACTACCGACTGGTGGGTGTTGGAAATCATTCGAGAGGGTTATGCTCTCGAATTCCAACATCCAGTGGCCGATGCTTATGTTTAATCCCCATGCAAAATGCCTCTGAAAGTCCAGGAAGTGCAGGAGACCTTGGACCGACTGCTGAGACTCAACGCGGTGGTTCCGGTGCCAAAAGAGCAGTGCAGGTGCGGTCGATACTCCATTTATTTTGTAGTACCAAAAAAGGAGGGATCGTTTCAGCTGATCTTGGATCTCAAGCACGTAAATTGGTGTCTCCGCATATTGCATTTTCGGATGGAAACTCTGTGGTCAGTGATTGTCGCCGTAAGGGCAGGAGAGTTCCTCACTGCTCTAGATTTGTCAGAGGCTTATCTTCACATACCCATTCGGAAAGAGCTTCAAAAGTTCCTCAGATTTACACTTCCATTGGGTCATTTTCAATTCTGCGCCTTGCTGTTCGGGTTAGCAACGGCACCACGGACATTCACCAAAGTCATGGTAGTAGTAGTAGTGGCAGCGTTGTGAAAGGAAGAAATTCTGGTGCACCCATATTTGGACGATTGGTTGATACGGGCGAAGTCCAGAGAAGAGAGCGACTGCCAGAGTGGTAGAGTTTCTTCAGAGTCTAGGCTGGGTGATCAACACCGCAAAGAGCAGGCTCGAGCCGTCACCAGAACGATCCTCTATCCCGGATACGAGACAGGCCCTGCAATGGTGGTTAAGGTCAGGGGTGCTGGAAAGGGGAATGCCCCTCGAGCAGCGGTTCTCAACCTTAGCAGGGGTCGCCTCGTCTCCGCCAAGTTAAAAAAAAAAAATTAAAAACGCGCACAAGTTGCTGCCGCTGCTGAGTCCACTTCTCGGCAGCGGCAAACTCACTGCCTCCCTTCTAATGCAGCCGCGGCTCCCTGCCTCTTAGGGAACCGCGGCTGTGCCTGTAAAACTGTTGCGGAGCCTTCCTGTTTCTTGATGGGCTCCGTGCAGCATTGTCCCGCCTCCAAAGGAAGTTGTAAAGAACTTCCTTTGGAGGCGGGACAATGCTGCACGGAGCCCATCGAGTGATAGGGAGGCTCCGCAACGATTTTACAGGCAGCCGCGGTTCCCTAAGAGGCAGGGAGCCGCGGCTGCATTAGAAGGGAGGCAGACATGAGGAGAGGGGATGAGGGGGCAGGGAACCTGCAACACGGCTGACATCGACAGGGAGGGGGCTGACATGGACTGGGGGGAGGGGGGATGGATGGATGGAGGGAGGGAGGGAGGGAGCTGACATGGACAGAGGGATGGAGGGAGGGGGGCTGACATGGACAAAGAGGAGAGACAGGGGGACATACTGGACAGACGGGATAAATGCTGGACAGAGGCGAGAGACAGTGCGGGTTAGGATTATAAAGGGCTGATTGGGGAGCTAGCACTGGTAATGGGCAGATGGGGGGCTAGGACTGGTAATGGGTTGATTAGGGAAGGCTAGGACTGGGAATGGACTGATCAAGGGGGGGGGTTGGGACTGGTAATGGGCTGATAGGGGGGTAGGACTGGTAATGGACTGATGGGGGGCTAGCATTGGAAATGAGCTGATCGGTGAGGTTAGGACTGGTAATGGGCTGATGGGGGGATAGGACTGGTAATGGGCTGATTGGGGGGGTAGGACTGGTAATGGGCTGATTAGGGGAGCCTAGCACTGGTAATGGGGTTGAGGGGGGACTAGCACTGGAAATGAGCTGATTAGGGGAGGCTAAGACTGGTAGTGGACTGGTAGGGTTGGACTGGTAATGGACTGATGGGAGGCTAGCATTGGAAATGAGCTGATCGGGGGGGGGGGCTATGACTGGAAATGAGCTGATTAGTGGAGGTTAGGACTGTTAATGAGCTGATGAGGGGTAGGACTGGTATTGGGCTGATTAGGGGAGGCTAGCACTGGTAATGGGGTTGAGGGGGGATTAGCACTAGAAGTGAGCTGATTGGGGGGCTTTGACTGAGAATGGTATGATTGTGGGGAGGGGAGGATAGAGCTGCTGGCCCTGGAAGAAAACTGTGGGCTAAGGCTACAAATGGGCTGATAAGAGGGGATGGGAGAATGGAACTGGAAGGGAGTGGATCTGAGAGGGGCTGCTATGGTATTTGTACTAGAAGGGACTGGTCAGTGGGGAAGGAGGGGGACTGGAAGGGAATGGACACCAGTGGCAGACATGGGAATGCACGTTGACATTGGAAGGTACTGGGAGTGAGGACTGGAAAGGGGCTGATACTGGGGAGGGTTACTGGGACTGGAAATAGGCTGATGGAAAGAAGTGAAGAAAACCAAAAGAAAAGATAAGAAATGGCAGATGGACCATAGACCACAGAGAAAGAGCTAAGAGAAGACAGGAAAGCAAAAGCCTCAGATCGGGACCAGCATGATCAGAGAATAAATTGGTCAGACAACAAAGGTAGAAAAAATAATTTTATTTCATATTAGTGATTTGACTACAAAATCATAATTTTGAAATCAAATATTATTACTTGTTATTGGGATTAGTTATTGTGGTTTAAATAAGTAAATTTTATAAAAAAAAAAATGCAAAGGCCTATAATATATTAATAATTCAACAAATGATTACAGCGACAATGCGTTAACAGTAAAGGAAGAGAGACGCATTTGATTTTATCATTGGGGGTCATCACAAGTTGACCAATGGTAAAAGGGGTCACGGTGCAAAAAAGGTTGAGAACCACTGCCCTAGAGGCTCCCAACTGGATATCCCTCACGACAGACGCCAGTCTCTTGGGATGGGGGGCGCACGTCGAACGAACGTTTGCCCAGGGACAGTGGACTGAGGTGGAGAGGACATGGTCCATCAACAGGTTAGAGTTGAGAGCGGTTGCTTTAGCGCTGAGGGCCTTTCAGACTTGTCTTGAGGGCAGAGCGGTGCGCGTATTCTCCGACAATGCCACAGCGGTAGCATACATCAATTGTCAGGGCGGCACCGGCAGTGCGCCACTGGAATCCGAGGCCGATCTCCTTTTTGGAGTGGGCCGAAGCACATCTAGTGGCACTCTCGGCGACACATGTAGCGGGAGTAGACAGTGTGACGGCCGATTTCCTGAGTCGGGTCAAGGTGGACCCAGCAGAGTGGGTGCTGCATCTAGAGGTCTTCCAATTGATAGTGGACCGCTGGGGGCAGCCAGTAATGGATCTCATGGCGATGTTGGAGTCAGCAAATGCAAACAGGTTTTTCAGCAGAAGAAAGGAAAGAATGTTGGAGGGCCTTGATGCTCTCATTCAAAGTTGGCCGGAGCGTCAGCTCCTCTACGTTATTCCCCTGTGGGTTTTAATAGGTTGAGTTCTGTAGAGGATAGAAGAAGTTCACAGAGGACCGGTGGTACACGGATCTGGTCAGACCTTTGGGGGATCGCCCTTGGCATCTGCCGGTTTGGAAGGACCTCTTGCTCCAAGGACCTATACTTATGCCCCAGGTGGATCGATTCTCGCTTAAGGCTTGGCTCTTGAAAGGGCAAGGCTGAGAGCAAGAGGGTATTCTTCAGCCGTCATTGCCACGATGTTAAAGGCAAGGAGAATATCTACGTCATTGACGTACGTGCGTATCTGGCGGATCTTTGAAGCATGGTGTACGGACAGGAAGATTCAGGCTTTGAGTGCGATGGTCGCGCACGTGCTGGCTTTCTTACAAAATGGTTTTGACAAGGGTTTGGTAGCAGCCCTAGCTTGTTACAGGGGAAAGATAAAAGGGGAGACATTGGGGATGCAGCCGGATATGAAGCGATTTTTGCGGGCAGTGTCTCTTCTGAGGCCGCCTTGTAGATCTCCAGTTCCGCGGTGGGATCTGGCTTTGGTATTAGATGCATTAACGCATGAACCGTTTGAGCCATGGACGAAGACGTCGGATAAAGACTTAACACTCAAGACAGTGTGTTTGGTAGCAATTTCTTCAGCTCGTAGGATTTCTGAGCTGCAGGCTCTATCGTGTCGGAAGCCCTTTTTGTCTTTTTATGATAATAAGGTGGTTTTGAGGCTTGTGCCGTCTTTCTTGTCAAAGGTTGTATCAGCTTTTCGTGTCAATCAGTCCATTTCTCTTCCGGTGTTTGTCGAGACGGGAGAACAGTCTAGTTCCGGGTCCTCCCACTCTCTGGACGTGCGCTGAAGAGGTATCTTCGGAGAACGGCGGGTTTTAGAAGCATGGATAGACCTTTTTGTCCTTTTTAGTGGACCGCGAAAGGGAGAAGCGGCTAGTAAAGCTTCCATTGCGCGATAGATTAAGGAAGCAATAGCGTCAGCTTACATTCTAAAAGGGAAATTGGTTCCAGAGGGCATTAGGGCACATTCGACGAGGGCACAGGCGGCGATGTGGGCGGAATGCAGTTTAGTGCCAGCTATTGAGATTTGTAAGGCGGCTACTTGGTCTTCGTTGAATACATTTGTAAAGCATTATCGCCTTGATGCGCAGGCGGAGAGGGATACGGTGTTTGGCGCAGTGGTGCTTCAGGCTGGCCTGGCGGGTCCCTCCCGGTAAGAAAAGGTTTTACTGCTCTGTTACATCCCTAGATGTCGGGACGAGACTGGAGAGATAAGGAAGATGAAATTAGACTTACCTGCTAATTGTTGTTCCTTTAGGAACTCCAGTCTAGTCCCGTATCCCTCCCTGGTTCTTCTCTGTGGTTGGCCTGAAGCACAATACCTCCGCTAAAGAAATGAAGAAGAAGCTAGGGGGAGCGCGTGGGCCGTATAGGCACGTGAAACTTTGAAGAAAAGAGAGGGATCCGGGGGACTTCGGGATCCTTCGGGGAGCAGGGAAGTGTGGTCTTCCTTAGCACTGTTTCTTAAATGTAAGTACAAACATTTTAGTTCAAACAAATAACGGGAGTGTTTTCTTTCCCGTTAGTTTGTTAAGTAAGTTGCCATAAAGTTCCATTTGTTATGTTCTTACTACTTGATTGTTGCTCTGGTGAGTCTGCTTTGTCAATAGATTACTGGACAGAAGAGGCGATCCCAGGAGTATTTGTACCAGTGTCGTCAAAAGAGTGACGTTTCTCAGTCTCCATAGCTGCTGGAGGAGGTGCATAAACCCTAGATGTCGGGACTAGACTGGAGTTCCTAAAGGAACAGCAATTAGCAGGTAAGTCTAATTTCATCTTGTCCTAGGCCAGTCCAGATAGGTGGGTTGTGTTCTCTTACCAGCAGATGCAGGAACAGAAAAAGCCAGAGTCCTCTAATGACCTCATCCTGTACTATATCTAGAGCAGCTAGAGGGTGTAATGCTTTAGTATTTCTCTGCCTCCAGCAGAGTGTGGACACATTTTAAATTCTTTTTATATATTGTCTTTCTATGATTCAAGACAATTTACAAGGAACAAAACACGTAACGGTGTAAAGCACAGCTGTTGTACAGAGAACAATAACTTATTTTATATTTTTTATTTAACAGATTTTCTATACCGCCTTATCATTTAATCAAGGCGGTTTACACTGTAACTTAAAAAAATTACAGAGAACTTGTATTGGGAAAACATAACTCAAACCGTTACAACAAACTTACATGAGAGAACGAAGGGGAGGGGGGGCCATGCAGGGAGTGCTTGAGGGCACAACTTATGTACAGTAGGACAAATATACATTGTTCGTGAGGGGTAGAAATGAGTCCAAAGACTGACTAAGGTGTTAGGAGTTTCCATTGAAGTGTTCAGTGAAAAGGAGGGTCTTTAGCTGTTTCCTAAAGTCCTTTATGTCCAAATTTGTCCTTAGCTTCTCTGGAAGAGAGTTCCAAATAGTGGGAGCGGCAAGTGACAGAGCCCTCTTCGCTGTAGACTTGTTGGCCTTTGTAAACGAGCTAGATATAGGTATGGTATTTATGGTGCTTTGTCTAACTGGTCTGTTGATTTGTTTTGGTATAGATCATGCCCTGTAGGATTTTGGCTGATAAATTGTTTTTAATTTTGAAGATGGTGAGCGCCGATTTATATTTGGCACGAGAGGCAATTGGCAGTCAGTGAAGCGTCTTGCAGGGTTGGGTGTTTTTCTGAGGTTTTGGTTGAGAAGGGAGGTGGATCTTGAAGAGTATGGCATGGTGGTCCAACCAGGGTATGGGTGTGACTGTGAGTGAGGTTATGTTGTCATGGTCTGTTATGCTTCTTGGGGCAAATATCAGTCTGGAGTGGAGCCAGAGCGATGTGTAGGTCCTGTGGGAATTTGGTTGAATAGAAGGGATGCCATTGCTTTGTGGAAAGCTGCTTCCTCTTTGCTGGATGCTGATGTAATAAGCATTTAACAATCTAAGATCTATGCCGGGGTTTGGCAACTTTGTACAAAAAACGGGGGGAGGGGGGCTAAGGGGGTACTTGTTAGAGGGGAAGGACAGGGGGGTCGCTCGTAGGGGGAATTCTGGCTAATTGTATGGTGTGAAACAGAGGCATCTGACACGATTAATTGTGTGGTCTAGGTTACACTAGATTGCTGGTGGTGTGTTGGGAATGTGTTAAGGTATTCATGGAAGAGGAAAGCTTATTTTTTTCTTAATTTTTTTTTTTTAAGGTGTTTTTTTTTTCCCTGAAGTCTGAGTGGTCAGAACAGCCTTGCAGGTTCTGGGGGAGGGCGTTCCATACGGTAGGGGCAAAGAGGGATAATGCGCGGTTACATGTGGCTTGTTTGCTTTTTATTTTTTGGGTTGGGATATTGAGGAGGTTTACAGAGTTGGGCCTTCGGAGTCTGTCGCTATTTGGTTTGGAGAGGAGAGAGAGAAGACAGGGTGCTGAAACATTGTTCATGACTTTGTAGATCAATGTGAGAGCTTTGTATTTTATTCTAGCATGGATAGGGAGCCAGTGAAGATGTTTAAGTACCGAGGTAATGTGGGCTTGCCTAGATGTTCTATAGATTAAACGTGGTGTGGTATTTTGGGCCATTTGGAGAGGGTGGAGGTTTTGTTTCGGGAGGCCGTGATATATGATGTTACAGTAGTCGAGGGTAGGGGTAGTTAAGTCTTGGCAGACGGTTCGGGAAAAGTCTGGACTTAGTAAGGGGCGGAGGTTCTTCAAGGTTCTGATTTTGCAGGAGATAGATTTGGTGGTTGTTCGTATTTTTTCATGGAAGGTGAAGTTCTGGTCAAGTATTATACCTAGGTATTTAACTTCACTCTTCACATTGATGGTGAAGTCGTCAAGGTTGAGTATTGTTGGAGGGGAATAAGATGTATCGGAGAATAAGTAAAGGGCCTCAGTCTTAGCTTAGTTAATGAAGAGATTGTGGTGTTGTAGCCATTCTCTGACCTTGGTGAAGCATTTACTGACATTGATGAAGTTGGTTGCTGCAATATTGAAAGGGATGAAGAACATAATGTCATCCGCATAGAGTTGGTAGTGAAAGAGTAGTTACTCACCTGTAACAGGTGTTCTCCAGGGGCAGCAGGAATCAGTCCTCACATATGGGTGACATCGACGTCGATGAAGCCCCTGCGGAGCATTTCCCCAGCTTTCCAAGAAAGCCTTTGGGAATGCAGACACGCATGCGCGGTTCCCTTCCCGCCTAAAGGTGCCATCTTGCTCAGTCAAATGTCATAGCTAAAACAGGACACAAAAAATGTAAAAATAAACTATGTACAACTGCAACTCCCAGAGGAGGAGGGAGGGTTGAGGACGGATTCCTGCTGCTCCTGGAGAACACCTGTTACAGGTGAGTAACTACTCTTTCTCCAGGACCAAGCAGGAAGTCAGTCCTCACATATGGGTGACTCCCTAGCTCTGGGCTACCGAGGAACCCAGGCTGAACAAGAGGACTCCCTCTAGTCCCAGCATCAAAGAAAGGCTTTTCACTGACAGAACCTCCACCGGTAGCCCAACGGAGGGCTGGAGGGCAGGAGTTGCCTAAACCTCAAAGAGATTCCAGAGTACTGCCTGGCCAAAAGCACTGTCCCTACGGGACTCCCTCTCCAGACAGTAATGGGCCGCAAACGTCTGGCTTGAGGACCAAGTTGCAGCCCTGCAGATGTCCACCAACGGTACAGAGCGGAGGTGAGCCACTGAGGCAGCCATTGCCCTGACACGATGGGCCGTGACCCGACCCTGCAAAGGAAGGTCAGCCGCCCTGTAAGCCCAGGTGATACGGTCAGCTACCCAGGTGGACAAGGTATGCTTGGACACAGCTAACCCCAAATTATTAGGGTCAAAAGATATGAAGAGCTGAGTAGCCCTTCTATGCCCATGCATACGGTCAAGGTAGAAGGATAAGGCCCTCCTACAGTCCAGGGAATGCAGAACTGCTTCAGCCTGGCTTGCATGAGGCCTAGGGAAGAATGTTGGAAGAACCACCTCTTGGTTAAGGTGGAAGGAGGAGACAACTTTTGGGAGGAACTTTGGATGAGTCCTAAGGACTACCCTGTTCCTATAGAAGCGGGTATAAGGCCTGTCACAGACCAGGGCCTGAAGCTCACTCACTCGCCTGGCCGAGGTTAGGGCTATCAAGAAGAGTGTCTTCCAGGACAGGAAGCGTAGAGGGCAAGTAGCCATCGGCTCAAAAGGTGGGCGAGTCAGTTGCTGCAAGACCACATTCAACTCCCACTCAGGAGCAGGAGGATGGATTGGAGGCTTGAGCAAAAAGCAAGTCTCTGAGAAACCGGGACACCAAGGGGTGAACCGACAGAGGATGTCCTTCCACCAGTGAGTGGTGTGCTGCTAGAGCTGAGAGGTGGACCCGAACAGAATTGGACTTAAGTCCCTGATTTGATAAGTGCAGTAAGTACGGAAGCACTACTGGTACAGTACAGGAGAAAGGATCCTCTGTACGTAGCTGACACCACACAGAAAACCGTTTCCATTTGAGAGCATAGGTTTTCCTAGTGGATTGTTTCCTAGAGGCTAGGACAACCTCCTCAACTTCCTGAGGTAGGCCCCAGGGAGCTAACACTACCCTTGCAGCCTCCAGGCCATCAAATTGAGAGCCTTGAGATTGGGGTGCAGAAGGGAACCTTGATCCTGAGAGTTAAGGTCAGGTTGCAATCCCAGAGGCAGTGGGGGATCCACTGCCAGCTGAAGCAGAAGTGGAAACCAAGGCTGTCTCGGCCACCTGGGAGCCACCAGCAGAACCGAGGCCTTGTCCTGAAGAATCTTGAACAGGGTTCGGGCCACCAAGGGCGTGGGAGGAAACGCATACAGGAGGCCCTGAGACCATGGAATCAGAAAAGCATCTGCTGCTATCCGCAGAGGATGCGGTTGCCTGGAGCAGAACTTTGGCAGCTGTTTGTTCAGAGGACTGGCAAACAGATCTATGGATGGAAGTCCCCATTTCAGGAAAATCTTCTGAACCACCAAAGGATGGAACTGCCACTCGTGGGGCTGCAGAATCCTGCTCAACCTGTCGGCCAGGTAGTTTTCCTGGCCAGGGAGATACACAGCCTTGAGGAGCATGTTGTGCTTGAGGGCAAACAAGCAAAGGTCCTGTGCTTCCTGACAAAGGAGCTTGGACCCAGTTCCGCCCTGCTTCTTCACATAAAACATGGCTACCTGGTTTTCTGTTTGAACTAGGACAGACTGATGAGCCAGGGTTTGAGGGAAAGTCTTGCGGGCTAGCCGAATAGCCCTGAGTTCCAGCAGATTGATTTGCTGTGCGGCTTCCCAGGGAGACCACAGGCCCTGGGTGCACTTGCCTAGACAAGAGCTCCCCAGCCCTGCAGGGAGGCATCCGTGGTCAACATCACTGTGAACCCAGGAATATGAAAAGGTACCCCTTGCAGCAGATTGGGTGGGTGCAGCCACCAGCTGAGGGAGTTCAGAAATTGTCTGGACACTTTTATCCTGTCTCTGAGGCTGCCTGTGGCCTGTGACCACTGAGTCCGAAGGCACCACTGTGCAGGCCTCATATGGAGCCTGGCATTGGGGGTCACATGTACTGTCGAAGCCATGTGGCCAAGAAGCCTCAGGCAGAGTCTGGCGGAGACCAGTGACCTGCTGAGAAACTGGTTTGCTAAGTTTATCAGCCTTTGGGTTCTGTCTTCTGGCAAGAATGCCTTTGCCAGCAGAGAGTCTAACCTCGCCCCTATGAACTCCAAGTTCTGGGAGGGGAGCAAAGTGGACTTTGCGAAGTTTATTACAAACCCCAAGCTTTGAAGAAGAGCAATAGTTCTGAGGGTGGCCTGTCGGGCCTCCTGGCAGGTCTGACCCCTTATGAGCCAGTCGTCCAAATAGGGGAAGACAAATACTCCCTGATTTCTTAGGTAGGCCGCCACCACTGCCAGGCATTTGGTAAAGACCCTGGGGGCGGAGGTGAGGCCAAAAGGCAGTACTCTGTACTGATAATGTTTTCCTCCCACAATGAACCTGAGGAACCTTCTGTGGTCTGGATGAATGAAGATGTGAGTGTACGCATCCTTTAGATCTAATGAGCATAGCCAATCTCCCTGCTGGAGGTAGGGCAGAAGTGTTCCAAGAGTAAGCATCTTGAACTTTTCCTTCTTTAGAAATTTGTTGAGGTTTCTGAAGTCTAGAATAGGCCGAAGGCCACCGGTTCTTTTGGGTACCAGGAAATACTTGGAGTAGAACCCTTCACCTTGCAAGTGGGGAGGCACAGGCTCCACCGCCCTGTCCACCAACAGACCTTGGAGCTCCTGAAGGAGAAGATCTGTGTGCAGGGAGGCCTTAGAGGCTCCCCTGGAATGTATGGAGGAGGCAGTTGCTGGAAGTGTAGCAGATAGCCCTGGTGGACTATGCTTAACACCCAACTGTCTCCAGTGATGAGTGGCCACTGGTGGGCAAACAGGGCGAGGCAACCTCCTGTGCAGGGTTGGGAGAGCAGGGACGGAGAGGCTATGCCTAAGGAGTCAAAAACCCCCACCCTGCCGAATGGGAGCAGGGGCCAGAGGCTTGGGGGTCCTCTGCCTACGGGGACCATTACCCTGCCCCTTGGCTTGCTGACCCTAAGGGGCAGCTTGGGCAGCCTGGTACTGTGGGTACTGTTTGTAGGCAGTGCCCTTCCTCGGGTAAAAGGGCTTTTTACCCGAGCCCTTCTTTTTGTGAGAAGGGGCAGAAGTCTTCCTAGACAGCCTTGTCCTCGTGAGGTGCTCGGTTTCGAGCTGTGCGGCCTTCTCGGTCATGGGCTTGCCAAAAAGGTTCTCACCTCGGCAAGGGACATCGACCAACTTGTCCTGAACCCATGGCTCGAGGTCCGATGACTGCAGCCATGCTTGGCGTCGAGCCACGATGCCGGCTGCCGCAACACAGGCCGAAGCCTCAAAGCCATCGTAGGCAGCACGGAACATAAACTTGGAGCATTCCCGGATCCCCGAGGACAAGGACTTGAACCTCTGCAAGGGTTCCCCGGAGAGACCAGCAGAGAACCCGGCCAGTTCCTTGGCCAGGTCTCACAAGTACATGCCCATGTACAGCTGGTACGACTGGACACGGCAAGCAAGCATCGAGCCCTGGAAGCACTTTCTACCAAAACCATCGAGGTTCCAGGCCTCCCTGCCAGGGGGCACCGCGGAGTGCATCTTCTGACTTTTCAGGCGATGCATGGTCGATTCCACCACCATGGAATGGTGTGGTAGCTGCGCCTTCTGAAAGCCAGGGCTCTTTCGGAGTCGATAGATGGAATCGACCCGCTTGCTTAAAACCGGCGCCAAGGCCGGTGCCTCCCACATCCGGAAGAGGAGCCGTTCCAGCATCGGAGGAACCGGAACAGTAAAGGCCTCCTTCGGAGGAGTGTCGTACTGTAGGGCCTCGAGCTTCTCGGCTCGAGGCTCCTCCTCGGGGTCCGCAGGGATAGCCAACGCGGTGGCCATATCCCGAACGAACTCCGAGAACCAGGTATCCTCCAGGGGGATCTACTCCGGGGCTCAGACTGCGATGAGTCCGACGGGACGCACCGAGTCCGGAAGGTGTCGGGGGACTCCTCGTCCTCCGTCTCCCAGGCGGACTCGTCCAATGAGGAATTGGGGTCCGACCGCGCGGGGCCTGTGAGCACCCGCCCCAACGCCGAAGGCACCAGCGTCGACGCCCTCGGTCCCGAATGGGAGGTCGAGGGAGACTGTGACCGAGGTCGACCTCGAGCCTTTATGGTCTCGAGTATCGGCTCGGTCTCCGGGGTCCACGTTGATGTCCCGGTGGTCGGGGCAGATGCGCCAGACAGGCTGGCCATCAGTGCCCGCTGCTGTTCCATGAAGGCAGACAGTCTGTTCTCCAAGGCTGTCAGCCTGAGACCCAGCTCAGGAGACTCAGCAGCCCCCGACTCTGGCCCCGGTGGCGGCTCTGTGGGAGGAGAGTCCACGAGGACTACAGGACTTACGTGTCCAGCAGACTCCGGCTCCACTCGAGGTACTTTGGGAGGCTTCTCCTGTTCCACGGACCCGGGGCAACGGTCGGGGGTCTGAGACCTAGTTCTCGAGGAGCCAGGGACCTCTTCCGACGACGCCCTCGCGAGCCGCTTCTTCCTCTTTCGTTCCCGGTCGAGGGACCCCCCTGTCTGAGGAGCCCCGACGGTGCTCGGGATCCGATTCCCGAGATGTCGAGGCCTCAGACGAGGTCCGGGCCCGGCCGGAGGCCGAGGTCAGAGAAAAGCCTTTCCTTTTGGTGCTGACGACTTCAAAGTGCCTTGGAAGACATTTTTTCCACATGGTCCACACGTCTTAGGATCGTGGTCAGGACCGAGGCACCGAAGGCAGCAGTCGTGTGTGTCGGTGAGAGACATTAACTTCTTGCACCGATCACACTTTTTAAACCCACTGGAAGCCATCGGGGAAAAAAGAGTCCCCGCGAGGTCAAAGGACCGGCCTTCCAGGGAAAAAGAAAAAAAGGGCGCGAACGCCAGCCACGAAGGGCAAAAACCGAAAAAAGATCGGGCTCGATACCGGTGTACCGAACCCGGTGGGAGGGGAACCGGCGTCGAACCGGAGAAAAAATAGCAAAAGAATCGCGAAAAAAATCTAACTATTTTCCGGGAGGACTAGGACACACGTCCGGTGGGCTTCACAGAAAAAGAGAGACTGAGCAAGATGGCACCTTTTAGGCGGGAAGGGAACCACGCATGTGTGCCTGCATTCCCAAAGGCTTTCTTGGAAAGCTAGGGAAATGCTCCGCAGGGGCTTCATTGACGTCGATGTCACCCATATGTGAGGACTGACTTCCTGCTTGGTCCTGGAGAATCTTATGATCCTGGAAGATTTTGTTATATAGGTTGAAGGAACATGTAGAAGCGGTGTGAAAACTTCAAGGAAAATGTGATTTAGCTTGTAAACCCTGGTTGCTTGGGAACCAAGAAATCAGGGTTTGATTTCCATTAGCACTCCTTGTGGCATTGGGCAAGTCACTTAACCCTCCATTGCCTCAGAAAAATCCAAGTTATCAATGTCCCTATTTAATGTACATTACCAAGTTTAAGTTACAATGTAAACCGCTTTTATTGAAATGATAAAGCAGTATAAAAAACCTGTTAAGCTAAATCAAATTTTCCTTATTTTATTTATTTTGAAAGTAACCCCTCTTAGGGCTGTCTTCCTCACTTGAGCTGGACATAGGAGGCACCTGTTGGGAGACCCTTAACACTAGTTAACACTAGGAGGAGGGGTGTCGGTTCATTTCTAACAATATTAATAAAACTCTGCTTAGCTTTGTGGTGCCCTGTGTAGGTAAGCAATCTATCTCCAACAGAGCATTATCACTCTCAGCGCCGGCCCTCTATAACTCCCTTCCGGATGATTTAAGAGATTTGCAGAAATCCTTGATGTCATTCATATCACTTAAGACACTCTTATTCAAGGACGTTTATGGTCAAGATACATACGAATCCCTGCTCCTTTGACACTGAGAAAGATTGATGAACTGATTAACTTATGCTATATGTATGTCTTGTCTCCCTTCCCTTATGTTCCATGTAAACCTTTGATTGGAGGAGGAGTGGCCTAGTGGTTGGGACAAGGTACTTAAGAACATAAGAACATAAGACATGCCATACTGGGTCAGACCGAGGTCCATCAAGCCCAGTATCCTGTTTCCAACAGTGGCCAATCTAGGTCATACGTACCTAGCAATATCCCCAAAAGACACAGGTTCCACAATGCTTGTACTTCAGGCCGGAAGGTCGGTGGTTCAAATCCCACTAGAGGACAGCAACCTTGGGCCGGAAGGACTGGGGTTTCTAGTCCCACAGGTGCTCCTTGTGGTCTTGGGCAAGCCACTTAACCCTCCATAGCCCATGTTCCCTGTAAAATAGTTATCTCCAAGTTATAATGCCCTGTTCAATGTAATTTCAGTTTGTTCAATGTAAACCGCACTGATGCAGAATAGCGCGGTATATAAGAGAATGTAAATAAATAAAATAAAATAAATAAACCTTCAATTGTATTGTAACCTTTAGTTGTATTGTTGACCACTTTGAAGGATAAAGTGGTATACAAATCTGGTTAAATAAATAAATTTCCCTGTCCTTATTCTGTTAAGTGCTGGTTGAACAGCCAAATTGTTGGATCAAGACCAGAAGCCTAGCACAGCCTCCATGCCCCCTTCCCGTCGTCCTCCCCTCTGCTTTACCTCTCTGAGGAATGTGGCTGTAGAGGAGTAGAATTGGGCTCCCCAGGGTTGAGTACCGGATCTAAAATGCCTGTCTCTGTACCATATCTACTGTACTTATTTTTGGTGTCTTTGGAGGCCCTGACTTTGGCCGCTTGGTGAAATGTTTTATCGGATATGGGAGTAGAACCATTGGTGGTCGCGGTCTTTTCCCATTGGATCTGGCCTTGTGTTTACACTGTGGGTGCGCTGTTGTGCTTTGTTCCAGGGTGCATTGGCACACGTAGCATTTATATGTAGGTATGCTTGGTATCTGCTTGTTGGTACGTATGGTATCTGTGCACCTTCGTCACATGCTAACTGAGCACCCCGTTTGCAACGTGCGATAACTCTGTGCCCCTGGTGCACGTGTTATAAACGTGGATTACTTCCAGCATACCTTGGTGGCATGGAAGGACTTGCTTCAGGAAGCTACTCTGACACAGGTGCTGATCTTCTGGGAGAAATCGCTGACTTCTACTCTCCCTCTGCCCCCTTGACATGGAGGTTTTGTTCACCCCTTAGGGATCATTTGCAGTTGGTGAACATGGATTTCTCTTCTACTTTGTCAACTCTGCAAGCAGTATTGGGGTTGGCTGCAGGAAGAGATGACGCCCCTGCTCAGGATTCCTCCACTAGCTCTTTGGAGCTTAGCCTGCCAGAGATTACCCAGCAGGATTCCCCTTTGTCCAGCCTGCCTCCCGCTAAGGGAACAGCCAAGGTGGAAGGAGAATCCTAGGCCTCTGGCCTTTCTTCCCCAGAACTATTCTCCTTCAGCAAGTATGGTCCTTTTGGCTTGGCAATGCGGACCCATCAGCCTCTGGGCCCTCTTGCTCCTTTGCTTGCTCGGAGGGAAGCTCTTCTATGTGGGGCAGGCAGGCCCCCTTTGCAGAAGCAACCCCAGAAGAGGATGGATATGGGGAACTCGGAACAACTCTTCTGTGCTAAGGAACCTGCTTTAAGTTCCGGGGGATCGGATGGTGATTCCACATATGAAGAGGATGAGCCTTGGGAGCCGAATGACCAAGATGATTCTCTCATCATTTGTTCCAGGAAGAGAAACGGTTGGTCTTGATCAAGTTTCTTCTGCCCTGTGGCTTTTGGATGCTGAGTTGGCGGAGCAGGAGCCTCGGATGCATTCCCTCCTGCAGAGGGTCAGAAAACCCTCCAGGACATTTCCCTTCCTAGAGGTCCTGAAGAGCATGATACACACAGAATATAGGACTCGCCTGCAGCCTCCAAATGTTTCTGCTCCCCAGGGCAGCCTCCAGGCAGGAGCAAGAAGAAAGTATGTACAGAGAGGCCTGAACACATGAGAGCAGTTTGGAGCTCAGCACTGCATATCTGTCCCGGGCTCCATGGAGGAAAGTCCAACTCTGTTTGTTTATTGGAGGTCCTACATGCTTGCAGCCACAGCTGTGGGGGGCAGCCTGACCTTTTCCATTTTACACAGTTCTGTCATCAGGTCTGGCAACCATCTGTATTTTGAATTCTGAGCCTTTTTTCCTTTGCATGTCTTTCTTGCGGTTGCACATGTGTAAAGGCCTATACCACCGCATGCACTTTCAAGGCTGCATATTTAAAGTTACACATGCAGGACTATATGTAAGGTGCTGCTGGCTTAAACATGTAAAGGAAACTTGTATGGTTGACTGAAATATACATTTAAGCTCCTAAGAGATGCTGTCTGGCCTGTAGCAAGCGCTGAGCTGGTCCTATGGGACCCCCTTTTGCGAGCATTGTGGGGAGGACCCAGGAGGGCAGTCTTAGGCAGACCTGCAGTCCCTGCAGATAAAGGAACTCATCAATATTTGGCTTCAGAGTGAACTAAAGATGATGTTGTGGCCTTGGATTTGTCCTTGGGCAGTCCTGGGTGATTCTTCTCCTTCATCCCTCCCTCTCTTGTCGCCCCAGGCAGGACTGATGGGTGAGAATCAGCTGTTAGCAGGTGGGGGAGTAGGCAATGGCTTGGCGCCTCTTGGTTCAGGGCCCTTTTTGCCAGAATTTTCCTTTTTTTCAGCAAGCATGACCCTTCTGGCAGGGCAGTGAAAGTCCGATACAGGATGCTCCCTGGACTTTGAAGTCATCAGTACAGTTGGGGGTCATGCTCCTCAGTGGAGAGCGGTTCTGGTCCTATCTGTGCCATGAAACATCCCAGTCATCGGAAGGTGTCAGGTGACTTGCATCTCTCCTTTTCTCAGGGACACAATTTTGATGCCAGCTCGAGAGAGGCGTGCAGGCTTGAGGACGGTGAGATCTGTCGACTGGAAGAAGAACAGGCAGATTCTCTTATCCACCTATTCAGGAGGGATGAATTGGTGGCTTTGATTTCTGCAGCTGTTTGATGGCCTCACCGAAGGTGAAGACTGCAGGGCATCCCATCTTGCAGGGAGTCCATAAACCTTTCAGGGTCTTTCCTACATGTCCTTAAGAGCATGATGTTTGCAGAACGGGACTTCCTGGACTCCCCATTAAAGGGCGTTTTAGTATGAACAAGCATTACGCACTTCTGCAGCAGGATTTGAATAAGTTGTTGCGTTTTCCTGCAGTGGACATGCATGTAGCTGCTGTTACCAGGCATACTACCATTCCAGTAGAGGGTGGAGCCACCCTCAGGAATTATTTGGATCGCAAAGTGGAGGCACTTCTCAGGATGGGTTTCTCGGCCTCTTCCCTTATCCTCCAGGCAGCAATTTGTAGAGGTTTGATGGCAGAGCCCTTCTCCATTGGTTACAGTTGCTCCCAGAGGATGATGCTTCAGCTCTGATGGAGTTGACGGGGGGTCATGTATGATCTGTCTGTTTAGTGGTAAAGAACATTGTGGCTGCCATGGTGGTACAATGGTTGCTTTGACTTCAGCTTCAGCATTGGGCAACAACCAAGGCTTCTAAGTCTTGATTGTTCAAGCTTGTCTTTAAGGGAAAGCTTCTTCTGTTCAACGAAGACCTCGAGACGCTCATGAAGGATTTGGCAGAGTCCAAGCCTCAGTATCTTCTAAAAGATAGGCCTGTAGGGTCCTGGAGTTGTGTGCCTTCCTCTTCCTCACATTTTCATTGCCCCCGGTTCTGGGACTCCTGTGGTACCTGCCAGGGAAGCCAGCATTGGTCTTTTCCAACTCCCAAGCCAGGCCTTGGACCTTTTGTGGGGCTGACAGGCCCAATGACCCTTTATCCTCAAGTGTCAACCCTTCCTGTCCAGCACAATAATGGGAAGGTGCCTATTCCAAGGTGCCTCCAATGGGCAGCCATTTCCATCTTTTGCCAGGAATGTGCCTGGGGTACCTCTGATCACTGGGTGCTCGACGATCCTGTCCATTGCCAAGGTGGGAAGATTCTTCAGTTGCCGCAAGGAGATTGACTCTGGGGATGTCAGTGCCTTGGCCTCATAAGCCTCTTCTGAACATGTTTCCACTAGTAGCCTCTTACAGGGCAGGCGATTCGCCATATAGAACATCACCCAGGCCTAGTGATTCTGGTGGTGTCAGATTGGCTGCGAATGTCCTGGCTTGTGGATCTGATGCGCCTCCCGCAAGACCGGGGCTGCTTCTGCCAGGGACTAGTTCTGTTGGAGAACCCAGCTCCCTTCTAGCTTATAGCTTGGCCCTTGAAAGGTGGCGCTTAATACGTAAGTTCTATTCATAGGCGATTGTCTCCACTCTTAATGACAAGGCATAGTTCCACCTGCCTCCTGTGTGTGGCTCTGGTGTCTCTTTGAGGGTTGGTGTTGTGAGTGCTAGTTGGCCCTGAAAAACAGAATTACTCAGGATGGTTTTGATAAAGGTTGGTCTCAGTTCCTTGAGAGTTCAGGTTGTGGTCCAAACCTGTTTTAGGAAGCTGGTAACTGGTTGCTTCATAGGTTCAGATCTAGTTGCCTGCTTTCTTCTGGGGTGCGACACTTGCATCCTCCTCTGCAGTTGGTTATTCCTCCATGAGATTTGGGTCTTAGCCTTTGGGCCTTAATGTCTGCACCCTTCGAGTTGTTGAAATGGGCTACACATAGGGATCTGTTCAGCAAGACCATCTTTTTGGTGGTCATCTGTTTGATGCATCACATTTTGAGTTGCAGGCTCTTTTTTATGTAGAGATCCCTATCCATCCTTCTTAGAAGAGGCTGTTTTCCATCCAACCGGTCCCTTCTTTCTTGCCTAAAGTAGTGTCTGCTTTTTATGTCAGTCAGGTGGTTTATCTTCCATCCTTCTCAGCTGAATGATGTAAGGGAAAGGACACGCTCCTATACTTGGTCGATATCCACAGAGTGCTTCTCGGATACCTGAAGTTCACAAATTAATTAAGAAGATGGGACAGTCTATTTGTGCTTTTCTCAGGTCCATGCAAAGTGAAGCAGTCTCTAAGGCTACCTTGGCCCTTTGGATAAAGGAAGCAGTGTCCTTGGCATATCTTTTTGCATAATCTAACGGTTCCGAAGGGATTGCAGGTGCACTGTACATGGGCACAGATCTTGTCCTGGGCAGAGTGCAGTGCTGTTGCCCCTGTTGACAGTTTTAGTGCTGTGACTTGGTTGTCCCTTCCTACATCTGTCTAGCATTAGCGCGTAGATATCCATGCCGGGCCAGGCATGGCTTTTGGTGCAGAGATTTTAAAGGCATCTGTCTTCTTCCCGCCCATTGGGAATCGTTGGCACTTCCCACTTGTCTGAACTGGTCTAGTAGGATGATCTGGAAGGTAAAATTTTACTTACAAGATAATTTTGTTTCCTGTCCTGCTAGACCAGTCCAAGACCCACCTCTTTGTGCTCTCTATCTGTGCGGTTTAGCCTTGCTGGCTTTTGATCTTCATGACAGGTATTCTTTATGGTGGCGGTTCTATACATAGTTTTCTCTGTTATCCTCAATGAGGTGATGTGGGATCAGATTCTTGACCATATGCTTGGGTACAAATACTGAAGTATGTCCCTAGCTACACCAGTTCAAGTAGCAGTCATGTCATAGGAAGTTTCTAGTTCTTTTTCTGTTTCCATATCTGCTAGCAGGGGGACACAATCCACTTGTCTGGACTGGTCTAGCAGGACTCCAGGAAAGGAAATTATCTATCTGGTAAGTACAATTTCACCTTATACAGAAACAAACACAAAAGATCTCTAATGGCCTTACCTGTGGAACTTAAGCCAAGAGCATAGGAGTCTGTTTGGGAGACTCTATGCGGATGAATACCCAGTTATCCTCTGTTAGGAGCTCTTTTATGTGCCTTCAAAACTATTTCATCTATAATCTGTTAATAGATTAAAAAAAATTGGGAACTATTATTCATGTCTTGGTTAGGAGTTCAGTTTATTGCTACAGTTATATTGGGAAGTTTGCAGTCTGAACAGGAGGAAAAAGTTAGCCTGATATTTAGTAAGCTCAGTTAGTGTGGAAAGTTACGCACCAGCATTGGCTCATACCTTTATTTGTAGTTTCAGTGGTGCTACCTGACAGGCAGTCATGCCTGCAACTATCTGTTGTCATGAAGAAGTCCCTTCTGAGCCTATAAAGATAGGGAAAGATGAGGATTTGCTTGCAGAAACTGACAGGCAGTCTGAGCACATGGCTCAGTGTTTGCAAAGAAGAAGTAAACAAAGAGAGTCACGAGCTAGAAAGACACGCCCCTGCAGTGACATATTCCCTAGCTCAGGAGGTAATGAGGTTCACCTGTTTCAGGGCAGGGCACAGCTAAGCCCTGAGAGTTACAAGGATAAAAAGTGGTCATTAGCTTGGACCAGGCAGAGCCAGAGGGGGAACTGGAGTCAGAGCCAGAACCGAAGGGAGGACGAAAAAGGAAGCCAGCAAAGGAGCACGCTGACTAGAAGGAGTCAAGGAGGAGTGAGAACCAAGGGAGCCATATTCCTGAGGCCAGAAGGAAGCAACCCAGGACAGGGGTTGTCTGGTAAAGGCAGGAGAGAGAAGAATCTTCCTGAGAGGCAGGCTTGGCAAAGCTCACACGCTCTTAAGAGAGAGACAGGCTGGTTGGAGAATGCTGGTACATCTGAGGGGAAAGTTAATAGGCTGAGAGGCAAGCAAACACCAGCTGTGTTTGAGAACCAGTCTAACCCTGCAGAGTGGAGAGTTCCTTCCCTTTCAAAGCCAAAAGGTAGGCTTAATAATTCATACAAGTTTGAACCTAGCTATAAAGCAGTTCCCTATAGTTACCAGAAAGTAGCAAACTCCCTGGACAAAAACTACAGCATATATGGTAGTTTACAACCCTGCTCAGGAGAGTGTTACAGAGAGAAACCGTTTGTTTCGAAGATCAGGATAGCAGTTTACTGACACACCCTGCTATTCCTGATACTGAGGAAATGCAGATAGACTCTGATCATAATGAAATAGTGGATGAGCGGATGGACTGTACATTATCTTTGGCTGACCATGTGAATTCCCTATGCTGAACAGTGTCTGTGAGAGACGGTAAAAGCAGCAGAAGAAAAGGGAACATTTTCTTTGGTAATTGAAGCTGTTGTGATTTGTTTTGTATCAAGCACTGCACGTTTAAAGCCTGAAGCTGACAAGGCTAACTTACCTGAGTTCATGTATAATTTCCCCAAGCCAATTGTATGGCATGTTTTGTCCTGAGTTATTCACTTGCATTTAATCCGCTGGGAAGGGGAAAATAAATTCTTGTCATTGCCTGAAACCACTCGACTGCAACTCATCTGTGCTCAAGGAGTAAAGAGACTTACATTCCCAGAAGGCCTTGCTCTCTGAGGCAGGAACACCACAGGCAGACCAAGTCTCAGCGCCTAGGCGTTGGGCTGGCCACCGTGAGGGTGACACTGTTTTAAGGTTAGGTCTGCCATTTAGCAGGTCTAATTTTAAACACATACTTATCCATATAGCAACTGACTATCATCACTAAATATTGAAGTTCCAATGCCACCGTTGCACTTTCCCAGTGTTGGCCCTTCTTTTTACAGATATAACGTGGCTGTTTTAGTGAGTAAAATGGCCCGGTTTTATTCCTATAAGGGCTTACAATACACAGATTAAGCAAGTTGGGTGTTTGCCACCTGTTGGTAAACACATGATCCGCTTTGAGTATCTGGTCATATTATACTAGCTCTGAGTGAGTTACATCGGATGTCTGTAGAAGAAAGAAGGAAATTCAGTTATTTGAAAATTATACATAAAATCTTGAATTTTCTGGCAATGGATTTCTGGCTGCCTAATTGCATCATTACCAACCTTTTCAGAATCTTAAGTCATCTCAGTAGGTACTGGTGTCGCCAGCCCTCTCAATGGTCGAGCTAATGTTTGCTAAACAGAAAGCATTCAGCTATTTCACACTGACTTTGTGGAACAATATTCTCTTTGAGGCTCTTACGAAAACTCTGCTTTATTCAGCAAAATAATCAAGACATGGTTGTATCGGCAAACTTTCTGTTAAATGGAAAGGCTCTGGGATAGCTTTATTGTATTTTATTCTATTCTAATTTAAATGTATGATTTATAGTTATGGTGTTTTTCCTATGATCCCGCTATATCCTACAGAAGTAAAAGTGGAATATCAAATACAATAAAACAACTACAATTAAATAATCTTGGAAGGTACTTGGTACACCATTGACACTATAAATATTCTCTAATATTGTCTGATTTTTCTCTGCAGCAAATGTCTCCAGTAGCAGTGGTGGGAGCTCTGCAGCTACAGAGTCAGTTCCAGTTCAGTGTACAGAAGGAAATCCCATTGCTGAAGATGTAAAAACCAGGTTCGTAGTCTATGGCCTTTAAAGGATTCTGCTGTTTCATGACAGAGTATGTTGTCTTTTCTCTAGGTCCGAATTTTTATGAAGTCTCTTGGTCATTGATTCCACTGAAGCTAGGTGTAGTATGACACCCCAAATTTGTGCACTAATTTTAGAATAGTATGCTTTATCTATGTTATAACATAATGTTAGTATTCCTATGTAAATGATGTGGAGGGAACCTTGTGTGCATATGTCGGACAAAATGCAGAAAAGCATGAAGTGTATCGTTTGGGTAAATCTAGTGAATTTTAAGCTGAGGACACATGCTTTTTTTCTGAGTGCCCTTGGTTCTTTTCACGACGTTTCTATCTTTTGCCTGGTGAGGAAACTAAGTTTTACTTAAGTAAGAGGTAAGGTGATTGGTTGGTTATATGCCTTTATTTGACTTTCAGTCCTCAGGCACCAGTGACACGTCAGATGACAGCCATGAGTATTTCCAGAGATGAGAGCAGCAGCGAATCAGGAGACTTCCTTAAAACAGAAGAAGCCTCTACCACATCCTCTCCCTCCACCACCACATCCTCTGCAGCCGCCACCTCTTCAGGTGACTAACAAAAGCAAAAAGAGCAGCTGCAAACTCGGAGGTTGAATAGAACAAAAGTCTCATTTCAATCAATGATACCCACCTTGTATGCACCCCACATGGATTTTAAAAGCACAGTTTTTAAATTCTAATGTCGAAAAACTGGATTCTTGGGAACATGTTAGGTAGAAGTATCTGCCATACTAGGCTGACATTATAACATACAAAATCTGAGAGACCTTTACTGATAGGCCAGTTTTTTAAAATGGAATCCCCATGCTGATCTATATTAGCAACAACTTAAGCTACCATGCTGCAGATAGTTCCAACTTGTAGTGTGTTTACACTTGTACTACCTTCTACAGACACAAATCACTATTCCTTATCAGTCCTCCAGTTTAGTCCTCCACTTCTGGGTTGTGCACCTCCTCCTGCAGCTTGGAGACTGGGCATGTCACAAAAAAGTGACATCACGGGATGTAGCCTGCTGCTCTCTTCCATCATCCCTATCATCCCCAGTGTGTCCAGTCTCCATGCAGCAGGAGGACGTAGTGAGCCTAAGTGCTGGGCTCACTTGAGAGCAGATAAGGAGCAGTTAGATTAGGTTTTGTTTATTTTTGGGTTGAATTGGCCCTTGTTGGTATTTTGTATTTTGTCCTTTTTTTGGGGGAGGGGGGGGGGGCTGTACCTTTTTATAAAAAACAAAAAAAGTCTAAGGAAGAGTGCTGCCTCTTGTACCTGGCCCTGCTTCCCTCTCTGCCTTTATTTTCTCCTATTCAGTTCTATGCTGGCAATGATCTCTCCCCCTTGATCAGTACGGGGGAGAGCTCAGCAGCACGAAGAGCCAGCTTGGGTTCTGGCAGCACGGAGCTGCCGTGCTTGAATTTATTACCGGAAGTCTGCCCGTCGGCTCCCCGTTCGCAAGCGGAGCGGAGCCACCTGGTTTGCAGTGCCGGGAGCACGCATTTCGGCTCGCCCTGTGAGTAGGGGAGAAACAGCTGTTTTTTTTGTGAGGGGGGGACGGTCGCAGGTGCGCCGAGCAGGGCCCAAAGGGTTTTGGCACCTTTTTCTGCCTCTCATAGGCAGCGGTGGCCATTTTCTCAGCGTACCTTTTTTTTATCATGCAGGCAGCTGCATGTCGCGGCACTCAATTCCCTTCAATTGCAGGCGCTTCCGTTTTTGGATACTTATTTCTTTCTTTGTTTTTTACTTTAGTTTATTGTTTAGTTGTCTTTCTGTGTGGTGTTTTTTATAGCAGGTTATCTTGTGGTGAGTTATTACTCAGACGGTTCTACTTAGCTTCCTGGATCAGAGGGCAGAACCTCCTCTTTTCTGCTACTGGTCAGGGTCCTTTGCTGGCTGCCTTGGCTATTTGGGGAAAAAAAAAGAAACAGATAATTGGTGAATAGGTTTTTTTTTTTTTTTTTAAATTTAAAGGAATAATTCAGTTACGGAGGCAATGGACTCGCACCCGCAATGTGTCGTGTGCGGTACCCGTAGAGGGGCTATCGCCGACTCTGGCATTTGCCAAGGCTGTACGCAGGTGTCTACCAGCGTGGAGCAGCAAATGGAAGTTAAGGTAGGTCAGGATTGTCAAGGGTCCTCGATTGGATTGGATGCGGAGGGGCTGCAGTCTCCTGTGCCAGTGGCCAGGTTCGAGGCAGCAACCACTCCGACGGGGGGTTCTTTGACTGTGGGGCCGCAGCCCGGGGATTTTTGTCCTGACTTTGTGTTAATTATGCATCAGGCGTTCTGTTTGCGACGGCAAGGAAAGGTGCCGGAGAGCCTGTCGCTATCTGTGGTGCCGCAACAGCCAGGTCTGGCTGAGCCGAGTGCCAGTTCTTCGCGACCGCCAAAACGAGCAAGTACTCAGGAGCCCTCGATTCCTGAGTTGGAGGGGCATGAGTCCGAGGAGAATGAGGTCGACCTGGAAGGTGGAGATGAAGAGTTGGAGGAAGGAGAGATTCCTGAGCCAGAGGATCAGGCGAAAATTATTTGTGTGTTCCGAAGGGAGGAATTGACAGCGCTTATCACGGAGTCCCTTCAGACGCTTAAGCTCGCCATGGAACAGCCTGTGGAGGACAACAATGGGGAAGACCCAATTATTCAGGCAGTGAGACAAACGCAAGTGGTGTTTCCCGTTCACAAGGTAGTTGACAGAATGATACAGGATGAGTGGGATCAGCTGGAGGCAGGGCTCAGGGGTGTTCGAATTATGAATAGACTGTATCCATTAGCAGATAAAGACAAGGAGAGGTTTTGGTCCCTGAGGATTGATGCAGCGGTGTCAGCGGTGACCAAGAAGACCACTAGTCCGGTAGAAGGCAGTTTCTTCCTTGAAGGATGCGCAGGATAGAAAGTTGGATGGTTTGCTGAAACAATCCTTTGAAGCCAATGCGGTGTCCTTACAAGCCTCCATTTGTGGGGCGTGGGTGGCAAGAGCTTGTCTGTGATGGTCACAGCGTTTAAGACGGTCTGCTCAGTTGGAGCAAGGTGGTGTGAGAGCTGGACCGCCTGGAGTCTCGGTCGGCTTATCTGTCAGATGTTCATTATGACTTAATTAGAGCCCTGGCTAATAGTATGGCGTCGCTTGTTGCCGCTCGCAGATCCCTGTGGTTGCGGAATTGGGTGGCAGATGGTTCTTCCAAGGCACGCCTCAGTAAGCTCCCTTTCAAAGGAAAGTTGTTGTTCGGAGAGGATCTCGATAAGTTGGTAAAAGATTTAGGGGAGTCTAAAGGTGGCCCGTTGCCGGAGGATAAGCCAAAACAGGGGAAGTCTGCGTCGACCTTTCGGGGTTCCTATAAAGATTTTCGGAGATTTCGGACTTCTTGCTTGTGCGGTTTCCAAGAGGAAGATTTGCTCCTCGGACCCAGGGGTTTTGAGGAACAGGTAGAGGTTTTGCAGCAGCAGCCTCAACAGCCAATCGAAAACCGCAGTGAAGTGAGGGGACCCCAGCAGGAAGTTTGTCGATAGGCGGGCGACTTCGGAACTTTCTTCCTGCCTGGGTCCGAATAACGACCGACCAGTGGGTGTTAGAAATCATCCGGGAGGGCTGTGCGCTGGAGTTCGCGTGGCCCATTCTGGATTCATTTGTACAGTCGCCCTGCAGGGGACAGCAGAAAGCTCAGGCAGTCCGTTGCACGCTGAATCGGCTGTTGCGCTTAGGTGCAGTTGTCCCGGTGCCCAAGGAAGATTACGACAGGGGTCGATACTCAATTTATTTCATGGTGCCAAAGGAGGACGGGTTGCTTCATCCGATTTTAGAACTAAAAGGGGTGAACCACTGTCTTCGGGTACCGCATTTCAGAATGGAAACGTTGCGGTCCGTCATTGTGGCGGTACACCAAGGAGAGTACTTGACATCCCTCGATCTCACGGAGGTGTATTTACACATTCCGATCAGAGCGGGTCATCAAAGGTTTCTCCGCTTTGCTCTGCCATGGGGCCACTATCGGTTTCTGGCGTTGCCCTTCGGTCTCGCTACAGCGCTGCGAATGTTCACCAAGATCATGGTGGTGCTAGTGGTGGCGTTGCGAAAGGAAGGTATTTTGGTTCATCCCTATCTCGACGACTGGTTAATTCGGGCAAAGTCCAGAGCCGAGAGCGTGCAAGTTACAGACAAAGTGGTGAAATTCTTGGAGAAGCTCGGCTGGGTAGTCAATGCGAGCAAAAGTCATCTTTACTCCGTCCCAGAGCCTCGAGTACCTCGGGGTGCTATTCGACACTCAGAGGGGAACGGTGTTTCTGCCCGATTGGCGGGTCCAAGCCCTACAGCAAGTGGTTCACCAGTTCAGGACTACTCCGGTTCCTTCGGCCTGGAATTACCTCCGGGTGTTAGGTATGATGGCGGCGTCCTTGGAGGTGGTGCCTTGGGCCAGAGCTCATATGAGGCCGTTGCAGCGGTCGTTGCTTCACCGCTGGTCTCATCAAGCCAACCTGCTGAGCAGACGACTGCCCTGTCATCTCAGGGTTCAACAAGCGTTGAAGTGGTGGCTACTTCTGGAGTTGTTGAAGGCCGGGATTCCCCTGGAACAGCCAGAGTGGATACCATTGTTTACAGATGCAAGCCTCACAGGATGGGGAGCACATTGTGGGGAGCTCTTCACGCAGGGTCTGTGGTCAGCTCAGGAGAGCACATGGTCAATCAACAGATTGGATCTCAGAGCGGCAGTGTTAGCATTGCAAGCATTCGAGGGGACAGTGCGGGGTTGGGCGGTAAGGGTTCTATCGGACCACTCTGCAACGGTGGTCTACATCAATTGGCAAGGTGGTACACGAAGTACGGCCATGGAAGAAGAGGCAGAGTCGCTCTTTGCTTGGGTCGAGCATTGGCTGCTAGCGATTTCGGCGGCACACATTGCCGGGAAGGACAATGTGACGGCGGATTTTTTCAGCAGAGTCCAGGTGGATGCTGGCGAATGGGAATTGCATCCGGAGGTCTTTGCGCAAGTGGTGCACAGGCGGGGGCTGCCGATCATGGATCTCATAGCGACCTTCCACTCAGCAAAGGCCAGTCGGTTCTTCAGCAGACGTCGAGAAAGAATGTCGGAAGGGATCGACGCCCTGCTACAACGCTGGCCAGTGTCGGGTCTCCTCTATGTATTCCCTCCGTGGGCGCTCATAGGTCGGGTGGTACAGTGGATCGAGGCCAACCCGGGAAGGGTGGTGTTGGTGGCTCTGGACTAGCCACAGCGTCCGTGGTATGCCGACCTCATTCGCCTTCTCGATGGGTATCCGTGGAGATTGCCGACGTCAGACAGTCTGCTACTTCAAGGGCCACTGTGGATGCCTCGAGTGGATTGGTTCTCACTTATGGTCTGGCCATTGAAAGGGCGCGTTTAAAGAAAAGAGGTTATTCAGGAGCAGTCATTGCGACTTTACTTAAGGTTCAGAAGTCGTCTACGTCTCTGACATATGTTCACATTTGGCGCATATTTGAGGATTGGTGTTCCAGGAGGCAAGTGCGCGCGGCGACCGCTTCCGTTGCAGTGATTTTGAGCTTTCTGCAGGACGGTTTCGAAAAGGGCCTGGCGGCCAGCTCCTTGAGGGTACAGTTAGCCGCACTCGCTTGCTATAGAGGCAAGGTGCAGGGAATAGCCCTAGGGGCACATGCTGATGTGTTGCGTTTTCTCAAGGCAGTAACGAGGTTACGTCCTTCTCGAAGGATTGTGGTTCCTCCATGGGATCTGAACTTGGTTTTGGCAGCTCTGGCTAGGGAGCCTTTTGAGCCTTTACAACAAGCATCCGTAAAGGATTTAACCTTGAAGACAGTGTTTCTGGTGGCCATTGGCTCAGCGAGGCGAATTTCTGAGTTACAGGCGTTGTTGTGTAGAGAACTATTTCTGTCGTTTTATAGAGAAAAGGTGATGCTCCGACTGGTTCCCTCCTTTTTGCCCAAAGTAGTTTTGCTGTTTCATATAAACCAGACGGTTTCCCTTCCGGTGCTGGGTTCGTTAGAAGACGTTGCGATGGACCGGGGATTGCATCATTTGGACTTAAAGCACATGTTGCATCGGTATTTGAAGGTCTCAGAGGCGTTTCGCAAGTCCGACCACCTATTTGTTCTGTTCGGTGGAGTCTGTAAGGGGGAGGCAGTGGCGAAAGCCTCCATTTCTAGATGGATTTAGAGAGGCGATAGCTTTGGCTTATCTGTTGTCGGGGTGACAGGTGCCAGCTGGATTGCGAGCTCATTCTACCAGAGGGCAAGCGGCCTCATGGGCGGAACACAGTTTGGTGTCGCCTGTGGAAATTTTGTAGGGCAGCTACTTGGGCCTCTCTTCACACTTTCAGTAAACACTACCGCCTGGATGTCTTGGCAGCAGAGGATGCTGTATGTGGGGCGGCGGTGTTGCAGGCCTGCTGGAAGGGTCCCTCCCGATGAGTACTGCTGTTACATCCCAGAGGTGGAGGACTAAACTGAGGACCGATAAGGAAATGGTAATTACACTTACCTGGTAATTGTTCTTCCTTGAGGGATGACAGGTCAGTCCTCATTCCCACCTGGGGTAGTATAGAGCTAAGCAGTGGAGGTTCAGCCGGCCGAAGGGTGAGATTAACAGTAGGTAGATGGTTTTTGCCTAAAATTCTTTGTCTCTTCTGGTTCTTTCTGATCTATTTTTTGGCGCAGGCGGAAGGCGAGGGCACAAGAAGAAAAGCCTACCTTCCGAGACGAGAATGTCTTTTGTATAAAGTGGTTGTTATATATTCACTTAGAATGTTGTTTTATTAGATACTTATTTGTTGCTCCCTTAAGTATGCTTTGTCAATAGTTCACTGGGGATGATGGGAGAAAGCAGCAGGCTACATCCAGTGATGTCACTTTTTTGTGACATGCCCAGTCTCCAAGCTGCAGGAGGAGGTGGTGCACAACCCAGAGGTGGAGAACTAAACTGTCGTCCGTCAAGAAAGAACAATTACCAGGTAAGTGTAATTACCATTTCCAAACAAGTACCCATAGCTCTGTGAGCCACATCATGGGAACATTAAAGTACTGCATTGGGTGTGGATAAGGTCCTTTTGTGAATGTCGCACAGTTCTGTGTTTGCGTGCAAGCAAATATCTTAAATGCCTGCACTCCCTGTTATACTGTACCAGTTATACATTGCATGAACCAAGCGAATATCGGTGTGTTCAAGACATGCATGTGTCAGTTCATACGTGGGAGGGGTCATACTCAATAAGTAATAGCCCGAGGGTGAACCCAGTTGGCACAGATTGGTGGGAACATTTCTTGTTCTCCGAGAACAAGCAAGAAGTCAGTCCTCACATATGGGTGACTGCGCCAACAGAGCCCTATTGGAAGCATCTCCCCAGCTTTCAAAGAAAGCCTTTGGGAGATGCCACCATGCATGCATGGTCCCTTTCCCACCCAAGGGTGCCATCTTGATCAGTCAACCTTTTTCCATGGAGCCCTACAGATGTTCGTCTTGCCCCCAGAAAAAAGTTTTCTTTAATTCGTACATTTTTGTACCTTTCTGGCTTGCGCCGGCTCATTTCCGCCTAGGGACCCACTGCTTCGGTACCAGACTTCAAATGTTTTGCTTTTTGTAGTATTTTTGTTTTTCAGCACTTTCGTGCCCTTTTCAACCGCTGGCCACGGCGAGGGTCTGATTTCACAGGGGTCCTTTTCGCTCCAGTGGCCACCGGTTTTAAAAAATGTGATTGGTGTTCTAAAAATATGTCCATCACCGACGCACATGATTGTTGCTTCTGGTATCTGGGCGCTGACCATGACCCGGAGGAATGCCTCTTGTGCAAGAAAATGTCCGTGAATGCCATCCAGAGCCGTTGGCTTAAGGAAGACAACATCTTCCACAAGGCAGACTCCACCCCGGGATCCTCACGCTCAAAGGTCCTGCAAGGCTCCTCGAAGCTGCGCAAGTCTCCTGCGGCCCCCCAGTAGAACCGCAGGCACTCCGAACAAGGTACTCCGGAGAGAGAGCGTAAGATAAAGAAGACGACTACCTCGAGGGCCTCTTCCGGAGAGTTGGACAAGCACAGGAAGTCCCACACCCGATCCCTCAATCCCCAGCGAAATCTCGAGGAGTCGGAGTGGGAGTGTCCCCAGAAGGTGCCCAGAACAGATGTTGTGGCTTCTGGTGACGAACCTCGGTCTCCCAAGAGCCGTCCCGTCAAGGACGCTCTCTCTACCTCAACGCCTGACCCGGTCACCCCGGCATCGATGTCAATGGCTGCTAGCCTGGAGTGGGAAGCCCGTATGTTGGCCTTGGAGCACAGTGTTTCTGTATTTGTTGCCTCCCAGCGGGTGCTGCTTGGCCCCACAGAGACCTCGAGGATTCCCCAGGGCGCTGAAGCGATCGCCGAGGGCCAGACGCCTCGGTCAGATCTCAGCGAGGCGCTCGCTCCCATTCTCAGGAGCGAGGTCTTTGCAGGTGAGTGCCTCTGGCTCTGGCCATGCCCCGGCCTCGAAGCACTCCAGACCGGAGCTGTCAGCGCTCCTGCAGCCGGTGGGCTTCAAGTCCTCCTTGGAATATTCCGACTGGGACTCCGACATAGAGACATCCCCGGAGACTCGAGCCATTGAGACATCCCTGAGACCTCCCCTTGGACCGGTCTCCGCCGACTGCCAAGCGCCGATCCCCACCCGAGGACACCTCCTTCCTCGAGTTTGTTGGACAGGGCTTGGGCACTCTCCCTCATGACGGAGTCGGAGGACCCTCGTACGAAGAAACATGACATCCTCCAGTAAGAGGCACTATTGAAGGAGACTGTGATGGTCCCCGTCCCCTCCATCCTTATCCGGCTCCTCCTCAGGATGTGGGAGACCCCTGCATCGATACTCATTGTCAGCCATCAGCTGGATATGATGTACTGGGTCCAGCGTAGCCCGGGCTTCCTTAAGGCGCAACTCCCCCACACCTCCATGGTGGTGGAATCAGCCATGCGCTGACAAAAAAGTCAGAAGTTGCACACTTCAGTGCCACCCCCCCCCCCCCCCTCAGTCATGGAGTCCTGTGCCCTCAACGCCCTCTGGCTTAAATGCTACCAGAGCTCTATGCTGACATGCCGTACCCATATTTATCGGCTCTATATTGGTATGTTGCTCCGGGACCTGGCCAAGGAGCTCGGGGGCTTCGGAACTGGCTTCTACAGAGGCCACCTCCGGCACTTCCAGACTTTTTCAAAGTCTTTCTCAGAGTGTTCCAAGTCCTTGTCTCAAGCTGCCTATGACAGCTTTGAGTCCAGTGTGAGGGTGGTGGCTGCGGGCTGCGGTTCCAGTCGTCAGATCTTGAGCAGTTGGGTACAAGAGAAGCTTCTTGATGTCCCCTGCCTCTATGAACAGCTTTTCGGTAAGCCTATTGAGGACAAAGCGGCTGAAATTGAGACAGAGTATGTCACCCGTACCCAGATCTCGAAGAAGACTTCCACCTTCCCTCGGAAGAAGCTGCAAGGCGAGAAACCCTTCTTCTTCCTGAAGGGCCACCCCTACTGGGGCTATCCCCCATACCCTGCCGCCCAGACCCCTCAGCAAGGTCCTCATGACAAGGGAGTAGGCCGGGCCCCACACAAACCCAAGGGTCCCAAACCCCAACCACCAGCCTAGGCCCAGCCAGGGTTGAGTTTTTTATGTCATCAGCAGAGCCTCTCTTCCGCTGGCAGACCAGCTTCTAACAGGGAGGCGCCTGGTTCACCGCCCACCAGTGGGCCTCCATTGCCACTGACTTCTGGGATTTTCAGGTAGTCAAGGAGGGCTGCCACCTCCACCTCGACCAGGTCTCTCCACCCTTCTTTTTTCAGGGAGTCCACTCTGTCTCCCATGCACCAGGCATTGCTAAGGCAAGAGCTCATGGTCAATCTCGGGGACTGAGCTGTGGAGCCTGTTCCGCACCACATGAGGGGCAGAAGGTTTTACTCCAGGTACTTCCTGGCTCCCAAGAGAACAGGGGGCCTGAGGCCCATCTTGGATCTGAGAAACCTCAACAAGTTTCTGATGTGGGAAAAATTAAAGATGCTCTCCCTTGGAACATTACTACCCTACCTCCAGCAGGGAGATTGGCTATGCTCCTTGGATCTGAAGGATGCATATACCCACATCCTGATCCACCCAAATCACAGGCAGTACCTCAGGTTTGTGGTAGGAGGCAACCACTACCAGTCAGCCTCGCCTGTGCCCCAAGAATCTTCACCATGTGCCTGGCACAGTGGTGACGACCTATCTCCGCCTCCATAGGGCTTTTGTCTTCCCCTACCTTGACAACTGGCTTTTCAAGGGGGATGTGGCCTCAGAGGCCGGACAGGCCACCGACTGCACCATTCAGGTGTTATAGTACCTGGGCTTTGTAATAAATCATCCGAAGTCCAACCTCATTCCAACGCAGGCTCTGGAGTTCATCGGGGCCTGCCTGGACTCCATGCAGGCCAGGGCTTTCCTTCCCCTCGATAGGGCGAACCACCTCATGGCCCTCGTGGCCGAACTACAGAGGCACTGCGCCATGTCAGTTCGAGCGCTCCTCTGCCTCCTGGACGACATGGCCTCCACAGTCCAGGTAGTCTCCATTCATGCCTCCACATGCGGGCAGCTCAGTGGTGCCTCCAATCCCAGTGGACCCAGGCCATGGGCAGACTTCGGGACGGGGTCACCATCTCATGGAGTCCCTCACCTGGTGGCATGCCCTTCCAACTCACGAACCCCCGCAGAATCCTCACAACAGATGCTTCCCGGATGGGTTGGGGTGCCTCTGCGAGATGCTGCGCACCCAAGGGGCTTGGTCCTTCGAGGAGAGCCAGCAGCAGATCAATCTGCTTGAGCTCAGAGCAGTCTTCCGCACCCTGAGGATCTTCAGACACCGCCTATGACACCAGTCGGTGCTCATCCAGACTGACAACCAGGTCACGATGTTCTACATGAACAAGCAGGGTGGCACGGGTTTCTATCTCCTCTGCCAGGAACCATGGCCCTCTGCTCCTTCGCATCCAACCAGGGGATGCTCCTCAGTGCTGTCTATCTCCCGGGCCAGGACAACATCCCGATGGACAGGCTGAGCAGGGTCCTTCAGCTGCACGAGTGGCTTCTGGACCCCCAAGATAGTGCTCATACTCTTCTGGTTATGAGGAACCCCAGCATGGACCTCTTTGCCAGCCTGGTCAGTGCTCAGCTGCCCCGGTTCTGCAGCCGTCAACCCCACTCCTCCTAAGTGGCCACTGATGCCTACTTCCTCTCATGGACAGGGAGCCTCCTGGTCCAGTGCAACAAGGCATCGATCGTTCTGGTAGCCCTGCAGTGGCCCAGGCAACCGTGGTTTCCTCTGCTGCACCGTCTCCTTCGGGAGCTCTCTGGGAGTCCTGACTCAGGAAAAAGGGCTTGATCCTCCATCCCGACCCGGGAACCCTACTCCTCACTGCATGGCGGCTGAGCGGGTTGCCCTAGCCTTACTACAACTTCCCAGGGAGGTGAGAAAATTCATCCTGGCCTCTCGCAAGGATTCCACGAGACGAACTTATGCCTTCAAGTGGTAGCGGTCCGTGCTGTGATGCATGGAGTACCGCCTCAACCCCTTCTCTTGCCCGGTGCACTTGGTCCTTCAGTACCTTCTCCACTTATCACAGTCTGGACTTAAGTCCAACTCTGTCAGGGTGCATCTCGGCACTCTCTCAGCTAATCAGAACCCCATTGAGGGCAAGCCCTGGCGGAATAGAATCTCATTGTGGTCCTGGTGCAGCTCACCAAGCTGCCATTCAAGCCCTTGGTTACCTGCTCCCTACGCTACCTTCCAGGTGCTCACCTTGTCTTGCAGGGTCAGTGAACTACAGGTGCAGGTGGCCGAACCTTCCTACTTTGTTCTATAGAAACAGGGTGGTGCTCCGCACTCACCCCAAGTTCCTACCTAAGGTAGTCTCCGACTTCCACCTCAATCAGGAGGTGGTCCTTCTTACCTTCTTTCCGCAGCCTCACGCTGACGCGGCATTGGCCTTCCTCCATACCTTGGACTGCAAATTAGCCCTGTCCTTTTACCTACAACGGATCCATGGCCACAGCAAAGCTTCACAACTTTTCATCCACTTTGACCCCAGTCACATGGGGCAGGTGATCACTAAACGGACCATATCCGTCTGGGTGGCAGATTGCATCGCCTTTGCTCATAGCCATGCCAGAATCCCCCTGGAGCGCTGTCATGGTGCACAATGTCAGGGCAATGGCGACCTCTGTTGCGAATCTCTGGTCAGTGCCAATGGCCGACATCGCCAGGCCGCCTCCTGGTTCTCTGTCTACATCTTTGCAGCCCACGACTGCCTGGAGAGGGAGTCCTGACGGGACAGCGCCTTTGGCCAGGCCGTACTCTGTAACCTCTTCGGGGTTTAGGCACCTCTTACTTTCCAACCCTTCTTCAGGCTACCGGAGACATGGTTCTCCCTGGACAATGGGGGTCCTCAGAGTCTGCCTTCAGATTCGCTTATGCCTGCTCTCGGCCTGACCATGTTTTTTTCCACCGGTCCTCGGTAGCCTAGAGCTAGGAAGTCCCATATGTGAGGATTGATTTCTGCTTGTTCCTGGAGAAAGCGTAGTTACTCACTTGTAATAGGTGTTCTCCAGGGACAGCAGGAATCGGTCCTCACAACCCTCTCTGCTCCCCTTGTAGCTGTGGTTCATTTTTGGCCATCTTCTTGGTTGGGCTCTAGCTATGGCACCCAACTGATCAAGATGGCACTCTTGGGCAGGAAGGGGACCATGCATGCGTGGTGACATCTCCCAAAGGCATTCTTTGAAAGCTGAGGAGATGCTTCTGTGAGAGCTCTGTTGGTACTGATGTCACCCATATGTGAGGACTGATTCCTGCTGTCCCTGGAGAACACCTATTACAGGTGAGTACCTATGCTTTTTCAAAGACGTATTTTTAAGTAAAGTGAAGTGGACTTGTACCTCTTCAGAGAATGCTATAATTGCCTTACCTCATACAATTCTTCACTAGTTTACTTGGTCACTGATTCCTGGATCACTCTGATCCTTTCCTTAAATCTCCCTGACTGCTTTAGGAGGAGCCTAGATAGGAAGATTCTGAAATAGCAGAATGTAGACAAGGTTAAAGACTTGTAAATCCTCAGGAGATCCATCTTGTAAATCCTCAAGATTAAAGGCTTCCTGGCATTTCTTCTATTATTTCTTCAGTAGAAATACAATGGGATGTGCATTTCAAACATGGTTTGCATTCCGTATTGACATTGACTTTTAGTTACTAATTGTTTTTACTTCTGTGTACAGACATGTCTCCTCTGCCTCTCCTCCCCAAAAGAATATTGATACATAGCGCTGAAAAAAAACAAATACTAAAAATTTCTGATTTAGAAAGAAAAGGAAAAATGTACAGTCACCCCAGCATTCTTTTTCTACTCTCTTCTAGAGAACATCTTAGAAATATCACAAAGCTCAGCTGAAGGAGATGAGACTCCAGAGAAACCCAAGCCTAAGAGGAATCGCTGCTTCATGTGCCGGAAGAAGGTTGGATTGACAGGTAAGCAGCTTTGTACTAAGGATGGGTCTGTCTAGTTTTCACAAGTCTTTTTCCTCCCTAGCTGCTGACATTACCCAGGAACAGCTCTTTAATTCTTCCAAGAAGGTCGGAGTACCGCAGTCGTTGTGTCCTCTCCCATCACTGCTTATTTTACACATTGCTTGCCATTTGGATGTTTTTGCCACCAAGAGACTTTGATGAAATGTTTTTTTGTATTAAAACGCTTTCGGCAAACTGGCCAGCACCACTTTACCACTGGCACTCCACCTCACAGGGAGCTGCCTCCATTTACATAGAAACATGACGACAGAAAAAGACCACATGGTCTATCTAGTCTGTCCTGTCCTTGAGGGAGCACGTAGTATCACTCCTTCATGTAAAGCCTTCCCATTCTTTTACATACCAAGCTGAAGGTGTAAGCCAGGTTCATGGCTCGTGTCTTGCCTGTAGCTGAATTGTATTTCTATGAGGAATGCTGAGTGCTGAGAAAAGCGAGGTTTCTTCAATGCCAGTTCTGAATCGTTGCCCTAGCATGGTGATGTGGGCACTGTGTCGACATCTTCCTTGTGATTTTGGGCAAGTCAGTTAACTCTCCATTGCCTTGGGTGCACTTAGATTGTAAGTCCTCTGGGGACAGGAAAATACCTATTGTACCTGTAATGTAACTTGCTTTGAACTCCTGAGAAAAGGTGTGTGCTAAATCAAATTTCCAATTTCCGCCCACATCCCTTAAATCTGGAGGCTTCATGGGCTTATTTTCTTTTTTTTGTTGCAAGCGTAGATTTTAACCAAATTCCACCCTACCCCAATTTATATTTTATTGTGTTTTTTGTTTTGTTTTTTTTTAAGAGAAAAACAGGATTGATATTGTACTGTCCATAGGTTGAAAGCGAAATTCAGTAGCTTGGGAGAACAGCAACTTTATAATATGCAATATTCATACATATGGATGGGAATAGAAGGAAACCCAGTCATACACATATCTCTTCTATTTATCTCCAGTCACATCGTAGCTGAATTGTGAGGTATCTGTCAGATGGAAACAGCCTAATATGCTTCACACTGCCCCCTTTCCACTGCATGCAGCCTTTATTCTTATATATATTTTTTATTAATACATTACATTTCCTGTAATGGTCCTCCTTCCTTCTTTCCTCCTATCTGACATCTGAGCTGATACTTTTTTAAAATTTCTCCCCCAACTACCTATGTTCTCTAGGCTTTGATTGCCGCTGTGGTAATCTCTTCTGTGCCATTCACCGATACTCTGACAAGCACGAATGTCCTTATGACTACAAAACTGAAGCTGCAGCAAAGATCCGTAAGGAGAACCCTATCATCGTGGCTGAGAAAATCCAGAAGTTGTGAAGAGCTGGATGTATAAAACGGACACATACGTGGTTTTCACTACTTTTCCCCCTTGGGTTAAAACAAACACAATTAAGGATGATGTGTTTTGAACTAGAACATCCACTCAGCATGGCAGATGGAGTGCACACCCTTCAGTGATGCTGTTTCTCTGTGATGTTTTCTTTTCTTAGTCTCCTACAAGAAGCTGGTTTCTAGGGGCTAAAAACTTGATATTCTGAGTGTTGGCCCGGAATCTAAAAACTGCATTAACTCCAGCAGGCTGGGCTTTTTGTACGAAGAGTAACTGCCGTAGAAATTGGTCTTGAAAGTAGAGGGGCCAGTAGCTCTCTTGTCTTGGCGGCTTAAAGGAGGCTTTTGCCTGTAAGTCCTACCTGCAAGTAAGGTGTTTCCCAGGATTCTCCTTGCTGTGTAGCTAAACAGACTCATCCATTCCTTCAGTAAATGCATCCAAGGGAAGAAGAACAGAGTTACTGAGGAGGGATCATCTCCCTTGCCATCAGGCTTAACCTTAGAAACCTTGTTTATCTTGGAGATACTGGGGAGAAAAGAGAATTATAATGTAGCGTTAAGCATCCTGAATTTTTTGTTCTCTAAGAAGATGCTGATTTTGTAACCAGCTGCTAGCTGTATCATCGGCTTGATGTTGTACCTTTCAGGGAAAGCAGAGCTTTGTCTACAAGAGGAACCTTTAAACTTACAGCTCGTACCTTTGTATCACCTCTTTCTCTCCTTGGCTGCTGCCCGGTTTTTTCCCCTGAATGTTAGGTGTGCGCCAAGTGAGTTCATGATACTAACCTGGTGAGGTATTCTTAATAATGATATATGCAGTTTTTGGGGTGTTTAAAAAAATTAGCCAGGCAAAGGTTGTTTTTTTTTTTTTGTAAACAAACTAATACAGTTTCAACAAATCTCCATGTTTCCAGAAATCCATTTCACTTTTGACCTTCTGCCTTACTATAGTACAGTAAAACCTTTTACTGTTAGTTAGCACACTCGTGTGTCTTTATATCCAGCTAGATTTTTAAATAACTGCCTCATTTAATGTCGGTCTGCAGTATCTTCAGAGCTTGTCCTGAAGCTTTAATCCCCTCCGCATAGTACATGAGTAAACTATGAGAGAAATGTCAATAAACATAGGAAAACTTGCTAACTCCCCCACACTAACCCCTCCCATACTAAAGCTGAAATGGTACCAACATCATGACTTTATGCAGAGGTAAGGTGGAAAACACTGACACTTATCCACTGACACCGATCTCAGCTGGGACTATAAATAATGCAAGTCCTAGTGACTTTAGTAAAGACAGGCAGGCGTCTTGTAGCAAGATTGTACTGTGCTATGGAAAAGAGTGTGCTGAGACTGCCAGCACAAATGCCTTCCCTTGCTGTGCAGCTGTATCTGAGAGATTTTTCTTATGATTTTCCCTATTTTTTTTATTTCTTGCCAGATTCTTCTGGCTCTTTTTGACTGTGCTAGAACTGGCTTTGAGACTGTGTCCATGCTTCCCGCTTTCTAGAGCCATTCCCATATCCCATTCCCTACTCCCATTCTTTGTGTGTGTGTGTGTGTGTGGTGCAGCCTTTCCTTGTAACTGAACAGATAACAATTTGTTCCACCCACTTATTTCACCCAGCTAATCAGCATCCCCCCAGGTGGTGGTTTGTGAATTATGAATGTTTCAGCTTTTTTAAAAGAAATTATTATGGATGGTCTAATGGTTTTTCCAGATCTTCCTGCTAGACCAGTCAAAATAAATGGGTTATCTCGCCCTGCCAGCAGATGATGGAGACAGAGAAAAAACTAGAACTATGCCGTGCATAAAACCTAGCACAACAGAGGGAGCTCTCAGAATTTTCTGTCTCCAGTAGATGGTGGTTGCTGTTTTCCTCTACAACTAAGGCCTAGAGCACCTGGTGGGCACTGGGGCCCACAAGCCAGTTGAGCGTGGTCTTGGGGGGACTTCAGTGCTTATGAGAGCTCCTCTGGCTGGTCTGATCCACAGTTCATCTTGGGGAAGAGTTGTGATCCTGAAAAACCCAGAGTTACACTGGCTGTCTTAGCCACAAGGATTCTAGACAGGAGTGCCTTTTAGCTCTTTGGTTATTTTCTTTTGTTTCACTTTAAAGTTAAAAAAACAAACAAACAAACAAAAAAAACAACAAAGGAAAAGAAAAAGAAAACATATTGCAATGAAGACATGAGAGCTGACTAAGACTCCTTCTATACCTACCTCCCACGGCGGACATCGCAGCTGCAGGGCTTATCCGAGTATCCCCATGCTCACAACTAGGGCATCAGGCTGGCAAAATGTCAAACTGTGAGTAGTGTCGGCTCCATTCCCCGATTGGGGGCCCATTCACATGTGGCTGTGTGCGCTGCTAAATGTGCTTCTGATAGAAGGCCCATGGCCTACTTCCCGCCGTAATTTTGAGCACCAATCCTGCACAGTGTGTGTGTGTGCCTCCAGGTCATCCTTCAACATGTCAGATTCTCTTCCACGCTGACTCAGCTGCAGCAAGCGGTGGCGAGTTTTAATTGATTGCCTGTGCATTGAGCCAATCCAGGAGAAAGCCTCAAGCCCTTCATTGCAGCAGTAGCTCCATCTTCTCCTGTAGTAACCCTGGCTCCTCCAGCCGCTTCTGTGGGGTCAGAGCAGTCTCCAGAAGTGGACCCCTCTCCTCCTCCTCTCCTGATCCCATAGCAGTCGATAGTCCAGCCAGTTTCATTCCTTCAGCAACCACTGGTTGACCCAGTGACTGCTGAGTTTTCATTGCTCTTTCGGCAGGCATGGAACTTATGGAAGGGGTGGGGGGCGCAGTGTTGTACCGTGTCGCAGGTGGCCCCTTCTGCTTCTTTAGCAGCTCCTGTGGGGGGCTCATGAAAATGCTCCAGTACTTCGGGACAAGACCACGGAGGGGGTTGCCCATCCAAGGAAGCCGTTTAGGAGTCTGACTCTGGGCGACAGTGATGATGTAAAAGGGGATGAGTCGCTGTTTAGTGGATCTGACATAGAAGAGGGAGAGGCTTCCCCTGTTGATGACAGCGAGTCAAGAATAGTGTGTCTGTTGCAGGGATCCCTGCCTTGATTATCCAAATCACATCTGTGCTGCGTATTTCTGACCCTTCTGTACCTGTCCCGGACCAGTCGACCTCTGATTCATCCTTGCAGGGATAAAGGAACTATCTAGGGCCTTGCCTTTCCCTCCAGAGTTACAACAGATGATTTCTGTGGAATGGGACTTTCTGGCATTTGGGTAGGATCTACACCTGGTCTCAGGAAGACTTGGACAAGTGGCTCCACTTTCCCAGGGTAGATGCCCTGATCATGACTGTGACCAAGCATACTACTATCCCTGTGGAAGGTAGTGCCGCCCTTTGGGACCAATAAGCCCACAGGGTCGAAGGGCTGTTGAAGATGGCCTTTTCTGCCTCTTCTATAGTAGTCCAGGTGATTGCATGTGGAGGTCTATGGACTTGGGCCCTATTGCAGTGGGTTCAGCTTCTCCCAGATGACATGGACTTAGCTGCCACAGATTCTAAGTGCATGTTCTTGGCAGATGCATTTTATGATCTCTGCCTGGCCGCACATGGGGTGGTGGCAGCTACGGTGACCCATCATTGGCTATGACGCTGAAATTGGTCAGCAGATGCAGCCTCTAAGGACCACGTGGCCAAATTACTCTTCAAAGGCGGCCTTCTCTTTGGGGAGGAGCTCAAGAAACTGGTTAAAGATCTAGGGAAGGTTAAACCTCAGAGGTTGCCAGACGACAAGCCCAAGGTGTCCTCCTTTTCTCTTCTAGTGCCTCATCCTCCCAACCTTGATTTCAGGATGCCAGATGCTATCGTATGGGGAAAATGGGCGGCAGCTTCTTCGACTTCTGGTTCAAAGTCTCAGCCCTTTTGTGGGGGTCGTCGCTCCTATTCCCAACCATCCGGCTCTAAGAAGCGATTGTTTTCTTCCCAGCAGGTTGCAGCTCTTTCCTGCTTTCGTGGCCCGATAGCGGGTTGCTCCCTTGTGGTGCACCAGGATATGGCACACTTCCTTCGAGGTATTCAAGCGCTCCTTCCTCCAGTGCGACCAGCGGTTCCTTCCTGGGTGCTCATGCTTTGGGCCTTAATTCATTCTCCCCTCAAACCCCTTAAGTGGGCGACCCTTCAGAATCTTTCTCTGAAGACTGTCTTTTTGGTTATGATTACTTCAGTGCGGCGGATCTCAGAGCTACAGGTGCTGTCTTGTCTCGATCCTTTCTTGTCCTTTTTGGCTGAAGGAGTGTCCTTGCATCTGGTGCCCTCCTTTTTACCCAAAGTGATTTCTTCATTTTATGTCAGGTCATTTCTCTTCCAGTCTTTACCCTAGAGCAGCGCACCGGCAGGGATAAAGGCTTGCGGGTTTTGTGGATGTACGCAGAGCGTTGTTGGGTTACTTGCGTTTTGTGGATGTACGCAGAGGGTTGTTGGGTGACAAATCCCTTTTGCCTTTCTGATCACCTCTTTGTCCTTTTTGCGGGTCCTCGGACAAGTGGCATAGAAGGCTACCCTTGGCCGCTTGATCCAGGAGGCCATTTTTCGGCGTATTTGTTGCGGGGTAAGCCCATCCCTAATGGCCTTACAGCTCACTCTACCAGAGCCCAGGCAGCTTCCTTGGCAGAGTCGTCTTGCGTTTCTCCTCTAGATATCTGTAGGGCTGTGACTCGGTACTCTTTATCTACCTTTTTGTCAGGCATTATCGGCTGGATGTCCAAGCTCAAGCGACAGCATGCTTTGATGTGCTTGTGGCTGTGATTTTCTTCTTGCCCCAGTGTGAAGTAGCTTTTGGTACTTCACATTTGTCTGGACAGATCTAGCAGGAAGATCTGGAAGGGGACTTTTACTTACCATTAATTTCCTTTCCTGGAGTCATGCTAGATCAGTCCAGGACCCACCTACTTCTCAGTCTTGTGCCTCATGCACAGACGCTTGTTCATGCAGACTTCTGTACATATTTGCACTTGTTTATTATTATGCTACCTTGAGGACCCCTTAGGAGGATTTGGGTATTTCCATTTGCTCATTATGAAAATACTGAGGGCTTCCTCTAGCTGTGCTAGGTTTTATGCCAGTGGTGATGTCACAGCATAATTCTAGTTTTTTCTCAGTCTCCATCATCTACTGGCAGGGGGAAAGAACCCATTTGTCTGGACTGGCCTAACAGGACTTGGGAAAGGAAATTAATGGTAAGTAAAATTCCCCTTGAAACAAATAATCAACATGAATAAGTTGGATGTCTGAGTGAACATCCTGGCTTTAGGAGATTCCCTGCACAGTTTGTACTGAAGGATGTGAAAGGAAGGAAACCTAGTCAAAAGCTGGATTAAGCTGGGAAATTTATTTGCTCATGAGCCCAAATGGATCAAAAGAGTTAGGAGGAGGCTAACATCTGAAGAAAAAGCAGGCACGTCCATGTGCAGATATGATTTCACAAATGTAGAAATGCCCAATATGGACATCTGCAGGGGTGTCTACAAAGCCTAATGGTTAGAGTAGTGCGTTAGGAACAGGGCAACCAGGATTCAAAATCCACTGCTGCTGTCGTTGACATTGTGCTAATTAGCAGGGATGATGGTGTGCTTTCTCCTCTATACCCTCTGGATGTTTTTCAGCTAAAACAAGCACTTTTCAGCTGCTGCTTCATGCCTGGAGCAGGTCTAATTTCAGATGTGATGCCAGATATCCATGACATTTCTGAGATCAGGCAGGGTTGTCCAGGATCCTGAGAATGCCCCGGCCACACCACCACCATACCCCTGTTCAGACTTGGATGTCCCCAGAGCCAGCTTCTAAAATGGCTCTGGAGACGTCTCTGTGCTTTGGATATCTCTAAGCGCATTTTTGGATAGCCAGAGCACGAATAGGGCTTCTAAAATTGACCCTCCTTAGAGAGTAATTTTATAGAGCATCTTCCATATATTGAGCATGTTTTGCATGTGGAAAGTGGCTTTTACTAAAATTGAATGGGGTGATACATGCACAGAAATACAGCGCCTACTGTACTTTCTCGGGGGAATAGTTTAGGTGCAGCAGGGATGGAGCTGTGATGTATGTGCACACTTCTGCATAATGTGCATGTATATGCAGAGTACATGCACACATTTACAGAGTCTTTGGAGTAGGCGTAAGTTTGTATGCACTACAGATTTGTTCAGGAATGTGGTAAAAGCAGATAGCCTAGCCAGGTTTAAAAAAGGTTTGGGCAGGTTCCTGGAGGAAAAATTCATAAACCTGTTATGAAAATAGACTTGGAGAAAATTACTGCTTATTCTTTGGGGGGTAAGTAGCATGGAATCTGGATATTTTTTGGATATGTCAGGTACTTGTTACCTGGATTGGCCACAGTTGGAAACAGGATAATGGCTTTGATGCTCCTCAGGTCTGAACCAGTGTGGCAGTTCTTATGTGCCTATTTTATAAAAGTACATAGGTGCCTATGTTACTTTTATAAAATAGCTGCTTTTTTGGACATTTTTATAGGTGCCTTGTTTATAAAATTACCCATGAAACCTATACTAACTAATTCATGCTGTCTGCCTTTAAGGGGCCCTTCCATCGATCACATTCACCATGTACAATGAAACATTTAGGCTGTCTGCGAGTGGCTGGTTTCACCATCCATAAGTGAATACTTGGCTACTTATTACTGGCAATAATCAGGTAACTCCAGGTCAACAGGTACTCAATAAGCCAATCCAGATTCATCCCGCTATGCTGAAAATCACTGTTTTACAAATTTAATCTGGAGCCCCCTGTCTTAAGTTACAAACCCTCCAAACAAACAAAAGCTCCAAAATACAAAGGAGTAAATATGCATTCCTTCACGTCCCTCCAGTCTAGTCCCGGAAATTCAGGAGTTGTCATCCTCTTCCAGCAGCTTGGAGACTGATACACGTCATTCTTTGATGACACCGGTATAAGGACTCAGGCACCGGCTCCTCCCACTCCAGTTCTATCAGTCTCCAAGCAGCTGGAGGATGTGAGCCAGTGCTCCTGGCTCACTAGAGATACAATTAAGGACTGTAGTTTTGATAGCTTAGTTAGTGGGCTTTAATTGATTTAATTTACTTTTAATTTTTTTTCTCAAATTGGGCATTTATTTTGCATTCTGGTGTTTGGATCATTGGGCAGTACGGTTGGGATCTGAGACATTGAGGGAGATCCTTTTAATGGTACTGTGCTGCTTCTCCTTTAATCTTCTTCCCTCTTACAAGAGAGACAGGGGGCAGAAGGAGTACAAGCCGGGGGAGCAGCCCGGGAGTGTCCCTTTGATTGTCTGCCTTCTCCAGCGCAACGCAGAGGGTTTGCCTGCAGGCGCTTTGGAGATCGTGCAGCAGGGAAGGGCGCTCACACGGTTCTCTGCTGGGCTCTTACCGATGCAGTTTGGCAGTGGAGCAAGCTGTGAGTGTTTTGGCAGCGTCGGTGAACGATCCCCGAGGAGAGGGGCTCTTCCCTGGCTCTGGAGCGGTCAGGTAAGCTCCAAGATTCTTTGAAATTTGTTTGCTGACTTCGGGGGTATCGGGCTGGTTAGTAGGCCCGCGTATAATCACTTTCCCGCCGTGGCCCGTTTTGGGCGGGAAAGCTCGGCAGCGCGTCGGGGGACACAATTTGAGTTTTGGAGAGAAGGAAGCTTCGTTTTGAGATCGGGTTGCTGTTTTTCAGGTCGGGGGACCTTCTGCTTTCATTTGCGGTACTGTTTAAAAAAAAAAAAAGGCTCTGGAGAGGTAGAGCTGGTTTCAGGGCACACTTCCATTTTCAGTTTAGGTGCTTGGGCTAAAAGTGTGGTACTAGGTTTCAGGTTTGTTCAGAGCCTTTAAGTTGGAGAAAGTCAGGATGCCATCAAAAGCTTTGTGTTTACTCTGTGCAGTTAAAAGGTCCTCTGTGTCAGAGGCAGGCATCTGTAAGGGCTGTAGCCAGGCTCCCTTAGAGGAGCAACAGCGCTTAGAGGGGACAGAGGGCCGGGAAGGGGCTTTGCAGTGCCCTTTCTCCTTTGATTGACTCCGTTGAACCTGTTCCAGGGCCTTCCTTGGCTCCGGATGGGCCACGAGCGGTGGCGCCAGTAGCGGGAGATCTCCTATCCATTTTTTCTCCGGATTTTGTAACTCTTATTCAAAGAGCATTTGGCAGTACTCCTAGGGAGGCTTCTTCCTCGACGGTGGAGTTCGGGCAGAAGAGGCCAGGCACTCCCCTGTCAGTGTCACCTTCACCCTTTGGGCCTAAGAGACCCCGCGTGGAGTCGGATAGGGGGTGTCAGTCTGAGTTTTTGGAGGATTTGTACACCGTAGGCGAGGAGCAGGGTTCTCAGCTGGGTGAGGAGCTGGAAGAAGGGGAGATTGCAGAACAGGAGGAGCAGGCTAGAGTGGTGCGTATTTTTTGGCGGGAAGAGTTATCCGCTCTAATTACAGAAACCTTGAAAGCGCTGAATATGCCGGCGGTGGAGCCGGTTGAGGAGGCTGCTTTAGAGGATCCTCTCTTGCAGGCTTTTCGGAAGACGCAGAAGACGTTTCCCATGCATAGAGTGATTAAGGAGATGATTCAAGGTGAGTGGGATATGCCTGAATCCACACTCAAAGGCTCTCGGGTGATGTCTCGACTTTATCCGCTAGTGGAGCAGGATTAAGGAGCTCTTTAAGTCGCCTAAGGTAGATGCAGCGGTTTCGGCGGTGAGCAAGCAGACGACCATCCCGGTGAAAGGGAGTACCGCTCTTAAGGATACCCAGGACAGAAAGCTGGATACCTTATTGAGGCAGGTTTTTGAGGTTAATGCTCTTTCTATGCAAGCTTCCATTTGTGGGGCTTGGGTAGCGAGAGCTTCTCTCCGTTGGGCGCAACGAGTTCAGGGAGAGCAGCCTGCTGCCTCAGCTGGGGAGGCGGCTCGCTTGGAGTCCGGAGCTGCATATCTAGCGGATATTCATTATGATCTTATTAGGGGTCTCTCAAACAGTATGGCTTCGGCGGTGGCCACAAGGAGGTATCTATGGCTGCGTAATTGGGCGGCGGATGCTTCGTCCAAGGCCAGGTTGAGTAAGCTTCCCTTTAAGGGGCGGCTACTATTTGGATAGGATTTAGAGAAGATAGTCAAGGATTTGGGAGAATCTAAAGGCGGTAGGCTGCCGGAGGATAACCAGAAGCAAGGAAAATTTCAAACAATGACTAGATATCCGCAGAGAGACTTTCGTCGTTTTCGCTCTACCAGGTTTCCGCAGAGCCAAAGAGGGAGTTTTCCCTTTCGGAGCCAGAGTTTTCGGGGGTTCCGAGGTGCCAGCAGAGGTTTTGCTGCCGCCGTGGCGGGAGCCAAGAAGCCGCAATGAAGTCAGGCGGACCCAGGCGGTCGTAGCTGTGGGCGGACGTCTGCAGCAGTTTTACGCTGCCTGGGTCAGGATTACGTCCGACCAGTGGGTGTTGGAGTTAATTCTGGAAGGTTATGCTTTGGAGTTGAAACAGCCGGTGGCCGAGGCCTTTGTTCAGTCCCCTTTCAAGGCTCTTTCCAAGCACAAGGCAGTTCAGCAAACTCTTCGGCGGTTGCTGGACCTCAAAGCGGTGGTACCGGTGCCTCCGGATCAATACGGTTTAGGTCGATACTCCATTTATTTTGTGGTTCCAAAAAAGGAAGGAACGTTTCGGCCGATTCTGGACCTCAAAAAGGTGAACAAGTGTCTCAGGGTTTCTCATTTTCATATGGAGACGCTGGGGTCGGTGGTCATGGCAGTCAGAAAAGGGGAGTATCTGACTTCTCTGGATTTATCCGAGGCATATCTTCACATTCCGATTCGGCGCGACCATCAAATGTTCCTCAGGTTTTCAGTACCAATGGGGCATTTTCAGTTTCGGGCACTACCCTTTGGTCTGGCTACGGCGCCTCGGACCTTTACCAAAGTCATGGTAGTCGTGGCATCGGAACTGCGGAAGAACGGGGTGTTGGTGCACCCGTATCTGGACGACTGGTTGATTCGAGCGAAGTCCAGGAAGGAAAGCGAGGAGGCTACTGCCAAAGTGATCGGCTGCCTAGAGGGGCTAGGTTGGGTAGTCAATGTGGCCAAGAGCAGTCTGGTGCCCTCCCAGGATCTCGAGTATCTTGGGGCGCGTTTCGATACCAGGATAGGCAAAGTGTTTCTTCTGCCGCATCGAGTGTTGGCCTTACAAAGGCTGATTCGGCGGTTTCTCGACCGGCCGCGTCCGTCAGCGTGGAATACTTGCAGGTCCTAGGGACGATGGCGGCAACGTTAGATGTGGTCCCCTGGGCGAGGGCGCATATGAGGCCGTTGCAGAGAGCGTTGCTCAGAAGATGGTCGCATCAAAACGATCCCCTGTCCAAGAGACTTGTCTGTCCAGACGAGATGCAGGAGGCGGTTACAGGCGGAGTCTCTGTCGGAGGGGATGCCCTGGGAGATACCGGACTGGGTTCCACTGACTACGGATGCCAGCTTCCTAGGTTGGGGGGCACATTGTCGGGGAAAGTGCATGCAGGGATGGTGGACGGTTCAGGAACAGTCTTGGTCGATCAACAGGTTGGAACTTCGGGCGGTGAGATTAGCGTTGCTGGAGTTTCAGCGGGACCTGCAAGGAGCAGCGGTGTGAGTGTTTTCAGACAACGCCACGGCGGTAGCTTACGTCAACAGGCAAGGGGGCACCAGCAGTGCTTCCTTAGAGGCCGAGGCAGATCAGTTATTCGTATGGGTGGAGCAACACCTTCAGGCTCTGTCGGCGGCACATGTGGCGGGAGTGGACAATGTGGCGGCCGACTTCTTGACTCGGGTGAGGGTAGATCCGGGAGAGTGGATGCTTCATCCGGAAGTTTACGACGCGGTAGTTTGGCGTTAGGGGACGCCCGTGATGGATCTCATGGCAACATTCCAGTCAGCGAAGGTAGAACGGTTTTTCAGCAGACGCAGAGAACCGATGTCGGAGGGGCTGGATGCTCTCGTCCAAGAGTGGCCGATGGATCAGCTTCTATATGTGTTTCCACCTTGGGTGTTAGTAGGCCGGGTGGTGCGGCGGATCGAACGGCACAGAGGGTGTGTGATTCTGATAGCGCCGGATTGGCTGAGACGGCCGTGGTATGCGGATCTCAGGAGGCTGGTAGTGGGAAAGCCTTGGAGACTACCGGCCAGACAGGATCTGTTGCAACAGGGTCCCTTGGTGATGCCTCAGGTAGCTCGGTTCTCGCTTACGGCATGGCTCTTGAGAGGGCAAGGCTAAGAGCAAAAGGATATTCGGCGGATGTGATTGCGACGACATTGAGAGCGCGTAGAAGATCTTCTACTTTAGCGTATGTCCGTGTGTGGCGCGTGTTTGAGGCTTGGTGTATGGATCGGCATTGCACAGCTTTACGGGCCACGATTCCACAGGTGTTAGCATTTTTGCAGGATGGATTCCAAAAAGGTTTGGCGGCCGCGTCCTTGCGAGTTCAGTTGGCAGCGCTTTCCTGTTATAGAGGCAAGATCAGGGGACAAGCGCTCTGTACACATTCAGATGTTAAAAGATTTCTGAAAGCGGTGAGTGTTTTGAGACCACCGTGCAGGCGGTCGGTTCCGACTTGGGATCTTCAGTTGGTATTAGCGGCATTAACTTCACAGCCGTTTGAGCCTTTGGCGAAAGCAACTTTGAAGGATCTTACTCTGAAGGTCGTGTTCTTAGTGGCCATTGCGTCGGCACGGCGGATATCAGGATTGCAGGCGTTATCTTGTAGGGAACCGTTCTTGGTTTTTCATGAGTCTAAGGTGGTTTTAAGGCCGGTTCCGTCCTTCTTGCCAAAGGTATTGTCTCCTTTTCATGTGAATCAGGTGGTGTCCCTGCCGGTGTTTTGTAGGGCGGAGAGTTCTGCGACTCCGCAGTTGCATCTTTTGGATGTGCGGAGAGCTTTGAAACGTTACCTCAAGCGCACGGCGACGTTCAGGAGATCGGATAGATTGTTTGTTTGTTTGTGGTGTTCAGCGGTCCTTGTAAAGGGAAGGCTGCGTCCAAAGCGTCGATTGCTAGATGGCTAAAGGAGACAATAGCGTCCGCATATATTCTGAAAGGACTGTCGGTACCGGATGGATTGCGAGCGCATTCTATGAGGGCGCAAGCAGCTTCCTGGGCGGAGTGCGGTTTGGTGCCGGCGGTGGAAATTTGTAAGGCAGCGACGTGGTCGTCTTTGAATTCCTTTGTTAAGCACTATCGTTTGGATGTTCAGGCGCGTAAGGATACCTGTTTTGGTTCGGCGGTGCTTCAGGCTGGTCTACCTGGTCCCGCCCATTGAGTACATTTACTGCTCTGTTACATCTCCTGAATTTCCGGGACTAGACTGGAGGGACGTGAAGGAAGTGTAAATTAGTCTTACCTGCTAATTGTAGTTCCTGAAGAAACTCCAGTCTAGTCCCGGATCCCGTCCCAATTCTGTAAGGTGGTTGCAGCCTGAAGCTCAGGTTTACAGGTAAGAGAACAAAGAGAACTGTGGAGCTGGGGTGCACGGGACGGGGTTCGACCCGATGGGGGGAAAGTGGTTCGGGCATTTTCCCTTTCCGGGCGGGGAAGCAAGTCCCTTGCCTGCCCTGTTACATATCATAGGGGATATGCTTCATGTTCATTTATTGTTTGATAGTTATTTAGTTAGTGGACACTCGATTTCTGAGGGTGTTTTACTTAATTGTTGCTCTGGTGAGTCTGCTTTGTCAATAGGTTACTGGAGTGGGAGGAGCCGGTGCCTGAGTCCTTATACCGGTGTCATCAAAGAATGACGTGTATCAGTCTCCAAGCTGCTGGAAGAGGATGACAACTCCTGAATTTCCGGGACTAGACTGGAGTTCCTTCAGGAACTACAATTAGCAGGTAAGACTAATTTACACTTAGGATGGGGACCACATAGAGAGATATGGCTACTTAAGTAGTTTTGACTATTACCCTTAATATGACCAGAAAGGTAAATAGTTGTGTTCTAATTTGCTTCTGTTGGCAATGGCCACAATGGGAAGCTAAACTAGATTTATTTTAAAATGTCCATTACACCAGGGCAAGAGCTTCAGAGAACTGAAGAAGAATGTCCCTAAGTAGTCTTGCATGGGCTTAATACACTTTAGCATTTGAAGTCTCTCTTTACCTAGCATAAAGAAGCTGAGACCAGATAGTTCAGCGCTGTGCAGCCTTCAGTAGATTATAATTTCAAATGTAAGAGCAGACATGTTCATTTACTTGGTGGATTTTATGTATACAAGCTGATCTTTAACAGCATTAAGAAGCTGCAAGTGTCTATTTCTCTGGCATGCATTTTTAGAAAACCCCAAAATGCTGCAATTACAGCATATGGTAAAAAATTATTTTTTGGGGGGGGTGGGGAGGGAGTTAATGTTTCCAGTTATACCTCCTACTGTATTCTTTGTTCCAGGTTATTTTCATCCCTTGTTTTATTATGGGGGGGAGGGGGAGGAGGGAAGAATATGGCATGTTTAATGTGCTTTTCCTTTGCTCTTTTTGGCTTTTATTTTTGCCTAAACTACAAAACCAGATCTATAAATATTAATATATTCTAGTTTTCCATTGCATGATTTTTGCTTTTTTGATCTGTTATTTTAGGCTAGGATGTTGGTGGTGTGTGGTTGCCATGCTGCCTTGGACATGGTGTCCTTTCTTGGCTGCTGCATCGGCAGTGGGTTGGAGTGGCTGAGGAGAGGGATGGGGGAAGATAATTTATTGTTTCTACACTATATGTATACCACTAAGTGCCATCTGACTAAGAGTTGTTCTGCTTGCCTAGATGCTCATAGTTTGTAATAGGAAAGACATTGGTCTACCGTAACTCTTATTCTGGTTGGAAAAAAAAATCTGTCAAAGCGATTAGCAAGAGTACATTGCTTACTGTAAGCCACTTGCTGTTCAGTTCCTTTACTGTAATGCAGCTTGGCCAGTCCCTTGCAACAACTTGAGGATACAAATACTTCCTGCTGTCATTTCGCTTTACAATACAGATGTTCCATGTGCCATGTTTCTGGAAGGAAGGGCCACTGACCTATTGCAATTTATTTTTGATCCTGTATTGAAATCCTATTGAACTACTTCAGTGTATCACGTTTTACTCACCTAGTAGTGAAATAACAAATTGCCCGTTACTCCCATGCATTATGAAATCAGTCATAACATTGGACCCACATCAGTTTCCTCTGCTGCTTGATTTCAAAATAAAACCAAAGTGTTTCTCTTCATAGTGTGTTGTCTCACAGTCAACTTACCTGCCTTGTAGAGGAAAGAAAACCACATGATCAAATGCTGCTGCCTATCCCGTGGACTCTGCATTATCCAAGCTACCAGCGATGACAAGAGGCAGTTGTGCATGAGTGATATTGCAGCTGATGTGGATTTTGTCTTGTTCAGTTTGAACCCAGTGCAATAATTGTGTTTTGCTCTTTCCTACTTGCTGATACTTTTGTGTGGTGTGATAAAAAGTGACACTTTGCAATTTCAACTGATGTGAGACAGTATGCTGTTTTCACACCCAGGCCCTTACAGTTCTGGACTAGTTAATGTAGTATTTAGTTCTGAATTAGTTAAGTGGCTTTGGTCCTTGGTCTTGTCACACTGTGGAATCTCCTCCATGATTGGATGTGGAATAATTTCCCATTGTGTTAAACTTAACCCTGGAAATGACTTCAGACTTCCATTCATATCTATTTAATTCAGTTACTCTTAGAATTAACTGATCCAGAATTGAAACTACCTCTCTCCCTGATCTCTCTCCAGTGTGAACACAAGCAGCAGTGGGTGTGGAATGACTGCAGTTGCAGAACGTCTGGTGCTGTGGCTTGATTCAGAGCAACTTACACTGCATGTGTGATGAAAGGTGACGGAGAAGGCAGTTTATCAAAGTCCATGCATACCACAGCAGCAGCTTGTGGGCTAACATTTAATTTTTGCGAGGTTCCCAGAGCATGCATGTAGCTAAAGTTGTCGAGTGAAGTCTGAGGGACTGAGCCATTTGAGAATTTGTAGTTCCAATTTATCTAGCAAAGGCAGGATTCTGGGACAGCAGATGCAGTGGGGCAAAAGCAGACTTTGATCATCATCTCGACACTGACATGGTTCAGGAGGCAACACCTAGATCCAGATTTTGTATCTCTGGGAACCCTCTATCCTTAAACCTTTTCTCCAAGTCTAGATTTATTGTACCAAGGATCATCTCTTATTTAGAGAGACATTTTTTTTCTGAGAACTGATCAGGGGTCCTCAGCAAGCTTCCTTATCCTCATATGTAAAAGCAGCACCTGTAAGTTTCTTAACTGGTTGCTTTATGCCTTCCAGGCTCTGTTTACTATAGTCACAAATTTTTAAAAATCAAATATCACACTTTTAAATTAGCATATCAAGATGGAATGTATGGTTTGATTATAAGTTAAGAGAAGGAAGACAAATAATTTATGGATCCTTCCATGGTTTCATTCATTGCAAGTGAAGAAACTGCAGCTCTATTACACTTTTGTGCATACACTGCTGTAAAAGAGTTCCTTGAAAATCTTTTAATTTATCATCTTGTATAAAATAAAGAATGTTTTTTTTCCCAGCACCTTGTCTCTTCTTTTCCTTAAATATTAGCCAGGTCCCTAAACCTTGTACTGTCTTTTTTTTGTTGTTGTTGTTTTTTTAAGTTGTCTTTGTGGCCAGCCCTCATAAACAAAATTATACTTTTAACACCATTAACTTCTCCAGGACCAAGCAGGAAGTCAGTCCTCACATATGGGTGACGTCGGCGCCGACGGAGCCCTCGCGGAGCAATTTTCCCCAGCTTTCAAAGAAAGCCTTTGGGAATTGCAGCGCGCATGCGCGGTCCCCTTCCCGCTCAAAGGTGCCATCTTGGCCAGTCTTCTTTTTTCCGTGGAGCCCTACAGACGCTGTCTACTAGTCACCGCTGAAAAGTTGATTTTCCTTTATTATTTTCTTCGGTTCGACGCCGGTCCCTTTTCCGTCCGGCCTCGCGACGCTGGTTGCGAGGCCTCCCCTTCTTTTTGGTTTTTTCTGTCCTTAGTGACAAATTCGCGCTTTTTTCACTTTTCCCTGGCGGCACGAACGTTCGACCTCGCAGGGGCCCTTTTTCCCCCGATGGCCGCCAGTGGCTTTAAAAAGTGTGTTAAGTGTAAGAAACTTATGTCTCTTACTGACACACATGATTGCTGCCTCCGTTGCCTGGGCCCAGATTATGAAGAAATGATCTGTGGAGCCTGTGGCAAGATGTCTGCCAAATCCTTGCGGAGTCGGAAGCATCAGAGGGAGCGAATCTTCTCTGACCCCAGCCGTACCCGGACCTCGTCAGAGGCGTCGGTGTCCAGGGAATCTGGCTCTGAACACTGTCGGAGCTCCTCTGAGAGGGGGTCTCCTACCCGGGAGCATCATCGGAGGAAGAAACCCACGAGGACGGCGTCGGTGGACGCTCCTGGCTCCGCGAGGGCCAGGTCGCATAGCCCCGATAGCCGTCCCGGGTCTTTGGAGCTGGAGCGGCCGTCCAAACAGCCTCATCTGGAGATGGACTCGTCTGCTCACGTAAGTCCTGTTGTCCTCGTGGACTCGCCTCCGAGGGGTCCGCCGTCGGGGCCCGAGTCGGGGGCTGCTGGGTCTCCTAAGTTCGGACTCAGGTTGACGGCCTTGGAGAGCAGCCTAGCTGCCTTCATGGACCAGCAGCGGGCATTGATCGCTGGCCTCGCTGGCGCTTCTGCCCTGTGCGCCGGGACGTCGACGTCTAAGTCGACCCCGGAGACCGAGCCGATCCTCGAGTCCATGCGGGCTCGAGTCGATCCTCGGTCGAGGTCCCCTTCGGCCTCCCGTTCGGGGCCGAGGTCGTCGACGCCGACTCCCTCGGCGTCGGGGCGGACGGCGTCTGTGCCCGCCCGGCCTGAGCCGCTCGACTCCTCCGAGGAGTCCGCCTGGGAATCCGAGGTGGAAGAGTCACCTGATTCTTTTCGGACTCGGTGTATCCCTTCGGACTCCCCTGAGTCCGAACCTCGGAGACAGTCCCCCCCGGAGGATGCACGGTTCTCGGACTTCGTGAGGGATATGGCCAAGGCCTTGGCCTTCCCTGCGGATCCCGAGGAGGAGCCTCGAGCCGAAGAGCTCGATGCCCTCCAGTATGACTCTCCTGCAAAGGAGCATTTTACTGTACCGGTTCCTCCGATGCTGGAACAACACCTCTTCCGCATGTGGGAGAGCCCGGCGGCGTCGCCGGTATTAAGCAAGCGGGTCGATGCCATATATCGAGTCCGCAAGAGCCCTGGCTTCCAAAAAGCACAGCTGCCGCACCATTCCATGGTGGTGGAATCGGCCATGCATAGGCTCAAGAGCCAGAAGATGCACTTCTCGGTGCCTCCCGGCAGGGAAGCCCGCAGCCTGGATGGCATCGGTAAGAAGTGTTTCCAGGGCTCTATGCTTGCTTGTCGGGTCCAGACTTACCAGCTCTACATGGGCATGTATCTCAGGGACCTGGCTAAAGAAATAGCCGGATTCTCTGCTGGTCTCTCCAAGGAAACCTTTGCGGAGGTTCCTGGCCCTGTCCACCGGTATTCGGGAGTGCTCAAAGTTTATCTCTCGAGCAGCCTACGATGGCTTTGAGGCATCGGCTCGGGTAGCCGCAGCCGGCATCGGGGCCCACCGACAGGCTTGGCTTCAGTCCTCCGACCTCGAGCCCTGGGTGCAGGACAAGTTGGTCGATGTCCCCTGGAGAGGTGAAAACCTCTTTGGCAAACCTATGGACAAGAAGGCTGCACAACTCGAGACAGAGACTCTCACCAGGACTCGGCTCTCCAGGAAAACCTCTGCCCCTTCCCAGAAGAAGAAGGGCTCGGGGAAAAAGCCCTTTTACCCGAGGAAGGCGGCTGCCTATAAACACTACCCTCATTATCAGGCCTCAGCAGCTCCCCAACAGGGTCAGCAGGCCAAGGGACGGGGTAACGGGTCCCGTAGGCAGCAAGCCCCCAAGCCTGCGCCACCGGCCCCTGCTCCGCAGGGTGGGGGTTTTTGACTCTTTCAGCATAGCCTCTCCCCCTCCGCTGGTGTCTCTCAGCACGGGAGGCCGGCTGGTCCACTTTGCCCACAGGTGGTCCAACATCACGTCAGATACCTGGGTGCTCCACATAGTCCGAGAGGGCTATCTTCTACACTTCCACCAGGTACCTCCCCCCTACTTTCCAGGGGAGCCTCTGCGACCCCCTCTTCACTGGGACTTACTCCTTCAAGAGTTGGCAAGTCTTCTTCAGGGACAGGCGGTGGAGCCGGTGCCCCCACCACCTGAGAGGTCAAGGCTTCTATTCCAGGTACTTCCTGATACCAAAGCGTACCCAGTACAGAGTACTGCCCTTTGGCCTATCCTCCACACCACGAGTCTTCACAAAATGTCTCGCAGTGGTGGCGGCTTATCTCCGGCTTCAAGGCCTCTTTGTCTTCCCTTACCTAGACGACTGGCTCATCAGAGCTCCGTCCTCCACGGAGGCCACTCACGCCACGCAACGTACTGTGACTCTGCCCCAGTACCTGGGCTTTGTCATAAACTTCGCAAAGTCCACTGTGCTCCCCTCTCAGGATCTCGAGTTCATCGGTGCCAGGTTAAACACGCTTCAAGCGCGCGCCTTTCTGCCGCTCGACAGGGCACAACGGCTCATGGCTCTAGCCAGCCGCTTCCGCAGCCATTCCCGGGTCTCGGCCAGGCACTTTCTGAAACTGCTCGGCCATATGGCTTCCACAGTCCATGTGACCCCCAATGCCCGCCTGAATATGCGGCCTGCTCAATGGTGCCTTCGCTCCCAATGGCGTCAGGCCTCGGGGAGACTGGCGGACTCCGTACGAATCTCCACCCCGCTGGTCTCTTCTCTACGGTGGTGGCTTCATCTGCCCAACCTAGTGCTCGGAATGCCTTTTCAGTCTCCTCCGCCTGTTCAGGTACTGACGACCGACGCTTCTCTCCTGGGTTGGGGAGCACATTGCCAAGGGACATGTACTCAGGGTCTCTGGACCCCGTGGGAATCTGCCCAGCAGATCAACTTCCTGGAGCTCAGAGCGATCCGCCTGGCTCTCCGGGCCTTCTCCCACCTTACCACTCACCAGTCCGTCCTCGTCCAGACGGACAATCAAGTGGCCATGTTCTACGTGAACAAACAGGGGGGCACGGGCTCCTTCCTTCTCTGTCGGGAAGCACAAAAGCTCTGCGCTTGGGCCGTCAGCCGAGGAATCCTCCTCAAAGCTGTCTATCTCCCAGGTCAAAACTACCTGGCAGACAAACTGAGCAGAATCCTCCAACCACACGAGTGGAGATTGGACCCGTTGGTGGTTCAAAGGATCTTTCTCCAATGGGGCCTCCCCGCATTGGATCTCTTTGCCAGTCCTCTGAACAGGCAACTTCCTCGGTTCTGCTCTCGGGAACCGCATCCCCTCCGAGTAGCGGCGGATGCTTTTCTGCTCTCATGGTCCACGGGCCTTCTGTATGCCTTTCCTCCCATGCCGCTGGTGTCTCGAACACTTTTCAAGGTTCTCCGGGACAAGGCTTCGCTGATCCTGATAGCTCCCCGGTGGCCCAGGCAACCGTGGTTCCCGCTCTGATGCAACTGGCGGTAGATACTCCGTTGCCTCTGGGGTTTCAGCCCGATCTCCTGACCCAGGATCAGGGGTCTCTCCTACACCCCAACCTCAGATCTCTTCATCTGATGGCCTGGCTGCTGAAAGGGTAGTCCTTGCTCCCCTCCTGCTGCCTCCAGAGGTAGAAGAGGTCGTGCTAGCTTCCAGGCGACCCTCTACCCGGAAATCATACGCCCTTAAATGGCATCGCTTCTCCACATGGTGTACTCAACAGTCTCAAGACCCCTTCTCCTGCTCGGTGTCGGTGGTCTTGCAGTTCTTGCTTTCCCTCTCCAATCTTGGACTAAAGTCCAACTCGGTCAAGGTTCACCTCAGTGCTATTTCTGCACATCATGTGCCGGTGGAAGGCAGGCCTCTTTTCAGCCACCCTCTCGTGGCACGGTTTTCCCGAGGTCTCCTTCTCCTTAAACCACCTTTGCACCCCCCAGCCCCAGACTGGGACTTTTAACGTGGTTTTACAGCGGGTCACCTGTCCGCCCTTTGAACCCATGGCTACCTGTCCTCTCCGTTTTCTTTCTTGGAAAACCTTATTCCTGGTAGCCCTCACTTCCGTTAGACGCGTTAGTGAACTGCAGGCCCTAGTGTCTGATCCCCCTTACACTAGGTTCTACAAGAACAGGGTAGTCCTGCGGACTCACCCTAAGTTTCTTCCAAAAGTGGTCTCCCCTTTTCACATCAATCAGGAGGTGGTGCTTCTGACCTTCTTTCCCAGGCCGCACTCCAGCCGAGCTGAGATGGTCTTGCATACCCTGGACTGTAGAAGGGCGCTGAACTTCTACCTTGATCATACGCGGGAGCACCGTAAGACTGTTCAGCTCTTCCTGTCCTACGACCCTAATAAATTAGGGCTCCCTGTCTCCAAGCGTACTCTGTCCATCTGGGTAGCTGACTGTATCGCTTGGACTTATGCGGCGGCAGGCCTCTCGTTGGAAAGTCGAGTCACGGCTCATCAGGTTAGGGTGAAGGCTGCGTCAGTGGCTTACCTCCGCTCTGTTCCATTGGCAGACATCTGCCGGGCCGCTACTTGGTCTTCGAGCCAGACTTTTGCAACCCATTACTGCCTCGAGAGGGAGTCCCGCAGGGACAGTGCTTTCGGACAGGCAGTCCTCCGTAATCTCTTCGAGGTTTAAGCAACTCCTACCCTCCATCCCGGATGTTGGGCTACCGGTTGGAGATTAGTCAGAGAAGATTCCTTCCTTCTGTGCTGCTGAGCTAGAGGGAGCTCATTTTTGTGCTTAGGGTCTCCGGTAGCCTTAAGCGTGGGAGTCCCATATGTGAGGACTGACTTCCTGCTTGGTCCTGGAGAAAGCGTAGTTACTCACCTGTAACAGGTGTTCTCCAGGAGCAGCAGGAATCAGTCCTCACAACCCTCCCTCCTCCCCGTGGAGTTGCAGTCATATGATTTAGTTTTTGCAAATTTTTTGCTGTCTTTTCGCTATGTCATCAGACTGGCCAAGATGGCACCTTTTGGGCGGGAAGGGGACCGTGCATGCGCGCTGCAATTCCCAAGGGCTTTCTTTGAAAGCTGGGGAAAATTGCTCCGCGAGGGCTCCGTCGGCACCGACGTCACCCATATGTGAGGACTGATTCCTGCTGCTCCTGGAGAACACCTGTTACAGGTGAGTAACTACGCTTTACGTCTCTCTTTACATCAGACCCAAGGCCAAGTGAATTTGTCATATGTATGATGTAGCATAGCAGAATCTGACTGTAATACCAGATGATATGGGTGTATATTCATTCATATGCATTTGGTTTGTTCATGTGCCTTTAAAATATTGAGTGTGTCCTAAAGATATTTAGGAATGTATTTATGAAAATTTAACACTTGTTCCTTAGTGTCCCTGCAGACTAGTCTAGACATGTGGGTTTACGATCTCCTACTAGCAGATGGAGACTGAAAACCACTAGTTTGATGATGTCATCCTAAAAAGGGTCCTGTGTATTCCATAGCCAACTGGTCTTTTTCAGTATCCAGCAAATGTTAGGTCTGTGTAGTCTGATTTGGCATGAAGATATTAAAAAGAAGAATAAAATGGAATGATGGATCTCTCTTAGAGGGGATTTTAGAAAGGTAGCCGCCTTTGTGTGCCTTGTCTGTTCAAGCAAGGGCTAGCCAAGTCGCTTCAGATGCCAGGGGGTGCTGAAACTGGTTGATCTGATCGGTGGGAGATCGTCTGCAGGGTCTCTGTCCCTCTCTCCTACTCTTTGGAGGGGACCAGAGATGATTCCATTGTGTTTTGGTGCAGCAATTAAAGTAAAAAATAAATAAAAAGATCTCTGAGGTTATTCTTTAAAACAGGTTAATAAAGAGGGTAGGCAAGGCTGCCTGTGAGTGTACAGTGTTGGGAACTGGCTGCAGTGTGGTTTTTCTGAGGGTAGCTGGGTATATTGAGCAGTGGGGGAAGGGGCTTTGGGTCGCTTGGCATAGTGGTGCAAACAGAGCATAGGAAGCACTGTGGCCTGCGGCTTCTGCCACCGGGGGATGTTGCTACTTGTGTGAGGAGTAGTGATAGTTGAAAACCATGATAGGAAGTATTAGTGTGGCCGGTAGTGAAGCTACAGAGCTGAATGGTGGTGGCAGCCTGGGTCAGAATCCATCTACTGAGGCTGCCGTTGGTGTAGGGGAGACTCTGTCCTTGGGAACAGCCACCATTTTGAGCTTTCAAAGTGTTGCAGCGCAGCTTCCTTCTCTTAAGTCCAGCTGCTGTCCATTTCCCAGAGGGACAGGACCCCTTGGCAGAGGGTTTCTCCCTGCAGTTTATTTTGCTCCTTTATCAGGACTTCTATATAAAGAAGGGCTTAGGGTCTGCTCATGAAATCGGGAGGGCTATCCTTAGAGCAACAAAGGCAGAGCCACAGGATGGTAAAATGGCCACAGTTGGAGCTGGAAAACTTTGGCTCGAAGAATCATTGGCGTCTCTGCTGTGGGATATGAATGATGCCCTGCTGGAGACTCCCCAGGGGAGGATGCTTTGGTGGCGAGTCTCTTGCAAGGATGAACTAAGCAGTTTTATTTTGCAGGTCCTCTCAATACTCAAAACTATTAAGTCAACGGCAAAGGATCTCTTTCTGGAGGGCCTTAAGAAACCCCCATGAACCTTTCCTATCTATCTTGCTATTGAGATAATACAGTGGCATGGTTTTCCATCTGGTTCTCTGTGTGCAATTCTGGTCGCCGTATCTTAAAAAGGATATAGCGTTATTAGAAAAGGTTCAGAGAAGAGCCACCAAAATGGTAGAGGGGATGGAAGGATACTCCTATGAAGAAAGGCTAAAAAGGTTAGGGCTCTTTAACCTGGAAAAGAGACGGCTGAGGGGAAATATGATAGAAGTCTATAAATTAATGAACACAGTGGAACGGGTAAACGTAGATCGACTGTTTACGTCATCAGAATATAGGAAGACTAGGGGACATGCAATGAAGCTACAGGGTAAACTATTTAAGACTAATAAAAGGAAATATTTTTTCACTCAACGTGTAATCAAACTCTGGAATTTGTTACCGGAGGATGTAGTAAAGGCTGTTGGTGTAGCTGGGTTTAAAAAAGGTTTGGACAAGTTCCTGGAGGGAAAGGTCCATAAACCATTATTAAGAAGGGACCCAGGATATCAATGCTTGACCTAGTACAAGCATTGCAGAACCTGTGTCTTTTGGGGAAACTGCTAGGTACATATGACCTAGATTGGCCACTGTTGGAAACAGGATACTGGGCTTGATGGACCTTGGTCTGACCCAGTATGGCATATCTTATGTTCTTAAGTAAGTCCTCACATATGTGTGACGTCTCCGATGGAGCGCCGTGTGGCAACACTCCCCAGCTTCTATTGGGAGCTTTTGGGTAGTTGCACTGTGCCTGCATGTCTGCCTTCCCACCTGCCGCTGTGGCGCCATCTTCACCAGTCTTGGTTTTAATGGGGAGCCCCACAGACATTGATTTGGTCCTCCACCAATAAATGCTATTTTTTCCCCTTCATGGGCCTTCCTGAAAAGTATTCTGTTGGTGTTTGTTAGTGCCTGCTATTGGTCGCGTTGGTACTTTTGGGTAAAGTTTCTTTTTTTGGTTGTATTCCATATGGCCCGACCAGGCCCATGGTCACAAACATTGAGCGGTTTGCTTTTGCCAGAGCCATCTTTCCCGGACATGTCCCAGAAATCAGCCAGCAGGTTCATGAAGTTCATCAAGGGTGCCAGGACCATCTCTATAACAGGCACAACAGGTGCCTCCAGTGCCTGGATGCTGATTACCAGCCCTCTTCTTGCAATTTGTGCTTGCAGATGACAAGGAGAGGCCTGAGGGGTTGAAAGAATCCCTCTTTGGCCAGTGATCTGATTGAGTGTCTTTGGCACCACCGTCTGTCTCGATAGCTTCCAAGGAATCTGCCAAGGGTGCATCAAAATCGAGAAGTTCTCGGGCTTAATTAGAACTGAGCACCTGCAGTACCCTGGAGCATCAGCCAGTCTCCACCTGAAGTTGAGAGAGGATTTGACCTCTGTTCAGTCGACCTCGAAAGGGAACCCATCCAAGTACCAAGCAAAGGCCCGGGTGCATCGGCATCAGAAGCCCTTCCAAGTGGGATGTCGAGAGTGATGGGTGTGAGCAGCCCATCAAGGTACCTCTGAGGGAAAACCCTTCAACCTCCAGTTTCGGAGGGGCACCGATAGCTGAGACTATGTAGATTACCCCTGCATGGATGCCTAAGACATTTGTTGAAGGATTGAAGCTGCTCAGACCCTGAGGCCTTTGGAATCAGCAGCCACGGAGGAATGCCTCCTTCAGGCACTCAAAAGTCTGCATTGCATCATGTCACTGCTGGAGAAACAGTTGATGCCTCAGTGCCCATGGCATTGTCATCGAGCATTATGCAACTGATCATCAAGACGCACACTCTGCCTGCAGAGGCATCGACATCGGGACATCAGAGTTGGTTTCTGGCAGGGGCCATTTCCCTCTTGGGTTCCGATGAAACCTCAGAAGCTCTCAATGCATCATCAATCCCATAGAAGCTCTCGCTCCCCTCGAGGCAGGAGGGAGCTCTGGGCAGAGGTACTTCGACTTTGGTCACCCAGTCATCAAGAGTCAGACTCCAAATGTGGAATTGGAAAAATTGTTAGAGGGCAGGTCTCCCGAGCTCCCGTCAGACCCCTCTGCACAAAAGGTGGAAGTCTCCTTTAAAGAACATGTCCTTCTAGGACTTCGTGAGGGATATGGCGAAAGCTATCTCATTTTCACTGAAGATGGAGGATGAGCCCAGGGCAGAGGAGTTGGAGATCCTCCAATACTCCTCAGGCCCCTAAGGAAGCAGTGAGGGTGCCAGTGCACCGCATACTACAGCAGCTGTAGATGAAGATGTGGGAAAAAACCCTCATTGTGTCACTGGTCAGTAGGAGATTAGACTCGATTATAGAGAGTCCAAAAAGCTCCTGGGTTTGAGAAGCTTTAATGCCCACACCACTTTTTGGTGGTAGAGTCTACCCTTAAGAGGATCAAGAGCACCAAGACTTATTGCTCGGTCATTGGACTCCTTCGGATGGAGGTGCTTCCAAAGTTACATGCTCGTGGTTCGAACACACTCTTACCAGCTCTACATGAGCATGTTCTTGAAGGGCATCATGCTTAACTCGCTGACTTGTGCCGGTTCCTTCCCTTAGAGAAATTAGAACACTATTGTGCCCTAGAGGGCCAAAGCAAGGACTGCTTGAAGTCCCTAATCCAGGCAACCTACGATACCTTTGAGACGGTGTCTGAAACAGCAGCAGTGGGCATTGGAGCTTGCTTGGCTTCAGTCTTCTGACCTGGAACAGTCTGTGCAAAATAAACTGGTGGATGTGCCCTGTAATGGAGAGAACCTCTTCGGAGAGCAGGTGGAGGAGAAGGAGAGCATCATAGAGAAGCAAGACGTCACCTTCACCAAGCACGTCTGAATCATTTGTCTTCCGCAGGAGGTATCAAAGTGGAGGCCAGAAGACGACTTAGTACCTGTGCCTATGTGGGTAGTATCCCGGTCCTCGAACCTCCCAGCAAAAAACACAGGCTCCTCACCCGCAGCATTGGGAAAAGACTCAAAAAGCTCAGCCTGCCCTGCAACCAAAGCCAGGAGTGGTATTTTGACTGGTTCTGCTGGAGCTTCGTCAATCTGCCAGTGTTCACAGTGGGGAGCCCTCTGGTGGTGGAAGGCTTGCTCTTTTTGCCCACAGGTGGCCAATTATAACTTCGAACTCATGAGTGGCTACATGTTGCACTTTGGCGAGCTGCTTCCACATTGCCCCCGAGTGCATATCCTCTTGACCCTCTGCATCTAAACCTTCTCCTGGGGAAATCTCCACCCTACTGGCCAATCTCACCATCGAACCTGTGCCTCAAGAGCAGATTGGATGGGGATTTTACTCCAGGTACTTTCTGGTCCCGAAGAAGACTGAGGGTTTCTGCCCATCCTAGACCTCGGAAATCTCAACACCTTCCTGGTGTGAGAAAAGTTCAAGATGGTATCTTTAGGTACCCTTGTCCCTTACCTTCAGAAAGATGATTGGCTATGCTTCCTGGATCTAAAGGACATGTATACCCACATACCTCCTGTGAACAGGATGAATTGGTATCTCAGATACCTGGGCACATCACTGGTAACCTCCTCCTCAGAGTGAGCTCCATTTACCTGTACCCTTTGTCGCCTCCCACTCAACCAATTTCTAACCCAACCAGTAACTTTAGTGTCCATCCCTAGGGTGTTCAATTTGTTTATAAGTCATCTGTGAGGAACGGTATCAAAGGCTTTACTGAAATCTAAATACACTTTGATACTGTTCCTCATAGGAGGCTTATCAATAAACTCAGTAGTTTGGGGATGGGTCCCAAGGTGGTGAACTGGATCAGAAATTGGTTGGTTGACTGACAGATGACACAAGGTAATGGTAAATGGAGCTTACTTGGATGAAAGGAGGTTGAGTAGCAGGGTGCCCCAGGGTTCAGTCCTGGGCCTGGCACTGTTCAATGTATTTGTGAGTGATATTGCTGAAGGACTGAATGGAAAAGTCTGTCTTTTTGCAGATGACACAAAAATTTGCAACAGAGTGGACTCCCCTGAGGGAGTGGATAACATGAGGAAAGATCTACAAAAGCTGGAAGAATGGTCTAATGCTTGGCAGTTAAGATTTAATGCAAAGAAGTGCAGTGTCATGCACTTGGGAAGCAGAAATCCAAGCGAAATGTATGCGATAGTGGGTGAGAGGTTGGTGTGCACGGACCAGGAGAAGGACCTTGGTGTGATTATTTCTGAGGATCTCAAGGTGGCAAGGCAGTGGCCAAAGCCAGAAAGATGCTGGGTTATTTATTTGCTTGCTTTTATATACTACACTATTTAGTATCAGTGCGGTTTACATGGAACGTGAACAGTCAAGCAACTTTACATAGAACAGGCATAAAACATCAAATCTAGTTAACATAGAACAGGTAAATAGAAGCAAATGATTATAACAACATTCAGTAGGGAAGGGGTGGGTGGGAGGAGGAATTAATTACATGTTGTGGGGCCGGGCCTCAAGGTAAAGTCTATAAGTGAAGGAGCCAGCACTATGAATAGTTGCATACAGAGAGGAATTACCAGCAGAAAGAAAGAAAGAGGTACTAATGCCACTGTATAAGTCACTTGGAATAGTGTGTTCAGTTTTGGAGACTATCTCACAAAGGATTAAAAAGACTGGAAACTGTTCAGAGGAAGGCGACCAAAATGATTTGGAGCCTGTGTCAGAAGCCTTATGAGAAGAAGACCTAAACATGTACACTCTGGAGGAGAGGAGGGATAGGGGAGATATGAGTCAGACCTTTTAAGTACTTAAAGAGAATTAATGAACAAACAAACCTCTTCCAAAGATGGGGAAGCTGTAAAACTAGAGGGCATAATATGAAGCTACAAAGGAGTAAATTGTAAGGCAATGCCGGAAATACTTTTTCACTGAAAGGGTGGTGGATGCTTGGTATGCCCTTCCAATGGAAGGGGTGGGGGCAAATACAGTGACAGAATTCAAAATGGCATGGGACAGACAGTGGATCCCTTTACAGCAACAGGATAAAATCAAAATAAACTAATTTCTCAACAAACAATGGTGTTCTACACGGAGCGGTGGGTTCACCCCTAAACAAAGACATGGGGAGGGGTGACCTGCATGGAGCGGCAGGTGCACCTACTCTTGCCATCTTACTGGGCAGACTAGATGGACCATACTGGTCTTTCTCCGGGAACAAGCAGGAAGTCGGTCCTCACATATGGGTGATGGTGCCGACAGAGCCCTCGTGCAGAGCAAATCCCCAGCTTTCAGAGAAAGCCTTTGGGAGTTGCCATCACGCATACGCGGTCCCCTTCCTGCCCAAGGGTGTCATCTTGCTCAGTCTCGTTTTTTTCTGCAGAGCCCTTCGGACATAGTCCTTGTGTCCCCGTAAAAAGTTGTTTTTTCCTCTTTTTCTCAACTGGTCAACCCAGGTACCTCTTCCCGCCTTCGGCTCGATATGTCGGTATCGAGTCCGTTTCTATTGTTCGTTTTCTGTCCTTCGTGACTGGCGTTCGCGCCTTTTTTCTTTTTCACTGGCAGCCTGAGTCTTCGACCTTGCAGGGGCCCTTTTTCCCCTGATGGCTGCCAGTGGGTTTAAAAAATGCGATCGGTGTGTGAAGCTGATGTCTCTCACCGATACGCATGACTGCTGTCTGTGGCCTGTGTAGGAAAATGTCCTCGAAGGCCCTGAAGAGCCGCCAGCAGCAGCATGATAAGATATTTTCAGTGTCCATGCCTCCGAGAGCCAGGACCTCGTCCGAGGCCTCCATGTCCCAGGGGGAGCTGTCTGAGCCCGAGTGCTGTTGAGATTCCTCGGAGTGTGGGTCTCCCTCGAGAGAACACAAGAGGAAGAAGAAATCCTCGAGGGTGGCATCTCTGGATGGCTCCGAGCGGCCCGTTTTCTCCCAGGGCCAGTTGTGGAGCCCTGAGCGCCGGCCGGGATCATCGGAGTTGGAGCGCCCGGCAAAGATGCTTCATTGTGATGCAGATCAGCCGAGTCAAGTACCAACTGTCCTCGTCAAGGACTCCCATCTTGGGGAACCGGCTTCGGGCTCAACCGTGTCTGGACCAATGTTCCCTCTAATTTTCTGTAGGCTGTGTGCATATAAAATATCAGCTGTGCAGCTTTTGAAGGAAGGTTAAATTTTTGAGTGCCACATAACGACACTCAGAGTTATATATTTTAAAATTTGACTACACGTCAGAATACAGTATGTACACCACATTGATTTTAATCAAATTAAATGAAAATAGACATTTACTAAATGAAGCGGAAAATTTCTAGTAATTACAATCACTACTTTTAAATTTTAAGACGTCTGTGTTGTTTTCTATCAGAATCAGAACCGTAATTTTTGTGCGCTCTGTTGTAAAGGATGTGTGCTCGCTCAGCGAGGTGTGTGCGCGCTCACATGAGCACAGCTTAGAGAGAACAGTGGTCTGGACCAGAGCCGGTGGCTGCGGAGCCTTCCGGACTCGAGTCCAGAATGGCAGCCTTGGAGCACATTTTTACTGCCTTCGTGGAACAGCAGCAGGCGCTGATGGCTGGCCTGTCCGGTTCTTCTGCCCCGACCACCAGGCCCTCGACTTCAAAGTCGACCCTGGAGGCCGAGCTGATCCTCGGCCAAGGTCCCTCTCGGCCTTCCATTCGGGACCAAGGTCACTGCCGCCGAGTCTTCCAGCATTGGGGCAGTCTGCACCGGAGCCCTCAATGCCTGAGAAGTCCCCCTGATTCCTCTTTGGAGGTGTTGGCATGGGAGACCGAGGATGAGGAGTCCCCGAATACCTGCCAGCACAGGGATGTACCATCTGACTCCCCGGTATCCAAGCCTCGGAGAATGTCCCCCCCTCCCGGAGGACATGAGATTCTTGGACTTCGTGTGGGATATGTCCAAGGTGTTGGCGTTCCCCATGGCGTCCAAGGCCCCCCTCAGGAGGCCCGTACTATACCCGTGCCTCCGATCCTGGAACGACTGATGTTCCACATTTGGGAGACACCGGTGTTGGTGCCAGTGGTCAGCAAACGGCTTGACTCGATGTATCGAGTCCACCGGAGCCCTGGGTTTCAGAAGTTGCAGCTGCCACACAACTCCATGGTTGTGGAATCGGCCATGCACCGGCTGAAGAGCTAGAAGACACACTCCTCGGTGCCTCCCGGTAGGGAGGCCCACAACTTGGATGCCCTCAGCAGGAAGTGCTTGCAGGGTTCAATGCTGACTTGTCAGATCCAGGCCTACCAGCTGTACATGGGCATGTACCTGAGGGACCTGGCGAAGGAACTCATCGGGTTCTCGGCTGGTCTCTCTGAGGAACCTTTGCAGCGCTTCAGGGGCTGTCTAAAGCCGTCCATGAGTGCTCAAAGTTTGTCTCGAGCGGCCTAAGATGGGTAGAAGTCGGCAGCCCAGGTAGCCACGGCTGGCATCGGTGCATGCCGCCAGGCATGGCTGCAGTAATCAGACCTCGAACAGTGGGTTCAGGACAAGTTGGTCGATGTCCCATGCCGAGGGGAGCATCTCTTTGGCAAACCCATGACCGACAAGGCTGCAGAATTGGAGACCGAGTACATGACAAGGACACGGCTCTCCAAGAAGACCTCTGCCCCTTCTACCCGAGGAAGGGTGCTGCTTACCGAAGCTGCCCCCATTTTCAGGCTTCCCTGGCTTCCCAACAGGGGGCAGCAGGCCAAGGGACAGGGGCATGGCCCACGTAAGCAGAAAAGCCCCAAATCCCAGGCACCGGCAACGGCCCAGCCTGGCAGTGGCTTTTGACTCCTACAGTATGGCCACTCTTCCCACAGGAGAAAGGCAGATCACAGGGGGCCGGCTGGCTCTGTATGCCCACAGGTGGACAGCTATTACCACCGATGCCTGGATCTTACAGGTAGTCCAAGAGGGCTATCTTCTTCTCCTAGCCCAGGTGCCTCTTCATTATTTTCCAGGAGAGCCCTTCAGGTCTCCACTGGGACCTTCTTCTGAAGGAGTTAGCAGGTCTTCTCGAGGATCAAGCGGTAGAACCGGTGCCCCACCACTTGCAGGGAAGGGGCTTCTACTCCAGGTACTTTCTGGTGCCAAAAAGGATAGGAGGCCTCAGATCCATCCTCGACCTGCACAACCTCAACAAATTCCTGTTGAGGGAGAAGTTCAGGATGCTCTCCCTTGGAATATTGCTGCCTTACTTCTGCCAGGGAGACTGGCTATGATCCTTAGACCTGAAAGATGCGTATACACACATCCTGATACACCCAAGCCACAGGCAATATCTATGCTTTGTGGTGGGGGCAATTATTATCAGTACAGGGTACTCCCCTTCTGCCTTGCCTCGGCCCTCAGGGTGTTCACAAAGTGTCTAGCGGTGGTTGCCGCCTTTCTCAGGCTTCAAGGGGTCTTTGTATTTCCCTATCTCGATGACTGGCTCATTAGGGGTTCCTCGGCCACCAAAACCCACCAGGCTACAACTCGCACCATCCAGGTGCTGCAACACCTAGGGTTCATAGTCAACTATCCCAAGTCCAGCATCACCCCAACTCAGCAGCTAGAGTTCATTGGGACCAGTCTCGACACCTTTCAGGCGAAGGCCTATCTGTCTGCAGACAGGGCAAGCAGGCTTATGGCTCTGGCAAGGCAAGTCTGCAGTGTCAGCAAGACTTTTTCTGCGTCTCCTCGGGCACATGGCTTCCACAGTCCATGTGACCCCAGGTGCCCGCCTCCACATGCGGACCGCTCAGTGGTGCCTCAGGGACAAGTGGTCTCAGGCCTCAGGGCACCTCTAGGACAGGGTCAAAGTATCCAGATGTCTAGTAAGGTCCCTGATTTGGTGACTCCAACCGCATCACTTGGAGGCGGGGATGCCTTTCCAGGTCCCTCTGCACATGAGGGTCCTGACCACAGATACATCCTTGCTGGGCTGAGGGGCCCATTGTCAGGGTTTCACTACTCAAGGAGTGTGGTCCCCGAGCGAGAGGACCCAACAAATCAATTTCTTGGAACTTTGTGCCATCCATCTAACACTGGAGGTTTTCAGACAGCTCCTGGACCACATAGGTTATGCCATACTGGGTCAGACCAAGATTCATCAAGCCCAGTATCCTCTTTCCAGCAGTGGCCAGTCTAGGTCATACGTACCTAGCAGTTTCCCCAAAAGACACAGGTTCCACAATGCTTGTATTTGGTCAAGCATTGATATCTTGGGTCCCTTTTTATAATGGTTTATGGACCTTTCCTCCAGGAACTTGTCCAAACCTTTTTTAAACCCAGCTACACTAACAGCCTTTACTACATCCTCCAGTAACAAATTCCAGAGTTTGATTACACGTATAGTGAAAAGTTATTTTCTCTTATTTGTCTTAAATAGTTTACCCTGTAGCTTCATTGCATGTCCCCTAGTCTTTCTATATTCTGATAAGGTAAACAATCGATCTACGTTTACCCGTTCCACTCCATTAATTTATAGACTTCTATCATATCTCCCCTCAGCCGTCTCTTTTCCAGGTTAAAGAGCCCTAATCTTTTTAGCCTTTCTTTATACGGGTATCCTTCCATCCCCTTTACCATTTTGATGGCTCTTCTCTGAACCTTTTCTAATAATGCTATATCCTTTTTAAGATACGGCGACCAGAATTGCACACAATATTCAAGGTGTGGTCGCACCATAGAACGATACAGAGGCATTATAATATCCTTTGTTTTATTTCCATTCCTTTCCTTATGATACCTAGCATTCTATTTGCTCTCTTGGCTGCCACTACACACTGGGCGGAGGGTTTTAACATGTTATCAACAATGACGTCTAAATCTTTTTCCTGGTTGGTGGTTCCTAATGTGGAACCTTGCATTGTGTAACCATAGTTTGGGTTGTTCTTCCCTAGGTGCATAACTTTGCACTTGTCCACATTAAATTTCATCTGCCATTTGGATGCCCAGTCTTCCAATTTATCAAGATCCTCTTGCAATTTTCCACAATCCTCGTGGGTTTTAAAAGCTTTAAATAGTTTCGTGTGATCTGCAAATTTAGTAACCTCAGTCGTTATTCATAAATGACCTGGAAAAGGGAATATGTCAAAAAGCAGCGGACCCAGCACAGATCCCTGGGGTACACCACTATTCGCCTTTCTCCATTGGAAAAATTGGCCATTTAGCTCTACCCTCTGCTTTCTGTCTTTTAACCAGTTCCTGATCCACAATAGTACACTGCCTCCTATCCCATGACTCTTTAGTTTTGCCAAAAGTCTCTGATGAGGGACCTTGTCAAAGGCTTTCTGAAAGTCCAAGTGCACTATATCAACTGACTCACGTCTATCTGTTTATTCACACCTTCAAAAAAACATAACAGATTAGTAAGACAAGATCTTCCTTGTCTAAAGCCATGTTGGCTGTCTCCCATTAAGCCATGACTATCTACATGTTCAGCAATTTTGTTCTTTATGATGGTTTCTACCATTTTTCCCAGTACTGACGTCAGGCTCAATGGTCTGTAGTTGCCCGGATCAACCCTGGAATCTTTTTTAAAAATTGGCGTTACGTTGACCATCCTCCAATCTTCAGGTATTACAGATGAATTTAATGATAGTTCACAGATTACTAATAGCAGGTCTGCAATCTGATATTTCAGTTCTTTCAACATCCTTGGATGTATATCATCTGGTCCAGGTGATTTGCTACTCTTCAGTTTATCAAATAGTTGTAATATATCTTCCCCATGTATCGATATTTCCTTCAATTTTTCCACACCTTTAAATACCACTTCAGTCATGGGTAACATCCCTACCTCTTCCTCAGTAAAGACCGAAGCAAAGAATTCATTCAGTCTCTCCGCTGTCGCCTCTTAGTGCCCCTTTAATGCCTCTATTATCTAATGGAGCAACTGACTTTCTCACAGGTTTTTTGGTATGAATGTATTTGAAAAAGTCTTTATTATGTGTTTTTGCTAAGCTAAGCAGGATTTTCCAACCCCACGAATGGTAGCTAGACTGTGGGGTAGCCAATTGGCTCTTCCAGACTTGGAGGCAGCCGGTGATGGAGCTGTTTGCGAGTCTGGACAATCACCATTTGCCTCTTTTCTTCTCCAGGCAACGCCACCTGCACAGGGTGGCCACCGATGCATTTCTGATATCTTGTTCCGGGGATCTTCTATATGCGTTTCCCCCCGACACCTCTGTGTTCAGGCTACCGGAGTGCTATTCCATTAGTTTATATTGCTATTGCGGCTGCTTGCGGCTCATAGAGGGAGCCTTTTTTAGTTATGGGTTCTCAGTAGCCTATAAATTGCCTGTAGGCAAGAGCTATCAAGCTGACTCTGCAGCCATTTTTGCCTCAGCTTCAGGGCAAAGCGATGTGTATCATGTCAGTCAATGTGACAGCAGTAGAATATATAAATCAGCAGGTTGGCACCAAAAGCTGACTAATGGCAGACAAAGTGACCCCATTGCTGGCCTAGGCAAAGAAGAACTTGGCTGCTATTTTGGCGGCTCACGTGGCGGGACAGACAGACAGACAGTGTTCAAGTGGATTTCCTGAGCAGGCACTCCCTGGATCCCAGAAACTGGCATCTGACAGACATGGCTTTTAAACAGATAGTGAGTTGTTGGGGTTCTCCACTCATGGACATGATGGTGACTGGGGAAAATGCAAAGGCAGACAGGGTTTTCATTTGCTGGAGAGAGTTGCATTCCACTGGGATAGATGCTTTTATGCAAGAGTGGCCCAGTGGCTTACTGCTGTAAATTTTTCTCTTATGCCACTGATTAGGCAGAGTTCTACAGCAGATAGAGAGGCATCTGCTATTAGTGGTTCCAGACTGACTTAGAAGACCTTGGTGTGGCGAGCTACAGCGGATGGTGGCGGAAGAGCCCTTGATTTTCCCAGCGATGGAAGGGCATGGCGGGTGTGAGTTGGTTCCCTCTTACAGTGAGACTTCTAAAGAGAGGTTACTCAAGGTGGGGAGGGAGGGGGTAATGTAATCTCCATCCTTCTGCAAGTATAGAAGAGGTTCACCTACTGGTGCCAAGTCATGAGAATCATTGTCTTGAAGGCTTCCTTACTGGACATTTTGGCCTTTCTGCAGGACAATCTGGACAAAGGGTTGGCTCTGAATTCTTTGAGAGTACAGACTATGGTGCATGCCTGCTACAGAGGTACCTGGATGTCAATTGGTTGTTACAAGGTGTCCTGCATATGAGGATCCTTCCCCCTCCCCCCTGATCGTGCCTCCTTGGGATTTGAATCTAATGCTGTCTGGGCTAATTAAGGCATCCTTTGAGCCAATGAAGGACACCTCTGAAGGATTTGACTCTGAAAGTGGTCTTCTTGGTGACTATCTGTTTGGCAAGGCAGATTACAGAGCTGCAGACCCTGTCTTGTTGAGGTAGTGGGTATTGGAGGAGGGAGGTATCCCCTTTAGAGCTTCAGTGGGGGGAAAGGTATGTGAGAAAGCTGAGATAGTTGGGAAAAATTAGGTGAAGATGAATATCAAGAGTGGGAGTGGGTGTGTCATGGGTTTTGGACAGGGACTATTCAGAACAGTAGGGATGTGTCTGCTGTGGGTGGCATGTCTGAGTAGGGGCTTGGCATGAAGTGGGCAGTGGTGAAATATGTGGGAGTGTGTAGGCAAAGTATATCAAGATGGGAACAGTGATACATCAGGCTGTGTGTATGTGTTTGTATATACAATGTAAGGAACCAAGGTCAGGATAGAGGAATTGGGAGAAGGCTTGGTCTGAGCAAGGCTTCAAAGCTGGTGATACAGCTGGGAGGAAAGCAGTGGCTGAGGTGGGTCTGAAGGGAGAGGGGGGGGGGGTTGGGGATAACCTGCGGAGGTGTCTGGGGTGTGTCTGCCAGAAAGAATGTGAGGGGTGCAATGGAGGAGACTGAGGTGGTCTACAGATTGGGTGAGGGTGCAGAGGAGGTTTCAGGGAACTGAAGAGTAGCAAATCACCTGGACCAGATGGTATAAATCCAAGGGTGTTGAAAGAACTGAAATATGAGATTGCAGATCTGCTATTAGTAATCTGTGAACTATCATTAAAATCATCTGTAATACCTGAAGATTAGAGGATCGACAATGTAACACCAATTTTTAAAAAGGATTCCAGGGGTGATCCATGGAACTACAGACCGGTGAGCCTGACATCAGTACCGGGAAAAATGGTAGAAAACCATCATAAAGAATAAAATTACTCAGCATGTAGATAGTCATGGCCTAATGGGAGACAGCCAACATGGCTTTAGACAAGGAAGATCTTGTCTTACTGATCTGTTATGTTTTTTTGAAGGTGTGAATAAACAGATAAACAAAGGTGAGTTGGTTGATATAGTGTATCTGGACTCTCAGAAAGCCTTTGACAAGGTCCCTCATCAGAGACTTTTGGCAAAACTAAAAAGTCATGGGATAGGAGGCAGTGTACTATTGTGGATAAGGAACTGATTAAAAGATAGAAAGCAGAGGGTAGGGCTAAATGGCCAATTTTCCCAATGGAAAAAGGTGAATAGTGGAGTACCCCAGGGATCTGTGCTGGGTCCGCTGCTTTTTGACATATTCATAAATGACCTGGAAAAGGGAATAATGAGTGAGGTTATCAAATTTGCAGATGACACAAAACTATTTAAAGTTGTTAAAACCCAAGAGGATTGTGGAAAATTGCAAGAGGATCTTGATAAATTGTAAGACTGGGCATCCAAATGGCAGATGAAAGTTAATGTGGACAAGTACAAAGTTATGCACCTAGGAACATAAGAACATAAGATATGCCATACTGGGTCAGACCAAGGTCCATCAAGCCCAGCATTCTGTTTCCAACAGTGGCCAATCTAGGTCATACGTACCTAGCAGTTTCCCCAAGGGACACAGGTTCCACAATGCTTGTACTGGTTCAAGCATTGATATCCTGGGTCCCTTCTTAATAATGGTTTATGGACCTTTCCTCCAGGAACTTGTCCAAACCTTTTTTAAATCCAGCTACACTAACAGCCTTTACTACATCCTCCGGCAACAAATTCCAGAGTTTGATTACACGTTGAGTGAAAAATATTTTCTTTTATTAGTCTTAAATAGTTTACCCTGTAGCTTCATTGCATGTCCCCTAGTCTTTCCATATTCTGATAAGGTAAACAATCGATCTACGTTTACCCGTTCCACTCCGTTCATTAATTTATAGACTTCTATCATATCTCCCCTCAGCCGTCTCTTCTCCAGGCTAAAGAGCCCCAACCTTTTTAGCCTTTCTTCATAGGAGTAGCCTTCCATCCCCTTTACCATTTTGGTGGCTCTTCTCTGAACCTTTTCTAAAATCGCTATATCCTTTTTAAGATACGGCGACCAGAATTGCACACAATATTCAAGATGCGGTCTCACCATGGAACGATATAGAGGCATTATAATATCTTTTGTTTTATTTTCCATTCCTTTCCTTATCATACCTAGCATTCTATTTGCTCTCTTGGCCGCCGCTGCACACTGGGCCGAGGTTTTAACAAGGTATCCACAATGACGCCTAAATCTTTTTCCTGGGTGGTGGTTCCTAATGTGGAACCTTGCATCGTGTAACCATAGTTTGGGTTGTTCTTCCCTAGGTGCATAACCTTGCACTTCTCCACATTAAATTTCATCTGCCATTTTGATGCCCAGTCTTCCAATTTATCAAGATCCTCTTGCAATTTTCCACAATCCTCCTGGGTTTTAACAACTTTAAATAGTTTTGTGTCATCTGCAAATTTGATAACCTCACTTGTTATTCCACTTTCCAGGTCATTTATGAATATGTCAAAAAGCAGCGGACCCAGCACAGATCCCTGGGGTACACCACTATTCACCTTTCTCCATTGGGAAAATTGGCCATTTAGCCCTACCCTCTGCTTTCTATCTTTTAACCAGTTCCTGATCCACAGTAGTACACTGCCTCCTATCCCATGACTCTTTAGTTTTGCCAAAAGTCTCTCATGAGGGACCTTGTCAAAGGCTTTCTGAAAGTCCAGATACACAATATCAACCGACTCACCTTTGTCCACCTGTTTATTCACTCCTTCAAAAAAACATAACAGATTAGTAAGACAAGATCTTCCTTGTCTAAAGCCATGTTGGCTGTCTCCCATTAGGTCGTGACTATCTACATGCTAAGTAATTTTATTCTTTATGATGGTTTCTACCATTTTTCCCGGTACTGATGTCAGGCTCACTGGTCTGTAGTTTCCCGGATCACCCCTCGAACCCTTTTTAAAAATTGGTGTTACATTGGCGATCCTCCAATCCTCAGGTATTAGAGATGATTTTAATGATAGTTCACAGATTACTGATAGCAGGTCTGCAATCTCAAATTTCAGTTCTTTCAACACCCTTGGATGTATACCATCCGGCCCAGGTGATTTGCTACTCTTCAGTTTATCTAATAGTTGTAAGACATCTTCCCGATGTATCGATATTTCCTTCAATTCTTCCACACCTTTAAATACCACTTCAGTCATGGGTAACATCCCTACATCTTCCTCAGTAAAGACCGAAGCAAAGAATTCATTCAGTCTCTCCGCTATCGCCTTGTCGCCTCTTAGTGCTCCTTTAACCCCTTTATCATCTAATGGACCAACTGACTCTCTCACAGGTTTTTTGCTACGAATGTACTTGAAAAGGTCTTTATTTCGCGTTTTTGCTTCCGCAGCAAGCTTCTTCTCAAATTCTCTCTTTGCCTGCCTTATCAGTGCCTTGCATTTGACTTGACAGTGCTTGTGCTGTTTCCAGGTTTCATCGTTTGGCTCTTTTTTCCATTTCCTGAAAGATGCTTTTTTGGCAACAACAGCCTCTCTGACCTCACCTTTAAACCATGCTGGCAGTTTTTTGGACTTCCTTCCACTTTTCTTAAAGCATGGAATACAGCTGGTCTGGGCTTCCAAGATAGTATTTTTCAACAACACCCAAGCTTGATGTACGTCTTTAACCTTTGCAACTGCTCCTTTTAGTTTTTTCTTAACTGTTTTCCTCATTTTATCATAGTCTCCCTTTCGAAAGTTAAAGGGTAGTACTGTGGATTTCCTTACTATCCCTCCTCCACTAATTAAATCAAAGGTGATCATGCTATGATCACTATTGCCAAGTGGCCCCAACACCCTTATCTCTTGCACTACATCTGAAAGAACAACCCAAACTATGGTTCCACGATGCAAGGTTCCACATTGAGAACCACCACCCAGGAAAAAGATTTAGGTGTCATCATGGATAGCATGTTAAAACCCTCCGCCCATTGTGCAGCGGTGGCCAAGAGAGCAAATAGAATGCTAGATATCATAAGGAAAGGAATGGAAAATAAAACAAAGGATATTATAATGCCTCTGTATCATTCCATGGTGCAACCGCACCTTGAATATTGTGTGCAATTCTGGTCGCAGTATCTTAAAAAGGATATAGCGTTATTAGAAAAGGTACAGAGAAGAGCCACCAAAATGGTAAAGGGGATGGAAGGCTACTCCTATGAAGAGAGGCTAAAAAGGTTAGGGCTCTTCAACCTGGAAAAGAGATGGCTGAGGGGAGATATGATAGAGGTCTATAATTTAATGAGTGGAATGGAATGGGTAAACGTAGATCGATTGTTTACGTTATCAAAATATAGAAAGACTAGGGGACATGCAATGAAGCTACAGGGTAAACTATTTAAGACAAATAAGAGAAAATATTTTTTCACTCAACATGTAATCAAACTCTGGAATTTGTTACCGGAAGATGTAGTAAAGGCTGTTAGCGTAGTTGGGTTTAAAAAAGGTTTGGAGAAGTTCCTGGAGGAAAGGTCCATAAACCACTATTAAAAAGGGACCCAGGATATCAATGCTTGACCCATTACAAGCATTGTGGAACCTGTGTCTTTTGGGGAAATTGCTAGGTACGAATGACCTAGATTGGCCACTGTTGGAAACAGGATACTGGGTTTGTTGGACCTTGGTCTGACCCAGTATGGCATTTCTTATGTTCCCTGGTTCCTCAGGGTATATAATACATTTTTAAAATGTGGAAGCAGGAAGGAGATGAGTGCAGCATACTGCTTTTACCCCTAGCATCCCCAACCATAATTCAAAGGCATCAATTTTCTTCCTGTCTATCTTTTTCACTGTCCAACTTTTGCATCCATAAGATGTAATTTAAAATACCATGGCTTGGACAAGTTGAATCTTTGTATGGAGAGAGACATCTCTGCTCTTGAGAATCTTATCTAGGTCCTTCACAACCATTCTGCCAAGAGCAATCCATCGTTGGATTTCTTGACTGCTTGTCATTTCTTTATTGATTTGATCAAGCAGGTTAAATCAGTTATGAAGAAGTTATTGATTTTGCTAGTTGTCAGGGTCTTTCTATTCTTACGTTAAGGTGCAGGCCTATTTTAAGACTATGTTCGTTGATCTTGAGAAGCAAATGTTTCAGATTGTGTCTTCACTTTCAGCCGGTACTATGGTGTCATCATCATAGCAAAGGTGGTAGATGAGTCTTCCACCAATCTTCACACCTCTGTTGCCTTCATACAGTCCTGCTTCTCTGATGATTTGTTCTGCACATAAATTAAACAGGTAGGGGATAAGTATGCAGCCTTGTCATGCACCTTTGCTGATTTTAAACCATTCTGTTTCTCTTTGTTCCATTCAAACTGTTGCTCCTTGATCAATGTAAAGGTTGTGCAAGAGAACTATCAGGTGTTCTGGTATACCCATGTTTCTTAATGTGGCCCAGAGTTTCTCATGGTTTACACAGTCAAAAGCCTTGATGTAGTCAATAAAACACATATAGATATCCTTTTGGTATTTTGTCTTTTCAAGGATCCATCTCACATCCACGATGATGTCTCTCGTTCCTTGCCTTTTCCTGAACCCTGCTTGCACTTCAGGTAGTTCTCGTGCCAGGTATGGTTGTAGTCTCTGCTGGATGATCTTGAGTAGAATCTTGCTGGCATATCGGATCAGAGGGATTATGCAATAATTTCCACGGTCAGTTGGTTCACTTTTCTTCAATATTGTACAAACACAGATCTTTTCCAGTCGACCATGATGATGTCTTCCAAATTTCCTGGCAGAGCCTTGTAAGTATGGCAACAGCTGCATTCAATTGCTGTAATACTTCAATAGGAATGCCATCAATGCCCGGTGCTTTGTACTTTGATAATGCTTTCAATACTGCTTTGACTTCTTTCATCACCAATGGTTCCTGATCATAAGGTACAGGTTGAAATGGCCGTTTGTCCACTCGATCGTTATGGTATAATGATTGTATATTCTTTCCGCCTTTTCTTGATCTTCTCAGCATCATTCAACATGGATTCTTGAGTATCTTGTAGCATTCCAGTTTGAGACTGGAATTTTCTCTTTAACTCTCGTAGCTTTAGGAAAGTCAATCTTTTTCTTTCTCTAATAGTTTTTATTTCCTTGCATGCATCATTGTAGTACTTCTCCTTGTCTCATCTTACTGCACATTGGAAATCTCTGTTGAGGTCTGTGATTGCCTCTCTTTCTCCTCCAGCTTTAGCTTCTCTGCATTTCTGAGCAATTTTCAGAGTTTCTTTGGTCATCCATTTTGATGTTTTTTCTTTTTCACTTTTTGTAGAGCTGCTGATGCTGCTGCTGGGGTCTAAATCTCACAAAAATCAGTGATCCCATATTTTATACCGCAAGACTTAGATCCTGACAGCAGACTGAGCAGTGGTGGCACAAGGGTTTCTGCTGCCCTAGGCAGACCCTCTGTGCTGCCACCCCTCAAAGACAGTACCTCTGTCCCTTGTGCTGAAGCGGCAATGGCTAAACTGCTGCTTCAGCGCTGCATTGGGCCTTAAAATGCCTGTGCACATGTGCGCTCACAGCCTGCCCCCCCCCCCCCCCATGCAGCATTCTTGGAGGGCAGGCAGGAGCAGCAAGCATGTGTGCAGGCATTTTAAAGCCCACCATGGTACTGAAGTAGAAGTTCAGCTTCCGCTTCCCGGGGAGTCGGGATAGTGATGCTGCTTTAGGCAAATGGCTGGTTTGCCTAGTGGAGATTGAAGTGCTTGAGCGCTTTATTGACTGCATTGGGGAGGGGGAGCTCACATGGTCAAAACTGGGATCGGGGTGATGTGGCAGCACTGCTTAAAGTAAAGTAATTGCCGTATACTTTGGTAGTCTTGAAGGACTATTAAAAGGGACTGCTACTGCTGGAAAGAAATCTGCACTTGTAAGTATTTACTTCTGGGAAATTCTCTGACTCTTGGGGAAAAAGGAATTTTTGGGTTAAACTGATAAATCTAGCTATTTTAGAATACAGTGTATCAGAGTGCTTTACTTTAAATTCAAACCTCAGTCAGGGCCTAGTATCAGCAGAGAGCTTTTACTTTAAATTTCAAACTCAGCAGAGAGCTTTTATGTTAAACTTAAAAGGCAGCAGAGAGCTTTTAGTTTATTTATTTAGCAGTGCTTATCTACCGCTTTTTATTGGGTCAAAGCGGTGTACATTCAGGTACGGTATATATTTCCATTATCCCCAAAGGGCTCACAATCTATGTTTTGTACTTGGGCAACAGAGAGTTAAGTGGCTTGCCCAAGGTCACGAGCGCCTGTGGGACTAAAATCCCCAGTCCTTCTGACCCGAGGTTGCTGTCCTCCAGCGGGATTTGAACCTCCAGCACGAGGCAACTTGCCCCAACCACTAGGCCACTCCTCCCTAGTTTACTTTTAAAACTAGCAGAAAGCTTTTAGTTTAAATTTAAAACTCAGTCAGGGCCTAGTATCAGCAGAGAGCTTTTAGTTGAAATTTAAAAATAGCAGACAGCTTTTAATTTAAATCTGTCAAAGGCCTAGTATCAGCAGAGAACTTTTCATTTAAATCAAATCAGAATATAGCTTAGTATAGAAGGAAGAATAAAGTAAAATATTCTTTGAGTTGAAAGGAACAAATTGTTTCTAGAAACCTTTACAAAGAGGCCTTCCAAATAGGAGGCAAGAGATCTGGTAATTTTTGTTTTTAAAGTTATATGTTATTCAACACAACTTCTTGTACATATGACAGTTCATGTGGAGCGTGCACATTAACAGAAAGATTCACTTTTCCTTTCTTTTCATCTTATGAACTATCCTTCTATATCTATAAAATGTCTTTGACCTCTGAAGCCCCAACATTTACCCCATGCATGTGTTACATTTTTTCATGTTACATATAACAAACAAGCAAATTACCGTGCATCCCAGCACTGAAATCACAACCTGTACCCCCCTTATTAGCACTTGGGGCCACTTAAGTGATCCCTATTTTCCTTTACTTTTTCTCCTCTAATATCTTAGACATAACAGTGTGGTACACTACATTATTTTATACATCACTCTTACCAACTCTATCCTGTTAACATGTCTCCCGCTCATAACTGTCATAAGATATGCCATACTGGGTCAGACCAAGGTCCATCAAGCCCTCATAAGTACTTAGCAGTTTCCCCAAAAGACACAGGTTCCTCAATGCTTGTATTGGGTCAAGCAGTGATATCCATTTCAAACGCCCAGCTGCCCAATTTTCCCTCTCCCTCCCTTCCCCTGGGATCCTGTGTATTTATTACACCTGATGGTTTTTAAGTATTCTTTTCATGTTCTCACTTCATGTCTTCTCCAACCATTACCTATAAGGTTGCCAACGTCTATTGAATTTCTCTATATCTTGATTCTTATAGGTTGTTATTTCACTCATGATATATACATACAAGGCGCTTTCATATGTTGATGGGCTCAGGCCCAACTATACACTTCCAGCCCTTTGCAATTTTCATTCTCACCCCAATCGTCAGCATTTTCAGCATATATGACACGTCCCGTCCCACTTGTTAAGCAGGAATTCATTTGGGGTCAACTGGCCCTGCCAACATTTCTCAGATGGTCTCCCCCAACCACTTCTTTATACCCTGTAATACTGGGCATGTCCACCACATATGTATATACTCCCTTCTAGCACCACAGCCCCTCCAACACTTGGGGTTTTGCTTCCCACTCATTTTACTAATACGTACCAGGGTTAAATACACTTGATAAAGCATTTTATAAAAATGCTTTTAGATTTCAGCTGATACTGATGGGGTTTTTGTTGCCATAAGTATATTTTCCCATCGGTCTCATGTCCCACTTTTTCCCCCAAATCATTCTCCCATGTCTTGGTGTATGTGGTTAGTTCTGCTGGGCTGCTTAGGACTCTATACACTCAAGACATCAATCCCCGAGATGTGACACATGTTCTGTAAAGTGCCTCAAATGGCATCTCCTTACTTTCTAGCGGCTTACTGGCTTTTGTGCTACCAAGAAAGTGTGCCATTAAGAAATATACATACCATTCCCTAGCCTCTAACTTGAATTCCTGCTTAAGTTCAACAAAGGGACATAATTTACCTGTGTTTGTGATCATTTGGCCCACATATTGTAACCCTTTCCTTGCCCATTGCTGAACAGTTTTGATGCTCCTCCTTCTGAGAATCCCTCACACTGTATAATTCGTTGCATTCACAGACTGCCTCCTACTCCCGCCAAATACTTATGTTCCTTCCTCCACACTTGTAGGATACATGTTATGTCAGGATTTTGTGCCTCCCCCTGATCCACGCTTCTGCCACAGTAGATCTGTAAGGGCCACTGAGCCTATCCCCATTTGTTCAATCCTGCTTCTGCTTGGGTCCCTCTTTATCCATTCACCAACCCATCAGCGCTTTCAGTTGCGCTGCCTGGTAATATCTATCCAGGTCAGGAACCGCTAGTCCTTCTTCCCGTTTCCCTCTACACGTGATCGTTTTTTGTACCTTTAGGGGCCTACATCTCCAAATATATGAAAATTTTTCTTTTTTTGGAGTCGGGCTAGTACTGTTTTAGGTACTTCTATGGATAACTCCATAAATAGGTACAGCAGTATGGGCAATATGTTCATTTTTACTATTGCAATTCTTCCAAACCAAAAAATATGTTTTTATTCCATCTTATCAAATCATTCATCACATGTTTAACTAAGGGAATGTAGTTGTACTGGTACAAGTCCTCTCATTCTCTGCTAACTTGTATTCCTAAATATTTAATCTTATTTTTTGCCCTCTGGAAAGGGTAATTTTTCAGGAGTTTTACTTCTTCACTGGAGTCAAGGTGTATGCGCAGGACCTCAGTTTTCCCCATGTTGACCTTATATGCAGAGGTCTTGCTATATCTTTGCACCTCCTCCATGAGTATGGGGAGAGATTGCTCTAATATGTAGATGACAGCATCAGCGAACAGTGAAATCTTATTCTCATCTGTTCCCAACGTAAGCCCCCTTATATCTTTGGCCTGTCTGATCTTCTGAGCCAGGGGTTCTATAACCAATGCAAACAGTAGTGACGAGAAGGGGCATCGCTGTCTGGTGCCACGTTCTAGGAGGAAAAGTTCAGAGTATGTTCATTTTACCCTTATTCGGGCTTTTGGCTCTTTACAGAGAGCCCTAAGCTAGGTCATGAAATTTTCCCCAAATCCCATCCTCTGCAATACTGCATACATAAATCCCCATCCTATCCAATTAAAAGCCTTTTCGGCATCTGCCGCCATCATTAACTATGGGCACTTTTCCTGACGAGCCAACCAGGTTACGTTTAAAAGTTTACATACATTGACACTGGTTTGCCAACCCGGTATAAAGCCTGACTGGTCCTCTTTAATCAGCCTTGTGATGAATTTTTCAACTCTGTTCACTAGAATTTTTGCATAAATTTTGGCATCTAAATTTATAAGTGATATTGGCTACACTCACCCTTAAGAACATACAATATGCCATATTGGGTCAGACCAAGGTCCATCAAGCCCAGTATACTGTTTCCAACAGTGGCCAATCTAGGTCATAAGTACCTAGCAGTTTCCCCAAAAGACACAGGTTCCACAGTGCTTGAATTGGGTCAAGCAGTGATATCCCGGGTCCCTTTTAATAATGGTTTATGGACCTTTCCTCCAGGACCTTGTCAAAACCTTTTTTAAACCCAGCTACACTAACAGCTTTTACTACATCCTCCAGTAACAAATTCCAGAGTTTGATTACACGTTGAGTGAAAAAATATTTTTTCTTATTAGTCTTAAGTTGGTTACCCTGTAGCTTCATTGCATGTTGCCTAGTCTTTTTATATTCTGATGACGGAAACAATCGAGCTATGTTTACCCATTCCACTCCCTTCATTAATTTATAGACTTCTATCATATCTCCCCTCAGCTGTCTCTTTTCCAGGTTGAAGAGCCCTAACCTTTTTAGCCTCTCTTCATAGGGGTATCCTTCCATCCTTTTTACCATTTTGGTGGCTCTTCTCTGTACTTTTTCTAATAATGTTATATCCTTTTTAAGATACAGTGACCAGAATTTCACACAATATTCAAGGTGCGGTCGCACCATGGAACGATACAGAGGCATTATAATATCCTTTGTTTTATTTTCCATTCCTTTCCTTATGATACCTAGCATTCTATTTGCTCTCTTGGCCGCCACTGCACACTGGGCAGAGGGTTTTAACATATTATCCATGATGATGCCTAAATCTTTTTCCTGGGTGGTGGATACTACTGTGGAACCTTGTGTTGTGTAACCATAGTTTGGGTAATTCTTTCCTAGGTGCATAACTTTGCACTTGTCCACATTAAATTTCATCTGCCATTTGGATGCCCAGTCTTCCAATTTATCAAGATCCTCTTGCAATTTTCCACAATCCTCATGGGTTTTTAACAACTTTAAATAGTTTTGTGTCATCTGCAAATTTGATAACCTCACTTGTTATTCCCATTTCCAAGTTATTTATGAATATGTTAAAAAGCAGCGGATCCAGTACAGATCCCTGGGCTACTCCACTATTCAACTTTCTCCATTGGGAAAATTGGCCATTTAGCCCTACCCTCTGCTTTCTATCTTTTAACCAGTTACTGATCCACAATAGTACACTGCCTATCTCATGACTTTTAATTTTGCCAAAAGTCTCTGATGAGGGACCTTGTCAAAGGCTTTCTGAAAGTCCAGATACACTATATCTCACCTTTGTCTACCTGTTTATTCACACTTTCAAAAAAAAAAACCATAACAGATTAGCAAGACAAGATCTTCCTTGTCTAAAGCCATGTTGACTGTCTCCCATTAAGCCATGACTATCTGCATGTTCAGTAATTTTGTTCTTTATTATAGTTTCTAACATTTTTCCTGGTACTGACGTCAGGCTCACCGGTCTGTAGTTTCCCGGATCACCCCTGGAATCCTTTTTAAAAATTGGTGTTACACTGGCCATCCTCCAGTCTTCAGTTATTACAAATGATTTTAATAATCTCTCCTTACACCCCCTCTCGGTTGCTTTCCTCTTCTAACAGTCTTCGTTTATCTGTGCCCTTTCTCGTACTGCCAATTCCAGACTTCGCTCCTTCCAACTGGCAGCACCCTTTGCTTGGAATAGTCTTCCTATCTCTGTGCGCCAGGCGTCCTCCCCGGCCATTTTCAAGTCCAGACTAAAATCCCACCTCTTCACTATTGCTTTCCATTCCTGTCTTACCTATCTTGATCTCTCTATCAACATTTGCTTACTTTGTCCTGTAAATTTTTGTTATTTGTATTATGTAACTTATTTTATTTTCTGTCTTATTAGATTGTGAGCTCTGATGAGCAGGGACTGTCTCTCTTCTATGTTTGTACAGCGCTTCGTATGTTGCAGCACTTTATAAGTCTTTATTAATAATAATAATAGTTCACAGGTTACTAATAGCAGGTCTGCAATCTCATATTTCAGTTCTTTCAACACCCTTGGATGTATACCATCTGGTCCAGGTGATTTGCTACCCTTCAGTTTATGAAATAGTTGTAATACATCTTCCCGGTGTATTGATATTTCTCTCAATTCTTCCGCAGTATCACCTTTAAATACCACTTCAGTCATGGGTAACATCCCTACATCTTCCTCAGTAAAGACCGAAGCAAAGAATGCATTCAGTTTCTCTGCTATAGCCTTGTCCACTCTTACTGCCCCTTTAACCCCTCTATCATCTAATGGTCCAACTGACTCTCTCACAGGTTTTTTGCTACGAATGTACTTGAAAAAGTCTTTATTTCGCGTTTTTGCTTCTGCAGCAAGCTTCTTCTCAAATTCTCTCTTTGCCTGCTTTATCAATGCCTTGCATCTAACTTGCCAGTGCTTATGCTGTTTCCAGTTTTCATCATTTGGCTCTTTTTTTCCAATTCCTGAAAGATGTTTTTTTGGCAACAACATCCTCTCTAACCTCACCTTTAAACCATGCTGACAGTTTTTTGGACTTCTTCCACTTTTCTTAAAGCGTGGAATACAGCTGGTCTGGGCTTCCAAGATAGTATTTTTAAACAACACCCAAGCTTGATGTAAGTCTTTAACCTTTGCAAGTGCTCCTTTTAGTTTTTTCTTAACTATTTTCCTCATTTTATCATAGTCTCCCTTTCAGAAGTTAAAAGGTGGGACTGTGGATTTCCTTACCATCCCTCTTCCACTAATTAAATCAGATGTGATCATGCTGTGATCACTATTGCCAAGTGATCCCAACCCCCTTATTTCTTGCACCAGATCTGGTGTTCCACTGAAGACTAGGTCCAAAATGGCTTCTCCTCTGGTTGGTTCATGAACCAACTGCTCTAAGAAGCAGTCATTTATTTCATCTAGAATCCTTTTCTCTAGCATGTCCTGCCATGGCACTGACCCAGTCAATACCGGGGTAATTGAAATCACTCATTATTATTACTGGACTGTAACTTTTGTTACCTTCTCTGATTTCTTTGATCATTTCATCATCCATTTGTTCATTCTGTCCAGGCGGTCCATAGTACACCCCCACTGCCATCGCCTTCCCCTTTTTACATGGAATTTCAATTCATAGAAATTCTACAGCAAATTTTGTTTCCTGGAAAAGTTGAATCCTTTGTGATTCAATGCCCTCTCTAACAGAGCGCAATCCCTCCAACAATTTGATCAGCTCTATCATTATGACATAGTTTGTACTCGGGTATCACAATGTCCCATTGGTTGTCCTCCTTCCACCATGTGACTGAGATACCAAATCATATCTAACCTCTCATTTAGTGCTACATATTCTAACTCTCCCATCTTATTTTTTCAACTTCTAGCATTTGCATACAAACATTTTAGAGACTGTATTTTATTCATATTAATCTGGCTATCAGTAGGCAAAGGTAATTTGGAATCTTTAAGCTCGGTCTGCTCCGTACTCAAGGGGATTTGGGCTACTTTTGTCTTTATTGGAAGCTCTCTGCTGATATGCCCTAACTTCATTTTTTTGGTAGTATCCTTCAAGGATACATTGTTCTGAACCATGCACTCTTGGGCGACTGTTGGCTCTCCCCTATTATCTAGTTTAAAAGCTGCTCTCTCTCCTTTTTAAAGGTTAATACCAGCGGCCTGGTTCCATCCCGGTTAAGGTGAAGCCCATCCCTTCAGAAGAGCCCCTCCTTTCCCCAGAATGTTCCCCAGTTCCTAACAAATCCAAAACCCTCATCCTTGCACCATTGTCTCATCCACACATTGAGACTCCGGAGCTCTGCCTGTCTTTTGGGTCCTGCGCGTGGAACGGGAAGCGTTTTGGAGAATGCTACCCTAGAAGTTCTGGATTTCAGCTTCCTACCTAAAAGCCTAAATTTAGCCTCCAGAACCTCCCTACCACATTTTCCTATGTCATTGATACTGATATGTACCAAGACAGCAGATTCCTCCCCGGCACTATCTAAGACCTTGTCTAGGTGGCGTGTGAGGTCCGCTACCTTCACACCAGGCAGGCATGTTACCAGGCGATCCTCAAGTCCACCAGCCACCCAGCTATCTACATGCCTAATGATGGAATCACCAACTATAACGGCTGTCCTAACCCTTCCCTCATGGGCACATAGCCTGGAGAAACTTCCTCGGTGCAAGAGGGTTTTACATCACCCGGAGGACAGGTCCTAGCTACAGGATCACTTCCTGCCATCCAGAGTGATGCTCTCCTGTCATGTGACCTCTCTCCTCCATGGCAACAGGGATGCTGCCAGCCTGGAGGTGGGACTTCAGTACTATATCCCTGTAGGTCTCGTCTATGTACCTCTCTGCCTTATGTCCTCCAAGTCTGAAACTCTAGCCTCCAGAGATCGGACTCATTCCCTGAGAGCAAAGAGCTCCTTGCATCTAGGGCACACGTAAGACCCCTCACCAACTGGGAGAAAATCATACATGTGACACTCAATGCAAAAGACTGGAAAACCCCCATCTTGCTGCTGGACTGCATCTTAGTTTTAAGGTTGTGTTTAGGTATTTAAGTTCTTTACCTACTAAGGGTTGGTAGGGATACTTATACTAATAAAATTACACCTAATACGTTTAATGTACTTTGTTCACCTGAAGCTTAATTAATCTCAGGTCCTTAATGTATGCCTGATGAGGACAAATAGCTGCATCTGAGAGTGAATATGGTATCTCCTTTCCTTTGAGAGGTTTATGCACCTATAAAGCTACAATTATCTAGGTTTGGGTATTACGTTATTCTGGCTATGGCCATTGTTGCTGAGAGTTCTCCATCTTTGGGCATCTCATTAAATATTCCCTGTAAGACTGGGCAGACTTCCACTGCAAACGTTTTATAAAATTTCACAGTAAGTTCATCCAAGCCTAGGGCTTTGCCATCTTTTAGGCTTTTAATCTCCTTAAATTTCCCTATCTAGTCATTGTTTTTCTTCTTCACACAATTGCTCCAAGTCTATCTCTGCCACATATTGCTCCATCTTAGAATTCCCCCCTGCTGATCTGATTTGTATAGGTTTTGATAATATTCTTGAAAGACTTTTTGAATTTGTTTAGTGGTGGTCTCCCATTGGCCCTTCCCATTTTTAATTCGTAATATTTTTGGTCTGTGTTCTCCTCTCTGAATTTTTTGAGCCAAGTACCTCCCCGGGTTATTCCCTAGTGTGTAATACTCATGTTTTAGTCTGTTCAATCTGTAGGCTTCCTCCGTATCCAAGGCTGCAAATTCCTCCTTAACCCACCTAATTTGGTTTAATCTCTGGTTTCCTCCTTGTATTTTGTGTACTACCTCCAATTGCTTTATTTTATACATGAGTTCTTGTTCCCTCATTCGCTTTTGGTTCCTTCGCCTAGCTGCAAGTTCAGTGAAATGTCCTGTCACCACTGCTTTAAAGGTGTCCCAGACTATTGCTGCTTTTACTTCTCCATTACCGTTATTAGACATGTACTCTCTTCTTGCTGTTCTTATTTTAGTGAACCCTTCTACTTCTTCCACTAGAGATTCATTCAATCTCTAGAAGCATAATCCTCCCCATGATGTGCTTAGGGTGAAGTCAATCTCTACCGGGGTGGGGTCTGTCCATGTAATTAACCCTATTTCTGTATTCTTCACTCAGTCCATTATCCTGCTATATACTGCGTGTGAGTAAAATGTGTATTCTCTTTTCTTACACTGTAAGGGCCTCCAGGTGTCCACTACCCCCATGATCTTCATAAGTTTTTTTTAAATGCTTACTCACCCCTTTGCTCCCTACTGGTTTACCCCCCCCCCCCCCATTGTGAATTCCCTCTGGTTCATGGTGGCATTAATATCTCCTCCATTATTGGGTCAATCAGGTGTTCTTCTAGGGCAGGCGGTCACTAGTTGGTCATAGAAAACACCCCGCTGTGCATTAAGTTCATAGATAACATAGGGCTAATGCAGTCCCAGCCATTTTCCCTTTCCATACTATGTATCACCCTTCTGTGTCTCGTACCACCACCTCCTCTTCCACTACAAGCCCTTGGCAAACAAAATCCCCACTCCCCTTTATTGAATGATTTCAGTTATGCGCTAAATATCCTCGTTCATACCGTCCACTGCTCAACCATTTTTCCTGCACCCTTTTTAAATGAGTTTCTTGTATCATTTATATATCAACTTTACTTCTATTTCCTTCTTTTTGTAGCACTTGCCTCTTGCGCCATGAGTTGAGACCTTTAGTATTTATTGTGGCAATCTTTCATATAGCATCTCTACCATGTTTATCTCCCATTTCTAAAATTACTTATTCCCTCCCTACCTTCTACACAGAATCACCCTCACCCTACCCTTCAGACCTTCCTTCTCTCCCCTTTCCCTTCCTGCCGCCCTACCCAACCTTCCCCAAGGCAGCTAAAAAGCCACTGCTGACTTTTTGGTGACACCATATTTTCCCTTCCCCACAACCCTGTTAATGTTCACCTGAGACCCACCATTTATTCCTCACCTATCTATTCTTCCTCACTTTCCTCTCCCATGTCTTGGGACTGGTGGCCTAGTGTTTGGGGCAAGTTACCTCATGCCAGAAGGTCGGGGGTTCAAATCCCACTAGAGGACAGCAACCTTGGGCCAGAAGGACTGGGGTTTCTAGTCCCACAGGTGCTTCTTGTGGTCTTGGGCAAGCCACTTAACCCTCCATTGCCCATGTTCCCTATAAGTATTAGAGTTTCTCCAGGACCAAGCAGGAAGTCAGTCCTCACATATGGGTGACGTCGGTGCCAACGGAGCCCTCGTGCGGAGCATTTCCCCAGCTTTCAAAGAAAGCCTTTGGGAATACAGTGCACATGCGCAGTCCCCTTCCCACCCAAGGATGCCATCTTGCTCAGTCTTCTTTTTTCCACGGAAAAAGTCGATTTTCTGCATGGATCCGATTATTTTTCTTCGGCTCGACGCCGGTTTCCCTTTCCCGCCTGGGCCCGATACGTCGGTATCGAGCCCTGCTTTCATTTTTCGTCCTTAGAAAAATGGCGTGTACGCAAGTCACTATTTTTCACTGGCAGCCCTGTCTTTTGACCTCACAGGGGCCCTTTTTCCCCCCCGATGGCTGCCAGCGGGTTTAAAAAGTGTGATCGGTGTAAGAAGCTTATGTCTCTCACCGACACACATGACTGCTGCCTCGGGCCCGACCATGACCCGATGGTCTGTGGCCTGTGTGGGAAAATGTCCTCAAAGGCGTTGAGGAGCCGGCAGCACCAAAAAGAATCTTCTCTGACTCCGCATCCGACCGGGCCCGGACTTCGTCAGAGGCCTCGACGTCTCAGGACTCCGATCCCGAGCATCGCTGGGGATCCTCTGAGAGGGGGTCTCCCTCACGGGAGCATTGCAGGAAGAAGAAACCCGCAAGGGTGGCGTCGGTGGACGCACTTGGCTCCGTGAGGGACAGGTCACATAGCCCCGAGCGCCATCCCGGGTCTTCGGAGTCAGAGAGGCCTGCCAAACAACCTTGTGTAGAGACGGAGTCCCTGGGGCACGTGAGTACTGTAGTCCTCATGGAGTCTGCTCTGGGGGAGCCGCCGTCGGGGCCCGAGTCAGGGGCTGCTGAGTCTCCTGAGCTCAGACTCAGGTTGACGGCCTTGGAAAGCAGCTTGGCTGCCTTCATGGAACAGCAGCGGGCACTGATTGCCGGTCTCACTGGTGCATCTGCCCCGACCACCAGGACATCGACGTCCAAGTCGACCCCGGAGGCCGAGCCGATCCTCAAGTCCATGCGTTCGAGTCGATCCTCGGCCAAGGTCTCCCTTGGCCTCCCATTCGGGACCAAGGTCGTCGAAGCCGGTACCCTCAGCGTCGGGGCAGATGGCATCGGTGCCTGCCCGACTGGAGCCGCTCGATTCCTCCTCCGAGGGGTCAGGCTGGGAAACGGAGGACGAGGAGTCACCGGACACCTTTCGGACCCAGTGTGTCCCATCGGACTCCCCAGAGTCCCAGCCTCGGAGACAGCCCCCCCCCCCCCCCCGGAGGACACCCGGTTCTTGGACTTCATGCGGGATATGGCCACAGCCCTGGCCTTCCCCACGGATCCCAAGGAGGAGCCTCGAGCTGAGAAGCTCGAGGCCCTGCAGTATGACTCTCCCCCCAAGGAGGCCTTTACTGTACCAGTTCCTCCGATGCTGGAACGGTTGCTCTTCTGCATGTGGGAGGCGCCAGCCTCGACACCAGTTTTGAGCAAGCGGGTCGATTCCATCTATCAAGTCCGCAAGAGCCCCGGGTTCCAAAAGGCACAGCTACCGCACCACTCCATGGTTGTGGAATCGACCATGCATCGTCTGAAGAGTCAGAAGATGCACTCCTTGGTGCCTCCCGACCGGGAGGCCCGGAACCTGGATGCCCTCGGTAGAAAGTGCTTCTAGGGCTCAATGCTTGCTTGCCTTGTCCAGACCTACCAGCTGTACATGGGTATGTACCTTCGAGACCTGGAAAAGGAGATTGCCGGGTTCTCTGCTGGTCTCTTCGAGAAACCTTTGCAGAGGTTCAAGGCCCTGTCATCGGGGATCCGGGAGTGCTCGAAGTTTATCTCTCAAGCAGCCTATGATGGCTTCGAGGCTTCGGCCCAAGTAGCCGCGGCCGGCATCGGTGCATGCTGTCAGGCCTGGTTACAGTCATCGGACCTCAAGCCATGGGTGCAGGACAAGTTGGTCGATGTCCCCTGTCGAGGTGAAAACCTCTTTGGCAAGCCCATGGCTGAAAAGGCTGCAGAACTCAAGTCCAAGACTCTCACCCGGACGAGGCTGTCCAGAAAGACCTCTGCCCCTTCTCAGAAGAAGGGCTTGGGAAAAAAGACTTTTTACCCGAGGAAGTCATCTGCCTACAAATCATACCCTCACTTTCAGGCCTCTGTAGCTCCCCAACAGGGTCAGCAGGCCAAGGGGCAGGGACATAGGCCCCGAAGGCAGAAAACCCCCAAGCCACCAGCTCCGGCTTCTGCACAGCAGGGAGCGTGGTTTTGACTCCAGTGGCATAGCCTCTCCTCCTCAGCTGGCCTCTATCAGCACAGGAGGCCGGCTGGCCCTGTATGCCCACAGGTGGCCAGCCGTAACAAGGGATACATGGATACTAAGCATAGTCCAAAAGGGCTGTCTCCTCCACTTCCACCAGGTACCCCCCTCCTACTTTCCAGGGGAGCCTCCAAGACTTCCTCTGCATAGGGACCTACTCCTGCAGGAGTTAGCAAGTCTTGTAAAGGAACAGGCAGTGGAACCAGTGCCCCACCACCTGAGAGGTCAAGGCTTCTATTCCAGGTACTTTCTAGTACCAAAAAGAACAGGAGGCCTCAGGCCCATCCTAGACTTGCAGAATCTCAACAAGTTTCTGGAGAGGGAAAAGTTCAAGATGCTTACCCTTGGAATCCTGCTGTCCTACCTCCAGCAGGGAGATTGGCTATGCTCCTTAGACCTAAAGGATGCTTATACTCACATCCTTATTCATCCAGACCACAGACAATATCTTTGATTTGTAGTGGAAGGAAATCATTATCAATACAAGGTACTGCTTTTTGGCCTAACCTCCACCCCCAGGGTATTCACCAAGTGCCTAGCGGTGGTGGCGGCCTACCTCAGGGTGCAAGGACTCTTTGTCTTTCCATACCTGGACGACTGGCTCATCAGGGGCCAGTCCGCACAGGAGGCCAATCAAGCCACCCTTCGCACTGTCGCTCTACTCCAGCATCTGGTGTTTGTTATAAACTTCGCAAAGTCCACTTTGCGCCCCTCGCAGAACATGGAGTTCATAGGAGCAACACTGGACACCCTTCAGGCAAAGACCTTTTTACCCATGGACAGGGCCCACAGGTTGATGGATCTGGCCGGTCAATTTCACAGCAATTCTCTGGTCTCCGCCAGACAATTCCTGAGGCTCTTAGGCCACATGGCTTCCACGGCTCGTCTACACATGAGACCAGCTCAGTGGGGCCTCAGAACTCAGTGGCACCAAGCCACGGGACACCAGAAGGACAGAGTGAGGGTGTCCAAGCTACTCGAGTCTTCTCTACAGTGGTGGCTTCATCTTCCGAATCTGGTGTAAGGGGTGCCTTTTCAGGCACCTCCATACTCTCAAGTGCTGACAACTGATGCTTCTCTTCAAGGTTGGGGTGCACATTGCCAGGGAGCATGTACTCAAGACCTGTGGTCCTCTTGGGAGGCCGCACAGCAGATCAATCTCTTGGAATTGAGAGCTATCCGCTTAGCCTTGAGGACTTTCTCTCATGTCCTCTCTCACCAGTCCGTCTTAGTTCAGACAGACAATCAAGTTGCTATGTTCTGTGTGAACAAACAGGGGGGCACGGGGTCCCGACTTCTATGTCAGGAAGCGCAGAACCTGTGCTCCTGGGCAGTCAATCATGGCATACTTCTCAAAGCGGTCTATCTCCCTGGACAGGAGAATTACCTGGCAGACAGATTGAGCAGGATCCTGCAGCCACACGAATGGCAGTTGAATTCTCTGGTGGTTCAACAGATCTTCCTAAGATGGGGTCTTCCAACCATGGATCTCTTTGCCAGTCCTCTGAACCGTCAACTGCCCAGGTTCTGCTCCAGAAAACCGCATCCTCTCAGATTAGCAGCGGATGCGTTTCTCATTCCGTGGTCTACAGGCCTCCTATATGCCTTTCCTCCCACGCCTCTAGTGCCCCAGACACTGTTCAAAGTGCTCCGGGACAGGGCCTCGGTAATTCTGGTGGCCCCCAGATGGCCCAGGCAACCGTGGTTCCCACTTCTTTTGCAACTAGCGGTGGACACTCCTCTTCCTCTGGGGATGCAACCCGATCTCCTGTCTCAGGAACAGGGATCTCTTTACGCCCCAATCTCCAGTCCCTCAATCTGATGGCCTGGCTGCTGAAAGGGTAGTTCTAGCACCCTTACTGTTGCCTAGGGAAGTGGAGGACGTGGTCTTGGCCTCTAGACGGCAGTCCACCCGGATGTCTTATGCCCTTAAGTGGCGTAGATTCTCTACCTGGTGTGCTCAACACAACGAGAATCCTCTCTCATGCCTGGTACCAGTGGTGCTGCAATATTTGCTTCACCTGTCTAACCTAGGCCTTAAGTCCAATTCTGTTAGAGTTCATCTTAGTGCTCTTTCAGCACACCACTCACCAGTGGAGGGTCAGTCTCTCTCCAGCCACCCTTGGGTGGCTCGCTTCCTTAGAAGCCTGCTTTTGCTTAAGCCTCCAGTTCGTCTGCCTGCCCCTGAATGGGATTTGAATGTGCTCTTGCAACAGCTTACTTGCCCACCATTTGAGCCTATGGCTACTTGTCCTTTGTGCTTTCTCTCCTGGAAAGCGTTGTTTCTGGTAGCTCTTACCTCAGCAAGGCGAGTGAGTGAGCTTCAGGCCCTAGTATCAGATGCTCCATATACTAGGTTCTATAGGAACAGAGTAGTCTTACAGACTCACCCTAAGTTCCTTCCATCTCAATCAGGAGGTGGTTCTTCCACCTTTCTTTCCCAGGCCGCATGCCAGCCGGGCTGAGATGGTCTTGCATACCCTGGACTGTAGGAGGGCGTTGTCCTTCTACCTTGACCGTACACGGGAGCACCGGAGGGCTGTTCAGCTCTTCGTCTCTTTTGACCCCAAATAAGTTGGGGTTACCTGTCTCCAAGCATACTTTGTCCATATGGGTAGCCGACTGTATTGCCTGGGCTTACAGGACAGCCGGCCTCTCCTTGCAGGGTCGAGTTACGGCTCACCGTGTCAGGGTGAAGGCTGCGTCAGTGGCTCATCTCCGCTCTGTTCTTTTGGAAGACATCTGCCGGGCCGCTACTTGGTCTTCAAGCCAGACCTTTGCGGCCTACTGCTGCCTCAAGGAAGTCCCACAGGGACAGTGCTTTCGGACAGGCGGTACTCTGTAATCTCTTTGAGGTATAGGCAACTCCTACCCTCCGGCCCTGGTGTTGGGCTACCGTTCAGGAGCGTTCTCAGAGAAGATTCTTTCACGTATGCTAAGGCTCTAGAGGGAGCTCATTTTTTCATCTTGGGTCCCCAGTAGCCTTAAGCTGGGGAGTCCCATATGTGAGGACTGACTTCCTGCTTGGTCCTGGAGAAAGCGTAGTTACTCACCTGTAACAGGTGTTCTCCAGGAGCAGCAGGAATCAATCCTCACAACCCTCCCTCCTCCCCTTGGAGTTGCAGTCATATGATTTATTTTGTTTTTTGCTTTTAGCTATGTTATCAGACTGAGCAAGATGGCACCCTTGGGCGGGAAGGGGACCGCGCATGCGCGCTGCATTCCCAAAGGCTTTCTTTGAAAGCTGGGGAAATGCTTCCCACGAGGGTTCCGTCGGCACTGACGTCACCCATATGTGAGGACTGATTCCTGCTGCTCCTGGAGAATACCTGTTACAGGTGAGTAACTACACTATATGTGTCTCATATCCCCTCGTGTTAAATGTATCCCCCAATTGTGTTTTGACCACTTTGATTGAAGGATAAAGTGGTATACAAAACTGTCTAAATAAATAAATATATACATCCTCCTTGTATTCATTTGGCATTCCAGTCACACTCATACTATCCTGCTTATTTATGAACCCTTTCATACTTATACCATTTACATATCCAATACAATGATGTTCTATACTCTTATAAATTTAGCCAAGTTCTTAATGTCTTTCAAGCATCTGTTGTCTTCCTGAGCTCTCCTTGTCTTTGTGCCATTGTGCGGTCTTCCCCTGTTTTGTTACAGGCTGTTCTTCTGAGTCTGGAATGTTGGTTATTTCAGCTTCTTTCATTCCTGCTATTTATTGTTGCACCGTGGACATCCGTCTTGTAATTCTATTATTGGTAAAGGCTAGCCCAGCTGTGCATAACCATTTGTATTTAATGTTCTCTTCCTGGAGTTTCAGTGTATAACCTCTCTATGCTTTCCTACGTTGTATGGTTGCAGTAGCTAAATCCACATATATTGTATCGGTGTGCCCCTTCCATTTGAATTGCCCAGTCTCTCTCATTTGGGCAGCAATCTTTTCTTTAATTTTGTAATCTTGCATCCATATAATGATGTCTCTTGGGCAATCCTCTCTGCTAAGGCCCAATGCTGTGTGCTCTGTTCATTTTTATCTCCAAATGCTCTACTTCCTCTTCAGTTGTCGCCAGTACAGCTCTGCAGATGTCCCGTGCTACTGTTCACAGTCCCGGTATTCCTCTCTTTCAGGAACTTCTTTAATTCTTAGGTTGTTCCTCATTGACCTATTTTCTAGGTCTTCCACTTTGAGCTCCAACTGTTCTTTAGCACTTTCCAGTTTTTTAATGTTTTGGTTTATCCCATTCATTATACCTTGGGCTTCTTCTAATTGCGTTTCCATCTCATCCACCCTCCTTCCAGGCTCTAAGATATCTGCACGAAAGTCCATGATGGTGGTCTCCATATCAGCGTGGAACTCAGCCATTTCTGCCTGCAGCTCCTCAAACCATGCTCGCAGTTCTTCCTTTGTAATTTGTACCATTGTTCCAGCACTCTTGTTGGGCCTTGGATGTGCCTTCCATCTCCACCTCATTATCTCCTGCTGTGGGTTCTCCCCCTCTTTATTTTCACCATGTGGGCCCGTATATACAAAGTCGCACAGGTCTGCCATTTTTTTTTCACATCGCTGCCATGTCTGCCTTTACTTATGCTAGTGTGTATCCTTTTTTTAAAATTTAAGGGTCTTTTTCATTCTTTTTTGTTGCTTAGGGTCCTTTTTGCTCAATTTGATGGGTTTGTCTGGTGGAGCTCAGCTCTTAGCCTTCCATTCGGGTTTGTGATATCACCGGAAGTTGGGAATTTGTTTTAAATAGGTGTTAAAGCCAAGCGAAAGGTCAGAGAAAGCCTTTCAAATTGCTACTTTATCAAACCAAGGGCACTGTGAATCTCCCAAGAAATTAACAGATTACCTTAGAAACACAGGTCTGGGGCCTGAATAGCAAGCCAGCCTTTACTAAGTGTTAGATCCCTCCCACACACTCCAACTTCTGCCCACCCCAGGCATAATCTTAGCTTTATAGGCTCCTAATACTATTAAAGGGGGAAGGATGGTCAAAGTCACTTTCAGGTTCAACTGGTTATCACCAGGAATAGATTAAGGATACCAGCAAAACAGGGAAGTTAGGGTATCCCGACAGTTTCTAGCAAAGATAAAAGTAACTCAGATGTCCTGTAATACAGCATCAAAAGATTCAAAATTACACCTATCAACTGATAACCAGATTAATATGAATAAAATATCACCTCTAAAATGCCTATATGCAAATGCTAGAAGTCTAAAAAATAAACTAAATGAAAGGTTAGATAAGATTGACATCTCAGAGACCTGGTGGAAGGAGGACTACCAATGGGACACTAATACCTGGGTACAATGATAGGGTAGATAAAATTGGTGGAGGAGTTGTGCTCCATGTTAGAGCGTGCATTGAATCACATAGGACTAAGGTTTTGCAGGAAACAAAATACACTGGCTAGAATGAACAGATGGATGATGAAATTCTGAAAGAAATCATAGAAACTAACAAAAGTTACAACACAGTAATAATGGGTGATTTCAATTACTCCGGTATCAACTGGGTCAATGTCACAGCAGCATATGCAAGAGAAATAAAGTTTGTAGATTAAATAAATGACTGCTTCTTGGGGCAGCTGGTCCATGAACCACAAGAGGGGAAGCTATTTTGGATCTAGTCCTTAGTAAAACATAGGATCTGGTACAAGAGATAAGTGTTTTGGGGCCACTTGGCAATAGTGATCATAGCATGATTGCATTTGATTTAATAAATGGAAGAAGGACAGCAAGGAAATCCGCAGTACTACCTTTTAACTTTCCAAAGTGAAACTATGATAAAATGAAGAAAATAGTTAAGAAAAAACTAAAAGGAGCAGCTGCAAAGGTTCAAGATTTACATCAAGCATGGCTGTTTAAAAATACTATTTTGGAAGCCCAGACCAGATGTATTCCATGCTTTAAGAAAAGTGGAAGTCAGGCTAAAAAACTGTCAGCATGGTTTAAAAGTGAGGTCAGAGAGGCTGCTGTTGAAAAAAAAGCATCCTTCAGGAAATGGAAAATGAAGCCTAATGACAAACACCAGAAACAACATAAGCATTGGCAAGATAGTTGCAAAGCATTGGTAAGGTAGGCAAAGAGAGAATTTGAAAATAAGGTTGCTGTGGAAGCAAAAACGCATAATAAAAACGTTTTCAAGTGCATTTGTAGTGAAAAAACCTATGGCAGAGTCAGTTGGAGCATTGGATGATAGAGGGGTAAAAGAGATGCTAAGGGAGGACAAGGCCATAGTGAATAGACTGAATGAATTCTTTGATTTGGTCTTTACTGAAGATGATGTAGGGAAGTTCCCTGTTCCTGAAATAGTATATAAAGATGATGTAGAGGAAGAACTGAAAAAAATATTGATAAACCAGGAAGATGCATTACTACTGTTTGATAAACTGAAGAGTAGCATATCACATGGACTGGATGGTATACTTCCAACAGTGTTGAAATAACTGAAATATGAGATTGCAGACCTACTATCTGTGATCAATCATTAAAATCTGTAGTACCTGAGGATTGGAGAGTGATCAAAGTAGCTCCAATTTTTAAAAAGGGCTCCAAGGGTGAGCCAAGAAACTACAGATTGGTGAGCCTGACGTCAGTACCGGGCAAAATGGTAGAAACCATTATAAGGAACAAAATTACTGAACATATATACCACTCCCATGTTTTAAAGGGAGAAAGCCAACATGGATTTAACCAAGGAAAGTCTCGTCTTACTAATCTGTTATATTTTTTTGAAGGTGTGAATAAACAGGTAGACAAAGGTGAGCCAATTAATATAGTGTATTTGGATTTTCATAAAGCCTTTGACAAGGTCCTTCATGAGAGACTCTTGACAAAATTAAAAAGTCATGGGATTGGAGGCTGTCTGATATTGTGGATCAGGAATTGGTTAAAAGATAGAAAGCAGGGCTAAATGGCCAATTTTTTTCAATGGAGAACAGTAAATAGTGACGTACCCCAGGGATCTGGTCTGGGCCTGCTGCTTAACATATTCATAAATGATCTGAAATAGGCATAACGAGTGAGGTGATCAAATTTGCAGATGACACAAAATTATTCCAAGTTCTTAAAACACAAGAGAATTGTGAAAAGAGGAACTTGATAAATTGGAAGACTGAATGTCCAATGTCAGATGACATTCAATGTGGACAAGTGCAAAATTATGCACCTAGGAACGAACAACCCAAACCACGACTTGGCACCGAAGACATTATGTAATCTAATAGGCAACGAACCACCTAAGCCCACTCTTAGAAAAGGACAATCAAACAAACTAAAGATTCCAAAAGAATTCATAAAAACCCACAAATTAACAAATAACAGAGCCTTTTCCCATATAGCTCCAACCATCTGGAACTCGTTACCAGAGGACTTACGATCACTATCAGAGATAATGGAATTCAGAAAAAAATTGAAAACGTATCTATTTAATAAACACTATAATACCATGGAAAACCCTCCACTCAACCTAGATAAAGGCTAAATACGAACCTACCCACATCAAGCTAATACACCCTACTATAAAGGATAACACTCAAAACTTAAACACTCTACTCCTATGCCTTGATACTCCTACTTGTATATAGTTACAACTGGTATGTTCTGCCTAATGCGGTACAGACAGTACTTCTGTTTAAATTGTTACACACTCTGTTATAGCTGAAATATCCTGATTAGTTGTTGAATCACTGAATTATGCAAGTTAAGATGTTCTTTGTAATAAGTTATAATGTTCAATGTTCTATGTAAAACAAACTCTGCTTTGTTAACTGTTGTTAATTGTACACCGCAACTGATCGCTGGAAGATGCGGTATATAAGTAAGTGTTAAATAAATAAATAATACCATCTTAGAATCCACCACCCAGGAAAAAGATTTAAGTATCATCATGGATAATACGTTGAAACCCTCTGCTCAGTGTGCAGCGGTGGCCAAGAAAGCAAATAGAATGCTAGGAATCATAAGGAAAGTAATGGAGAATAATATTATAATGCCTCTGTATCATTCCATGGTGCAACCGCACCAATTCTGGGCACCATATCTTAAAAAGGATATAGCTGAATTAGAAAAAGTACAGAGAAGAGCAACAAAAATTTTAAAAGAAATGGAAGGATATCCCTAATCCCTATGAGGAGAGGCTTAAAAGGTTGTGGGTCTTCAAGTTGGAAAAGCGACGGCTGAGAGGATATGATAGAGATCTCTAAATTAATGAATGGAGTGGAAGGGGTAAACGTAAATCAGTTTTTTATGCCACACATTGAAGCAACAATGCAACCCATTTAAGACTAATAGAGAAACTATTTTTTTTTTTTACTCAATGCATAATCAAACTCTGGAATTCGTTACCGGAGCATGTAGTAAAAGCTGTTAGTGTAGATGGGTTTAAAAAAGATTTGGACAAGTTCCTGTAGGAAAGGTCCATAAACCATTATTAAAGAGGACTCAGGAAATCCATTGCTTGCCCCGGGACATGCATTGTGGAACATGTGTGCCTCTTTGGGAACCTGCCAGGTGCTTGTGACCTGGATTGGCCACTGTTGGAAACAGGATACTGGGCTTGATGGACCATAGTCTGACCCAGTATGGCATTTCTTATATTATTATGCTTACCTCTTGGCAGTTGGCACTACTACTGTTGCCTCTTCTTTTTTAAACTAAGATAAAACTTTTGTATAGGTCCAACTAGAGATGGCCCCTACCAGTAGGTGGTCCCCCTGGCTTGCTAAATGGTACCTATGCCCCCACAGACAAGCCAGGCTCCCATTGATGCTTGTGATTGGTAGAAAGCATCTTTTTGCTGCTTACTCCATGTATTTCACCAGTCTCCCAATATTCCTTGTGATGTTGCTACCTTTTGATCAGTCTCAGTTAACCTGCTACTTAAGTCTTCCTATTCTAATTAGAGATTTCCAGCTTCCCTACTTGTAAGACGGTTTGCAAGTCTGAAAATCCTGACTCCAGGCACCCAAAGTTTAAATTAATAGTAATTATGATGGTCCTCTTCATTAGCAGGTAAATGTAAAAAAAACTGACACCAGGAGCAAAGATTGAGAAGACTGCCATATAAATACTTAATCAAGAAAGGCACATGTAAACATTTAGTTGTAGAAAAAAAAAAGTGCATTGATCCTGTACAAATCATTGAGAACAAAAAAAAATGAATGCTATAGACAAATTGTTATTTATTGTAAATTATTCTGAATGACTTTTGGATCACTATTGGTGATACATACATACATTTTGTAAATAAAATTAAATAAATTTAGAAAAGTGCTTTTAACAGCACAGAATAAGGTAGAAGCTATCAATCGGCTTACAATCCCTATACTTTCATACATCTTTGGAATTGTCAAGTGGTCCCATAAAGACTTTGAAAAATTAAAAGTAAGAACAAGAAAATTCCTCCATGCCTCTCAGATAATCTATAAGAAGAAATATATTGCAAGAGCTAAAGATGGCATAGGTTTGACAGAAATAGAATACAGATATGGGGGGGGGGGGGAGGAGGATAATTTTATAAAGGTTTTTCTGCACATAAAGCAGAAGGATGCTTTCTTTACTGCAATGCAAATTTTTACATGAACACGAGTAGTAAACATGAGCAATTTAGATCATCTCCAACATACCCTGTCATAGCTTTGAGGTTGATTGCTGTCATGGTATGCACAAAACAAAACTCGGTTGGAGATGTTACCCCAAGAGTTGATAACACCAGGTATTGGTATGCTTCCTGATGGTTCACTGCAGACCATGGCAGATGTACTCTTTTCCCAGCACTGTATAAAATTATACAAAGAACTTGGGAGTTTGTAAGATTTAGACGAGAATTATGATAAGAGCACAGGACAGAAGACTTAGAGACAGAATTTCAGTTCCTTTAGTCACCATTCATTCTGTAAGTTTTCTTGGCACAGACCTGGTTTTCAGACTATTTGGCATATTGCAGCCAGATGGATCATCTTGGATTATGCTTTGTATGTAGTGGCTTTTAGATTTTCTATGGCTAGGAAGCTTCCAAAATAATAATTAAGTAAAACAGCACAAACTTGTTTTGCTCTCTGAAGGTACAAAAATATCACAGCAAGTTCTATTGCATCAATTTTCAAAGGAAGTTATGGGGTCAATATTCAGAAGAGTTTATGCAGTTTGTAGGACCTGCAAACTGCATAAATCCCGCTCAGCTCGATATTCAGTGGCACTAACTGGTTAGTGACGCTGAATATCCCCACAGACTGCCTTGCAAACGTACAGTTAGTTTCGGGATCGTCATGGCAGCTGTCCGACTAGTGCCACTATTCAGACACTAACCAGATAGGGAAGCTACATAAAGTTAGGATAGGGCAATGGTAGTTTGTGATGAAACCGAATATTGAATGCTGGATAGTCTGTGGTGCTGAGTATCCAGTTTCATTTTTGCCCGTAACAGTCAGGCATTTGAGTGACGCTGACCATCGTGAGCTGAATATTGATCCCTATATTTTTAGCAGCTCAAAATATGTCTAACCATGTATAGTGGAGGGGTGAAGAGAGGACAGAGCGGCAGTATTATCCTTCAGCTGCTATCTAGATAAACTATGTAAAATATAGCAATGGCAACAGTCTGCGATTCCCATATATATTCAATGCCACTGACTAAATGTATAGTTGTGCTAAATATTCATATTCATTTAAATGCCAAAGCCAGAGTTTAAATTAAACTATGAAACTGAAAATTATCCACATGTATCATTTGCCTGACTGTTTGAATTAACCAGCATAAAAGCAATAAATCAGAAAAAATCTCTTTTATATGTTCATATACAAAGTGTAGAAATAATACCTTCTGGGGCATGTTTACTAAACTGTGTTAACTGCTACCGTGAGCCTAATGTGAAAATATCACCCAGCAGTAGCAGCTAATGCAGTGAAAATGCAGATATTGCAGGCATGTTTCTGTGATATTTGTATTTCATGTCTTGTAGAGGGGATGGTATCAGGATGTGGAGTAGGCATGCCAATGTTTGGCAGCCACTGTGCGAAAACTTTCCTTCCGATAGCCCATTCATGTCCACAGATACTGCCACCTCAAGAGGGTTGAGTTAGTTGCAATAGCAGGAGTTAATCCCCCCAGGCCCTGATCAGGGACCCCCATGACCATCAACATTGGTGCCATGGATGTACAGATCTGTGACGACAACAATGTCAACCATATGGCCTTTCCCTTCAGCACCAATTTTCCCTCCCTCTGGACAGTTCTCAATCCCCTTAGGGAACTGTCCAGGGGGGATTGGTACAGCCCTGACACAAGACAAACTCTTGGCTAGCAGGGCTGTACCAATGGCTATGCGAGCAGTGTGGCCATACAGGGTGCAAGTACAGAAAGGGTGCTGCTATCATCACTGGGCTTCCAGGAAGCTCAAAAAGAGTGAGCTACTGCACGTGGCTGGGGTGAAGAAGGCACCAGATTTGTTAGTCGCACAGGGCTCATTTCTAGCTTGGTACAGTCCTGCTTTCTAGTCAGTCAGGCCCCCCTAAGCCAACCTCTCAATCAAAAAAAAAATCCCCGCTAGCCAGTCGGGCCCCCAACCTCCCCTCCCCTTCAAAATTCAAAAGCCAGGCTAGCCAGTTGGCCTAAGGAGCCTTCCTAGACCTCCTGACCTCTTCATGCCATTACCTTTGCTAGGTGGCAGCACCACAAGATTGGCTCCATGTTTGTTAGGACCAACGAGGAGGCCAGTAGCACCTTCTGACCTCATTGTCTAGTGGCCACAGGGGGCAGAAGAGGACCTCCCCACTCCTGCCCCCATTTTTTCCGCTCTTCAAAATGGTGGCAATTAAATGCTACTGCCCTAGGAGCTGCCACTAGTGTCCTTGTTGGTATTAACAAACGTGGTGCCAATCTCGTGGTGCTGCCTCCTAGTGTCAGGATGCTATGGGACAGCACTACGTGATTGCTGCCATTCTGAAGAGCAGCAATGATGGGGGCAGGAGCAGGGAGCCATTAGACTACCGAGAATTTAAAGGTAATGGTCTGGGGGAGGGGTGGGAGGCTCAGGCCAACTGGCTAGCTTGGCTTTTGAGTTTGGAAGAGGGGGAGGGGGGCTCAGGAGCCTGACTGGCTGGCTGGGATTTTTGGTTTTTTTTGGATTGTGAGGGAGGGGGGATTAGGGTGCCCAACTGACTAGCCAGGAGTTCTTGTGTCAGGGGTGCACAGATTTCCCCCCTTCCCCTGGACAGTGTCTTAAGGGGATCAGGAGCTATCCAGGGGGGAATCGGTGCTGAAGGTTGGGGCCGCATGGTTAACATTGTCAATGCTGTGGTTTGGTAAATCTGTGGCATTGGCAATGTTGGCAGGTTGAATGGCCTGGGAGGAGTGAATTGATAGCGATCAGGAGGACAGAGCAAGAATTCTCCAGGACCAAGCAGGAAGTCAGTCCTCACATATGGGTGACGTCGGCGCCGACGGAGCCCTCGCGGAGCAATTTTCCCCAGCTTTCAGAGAAAGCCTTAGGGAATTGCAGCGCGCATGCGCGGTCCTCTTCCCGCCCAAGGGTGCCATCTTGCTCAGTCTTCTTTTTTCCGCGGAGCCCTACAGACGTTGCCTGTGAATCCCCGCAGAAAAGTTGATTTTTCTCTATTTTTCTCTATTTTTTCTTCGGTTCGACGCCGGTTCTTTTCCTGCCCGGACTCGCGACGCCGGTTACGAGTCCGTCCTTTATTTCTCGGTTTTTTGTCCTTCGTGACAGATTTCGCGCTTTTTTTCCTTTTTTCCCTGGCTGCCCGGTCGTTCGACCTCGCAGGGGCCCTTTTTCCCCCGATGGCGGCCAGTGGTTTCAAAAAGTGTGACCTCTGTAAGAAACTTATGTCTCTTACAGACACTCATGACTTCTGCCTCCGCTGCCTCGGCCCAGATCATGACCCCATGATCTGCACGCCATGTGGCAAAATGTCCTCAAAAGCCTTGAGGAGTCGGCAGCACCAGCGGGAACGTATCTTCTCTGACTCCGGCCGGGCTCGGACCTCGTCAGAGGCTTCGACGTCTCGGGACTCTGGTCCTGAGCATCGTCAGAGTTCCTCTGAAAGGGGGTCTCCTACCCGGGAGCATCATCGGAAGAAGAAACCCGCGAGGGTGGGATCGGTGGACGCTCCTGGTTCCTCGAGGGCCAGGTCGCATAGCCCCGATTCCCGTCCCGGGTCCTTGGAGTCGGAAAGGCCGTTAAAACATCCTCGACTCGAGGTGGACTTGCCCGCTCACGTAAGTACGGTTGTCCTCGTGGACTCGCCTCCGAAGGACCCGACGTCGGGCCCGACGCCGTCGGGGCCCGAGTCGGGGGCTGCTGGGTCTCCTGAGCTCGGACTCAGGTTGACGGCCTTGAAGTGCAGTTTGTCTGCCTTCTTGGACCAGCAGCGGGCCCTGACCGCCGGGACGTCGACCTCCAAGTCGACCCCGGATACCGCGCCGATCCTCGAGTCCATAAGGGTTCGAGTCGATCCTCGGTCGAGGTCTCCTTCGGCCTCCCGTTCGGGACCGAGGTCGTCGACGCCGACTCCCTCGGCGTCGGGGCGGATGGCATCAGTGCCCGCCCGACCGGAGCCGGTCGACTCCTCCTCCGAGGAGTCGGCCTGGGAATCTGAGGACGAAGAGTCACCTGGTTCCTTTCGGACTCGGTGTGTCCCTTCGGACTCCCCCGAGTCCGAACCTCGGAGACGGTCCCCCCCGGAGGATACCCAGTTCTCGGACTTCGTGAGGGATATGGCCAAAGCCTTGGCCTTCCCTGCGGATCCCGAGGAGGAGCCTCGAGTCGAAGAACTCGATGCCCTCCAATATGACTCTCCCCCGAAGGAGGCCTTTATTGTACCGGTTCCTCCAATGCTGGAACGGCTTCTCTTCCGCATGTGGGAGAGCCCGGCGTCGTCGCCGGTGTTAAGCAAGCGGGTCGATTCCATTTATCGAGTCCGCAACAGCCCCGGGTTCCAAAAGGCACAACTACCGCACCATTCCATGGTGGTGGAATCGGCCATGCATAGACTGAAGAGTCAAAAAATGCACTCCTCGGTGCCCCCTGGTAGGGAAGCCCGAAGCCTGGATGCCCTCGGTAGGAAGTGCTTCCAGGGCTCTATGCTTGCTTGTCGAGTCCAGACATACCAGCTCTACATGGGCATGTATCTCCGAGACCTGGCTAAAGAAATAGCCGGGTTCTCTGCTGGTCTCTCCGACGAACCTTTGCAGAGGTTCCAATCCTTGTCTACTGGCATTCGGGAGTGCTCCAAGTTTATCTCTCGAGCAGCCTATGATGGTTTTGAGGCTTCGGCTCGAGTAGCCGCGGCCGGCATCGGTGGACGCCGCCAGGCTTGGCTTCCAACGTCCGACCTCGAGCCCTGGGTGCAGGACAAGTTGGTTGATGTCCCCTGCCGAGGTGATAACCTCTTTGGCAAGCCCATGGATGAGAAGGCTGCACAAATCGAGACGGAGACTCTCACCAGGACTCGTCTCTCAAGGCAGACCTCTGCTCCTTCTCAAAAGAAGAAGGCCTCGGGGAAAAAGCCCTTTTACCTGAGGAAGGGTGCTGCCTATAAATACTACCCTCAGTATCAGGCCTCCCCAGCTCCCCCACAGGGAAAGCAGGCCAAGGGTCGAGGTAATGGGCCTCGTAGGCAGCCAGCCCCCAAGCCTGCACCACCGGCCCCTGCTCAGCAGGATGGGGGTTTTTGACTTTCTCAGCATAGCCTCTCCCCCTCAGCTGGTTTCTCTCAGCACAGGAGGCCGGCTGGTCCACTTTGCCCACAGATGGACCAACATCACCACAGATACCTGGGTGCTTCAGATAGTTCAAAAGGGCTATCTTCTTCATTTTCACCAGGTACCTCCCTCCTACTTTCCAGGGGAGCCTTCCAGACTCCCTCTGCACAGGGACTTACTCCTTCAGGAGTTAGCAAGTCTTGTTCAGGAACAAGCCGTGGAACCGGTGCCCCACCACCTGAAGGGTCAAGGGTTTTATTCCAGATACTTCCTGATTCCGAAAAGAACAGGAGGCCTCAGACCCATCCTAGACTTACGCAACTTCAACAAGTTCCTTGCAAAGGAAAAGTTCAAAATGCTTACCCTTGGAATCCTGCTGCCCTACCTCCAGCAGGGAGACTGGCTATGCTCCTTAGATCTGAAGGATGCGTATACTCATATCCTTATTCATCCAGACCACAGACAATACCTCAGGTTTGTGGTGGACGGACGCCATTACCAGTACAGAGTACTGCCTTTCGGCCTATCCTCCGCCCCCAGAGTGTTCACCAAATGCCTAGCAGTGGTGGCGGCCTATCTGAGACTTCAGGGTCTCTTTGTGTTCCCATACCTGGACGACTGGCTCATCAGAGCCCAGTCTGCCCAAGAAGCCACTCAGGCTACTCATCGCACGGTGGCTCTGCTCCAGCACTTGGGATTTGTCATAAACTTCGTAAAGTCCACTTTGCTCCCCTCTCAGGATCTAGAATTCATCGGCGCCAGGTTGGACACTCTTCAGGCGTGGGCATTCCTGCCTCTGGACAGGGCCCAAAGGCTCATGGATCTCGCCAGCCGTTTTCACAGCAATTCCCTGGTCTCGGCCAGGCAATTTCTGAGACTGCTCGGCCATATGGCTTCCACAGTCCATGTAACCCCCTATGCCCGCCTGAACATGCGACCTGCTCAGTGGTGCCTTCGCAAACAATGGCATCAGGCCACTGGGAGCCTAGCGGACTCCGTACAGATCTCCGACCAGCTGGTCTCCTCTCTGAGATGGTGGCTTCACCTGCCAAACCTAGTGCTCGGGGTGACTTTTCAGCCCCCTGCACATTCTCAGGTCCTGACGACCGATGCTTCTCTCCAGGGCTGGGGAGCACATTGCCAAGGGACTTGTACTCAGGGTCTCTGGACTCCTTGGGAGTCCGCCCAGCAGATCAACTTCCTGGAGCTCAGAGCCATCCACCTAGCGCTCAAAGCCTTCTCTCACCTGATTTCTCACCAGTCAGTTCTTGTCCAGACAGACAATCAGGTTGCCATGTTCTACGTGAACAAGCAAGGCGGAACCGGCTCCTTCCTTCTCTGTCAGGAAGCACAGAAGCTCTGCTCTTGGGCCGTCCATCGCAACATCGTCCTCAAAGCTGTCTATCTCCCAGGTCAAGAAAACTACCTGGCAGACAAACTGAGCAGGATCCTCCAACCGCACGAGTGGAGATTGGATCCGCTTGTGGTTCAGCGGATCTTTCTCCGGTGGGGCCTCCCCACCATGGATCTGTTCGCCAGTCCTCTGAACCGGCAGCTTCCCAGATTCTGCTCTCGACAGCCGCATCCTCTCCGGGTAGCGGCGGATGCTTTTCTGATTCCATGGTCCACGGGCCTCTTGTATGCCTTTCCACCCATGCCTCTGGTGTCTCGGACGCTCTTCAAAGTTCTCAGAGACAAGGCATCGATGATCCTAGTGGCTCCCCGGTGGCTGAGGCAACCTTGGTTCCCGCTTCTGATGCAGCTGGCAATGGACACCCCTCTTCCTCTGGGGTTTCAGCCCGACCTCCTCTCGCAGGATCAGGGGACGCTCCTGCACCCCAACCTCCGGTCCCTTCATCTGATGGCCTGGCTGCTGAAAGGGTAGTCCTTGCTCCTCTCCAGCTACCTCCAGATGTGGAAGAGGTCGTCTTAGCCTCCAGGAGGCCTTCCACCCGGAAGTCCTACGCTCTTAAGTGGTGTCGGTTCTCCGTCTGGTGTACTCAGCAGTCTCAAGACCCCTTCTCCTGTTCGGCATCAGTGGTCTTGCAGTACTTGCTTTCTCTGTCCAATCTTGGCCTTAAGTCCAACTCGGTCAAGGTCCACCTCAGTGCTCTTTCTGCGCATCACGTGCCGGTGGATGGTAGACCTCTTTCCAGCCACCCTCTGGTGGCTCGTTTTCTCAGAGGCCTCCTTCTCCTTAAACCACCTTTGCGCCCGCCAGCCCCAAACTGGGATCTCAATGTGGTTTTACAGCGGCTTACCTGTCCGCCTTTTGAGCCTAGGGCTACCTGTCCTCTTCGTTTTCTTTCCTGGAAAACCTTGTTCTTGGTGGCCCTCACTTCTGCTAGACGCGTTAGTGAGCTACAGGCCCTGGTATCTGCTCCTCCTTACACTAGGTTCTACAAGAACCAGGTAGTCCTACGGACTCACCCTAAGTTTCTTCCTAAAGTGGTTTCCCCTTTTCACATCAACCAGGAGGTGGTACTTCTGACTTACTTTCCCAGGCCACACTCCAGCCGAGCTGAAATGGTCCTGCATACCCTGGACTGTAGAAGGGCGCTGAACTTCTACCTTGACCGTACGCGGGAGCACCGAAGGGCTGTTCAGCTCTTCGTGTCTTATGACCCCAACAAGTTGGGCCCTGTCTCCAAGCGTACTCTGTCCATCTGGATTGCGGACTGCATCGCTTGGGCTTACGAGGCTGCGGGCCTCGTGCTGGAAGGTAGAGTCACCGCTCATCGTGTTCGGGCGAAGGCTACGTCAGTGGCTTACCTCCGCTCTGTTCCGTTGGCAGACATCTGCCGGGCCGCTACTTGGTCTTCAAGCTAGACTTTTGTAGCCCATTACTGCCTGGAGAGGGAGTCCCGCAGGGACAGTGCTTTCGGACAGGCAGTCCTCCGTAACCTCTTCGAGGTATAGGCAACTCCTACCCTCCATCCCGGATGTTGGGCTACCGGTTGGAGACGTATTCAGAGAAGATTCCTTCCTTCTGTGCTGCTGAGCTAGAGGGAGCTCATTTTTGTGCTTAGGGTCTCCGGTAGCCTTAAGCTTGGGAGTCCCATATGTGAGGACTGACTTCCTGCTTGGTCCTGGAGAAAACGTAGTTACTCACTTGTAACAGGTGTTCTCCAGGAGCAGCAGGAATCAGTCCTCACAACCCTCCCTCCTCCCCTTGGAGTTGCAGTTATATGCTTTCGTTTTTGCTAATTTTTGCTGTCTTTTAGCTATGTCATCCGACTGAGCAAGATGGCACCCTTGGGTGGGAAGAGGACTGCGCATGCGCGCTGCAATTCCCAAAGGCTTTCTCTGAAAGCTGGGGAAAATTGCTCCGCGAGGGCTCCGTCGGCGCCGACGTCACCCATATGTGAGGACTGATTCCTGCTGCTCCTGGAGAACACCTGTTACAGGTGAGTAACTATGCTTTCTGTCCACCCTGTCCTCCCCTTGCACTTATCATAGATGCCATGATCCCTGCATCAGCAGGCACCATGCGACTTTCCCAGGAAAAGCTGGAAATGCCCCCTGCAGAAACCACAGGGCTTTTGCAGCTATCACATTTTAGTAAGAATGCCCTTCCGAGTATGTCCTGCTTATTCCTCTTGTCTGGCTGCAAGCTAACTATGCAATGTACTGTCTTATTCTTTGGAGGATTTGAGCAGCGTAGTGATCCATTTCCATGGGTGCTTTCAGTCATGTATGCACAGTCTACAGGGAGGATTCAGAAAGAGAGCTGTTACTTACCAAACAGGGAAGGAGTCACCGCTGGAGAGTGAAGTAGATAGCTATGAAAATAGTGCATAAATTACCATGCCTACAAAAAAATCACTGCCATGCTTGTGTACTCTCACTGTAAGTCTACAGGTGTAGTGCAGCAGTAAACATGTAAATATTTATTTATTTATTTACATTCTCTTATATACCGCGCTATTCTGCATCAGTGCGGTTTACATTGAACAAACTGAAATTACATTGAACAGGGCATTATAACTTGGAGATAACTATTTTACAGGGAACATGGGCTATGGAGGGTTAAGTGGCTTGCCCAAGACCACAAGGAGCACCTGTGGGACTAGAAACCCCAGTCCTTCCAGCCCAAGGTTGCTGTCCTCTAGTGGGATTTGAACCCCCGACCTTCCGGCCTGAAGTACCTTTCCCCAACCACTGGGCCACTCCTCCACTCCACTCAAATAGGAGCCAAGATGTTCCTGTGATAACTAAAATAAAAATAGGAAACATTCCTTTTTCCAGTAGAACTGTACAGATGTGAAAGTTACTACTACTGAGCATTTGTATAGCACTACAAGTCGTACACAGCACTGCACAGACATGTAAGAGACAGTCCCTGCTCATCAGAGCTTACAATCTAGTCAAGACAGACAACACAGAAGGTGTAGACAGGGATAAAACAAGGGGGGAAGGTAAAGAAACAAGGGGATCAGATGAGTCAAGATCCAAAAGCAGCAGCGAAGAGGTGAATTTTCAGCCTGGATTTGAAAAGGGTCAGAGAAGGTGCCTGGCGTACAGACACAGGTAGTTTGTTCCAGGCATAAGTTGCAGCAAGATGAAAGGAACAAAGTCTGGAGTTAGCAATAGAAGAGAAGGGCACAGATAGAAGCAGTTTGCCAGAAGAGCTGAGTTCCTGAGAGGGGGTGTAAGGAGAGAGAAGAGAAGAAAGGTAGTGCGGAGCTGCAGAGTGAATGCATTTATAGGTCAGCAGGAGAAGTTTGAACAGAATGTGGAAACGGATAGGGAGCCAATGAAGCGACTTGAGAAGAAGGGTAATATGGGCATGACTAGGCTGGCGGAAGATTAGCTGCGCAGCAGAGTGTTGGAACAGATTGAAGGGGAAACAGATGATTCAAAGTTAGAGATAATGAAAGATAGAAAACAAGATAATTGATGCATGTGGAATGAGGTATTGGAGAAGATTGTGCACGATTCCATGGATGATAGGGGTGTGCACACATCATGGCTTATTTAGTTTGTTTCAGCACCCAAAACATTCTTGCGCACGCAGATTGCTTGGGTGCATGCATACCCATGAATTTATGTGTGAACAATTAATTTGGTGCACAAAAAGTCGTAGCACATAATTAAGACAAATATGTGCAAAATCACAAAATAAAAACCTCACAAAAATGGCAAAAAACTCATCTAAAACAAAGACAGACTGAATTTTTTTGGCTGTGTACATTCTAAATAGAAAACAAATAGAACTGATCAGTTCTGGGGCAAATAAAGCCTACTCATCCTTTTGAGGGCATGATTCAAGAACAAAAACTGATATTCTCTGACATGATTTTGACAAACTTGCACAGAGAAGATGATCATGTTTAGTGAAATGTAAAAAAACGTGGAGGACAGAAAACCTAGTGGACAGTTGTATTCAAGGAAGTTACTAATACATCTGCAACAGTTTGGAAAGCAGTTAATGATGGGCCTGGACCATCCTGTAGATATGTAGTCGGCAGGGTCATCAGCTGCTGACACAGATTAGATGGAATTTTACAACAAAGTCACTTGGCCATCATTTTCAATTTCCTGAACATCTTTAAGAGGCTAGTTTTCAATGTAATACATCTGTGGCACATGTTGGCACCAAAACTACATGTACAGTGACTTACAATTAAAATCAAATGGTAGATGATTCCAGAGTTGTAGGCAATTAAAATAATGTTTCCCTCAAATTTGAAGTGATTTTATGCCTGTTTTATTTCAGCAAAGCTGTCTTCTGACCTGTTTGGTGTTCTTAAGTGCTTATTACACTTACCGTGATATCTCTGCTAAAGCTCTTCTTTGGCACATTATGTACCAAAGAAAAAATGCCCATCAGGCTTGTCCTCTGAGTGTAGCAATGAATCGGCTGTATGTACATTAGGATTATAATCTGACTCTCACACCAGTAGGAAGTTAAAACAATACTTGGGACCTGTTGAAAATGCACTATAAGAATATAAGAAACAAAGGAACTGCTATACTGGGTGAGACCAAAGGTCCATCAAGCCTGGTATCCTGTTTCCAACAGTTGCCAGCTCAAGTCACAAATACCTGACTTATCCCAAAAGTAGCCAGTTCCATTCTACTCATCCTCAGGGATAAGCAGTGGTTTTCTCTTTAAAAAGACATTTTTAAATGGTCAGTTATAAAGTTGCCCTCTTGGATAGCTGTTGCTAGCAATTTACTTGAGGGGTCATTCCGAGCCGTGTTTAGAAGGGATGGATGCCCATCCCTGCTAAATGCCAGGACCATATCCCCTGCCCAAAGCTCCCTGAACGTACATAGAGGATGTACGGGGAGCTCCGGATGGGGGCGGGTCAAAGGAGGAACGAGGGTGGTGGTGGGCGGGGATGCGACCCCAAACATACGGGGCTGATCCTGAGGTTTGTCCTGTATGTCTGGGGTTGCCAACATGGATGGGGGACTTATTCCACCTCAAAGGTGGAATACGTCCCCAGGACGGCAGCACAGGGCCAGTTGAGTGGGGCGAGGGGGTGCAGAAGCTGCCCTGCAGCCCGACCCTGCCTTTGGAAGGCCGCATCAGGGGTCGGACTGCGGTGGAATGAACTATCTCCAGGAACAAGCAGGAATGAGTCTTCACATATGGGTACGTCGGTACCGACGGAGCCTGCACGGGAACGCTGCCCAGCTTCCAATCAGAAAGCTTTTGGCAGCATCCCTCGCGCCTGCGCGCTGACTTCCCGCCTTCTCCAGAGCCTCTCTTCAGTTTTCGTTTTTCCGCGGAGCTGGCAGGACGTCCTCCTGTCACCGCAGAAACTTTTCTTGTTAATTTCTTTAATTACTTTAGTTTTTTGTTTTCTTGTGATCGCGGCTGTATTTCCCGCTGCCACCGGTATCGCCGGTGGATTTTTGACTAAATTCTGAGAAACTTTTTCTTCAGTTTTTTGCCTTAACTTGTTGGGCCTACCAGGCCTCTTCATTATGGAGCCTTCTTTTCCTAAGAAGTGCATTCGATGTAGAAACACCTGTTTCTTTTTAGACACCAATAGTTGGTGTCTCAACTGTGTGGGTCCTGACCCTTTTTCCCCTGACTTGTCAGGGGATAATTTTGTGAGGAAACCTTCACTCTTTAGAGTTTCCCTCGATACCGTTTTTTCCTCGGCAGTGAGGGTACCCGGTTTCTCTACTTCACAGGATCAGGTAACCCACAAACAGTCTGTTAAGACTAGTCAATGCTTGAGTGGTATGTCCCATGCCCAGCATGGTGACGGCTCCGGTCTTACCCTCAAGAATCCATTGGCATTACCCCTGCGGGAGTCTTCGGGCTCCAAAGCGTTAAAGGGGTTTCAGGTTGTTCCTGGGGCTCACCCCTCACAGAACATACCTGAGCCATGCGCGGGGGTGGTATCCGCTTCGAGCGGTACCGAGCCTCCGGCATCGACACCGGTGTCGAGTGTTCCACTCTTCACCAGGGATCGTCATCGGGCATCCTCGGTACCTTCGGGACCGATCGATACGCACCGCATTGACATCTCTCAATCTCAGCCATGCTCCGGGACGGTACCGGCATCGATCGGTTCCGATACCCTGGCATCGGCATCGAGGTGGACCGCCTTACCCTTGGCAAGGGGGTGTTATCGGGTATCCTCAGTACCGTCGGTACCGATCGATGTAACCCAGGCTGCCGTAGTGGTATCGGCATCACCGATGCCGCCACCGGCGTCGGAACCCTCGCGACATGCATCGATAGTCTCGCTTTCTTCGATGCCGAGTCTTGAATCGATATCTAGTCTCGAGGACTGGGTACCGACACGTCCCGGAATCGACTCCTGTCGTTTCCAGATGGGCAGTTCCGAAGATCCTAGCCATAACTCTCTCATGATCTTGGTACCACTGCAGCAGTCCCCGATGGCAACTTCAACTGCTAATCCTCTATCAGTATCGATGTCTATGCCTGTTCTTGCACCGATGCCTAGTTTGGAACCGATACCTGGCATTGATGCAGTACCCACTGCCTCTGTTAACATGCCAGTATCCCTGTCCATCTACTAGGTCTCTTTCTTTAGCCTTACCAGGGATAGTTCCCATAGGAGATCAGTCTTTTCAGGCTTTTCTCCGGGATATGGCAACCTTTCTTAATATATCTATCCCTGGTTGTGATGCTACTCATGGCTCACCGGCACAAATGGAAAATATGATGCTTCCTTTACATCCTGCTCTGCAGGATCTCCTTCTGAGGCTCTGGAAATCGCCCTTACGACTTCCTCTAGTTTCTACAGCCATTGAGGTTCGGTACCGGGTGCCACCCTCTCCAGGGTTTCAAAAGCCTCAACTTTCTCATCGTTCCCTTGTAGTGGAATCAGCACTGAGGAAAGTTAAGAGCAAGAAGAAGCATTCTTCTCATCCGCCAGGTCGTTCTTCAAGAACACTCGATGCTTTTGGTCGTCAGGCCTTCCAAACCTCTATGCTGGCCTCCAGAATTCTTTCATATATTTTTCACATGAGTCTAACACTCCAGGAAGTCACAGAGCAATTGTCTCTTTGACCCCTTTTTTACCAGAGCCCAAGGCTACTGATTATTCCTTGCTTATCAATCACAGCCGGAATATATCCTGGTTCCTGTCTCGTGCTTCTATAGACTCTTTTGAGTCCGTTAGCAGATCCTCTGCTATTGCTATTGCAGCACGTCACAGAGCCTGGCTTGAAGCTTCAGACTTGAGCAGATGGGCACAAACTATACTGGCTCATTCTCCTTGTACAGGAGAAGGTCTCTTCAATAAGGAGGCTTTACGTCAGGTTGCTCAATGCTCCACTGACTCTCCTTCCACTAAAAACCATTCTAAGCCACCTCCTTCTTCAAGGGGTAGGAAATGTCCTACCAAACCTTCTTTCCCTAAGAAAAGAAAGTTTCATTCATCTCCTGCCCATCTTTCGGCTGTACCTAAACAAGGGACGCCTCAGCCTGGTCTGAAGTCCTCCAGCTCTGGCCAGTCTCAGCATTCCCAGCAACCATAAGGGCCGGGAATTGTAACCTACAGTTCACTTCTACCCATTAGAAGTTTATTCACTGTGCTTTTCTTTTTCAGTGTACTAACCTGTCGAAAATATTTTGTTCAGGGACTACAGACTCTCCAGAAGAGCAGTTGCAACTATCCCCTGATAGTTCTGTCCCAACTGAACATTTTTTCCTTCAGTTGACTTACCCTATGGGTACGTCACCCTCAAATTACTACCCTCTCAACCGGGTTTTTTTTTTTTCCCCTGACTGAGGAGTACCATACTGAAAAGCTTCTCTAGCAAGCTCATTCCTCAGACAAGGAGAAGGGATATCCCCTCTCTTTTCCTGTCTGTTTTTCTTTATTGGGCACAGGACAATCTCTCTGCTCTTTCCGTCAGCAGCTGTGCCTGCAGGAGTTACAGTAATAGTATTACTGGTAATTTTTCCAAGTTCCAGTCCCTTGTTCAAAAATTTCTCTAGCCTCAGTAGTGATTCCAAGCTATTCGTCATCTATCTTGGATCCTCCTACTCGTTTAGGCTTTCTCACATTATTCTAACCATCTCCTCTCCTAGGATATGGCAACACACCTGACTTCAGTCAGTTTGTCCCATCTCTCTCCTGCACAATGCTCTCTGCAGTCTTCAGAGAAGCTTTCTACTATGAGGGCCTTGCTATAGAGCATTGACCTTGTCTCTGAAGCTTCTCTATTATTAGGGAAAAGCTTATAAACCCTTCCCATGCCTGTGAGGGTTCTCCACACCCTCTAGCCTGGGGTGTTAACACGAGATATCAGTTCTTCTGCGTGAAAATCCAAGGCTGATGTTTACGCATGCTACCTCTGGGTCCCTCCAGTAGGTCCCTCTGGTATCTTCTTCTGCGTTTCTGCACATCTGTCATGTCAGTGTTCTGTGGAACTCCCGCCTTGTTCCTTACAGATTCATATGATCATCTGTTTTCACGCGAACATCACAGTTATCTTGTTGGATTGCCTTCCTGCATCCCTCAATCCACGGAAATAGATTCTCTATACATATCCCAAGTGGGTTCACCCTCTTGTAGAGCGCAGAATCTTTTTCTTTTATATTCCCCATGTACAATTATGGGGCTGAGTGGTAGACATGTATCTTCAACCTGTTGTCTTGTATGTAGCATCTCCATATATGTCTACATACCTATATCATTACTCTGGTGGTGCAAAACCATGCCCCACAAATGTATCTATATTTGGGTATATCATATATATATATTCCATCCACATATATATATCTATATATATGTGTCTGTTGAGGGGCTTCTTAAGGGTTGATATGTCTTACACACTATCACCCTTACTGTCTATACTAAATGTTTTACCTCCTAGAGGTTTTAGACAATCTATCGCCCTACTTCACATACCATATTATGATGCAGAAATTGTTAGGCACCAATAACCATTCTGGTGCTAACATCTTCCATTTTTTCTTTAAGTCCTTGAAGCATCAAGCTTCAATATTTTTCCTATCTCTCGCCAGCTAGGAAAAACAGTGTACATCTTTATCTTTGAGTACACAGCTGTTCTCCTTGGGAATAGGGGTTTTTTCCAGTTCCCCTCTTCCTGCCAGGACTGGGCTAGTTCTCCAACTCCGTCAGTCTTCTTCCTTTAGTCCTCAATGTTAATGACCTTATGCCTAAAGGAGTTTTCAGCTTTTTTCCATAAAGCTTTCCATTGAAGACCTGACGTCTAATCCTACCCAGTTGACACCTGGATCGTCTACTACCTCCAGGTCTGGACCTTCATCCTCACTACTGGGAGGTCACCTTGAAGATTCCGCCACTGCTTATCCAGTAGACTCCATCCTGCTTCCTACTTCCTACAATACAGTAGGTAAGCTGCATATTTTAAGTGTACATTAAATGTGTTTAATGCTACTCATCATATATACCAAGGACTCCTGTAGTCTGTAGGACCCTCTAGTCCTTGGCTATGCTGTTTCTTTCCTCACAGCTCCTTTATTGTCAACTCCTACCCTTCATCCCACATTGGATGCCGGGGATTCCTGGAGACAAAATGCACCCCTGATCCAGGCTCTTGCATTTTTATGGGATCTCCCCCTGGCATCTCCAGCTAGGGAGTCCCCATATGTGAAGACTCATTCCTGCTTGTTCCTGGAGATAGCACAGTTACTTACCTGTAACAGGTGATCTCTGGGAACAGCAGGAATTAGTCTTCACAACCCTCCCACCTCCCCTAGGAGTTGCATCTCTTTATCTTCTTCTTCCTTTTCTCTCTCGCCTTTGTCTCAGCTTTGAAACTCAACTGAAGAGAGGCTCTGGAGAAGGCGGGAAGTCAGCGCGCAGGCGCAAGGGATGCTGCCAAAAGCTTTCTGATTGGAAGCTGGGCAGCGTTCCTGTGCAGGCTCCGTCGGTACCGACGTACCCATATGTGAAGACTAATTCCTGCTGTTCCCAGAGATCACCTGTTACAGGTAAGTAACTGTGCTTTATGGTGGTGGCTGGGGATCACAGCTCCTTAATGGAGCTGCGGTGCCATGGCAACAGAACACCATGGCACCACAGCTCCATGCAGGAGGCGGGGCAGGCCTGTGCGGGGAAACGATGGGATGTCCGACAGCACCGAATCGGGAGATGGCTTGCCCGTCCAGGCACAAGCCAGCCATCTAGACCCGATTCTTATCCCATGGGCATGTCTAGCTCTTGTGGGCTCAGAATTGGGGACTAGGCTGGCCCGTCCAGATCCTGGACGTCCGAGCAGGCAGGACATTCCCCCTTCAGAATTGGAGCCTTTGCCTATTGTTTCGTTTATTCAACATTTGATATACCATTTTGTTAACCCACACAGGATAATACAATATGGTTTACAACAAAATCATAAGAAAATACAAGAAATTACAACATCATCGAGTTAAAAGAAAAAATTAATAAAATGAAAGAAAATCTAACTTACCATAAGGGAAAACCAACACTGTCAACCATTTCATTCAAGTATTCTAAGTGTGTTAAGTATTTTTAGGGGGAGACCCAAAAGCATGATGAAAAAATGTGTTTTCAATGCAGATTTGAATTTAGTATGGTTTGTTTCTCATCTCAAGTAGGGGGAAGAGAATTCTAAAGGACAGGGTCATAACAGGAAAAAGTAGTTTTGGTAGTTGTATCCAATCCTATTTGCTCAAAATAGTCTTATAGAACTAAATGGAATAAGAACTGAGGAAAGAGTGCAGAACATTAGTATGTAAGACTTTATGAATTAGAGTGCAGATTTTGAAACAGATATGATATTGTAATGGTAGCTTCCTTAGCGTCTCTCCAGGCTAGTCCTGAAACTGTGGGTCTTGCTCCTCCTCCAGCAGCTTTGGAGACTGAGAAACGTCACTTCTCTTGATGTCACCAGTACTAGTACCCTGGATCCGCCTCCTGAGATCAGTGTTCTCAGTCTCCAAGCAGCTTGGAGGTCTGGTGAGCCCCAGGTTAGGGCTCACTTTGAGGAGCAATTAAGTAGTGAGGTTTTAAAGGTTTTTTTTGGGAACCTAGGATGGGGGGGGGGGTTACTGATTTCAGATCAGTAGCGGTGCTGAGTTGCTTATTTCTTTCTTTATCTCAGCTCTTCATTCTCTGCTTTCCCTCCCCCCCCCCTTTTTTTGGCACTGCTACCTTCCTCCTGGTTGTTTGAGGGGCTCGTTTTACAGGAGGTGGTGAGAAGGTGTGCTGTCCTTCGGTTCCCGATCCCACTCATTTGGGTGAGGAGCCGACGAGAAGGAAGCTCGGGGCAGCTGCACGCGAGTCTGTCAGTCTATGGCCGAAGTTATTGCCAGCAGTGCTGGGAAGGCTGAGCGAAGGACAGGAGACAGTGCAGAGCCCGAGCGCCAAAGCCGCAATCACGGCTGAGCGCTACGGCACTGGATGCCCCAAACGGAGAATCCTAGCAAAGGTAAGGGGCTGGGGGCGTCAATTTTGGTGAAATTCCTCGGCGGTTCTCGGGCCGCGTGGGAGCTGGCGGTAGGCCATGCGGCGAAGGAAACGCGCGCGCACGCGGGAAAACCGGCTCTGTGGAAAGGCAGTTTTGGTTTCGGCTCCTTTTTCGGTCGGGTAGCCTCGTTTGGCTTGGGACTTGTTCGTTTTTGGATCAGAGCAGTAAGGGGGTTCCGTTCTAAAAAAAAAAAAAAAAAAAAGAGAAGTCTTTAATTGCGACTGGTTGAGAGTTTGGCAGTAAGGGCTGTGGGGCTGTAGGACACAGCGGACCTTTCTTCTGCTTCAGGCGGCATGCCATCAAAATCTCTCTGCTTGATATGTGGATCTAAGAGAGGGGCTGTTTCTGAGACAGGTGTCTGCAGGAGCTGTTGCAGGGAAGCAGTCTCAATGGAGCACGGCCTGACGGAGAGTGGCGAGAGCCCAAAGGAGGGGCCCTCGGGCCTCTCTGAGCCAAAGGTGCTGGAGGAATCTTCCCAGGGGTCAGTGGCAGGTCCATCTTCCTTTCAGGGGAGCCAGGTCTCGCAGGGGCAGGTCCCAGGGGGGTTAGAAGCCATCTTTTCCCCGCACTTTGTCTCCCTCATTCAACAAGTGTTTGCGGGGGCGCAAGGTTCCCCCTCCCCTTGTCCGACAGAGGGGTTTGGGGGAAAAGCGTCCGGGTCCTTCTCTGAGCCTCGGTGCTGCCGGAAGTCCAGCGAAGAGACTGCGGCCTGGTAAGGAACTGTCCGGTCGGTCCATGTCATCCGAGTCGGTGGAGTTGGAGGACCTAGGGCAGGACTTGGAGTTAGAGGAGGACTTGGAAGAGGGGGAGAGTCCCGAGCAGGAAGATCAGGCCCGGGTTGTTCGGATTTTTCGAAGGGAGGAGTTACCGGTGCTTATATCTGAGACGCTTAAGGCGCTTAATATGCCCACTGCGGTGCAAACGGAGGAGACCAAGTTCGAGGATCCCTTGTTGCAGGCCTTTCGGAAGACTCAGGTTTTTCCTATGCATAGAGTGTTTAAGGAAATGATACAGGGTGAATGGGATGTGCTGGAGTCCAGGCTGAAAGGTTCTCGCATGATGTCCCGCTTCTATCCTCTAGCTGACCAGGATCGTGAGTTGTTGAAGTCTCCTAAGGTCGATGCCGCGGTTTCTGCAGTAACAAAGAAAACCACTATTCCGGTTGAAGGGAGTGCGGCGCTGAAAGATGCGCAGGACCGGAAATTGGACACATTGTTGAAGCAAGTTTTTGATGTTAGTGCGCTGTCCCTCCAGGCATCCATTTGTGGAGCTTGGGTAGCCAGGGCTTGTCTGCGGTGGGCCCAGGGTCTACAGGCGGTGGATGTGGCGACAGAGGCGGCCAGGATGGAAACGGGGGCGGCTTATCTGGCGGATATACATTATGATCTAGTTAGAGGGTTGTCCAATAGTATGGCGTCGGCGGTAGCGGCCCGACGATATCTGTGGTTACGGAATTGGTCGGCGGATTCTTCTTCGAAGTCGCGACTTAGTAAGCTGCCGTTTAGAGGAAAGCTTCTGTTTGGAGATGACCTGGACAAACTGGTCAAGGATTTGGGGGAGTCGAAAGGAGGCAGGCTCCCCGAAGATAAGCAGAGGCAAGGTCGCGCGGGCCCGCCAGCCAAAGGGCAGCAAAGGGAGTTTTGACGTTTTCGTTCCCCGAGATTTGGTCAGCCGCAAAGGGGACGGTTTCCTTTTCGTAGCCAAGGGTTTCGAGGTTTGAGGGGCAAACAGGGGGTTTGCGTCCTCTTCGGCCTCCAGTTCCCGCAAGTCGCAATGAAGCTAGTGGGGTCCAGGCGGGGCTGGAACCGATAGGAGGTCGATTGCGGAGATTTTACCCTGCCTGGGCCCAAATCACGTCCGATCAGTGGGTGCTGGAAGTCATCCGCGAAGGGTATGCATTAGAGCTTCACCGGCCCGTGGCGGATTCTTTTGTAATGTCCCCGTGCAAAGCACAGTTCAAGTACGCGGCGGTAGAGGAGACTCTGAACCGCCTGCTTTCCCTCAAGGCGGTGGTTCCAGTACCTACAGACCAATGCGGCTGCGGTCGTTACTCCATTTATTTCGTGGTGCCGAAGAAAGAAGGAACATTTCGGCCGATTTTGGATCTCAAGCGCGTAAATCGCTGTCTAAGGGTGTCTCATTTTCGGATGGAGACGTTAAGGTCGGTCATAGTAGCGGTGCGCAGGGGCGAGTTTTTGACGTCGCTCGATTTGTCGGAGGCGTATCTGCACATTCCCATTTGTCAGGACCATCAAAAGTTCTTAAGGTTCGCGGTCCCGATGGGACACTTTCAGTTCCAAGCCTTGCCGTTTGGCTTAGCGACGGCGCCACGAGTTTTCACCAATGTGATGGTGGTGGTGGCTGCGGCGTTGAGAAAGCAAGGAATTCTGGTGCATCCTTATCTGGACGATTGGCTGATATGGACCAAATCCAAGGAGGAGAGCGAGTCAGCCACGAGCAGAGTGGTGGCGTTCTTGGAAAGCCTCGGTTGGGTGGTCAATCGGACCAAGAGCAGGTTAACGCCCTCCCAGTCCCTGGAATATCTTGGAGCACGGTTCAACACGAAAGGGGGGCAGGTATTTCTTCCACAGAGTCGAGCGCAAGGTCTAAGGCGTCTGATTCGCAAGTTTCTATGCAACTTGTGTCCGACGGCCTGGCAATACCTGCAGGTGTTAGGCACCATGGCGGCGACAATAGAGGTGGTGCCCTGGGCGAGTGCGTACATGAGGCCGTTACAGAGAGCGTTACTGCGGCGGTGGTCCCATCAGAATGACAGTCTCGCTCAGCGGTTACCCTGTCAGCCGGAGATACGTCTCTCCCTGCTATGGTGGTTGCGGGCGGAGTCGTTGGAGAAAGGGATGCCGTTGGAGGTGCCGGTTTGGGTCCCCCTAACGACGGATGCCAGCTTGTCCGGTTGGGGAGCGCATGTCCAGGGCAGGTTCGCACAGGGCGTGTGGTCCGTGCAAGAAAAGACGTGGTCCATCAATCGGTTAGAATTGCGAGCGGTGGTGCTGGCGCTAAGAGCGTTCCGGGAGTGCCTACGCGGGAAGGCCATAAGGGTCTTCTCCGACAACGCGACGGCGGTGGCCTATATCAATCGGCAAGGGGGGACCAGCAGTCAGGTGCTGGAAAGCGAGGCCGACCAGTTGTTCGTGTGGGCCGAGAGGTATCTGTTGGCATTGTCAGCGGCGCATGTCGCAGGAGTGGAGAATGTGGAGGCCAACTTCCTCAGTCGGGTAGGAGTAGATCCGGGGGAATGGGCCCTTCACCCGCAAGTGTTCAAGATGTTAGTGAGGCGCTGGGGCGTTCCAGTCATGGATCTAATGGCGACCTTTCAAAATGCAAAAGCCAGTCAGTTCTTCAGCAGAAGGCAAGAGAGGATGTCGGAGGGCTTGGACGCCTTGATTCAGCCATGGCCGGAAGGTCATCTGCTCTATGTGTTCCCGCCGTGGGTCTTAATAGGCAGGATCCTGCAGCGCATCGAGATTCACAGAGGAGCAGTAATTTTGATCGCACCGGATTGGCCGAGGAGGCCATGGTATGCGGATATGGTCAGAATTCTCGGGGACAAGCCTTGGAGGCTACCAGTTCGGAAAGACCTGTTGCTGCAGGGCCCTCTGTTGATGCCTCAGGTGGATCGGTTCTCGCTTATGGCTTGGCTATTGAGAGGGCAAGGTTGTTAGCGAGAGGGTATTCGTCAGCGGTAGTCTCTACATTGTTGAAAGCTCGCAGAAGGTCAACGTCGTTGACGTATGTTCGTGTTTGGCGAGTATTCGAGGAGTGGTGTAAGGTCCGCAAAGTCTTAGCTTTAAGAGCTTCGATTCCGCAGATATTGGCGTTTTTTCAGGATGGATATGAGAAAGGATTAGCGGCGGCATCTCTAAAGGTGCAGTTGGCAGCGTTGTCTTGCTACCGAGGAAAGATCGGTGGGCAGGTGATTGGCGGACACCCGGATGTCAAACGATTTCTGAGGGCGGTGGTACTATTGCGGCCGCCCCGTAGGCAGTTGGTCCCACAGTGGAACCTGCATTTGGTTTTGGAGGTTTTGGTGCGAGCGCCGTTTGAGCCTTTGTCAAGGGCGTCATTGAAGGATTTGACCTTAAAAGTGTTTTTTCTGGTGGCAATTGCTTCTGCCAGGAGAATTTCGGAGCTACAAGCTTTATCCTGTAAGGAATCCTTTCTGGTTTTTAGTGAGTCCAAGGTGGTGTTAAGGACAGTGCCATCCTTTCTCCAGGACCAAGCAGGAAGTCAGTCCTCACATATGGGTGACGTCAGCGCCGACGGAGCCCTCGTGCGGAGCATTTCCCCAGCTTTCAAAGAAAGCCTTTGGGAATTGCAGCGCGCATGCGCGGTCCCCTTCCCGCCCAAGGGTGCCATCTTGCTCAGCCTTCTTTTTTCCGCGGAGCCCGACGGACGTAGTTCGTTTTTCCCCGAGGAAAAAGTTAATTTTCCCTGTTTTTTCTCTTTTTTCTCCGGTTCGACGCCGGATCCTTTTCCCGCTCGGACCGATACGCCGGTATCGAGTCCTTTTTTCTCTTTTTCATTTTTTGTCCTTTGTGACTGGCATTCGCGCCTTTTTTCTTTTTTCCCTGGCAGCCCGGTCTTTTGACCTAGCAGGGGCCCTTTTTCCCCCGTTGGCTACCAGCGGGTTTAAGAAATGTGATCGGTGTAAGAAACTTATGTCTCTTACCAACACTCATGACTGCTGCCTCCGCTGCCTCGGACCCGATCATGACCCGATGATCTGTGGTCCGTGTGGCAAAATGTCCTTGAAGGTGTTGAGGAGTCGGCAGCACCAAAAGGATAGGATCTTTTCTGACTCCGTGTCCGGCTGGGCCCGGACCTTGTCAGAGGCCTCAACGTCTCGGGACTCCGGCCCCGAGCAGCGTCGGGGTTCCTCTGAGCGGGGGTCTCCTTCGCGGGAACATCGCAGGAAGAAGAAACCCGCGAGGGTGGCGTCGGTGGACGCTCCTGGTTCCTCGAGGGCCAGGTCGCATAGCCCCGATAGCCGTCCCGGGTCTTCGGAGTCGGAGAGGCCTGCCAAGCATCCTCGTGTCGAGATGGAGTCTCCTGGACACGTAAGTGCTGTTGTCCTTGTGGACTCTCCTCCGAGGGAGCCAATGTTGGGCCCGATGCCATCGGGGCCCGAGTCGGGGGCTGCTGGGTCTCCTGAGCTCGGACTCAGGTTGACGGCCTTGGAGAGCAGCTTCGCTGCCTTCATGGAACAGCAGCGGGCATTGATCTCCGGTCTCACCGGTGCATCTGCCCCGACCACTGGGACCTCAACGTCCAAGTCAACCCCGGAGGCCAAGCCGATCCTCGAGTCCATGCGGGCTCGAGTCGATCCTCGGCCACGGTCTCCGTCGACCTCCCGTTTGGGGCCAAGGTCGTCGACGCCGGTACCCTCGGCGTCGGGGTGGAGGGCATCAGTTCCCGCCCGACCGGAGCCGCTCGATTCCTCCTCCGAGGAGTCGGGCTGGGAGACGGAGGACGAAGAGCCACCCGACACTCATCGGACTCGGTGTGTCCTATCAGACTCGCCCGAGTCCGAACCTCGGAGACGATTCCCACCGGAGGATACCCGGTTCTCGGACTTCGTGCGGGATATGGCCAAGGCCTTGGCCTTCCCCGCGGATCCCGAGGAGGAGCCTCGAGCCGAGGAGCTCGAGGCCCTCCAGTATGACTCTCCCCCGAAGGAGGCCTTTACTGTTCCGGTTCCTCTGATGCTGGAGCGGCTGCTCTTCTGCATGTGGGAGACCCCGGCCTCGACGCCGGTGTTAAGCAAGCAGGTCGATTCCATCTATCGACTCCGCAAGAGCCCCGGGTTCCAAAAGGCACAATTACCGCACCACTCCATGGTTGTGGAATCGGCCATGCATCGGCTGAAAAGTCAGAAGATACACTCCTCGGTGCCTCCTGGCCGGGAGGCCCGGAACCTGGATGCCCTCGGTAAGAAGTGCTTCCAGGGCTCTATGCTTGCTTGCCGTGTCCAGACTTACCAGCTCTACATGGGCTGTCCAGGAAAACCTTTGCCCCTTCTCAGAAAAAGAAGGGCTCGGGAAAAAAGACCTTTTACCCGAGGAAGTCATCTGCCTATAAACAATACCCTCATTATCAGGCCTCTGCAGCTCCCCAACAGGGTCAGCAGGCCAAGGGGCAGGGTCATGGGCCCCGTAGGCAGAAGGCCCCCAAGCCACCAACACCGGCCCCTGCTCAGCAGGGTGGGGGGTTTTGACTCAGAAAGCATAGCCTCTTTTCCTCAGCTGGCTTCTCTCAGCACAGGAGGCCGGCTGGCCCACTTTGCCCACAGGTGTCGGCCGTCACATCAGATACCTGGGTTCTTCATATAGTCCAAAAGGGCTAGCTTCTCTATTTTCACCAGGTACCTCCCTCCTATTTTCCAGGGGAGCCTCCAAGACTCCCTCTGCACAGGGACCTACTCCTTCAGGAGTTAGCAAGTCTGCTAAAGGATCAGGCTGTGGAACTGGTGCCCCACCACCTGAGAGGTCACGGCTTTTATTCCAGGTACTTTCTGGTACCAAAGAGAACAGGAGGCCTCAGACCCATCCTAGACTTGCGCAACCTCAACAATTTCCTGGAGAGGGAAAAGTTCAAGATGCTTACCCTTGGGATCCTACTGCCCTACCTCCAGCAGGGAGACTGGCTATGCTCCTTAGATCTAAAGGATGCGTATACTCACATCCTTATTCATCCAGACCACAGACAGTATCTCCGATTTGTTGTGGGGGGGAAACCACTATCAGTACAGAGTACTACCCTTTGGCCAGTCCTCCGCTCCCAGGGTGTTCACCAAGTGCCTGGCAGTAGTGGCGGCCTACCTGAGGCTTCAGGGTCTTTTTGTGTTTCCGTACCTGGACGACTGGCTCATAAGGGGCCAATCTTCCCAGGAGGCCAATCAGGCCACCCTTCGCACTGTGGCTCTGCTTCAGCACTTGGGGTTTGTCATAAACTTCGCAAAGTCCACTTTGCTCCCGTCCCAGAACTTAGAATTCATAGGGGCCAGACTAGACACTCTTCAAGCAAAGGCTTTTCTGCCTATGGACAGAGCCCTCAGGCTGATGGATCTGGCCAGACAGTTTCGCAGCAATTCCCTGGTCTCTGCCAGGCAATTCCTGAGACTACTCGGCCATATGGCTTCCACGGTTTATGTCACCCCCAATGCCCGCCTGCACATGCGGCCTGCTCAGTGGAGCCTTCGCACTCAGTGGCATCAGGCCACGGGGAGCCTAGCGGACTCGGTAAAGATATCGGACCTGCTAGTCTCCTCTCTGCAATGGTGGCTTCATCTTCCGAATCTGGTACTCGGGGTGGTTTTTCAATCCCCTCCGCATTCTCAAGTGCTGACTACAGATGCTTCTCTTCTCGGTTGGGGAGCACATTGCCAAGGGACATGTACTCAGGGTCTCTGGATCCCTTGGGAGACTGCTCAACAGATAAACTTCCTGGAGCTGCGGGCGATACGCCTAGCTCTGCGAGCCTTCTCCCATCTCGTCTCTCACCAGTCTGTACTGGTCCAGACGGACAATCAAGTTGCCATGTTCTACGTAAACAAGCAAGGAGGCACAGACTCCTTCCTTCTATGTCAGGAGGCGCAACGGCTGTGCTCTTGGGCTGTCCATCACGGAATTCTCCTCAAAGCTGTCTACCTCCCAGGTCAAGAAAATTACCTGGCAGACAGACTGAGCAGGATCCTGCAACCTCACGAATGGAGGTTGAACCCGTTGGTGGTTCAGCAGGTCTTTCTCAGGTGGGGCCTCCCCACCATGGATCTTTTCGCCAGTCCTCTGAACCGGCAACTCCCGAGATTTTGCTCCAGACAGCCGCATCCTCTCAGAGTAGCAGCGGATGCGTTTCTGATCTCGTGGTCCACAGGCCTACTGCATGCATTTCCTCCCACACCACTAGTGTCCAGAACGCTGTTCAAAGTCCTCAAGGACAGGGCTTCATTGATTCTGATAGCCCCCAGGTGGCCGAGGCAACCGTGGTTCCCACTTCTGCTGCAGCTGGCGGTGGACACCCCTCTTCCTCTGGGGTTTCAACACGATCTCCTGTCTCAGGATCAGGGGACTCTCTTGCACCCCAACCTCCAGTCCCTTCATCTGATGGCCTGGCTGCTGAAAGGGTAGTCCTGGCTCCCTTACTACTGCCTCGAGAGGTGGAAGATGTGGTCTTGGCCTCTAGATGACAATCCACCAGGAAATCCTACGCTCTTAAGTGGCGTAGATTCTCCGCATGGTGTGCTCATCACAGCGAGAATTCCTTCTCGTGCTTGGTAGCGGTAGTATTGCAATATTTGCTTTACCTCTCCAATCTGGGCCTTAAGTCTAACTCTGTCAGAGTTCACCTTAGTGCTCTCTCAGCGCACCACTCGCCGGTGGACGGTAGGCCTCTTTCCAACCACCCTTTGGTGGCTCGTTTTCTCAGAGGCCTCCTTCTGCTTAAGCCTCCTTTGCGTCCACCGGCCCCTGAGTGGGATCTGAATGTGGTCTTACAGCAGATTACTTGTCCGCCTTTTGAACCTATGGCTACCTGCCCTCTCCGTTTTCTCTCCTGGGAAACCTTATTTCTGGTAGCTCTTACCTCTGCTAGGTGAGTGAGTGAACTTCGGGCACTAGTGTCTGATCCTCCTTACACTAGGTTCTACAGGAATAGGGTAGTCTTACAGACTCACCCTAAGTTTCTTCCTAAGGTTGTCTCACCTTTTCACCTCAATCAGGAGGTGGTTCTTCCGACCTTCTTTCCCAGGCCGCATGCCAACCGGGCTGAGATGGTCTTGCATACCCTGGACTGTAGGAGGGCGCTGTCCTTCTACCTTGACCGTACGCGGGAGCATCGGAGGGCTGTTCAGCTCTTCGTTTCTTTTGACCCCAATAAGTTGGGGCTCCCTGTCTCCAAGCGTACTTTGTCCATGTGGGTCGCTGACTATCGCCTGGGCTTATGGAGCAGCCGGCCTCTCGTTGGAGGGTCGAGTCACGGCTCATCGTGTCAGGGCAAAGGCTGCGTCAGTGGCTCATCTCCGCTCTGTTCCGTTGGCAGACATCTGCCGGGCCGCTACTTGGTCTTCAAGCCAGACTTTTGTGGCCCATTATTGCCTTGAGAGGGAGTCCCGCAGGGACAGTGCTTTCGGACAGGCAGTACTCCATAATCTCTTTGGGGTTTAGGCAACTCCTACCCTCTGGCCCTGGTGTTGGGCTACCGGTCGGGGGCGTTCTCAGAGAAGATTCCTTCCTTACGTGCTGACGAGCTAGAGGGAGCTCATTTTTTCCGCTTGAGGTCTCCGGTAGCCTTAAGCTGGGGAGTCCCATATGTGAAGACTGACTTCCTGCTTGGTCCTGGAGAAAGAGTAGTTACTCACCTGTAACAGGTGTTCTCCAGGAGCAGCAGGAATCAGTCCTCACAACCCTCCCTCCTCCCCTTGGAGTTGCAGTCATATGATTTGTTTTTGCTAATTTTTTGCTTTTAGCTATGTCATCAGACTGAGCAAGATGGCACCCTTGGGCAGGAAGGGGACCGCGCATGCGCGCTGCAATTCCCAACGGCTTTCTTTGAAAGCTGGGGAAATGCTCTGCACAAGGGCTCCGTCGGCGCCGACGTCACCCATATGTGAGGGCTGATTCCTGCTGCTTCTGGAGAACACCTGTTACAGGTGAGTAACTACTCTTTCTGCCTAAGGTGGTATCACCATTTCATGTGAATCAGGTGGTCTCTCTACCGGTGTTTGCGTGCGGCGGAGAGGAGTCCGCTGTTCAGCAGTTGCATAAATTGGATATTAAGAGAGCTTTGAAGATATATTTGAAAGTTACAGCCTCGTTCCGTCGTTCGGATAGGTTGTTTGTGTTGTTTGGGGGTCCTAACAAGGGGCAAGCAGCGTCGAAGGCCTCCATTGCTAGGTGGCTGAAAGAGGCAATTGCGTCAGCTTATCTTTTGAAGTGTAGGCCAGTTCCGATAGGTTTGCGAGCGCATTCAACTAGAGCGCAGACTATCTCTTGGGCGGAGCGTAGTTTGGTTCCGGCGGTAGACATTTGTCGGGCGGCTACTTGGTCTTCCTTACATTCCTTTATCAGGCATTATCGGCTGGATTTGCAAGCACAGGGAGATGCCTGTTTTGGAGCGTCAGTGCTTCAGGCAGGGTTGGTAGGTCCCTCCCGTTAATTCTTGGCACTGCTCTGTTACATCCCCACAGTTTCAGGACTAGCCTGGAGAGACGCTAAGGAAGGTGAAATTAGACTTACCTGCTAATTGTTCCTTTAGGATCTCCAGGCTAGTCCTGTATCCCTCCCAGAATTTTTCATGGACTGGCACCTGCAGCAGTGAAGATCTAACAGGTAAGCATCTCGAGGGGCATTTCCCCGAGAGAAGTCCATAGGGGGATGGTTTTATGGGATGTCTATTCATACTGACACTCTGTTTTTTCGTCTCTGTTAGAAAATGGGGATCTCAGCACTTGCGGAGATGGATTTCGCAGCGGCTCAGTTTTTAGTAGATTACAAACAAACCATTAACAAAGTTTCTACTTAATTGTTGCTCTGTTGAGTTGCTTTGTCAATAGGTTACTGATCTCAGGAGGTGGATCCAGGGTACTTGTACTGGTGACATCAAGAGAAGTGACATTTCTCAGTCTCCAAAGCTGCTGGAGGAGGAGCAAGACCCACAGTTTCAGGACTAGCCTGGAGATCCTAAAGGAACAACAATTAGCAGGTAAGTCTAATTTCACCATATGTAATCCTTTAGAATGGGAGAATTGTGATTGAATTTTCTAGTCCACTGGTAGCATTCTGCAATAGTTGTAAATGGTGTAAAGTAGACTGCAGAAGACTAATGTAGAGAGAATTGTAATAATCAATATGATTAAGGATAAGAGCAAAAAAACCAGAGTTCTAAGATGAGGATGACCAAATAAGGTTTTACAGAACAAGTTTTCCTTAAGAAAAAGTAAGATGTTTTAATTACTGATGTAATATGAGTTTGAAATGTAACTGATGAGTCTATTTAACATCCAAGAATTGTAAGATAATCTACTAATGAATGGACTATTAGCCAATTTCTGGAGTTGTTAAAGGGGGGGAAAGGACACTGAAAAATCCACATAGCTTTACACTTCAAAAGACTGAGTTTCATCTGATAGGTTTTGAGTCAGTCAGCGATTAAAGAAAGACTTGATGACAGTGAAGCAAGATTAGGAGAAGATGAATCAGTATAATAGACTAATTGAATATTGTCAGCACCAGCAAAGATATAAATACAAAGACCTGTACATGGAATAATTGTCGCTAATGGAGCAAGAAATATATTAAATAGAGTGGGGGCCAAGATAGTATCTCCAGGAACAAGCAGGAATGAGTCTTCACATATGGGTATCGTCGGTACCGACGGAGCCTGCGCGGGAACGCTCCCCAGCGTCCAGAAAGAAAGCTTTTGGGAGCATCCCACAGCGCCTGTGCGCTGCCTTCCCGCCTTTCCTAACCGCCTCTCTCCAGTTCTTCTTTTCCGGAGCCAGCAGGTCGTGTTCCTGTCACCGCTGAATAAGTTCTTTATTTCTTTGGTCGTGCGTCTGCCTTCTTCGACGTCGGACCGGTACCGCCGGTCTTTTCTTCTTTCTTCTTTAAAAAAAAAAAAAAACTACCGTTTCCCACTTCTGTGCAATTTTTCCTTTTGGGCCTTAGGCCTAGGAAAATTGTCCTCATGGAAAAGCCCGCTTCCAGGTTTAAAAAGTGCACGAAGTGCAGCGGTACTCTTTCTATCACCGACACCCATGACTGGTGTCTAAAATGTTTGGGTCCTGACCACTCCATCACCGATTGTGAGTCCTGTTCCATGATGTCTAAAAGAGGTCGACAGAATCGAGCCGCCAAGTTCAGTACCCTGTTTCCCTCTGATGCAGCTTCGGTGGCATCGACATCTTCCAGGGCTTCTTCTTCCTCCCATGGATCTCAGGTAACCAAACGTAAGTCCAGCCGGTCCTCGAAGGGTAGATCTCCCTCTAAGTATCGAGATGCCTCCGGGCTTGCTCTCGACGATCCTGCACTGGCAAAATTACCCCGGCGGGAAGCTCCGGCTTCCAAAGCTTCATCTATGGGGTCACAGGTTGACATCGATGGTGTGGCCTCGACCGATCACCTGTTGCCATGTTCTGGGGTACCGGTGGTTTCCACTGGTACCGACATCCAGACATTGGTTGCGTCGATGGATCAGAATATTCTGACCATGCAGCGTGCCATTACGGCATTCATACAAGCTGCAACGCCTCCGGTACCGCAACAAACTCCATTGTCGGTACCGGTTCCGGCACTGGCACCGGCACCGATATCGGTTCCGGTGCCGGTACCGATTGCATCGACATCTGCTTCGGTGTCGACTGCAGCGGTACCGTGTTCTGTGATGCCCATCGGTACCGATCACTCCCGATGTCGATACCACTCGGTACGCGTATCGGGCTCTGCAAGAGCATCCAGACAGGCGATACTTCGATTCCTTTGATGAATCAGAGGCTTCTGTCGAAGCATCGGTACTCCTTCCTCAGGAGCCCTCTTCTCCAAAAAGAAGAATGTCTCCTCCAGAAGACTTGTCTTTTCAAGACTTCATTAGAGAAGTGGCCAGGGGCCTCTCTATTTCAGTGGCCCCTGAACCAGAGCCTAGAGCCAAGAAATTGGATATTTTACAATATCCTAAGGCTCCTAAAGAGGCAGCCACTTTACCAATTCATGAGATCCTTTATGATCACATGTTGGGCATATGGGAGACACCTCTTACTACCTCCCCTCATTCTCGCAGGTTGGACACCATGTACCGTGTTCCTCCTTGTCCTGGCTTTCATAAGACTCAGCTTCCTCACCACTCTATTGTGGTGGAGTCTGCTATGAAGATAAAGAGTGCAAAGACACTCATCTAATCCTCCAGGAAGAGAACGCAGAACCTTGGATGCTTTTGGCCGGAGAATCTTCCTGGCCAATATGCTTACTGCCAGAATCAACTCCTATAGTCTCTATATGGGGATGTTTCTAAAGGAAGTTACAGATCATCTGCAAACTTTATCTCCTTTTATCTCAGAAGATAAAAGGGAGGAGTTTCTCACCTGGCTTAAACATGCCCAGGATGTTACCAAATTTTCCAACCGTGCAGCCTTTGACTCTTTTGAGTGTGCCAGAGCCTCGGCTATTGCCATAGGTGCACGCAGACTTGCTTGGTTACAAGCTTCTGATTTGGAACCCTGGGTCCAGGATGGATTAGGAAATCTTCCTTGTACAGGTGAAAACCTTTTTGGCAAGGATTGGCAAGCAAAGGCCACTCAGATGGATGCTGAGAATTCTGCCTTAGATAGACTTTCAAAGTCTACTACTGCTCCTGTTAGAAAAAGCTTATTCAAAAAGGCTTTCTTTCCCAAAAAAGGGAAATATTATCCTGGTTATGGTCACCAGGCATCTTCTGCAGGTCGTTTTGCTGCAAAGCGTCAGCAACAACCTAAACAAGCCAAGCCTAAGGCTGCAAGGACTGCTACGGCCCAACAGCCTCAGCCTCCTCAGGGCCTTTGACTTACAACTAGAGAACTTAGCCTTTCTGGCTCTAGAAGAACCAGAGCCTCTCACCATTCCAGGAAGGTTAGCTCACTTTGCTCCCAGATGGGAACAAATCACAGCAGAGCAATGGACCCCCCTCTCCATCATAAGGGAGGGGTACAAGCTTCATTTCTTAAACCTTCCTCCTTACACCATGGTGAGACAGTTCAATTCTCCAACATCTCTCCTCGACCTTCTGGGTCAGGAGATTGCTACCCTTCTTGCCCAAATGGCAATAGAAGAAGTACCCCTTCTTCAACAGGGTTCAGAGTTCTACTCCCCCTATTTTCTTATCCCAAAGAAAACAGGGGGCTACAGACCCATATTAGATCTCAGAGAATTGAACAAGTTTCTATGCAAGGAGAAATTCAAGATTTCTCTCGGTGCTCTCCTTCCATACCTTCAGAGTCAGGATTGGCTTTGTTCTCTAGATCTCAAGGATGCGTACACCCATGTCCTCATCCATCCAACACACAGAAGGTTCCTTCGGTTCCTTTATCAAGGAAAGCACTACCAATACAGAGTGCTTCCTTTCGGTCTGGCCTCTGCTCCAAGAGTGTTCACAAAATGCATGGCAGTAGTAGCTGCATTTCTACGCACTCTATGAATATTTGTATTCCCATATCTGGACGACTGGCTCATCCGAGCTCCATCCCAGACAGAGGCCCAGGCTTCCCTAGCCTGCACAAGGCATGTTCTTCAGTATCTGGGACTGGTAATAAACATCCCAAAATCACATCTCACCCCTACTCAGTCATTAGAGTTCATAGTGAAAGCATGTACTCTAGCCTCTCTGTCTCAGGGTTATTAGCTAAAGTACTCAGGGTTATTAGATATCAAGCAGTCAGCAGTAAACAGTTATGTCTTGGAATATGTGTATGTCTCCTCATACCAAGCAATCAGCAGTAAATAGTTATGTCTTGGACCCCATATATGTCTCCTCATACTGACCCACACTGATTAAAGTTGACCTACGATATGATAAATACGTCATATCTGACGTGTAATAAAGTGAAATTATGCTGTATCATCTAAAAGAGCCTTATAAATAAAGTGAACCATGGCTATCAGTTAGAGTAAACAAGGAGAACGTTGGTTCTGTTTGTTTCTCTCCACAAAGCTTTGGTGTATTTCTATAGAACTGTGTTGTATTTTATTGCTGTCTTTTGATAACCTTCCCATTGTTTTGAATGTAGTTTTCTGTAGCTTCAAGAGCCCAGTAGGTTGCTGGTGAGGAGGGGGCTAGTGAAGCCCACACACACGGGCCTTGCTGGATACCACAACTGCAAGGGCCTATCTTCCCCAAGCCCGTTGCCTACGATTGGTGCAGTTAGCCTCACAAGTTCAGTTAAAGTCCCATTTAACTGCTCGAGAGATGTTACAACTGTTAGGCCACATGGCATCCACCGTGCATGTGGTTCCTTACGCTCGCCTTCACATGCGAGCAGCTCAGTGGACTCTGTCCACCCAATGGACCCAGACAAAATAGCAACCTCCAGTCGCCTCTTTTTGTCTCTCCAGTGGTGGAAGTCCACTCAGAATCTGTTGCTGGGGTCCCCCTTTCAACAGTTGCTACCCCAAGCAACCCTTACAACAGATGCCTCTCCAAGGGGTTGGGGAGCTCATCTACAAGATCTCTCCACCCAGGGCATCTGGTCTCCACAGGAGACATCTACATATCAACCTCTTGGAGCTCAGAGTAATTTTTCTAGCTCTCAGAGTCTTCCACACCCTGCTCAGCTACAAGACAGTCCTCATCCACATGGACAACCAAGTAGCCATGTTCTACGTGAACAAGCAGGGCGGGACAGGCTCTCTGTCGCTTTGCAACGAAGCTTTGAGATTGTGGGCCTTCGCCAGAGAGCATCAAATTCATCTCATGGCAGTGTATCTTCCAGGGGTTCAAAACTCTTGGGCAGACAGACTCCGTTGAGTTCTGCTTCCACACGAATGGTCCCTCCATGGGGACCAGATAGCCAGGATCTTTCGAATTTGGGGAACCCCGGACATAGACCTGTTTGCAAGTCCGTGGAATGCCAAACTTCCCCGGTTCTGTTCCAGGATTCCGTGTCAGGGAGTTCAGGCCAGGGATGCCTTCCTCCTCCATTGGGGGCAAGACTTCCTCTATGCCTTTCCACCCATTCCCCTAATTTCCAAGACACTGTTCAAGCTTCAGAGAGACAAGGGGTCTATGATCCTCATAGCTCCACGTTGGCCACGCCAAGTGTGGTACCCTCTACTTCTTCATCTCTCTCAAGCTCCCTCCCTGGACTTGGGATCTGCTCCAGACCTCCTGTCCCAGGAGGAGGGAACGTTGTAGCACCCAAATCCCCAGTCTCTTCATCTCAGGGCCTGGTTGCTGAAGGCCTAGACCTTCAAGATTTGCATCTTTCTCTCAGCAGGTGAAGGATATCCTTCATGCTTCCAGAAAGCCTTCCACTAGACGTTCCTATGCTTTTAAATGGAAAAGGTTTACCATTTGGTGTGCAGAGAAGGGTCTTAACCCTCTTGCAATACCTCTGAATTCTTTACTAGAGTATTTGCTGCATTTATCCCATGCAGGCCTTAAAACGAATTCAGTAAGAGTCCATTTGAGTGCTATTGCAGCATCCCTTAAGCCTCTCAATGGACATCCTATTTCCTCTCATCCTCTTATTGCAAGATTCATGAGAGGCCTTCTTTTAACTAAACCTCCCATTAGACCACCTCCAGTGGCATGGGATTTGAATTTGGTTCTTGGCCAGCTTATGAAACCACCCTTTGAACCCTTAGCCACTACCTCCTTGAAATTCCTTTCCTGGAAGGTTATTTTTCTCATTGCAGTCAACTCAGCTCACCGTATCAGTGAGCTGCAAGCCTTGGTGGCTAATCCTCCTTATACAAGGTTCCATCATGACAAGGTAGTCCTCAGGACTAATCCACACTTTATGCCTAAAGTGGTCTCACCTTTTCATCTGAACCAGGAGGTGTATTTACCTGTCTTTTTTCCAGGACCTCATGCATCAAGTGCAGAGAGGAATCTTCATACCCTGGATTGTAAGAGAGCACTTGCTTTTTACTTACAAAGGACACAGCAACATAGAAAGTCCTCTCAACTATTTGTTGCTTTTGATCCCTCTCATTTAGGACTTCCAGTCTCTAAGAGAACTCTGTCCAATTGGATTGCTCAGTGTATTTCCTTCGCCTACCAGAGTAAGAACCTTTCTCTGGAGGGTCATGTCACAGCTCACAATGTGAGGGCCATGGCAGCCTCTATGGCTCATCTAAACTCTGTGTCCATCGACCAGATCTGTCGAGCGGCCACCTGGGCCTCGGTTCATACCTTTACAGCCCATTACTGCTTGGATAAGGACTCCCGCTGGGATGCCTTGTTTGGTCAGGCTGTTCTCAAACACCTATTCCATACCTAATCAACTCCTACCCCCCATCCCTGGTTGGATGCCTGAGATCCATGGGGGAGGTAGAGCCCTTCTCAGGGACTCACAACCTTGGAGATCTCCCTGGCATCTCTAGCTGGGGAGTCCCCATATGTGAAGACTCATTCCTGCTTGTTCCTGGAGATAGCACAGTTACTTACCTGTAACAGGTGATCTCTGGGAACAGCAGGAATAAGTCTTCACAACCCACCCATCTCCCCTAGGAGTTGTATCTCTCTATCTATCTTTCCTTTCCTCTCTCTCTCTCTTTGTCTCAGCTTAAAACTCGAACTGGAGAGAGGTGATTAGGAAAGGCGGGAAGGCAGCGCGCAGGTGCTGTGGGATGCTCCCAAAAGCTTTCTTTCTGGACGCTGGGGAGCGTTCCTGCGAAGGCTCCGTCGGTACCGACGATACCCATATGTGAAGACTTATTCCTGCTGTTCCCAGAGATCACCTGTTACAGGTAAGTAACTGTGCTTTCCTGCAGAACACCACAAGGAAAACTATAAGTAGAGCAAGAACACTGCCAGGCAGGGGCGGCACAAGGGGGGGGTGCGGGGCCTCATTTGCATAAGGGAGCTCATTTGCATAAATATTTGCATAATGTTACCTTACACTAACTTTTAGTAAACATGCCTCTTAATGAGTGTATGGATAAAGAAAGACTAAAAGATTTCTACATTACTATAATCCAGTGCCAACTGCCAGGCACATTAGGAACTACTACAAACACTGCCCATTTAGAACCCATAGCAAACCCGCCGTATCATGGTTATGGTTATGGTTATGGTTAGGCATTTTGATATACCGCCCTTTACTTACGCATCAGAGCGGTTTACATGTATATACTAACAGGTACTTTTATTCCCTTGTCCCCGAAGGGCTCACAATCTAAGTGTACCTGAGGCAATGGAGGGTTAAGTGGCTTGCCCAAGGCCACAAGGAGCAGCCATGGGACTAGAGACCTCAGTCCCTCCGGCCTGAGGTTACTTGTCCCCATGCGGGAATTGAACCCCCGGCCCTCCGGCCTGAGGTAACCTGTCCCAACCATAACAGCACTACCAGGACTCACAAAGCACAAGACCCTACCTATCAAAAGGCTACACTGAAAATATTAAACCAATACATTTCAGAGAACAATACATGACCTACTGGGGAAAGAGAACAAGTGGCAATGTCAAATAGGAATTACATAAACAGAATACCTCAGCTCAGTTACACATGCAGAACATAGACCATCACCAAACAAGGAATCACAGTTTAGAAACAGGAAGACAATTAAACTGGGAACCCCAAAAGCCCAACAACACTGTAGAAATAAAACTATAAATTAATTGCCTCTTGTACTAAACAAAGCGCAGACGTTAATGATGCACATTTCCCAGAGCTGGCATATTTCAGTTAATAAATTCAATAAAGAGATATTTTTCTACCTTTTGTGCATTTTTTTTCAGTTGCAATTGCTCCAGCCACTTTCTTCTGGTTTCTTCGTGTCTTCTGCTAACTCTCCATCGTCTGTTGTCCATTTGTCTTTTCTTCACGCTTCTAGTTTTTTTCCATTCTCTCTCTACATCTGCTTTAACATACTAATCTTTCTCCTTTTGCTCTTTCCTCATTCCTATTTCATCCACTCAAATTTTACCCCTCCATCCTCAATCCCCACTTACTCTCCCAATATCCGGCCAATTGTAGATTTGTCTTCCCTCCCACACAAAATATTTTTCACTCTCCCAGCTCTATCCCATTCTAATCCTCCCCCAACATCAGCTCCCTTCTAGTTCCAGCCCCACCCAGCATCCGCTCCCTTCTAGTCCACGCATCAGCCCATTTCCAATCCTAGCCCCCCATAAGCCCATTTCTAGTCCTATCCTAGCCTCACCATCAGCCCATTTCGAGTCCTAGCTTCCCCCATCCGAGTCCCTCCATCAGCTCATTTCCAAACCCAGCCCCCCATCAGCCCATTTCTACTTCTTTCCTAGCCCCACCATCAGCCCATGTCAAATCCTAGCTCCCCTCCATTCAGCCCATTTCCAATCCAAGCCCCCCCATGAGCCTACATGCAGTTCTAACCCCTCCATGAGTCCATTTCAATCCAAGCCCCCCAACAGCCCATTTCCAGTCCTATCCTAGCCCTCCATCAGCCCATTTCCTGTCCTAGCCCCCACCATAGCCCATTACCAGTCCTGCCCCCCCATAGCCCATTACCAGTCCTAAGCCCCCCCCATCACCCCATTTTGCCTTAGCCCCCCCCATAGCCCATTACCAGTCCTAACCCCCATCAGCCCATTTCCAGTCGTAGCCTCCCCACAGCCCATTCCAGTCCTAACCCGCCCATTAGCCCATTTCCAGTCCTAGCCCCCCCATAGCCCATTACCAGTCCTAACCCCCCTATCAGCCCATTTCCAGTCTTAGCAAGCCCATAGCCCATTACCAGTCCTAACCCCCCTCCCCCCATCAGCCCACTTCCAGTATTATTCCCCCCCGTAGCCCATTAGTAGTCCTAACCCCCCATAGCCCATTACCAGTCCTAACCCCCTCCCCCCATCAGCCCACTTCCAGTCTTAGTCCCCCCCATAGCCCATTACCAGTCCTAACCCTCATTAGTAGTCCTAACCCCCCATAGCCCATTACCAGTCCTAACCCACTCCCCCCATCAGCCCACTTCCTGTCTTAGTCCCCCCATAGCTCATTAGTAGTCCTAACCCCCCCATAGCTCATTAGTAGTCCTAACCCCCCATAGCCCATCAGCCCACTTCCAGTCTTAGTCCCCCCCATAGCTCATTAGTAGTCCTAACCCCCCATAGCCCATCAGCCCACTTCCAGTCTTAGTCCCCCCCATAGCCCATTACCAGTCCTAACCCCCTCCCCCCATAAGCCCACTTCCAGTCTTAGTCCCCCCCCCGTAGCTCATTAGTAGTCCTAACCCCCCCCCCCCCCGCCCAGATAGATTAAAAAAAATACTGGCTGCTGCTGCTGCTGCCGCCGTGGCAGCGGCAGAATCAAACGTCAATGCCGCGGGGCCCCGACTGCCCGGCAGAACCTCCCTCGAGCATCAGCTCCCGAGTCCCTCCCAGAGCCACAAGAGTTTCCCTTCTTCTCATCAGCCCCGGCGGGATTAACAGAGCCGCAAGAGGTCAGAGAAGCTCTCGCGGCTCTGAAAGCCCGCGCTTTGGGAGGGATTCGAGAGCTGATGCTCGAGGGAGGTTCTGCCGGGCAGTCGGGGCCCCGCGGCGTTGACGTTTGATTCTGACGCTGCCACGGCAGCAGCAGCCGGTATTTTTTTTTAAATGTACTTGGGCTAATGAATGTTTTTTGCGCGGGGCCCCCTGAAACATGGGGCCCTGTGCAAAAAACATTCTTGCTCAATGGATGGGCCGGCCCTGCTGCCAGGAAACAGAAAAAGTGCTATTGCTTTCCTCTTTCTAGGGATGAAATGCTTTCTACCTGTATGACAAAACAAGGTCATTCTAAAAGAATAAAATGCATGGTAGTGAATAATAAATCAGCAAATGAGGAGGTGGGGTAGGCTCCAAATAGGATGGAAACCAAGGAGTAGAAGGGGGGGGGGGGTAGTAATGACTTTCTATAAGGGCAATGTCTGACCCCCATGCTATGGAAAGGGTGCAAGATATACTCTATGCAAAATCCTAGACTAGACCTGCATCATGAAAGAATCCAGATGCACCTCTGCAGCACCCTAGGAGTGAGAGAAGTAGCCTAGTGGTTAGAGCAGCTGCTTGGTGAACAAAGAGGCCAGCATTTGAATCCCATTGGCACTCCTTGTGATCTTGGGCAAGTCATTTAACCCTCCATTGCCTCCAACTTACAGGACAATATAGAAAGCTAGCGCCGGCTTTATGAGCCCATAACGCCATGTTAAAGCACATTTTTATGATCCTCCCCATGCAGGAAATAAAGGTAAGCTCTGGAAACCAGCTGTTCCTGCTCCCAGTAGCCAGCAATAGGCCCTTATGAGGATTTTTGTAGCAAAATCTGTTTGGCAGTACAGTAAAAAAAAATGCAAATTAGCCACCAGTGCCTGGAGAGTAAGCCAAACTAGCACAGATTTCTTGTGCGCATGTGTTTGGCTTCATCTCCCAGTTTAACGTGGCAATGGCTCATTTGCATGTGCAGGGTTACCACGATGGACATTTGCATATCCTAACCTTCCTGCATCGCATGTTAAAACGTGTGTGTTGTCAGGAATGTTAAAAAAAAAAAAATCGATCCAGCGCGGGTCTTTCTGCATCGGTCTGTTAGATTGTAAGCCCTCTGAAGGCAGGGATATACCTATTATACCTGATTGTAATTCACCTTGAACTAGAAAGGGGTGAGTTAATTCAATAAGCCTTCTCTGGAGAGATTTCTATGCAATTCCTCTGCTAGTGCTGGATTTACTAATGTACACTACCATGTTGGGGGTAATTTTATAAAGAACTGCCTAGATTCAGGTAGCAAGAACACATGCAAATAGTGTATTTTAGTCATTTAGACATGATGTACATAAATGAGTATGCTCACACTGTGCCCCATTCTTTAAATACGTGTGTAAACGTGATGGTGCATACTTTCACTGTGAGTGTATATTAGGGCAGAGTTTGAGTGAAGTGTGGGTGGGGTGCAAAGTTATGCACATAAATTATAATTTATATACATTTTTTAAAATGAGAACGTTTTACTAGGTTCAGTTTCCCCATATATTGCTTATAATAAACGTTTTATACCTTCATCCACCACAATGCATCAAAGTACTTTACAATTCTAAATCCCCCATCATCACCCAAACTACAATATTCTCCTAAAATAAACACAATACAATATTCAAATTCTCCATATCTCAGCCTTTAAATCTATCATTCTCGTCTCCAGTCTTAACCCTGCAATTTGAACTGCCCAGAATCAAATTCCATGCACTAAAGAAAAATAGTAAGTTTTTAAGACTCACTTTAAACCACTTAAGAGAACTTTCAACCCTCAACCAGGACTGTAAAGTTTAGTAGTTGGAATGGGAGGGCAGACTGGATAGGCCATATGGTCTTTATCTGACATAATTTTTTCTCTGTTTCTAGGGGAGTAACAAATCAATTAAGGTCTTTTTCGTGTAACCAAATTTCTAGAACACAAAACTGCACACCACTATCTACAATTAAACCATGTAAAACATCACACTTAGACTTAAGTGAGTGAGAATTCAACAACCCTCTAGACAATTTATGAAAAAGTAAATTCTAGGCATGCACTTCACAAGATACTGTTGTCGAGGTCCTTACCTGAGGGCCCACTCCATAAATTTTCTGCCACTGTCCATGACGTCCACAAACCACTGGAATTTGCTGGTGTTGCATTACAAAAAGGTATCCAACAGATAAATGAAACCATGACAACCACACATGTGCATGATGCAGCAGTAGAATAACACTAATTTTATATGCCTCTTGGAGGCGCTCCAAGAATTGGGTATTCTGCTTCAGTGCACGCCACCATAGCATGACATTTATTTTGACCTTGAAAAGGTTTGGGATATTTTATTTGCATCGTGGATAGAGCTGTCTATTAAAGCTTAGACCAACAGGTATCGCCTCTGTTCACAACGTGGGTCTGGCTATGCAATTGGGGTAGCACAGAAACAAGGAAAATCACTAGAGTCAAGCTGCAAAATACAGTACATAAACTATGAAAAGCACCTACTTTGTGGTATAAAAAGTTAGCCCACGATACCAATTAGTACCTAGAATAATTATCCCTAATATTACCTGATCATTGCTCCATCCTCCTTGTGAGTTCCGTGGCCTGATTCTTTGTAAAATGTTTATCTTTCTACCTGTTCCCATGTTTTCCACGAGATACAGTAATAGTCCGGGCTCTTGAATGGACTCTGCCTTGTGGAAGGCAGAACGTAGAGACTGGACTCTTCAGCTCATTTTGGATCAGTGAGATAAGGGTCTTTTCTCTTGTTAACTAACTTTTTCGCTTTAGGACTCTCTGCTACATTTGCTAACACTCTGGGCCAAAAGTAAATGCTTGCAGGCAAGAATATTTTAAGATGGAGCGAGCAGGAAAAATATGAAATTTCCCAAACCTGGCCTGGTGACTGTACAGCCAGTCATATTTTCGGGGATGCCACAGAGAGGCCAATCCTACCTAAAATGGCCTTTTTGAAAATTTAGTACTGCTGGGTACCTAAATGAATACTCAGAATTTCACTAAACTCCTAAATTTAGGAGCATAAAAAGTGGGTGGTAAGGACAAGGACAAAATCTAGGAGCTTAAAATTGATTTTCAGCAGTAGGCTGATAAATTTATGTAAATGGATTGTAGGCCTAAATTCTTAAGCATAACCTTTAAGCTCCTGAATTAAAATGAGTTTTCAGCTGAAAATTTGGGCTTCTGAGTTCGGTTGTAAATAGGGCACAAATTTAGGTTTTTTTATATCAGATCCAGTGAATCTGCAATATTTAATGCATATTCATAGTGACTGTCCTGAACACTTCACTAGATGTGGAATCCCCAGGACAGGTTTAAGAAGTCCTAAGGTAGATGTTTTGTTGACGAATAAAACTGAAAGTTTGGGTGTTCCTAATGTGGTTTAAAAGTGCTCTTGTGTATTGCTAATCCCACCTCTTCTCTTGCCTTTTGAAATCCTCATCCTCTGGTGATTGGTGCACTGTTTCCTTAGCATGGGGTTCTGTAAACCAAGACGTGGCAATGCCAACTGTAATATTACTTCAAGAAAGAAAGAATCTCCCCTATTTTATTCACCGATACTAGGAAGTGGAGATGGTTCCACTAGTTTAGCAAGAAAAACAAGTTTAATTTATTTTCTGTTTAGTTCCTTATGAAGAGATTTTGTTCTGCCTGAACACTTGGTCTTCGATTCAAGGGGGTTTGCCAAGCAGGGTGTCAGTATTGCTGAAAATAAATTGAAACAGAGGTGGTCGAGTGGTGGAATATCGTTACTGAGACACCCTTCTCTGTGTCACAACTGCCATCTTCAAGTAATATGGGAGAACTCTGATCAAGTTATGGTTTTTAAATTTGGAGTCGTAAGAATTTCGAGATTGAGAGTTCTGTTTCAGCATCTCTAGATGAGGGGTTCTCAACCCAGCCCCCAGGTCACATCTAGCCAGTCAGGGTTTCAGGATAACCACAGTGAATATGCACGAGAGAGATTTGTATTCAATGAAGGTAGTGCATGCAAATTTCTCTCATGCATATTCATTGAAGGTATCCTGAAAACCTGACTGGCTAGGTGTATTCCCCCTTCTCTAAATGCTTCAAACCTGGAAAACTATTGTCCCATCTCTAATTGACCATTCTTGGAAAGTTAATCGAGCAGACAGTACTCTCAAATACAGGATTTCCTGGGTAATCACAGGATCTGTGACTCTTCCAGACTGGGTTTCATAGGGGACATGGCACACAGAGCTGGCCCAAGCCTATCTGCCACCTTAAACGATTGCCAAGCTCATCTAGTGGAGGGACAGCCCTGATGGCATGGATATTGTACTTAATTGAGCAGAAGACTGAAGTATCTTATTCAACTGGAAGGTTTAATAGCTCTTATGCAAACAGTAACCTTGACTGAGGCAGATTACTGTCATTCCATTTAAGGCTTGTGAATTTGTTGACCAGGGTTCTGCAGCTTATCCAGAATGCTGTACCTCCGTTCATGCTGGCTGTACATATTTCAGCTGGATTACTCCTGTACTGAAAGATCTGCATGGCTATTCATATTTTGGAGCGTTAAATGCAAACTCCTTATGTCAATCTTCAAGTCGTGACAGGAGATGCCATCTTTCCAAAAGATGTTACAATAAACAATAAAATAGGGTTTTCATAAAGGAGGTATAACAAATGAATAAACAAAGACACTTTTTATTATGGTCCATTTTTTATTTTTGTTTTTTCTCCAAGTTTACTCTATTATTTGTACTTTACTCAGTCTTGACACATGTGTCTCTCTGTGGTGTCTAGATGGGGTTATTTTTATTTTGTTTATCAACCATTAAAGTGGACTAACATGGCAACCACACAACTGAAACATAGCAACACCTTGACTAAGGGGCATGTTTACCAAGCAATGTTGTAGGCGTGGACCTCAACAGAAGACAAAACTCCCTGCTCAGGAGCCTTAACAGAAACATTATTTTCTGCTCTTTTCTCTCGGAAAGCTGTTAAACAAGATCCGTAGAAGAAGATTATGAAATGCATACAGAAAACAAACTAGAGGTGAAGACCAAAAGGACAGCCACACCAACCCTCCGTGCAAACAACCCTGCGTTCTACATTTCCCTCAGCAACAGTCAACAACCAATAGCTCATCCTAATGCAATCCTGCAACCTCAGGAGGTAGGTACATGGATCTGACACTATAGGATGCAAAACAGCACAGAAAGAAAACCAAACAAAAAGCATTTACCCTGCTACCAACACCACAAACACAATACTCGATAAAAAAAAATGGATACCAAACTCACATCCGTTCTCCTACGAATTATCTGCCTCCTACCTCTTCTACTAAGACAAACTAAAGCCTTCTCACCATATAGCAATACTCCAATTGCACTACTACCAGCAGGCTTACACTGTAATGCTCTATGGCAGGGGTACTCAAATCCAGTCCTGGAGGGCCACAAACCAGTCAGGTTTTCAGGATATCCCTAATGAATATGCATGAGATATATTTGCATGCACTGCCTCCATTGTATTTGACTCTCTCATATGCATATTCATTAGGGATATCCCGAAAACCTGACTGGTTCATGGCCCTCCAGGACTGGATTTGAGTACCCCTGCTCTATGGCATCTCCAACCCAGGCAGCCAATCAAGCGCACACAAAGACTCATACCCATCAGATGCACCAACCAAGTACAAACATACAACAAAAACCCAGTACTGGATTCCATAGTCAACTGCACGTTAATTAACACTAGATCGGTTAGAAATAAAATAAACACAAAAGCAGACTACATTCAAGACAACACAGACATAATGTGCATAACAGAGACATGGCTCTCAGAAACCTACCAAATACTCCTAAATCAACTCATGCCACATACGGACACAGCATTTAACTGTCCAAGAACATGCAAGCGAGGAGGAGGAGTGTTAATACTTGCCAAGACTCACTTTAAATTTAAAATAACTTCATCAATACAGATGAAAGAAACACCATCATCATTCAAACAAATACATCACACTTTTTTTTGCCTCACTTATAGAGACCCCCAACGCCAGAACCGATGGGCTCTCATCGATGCTAGAAACAGTATGCACTCTTGCCTCACATCACAAACCCATGCTGACAATGGGTGTCTTCAACCTCAAATCCACAATGCAAAAGGAGGCCAACTCTTTCCTCAGAGCCATGGAGGCCATGAACCAAACCAATTAATACACAAACCAACAATCAGACAGGGTTCCACCTAGGATCTCGTCTTCACCCCATCCAATCTGATAAATGACAAATGCATATCCCCCCTTCTATAACACCAACCCCCTGGTCTGACCACTACATGATAACATTTAACATAATGATTCCCGCCCCAGATATGCCCACCCGGGAGCAACACATCAAGAGAAGATTCAAGACATATAAAAAAAGAATAATTCCTGAACAAAATATTGCCTAGACTGAACAACCACATTGACCTTGAAAGCATAATGGAGAACTAGAACCACTCCATTACAAATGCAGCAGCGGCACAAGGTAAAACTACCACAGCACCAAAAAAACACAAACCCCTTGATATTTTTTTTCTTTATTTCCTCTTTTGTAATTGTAATAACCCTTAATGTAACCCACTTTGATTGAAGGAAAAGGTGGTATATAAATCTGGATAAATAAATATTCAAAATAAATCAGAGAAGCCAAAAGGAATCTCAGAATAGAGAGGAAATGGAGACAAAAGACCACGATACACTACAAAAATACAAAACTATGCAAAACAATTATAACATGATCAACAGACGCAAACAGGAATACAACACAAATCTGGTAATGAAGGCAGGGAACAAACCATGAGAACATATTGGCATAGTCCACATGCTAACAAAAGAACCCTCACAAGAAAACTCCACCGATGTACATCTGCAACGAATAGCAGATTATCTAATGTCGAAGCAACTCAGCAATCAGCCAAAACAATGGCAACACCAAGTGAATCCAATAATATGCGACATGGGGAGACTTCACTATGCCATCGCTCAGGCAATTGGAACACATCGTAACAACCCTAAACACAACAATTTCACCAACCAACCCAAGTCCAGTGACATGGATAAAATCAGCTAAGGAACCACTCATCTCTTATATACACCACATTATACACACATCCCTTACACAGGGGCAAATGCCTGCATCCCTCAAACTGGCATCAATCCAGGCCCATTCTAAAAAACTTCAAATCTAACAAAGCAGACCCCACATCATGTCGACCGTTCTCCAGCTTACCTTTCATGGCCAAAATAGTAGAGAAGGTAGTCCAAATACAATTACAGGACCATATCAACTCGTATGCACCCTTGGACTCATAGCAATATGGATTCAAGCAACACCACACTGCTGAAACATTAATTATGGCTCCCTGACCACATCATCGGGAAAATTGACAACATAAAAAGGGCATTATCCTGATATTTCTCAACATATCAGCAGCTTTTGACTCAGTATCACACCCCATTCTTCTAAGACGCCTACAAGAAATCAGCCTCTGCAAAAATACATTAAAATGGTTCCAAGGATACCTGAATGAAAGACAATGTTTATGTTTAATTAAAATTTGATATACCACCCACACCAAATAGGTATCTGAGTGGTTTACAATTTAAAAAATACATGGCTGCAGAAATAGAAAGGAATGCCATCATTTAAAAACAGTAGAGAGGAGAGAAAACACAAAACCAGATAAGATAAAACGTAACAGGAACAGGTCAGAGAGAAGAAGGGGAGAAAAAACAGACAGGGGGGCAGGGCTATGGGGGGAGGTTAAATGCCATGGTAAATAGGTGAGTTTTGAGCTTAGTTTTAAAGTGCTGGAAGGATGTTTCGGAATGGAGGGAAAGAGGGAGCGAATTCCAAAGTCATGGACCCAAGAAATAGAAAGCGGAAGAACGAGTGGATTCCAGGTGGGCATGTGAGGGAGGGGGAAGGAACATACGGTTAAGATGAATGGAACGAAGGGAACGGTGAGGAGTGTGAAGGTGAACCTGGTCAGCAAGATAGAAGGGGACACCTGTGAAGAGTGCCCTGTGAACAAAAACAAAAATCTTATAGTGAATACGAAAGGGTACCGGTAACCAGTGTTGTTGCATGAGGAGAGGGGTGACGTGGTCATACCGGGAGGCGTGGGTTAGAAGAAGAACTGCAGTGTTCTGAACGCGCTGAATTCAGACGATTTGGGACTGAGGGAGACCTGCTAAGACAACATTACAATAGTCGAGCTGAGATATAACTAAGGAGAGGAGAAGCGTAGCTAAAGCAGAAGAAGAAAGAAAGGGGCGAACGGCCCTTAGTTGTTTAAGAGAGAAGAAAGACCGCTGGACAACTGAAGAAATGTGTTCCCTAAAGGAGCGAGAAGAATCAAGGACCACACCGAGGTAACGAAAAGAGGAGACCAGAGGAATAGACTGGAAAGAAAAAAAATCGGAGCACACGTGGGGGAGGTGCTCCCTAGTGTGAACCAAGTGGCAAACAACTTAGAGGGGTTAACGTGAAGAAAATTAGAGGAGAACCAGGATGCGACAGCGGAAAGACAACAGTTAAGAGGAGAGATGTCCGGTTTAAGGGAATCAGTGTGAAGTAGGAAAAGAATATCATCTGCATAATAGTATGCGGAGATACTGGACTGCTGGACAAGTGCAAGGGGAGCCAGAAAAACGTTAAAAAGGAGTGGGGCAAGAACAGAGCCCTGGGGTACACCACAAGAAAGAGGGGTTGGGGTGGAGGAAGAAGACCCAGAGACAACGGTGAAGGAGCGATTGAGAAGAAAAGAGTGAAACCACTGAAGAACAGTGCCTGTAACACCAGCATCGAAGACGAACGAGAAGGGTACGATGATCCACCAAGTCAAAAGCCGCGGAAAGATCGAGAGAAACAACAAGAGAGATAAGTCCGTGATCGTGTGCATAGTGAAGTTCATTGAGGAGAGAGAGAAGGATAGATTCCGTGCTGTGGCCAGAGCGGAAACCAGATTGCCGAGGGTGAAGGGTAAGAGAGGCTTCAAGGTGGGAGGAGAGTTGATGAAAAACAAGTTTCTCAAGAAGTTTCGAGAGAAAACAGAGGTTGGAAATAGGGCGCCAATTGGAGAGAATGGTAGGATCGGAAGTGTGTGATTTCCATACATGAGATGTTGAAGAAACACATCCTCTCCATTCACACTAATGTAAGGAATCTCCCAGGGGTCAGAACTATCATCTATCCTATTTAACATATACATCCTGCCACTCTGTAAAGTCATACAGAAACTAACATTCATTACAAAATCTATGCTGATGACATCATGATATACACATCATTCGATGTCAAAACCCTGGACTACACAGCTATAACCGACTGCCTCACAGAAATATCCGATTGGCTAAACTCCCACAATCTCAGTCTAAATTACAGCAAAATGGAAGCACTCACAACAACAAAACCTTCAACCATCCCTCCACAATAGACACAAAGAATAGATACATTGCTATTAAAAGTGAAATTAGATATTTAGGTGTCATCCTTGATCAAAACTTAAACTTACTTAAGCTCACATTAAAAGGACATCACAGAGCACATACCGTAAGTTAAGAATCATCCGGAAACTAAAGCCCCAACTAAGTGACAATGATTTCAGAACAGTCCTACAGGCCATCATCACACCAGTATTGGACTTTTGCAACTCAGTCTACCAAGGCCTTCCAGCAACAACAATCCATCCTCTTCAGATGGTACAAAACACCGCTGCTCATATCCTCACAGGAACAAACAAATGCGAACACATGACCCCAATCGTTGCACAACTTCACTGGCTCCCAATCAGGAGTCGTGCAAAATACAAAGCTCTTATCAACATATTCAAAATACTCCAGAATGAATCAACTGAATCACTCCAAGACCTAATAAAAATATACCCAGAAAACCGCATGTCAAGAACAAATAACAGAAACATGCTAACCACGCCTAAGGATTTCTCCAAAGCCAAGCAATGCACTTCAAACAGCCTTTTCACTGTATGCATCAAACCTATGGAACTCCCTACCGAACAATATCAGATGCACTAAGGACTCTAAAGAATTCAGAAAACTGCTGGAGACATTGAACATTTCGGCAACATCACATAAAATAACACATCAATCCACACAGGCTGGACAATGACTACAGATCAATCCAATATATCATGCAACATTTTTATTTATTTATTTAAAAGGATTTCTATACCGCCTTCTCCTGTAATCAAGGCGGTCTACACAGCAAACAATCGAAGAATACTGACTTTTTGTGTGTGCATGCAGTGATAACCAGTGAATGCGTGTGTGTGTGGGGTGTCGTTGATTCGTGGTGGGCTATTTACAGCATGTGCTATTTTACAATACTATGTACATGAATGAGAAGGGAGGGGGGTTGGTCTGTAGTTCTGGTTGGCGGGCAGGTTATGTGACATCACCGTAGTGTTGCAACAGATCATGCAACATAACCACAACATGCAACTTAACTACAGATCAATGCAACAGATCATGCAACATAACCACAAACTGTTAATAAGTTACTTATGTAAAACATTTCTGAAAATACTCTGTTACAACCTAATTATGTCATAGATCTTAAAACACCTTGTTACACTGCAAATAGTTGCTTTCAAAATTAGTTTTAATGTAAATCACTAGTTGGTAAAATTGAGTTCAATGTAAATCACTTGATTTAAGGAAAAGGTGTTATATAAATACTGTTAAATAAATAAATAAATAAAAATAATGCGGCAGCTAGCCTGTGCTACCAGGCCGCATTGACAGCTCATGCAGGAGAAATACAGATAGCACAGTGATTTTTGGTGCTATCTGCATTTCTCATGTTAAATGAGGGTAGAGATGGAATCAGGACAGGGAAAGCACAGTTACTTACCTGTAACAGGTGATCTCTGGGAACAGCAGGAATAAGTCTTCACATATGGGTACGTCGGTACCGACGGAGCCTGCGCAGGAACGCTCCCAAGCTTCCCAAAAAGGAAAGCTTTTGGGAGCATCCCACAGCGCCTGCGCGCTGCCTTCCCGCCTTTCCTAACCACCTCTCCCCAGTTCTAGTGTTAAAGCTGAGACAAAGAGAGAGAGAGGAAAGGAAAGATAGAGAGATACAACTCCTAGGGGAGGTGGGTGGGTTGTGAAGACTTATTCCTGCTGTTCCCAGAGATCACCTGTTACAGGTAAGTAACTGTGCTATCTCCAGGAACAAGCAGGAATGAGTCTTCACATATGGGGACTCCCTAGCTAGAGATGCCTGGGAGATCCCCAAGGTTATGAGACCCTGGGAAGGGCTCTACCTCCTCCTATGGATCTCAGGTGTTTGAGAACAGCCTGACCAAACAAGGCATCCCGGCAGGAGTCCTTGTCCAAGCAGTAATGGGCTGTGAAGGTATGAACCGAGGCCCAGGTGGCCGCTCGACAGATCTGGTCGATGGACACAGAATTTAAATGAGCCATAGAGGTGGCCATGGCCCTCACATTATGAGCTGTGACATGGCCCTCCAGAGAAAGGTTCTTACTCTGGTAGGCGAAAGAAATACACTGAGCAATCCAATTGGACAGTGTCCTCTTAGAGACTGGAAGTCCCAAATGAGAGGGATCAAAGGCAACAAAGTTGAGAAGACTTTCTATGTTGCTGTGTCCTTTGTAAGTAAAGGGCAAGAGCTCTCTTACAATCCAGGGTATGAAGATTCCTCTCTGCACCTGATGCATGAGGACCTGGAAAAAAGACAGGTAAATACACCTCTTGATTAAGATGAAAAGGTGAGACCACTTTAGGCATAAAGTGTGGATTGGTCCTAAGGACTACCTTATCATGATGGAACCTTGTATAAGGTGGATTAGCCACTAAGGCCTGCAGTTCACTGATGCGGCGAGCTGAGGTGACTGCAATGAGGAAAATAACCTTCCAGGAAAGAAATTTCAAGGAGGTGGTGGCTAAGGGTTCAAAAGGTGGCTTCATAAGCTGACCAAGAACCAGATTTAAGTCCCACGCCACCGGAGGAGGCCTAATGGGAGGCTTAGTTAAAGTTAGGCCTCTCATGAATCTTGCAATAAGAGGATGAGAGGAAACAGGCTGTCCATTGATAGGCTTAAGGGATGCTGCAATAGCACTCAAATGGACCCTTACTGAATTCGTCTTAAGGCCTGCATTGGAGAGATGCAGGAGATATTCCAATAGAGAATTCAAAGGTAGTGCTAGAGGGTCAAGACCCTTCTCAGTACACCAAATGGAAAACCTTTTCCATTTAAAAGCATAGGAACGTCTAGTAGAAGGTTTTCTGGAAGCATGGAGGATATCCTTCACTTGTTGAGAAAGATTCCAACCTTGAAGGTCTAGGCCTTCAGCAACCAAGCTCTGAGGTGAAGGGACTTGGGGTTTGGGTGCCACAAAGTCCCCTCCTCCTGGGACAGAAGGTCTGGAGCAGCTCCCAAGTCCAGGGAGGGAGCTTGAGAGAGATGCAGAAGTAGAGGGTACCACACTTGGCGTGGCCAGCATGGAGCTATGAGGATCATAGATCCTTGATCCCTCTGGAGCTTGAACAGAGTCTTGGGAATCAAGGGAATGGGTGGAAAGGCATACAGGAAGTCTTGACCCCAGTGAAGGAGGAAGGCATCCTTGGCCTGAACTCCCTGACACGGAATTCTTGAACAGAACCGGGGAAGTTTGGCATTCCACGGACTTGCAAAGAGGTCTATGTCCGGGGTTCCCCATTCTTGGAAGATTCTGAGTACCTGGTCCATGTGCAGGGACCATTCGTGTGGAAGCAGAACTCGACTGAGTCTGTCTGCCCAAGAGTTTTGGATTCCTGGAAGGTATACGGCCAGGAGATGGATTTGATGCTCTCTGGCGAAGGCCCACAATCTGAAAGCTTCGTTGCAAAGCAACAGAGAGCCAGTTCCTCCTTGCTTGTTTATGTAAAACATGGCTAACTGATTGTCCGTATGAATGAGGGCTGTCTTGTAGCTGAGCAGGGTATGGAAGACCTTGAGAGCTAGAAAAACTGCTCGGAGCTCCAAGTGGTTGATATGTAGAGAGGTCTCCTGTGGAGACCAAGTGCCCTGAGTGGAGAGGTCTTGCAGATGAGCTCCCCAACCTGTTTGGGAGGCATCTGTTGTGAGGGTTGCCTGGGGCAACAACTGTTGGAAGGGGGACCCCAGCAACAGATTTTGGGTGGACTTCCACCACTGGAGAGACCAAAAGAGGCGCCTGGAGGTTGCTATTTTGTCTGACAGAGCCCCTGATGCTTGAGTCCACTGAGTGGACAAAGTCCATTGAGCTGCTCTCATGTGAAGGCGAGCATAGGGGACCACATGCACTGTGGATGCCATGTGGCCTAGCAGTTGTAGCATCTCCCGGGCAGTTAAATGGCTCTTTGACTGAATCTGGGAGGCTAACTGCACTAGGCGTAGGCAACGGGCCTGAGGAAGATAGGCCCTTGCAGTGGTAGTATCTAACCAGGCCCCTATGAACTCTAGGGACTGAGTAGGGGTGAGCTGGGACTTTGGGAGGTTTACCACAAGTCCCAGATACTGCAGAATGCGCCTTGTGCAGTCCAGGAAAGTCTGGGCCTCTGACTGAGATGGAGCTCAGATGAGCCAGTCGTCCAGGTATGGGAATACAAATATTCCCAGAGTGCGTAGAAATGCAGCTACTACTGCCATGCATTTGGTGAACACTCTTGGAGCAGAGGCCAGACCGAAAGGAAGCACCCTGTATTGGTAATGCTTTCCTTGGAAAAGAAAACGGAGAAACCTTCTGTGAGATGGATGGATGAGGACATGTGTGTACGCATCCTTGAGATCTAGAGAACAAAGCCAATCCGGACTCTGAAGGTATGGAAGGAGAGTGCCCAGAGAAAGCATCTTGAATTTCTCCTTGTATAGGAATTTGTTCAATTCTCTGAGATCTAATATGGGTCTGTGGCCCCCTGTTTTCTTTGGGATGAGAAAATAGGGGGAGTAAAACCCTGACCCTTGTTGAGGAAGAGGTACTTCTTCTATTGCCCCTTGGGCAAGAAGGGTAGCCACTTCCTGAACTAGAAGGTCGAGAAGAGATGTTGGAGAATTGAAGTGTCTCACCATGGTGTGAGGAGGAAGGTTTGAGAAATGAAGTTTGTAGCCCTCCCTTATGATGAAGAGGGTCCAATGCTCTGTTGTAGTTTGCTCCCATCTGGGAACAAAATGTGCTAACCTTCCTGGAATGGTGAGAGGCTCTGGCTGTTTTAGAGCCAGAAAGGCTAAGTTCTCTAGCATCAAGTCAAAAACCCTGAGGAGGTTGGGACTGCTGAGTTGCAGCAGCCCCTGTAGACTTAGGCCTGGCCTGTTTAGGTTGCTGACGCTTAGTAGCAAAGCGACCTGTAGATGATTGTTGGCCAGAAGTAGAAGGGAATCTGCCCTTTTTGAAAAAAGACTTCTTGAAAGGTTTTATCTTGGCAGGAATGGAGGTTGACTTTGAAAGTCTATCCAGAGCAGAATTTTCTGCATCCATTTGAGTGGCCTTTATTTGCCACTCTTTGCCAAACAGATTTTCACCTGTACAGGGGAGATTTCCTAAACCATCCTGGACCCAAGGTTCTAAATCAGAAGCTTGGAGCCAAGCAATTCTGCGAGCAGCTATGGCAATGGTCGAAGCTCTGCTGGCACCTTCAAAGGAGTCAAAGGCTGCACGGTTCGAAAACTTTGAAACGTCCTGAGTATGCTTGAGCCAAAGAAGGAATTCTTCCCTTTTATCCTCTGGAAGAAAAGGGAGGAAAGTGTGCAGTTTATCTGCAACTTCTTTTAGAAACATACCCATGTAAAGACTATAGGAGTTGATTCTGGCAATGAGCATACTGGCTTGGAAGATTTTTCTACCAAAAGCATCCAAGGTCCTGCATTCTCTTCCTGGAGGGGCAGAGGAGTGTCTTTTTGCACTCTTTATCCTTTTCATAGCTGACTGCACCACAATAGAATGGTGGGGAAGCTGTGTTTTATGAAAACCAGGACAAGGAGGGACACGGTACAGTGTCCAATCTTCGAGAATGAGGAGAGATAGTGAGAGGAGTCTCCCATAAGTCAATCATGTGCTCATAAAGAATCTCATGAATTGGCAAGGTGACTGCCTCCTTAGGAGCCTTAGAATAACCTAAAATATCCAATTTTTTAGCTCTAGGCTCTGATTCAGAGCTTACTGAAATAGAGAGTCCTTTAGCCACTTCTTTAATGAAGTCTTGAAAGGATAAGTCCTCTGGAGGAGACATTCTTCTTTTTGGAGAAGGCGGCTCTTCAGGAAGGGTTATGGATACTTCAGCAGATTCCTCTGATGTATCAGAATCATCAGAGGAATCAAAATATCGCCTGTCAGGGTGCTCTTCTAAAGCTCGGTATGCGTATCGAGCGGTATCGACATCGGGCGTCGTCGGTACCGGTTCGGTACCAACGAGCATCCCTGGACAGGGAACCGCTGCAGTTGGCATCCTGGTTGATGTCGATGCAGTCGGTACCGGTACCGGCAACAGGTTTTGTTGTGGTATCAGCGGCGTCGCAGCTTGAATGAAGGCCGTGATAGCCTGCTGCATGGATAGAACATTGTGATCCATCGACGCCATGAATGCCTGGAATTCGGTACCGGAAGGTTGCGCCGGTACCCCAGAGCATTCTAACAGGTGATCGGTCGAGGCCGTGCCATCGATGTCAACCTGTAACCCCATAGGTGGAGCTTTGGAAGCCGGAGCTTCCCGCCGGGGTTGTTTTGCCGGTGCAGGATCCTCGAGGGCAAGCCCAGAGGCATCTCGATGCTTGGAAGGAGATCTACCCTTCCAGGACCGGCTGGATTTATGTTTGGTTACCTGAGATCCATGGGAGGAGGAAGAAGCCCTGGAAGACGTTGATGCCACTGAAACTGCATCAGAGGGAAACAGCACATGGAGCTTGGCTGCTCGGTTCTGTAAACCCCGTTTAGACATCAAAGAGCAGGACGGACAATCCGAAATGGAGTGTTCAGGACCCAAACATTTAAGACACCATTCATGGATGTCAGTAACAGAAATAGTACCGCTGCACTTAGTGCATTTTTTAAACCCAGAGGCTTGCTTTTCCATGAGGAAAAATTCTTTGTGAGGCCTAAGGCCCAAAAGAAGAAAAAACACACTAAGTGAGGGAAAAATATGTTGTTGTTTTTTTTTTATAAGAAAGAAAGAAAAGACCGGCGGTACCGGTCCGAAGTCGGGGAAGGCAGACGCGCGACCAAAGAAATAAAAGAAAACAAAGAACTTCTTCAGCGGTGACAGGAACACGACCTGCTGGCTCCGCGGCAAAGAAGAACTGGGGAGAGGCGGTTAGGAAAGGCGGGAAGGCAGCGCGCAGGCGCTGTGGGATGCTCCCAAAAACTTTCCTTTTTGGGAAGCTGGGGAGCGTTCCCGCGCAGGCTCCTTCGGTACCGACGTACCCATATGTGAAGACTCATTCCTGCTTGTTCCTGGAGATAAGGTGTGGTAAAAGGTGAAGGCCAACACGTGAGCAATGGCCATATACTGTCAAAATCGCCAATAGCACAGCTGTAAATAACTGCACTGTAAGACATTAGGCGCAGGGCCGGCCTTAGAGTTGCTTCAAAGTGTTGGTTCCCTAGGCGAACCTCAAGCTTTTCACCCCCTCTTGCTGTCAAAATCTATTATTTAGCTTTGAAAGCCCTGTTTTTGCTGCCCTTCTGGAAGTTGCTGCCCTAGGCGACTACCTAGTTTGCCTGGTGGTTGGGCCGACCCTGGTTAAGGGTCATCACCGTGAGACCAATGCTATTTTGAAGCATGATAGAGATGGGACAAGAATTGAGGGGGTCTTCTCCTGCCTTGATCACCACTGGCCCACTAGGGAAGCCGCAGTAAGGACTAGGGCTAGTTCAGGGGGCTTCGGGGCTGGTTTGGGAGTGTTCGGGGGGCTTTGGAGGGAGGTTCAGAGGTCTTCGGGGGCCAGCCTTCTATTGGATGCTATCTGAAGTGAGTTAGGGAGGAGGATGACAGCATCCACATGATGTGGATGTTTCATGAGAAAGAGGGGTTTTAGTGGGGCCACAGATCTTACAATCTGCGGCACTGGACTTTTGTTGCACATGGGGGGGCGGGGGGAGGCCTGATGCTGCTGCCACTGCTGTGAACAAGAAGGGGAAGAACATCATGGCTGCTGCCCTTGTCCTTCTCTCCAGTCCCGCGTTCCCTGCATTGGCAGGTAGCATGGGTGTTCCTGCGCTGCCTCCAATGCAGGGAATGTAGGCCCGTGCACAGTTGCTAAGTTACTCAATTCCAGAAGTGAAATTTTAAGCCATTCCTGGATTTCTAACAATCTCATTCTGATGCATTATGGGATCTGCAGCACCAATTCCAATAGGTCAAATTAGGGAGTACAAATACCATATTGTACTGCACTGCAATTTAAAACCAGAACTGGCAAAAATTCACTCCTAGAACTGGGTAACTTGGCAACTCTGCGTGAGGTAATGGACTACCCTGTGCAGTATTTGCAGGGCAAATGCTGGCCACTCCCTCTGCATTTACCACATAGGTTTTGCACCTACCGCAATGCATTTTGCATATGCCAAATGGTAGGTACAAAAACTATTACCGCACTTTAGTAAACATACTCATAAGTTAGATTTGTAGTGGGAATGTCTAAGCAGAAGGACTTTTCCTATACTTTAAACACTCTGCAGGAATAGAACAAATCAGAGCTAAATTGGATAGCAATGATCTTCTTTGTTTTAGCTGGCAATTGGTCTACCTAACCTTATATATACAGTATAATTTGTATAGTATTACTGTTTTAGATTCAAGAAACTTTCTTTGGCACATCAGTTAATATGCATTATGTGTTGCCAGAGTAAGAGAGAAGGTTAGGAGCACCAGAAGAGGCGGAGAAAGTTCTGCTTGTGGTCTGACCATGGGGAAGCAGGAAGCCAAAGCTAAGGGTTCCGAAGCTGCGGCCATTCAGGGACTCATGGATCTACATGTTGTGAGTACTGCTACCTTAAAACTAATTGAGTTTGTGGTTGGGGAGGGTGATTCTTCTCTTGAGGTTTCTTTGAGTTTGGGGTTGCGTACCCTTCTCTCCCCCCCCCCCCCCAACCTTCTGGAGAAGATGTAATAACTGTAGTCAAGTGTGGAACTGTGTTTAGTACTGCAGTTGAAAGGTCCCCTAGTACATCTACCCTGTTATTGTGGGAGCCTATTGACCGGACATTATCTTCAGTTTCTTGTTCTCTGCTGACCCCTGTTTCCATGTCTGCTACATCGGGCCTGGTTCCAGTTGGATCTGGTGGAGTGGATATTTCTTTAAAGGATGCCTGACTGACTGTCTCGTAAGGAGGGGATTTTTAAAAGGGACCCTGACTCAATTGTGTACCTTCTCTCAGGGAGCTACACAAATGTTACAACAATGTGAGTCACGACTTTCTGTCTTGGAGGTTAGAATCTCCAAGGCTAAGAGCTCGGTTGTTGCTATGCAATCTATTTGTAATACTTTTGCTAAGGATAGTCTGAGTTTGCATTCAAAAATTGAATTGTTGGAGACTAGGGCAAGGAATTTTTGATTTTTTAATTTTCCTTTGGTTCGCCTGCTATCTCCCCTGGAACTTCTGAAAAGATACCTGAGGGATGTATTAATATTTCTCCAGGACCAAGCAGGAAGTCAGTCCTCACATATGGGTGACGTCGGCGCCGACGGAGCCCCCGCGGAGCAATTTTCCCCAGCCTTCAAAGAAAGCCCCTGGGAATTGCAGCGCGCATGCGGTCCCCTTCCCGCCCAAGGGTGCCATCTTAGCCAGTCTTCTTTTTTCCGCGGAGCCCTTCAGACGTGCCCGTCTTGTCCCCGCTGAAAAAGTTGATTTTTTCGTGTTTAATCGCGTTTTTCTCTATCGGTTCGACGCCGGTCCTTTTCCTGCCCGGACTCGCGACGCCGTTGCGAGTCCTTCTGTTATTTTTCGGTTTTTCTGATTTTCTGTCAGTTTCGTTTTCGGTTTTTCACTGGCAACCCGGTCCTTTGACCTTGCAGGGGCCCTTTTTCCCCCGATGGCTGCCAGTGGTTTCAAGCGGTGTGTTCAGTGTGACAGAAATATGTCACTCACTGACACACATGATAATTGCCTCCGCTGCCTTGGCCCGGATCACGAGGAACTGATCTGTGGGGCCTGCAGCAAGATGTCCTCCAAAGCGTTAAGGAGTCGGCGGCATCAGCGGGAACGAATCTTCGCTGACCCCGGCCGTACCCGGACCTCGTCGGAGGCCTCGGCGTCCAGAGGTTCCAGCTCTGACCATCGCCGGAGTTCCTCCGACAGGGGTTCTCCCTCCGGGGACCATCGTCGGAAGGTGAAACCCGCGAGGGCGGCGTCGGTGGACGCTCCTGGTTCCGCAAGGGCCAGGTCGCATAGCCCCGATAGCCGTCCCGGGTCTTTGGAGAAGGAGCATCTGCCGAAGCGACCTCGTCTGGAGTCGGAGTTGCCTGCTCGGGTAAGTCCTGTAGTCCTCCTGGACTCGCCTCAGAGGGGTCCGACGTCGGGCCCGACGCCGTCGGGGCCCGAGTCGGGGGCTGCTGGGTCACCTGAGGTCGGACTCAGGTTGACGGCCTTGGAGAGCGGACTCTCTGCCTTCATGGACCAGCAGCGGGCACTGATTGCTAGCCTCGCTGGCGCCTCTGCCCCGACCGCCGGGACGTCGACGTCTAAGTCGACCCCGGAGACCGAGCCGATCCTCGAGTCCATGCGGGCTCGAGTCGATCCTCGGTCGAGGTCACCCTCGGCCTCCCGTTCGGGACCGAGGTCGTCGACGTCGACTCCCTCGGCGTCGGGGCGGCCGACGCCTCCGCCCGCCCGGACCGGCCCCACCGATTCCTCCTCGGAGTCGGCCTGGGAGTCTGAAGAGGAAGAGTCACCTGATTCCTTTCGGACTCGGTGTGTCCCCTCGGACTCGCCTGAGTCCGAACCTCGGAAACAGTCCCCTCCGGAGGACGCCCGGTTCTCGGACTTCGTCAGGGATATGGCCAAGGCTTTGGCCTTCCCTGCGGATCCCGAGGAGGAGCCCCGAGCCGAAGAGCTCGATGCCCTTCAGTACGACTCTCCCGCCAGGGAGCACTTTACTGTACCGGTTCCTCCCATGCTGGAACGACTACTCTTCCGCATGTGGGAGAGTCCGGCATCGTCGCCGGTGTTAAGCAAGCGGGTCGATTCCATTTATCGAGTCCGCAAGAGCCCTGGCTTCCAAAAAGCACAGCTACCGCACCATTCCATGGTGGTGGAATCGGCCATGCATAGGCTTAAGAGCCAGAAGATGCACTCCTCGGTGCCTCCTGGCAGGGAGGCCCGCAACCTGGATGGCCTAGGTAAGAAGTGTTTCCAGGGCTCTATGCTTGCTTGTCGGGTCCAGACCTACCAGCTCTACATGAGCATGTATCTCAGAGACCTGGCTAAAGAGATAGCCGGATTCTCCGCTGGGCTGTCCGAGGAACCTTTGCGGAGGTTCCTAGCCTTGACAACTGGTATTCGGGAATGCTCCAAATTTATGTCTCGAGCAGCCTATGATGGCTTTGAAGCATCGGCACGAGTGGCCGCAGCCGGCATCGGTGCCCGCCGACAGGCTTGGCTTCAGTCGTCTGACCTTGAACCCTGGGTGCAGGACAAGTTGGTCGATGTCCCCTGCCGAGGTGAGAACCTCTTTGGCAAGCCCATGGCTGAAAAGGCTGCCCAAATCGAGACGGAGACTCTCACCAGAACTAGGCTTTCTAGGAAGACCTCCGCCCCTTCCCAGAAGAAGGGCTCGGGAAAGAAGTCCTTTTACCCGAGAAAGGCGGCTGCCTATAAACACTACCCTCAATATCAGGCCTCCGCGGCTCCCCAACAGGGTCAGCAGGCCAAGGGACGGGGTAACGGGTCCCGTAGGCAGCAAGCCCCCAAGCCTGCACCACCGGCCCCTGCTCAGCAGGGTGGGGGTTTTTGACTTCATCAGCATAGCCTCTCCCCCTCAGCTGGTTCCTCCCAGCACAGGAGGCCGGCTGGTTCACTTTGCCCACAGGTGGTCCAACGTCACCTCAGATGCCTGGGTGCTTCAAGTGGTGAGAAAAGGCTATCTTCTCCACTTCCACCAGATCCCTCCCTCCTATTTCCCGGGAGAACCTCCACGACTCCCTCTGCACAGGGACTTACTCCTTCAGGAGTTAGCAAGTCTTCTTCAGGAACAGGCTGTGGAACCGGTGCCCCACCACCTGCGGGGTCAAGGCTTCTATTCCAGGTATTTCCTAATACCAAAAAGAACGGGAGGCCTCAGACCCATTCTGGACTTGCGCAACCTCAACAAGTTCCTCGTCAGGGAGAAGTTCAAGATGCTTACCCTTGGAATCCTTCTGCCCTACCTCCAGCAGGGAGATTGGCTATGCTCCTTGGATCTAAAGGATGCCTACACGCACATCCTCATCCACCCAAGCCACCGCCAATACCTAAGGTTTGTGGTGGCAGGAAATCATTACCAGTACAGAGTACTGCCCTTTGGCCTATCCTCCACACCACGAGTCTTCACAAAATGTCTCGTGGTGGTGGCGGCTTATCTCTGGCTTCACGGCCTCTATGTATTTCCGTACCTAGACGACTGGCTCATCAGAGCATCGTCCTCTCCAGAAGTCACAAAAGCCACACACCGCACTGTGACTCTTCTGCAATACTTGGGCTTTGTCATAAACTTCGCAAAGTCCACTTTGCTCCCCTCACAAGATCTCGAGTTCATCGGCGCAAGATTGCACACTCTTCAGGCACGAGCTTTCCTGCCTCTCAACAGGGCTCAACGGCTCATGGACCTAGCCGGCCGTTTTTGCAGCCAGTCCCTGGTCTCCGCCAGGCGCTTCCTGAGACTACTCGGCCATATGGCTTCCACCGTCCACGTGACCCCCAATGCCCGCCTGAATATGCGGCCTGCTCAGTGGTGCCTTCGCAAGCAGTGGCAACAGGCCTCGGGTGGCCTAGCCGACTTGGTGCGCATCTCCGGCCCGCTGGCCTCTTCTCTACAGTGGTGGCTTCATCGGCCGAACCTGGTGCTCGGAATGCCTTTTCAGTCTCCTCCGCCGGCTCAAGTGCTGACAACCGATGCTTCTCTCCTGGGATGGGGAGCGCATTGCCAAGGGGCATGTACTCAAGGTCTCTGGACCACGTGGGAGTCTGCGCAGCAGATCAACTTCCTGGAGCTCAGAGCAATCCGTCTGGCTCTCAAGGCTTTCTCCCACCTGACTTCTCACCAGTCCATCCTTGTCCAGACGGACAATCAAGTTGCCATGTTCTACGTGAACAAACAGGGAGGCACGGGCTCCTTCCTTCTCTGTCGGGAAGCACAGAAGCTCTGTTCTTGGGCCGTCAGCCACGGCATTCTTCTCAAGGCAGTTTATCTCCCAGGCCAAGAGAATTGCCTGGCGGACAAACTCAGCAGAATCCTCCAGCCGCACGAGTGGCGCCTGGATCCCTTGGTAGTTCAGAAACTTTCTGATGTGGGGCCTCCCCACGATGGATCTCTTTGCCAGTCCTCTCAACCGGCAACTTCCTCGCTTCTGCTCTCGGCAGCCGCATCCCCTTCGAATAGCGGCGGATGCTTTTCTGCTCTCCTGGTCGGAAAGCCTTCTGTATGCCTTTCCTCCCATACCGCTAGTCTCCCGGACTCTTTTCAAGGTTCTCCGAGACAAAGCTTCCATGATCCTGATAGCTCCTCGCTGGCCCAGACAGCCGTGGTTTCCACTCCTGCTGCAATTAGCGGTGGAAGATCCGTTCCCTCTGGGGTTTCAACCAGATCTCCTAACACAGGATCAGGGGTCCCTGCTACACCCCAACCTCAGATCTCTACATCTGATGGCCTGGCTGCTGAAAGGGTAGTCCTCGCTCCCCTTCTATTGCCGGCAGAGGTGGAAGAGGTCGTCCTAGCTTCCCGGCGACCTTCTACCCGCAAATGCTACGCCCTTAAATGGCGTCACTTTTCCGCTTGGTGTGCCCAGCAGTCTCAGGATCCCTTCTCCTGCTCGGTGTCGGTGATCTTGCAGTACTTGCTCTACCTCTCTAATCTGGGACTTAAGTCCAACTCCGTCAAAGTTCACCTCAGTGCTCTCTCAGCACATCATGTGCCGGTGGACGGCAGACCTCTTTCCAGCGACCCTCTCGTGGCGAGGTTTCTCCGAGGTCTCCTTTTACTCAAACCACCTCTGCGCCCGCCAGCACCTGACTGGGATCTAAATGTGGTTTTACAGCGGATCACCTGTCCGCCTTTTGAACCTATGGCTACCTGTTCTCTACGTTTTCTATCTTGGAAAACCTTGTTCCTGATAGCCCTCACTTCCGCTAGACGCGTAAGTGAATTGCAGGCCCTCGTGTCTGATCCCCTTACACTCGGTTCTACAAGAATAGGGTAGTCCTACGGACTCACCCAAAATTTCTTCCAAAAGTGGTCTCCCCTTTTCACATCAATCAGGAGGTGGTACTTCCGACCTTCTTCCCCAGGCCACACTCCAGCCGAGCTGAAATGGTCCTGCATACCCTGGACTGTAGAAGGGCATTGAACTTCTACCTTGACCGTACGCGGGAGCACCGTAAAGCTGCTCAGCTTTTTGTATCTTTTGACCCCAATAAATTGGGGCTCCCGGTCTCCAAGCGTACTCTGTCCATATGGGTTGCTGACTGTATCGCTTGGGCTTATGGGGCAGCCGGACTCTCCTTAGAAAGTCGAGTCACGGCTCATTGTGTTCGGGCGAAGGCTACGTCAGTGGCTTACCTCCGCTCTGTTCCGTTGGCAGACATCTGCCGGGCCGCTACTTGGTCTTCGAGCCAGACTTTTGCGGTCCATTACTGCCTCGAGAGGGAGTCCCACAGGGACAGTGCTTTCGGACAGGCAGTCCTCCGAAATCTCTTTGAGGTTTGAGCAACTCCTACCCTCCATCCCGGATGGGGGCTACCGGTGGGTAATAATTCAGCGAAGATTCCTTCCTTCTGTACTGCTGAGCTAGAGGGAGCTCATTTTTGTGCTTAGGGTCTCCGGTAGCCTTAAGCTTGGGAGTCCCATATGTGAGGACTGACTTCCTGCTTGGTCCTGGAGAAAGCGTAGTTACTCACCTGTAACAGGTGTTCTCCAGGAGCAGCAGGAATCAGTCCTCACAACCCTCCCTCCTCCCCTTGGAGTTGCGATTATCTGCTTTAGTTTTTTTGCAAATTTTTACGCTGTCTTTTAGCTACGTCATCTGACTGGCTAAGATGGCACCCTTGGACGGGAAGGGGACCGCGCATGCGCGCTGCAATTCCCAGGGGCTTTCTTTGAAGGCTGGGGAAAATTGCTCCGCGGGGGCTCCATCGGCGCCGACGTCACCCATATGTGAGGACTGATTCCTGCTGCTCCTGGAGAACACCTGTTACAGGTGAGTAACTACGCTTTCTTACATTTGAAGATTCAATGGTTTCTTATTTGTATTATATTCCTCAGAGTGTCCATCAGATCCCAGTGGGAAAGGGCTTTGGTATACAAGTTAATGTGGATGATCTAGAGTTGACTCAATTTTTAGTCTTCCCTCCAAAACTGGGACTTTTCTTGCTACCTTTCAGTCAGAAGCAGAGAAGTCTGCCATTTTGAAATCTTATTTTTCTAAAAAGGATCTCCCTTTTTGTGGATATCCTATTAACATATTTCCTGATGTGGCAAGAACGATTCAGCTTCATAGGAAAGCTTTTCTACAGTTGAAATCCAAAGGCCTAGCTATTGGTGGGACCTTCTTTTTGAAGTTCCCTTGTAAATGTGTTGTATTATATTCTGGATCTAAATATGTATTTACTGATATTCTGCACTTGGAGAGGTTTCTTGGGGATAAAACCTAATCAGTTTGTTGGGAAGTATAAAGGGATTCTAGCTTACCCTTTGATGTTCTTCTTGATGTGCACCTGAGCAGTCTTGTTGAGTTTTTCCTTTTAGGTGATTTATTTTCCTTTTGTTAAAGTGATTAATGAGATGGTATTCTTTTTTTCTTGTTTGTATGTATATGCAATTAAATTTGGAATAAAAAAACCATACAGAGAAATAACAAAGACAATTTCTAGGTACTGGTGCAGGTTTGTATTGTCTTTCTCCTAGGACAAGCAGGATGAGTCATCCACAACTGGTTATGTCATCCGACGATGCCAAGATGAAAGTCCTCTCCGTAGCCCAGAAGGGCTTTTTGCCCTTCTGAGCATGAGTCAACTGTCCCCACCCACTGACCCACCCCTAGCCAGCCAGTTTCAGTTCTTCCGCCTTGCCTGCAAGACAGATCTCTCCACTAAATCACAGCCAAACATCATCAGATTGCAAGAAAAGAAGAGGAGGAATTCCAGTACCTGCATAATGCCAAAGCCGGACTTTAAAAAGTGTCCCAAATGTTCACAAAAGATGAGCAATTCAGACACCCACGATTACTGCCTGCGTTGCCTTGGGAAAGATCACCAGGCTGAGGACTGTGTCCTCTGTGCCCGGATGTCGCCTAGGGCTCAAAAGTCCCGAGTTCATGCGTTCCAAGACTTCCTTACCCAGGCCTCCTCTCTGGCAAGAGACTGCAGGGCTCCCCAGGGCAAAGAGAATACCCAGGATGTGACTGCTCAGGCCCCCATCCATGTTTCGGTGCTCCTTCTGCCTTCCCTCGATGTACCCGCCGATTGCCCGGCTACCTCCTTGGACTCCTGCGCTCCTCCGGAGCTCCTGAAGATGTGGGGACCCGGCCATGCTCTTCTCTCTGGCCATGATTTATGGACCTTTCCTCCAGGAACTTGTCCAAACCGTTTTTAACCCAGCTATACTAATAACTTTTAATACATTCTCCGGTAACAAATTCCAGAGTTTGATTACACGTTGAGTGAAGAAATATTTTCTCTTATTAGTTTTAAATAGGTTACCCTGTAGCTTCATTAAACCATCGACCTTTTGTCTTCCCTGAGGTACAGCAAGTGGTTCTGGCGGCGAGGCGCCCATCAACCAGAACATCTTACAGCCTAAAATAGCATCGCTTCAGTGCCTGGTGCTTGCCTCGACAACGGAACCCATTCTCCTGCCCAGTGATGCAGGTCCTCCAATACCTCATCTCACTCTTCGACAAAGGCCTAAAAACGCAGTCCACCCAGGTACACCTCTCTGCAACTGCAGCCTTCAATGACCGCGACAGCAACAGCTCCTTCGCCGCACAGCTGCTAGTTACCCGCTTCATGAAGGGGCTGGCAAACCTTTGCCCATCAATACGGGCACCCGTGACCCACTGGGACCAGCTCACACAGGCACCCTTCAAATCTTTGCAGTTGGCAGAGCTTAAGTATGCCTCCTGGAAAACTCTGTTCTTAATAGTGGTCACATCCGCCAGACGGATCAGCGCACTGCAAGTGCTAGTGGCACATCCACCATACATGCTATTCTCCCACAACCAAGTCACCATCCAGACGCACCCCAACACCCCAGGTTTGTCCCCAAAGTGGCATCTCTTTCACATCAACCAGACCATTGAACTCCCATGCTTTCATCCGGAGCTCCACACCTCTCTGGAGGAGCAGAGGCTCCACATCTTGGACTACGTCAGGGCCCTGTGCATCTACCAACATCGGATGGTGCTCCTGCAGCAGGCGACTCAACTCTTTATCTTCTATGACCCCAATAAGCCCTGCCGCCTGGTCTCCAAGTGGACTCTTTCCCTGTGGATCTCTGCCTGGAGCAAGCAGGTGCTCAAGCCTCACCAAGGGTAAATGCTCACCAGTTCAGGGCACTGGCTGCCACCATCACCAACCTGTGCTCTTTATCGGTGGTGATGCAAGTCCACCACCTGGTCCTCTCTGCACACGTTCCAGAGACATTACTGCCTCAACCCCCAGCGTGGACAGCCACATCCTTTGGTCAGGTGGTCCTAGCCACAGTGGAGACTCAGGACCCAGCGGCAGGCCAGGCCCACCCAAGTTCTGGACTTCAACTGTTGCTGCACGTTGCCTAACAGATTTGAACTGCTGCCACTCGTCGCCTACCTCACTGTTAACACATGTTGCACTGCATTGTTACACTGAGCTCTTGTTTGCATTATTTGCACATTGTTATGCTGAGTTCTTATACCATTGTTACTGCACTGTGACACTTATACTGCACTGTTCTTGTTGCACCTTGCTGTTGTGCAATAAATGTTCCTCACTGGGACCCTGGCACCTGTCTTCACTCTGCCTACCCAGGGCTTCGGCCTTCCCCCTTCAACCACAGCACATCGCTGCTAGGGAGGCTCCAGGTGTGGCTGACTCATCCTGCTTGTCCTAGGAGAAAGTGAGATTACTTACCTGCAACGGGTTCTCCGTGGACAGCAGGATACGTCAGCCACATGTTCCCACCCACCTCCTCTAGAAGGGGTCGGCCTCCCATCCTGGTGTCTGCCTCCTAGAAGCAAGGGCTGAGCTAGTGACATACTGGCTGTCTAGAGGCAGACCAGTGGGTGGGGACAGTTGGCTCATGTTCAGAAGGGCAAAAAGCCCTTCTGAGCTATGGAGAGTACATTTGTCTTGGCGTCGTCAGATGACATCACCAGGTGTGGCGGACTTATCCTGCTGTCCATAGAGAACCCCTGTTACAGGTAAGTAATCTCGCTCTGCTCAGATCCTGGCCTGATAGCAGACATAATGTGTTGTTTCTCTCACTGCTCTTTTAAAAGACTATCTCCGAAATGTACAAAGTTCCACCAGTAACCAAAGCATGCTTGGGAGAACACAGAGGGAGAATGGTAAAGGCAAGGAAGGAGAGAAGAGCTGAGATTAAGTAAGGTCTGCAGTGATACAGCAGTCAGGGGCAAATGGCCAGACTGGGTGGGGCCAAGAGGTCCTTTTCTGTAAGTAGCTAGGGCATCACTGGACAAAATAATGCCTCAGGCAATGGTTGCTTTTGGCAGGTCTCCTTCTCTGTCAAACTTGCAGATTCTGATTCAAAAACGCAATGCAACAGCCCTCCCTAGCATGGTATCTTGGGCAGGATTACAAAAGGGGACTGCTACTTCTGGAGAGAGATTTGCAATTGTAAGTATTTACTTCTGGGAATTTCTCTCAATCTTGGGGAAAAAGGAATTCTTTAGATTAATGCTGATTAATCTATGAACCCTGTGTATTTGTTAAATCAGTCAGGGCCTAGTAGCAGCAAAGAGCTTTCAGTTTAAATTTAAAACACAGCAGAGAGCTTTCTGGTTAAATTTAGACCCCAAGACTCCCTTTATCCAAGCAAGGACTGTGGGACTCCCCCTGGAGATTGGTCACAGATTACCTTAGAAGCACAGGACAGGGTACTCTGTAGCTGCCAGCTTTTCATAGGTCTCCTTTCCCTCCCTCCCTGACTCCCACCCACTCACCCCTGGGATAATCGTAGCTTTATAGGTGCTTAAACCTCTTAAAGGAAAGGAGGTGCCATATTCACTCTCAGGTGCAGCTGTTTATCCTCATCAGGCATACATTAAGGACCTGAGATTAATTAAGCTTCAAGTGAACAAAGTACATTAAAAGTATTAGGTATAGTTTTATTAGCATACGTATCCCCAGCAACCCTTAGTAAGTAAAGAACAAATATCTAAACACAACCTTAAAACTAAAATGCAGACAGCAGTCCAGCAGCAAGATGGGGGTTTTTCAGTCTTTTGCACCGAGTGTCACATGTATGATTTTCTCCCAGTTGGTGAGGGGTCTTACGTGTGCACTAGATGCAAAAAGCTCTTTGCTCTCAGGGAATGAGTCCGATCTCTGGAGGCTAGAGTAACAGACTCGGAGGACATAAGGAAGACAGAGGTACATAGATGAGACCTATAGGGATATAATCTTGAAGTCCCACCTCCAGTCTGGCAGCATCCCTGTTGCCATGGAGGAGAGAGGTCACGTGACAGAAGAGCATCACTCTGTTGTGGCAGGAAGTGATCCTGTAGCTAGGACCTGTCCTCCAGATGATGTAAACCCTCTTGCACCAAGGAAGTTTCTCCAGGGCCATACGACCAGCACAAGCAGGACAAGCAGGATGTGTCAGCCACACCTGGTGTCTCCCAAGCTAAGCATTCACGCTGAGGAGAATGAGGGAGGCATGCGTAGAGCAGCAATTGTGTTTATTAAATAACGTGACAACAAAGTGCAAACAGTAAGAGGTAGACTGTGCAATAACGTCAGTGCATATCCATGGTGCAACTGTGGAATCGCCTATGTGTGCAATCAATCAATACGATACAACATTTGTGCAATCAATCAATCAATGCGATACAACATCAATCAATGCGATACAACATTTGTGCAATCAATTAAACAAAACAACAGTGCAATAACAGCAGTGCAATAACAGTGCAATCAGTTCAACAATGCGACACTTCAAACAACGTTACGACAAGCCCGTAGGGCCTGGTAGTGACTGGGATGAGTGGTTCTGAACCTTCCACTCAGCCCTGGGCTGGCTCCTTAGAGCCCCCAATCGAGGGTGTCGTAGCGGCAGATAGGACTGCTCGGCCAAAGGAGCCGTCGTTCTCCGCGTGGATGTCCAGGCAGTAGTGCTTCTGGAAGATCAGTTGAGAGGACCAGGTAGCCGCTCTGCAGATTTCGCTCACCGGCACCTCCTGAGCGCAGGCCAGAGAAGCGGCTAAAGCGCGGAGCTGATGTGCACTCGCCTTGTTTGATGGGAGCGCGCCCGCTTTTTGCAGGCAATAGGCCACGCAGGCTGAGATCCAACAGGAGAGTGTGCGTTTGGAGACAGGTCTCCCAGGCCTGTTCGGGTCAAAGGAGACGAAGAGCTGGGTCCCCAGTCGAATTGCGGACGTCCTGTCAAGGTAGATGCGCAGGGCGCGTACACAATCCAGTGAGTGAAGACGTTGCTCTTCAGGAGAAGAGTGTGGGGCTGGGAAGAATGATGGCAGCTCCACCGTCTGGTTGACGTGAAAAGCGGAGGCCACCTTAGGCACAAACTTGGGATGAATCCGCAGGGATGCCCGGTTGTGGTAGAGCTTCGTGTAAGGCGGGTGCATCACCAGAGCCTGCAGCTTGCTGACCCTCCGAGCTGAGGTGATGGCGACAAGGAAAAGAGTCTTCCAGGAGAGAAATTTCCCGGGTGCTGTGTTCAATGGTTCGAACGGCTCCTGCGTGAGTTGTTGCAGGACGACGTTAAGGTCCCATGAAGGTACCGGCTTCTGTACTGGAGGTTGCAGATTCCGAAGGCCTCTCATGAAACGCGTCACAATGGGAAGGGTGGCTATGGAGCCTGAGCTTGGATACTCCGGGCTTCCGTGTAAAGAGGCAATGGCCACGAGGTGCACTTTGATGGATTGTGGTTTCAAGCCGGAGCTGAAGAGGAAGGCGAGATATTGCAGGACAATGGGTATTGGGCAAGAGGCTGGTTGAACTCCTAGGTCCTTGCACCATATACTGAAGCGTTTCCACTTCAGACTGTAGGCTTTTCTGGTTGACGGCCTCCAGGAAGCTAGAACAATCTGCTGTACCTCCGAGGGTAGGCCGGAATCGTTGAGGGTTGCCTCTTCAGCCGTCAGGCCGTCCAGGCCCGAAATGTTGGAGGTCATCCTTTCAGCCTCCAGGCTGTCAAGGCTAGCGTCTGGAGGTTGGGGTGTAAGGTGGTACCACCATTTTGGGTTACCAGGTCTGGTCTCAGAGGAAGCCGAATTGGAGGCTCTTGGGCGAGCTGCAGCAGCAGGGAGAACCACATCTGTCTGGGCCAGTAGGGGACGATCAAGATCACATGCGCTTTCTCCTTGATGATGCGTTGCAACGTGGCTGTCACGAGAGGTGTTGGAGGAAATGCGTACGCCAAGTCCCAGGTCCTCCACGGGATTGCAAACGCATCGGAGGCCACCCTCTGCTGAGACGGGTGTTTGGAGCAGAACAAGGTGCATCTGGTGTTCGCTTCGGTGGCAGAGAGGTCGATCTGGGCCACTCCCCAGTGCCGAAAGAGGTCGCGGGCCACTTCCCTGTGAAGCATCCACTCGTGAGGTTGAAGCTGTCTGCTGAGCCTGTCCGCCAGGGCGTTCTGGTCCCCTGGGAGGTAAGTCGCCTGCAGAATGCAGTTGTTGGTTAGCGCTTCGGCCCATGTCTCGAGAGCTTCCTTGCATAATGTACGGGATCCCGTGCCCCCTTGTTTGTTTATATAGAACATGGTGACTTGGTTGTCCGTTTGCACCAAGATTGCTTTCCCCGTCAGGTATGGCCTGAACGTCCGGAGGGCATATTTGACGGCCCGCAACTCGAGGACATTGATGTGAAGGGCACGCTCCTCTCTGGTCCAGGCTCCTTGGGTGCTGAGATGCAGTAGATGAGCCCCCCATCCCGTTGAGGATGCATCCGTGGTGAGGATGCGTTGATGGGAGAGGGGTTGCAGATGCTTGCCTACTGAAAGGTTGTTTGTGTTCATCCACCAATGGAGACTCCGGACAACGTTGGGGGAGATCGGTATGCGCGTATTGAGTGGCTGGGATAGCTGCTTCCAGTGACTCCGCAGGTGCCATTGGAGGGTGCGCATATGGAGTCTCGCCAGCGGAAGGACCGATGTCGTCGCCGCCATGTGGCCTAGCAGGCGCATGATCCCGCGGGCCGAGGTGTGCTTCTCTGCCGACACTCTCTTGGCCAGCTGCACGATGGTACTGATCCTGGGCTCGGGCAGGAAGGCCTTGCAGGTCTTGGTATCGATTATCGCCCCGATGAACTCCGTCCGCTGCACAGGTTCGAATCGGGACTTTTCTTTGTTGAGCAGGAATCCCAGCCGGAGTAGCAAGTGTGCCGTTTGGCGGACCGCCCTGCGGAGTTCGGGGGCAGAGCTCGCCGACAGGAGCCAGTCGTCCAGGTAGGGAAAGATGGCGATGCCTTGTTTGCGGAGGTGTGCAGCGGCGACCGCCACGCACTTCGTGAATACCCTGGGCGCTGGGGATAGGCCAAAGGGCAGAACCCGATACTGGTAATGGCAACCCAGCGCGATGAATCTGAGAAATTTCCTGTGAGAACGTGGACAGGAATGTGGGAGTACGCATCCTGTAAATCCAGCGTGGCCATCCAATAGCCCGCTCTGATGAGAGGAAGGATGGAATTGAGCGAATACATCCTGAACTTCTCCTTCCTGATAAAGTAGTTCAGCTTTCGGAGGTCCAGGATGGGACGGAGGTCCCCTGACTTCTTGGGAATTAGGAAGTACCGGGAGTAGAATCCAGTGTTGATTTCGTCCAGAGGCACCTTCTCTATTGACCGTGCCAGGAGAAGTTTCTGGAGGAGGTCCGAGAGAGGCTGTTTCTGATGAAGTGGAGGCTGGCTGATGGGTGGCTTTCTTTGCCGTGGAAGGGAGGAGAAGCGCAAGCGGTAGCCCGTCTGTATTATCTGAAGAACCCACTTGTCCGATGTGATGTCTTGCCAGGCTGAGTGAAAATGAGTCAGGCGACCCCCGACCGTTGGGTCCCCGTGATCCAGTGAGGGGCCCAGCCAGGCCGGATAGTCAGAAGGAAGAGGTGTCTTTCCCGGAGTGTGACTGGTTGGTTTGTTTTTGTTTGCGTTGTCGCTGTTGTTGCTTCTGAAAAGGCGGCTTGTGATAGTTCTGCTTGAACCTAGGCGTCTGCCACTGGCGGTTTGAGCCATAATATTGCTTTGATGAGGAAAAAGGCTTGCGGGAATAGCCCCCTTTCCGTGTCCAGGAGGGGCGTTCGAGTCCGTCTGCAGCCAGAGTCTTCAGAGTGGTGCAGTCTTCTTTCAGACCGTGCACCGTGTCGGCGACTTTGTCCCCAAAGAGGGAGTCGCCAGAGCAGGGTGTATCCGCTATCCGGTCATGGGTACTATCGGAGAGCCCTGACGCCCGGAGCCATGCCCAGCGATGGGCAGATATGGCCGTGCCCGCTGTGCATACGGCCGTGTCGAAGGCGTCAAAGGCTGTACTCATCAGGTGCTTGCTGCATTCTGCTATTTCCTGCATGGAGGTAGCGGCAGAAGTACGTGAGTCCTTGGGGAGATCCTGCAGCTGGCGTTTGAGGTCGGCCAGAAGGGCGTCCTGGAACAGGACATGTTGAAATTGATGCGCTGCTATCTTGGCGCTGAGCATTGCGCCTTGGAACACTTTCCTCCCCACGTCATCCAGACGCTTTGGGTCCCAGCCTGGTGGGTGCACGGCTTGGGAACGTGTGGACTTGGCTCTTTTGAGTGCTGATGCCACCACTATTGACTGGTGGGATAACTGCGGCTTGTCGAATCCAGGTGCCATGTGGATGATGTATTTCGTGTCCAGGCGTCTGGAGTAAGCATGGCCAGATGCTGGGGATTGCCAGAGGGTCAACTGTTTCTCCTTCAACTTTCGGTGGAGGGGAAGAGCCATGGCAGGTCTTGGGCCGCTGAGGTACTTCATGACCTCCAGTTCCTTCTCCTCGGGGGAGTCCTCTGTGGCCAGCCCCAGCTTGGACACCACCTTCCGGAGAAATTTTGGATATGTTAGGTCCTCCAGCACTGGTGTCGGTGGATCCTCCATGGCATCTGCTTGGCTCTTGGAGGCGTCAGAACCTCGTCCCAAGTCCTCCCCGTCGCTCCCTCCGGAGTCCAGCTGCGCCGGGGAAGGTGTCCTCGGTGTAGAAGGGGCTGGGGAGAGAGTCCACGCTGGGGAGGGAGTCCGTGCCCTGGATGGTGACAGGCTAGGGAGTGATTGCTCCGAGACAGGTCATGCCACCAACGGAACAAGCGCCTGACCTTGGTCCAGCCGATGGGGGGCAGTTTGTTCAACCAGGCGGTTAAGGAGCTGAAGGATGGCAGAGGAGGTGGAGTCTGAGGACCGGCTGCTTCTGTGAGAGCTGGATCTCCTGCTCCTCTTATGGCTCTGGTGGGACTCCCCGTGGGAAGCTTTTTCTCTCGATGGGGATCGATGCCTGTGCTTGGCTGTCCTCTTCCTGCTCTTTTCCCCTACCTGCTGTGTGCTGCTGGAGCGGTGCTCAGAGTTCCCCACGTTGCTGTTTGAGCGGTGCCTGCTTCTGTCACGCTGGCTTTCAGCATCGGCGCGATTAGCACACTCCACAGTGTTTCTGTGCTCCGTGCCGTCCAGGAACTCCACTGCCACAGTCTGTCGGCGCCGATCGCCATCAGCAAGATTTGCTGCGCCGCTCCGAATCCCCTCTGCAGCCTGAGCAGACGTGCTGGGCAGGGGGGAGAGCTGTCGGCGCCGATCACCAGCGGCACGATTCATTCTCCGGAGCTCCTCTGCCGCTTGAGCAGACGTGCAGGGCAGGGGGGAAGGCTGTCGGCGCTGACCGCTGGAGCAGGAACTGCTGCGCCCAATAGGAGGAGAGGGGGCGTGTCCGGAGGAGGAGCCTGGCAGGTCCACGAAGGCGGCGCCATTTTCAAAACCTTCTGGAGGGCCGCATGGCCGGGGAGAACGGGCCGGAGCAATGCTTTCCGCAGGGGGGCTTACCCGACGGGTAGGGGCCTCTCCGGAAGCAGGACAATTCGAGGGGGAAGCAGCGCTTGATCCCCGCTGAGTGGGGGCCCTCCCTTCCTCAGATCTAAGAGGTTTTTCGGCACGGGAGTGCTTAGCAGGCCTGGAAGGCTTAATCTCCTTACTTTTGCGATGCTCCGGGTTCCGTTTAGCAGGGGATTTGCTTGCTGCCGCCGCGGAGGAGAGCAGTTCCTTCAACGATTGTTCCCGGTGTTTTCTTGCCCTGGGAGACATCCGGGCACAACTGGCACAGTTTTCCACCTGATGTGAGGACCCCAGGCATCCGATACAGTGTTGGTGAGTGTCCGAGAGGTTCATTTTTCTATTGCAGAGCGGACACTTCTTGAAGCCCAGTTTAGGCATGAAGATGAGGAATGTAGTAGGTTTATTATAGGAGAGCTGTAATTTCCGTCCTGAGGCAAGGCGGAAGAAAAAGAACTGGTCGGCTAGGGGCGGGCCGAGGGAGGTGGGACCTCCCACATGCTCAGAAGCTTCTGAGCTAGAGAGCACTTCCGTCATGGCGCCGTCGGATGACGTCACCAGGTGTGGCTGACACATCCTGCTTGTCCTAGGAGAATATTTTTTCACTCAACTTGTAATCAAACTCTGGAATTTCTTACCATAGGATGTATTAAAAGCTGTTAGTGTACTGGGTTTAAAAAAAGTTTGGACAAGGTCCTGGAGGAAAGGTCCATAAACCATTATTAAACGGGACCCAGGATATCACTGCTTGACCCAATACAAGCATCGGGGAAACTGCTAGGTACTTATGACCTAGATTGGCCACTGTTGGAAACAGGATACTGGGCTTGATGGACCCTGGTCTGACCCAGTATGACATATCTTATGTTCTTGTTGCTCACCCCTTGCAAGAGCTTTGTGTATAGCTAGGAATGTTACTAAAGGCAGAGGTGTTTGCTGCTCTGGAAAGTCTAGCAGCTGTTAAAATGTTAATTGCATTCTGCTAACTGCTTGTAAGTCTCACACCCAGCAGCAGGAATGTTGTATTCACCCTCCTAATGGAATGCAGAGTAGAACTGAATTAATCAGGGAGGCGTGATTTTAAGGCACGAGACTTGCAGGCAATGCCTAGCTCCAATATGAACTTTCAGCCTGACGCAGAACCTTGCGCTACAGCCCAGCAGCCCAAACTCTAGCACAGGGTTTCCTTATGCAACTTTAGTGCAGACGTTTTGCTCAGCGATGCTGGAAGCAAAGATGCAGATGAACTGGGTACAAAACATGTGCAATAAACAAGGTAAAAAGTCATACACATGTGCACAGGGGCCTGCATTAGCAGCCTCTATATTTTGTGCAAGTTTGGCATACTATGCTTAGGGAAAAAAAAGTAATCCGAGGTAAAGTTTGATCCTTCACCTCAGGTAACCCAAGGAAAGACCCCTTGATTTTTGGCCCCAAACCCTGGTCGCTTGCACAGACTTCACCACCCCCACCCTCCTGACCAGTACAAAAATCATTGGTCGCCCAGATGCCACCAGACTTCAAACCCCACCCCCTCCAAACCTCAAAAAAAATAAATAAATAAAATATGAGTTGCCATACTATGACAGACCAAAGTTCTGGCAAGTTCATATCCTGTTTCTGACACTGGGCAATCAGGTCACAATTACCTATCAGGTTTCCAAACGGTAGAGAGACTCCATGCTTCTCATCGCAGGGGTAAGCATTGCATCTCCCCAGCCCACTTCAGTAATGATTTACATATGGACCTTTCCTCCAGGAACGTGTCCAAACCTCTTTTAAATCAAATTACACCAACAGGTTTTTCCACATCTTCTGGCAATGAATTCCGAGTTTATGCATGGAGTGGAAAAAAAAATGTTTCTGATTAGTCTTAAATGTGCTACATTATAGCTTTATTTCATGTCCCCTATATTTTTGCCAGAGTACACAACTGATCTATGTTTACCCATTCCACTCCACTCATTTTATAGACTTCTAGCATGTTATTCCCTCACTTGGTATGCAGCTTGTCGTGCTGTGAGGGCTTGTGTGCATCAGTGATGCTGAGAGCTAAACTATCAGTAGTTTAACTACTGGCAGGGTCTCCCAAGATGGACAGGTCTCAGCTGAGGTGCCAGACCAAGACAAACCACCCATCTAGGCAGCAGCAGAATGGGATAGTGTTGACGGCGGAGGATCACATTTCTGTGACAACTGCAACACCACCAAACTTAAACTGCGCGGAAGAAAGGCCCAGCAATCTACTTCTGTATCTTGCCATGAAAACTCAATGGATAGTTACAACAAAACAAATTGTGCTATAGTGCTGGAAGATGAGAACCCCAGGTCAGAGGGCACTCAACTAGCTACTGGGGAAGAGCTGAAGACTTCTCAGAGTAAAGCCAGAATTTATGATGTGGTTGGATCAAAGCCCTCGGGACGTCTGACTGCTGATGTAGCTGCGCATGAAAAGAGTCAGAAGCTGTAAAGATGTCTTATGCATTGGAACATGGAACGTACGAAGCATGAACCAAGGGAAGTTGGAGGTGGTCAAGAATGAAATGGAACGTGTACAACTTGATCTGTTGGGTGTCAGCGAACTGAAATGGACTGGCATCGGGCACTTTGCATCAGATGATCACATGGTCTACTATGCTGGAAATGAAAGACAAAGAAGAAATGGTGTTGCATTTATAATAAAGAAGAAACTTGCAAGAACTGTAATGAAATACAATGCAGTCAGCGAACGCTTAATCTCTATTCGTCTACGAGGAATGCCTATCAACACAACTATAATTCAAGTATATGCCCCAACAACAGCTGCAGAAGAGAATGAAATTGAAGAGTTCTATGAACAAGTACAAGCTGAAATTGACAGAACCTGCAAACAAGATATCCTGATAGTCATGGGTGACTGGAACGCAAATGTCGGCTACAAAGAAGAAGGCAAAGTAGTTGGAAAATATGGACTTGGCAACAGAAATGAAGCTGGAGAAAGACTGATAGAATTCTGCAAGACCAACGATCTAGTCATCTCAAACACCTTCTTCCATCAACACAAGTGGCGACTGTACACATGGACTTCACCCAATGGTTTGTATAAAAATCAAATTGACTACATCTGTGGAAGTCAACGATGGAAAAGTTCTATAACATCAAAGACAAAACCTGGAGCTGACTGTGGTACAGATCATCAACTACTAGTATGCAAACTCAAGCTAAAGTTGAAAAAGAGCAAACCACTCATGAATGCAGCAAAATATGACCTTGAGAATATACCACTGGAATTTAAAGACTGCCTGCAAAATCGATTTGCTGCTTTAGATACAAATGACAGAGCTCCAGAAGAGTTATGGAATGACATCAAGAAGGTTGTGTTGGAAGAAAGCGAGAAGTCTCTACAAAAGGTGAAAAAGCAAAAATGGCCAAAATGGATGACAGAAGAAACTCTGAAAATTGCCCAGAAACGCAGAGAAGCTAAAGCCAGAGGAGAAAGAAAGACAATAACAGAACTCAGAGATTTCCAATGTGCAGCAAGACAGGACAAGCAAAAGTACTACAATGATGCATGCAAGGAAATAGAAGCAGAAACTATTAGAGGAAGAAAAAGATCGGCTTTCCTAAAGGTACGAGAGTTAAAGAAAAAGTTCCAGCCTCGAATTGGAATGTTACAAGATGCTCAAGGTTCTATGTTGAATGATGCTGAGAAGATCAAGAAAAGGTGGAAGGAATATACAGAGTTTTTATATGATAAAGATGAAGTGGACCAACAGCCGTTTCAACCTGTACCCTATGATCGGGAACCATTGGTGATGAAAGAAGAAGTTAAAGCAGCATTGAAAGCCTTATCAAAGAACAAAGCACCAGGCATTGATAGCATTCCCACAGAAATATTACAGCAATCTGATGCAGCTGTTACCATACTTACAAGGCTCTGCCAAGAAATATGGAAGACAACATCATGGCCAACTGACTGGAAAAGATCTGTGTTTATACCAATACTAAAGAAAGGTGATCCAACTGACTGTGGAAATTATCGCCCAATCGCTCTGATCCCACATGCCAGCAAGATTATACTGAAGATTATTCAAAAGAGACTACAACCATACCTGGAACAAGAACTACCTGAAGTGCAAGCAGGGTTCAGGAAAGTGCGAGGAACGAGACACATCATTGCGGATGTGAGATGGATCCTTGAAAAGACTAAAGAATACCAAAAGGATATCTATTTGTGCTTTATCGACTATAGCAAGGCTTTTGACTGTGTAAACCATGAGAAACTCTGGGCCACATTAAGAAGCATGGGTATACCAGAACACCTGATCGTACTCTTGCACAATCTGTACATTGATCAAGAAGCAGCAGTTCGAACGGAACAAGGAGAAACAGAATTGTTTAAAATAAGCAAAGGTGTAAGACAAGGCTGCATACTTTCCCCCTACCTGTTTAATTTATATGCAGAACAAATCATCAGAGAAGCAGGATTGTATGAAGACAACAGAGGTGTGAAGATTGGTGGAAGACTCAACAACCTTCGCTATGCTGATGATACCACATTACTGGCTGAAAGTGAAGATGATCTGAAACATTTGCTTCTCACAATCAAAGAACAGTCTCAAAATTGGCCTGCACCTTAATGTAAAGAAGACAAAGATCATGACAACTGGCATAATCAACAGGTTCATCGTTGAAGGAGAAGAAATTGAAATCGTGAACAACTTTAACCTACTTGGATCAACCATCAATAAAGAAGCAACAAGCAGTCAAGAAATCAGACGACGCATTGCTCTTGGCAGAATGGCTATGAAAGACCTAGATAAGATTCCCAAGAGCATAAATGTCTCTCTCCATACAAAGATTCGACTTGTTCAAACCATGGTATTTTCAATAACATCATATGGATGTGAAAGCTGGACAGTGAAAAAGATAGACAGGAAGAAAAATTGATGCCTTTGAATTATGGTGCTGGCGGCGAATACTGTGTATACCATGGACTGCCCGAAGAACAAACCAGTCGGTACTAGAGGAGATCAAACCTAAGCTTTCTTTAGAAGTTCAGATGACAAGACTTTGACTTTCATATTTTGGACACATCATGCGAAGAGAGAGATCATTAGAGAAAGACATCATGCTTGGCAAGATAGAAGGTCAGCGCAAAAGAGGAAGGCCAGCAATGAGATGGATTGATACAATAACAGCAGCTACGGGTACCAGTCTGTCAACAATGAGCCACCTGACTCAAGACCAAACAAAATTTAGAATAGCTATCCAGAGGGTCACCATGAGTCGACTCTGACTTGATGGCACTTAACAACAAGCATGTTACTGTATCTCCCCTCAGCCGTCTCTTTGCCATGCTGAAGAGCTCTAACCTTTTAAGCCTTTACTCACAGGGGTATCCTTCCATCCTCTTTATCTTTTGTGGTGGCTCTTCTCTGTACTTTTTCTGATTCTACTATGTCCTTTTTTAAGATATGGCAACCAGAACTACATAAAATATTCAAGGTGTGGTTGCACCATGGAGCTAAACAGAGGCTTTATAATATCCTTTCTCCAGGACCAAGCAGGAAGTCAGTCCTCACATATGGGTGTCATAGACGCCGATGAAGCCCCAGCGGAGCATTTCCCCAGCTTTCCATGAAAGCCTTTGGGAATACAGGCACGCATGTGCGGTTCCCTTCCCGGCTAAAGGTGCCATCTTACCTCAGTCTCTCTTTTTCCGAGAAGCCCACCGGACGTGTGTCCTGTCATCCCGGATAAAAGTTTGATTTTTTCGGCGATTCTCGCTATTTTTCTTCTCCGGTTCGACGCCGGTTCCCTTCCCGCCGGGTTCGGTACACCGGTATCGAGCCCGTTTTCTTCTTTTTCGGTTTTTGCCCTTCGTGGCTGGCGTTCGCGCCCTTTTTTGCTTTTTCCCTGGAAGGCCGGTCCTTTGACCTCGCGGGGACTCTTTTTGCCCCGATGGCTTCCAGCGGTTTTAAAAAGTGTGATCGGTGTAAGAGGTTGATGTCTCTCACCAACACACACGACTGCTGCCTTCGGTGCCTCGGTCCTGATCACGACCCTAAGACGTGTGGACCATGTGGGAAGATGTCTTCCAAGGCACTGCGAAGTTGCCAGCAGCAGAAAGAAAGGCTTTTCTCTGACTCAGCCTCCGGCCGGGCCCAGACCTCGTCTGAGGCCTCGACATCTCGGGATTCGGATCCCGAGCGCCGTCGTGGCTCCTCAGACAGGGGTCCCCCGACCGGGAACGCAAGAGGAAGAAGCGGCTCGTGAGGGCGTCGTCGGAAGAGGTCCCTGGCTCCTCGAGGGCCAGGTCTAAGACCCCCAACCGTCGCCCCAGGCCCATGGAACAAGAGAAGCCTGCCAAAGTTCCTAGCGTGGAGCTGAAGTCTGCTGGACATGTAAGCCCTGTAGTCCTCGAGGACTCTCCTCCCCGAGAGCCGACGTCGGGCCTGGCGCCGCCGGGGCCCAAGTCGGTGGCTGCTGTGTCTCCCGAGCTGAGTCTCAGGATGACAGCCTTGGAGTGCAGACTGTCTGCCTTCATGGAGCAGCAGCGGGCACTGATGGCCAGCCTGTCTGGCGCATCTGCCCCAACCACCAGGACATCGACATCGAAGTCGACCCCGGAGACCGAGCCGATACTCGAGATCATGATGGCTCGAGGTTGACCTCGGTCGCGGTCTCCCTCAACCTCCCATTCGGGACCGAGGGCGTCGACGCCGGTGCCTCTGGCGTCGGGGTTGGTGCACCCGGGCCCCGCGGGGTCGGATCCTGACTCCTCGTCTGACGAGTCCGCCTGGGAGACGGAGGATGAGGAGTCCCCCGACACCTTCAAGACTCGGTGCGTCCCATCGGACTCACCGCAGTCTGAACCCCGGAGTAGATCCCCTCCGGAGGATACCTGGTTCTCGGAGTTTGTCCGGGATATGGCCACCGCGTTGGCTATCCCGGCGGATCCCGAGGAACAGCCTCGAGCCGAGGAGCTCGAGGCCCTGCAGTACGACTCTCCGCCGAAGGAGGCCTTTACTGTCCCGATTCCTCCGATGCTGGAACGGCTCCTCTTCCAGATGTGGGAGGCACTGGCCTCGGCGCCGGTTTTAAGCAAGCGGGTCGACTCGATCTATCGACTCCGGAAGAGCCCTGGCTTTCAGAAAGCGCAGCTACCACACCATTCCATGGTTGTGGAATCGCCATGCATCGCCTGAAGAGTCAGAAGATGCACTCCGCGGTGCCCCCCGGCAGGGAGGCCCGAAACCTCAATGGTGTTGGTAGAAAGTGCTTCCAGGGCTCGATGCTTGCTTGCCGTGTCCAGTCTTACCAGCTGTACATGGGCATGTACTTACGGGACCTGGCCAAGGAGTTGGCCGGGTTCTCTGCTGGTCTCTCCGGGGAACCCTTGCAGAGATTCAAGTCCTTGTCCTCGGGGATTCAGGACTGCTCCAAGTTTATGTCCTGCGCCGTCTACGATGGCTTCTAGGCTTCGGCCCGAGTTGCAGCAGCCAGCATCGCGGCTCGACGCCAGGCATGGCTGCAGTCATCGGACCTCAAGCCATGGGTTCAGGACAAGTTGGTCGATGTCCCTTGCCGAGGTGAGAACCTTTTTGGCAAGCCCATGGCCGAGAAGGCCGCACAGCTCGAGACTGAGCACCTTATAAGGACAAGGCTGTCTAGGAAGACCTCTGCCCCTTCTCACAACATCTCAATCATATCACCTCTATCCCGCCTTTCCTCTAAGGTGTACATATTAAGGACCTTCAGTCTGTCCTCATATGCTTTTAATCCCAGCTGCCAAATTCTAGACCATTCTTCAAGCTTAGCTAGATCCCTCCTCATGTTATCTACCCCTTCCTGGGTGTCTACTCTATTGCAGATTTTGGTATCATCCGCAAAGAGGCAAACCTTACCTGAAAGCCCTTCCGCTATATCACTAACAAAGATGTTAAAAAGACTCGGACCAAGGACAGATCCCTGGGGCACACCACTGATAACATCCTTCTCCTCAGATTGAGCTCCATTTACTTGTACTCTTTGTCGCCTCCCACCCAACCAATTTCTAACCCAAGCAGTAACTTTAGGGTCCATCCCTAGGGTGCTCAGTTTGTTTATAGGTCGCCTGTGAGGAACAGTGTCAAAGGCTTTACTGAAATCTAAATACACCACATCTAGGGCTCTCCCTCTGTCCAACTCCCTGGTCACCCAGTCAAAGAAATCAATCAGATTTGTCTGACAAGACCTGCCTCTGGTGAATCCATGCTGCCTCGGATCCTGTAATCCACTGGATTCCAGAAACCTCACTATTTTCTCTTTCAGCAGCGCTTCCAATAATTTACTCACCACCGAAGTTAAACTAACCGGCCTGTAGTTTTCAACCACATCCTTACTTCCGCTTTTGTGTAAAGGCACCGCATGAGCCTCTCTCCAGTCCTTTGGCACCACTCCCGACTCCAACGAGGCATTGAAAAGGTCAGTCAGTGGAGTTGCTAGAACGTCTCCAAGTTCCCTCAGTATTCTCGGGTGTATCCCATCCAGTCCCATCGCTTTGTCTACTTTAAGTTGAGATAGTTTCTCACGAACACAGTCTTTTGAAAATTGTTCATGATGTCCTTTGCTTCTTTTCCTATTTGTGGGTGTTTTCTGAGGTCCTGCTCCTGGTTCTTCATCTGTGAACACAGAACAAAAATATTTGTTAAGCGATTCCGCTTTATCCTTATCAGCTTCTACATATTCCTCCCCTGCACCCTTGAGTCTGACAATACCACTCTTGCCCTTCCTCTTCTCACTAATATATCTGAAAAATGTCTTATCCCCCCATTTTATTGCATTGGCTATTTCCTCCTCCTTTTGAATCTTTGCCTTCTTGACTACTTTGCTAGCTTCTCTAAGTTTTTCCAGATACAGATGCCTGTCTTCCTCTCTCTGTGATCTCTTGTATTTCATGAAGGCCTCCCTCTTTTTCTTCACTTTTTCAGCTACTTCTTTCGAAAACCATAGCGGTGCACATAACTCTGCACTTGTCCATATTAAATGCCATCTGCCGTATGGATGCCCAGTCTCCCAATTTTTTTAAGTTCTCTTGCAATTTTTCACAATCTTCTTGTGATTTAACAGCTTTGAATAATTTTGTGTCATCTGCAAATTTGATCACCTCACTCATTGTTCCCATTTCCAGCTCATTTAGAAATATGTTACAAAACAGCGGGCCCAGCACAGATCAATGGGGTATTCCACTATTCATCTTTCTCCATTGATAAAACTGGCCATTTAACCCCACTCTGTTTTCTATCTTTTAACCAGTTCCTAATCCACAACAGTACATTACCTGCTATCCCATGACTTTTTAATTTTGCCAAGAGTCTCTCATGAAGGACCTTGTCAAAGGCTTTCTGAAAATTCAGATACACTATCAATCAGTCCACCTTTGCAATGCAATGTGTGCCTTTGAGTCAGTCCTGACTCCTGGCGACCCAGAAGCTCCTGGGTTTTCTTGGCAGTGTCACCAGAAGTAGATTGCCAGGCCTTTCTTCTGAGGCAATGGAGGGTTAAGTGACTTGCCCAAGGCCACAAGGAGTGCTAGCGGGAATTGAACCCTGGTTGCTTGATTACCAAGCCAGTGCTCTAACCACCAGGCTACTCCTCCACTCCACTTTACCTATATGTTTATTCACATCTTCAAAAAAATATAGCAGATTAGTGAGACAAGACTCCTTGGTTAAATCCATGTTGGTTTTGTCCTATTAAACCATGAATATCTATATGTTCAGTAATTTTGTTCTTTATTAAGGTTTCTATCATTTTGCCCAGCACCGACGTCAGGTTCACTGGTCTCTGGTCTGTAGTTTCCCGATCCACCCCTGGAATTCTTTTTAAAAACCAGTGCAATGTTGGCCACTCTCCAATCTTCAGACTGACTTACCCCACACTGTGTCCCAGGATGCACTGGAAAGGGGAGTGTCAGTCTGCCAAATAAGGAATGTTTGTTTTTCCTTATCTGGCAGATTGAGCCGCCCTCCCCCTGATGGTGCATCCCCAGGTTGCATTGGGTGAGGTCTGACACTGCCATTTTGAAAGATGCTGGCGTGAAGGCAGGAGAGTGTGGGCATCTCTCCTGCCTCCCAACTTTAACGTACTGTAGGAGGCTGGGGGGTCTATGGTACACTGAGGCTCATGGGGCCACCAATGATTTTTTTTGGGAGGTTGATAGGGACTGGAGGAAAGTCAGGGCCCACAGAGACATCAATTTTTTTTTGAGATTCAGGAGTGGGAGGGGGGTATAGCAGCCACTAAAGCCTCTAATGACTTTTCTATCAGTCGGGGGGGGGGGAGGTGTCTGGGGGGTAGCACTTACCCTCCCAACCCTTTGTCAGGGCCAAATATTGGGGGCATCAGGAGTCTCTGCTGGTGCCTGGATCATCTGAAGTAAGTTTGACTGTTCGCCTCAGGTGATCCTTTTGCTCCCCACTGCATCTTTACGCCTGTCCAAGGCTGGCATAAAGTTCCAGCACAGTTTTTTCACATTGCGGGCCAGAGGCGTCAGAACACCATATTCCGTGGGGGTGGGGACGGCCAAGTTCCGCCCCTGGGCCAGCTGAACGCCATGCAGCTGTGATTGCCAGCCTTCCCCTGCTGTCTGCCTGCAGGAGGGATCTATGTTGTGATCATAGCACTCTTCTGCCCGTGGTGGGTGGGATCTCCGCAGGCAGCCTGCTGCTTGCTGGGTCACGATCACTGACCTTCTCCTTCTGCCCACAGGAGATCGGATCCCCGCAGGCCAAAGTAGGAGAAGCCCCAATTGCAGCAGCAAAGTTTTGGTGGGGCCAGGGCCCTCCTCCCATACAATGCCTATGTTGGGAGCAATTAAAAATTAATTATTTTGCATGCGGTTAGCATGCTTACTGTGCTATACTTTAGCACGGTGGTTTTGCTTATAATTTTCCTGTGCTAGCTTGCTTTCTGCATAGAGGAGCAAGGCTAATGTTGGAAAATCTCTAGCAAGATACTGTGTAAGAGCATAGCACCATTTGCTGCATTGAGCTCTGGTATATGATGCTGGATAAACCCCTTTGCCACCTCGTGCTTTTTGATAGGAGGCTGATCCAGCCCTGGTTGTGCTAATCAATTGTTTCCCTTGATTAGTAATTTTATAGATTTAAGGAAGAGTGGAGGTGTAGCCTAGTGCCCAGAAAATCAAGGCATCAATTCCCATTAGCACTCCTTATGACTTTGGGCAAATCACTTTACCCTCCAATGCCTCAGAAGAAAAGACCTGGAGATCTACGTCCAGTGATACATTGCCAAGAAAACCCAGGGGCAACTGGGTCACTAGGAGTCAGCACTGACTTGACAACAAAATAAATATCTAAGGAAAACAGTAAAGTTGAGAAAGGGGATGTGGATCTTGAAGTTAAAGTAACTCTAGCACTGCCCTACAGCAATTACAGTGAAATACCCAGACTTTGAAGTGTGTGACACAACACACTGATGCCATTCAAATAGGACTGTCGTTTCCTCCCAGTACTGGACAATGAGAGGGCTGCCAGTTTCCAAATGGAAGACAATAGAAAATTTCATTTTAGCAGGTACTGTATTTTACTTTCAAAAAACATGCACCAACAGCCTTAATAAACAAATTTAAGACTAAGTTTTTTATATGTCTTTGGGCCGAAAAGTATTGTTACATTATTAGTAAAATCTTAAAGTGTTCTGACTTGTCAAAAAAAAGCCCAGCGGGAATAGTTCCATATTATAAATGACTCATGTTTTAAACTACTACATAGTGAGACAGCCATCCCTCCCCAACTTGTCTCTTCTGCAAAGACAGCATTCTAGAGAGGAAGAGTTGCTAGTGCTGCCGCTGCAAAATCCATCTTATAACCCCCCCGAAAAGATTCCCTAAATTCCACACTGTACTTCTCTAAAGAAAACATGTAATTTGACTCACTGTATATTTACATATAAATATACAGTACTGGAAGGTAAATAAATGCAAAAGTCTTATGTTTATGACATAAGAAGACAAACATGTAATACTGAATTTTCTTTTTGTGTCTCAACCTTCTTGCCTAGGTTGAGTCACCATTTGCTAACTGTTCCTTTGATTGCCCAAATGGACCCTTTTGCTATTACCTAGTCACAGTCCATCCTCAGAGCTGGGCAGAGTGGAACAAACGCATAAACGACGAACGTTTCACCTAAAGCAAGATTAACCCCCAGCGCTGACCCAAGACTCCACGCGCTAGACGTCTGGCTTCTGCTCCTTGCCTGCGCGCACACCTCCCAGACGCGCCTTTCTCCTCCCGCTGCCCCTGGAGGGATTGGGCAACTCGCGGGGCGAAAGCGTCACTTCCACTCCGGGGCTGCTGCTGCTGTCACATCCGCCGCTTGGAGCCTCCTGGTCCTGGAGAAAGGGAGGGAGGAGAGGAGCGAACAGTCCCGGCAGGATGTGCTGCTGCTACTGGGGGGGCCACGCGGCAGCCCCGGCCCTTTAAATCCCTTGCAAAGGTCGGAGGGAGCCGGGTCGGGGCACGACTGGATCGCATCGGGATCGGCATCGTGGCTCCCGATTTCGGGTCGGACCTGTCTTTCTGGTTGTTTTCGCGGGGGAAGGGAAAGAGGCAACTGACCCGGGGATCGATGCTCTGCCTTCCTGGGCCCTGATCATGGCTCTGCTTCGGTTTCTCTTGGAATTTCCACGCTAGAACTCTGCCTGTGCGTCGGAAGGTGCTTCGGGCTTTAGTTTTCCTGCCATGTTAAGCTCTGTTGTTTTTTTTTTTTTTTTCATTATTATTAATGTGTCCGTTTTCCCTTCTCTCTTTTCCCAGACAGGGACAGCCTCTCCCTCGTCCCCTATCCGGATCTTCTCAAGCCCTGGCGAGCCCTGAACGAACAGTTTTTATTTGAATTAGAGTTAGATTTCACGAGGCGTGTTGGTTTCTATTATATGTAGGAGATATATAAATATATTCATTTGTCCCCAGGAAAAAGAGCAAAGCTGGGTGTTCTGTCATCAGTGAGGGGATTTAAAATAAAGGCGAGCAGCAAAAGCAGACAGAGAAAGGGACTTGTAATAGTAATGTTCGCTGCATCTGTGTTTTAACAATAATGAATGCTTAGCCAAAGACTGATTCCTGAGGAAGTTTATTTATACGGGAAAATGAATTGGAAAATTCACTCTTGTTGACTGGATCTATTTTGAGGGCATTTTAAAACACCTCTTCAGTCTGTGTATACGTTTTGTAGATACATTTCCTCTTGTCGTGTGCGTGTATATATATATCTATATATATATATAATGTGTATTAATTATATACACGGATAGCCTTTTTTAACATATACACACGTGTATGTAGACTGTTTTAAACTTGCTCAGTGCTTTATTATTCCTGAAAGTGTTCCATAGTCTTTAGAAAAAAATAAGCTTTTTCCCAAATTGTACACTATTTTGTTAAGCTTTCTTTTTGTCCTTGCCTATCAATTTGAGATTTTTAAAAGAAGACATCACTGGGAGTTTCCCTATTTTCTTACCTAATTTAGAAACTGAACACCCCCCCCCCCCAAAAAAAAAAAGAAAAGAAAAGAAGAGAAAACACTAGAAAGAATGTTAGTAATGCTGGTGGTACCATGAAAAGGAACTGTAGGATTTTTTCCTAATGCAAGAAAATGGCTAGCAGGTGACTAAAGTGGCATGTAGACATCAGGCTGATTCAGCATTTTTTTAGAAAGGGATTTCTTGGGGGGGGTTGTTTGTTGTTTTGCTCTTTTGTTTATTGCAATTGGAACCCTTTCCCTCCCTGCCATGAACGGGCTCTCTGTTAGTGAACTCTGCTGCCTCTTCTGCTGCCCCCCTTGCCCAAGTCGGATTGCAGCCAAACTGGCATTCCTGCCACCGGAACCCACTTATGCCCTGCTCCCAGAGGCGGAGGGAGGTGGGGCTGGAGCTCCAGGCAGCACCAGAGGAGGCACTGGCATCATGGCCCGCTGGAAGCTGCATCTGATGGACCGGGCTGACTTCCAGTACACACAGAGGGAGCTGGACACCATGGAGGGGTTTGTGACCAAGAGCAGCCGTGGCAACCGGATCGGGTGTATGTACATCCGATGTGTACCTGGAGCAAGGTAAGAGATAGTGACAATTCTGAATCAGGGGGCATAAAGCATGTTTCTCGGGAATAGGGTTTCCACTTCATTCCTGCACTGGGATCTGTTCACACACAACTCTGCCAAACCACCTCACTCCAGCCCCTGCTATTCCAGGCCCTCACACATAGCTTACCAATGCATGCCACTCCTGCCCTCCCATACTGAACCCCCCCCTTCCCCAGCACACAGAGCTCTGCCAATGCATCTCTGTGCTGCCCTGCAGCACCCAATACCTTGCTTCTCCTTAAGACCACCTACTTTCATATAGTGGGACCACTCGGAAGGAATGCGAGGAAATACTTCTGTATTGAGAAGGATGGGTGATACTCGGAGTCACTACCAGCAGGAGTGGCAAAAACCAGAACAGCAGCAGAATTCAAGATGCTTGGAACCCATACACAGAGCAGTGGTAGAAATGAGGGAGAGAAATAACAGGAGATTGTCTAAGGATGGTGAGGACACAGCAATAGGCAGACGCAGTTGAGCAGACTGGCTGAGCCAAGTGACCCCCTACCTTTTAGCAGCAATGTCTGTATATGTCGTGTGGACACTTGCTTATAAAGCATCAAATGTGGGAACACCAAACGTACCTCACTGTTCTTAATTCTCCAGAAGCAAAAGAGGTCTGTGCTAGCCTTTTCCACAACTACCTAGCTATGACAGATTTAAGGCTACTACTACTACTGAGCACTTGTATAGCGCTACAAGACATATACTGCGCTGCACAGACACATGTAAAGGACAGTTCCTGCTCATCAGAGCTTACAGTCTAGTCGAGACAGACAACACAGTAGCTGTAGACATGGGATACATCTAGGGAGAATGGTAAGGAACCACAAAGGAGACCAAGTGAGTCAAGATCTGAAAGTGGCAGCGAAGAGGTGAGTTTTCAGCCTGGATTTGAAAAGGGCCAGAGAAGGCACTTGATGTACAGACAGGTAGATTGTTTCAGGCATAAGGTGCAGCAAGGTGAAAGGGGCAAAGTCTGGAGATAGCATTAGAAGCAATTTGCCAGAACAGTGTAGTTCCCGAGCAGGGGTGTAGGGAGAGATAAGAGGGAAAAGGTAGTGCGGAGCTGCAGAGTGAATGCACTTATAGGCCAGCAGGAGAAGTTTGAACTGGATGCGGAAATGGATAGGGAGCCAATGAAGTGACTTGAGAAGAGGGGTAATATGAGCGTGGTGAGGCTGGTGGAAGATTGGCCGCGCAGCAGAGTGTTGAACAGATTGAAGGGGAGGGAGATGACTCGGAGGGAGACCAGCAAGGGGTAGGTTACAATAGTCAAGACGGGAGGTGACTAAAAAAGAGTGGATAAGTGTCTTAGTAGTGTGTTCATAAAGGAATGGGCAAATTTTGTTGATGTTGATGTTAGCTAAAACCTGCCGTTTCTTTCTCTATGCAACTGTCAGGTAGATGTGTGTGGAGAAGGAGAGAGAAGTCAAAGACGACCCCAAGGTTGTGAGCTGAGGAGACAGGGAGGAGTAGAGAGTTATCCACAGAGACTGAAAAAGGAGGAAGGGGAGAGGAGGGTTTAGGGGGGAAAAATAAGAAGCTCATTTTCAAGCAGCAGTAAAACATCCAAGCAGCAATGTCAGAAAGGCAGGCAAAGATCCGGGCCTGGATTGCCGGAGAGATTTCAGGTGTAGAGAGGTAGATCTGAGAGTCATCAGTGTAAAGATGGTACTGAAAGCCTGGGAAGAGACGAGTGCACCAAAGAACTGGGTATAGAGAGAGAAAAGGAGTGGACCTAAGACATCCTTGAGGTACAGATAGCCACAGAGGAGGATCCATCAGAACAAACACTGTTATTAAAAGTGAGTCTTTTAATGTGATTGGAAATCTGGTAGCATGGCCATCATATCAATACTAGGCCAAAAGTGACTATTTACATTTCCTGGGATTCTGTGTTATTCTGGCCTCCAGACTATAAGCTCACTGACTGAGGAGAAGCCATAGGCTATTCATCCCTGAATCATTTCCTGCTTTGGCATAGCGTTAGCACTGGGGGCTTCACATGGGAAACATCCTCTGATTCACCTTTTCTTCCTTCACCAGCTGGCCAGCATGTGGCTCTCTGTCTCACCTTCAGGGCTGGGCCAGTCACTAGGCAAACTAGGCGACTACCTAAGGCAACAGCTTCTGGGGAGGGGGGGCAGCAAAGAGTAGGGCATTCAAAGTTAAACAATAGATTCTGACAGCCAGGGAGGGTGGGGGGCATAAGTCTTATCTAGGGCACGACACCTTGAACCAACTCTGGGGCCGGCCCTGCTCACCCTCCTCTGGACTCCTTTGCAAACTCAGTAGTGTCACAAGTGGGATTGCTATCAGGCTTGCAGGTCCCAGGTTTCAGAGCAGCTTCTGAGTTGCTAAGTCAATACCCAGTTTATGCACTTTCTGAATAAATTAATAGAGTTGCTGTTAAAACAGAGGACATTACATTACAACTATCAGGTAATCTAGGCTGTCGCTTAGGATGTCGGCTTCTGGAGGGGTGGCAAAGAGCACGGCATTAATAGCTAAACAATAGATTATAACATCTGAGGGGGGGAGGGGGTAGAGCACAAGGCTTAAGGTTTGCCTAGGGTGCCAACACCTTGAACCAATTCTGGGGCCGATCTTGGATGTTAGCTATGTTACCAGTAGAGTTTCACCAGGCTCGTCTGTTGACTGGTTCTTTTCAATATTTTTGTAAATAATGTTATGGAAGGGCTGTTGAGAGAGGATTTTGCAGATGCCAAACTCTACAACAGGGTAGATACCCTGGAAGGTGTGGTTAACATGAGGAGGGATTTAGCAAAGCTTAACATATTGTGTCAAGTGGAGGTTCCCAAACCTGTCCTGGGGAGACCCCCAGCCTGTCAGGTTTTCAGGATATCCATAATGAATATCCATGAGAGAGATTAGCATGCACTACCTCTGTTGCATGCAAATCTTCCCTCATGAATATTGTGAATTTCCTGAAAACCTGACTGGCTGAGATCCCCCCCTACAGCAGTTTTGGGAATTTCTGGTTTAGATCATTCCTTAAGCTAAAAAAAATGCAGGCCCTGCCTGCGTTTGGGCTGAAAAACTCAAGGCAGCAGTTGAGTACAGGACAGAGGTTTTCAACCCAGTTCTTGGGGCATGCCCAGTTAGTCAGGATGATGTTAAGTTCCATCAAGTCAATGTTGTCTCATGGTGACTTTGTTCGGTTTTCAGTCAGGCGGCTAATTGTTGATAGTGGCATTCATAGCTTTTGTTATTGTATTGATCCATTACGTTGATGGTCTTCCTCTTTTGAGTTGATTGTCAACCTTGCCAAGCATAATGTCTTTCTCGAATGATCTTTCACTTCATATGATGTGTCCAAAGTATGAAAACTGCAGTCTTGTCATTTGAGCTTCTAAAGAAGGTTTGATCTCCTCTAGTACTGACCTGATTTATTTTTCGGGCAGTTCGTAGTATACAATATTCTTCGCTAGCACCATAATTTGAAGGCATCAATTTTCTTCCTGCCTTTCTTCTTCACTATCTAACTTTCACATCTATATGATGTTATTGAAAATACCATGTCTTGAACAAGATTCACAATGAATCTTTACACTCTCCTGCAACATCTTCTCAACAACAGAGTGAGAAGATCAACCAATCACAACCTCTTATCAGTCCCAAGAGCATTCACCCACTCCATCTCCACCACTACCAACAGTGCCTTCTCCTTCTATGTCCCCACCAACTGGATCTAGGCCAACTCTCGGACCTAGGAGAATTCCGCCGTAAACTGAAAACCCTCCTTTTCCTGGAGCACTTTGAACCAAACTCTTACTATCCACCTACCATACCTGGACTATGTTCACACTGAACCCCACTCTGCTATGTAAATAGTTCTATTCACATTGTTTAGTTTCATTTACTATTACCTATGTTCTATATAATGTTCTTGTTTGATTTGTTCCATGTACATCACTGTGACTTGTAGATACAGCAGTATAGACAAGTTGCTAAATAAATAAATATGCATAAGTTATTTATTTATTCAGTTTTCTATACCACCTTATCCTTCAATCAAAGCGGTTTACATTATGTAATCACTACAAACAGGTACTGGATACATTTCCTTGTCCGCAAAGGGCTCACAATCTATGTGTACCTGAGGCAACGGAGGGTTAAGTGGCTTGTCCAAGGCCACAAGGCGTGCCTATAGGACTTAGAAACCCCAGTTCCTCCAGCCTGAGATTGCTATCCCCAGATGGGCATTGAACTCCCAGCCCTCCTCTTAGAATTGGGGCCATAGTGTATCTGGATTTTCCAAATGCCTTTGACAGTGTCCCTCATGAGAGACTTCAGGTGGGAACTGAACCCCTGGCCCTCCGGCCTGAGGTACTGTGTTCTAACCACTAGGCCACTCCTCCCTTTAAGTTAGATCTGCATGCATCGCCTCCCTTGTATGCAGTCTATCTCATGCATATTCATTGTGGATATTGATGGATAAAGGAGCCAAATGACGAAAAGGGGACACATAAGCATTGGCAAGTTAGATGCAAGGCGTTGATGAGGTAGGCAAAGAGAATTTGAAAAAAAGCTTGCCATGGAAGCAAAAATGCATAATAAAAACTTTTTAAGTACATTTGTAGCAAAAAACCTGAAGAAGATCTAGGGACGTTATCCATGCCTGGAATGGTATTTAAAGGTGCATTGGAAGAATTGAAAGAAATATCGATAATGGGAAGATGTATTACAACTATTTGATAAACCGAAGAGTAGCAAATCACCTGGATTGGATGGTATACATTCAAGGGTGTTGAAAGAACTGAAATATGAGATTGCAGGCCTACTATTAGTAATCTGTGAACTATCATTAAAATCATCTGTAGTACCTAAAGATTGGCGAATGGCCATTGTAATGCCAATTTTTAAAAAGGGTTCCAGGGGTGATCCGGGAACCTACAGACTGGTGAACCTGACGTCAGTACCAGGCAAAATGGTAGAAACCGTTATAAAGAGCACAATTACTGAACATGTAGATAGTCAGTCATAGTCTAATGGGAGAAAGCCAATGTGGATTTAGCCAAGGAAGGTCTTGTCTTACTAATCTGTTATATTTTTTTTGAAGGTGTGAATAAACAGGTAGACAAAAGTGAGCCAGTTCCTGTGAAGCCCAATTCTATCAAGGGCATGTCTAAGCCGTCTGGACAACTCCTGGCAGGACGGGTCCATTTGGACCCAATTCTGCACCACGGGAGCAAGACACTTCTGCGGGTGCAGGATCAGGATCAGAGACAGCCTGGCATGTCCCTGTTGCACTGTGGGGATGTCCTCACCGCCTGCCGACCTACCCGCCAGTGTGCTGACCTCAGCAACCCTGCCACCTGACCCCAGCAGGGGCAGCCTGGGCCCTGATCGGGTGGCAGGGACCCTCTTTGTGCTGCCAGCTGGCCCGAGGGGGGTTTCCAAACTTTTTTTCGGGGGGGGGGGGGGGGCGCCCCGCGTTTCTCCCACCTCCGAGGGGGAATAAGCAGGCTGTCCCCCGAAAAACCCTGGACGTACAGGGCTGTCGCTGGAATCGACTCTGTACGTTTGGGGGTTGGTCCCACCCATGCCCCGACCACTCTCCACCCCCATGCCACCTCCGTCCCCTGCAGCACACACAGCGGCTCTGTGCATGCGGGGGGATGTAAGGCGGCATACAGCAAGGGTGGATAGCGAGGCTGCATGTCCCAGAGGGACATGGAGTCCCGCTATCCTCCTCTTAGAATCGGGGCCATAGTGTATCTGGATTTTCAGAAAGCAGTTGACAAGGTCCCTGATCAGAGACTTTTGGCAAAACTAAAAGGTCATGGGATAGGAGGCAGTGTACTATTGTGGATCAGGAACTGGTTAAAAGATAGAAAGCAGAGGGTAGGGCTTCATGGCCAATTTTCTCAATGAAGAAAGGTGAATAGTGGAGTACCCCAAGGATCTGTGCTGGGTCCGCTGCTTTTTAAAATATTCATAAATGACCTGGAAATGGAAATAACGACTGAGGTGATCAAATTTTCAGATGACAGTAAATTGTTAAAACCCAAGAGGATTGTGAAAAATTGCAAGAACACCTTGATAAATTGGAAGACTGGACATTCAAATGGAAGCTGAAATTTAATGTGGACATGCGCAAAGTTATGCACCTAGGAAAGAATAACAGAAACTATGGTTACACAATGCAAGGTTCCACATTAGAAACCACCACCCAGGAAAACGATTTAGGCATCATCATGGATAACATGTTGAAATCCTCTGCCCAGTGTGCGGCGACAGCCAAGAAAGCAAATATAATGCTAGGAATCATAAGGAAAGGAATGGAGAATAAAACAAAGGATATTATAATGCCTCTGTATCTCTCCATGGTGCAACCTCACCTTGAACATTGTGTGCAATTCTGGTTGCCATATTTTTAAAAGGATATAGCAGAATTAGAAAAGGTACAGAGAAGAGCCACCACAATGATAAAGGGAATGGAAAGATACCCTATGAAGAGAGGCTAAAAAGGTTAGGGCTCTTCAACCTGGAAAAGAGACAGCTGAGGACAGATATAATAGAAGTCTATAAATTAATGAATGGAGTGGAACAGATTAACGTAGATCGATTGTTTATGCCATCAAAAAGTGTGCAGCGGCGGCCAAGAAAGCAAATAGAATGCTAGGTATCATAAGGAAAGGAATGGAAAATAAAACAAAGGATATTATAATGCCTCTATATCGTTCCATGGTGAGACTGCACCTTGAATATTGTGTGCAATTCTGGTCGCCGTATCTTAAAAAGGATATAGCGTTATTAGAAAAGGTTCAGAGAAGAGCCACCAAAATGGTAAAGAGGATGGAAGGATACCCATATGAAGAAAGGCTAAAAAGGTTAGGGCTCTTTAACCTGGAAAAGAGACGGCTGAGAGGAGATATGATAGAAGTCTATAAATTAATGAACGGAGTGGAACGGGTAAATGTAGATTGATTGTTTACGTTATCAGAATATAGAAAGACTAGGGGACATGCAATGAAGCTACAGGGTAAACTATTTAAGACTAATAAAAGAAAATATTTTTTCACTCAACGTGTAATCAAACTCTGGAATTTGTTACCGGAGGATATAGTAAAGGCTGTTAGTGTAGCTGGGTTTAAAAAAGGTTTGGACAAGTTCCTGGAGGAAAGGTACATAAACCATTATTAAGGAGGTACCCAGTATATCAATGCTTGACTCAATACAAGCATTGTGGAACCTGTGCCTTTTGGGGAAACTGCTAGGTACGTATGACCTAGATTGGCCACTGTTGGAAACAGGATACTGGGCTTGATGGACCTTGGTCTGACCCAGTATGGCATATCTTATGATCTTATAGAAAGACTAGAGGACACACAATGAAGCAACAATGTGACCCATTTAAGACTAATATGAGAAAATATTTTTTCATTCAACACGTAATCATATTCTGGAATTCTTTTCTGGAGGATGTAATAAAAGGTGTTAGTGTAGCTGGGTTTAAAAAAGAGTTGGACAAGTTCCTGGAGGAAAAGTTCATAAACCATTAATAAAGAGGACACAGGAAATCCATTGCTAGCGCCAGGACAAGCATTGTGGAACCTGTGTGCCTTTTTTGGGAACCTACTAGGTACATATGTCCTGGATTGGCCACTGTTGGAAAGAGGATACTGGGGTTGATGGACTTTGGTCTGACCCAGTATGGCATTTCTTATGATCCTGAGAATCTGACTGGCTGGATTAATTTTATTTATTAGTATTTAGTTCTCACAGTTCAAGATGAGTTAAATTCAAGTATAGTAGGTATTTCCCTGTCTCCCAAGGGTTTACAACCTAAGTTTGTACCTGAGGCAATGGAGGGTTAAGAGGCTTGCCCAAGGCCACAAGGAGTGTCAGTGGGATTTGGACCTTGATCTTTCTAGTTCCAGGCTGCTTCCCTGAGCACTAGGCTACAAAGGACTGAGTTGAGAACCACTAGATACAATTCTTCCTTTGCACACTGAACTTTATCTGAGAACAGTTGCATCCGATGACCTTAAGGTAGCCAAACAAGTAGATACGATGACAGCAAAAGCCAGAAGGATGCTTGGGTACATAGGGAAAGGAATGGCCATCGGAAAAAGGGCAGTGATAGTAGGGCTGGCCCTAGAGCTGGTTCAAAGTATTGGTGCCCTAGGTGAACCTCAAGCTTTACACAATCCTTTTGCTGTCAAAATCTGTTATCTAGCTCTGAATGCCCTGCTTTTGCTGCCCTCTGGAAGTTGCTGCCCTAGGCGTCTGCCTAGTTTGCCTAATGGTTAGGCTGGCCCTGGGTGATACTACCTATGTGTAAGTCTGTGGTGAGACTTCATTTGGAGTATTGTATGCAGTTCTGAAGTCCACACCTTTAAAAAGATGTAAACAGGATGAAGTTGGTCTAGAGGGCACGTGCTAAAATGCTAATGGTGTTTGTCGTAAAGCATACAGTACCTTCAATAAGAACTCATTCAACAATTAACCTACGTATCACAAATCAACGTCTTTTTGAATGTCACTCCAAAAGCCTCAGAAAACAACCCACATAGCACCACAATATCAAAGAATATTAAATAATCTCTTGAGTGAGTGCAGGGGTGTATTACATCAGTGGCTTGGGAGTAATGAAGAACCGATAAACTATATGAAGTTAACTAATTCACCAAAAATAGCAAAAAAATACTTAGCTCATTGAGCAGTGTTGAATAGTCTCGGTCTTCATAAATCTTTATGTTGTTTTTATGCTGTTATTTCTTTTTTTGTATATAGTTGTTCTTCCTTTTTTTAATATATATTTGTTAGAAAACATATCACTTTTCAGCTTGCCTGAACCTCCATTGTTATGAGGAAGGCAATGTCCCACCGCCAAATTTAAAGGCGCCCTTGCGTTTCTCCACTGGGGGTTTATCAAGGGACTGGATCAGCAGCAAAATCTGAAGAGAAAAATGAAATCATTACTGACGAAGCAATACCTTTGTAAAAACAATAATACCTTTGGGAAAAGAATGTAAGTAACGTTGCTAATATGGCAAAAACATGTTTTAAAATCATGGTTAGAAAAAACAGTATAAATGAACCTGATAACAACACGGCTTAGCAATTCCAAACCATCAATCACCCGTGTCTTCTTCGGGAAGGCAAAGAACGCCGCGCATGCGCTCCAAAACAGGAACACCACCATTTTTAAAGACCAAAATCAGATGTTGAATAATTAGGACATTAAAGACAGGCAGACCACTCAATGTTAAAATTAAGACCCCGTGGCTGAACCGTATCCAGAAGATGAATCCATCTTTGTTCTCGATACAATAATAACTGGTCACGCGATCTCCCCATTCCTTCCTTCAATATTTGCTCGATGACCCAACACCGAAGCTGGGAAAATGTGTGGCGCTCTGTCGAGCAATGTTCAACCAATGGGGCTTCTCTCCGAACACAGGGTTTTTACAAAGGTATTGCTTCGTCAGTAATGATGTCATTTTTCTCTTCAGATTTTGCTGCTGATCCAGTCCCTTGATAAACCCCCAGTGGAGAAACGCAAGGGCGCCTTTAAATTTGGCGTTGGGACATTGCCTTCCTCATAACAATGGAGGTTCAGGCAAGCTGAAAAGTGATATGTTTTCTAACAAATATATATAAAAAAAAGGAAGAACAACTATATACAAAAAAAGAAATAACAGCATAAAAACAACATAAAGATTTATGAAGACCGAGACTATTCAACACTGCTCAATGAGCTAAGTATTTTTTTGCTATTTTTGGTGAATTAGTTAACTTCATATAGTTTATCGGTTCTTCATTACTCCCAAGCCGCTGATGTAATACACCCCTGCACTCACTCAAGAGATTATTTAATATTCTTTGATATTGTGGTGCTATGTGGGTTGTTTTCTGAGGCTTTTGGAGTGACATTCAAAAAGACGTTGATTTGTGATACGTAGGTTAATTGTTGAATGAGTTCTTATTGAAGGTGTTGAATTTATCATTCACAAAATTTGGACGTTTTGGCGTAAAGCATACAGTGACTGTCTTAAATATGTGAACATGTATACTCTTGAGGACAGGTGAGAAAGGGAAGGTATGAGGGGGACATTCAAATGCTTCTATGTCTAAGAATGCAAGGTAGTCTGGTCTCTTTTGTTGGAAAGGAGGCTCTTGGGATGGAGTTAAAGGGGGTAGACTCGGGAATAATCCAAGAAAATATTTCTTTACAGAAAGGGTAGTAGATGTGTGAAACAATCTTCCAGTATCAAAATTCAAGAAAGCATGGAACAAGCACAGAGGATCTCTGAGGGAGGGACAAGGATTGCAGAGACCGAGTTGGTCTGTTCTGTGTTCTTCTAAAATCGTATATTGTGCTAGAAGCCTCGTGTCCAGTGATACAGCTTTTCTGGGAAAGTGTTAGGGTAGGGTGAGTGTAAAGCTTTGTGTCATGAAGAACTGGCTCGGTTCTTATTGCTCTTAGAGAGTCTAAGAAGTGCAGGTCTGTAGATGCGTCATCCCTTCTGAAATGGAGCCATCCGGGAAGTGAATGCTACAGACAGAACCAGGTGGAGAAACATGCCCCAAATGCTAGCGATTAAGGGAGTCATTTCCATGTCTGAAACCTCCCATTCAGGCCTAGAAATATGTGGATGTGCCCCAAGCCATATACATGTGTCCGGCGCGATAATGTCCAAGTTGCGTGGGGGCGGGCCGATAATGATACATGTGTGCACCCGATTTTAGACCCACCCTGTAATTCACCATCAGAGACGTTCATGGATATACCTGTTCCAGGGCAGGAAAAGGACTCTGAAAACTGTGTGTTTCTGCAAACCAACAACTGTAGGGTGAAGATGGAAATGCCCTCTCACTCCCCTGATATTTTTGGTTCCTTCAAAAATTTCCACCTGTGAGTAAATGGGCATTTCGCCTGGCCCCCATGGTGCTGCTGCTGCTGCTGCTGCTTATCCCCAATGCAAAATGGAAGGCCGAGGAGGGACACAATGACATGTTCTGAAATAGGGAGGAGTGGCCTAGTGGTTAGGACAAGGTACCTCAGACCAGAGGGTTTGGGGGTTCAATTCCCACCTGGGGACAGCAATCTCAGGCCAGAGGGACTGGGGTTTCTAGTCCTATAGGCACTCCTTGTGGCCTTGGGCAAGCCACTTAACTCTCCATTGCCTCAGGTACGCATAGATTGTGAGCCCTTTGGGGACAAGGGAATGTATCCAGTACCTGTTTGTAGGATTGTAAACTGCTCTGAGGCCCTTCAGCCTGGGCAGTATATCAAGAAATTGTTTAAACATAAACATCTCTGTTTCCAGAATGGCAGATGTCCATATCAAAACATGTGCAGACTTCTAAAATTGGGTGAAACCCTGCACATGCCTGACTTATTAATTTTCACGTTCCCATTTTCGCTTTTATGTGGTGGACACATGTATCTTTCAGGGTGGGGAAAGACTGATTTTACAAGGCCCTTACATGTGCCTACCTCCTCTGCTGCTCTTCTCATTAAATATCAGACACTTTGATTTGGAGGTCCCAAATTTCACCCAAACAGTCTTTCTAAAATGTGCCTTCACAGCAATATCTTTCTTCAGAAATGCCTGCAAAGCATGCCACTTACCAGGAGCCGTGCCCTTCGGCCATACAAGTAGTGGCCTATCTGCTCATATATGCTGTCTCAGGAGACTGGCTAGTGTGTGACTCTTAGAAGCTTACCTCCACAAATATTTGCTTATGTGCTTGCGTTGTGACTGAGGTCAAGGCAGAGCGTGAGAAGAACTGGGCCGAGAGTAGGAGAGGAGCTCAGCTGAACTAAACCTTACCCCTGTTTTGAATCTCAAGCACCAGTGGCACAGGTGATAGGAGAGGGAACCAGGCCAGTTACAGGGGACAGTAGTGGGGGGCAGGGTGTGAAGGGCTCTGAGGGAGGCAGGTATTAGGTGAATGGCCCAAAAGCTCTGAAGGAGCGGGATTATTGGTGAGCAGGGGAGGAAGGTCCTGGTTCATTACTGGAAAAGCTCCACACAGTGGGGAACATTTAAGCAAAGGCAGTGGAAATGTCCAAAGCTGAGGACATCTCCCCTGAAAGACAGCTGCTTGTGCTGGAGGAAGGGTGAAAGAATGTGCATGTAGGGGTCATGGAGCTTCTCTGACACGCAGACTAGCTCTATCAGTGGCTGGGTGCGGCTGCTGAACACTCAGACTGTCCAAAACCAGAAAAACCAGCTCAAGGCAGAAGTGAGGCCCGCCTGTACCTGGTAACTCCGTGTTTAGCTGTGGCTGGTGGCTGCTGTTTGGTACTGGAGTGTTTTACACCTGCCCAGTCTTCTAGAGAGATGGGGCTCAGCCTTTCACCTTTCCTGGAAAAGCAATAAGCCGATTTGTGTTTAGTGATTCCTAGAACTAACTGACAAGGCTATCCTTACAGGCAAGTGAGATGCCATACGGTGGCCCTAATACTATAGCCATATGTGAGGGATCCAAACTTCCTACAGCTCTACCTGAGGATCTCATACTCCTTGCAACACTCCCCAGTACAGAGCCCCATATGAGGGCTCCACACTCCCTGAAGCGCTCCTCGGGCCAATTCTTTCCCATGGTCTGTTCTTCCCCTTCCATCGATATGATGATTCTTTCACCTCTCTCAACAGGTTTACCATCCTCTTCTCACATGGAAACGCAGTGGATCTGGGCCAGATGAGCAGCTTCTACATTGGCCTCGGCACACGCATCAACTGTAATGTCTTCTCCTATGACTACTCAGGCTATGGGGTGAGCACGGGTAGGCCCTCTGAGAAGAATCTCTATGCAGACATTGATGCTGCCTGGCAGGCCCTGAGGACGAGGTAAGGCCTATAAACCATGTAGTTTTATCTCCAGGTCAGAAAGGATAGGCCAACCAGTCCTGGTTTACATGCACTGCCTTTCTGGATTTCTAGATTGGCTTGCGGGATTGACTCCCGGGGTCTGGCAGTGAGACTAGAATGGGATGAGAGTTTCTGAGATCCAGCAGTGGGATTGGAGTGACCTGTCATGTTTTGTCTTAAGAGCACTGTAGTGTATAGTTCATCAGTTGATGCCAGTGCTTCTAACGCACTTGCTATTCTGTAGCTGGTGATCCCTGTAACCCAATCCCAGTGCCTTTCAATACATGTTCTGTTAGCTGTGATCTCAGGCTGGGAGTCTCTTGGCTGAAGGCTGACTGCACAGATGTGTCCTGTTTGCATGACCTGACATGGCCTCTCTCTCTCTCTCTCTCTCTCTCTCTCTCTGCTGTGTTCCAGACCCTGTCATCTTCTCCTTTGAGCCTCTCTCCTATCCCCGTATGTTTGTCTCAGCTTTAAATATATCAACTCAGGTGACCAGGGAGGGACCAATCAAAAACTGCTGTGAAAAATACACTCTGACGTGGTCATTGTTTACATATCTATCATTGTTTTTTGAATATTCTTTGTAAATCACTTTGATGCCGTCTTTGTTGTAAAAGGTGGTATATAAAATGCGATAAATAAAAATTTTTAAAAATTAAGGGGGCACCGTCAACAGTGGCGGCTGATCGTCGCTGCTGAGCTCTGAACCCAGATATTCGATGCCTGGCCATATCTAGCCACGAGTATTGACTATCCAGGTTGGCCAGATAGCGCCGCACCTAACCAAGCAGCCGTGATATTCAGCTGCTGCCCAATTAGCAAAAGTGGCGAAAGTGAAGCCAGCCTTTCAGGTTCTTAACTTTCAGCACTTTGGAATAACTGGCTAGTGGCCGAATATCGCCACTAGCCTGTTACGCCTGAGTGTGCCACCTCTCCTTCTCCCTTGGAGTGCCGTGACGCTGGCCAGCTAGCGTTGGGGTGTTCAGCAGGCACCAACCACATTACTGTCGCTGAATATCCTATTGAGCACCATTTAGGTAGTTTACAGGTCTGCAAATCGCCTAAATGGCTTTGAAAATCCCCCCCCACTAAATATTTATATGTATATCTACAACATTGATAGTAAACATAGTTTCAGGGTCCCTTCCCCAGAAAGCTGACAATCTGAGTGTCAAAAGAGCTGGCTAAGTGACAAGCTAAAGGCGAATGGTGGTTTCGCTGCTCCCTGATCTAGTCTTGAGGTTCTATGATCCAAGTGGTAGTAGGAATGTAGCATATTAAACATTAGTCTCACAGACCCAAACTGCCTGCTTTACTGAGGCTTGCCTCACGTTCTGTGTTTATAGGAAAAGATCAGACCCTAAATGGGGAAAATATCCTTTAGTATATCTGTTCCTCAATGAGAGGAATCCCATTCACAGGAAGGCCACAGACAAAGCAGAATGGAATGGGTGGGCCCTGTTCGCTCCAGAACTGGCTAGAGGCTGGGAGGCACTCGCAGAGACCCACCAGACGTACATCGCACTTCATCCTCACCCTCTCCTGATGCTGGCATGCTGACCTGGTTGAGCAGAACAAATCAGTGAAGTCCCTTCATACAGTGACCTTTCCAGAAAGGTTGCTGTATCTTAAAAAGGATATAGCGTTATTAGAAAAGGTACAGAGAACAGCTACCAAAATGGTAAAGGGGATGGAAGGATACCCTTATGAGGAGAGGCTAAAAAGGTTAGGGCTCTTCAACCTGGAAAAGAGACAGCTGAGGGGAGATATGATAGAGGTCTATAAATTAATGAATGGAGTGGAACGGGTAAACTTAGATCGATTGTTTACGTCATCAGAATATAGAAAGACTAGGGGACATGCAATGAAGCTACAGGGTAACCTACGGTATTTAAGACTAATAAGAGAAAATATTTTTTCACTCAATGCGTAATCAAACTCTGGAATTCGTTACTGGAGGATGTAGTAAAAGCTGTTAGCGTAGCTGGTTTTAAAAGAGGTTTAGACAAGTTCCCGGAGGAATGGTCCATAAACCATTACTAAAGGTGACCCGGGATATCCAGTGCTTGCCCCAATACAAGCATTGTGGAACCTGTGTACCTTTTTGGGAAACTGCTAGGTACTTGTGACCTAGATTTGGGACTGTTGGAAACAGGATACTGGGTTTGATGGACCTCGGTCTGACCTAGTATGGCATATCTTATGTTGTTAAGTACCGTGTCAGTGAAGGAGTCTCTATATTGTAGTCAATGTGAACAATCACTGGACTGCAGGGAGGTCAAACATAAAGCCTGTGGGCGATTTCTGGCCTGCTAAGGTCCTTCATCCAGCCCTATCCTCCTCTTCTTTTCTCAATCACTTAAGATTCCGACACCCCCCCCCCCCCCAAAAAAAAAGAAAAAGACCAAATAAATTGGACACACAAAAAATATCAATGATTTTATTTTTATACAGTGCAAAAAATGATCTCCCCTCCTCAGACTGTCCATGTGAGGTATATGGTTTTCAACAATGTAACGCAACAGTGACATAAGTTTAACACTCGTGTCATAAAGGATGCATGACTTATGAATTGGCCTTTAATGGGTATGTTTACTAATTTCCATGCCAGCGTGGGGCTTCTAGCTAACTTTAGGGGTTTGTGTACATCTGCCCCTCTGCAGTTAGTACTGGAAAGCCACATTTTACTTGTAACACGGGGAACGGGCTGCAGGAGCAACTAACACCACCCATTGAGGTGGCATTAGTTACACTCGTGCTGCTTGTGCGAGGTGCTGTTAGCATGGGTCACTAATGCCTGCACCAACCACAATGTGCTGGAAACATCCATGCCCCACCAGTCCCCACCCCTTACTACTACTTAGCATGGTGCCAAAACCGCATGCTAATCCTGCGCTAGCCTGCTAGCATGGTTCAGTAAAGGTATCCCTTAATCTAAGAACGTAACATAAGAACATAAGTTATGCCATACTGGGTCAGACCAAGGTCCATCAAGCCCAGTATCCTGTTTCCAACAGTGGCCAATCTAGGTCATACGTACCTAGCAGTTTCCCCAAAAGACACAGGTTCCACAATGCTTGTATTGGGTCAAGCAGTGATATCCTGGGTCCCTTTTAATAATGGTTTATAGACCTTTCCTCCAGGAACTTGTCCAAACTTTTTTAAAACCCAGCTACACTAACAGCCTTTACTACATCCTCCGGTAACATATTCCAGAATTTGATTACACGTTGAGTGAAAAAATATTTTATTTTATTAGTCTTAAATAGTTTACCCTGTAGCTTCATTGCATGTCCCCTAGTCTTTCTATATTCTGATAAAGTAAACAATCGATCTACGTTTACCCTTTCCACTCCTCCGTTCATTAATTTATAGACTTCTATCATATCTCCCCTCAGCTGTCTCTTTTCCAGTTTAAAGAGCCCTAACCTTTTTAGCTTTTCTTCATAGGGGTATCCTTCCATCCCCTTTACCATTTTGGTGGCTCTTCTCTGAACCTTTTCTAATAACAGAATGTCCTTTTTAAGATACGGCGACCAGAATTGCACACAATATTCAAGGTGTGGTCTCACCATGGAACGATATAGAGGCATTATAATATCCTTTGTTTTATTTTCCATTCTGTTCCTTATGATACCTAGCATTCTATTTGCTCTCTTGGTCGCCGCTGCACATTGGGCCGAGGGTTTTAACATGTTAGCCACAATGACGCCTAAATCTTTTTCCTGGGTGGTGGTTCCTAATCTGAATCTATCAAACTCCAAACCACATTAGCTTCTATGATAGAAGTTGTGTGGAGTTCTTTCTCTGTTCTATGCAATGTGTCTCTGCTGACCTACTGCTAAGTCTTAAGCTCAGGGTGTGGGTAAAGCACTTGATCCCTTTTCAAATAAAGATCAGGATGTCCTAGCAGCAGAGATTTGGGGAAGGCATGATTTGGGTTGAGCTGAGGATCTTCTACCTTTCTCCAGGACCAAGCAGGAAGTCAGTCCTCACTTATGGGTGACGTCGGCGCCGACGGAGCCCTCGCGGAGCAATTTTCCCCAGCTTTCGCAGAAAGCCTTTGGGAATTGCAGTACGCATGTGCGGTCCCCTTCCCGCCCAAGGGTGCCATCTTGCTCAGTCTTCTTTTTTCCGCGGAGCCCTACAGACGTAGTTTGTAATCGCCGCTGAAAAAGTTGATTTCTTTCGTTGTTTTTTCTCGGTTCGACGCCGTGTCTCTTTCCCACCCGGCCTCGATACCCCTTATCGAGGCCGTTCTCATTTTTTCAGTTTTTGTCCTTTGTAACGGGCGTTCCCGCCACTTTTTTTTCTTTTTCCCTGGCAGCACGGTCCTTCGACCTCGCAGGGGCCCTTTTTCCCCCGATGGCTGCCAGCGGTTTTAAAAAGTGTGATCGCTGTACCAGACTTATGTCTCTTACCGACACACATGACTGCTGCCTCCGTTGCCTCGGACCCAATCATGACTCTGTGGGTTGTGGTCCGTGAAACAAAATGTCCTTGAAGGCATTGAGGAGTCGACAGTCACAAAAGGAACGAATCTTCTCTGACTCCGCGTCTGGTCGGGCCCGGACCTCGTCAGAGGCTTCGACATCTCGTGACTCCGGCCCCGATCATCGTCAGAGTTCCTCTGAGTGGGTGTCTCCCGGCCGGGAACATCGTCGGAAGAGGAAACCCGCAAGGGTGGCATCGGAGGACGCTCCTGGTCCCTCGAGGGCCAGGTCGCATAGCCCCACCAGCCGCCCCGGGTCCTCAGAGGCGGAGAGGTCGTCGAAGCATCCTCATCTCGAAGTGGAGCCTCCTGGACATGTGAGTACTGTAGTCCTCGTGGACTCACCTCCCAGGGAACCAACGTCGGGGCCCGAGTCGGGGGCTGCTGGGTCTTCTGAGTTTGGTCTCAGATTGACAGCCTTGAAGTGCAGTATCACTGCCTTCATGGACCAGCAGCGGGCATTGATGGCCGGCATCGCCAGTGCATCTGCCCCGACCACCGGGACGTCGACATCCAAGTCGACCCCGGAGGCCGAGCCGATCCTCGAGTCCATGCGAGCTCGAGTCGATCCTCGGCCAAGGTCTCCCCCGGCCTCCCGTTCGGGACCGAGGTCGTCGACGCTGGCCTCGGCGTCGGGGCAGAGGTCCTCAGCCCTCGCCCGCACGGAGCCACTCGATTCCTCCACGGAGGAGTTGGGCTGGGACACGGAGGAGGACGAGTCACCCGGTTCTTTTCAGACTCGGTGCGTCCCCTCCGACTCGCCCGAGTCGGAGCCTCGGAGACGGTCCCCCCCAGAGGATACCCGGTTCTCCGATTTCGTAAGGGACATGGCCAAGGCTTTGGCCTTCCCCGCGGATCCGGAGGAGGAGCCTCGAGCCGAAGAGCTCGAGGCCCTCCAGTATGACTCTCCCCCGAAGGAGGCCTTTACTGTGCCGGTTCCTCCGATGCTGGAGAGCCCGGCCTCGACGCCGGTGTTAAGCAAGCGGGTCGATTCCATGTATCGAGTCCGCAAGGGCCAAGGGTTCCAGAAGGCACAACTGCCGCACCATTCCATGGTAGTGGAATCGGCCATGCATCGACTTAAGAGTCAGAAGATGCACTCCTCGGTGCCTCCGGGTAAGGAGGCCCGGAACCTGGATGCCCTCGGTAGGAAGTGTTTCCAGGGCTCTATGCTTGCTTGCCGAGTCCAGACATACCAGCTATATATGGGCATGTATCTTCGAGACCTGGCAAAAGAAATTGCCGGGTTCTCTGCTGGTCTCTCCGAGGAACCTTTGCAGAGGTTCCAGGCGTTGGCCACTGGTATTCGAGAGTGCTCAAAGTTCATTTCTCGAGCAGCCTACGATGGCTTCGAAGCATCAGCTCGAGTAGCTGGAGCCGGCATCGGTGCTCGCCGTCAGGCTTGGCTTCAGTCATCCGACCTCGAGCCATGGGTGCAGGACAAGTTGGTCGATGTCCCCTGCAGAGGTGAAAACCTCTTTGGCAAGCCCATGGCTGAAAAGGAGGCAGAACTCGAGTCCGAGACTCTCACCAGAACTCGCCTATTCAGAAAGACCTCTGCCCCTTCACAGAAGAGGAAGGGCTCAGGGAAAAAGCCCTTTTACCCGAGGAAGGTGTCTGCCTATAAACAGCACCACCCACAATATCAAGTCTCAGCAGCTCCCCATCAGGGCCAGCAGGCTAAGGGACAGGGCAATGGGTCCCGTAGGCAGAAGGCCCCCAAGCCCACTACACAGGCCCCTGCTCAGCAGGGTGGAGGTTTTTGACTATGCCGGCATAGCCTCTCCGCCTCCGTGACTTTCGCTCAGCACAGGGGGCCGGCTGACCCACTTTGCCCACAGGTGGTCAGCCATAACATCCGATTCCTGGGTGCTGCAGGTGGTTCAAAAGGGCTACCTCTTACATTTTCACCAGGTACCTCCTTCCTACTTTCCAGGGGAGCCTCCAAGACCCCCTCTGCACAGGGACCTACTCCTTCAGGAGCTGCAAAGTCTGCTCCAGGAACAGGCTGTGGAGCCAGTGCCCCAGCATTTGTGGGGTCACGGGTTTTATTCGAGGTACTTCCTGGTTCCGAAAAGAACAGGAGGCCTCAGACCCATCCTGGACTTGCGCAACCTCAACAAGTTCCTGCAGCGGGAAAAGTTCAAGATGCTTACCCTTGGAATCCTACTGCCCTACCTCCGGCAGGGAGATTGGCTATGCTCCTTGGATCTAAAGGATGCTTATACTCACATCCTTATTCATCCGGACCACCAGCAATATCTGAGATTTGTGGTGGCAGGGAATCATTACCAGTACCGCGTACTGCCCTTTGGCCTCTCCTCCGCTCCCAGGGTGTTCACGAAATGCCTGGCAGTGGTGGCAGCCTTCCTGAGGCTTCAAGGCCTCTTCGTCTTCCCCTACCTGGACGACTGGCTCATCCGGGCACAGTCTTCCCTAGAGGTCACTCAGGCCACTCAACGCACAGTGGCTCTGCTTCAGCATTTGGGCTTCGTCATAAACTTCGAAAAGTCCACTTTGCTCCCCTCTCAGGATCTCGAATTCATAGGAGCACGGCTAGACACTCTGCAGGCTCGAGCCTTCTTACCCCTGGAACGGGCCAACAGGCTCATAGCTCTGGCCGGCAGGTTCCACAGCGCGTCACCTGCCTCTGCCAGACAATTCCTGCAACTGCTCGGTCACATGGCCTCCACGGTCCATGTCACTCCGTATGCCCGTCTGCATATGCGACCTGCTCAGTGGAGCCTTCGCACTCAATGGCATCAGGCCACAGGGAGACTGACGGACTTAATACAGATCTCCGACCGCCTGGTCTCCTCTCTGCAGTGGTGGCTTCACCTGCCCAATCTGGTACTTGGCATGACTTTTCAGTCTTCTCCACCTTCTCAAGTGCTCACGATGGATGCCTCTCTCCTGGGATGGGGAGCGCATTGCCAAGGAACATGCACTCAAGGCCTTTGGACACCTTGGGAGGCTGTTCAGCAGATAAACTTCCTGGAGCTGCGGGCGATCCGCCTAGCTCTGCGGACCTTCTCTCACCTCACTTCTCGTCAGTCTGTACTGGTGCAGACGGACAATCATGTCGCCATGTTCTACGTGAACAAACAGGGGGGCACGGGCTCCCTCCTTCTATGTCAGGAGGCTCGGAGACTGTGCTCTTGGGCAGTCGACCACGACATCCTCCTCAAGGCTGTTTACCTGCCCGGGCAGGACAATTGCCTAGCCGACAAACTGAGCCGGATTCTGCAGCCGCACGAATGGAGGTTGAACCCCGTAGTGGTCCAGCGGATCTTCCGCCGGTGGGGCCTCCCCACCGTGGATCTCTTTGCCAGTCCCCTAAACCGGCAACTTCCCAGGTTCTGCTCCCGGCACCACCCGCATCCTCTCAGAGTGGCGCCGGATGCTTTCCTCATTTCGTGGTCCGCGGGCCTGCTGTATGCCTTTCCTCCCACGCCACTTGTGTCCCGGACGCTGTTCAAAATTGTCCAGGACAGGGCCTCCGTGATCCTGGTAGCGCCCAGGTGGCCGAGACAACCCTGGTTCCCTCTACTCCTACAACTAGCGGTGGACACCCCTCTTCCTCTGGGGTTTCAGCCCGATCTCCTGACCCAGGATCAGGGTACTCTCCTCCACCCCAACCTCCGGGCCCTTCATCTGATGGCCTGGCTGCTGAAAGGGTAGTCCTAGCTCCGCTCTTACTTCCTCCGGAGGTGGAGGCTGTCGTCCTGGCATCTCGGCGACCTTCCACCCGGAAATCTTACGCCCTTAAATGGCGTCGCTTCTCGGTCTGGTGTTCTCAGCGCTCTGAGGACCCCTTCGCCTGCTTAGTATCGGTGGTACTGCAATATTTGCTTCACCTCTCCGATCTAGGCCTCAAATCCAACTCTGTCAGGGTCCACCTCAGTGCTCTCTCTGCACATCATTCGCCGGTGGAGGGCCAGCCTCTTTCCGTGCAACCCCTGGTGACGCGTTTTCTCAAGGGCCTCCTTCTGCTTAAGCCCCCGTTGCGCCCTCCAGCTCCTGACTGGGATCTCAATGTTGTCTTGCAAAGGCTTACCTGTCCGCCTTTTGAACCCATGGCTACCTGTCCTCTTCGTTTCCTCTCCTGGAAAACTCTCTTCTTGGTAGCCCTTACCTCCGCTAGGCGCGTTAGTGAACTACAGGCCCTAGTGTCGGAGCCCCCTTACACTAGGTTCTACAAGAATAGGGTGGTCTTACGGACTCACCCTAAGTTTCTTCCGAAGGTGGTCTCCTCTTTTCACATCAATCAAGAGGTGGTTCTTCCGACCTTCTTTCCCAGACCGCATACCAGCCGAGCTGAAACTGTTCTGCATACCCTGGACTGTAGAAGAGCCTTATCCTTCTACCTTGACCGTACGCGTGAGCATCGAAAGGCTGTCCAGCTTTTCGTCTCCTTTGACCCCAATCGGTTGGGGGTACCCGTCTCTAAGCGTACTCTGTCCGTCTGGGTAGCTGACTGTATTGCCTGGGCTTATGGAGCAGCCGGCCTCTCCTTAGAGAGTCGAGTCACGGCTCACAGTGTCAGGGCGAAGGCTGCATCAGTAGCTCACCTCCGCTCTGTTCCGTTGGCGGACATCTGCCGGGCCGCTACTTGGTCTTCAAGCCAGATGTTTGCGGCTCCTTACTGCCTGGAGAGAGAGTCCCGCAGGGACAGTGCTTTCGGACAGGCAGTCCTCCACAATCTCTTTGAGGTCTAAGCAACTCCTACCCTCCGGCCCTGGTGTTGGGCTACCGGCCGGATTTGTATTCAGAGAAGATTCCTTCCTTCTGTATTGTTGAGTTTGAGGGAGCTCATTTTTTCGGTTGAGGTCTCCGGTAGCCTTGAGCTCGGGAGTCCCATAAGTGAGGACTGACTTCCTGCTTGGTCCTGGAGAAAGAGTAGTTACTCACCTGTAACAGGTGTTCTCCAGGAGCAGCAGGAATCAGTCCTCACTACCCTCCCTCCTCCCCTTGGAGTTGCAGTCATTTTATTATCTGTTTTGCTAACTTTTTTGCTATTTCCGCTGTGTCATCAGACTGAGCAAGATGGCACCCTTGGGCGGGAAGGGGACCGCGCATGCGCGCTGCAATTCCCAAAGGCTTTCTGCGAAAGCTGGGGAAAATTGCTCCGCGAGGGCTCCGTCGGCGCCGACGTCACCCATAAGTGAGGACTGATTCCTACTGCTCCTGGAGAACACCTGTTACAGGTGAGTAACTACTCTTTTTCATCCCTGGACGTTCACTCTTGCCATGCTATTGCCAAAGCTGCTCAGTTTGGGCCTTAAGTTTCACAGATCTTTGAATGCTTTCTTCTTTACTCAAACTGTTGGATAGTCCTAATATTTTAGATTCGGGTTTTTTCAGAAATAGGTTTCTCTATATTTGGGGGTGATCTTTTGTATCTGTAGTTATTGGGCTTTAGTTTTGTTGTCCAGTTTTTGTTTTTATTTTTATTATACTTATGTTCATGTTTATCTGAATTATAATACTGTAATTTATATTAGTATTTTGATTGAGAAGTTATGATGTATTAGTTATTTTTTGATTTGGTATAGTTGTATTTTGGTATATTTTGACATTTTTGTATTTATTTTGCCTAAAGTTCCTTTTTTGGGGTGATTTAAGTTTATTTATTTATTTGTAAGTTCTCCAGGACCAAGCAGGAAGTCATTCCTCACATATGGGTGTCATCGGCGCCGATGAAGCCCCAGCGGAGCATTTCCCCAGCTTTCTATGAAAGCCTTTGGGAATGCAGGCACGCATGCGCGGTTCCCTTCCCGCTTAAAGGTGCCATCTTACCCCAGTCTCTTTTTTTCCGTGAAGCCCACCGGACGTGTGTCCTGTTCTCCCGGTTAAAATTAGATTTTTTAGGCGATTTTCGCTATTTTTTCTCCGGTTCGACGCTGGTTCCCCTCCCGCCGGGTTCGGTACACCGGTATCGATCCCGATTCTTCTTTTTTGGTTTTTGCCCTTCGTGGTTGGTGTTCGCGCCCTTTTTTCCATTTTTCCCTGGAAGGCCGGTCCTTTGACCTCGCGGGGACTCTTTTTTTTTCCCCGATGGCTTCCAGCGGTTTTAAAAAGTGTGATCGGTGTAAGAAATTGATGTCTCTCACCGACACACACGACTGCTGCCTTTGGTGCCTCGGCCCCGACCACGACCCTAAGTCGTGCGGGCCATGTGGAAAGATGTCTTCCAAGGCACTCAGAAGTCGACAGCAGCAAAAGGAAAGGCTTTTCTCAGACTTAGCCTCCGGCCGGGCCCGGACCTCGTCTGAGGCCTCGACATCTTGGGATTCCGATCCCGAGCGCCGTCGAAGCTCCTCGGACAGGGGGTCCCCTGACCGGGAACGCAAGAGGAAGAAGCGGCTCGTGAGGGCGTCGTCGGAGGAGGTCCCTGGCTCCTCGAGGGCCAGGTCTAAGACCCCTGATCGTCGCCCCGGGCCCGTGGAACACGAGAAGCCTGCAAAGGTTCATTGCGTGGAGCCGGAGTCTGCTGGACACGTAAGCCCCGTAGTCCTCGAGGACTCTCCTCCCAGGGAGCCGATGTCGGGCCCGGCGCCGCCAGGGCCCGAGTCGGTGGCTGCTGCATCTCCCGAGCTGAGTCTCAGGATGACAGCCTTGGAGAGCAGATTGTCTGCCTTCATGGAGCAGCAGCGAGCACTGATGGCCAGCCTTCTGGCGCATCTGCCCCGACCACCGGGACATTGACTTCGAAGTCGACCCCGGAGACCGAGCCGATACTCGAGTCCATCGTGGCTCGGAGTCGACCTCGGTTGTGGTCTCCCTCGACCTCCCGTTCGGGACTGAGGGTGTCGACGCCGGTGCCTCCGGCGTCGGGGCGGGTGCTCCAGAGCCCCGCGGGGTCGGACCCTGACTCCTCCTCAGACGAGTCAGCTTGGGAGACGGAGGACGAGGAGTCTCCTGATACCTTCAAGACTCGGTGCATCCCGTCGGACTCACCGCAGTCTGAGCCCCAGAGTAGGTCCCCCCCGGAGGATACTCGGTTCTTGGAGTTCGTCCGGGATATGGCCGCTGCCTTGGCTATTCCGGCCGACCCCGAGGAGGAGCCTCGAGCTGAAGAGCTCGAGGCCCTACAGTATGACTCTCCTCCGAAGGAGGCCTTTACTGTTCCGGTTCCTCTGATGCTGGAACGGCTCTTCTTCCATATGTGGGAGGCACCGGCCTCGGCGCCGGTTCTCAGCAAGCGAGTCGATTCGATCTATCAACTCCGAAAGAGCCCTGGTTTTCAGAAGGCCCAGCTACCACACCATTCTATGGTTGTGGAATCGGCCATGCATTGTCTGAAGAGCCAGAAGATGCACTCCGCGGTGCCCCCTGGCAGGGAGGCCCTGAACCTCGATGGCGTCGGTAGAAAGTGTTTCCAGAGCTCCATGCTTGCTTGCCGTGTCCAGTCCTACCAGCTGTACATGGGCATGTACTTGCGGGATCTGGCCAAAGAGTTGGCCGGGTTCTCTGCTGGTCTCTCGGGGAACCCTTGCAGAGATTTAAGTCCTTGTCCTTGGGGATTCGGGACTGCTTGAAGTTCATGTCCCGCGCCGCCTACGATGGCTTCGAGGCCCGAGTTGCGGCAGCCGACATCGCGGCTCGACGCCAGGCATGGCTGCAATCATCGGACCTCGAGCCATGGGTTCAGGACAAGTTGGTCGATGTCCCTTGCCGAGGTGAAAACCTTTTTGGCAAGCCCATGACCTAGAAGGCCGCTCAGCTCGAAACTGAGCACCTCACACGGACAAGGCTGTCGAGGAAGACCTCTGCCCCTTCTCATAAAAAGAAGGGCTCGGGTAAAAAGCCCTTTTACCCGAGGAAGGGCACTGCCTACAAACAGTACCCGCAATATCAGGCTGCCCAAGCTGCCCCCCAGGGTCAGCAAGCCAAGGGCCAGGGTAATGGGCCCCGTAAGCAGAGGACCCCCAAGCCTCAGGCCCCTGCTACCACTCAGCAGGGTGGGGGTTTTTGACTCCTTGAGCGTAACCTCTCCTCCACTGCTCTCCCAACCCTGCACAGGAGGTCACCTTGCCCTCTTTGCCCACCAGTGGCCCCTTATCACTGGGGACAGTTGGGTGCTGGAGATAGTCCACAAGGGCTATGCCCTCCATTTTCACCAACTGCCTCCACCATATTTTCCAGGGGAGCCTCCAAGGCCTCCCCTGCACACAGACCTTCTTCTACAAGAGCTTCATGGTCTGTTGGTGGACAGGGCGGTGGAGCCTGTGCCTCCCCACTTACAAGGTCACGGTTTCTACTCCAGGTATTTCCTGGTGCCCAAAAGAACCAGTGGCCTTTGACCCATTCTGGACCTCAGGAACCTCAACAAGTTCCTAGTGAAGATGCTTACTCTTGGGACACTTCTGCCCTACCTCCAGCAGGGAGATTGGCTATGCTCTTTAGATCTAAAGGATGCGTACACTCACATCCTCATTCATCCAGACCACAGAAAGTACCTCAGGTTCATTTTGGGAGGAAACCATTATCAGTACAGAGTGCTGCCTTTCGGCCTCACCTCCACCCCCAGAGTCTTCACAAAGTGCCTAGCAGTGGTGGCGGCCTACCTGAGAAACCAGGGCATCTTTGTCTTCCCCTATCTGGACGACTGGCTCATCAGGGGTCAGACATGCCAGGAGGCCAAACAAGCCACCCTCAGCACTATTGCTCTTCTCCAAAGGCTGGGGTTTGTCATAAACTTCGCAAAGTCCACTTTGCTCCCCTCCCAGAACTTGGAGTTCATAGGAGCAAGGCTGGACTCTCTGCTGGCAAAGGCTTTCTTGCCAGCAGACAGGGCCCAAAGGTTGATGGCCTTGGCAAATTAGTTTCTCAGCAGGTCCCTGGTCTCCACCAGACTCTGCCTGAGGCTTCTAGGCCACATGGCTTCGACAGTACATGTGACCCCCAATGCCAGGCTCCATATGAGGCCTGCACAGTGGTGCCTTCGAGCTCAGTGGTCACAGGCCACAGGCAGCCTCAGAGACAGGATAAGGGTGTCCAGACCATTTCTGCACTCCCTCAACTGGTGGTTGCACCCTCCCAATCTACTGAAGGGGGTGCCTTTTCAGATTCCAGGGTACACAGTAGTGATGACCACAGACGCCTCCCTGCAGGGCTGGGGAGCTCATTGTCTGGGCAAGTGCACCCAGGGCCTCTGGTCTCCCTGGGAAGCTGCACAGCAGATCAATCTCCTCGAACTCAGAGCTATTCGATTAGCTCTCAAATCTTTCACTCCTACCCTGGCTCACCAGTCTGTCCTGATTCAGACAGACAACCAAGTTGCCATGTTTTATGTGAACAAACAGGGCAGGACTGGGTCCAGGATCCTTTGTCAGGAGGCTCAGGACCTTTGTTCTTTTGCCCTCAAGCACAACATGCTCCTCAAGGCTGTGTACCTTCCAGGCCAGGACAACTACCTGGCAGACAGATTAAGCAGAATACTGCAGCCCCACGAGTGACAGCTGCATCCTTCAGTAGTTCAGAAGATCTTCCTGAAATGGGGTCTCCCTTTGATAGATCTCTTTGCCAGCTCAATGAACAAGCAACTGCCAAAGTTCTGCTCCAGGCAACCGCATCCTCTGCGGATAGCAGCGGATGCTTTTCTGATATCCTGGTCTCAGGGCCTCCTCTATGCGTTTCCTCCCACGCCCTTGGTGGCCCGAACTCTCTTCAAGATTCTTCAGGACAAGGCCTCGGTCCTGCTGGTGGCTCCCAGGTGGCCGAGACAGCCTTGGTTTCCTCTTCTGCTTCAACTGGCGGTGGATCCTCCACTACCTCTGGGGTTGCAACCCGACCTTCTCTCACAGGAGCAGGGTTCCCTGCTGCACCCCAATCTCAAAGCTCTCAATTTGATGGCCTGGAGGCTGCAAGGGTAGTCTTGGCTCCCTGGGGCCTGCCTCAGGATGTTGAGGAGGTTTTCCTAGCCTCTAGGAAACAGTCCACTAGGAAAACCTATGCTCTCAAATGGAAGAGGTTTTCTGTGTGGTGTCAGCTACGTACAGAAGATCCTTTCTCCTGTACTGTGCCAGTAGTCCTTCAGTACTTACTGCACTTGTCAAATCAAGGTCTTAAATCCAATTCTGTTCGGGTCCACCTCTCAGCTCTAGCAGCTCACCACTCTCTGGTGGAGGGACATTCTCTGTCTGGTCACCCCTTGGTGTCCCGCTTTCTTAGGGGCTTGCTTTTGCTCAAGCCTCCTATCCGTCCTCCTGCCCCTGAGTGGGAGCTGAATGTGGTCTTGCAGCAACTGACTCGCCCACCTTTTGAGCCGATGGCTACTTGTCCACTACGCTTCCTCTCCTGGAAGACACTCTTCCTGATAGCCCTTATCTTGGCTAGGCGAGTAACTGAGCTTCAGGCCCTGGTCTGTGATAGGCCTTACACCAGGATTTATAGGAACAGGGTAGTCCTTAGGACTCATCCAAAGTTCCTCCCTAAGTTTGTCTCCTCTTTCCACCTCAACCAGGAGGTGGTTCTTCCAACATTCTTCCCTAGGCCTCATGCAAGCCAGGCTGAAGCAGTCCTACATACCCTGGACTGTAGGAGGGCCTTATCCTTCTACCTTGACTGTACGCAGGGGCATAGAAGGGCTACCCAGCTCTTCGTCTCCTTTGACCCCAATAAGTTGGGGTTGCCTGTGTCCAAGCGTACCTTGTCCATCTGGGTAGCTGACTGTATCACCTGGGCTTATAAGGCGGCTGACCTTCCTTTGCAGGGTCGGGTTACGGCCCACCGAGTCAGGGCAATGGCTGCCTCAGTGGCTCATCTCCGCTCTGTGCCCTTGGTAGACATCTGCAGGGCTGCAACTTGGTCTTCAAGCCAGACTTTTGCGGCCCATTACTGCCTGGAGAGGGAGTCCCGTAGGGACAGTGCTTTTGGCCAAGCAGTACTCCGGAATCTCTTTGAGGTTTAGGCAACTCCTGCCCTCCTGCCCTCTGTTGGGCTACCGGCGGAGGTTGTGTCCTTGAAAAGCCTTTCTTTGCTGCTGGGACTATAGGGAGTTCTCTTGTTCAGCCTGGGTTCCTCGGTAGCCCAGAGCTTGGGAGTCATCCATATGTGAGGACTGACTTCCTTCTTGGTCCTGGAGAAAGAGTAGTTACTCACCTGTAACAGGTGTTCTCCAGGAGCAGCAGGAATCAGTCCTCACAACCCTCCCTCCTCCCCTTGGAGTTGCAGTTGTACATAGTTTATTTTTCATTTTTGTGTGCTGTTCTTAGCTATGTCATTTGACTGAGGTAAGATGGCACCTTTAGGCGGGAAGGGAACCGCACATGCGTGCCTGCATTCCCCAAGGCTTTCATAGAAAGCTGGGGAAATGCTCCGCTGGGGCTTCATCGGCGCCGATGACACCCATATGTGAGGACTGATTCCTGCTGCTCCTGGAGAACACCTGTTACAGGTGAGTAACTGCTCTTTTTCTACAGTGCTTTATCAGCAAAAGCAAGGCGGTTTATGTGGAACTATTAAATATACATATATAGAACAAGGAACATGGGTGCAGGTAATATTTAACCATGATATAGAATGAATACAAGAAGCAAACAGTAAATGCAAATAAGTGAATATAAGGGGAGGATCTCCTGGCATTAGTAAGAAAGTAGGAGTACAAGAGTTGCGTGTGCGGAGGGGAAGAGAAGGGATTACAGGCTCCCTACAGGAGTGCACTCAGCAGGAATGCTTTGCTGCTGCCCTGTGGCCACATGAAGTATTGCAGCTCCACAAAATGTTAATGGCATAAAACCATCACAGAAACATGGAATATGTCAGCAGATACGAACCCTAAGACTCAACCAAATCTGCTCAATTTTGTCTTCTGTACTTGACCCAGGCTTTCTTGACTTTTGTTACCATTTCTGCCTCCACCACTCCCCTGGTTGTCTCTTCCATGTATCTAGCACCTTTATTTATTTAGCTGTACAGTCAAACCTCGGTTTTCATGATTAATCCGTTCGAAAAAGTCTGACTAAAACCGAAACGTATGAAAACTGAAGCAATATTTCCCATAAGAAATAATGTAAATCCAATTAATCCGTTCCAGACACCCAAAAATATTCACAAAAAATACATTTTATAGAGAATAACTATATTTTTACATACAGAAAACAATGAGAAATAAATATAAATGACTAATGAAATGGATAAATGAACATTTAACATCACTGAAAGCAAGCTAAGTACAGTACTGTACAGTACAGTATGTTAACATCTGGCCTTAGCCACCCCTGACAAGCTGCTGTGCCCAGCTCTCTTCGGAATCACATTGAATTCAGTCCATTAAAATACCTTTACATTATCTGCTCAATGCTTCAGAATGGCAGAAAATCTTAATGATATAGCTTCAGACGTACCCTGCAAGAGAAAGAACTGCCTCCCACATTCATGCAACATCTCCTGCTTACGTTGACAGCTTTTCTTCCCTGCTACCGGGACAAAATCTCAGTCAAAAGACGTTGAAAACCGAAGCAATGCATGAAAACCGGGACAAAATCTCAGTCAGAAAAGACGTTGAAAACCGAAGCGTATGAAAACCGGGGCAAATGAAAACCGAGGTTTGACTGTATTTATATCCCGCTTTTCACCGGGTCAAAGCGGTCAATTGGGAGATACATTTAACACGAGGGGATATGACACACATACGCTAATACTTACAGGGAACATGGGCAATGGAGGGTTAAGTGGCTTGCCCAAGACCACAAGGAGTACCTATAGGACTAGAAATCCCAGTCCCTCCGGCCTGAGATTGCTGTCCCCAGGTGGGACTTGAACCCCCGGCCCTCCGGCCTGAAGTACCTTGTCCTAACCACTAGGCCACTCCTTTTCTGTGAAAGAAACATTTCCTGATGTTACTGCCCTCTTGGGCCCTCGTATTATAACCTCTATAAAAGGTGTGACTCATTGATAGCTCTGTTTTATTGTCTCTGGCATATTCCAGCCTCTTCTTTCCTCTGGGCGATACAGATTTAGTGTCTTAAGTCTCATGTCATAAGACTTTGGTGCAGACCGTGCACTGTTTTGATGGCTTTTTTCTAGACAACTTCCACCCTGTTTATCCTTTAGAGATAAGACTTTTCTGACTTGGACACAATACGCCAGGTGAGATCGCAGCAACAGCCTGCACAGAGGCGTTCTCAAACATCTCTCCCCTCTGTTTGCTTCTAGCCATTCCTCTGCTTATGCGCCTCAGCATCCTTCAGGCTGGCCACTGACTTGTCGCACTGTGGTTCCTGACATGGAAGCGTCATCACCTACTTCAGAGCAATGTCACAGAAACAGAATTACAACTTTGGAATAATTTTGTATGAGAATCGGGGGTGTCAAGCAGCATATGCCTTAAACTGCAAATTCTTGCTGTGGTTTTGATGCCAAGTTTATTTCCTCTGTTACCCCAGGTACGGAATTTGTCCTGAGAATATCATCTTATACGGGCAAAGTATTGGCACAGTGCCAACTGTGGACCTGGCTTCCAGATACGAGTGTGCTGCTGTGATCCTTCACTCCCCTCTCACCTCTGGAATGAGGGTTGCCTTCCCAGACACTAAGAAGACATACTGTTTCGATGCTTTCCCCAAGTAAGTTCACGAGTAGGTGCTGCGAGGGCCCTCAGGTCTGTGCTGTGCTTTTCACCCTTTGGAACATAGTCCACAAGCAGTTTGGAAGCAGAAAGAGTCTCGTGTGCTCAGAGTCCTTTCGAAGCAGTGAGAGAGTTAGAGGAAATCGGAGAGCTCTGATTATCCTTCCCTGGGTACTAGTCTCTCAGACAGTTCCAGCCAAGCTCAGCTCTGAGTTCCTTTCTAATAACTGATTCCCTATTCTTTTATTTTATTTATTTTACTTTTTTTAAAAAATATTCCCTCCTTATCTTATCTTATAACCAAGGCGGCTTACAAGCAACAATTAAGTGGCTTAATGTTGGAACTTGTCATTGATATTTACATTGAATAATTAAAAGAATATCATAATGAACTTGTTAACAGTTTATAGTTGTATTATGTTATCAGGTATTAACAAAGGAACATGTGAGGTTAATATTTACAGTATGTTGATGGTATAGGACTAGTTGACATGGTCATGGTTGATGTGTTGCTGAGTTTACCATTCAATTAAAGAAGCTTTGTAATTCTGTGAGGGGAAGAGTATGTAGACAGCGTCATTTAAGCTTGCTGATTCAGTTTGTGAAGGTAGGGTTAGGTACTGAAGTATTCCCTAAATAGATGAGTCTATCTTCTTGCAAAAGTCGCTTAGGTCCTGTGTGTCACGGATGTCATGCGGGAATGCATACCATATTTTAGGAGCATAGAGGGAGAAGGCTCGTCTTGAAGCTGTCTGATTGCTTGATCTAAGAGAGGGAGGGATTGAGAGCATTGATTGCATGTTTTGTCATCTCGGTCTATTGTTGGACAACTTGTGAATTAGGGATTGTAAATATGCAGAGGAGCATTGGCTATATGCTTTAAAAGCAGTGAGTAGGATCTTGCGTTTGATTCGGAATGCATCTGGTAGCCAATGTAGAGATGTGAGTAGTGGAGTTATGTGTTCTTGTTTGTGGGCACCATATAGAATTCTTGCAGCAGTGTTCTGTGCTAGCTGTAGGGGATGAATTACATAATCTGGGAGACCTTGAAGGAGGATGTTACAGTAGTCCATATGAGGGAATACTAGGGCTTGGAAAACTGTATGGAAATCATGTGAGCTAAGTAAGGACTGAAGCTGTTGAGCTGTTTTTATCTTCTGGTATGTGAGTCAGACAACATTTCTGATGTGTGATTGCATGGTTGGGTATTGGTCCAATATTATCCCAAGGTACCGAACCTCTGGTTTGACATATGACAATGACTGGTGCACATTTATATGTGTCAGAGGGCAGAAGTTGGTGTCTCTGGAAATGAAAAGGATTTCAGTTTTCTTGAGGTTCACAGCTAGAATGTGATCAGTGAGCCATTGCATGATGTCCTTGAAGCATCTTGTCAGAGGAATGTAGATAGGTTGCAGTGTGGAGAATGGTGTATATAGAGCATTACATCATCGGCATAGATATGATAATAATACATTGTGTTTCTGTATAATTGAACTTATAGGCTGTATGAAGATGTTGAAGAGGTAGAACCTTGGGGAATGCCCTGTTTTAGTTGGAATGGGGTGGATGTGTCTCCTGCTTATCTTACTTGCTGTATTCTGTCAGTTAAGTAGCAGGTGAACCATTTCAAGGTTGTGCCGCAGAGGCCTATTTCGTGCAGTCTGGAGTAAAGCATCATGGGGGCTGAATTGAATGTGGCTGTTATGTCCAAGAACATGAGGATGAAATCTTGGTGGGGCTTCTGAATGCTGTGGATTAGTCTGTCCATTAGGGATGTTAGCAGAGTCTCCACATCGTGGTTAGGCCTGAAGTCATGTTGCATTAATGTTGATATGATCTGTACCTCTTTTCCATGATTTTAGCCAGGAATGGTAGGCTGGAGATGGGGCGGTATGAGTTGGGATTGGTGGGGTCCAATGTGAGATTTTTTAGTATTAGTCATATTGATGCTTTCTTTACGCTGGTTGGCATGTAACCTTGTGTTAATGAGAGTTGGGTGATTTTTAGGAGTGTGAGTGTCGGGTCTGAGCATGTTAGCTTGGTCCAGCATGGATCGAGGTAGGAGGTGGTTGTGTTGAGGCTGGAAATAGTATGCTCTAGTTGCTCTGCGGAGATTTTCTGGAAAGAATCCCAAGAGGGGTATGCAGTGTAGGACAGTTATGGTGGAATGGTTATAGCTGGCGTGAAGGCAGTTCTGTGGGTTTTGCTTTGTATGTAGTCTGCCATTGCTTACGGGGTTATTGTTTCGTGCTTGTTTGTTTGAGTGGTGAGAGTCTTGAGCAGGGACGGCTATCTCAAATACTTCTCTGGGACGGTATATGGCAATTAAGATAGGTTTTGAGTGGTAGTTTCTTTTAGTAGTGTTAATTGCGTGCTGGTATTCTTGTCGCTTTACCATATAAACCACGTGATAGTGTGTGGAGTGAGTTTGCCGCCATTTACTTTCCAGTTTTTTGAGGTTTCTCTTTAGGTCTTTTAGTTTTGAGATGTACCATGTGGCTTTTGCAAGTCTTCTGGGGAGTTTCATAGTTTGGGGTGCAATTACTGCTTTGTGTATTGCTAGGTTCCAGTTGTCAATTAATGTTTCAAGGTTTCTTGAGCCGTCATTTAGCTGTAGGGTTATTGAGCTTAAGAAAGTCTCCTTGTCCCATCGTTTGAATCTTCTTTTGTGGGAGTGAGGTTGAGTGCTCAGGTATGTATGTGGGCTTTGGGGTAGGTGAAAAGTCACAATCTTGTGTTCTGACCATGGGACAGATGATAGAATGGATGATGGTTGGGTATTTAGGCACGTGTGATGGCTTCCTTCTTTCGTGTGTGGGCTCCTTAATTATTTGGATGTAATCAAATTTCTCCATAGCATCAACAAAATATCCTACCATTTTCTGGTGTGCTGATGGTAGGTTTAGATCGCCTAATAGCATAACCTTTTTGATATTTGTGGGTTGGTCACTGGTTGATTGCAAAAGAATAATAGCTCATCAGTTGTAGCAGTTAGTGCTCTATATACTAGGTGTTTGTTTTGTAATTGTGATCATGTCGAGTGTCTATTCAGAGGCTATGTTGGTGGCGTGAAGTTGAAGGTGATCCTTCGCCATGATGAGGACTCCATCTCCTCTGCGATTAGATCTGGGGCAGTTGAAGAGGTTGTAGTTTGGTGGTAATAGTTGGTTCAAAAGAACATTGTCTGTATTGGTAATCCAAGATTCCATCACACACAATATGTTGATATCATTGTCGAGGAGGTAGTCTGATAGGAGAGAGGTTTTGTTGCGTGCTGAGCGTGCGTTGAATAAAATGCACTTTAGCTGGAGGTGGATTGTTTGGGGATTGTAGGTTGGTGGTTCCGTGAATTGTTGCATTTTGATTTTGATGAGTAAGGATTGCCCCTGTTTTTTGTTCTAAGTGCTGCTATTGCAGTCAGTTGTCAGGACTGGTGGCGAATTATGGGAATGAAACCTACTGTAGAGGAGAAGGATGAGGTTCTTGTGATGAGCATTAAGATGTATAAGCAGCCTACTAGGAGTGGTAGTGAAGCCATTTTGATGGATCTATTTAGTTGTGTAGGGCACATGACTTTAATATTGGACTTGGTTGTACTGCTGACAGTTACTAGTGAGGGAGTATTCTCAACAGATGTGCACCCTGTAGAGCAGGAGGCTGAATTTCCTAGCACAGGTGTCAGTATGCTTGTTTTGTGTTCATGTTTCTTAGTTCAATGTGGAGGAGTGTGTGAACCTTCTTTTATATGCCACCGTTAAGGCCACTCTTAAGGACCACGCCTAAGGAAGGCCTGCCAGGTGAGGGCCCGCCTGTGAGTGAGCTGCCTTTTAGAGACATCGGTGGATGATGACGCCTATTGTACTTCTTGTTTTCCTCTTCATTTCTCCATGGGCACCATGTACAGCTGTTACTTGCTAGAAGTGTATCTCTGATCACAGGTTATAACAGTGGTAGGAAATATGAAAAACCTTACTGAGGAGTGTTTTCTGTATGTTTATGTTTATTAAAACTTTATATACCGCCCAATACAAATAGCATCTGGGCGGTTCACAATACATAGAAACAATTAAAAAGAGAGAAGGCTGCGGAAAAAGAAACAGAAAAAGGAACGCCATAAAATCATAAGAACAGGGATAGAAACAGATAGCAGTCAGGGGATACAGAAAGCAGACATGAGGGGAGAGAAGGGAACACATCGACAAAACAGAAAGGCACAGGAAAGAGGAATTAGGAACTAACATAATTTATACTATGTAGGAGAAGAGGGTGGAGCTGGAAGGGGGAGGTTGAGGCAGACATGAGGGCGAGAGGGAACACATTGACAACACACAAGGCGCAGGAAGGAGGAATTGAGGAACTAACATGATTAGTGCTATGACGGGGAAGGGGACGGAGCTGGAAGAGGGAGGTTGAAGGCAGAACAAAAACTGTGAGTTTTCAGCTTAACTTTAAAGGATTGGTAGGAGGTCTCTAAACGTAAGGAGTGGGGAAGTGAATTCCAAAGCCTTGGACCGAGAAAAAAGAAAGCGGAAGACCGAGTTGATTCTAAGTGTGCTTGGGAGGGAGGGGGAAGAAACATACGGTTAGCGTGGATGGAACGTAGGGAGCGGTGGGGGGTATGGAGGCGGACTTGATCTGCAAGATGCAGGGGGACACCTGAGTGGATCACCCTGTGGACAAAAATAAGAACTTTAAACTGGACACGAAAAGAAACAGGAAGCCAGTGATAATGTATTAACAAGGGGGTGACGTGATCAAAACGAGAAGCGTGAGAGAGAATACGGACGGCAGTGTTTTGGACCCGTTGAAGACGACAAATTTGTGATTAGGGAAGCCCAGCAAGACAGACATTACAATAGTCGAGACGAGATATGACAAGAGAGATAAGCAGGGTGGCCAAAGAGGAAGGGGTAAGGAAAGGACGTACAGCACGAAGTTGTCTTAAAGTAAAGAAAGAACGCTGGACAACAGAAGAGATATGTTCTTTAAAAGAAAGGGAAGAATCCAGAGTTACACCCAAGTACCGCAAAGAGGAAACAGTGGGGATAGGTGAAGAGGAGAACATCGGAGAGCGGTTAGGAGGGGGAGTACCGAAGGTGAACCAGATAGCCGAAGTTTTTGTACTGTCTGTGCATGTGATTTACACACATGCATCCACCCCCCACCTTCTCCTCCATATACACACCCTGTGGTTTGAGAGCACAGTCATTGCATCTATCCTTTGAACATGAAAAGTGTAGGGGAAGCCCAGAGGGACCTGAGTTTGATTCCTGGCACAGATCTTCCGGGGCGGGGGGGGGGGGGTGTGAGGGGGAAATAAGTCATTGTGCAATAGCGACACCTACTGGTGGGATTCGGGGCCCACGATTGCAAGGTTCCTAGTGCAAGGTGGATAGTCCCCAGCCATAGACTGTTACTTTAATGACTGTGTAGAGGACATAAAATAAAGGGAAAATCTCCAGTAGGTATGAATAGAAACATAGTAGTTGATGGCAGAGAAAAGACCAATTAGGCCAGTTGCACAATAAATTAAAGCGGCTTGTACTAGATCCTAGGCCTGGTTCCATTTAAGGTGAAAGGAGGAAACTGCCAGGCCCATCCCTCCCCTCCCCTGTCCCCCAAAAAATACATGCAAAGTTTAAAACTTGATAATTATGTATATGGGTGTTGTGTCTGTCAGCCATGCAGAATCTCAGCCTGGCAGACATGTGCATACTGTCAAATGCAGGCCTGGCAGTCTCACTTTTGCACCACGCTGGGCAACTCCCAAAGAGAAGTCACTGAATTATTGTTGCACGATTTCACGTGGGTCGACTGAGACAAAACAGGGTAAGAGTGAGAGCCGTACCCTAGTTCCCAGTCCCATGTTTCAAATAAGGAGTTTTGTAGCCAAAATGATAGCTGCCTTTTGATATGAGGCGAGGCCTCTGAGCACCAGATGTGACTCTATGTTTCAGGACTCTCTCCTGTCCCCTAGAGAGCAATTATTTTATCTCATACTACGGTAAAGAACTGAAGCAAACACATCAGGGCTCAATCTTCAAATGCATACAGTTGTGTCGATGTTACACAGGCCACACCATGCTCACCAAACGGGTGATTTTAAACAAGTATCAGGCATCTAACACCCCCTCTCAATATCAGCTGAAAGCTTAAGGGCCTCATTTTCAGCCATCTTATCTAGGTGACCAAATTTTGGCTGCCTGGATTTAGTGAATTTTCAGATGAAAATTTCCTAAATTTGAGTGCTTAAATTTAGCTGACTAGTGCTGAAAATTAGTGCCAACCGGCTAATTCCTATGAAATCGAACACTGCCTCGCCCCCCACCCTGACCCATGGTGCTCTCCTGCGCAAGCCCTGTTAGGAGGGGATGTGGTTAGGCCAGCTATGGCTGACCATGGTCTCCTTGGGCATCTTAATCAGTATTCAGATGGGTCTTTAGATGTCTGATTATTCTTCCAGCACCACCACCCCTCCCCCCTTCCATAAGCCACTATCTTATGCATCTAATATAATGAAGATTCTATGGCATCCTCTCTTCTAACCTGATCCGCACCAAGAAGAACCAAGCTTGTCCCTCCTTCCCCCCCCCCTCCCCCCCCCCCACCGAAGAATCTTAATTTACGATTCTGGGGTCTTCCATTATTGCTGGCAGAAAGGACACAATCTCTTGATCTCTTTTCTGCCAGCACCGTTGACTTGTACTCAAACAACACTATAGCAGGACACTGGGGCTCAGTTTGGGGGTGAAGGGTGGCAACTAAGTTTAGGATAGTCATCCTTGTGCTTAGTTTTGCCCATGCAAATTAGACATCTAGAATTGAAAACCAGCACTAAGAGGCCTAAATGCTCTCTCCCAACCTAACTCTGCCAGACTGCCCACTCATTTTTAGGTCCCTAAGTTTAGGTACCTTGTGAATTTTGTGAATCAGTAGGGGAGTGGAGGTGCCTGACTCTGTCTAATTAACCCCATAGGTACTCTGTGGAGGATTACATGTTTAGATGTCTGATACATGGATAACGTGCACAGCGCATCCAGCGCAAGAGATTTCCTAAACTTATGCTAGAAGGCCTGAGCGTTCTCTGTTTGTTTCTAAACCCCATTTTACATATGCAGCAGAGTGTAGCATTTGCTTTAGGTCTGTGTTTTTATTTTATTTTCTTGTGGGTTGTTTTCGCAGCATTGAAAAGGTATCGAAGATTACCTCCCCTGTCTTGATCATCCACGGCACAGAGGATGAAGTTATCGACTTCTCACATGGCTTGGCCCTGTACGAACGTTGCCCCAAGGCGGTGGAGCCATTGTGGGTGGAAGGGGCAGGCCACAATGATATTGAACTTTACAGCCAGTACTTGGACCGTCTGCGCAGGTTCATCTCCCAGGAGCTGCTTAGTCAACGCACTAACTGATGTTCCTGTCAAAGTGGAGGGGCGAGATCTCAGCATAGGAAAAAGAGGAACTTTGCTTGGCTTGTCTCTGAGGTATATGAACAGGGAGGCCCTCAGCTCTCACTGAGCTTGGGACAGCATTGAAAAATAAACCACCCCCCCCCCCCCCCCCCATCCAGCAAAAAAAACAAAAAAACAACCAGAGAATATATTTTGTTTTCCAGTTTTCAGAAATTTGATATAAGCACAAAAGGACAGATGTGAAAACACTTTTGTGGATAGTATGACACTACTGTAAACATTTACAATTAAGTATAGAACAAACTTTTCTTATTTCTGATGGCTGGAGGAAATTCTTTTGTTTGCTTTTTTGATAATTTCTGTACCTCAAATGGACAAATTCCATGGCTCTTATAGGGTCAGCAGCTGAAGTGACTCTTAGTTTGTTAAAAAAAAAAAAAGGGGGTGGGCACGTTTTTGTTTTCATTGTTTTAGGAAATAATTCTGTACAGTCCAACCCATTTCAGCAGGGTTTGAAGATGTGACCCCTCTAGCTCTGATTTGTTCTTTTTCCTACCAACTGACTGATGCAGTCCTGGTTTTTATCCTACTATGTTCACGGAGCTGTGCTGTGCTGAGGGAATCGGAACTCTAAGTGGTATATGCAGCAGGCATAAAACCCGACCTGGATCAGCGTCTGAACTGATCTAAGTCTGGCTGACACCATCATAATTGTTAGAAAAATACAGAATGTCTAAGGTTAACCTGAAGAGGACATTGTGTTTGCTTCCCTCTCTCTTTGTGAACATGTGCTAGGGGCACTGCTCTGTAAAGCAGGGGTCAGCTTTGATTTTTGAGCCTGACATGACACGTTTTAAGAAGAAGACAACTTTCCCTCTCCTGCCAGCATCTCATAATATAACTTTATATTAATTTCCCAGTTCCTGAAAGAAGCAGTTTCCAGTTTCTTTTCAGTGTTTTCTTAACACAAATTGCAAAAGTGCCATAGTGTGATTCAGTCTAGCCATCCAGTGGCAGGAGAACGTCCACTCAAGTATACCTGTTGCCTTGTAGACTCTGATGAAGTGAAGTAGAGTAATACTGAAAAGTGGTTTTATTTTTGAGTTACAGAACCAAGATGTGTCTTGCTGGGACGGGCTAAAGGTCCATCAAGAATTCTGTCGCTGACAGTGGCCTATCCAGGTCACAAGTACCCAGCAAGGATCCCAGGGACTAGACTCCTTCCTTACTAACCATACTCGGAGCAAAATAGTGGCTTTGCCAAATCTGCATGGCTAATGATGGTCTATTGGCCTTTCCTCTTGGACTTTATCCATGGTCTTTTTAAAGGGGAACCAGAGGTTAGCTGGCACCATTTTGGATTATGATGGCAGCTGGGCAGAAGTAACTGGGGAATGATTAGGACCTGCTGGCTCATGTGGATAAGAGGGGATCAGGGGGCCTTCATGAGGGCTAGCAATATTCGGTGGGGAAGTGGCTTACAGAGTTGCCAAGTTACCCAGTTCCAGGAATGAGATTTTTTTGCCAGTTCTGGTTTTAAATTTGCATTACAGTGCAGTATGGTATTTGTAGTCTCTGATTTTACCCATTGGAATCAGTGCTGCAGGTCCCATAATACCACAGGATGAGATTGTCAGACATCGAACTGGCTTAAAATCCTACTCCTGGAACTGGGTAATGTAGCAACATTGGTGGCTTATTTTGTTCCTTGCCCAAATCCTCTGGCAACAAATTCCACATCTTGACTGTGTGTTGAGTGAAAAAAAATTCAACTTAACAGCAGATATTACCTAGAAAAAGCTACTTCAAGTGTTCAAATGACAGCTATGATAATCTGAATTCATCTTGTAGCTTAAATATTTAATTCAGATAGGACCCCCTAAGTGTTTTAGGGAATTTGTACATCAGAACTGTACAGGTAGCCATTCTATTTAAACACAGGCATGCTAGGAATTTCGACCTCTGATAGACTTGTACAGAGGGCCATCTAACTGAGAGGAGATGTCTGGAGTCTTCAATTTGGTGTCTGCCTTTAAATTTCGAACTGGATTGAAAGGGCAAGAGGAGTTCCTTTCATCCAGTAACTGAGGGTGATAAACAACACTAATGCCCATCTCTGGACACAGTGAAGAAATGTGCTCAATATTAGAGAGGCTCGGGCGCTCAGTTCTGGCACCTATAGTTTAGCTTACAAGATCAAAGAACAGCTTGTCAGTGAGAGTAGGGAGCGTGGTTACTTACCTGTAACTGGGGTTCTCTGTGGACAGCAAGATAAGTCAGCCACACCTGGTGATGTCATCCGATGGTGCCACAGACTGAAGTGCCCTCCAGAGCTCAGAAAGGCAAAGCCTTTCTGAGCATGTGTCCAGTAGCCCTACCCACTGGCCCGCCACTAGCTAGCCCAGTGTGTCCCAAGCTTTGACCTTGCTGCTCAGTAAGCAGACGCCAGGCCAGGGGCCAACCTTGTCCAGGGCAGGTGGGTGAATACGTGTAGCTGACTTATCCTGCTGTCCACGGAGTTCCCCAGTTACAGATAAGTAACCTTGCTTTCTACTAGGACAAGCAGGATGAGTCAGTCACACCTGGTGCCTCTCTAGCTGTGCATCCACATGTTGTGGTGAATTGAGGGGAAGCCCAATAGTGTACTGTCATCACAGGGACCCATGTCCCATGAACCAATGCTTTATTAGCTTAACAGGTCAAATTTAATTTAATTAACAGTTTCTTATATACCGCACCTTCCAGCGATCAAATGTGGTTTACATGGAACAACAAAATAACAGGTCAACGTCTGTTTTTACAGTGAACAGCTTAAAACCATAACAACTTATATTACATTACATGGAACATAAAAGAACTATTTACAGGGATCAAAATGAGAACTAAATACAGTGGTGAGTGTGACATGGGTGAATCATAATATATAAGCATTTGGGTTTCACATCCTATGTCAAATCCAATTTGGTTTATGAGGACTGACATTGTATTATCCATTTTCTAGTTGGGTAGGTGTGTTTGGCAGAGGTCCGTAGTGTGATGTGACTGAACGACTATGTTCATTGCAACTAACAGAATAATTCCCCTACAGCAGGCCATCCAAGCATCATTGGACAACAGCACAGAGGAGTAACTATGACAAGGTGGAAGCAACTGCAAAACAATGGTGGATGCAACTACAAATCACAACAAGGCCACAAGCCCTGGTGTGGGGTGTATGATAAATGTGCAAACAATAACCACCCCAAGCTTGTGGAAAAAGGTGTGAACAGTCAGTCCGCGTCCCGAGGCAAAATGATCAGCGGTGGGCAACGAGTGCAGTGTCCTGGTGGCAGGGCACCAAGGTCTGTCCTTCTGGAGAATGCTGCCAAGGCCAAGATGGCATGGCCGAAGGAGCTATCCGCCTGCACCTTGAGGTCGAGGCAGTGGTGTCTCTGGAAGGCATGCACTGAGGACCAGGTGGCAGCCTTACAGATGTCAGTCACTGGTATGGAGCACAGGTTAGCATGGTGGTGGCCAGTGCTTGGAGATGGTGGGCATTGACTTTTGCTGTGGCTCAGTATCTCGCCTGGGCCAGGTAGAATGTGATGCAACTTGAAATCCACTTTGACAAGGTTCTCTTCATGACTGGGTGTCCCAGCTTGTTTGGGTCGAAGGAGACAGAGTTGAGTCTCTTGCCGCTGGGGCTCTGTTCTCTATAGGTAGATGCGCAGGGCCCGGATGCCGTCTAGGGTATGTGTGCAGCCTCTGTTCCTCTGGGGAGGCATGGGGTTCCAGGTAAAAGGTAGACTGCTTGATGGCCTGGTTGATGTGGAAAGCCAACATCACCTTGGGAACGAAATTTGGGTGGGCATGAAGGGTGGCATGGTCATGGCAGAGCTGTGTATATGATGGGTGTGACATGAGAGCTTGTAGTTCGCTGATCTGTCTGGCGGATGTGATTTCTGTCAGGAAGAGGGTCTTCCAGGAGGCAAACTTCAGTGCTGCTATTTGCAGTGGTTTGAATGGCTCCTGCATCAGTTGGTAGAGCACATTGTTCAGGTCCGAGGGGGTACTGGGGGCCAAACTGTAGGCCGAAGGGTCACCAGCCCCTTCATGAAGCGGGTGACTAGAGAGAGTATGGCAATGGAGCTTTCGCTGGCATGGTCATGGAAGGCTGCAATCATGGAAAGGTGCACCCTTATGGATTGGGTCTTGAGGCCATGGTCAGATAGCAAGTTGAGGTACTGAAGGATCTGTGGCACTGAGCAGGAGAACAGGTCCAGTCCTTGCGCCGAGCACCAGATGCTGAAGTGCCTCCACTTCAAGTTGTAGGATTTCCTTGTGGAGGGGTGCCTTGCTGCTAGTAACACTTGCTGTACTTCAGAGGGTAAGTTGAAGGGCACCAGGTTTACCCTCTCAATTTTCATGCTGTTAGTGCGAGTGCTGGCAGGTTGAGGTGCAGCGTTTTTCCACCCTCCTAGGTGATGAGATCAGACTCGGGGGGAGGCGTGCGGAGGTAGGGGAACCACATTTGTCTCGGCCAATGGGGGTGATGAAGATGACATGTGCCTTGTCCCAGATGATCCATTGAAGGGTCTTTAGATATGAGCGAGGCAGGGGGAAAGACATATATTAGTGACCACTCCCTCCAGGGCACGTCGAAGGCATCCGTGATGAGGCTGTGGTTGGATGGGCGTTTCGAGCAGAAGTGGGGGCACTTCGCAATCTCCTTGATGGTGAACAGGTCAACTTGTGGATGTCACCATCGGTGGAAAAGGGATTCTGTCACTGTGGGATTGAAGGTCCATTCATGTGGGTCCAGCTCACTGTTCCCTCTAAGCTGTGCGCGTGTGCACGTGCACACACCTCGCCGAGCGAGCGCACATACTTTTACAACAGAGCACACACAAATACAGCTCTGATTCTGATAGAAAACAACACAGACGTCTTAAAATTTAAAAGTTATGATTGTAATTACTAGAAATTTAGTAATCGTCTATTTTCATTTAATTTGATTAAAATCAATGTGGTGTACATACTGTATTCTGACGTGTAGTCAAATTTTAAAGTATATAACTCCGAGTGTCATTATGTGGCGCACAAAAATGTAACCTTCCTTCAAAAGCTGCACACAGCTGGTATTTTATGCGCACACAGCCTACAGAAAATTAGAGGGAACATTGGTCCAGCTGACAGCTCAGTCTGTCTGCTAACTCATTCTGCGTGCCCAGTAGGTAGAAAGCTTGTAGTAGACATCGGCTGGAGAGGGCAAAGGACCAGATCTTGAGCACCTCCTTGCACAGTGTGCGGGAACCTATTCCTCCTTATTTGTTGAAGTAGAACATGGTCTGTTTGAACCAGGACAGTCCTGCTGGTGATGTTTAAGTAGAAGACGTTGAGCGCATACTGAATCACCCTGAGCTCCAGCAAGTTGATGTGGTATGTCTGTACCTTCACTATCCAGGCCCATAGTGTGCGAAGCTGTAGCAAATGTGCCCCTCTCAATCCATCCTCAAGGCATTGGTGGTGATGTGGTGGGGGGATTGCCAGAGGGGCCTGCCATGAAGGAGGTTTGCCTAGCTGGCCCACCAGAGAAGAGAGTTCTTGACCCCCACATCCTTTGGAATACATGCGGACAGGGGTTCCGAGTGCTAGTTCCAGTGGGTGCATAGGTGCCACTGGAGATAGTTTATATGTAGGCGCACTAGCGGGGAAACTTGTGTTGATGCCGCCATGTGGCCCAGGAGGTGGAACAGTGTTGGGGTGGTGGTCTGATGGGTCAAGAAGATGTCCTGCATCAGAGTCATGATGGCAGCCTCCCGCTGAGCAGGGAGGACTGCCTTCTATACTATGGTGTCAGTGCCCGCTCCGATGAATTCTAGTCATTGGGAGGGGTGGAGCTGAGACTTCTGATGGTTCATCAGGAAACCCAAGGAGAACAGGAGGGTGATAGTTCCCTGGACAGCAGCTCGGGCCTCCTGAGGTGATGGTGCTGAGAGCAGGCAATCGTTGAGGTATGGGAAAGCACAGATCCCTTGTTTTCGGAGGTAAGGCTGCCGCCACAGTGACACACTTGGTGAACCCTCTTGGAGCTGGGGACAGCCCAAAAGGGAGGACTCTGTACTGGTAGTGACCGCCCAGCACCTTAAAGTGCAAGTATTTCTTGAGCATCACATGCATAGGGATGTGAGTGTATGTGTCCTGTAAGTCCAAGTTGGCTAGTCAGTCCCCTTTCTGGATGAGGGGCAGGATGGAACCCAACGAGTACATCTGGAACTTTTTCTTGCTCAGTTTCCGAAGGTTGAGGATAGGGCGGACTCCACCAGACGTCTTGGGAATCGGAAAGTATCTGGAGTAAAACCCACTATTGTGTTCGTCCATTGGGACAAGTTCTTTTTTTATTTTTATTTTATAATTATATTTATTGAATTTTTAACTGACAATACAATTATCAGAATAAAAGAACCATAGAAATACAAAATAGCATCAATAATTTACAGTACAAGAAACCCTACGAGGAATACATTAGCCCACATCTCGGGGTATCCAGACCACATTATTAAAGAAAACCTAACCAGAGAGGCCCTCGAAGAAGGCAAGTCTGGCTAACACATTTCCCCAGCCCTATACCCTCCCATACACCCGGTAAGAAAAGAAAAAGAAATTATCAAAAGCTAAGAAAAGGAACCGATCATGCATCCTCCCTAGCCACAAGCCATTTCTCCAAATCTGAAGAGGACAAAAAGACAAATTTATCCTGCCCCAAAGAAATTAAACATTTACATGGGTAACGTAAAAAGAAGGTAGCGCCAAGGGCTAACATCTTAGGCTTACAGACTAGAAAAGATTTCCTGCGGATTTGTGTTATACGAGATACATCTGGAAAAATAGATACCCTGTCTCCACAGAACAGGATTTCTTTTCTCCTAAAGTATGTTTTAAGAATAGCAACTTTATCATTTTCAGAGGATAAAGTAACTAACAAGGCAGCCCTAGTTGTAATAACATCTTGTGTATCCTCCAAAAAGGCAGTCAAATTGAAAGGATTTTGTTCTTCCAAAACAGCCAATTCTGTATCAGCATTAGGCAGAGCTACTTTAGTGGGAATATAATAACATTTAGTAAATTCTAAAGTATCAGCATTAGGTAAAAGCAATATTTCCTTCAAAAATTTCCTAAAAAGGATTGAAGGAGAAAGCAATGATATGCAAGGAAAATTAAGCAATCGAAGATTTTTACATCTTAACAAATTCTCTAAATTTTCTATCTTCTGATGTAAAGCTACACTATCTTTAATTACATTAGCATGAGATAAAGAAACCGATTTAACTTGAGTATCAACATTTGAAAGGCCGGAGGTTAAATTATCGATTTGTGAATCTAAACCCTGAAACTTCACAATCACATCACTAGTAAAATGGCATAGCGAGGGAACTGTCTCGGCCAAAATTCGCTCAGTCCGTTTTACAACCTGCCATATGTCAAGTAATGAGATTGGAGAAGCTTGAGAGTTACCATCAAGAGGAACGGGCTCCTTCCAAGCAACGGCTTTAGGAAGGACGCCAACATCAGCAAGACTTGGACATGAGCAGGATACATCAGGGAGTTCCAAAAATCCCGGAGGAAGAGGAGGGGTACGCTCGACAGAGCTAAGGCTAGCCCCCTCAATGGAGGGGACAGGGAGAACAGTACCTGGTTTTGATGCCACTGGTGTTAAAATCACATGTTTATCCATAGGGCCCTCTGCGGGCTCCGCTGTAGTAGGCTTCTTTTTTCTTTTTCCTCCAGGCATGTGGATTCACACACAAAACTTCCTCTCCTAATCGGCTCCTAAGGGGCTCACAAGGGGCCAGTTGCTCCCCTTTTGATACACCCCTTAGGATACGCCCACAACAGACGCCGTACTATAGGGAACACCGCTTTTATCAGGGCCTTGGGTGACGTCAGGGTAGCTGCCCCACGCAAGCCGGCAGGCTTCAGAAACCAGCTGCACTCACCCCTCCGCGGGAGAAACAGGTATCAAGCAAAATCCCCCATCGGGACAAGTTCTATTGCCCAGGATGCCAGGAAGAATAGGATTTCTGTGGTCATGAATGGAGCAGGTGAGGCAGGGTCTCGCAGTGGGGCGTGGACCGCTGCCGGGGGGGGGAGGGAGAGGGGAGGGGGAAGAGAATCATATGCAGTACCCTTCCTCTATGGAGTACCCACTGATCCATGGTGATGGGTCTCCACACATTCAGAAAGACTGACAGTCACCCCCACACTGGGAGTTTGGCCCTTGGCATGCTATCAAAAGAAGGGTGTGTTTTTCCCTTATGAAGGGATGGCCTGCTCTTGTGGTTTCCACTGCTTCTGTTGATGTTTGTTTCTGTTGGTAGGGAGCCTGGTAGGAATGCCATTTGTACAGTGGTGTCTACTACTTATGGTAGGAGCTGTGTCTCTTGGAGGAGGAGTAGGGTTTGCGATGATAGCCCCCCTTTCCCACCTGTTAGTGCTGCGCTTAAGACCTTCAGCGCGTGTCTGCAGGGTGGTACAGTGCTCCTTCATATCATTCACAGTGTCCTTGACTTTGTCCCCAAAGAGTGAGTCACCTGTGCATGGGGCATCCACTATGCAGTCAATGGGTATCCTGCAGTCCTGAAGCCCACAGCCAGGCTAGTCGCCTGGCTGAGATGTTCGTTCCAGCGGTCTGGATGGCTGTGTCAGAGGCATCAAAGGCTGCAAAAATAAGGTATTTACTGCACTAAGGTCGGTCAGGTTTGCTGTGATGGTAGTCTGTGCCTCCGGGGGTAGGGCTTTGATGACGCTTTTTAGGTCTCCAGCAGGATGTCCTGGAACATGATGTGTTGGAATTGATGTGCCATGATTTTTGCACTGAGCATGACCCCTTAAAACATTTTCTTACCACATCGTCCAATAGTTTGTGATCACGTCCAGGTGGGTTGTTGGCATGGTTGTGTGATGTCTTGACCCGCTTCAAGACTGATTCCACTACAATAGATTGGTGTGGGAGTTGTGTTTTTGCAAATCCTGGGGCACTCTGAACCTGGTATTTCGTTTTGAACTTTCGAGAGCAGGCAGACCCCAATGTGGGGGTCTGCCACTGTTTTGCCTGGTTGTCCTAAAGTAACTGGTGGACTGGCAGAGTCGCTGGCATTTTTGGCGAGCCCACATGCTTGAGTGCCCCTTGGACCTCACTCCTTGATTCTGGTGTGTCCATGAGTGCAAGGGCCAGGGCAGTCATCACCTGCCGCAAGAACTTTGGGTAGGTAGATTCTTCAGGTGGGGAGGGCTGAGGCGGGAGTGCTGAGGAGTCCATCCCTGTGCCCTGTGCTCTGTGCTATGAAGGCATCTCCCATGCTGGGCAAGCCCAGAGTTGCAGCTTCCTCATCCACACTGTCCTCTGTTCTAAGGTCTGGGATAGGCCAGGCGATGGGGCTGATGAAGACCCCCCAAGTGGGGTTATGAACTGTGGGCCTTGTTTGTCTGGTCCTGCTGGATCTGGTGATGGTTCCCCAGATGTGGCATAGCTTGTGGGCATGAAACAAGGTCTTTGGTCTGCTGTGCCTGCTGCTGTGGTGGTTGTCATGGAGGGGGTTGGGAGCCCATTGCTGGAGAAGGCAGGTTATGAGCTGCAGAGGGGCTGTGGGGTTTTCATGTTCCTGACTGAATCACTCCTTGACTGTGCGATCTGTGGAATTTGGCAGGCGGTGATCTTAAGGAGGAGGTGGACTCGCAGGAATGGTGAGTATGGTGCCGGCGTCTTCCTCTTCCTAGAGTCATCAGAGCTGCTGCTGTTGCTAGGTGGTGTGGTGGCTCTCTTCTTTCCTGCCATGCGACTTCCCCTATTGCACAAGTCTTGGCATGATCATGAGGGCTGCCTTCATCTGTGAGCAGGAAGTGGATCCCTGACCAGTGCCACCATGTGGTCGGGGAGTCCCAATGATGCCGATTTGGGTTTCCCCTGTTGCCATGGTGCCGGCCAGTGGGATCACATGGGGCAGAGCCGCAGACCACAATGTTTCTTTTGGTGCCATGACGCCGTGAAGGAGGGCCAGAGTTCAGTGGTCCCTTGTGTGTGGCAGCGGTGTGCTGGGGACAGATGCTGGAGCTTGCAAGGCAGCAGGAGCAGTGACAGCACAGTCAGGGATGGAGGCCCTTGGGGGCACATCCCATCCATGGAGGAATCCTTGTGTGTCACATATTGGTCGATTTGGGCCTGAGGAGCAGCCAATGAGGTAAGCGGGATGGTGGCCAGGAATTCCTGCAAGGTATGGCTTCTCGATTTTCAGGCCTGGGGAGACATTCTTGAGCAGTGTGGGCAGTCCTCCATGCTGTGGCCAGTTCCCAAACAGAACGCACCAATCGTGTGTGTTGGTACTGTTATTTTCCTGGCATTTTTTAAAGCCCGGTTTGGTCATCTCTGTATTTTTGCTTTAGATTCTGGTCCTCTGGTCTTTTGGATCCATTTTTGTTTTTTTTCGGAGAGCATTGTTGGTCCATCTTGCTGGCAAGGCAGAAGAATAGAAACTGGGTTAGCTAGGAGCGGGCCAGTAGATAGGGCTACCAGGCACATGCTCAGAAAGGTTTTGCCTTTCTGAGCTCTGGAGAGCATTTCTTTAAATGGCACCGTCGGATGGCTGACTCATCCTGCTTGTCCTAGGAAAACTGCTGAAAACTCTGTGATGAGAATTTTGAAACAAATGTCTAGCTACAAAGATGTTTCCAGATACAGGATGAGTGACGGCAGCTCCCTAAGGTATGAGAGGAGAAGGAGTTTATTACCCTGGCTGTAAGTAGCATGGAATCTTGCTACTTTTTGGGCTCCTGCTGGTACTTGTAACCTGGATTGGCCACTGTTGGAAACAACATAGTGGGCCAGATGGACCCTTGGCCTGACCCAGTATGGCAGTTCTTATGCTCTTATTGATACTCTCAAGGATTAAGTGACTGCATAGTGGACAATGGACACAAATTCCCACTCATTCACTTTACAGCCTAATTAATGTTCTAGCTGTGTTCCAATCAGGGTCAGCCTAGGGTGGCAACTTCTTGTGGAAGAAGGGGGGAGGGGCAGCAAAGAGCAGGGCATTCAAAGTTAAATAATAGATTTGGGTGGGCATAAGGCTTAAAGTTTGCCTAGGGCACCAACGTCGTGAACCAACTTTGGGTCCAGCCCTGGTTCCAGTGAAGGAGCATTTTGAAGTATCTGTCGAATCTTGCCACAATTACCTTCTTTTGATTACTGGATATATAGTGGGTACAGAGTACGGGGACAAACCCAGTTGTGGTTCTCAGTTCTGCTTTTTCGGTTAATCTGAGCTCTGACTTCACAGGTCTGAGTAGATTTGATCTTTTTTACCCACCATACAGTTCTAAAATGACTCCTTCAATAGGCAGGTGGTAGCCTCCCGTCCCATGGTTCCCTGTACTCACTGTGCAGGCCATTGAGACCACAATCAAAACACAATTGAAATTATAAAAAGAAGTAGTGGAAACAGAGCTGACTCCTTCGCCCAATGTTAAATAAAACGATGAACAATAAATCACTTATTGTATTGAAATTGCTCAAAGCCCATCACACAGGCCATGGTCTGAGCACCAGGGGGGGAATAAAAAGTGATTTCTGTACCTTGGGCATGTCTGGTACTTTGGAACCTGTAGGTGTACACGTGGCCCTTTGAAGGCCTTCTACCCAAAATTTGTTTTACCCTAAATTCCTCAAAGACATTAATATGAAACATAAGTCTCAGTTCTTGTCATTGGATTTGTACGTATGTATGTGTGTGTGTGTACATGTATGTATTTATTCCTGTGTGCATGCATGCACTTCTGAGGGGCAGCTGTACACGTAGGGGTTTTTTTTTTTCCCTAATTAGAGTCTATGACCATGTGTGCTTACATTTATCCGAACACTCTCTTCATCTGTACATTTGTTTGGTGTTGGTCTCTGTGTAGACAGTTCATTTTTTGTTTCTCGTGTAATTGGGTGAAACCTTGGTCTTTCAAAATCTTTAGGAAAATGGTCAAATCCTGGTCAAAGATTTAAGTAAGAGGTGCAAAGCAGATAGTACTACTTTATGGAGAACTAGGGAACATAAGATTGTAGCAAATTATTCTAAAAGCACAGTCAAATCAATTGGTCATTTATAATATGCTTCTATGTCCTTGGACAAAAAAGTTATTGGTTTGAAACCAGCCTGGCCTATGATGAAACAGGAGAAAAACCAAAATGTTGTATTTTTTTTCCTCTAGATTTCCCCTAATCACCAGTTATTGTCTTGTCTGTCTTGATTAGATTGTAAGCTCTGATGAGCAGGGACTGTCTCTTACATGTATTTATTTATTTAAACTTATTTTTATACTGCCTTTCTACCATTCAAAGCGGTTTACAAATAACTAACAGAAATAACAGGGCCTTAGGAAGCACTCTGTTGTACAGTGAAATAAACAGTATAACAGTGACATAAGTTAACACTCAGAACTATTTACAGTGTAAGTGTAGGGTGCGGATAATCTAAAGATTCAGCATTATAAAGTACTGGATCCAATTATCAATGGGTATATAAGGTGGTTCTAACTGTATGTGACTAAGGCAGTTGAGTCTCTGGGTCCAAGGTTATGTTGTATTCCTCTTGGAAGATATACGTTTTTAATTTCTTACGGAATTCAGTCAAGTCCAAGCATCATCTAAAGGTTGGGGGTAAGTAGTGTGAATACTTGATTACAAGTTGGTTGATTCCTCCTAATCTTCAGGATCATGAGTAAGTTGAGGGTACCGTTTCTTCATAGCCTTTCAGTCTGGGGGATGGAGATCAGGGTCTGAAGACAGATGGCAGATTCCTTATGTAAGATTTTGAATAGTGGGGTGAGAGCCTTGTATTTGATCCTAGCACTAATGGGAAGCCAATGCAGTTGCATTAATATGGGGGTGATGTGCGCTTGGCGGGGGGCTCTGAAGATTATTCACGCTGCAGTGTTCTCTGGGAACGAGCAGGAAGTGAGTCCTCACATATGGGTGATGTCTGTGCCGACAGAGCCCTCATGCGGAGCAAATCCCCCAGCTTTCAGAGAGAGCCTTTGGGAGTTGCCATCACGCATACGCGGTCTCCTTCCCGTCCAAGGGTGCCATCTTGCTCAGTCTCCTTTTTTTCTGCGGAGCCCTTCGGACATAGTCCATAATGTCCCTGAAAAAAGTTTATTTTTCTCTTGTTTCTTCGACCGGTCGACACCGGTACCTCTTCCCGCCTTCGGTTCGGTACGCCGGTATCGAGTCCATCTCTCTTTTTCGGTTTTTGTCAGTTTTGACTTGCAGCGTTCACGCCTTTTTTCTTTTCACTGGCAGCCTGGGTCTTCGATCTTGCAGGGGCTTTTTTCTCCCAAAGGCTACCAGTGGGTTTAAGAAATGTGATCGATGTGTGAAACATATGTCCCTCACCAATACACACGACTGCTGCATCTGGTGCCTCAGGCCCGACCACGACCCGATGGTCTGTGGCCCACGTAGGAAAATGTCCTCTAAGGCCCTGAAGAGCTGCCAGCAGCAGCATGCTAGGATTTTTTCTGAGTCCCCTGTGCTTCCGAAAGCCCAGACCTTGTCCAAGGCCTCCACGTCTCGGGGGGAACCTTCCGAGCCTGAGCAGCATTGCAGAGAGAAGGGTCCCCCTCGAGGGAACACAAAAGGAAGAAGAAATCCTCAAAGGCGGCATCTCTGAATGGCTCCGAGCGTCACGGCTCCTCCTGGGGCCTATCGCAGAGCCCTGAGTGCTGGCCGGATCTTCGGAGAAGGAGCACCTGGCAAAGGTGCTTTGTCAGGAGACGGATCAGCCGAGGCAAGTACCAGCTGTCCTCATCAAGGACTCCCCTCCAGGGGAACCGGTGTCGGGCCCGACCATGTCGGGGCCTAAGCCGGCGGCTGCGGAGCCTTCCAGAGAGTCCAGAATGGTGGCCTTGAAGTGCAGTTTCACTGCCTTCATGGAGCAGCAGCAGGCGCTGATAGCTGGCCTGTCCGGTTCCTTCACCCTGACCACCAGGCCCTCGTCGTTGAAGTCGACCTCGGAGGCTGAGCCGATCCTCGAAGCCTTTTGGGCTTGAGTCGATCCTCGGCCGAGGTCTCACTCGGCCTCCCGTTCGGGACCAAGGTCATTGCCACCGAGCCTGCCAGTGTCAGGGCAGTTGGCGCTGGGGCCCTCGATGCCCGATGAGCCCCTCGATTCCTCCTTGGAGGCATCAGCATGGGAAACTGACAACGAGGAGTCCCCGGATACCCGCCAACATAGGGATGTCCCTTCTGATGCCCCGGTATCCGAGCCTCAGAGAATGTCCCCTCCAGAGGACATGAGATTCTTGGACTTCGTGCGGGACATGTCCAAGGCTTTGGCATTCCCCACGGAGTCTGAGGAGGATCCTTGAGCTGACAAGTTCGAGATCCTTGAGCTGACAAGTTCGAGATCCTCCAGTATGAGGCTCCCTCTCGGGAGGCCCTTACTGTACCCGTGCCTCCACATGTGGGAGACACCGGCGTCTGTGCCGGTGATCAACAAAAGGCTCGACTTGATGTATCGAGTACGCCGGAGCCCTGGGTTTCAAAAGTCGCAACTGCCACCCAACTCCATGGTTGTGGAATCGGCCATGCGCAGGCTTAAGAGCCAGAAGACACACTCAGTGCTTCCTGGCAGGGAGGCCTGCAACTTGGATGCCCTCAGCAGGAAGTGCTTCCAGGGTGCAATACTGAATTGTCGGATCCAGGTATACCAGCTGTACATGGGCATGTACCTGAGAGACCTGGCGAAGGAACTCGCTGGGTTCTCGGCTGGTCTCTCTGAGGAGCCTTTGCAGTGCTTCAGGGGCCTGTCCAAAGCCATCTGTGAGTGCTCAAAGTTTACGTCTCGGGTGGCCTATGATGGGTTTGAGTCAGCGGCCCGGGTAGCCACAGCTGGCATCGGTGCACGCCGCCAGGCTTGTCTGCAGTTGTCGGACCTCGAACAGTGGGTTCAGGACAAGTTGGTTGATGTCCCATGCCAAGGGGAGAATCTCTTTGGCAAACCCATGACCGACAAGGTGGCACAGCTGGAGACCGAGTACATGATGAGGACACGGCTCTCCAAGAAGACCTCTGCCCCTTCTCGCAAGAAGGGCTCGGGTAATATGCCCTTTTATCCAAGGGAGGGTACTGCTTACCGAAGTTACCCCCATTTTCAGGCCTCCATGCCTCCCCAACAGGGGCAGCAGCCAAGGGACAGGGGCATGGCTCACGTAAGCAGAAAGCCCCCAAACCCCAGGCACCAGCTCCAGCCCAGCCTGGCAGTGGCTTTTGACTCCTGCAGCATGGCCCCTCTTCCAACAGGAGCCAGGCAGATCTCAGGAGGCTAGCTGGCTGGCTTTGTATGCCTACAGGTGGACAGCCATTACCACCAATGCCTGGGCCTTATGGGTGGTCTGGGAGGGCTACCTTCTTCACCTAGCCTAGATGCCTCCTCATTACTTCCCAGGAGAGTCCCTCAGGTCTCCCCTTCACCGGGACCTTCTTCTGAAGGAGTTAGCAGGTCTTCTCGAGGATCAGGCGGTAGAACCGGTGCGCCACCATCTGCAGAGCAGGGGCTTCTACTCCAGGTACTTTCTGGTGCCAAAGAGGACAGGAGGCCTCAGACCCATCCTCGACCTGTGCAACCTCAACAAATTCCTGGTGAGGGAGAAGTTCAAGATGCTCTCCTTTGGAATATTGCTGCCTTACGTCTGCCAGGGAGACTGGCTATGCTCCTTAGACCTAAAAGATGCGTATACACACATCCTAATTCACCCAAGCCACAGGCAGTATTTGCCCTTTGTGGTGGGGGGCAATCACTGCCAGTACAGGGTACTCCCCTTTGGCCTGGCCTCGGCCTCCAGGGTGTTCACAAAGTGCTTGGCAGTGGTTGCCACCTTTCTCAGGCTCCAAGGGGTCTTTGTCTTCCCCTACCTCGATGACTGGCTCATCAGAGGCACTTCAGCCATCGAGGTCCACCAGGCTACAACTCGCACCATCCAGGTGCTGCAACACCTAGGGTTCATAATCAACTACCCCATTGAGCCTCACTCTGACTCAACAGCTGAAGTTCATTGGGGAAAGAATCAACACTCTTCAGGCAAAGGCCCATCTGCCTGCAGACAGGGCAAGCAGGCTTATGGCTCTGGCAGGACAAGTGAGTCACAGGTCTGTAGCATCAGCAAGACAATTCCTGCGCCTCCTCAGGCACATGGCTTCCACAGTCCATGTGACCCTGGATGCCCACTTCCACATGCGGACCGCTCAATGGTGTCTCAGAGTCCAATGGTTTCAGGCCACGGGGCACCTCCAGGACAGGGTCAAAGTATCCAGGCGTCTGGTACGGTCCCTGGCCTAGTGGCTCCAACCACATGACCTGGAGGCAGGAATGCCTTTCCAGGCTCCTCTACACATGAGGATCCTTACTACAGATGCATCCCTGCTGGGCTGAGGAGCCCATTGCCAGGGTTTCTGTACTCAAGGAGTGTGGTCCTTGAGCGAAAGGACCCAACAAATCAATTTCTTGGAACTCCGTGCCATCCGCCTAGCCCTAGATTAGAAGTTTTCAGGCACCTCCTGGCCCACGAACCTGTCTTGGTGCAGACAGACAACCAGGTGGCCATGTTCTATGAACAAACAGGTGGTATGGGGTTCCATCCCCTATGTCAGGAAACCCTGGACCTGTGCTTGTTCGCAGCCCAGCATGGCATTTGTCTCCGAGCAGCCTACCTGCTGAGCCAGGACAACAGGCTAGCCGACAGGCTAAGCAAGATTCTCCAGCCCCACTAATGGTAGCTGGACCACGGGCTAGCCAATTGGCTTTTACGGACCTGGGGGTGGCCGGTGATGGACCTATTTGCAAGTCCGGACAATCACCAGTTGCCCCGTTTCTGCTCCAGCCAGCCCTATCCGCACAAGGTGGCATTTCCCCTGATGCCTCTGGTGGCCAAGACTCTGTTCAAGATTCTCCAGGACAGAGCCTCGGTCATCCTTATCGCCCCACGGTGGCCCAGGCAACCCTGGTTTCTGCTTCTACTGCAGCTAGTGGTGGAGGCCCCCATTCCTTTGGGGTCCTCACCACGCCTCCTATCTCAGAAGGGGGGCTATCTCCTGCACCCCAACCTCAGCTCCCTCACCTTGATGGTGTGGCTGCTGAAAGGGTAATTCTCGCTCTGCTCCTCCTTCCAAGGAATATTGAAGAGGTCTTGCTGGCCTCATGGAGGCCATCGACTAGACGAGCCTACGCCTTGAAATGGCACAGATTTGCATTGTGATGCGAGGAGCAGGTAGTGGATCCTTTCTCTTGCCAGGTGGGGGTGGTTTTGCAATACCTTCTCCCTCTTTGATTTGGGCCTCAAGTCCATCTCTGTCCGAGTGCACCTCAGTGCCCTTGCGGCGAACCACTTTCCAGTAGATGATAAGCCTCTCTCTGCCCACCCCTTGGTCTCTCGGTTTCTGAGAGAATTGCTTCTCTTGAAATCCCCGGTCTGCCCCCTGGTGACCGAATGGGATCTGAATGTGGTGTTAGGGCAACTTACTAGGCCGCCCTTTGAACCGATGGCGACCTACAATCTATGCTATCTCTCTTGGAAAGTGGTTTTCTTGGTGGCACTCACGTCTGCCCAGAGGGTGAGTGAGCTCCAGGCCCTAGTGTCAGAAAGGCCTTACACCAGATTCTATAGGAACCGGATAGTGCTTCGCATGCACCCCAAGTTCCTTCCGAAAGTGGTCTCCTTGTTCCACCTAAACCAGGAGGTGGTTCTGCCTACCTTTTTTCCCAGGCCGCATGCCAGTTGGGCAGAGACGGTCCTGCATACTCTGGACTGTAAGAGGGCATTTGCCTTCTATATCCAATGTACGCAAGTGCACCGGAAGGCTTCTCAGCTTTTTGTATCCTATGACCCCAGTAGGCTGGGGGTAGCGGTATCAAAACGTACGCTGTCCACCTGGCTAGCAGACTGTATTGCCTGGGCATACAAGGCAGCCAAATTCCTGATGGAGGGTCGTGTTACAGCACATACGGTCAGAGCCATGGCAGCATCAGTGGCTCATTTGCGCTCTGTTCCTCTGACAGACATCTGCCGGGCCGCCACCTGGTCTTCGGGTCAGACTTTCGCAACCCATTATTGCCTGGATTGGGAGTCCCGATGGGACAGTGCCTTCGGCTAGGCTGTATTCCGTAACCTTTTTGAGGTCTAGGCAACTCCTGCCCTCCGACCCTTCTGTGTTCAGGCTACCGGAGTGCTATTTCCTTAGTTTAGATTTCTATTGCGGCTGCTTGTGGCTCTCGTAAAGGGAGCCTTTTTTAGCTATGGGTTCTCGGTAGCCTATAGCTGGGGAGTCCCATATGTGAGGACTGACTTCCTGCTTGTTCCCGGAGAAAACATAGTTACTCACTTGTAACAGGTGTTCTCCAGGGACAGCAGGAATCAGTCCTCACGACCCTCCCTCCTCCCCTTGGAGTTGCAGTCCTATTATTATTATTATATTTTGTTCTTTTTGCTGTCTTTTTAGCTATGTCATTTGACTGAGCAAGATGGCACCCTTGGACGGGAAGGGGACTGCACATGCATGATGGCAACTCCCAAAGGCTTTCTCTGAAAGCTGGGGATTTGCTCTGCATGAGGGCTCTGTTGGTGCCGATGTCACCCATATGTGAGGACTGATTCCTGCTGTCCCCAGAGAACATCTGTTACAGGTGAGTAACTAGGTTTTTTTGGGCCAACTGTAGTGGGTGAAGGGTATGTTTGGGTGGGCCTTGATAAATAATGTTACAGTAGTCCATGGTAGGTGTAATCATAGCCTGGCAAACAGTTCAGAATAATTCTGGAGCTTGTAGGGGGCAGAGATATCTCGGTGTTCTTAATTTATAGTAGATGGAGGTAGTCGTTCTCTTTATGTGTGATTGGAAGGTCAGCTGTTGATCTGTTATGCCTAGATAGTTTACTTCTGTTTTAACTTTAATGGCCACATCGTCTAGTTTCAATGTTGAAGGTGGAGAGAAGGTTGGGTCAGTAGTTATGTATAGAGTTTCAGTCTTCTTGATTGATGAACAGTTTATGTAGATGAAGCCATTTTCTTACTTCTGTGATGCACTTCTGCAGGCTGGTGGTGTCAGGAGATAATGTTCTTCATTACCATTAACCCTTTATGTCATCAGTGTAGATCTGGTATAGAATATTTTGTGATTTGAATATTTGACACAATGATTGGATGAAGATATTGAAAAAGAGAGCCAAGCGGCTTGAGTCTTGTAGTATTCCCATTTGCTGAGTGAATGGATTTGATGTCATCTGACCGATTTTTACCTGCTATTTTCTAGAATCTAGGTAGGTACAGAACCAGCTAAGAGTAGTGTTTTGGAACCCAATCTCAGAGAGCCTTTGAAGTAGTAGAAGGTGTGGGAGGGAGTCAAAGGCAGAGGTGATGTTTAGGAATTAGTAAGAATGCGCTGGTGGTGTTTCACGAGCAGGTTATAAGTGTGTTTAGTAGGGAAGTGATGAGGGTTTCAACCCCGTGATACTGTCTGAACCTGGGTTGGTAAGGATCTAGAGGTGCATGCTCATTGAGGTAGTCTTGAAGTTGTGAAAGGACAATTTTCTCTTATTTTAGCGATAAATGCTGTGTATGCCTTATAGCGCTATACAAATAATAAGTAGTAGTCGTAATTACATATAGAAAATGATAGCAGATAAAAGACCATGAAGCCTGTCCAGTCTACCCATCCATATCAACATGCCTTCCTCTCCCTCAGAGATCCCCTGTGCTTGTCTCATATCTTTTTTAATTCAAATACAGTCCGCATCTCCACCACTGCTGCTGGGAGGCCATTCCATGCATCCACTATCCGTTCCATAAAGAGATATTTCCTTACATTACTCCCAAGTCTATACCTTTTCATCTTCATCCTATGCCATCTCGTTTCAGAGCTTCCTTTCAGTTGAAAGAGGCCACCCCCCTGTGCATTTATATATTTAAATATCTCTGTCATATGTTTCCTCCTGTATTTCTTACAAAGTATACATATTGAGATCTTTAAGTCTGTCCCATTATGCCTTATGACAAAGAGCATGGACCATTTTAGTAGCTGCCTCGTGGATTGACGCCATCCTATTTATATCCTTTGGAAGATGCGGTCTCCAGACCTGTACGCACTACTCTAAATGAGGTCTCACTGCTAGCACATTGCTAGCATTCAAGCATCCTTCTGGCTTTTGCTGTCCCTTTTCTACCTGTTTGGCCACTAGATTATCCAATACAATCATCTCCAAGTCCCACTTTTCTTTCATGTATTGAAGTTCTTCACCCCCTAAACTGTACCTCTCCCTTGGGTTTTTGCAGTACAAATTCATTTTAGCATTAAATCTTAGATACAAAATGCTAGACCATTCTTCAACCTTCACTAGATCTCTTCTCATGTTATCCACACTTTCCAGAGTATTTCTCCTGTTACATGTTTTGGTATTATCTGCAAAAAGAGAAACCTTTTCCTATAGCTGCTCCACATCAGGGGTGATGAAATGGCCATATGACTGGGGTTCCCAAGCTCTGCCCCAACCCCCACAACCTTCCCCTCCTGTTCTGCCCTTGGGGATCTGATGTCCCATGGGCAGAAGAGAAGACGAATTGCAGCAACGATTCCTTCTGTCTGCCCCGATCTCCCACGAGCAGACAGGAGTCTTTACCGCAATTGCAGCTATTCCCTTCTCTTCTGCCTGCTGGAGATTGAATCCCTGCAGGCAGACAACGTGCATGGAGGCCACAATTGCAGCCTTCCCCTCCTGCCTGTGGGGATCCAATCTACAGCAGGCAGACAGAAGTCTCGCAGCTGCTCTCTTCTGCCTGCAGAAGATGGGATCCCCATGCCTTCATGCAGTTTGCGGCTGGCAGGCAAAGGTTTGGTAGGGCCAGGACCTGCCTGGCCCATGCCATTCTGATGCCTATGCCTCTCATGGTTTGCTTCTGGGTGCAAAGATTTCTGCACTTGTTCTTGCGTAACTCTAGAAGTCTGGATGCATGTGTGCATCTGGTCATACCTTGGCTTTTCTCTAGCCATGTGTGTGCCCAGGGACAGACTAGGTAACTGCCTAAGGACAGCCACCCCACTACTATACAAGATGATCCTGTGCAATCTTGCCCCTATTTTAAGATGGCTGACTGGCCGGCCGGCCAACATGCTATCAAAGAGGGACACAACTGCAATTTGTGAATTTGGAAGGAGACGACATAGCCAGCTAGCCCAATGCCTAAGAACAATTGGAGGGTTACACAGGGCCAGCACTACCATTAGGCAAGCTAGATAGTTGCCTAGAGTGATGACCCTTTGGATGTGCCCATTGCCCCTGCCCCTCTCCCGAGCCTGCAATGGCTAGGAAACCATGACAGAGCATTTATTTTAAGTCTCTGACAATACACTGTGGTTTGGTCTTTTACTATCTGTCACATCCTCCCCTCTTAGTATAAACCAGAAGACTCCATCAGAGGGGGCAGAAGTGGCAAATATTAACAGACTAAAACCATGCTGCATGCTGGAGACTAAGGATATGTGCTGTGATGTGATTTCCTAGCCATTGCTGCCCTGCCAGTCCCAGAGAGAAGCAGCAGGATGGAGGCTTGCCTAGAGCGCCTCCAATCCTTGCTCTGGTGCAGGGGTTCCATTGCCATTGTGTATAGACTGCTGTTTTTATCACAAATCTCAACTGATTGTGTCTGCCATATGCCTACATCCAAAGAGTATAGAAAATCAGTTCTTATATAAAACCTTTAACTAAATACAAAATGTGATTCTTATCAATCAGGTACTTAAGGCTGATGCAGCAGAAGAATTGAAAGAAATATCAAAAAAGGGAAGATGTATTAGAAATAATTGACAAACTGAAGAGTAGCAAATCACCTGGACTGGACGGTATACATCCAAGGGTGTTGAAAGAACTGAAATATGAGATTACAGACCTACTATTACTAATCTGTGACCTATCATTAAAATCATCATTAATACCTGAAGATTGGTGAATGGCTAATGTAATGCCAATTTTTAAAAAGGGTTCCAGGGGTGATCCAGGAAACTGCAGACTGGTGAGCCTGATGTCAGTACTGGGAAAATGGTAGAAACTATTATTAAGAACAAAATTTCTGAACATGTAGATAGTCATGGCTTAATGGGTGACAGCCAACATGGCTTTAGCCAGGGAAGGTCTTGTCTTACTAATCTGTTATATTTTTTGAAGGTGTAAATAAACAGGTTGACAAAGTTGAGTCAGTTGATGTAGTGTATCTAGATTTTCAGAAAGACTTTGACAAGGTCCTTTATGAGAGACTGGACAAAATTAAAAAGTCATGGAATAGGAGGCAGTGAGTGTACTATTGTGGATCAGGAACTGGTTAAAAGATAGAAAGATAGGGTAGGGCTAAATGGCCAATTTTATTTATTTATTTATTTAACAAAATTTGATATACTGTTTTTCTACACGTCAAAGCAGTTTACAAAGGACTGAGTTTTTACAGTGACCAAGTTATGAACAGCATTAGAACTTTTACAATGAATATGGAGAGTAATTCAGTGAACTCATAACAATGAACATTTTTTAAAGCTGAGAACAACAAAACTATATATAAAGGGATGAGGGGTTGGTGAGTGTGGGGTCATAGGGGTTTCATGAGGATGGGACAGGGAGAGAATGTGCTTGTGGCTATGAGTTTCTGCTGATTCTACATTGTTGGTTGCTCATTGCCAAAATGCTTCTGGAAGAGATAAGTATTCAGTTGTTTACAAAGGTTGTGGAAGACTTGATGGTTTGAATTGCTGGGGGGTAATGCATTCCAGAGGGTGGGGCATATAATGAGAAAGTTCTTGCTCTTGTAGCCTGTTTGCAATTGTGAATACGTGGTGGGATACTGAGGAGGCTCTGTGTGCTCTTTCTCCTTGATCTATTAGGGTTTGAGTAGTTGCTCTGCTGATTACCCATCCAGAGTTTTGTGGATGAGGGTTAGAACCTTGTATTGTATTCTTGACTTGAAGGGGAACCAATGGAGGTGTTTGAGGATGGGAGTGATGTGGGTCTGCCATGAGGCCGGAAGATGATTCTAGCAACGGTGTTTTGAGTGAGTTGCAATGGATGGATTGCATACTTAGGTAGTCCTTGATAGATAGAATTACAGTAATCGAATAGAGGAGAGATGGTGACCTGCCAGACTGTATGGAAAGTATCGGTGGATAGGAGGGGCAAAGGTTTTGGATGTTTTTTAGCTTGCAGTATACTGCTTTGGTGATGCTGTGAATTTGTTCCTTGAAGGTCAGTTGTTGATTGAGTATGATTTTGAGGTACTTTATGTGGGAACTGACTCAGATCTCAGTGTTGCCAAGTTTAACAGAAGCAGGGAGGGGGGTGGGGTGAAATTGGGGTCCTTTGTTATGTGGAGGAGCTCTGTTTTACAGAGATAATGGATATTATGATGGTGGAGCCAGTTGATGGTTTCAGTGAGGCAACTTGAGAGCATGCAGTAATCTGGAGTGGAAGTGGAGAATTGTGTGAAAATCATTATATTGTCAGCGTATATCAGAAACTGGACTGGAAATTGTTGGAGGATATCACATAGAGGTCAAAAGTATATATTAAACAGAAGAGAGGAGAGAGATGATTCCTGCGGTACACCCTGGTTAAGGGTGAAAGGGATTGAGGTGTGCGTTTGAATCCTTATATGCTGATTTCAGTTGGGTGAGATAGGAATGGAACCATTTGAGGGGGGTGCCACGGATTCCAATGTGGTGGAGCTTGTTGAGGAGCAGCTGGTGGGATACGGTGGCAAAGCTGGCAGAGATGTCTAGAAAGAGCAGGAGGAAGCCATAGGTGAATGATTTGATGCCTGTGATAAGTGAGTTTAAGAGGGATGTCATAAGAGTTTCCATGCCATGATTGGGTCGGAATCCATGTTGCTACGTGTTTCATGGTGCAAGGAGAAAGGTGAATAGTGGAGTACCCCAGGAATCTCTGCTGGGTCTGTTGCTTTTTAACATATTCATAAATGACATGGAAATGGGAATAAGGAGTGGAGGAGTAGCCTAGTGGTTAGAACACGGGCTTGGTAACCAAGCAACCAAGGTTCGATTCCCACTAGCACTCCTTGTGGCCTTGGGCAAGTCACTTAACCCTCCATTGCCGCAGAAGAAAGGCCTGGCAATCTACTTCCGGTGACACTGCCAAGAAAACCCAGGAGCTTCTGGGTCACCAGGAGTCAGGACTGACTCGAAGGCACAAATTGCATTTACAATGAAATTTGCAGATGACACAAAATTATTCAAAGCTGTTAGAACCCAAGAGGATTGTGAAAAATTGCAAGAGAACCTTAATAAATTAGAAGACTGGGTGTTCAAATGGCAGATGAAATTTAATGTGGACAAGTGCAAAGTTATGCACCTGGGAAAAAAACAACCCAAACTATGATTACACGATGCAAGGTTCCACATTAGGAACCACCACCCAGGAAAAAGATTTAGGCATCATCATGGCTAATACGTTGAAACCCTCTGCCCAGTGTGCAGTGGCGGCCAAGCAAGCAAATAGAATGCTGGGTATCATAAGGAAAGGAATGGAGAATAAAACAAAGGATATTATAATGGCCTCTGTGTTATTCAAAGATGCGACCGCACCTCGAATATTGTGTGCAATTCTGGTCACCGTATCTTAAAAAGGATTAGAAAAGGTACAGAGAAGAGCCACCATAATGGTAAAGGGGATGGAAAGATACCCCTATGAGGAGAGACTAAAAAGGTTAGGGCTCTTGAAAAGAGACAGCTGAGGAGAGATATGATATAGGTCTATAAAGGAGTGGAATGAGTAAACGTAGATCGATTGTTTATGCCATCAAAGAGTAGGGGACATGCAATGAAGCTACAGTGTAACCCATATCAGACTAATAAGAGAAAATATTTTTTTTCACTCAAGGCGTAATCAAACTCTGGAATTTGTTACCAGAGGATGTAGTAAAAGCTGTTAGTGTAACTGGGGTTAAAAAAAGGTTTGGACAAGTTCCTGGAGGAAAGGTCCATAAACTATTATTAAAGGGGATCTAGGAAATCCATTGCTTGTTTCAATACAAGCATTGTGGAACCTGTGTCTTTTGGGGGAAACTGCTAGGTACTTGTGATCTAGATTGGCCACTGCTGGAAACAGGATACTGGGCTTTATGGACCTTGGTCTGACCCAGTATGGCATATCTTATGTTCTTAACTGTTTTTAATGGTCTCTGCTTCAGAAGGACGAATGGCTGAATCAGCCATGCTGGGAATGGAACCAAGAATCATACGATTGCACAGATATATTACACATTCACATAGTGTGATTCAAGAGATGCTCATGCAATCAGAAACACAAACATAGCTCATCCTAGAGTAGGGAAGAGATACTTAAGAGGGTGATACCACTGAAATCTAGGACAGGAAAGAGTTTAAACCATTCCTTTAAGAGAGGAACTGAGGCCAGAAAACAGGAGAGGCCTAGAAAGAACCTATTTCCTATCCTAGTTGTCTGAGCTCTGAGAAATACCAAGAATACAGCCAATGCCCTGCTCACTAGTTCGGAGCCAAGCTGAGCTGACAGAGAGAGAGAAAGAGGGAGGGAAGGAGGAAGGAAGATGCAGGGATAAAAAAGCCACAGACACACTGTAAACAACTTCATCCAATCCATTTTAAGCATAAGCCCCTTCTTCCTCCCTGGCCCCAGAGGGCAATGCTTAAAAATAGTCCTTTTCCTTCCCTGCCTTCTGAATTTGGCAGGCTGGGGAGGGGGGGTGTGTGTGAGCCTGAGAGCTGAGTTGTGATCCTCAGATGATCCAGTCTTATGACAGTGTGCATGTGAAACCCTCTATGGGAATGTCTGTGCATGTACACAGCAGAGAGAGCCGTGTGAGCGTGGATATCAGTGTACAGTATGCGCGCACCTTCCAGTGTGAGTCAGCTGAGGGAGGGGGCACAGAGTAGCTATCCCCTGACCATCCGATATAAAGGCTGTCATTGTTTGTCTCTTGAACTGATGCTGGGGATAAAGGGGCGGCTTCTCCCTGCTTTCTTCACGCCTTCTCCTGCCCCAGTCTGCCAGCTGTTCTGTCTCATGTTAAACCCTTAGCTCAGCTCCTTCACTTCATATTGTCACAGTACTAACTGAACTCGTTCCTCCCACCCAATTCCTTGAAATGTAATTAGGGCACATTTGTGTCTTTTAAACAAAACAAAAAGCTTTCTTCCATGGAGTCCTAAGGCAGTACAGTCATGAGGGCTTTCAGTCTAGAGCAGTCGTTCTCAACCCAGTCCTCGGGACACACCTAACCGGTCAGGTTTTCAGGATAACCACAATGAATATGCATGAGAGGGATTTGCATACAATGCAGGCAGGGCATGCAGAATCTCTCTCATGCATACTCACTGTGGTTATCCTGAAAACCTGACTGGCTAGGTGTGTCCCAAGGACTGGGTTGAAAAGCTCTGGATACCCCAAGGCTCCCATCCCTGCAATTCTGATAATTAAACTCCACAATTGTGATCATCTCTATGCACCCCTGTCGCAACGCATAATTAGATAAGTACTGCATATATATACTCCCTGATGATTCTTTCAATTTGTGGCTATGAGGACCTATTCTTTTGCTTTAATTGCAGCTGTTGTCTCCCCCCCCCCCCCCTTTTTCCCTAAAAGCTGCAACCCTAGACATTTGCCTAGTGGTTAAGCCAGCACTGTTCACACACCCCCCCCCCCACACACACACACACACATTCACTCCTATCCTCCTTCCACACAAACATCTGCATTCACATTCTTACACCCACACATGCAGATAACATGTATTGAACATCTGCTCTGAGGGGGAGGAGGTTTACCAAGTTATTCATGGAGCCAGAGACGAAAGCCTTCTACCCAACTTACCTGCTTCTAGGTCATCAAGAAACAGTGAGTCCGTAGGGGTTTTTGCTAGTCAGATGGTGACTAGAAAGTTACAGACAGCCTGCAGAAAGTAGAGAGGCTTCAGACTGGTAGATGAATAACAGAATTTTAAATGATAAAACATTATAAACACAAGTAAAACATATTTCAGGTTGCTCTTCTCCTTTAACAGATGCCTTTGTGAAAACTATGGCCGCAAAAGCGAGGAGGCGTGCCTGAACTGGGCAACGTCACACAACTCACAGGCATAGTGCTATGTAGTGCTCAGCTTGTGGGAATGAAGATTACAGGAAGCCTCCCTAGTCTGTCTTATTGCTATACTATTTTATGGATAATAGAGACCATGAGGGAAATGACATTCTGATGTCATCCTGTGCTTGATGGACACAACACGTATATCTCAAGTCCTATGCATTGCATAGAAAATTAGTTACCCTTCTCACCAACGGACTGATGCAGAAAGCTAGCGCGGCCTTTACGAGCCTATAACACCATGTTTAAGCACACTGTACGATCCTTTTAAATTCAGAAAACTGACGTAAACACCGACGGAAAAACTAGCGACCAATTAACATCATGTGTATTTAAATCTATTTTAATGTATTTTAATCAGCTGCGCATAATGGTCTGGTATGCAAATCATGGCTATGCTCGATGAAGAGACAGGCATAGATAGCACCAAAATTTTTATGCAGAGTTTGAGGTGACTTCATCATCTAACATGTACTTTCCCCGATGCCTAGATCATCTTCTTTTCAGATGATCAGGCATTGGGAAAAGCCCCCGATGCCATCAAAACACTGTCAGGGGCTGGTGCTCCAACAGAAAGTAACTACTGGTCTCGTGGTCCCTATACTCCCCACCCCAACTCAAAATAAAAGTCACATGGTGGTCTAGCAGCCCCTGTACCCCAACCCCCACTATAAGAAAATAGAAGCTGGTGGTCTAGTGGCCCCTGTACCCCGCAACCCAACCCAAAATAAAATAAAATAAAAATCACCTAGTGGTCTAGCAGCCCCTGTACCCCCACTCCCACTAAAACAAATAGAATCTGATGGTCTAGTGGCCCATATGCCCCCCTCCTCAACCCAAAATACAATAAAATAAAAGTCACCTGATGGTCTAGTGGCCCCTGTACCCCCACCCCCCACTAAAAGAAAATAGAACCTGATGATCTAGCAGCCCCTGTACCCTCCACCCTAACCCAAAATAAAATAAGTCTAGTGGCCCCTAAATCCAACCACCCCCCTGTACCTTAAAATAGGTGGGATGGACTGGGTGAGGTCAGACTGCCTTATAAGGTAGACTATGCCTTATATGGCAGTCTAACCCCACCTGGTGCATTCCAGATTGCACCGCGTAGGGCCAGGCATTGCCATTTTACAAGAAGGAGGACCAGAGTGGGAGCACATAGGCAGCGCCCCCACCTGTTTTAAAGTACGGGGGTGAGGGGTTGGATTTAGGGGCCACTAGACCACCGGGTGATTTTTCTTTTCTTTTGGGTTGGGGTGAGGGGTATAGGGGCCATTAGACCACCAGGTTCTATGTTCTTTTAGTGGGAGGTGGGGGTACAGGGGCCGCTAGACCACTAGGTGACTTTTCTTTTCTTTGGGGTTGGGGTGGGGGTACAGGGGCCACTAGCCCTCCAGGTTCTATTTTCTTTTAGTGGGAGGGGGGTACAGAAGCTGCTAGACCACCAGGTTACTTTTATTTTATTTTATTGTATTTTGGTTTTGGGTGGAGGGTACAGGGGCCACTAGACCACCAGGTACTTACTTTCTGTCAGGGCATCAGCCCCCAACAGTGTTTTGATGGTATCAGGGACTTTTCCCGATGCTGTGATCGTCTCCGATGCCATCAAAATACTGTCGCGGGGGAGGGGGGAAACAGGGATGCTGGGCCACCAGGGATTCTCTTTTGTCGGGCACCGGCCCCTGAAAATATTTTGATGGCAATGGGGCTTTTCTCAATGTTGTGATCGTCTCCGATGCAATCAAAATACTGTTGAGGCTGATATGCAAATTAGCCCTGCGGTGCCCGGAGAGCAAGCCAAACTAGCGCAGACTTCTTGTGTGCATGTGTTTGGCTTGCTCTCCCAGTTTAACCCCGCAGTGGCTCATTTGCCTGCGCACGGTTAACGCAGTGTTCATTTGCATACCCTAACCTTCCTGCATCGCACGCTAAAATGTGTGCCTTATCGGGAACATAAAAAATTGCTTCAGCGCAGGTCTAGCACCGGCTTTCTGCATCGGCCCGCAAGTCAGTCATCTTCACAGACTCCAATGGCGCTGCCCCTCTAAGTATCTCTGTCACTTCATTTGGTTCACACTCTTAAACCGCAATCACAAACTCTCACTGCTCAGTGCACTGAACACTCTTGATGAACAGAAATTATACCTTAAATTCTACAGAACATCCTTTCATTTTAAAACAATCACACTCCTCACCTCCATCACTCAACCCCCTTTTTTCCTCATAAAATATGTTTTCTTAGCAAATAAGAGTTCAGTTAAAGACAGTGAAGCATGATCCAAAAAGTGGCAATTATTTCACAAACTGCTACGCATCCCAAGACCTTTATAATTGTTCCTCGGAGCAGGAAACCACATTGCTTCCACAGGCCTATTCAGCTCCCACCGCCATTTCCTATTTAGTTGTGGCGTTTCAGAGGCAGCGCAGGTCCGGAACGAGTTAGTTTCTCTCCTGAAGAAGCAGTCTGCTGTGGGATCTCCAAAGCTCATGCACTACGACTTCAGTTTTGCAATCCCTTATAAAGATTTTAATTTTCTACAGGACCAATACAGCTACCGGAACTCTGCTTCTGATTCAGGAAGCAAACTCACTATTAGTAAGGTCAAAGGCCCATCAGTGTCAATGTACATAGAATTCAAGTTCTTTTGCTCCACCCCAAAAAAACCCCAGTTACACTAATGAGATCAAATAGGAGGGTTTAGGACTCAAGGATCACCTAGGGGCATGTTTACTAAGCTGGGCTAATGGTTAGCACAGGCTATTTATAAATAGGCCCCACTGAATAACATGGGACTAGTTACAAATAGCCCATGATAACCCTTAGCCCAGCTTAGTAAACATGCCCCCCCACCCCCCCTTTTTTTTTAAGGTGCCTTCAACTCATTGCTGGCACCTGGCAACTCAGCAGCCTCTGAGTTTTCTTGGCAAGATATGACCAGAGGTAGATTGCCAGACCTTTTCTTCCCATGCAATGAGAGTAAATCAACTTCCCAAGGTCAGAAGGAGTGCCAGGGAATCAAACTACACTACTAGGCTGTTGCTCTAACCATTAGGCTACTCCTCCACTCAAACATAGCCCCTAGAGTGCAACAATTTTAGGGGAAGCACCAAGGTCATTGCTCTGTCAAGGCCCCTAGTGGCGAGTGCATCTCAGTCAGCAAGCAACAGCCATCAACTTCCTGCTCCAGCCCCTCCCCTCTTTTCAATAGACAGAGCAAAGCAAAGAAGAGTGAACTAGTCCCCTAATGCAACCACTCCCCTCCAGTTCTTTTTCCTCTGCTAGTCCTGTCCTGCAGGGGGCAGGACAAGAGGGATGCAGTTGAAGTAAACAAGAACTAAATTTTTGTTTGCAAATTTCTATATATAATCTCTATTTAGTGAGAGTTTTTCTGTGTTTTCCGTGTACCATCAAAGCAAGGTATTCCGTTGTCATCTAGTTTTGCTAGGGTTACCAACTGGCTCCAGATGCGCCCGACAGGCTTGATCCAGTCCTGGGTTTACCCCATTGCATGCAGGGACATGTAGTTCTGATTTCTCCATTGCACTCCATAAGAAAAACAAGACTACATGTCCCTGCATGCAATGGGATAGACCCAGGACTGGATCAAGCTTGTCGGGCGCATCTGGAGCCAGTTGGCAACCCTAAGTTTTGCTGTAGTCCAGCTTGTACCGTTTTCCCAGAAGGAAGTGTTTTGCTAATAATACAATTGGATTCTTAGCTTCCTTTTTCCCAATAATATATAAAGTGGCTTACAACATTTTTAGAATTCAGGACTAAGCCCCCCTCAAGATATTATACTTTTAAGTTTATTCTTGAGGCAATATGAGCGACAATGGCTTGTCCAAGGTCACGAGTGTCAGTGAGGAAAGTGGGATTTGGCACCTGGTCTTCACAGTCCTCAGCCTATTGCTTTGATCACGAGTCTACTCCTTTTCCCTGCTTGAAAGAACTGTAATGCTCTTCTGAGACCTGGTATGATAGCTTTATTGTTGTCTTTTCATAGGTAGGGTTGTTGCTGTTTGAGCTTTGGGAGTTAGTGCTGTTTTGGTAGGCAGGTTTGTTATATAGGTTCCTGAGTGATTTGTTTTCCCAGGTGCCTGATACCAGAGGCAGTTAGTGTAACTGTTCCTGAGGTGAAAAAAAGACTAAATATGTGTTATATGGTGAGTAGAAAAAAGGAAACATCTCAATTTAGCCCAGAGCTACTTCAGAAGACTACCTTTAGCCAAGATGATATGGATTTCATTTGATTTATAAATGTATGCTTAGAACATCAGAAATGTCATGAGCTGTCAGGCCCAAGGTTCCTCAAGCCCAGTATCCGACCTCCCCAACATCAAATATGCCAAATTCATCAGAGTTTCTGGCATGATTTCTGAAACATATTTGTATTATGTGTTTACACAGGAAATATTTAAATAGCATGAGACAATTTTAAGAGAAACCTGGTTTGAATGTGCTCCTTGTGACCTCAAGCAAGTCACTTAACCTTCCATTGCCTCAGGTACAAACTTAGGCTTTGACATACTAAATAGCACAGCAGTTTACACTTGATTTTTCTGCGCTAGCCTTACGTCCCGATGCAAGAAGAAAGATTAGTGTGGGAAAAATCCGCGTAAAACCACTGTGCAAGAAGCTTATCGCAGTGGAGTATGCAAAACACATGCATATCGCTGCATAGTTAATAGCTCCACATGTTAAAAGCTGCGCTAAAATCTAGTGGTTTTATACTCTTTTTGTAGCATTGAATCCTTATGCCCAGGGCAGGCCCAACCATTAGGCAAACTAGATGGTTGCTGAGGGCGGCAGTTTCTTGGGGCAACAAACAGCAGGGCATTCAAAGCTGAACAATAGATTCTGAGAGCTGGGGGGGTACATAAGGCTTGAACCAACTCTGGGGCCAGTTCTGGCTGGCGTAAATATGCAGTGCAGAAGCACGATCTGTTTTATAGCCTGTATTCGATGTAGAAATGTAAATAGTTCTTGAAGTTCCAAGTAACTGAATAAGTACTCATTCTAATTGTACTATTCATACCTTTGTTTTCTGTAAATCGCACTTGATCCTTGGGAAAGCGCGGTATAAAAATGTTTAATAAATAAATACATACATACATAAAATGATCTGAGGTGAAGTGCAGCACTTCACTTCAGATCACCGGATCCCACACCTCTCAATCTGACCTATAAAACAAATCCATTGTTGGCCCAAGAGGGCCCTCTCTTTCCCCATTCTGACCCAACCAAGTTCCGAGTGCCACCTTTCCTGGACACCACATCCTACCAATGTTTTGACTGCCCCCCTGGACCTCTGACCCCACCAATGTACTGGGTGCTTCTCTGGACGCCTGACCACACCACTGACCTTGGTAGCAAGAAGTAGGTTTCTCTACCCCTTACATCCTGCCTCCCCCCCCCCCCCAGTGCACCAAGGTGGCAGGCAGGAGTGATGCTCACTCATTCCTCCTTCTGTGCCGCCATCTTGAAATGGTGACACCTAACCCCATATGGTGCACCCCAGGATGCTCTATGTGGGGTCAGGTGCAAAGAGGTAGAAGTGAGTCGGGGAGGAATGAGATCACCCACTTGGGCACCAATGATTTGTCTGTGGGTCAAGGGGTAAGGGACTCACTTTGGCCACCCATGTAGTTGTTTGTGGGTCGGGGGGTGGGGGGTAGGTGGGAAAGGTTCGGCATGTGTTTTTTTTTAAAACCTCCTTTCCTGTCAGTGCGTGAGCTAATCACCACTGACAGGAAGGGAGATGTTTACTCCTGACGCAGCAAATGGCTGCATCTTACCACTGCGGTGTGCGCTATTTTTTTTCACAGCACACACTTTTTAACACAACAGTAATATTTATACGGCATTAGTTTACTGCATCAGGAGTGAAATATTCTTTAGCACATGTGCAGAACGCTGTGCGCTGGAATGCGCAGCTTTCCGCATCAAGGCCTTATAGATTGCAAGCTCTCCAAGAAGCTGCAAAGTGTCTTGTATCTGTACATAATTTGCCTTGAGCTACTCCTTAAAAATGCCTGAGCTAAATCCAAAATCCCTTCCTTTACATACCTTCTCCCAGGGAACATGCAAGCACATTTTCCCTTTGTACCATGAGTAATTTTAGGCTCTTCTAGGGTGGGCAATTAAAACAAAAGTCCTTTTACTGGGATAAATCACTTTTAGCCCCATAACTGGCTTCTAAAAGTTATTCTTCCTTTGTCCAATTATGTGTTTTTGTAGGATTATTCTGGGTGGGGTTGTGGTGCAGTCACCATCATGATTGTTCAATTATCAAACTCTTAAGGGGGGGGGGGGGGTGAAGCTTATGGCTTGAAAATGAATCAGGGAACAGGGGCTGAGAAGGGCGCACAAGGCTGAATGTTCGACTAGGTACCCGCTACCCTTCTGCAAGCGCCTCACCCTCACTCCTGCTCTCAGCATGCACTGACACTGAGATCTTAGAGATTTTTGCATAGCTGATGTAAATAGCACTACAGTGTGTTACTGCCATTCTCATTACCCAGACTAATCCTCCACCACCGCCAGATTGGTGACCCCCCACGAGAGGACCATGTGATGCCAATCCCCAGCCTGAAACCTACCCAAAACGCATCATGTGACAAAGTCCACTAATCTTCTTAGCAAGATTGGAAGGGCTAAAGCAGACCCAGATCATGTGTTTGGCCTGCTGGATATACCTTCCCCCTGCCTTGATTAGGCTCTGTTCCCCCCCCCCCCCCCCACCTCTTTTTCTTGTGCCCCTTTGTCCATCATCTCTCTCGGTGTTTTCATTCTGTCCCTCTGTCATTTTTTCTTTCTTTATTTTTTCTCTGTTCCGCTACCTCTCTCCGTATGTCTTCCTGTGTCTTATTTTTCTTCTCTTTACCTCAGTCCTCTCCAGTCTCACTTATTGTTGCTCTGTTGTTTCATATACTACTCTGGGTTCTGCGCTTCATCCCTCTCTCTCCAAACACTCTCCCCTCTCTTCGTCACTCTGTTCCACACCCACGCAACCACTACTGTGCTCTAGTATACCTAAGTGCTGTGCTGCCCGCCCTCAGCCCTATGCGCAGTTGAGAACACCCTGCAGAAAGCATCTAGCTCCCCCCCCCCCCTGTAACAAGGACCCATTCTGTGCCTCTTTGTAGATAAAATAGTGTGGTTCTGAACTATAGCAGTTGTTTACTGATTTCTGTTCATGCTGAACAATGGCAAAAGGCTGGAAGCCTTTCAGTCAGGAAATATAATTGCAAGTCTGGGCACTTCACTGACATCACAGCAGTAGAAGCCTGAGGAATGATTCTCAAGATTCACTGCGCCCCCAACCCCAAGGCTTTAAATCTACCATGTGCCCTGATACACCACTAGCATGTTTAAAGCTATGGAACACTAACCCAGGTGGAAGCAATATGCCCAATATATCAATAAGCATCTAGCACTACATGTTTTAAAGCCTTATTCCTTTCTTTTCATCCTAATATTTTATTTCTTACCATTTTTTGTAACAAAAGGGGCCCTATCTTAGTCCTTCCTTGTTGTAACAGCATTCACATATGCAGGGCTGGCCTCAGAGTCGGTTCCAGATTTTGGAGTCCTAGGCAGACCTTAAGTCGTACTCCGACGACGACTGACAGAATCTGTTGTTTAGCTTCCATGCCCTGCTCTTTGCCACCCATCAGAAGCTGCCTCTCTAGGCAACTGCCTAGTTTGCATAATGGCTGGCCCATCCCAGCACGTGTAGCAATAGAAAATGTTACTTTCTGCGGAAAAGGCAGTATTCACAGCCCTTCCCCATTCCCCTCCATGGGAGGGATTCAAGGCTACTGCTTAAGGATGATACTTAGTGGCCATGACTGCAGGGTTGCCTTGCCTAAAGCTGAGGACCATGACTGCAAATGCCAGAGTAGATATATTGGGGTCAGGGGGATATAAAATAAAGTGTGTGTGCGGGGAGGGAGGAGGGGCGAATCATCAGGTTGCTATGAATGAAGACTCATTGTGTCAGGCCTGGCTCAGAGAAAGCAGAAAGCACAAAGGAATGTATATAGAGGGAGCCTATATGTTACTTTTTTTTTTTTACTTCCGTCGTCTTTTGGGTTTTTTTTTAACTTCTTGAACCTCTGAGTAAGTCTTGTTCTTGGGAGCTGCCATCTTACCATAAACTCCATCACACATTACATGAAACAAACATATTCATCATGCATTAAAAGGAGGATCTGCAGGGGGAACAAGTCAAATTGTCACTCGAGTAGGGCCCTTAGCTTTGGTCTGGTTTTGGAAGAGAGTTCTTCCTATGGCCTTTGAGCACAATCTGTAGCAGGGTTTGTTTTCTAGTACCTGAGAGATGAATTTCCAATAGATCCAACCATTTTGTTAACTTCAAGCATACATCAACAGTGCAGGGCCACCGATGGATCAGAACCTCCATTCCAAGAAGGTGGGTATGTTCTGTGAAGCAAATTCTGGTTATTGAGTCTTGCAAGATAATTCATCAGGTTCAAAGGCAGCCAACCTGAGGTCTAGTAAGCTGTTTGCTAAAATGTCAATGCATCAATGGAAAGATGGCACCCTAGAAAAGGTGACGAACTGGATGTCGTATCCATAACTGAATCTGTTCAGCTTTGTCTTCCTGAGACTTCTTCCTTGCGTTTCTCTGAGCGCCTGCTGATTCTGTTTCTCTTTGGACAAACATGATGCATCAGCCACACCTGGTGATGTTATCCGACAGCACTGAGGACGGACGTGCTCTCCTGAGCTCAGAAAGGAACACCTTTCTTAGCACATGCCAAGATAGCCCTACCTCATGGCCCACCCCTAGCTGTCTCAGTTTCAATTCTTCCACCTTGCCAGCAAGATGGACCTTTCTGCTCTCCAATAACAAAAACAAATGAAGTTGAAGAAAGGAAAAGAAACCACAAAGAAGAACAGAAGATTGGGTCCCCTGTCCCAGAGCGCTGAACGCCAATCAGCAGGGATGCCAAAGTCTGGCTTTAAAAAGTGTCCTGTGTGCAGATGAAAGAAGAGCAACTCGGACACTCATGACCGGTGCATCCGCTGCCTTGGGATGAGCCACAAGATAGAGGACTGTGTGCACTGTGCCAACATGTCCCCCCGAGTGAGAAAATCCCACAGCCATGCACTGCGGGACTACATGGCCCACACCGCATCTCTGGAGGACCCCATGGACTGTGAAGCGAGATGTTGTAAGAGTGCCATGGCACAGAATTCACCTGCCAAGGCCTCCATCCCCGGCCATGTGCTTCCTGGCTCCTCAGTTGCTGATTGCTCCCACCAGCAAGCCCTGGGGACTGGTCAAAGCCAAGCTGTCCAGGACGCCAACGACATGTGCTTCCTTGGCCATGTGGCCTGGCACCATTATGGTGCCAGGGGCTCTTCCAGGAGTAGCTTTGCCTCCCCGGCACTGATTGGAGGGTACCGCGATGACCTAAGCAGCCCTCACTGGCATCATCATGCTGAGGGCTCCACCCCCCCCCCCCCGCTCCGATTGGTTGGCACTGAAAGGAATCCCACAGCCCTGACTGGCATCGCTGCAGCAATGGGGAGGGGGGGGGGGGAACCAGTGTAGAGAAACAGCAACTTCCTCACCGCAAAAGCAGGAGAAGCCGGGACAAACACAGGAGGCATCGGCACAGCAGGAGCTCTGACCGCAGCAGCAGTGACAGCCCCAGCAGGAAGCGCAAACACCACCACAGGCATCGAGCACTCTCCAGTGGCACTAGCAGCCCCAGCTCCTGCTCCCCATCATGAAAGCTGAGTAGACACCACGGAGGTAAGGACTATGGGCCAGGGACTCCAGCGGACATTCTCCAGCAAATCACATGCCTCATCCAGCGGCAGGTCTAGCAGACTGCATTACAGGATCCAGTAATGCCCTCCACCTCCACTCAGGACTCTACAATACCAGGCCAGCTCCTTCCCTCCTCCCCAACGGGCAGCATGGAGGAGTAGGCTGCAACTATGGACATGTTGGATACGGAGGATGTTCTCGCCCCTTCTGGGTTGGCCACTTCCCCCAGGGCTCTGGCAGATGCTACCACCCCCAACCCCAGACACCATCTCTACCCGAAGACCTATCCTATCCAAAATTGCGTCCCAGCTTGCCATCACCCCGCAGGACCCAGCAAAACAGAAAAATGAAGCCGCAGCGGCCCTCAAGTACTTGGACACCCCCAAAATGCTGGCCACTCTACCTATCCACCAATGCCTCCTAGACAACCTTACTCAGCTCTGGCTCATCCCAGCATCGGGTCCTGCTTGCTCCCACAAAGTCGACTCGAAATACCAAGTGCAAACAGCTACAAGATTATCAAAACACAGCTACCACACCGGTCCATTGTGGTCAGATCTGCTCTGAAGCATGCCCAGTCTTCCCACAACCACACTCCACCAGGAAAAGATCCCAAGCTCCTCAACGACGTGGGCAAGAAGGTATTCCATGGAGCCATGCTCGGAGTGTGCATCGTAGCACATCAGTTCCAACATGCCCTGTTCCAGGACTCCCTGCTAGAGAGCCTCAAGAACACTGTGGCCACCCTGCCTCCAGAATTGCAAGCAGCCATATCCACAGCCCTGGCAGACCTCACGGAGTGCACCAAATATCTGGTATGAGCGGCCTTCGACGCCTTCAATACCGCTGCCCACACAGCCAGAATGGCCATTTCGGCATGGTGTCTAGCCTGCCTTCAAGCCTCGGGCCTTCGAGAAGAAACTCATGACCGCATAGCCGATGCTCCATGCACGGGGGACTCACTGTTCAGTGACAAGGTCAAGGACACTGTTAACGACATGAAGGAACACTGTACCACCCTGCAAACCCTTGCGGAAGACGGCCTCGAACATAGCGCCAAAAGTAGGAAAGGAAATTACCACTGCAAGTTGTATTCCTCCTCCAAATGGAAAAGCACCTACAACAAGTGGCAGGCCCCAAGGTATAGACAGCAGCTGTACCAGGTGCCTTACCAGCAGAAACACCACCCAAAGGACCGAAAGCAACAGAAACAGGCTGCGCCCTCAGCAGCGAAGAGCATCCCTTCCTTCTGACAGTGCACCCCCAGCCAGGCCAGCTAGGATAGCGGTGGGGGGGATGAATCTCAGCTTTCCTCAATGCCTGGACACAGATCATGACAGACAAATGGGCCCTGCAGATTGTGGTGGTGGGCTATAGCATCAGATTCTCACTCCCGCCAGTTCAACATGCCCCACCCAGCACCAAGACCCCCCCCCCCCCCACACACACACACCTTTTGTCTACCATGGAGCCAGAGATCCAGTCTCTTCTAGCATCCTGGGTGATAGAACCTGTCCCAGAGAGGGAGATCAACAGTGGCTTCTACTCCAGATATTTTCTAATACCCAAGAAATCTGGAGGAGTATGGCCCATCTTTGACCTACAGAAGTTGAATATATTCACCTTCAAAGAGAATTTTTGGATGTACTCATTGGGATCCATACTGCCCCTCAACCAGGCAGGGGACTAGTTGGCTGCCCTGGACCTGAAGGATGCATATGTATACACACATCCCCATCCATGAGTCGCACCAGTGATATTTACACTTCCAGGTGCTGGGTTCCCACTACCAGTACTGGTTCTCCCCTATGGGCTGTTCCTAGCCCCGAGTGTGTTCACCAAGTGTGTTGTGTGTGGCAGCGGCCCACCTCCGCAAACAAGGAGTCTGCATCTTCCTGTATCTTGCTGACTTGCTCCTCTTGGCACCATCACCACAAGGGGCACAAGCAGCAGTTGGGCAGACCATATCCCTCCTGATCTCCCTGTGATTCCTAGTGAACTATCAGAAGTCCCACCTGCACCCCATCTGACACCTGGAGCTCATCAGAGCGGACATCCACACCATGGCCGCCAGGGCATACCTCCCAGCACACAGCATGAGCACAATTACCTCCCTTGCCACAGGGTCTCAATATCCAGGTTGGCCACTGCCTGCACCCTCTTCTGCCTCCTGGGTCACATGACACTGACAACACAGGTGATACCTCTCACAAGACTCCACATGCGCCATCTACAATGGCACCTTTGGTTCCAATGGAATCAACACACCCAACCACTGTCCACATGCACCCCCCCTGGACAAAAAGGTCTCAGAGGCCCTCCTATGGTGGACCTGCCCAGAGAACCTCCAGGAAGGCAGACCCATCCAACAGCAGCTGCACCAAACAGTTATCACCACCGACACCTCCACCATGGGCTGGGTGATCCATACAAGCCATCTGCACACTCAGGGGACCTGACTGCGGAGCAGCTGACACAACATATCAACATACTGGAACTCAGGGTGATCTGGCTAGCACTGAAGGCCTTTTACCACCACATAGCCAGCAGGATGGTCCTTATCCAAATGGACAACCAGATAACCATGTTTTACGTCAACAAGCAGGGAAGGACGGAGTCCCTCACCCTCTGCAGGGAAGCACTCTGATTCTGGGCCTTTGCCCTCTCCAAGCACTGCCTACTGTAAGCATCCTACCTGCCGGGCATGCAGAATATCTTGACAGACAGACTGTCACCAGATGGACCCACACGAATGGACACTGGACCCCCAGGAAGCAGAGTCCCTCTTCCAATGCTGGGGCTGCTCACAGGTGGACCTCTTTGATACCGAGGACAATGCAAAGTGCCCCCACTTTTGTTCCAAGCACCCGTCCTCCAAGAACCTAGCACTGGATGCCTTTGATGTGTCGTGGGGGATGGGTCTCTAGTGTATGCCTTCCCCTCCACTCAATTCATATCCAAGATCTTGCAGCGGTTAGTACAGAACAAGGCCCATGCCATCCTCATCGCATCCTACTGGCAGAAACAGATGTGGTTCCCCTACCTCTGCTGCTTGGCCCCTGGAACCACCAGTGCACCTCCTGCAGAAACAAGCACTCATCATTCAGGACAGCAGGACCACCCTGCACCCCAACCTAACAGCGCTTGCCTTGACAGCCTGGACATTGAGCGGTGTACCCTAAATGCCCTCAGCCTGACCACTGAGGTACAGCAGGTGATTCTCGCTGTCCAACATCCGTCCATGAGGAAGTCCTATGGCCTAAAATGTAAGCACTATAGCACCTGGCGCTCCATGCAGGGCCTGGACCCAGTATCCTGCCCGGTTCCCAAGATCTTCCAGTACCTCAGCACCATCTTTGACAGCAGCCTCAAAACACAGTCCATCCGGGTGCATCTCTCCATCATTGCGGCCTTCCATGACTGCACTAACAACGAATCCATCACTATGCTCCCCCTAGTTACCCGCTTCATGAAAGGACTGACCAACTTATGCCCCGCAGTGCAATTGCCAGTTCCACCCTGGGACCTGAACGTGGCCCTCCATCAGCTGACTCAGGAGCCGCTTGAACCATTTCTGTCAATGCCTCTGAAATAAGCCTCCTGGAAGAACCTAGTCTTTGTCGCTGTCACCTCAGCCAGATGGATCAGCAAACTGCGGGTGCTCATGGTGCACCCTCCATACACGCATCTACACTGCGACTGGGCCACTCTCCAAACCCACCCAAGGTTCATCCCAAAGGTAGCCTTGGCATTTCACATCAACCAGACAATAGAGTTCCCCACCTTCTATCCAGACCCTCACGCCACACCAGAGGAATAGAGGCTGCACACCCTCGACTGCATCAGAGCCCTGTGCACCTACCTCCACAAGCAAGGCCCCTGTGCCAAGGGGCACAGCTCTTCGTCTCCTTCGACCCCAACAAGCTGGGATGCCTAGTCACAAAGAGGTGACTGCATCACCTTCTGCCATGACTGGGCAGGCATACAGACCATAGCCAAGGTCAGAGCCCACCAGCTCCAAGCTCTGGCCACCACCATCATGAACCTGTACTCCATGCCAGTCACCGACATCTGCAAGGTATCACCTGGTCCTTTTTGCATACCTTCCAGAAACTCTACTGCCTGGACCTCAAGGTGCAAGCGGACAGCTCCTTCGGCTGGACAGTCCTGGCCACTGTAGGCTCACAAATCTGATCAGAGCCAGTCACTATAAGCTTGAGGTCCCCACACAACCCCACTGCCCAGCTGCCCCAGCATGGACAGGTCTTCTGCTCCTAGTTATGCTGTTGCCTTGTGCAACACGCTCGTTCAAGTTATACTGTTATCATGATAGCCGTGTTAAATTGTAAGTTCCTGATTGCTGTTGCACATGCACGCTGTTGTTTAAAATTCCATTGTTGTCACATGTTTTGGTGACAATGCACTCTATGCAATAAAAACTTGTTATGCTATGACGAGTTGCAGAGTTATCATGGTATGGGCCATGGCCCTTCTCCTCCCTCATCCACCACAGAACACATGAAGGTGCAGGTAGGGAAGTACCAGGTGTGGCTGACGCATCCTGTTGTCCAAGGAGAAAGCAAGGTTACTTACCTTTAATGGGGGTTCTCCATGGACAGCAGGATAAGTCAGTCACACATACCCACTCACTTCTCTTGGATAAGATTGGCTTCATGGCCTGGCACCTGCTTATCTAGAAGCAACCTCCTCAGCTAGGGACACACTGAGCCAGCTAGGGGCAGGCCAGGAGGTAGGGCTACCTTGGTACGTGCTTCCTTTCTGAGTTCAGGAGAGCACTTCCGTCCTCGGTGCTGTCGGATGACATCACCAGGTGTGGCTGACTTAACCTGCTGTCCACAGAGATCCCCCGTTTCAGGTAAGTAACCTTGATTTACCTACTCTGGCTACTGCCTACAGGGATCTGAGGAGCTGGTGCTTGAGCCAACAGATTAATCCCAGCACAGGAAAAAACATTTATTCAGAATGGATTGTATGTGTGCTTTCATATCCTCTTACTGCACTGTTTCCTGTTTAACAACATATAAATCTCTCTGGGCAAGGCTTTGTTAGTCCAAAATCGTGTTTCTTTCTTCTATATATTAAATACAGGTATTTACAATAAGATTACCAGATTTTTTGCAGGCAAATCCGGGACGCTTATCTGAAGTGTGGTGTGGGGGTAATGGTGTAAGTTACAATGAGGGGCCCCAAAGCAAAATTTTGCTAAGGGCACTCCAATGTTGTTGTGGTGTTCCCCACCCCGTGCACCCCCCATTCGTGCAACAGACCCCCTCCGCTTGTGCCTCCCCCCCCAATGCTGTGGCAGAGGCAGCAAACTTACTTTATTGTGTTTGCTACGCTGCCTCAACTCTGTAATTTTGCCGCAGGCCCAACGGCTGTTCTCCGCCGAGCCAAAGTCTCATGGTCTGGCGATTATCACAAGACTTCTGCCCGGCAGGGAATAGCTGCCGGGTCCATGGCCAACTTACAGAGCTGAGGCAGAGTGGCAAACACGATGAAGTAAGTTTGCCCTGCTGCCTTACTACCGCTGTGAGGGCCCTCTTTCTGCCCAAGCCCCACCCCCACCCCCGAGCATTGCGGGGGCTGCTTGGATAAATTTCCATTACTGTGTGGGGGCAATGGACACCTTAGTTCCAGGTTTGAGCAACAAGAAATGGAGGAGGGATGAGGAGTCATTACTTTGTCCCTCCCCCATCCATCCCATGACAGCAACAATGCCATGTCCAAGCAGACAAATTGATAGAGAAATAGAAGATGATGCTGCAATTCTGCTGCCCAGAGAAAGTATTTGCTTGAAAACGTGAGTTTAGATTTCTGTTCTGGTCTAAACTAGAGGACTTGGATGCTGCCCTCACACATGCACAGCCGCACTCCAAAAAATCATACAGCTCAGGTACTTACATTGCAAGCTCCTCACACACACTGCTGCACCGCAGAGTAACTCAGGAAGGGACCCACCACATTCTGAGAGATGTCAGATGAAGGGTTGCAGTGACACACGTCCCTAAGCCCCGCGAGGCTTCTGTGTACTCAAAGCGCCAGAGCCTGCCATCCTAAAGAAGACGGTCCCGTTAAAACTGAATGCACTATGCAAAGCATTAGGAGAAAACAGAACTGGTATTCTCTAATTCCCTGGAGGTTAGCAGAGGGCATGAATGGGTCCTTTGAGGGATTTCAGCCTGCCTATTACTGTCATGAGACTGTGTGTCCGAGACCCATTCTCATCATGGGACCTGGGTACCAAACAGAGAAGGGCTTTTTCTTGTTACACATGCTGGTCACATGAATATAGAGCGTATAAAAGTGTAACGTTAGGAAGATACTTCCAGTTAGCTTGGTTCTTCAAGACAAGGAAGAAGAGAGAGGTGAGGAGAAAAAAACTGGGACAAAAATATGAAAAAACAAGGAGAGGTTGGGATGGGGGGGGGGGGGGGGAGGAGAATGGGCAGAAAAAGAGAGGGAGTATGGAGAAATAAAAAGAGGCCAAAAAGAACCCAGTTCAAGAAGAGCCAGCCGCCTGGTGGCTTAGTGGAGGTTCCTGGGTTCAAATCCTGGCTCAGGTCTTCCAGCTCCTGTGTTGGTTGAGGCTGGGCATGCCGCAGAGAAAAAGTTCACAGCCCTTGGAGGAAGCAAGCAAAGAGGGAATTAAGGTCATGCAATGGTGACATCTAGTGTCAGGATTTAGGGACCAGGGTTACAGTGACAGAGGGAACCCTTAGCCAAGAACGGATGGATACAGTGAATGGCTGAAAGTATGAGGGGAGGGGATATAAAATAAAGGAAAATGTCCCCGAGTAGTTGCAAATGAAGGTTCATAGCGTTAGATTCCAGCCTTGGTTCCAAAGAAAGAAGAAACTGATGGCTGAAGAGAAAATGCATTTGAGACTGATGTGGAGAAGAGAAAGAAGAAAGAGATTAATCAGTGAGGGGAACTCTTGTACATGGGACCTGGGATGAGAGAAGCAATGAAGAACCAATACCTGCCTTCTGGTCCTATCGGTTCCAGCTTTGTCTCTACTGACCTGAAGGATCCAGCCCACAGCTGATGTGGGGCATGGTATAGATTAATGAAGGTAAATTAATTTAATTTCTTACTAGTGTAGTCCCTGGGGGAATGCTTGCTATGGAAAACCCTTGTATTGGTATAGCTCAGAAACATATAACCACGCTGTAAGTTTTAAAGGATCTCGTCAGGAACGCTGTACTTTGAGGAAACGGGTGACTCTGCTGATTTAGTTAATGAGTAATTAGCAGCTATTTAGAAGAGTGTAGCAGAAATTCAGGAGACCACAACTGCCAAGCTTTAGCTATTAGTAGAAAGCATTAGTATCCTGGCCCAGTAGGTCCCCTACAATCCCAAGCCCCTGTCAGTGAAATTGTTACCTGCTTGTCTAGAGGAAGTAAGTCTTGCAGAACTCGGTAAACTTTTATTTTGTCTTCAACAGGGATTTTCACCTTCCCTTACTCTCATCCTCCCTTTTTCTTCAACTCCCATCAAGTTCTGTGGGGTCTTCTTTTCTCTCTGCTGTTGTCTTTTCACACCATTCCAGTCTCCAGTCTCCTTCTCCCTCTCCTCATGTTCCAGCACTCTATTAGTCTTTGTGAAGGATGGGGGAGGTTAGAGGCTTACACACCAGGATCCTACGCCTACTCCTACCTCCGTTGCCAGAGGCCTCTCCCACCCACTGTGTGTCTTGTGAGCTTCCCTTTGTCATCCTATGCCTGAGCCATAAAAGAAGGCTGGGACGGTAAGGGGAGGCCGACATGACTTCCAACTGCTACTCAAGCTTCTGCTGTTTCTGGGAAGATCCTGGGAGCAGGCCTGAAAAAGGCAAGATCTTCTCACTAGCTTCACTGCAACTTCTATCACCCACTTTACAGCTTCTGTAATCTGATGGCCAGGCCTCCGCCACTCTACATGACAATGGAAACAGCATGAAGAGGATAACACTTGAAGGGAAGTTTTAATGACAGATCATTTTAATTATAATTCAGCACATCACGGTTGAAAAGGAGGTTAGAGATAGACACCTCTTTTAGTTTATGAAAGAGCAGCTCCTGCCACTCAGCCACCTGGGGTTAGGTGCTGAAGAGGTCAGGCAAGCCGGAAGGAGGGTTGAATGTCCTTGGGGTTACCTCTGCCAGTTACAATTCAGACATGGGCCTTCTGCTGGCAGCCAGTGACCAAGCAACCTCAGCCTGCAGAGAATTCCATGACCCGCCTTTAGCTGCAGAGAAAAACACAGGACATTATCATAATATAGGCAACCGAATCACTTCTCCATCCTCCTTCTCCCACTGACCCCCACACGTCCTTGCTATACTTTAGGAAGCATTTTAGCTTCAGGATCTAATTCACACTGATCAGTGATCATGGCTCTTGCGAGGTGCAAAGGAGGGGGAAAGGCTTGGGGGCACAGTGCCATGTTATAATCGTCTCCTGTGCACCTCGGCCTGTCACCTCCAGATTATTATTAAAGAAAATGGCCTGTTGCAAAGATAAAACATATCTGTGTGAAGATGCCACAAATCCTTTTGGAAACAGTCAGTGCTCTGTTCAGACTAAGAGCTATGTTTATTAAGTGCACTAATGGTTAGCCTGGGGTTTACCAAGAGCTGAGTGTGCCGAGCTGACAGCACAAGACAGTGTGGTAAAAATCTGGCACTAACGGCTTAGCATGCAATTGGGCAGGGACTGAGTGGGCTCAGAGCAGAATTTATTTAGCAATGCTTATATACTGCTTTTCACCGTGTCAATGCATGGTGCATTCAGGTACAGTATATATTTCCCTTGTCCCCAAAGGGCTGACAATTTATGTTTTTGTACCTGAGGCAACGGAGGGTTAAGTGGCTTTCCCAAGGCCACAAGGAGCAGCTGTGGGACTAGAAACCCCAGTCCCTCCAGCCTGAGGCATTGACAGCACATTGCAGTTGGCATGGGGAACACTGATGTTCACTGACCGCAAATGTTACAATTAGCATGGACGCACTTAGTGCCTTCTCAATAGGTGATGAGTGCACTTGCCATTTAGCATGGTGAGGCATGGCACCAATGAGGTATCTGTAGGGGGAGAGGCAAGCATGCCCCCAAGAGTTAGCCAGGGCCGGCCTAACCATTAGGCAACAAGACGGTCACCTAGCTTCTGGGGGGCGTCAGAGAGTAGGGCATCCAAAGCTAAACATTAGATTCTGACAACTAGAGGAGAATGCAAACACCTTTGACTAACTCTGGGGCTTGCCCTACAGTTAGAAAGGGTCTCTGTGCTCATTTTTGGGGTTGAAAGCATGCTAATTCAGTGCACTTTAGTAAACATACCCCGTGATCTTTTTTTTTCTCACTGATTTTTATACATAGAAATTTACTTAGGAAGAAATGTCCTATTTTTATTTTATTTATTTTATTTTTTATTTATTTATTTAACATTTCTTCTATACCGCGCTATTAAAATCAGCACGGTGTACAATGAACAAAACATACTGCAATGCATACAGGCAACATTGAGTTTACAAAGAACAGGGAAAAATAACACATGGGATAACTATGTACAGGTTAACTTTAAACTATATACTTTAACTATATGCAATATTCTAAACTCATAATTGTATTTGGCCTCAAAAGCTTCAACCCTACAACACACTTTATGTTACGCCAGTCCAAATACAAAGATGAACAGTATGATAATCAGTAAAATGCCTTGAGAATTGTCTGATGATGGAATGAAACAGGAACAAATAAAATCATATAAATAGCGGGATTATAGAAGACAAAAAACATTTCCCAGAATGTTGGGGATTGTAAGGAGTTTCTTAGGAGGAACTGAATTCAAAGCTAAAGGAAAGACCGCGCGCTTGGATACAGACAGGAAACATGGGATCAGAAAAGAAAATCAGGTATGCTTCAGAAAAATACTGAAGACAAGTGGGAAGGACATGATTTGTAATTAAAGCTGCATGAGCAGAAGTGGGGCAGAAGAAGCCGGTAGAAAACCTGGCCAAAAAGAAAATGAGAATTGCTTATTATGTAGGAGTAGAGCAGTAGCCTGTGACCAAAGAGACCAGGGTTCAAATCCCACTGGCCCTCCTTGTGACCTTGGTCAAGCTTCTTAGCCTTGCATTATCTTAGATACAAACTTAGACTGGACACCTTCTGGGGACAGGAAATACCTAAATGTTGCACACCTTGAAATAGTACTAGAAAGGCTTGAGCAAAATAGTACTAAATAAGAAAGAGTTTGGTGGGACATTAATGCATTTAGTATTGAAAGGCATGATAGACAGAAGTGAGGGAAAGACAGATATCATTATTAACATAAGACTGTCTTGCAGAAAACTGCTTAAGTCCCACTTCCTCAAGCCCCCTCCTCAGATGCCCATGCCAGGGCTGGGGCGTGTCTGATGACGATCAGCACAGCAGCATCCCTTAATTTATTCTGACTCAGAATAGTACAACTAGTCAAATAGGAAGAGATTTCCAAAACTTTTGAATACCAATATCTCTTCAGCAATTAAATAAAAAGTAGTATTGAAATTATTGTTTTAACTAATTGAACTATGAAAAAAAACTATTTATTAGTGCTGCTTGTTTAAAATATAATTTGTTTTAAAAGTTCTTTGTCAAAATTAAGAACTATTTTTTTGTTTGTTTTGGAAGTCTAAAGTATAAAATAACCAGTTGCTCCCTCCTCTAGTGGAACTCATACAATGTCCTCAGTAACGGGTGATGAAGGCCTGTGAGTGGAAGAGGTTTCCTTGCTCAGTTAGCTACGCGGGTCACCTTAGAAATCCTATTCATGAGTTGGATGACTGAAAACGAATGCTTAGACATACAAATCATGAAGATGCCCCTGGAGCCATTTAGAAAGCCGGGTATATAACTGTTCCCAGCATGAGAACATCCAAGTTACAGAGGGACTTGGTGGAGGCGTGTCCAGGAACATTCTAGTAAAAATACACGTGCGCGCCCGATTTCAGAAACAGCAAGCACCTCTCGACCCACCAGTAATAATGTCCCTGCCTAATGCTGCTCCACGGCACGAAGAGGCATCAGAAAAGCTCTCATTCTGCTATCAAAACACCTGGAGGGAGTAGAGAAGAAGGTACTCTGATATTCCCAATACTCTTCATGATCATAAAGAAACCTGAAGGGAAATGAAGACCCTTGTTTTCTGATTGGCACACCAATGCATCTCTCTGCCTGCAAAATAGCAGGCTGATGTGCATGCAGCCTGGGCTAGACATCCTTGTAGAAACGTTTTATCACAGGGACGTCTATGTGGCCATGACCTCTGCCACCCATGTCAGGCATGTGTAAGTTTCTAAAATGGAGCCAAAACATGCATGGAACCAGCCTTTTGTCATACATTTTGACCTGGGTATCCCAGATTGCACCTAGGCCTCCTCTCTAAAACATACCTTCACGCATCGATTAGATCAGACACATCTGAGTCTGTAATCTTCAGTCCAGAGATACTGAGAGAGACAGAGGATGCGTGCAATCTCTGGGGCAGTGTTTCTCAAACTCTCTTTTCTCTAATATGTATAGGTTCTCCCTGCCTCTCCTCCCCAAAAGAAAGGCAAACATAAGCTTTTATTTTTAAATTGCAATATCGTACAACTAATATCGCCTCACACTAAGCACCTTGGGCACGATATTCAGCAGCAATTTACACGTTTTCAGATCTGCAAACCGTGTGAATACCACTGAGCTGGATATCTGTAGTTGCCGCCTCTACACCCCTCTACACTGGTTAGCATCGGAGAGTGCCGCGGCATCAGAGCGGAGGCGGCACTGCTAGCTCATCAGGCAGCGGTAATTTTGAGCCGCCACCCAGTTAGCGAAGGCCAGGTGCAGGAAATCTTGGCCTTTTTGCCGCATATCGCTAACCGGGCAGTGGCTCAAAATCATTGCTGCCCAGTTAGTGAGCGACAAACGCAGTGAATCTGGATATTCAATGCCAGGGCTGGATATGACCCCAGCATTGAATATCTGGGTTTAACGTTTAACGCTGGCGACTAGCTGCGTTAGCAGTGCTAAATATCAGGCCCCTTGTGCACTTATTTTTTTAATTGAATTTTTATTTTGCGATCCGCATAGGACACTCATGTTACTGGATTGAAAGAATGTAAGTCTGTTAAATAAACATCAAAAACTAAATCCTGTGCCCCCAGTGTAAGGGCACCAGGCAGCTGTAATGGTGTGGGATCCACTTAAAACGTCAAAGTCACTCATGTAACACAGGAGCATTAAATTATAAAAGGTATGAAGACCATGGGCCCCGTTTACTAAAGCCCACTAGCCTGTTAACCTGCTTTCTAAGGTGTGGCAATCAGAAGTCAAGAACACTAATGTGCGACTGTATGTGCCGCCACAGGTTAACTAGCAATCGCGGGATGCGGCAGAGTGTGAATGTGGAGAGGGCATTAGCAATAGTGCAAGGGCAATTGTGCACACTCAGTGGTAATATGGTTCTCCTAGGACAAGCAGGATGTGTCAGCCACACCTGGTGACGTCATCCGACGGCGCCGAGACGGAGTGCTCTCTAGCTCAGAAGCTTCTGAGCATGTGTGAGGTGGTCCCACCTCCCCGGTCTGCCCCTAGCCCTACCAGTTTCAATTCTTCCGCCTTTGCCTCAAGATGGATTCTACTCTCTCTCACCACAATATGTCTAAACCTGGATTTAAACTATGCCCGCAATGCAAGAGGAAAATTAATATAACGGACACTCACCAGAATTGCCTCCGCTGCCTCGGGGCATCCCACAACGTGGAAGACTGCTCCTGCTGTGCCCGGATGTCCCCTCGAGCCCGAAAACTCAGGGACTACACTCTTAAGGACTTCTTGACTGCTCCGGAGCAAGCTCCCCATACCGACGCCCCTGAACGCATTAAGTCCTCCAAGGGGAAAGCCCCCGCCAAAGCCTCGCATCGGGCAGCCAAGGGCTCTGCTGTGCCTCCCTCCTCGGGAAAGTCTGCCTCCTCCGCGGCCCCTGCGGTGCATCGGGCAAGCCCCCCCACCGCTAGCGGCTCCAGCGTTCCGGTCGCTGATCTGCCCGAGGAAAGCCTGCCTTCCACCTCGGGACTCTCTCCCCGGCCATGCGGCTCTGCTGGACTTCCCCCTCAGCCATGCGGCTCAGGCAACCGCGGGCAAGATGGCGCCGCCCACGTGGCCTCGCCAGTCTCCGCCCACAGGGCCTCCCCCTCCAACCGGATTGGCCGGAGCGGATCCCGCATCAGCGATGACGTCAGCCGGCTTCCACAGCGCCATTCACCTTCACCTCTAGCCGGCGAACAGGGGGCTGCCTCCGAGCTGATTCATCGCGCCGACGGCACTCGCAGCTGCCACCACAAAGGACACAGCAGGCAGCATAAACGCCGCGCCGACAGCCGGGAGTCCCCACATCGGCGCGGAAACAGCGGCAAGAGCCATGCAAGTGCCCACAGGAGCAAGAGGCACAGGAGGGACTGCCATTCACGATCCAGCAGCAGGAGTGCTGACAGCAGATCATCCCACAGCCGCAGAGAAAGCAGGCGATCCAGATCACATTGCAGCAGAGGGCACAGGAGCAACAACTCTTCAAGGTCCACCACGTCTGATGCGATTCTACAGCTGCTGACACGCCTGGTGCAGCAAACTGCTCCACCAGGCCAAGAGAGCTCTGCTACTGCCCCCTTGGATGTACAACCTGCAGCTGAACATGGGAACAGATCCCCTACTCCGGACTCGCCTCTGCGAACCCCTTCAAGGGAGCAGAGTCCATCCCCGGTGCTGGGACCAGACTCCGGAGTTAGTGCTGAGGAGGAAGAGCACCCAGAATCCCCTTCCTCTAAATCTAATACTAACGAGCAAGAGGAGACGCAGCCACAGATGCCGGAGGACCTGACTTATCCTAAATTCTTGAAGAAAGTCATCGTCAAGCTGGGCCTTACCAAGGAAGAGACCTCAGACAAGAAGGATCCGGAGGTCATGAAGTACCTCAACGGCCCCAAGCCGGCTCTGGCTCTTCCCCTCCACCGGAAACTCAAGGACAAGCAGTCCACCCTGTGGCAGTCACCGGCCTCTGCTCAGGCCTGCGCCAGATGCCTGGACAGCAAATACCTCCTGCTGACCGCCTGGCTTTGATAAGCCTCAGCTGTCCCACCAATCCATTGTGGTAGCGTCAGCGCTCAAGAGATCTAAGTCTTCACGCACGCAGGCTACCCATCCTCCTGGTCGGGATCCTAAGCTCCTCGACGACCTAGGGCGGAAAGTATTCCAGGGAGCTATGCTGAGTGCCAAGATATCAGCGCATCAATTCCAACACCTGTTGTTCCAAGACACCCTGCTAGCAGAACTTAAAAGCCAACTGCTCACTCTAACTAAGCAATCCCAGCGCACAACCTCAGCCATGCTCCAGGAATTGGCCGAATGCTCCAAGCACCTTATGAGCACGGCCTTCGATGCCTTTGACACGGCCATCCGGACAGCGGGCACGGCCATTGCGGCTCGCCGCTGGGCCTGGCTACGTGCTTCCGGCCTGTCAGACAACACCCACGACAGGATCGCGGATGCACCCTGCCTGGGAGACTCCCTTTTCGGGGACAAGGTCGCTGCCACGGTGAACGGCCTTAGGGAGGACTGCACCACTCTGAAAACATTAGCGGCGGACGGACTCGAACGCCCCTCCTGGTCACAGAGAGGGAATTATTTCCGCAAGCCTTTCTCCTCATCAAAAAGATACTACGGGACCAGCAGACAGTGGCAGGCCCCAAAATTCAAGCAGAACTACAGCAAATCGTCCTTTCAGAGACAACCGCAAAGAGAACGCAAGCAGAAGCAAGCGAACTCGCAGCAGTCTGTTAAGAACTCATCATCCTTCTGACTATCCGCCCCAACTGCCCACGAGTGTTCCCTCGGCCCTGCTGGTGGGAGGCCGCTTGTCCAGCTTCCTGTCTGCCTGGCAGGAAATCACCACAGAACAGTGGGTCCTCCAGATTATCCAAACAGGCTACCACTTGCGGTTCTCCTCCCCGCCGTGGCAGCGCACGCAACCCACCAGCAAACCACCACCACATCTGGAAGCTGCACTCTCGGAACTCCTGCAGCAACTCATCAGGACACGGACGATCGAACGGGTTCCCCCCAACGAAATAAACACTGGCTTTTACTCCCGGTACTTCCTTATTCCCAAGAAGTCCGGGGGCCTTCGCCCGATTCTGGACCTCCGCAAGCTCAACAACTTCCTCGTGAAGGAGAAGTTTCGTTTGTACTCCCTGAACACCATCCTTCCCCTTATCAGACCGGGGGACTGGATGGCTACCTTGGACCTGCAGGACGCGTACTCTCACATACCTATCCACTCCTCGCACAGGAAATTCTTGAGATTCATAGCAATGGGTTGCCACTACCAATATCGTGTGCTTCCTTTCGGCCTCTCCCCAGCTCCCAGAGTCTTCACGAAGTGCGTAGCTGTGGCGGCGACTCACCTCCACAAACAAGGGCTCGCCATTTTTCCCTACCTGGACGACTGGCTGATATCCGCACCTTCTGCCCCAGGCCTTATAACAGCAGTTCGAAAGACGACGGCCTTGCTGACCAAGCTGGGATTCTTACTCAACAAGGACAAATCGCGGTTAGAACCCACACAGTGCACGGAGTTCATCGGGGCGATAATCGACACCACCACCTCCAGGGTCTTCCTCCCCGAGAGCCGGCGGAAAACCATCATCCACATGGCCAAAAAGATGGCAACCGCGAAACATACCAAGGCCCACGACATCCTACGCCTTCTGGGCCACATGGCAGCAACTACGTCAGTCCTGCCCTTCGCCAGATTGCACATGCGCACACTCCAGTGGCACCTGCGCTCACACTGGAAGCAGCTCTCCCAACCACTCACCACCCTCATCCCCTTCAAAGCGAGGGTGAGCCAGAGCCTACGCTGGTGGACGACTTCAGCCAACCTCGCCGTGGGCAAGAGCTTACAGCCATACGACTATCAGCTCATCCTGACCACGGACGCCTCCGCCACGGGTTGGGGAGCCCACCTGCTACAACTCAGCACACAAGGAGCTTGGACCAGAAGAGAACAATCCCTCCACATCAATGTTCTCGAGCTACGGGCGGTCAAGTATGCACTCCAGACCTTCATGTCCCACCTGGCGGGGAAAACGGTCTTGATCCAGACCGACAATCAGGTGGCAATGTTCTACCTCAACAAGCAAGGGGGTACGGGCTCTCGTCCTCTCTGCAGGGAGGCACTCGAGATATGGTCTTTGGCCCTGGCCCACAACTGCCTGCTGCATGCAACTTACCTTCCCGGAGAGCAGAACACACTAGCGGACAAGCTGAGCAGACAGCTCCAACCACACGAGTGGATGCTCCACGAGGACGTGGCGGAGTCCATCTTCCTACGTTGGGGGAATCCACGGATCGACCTCTTTGCCACCGAAGTCAATTCCAGGTGCCCCCTCTTCTGCTCGAAACGCCCCTCACCCAGGAGAGTGGCCTCCGATGCGTTTGCAGTGCCGTGGGGGGAGTGGGAACTGGCCTACGCCTTCCCCCCGACCCCCCTCCTGACAGCCACCATTCAGCGCATCATCAAAGACAAGGCACACATTATCCTGATTGCGCCCCACTGGCCACGGCAGATGTGGTTCTCCCTGTTACTGCAGCTCTCTCAGGAGCCTCCCATCCGATTACCGCTGCGACCGGATCTGCTCACCCAGAAAGTCGGCAAGACCTTGCACCCCAATCTCCAGACTCTTGCATTGACAGCCTGGAGGCTGAGAGGGTAGGCCTCCACGACCTACACTTGCCCGCTGAGGTACAGCGAATAGTGCTAGCGTCCAGGAGACCGTCCACTAGAAAGTCATACAGCCTCAAGTGGAAACGTTTCAGTATCTGGTGTGCAGGACAGGGCATTCCTCCCGCCTCCTGCCCCGTCCCTTTGGTGCTACACTACCTCTCCACTCTCTTCAGCCTGGGTTTGAAGCCCCAGTCTATCAAGATATACCTCGCAGCCACTGCGTCCCTGCATCAGCTGTGCAGCGACTCTCACAAGGGCTCCATGGCCGCCCTTCCCATCGTGACCCGCTTCATGAGAGGCCTCAGGAACCTACAACCCCCGGTTCAGAAACTGGTTCCCTCTTGGGACCTCAACATTGTCCTCCAGCAGCTGACACAAGAGCCGTTCAAGCCCCTGCCCTCCGCGGCGGCAAAATTTCTATCCTGGAAGACACTCTTCCTCATCGCCATGACATCTGCGAGGAGGGTTAGTGAGCTACAGGTCTTAGTAGCTCACCCCCCGTACACCAAAATCTTCCACAACAGGGCATCCCTCCGGACACACCCTAAGTTTGTCCCCAAGGTCGCCTCTGCCTTTCACGTCAACCAATCTGTGGAGCTGCCCTCCTTCTTCCCGGCCCCCCACGGGTCCCCAGAAGAGCAACGCCTCCATTCACTGGACTGCGTCCGAGCCCTGCGCATCTACATCGACAGGACGGCCTCCATCCGTCAAGGGACCCAACTCTTTGTGTCCTTCGACCCCAACAAACCGGGGCGGCCTGTCACCAAGCGCACACTCTCCCACTGGATATCCGACTGTGTCGCCTACTGCCTACAAAAGGCCGGTGCGCATCTGGCGAAGAAGGTTAGCGCCCACCAACTCCGCGCGCTAGCCACCTCCCTCGCCAACGCACAGGACATCCCAGTAAGCGAGATCTGCAAAGCCGCAACCTGGTCCTCACATCTCACCTTCCAGAAGCACTACTGCCTCGACCTGCAGGCAGAAGCCGACAGCTCCTTTGGCCGAGCAGTCCTATCTGCGGTAGCAGGGTCCGCTACCGTAGATCCCACCTGACAAGGCTTACTGCTCAATTGATGTTTACATTGCTCTGTTGACTCACATCCCGAGGATTGTTATTGCACTATGCTAATTGCACAGTTGATGTTTCATTTGCACGGTTGTTGATTGCACTTACACAGTTGATGTTCATTTGCACGGTTGTTTTTTGCACTTGTCGTTCTACCTCTATGCAGGTGGCACAGCTAAAGTGTCCTCCTCACTGTTTACACTTTGTTGTTATTGCACAAGTACACAAGAAGTGTTATTGCACAAGTTACACAATAAACGAATGGTGGTTCACCTTCACTGATGCCTTCTACTGTGTCTCCTTTGCCCGGCATCCGGCCTCAGGCCCCCCTCAGCCACTGCGCAGATTAACAGCTTGGGAGACACCAGGTGTGGCTGACACATCCTGCTTGTCCTAGGAGAAAACAGAGTTACTTACCTGTAACGGAGTTCTCCGTGGACAGTAGGATAGGTCAGCCACACGATCCCACCCACCTCCCCTCTGAGGGTGGCCTGCACAGTCCACGCCCTAGCCTCGGGGCGCAGCTAATTACCAACTGGTAGGGCTAGGGGCGGACCGGGGAGGTGGGACCACCTCACACATGCTCAGAAGCTTCTGAGCTAGAGAGCACTCCGTCTCGGCGCCGTCGGATGACGTCACCAGGTGTGGCTGACCTATCCTGCTGTCCACGGAGAACTCCGTTACAGGTAAGTAACTCTGTTTTCTCAATGCGAGTTCACCTAACGACTCTTCTATGGAGGTCATTAAGTGAACCCGCCTTAGTGAGCACACGTTCGAGTGGTCCACCGCGTGTTAGTTGTCAGGAACATATCTGTCACACCCCTAACAGCTAACATGGTGCATTTTTTGGTGCATTCATTGTAGATCCATAGAGGGCTTTAGTGAAAGGGGCCCTATGTGTGGAGAATGTTATATGTCATTGAACCAATATAAGATGTGATGTTGGGGGAAGGAATTTCTTGGAATTAAGCATCCATGTCTCCGAGGGACTGATGCAGTGAACTGTGTTATGTCTCAGCACAGCAGCTTACTCAAGATTTCCCCACGCTAGTCTTACTCCCAATGCTGAGACTTCTAGCACAGGAAGATCAAGGAAAACCACTGTGCTAAAGGACAGCACAGCAGGCATGGAAATGGCCGAATATGAAATTGCTCCTGATGTAAAAAATTGCACTGAAACTTTTGGTACAGTTTTTTTACCCTTCCCTTAATGCTAAATCTGTACAGCGGTTCATGGTTGACATAAAGATGCAGCCAAGAGCAGAATAGTCAGCTGGGGCAAGGCCAGCTTAACCATTAGGCAAACTAGGTGGCTGCCTAGGGTAGAAGCTTCAAAGGTAAACAATAGATTCTGACAGCCAGTGAGGGCATGAGGCTTAAAGTTTGCTCAGGGTGTAAACATCTTGAACCAACTCTAGGGCCGGCCCTGATCCGAGGTCAAGTGTGACAAGTGGGCTTCTTCCCCCAACCTCCACAACATAAGTCCTGCAGGTCCTAGTGGATCACCCTCCCCCAGACATCTCAAGGGTTATCTGGTGGTCCTAGAGAGCCGTGACTTGGACCATCCCCCCACCTCTGCATGTTGGAAGCAGGAGTTACACCCACTCGCTGCTGCCTCTGGCATCGCCATCTTTCAAAATGGTGGCACATGACCCCTAGTGATGCATCCCAATGCACTGCTAGAGGTTAGTGCAAAATAAGGCAATTGGTGAGGTGGAAGGGAGGTCAGGGTTTTCGGGGGTGGGGGGGGGGTCTGCTAGGACCATCAGGGATTCTTGTTTGGGTGCTGGGGGGGAAGGGGTCATACTTCCTAGGGTCCACTGGGTCACCATGAAAATTTTGTGGGGTGAGAATAAGAGACATGGATCGCACAGTCCATCAAGCTGTTTTTTCCCTAATGCCCTCTTTCTCCTAGGACAAGCAGGATGAGTCAGCCATACATGGTGATGGCACCAAAGACAGAAGTGCTCTCCTTAGCTCAGAAGGGCTTTTCCCGTCTGAGCATGAGCTCCCTTGGCACTAACCCTAGACTCACCCCTAGCCAGCCACTTTACACTCTTCCGCCTTGCCAGCAAGATGGACCTCTCCTACTCTCTACAGAACAAACATCTACAGGATTTATAACCAGAAAAGAGTCTTCAATCAAGGTATGCCTACACCGGGTTTTAAAAAATGCCCTGGCTGCTTCAGGAAAATGAATTCTACTGACTCACATGACCTGTCCCTCCGCTGCCTCGGCGTCTCCCACCGAATTGAGAACTGCACTCACTGCGCAAAGATGTCCCCCCGTGCCAGAAAATCATGAAGACATGCCCTGCAGGATCTCTTCCCGGGGACTCCTCTCCCTGCTGACTCCCAAGACCATGCCGATGCTGCTCAGGACCACACAGTTCCCCATGTGGCCTCTTCTGCTCTGCTGGCACTTCTCACGGCTCCGAATGCACCCTCTTGGGCCTCCATCTGCAGTGCTCTGTTCCTGGGCTCCCTTCTCCTGTGGCAACTCCCTCTCAAGCAGCTCTCCAGATTCTCCTACGGCGGCAGTAGCTCCAATGCACAGGTCAGCAAGGACTCCCCTGATGGCAGCCATCTTGCCCTCTGATGCATCTCTGAACTTCTCCCACCATGGCACCACAACAACAGGCACAGCAAGGAAAAAGGCTACAGCCACAGGCACTCCCCACAGCAGGCCCCTCTGTCGGCACGGAGGCACCACTCCAGCCCATGTAGACGCAGCAGAGGCCCGGGAAGCAGCAAAATACACCACGAATGACACCATTCTGCCAGCAGCAGCAGCAGGAACCCTCATCACACAAGACACCGCTGAGCAAGGAGACACCACCATCGATGCTACCGCTACAACCCCAGCAGCCCTTCTCCTCATGACCTCAGTAGCAGCGACGACAATAGCCCAGGCAGACATAAAAGGAGCAGGTATGCGTTCCCCTCCGGGTCAGAGCAGGATACAGACTCACAGCATGACCCCCCTCAAAGGGGCAGCCTGGAGCAGATTGGGGCCAGCTAACAACCCATGGCTGTTGGGGGGGGGGGCAGCTAGGACAGCAAGGGACAGCCAATATGCAGTTCAGACAGCAAGGTACAGCTGATATACCCGCACAGTTCTTTAGCCTGCTCTCCAGTTTTTTCCAACAGTGGGCACACTCACCTCCAGCCAACATGCAGTCATATAGCTCTGCCCCGGAGTTGCTAGCATCCATGCACAGACCCTCAGACAACATGCAGGAACCCCCTCCAGCACCAGCTTGAGACACCGCTCCAAACTCTGCGTTCTTGCACCCCTCCAGCCATGTGGGTGCCCCTAGTAATGGCGAAGAGGCGACAGCCTCAGAATCTCTAGCTTCTGGGGAATCCCTCTCAGCTGCAGGACTGGGAGACTCCAAGCTGGCAGCTGCTTCTCCACCGATCAGTCCAGAAGACCTGACTTAACCGAAATTCCTCTGTAAGGTTACGGCAGCTTTGGACCTAAAAACAACCTGCGACATCTCTGACCAGCAACCCGAGATGCAGGCAGCACTAAAATTCCTATAGGCACCTAAGGCATCCATGCCTATACCAGTACACCCTCTACTTCGTGAGAACCTCCTCAAGTTGTGGCAGAACCCCACTATGACGCCACCCGCGTCCCAGAAGCTGGACGCAAAATACCAGGTCCAACCCACAACAGGATTCGACAAGACGCAGCTACCTCACCGCTCCATAGTGGTGGAGTCTGCCCTCAAACAATCCAACTCCACACAGACTCACGCCAACAACCCCCCAGGCAGGGACCTTAAGCTCCTCAATGACATTGGGAAAAAGGTCTTTCAGGGCACCATGCTATGTGCTAGAGTATCTGCCCACCAGCTACAACATACCCTGTACCAGGACATCCTCATGGGAAAAATGAAAACCACCATCTCAACGCTTAACCAGGAAACGCAGGTGACAGCCACTACATCCCTGTTGGCCCTCCAGGAGTGCATGAAACATCAGATCTGGGCAGCCTTTGATGTCTTCGATGCAGCTGCGCACACAGCAGGAACTGTTATATATGCCCGCTAGCTAGCTTGGCTCCAAGCATCAGGCTTCCGAGAAGACACGCATGACCACATCGCAGATGCTCCCTGCGTGGGCGATACGCTGTTCAGCAACAAGGTGAATGACACCGTGAATGCCATGAAGGACTACATTACAACCCTCATGGATGAGGGCTTAGAGCGATCCAACCGCAAAGTCTCTTACCACCAGAAGCCCTATTCCTCCTCCAGGTGCCAATACAGCTCATACTGAGAATGGCAGCAGCCGTGATACAAACTGCCGACTCACCAGACCTCCTACCGCCAAAAGCCTCACCAACGGGAAAGGAAACAGTAAAAAACCTCACAACCTGGATCAGGGAAGGCCAACCAGTCTTTTTGACAAAAGGGCAAAGGCCAACCTCCCCACGGGGGGAGGGGGTTGGCTAACCACCTTCCTAGCAGCCTGGGAGTCTATTACCATGGACAAATGGGTTCTGAAGATTGTCAAAGAGGGGTACCATATCAGGTTTCTCTCACCCCCAACGCAATGCAAACTACCCAACAATACACCAACCCCTTCGCTTCTCACCTTGACAGTGGAGCTCTTATCCCTCCTGGTGTCTAGAGTGATCGAACCTGTGCTGACCGAGGAAATCCACACTGGCTTCTACTCCAGATACTTCCTGGTATCCAAGATGTCGGGTGGCACCCTCCGATCCTTAACCTCCGCAGCCTCAACAAGTTCATTGTCAAGGAGAAATTCAGAATGCACTCCCTCAGATCAATCCTCCCTCTCATCCAACCCGGGGAGAGGCTAACTTCCCTGGTTTTACTGGACGCCCACAAGCATGTTCCCATACATGTGGAGCATCGCAAATACCTCCTCTGTCAAGTCATGGGGAATCACTTCCAATACAGGGTTCTTCCATTTGGCCTCTCACCTGCTCCACGGGTATTCACCAAGTGCATAGCCATGGCAGCTGCACACTTCTGCAAGAGAGGTATTTGTGTATTCCTATATCTCGACAACTGGCTGATATCCACAACCTCTTCACAGGAAGCCACAGCAGTGACTCGCCAGGCCATCTCTTTGCTATCATCACTGGGGTTTCTGGTGAATCACCAGAAGTCACATCCACAGCCCTCCCAGCGCCTGGAATTCATCAGGGCCATCATAGACACCACCACCTTCAAAGCCTTCCTCCCTCAACACCGGAGGGACGCCATCGCCAATCTGATACAGTGCATCCCTGCGAACATCCTCCCAGGTGGTGCCACTAGCAAAACACCACCTGCGCCACCTGTAGTGGCACTTGCGGGCACACTGGAACCAGCATTCGCAACCCTTGAGCATACCCATTCCACTGGACACAGCGGTGACTGCTTCTCTCTGCTGGTGGACCTGCAAGAAGAATTTAGCACATGGCCGGCCCCTAAGGCAACCCATCCACCAGTTGACCATCACCACCACCAGTGGGCTGGGGGGTGCACTGTCTTCACTTCCGCACCCAAGGGGCCTGAACAGCAAAGGAGCGGGTATGCCATATCAACCTCCTGGAACGTAGAGTTATATGGCATGCCTTGAAGGCCTTTCAGAACCTGATCTATGGAAAAGTAGTCCTCCAGATGGACAACCAGGTGGCCATGTTCTACATGACAAGCAGGACGGGACGAGCTTCCGATCCCTCTGCAGAAAAACCCTCCAGATCTAGACTTTTGCCGTCTCCAAACACTGCCTCATTCGGGCCTCCTACCCCCTGAGACTTCAAAATTAACTAGCAAACAGACTCAGCTGTCGGCTCAACCCGCATGAGTGGACCCTTAACCATCGGATAGCCAGCTCCTTCTTCCAGTGATGGTGACATCCGCAGATTGACCTCTTCACGACACAAAGTGCAACATCTTCTGCTCAAAGCGACCCTCCACCCACAGTCTCGCAACGGATGTATTTGACATATTGTTGGGGGGTGGTCACTGGTGTACACCTTCCTTCCCTTCCCACCGATATCAATTAACCCTACAGTGCATCATCTCAGACAGGGCACAGGCCATCCTAATTGTGCCCCACTGGCCGTGTCAAGTGTGGTTTCCATATCTCAACCGCCTAGCTCAGGGAGCGCCGGTACACCTTCCCCTGGTGCTGGACCTGATCTCCCAAGATGGTGGGGACACCCTCCACTCCAACCTGTGGATCCTAACCTTCATAGCTTGGAGGCGGAGTGGTTAGTGCTGTCGTCCCTCCATTTGCCTCTTGAAGTCCAACAGGTGGTGCTCGCAGCACGATGCCTCTCGACGAAAAAGTCATACAACCTCAAGTGGCGATGTTTCAGCTCCTGGTGCTCTGCTCAGGAGCTAAACCCTTTCTCATGTCCTGTGCCACAAGTACTGAAATATCTCACCTCACCTCACTTTCTCAGTAAGGCTTGCAGACACAATCCATCCAGGTGCACCTCAATGTGATTGCGGCCTTCCATGACTACACGGGTGACAGCTCCATCGCAACTCAGCCCATTGTCACCCACTTCATGAAGGGCTTGACTAACCTTTGCCCACCTATCAGGGACCTGAGGCCGTACTGGGACCTTAACGCGGTCTTCAACCAACTCACATTGCCACCCTTCGAGCCTATGCAGTCAGCAGATATGAAGTACGTCTCCTGGAAGACGTTATTCCTGATAGCTATCACGTCAGCCAGACAGATCAGTGAGCTACAAGCTCTGGTGGCACACCCACCCTACACCCAGCTCACCAGTGACCGGGCCTCCCTCCAGACCCACCCCAAATATATTCCAAAAGTGACATCAGCCTTCCATATCAATCAGACCATAGAACTTCCTAGTTTCCACCCGGAGCCCCACTCTTCCACAGAGGAGCAGAGGCTACACACCCTTGACTGTGTCAGGGCCCTACACGTCTACCTCCTCCGGACTGCATCCTGATGGCAAGGGATGCAACATTTTGTCTCTTACAACTAAAACAAGCAGGGCCGACATGTCACCAAACAGACCCAGTCTCTATGGATCCCTTCTTGCATTAACTTCTGCTTGGATCAAGCTGGAACTGGGGCATCACCTCCAGTTAACGCACACCAACTCAGGGCACTAGCCACCACTATTGTGAACCTGTGGTCCGTACTGATGGCAGACATCTGCAAAGCCGCCACTTGGTCCTCCCTCCACACTTTCCAGAGGCGTTACTGCCTCAACCTCACAACATGGGCGCATCCCTCCTTCGGACAGGTAGTCCCATCCACAGTAGATATTCACTTACCACGTTTGTGACTGTCACATTGACTGCTCAACTACCTCTACCTCAGCACAGTCTGAACTTGATCCATGCTGTTACTCTGCTATTGCACTTTAGTACTGCACCTTATTATTGACATTGCTATTGTTATTGTTACTGTTGCATGCTGCACTGTTGTTGCTCCTTGGTATTGTACCTCGATGCTGTTATTGTTGTTGTTATTATTGCACACTGCACTGTTCTTACACCTTGCTTGTTGAGCATTGCTTTACTCTGCATCTGCACTATTCTGCACTTTGGTGTTAACTGGTTTTGCACAACGGATTTTGCACAACTTCTGGGCTGTAATGCAATCTGCAATAAACTTCCCAAGCTTCCTTAGACCCGGGCTTCAGCGTCTGCCTCTTTCCACCTTATGACACTGACCTGGCCCCTTCCACCACAGCTCAGCGCAGCTAGGGAGGCATCGGGTGTGGCTGATTCATCCTGCTTGTCCTAGGAGAAAATGAGGTTACTTACCTGTAACGGGAATTCTCTGTGGACAGCAGGATAAGTCATCCACTCGTTCCCGCCCACCTCCCCTGCAAGGGGCCGATCTCCTGCCCTGTCACCGCCCCTAGTGATTAGGCTCAGCTAGTGACATATTGGCTGGCTAGGGGTGGGCCTAGGATTAGGGCCAAGGGGGCTCATGCTGAGAAGGGTGAAACCCTTCTGAGCTATGGAGAATACTTCCGTCTTCGGCGCTGTCGGATGATGTCACCAGGTGTGGCTGACTTATCCTGCTGTCCACGGAGAACTCCCGTTACAGGTAAGTAACCTTCTTTTCCTGTTATGCACTGACAGGAAGACATTTCACTCTTGATACAGCAAAGACCTGCATATTACCGCGGTAGTGTGGGTTGTATGTTCTGACAGTGCGCACTTTTTAACGCTGAGGTAATCTGTGTGACATTAGTTTACCGCATCAGCAGTAAACCTTTTTTGAGGGCTTGCATTAGAATGCTTTGAGCTGTAACTTAGCTTAGCTTTCTAAAACAACTCTCACTGCATCGAGGCTCGGAGAGGCTGAAATGTGCTGAGAACGAGGCACGTGAGGGTTGGAATCCTTCTTCTGCCACTGATACGTCTTGTGTTCTTGGGCATGTCACCATCTCCCATTGCTTAAATACCCACTTAGACTGTAAGCTCTTAGGGGCAGGGCCATAGTGTACCAGAACACTTACCTATCAGCACTACATGCGTCCAGTAGCACTATGAAAAGGTTAAGTAATAGTATTAAATGGAAGCTCTTTCAATTGGGACACGGTGTTTTCTTAGGTCTCCCAGTAACTACTTGGCTAAATTCCAGGGAGCCAGATATTTTGGGAAGCTGAACACTTCTTCAAAATAAAACCAGAGGATTCTCCTCCGTCTGTCTTTTGGAGGTGTTATATTAAGCCTTCCTACCCAGCTATATTTATTGATTTGTTAGCTCCTGGCAGATCTGCTCTCTTTTCTTCAGTATTCAAAAGATACTTGTTCTGTTATGGTGGTCTATGAGACTTCTTGTATTGATGTTTCGTCAAGTTCTACTTGTCTCCTTCCTTTCTTTGACTGTATGACTAGTTCTGTTTGAGCATGTTTGGAACAGATTAGAAGGTACATGTAAAGTTAACTGAGAGATAGACTTTGAGGAGTTTTATTGTATTTAACTCATGAGATATGATATGTACGTTTTACTGATATGCTGTGAATGTTCCTCTCCTTATACAAGACTGGTGCTTGAAAAGGCAGGTCATAAATTGTTCAAATAAAATAATATGAAATGACGATGTATGACAAAATTGAATAAACTATGAAGCTAGAGAAATGTATGGGAAACGAGATCATTTCCCCATTCGTGTTGTTGCAAGGCGTATGGCAAGAGCACCGCTGCGTTTCACCCCCCACAAAAACACATCCACACAGACCTCACCGAGTATTTCCTGTCATGGAGGTCAAGGCTGCGTGAGCCGAGTGGAGTCTACAGCTTAATCCTCCTGTTCAGAAAAGCACAACACAGCACAGCACACGGGCACAGCTCCAAGCACAGAGGCCATGTTTTCGAAGGGGGAATCTTCTTTTGAACGGGATTTTTTTTTTTTTTTTTAGTAAATCAGACTTCCTGCTTCGAGGCCTCCGCTGTGCTGTTTATGGAGATTTTGACATAGCAGAACACGCCAGGGTCCGTGTATAGGTGGGTGGGTATGGGATGTTTATTGAGAAGACAGAGGGTGTGTCAATGTGGGTGTGTAGGTGTGAGCAGGGCAGCAGAGAGTGTGCACATAAAGTTTTGGAGAGGCAGATGTTTGTGTGCAGGGACCAGATAGGCTAAGTGTATGAATCAACTGCTCCTGGTTAAAATGTGATTTGTGTACATCTGTATTTGGAGATATAATAGAGTAATTTGACAAACTACATATTCCTTCTGGCCAATTTCAGATTCAACATTTCAGGAATTCATACCCAAAAACAAATTCCTCCCTCCCATCTATACAAGGGCTCCGACTGAGCTTAATACTATAGCCCTATGCATGAGGGCCCTAATCCAGCCCTGTAGTATGGTCATATGCACAAGTGCCAGCTCTGTATGTACTTGAGCAATTCCTACACTGAGAAAACTCTTTCACTGTGGTGGGAGGGGTGGCCTAGTGCTTGAGGCAAATTACCTCAGGCTGGGAGTTCCAATCGTACTGGAAGACAGCAACATCAATGCCAGAAGGACTGGGGTTCTAGTACAACAGGTGCCCCTTGTGGCCTTGAGCAGGCCACTTAACCCTCTGTTGCCTCAGGTACAAAAAATGTAGCTTGTGAGCCCTTCAGGGGCAAGAGAAACATATATATACAGTACCTGAATAAACACGGCTTTGACTCAGTGAAAAGTGTTATATAAGCATTGCTAAATAAATAAATCATTTGTGTTGAGGGAACTGCCCCAAGTATCTTGAAACGTTGATGCCAAACACTGTATGAGAGCTTGCTGAAGGGGTGAGTTTGAAAAGCAAGATTATCTTGCATTTCATGATTACCCAGACTTTGATAGATGTGAGAGTCTCAGGTAACTCTGGAGCAAAATATTGTTCCCTGGGTGGGAAGAAAGCAGAAACCGGCTCCACCCTATCCCAATTAGCCTGGTCCAGGTGGGATCCTCTGCTTTCTCAGGCTGCAGACTGGGAAGCCCGAGTCTTGGTTGCAGTTCCCTCACTGCACAGCTCAGCTTACCATTCTTGGCTACACCTTACAAAGGGGAAACAGAGGTCGTTCAGGTTACATTAGGTGGGACAGGCATCCTAAGGGAGTCCAAGACTAAGGGAGAATACTGGGAAATAGGGAGGGAGGAGGGATAGGATACAAATCAAAGGCATGTTCAGAAGGGCTTCTACTGTATATCCTTTAATGCTCTCCTCAACATAGAAAACATCCAGTCTTAGTTACGAAAACCAGACACACCCTCACCAAGTACAGAATAAACAACTACGGCTTAGAAGCAGAAAGCAGACAATCAAAATGGGAACCGTAAGAAGCTAGATTCTGCATGCAATGTAACCCACTGGCAAAACAAATGCATGTGCTCCTGTTCAGTGCAAAACACAAAGGCAGAAGAGATGCAAATCCCCCCTCCCCCCCCCAGCTGAGAAAGAATAAGAGACTTCCCACAAAAGAACAAACAGGAAAAACTCTAATCCTGGAGGAAACGGCCTCAAAATGCGACCGTATGGATCAGCACCAGAACACAGAAGTGTCTTTGGTATTTCTCTGCTGTAGCCTGTAGTTCTTTCCTCCTGTCACGTAGGACCCGGCTCAGGAAGTAATTTCCCTTACAGAGCCAGAATGGCAGAAAAGCCTTAGCAAAGGGGAGTTTAATAATGCATTGCTTTGGTAACACATGTATAAAATGTCATGTCAAGAACGTTTCCTGGTCCTGGACTGGAGGGGAGAAGGGGAGAGAAGCTGAAAGACAATATGGGGGGGGGGGGGGGGGGCGGGGGCAAGGTGACAGCATTTTTCAGATTCTCTCCATTAGAAAGGATGTGGAGAGGCGGGGAAGTGGCCAGCCCAGTTTCATTGCCAGTGCAAAGCTATAAGGAGCAGGAAAGGCCTGGGAAGAAACTTTAGCAGGTCGGGACAGAGGAGGAGAGGTAAGACAATCTGATGGCATGGATATCTGCCTGGGTCTGCATATCCTATCCTCCCTCACTACCGTTGCTATGATACTGCATTGCTCATCTCCATCCCATTCCTCTTTCTCATCCTCCTTCTTGTATATCTGTCTCTTTCCCTCTCTCATACTTACTTCTCTTCTTTCTGTCTCAGTAACAATCAATTAGGTTTATATCTGAAAGAATAAAAAACACATCACTAGAGAAAAGTGGCACGGCTTTGTGTTCTCAAACATGAGGGATTCTCTTCCTGGTGGCATCCTGGGAATCCATGGGCTGTATCTGACAATCAGGACAATGTAAAAGAGAAAAAGGAAGAGCCTTTAATCTGGAATTCATGTGAAAGGCTGCATCTTTGAAGATAACTAAACAAACCATGACTATGCCTGAACTTAAGTTCTTAAACAACCCACTAGACTAGTCATTAAGCAACCCAAGACCATGGTTGGAAGGCTAAATGACTGCGGACATAGTTTAAAGGTGAGGTGAGAGAGGCAGCTATAGCCAAAAAAATATTTTTAAAAAAATGGAAAAATAATCTGAACGAAGAAAACAGGAAACAGTTTAAGCACTGGCAACTTAGATGCAAAGCACTGATAAGGCAGGCAAAGAAAGAATTTCAAAAGAAGCTTACGTGGAAGCAAAAACTCATAATAAAATCTTTTTCGGGTACATTTGAAGTAAAAGGCCTGTGAGGGAGTTAGTTGGACCATTACATGATAGAGGGGTAAAACGGGCACGAAAAGTGGACAAGGCCATAATGGAAAAACTAAATTAATTCTTTGCTTCAGTTTTAACTGAAGGAGATACCCATGCCAGAAATGAAATTTAAAGGTGATGAATCTGAGGAACTGAATTAAATCTCAGTGAACCTGGAACATATAATAGGGCACCATGACAAACCACAGAATAGCAAATCACTAGACCAAGGGTATACATCCGAGGGCGCTGAAAAAAAAATGACATTTCAGACCTACTATTAGTAATCAGCAAATTATCATTAAAATCATATATAATTTATTTATTTATTTACATTCTCTTATATACCGCACTATTCTGCATCAGCGCGGTTTACATTGAACAAACTGAAATTACATTGAACAGGGCATTATAACTTGGAGATAACTATTTTACAGGGAACATGGGCTATGGAGGGTTAAGTGGCTTGCCCAAGACCACAAGGAGCACCTGTGGGACTAGAAACCCCAGTCCTTCCGGCCCAAGGTTGCTGTCCTCTAGTGGGATTTGAACCCCCGACCTTCAGGCCTGAAGTACCTTGCCCCAACCACTAGGCCACTCCTCCACTAGGCCACTCCTCCACTCATAATACCTGAAGACTGAAGAGTGGCCAACGTAATATTAGTTTTTTAAAAGAGTTCTGGGGTGAGCCAGGAAACTACAGACTGATGAGCCTGACGTCAGTGCCAGGTAAACATAGGCGGCTTGGGAGAGCATGGGGAAGCGGTAGCCCCCCCAAATGTTGCAGACACTAATGGTGATCTGGTACCCCTGCCACCTCTGTCAGTATGACTTATTTACCCTTCCCCCCCCCCCTCCCAAGAAGGCAAACTATACTGATGCAGGCAAAATGGTAGAAACCATTATAAAGAACAAAATTACTGGTTCACCATGAATTCAGCTAAAGAGAGGTCTTGCCTCACTAATCTGCTACATATTTTGAAGGTGTGAATAAGCAGGTCAATAAAGGTGAGCCAGTTGATGTGGAGCCCGATTCAGAGAGGGAGATGTCCAGGCCATCCAGATGTCCCTGAGGAAGACGGGCCCATTAGGACCTGATTCTGGACCGCTGGAACTAAATGTTCCTGGACGGCCCAGCGTGCCCCTACCGCCTGCGGGGATGTCCTCCCTGCAGATGCCCCTGACTCCTGTGGCTTAGGCCCCGCTCTTCCTCGCTATCTGACCCATGGCAGGCCAGTCGGGGTCTGGATTGGGTGGTGGGGACATCCCCAGGCTCGATCACCGGATTAGTGCTGCTTATTCTACCTTCGAGGTGGAATAAGCAGCACGTCCCTTTTGACCTGGCGGGATGTACAGGGCTATGACCGGAACCTGCCCTATATGTCCTGCTGGTCGGCCCGCCCCCACTTCGCCCAGATCCCGCCCCCTGCTGGCTCTCCCCATCCTGCTGCTCAGGACGTACAGGGAGAGCAGACTGGGGGATAACGTTTCAACGGCTTGTGGGGCTGCACTTCCTGCAGGGACATGCAGCCCCGCAACCCACATCTCTTTTCCAGGCCTATAGTGTATCTGGATTTTCAGGAAGCCTCATGAGAGACTCTTGAGGAAATTTAAAAGTCATTAGGTGGGAGGCAGTCCCTTATTGTGGTTTGGGTTTTGGTTAAAAGTTAGAAAACAGAGAGAAGGGCTAAATGGTCAATTTTTTTAAAATGGAGACAGGTTAATAGTTGTGTGTCCCCGAGATCTGTATTGGGCCCACCGCTTTTTAGGCTTGTTTCACTGAGGGGTAAGTGCCTATATTGAGAGTTCAGTGGGAGGAAAATTGTCTATACCAATGCTATTTTTGGGGGGTACGCGGTGGTGCAGAGTAGCGGCACCTTTTTCATGGTCTTCATGTAGTAATGAAAGAGCCATGCATATGAGTACCGGCACCTTTTTTTCTAGGAAAAATGCTCTGGTCTATACACATATATGTTTGCACAAAAATGTATGTTTGCAAATACAAATGCTTATGTGAGGCTACTGAAGCACCATGCTTCAGACTTCCTCCCACTGCGATTGGCTCTCTTGAATAGTGAAGCCCCGCAGTGGAGGAAGTTCGGGCTGATCTGACAGTCTGAAGTCTCATGAGACTTCAAACCGTGAGATCAGCCCGAACTTCCTGTACTGCAGGACTCCACTATGCAGAGAGCTGACTGTGGTAGGAGGAAGCGTAAACTATAGCACTTCTGAGAAGCTGCAGTCAAGGACAAGAAAGCAGAAGTAAAACATGGACTAGATGGGGCAGGGGGTATGAAAGCAGGGCTAGTGCTACTATTAGCTAAACTAGGCTGTCGCCTAGAGTGCCAACTCTCCAGGGATACCCATTGCTGCCACGGTCACCTCTCTCTGGGGCCTGCAGCAGTGGTTGTGCTGCATCTTGGGATTTGTTTGCCTTCTATCTCCCCTTCCACCTCTCTGGCACAGACTTCCAGTTTATACAAACTGCGCCAGAGAGGGGCAGAAGTGGGAGTTCGAAGGAAAAAAAAAGCGTGATGCAGTGCCGACATGTGCAGGTAAGTGCTGTGTCGTGGTTTGGGGGTCATCGCTGCCGCTGCAGGCCCCAGAGAAGGGTGGCAGTGGTGGCAATAGTAGCAGGGGAGGGCCATGGGGAGTGGCAGGGTGGAGGGGTCGTGGGGAGTGGCAGGATGGAGGGCCATGGGGAGTGGCAGGATGGAGGGGCCGTGGGGAGTGGCAGGATGGAGGGCCATGGGGAGTGGCAGGATGGAGGGCCCGCTTAAGGCGCCTCCAGTCCTTGCATCGACCTCAAGATAAAAGAGAGAGAAGTCAGGGGGGTGTGTGTGGTTATGAGAGAGACAGAGAGAGACAAACACACACATTGGGTGAAAGCTTGCAGGGGACCGAGAGAGAGAGACTGGGTGAAGTCTGGGAGTCATGAGATAGAGAGAGATTGTGGGAAGGGTGGTGGTGGGGGCAGAGGCTAAAAAAAGAGAGGCTGGAGAAAGTCTTGGAGGGTGGTCATGAGAAAGGTACACGTGAATACAGCCCCTGACACTTCCCATAGCACACAGATGTACACACACACACACACACACGCATGCATGCACAAAGCCAGCAACGCTCACCATGATACTTCCCATGAGACACACATATACACCCCCAATATCTTCAATGGTGCATACACTCCTCAACTCACACATACACACAAACTCCATGACACTCCCCATGACTCACCCACACATACACACGTGCGTACCCCCTCCCTCAACACGCATATGTATCTCCCACGTCTGATTCTAGAAATGCAGAAAACACGCCATTGTCTACCCTTTGTAAACATTTATAAAGGACCTGGGAATGGAAACAATTAGTGAGGAGACTACACACAATTATTCAAAGTTGTTAAATCACAAAAGTTTATGAAAAATTGCTAGAGGACCTTGAGAAATTGGGAGACTGGCAATCAAAAAGTAAATGAAATTTAGGGGTCCTTTTACTAAATTCCGGTAAGGCTGTACACATAATATACATTTGTAACACATATTAGGCGCAAAGCCTCTGTGTTAGCTGTGAGGATTGTGACCAGCATATTCCCAGAAGTTAACGCACAGCTGAGTATGTTAATGTACAACACAATTAAAGCAGATGCACCCTTCCCTGGTTCCCGCTGCTTCTCCGTCAGTCAGCGACGCTTCCGGTTCCCCTGGGCTGCGCCCCAGGACTACTCTCACAGGAGGAGGGCTTTCTCCTGCACCTCAACCTGGGGTCCCTGTCACTCTCAGATTGGCTGCTGAAAGGGTAGCGCTAGCTCCCTTCAACCTCCCACATGACATGGAGAAGGTCCTTTTGGCCTCCTGTAAAGCCTCCATGAGAAGAACGTGTGCCTTCAAATGGCATAGATTTTTGGTGTGGGGCACCAAGAGGCAGGTAAACCCTTTCTCCTGCTCGGTGCAGCTAGTGCTCCAGTACCTACTCCACCTGTACAGGTATCATTAGGTGCACTTGCACTAATTGCCATGTACATGGTGATTGTGCGCTAATGTGCTTTTCATACCCACACTTCTCCTCTAACCTGCCTATTCTCCACAATAGCGCACGAATACCAACATGCATTTTAGCGGTCAGCTGCTGACATACCCACACATTAATGTTCACTGCAGCCAGTTACCGCATGCTATAATGTGCATTCACTGATTAGCTGTGTTTAGTAAAAGGGCCCCTCAATGCAGACAAGTGCAAAGTTATGCACTTAGGGAAGAGCAACACAAACTATAGCTATACAATGCAATGTTCCAGGAAAAGGATCTAGGTGTCATCCTGGATAACACATTGAAATCCTCTTCTCAGTGTGCAGCGGCAGCCAAGAAAGCAAACAGAATGCTAGGAATCATAATGAAAGGAATGGAGGATAAAACCAAGGACATTATAATGCCTCTGTATCGTTCCATGGTGCGACCACATCACAAGTACTGCATCTAAAGAAAGATATAGCAGAATTAGAAAAGGTACAGAGAAGAGTGAATAAATAATAAAGGGGATAGAAGGATATCCCTATAAGGAAAGGCTTGAAAGGTTAGGGCTCTTCAGCATGGAAAAGAGACAGCTGAGGGGAGATATGCTAGAGGTCTATAAAATGAGTAAAGTGGAGTAAGTACACCTGAATCAGTGGTTTATTCCTTCAAAAAGTATAAAGACTAGGGGATACGCAATGAAGCTACAAAATACTAGCTTTAAATAACTGGAGAAAATATTATTTCACTCAACGCGTAATTGCGCTCTGGCATTTGTTTTCGGAGGATGCAATAAAACGTCCTCTTCTTCTTCTTTAATTCCTTAGCTAGTGTTTGGGGAGCAGGTCGTCCTCTCAACCAATATGCTGCTATAGGTGCCGCTGGATTCTGTGTGTTGTTCACAATATGCTTCCAACCTTGGCGATCGGTGGCGATATTTCTGGCCTCATCAATGGTCAGTCACTGGTTCCTTAGGTCTTCCTTGATGTGTTTGAGCCACAGTTTCTTCAGTGCTGCTTGTTGAATCCTCCAGTGGACAGGTTGCTCTCGCCAGAGGAGTTTGTGTGGCAGCCAACTGGTGTTCATTCTGTAAATGTGGCCAAACCATCGCAGTCTGCATTTTTGGATTTGTTCTTTGACTGAAGGATGATGGTCGCACCTTGTCCGAATTGTCTTGTTTCGATGGCAATCACAAAGAGAGACACCGCAATCTGTCTCAGGCATCGCATTTCAAAGACCTCGAGCTTGTTCATGTCAGGTTTGGAAAAGTTTCTGATCTGTACAGGAGAATTGGCAGAATCAGTGTTCGAAAGAGGCTGTTAGTGCAGCTGGGTCTAAAAAAAGGGTTTGGAAAAGTTACTGGAAGAAAAGTCCATAAACCATTATTAAAGAGAGCTGGGGGGAATGTATTGTTATCAGTGGATGGAATCTGCCTACCTGTGGGGATCCTGTCAGGCACTAGGGACCTGGATTGGCTACTGTTGGAAACAGTGTACTAGGCTTGATGATCTTTGATCTGACCTACTACAGCAAACTATGGTTCTTATGATTTTCGACCTTTCAGTAGCTGATATGTGGAACTCACAGCACCTGGTGAAAGAGCAACACCTAGGGGGTGGTGAGAGAAAAGGTTTGCAGAGGAAGGTCATACAAGGCAGAAAAACATAGTAAAGCATGCAAATTATATGCACCACACATGCTTATCAACATTAGTATAAAGCATCTATTCTCAGAAATGCACTTCAAGCATTGTTACGCTTTAAAAGCTTTGGATTTTACAAACATTCTATAGGATTTGGGTTTTGCTCTTTTCTATTTTCCTTTGCCCTGGATAAATCTCAGAAACACCTTCATGTTTACTGCACCCCAACCCCCCCCCCCCCCCAACCTTCATAAACCTGGCAAGAGAAAATAGTAGAATTTATAGTAGACCTCTGTAATATGTTCAGTCTGGAGGTGGCAAACATTTCTGAGTTTAAACAACAGCTTATTATGAAACTTGAAAATTATTAGAAAACAAGTCATCTCATACATACACAGAGCAGAAAATTATCTGAAAATAAGCAATTTAGAGACATAATTTGAAGGCATATAAACTCTTTTAGGAATGCCAGCTTATTTAAAACACTTACCAGGCTCACAAAATGGGAGAAATACCTTGGTATGTTTGCCATAAAATATTTTATGACATCTAGATATCAGGGGTAAGAAACCTGTGGCGTTCTGTGGGGTATGTTTGCTGAGGCTTTCGCTCCTTCAGCTCCTGTTACAAATGCTTGACTCGGAAATCCACATTGCCCTCTTCCACAGTGTAACAAGCGAACAGAAGACTTTGAGTTGTCAGTATCTTTTAAGTCTCAAGCACCCCTGAAGATTTTATTCAATCATGTGGGACAGAAAGTAATCTCTTGGAGGGGTGGGGGGAAGGGAGAATATTCAAAGGTATTTATACAATTTGCAGATCTACAAACTATGTACATGGCACTAAGCTGAATAGTCAGTGCCACTAACATGGTTAGAGCCACTGGATATTCGTGGAGCTGCCACTACCCGCCCTGATGCTAAGCGGTTAGCATTGGGGCATGTCGGAGATATTCCAGGGTGCTGCGGAGGTGGCACCCATTGCTAACTGGGCAGCGACTCAATACCGCTGCTGCCTAGTTAGCTTCCAAATTCTGTGGCCACCCAGATATTCAATGCACTAGCCGCCACCACTGAATATCACCCCCTCCCCACACTCCCATTCTTAATGGCGTATAGGCAACATAAAATGGAGAAAATGCCAATCAAGAATCAGGTTCTAAAACAGATATGAAAGCCACTCAGATTCTCCCTCCTCACCTGAAGGAATGAGATTGGAACCCTAGACCAGTGGTTCCCAATCTGGGAGTCCATGGGATCAATACAGGGGGTCCGCCGGACATCAAAGAGAAAAAAAAAAAAGAGAGGGACTGGTGGGGATTGGCTCAGGGGGAGAAAGACTGGAGGGAACTGGTTGTGGGGAGAGAGAAACAAAGAAAGACCGGTGGGAACTCACTGGATGGGATGAGAAAGACTGGTAGAGCCATGAAGGGAATGGGAGATAAAGAAGGCTAGTGGGGAGAAGCTTGACACTGAGGGAAGAGGGCCCAGAAAGAGTGGTTAGCAAGAACTGAAAGTCCCTGAAGTTTCTGGAGATTAATAAGAGGTCCACACAACCAAAAAGGATGAAAACCTCGACCCAAATCAACAGGTTGAAATGAGAAAGCATCAGATCATACAGAGGGTAACAGCTTTACTCATTTATTTATTTTAATTCTCTTATATACCGCGCTATTCTGCATCAGTGCGGTTTACATTGAACAAACTGAAATTACATTGAACAGGGCATTATAACTTGGAGATAACTATTTTACAGGGAACATGGGCTATGGAGGGTTAAGTGGCTTGCCCAAGACCACAAGGAGCACCTGTGGGACTAGAAACCCCAGTCCTTCTGGCCCAAGGTTGCTGTCCTCTAGTGGGACTTGAACCCCTGACCTTCTGGCCTGCAGTACCTTGCCCCAACCACTAGGCCACTCCTCCACTCATGAATTCTCTTTTAAAAGTTGAATTTTATCATGTGCCCATGGCGGGAGTAGAGAAGACAGGACTGGATATCATGTGGTTCTCCCCTTAAAATACATAGCAAATGCTACAATTGTATCTCAGCAGCCCCAGTTTGTGAGTGGAGAACATTGAGATGACACCTTCTTACAATAGGTAAAGGGGCGAGTTGTGTTTCCTTCAGATTATTCAGTTTTATCTTCTCCAGTTTTCACTCTTTCTCTGTGCTCCTCTGCCGGTTGTGCAGGCTAGGGTTGGGATCTTGCTCTTCACCACTGGCAGAACAGAGGTTAAGTTTCTCTGGGTTCTCCTGCAGATTGAGAGCATCCCCACAGCCTCAAGTGAGAGATTTCTCTCTCTAGGCTTCCATGCAGGTTGGGTATCTGCCTATCCACCCACAGGCTGCAAGGCAAGGCTTGTCTCTGCATTTCCTAAAAGGTTGGACTCCTCGCCACCATTCCAAGAAGGGTAGGATCTGAGCTCTCTCTGGTCTTAACACAGGCAGCAATAGCATCATCCCCTTTCTATTCCCCCTCCTCTTCATACGTATATAAAAGAGACCACACCAAAATTGGAATTAAAGGCTACAATTTATTTGGTTAAAAGAACCCAAGCCTTAACAGCAGACAATAATCTGCACACCTTCACCATCAGCCCCCACCTCCTTGATCTTCTGGTGTCTGGGTGAGCACCTGCCATAGCCCCAGCAATTGCTTCTTCAACCACTGTGGTTTCAGATGCCTTCCGGTGGCTGCCTGCCAATCATAAGTTGCCCGCCCCCTCCCCCCAACACACATACCCCCCCAACCCCCATATGTGTTTTTATGCCAACTCCTCACTTCATCCACACCCAGTGTGCCTATCACCCCAAGTAATGCCTCCTCCTTTACCTGTTCCTTAACTGCAACTCCACACAAAACTCGTAGGCTCAGGTCTCCACCACATGTGAGGGTCCAGTTACTTGTCCATTACTCTCCCATCAATAATAAGGTGGTCTTAACCATACCACCATACTCCCTCCAGGACCTTTTAGAATCATTGTTCATTAAACATGGAACACTGCAACACAATAATCATAGAGAATAAACATCTCACTATCTGCTTCACCTATAGAGACCCCAATGGTTCCACTGATGAACTCTCCACTATCCTAGAAACAGTGTGTGCCACAAATTCCCCCTAGAAGCCACTGGTTGTACTGGGAGACTTCAATCTTAATTCAATACCAAACAAGGAGGCAGACAACTTCCTCAGAGCCATGGACACACTTCAATACACACAACTCATCACCAAACCTACTCATCACCTAGGTTCTACTCCAGACCTGATCTTCATCCCAAACCGGATCCTTTGAGACAACAACATCACAACACCCCTAATCACCCCAATACCATGGCCTGACCAACACTCCATATGGCTCAGCATGCTCTATCCTCACATAGCTACATGGGAGAATCCACAGTACCTGGGAAGAAGATTTAAATCCTTTGAAAAGGACCAATTTCTCCAAGAATTCATCCCTACCCTGGGTTAAGATTCAACTAACCTAGACACCATCATCAACCACTGGAACAAGACACTCTCTACAGCAGCAAGAGCACCAGCCAAAAAGCACAACAGACACAAAGGACAGAGAAAAAGATCAGCACCCTGGTACTCCAACGAAATAAGGGAATACTTTGGAATATTGAACAGAACTGGAGAAAAAAACAAGACCCAGACCACCAAACGGCTATACCAGGAGAAGCAACAGGACTATAACAACCTAATCAACTGACATAAACAAGAATACCACACCAACCTCATTCTAAAATCAACCAACAAACCAAGAGAACTTTTTGAAATAGTCCACATCCTCACAAAAGAACCAACCCACAGGAGAAGTCGCAATACACCCCCAAATCTTCGCAAATTTCCTAATCTCTAGCCATAATGTCCTGCAGATAGACAATCCACAAGACAGCACCTCTACCCTTGAAACCATGCCTCCCAAACACTCATGGGATGAATTCAGCATACCAACTGTAGACCAAGTCATACGCACAATCTCTGCCTTAAACACCAGCATTGCACCAACTGATCCCTGTCCAGTACCATGGATAAAGTCAGCAAAGGCAGAACTCAGCGAATTCATCTACATGATTGTACACGCATCCCTAACACAGGATTACATGCCCCTGTCCCTCAAATTAGCAACTATCCACCCAGTCCCTAAACTTTCCTCATCACCCAGAGATGACCCAGCAACATACTGCCCAATCTCCAGCCTACCATTCCTCGCCAAAATAATGGAGAAGACAGTATACCAGCAGGTACAGGACCATGTGGACATGCAAGCCCCCTAGACCCCCACCAACATGAGTTCCGAGCTAGCCTCAGCATTGAAACCTTACTTATAATGCTCCTCGGCAACCTCATCAGAGGAATTGACAACCTGAAAATGGTCTTCCTGCTCATCTTTGTCAACATATCTGCAGCATTCAACACAAAGACTCAGTGACACTAGCCTGCATAGCACCACTCTCAACTAGTTTAACTCCTATCTCAGCAACAGGCAACAGGTCAAGGTTGGCGCAACCACGTCCTCCCTTTCCCCTCTTCCCAAGGGGTACCACAAGACTAATCATTATCCACCCTACTTTTCAACCTCTACATTCAGCCTATCTGTGACGTCATCAAGAAAAACATCAATATGCATTGTACACCGATGACATGATGATTTACACCTCCATCAATTTTGAAAGCCCAGACTACACAACAATAACTACCTGTCTACAAGACATGACTGAATGGCTCTCTAACAACAACCACAACAAGACTGAAGCACTCTTCATCACATGCAACAGCTCCTTTACCCCCCCCCCCTAATTCATCCCTCTGCTTAACATGACCATTAAGAATGAAGTGAAATACCTTGGTGTCATCTTGGACTGTAACTTGAACTTCCAATCTCACATCAAGAGGACCGCCAGGAGTGTATACCACAAGATAACCATCATAAGAAGGCTCAGACCCCTCCATAACCTAGACCACTTCTGGACAATGTACCAAGCCATCATTGCTATACCATGGCCTATCGAAACAAACAATTTGACCCCTACAGATGGCACAAAACACTGCTGCTCGCATCATTACTGGTTCAACAAAAAACGAACATGCCACTCCCCTACTGAGTCAATTGCACTAGCTCCCGATTGCCTCCTGCATCAGATTCAAAATGGCTCTTAATATATTCAAGATCCAGCAAAACGTATCCCCAAACATACTCACGAGCCTAATCAACACCAACACAAGCACTAGACCCAGAAGACGTAACAGAATGGACACTATCATAACTCCTAGCACTTATACCAAAACTACCCAGTCCACATCCTCAAGGGCCCTGTCCCTTGCAGCACCTGCCCTCTGGAACTCCCTTCCAGATTACCTGAGAGTCACTGCTCATGCCAAGGATTTCAGGAAGAAGCTGAAAACCTTCCTCTTCAGAGATCACTTCAGAGCCAACACCTAATGCATAGCACCCTCCTCCCCTCCGCGGACTCCACAATCAATCCCCCTCCTCCACAACACTCACCCTCCCCAATCTCATTACACTTCCTTGTACATACTGTATATATTCCTCTATGTAAATAAGTTACTACTAAGCACCTCCCGCATGTCTCGCGTCTTACTATGCAATGAGTTTGAATTGCCATGTAATGTAGTTGAGTTGCCATGTAAACTGCTTTGATTATAGAAGGCGGTATAGAAAACTTGTTAAATAAATAAAATAATTAAATCAATCACAATCTCCAATACGTGTGCTCTGTCTGCCCTATGGAATCTTATGTCTTTTGTTTGACTCCATCATGACTGACCCTAAACTCTCCCCTTTTGGCCACTATCCATTTACCCATCGGTTTACTAATGTTATGCATGCCCCTTCTTCCACAGCTATTCACCCTTAAACTTGGGCCTAGCCATACTATCCATCCATCACCCACCTAGTACTTGGGTACACCCTGTCAGCTGACTTGTCTTTCCCTGCCATTTCCAAAAAACCTCTTGCATGTCTTCTTCCCCCAAGTCATTCCTATTTAGAAGCATGATTCTCACTTCAGTAGCACCCCTCTCCCACAGCTGCTGTCTGATCAGCCCCCTGAGTTGATCCCACAGCAAGCCGTGGACTCCCAGGCAATGTAACATAGCTCCTGTTTGCACCAATCCCAGGTGTGGGCCACAAGGCTGGGTAAGCGCTCTCCTGTATACCCAATGTATGCCAGAGTGGCCCATGACCCAGACACATCTCCTCTTGCTCCCCCACTGGCACTCCCTGCAAAGTAAAATAAGAGGTTTTATTTTCAACCTGGAAAATCATTCCCAGTGTGAAAACCCAGGACTTCCACCAACCCAATCTTTGAATATCCAACCCTTCCACCCATTACCATACCTGTCGCAGCACCAATTCTGAAAGAATGTATGCCATACGTTCTGAATCCTTTTCAGTCTTGGTCATTGTTATTTCCCTGATAGTGCTGAACTGAAACCTGATAAGAGGCCTACCATTGCTATGTATGAGGGTTGCTCAGAACGTAATGCCCCACATGTTTTTTCTCAGTCCAGAATGAAGATAGAGGTGTGAAATTGAAAGGGTAGTAACTTGGAACTTCAAAGGACACGTGTGTAATTTTACAGTCGTCCGACAAATAACGAGGCGGTAGTGATCCTTCAAATGGCGTCTGTGAGTGATTGAATTCTTGGTGGAGGAGAAAGAAAGTGTGAGAAACATTCACAAACGGTTGTGTACTTTGTATGGACGTTCTGCGGTAGATAGGAGCACCGTTGGACAATGGGTGAAGAGAGTAAAGGCTTCAGGAAGTGATAAAATGGAACTGGAAGATTGGCCGCAGTCTGCGTGTCCTGCCTCAGTCACCAGTCCAGACAAGTTGCAGCGCCCTGCGATAGCTACCAGCAGGCATTAAAATACTGTAAGCTATTGAGGTGTGCCTTGCACACATCTTTGAATATCCCAAAGAGTCAATAATTGCCATTGCACTACCTCTACTGACGGAAAGCTGTACGGACAATTCCCAACTCGTGATGCGCCGATCCGCACGAATAATGTCAAGTAGTCAAGAAGGCAAAGATTCAAAAGGAGGAGGAAATAGCCAATGCAATAAAATGGGGGGATAAGACATTTTTCACATATATTAGTGAGAAGAGGAAGGGCAAAAGTGGTATTGTCAGACCCAAGGGTGCAGGGGGGGGGGAATATGTAGAAGCTGATAAGGATAAAGCGGAATTGCTTAACAAATATTTTTGTTCTGTGTTCACAGATGAAGAACCAGGAGCAGGACCTCAGAAAACACTCACAAATAAGAACAGAAGTGAGGGACATCTTGAACAATTTTCAGAAGACTGTGTTCGTGAGAAACTAGCTCAACTTAAAGTAGACAAAGCGATGGGACCGGATGGGATACACCCTAGAATACTGAGGGAACTTGGGGACGTTCTAGCAACTCCACTGACTGACCTTTTCAATGCCTCGTTGGAGTCGGGAGTGGTGCCAAAGGACTGGAGAGAGGCTCATGTGGTGCCTTTACACAAAAGTGGAAGGATGTGGTTGAAAACTACAGGCTGGTTAGTTTAACTTCGGTGGTGAGTAAATTATTGGAAACACTGCTGAAAGAGAAAATAGTGAGGTTTCTAGAGTCCAGCGGATTACAGGATCCGAGGCAGCATGGATTCACCAGAGGCAGGTCTTGTCAGACAAATCTGATTGATTTCTTTGACTGGGTGACCAGGGAGTTGGACCGAGGGAGAGCTCTAGATGTGGTGTATTTAGATTTCAGTAAAGCCTTTGACACTGTTCCTCACAGGCGACTTATAAACAAACTGAGCACCCTAGGGATGGACCCTAAAGTTACTGCTTGGTTTAGAAATTGGTTGGGTGGGAGGCGACAAAGAGTATAAGTAAATGGAGCTCACTCTGAGGAGAAGGATGTTACCAGTGGTGTGCCCCAGGGATCTGTCCTTGGTCCCATTCTTTTTAACATCTTTGTTAGTGATATAGCGGAAGGGCTGTCGGGTAAGGTTTGCCTCTTTGCAGATGATACCAAAATCTGCAATAGAGTAGACACCCAGGAAGGTGTAGATAACATGAGGAGGGATCTAGCTAAGCTTGAAGAATGGTCTAGAATTTGGCAGCTGGGATTTAATGTTAAAAATGTAAGGTCATGCATTTGGGCTGCAGCAATCCAAGGGAGCAATACAGTATAGGAGGTGAAGTACTTTTGTCCACTAAAGAAGAGCGGGACCTAGGCGTGGTTGTGTCTGATGATCTTAAAGTAGCTAAACAGGTAGAAAAGGCGACGGCAAAAGCTAGAAGGATGCTTGGGTGCATACGGAGAGGAATGGCTAGCAGAAAAAAGGAGGTGATAATGCCTCTGTATAAGTCTTTGGTGCGACCTCATTTGGAGTATGGTATGCAATTCTGGAGAACGCACCTTCAAAAGGATGTGAACAGGATGGAGTCGGTGCAGAGGGTTGCTACTAAAATGATTAATGGGCTTCATTATCAAGCATATGAGGACAGACTTAATGATCTTAATATGTACACCTTAGAGGAAAGGCGGGATAGAGGTGATATGATTGAGATGTTTAAATACCTCCGTGGCATAAATGTTCAGGGAGAGAGCCTCTTTCAATTGAAAGCAAGTTCTGCTACAAGGGGACATGGGATGAGGGTGAAGGGAGATAGATTCAGGAGTGATATGCGGAAATATTTCTTTACAGAAAGAGTAGTGGATCCATGGAATAGTCTCCCAGTGGAGGTGGTAGAGATGAGGACAGTAACTGAATTCAAAAAAGCATGGGACCAACACAGAGGATCTCTAAAGGTAAAAAGTGGACTGTTGTAGTTGTTGTTATGGAAGGACAGACTAGATAGGCCATGTGGTCAATTTTCTGTCATCATGTTTCTATGTTTCTATTAGCATTGCAATGCAAATGTAAAACCAGGTTGGCAAAAAAAAATCTCACTCCTGGAATTGAGTAACTTGGCAACTCTGTCTTCTGTAAAATAGCAAAGTTGTGGACACCAGGGATGCTTTAATACACACCCACACTTGGCTGCTTCAAGAGGCCAGGATACGCGAGACCCAATTTTTAAAAGGTATTTTCCAGATGCTGTACATAACAGAATCTACAAAGGAATTTTCAACCCTTGTCAAAACATCAAAAGGCAGATTCCATATAGGCTGGTTGTCTCCGGCAGACACGTTTAAATTGGGCACGGACGTGATTCAGTCCTAATTCCACATCCACAGGTATAGACGCACCCGTGTTTATGGTTCAGTTGGCTTGTGCACATACATATTCAGAGCGAGAGCTGCATACAGGTTCGGGTATGGGCTATAAAGTGAAGCGGAAAAACCCATCCCGGCTAATATTACGGGATGTGGTAGGTGTTGAAATGTTTTTTATGTCCACACGTTGACCGTATTCTGGACAGTTGCATGTTTCCAATCATGCCCGTCTCTGCAATATACCCGTGGACACCTCTGATGGCCACGCCTCCTTGGTTAAAACATGCATCTCCTAAGCTGCTGTTCTCACTGACAGTACTTTGCTGATGCAAACTAGACATAAATACTAATGATTAATGAATGCTGATGCAAACTAGACTATATACTAATCTTTTTCATGCCCAGAAAAGTGCTAAGTAATCTCAGTGCACTCTAATATATTATAAAAGAAGTAAATATTAACATGTTTGTCATGACATACCTTGCATCAAAAAGTACTTGGCAGTATAAAAATGCTTCAGTTATTCTTACAATGGTCATCTCTAAAAATACTCTTTAAAATGCTAAGTATGGACCCTTACCAAGTTCACAAAAACCTTAACTAACTTTGCAATTCCCGAAAGGATGCATAATATTGCTGATCTACAAGAGTATGCTCTTTTAATCACTATGGCCTTCTGGCTATCACACCTGTTTCCCACATATCTGGGTACTAGCATTTCTTCCAACAGCTCCCTACATGTGGCTACATCTGTCCCATACAATGTCCACTCTCTGTCCTGGCTTATTTCGGTCTGTATACATCTGCTATCTGTGGGGCAACTCTGTCTTCCGTCAGTATCCTTTGTGGCAATGCTCTCCTGGTCAAGCCTGTGTGGGAATGGGAGGGGGATTCCTGTGCCATCATACCAAGTCGCCGGCCTCCAGATAAGAACATAAGATATGCCATACTGGGTCAGACCAAGGTCCATCAAGCCCAGTATCCTGTTTCCAACAGTAGCCAATCTAGGTCATACGCAACTAGCAGTTTCCCCAAAAGACACAGGTTCCGCAATGTTTGTACTGGGTCAAGCATTGATATCCTGGGTCCCTTCTTAATAATGGTTTATGGACCTTTCCTCCAGGAACTTGTCCAAACCTTTTTTAAACCCAGCTACACTAACAGCCTTTACTACATCCTCCAGTAACAAATTCCAGAGTTTGATTACACGTTGAGTGAGAAAATATTTTCTTTTATTAGTCTTAAATAGTTTACCCTGTAGCTTCATTGCATGTCCCCTAGTCTTTCTATATTCTGATAACGTAAACAATCGATCTACGTTTACCCGTTCCACTCCATTCATTAATTTATAGACTTCTATCATATCTCCCCTCAGCCGTCTCTTTTCCAGGTTAAAGAGCCCTAACCTTTTTAGCCTTTCTTCATAGGAGTATCCTTCCATCCCCTTTACCATTTTGGTGGCTCTTCTCTGAACCTTTTCTAATAATGCTATATCCTTTTTAAGATACGGCGACCAGAATTGCACACAATATTCAAGGTGCAGTCTCACCATGGAACGATATAGATATATCATCATTCTCACAGCTTGCATAGATCCTGGACTTGGTAAGGATGTAGGCCTCATGGTGCAATCTAGGAAGTGCTGGCACAACATTATTCATGTCTCCCAGTGCTGTAAGGTCCAGGTAATGGCCAAGCATTCATGTCCTTCCTGAATTGCAGATCAGCAGAAATCTTTCTAAGTACTAGCCTTATTTCACGTCTCCGGCAGGAATAACGGGCACGTCTTTGGGGAAGTAGAAAAATGTATAAAGGGCTTTCCAGAATACATTATACACGTCTCCATGGCAAGCCACGCCCCCCCCCTCAGCCATGAGCTGAGATCCCCATGCAAGCACTGTGTACCGGAATATGCCTGTAGACGTTTTCACGAGATACACATCTCTCTGCACATGCAAACAACCTATTTGGGTTCTGGAATGACCCCTTAAGTCTCTAGCTTAAGAGAATGACTCCCTTTATACTCCGAGACCTTCATGTACTTGCAGCTTGCCTATTTATGACTTTCTCCATGCCCTAATTGCTACACCAAAACCACCATTTTTTGAAACCTCCCCCTCCCCCCAAACACACATACATACTGTTAAAGCCACCACTGTCACTCTTCTGACCAACCTACTATCTACCCATTGCCATAGCCAGCAGGCGATGTCCACAGAACTTGGACAATATGTCCAAAACTCTACTGCACCTGCCATAAACAATTCTCTATCCCTATGTGATACCATGCCCCCAGCAATAGTCAACTCTGTCAAATTCCTCCAAACTATCTCCGATACCTCAAGAATCTCCTGCAGCGCCTGTCACCCTTAAGTGACACATGATTCTGACGCCCTACTTCTGATAAATAAGAAATGGTTTATATAATGCCTCTCACTGTCCATGGATTCCTCATCACTATCCAATGAATGAATGTACCACAAGTTCAAAGTATGCACAAGATATGTAAGACCCCATGCACAGATACCTGTCAAAGAAATACAGACACCGGCAAGAAAATCCCAACAACCAGAAGCTCTAGGCTATACTAGGAGTAGCTATAAGGCTGATTTTATGTCTGCCATGGTTGACCATGTGGAAGGAGTGGCACAGCTAGGATATGGTACTTCAGGCCAGAGGGTCAGGGGTTCAAGTCTCACCTGGGGACAGCAATCTCAAGCCAGAGGGCCTGGGGTTTCTAGTCCTATAGGCACACCTTGGGCAAGCCACTTAACCTTCAGTTGCCTCAGGTACACATTGATTGTGAGCCCCTTTGGGGATAAGGGAATGTATCCAGTACCTGCTTGTAATACATAATGTAAACTGCTTTGACTGAAGGATACAGTGGCATAGAAAACTGGTTAAATAAATGGTCATTCTCCCCTTTTATTTATTTATATTCTCTTATATACCGTGCTATTCTGCATCAGTGTGGTTTACATTGAACAGGGCATTATAACTTGGAGATAACTATTTTACAGGGAACATGGGCTATGGAGGGTTAAATGGCTTGCCCAAGACCACAAGGAGCACCTGTGGGACTAGAAACCCCAGTCCTTCTGGCCCAAGGTTGCTGTCCTCTAGTGGGATTTGAACCCCTGACCTTCTGGCCTGAAGTACCTTGCCCCAACCACTAGGCCACTCCTCCACTCCACTTTTCTATAAACTTACTATACCACTTCCCATGTTAATACCAAAACAGTTTACTTTATAAAATTACCAGAGATATATAAGAAAGGAACTGCAATATGAATAGGTAAGAAACAAATATAGAAGAAAAGTAACATAAAACCAAAAAAGACATGGCACCACAAAGAGGTGCTAATAAGTTCAGAATGAGTCAGTAGCAGCCAGCCTCGTTACTCTTATCATCACCTGTGGGAATGACTGCCTGTGCTCAAATGGCAGGTTTGCAAATGGGCCTTCTACCCTCCGGGTCACTTACTCCTGCTAACGTTTTCTCTGCTATTTGTGCTGCTCTGACAGTAGACATAGAATCCCCTTTTTGACTTCCTCCTCATTTCCGGTCCCATTTTTTTTTTTTTTTCTGTATGAAACCTAAATCCCCTGAAAAAAACTCCCCTCAAACTTTCCCACTCCACGATCAGGATACCACATCAACTTATCCCTTGACCGTTCAGTTTTCTTGGGTGAAGAGGCTTTCACAAAACACCTATTCTCTTGCTCCTTCACGTCCTTTCTTGGGACATTTATTTGCTGGATAAGCTGCTCCCCACACCTTACCTACATGCCAATAAGCATATGGATCCGCAAGGACTCCTGCCTGTAACTTCCACCATTCCCCTTTGTGAATCCTCCCATTCTCTACGGGAACGCACCTGTGCACTTCCTGCTGTGCCTCCTGCCACTATATGACCTTCACTGGTCCTCTGCACAAACCAAAGATCAATATCTTGTATGCTCCTGTGCATGAAACCAACCTCTTCCAGCTTTTCCCTAAAGTGCTTATTAGGTTGAGCCATGCGCACTCCTCATAGTTCTTGTGAGTTGGCCAGTATGCTGTCCACAACTGCTCATAGATGCCCCTATTGGGAAGTACATAAGCCGATCTTAGGAAATACCTTAGCCAATTGAGAGAGACCAGTGTTCAATTCCCATTAGCACCCCTTGTGGCCTTGGGCAAGTCACTTAACCCTCCATTGCCTCAGAAAAGCCAAGTTATTAATGTACATTGCCAAGTTTAAGTTACAATGTAAACCGCTTTGACTGAAATGATAAAGCTGTATAAATAACCTATTAAATAATAAATATTGAACTTACAGGGTGGCCCAAAAAAGTGAGAACATCTTGTAGCATATAAGTTATTTAAAAATTCAAAAAGACAGCTGTAAACGATTGGCAAATTTTTAAAAAAATGGCAACCGGAAATTGTCAAAATAAAGACATTATATAGCTAAAAAAAGGTAAATAAGTAAACTATTTAAGCTTTTAATTTACGATGTTCTCACTTTTTTTGGGCCACCCTGTATAGTTGTCTCTTGCATTCCTCTCTGTGATTCTCTTTCTTCTTCCCTTTCTACCCATTAGCTTCCCTCCAAATATCATGTACTTTCTCTTTCTCCTCTTTATTTATCCTCACTGATTTTCACACCTCCTCCCATCATTATCAATGAAACCTGGGTTGTATGTCCCACATTATATCTTGGGCCTACCACAACCCCTGTCTTTTACTCTCTCTTGGTTCCCATCCGTAGATGATGAAGTGCTGATACCATAATCTGAAGTGGAACTATAACTCTTTTTCCTAGCTTTCTTGTCGCCCTCATCTTTGCCCTTGGCCATTTCTCACTTAGCCTTTCCTTTGCATCCTTCACGTCATCCCCTTCACACTTTCTTCTTCCACTTCTATCTTCTCTCTCCATTGCACCACCATATGGTCTGAATTTCTCCACCCTTCTGGGTACAGCTGGCGTTATGGGGTGGCAAACAGGGTAATTTCATTGGACCCCCATGCCATAGAGAGCCCTGAGTCTGCTTCAAGCTGAAGGAGGCATAGTCTGCAGGTGAGCTTTGGGGCCTCCCTTTCCAGCTTCTACCCAGGGCCCCTGCATGTCTAATACCGTCCCTTCTTCTGGGTAGTCATTCCTAGCTGGGCTATCTCCTGTGCTGCATTTGCAGAAAAGGAATCTGCTGCCTCTCTCCATAGGTCCCAAGAAGCAAGAGATTCCACACTAGTCAGTCCCCCTGGGTCTTGCAATCCTACCTCTTCTCCTGTCACCCTACTGCCCTGTGTATGATCTCCACTAACAATGCAACCCACCGTCCATCCATCCTTGTCTTGTCGGAACCCACTCCGATCCTGCTCTACACTCCTCAAGCCATAGCCTGCTACCATTCCATTCAACATTTTTTCTTCAAACTGATTAAACCCCTCCCAGGTTTTCCTTTTTTTTTATCATAATCCCCACTCAAATCCATTCCTGGCTATCCCAACCCATGCCCCTCTATGCATCTCTTGGTCCTTTCTACTGGGCTTCTGACATCTTCCTTGCTTCTATGCACTGTACCACTTCCCAACTGACTTTCACCCCTGCCTTCATGATGACGATATCCCTTCTTCTGCCCCACCGCCACCTTTGGAACTGCTATAGTTTTCTCCCTGTGGTCCCTTCCACGCGACCTGATTTGCCTTTCATTATGACCTGCTCAGAGGTTTCTTCGGAACATTATTCACTGCAAATAAGCCTTGCTGTCTCGCATCTACTAACTCATCCAGGGGAGGTAGCTTGCTGCACTGCTATGTCCTCTCTGCTTCTCTCTGCACATACTGCTATCTTTGTCACCATTTGCCTCCTCTGGCATGTTCTCCAGCTAAGGCCCTCTACCATCTAACTCTGATAGATGCACTGTTACCCAACTTCCAAGCTCGCAGGTCTCTGCAAATGTAATCTTGCTCTATGTGGGTCCCTGTGCCCCCCTAGACTCCCCTACATTCTCCAATCCCTACCCCTTACCTCAACATTCAAAAATTAGCCTCCTTGAATGATTAACCCCCTTGCCCTCCCTTCCCCACCTGTGTGCTACAGCATTGGGAGGAGCCAGCATCCCAACACCATGGTAATGCCAACTGTGGTGGACAGGCCCTGATGGCCTCTTAATTCTCCCACCACCATAAGCCAGCCATTCCATGCAAAGTAGGTCTGAACTCCCTATGCCTGCTTCCCTCCAGATCAGGGCGGGCCCAACCACCTTAGGCAAACTAGGTGGCCCCCTATGGTGGTAGTTTCTGGGGGAGGAGGGGTAGAGGCAAAGATTCTGATGGGGGGAAGGGGGCATAAGGCTTAAGGCTTGCCAAGGGCTCCAACACCTTGAACCAACAATGGCCCTGCTCTAGGTTGATATCTACCAGCAGGGCCGATTTCTCACTCTCTGGATCTCCCTGCACTCCATCTACCCAAATCAAGCCAGGTCTGAGCTTCCCCTGTTGCCACCCCTCAGGCAGACTGCGCATCTCTCTTTATTTCCCCGTCCCCTTTCATGCACTCTTAGGTACAGCAGGTCAGAGAGTTCCCTCCCAGGCTGGGCATCTCCCAGGACAGGCCTCTCTTCCTCTCTCCTCCATGCAACCGAAGCAGGGCAGGTCTGAGCTCCCTCCCCCCCTCCTCCTCCTGCAGGCTGGGCATCTCCCAGCAGGGCAGGGCTCTCCCCGGGTGCCAGGGCCGGTGCGTCATTGCGCTCGGGAGGCGGTGGGAGTGGGAAGTGGGGGCGGAGGCGGTGCGCATGAACCGGCTTTTTTAGACACAAAGAAGAAGCTGCGGCAGCGAGTCCCAGCCCGGCTCAGCCCGCGATCGCTGCTCGGGGGACACAGCAGCAGCAGCAGCATGTCTGCCTTCGCCTGCCTGGATTACTTCGCCGCCGAGTGCCTGGTGTCCATCTCCAGCGGCGCCGTGGTGCACGGCCCCTCCCGTAGCCGGCCGCCACCGCAGCCCCCCGTCCCGGAGCCCGAGGGCAGCGAGGATCGCGAGGTGCGGGACACGCTCACCGGGGGCACCAACCTGCTGGCCGTGGCCAACATCCTGACCGACCTGGGCAAGTTCCGCCCCATGTCCGCCCACTCGGAGAGCAGCAACTCGTCCTCGGCCGGCGACCTCGAGAGCGGCTACACCACGCTGTCCGACGGCACGGCCAGCACCCCGGGCCAGACTCCGGCCACCACCCCCACGCCCGGCCACGCCGCGCTGCTCCGCCCTCAGCCGTCCCTGCCGGGCAAGCGGCACCAGTGCCACTTCCAGGGCTGCGACAAAGTCTACGGCAAGTCGTCGCATCTGAAGGCGCACATGCGGACCCACACAGGTACTGGGGCACCCTCGGATGTGCGGGCACCGCTGCTGCTCCCCTTCCCTCCACGCTTTAGTGAGTCAGTTACTCTGGGCTTTAAGCCTGCCCACTTCTGCCTCCCCTCCCAGCTCCAGCCCTGCTGCCTGCTGCAGTTCCCTCTCTTTCGTGATGCTCCTCGGTGTTTTCTCTCTTCTGTATCTCCCCCCCCATCCTCTTTCCTTTCTAACCGTGGGCATATAAAGCAGCTTCGCCCCCACCTTGGGGCGTCCAGACTAAGGATCCTTGCTAAATATTAGAAGGAAACAAAGATGACAAATTGTGGCCAAGCGGAGTTGTCCTTTTTCTTAGAGGGCAGGGTTGTTTTGTGATTACTTCATCTGGCGGGTGTTCTCTAGGAGGTGGGGTCGGGTTGAGGGTTTTTTTTTCGTCTCCCAGAGCAAGAGGGGCGCTGGTTCTGGTGCATGTAGAAACCTCCACGAAGGGATAAGGTGAACGTATCCGTTTGTGAATACGAGCAACTTTGCAGGAATCCCGGGGGAAAGACCCTGACTCTTTTTTCTTTGCCACGGTTGACTTGGCAGCTAATTGCCTATAGAAAGAGCAGGTCTGCACGCAGGCCCCCACCCCCTCCCACCGTTACTTTTGCTCTGTTGGCGAAGGGTCGTGGGGTGGGGGAGAGGATAAGGTGGGGTGGCAGTGCCACGAAGGGGGTGGGCGTGGCAGGAGAAGAGAACTCGTGGCACGTTATGAACGAGACCTTCGTGTGAAAAACGTGCTCCTTTGAACAATTTGGAAGCAGTTGCGCTTATGATCGATCGATCGATCGCATGCTTAAAGATGAAACAACAATTTTTTTTTTGGGGGGGGGGGGGTAGAAAGCTTTGCTGAGAGCCAGAGATCAGGCGTGACACATGGAGATGAATTCTGTGAAATCCAAGGGGTTTCTTTTTTTTCCTGGAAAACAGAATTGACTCGGTTGCTGTGGGAGAGGGGAGGAGTTGAAGAGTTATAAAGGAAGAGAGAAAAAACCCCCGCATGTGTGTGTTTGGGGAGGTGAGGTCACGTCCTAGCCCGGGTCGGAGTCTTGCAAAAAGGGCCAGTGTCTGAAAGCCTCGCTCCTATTATGATCGGGCGGGGGGAGGGGTGCGTGCGGACATTTCCCGGGAGTTCTTTCCAAGAACTAGTGAATGGGAGCGGGGGAGGGGTGTGCGTGTGTACGCGCGGCTTAGGGTTTAAAATAACTCCACGGGGGCGGTGTTGAAGATCAGTTTTTTCCCCTTGATTTAGTAAGTTTGAGAAGGAAACCAGGAGTGGAGGGATCAGCCTTTTTTCTGCACCATGCATGTAGCCAGGCTTCCTTGAATACCTGTTAGTTATGTGCTGCTCTGTTCCCATGCTCACTCCTCCCCCAACCTCCTAGCCTTAGTCATGTGTGACCACAAAGCTCCATATTATGAGGGGCTGGATTTTTTTTTTTTTTTTTTTTAAAGCTAAGCACCATCCAGAGATTGCATCCCTCAGGAACCAGCAAACTGAAGGTGTTGCATGGGGTTCAAAAGCAATGCAGGCACTCCTTACAGTGGTTGGATGGTTGGAGGTCCTCATCCAGGAATTAAAGTGGGCTATCCATTTCACATGTCTGGGTGCAACTCTGGGTCACTGGGGAAAGAGCTGACCTGAGCTTTTTTATTGTTTTGTTTTAAAAGAAAGTGTGTAATTTTGCATCATTTTAGGAAGAATTCCCTTTTAGGCCCATGTGGTTATTTAAACATTTCAGCTCTTTGGTCAATTTGGCCTCTGTTTTCCTTGTGATATTGTTTGTACGGCTGTGTAAGCCAAATACTTCCTGTATGCATCAGGATAGGACTAGCCGGACTGGAATGGTTCTGAAGCCCCATGCACTGTTGCCAGAAGTCTTTGAGAAATATGGGACTGGAAGGCAGGGCCAATGTGAGGAATATTGAGTGTGTACGGGGTGTGGGCAGGGGTACAAGAACGAGGGTTCCCCTAGGGCGCCTAATATTCTTGCTTTGCCCCTGATTGCTAGAAGACGAGGTCAAGACAGATAAACTGGGATTAAGAGGGAGGAGTGGCCTAGTGGTTGGGGCAAGTTATCGAAGGTCAGGGGTTCAAAACCCACTAGAGGACAGCAACCTTGGGCCCGTAGGACTGGGGTTTCTAGTCCCACAGGTGCTCCTTGTGGTCTTGGGCAAGCCACTTAACCCTCCATTGCCCATGTTCCCTGTAAAATAGTCATCTCCAAGTTATAATGCCCTGTTCAATGTAATTTCAGTTTGTTCAGTGTAAACCACATTGATATCATGAAAGGCGGTATATAAGAAATGTTAAACAAATAAATAGTTTAAACAAATTCCTGAAGGAAATGTTCATTAACTTTGGAACTAACAGGAATGGATCTGTACTTGAACTGAATTGGTGTCTGTTGTACAGTGAATGCTGGGTTTGATGGACCTTTAGTCCGATCCAGTGTGGCACCCCTGTTGTTATGTAGAGTGTACATAGCAAAATACATTTTTTTTAAAATGTGAAAAACCCACCCAGTTTAATTTCTCTTAAAGCTTAAATGCACTTACGAAGACATTTGAGTCATTCAAAAAATCTCTTTTGATATCTGTCTATATGTATCTCAAGAACTTAGCACTATAATCCAGTAAAATGTTTTTTTTTTTAAATATAATACATATTTCATCATTTCCATAGGAAAATCAAACTACCTCCTTTTCTGTTGTTAGATGTTTTCATCAAACTGTACATATTAACCAGCAATAAAGTAACCAAAATTCTTAGATCCACTGAACTGCCTGCCACAAGCCCACCAAAATAAGGAGAGAAAAACAAACCACTATAAACAAGAAATACAAAGTATATATAACCTCATATTTAGAAACAGAGAAAAATGATGACTGAAAAAGACCACATGGCCTATCTAGTCTGTCCTTCCATATGCACTCCAAGCCTCTAGAAGTGATATATTAAAGGCCTTTCTTTTCTTTGTTTTTTTTTTATCCTGTTTCAGTGTGTGTGTGTTATGTGCACGCCCATAATATTAGTGTTCAGTATCTTCTCCACGCTAGATTTTCAGGAAGTAAGGGGGGGGGGGGCATAGGGATTCTGTCAGGAAATGATCTTTTTTGTTTTAGGATCCGTGCATAATTGCGAACATGCGTGCAAATCCTGGAAAATAGGCTCTATTACTTCTGAGTGGAACTTGCTTCCCCATACAGATGTTTTCTTTTGATTCTTTTTTTTCAGGTATAAATGTAGTAAGATCTGTTGTGTGTAGGCGGAGGAAACTGTGCTGCCTTCTACAAAAGGCTAGTAAAGGTCATTGGTTTGAAGGATGAGCTAAGTAAATTACTTTAAGGGCTGGATTCATCAAGGTTTTTAAACATAGAATATGCAGAGAATGGAAGAAGAACAATCTTGAGTGAATAAGGGTCCCACCAGTTTATTTCAAGAGCAGTGTATTCGTAGGAGTGCAGCCATTCTCACTGGGGTGCTTCTGAAAAAAAAATCTATGCTGCCTGGGGAGATCTGCTTCCTTCAAGGACTGCAAGTAATTCCTCAGTTTCTATTGAATCGTTTACTAGTAAATGTGAACTACATTTTGAAAAGGGACCCAGCAAGTGGTCAAAACATTAAAGCTTGTTTTGTTTCAAAATATAAAACGTTTACATAGTTAACTGTACTTAACCATCAACAGCAGTTGGACACAACATGAGCAACATGTTACCACTAATTAAAAAAAAAACCTCAGTCACTGTTTTCTAACATCAAACTGTACAATTAAGAATTTGGAAATATTAAGCTTATGCAGTTGCTTAAATGTATACATTGCTCATGTGCACTAGTCAAGATGCATAACCAAATCCGGTTAAAACAGACACTCCGTTGAGCTGTAAGGTAACACATTTTAATAATATCAAGCATAGAGAAAAGCTAATGTACTTAATGGTAATTTAGATGGGATATCAGTGACCTCAAAAAATTGGAGTAAAAGATTTATCAAAATTGCTCAAATTCACTCACTGGGTAGCAAACCATCTTGCTCCAAAGATGGTGTAGGATGTTTCTGAACTATTACTCTGTGTATACAGCTCTGTAGGATCCTGTTTGGATAAAAAGCCAAGTTATTCACACAGGCCACAGTATACAGCTCATTTTTTTCCAGCAGAATTCCTTGAGGTAAGAATTAACCTTGAAATGGGCCTATCAAATTTTGGTTCTTATGGGTGCAAATGGGCTTGGTTTCAGGATTTCTATAAGGCTTAATTCTGAGATTTGCATGGGGAATCGTTTGTGGTTAATTTGCATGCTTTACTGAAAACCAGCCCTGCTTTCAGCCCTCAAGGACTGCAGTTTGGCGGCACTCCTCTGTTTTAAATCATGTAAGTTCTCCCTCAGAGAGTTCATAATTGCTTCTCAGTGTGTGTTACTTGAATCACCTCTAACCTTCTTTCTGGAGGTCTATCTCCATTAATAATCATCCTTACCCCTCAAAAAATTTGTCAGAGAATGATCAATCAAGAGAAGCAACTAGGTCTATCCCTAATAAATATTCACTAAAAAATCTTCTGTGACAGGATCCGTCCAGAAGTGTAAAAAGAAAGTGAGGCCTGAGGTCACAGCTTTAGGTCCCTAGTGTAGTGTTTCCCCAACACCGACCTGATTAGTCACTATTGCCAGATACTCAATTCTAGACCACCACCCATGAGCTCTGCTTTCCGCACCTTGCAACAAGACGGGCAGGAACTCCTTTTGGAGCATAAGAGTAGTTATACATGCCTTTCTCATCCCTAGATATAGCATGAGCCCAGAGTATGAGTGTGTGTGTGGCAGGGGGGCGCGCACACACTGCATGCTACACTTTCCAGTCCCCCTCCTCTCCCCCCCCCCCCGAGTCTCTTCTTTTTAAGTCCTTCCATTGTTTCCCTAGCTTTCTTTTGGCTATATGAGTCCTCTCCCATGTTAATACTGCCTGCTTTGTGGGGGCTGGTGTGCTGTACAACATTAAAAAAAATTGTAGCTGTGCCTTGGGTTTCGAAATCTAGAAATACTCACACTAGTGGCCTATATCAGAGTTGCCAAGTTACGTGGTTCCAGGAGTGAGACTTGAAGCCAGTCCTGGATTTCTGACCATCTCATTCTGATGTATTATGGAACCTGCAGCACTGATTCCAATGGGTAAAGTCAGGGCGTACAAATACCATACTGCATTGCTAAGCAAATTTAAAACCTGAAGTGGTCAAAGACCGCACTTCTGGAACTGGGCAACTTGGCAGCTCTGCTCTATGGTTCAGTATCAGGCACATACTGTAGATTAACGCAGGGTTTCCTCAAAGCTGACCTGACCCCTTTGCTAGTCAGGTCTGCAGCATTTGCATAAGCAGAGTTGCCAAGTTACCCAGCACCAGGTGTGAGATGTTTTGCCAGTTCTATTTTTAAATTTGCATTACATTGCAATATGGTATTTGTAGTTCCTGATTTTACCCATTGGAATCAGTGCTGCAGGTCCCATAATGCATCAGAATGAGCTTGCCAGAAATCCAGGACTGGCTTAAAAATCTCACTTCTGGAACTGGGTAACTTGGCAAACCCTGCATGAAATAAGTCTGCATGTGAATTTCTCATGCATACTCATTAGGGATTTCCTTGATAAAAACCAAAACAAAAACTGGAAGCACAGGTTTGGGAAGCCCTGAATTAGAACAAAAGCTAGAATATAACTGCAGGGAATAAAATGGTTGCAGTTGCTTACTCTGTTGTCTTTTGCTAAGATTATCTGGATTCCGATTCATCTGATCCCCTGGAAAAGAAGCTTTCCCACCTTCCATAACATTTCAGCACACTGTGTTCTGTAGTTGCCACATGATCTGATTTTGTTCCTCTCAAGCAGGGTTTTTTTTGTTTGTTTTTTTGCAGTGGGTTATGGGAGAAAGAGGACAAACAGGTGTGAAAAGAGACCAGACCATATTTATTCTGTGATGGAGGCATAAGAGGAGCTTGTGCTGACATGTTAACTGTAAATATAGCCCTGGACCTTAAAGTAGTGTTGACTGCTCTGAAGGGTACAAAGGACTACGGTTCCCAGCAGTTTTTGCAGTGGGCCCATGTTTAGTCTTTCCATTGCACCCTTTAGTCTTACATAGCTGCAGAATGATTTTAAAGCAATGGTCCTGTGTGTGTGTGTGTGTGTGTTTTTAAATGTTTATGTTTATGTTTATTTAGAATTTGATATACCGCTCAGGCCAGAGGCATTAGAGCGGTTTACAATGCAATATCATTCAAGGAAATAGGAAAAGAACGCCATTTATATGATAGGACAGAATAGAGGACAGAGACAGTCAGACAGAAAAGAAAGGGAGAGGAGCAAGGAACAGCGAGTTACCACAAAATAGACGCAAGGTCGACCCAGTCCATGTCTTTGGATCAACTCACAGCCACAGATGCCACGGCCCTACGCCTAAGGGCCACGCCAAAGGGCCCTCTGGTGAGGCCCTCAGGCGCGGGCGCGCCTCAGAAGCGACGGTTTTTATGCCGAAGGTAGGGGTTGCTGATAGGCATGCAGGGGAAGCGAGGAGGAGCTCCTGCTCACTCCCTCCGAAGATGGCTGCTCCCGTTCTCTTGGCGCGCCTCAGAAGCGGCGGTTTTTATGCCGAAGGTAGGGACTGCTGATAGGCATGCAGGGGAAGCGAGGAGGAGCTCCTGCTCACTCCCTCCGAAGATGGCTGCTCCCGTTCTCTTGGCGCGCCTCAGAAGCGGCGGTTTTTATGAAATAAGTCACGCCACAAGGACTTAGTCATTTTTTGTTTTGGCCATGGATGTTTCAGCATTACCTGAGGCGGCATTTGACAGAGTTAATTTAAGGATATGTGATTTAAAATTTCAGTAGCAAGGATGTCACTAACTAGTGTTATTCACACTTTGGAGGATAATTTTAAAATACGAGTAACACATGATAGATTATCCTGGATTTCTTTTTTTTTCAAACTGTGCTAGTGTGTGTGTGTGCAATTTTTTCTTGGCTGCCTACCAGTTTTTCTTAGCTGAACCTGAGCATGTATTTCTACTGTAGTACTTTACCTGAAAGACAGGACTAACGTAACCTCCTACCAATGTACCATTGCAACCGAGTGATGTCACAGGTGCAGGCCTCTTTGGAGTCCGTTAGATTGTTCTGATAGAGTGTGTGCTAGTAGTGAATGTGTAGAGTTCTGATCAGGTTGTATAAAATGCATCACTGACTTCCTCAACAGAGTTGAGTCCAGTGAGCTGGCAGCGTCACTCATTTCAAAGACAGGCCACATTGGGACAAAAACTGTATTGTAAGTGAGCCAACTGAGGACGAGTCTGTCCTCTTCATATGTGACCAATTTGGGCAGTCCCAGTAGGTTATATACGTATACATTTTGCATATTGATGTTCTTTGTTTTACCTTTGTGTGTCAAGTTCATTTTTGAGGGAGAGCGAGCGTGCAGGAGAAGAAATGGTGTTTGAGAAATGAGGGAGGGGGAGGGGGCAACGAAAAGGACATTTTGTTTCCTTACCGTCTTGTCTCTTGGATGCCCTGGTACTGGTGGCATCAGAGTGCAGGGCAATGACAACTCTGATGGCACTGGTGAGTGGGACTCGCCTGGTTTAATTTTTTCCCATCTCAGCAGGAATAGAGCAGGACCACAAGGCTGACAGTGACTAGATGCAAACCCGCAAGTGCTGCCGCTGTCAAGCTTTAAACTGCAAGGGGGACCTGGTAAATTAGAAAAAGTACAGAGAAGAGCAACCAAAATGATAAAGGGGATGAAAGGATATTTATTTATTTAACTAGGATACGCCTAGAGGATAGGCTTAAAGGGTTAGGGCTCTTCAGCTTGGAAAAGAGATGGCTGAGAGGAGATATGGTGCATAAGATAATGAGTGAAGTGGAACAGGTAAACGTAGATCAATTGATTGTTTACACCTTCTAGAAGTAGTAAGACTACGGGGCATACCATGAAGCTACAATGTATCTCATTTAAGACTAATTAGAGAAAGTATTTTTTTCACTCAATGCATTATCAAACTCTGAAATTTGTTGCCAGGGGATGTAATAAAAGTTGGTAGTGTAACCAAGTTTAAATGAGCTTTGGACAAGTTCCCGGAGGAAAAGTCATAAACCATTATTGAAGTGGCCTGGGGAAATCCACTTTCGCTCTGGGATAAGCAGCATAGAATCTGTCTACCTTTTGGGAACCTGACAGATATTTGTGACTGTTGGAAACAGGATACTGGTCTGACCCAGTCTGGCAGATCTTATGGTTTAAGCAGTGGGAGCTGCTCTGCGCTTCACCTGTTGCTGTTTGTGGCTGCAGGGAGTCCCAGTGAGCAACAGCGTAAGCTCCAGCAGGCAGGCAGGAGGCTGAAAGTAAAGCTGGGTAGTGGTTCCACTGTGAACCACTGTCCTGGAAAGGCGGCTGGTAGTGGAGCAAGGTTGCAAGAAGTGGTAGGAAGCATTTTGCCTAGCTCTTTCCACGTATGTGAAAGTCAGCTGGAGGGGGTGGTGAGGATTTTAAGATCATCAGCAAACCTGGAAATAAGGTGCTGTGTCACCTTAATGCATGGATTCGATGACATAGTTGCAGGGTGAAATGAGGGCAGGGAACTGAATTATGTGTTGGATGATGAGAGCTAGCCTGACATTCTGTTGTAAGCTAGGAGGGCATTAGCCTGAGGGTCTGTCCAAAAATCCAGGGTGTTATTGCAGTAGCACAGGCTGTGCTTTTTCTGCTTATAAATAGTCTCTGTGCAAATAATGCAGATTTTACAGTGCAAGAGAGCAGCTTGTCCCAGTCTCTGTTGTCTACATTGTTAGTCCCATCTGCTGCTTGAAATTATTTCAAATAGGTGAATAAACCATCAGTATACTTTGGACTAGATTTATTGAAATATGCTACTGTGTCAGCATACATTAACACCATTCCCACAGTCTACTTGTACAGTACATAGGACTTGTGGTAAATAAATGTGTTGATGAATGGTAATACATGTTACTGCATAAGGGCTAGATTTACTAAAGCGTGTTAAATGTTTTATTCCATAGCGTCCTGCTAGATGAGTCCAGGCAAGTGGGTTGTGTTCCCCTACCAGTAGCTTGGTGGAGACAAAGAACCAATGAAAAGCTCAGGTTTCAATGACACCACTCCTATGCCTCTATTCCCCTCAGCCACCAGAGGTGCCTTCAGTATTTCTTTGTCTCCAGCAGATGGTGGATGGATTTTCTCTTCTCTGTAGAAAATCTGAGGATTGAGAGGAAAAAAGATTGATTAAACACATTTGAATGACTGCTTTAAGTACAGAAAGGTGATTCTCTCACTTAAGCGTGATGTGGGAGACTCCAATAGATTGCGGTGTTTTCGGTAGCCATAGGAGGAGGGAAAATTGGTTCAGCTCCACATTCTTATCAGGATAAGAGCCAGTTGAGCAGCCACAAATCAGAAATATTTGGAAGGATCTGGAAGAGTGCAGCAGCCTTAGACAATCTCAGCGCCCCCTCCCTCCTCTTCTGTTGCCCCTGCTCTCTTACAAAGATCGCAGAAGGCTCTTGGAGGGATCTGCCTGCCTGCCTGCTAGCCAACAGTTTCAGGAATTGTTTGACCTGTGGCAAGCGAGCTGCCTTGTCCTCTGATTTTGGACTCTGCTTTTCCTGCATGGCAGCTTCTGAGTCGTCCATTGTGGACCTGCTTTCCCTCTCTCAGCCAGGGGATGCTGTTAGTCTGATCTTGCCTGCCTCAAGGCGGGAGGTGTCGGATGGTGCTATGGGTTAGAATATTCAACCGGCCGGGGGTTCCAATGACCGTGTTGTGAGCCGCTCATTGTCCTCTATGGGGTCGGTGGCGGCTGTACCCCTGATGTTGGGGCATCTTATCCGAGAAGAGAGCTTCTGGACTCCGGATTGGCTTCCCCAGAGTTCTTTTTCCTTTTTGCAACAGGCCCGGTCCTTCTAGCATACAAATTCAGACCCTGCAGTCTCTGAGTGCCTCCAGGCACAGTCTCTATTGCAGGGCAAGCTGAATGTGGAAGCCCTGTTCAATTACCTTTGGCTAAGTGTCCCCAGCGAGGGGTGCCCCTGGAGCTGAGGAACAACTGGGAGCTGTCCGAGATGTTGACTATGATTCAGATGGTTCGGTACTGGACTGATGTGGATGAGGAAATGCTCTTGTCTTCAGAAGATTGTGCAGAGCCTGGTGTGATCTGCTTATTCCGGAAGGAGGAGCTGGCGGCGTTGATTGCCAGGGTCTCACCTCCCTTGAACTTGGCGGATTCTTCCAGCATGGAGCAGGAACCAAAGGTGCCCCGCTTCTTCAAGGGGTGTGGAAATCCACTACTGTCTTCTCATTCCCAGATCTAGTCAGAATGGTACTCTCCCGACTCCCTACCTAAAGGGTTAAGGGTGTGTAAGAAGATCTACGCTCTCCTGGAGGAGGCGTCAAGTGGTTTGGCATTCCTAAGGTAGATGCGCAGGTCACGGTGGTTCTAGGTAGACCATCATTCCCGTGGAAGGCAGGTTGACCTTAGATTTTCTGGACTGTAAAGTGGATTCCCTGCTGAGAAGCTAGTTTGCCATGGCAGCAGCTATTCTGCAGCTGGTGGTATGTACCAACCTGATGTCTCGAGTCCTGATCCAGTGGATTCAGTCTCTTCCGCTGGGTGATACTACCCCTCTTTTGGAGTCTGCTACGACCTTCCTTTCTGATGTCATGTATGATTTGGTATGTTTGGCCAGGGATGGCTCCCTGATGATGGTGTCATGGCTTTGGATTTGGTTCTGGCACTATGCAGTAGACTCATCCTCCAAAGCCCCATTGGCTCAGCTAGTCTAAGGGGAAGTTTCTGTTTGGATTTGGAGATGCTGGTGAAGGTCCTGGGTGAGACGAGATCTTACAGCCTTCTGGAAGACAGGTCCAAGGGGCCTGTGAAGCGGGCTGGTGCCTCTTTCTCGTCAGCCTGTGCCCTTCCATCAATGGTGCGCTGGCCAGATTCCAGGGGGTCTCGGGGCTCTCATCATCACCAACCTTGAAAACCTTTCTTCCCCTCTGCTTCATGGCTTCAGGCTCATTCTCAGTCCTTTTGTGGAGCAAGTGGGCAATGGATTCAGTCCCCTTCAGAGGAGGTCCCTCCCGGGCTGCACAGTGAAGGTTTGGAGGCCCATTCCCTGGTTCTTGTGGTTGGAGGCAGACTTTGCCTTTTCTTTCAGGAATGGGCCCATGTTACCAAGAATCACTGGTAACACCATTCAGTTTGTCTATGTCCTGGAATGCAGAGAGCTGATTCCATATGCTTTTGTCATTTTCCCTTGTGGGTCTGCAGTCAAAAGTGCTGCTGTGTGGACCACCTTGGACAAGTTGCTATGCCTAAAGGTGGTGGTGCCTGTCCCCAGGATGAATGGGGCAAGGGCAGATACTCCATCTGTTTCATAGTGTCAAGAAAAGGACTGTTCTTTCCAGCCTATTCTGGACCTCAAGGGGGGTCAATGAGCACTTATATGTCCTGCACTCCGTGATTCAAGCAGTACATTGAGGGGAGTTCTTGGCTTCTCTTGATCTAGCCGAGGCATATTTTCATATCCCGATCCAGACGGATCAGCAGAAGAATCTGTGTTTTGCCATGCTTGGCTCTCACTGTTGGTTCACCGCCCTCCCTTTTGTGCTATCCACCGCCCCAAGGATGTTCTCCAAGGTCATGGTGTTGGTGATGGCTGCAGCGCCAAGGGATCTGTGTCCATCTCTATATGGACAACTGGTTCATCCAAGCCTGTTCCCTTTCAGAAATGTCTCAGGTGATGTCCCAAGTGGTTTCCTTTTTGGAAAGCCTCGGCTGGGTGATCAATCAGGGAAAGGGCTAGCTTTTGCCTTCCTAGTCCCTGGAGTTTCTAGGAGCATGTTTCAACACTCGAGTGGGCAGAGCTTTCCTGCCAGAGGAGAAAATCGAAAGACTGTTGGATTGCCTTTCACTGTTCTGTGTGTAACATGCCCCCAGAATCTGGTATTATCTTCAGCTCCTCGGATTGATGGTAGCGACCATAGAGATGGTGCCATAGGTACATGCTCACATGTGCCCGCTTCAGCGGTCCTTGTTAACTCAGTGGTCTCCGAGTTCTCAGGAGTTTGAGCGCAGGCTTCCGCTCCCATTGATGGTGAAGGCCAGCTTGTGGTGGCGACAGCAGCCCTGTCATCTGAAGAAGGGCATACTGCTGGATGATTTCTCCTGGATCCTGCTGACAACAGATGCCAGTCTCAGGCTGAGGAGCCCATTGCCAAGACCATATGGTTCCAGGCCGTGGAACTGCAGGGAAGCGGTGTGGCCCATCAACCGCCTTAATGTGAGGGCCATCAGGTTGCTCTTCTGCGTTTCCGGCCCCTGGTTAAGGGCCAGATGGTTTGAGTGGTTTCAGACAACGCTATGGCGGTGACTTATGTCAGTTGGCAAGGTGGCAGAAGGAACGCCGGGTAGCTCTGGAGATGGCTGTCCTATTTGTCTGAGCAGAGAAGAACCTCCTAGCTTTGTCAGCCCAGCACATTACCTGGATGGACAGTGTGGAAGCGGACTTCCTCAGCCAGCACTCTGTGGATCCTGGAGAGTGGGATTTGAGTCAGGAAGCATTTCAGCTGATTTTGCACTGCTGAAGTCACCTCAAAATGGATCTGATGGTGACTTGTTCCAATGCCAAAGTTTGCTGCTTCTTCAGTCACCACATGGAGACAGGGTCTGAAGGCATGGCCTTGGCCAAGTCAACGACTGCTGCACATGTTTCTTCCGAGGCCCCTGGTGGGGTGTGTGATTTGGCATATAGAATGCTACCTGGGCATGATTGTTCTGATGGGGCTGGATTGGCTGAGGAGAGCGAGGTTCGGAGACCTGATACGACTCCTGCAGGTGCCTCCTCTTCGGTTGCCTCCGTCTCGGGGTCTATTGCAGCGGGGCCTATCGTCTTGGAGGACCTGGCTCCCTTCTCGCTTACGGCATGACTTTTGAAAGGAAATGACTAGCACATAAGGGCTATTCTACAGCAGTGATCTCTACTCTGCTCGGTGCCCAGAGGAGGTCTACCAAGCTAGCATATGTATAAATATGGTGCCTCTTTGAGCGTTGGTGTGGCATGCGACAGTTGGCTCCTGAGGCGGCCAAGGTGTCCTCCCTATTGGCCTTTCTACAGGATGGCCTAGAGAGGGATCTTTCCTTTAACTCCCTGAAAGTTCAGGTGGCAGCTGTGTCCTGTTTCCGGGATCCAGTAGCGGGCAAGTATCTGGCCTTGCACCTGGACATCTCACATTTTTTCCAGGGGGTTCGGTGTCTGTGTCCTCCCCTCTGGTCTGTGACCCCTTCCTGGGATCTGTGTCTGATGCTCAGGGCCCTGAAGGTGTCACACTTTGAGCCATTGAATTGCGCTACCTTAAAGGATTTGATGCTCAAGACGGTCTGCTTGGTCGCAATTTGTTTCCAAGACGGATTTCCGAGCTGCAGGCTCTGTTTTGCCGTGATTCTTATCTGTCCTTTTTGAAGGAGGCCCTTTCCATTTGGCCTGTGCCTTCCTTCTTGCCTAAAGTGCTTTCACCTGAACCAGTTGGTTTTCCTTCCTTCCTTCCTGAAGGAGCAGTGTCGGAGGAAGGATAAGGATCTTTACCTGGTGGATGCCCAAAGGGTGCTTCTCTGGTATCTGAAGGTTACGAATTCCTTTCTTAAATCCGACCATCTTTTTGTGCTGTTTGCTGGCCCGCGCAAGGGTGACACAGCAGTCAAGTTGACTTTGGGACGCTGGATGAAGGAAGCCATTGCCTCAGCATATCTGTTGCAGAACCGGCTGGTTCCAGAGGGTTTGCACACACATTCTACCTGAGCGCAAGCATTCTTGTGGGTGGAGTGGAGCTTGGAAGCCCCTGCAGACATTTGTCGAGCAGCAGCGTATCACTTTCCACTTTTGTCAAGCATTGCCGCTTGGATGTGCATGTGCGGGTGGACTCGGCCTTTGGCTCAAGGGTTTGCGAGCTGCTGTGTGTTTTCCCTCCCAGTGGAGTTGTAGCTTTGGTACATCCCACTTGTCTGGACTGGTCTAGCAGCATGATATAGAAGGTGACATTGCACTTACCAGTTAATGTCCTTTCCTTGGGTCCTGCTAGAGCAATTCAGGGCCTGCCCCTAAAACTGTATTTGTTCTGTTCTTCTGCTACAGCACCTTTGGGTCTGCTTTGATTTTTATACTTGGCTCTGCAGGTTCATCTTCTGCTGACAGCCTTCTGTTGATGCTTTCCTGTACATAGTTCTCTACTGTTGATTACTCTCTGTTGCCCACGCTTGAGGTTGTGTGAGACTTGCCATATTTCTCCCATATGCTTTGGGACGAATACTGCAGGGACCTCTGGTGGCTGAGGCAAATAGATGCATAGGAGTGATGTCATTGAAACCTGGGCTTTTCATTGGTTCTTTGTCTCTACCAATCTGCTTGTCTGGACTGGTCTAGCAGGACTCAAAGAAAGGACATTGACTGCTAGATAAAATGTCACCTTTTGCCTTTGTCTTCTGAGGTAGATTAGAAGTAAGGGTTATAAACGGGGCCGGTGCAAGAATGTTAGGCACCTTAAGTGTACTTTCATTCTTGCATCCCCACCTATTATACGCTTACCTAATATCCTTCCATTGACTCTGCCTCCAAACTCCTCTACTCCTTCCCTTACTGCCACCACATTTCCCTAGGTCCTCCAGCAGTGGCAGTAATGGCAATAAAACATCACGGAAGCATAGTGTGGGACCTCTACACCCGTGCCCACTGTGCTTTGAGATTCCAGCTAGTCCCATTCAGAAGCAAACAGGAAGTCTGCGTTGGAATGGGCGGAATTGGCTGGACTTTCAGAGCCCAGCGCACAGGGGTTCAGAGGCCTCACACCATGCCGCCGCTGCCGCCACCACTGGAGGATCCAGGGATATATGACAGCAGCGCATGGCAGCAATGGTGGGGTTGAGATATTGGAGGCTGCCACTGCAAGGACCTTTGGGAGGCCCTTTCTGCTGATTTCCAAAGTCTGGCACTCCAGGCAACTGCCTAGGTCACCTAATGGCTATGCCTGTTTGATTTCTAAGACCCTCCCTGCCATAGCTACTTTCACTATTCCTGTAGTGTATGAAAGTCAGTCGGGGAAAAGTGAGAATGGCTTCCTAAAGAGTTTTAAACAAAAGGCCAAAGATATTCTTGGCTGCTAAGAATAGCGGCAGACACAGGGATGCATGACCAAGGGAGGCAGAGGACCATGGAGCAACGATAGTAGCCAGTCTAAATCTGATCGTTAAGTGAACTCGGTGGTGTTTATGGCCTTTTTCATGAGAAATGTGTGTGCTATTACCCTGATGTTCAGTGACTGGCAGTCCAGAAAAACAGATGGTATGACAAGTTTTTACCCCCCCCCCCCTCTTCTGACAACTAGCAGCTTAGTCTTCTTTTTTCATTGACCACCTCCCTCACTGGAATCCTCCACCTAATCCTAGCACCTTTCTGAACCTCTGGTCTTTTAAAATGTGTGAGAGCAGGGGAGGGGAGAGAGACCATCACACCACCATCCTTTGAAGAGCTGAAGGGTGTTTGAAAGGACAGGATTGAAAGCTGGGATCCGAATGTAATACAAGAGAGCCTTTTGTTTCCTTTAGGAAGGGAGACCAAGGAACAATCAGTTAGGCATTTTGAGGAAAATGGGTTATCAGAGTGATCGGTTAAACCTCCCTGGAAATAGATGCCAGCAAACATAGCCAGTGACTAACCTGTGCGCTGAGGCCCTTGCTGTTTAGGCCTGGCCTCCATCCTCTGGCATTGCGCTAGTCTGTGCCTGTACCCCACTGTTCTCACCCTATTCCAGTCTCCCAGGAGCTGCCGCTAGTCAAGACATGTAATGGAGAGAAAGATTGCATCTTAAGAGTTGCAGACTTTGACTCAGAATCCTGACTTAATACCTACCTAAACTTAATATTTTGCTCCGAACTTACCGGGGTACCTCGGGGGGGATGGCGGCCCACAAACCAGCGCGCTTAGACTTCGGGTCTCCCTCTTCTTCACACGGAAAACGCTCCAAAACAGAGTTGTCTTCCCCACAAAAGATAGTTCCACTTCGGGAAAACCCCGAAATGCAACAGGAGATCTTGGAGGAAATACGCGGTGTGAAGGAACTGGTACAGTCCAACGGAGAAGCGCTCCGAGCCATGCGAGAAGACTTCGGTATGCTTCAGGACCGGCTTGAAGGTCTTTCACTACGGCAGGACAACATGGCGGGGGTCCTTGACTCGCACGCGGTGCGTTTGGTGAAACTGGACAAGGCTGAGCGTCAGATACAGACTCTTCAAAAAGAGTTAGAGGATAGCAATAATCGAGCCCGTCGCAACAATGTAAGGCTCATTGGAGTACCAGAGGGGGCCGAAGCAGGAGATATAAGAGAATTCCTGGTCAAAACTCTTCCCTCCTTGTTGAAGATCACTTTTCACAGAGATCTGGAAATTGACCGAGCACATCGTGTTCCTACCAACATGGCGCTCAATCGGACGACCCCCCGGCCTATCATCTTTCGATTACTGAGATATCAGCAAGTTGAGCAAATTCTAAATGCTGCCCGGGCGAATCATCATCTGGAGTTTGAAAGTCATAAAGTCTCCTTCTTCCCTGACTTGGCAAAGCCCACAGTTGACCGTCGGAAGAGACTCCTTGCTTTTCGCCCTAGACTTCAACAGCTACAGGCTCGCTTTGGCCTATTGTATCCAGCGAAGCTCAGAGTGACTCTCCATAACCAAGCTAGAACATTCGAAGATCCTGATCTACTAGCAACATTTTTAGATTCCAAAGAAGCAGACCAGATGCGCTAATCCAACAACTTGGATCTGTAATCCGCCGGATCTGCCCGCCATTTTGAATGGCCCGACGCGGTGATCACAGCCTGGAACAGAGACTGCCTGGACTTTTCTTTCTGTCTATATATAACTTTCTTGGTCTCCTATCCCTCCATGATGTGCACCTCGGTTGGATTCGGAACACGCACAGCTATACAGGCTATATGTTTCAACTTAGGCCTTCTCTGGGGTTTCTCCCCGCAGACACATGGTCGCCAGTAATTTCTGGGGTTCTGCTTCTTCTCTAATGCACTTCGGTGCTTATTTTTTTATATGGGGCGCTTCATTGTGTTTCATTAGCTTATTTTCTATCATGTCATGTGTACAGCCATATACAGTTAATATGAGGGACATTGTGAAATTATGTGCGTTCTCATGTTCTTTTTCAGAATTTTTAACTTTTCTGAATGACCTTATGTAAGATCTTATCACTGAACGTAAAAGGCATCAATAGTCCAATCAAAAGAAAGAAAATCCTTAGCTATCTTAATCATGAGCATGCTGATTTAGTGTTTCTTCAGGAAACGCATTTAAACTCCGCTGAAACACTGAAACTTAATGCTAAGCCTTACATGGTGGCTGCCTACTCTCCCGCCGTTTCCAAACGGTGTGGGGTAGCCATCTTGGTTAAGAAGTCTTTGCAAGCTACTGTATGGATACTAGCTCTGATAAGGAGGGTAGATGGGCCCGTGCACACCTTAAGGTTGGAGATAGTGAATTCACGTGTACTTTATGCTGGGCATAGCTATTTCCCTAATTACGAAATACTGGAAAAATAGCTCCCATCTGAGCCCCAATGAATGGTGGAATCATGTCTGTCTCTACAGTAAATATGAGCAAATACCTCGTATGTTGGCTTCTTCCGCTCAGACCCCTCACCACTTGTCTGAATGGAAGATGCTCAACGACTATGTTCAAACTGCTAAATGCTCTCATCTGACTGTTTAAATCTGTGTAAATCTCTGTCACATGATCATTCTGTATCGCAGATACTATTTCTGTTTGTGTTGATGTACAATTACTGTTGTTTGTAAGCGCTTATATGATGATACTTATCAGCTTAGAGAAGAAGCATAGGGGTGGGGGGTAACTGGGGTTGCTTTTTCCTTATTGTATGTTTGTATTTGTTTCCTTTGGTGTGTTGTTTCTTTTTGCTTGTTGTAAAATGAAAATAAAAGTTAAAAAAAAAAAAAAAAAAAAGAGTTGCAGACTTTTACAAACTATTTTTATAGTTTCTATGTTGGATGAGAAGAAATGGCAGCCAATAGGGGCAGATACATACTGCTACGCTTCAGGGTCTGTCCTTACTGGTAAACACCAGTTAATTAATTGTTTCCGACCCAGTTTTAAACAATGACAGTATTAAAATGTGTAGTACTACAGAGCTGTGAATCTGGAATTATTTCTAATCACAGTGGGATAACTTATTGAATTTGTTTCAGCAGTCATGTTCTCTTTGCCCAGTGTGAAGCACAAGAGCCCCTACCTAGCGCAAGTTAAGTACAGGGCTTGTCAAATGGAATTTTAGATTTAAATTACTCACTTCCTTATCATCCTGCTAGACTAGCCTAGGTGAGTGGGTTATACTCCCCAGCCAGCAGGTGGTGGTAGACCAGAGCAACTTTCAGTGATGTCATGTGTTGTTGCAGCACTGAGAGAACCCATTATTATCTGCCTCCAGAGGAGTGTGGATTAATGCAATAGTGCAGCTAGGCATGTCTCTTATGACTCAGATCATGGTTTTGTGGCTTGTGTGTTTAAGACCTTGCCCCATACATTTGCTTGGAGCTTGGGTACGACAGCGACCCTGTGTCCAGCATTGTTAACTACTGGTTCCAGGACAGGGGAACCCTATGGGGCCCCTGGGGGGGGGGGGGGATGGAGTTGGTAAGTCTGGGCCCAGGCTCCCCTTTTTTCTCGCTGTCCTAGTTCTGCATGTTTTGCTTATTTTTCCCTATGTTTAATTTTTGTCCTATTTCTTTAATTCTCTCCCTGCCTTTGGTGCTTGAATAAAGCAGCTTAAAAATCCCCAACACTCCTTTCAGGCAGCCGTGGAGGCATTTCTTGGGGGTTTCTCTGGCTGGCCTGACAGATGCAGAGATTCCCTCACCAGTCGGAGGTTCCTTTTTCGATGCATTTTTTTCTGTCAGGGCTTTTTCTTTTGTGTTTTTTTTCCTTTTCACTATGTTTGAGCTCTGCCACAGTGCCAGGTACAAGGAGGTATGTTGCTTGTGGCTCCCATCAAATGAGCTCTGCAGCTAGCTGTTTTTGCCCCATAGGTGGTGGAACAGCCCAGGGGCACATTTTTTGGCAATTTCAGGACCCCCCTGCCCCCGCCATAGGGGGCCTGGGGCCTGATGCTGATTTTGTTGCCTCTACCACATCTCCTATGATTTCCCCTCTGGCAGGAAAGGCGACCTTCTTGGATGGCCATATGGTCCCAGGTGAAGGGGAGTGGGGCAAGGCAGCCACAGACTCAAACTGGCAGGTCCCTGAGGGTCCTCTGAGGCCCATTCTCAGCTGGCTTTGAGCAACAGCTCCTGAAACAGCTTGCAGGCTGTTTTCATTCTCAGGTAGCTTCATGGCAACTCCCTCATAGGGGTGCAAGGCCCTGACCTCCAATATGGGGGACTCTGGACTTTCTGGTGGCAAGGAGTTTAAGTGCCCCTGTCTTTTTTTGTGCCTTCCCATTCTTCCAGTAGCTCAGCCCTGTCACCTCTGGAGGGGAGACTAGTAAGAGGAGTCACCAGAGGAAGGGGAGTTCCTTATCGGTCCTCCAGTTTAGTCCTCCACGTATGGGTTGTGCACCTCCTCCTGCAGCTTGGAGACTGGGCATGTCAAAATTGTGACATCACTGGATGTAGTCTGCTGGCATCTCCCATCAGCCCCAGTGTGTCCAGTCTCCATGCAGCAGGAAAACGTAGTGAGCCTAGGTGCTGGGCTTACTTGAGTAGCATATAAGGAGCGGTTAGGGTAGTTTACGACAGTTGGTTGGTTAATTTCTTAAATTGAGAGATTTTATTTTGCCAATTTTAAACTTAAGTCTCTGCTCTAAATATTTTGGTTTGAGTTGCTGTCTCTTAAAAAAAGAAAGAAGCCTCTTTTTCTTATGCCGGTTTTCTGCTCCTCCTTCTGTCGCCTTGGCTGTTCGGAGGTTTCTTGTAGGCAGATCTCTCCTCCCGGACTGAACGGAGGAAAGAGCTGTGGCTGCCGACAGAGTTTTCTCTGCCTGAGCTGACTGCCGTGATTTCAGACGGGCTGACAGCACAGAAGCAGGAAGCTCGCCAGGCTGCTCCCCGCTCGCAGAAGAGTTGGGCAGGAGCAAGCCGGCTGGAGCACCGCGATGGCACAGGTCACAGGGAGAAGTTCCTCAACACTGCAGGTATTTCAGCAGGCGGGGAAGGTAGCACGGGGTTACCGGGTGCAGGCTCTTTGCTCCGTTTTCTTCTTTCGCGCCTTTCTGCTTCTTGCCCGGCGGCCATTTTGCGAGCATGCGCACCGCGTGTTGCTCGCTTCACAGTTCTTTCCCCTTTGTTAGGCCTCGCTTCGGGGAGACAGCCTACTGCCAGCTTTTTCTTTTTCTTTTGAGGATCTTATTATATCGGTCGGGAGCTTTGTTTAATGCCTTTACCTTATTTTAATTTATTTTAATCTTTAAATCCCCTTGCCCTTGCTCCAGTGCGTTCTCGGGTACTCAAGCAGGGGGCTATTGTTCTCTCACCTGTTATTCGGGTCTAAAAAAAAAAAAAAAAAGCAGCCTCTACGCTTGGGACCTGAGCGGGCGCTATCTGTTTATGGCAGTGCTTCCTCAGTGCCTAGTTTGTGGTACACGCAGAGGTCAGATAGCAGATTCAGGAGTGTGTAGAGGCTGTGTGGTAGTGTCTTCAGCAGTGGAACAACAGATGGAGATGAAGACAATCCCTGAGCCTCCAGAAGCGATGACTGGGGCTGAGGAGGACCTTCTGATGCCTGCTGCTCCAGGGGGCAGTCAGGAAACCCTTGCGGGTCCATCTTCAATGATGGTAGCCGTGGGGGCAGGGTCTCAAATCGAGGATTTCTGTCCAGATTTCGTCTTGCTCATGCATCAAGCCTTTTGCTTATGGCATCAGGGGAAATTGCCAGATGCTTTGGCAACGACGAGGTCTGCTAACCAATCTGGATGGGCGCTGAGAGGGGGTGTTACTCCTAAACTGCCAAAACAGGCGCAGCCTCCAAAGTCATCGCAGTCTGATGTGGAGTGGCAGGAGTCAGAGGAGGCTGAGCTAGATGTCGAGGCTCAACTGGAGGATTTGGAAGAAGGCGAGATCCCGGAACCAGAGGATCAGGCAAAGGTTATTCGGGTGTTCCGTAAGGAGGAGCTGACTGCGCTTATTACGGAATCCCTACAGACATTGAAGCTGGCCATGATGCCACCCAGTGAGGAAGAGAATGAGGAAGATCCCATAATACAAGCGGTGCGACAGACGCAAGTAGTGTTTCCCGTGCACCGAGTGGTTGACCAGATGATTCAAGATGAGTGGGATCAACCTGAGGCTGGTCTGCGCGGGGTTAGAACTATGAACAGGCTCTATCCTTTGGCGGATAAAGACAAGGAACGGTTTCGCTCGCTGCGCATTGATGCTGCAGTATCAGCAGTTACAAAAAAGACCACTATTCCGGTGGAAGGTAGCGCAGTATTAAAAGATGCACAAGATAGGAAAGTTGATGGCTTGTTAAAGCAGTCTTTTGAGGTGGATTCGTTGTCGCTGCAGGCTTCCATTTGTGGGGCTTGGGTCTCTAGGGCTTGTCTGAGATGGTCCCAGAGTTTGTGAAATAGTGCGCAATTAGAACAGGAGAGTGTTCGGGAGCTGGATCGTTTGGAGTCTGGAGCCGCGTATTTAGCGGATGTGCATTATGCCCTGATTAGAGCACTCGCTAACAGTATGGCTTCGCTAGTGGCCGCCCGCAGATCCATTTGGTTGCAGAATTGGGCGGACGATGGCTCCTCCAAGTCGTGTCTCAGTAAGCTTTCCTTTAAGGGGAAGTTGTTGTTTGGCGAAGATCTCGACAAGTTGGTTAAGGACTTGGGAGAGTCCAAAGGTGGGAGGCTCCCGGAAGATAAGCCTAGGCAAGGGAAGGCTCGGCAAGGTTTTCGGGGTCAGTTTACAGATTTCAGGAGATTTCGTACTTCTCTTTTGGGGAGTTTCCAGAGAGGTAGATTTACTTCATGAGCTCAGGAGTTTCGTGGGTTTCGTGGAGCAAGTAGAGGTTTTGCAGCAACAACCGCAGCGACCTCTTGTAAGCCCCAATGAAGGTTGGCGGGTCCTGGCAGGAAATTCTCCGATAGGGGGAGGCTTTGGGAGTTTCTTCCTGCCTGGGCCCAAATAACGTCCGACCAGTGGGTCTTAGAAATAATTCGAGATGGGTATGCGCTGGAGTTGCAAAGACCGGTTCGGGATTCCTTTGTGGTGTCTCCCTGCAGGGGTCAGAAGAAGGCCCTAGAGATTCGCAGCACTCTAGATCGTCTGTTACAGTTGGGAGCCATCATGCTGGTACCGGAAAATGAATGCGGTACGGGTCGATACTCAATTTATTTCGTGGTGTCAAAAAAGGATGGATCGCTGAGACCTATTCTAGACCTCAAAGGGGTGAATTGCTGTCTACGAGTCCCGCATTTCAGGATGGAAACCTTAAGATCGGTTATTGTAGCAGTACGCAAGGGGGAGTTCTTGACTTCCCTGGATCTTACAGAGGCGTACCTGCACATACCCATCAGGGGGGATCATCAGAAGTTTCTACGCTTCGCTCTCCTGTGGGGGCATTATCATTGTCAGGCGTTACCATTCGGTTTGGTGACGGCGCCACGGACGTTCACCAAAATTATGGTGGTCGTGGCAGCGGCATTGCAAAGAGATGGAGTGTTGGTTCATCCATATCTCGACGACTGGTTGATTCGTGTGAAGTCAAGAGCCGAGAGTGTTCAGGTTACCAAAAAGGTAGTGATGTTCTTACAGAATCTAGGCTGGGTGGTCAACACAGCCAAAAGTCACCTGGAACCGTCCCAGGACCTCGTGTACCTGGGGGTGTGGTTCAACACTCAGGAGGGATCAGTGTTTCTGCCGGATCAGCGAGTTCAGACTCTGCGACAGCAGGTTCGTTGGTTCAGGTCTTCGCCGGCGCCTTCGGCGTGGACTTACCTATGTGTACTAGGGACGATGGCGGCAACTTTGGAAGCTGTGCCATGGGCCCGGTTCCATATGAGACCCTTGCAACGAGCTCTGCTTCATCGGTGGTCACATCAGTTGGACTCATTGAACAAACGTCTCCCTTGTCCGTCCCGGATCAGACAGTCTCTGGGGTGGTGGCTGCACCCCAAGGTACTAACAAAGGGGATGCCTCTGGAACAGCCAGAGTGGCTACCCCTGTTGATAGATGCAAGTCTCTCGGGATGGGGGGCCCACTGCGGAGAGCTCTTTGCACAAGGTGTGTGGTCGGTCGCAGAAAGCGCTAGTCGATCAACCAACTGGAGCTGAGAGCAGTTTATCTAGCTCTCCTATCGTTCGAAACCACAATCACAGGCCAGGCGGTGAGAGTGCTTTCGGACAATTCTGCGACGGTGGCCTACATAAATCGTCAGGGCGGAATGAAAAGTACAGCCATGGAAGAGGAAGCGGAGATGCTGTTTACCTGGGTGGAAAGTCGGCTACCGTCAATCTCGGCAGTGCACATTGCCGGGAGGGACAATGTGACGGCAGACTTCCTCAGCAGGGTCCAGGTGGATGCGGGAGAGTGGGAGTTGCATCCGGACATCTTTGTGCTTCTAGTTCGCAGGTGGGGACAGTCAATCATGGATCTCATGATGACCTTTCATTCGGCGAAGGCAACACGGTTTTACAGCAGATGGCGAGAGAGAATGTCGAAAGGGATCGACGCTCTAATGCAACGTTGGCCGTCGGCAGGTCTGCTTTATGTGTTCCCACCATGGGCCCTGATAGGCAGGGTGGTCCAGTGGATCGAAGCTCATCACGGAAAGGTGCTACTGGTGGCTCCCAATTGGCCAAGAAGACCGTGGTATGCCGATCTAATTTGGTTGCTGGACGGGGAGCCATTGAGGTTGCCGGAGTCGGAGGATCTCCTGATTCAAGGGCCGCTGCGAATGCCTCAACTGAATCGATTCTCGCTTACGGTTTGGCCATTGAAAGGACGAGGTTAAGGAAAAGAGGATACTCGAGAGCAGTGATCACAAAATTGCTTCGAGCAAGGAAGCCTTCTACATCGCTAGCTTATGTCCATATTTATTTATTTATTTATTTAACATTTTTTATATACCGCGCTATTTCACATCAGTGCGGTTTACAATGAACAGAATATTTGGACAAATCGTCAACGTTTACATAAAACAAGATTTTTAAACTTGAGTTAACTGGGTAAAACTATATACAAACTATATACATACATATAACAAATTTTACCGTTGGGATTAGACTATAACATTTTGTATTTAACATGGTGATGAGGCATTAATGCATTGTGTTAGTTATTAGTCATTAATCAGGTTGCAACTGAGTAAAGCATGTGTTATCAAGTGATACAACTGAGTGAGTGTGTGGGTATGGAGGTGGATCATGATGCTGTGTATAGTACTTGAGGAACAAGTAGTGTTTAATGGCCTTTCTAAATTTCTTGATTTCTCTGATTGCTCTTATGTTGATATTTGGCGTATATTTGAAGATTGGTGCTCTCAACGTCAGATTCGGGCGGCTACGGTGTCGGTGCCCGTTGTTTTAAGCTTTTTGCAAGATGGCTTTGATAGAGGTTTAGCAGCCAGCTCTTTGAAGGTGCAGCTAGCAGCCCTGGCGTGTTATAGGGGTAAAGTTCAGGGCATATCTCTGGGGGAGCATGCAGATGTCTTACGCTTTCTTAAAGCAGTGACTAGATTGCGACCGGCCCGTAGAGTCGTCGTACCTCCATGGGATCTTAATTTGGTATTAAGAGCCTTGGTTGAAGCACCCTTTGAGCCTATTCATCACGCCTCGGTAAAGGATCTGACCTTGAAAATGGTGTTTTTAGTGGCCATTTGTTCGGCAAGTCTAATTTCAGAATTGCAGGCGTTGTCCTGTCAAGAGCCTTTTCTGTCTTTTTCTAGAGAAAAGGTGGTTTTACGGCCTGCACCTTCCTTCCTTCCAAAGGTGGTTTCTCCGTTCCATTTGAATCAAGCGCTCTCGCTACCAGTTCTTGGGGCTGTAGAGGGAAACGCTTCAGACCGTAGTTTAAACAAGTTGGATATAAAGTGAGTGTTGCGATGGTATTTGAAGGTGTCAGAAACCTTCCACAAATCGTACCGTCTATTCGTGTTGTTCGGAGGGTCCCGTAAAGGGGAGGCGGCGGCAAAGGCATCCATTTCTAGATGGATCAGAGAGGCAATTGCGTCCGCTTATATAGTGCAAGGTCGTTCAGTGCCCATGGGGTTGCGAGCTCATTCGACCAGGGCACAAGCGACATCCTGGGCGGAGTATAGCTTGGTTCCACCAGGAGAAATCTGTAGAGCAACAGCTGGTTGTCTCTTCATACATTCAGTAAGCATTACCGTCTTGATGCCCTAGCGGCAGAGGATGCCCGCTTCGGATCGGCGGTGTTGCAGGCCGGAGGCAAAGGTCCCTCCCCACGATGGTTGGCTCTGTTACATCCCATACGTGGAGGACTAAACTGGAGGACCGATAAGGAAATAGTAATTACACTTACCTGGTAATTGTAGTTCCTGGAGGGACTCCAGTTTAGTCCTCATTCCCACCCGGTGTTTTTTTTATCAGCAGTGACAGTTCGGTTGGCGAAAGTGCAAGTTACAGATAGGTCGGTTGTAAATGACTTTCTATTTCATTATATTCTGTCTATATCTCTGTTTCCTTTTTTTCTTTTTCCATCTGTTGCTGTTTCAGGTGGATTGGAAACGGTGCAAGAAAATGTTCTTTTTTTTTTAAGGGAATATTGGTGGTTAGGTGGTTTTTAGAAAGTTGATGTTTGTTTTAGCTACTTATCTGTTTCTCCTTTGAGTATGCTTTGTCAATAGTTCACTGGGGCTGATGGGAGATGCCAGCAGACTACATCCAGTGATGTCACAATTTTGACATGCCCAGTCTGCAAGCTGCAGGAGGAAGTGCACAACCCATACGTGGAAGACTAAACTGGAGTCCCTCCAGGAACTACAATTACTAGGTAAGTGTAATTACTATTTTCCCTTGGCACGGGGAAGAGGCTCTCTCTCTTCAGTTTTTTGCCTTAACTTGTTGGGCCTACCAGGCCTCTTCATTATGGAGCCTTCTTTTCCTAAGAAGTGCATTTGATGTGGAAACACCTGTTTCTTTTTAGACGCCAATAGCTGGTGTCTCAACTGTGTGGGTCCTGACCCTTTTTCCCCTGACTTGTCAGGGGATAATTTTGTGAGGAAACCTTCAGTTTTTAGAGTTTCCCTCGATACCGTTTTTTCCTCGGCAGTGAGGGTACCCGGTTTCTCCACTTCACAGGATCAGGTAACCCACAAACAGTCTGTTAAGACTAGTCAATGCTTGAGTGGTATGACCCCTGCCCAGCATGGTGACGGCTCCGGCCTTACCCTCAAGAATCCATTGGCATTACCCCTGCGGGAGTCTTCGGGCGTTAAAGGGGTTTCAGGTTGTTCCTGGGGCTCACCCCTCACAGAACATACCTGAGCCATGCTCGGGGGTGGTATCCGCTTCGAGCGGTACCGAGCCTCCGGCGTCGGCACCGGTGTCGAGTGTTCCACTCTTCACCAGGGATCGTCATCGGGCATCCTCGGTACCTTTGGGACCGATCGATACGCACCGGATTGACTTCCCTCAATCCCAGCCGTGTACGGTGCGGGTATCCGCTTCGAGCGGTACCGATACCCCGGCATCGGCTTCGGTGTCGAGTGTTCCACTCTTCACCAAGAATCGTCCTCTACCATCCTCGGCGCCTTTGGGGCCGGTCGATACAATACCGATGGACATTTCCATATCTCAGCCATGCTCCGGGACGGTACCGGCATCGATCGGTTCCGATACACTGGCATCGGCATCGAGGTGGACCGCCTTACCCTTTGCAAAGGGTGGTCATCGGGTATCCTCGGTACCGTCGGTACCGATCGATGTAACCCAGGCTGCCTTAGTGGTATCGGCATCGCCGATACTGCCACCGGCGTCGGAACCCTCGCGACATGCATCGATAGCCTCGCTTTCTTCGATGCCGAGTCTTGAACCGATATCTAGTCTCGAGGACTGGGTACCGACGCGTCCCGGAACCGACTCCTGTCGTTTCCAGATAGGTAGTTCCGAAGATCCTAGCCATAACTCTCTCATGCTCTCGGTACCACTGCAGCAGTCCCCGATGGCAACTTCAACTGCTGGTCCTGTATCAGTATCGATGTCGATGCCTGTTCTTGCACCGATTCCACCGATGCCTAGTTTGGAACCGATACCTGGCATTGATGCAGTACCCACTGCCTCTAAGTTAACATGCCAGTATCCCTGTCCATCTACTAGGTTTCTCTCTTCACACCACTGTACGTCCTCTGGTGCTCAGCCTCTTTCTTTAGCCTTACCAGGGATGGTTCCCATAGGAGATCAGTCTTTTCAGGCTTTTCTCCTGGATATGGCAACCTTTCTTAATATCTCTATCCCTGGTTGTGATGCTACTCATGGCTCACCGGCACAAATGGAAAATATGATGCTTCCTTTACATCCTGCTCTGCAGGATCTCCTTCTGAGGGTCTGGAAATCGCCCTTACGACTTCCTCTAGTTTCTACAGCCACTGAGGTTTGGTACTGGGTGCCACCCTCTCCAGGGTTTCAAAAGCCTCAACTTTCTCATCGTTCCCTTGTAGTGGAATCAGCACTAAGGAAAGTTAAGAGCAAGAAGAAGCATTCTTCTTATCCGCCAGGTCGTTCTTCAAGAACACTCGATGCTTTTGGTCGTCAGGCCTTCCAAACCTCTATGCTGGCCTCCAGAATTCTTTCATATATTTTTCACATGAGTCTAACACTCCAGGAAGTCACAGAGAAATTGTCTCTTTTGAACCCTTTTTTACCAGAGCCCAAGGCTACTGATTATTCCTTGCTCGTCAATCACAGCCGGAATATATCCTGGTTCCTGTCTCGTGCTTCTATAGACTCTTTTGAGTCCGTTAGCAGATCCTCTGCTATTGCCATTGCAGCACGTCGCAGAGCCTGGCTTGAAGCTTCAGACTTGAGCAGATGAGCACAAACTATACTGGCTCATTCTCCTTGTACAGGAGAAGATCTCTTCAATAAGGAGGCTTTACGTCAGGTTGCTCAATGCTCCACTGACTCTCCTTCCACTAAAGACCATTCTAAGCCACCTCCTCCTTCAAGGGGTAGGAAATGTCCTACCAAACCTTCTTTCCCTAAGAAAAGAAAGTTTCATTCATCTCCTGCCCATCGTTCGGCTGTACCTAAACAAGGGACGCCTCAGCCTAGCCTGAAGTCCTCCAGCTCTGGCCAGTCTCAGCATTCCCAGCAACCATAGGGGCCGGGAATTGTAATCTACAGTTCACTTCTACCCATTAGAAGTTTATTCACTGTGCTCTTCTTTTTCAGTATACTAACCTGTCGGAAAATTTTTGTTCAGGGACTACAGACTTCTCCTCTTCTTACTCTCTAGAAGAGCAGTTGCAACTATCTCCTGATAGTTCTGTCCCAACTGAACATTTTTTCCTTCAGTTGACTTACCCTATGGGTACTGTGGTGAACAGCGCCCTCCTGAGCCTATGGAGATAGTAGAAAATCCTGAGGGTCAGCAGGATTTATACCAAAATGACAGGGCAAGGAAAAAAGAGAGACTCTATTCCTCAGAGCTGAGTAGGGAGACCAGCCCAGGGGAGGAGCCCTGCAGTTCTGATTGGGCACACCCAGCCCTAGGAAGGGGCGTGTCCAAAAGAGAATGTACATTTAAACCAGAGCATGGCTCTGAAGAGGAAGGACGGATAAGAGACCCGAGTGGAGGACGGATAAGAGACCCGAGTGGAGGACGGATAAGAGACCCGAGTAAGGGAAAGACGAGAGACCCGAGTAGAGGAAGCACGAGTGGAGGTGATACAAGGAGTACAAGAAGTACAAGGAATACAGGAGGTAAAGGAAGGAAGGAATATTGGAAGAAGAAACAAGGGGATGGTTGGAAAGCCAGTGGAGTGATTAATGATACTTTGGAACCTGGCATAAGAAGAAAACCTGCACAATCCTATTCCAGGGAAATAAGCAGAAGTCCCACGCAGAGAGGATTTAACCTTGAAGTGGATAGCCCTTGGAAGGCATCGCCTTGGGGGAGAAAGACTTCAGGACAAGCACAGGTGAAAGAGCAATCATTCCCTGAAACGTCGTTTGTGCCGGAGAGCAACAAACAGATCAGCTGGAGAGCCTGGGAGCCATCTGCAGGCAGAAGTGCTGCACAAACAGTGAGTAATTGGCCACCCGGCTGCCAAGCTGAATATAGAGATAATTCTTCCTCCTATGAGTCAATTGCTAAAGAAACTAGCAATTATCCTAATACCTTTATCTTAAAGGAAGAGAAGACAAACAGCCTTGAGCAGAAGGGAAAAGCTATAGCAGATAGTAGTGCCCTCTCTCATAAGGAACAGGCTGAATTGCTACTTCAGAGCTTCCAACAGTTTTTAGACTTACAGGCTAGAAAACAGCTAGTATCACAAGAGGCAAATAATTCAGCACAGCTTGAAGGAGTAACCCAGGGAAATACAAGCATACCTGAGTGTGAACAAATGGACTGTACATTCTGTTGTATAGGAAAGCCAAGCTGAAGGGAACTGCCTTTATCGTGTGTGAGCTGAGTTCTGTAAAGCTGTTGTATTGCTGTGAAAATGGAAGTTCTAATTACCTCCACCTGATTCTCAGCATAGTGAAAGTAACTGTGGCTGTAAGAGGTGCAGTGAAGCCAACTGACCTCTGGAGGCAAAAGAGAGCAATTTGCTGGAAAGTGAAAAAGCAGCATTTGTATTTTGAGTTGCATTTAACCTGAAGTTTCTGTTTGCCTTTGGAAGCACCCTTGTTTGCATGTGATGGAACATTTACCTTTTACTTTAATAAAATACTTATTATAAAGAAACCACAACTACAAGTTTCTTTAATTCGGAGTGAGAAGAGCTGGAACTACAACTCCCAGCATTCCTGGGGGCAAAGGTTTCCTCCTTCCCTCACGAAGTACAGCGGCTGCTCATGTCCTTAACCCCTTGAGCCGGGCAGGGTCGCCGCAGTACGTCACCCTCCAATTACTTACTCTACCCTCTCAACCGGGTTTTTTCCCTGACTGAGGGGTACCATACTGAAAAGCTTCTCTAGCAAGCTCGTTCCTCAGACAGGGAGAAGGGATATCTCCTCTCTTTTTCTTTATTGGGCACAGGACAATCTCTCTGCTGTTTCCGTCAGCAGCTGTGCCTGCAGGAGTTATAAATCACCACTGTCTAAAACCATACAAACACATGATCAGCCTACAAATTGTATATATTGTATATTTTGTGGTTGTACATAGTTACCCTGTTAGCCAAGTTGATTATCCTGTTCATATGTAAACACAAAGTACTATTGGAAATGTGTATGTTCACTGTTTATTGTAAACCGCGCTGATGCTGAATAGCGCGGTATAAAAGAGACTTTAAATAAATAAATAAATAAATAAATAAATTACTGGTACTTTTTCCAAGTTCCAGTCCCTTGTTCAAAATTTTGTCTAGCCTCAGTAGTGATTCCAAGCTATTCGTCATCTATCTTGGATCCTCCTACTCGTTTAGGCTTTCTCACATTATTCTAACCATCTCCTCTCCTAGGATATGGCAACACACCTGACTTCAGTCAGTTTGTCTCATATCTCTCCTGCACAATGCTCTCTGCAGTCTTCAGAGAAGCTTTCTACTATGAGGGCCTTGCTATAGAGCATTGACCTTGTCTCTGAAGCTTCTCTATTAGTAGGGAAAAGCTTATAAACCCTTCCCATGCCTGTGAGGGTTCTCCACACCCTCTAGCCTGGGGTGTTAACACGAGATATCAGTTCTTCTGCGTGAAAATCCAAGGCTGATGTTTACGCATGCTACCTCTGGGTCCCTCCAGTAGGTCCCTCTGGTATCTTCTTCTGCGTTTCTGCACATCTGTCATGTCAGTGTTCTGTGGAACTCCCGCCTTGTGCCTTACAGTTTCATATGATCATCTGTTTTCACGCGAACATCACGGTTATCTTGTTGGATTGCCTTCCTGCATCCCTCAATCCACGGAAATAGATTCTCTATACATATTCCAAGTGGCTTCACCCTCTTGTAGAGCGCAGAATCTTTTTCTTTTCTATTCCCCATGTACAATTATGGGGCTGGGTGGTAGACATGTATCTTCAACCTGTTGTCTTGTATGTAGCATCTCCATATATGTCTACTTACCTATATCATTACTCTGGTGGTGCAAAACCATGCCCCACAAATGTATCTATATTTAGGTATATTATCTCTCTCTATGTATATATATTTTGATACATTTCTCCACCCATATTCTAATGTACACATATTCCATCCACATATATATATCTGTATATATATGTGTCCGGGGGCTTCTTAAGGGTTGATATGTCTTACACACTATCACCCTTACTGTCTATACTAAATGTTTTACCTCCTAGAGGTTTTAGACCGTCTATCGCCCTACTTCGCATACCATATTACGATGCAGAAACTGTTAGGCACCAATAACCACTGTGGTGCTAACATCTTCCATTTTTTCTTTAAGTCCTTGAAGCATCAAGCTTCAATATTTTTCCTATCTCTCGCCAGCTAGGAAAAACAGTGTACATCTTTATCTTTGAGTACACAGCTGTTCTCCTTGGGAATAGGGGTTTTTCCAGTCCCCCTCTTCCCGCCAGGACTGGGCTAGTTCTCCAACTCCGTCAGTCTTCTTCCTTTAGTCCTCAATGTTAATGACCTTATGCCTAAAGGAGTTTTCAGCTTTTTCCCATAAAGCTTTCCATTGAAGACCTGACGTCTAATCCTACCCAGTTGACACCTGGATCGTCTACTACCTCCAGGTCTGGACCTTCATCCTCACTGCTGGGAGGTCACCTTGAAGATTCCGCCACTGCTTATCCAGTAGACTCCATCATGCTTTCTACTTCCTACAATACAGTAGGTAAGCTGCATATTTTGAGTGTACATTAAATGTGTTTTAATGCTACTCATCATATATACCAAGGACTCCTGTAGTCTGTAGGACCCTCTAGTCCTTGGCTATGCTGTTTCTTTCCTCACAGCTCCTTTATTGTCAACTCCTACCCTCCATCCCACATTGGATGCCGGGGATTCCTGGAAACAAAATGCACCCCTGTTCCAGGCTCCTGCATTTTTATGGGATCTCCCCCTGGCATCTCCAGCTAGGGAGTCCCCATATGTGAAGACTCATTCCTGCTTGTTCCTGGAGATAGCACAGTTACTTACCTGTAACAGGTGATCTCTGGGAACAGCAGGAATTAATCTTCACAACCCTCCCACCTCCCCTAGGAGTTGCATCTCTTTATCTTCTTCTTCCTTCTCTCTCTCGCCTTTGTCTCAGCTTTGAAACTCAACTGAAGAGAGGCTCTGGAGAAGGCGGGAAGTCAGCGCGCAGGCGCGAGGGATGCTGCCAAAAGCTTTCTGATTGGAAGCTGGGCAGCGTTCCCGTGCAGGCTCCGTCGGTACCGACATACCCATATGTGAAGACTAATTCCTGCTGTTCCCAGAGATCACCTGTTACAGGTAAGTAACTGTGCTTTCCTCCTATAGATCTAAACCCAAGATGGTTCAGTCCTTTTGGGGATCCCAGAGATCTCAGGACTCATTAGGCATCTCTCCTCAGGAGCTGAGAAGCTCTCATAATGAAATCCGGTGGTTCTTTTTTGAGGCTTAGGCATCTGGCTGTTTTACTTGGAATGAACCCACATCACATCAGACTAGTGGGTCCTTCAGGCCCTCAAAAAATACACACTGGAGTTTGTGGAGTTCTTTGAGATACCTTTGTGGAGTCTCCTTGCTGCTTTTTAAGCAAGAGAGTGATGATTGAGAGAACTTCAATGCCTCCTGTAGTTGCAGGCTATCATGCTCATGCCCACTGCAGAATAAGGTTGGGGCAGTGTTCCATTTACTTCATGGTGCCTAAAAAAGGTGGGTCCTTCCAACCCATTCTGGACATGAAGGTAGTCATTGCCAAGTTAAGAAGGCCCCACTTCTGCATGAGACCAGTAGGTCGGTGATTGCATAAGTTCAGAAAGGGGAGTTTCTAATCTTAGATCTTCCAAAGCATTTTTTGTATTCTGATCCTGGAACATCATCAGCGGTTCCTCTGCATCTTCATCTTAGACCTCCATTTTCAGTTTGCGCACTGCCTTTTGGCCTGCCACAGTGTCTCCTACCTTCTCAAAGGCAGTGGTGGTGGTGGTGGCAGCCTTCCTGTGTGAGCAAGGAATCTGAGTTCACCCATACCTGGATGACTGGCTGATTTGGTTTAGCACAATGGAGAAGTCCAGGGCGGACCCTATCCAGGTGATCTGGTGGTTGGGGAAACTGGGTTGGATGGTCAACTACCCCAAGAGCGGCTAGTTGCCTCCCAGGACTTGGAAAATCTGGGTGCCTGCTCTGACACTTGCTTGGGTAGGGTGCTTCTCACCCCAGAAAGGTTAAGAATTTAGGATTTGCCATACGGGGTCAGATCAAAAGTCTATCAAGCCCAGTATTCTGTTTCCAACAGTGGCCAATGCAGGTCACAAGTACCTGATAGGATACCAATAGGTAGAGTCCATGCTGCTTATTCCAGGGATAATCAGTGGATATCTTCCAGTCCATTTTAATAAAGGTTTGTGGGCTTTTCCTCCAAGCTGAAGAACCCTAGCCTTTTAAGTTTTTCCTCACAGGGGTATCTTTTCATCCCTTTTATCATTTTGGTTGCCCTTCTCTATACCCTTTCTAATTCTGCTATATATATATATATATTTTAGATGAGGCAACCAGAACTACACGCAGTATTCAAGTTGCAGTCACACCATGGAGCAATACAGAGGCATTATGATAATCCTTTGCTTTATTTTACATTCCTTTCTTATAATTCCTAGCATTCTATTAGCTTTCTTGGGTGCCGCTGCACATTGAGCAAAGGATTTGAACATGTTATCCACAGTGACACCTAGGGTCCAGTACTGGTAACCCTTAGCTGGACGGCCAATGGGAAGCTGGTCGGATAAAGGTTCTAACTGTGATATTGAGCAGTACTATCTGGAAATTAAGTGCTATTGAAATATCTTTACAGACTGCTCCAGCACTATCCATGGGTGGAGTGGGGGTGGTATCACTGTTATCTGGATAAGTGTTGACTTACCCAGATAGCACAGTTTTTAGTTGGAATTTATCCAGATAACATCAGTCACATGCAAAGCAAATCTAAGCGACTTATCTGGATTAGTGCCGACTGCAAATAGCCACTTATTTGGATAAGCCAGCACTTATCCGGATAGTCCAGATACTCAGCCAGCCTCTATGCAGAATTCGGTCTCACCTGAGTTTGAGCATTCTAGTGGCACCAAACTGATTGCACAAGCCACGCTACACAGCTCTTCAGCCTGTTGTGGAGTCCCCTCTATTGCTACCTCAGGAGAGGGAACGTCTGTATCTGGGTTTCGTGATCATGGGGGATCCTGCTAACATTTTGCTTATGGCCTGGCCCTTGAGAGGCGTAAGCTGCTTAGGAAAGGATATTCTGGAGAGGTAGTTGACATTCCTCTTAAGGCCCAGAGGGCTTCTATATCCTTGGTTTATGTGAGGGGTTTGGAGGGCCTCAGGCCCTGGATGCCAGGAAGACAGACATAGTTGCTATTTTGTCCTTCTTACAGTCCAGGCTGGAGCAGAGCTTAGCTCTGAACTCTCTCAGGGTTCAGATGGTGGCCCTTATATGCTACTGGGGGCATATTCAGGAGAGTTTCCTTAGTGGCACACTTTGATGTGTCCCACTTCCTCATGGGAGTGAAGCTCATCCGTCTGTCCAGTTGAACAACAGTGGAGTCTTTTCTAATACTGAAGATGCTGAAAGATCCCCCCCCCCCCCCCTTTGGATGACCTCTCTCAAGGATTTGACCCTGAAGGTGATAATCCTGATGCCTATTGCATCTGCCAAGCAGGTGCTGGAGCTACAGGCCTGCCCTGTAGGGAACCTGTCTGATTACCTTGACAACATCTGTCTCTCTAAGGATGGTACCATCCTTTCTCCCACACATGTTGTCTTCCTTTCATCTTATTCAGACTGTGATACTGCTCTTCTCCTTAGCGCAGGACTTTCAAATGGATTCCTTGCTGCATCTGTTGGGACCATCTTTGTTCTATTCAGTGGTCCAAGGAAAGAACAGGCAGTGGCCAAGTCCTTGTTTATCCACTGGATTAAAGAAGCTATTAGTTCATCCTACCTTCTGTGTGGGAAATGTATGCCAAAGGGAGTCAGAGCTTACTCCGCTAGGGCACAAGACTTGTTATCTCTGGAGAACATCTTTAAGGCGGCTGTCTCGTCACCTGTGAGCCCCTTCGTGAAGTACTACAGGTTGCATGTAGGAGCTGGAGCAGATGGCATCTTTGGCAGAGTAGTTCTGTCCAGAGCATCATCTTCATAAGAGCATAAGCTATGCCATTACTGTGTCAGACTGAGGGTCCATCAAGCTGAGTATCCTGTTTCCAACTACTATCCTGAGTCCTGACCATTTGGGTATATCCCACGCATATGGACTGCTCTGATTTGGAAAAGGAGACATTTTCCATACCTGCTAAATGTCCTTTCCTTGAATCCTGCTGGACTAGTCTAAGACCTGCCCTGGAAAACTACTCCTACAGGTATGGGAGCCCTGTTGCTTTTTAACTGCACTTTCAGTATTTATTTTATTTTTATTTATTTATTTATGAAATTTTATATTCTACTATTCAAGTTGTATATCATAACGATTTACATAATAAAAGCCACATCTGGTAACAGCAACTTTACATAATAGACATGGGCTATATAAAACCAGTGCCTGATGCAGTCAGGTATAATTAGAGAACCAAAATTTTGTACAAAGTTATTCTATTTAGTACTTTATCTGAGTTTTTTTAGTCTTTCTGCTTTGGAAGTGTCATGCTAGCTTTTCTAGTGCTGCATCACTAGAGTATATGCTAGTGATGTCATCACTGAAGATTGCTCTGCTGTACCTCCACCTGCATGCTGGGAGCATAACCTACTTGTCTGGACTGTCTAGCAGGATTCAAGGGAAGGAAATTAATAGGTATGGGATTTTGTTTTCCAAATCAGAGCTCAGAGCAAGTTAGAATGAGGCACTCAAGTTATTGCCCTGCCCAAGAGGACTTACAATCTAAGTTGTACCTGAGGCAGTGAAGCGATTTGCCTAAGGTCACAAGGGACATCAGTGGGCGAAGCAGGATTTGAACTCTTAGTATTAGGCTACTCCTCCCTACAGGCACAGTACTGAAGAGAGGTATCATGTCCCAAAGAGACAAGTTTGAAAGGGGGGGGGGGGCGGGGGGGCGCAGAGATGACAAATAGTATACAAAGTTGTTCCATGACCATGGAGTGAGAATTAACCTTCTAGGGATCTGAACTTGCATGGCATTGCACGTCAGAATTATATCCTTATTCTGTAGTACAGGCACCAAATTTCATCTTGGGGAGAGTAGGATGAGTGCCAGGCAGCCTGGCCCTGCCTAAAGTCTCTCTGTGGAAACTGGATTACTTGGCGACTCTGGGGGTACAGTATGGAGCAATTATGGATCATGTGGGCAACACAACAAATAGGGAGAGAGGTGGTTAGAGGGATGAGTTCTTGGGATATTTGTGGATGGAAAATGATGGGGGGAGGGAGTGGGAGGCAGGGCCGTAGCAAGTGCTGCACAGGGCACAGGTACAGGAAGTCATAAAGAGTGAGTTACTGCATGTGGCTGAGGTGGAGGGGGCACCAGATTGATTAGTTGAAGAAGACTCATTTCTGGCTTGGTACAGTCCTGGTGGAAGGAACAACTGTATGTATGACGGCGAGGTCAATCTCCTAAAATTTCCATTAAGAGGGGGTATTTAAAAGCTAGGGGCAGATATGCATGACATGTTAGCTGCAAAAAATTGTGCTAGTTGGTCAAGTAAAAGGATTTTTTTTAAAATGTGTATAATGCTGCTTTTTTTAAGCCGAGTGTTGAGTGGAGAATGCGAGCAGGGAGATAGGAGGTGAGAATGGGGGAAGGCATAATACAGTACGTTTTTGGCTCAGAATAAAAATGTTGACTATTGCTGTTGTATCTGGAAACCCATTGGACGGAGAGCTCCATAGCTGAAATAAATCAGTTTCCAGTGAAGACCAAAGTGCTGTTAAACTTTAATTTGCTGCCAGTCAAGTGAAGGTGCTGTGCAGGGATAATGCGCATTGTAGGTTCCCAGCAAGAATCAGATTCAGTTTCACTTCCTTGTTGGGGAGGTGTGCAGATAATCACTGTGGGCAAGGAGAGGAAATGGGGTGGGCTTCCTCTAAGGTTGTCTGGCCTGTCTCATGACCTGTACCAAGGTAAAGCATGGGAGGGTAACCTTTTGAAAAAAATAGGGGCTTATGGGGGTTTGGTGGATACAAGTGGTCAAACTGAAGAACATAAGAGTTCAGAACAGGAAAATGTGGAAATGCTTCAGTCTTTTTTTTTTCTCTTAGAATTTCATAACTTCACCACAACTGCTAGCAGTAAATGACCTCACAGTGTAAAAGGAAAAAGCCTGGCTGGTACCAAGACTACAGGGGAAGAGGATTATGAGCTGCCTGGTGTGGGGAGGCTAGTGCCAGGGCTGCATAGAAGAACTGATCCAGCCCTGGGTAGGGATGAACAGTAGAAGGGCAGAAAGGGAAATTGTGGGTATCTTGACAAAAACATCTGTTTGTATGTTTATGTTTATGTTTATTACTTGATAAAAACCGCCTTTCTACAAAATCAAGGTGGTGTACAATAAAATAAAAACAGTTAAAATGGCTATAAGCCAATAAAAAGGAAAGGAAAGGAAATGCACAATATATTATAGGACAGATGAATGACAGGGAGAATAGACAGACAAAACACAATAGTGAAAGAGGCTTAAGAGAAAACAAAAGGAAAGGGAGGCAGGAGTCATACAAGAGGAGAGGGGACATCAAAAGCCAAAGAAAACAAATGGGTTTTTAGGTCCTGCTTGAAGGTAGAGTGTTGGGGTTCTAAACAGAGGGAGGAGGGAAGGGCATTCCAAAGGGCAGGTCCAGCAAAGAAGAAAGCAGTAGAGCAAGTGGACTGAAGATGTGCACGGGAGGGGGAAGGGAGGGTAAGACGATTAAGATGGAATGAACGGGGAGTATGCCTGGGGGGAGTGAAAAAAAGGAGATCTGTGAGGTATTGTGGAGTGCTATCATGGAAAGCTTTGTGAACCAAGGTCAGTATTTTAAACATAGCACGGAAAGGAACTGGCAACCAATGGAGGTGAAATAACAGAGGAGTGATATGGTCTCGGTGGGAAGAGTGAGTGACAAGGCGTGCAGCAGTGTTTTGAATACGTTGGAGACGGGAAAGTTGATTCTTAGGAAGACCAATGAAAAGGGAATTGGCAAAATCAATGCAGGACAAAACCAGAGAGAGTACTAGAGTGACAAGAGCTGAAGGGGAAAGGAAGGGACGAACAGAACGAACCCATCGTAGAAAGAAAAAAGAGGTTTTAGCTACCTGAGAGATATGAGAATGGAAGGATAAGTTAGAATCAAAGTGCACCCCCAAGTAGCGAAAAGTGGAGACCAGAGGTACAGGAGTGCCAGAGAAAGAAGGGGCTAGTGATGGAGGGGGACTACCATACGAGAACCAAATAGCCACAGTCTTAGTGAGATTCAAGTGGAGACAATTGAGTGTTAGCCAATCGGCCACAGCCGCAAGACAGGAGTTAAGAGGTGTGAGATCTGGACATAGAGGAGAAGTGTGATAAAGTAAAAGAATGTCATCAGCGTAGAGAAACGTGGAGACACCAAATTGCTGGATCAAAGAAGGGAGAGGGGCCAAGAAAAGATTAAAAAGAAGGGGGGCAAGAACAGAACCTTGGGGAACCCCACAAGGAAGGGAGTGAGAGTCCGAGCGGGAGGAGGATGGGAGAGAAGAGGTAACCGCACAAGAACGAGAAGAGAGGAAAGAATGAAACCAGTGATGGACTGTACTACAAAGACCCGCATCCCGCAGACGGCGAAGAAGAAGAGAGTGGTCTACCAAGTCAAAAGCGGCCGAAAGGTCCAAAGCAACCGCCACCGAGATATCCCCATTTTCGTGTGCCACGTGCAATGCATTTGTGAAAGCCAAGAGAATTGTCTCAACACTGTGACCTCGACGAAACCCAGATTGACGAGGGTGCAAGAAATTTATAGAGTCCAAGTGGTGAGAAAGTTGTGCAAATACAAACTTCTCTAGAAGTTTAGAAAGAAAGGAGAGGTTAGAAACTGGACGATAACTGACAGGAAGTGAGGGATCAAGTGAGGAGTTCTTAAGAATGGGACGTATTAAAGCATGCTTCCAGGGTTTAGGAAAGACCCCAGTGGAAAGACTAGTATTAAACATAGTGAGAATATAAGGGAGGAAACCGAAAGCAGGGTTAAGAAGCCATGAGGAGGGAATAGGATCAAGAGAGCAGAAAGTCTTCTTGGAGGAAGACAGAAGGTGCAAGAGTTCAGGAGCAGTGATTAACTCAAAAGAAGCCCAAACGTGAGAGAGCCGAGAAGTGGGCGGAGGGGAAGAAAGAGGGGGGGGGGAATCAATAGGAGCCGGGCAAGAGGGCAAAGAAGCCCTTAGAGAGGAGACTTTACCACTGAAAAAGGAGGCGAGTTGCGACGTAGAAGGGAGAGAAGAAGCAGAAGAGTTAGAGTGTGGAGTGGATGGGGAGACAAGGGATTGGAAGACAGAGTAGAGATGCCGGGTTTGATTAGGAGCTTTAGCAATAGCATCAGAGAAATAAGTGCGCTTAGCAGAGTGAACTTGTGAACGATAGTAGGAGTAGTGTGAATTGAAAACTGCCAAAGTAGCTGGGGAAGGGGCCTTACGCCAGAGCTGCTCAGCTCTGCGTAGATGGGACCAAAGCAACCGAAGGCCATTGTGATACCAGGGGTGAGAGGGACGGGGTCTAACAGGGCGGGGTCGCAGAGGGGCCACCAGGTCCAAAGCAGTGGAGAGGGTGGAGGACCAGAGGGTAGCCTGGGAAGTAGGGGAAAGTAGAGAAAAGTCAGAAGGCAGAAGATCAGCTGCCGGAGGAAACTGCTGAAGAACGAGAGGGGTGATAGTGTGCCGAAGCTGAGTCGGCGGGGATGGGAAAGGGGGTTCTCTGGGAAGGAACAGGTAACAGAGAGGCAGACATGGTCAGTCCAGGGGAGCGATAGAGAGCCAATATTAGAGAGAGAAAAAGAAGACGAAGAAGAAGTTAGAAAAAGATCAAGAGTATGGCCAGCTTAGTGAGTGGGGAGGACGACATGCTGTGTGAGGGATAGGTCAAGGAGAAGAGAAAGGAAGGCGTGCTCCCTGGTGGAGGTGGGAGCATCAACATGGAGATTGAAGTCCCCAGCAATGAGGAGTTGAGAGAAAGCCAATGACACATCAGTAATAGTCGAGAATAGAGCGTCCCAGAGATTTGGACGTAGAGCAGGAGGGGAGTAAATGAGGAGCACATGAGTGGGAGGGCAGGTATGAAGACAGAGTAGAAGAGATTCAGGGTAGAGAAGTGGAGGGGAGGAGAGTTGGGTAAACGAAAGGTCCGGGTGGAGCAAGGCAGCAACACCACCACCAGAACGCCCAAGGTGAGGAACGGAAACCGCCGAAAATCCAGGGGGAAGACAGCGGGTGAGGAGAGCATCCTCACCCTCCTTAAGCCAAGGAGCTTCTGGGTCCTAGAGTGTAAACACCCCTTTGGTAAAGGCTTTGTGAAGATAGAAGGGACAAATACAATGTGGCTAGCTTGAAGAGTGAGGAGTTGACTGAAGCTTTTACAATTAGTCTTTTGATTAGCAACTGTTCATCATAAGCAAGAATACAGTCACTCAGTGGCTAAAGATGCATAAAACTCTGCTACTGCCCTTGGTCCCTTCCTGTTTTTAGTATGTTCACGGTGATCATTTGGCTGTAGGACCCCTGGGCTGTAGATGGGGCGACAACCAAGTACAGAGGGACTGGCTGAAGTTTAAAATGTCCATTGTTAGTTGGATAAGGCAGGGGCAGAAAAGGGAAATAAAAGGAATGGGTTGGGGGTAAGAAGTGATGGGGAAGGGGGTAGGACAACAACCGTGCTCTGTTCAAAGAAGACTGGAAGTTTGGGTTACAGTCTGTGCCGGGCCAGGGATTTACTGTAATAACTAAGGCTGCAGGTGGGGATAGAGCAGAAGGTGATGTTTCTAAGGCTGGGCCTGGTAATAACACAGGTCACTTTGGGGTTCACTTTTTTTCATCCTGCACTAATCATTTGGTAGGCAGATATTTTCAAAAGCAAATATCTAAGTTCTTAGCCCCCGCTTAACAGGCTATACCTGGGCAGCAAAAGGCTTTCTACTGATTTGCCTGCAGGTCTTGAACCAGAGTTATTACTCTCAGCGTTTGCTTCTATCTGCCTTGTCTCAAGCCCCAGTCACCAGCGGTCCTTTGGTACTTCAGATGCAAGAGCGCAGGTAGCACTTGGTTATCATGTTTTTCTGGCCAAAGTTCTCTATAGCACAATCCACTCCTGTCTCATACTAAGCTAGATCAATATTTCTTTCCTGAATTCCTGTTGGTCTTTAACCCATGCCAGGCTTGATCAGTAGCTCTTTCCTGGGACCCTGTTTCTGTCAAAGGATTTTATTTATTTATTTAACAGTTTTTATATACCGTCTTTCTACAATTCAAGACGGTTTACATGTAACATAACTGACAGTATTAAACAACTGTTTACAAAGAACATAGAACAAGGTAACAGATTACATAGAACGAGAATATGTGGCTATATAAGTAACATAGGAACTGGGAAACTGATAAATAAATAACTATGTACAAAATATTATTTACACTAATATGAATCGTTTGTTTACCTAAATAGCAAGGGTCACTGAGATTTCAATTAGATGGACTAGTAGAAGGGTGGGAATAGTGGAGTGTGAGTAAGGAGGAGGAACTAGGGTGGTAGGGAAAAGTGTTCGAGGAAGAGGTAAGTTTTTAATCTTTTTCGAAATTCTGCGTGGCTCACACAGTTACATAGGTCATGGGGAAGGGTATTCCATAGGGAGGGGGCATAGAGAGAGAAGGCCCTGCTGCTAGTAGATTGTTTAAAGTGTATCTTGGATGTAGGAATAGATAGAAGGTTTTTAGTAGAGGAGCGGCGCATTCTTGTATTATTAGGGAAGGCTAGGAGGGGGGAAAGGCAAGGAGCTGATTCTTTTGAGATAATCTTATGAATAAGGGTAAGCACTTAAAATTTAGCTCGGAGTTGGATTGGGAGCCAGTGTAAGTCATAGAGGACAGGTGTAATATGGGATCGCCTAGGGTTGTTAGTTATTAAACGTGCTAGTGTATTCTGTGCAAGTTGGAGAGGTTGGATAGTGGTTTTAGAGAGGCCATGATAGATAAGATTACAATAGTCAAGTGAGGGGGTTGTGAGAGCCTGACAGACAGTACGAAAGGAGTTGGGGCTTAAGAGGGGCTTGAGGTTACGGAGAGTACGTAACGTTGCGTAAACTGCGTTGGTAGTTTTCTTTATATGATCAATGAAGGAGAGGTTCTGATCGAGGATGATTCCAAGATATTTCACTTGGTTTTTTATAGTGAGAGTGAGGTCGCCAAGGGTGAGTGTTGGGGGAGGGGTATATAAGAGGTTGGAGAATACTTGGAGGATCTCAGTTTTGGATTGGTTAATAAGTAGGTTGTGTTGGGAAAGCCAAGATTTGAGATTGGTTAAACATTCATTTAATTTGGTAAAGTCAGGGTTAGTGAGGCTAAATGGTGTGAAGCACATCATATCATCTGCGTATAATTGGTATTGAATGCCAGAGTTTTGGAAAATTTTGCAGGCAGGTTGGAGGAAGATGTTAAAAAGTAAGGCAGAGAGGCTAGAGCCTTGGGGGACACCTTGCTTTAGTATAAATGGGAGGGAGGTGTCACTACCAATACGGACCTGTTGTGTTCTAGAGTCTTGGTATGAGCGAAACCATTTAAGAGTAGTGCCTCTCAGACCTATTTCATGAAGTCTGGTGAGGAGTTGATTATGGGGAAGAGAATCGAAGGCAGCAGATAAGTCGAGAAATATAAGTAAGCAACCCTGAGTAGGGTTATGGGTGTGTAAATACAGTGAGTCTAGAAGGGAGGTTAGGAGGGTTTCAACTCCATGATTCTTCTTAAATCCATGTTGGTATAGGTCAAGAGGAGAGTGGTCATCTATGTAGTCCTGTAGTTGGGCTTGGACAATTTTCTCAGTAATCTTTGCTAGGAAGGGTATACTAGAGATGGGTCTATAGGAGGAAGGGGAGGTGGGGTCAAGTCTAGATCCTTTTAAGATGGGGCGGATAGAGGCACACTTAAGTAGGGGAGGTACAGATCCAGACTGGAGGGAGGATTGTACAATGGTCTGGATGTAGGGGCTGAGGGATGTTCTGGTGGATTTTATCCAGGGGGCAGGACAGGGGTCAAGGGCAGATGTAGAAGCATTCAAACTATTTATGACATTAGATATAGTTTCCGGGGTGACAGTGTGAAATTCGTACCATGAGTTCTCTAGTGGTTGTGTATTATAGACTTCAGGTGGTTGGGAATTGTTTGTTAGATGGGGAAGGGAAGAGGGGGGGAGGAATTTAGAGGCCAGGTGGTCAGCTATAGCTTGGGCGGATATTTTAGATGGTTGGTCATGTGGGTTGGGGTCTTTTATTAGGGATTTGGCGATAGAGAAAAGTTCCCTTGGTTTGTTGAGGGCACGCTGGATTATGTTTTCATTGTATTCTCTTTTATGATTAGTGGTCTCAGTGCAGTAGGATCGGAGTTTAGTTTTATAGGTATTGTATACATCTGGATCTTGCGTATGTCTCCATTTGCGTTCAAGCCGTCTAAGCTCTCTTTTGAGATTTCTCAGGGTTGTAGAAAACCAGGGGGCTTTTCTGCGATGTTTGTTAGAAAGATGTTTAGGTGGGAGTAGGGATGCTAAGGATAATGTTTGATTCCAAGAAGAGATGGTGGAATTTAGATTGGGGATTTTGTCATTTAATTGGTCAAGTGAAGGAGTGATTTGTTCTAGGAAGTTAGCTGCATTGAATGGTTTGAATTTTCAAATGGGTTGAGGAAGGGAGTGAGGTTTATTTTGAGAAGATGAGTAGGGGACGGTGAAGAAGATAATGGAATGGTCAGACCAAGGAATGGGTTGGATAGTATGCTGGATCTGGTCTTTGAGATGAGGGTGTTGAGGGATGAAACTTAAGTCGAGGGTGTTACCTTTAGAGTGTGTAGGGTTATGAAGTATTTGGGTAAAATGGAGGGCGCTCATAGCCTGGAGGAAGGAGGAGGAATTTGAAAAGGAAGTGGAATGTAGGTTTAAATCACCTAAGATTATTAGAGGGCGTGATGTAAGATGGGGGGAGCAGGCAGTATCTAGGATCGTGGAGAGATCTGAGGAGTCTGCTTGTGGTGCTCGATATATGAGGTGTAGGATTAAAGTAGAGTTGGAGACAGTAATAGTGTCCAAGCCTCGGGTGGAAGAGGATTCGATAGAGGAGAGTTGTAAGCTGGATCTAGAAATAATAGCTACACCACCTCCTCTACCTTGTAATCTGTTAGTAACATTAATTGAGTATAAATTGGGGCATATTTGATTTAGTAATACAGTGTCAGAATCTTGGAACCAGGTTTCGGTAAGGCAGAGTATATCAAGGTTATTATCAGTAATGATATCAGCAAGCAAGGGGATTTTGTTTCTGGCTGAACGGGCATTAAGTAGGGCACATTTGAGGGGGGGATGGGGTGGATTTGAGGGGGGTGGGGGATGTAGGTTGTGGTTTAAAGTAATGGGTCTTAGTTTGCAAGAACGGTGGTAGGTGTTATAGGTATTATAGTGGGAGGGAGGTGGGGGGAGTAAATGCCTAGGGGAAAAGATTATTGGAATGGTGACACTGGGGGTTAGGGTGAGGGCGTAAGGTAGTGTGAGTAAGAGTAAGTAAAGTAAACTAAGGGTAGGCCCCATCGTGAATGAGCAGGGCTTGATGTAGGATATTTTTGTGGGGGGAGTTGGAAGGATTTCAAGATGGAAAAAGGAGGGGGGTAGGGAGAACAGGGGAAGGTGAATTAGGAGTCAGGGTGAATTTTTGTGAGAGGGGTAGGAGACTTAGAGCTGAAGTTTTTGCAAGTATGAGTGGTTACATATGTTGCAAGACTACAATTGCTTATCAAAAAGACTTGGTTATAAACTTTGTTACAGGTAAACTGTTACAATGTATGAACAGTGGATACAATGTAGTGCAAATTGTATGAGCAGTAGAGAGCAATAATTAAGTTGGTCAGAGCGTTTGAGTTAGATTAAATCTAATACAGTGTTGGAAGAAGTTAACAATATGCTTACGTTAGGAGGTCAGGGATAGAATGGATTAGATCTTATTCCAGTATAAGATCACGTTGCTTAAGATCCTGAGCAGACTTTTGGTGATATCGCGAGCCACAGTTCTTAGTATGCATGCTGCATTATGATAGACTTGGGTTTGAATCCCCGAGAAAGCTAGTGTTCCGGAGTTGGTGAGGGATGCTTCAGGTCTGTGTTCAGCTGCGTCGTATTTGGTGATGTGGGCCGCTGCCTAAGGGCCACGCCAAAGGGCCCTCTAGCGAGGCCCTCAGGCGCGGGCCCGCGAGGCGCGGTCGCACCCGATCAGCGCCGGTATTTATATGGAGCACGCTGCCCCGATTGGGTAGCGATCCTGGAGGGCGGGTGGTGAATCCTCTGTTGCTCCGGCCCGCTCTTCTTTCAGGGAGAGCTCTTGAAGAGGGCCGGAGTAGGTGGAGAGAGGCCGCGCGCCCGATCAGCGCCGGTATTTATATGGAGCACGCTGCCCCGATTGGGTAGCGATCCTGGAGGGCAGGTGGTGAATCCTCTGTTGCTCCGGCCCGCTCTTCTTTCAGGGAGAGCTCTTGAAGAGGGCCGGAGTAGGTGGAGAGAGGCCGCGCGCCCGATCAGCGCCGGTATTTATATGGAGCACGCTGCCCCGATTGGGTAGCGATCCTGGAGGGCGGGTGGTGAATCCTCTGTTGCTCCGGCCCGCTCTTCTTTCAGGGAGAGCTTTTGAAGAGGGCCGGAGTAGGTGGAGAGAGGCCGCGCGCCCGATCAGCGCCCGATTTTTGCTGGATACCTGTGAGCTTACCCTATCCAGTGCCTTTGTTTGGTTGGTTGGCTGGCTACACCAAGCTATGGAATAATGACTCACCCCTGTTAAAAAAGCAGATGCGGAGGGGGAGAGGATCAAGGGTCACACATTTTATCATTAATGAAAGTACTGAAGATGGAGTATTTAAAAAAACAACACCACATTTTAGAAACTTTTCTGGAATCGGTGGGAGTTTCATCGCTTAGGAGTGGTCTGCATTTGCCCTGCGAAACTAGCTTGGCGCCCAGGCGCTCTGGCTGCCACAGCAGTGTTGATCTAGCTGTGAGGTCCCTGAAAGCCTGACTATGATCTAATTATAAGAACATTATAGAGCACGACCACTCTACCTTTAAGAACAGCCTCAAAACCCACTTCTTTGCCCTTGCCTTTGACCTCCCAGATTCCTCTGTATAACCTTACTCTCCCCTGCCCTTACTCTCTCCCTCTTCTTTATTGTCTTGTTGTATGATTCCATCTGATGTGCTTTCCTATTTTAGTATTATAATTTCCTTTCTTCTCTATACCTTTATGGTTTTTCTTTAATTTGTCGTTTGTAAACCGCTTTGATGTTTTTCCTTTAGCGGTATATCAAGATAATAAACATAACATAAGATATGCCATACTGGGTCAGACCAAGGTCCATCAAGCCCAGTATCCTGTTTCCAACAGTGGCCAATGTAGGTCATAAGTACCTAGCAGTCTCCCCAAAAGACACAGGTTCCTCAATGTTTGTATTGGGTCAAGCAGTGATATCCTGGGTCCCTTTTAATAATGGTTTATGGACCTTTTCCTCTGCTGCTAACAGCTTGCAGGATTGCTTGGGACTCTTTGTCCTCTGTATCACTTGCCTATAAACGATCTTGTCTAAAGCACTTTAACAACTCTGGCTCCCGTATTCTTGTTTGCCTCCCCTCCCATATTCTTTTGGGCAGAATTCCATTTTTTCAGGTATTAATGGGTCTTAGCTTGGATTGTGGAAAGTGTCATGAGAACAGAGGGGTCTGGCTGAAGGAAAGACGGAATGCTTAACAAACAAAATGGGATGGCACCAGTGCTTAATTTAATCTGCTGATAGGGCTGGTTGAATATCAGGCTGAAATTTCTGGTTTTAGTTGGATAGTTAAGTAGGATCTGGTTAAGTCGGAACCAGTTTAGCTCATGCCTTTTCTCAGAACTTTGAAGATGAGTTACGTTTGGATGCAGTAGATATTTCCCCTGTCTCTGAAGTACTCACAGTCTAAGTTTATACCTGAGGAAATGGAGGGTTCAGTGACTTGCCCAAGGCCACGAGGAGCAGCAGTGGGATTTTAACCCAGGTTGCCCTGGTTCTAGCCCAGTGCTCTAAGCAGTTCTTTCACCAGTGTCATCTTTATCTCCCACCTGTGGTCATAGCAAGGTCAAGATTCAACCAGCACCATATTAAACACCAGTGCTTACATTAACATGAATATTCAGCATCGCTGTTTGTATACAAGGCCAGCCTGTCCACTAGCTGGACTAGATGGGTGCCTAAGGTGGCAGACCCTGGTGGGTGGCACCACAACCAGTCTACCATTCTTCAAAGTGGGCAGAGCAAGCTACTTTGGTGCCATGGTGGGCCTTCAAGCACCTGCATGTATGCACACACTCATGGCCTACACTCCTACCCCCTCAGATGCAACTTCCTGTCGTAGGGGGCAGGAGTGGCAGGCCATGGGTTCATGCAGGTGCCCTGGGTGCTTCAAGGCCCACTGGAGCAATTTGCTATGCCACCGCTTTCAAGAACGGTGGTGGAGGTTCACAGTACACTCTCTCCTCCCCCCACCCCTCCACAGGTGAGGGAGAAGGGGAAATGATGGTAGACTGGCCGTGTATGTTTAAGAAATGGTGCTGAATGAGTGTATAGAGAGGTCATTCTGCTGCTATCTGGCTAATTTTCTAACTTTTCCTTGCTTCGCCCTAAAGCTGGCTTCTTTTTATACAATTAATATTAGGCTATTTAGACAAACATTTAGCTCGATAATATTGGTATAAGATTTGAAAATACACAGATAGTGAAGTTATGTGGAGCCCAATTCTATCCGGGGCACGTCTGGGTCGTATGGATGGCCCTGAGCAGGATGGGCCAGTTAGACCTGATTCTGTACCTGGGAGCAAGACGTTCCCGTGGCATACAGAATTGGGTCCTAGGGCCGTCCTTCCCATAGACACCCCTGGCTCCCACAGCGCCGACCCTCTTCAACCCTGCTGCCTGACCCACAGCTGGGCAGCCGGGGCCTGGATCTGGCGGTGGGGACCTCCCTGCATCTGGCCCTGGGGGAGGGGGGGACGTCTGGCCCTGATCGCCCAGTTTGTGCTAATTATTCCACCTTTTGAGGTGGAATAATCAGTACTTTTCCCCCAGACCCTGCAGGATGTATAGGGCCATAACCAGAATTAACCTTGTACATCCTGCCACCTCGGTCCACACCCACTCTGTTCAGACTCTTCTGCCTCCTGCCAGCTCTCCCCATAGTGCTGCTCTAGCCATGCGGGGAGAGTCAGAGGGGAGGGGGTGATAGTGACAGGATGGCTTGCAGGGTTGCACGTCCCGCTGGGACATGCAGCCCTGCAAGTTGCATCTCAGAATCGGGCCTATAGCCACTGACTGATCCTTACTTCCCAAATACTGCCATGTTGTACATCTTCAAGCTGGCTACAGTTTAATCTCCAGGAACAAGCAGGAATGAGTCTTCACATATGGGTATCGTCGGTACCGACGGAGCCTGCGCGAGAACGCTCCCCAGCGTCCAGTAAGAAAGCTTTTGGGAGCATCCCACAGCGCCTGCGCGCTGCCTTCCCGCCTTTCCCAACCACCTCTCTCCAGTTCTTCTTTTCCACGGAGCCAGCAGGTCGTGTTCCTGTCACCGCAGAAGAATTCTTTATTTTTTATTTTTTTTTTCTGTGTCGCGTCTGCCTTCTTCGACGTCAGACCGGTACCGCCGTTTTTTTTCTTTCTTTCTTATTTATAAAAAACAAACAAAAAACTTTTCTTTCTTCAACTGTGCGTTGCGTTTTCGGCCTTAGGCCTGAACATTTTCTCCTCATGGAGAAGCCCGCTTCCGGGTTTAAAAAGTGCACAAAGTGTGGCGGTACTATTTCCGTCACCGACACCCATGACTGGTGTCTAAAATGTTTGGGTCCTGACCATTCCATCACGGATTGTGTGTCCTGTACCATGATGTCTAAAAGAGGTTGGCAGAACCGAGCAGCCAAGCTCAGTACCCTGTTTCCCTCTGATGCAGCCTCGGTGGCATCGACGTCTTCCAGGGCTTCTTCTTCCTCCCATGGATCTCAGGTAACCAAACATAAATCTAGCCGGTCCTCAAAGGGCAAATCTCCCTCTAAGCATCGAGATGCCTCCGGGCTTGTCCTCGAGGATTCCGCACCGGCAAAATTACCCCGGCGGGAAGTTCCGGCTTTCAAAGCATCATCTATGGGGTCACAGGTTGACATTGATGGCTTGGTCTCAACCGATCACCTGTTGCCGTGTTCTGGGGTACTGGTGGCCTCCACCGGTACCAACATCCAGACTCTGGTGGCGTCGATGGATCAGAAAATTCTGTCCATGCAGCGCACCCTAACGGCGTTTATGCAGGCTTCGACGCCTTCGGTACCGCAACAATCTCCGTTGCCGGTACCGACTCCGGCATCGTTCCCGGTACCGGTACCAATTGCATCGACATCGGCTTTGGTGTCGATTGCAACGGTACCCTGTCCTATGATGCCCATCGGTACCGAACCGGTACCGCTTACTCCCGATGTCGATCCCACTCGGTACGCGTATCGGGCTTTACAGGAGCATCCAGACAGGCGATACTTCGATTCCTCTGAAGACTCTGATGAGTCGGAGGCTTCTGTCGATGCACCGGTACTTCTTCCTCAGGAGTCTGAATCTCCAAAACGAAGAATGTCTCCTCCAGAAGACTTGTCTTTTCAAGACTTCATCAGGGAAGTGGCTAGGGGCCTCTCCATTACAGTGTTTATGTTTATGTTTACATTTGATATGACCTCTGAGTCAGAGCCTAGAGCCAAGCAATTAGATATTCTGCAATATCCTAAGGCTCCTAAGGAAGCAGCTACCTTACCTATTCATGAGATTCTTTATGATCTCATGTTGGGCATGTGGGAGACTCCTCTCACCACCTCTCCTCATTCTCGTAGGTTAGACACCATGTACCGTGTCCCTCCCTGTCCTGGTTTTCATAAGACTCAGCTTCCTCACCACTCTATTGTGGTTGAGTCTGCTATGAAGAAAATAAAGAGTGCAAAGAGACACTCATCTAACCCTCCAGGACGTGAATGTAGGACTCTAGATGCTTTTGGCCGAAGGATTTTCCAGGCCAATATGCTTGCTGCCAGAATCAACTCCTATAGTCTCTATATGGGGATGTTTCTAAAAGAAGTCACAGATCATCTGCAGACTTTAGCTCCTTTTATTTCAGAAGATAAAAGGCAGGAATTTCTCATTTGGCTCAAACATGCCCAAGATGTTTCCAAATTCTCCAACCGTGCAGCCTTTGACTCTTTTGAGTGTGTAAGCAGAGCCACGGCTATTGCCATAGGTGCACACAGAATTGCTTGGTTACAAGCCTCTGATTTGGAACTCTGGGTCCAAGATGAGTTGGGAAACCTTCCCTGTACAGGTGAAAACCTGTTTGGCAGGGATTGGCAAGCAAAGGCCACTCAGATGGATGCTGAGAACTCTGCTTTGGATCGACTTTCAAAGTCTACCTCTGCTCCTGTTAAGAAAAGATTGTTCAAAAAGACATCTTTTTCTAAAAAGGGAAGATATTATCCTGCTCATGGGCAGACATCTTCTGCAGGTCGTTTTGCTGCAAAGCGTCAGCAACCACCTAAACAGGCCAAGTCAAAGGCTGCCAGGCCTACCACAGCCCAGCAGCCTCAACCTCCTCAGGGCCTTTGACTTGCAACTAGAGAACTTTGCCTTTCTAGCTCTGGGAAAACCAGAGCCCCTCACCATTCCAGGAAGGTTGACTTACTTTGCTCCCAGATGGGAGCAAATCACAGCAGAGCAATGGACCCTTTCCATCATAAAGGAAGGGTACAAGCTTCACTTCTTAAACCTTCCTCCTCACACCATGGTGAAACAGTTCAATTCTCCAGCATCTCTCCTCACCCTTCTAGGTCAGGAGATTGCTACCCTTCTTGCCCAAGGGGCAATAGAAGAAGTACCTCTTCTTCAACAGGGCTCAGGGTTCTACTCCCCTTATTTTCTTATTCCAAAGAAAACAGGGGGCTACAGAACCATATTAGATCTCAGAGAATTGAACACATTTCTATTCAAGGAGCAATTCAAAATGATTTCTCTAGGGGCTCTGCTTCCATACCTTCAGAGTCAGGACTGGCTTTGTTTTCTAGATCTCAAGGATGCATACACCCATGTCCTCATCCATCCAACACACAGAAGGTTCCTTCTGTTCCTTTTTCAAGGAAAGCACTACCAATACAGGGTGCTTCCTTTCGGTCTGGCCTCTGCACCAAGGGTGTTCACGAAATGCATGGCAGTAGTAGCTGCATTTCTCCGCACTCTAGGAATATTCGTATTCCCATATCTGGACGACTGGCTCATTCGAGCCCCATCCCAGTCAGAGGCCCAGACTTGTCTAACCTGCACAATGCGTATCCTTCAGTATTTGGGACTAGTGATAAACATCCCAAAATCCAATCTCACCCCTACTCAGTCTCTGGAGTTCATAGGGGCCTTGCTGGATACCACAACTGCAAGGGCCTATCTTCCTCAGGCCCGTCGCCTACGTCTGGTGCAGTTAGCCTCCCAGATTCAGTTAAAGTCCCAATTAACTGCTCGAGAGATGTTACAACTATTAGGCCACATGGCATTTACCGTGCATGTGGTTCCATATGCTCATCTTCACATGAGGGCAGCTCAATGGACTTTGTCCACCCAATGGACTCAGGCATCAGGTTGCCTATCAGACAAAATAGCAAACTCCAGTCGCCTTTTTTGGTCTCTCCAGTGGTGGAAGTCCTCTCAAAACCTGTTGCTGGGATCCCCTTTTCAGCAACCGCTACCCCAAGCAACTCTCACAACAGATGCTTCTCCAAGGGGTTGGGGAGCTCATCTACAAGATCTCTCCACCCAGGGCATCTGGTCTCCACAGGAGACTTCTCTGCATATCAATCTATTGGAACTCAGAGCAATATTTTTAGCTCTCAGAGTGTTCCATACCCTGCTCAGCTACAGGACAGTCCTCATCCATACGGACAACCAAGTAGCCATGTTCTATGTGAACAAGCAGGGCGGGACTGGCTCTCTGTCGCTTTGCAACGAAGCTTTGCGACTGTGGGCCTTCGCCAGAGAGCATCACATCCATCTTCTGGCAGTATACCTTCCAGGCGTTCAAAACTCTTGTGCGGACAGACTTAGTCGAGTTCTGCTTCCACACGAGTGGTCCCTCCACATGGACCAAGTAGCCAGGATTTTTCGAATTTGGGGAACCCCGGACATAGACCTCTTTGCAAGTCCGTGGAATGCCAAACTTCCCCGTTTCTGTTCCAGAATTCCGTGTCAAGGAGTTCAGGCCAAGGATGCCTTTCTCCTTCACTGGGGTCAAGACTTCCTTTATGCCTTTCCACCAATTCCCCTAATTCCCAAAACACTATTCAAGCTTCAGAGAGATCGAGGGACCATGATCCTCATAGCACCACATTGGCCACGCCAAGTGTGGTACCTTCTACTTCTGTATCTCTCTCAAGCTCCCTCCCTGGACTTGGGCTCTGCACCAGACTTTCTATCCCAGGAAGAGGGAACATTATGGCACCCAAACCCCCAGTCGCTCCATCTCAGGGCTTGGTTGCTGAGGGCTTAGACCTTCAAGATTTTCATCTCTCTCAGCAAGTCAGAGATGTTATTCTTGCCTCTAGAAAGCCTTCTACTAGACATTCCTATGCTTTCAAATGGAAAAGATTTACCATTTGGTGTTCAAAGAAGGGTCTAAACCCTCTTGCAATACTTCTGAATTCTCTACTAGAGTATCTCCTGCATCTATCCTATGCAGGCCTGAAAACAAATTCAGTAAGAGTCCATTTGAGTGCTATTGCAGCGTCCCTCAAGCCTCTCAATGGACAATCTATTTCCTCTCATCCTCTTAGAGCAAGATTCATGAGAGGCCTTCTTTTAAATAAACCTCCCATTAGACCACCTCCAGTGGCATGGGACTTAAACCTGGTTCTTGGCCAGCTCATGAAGCCACCCTTTGAACCTTTAGCCACCACCTCCTTGAAATTTCTTTCTTGGAAGGTTATTTTTCTCATTGCAGTCACCTCAGCACGCCGCATCAGTGAGTTGCAAGCTTTGGTGGCTAATCCACCTTATACAAGGTTCCATCATGATAAGGTAGTCCTCAGGACCAATCCACACTTTATGCCTAAAGTGGTCTCGCCTTTTCATCTGAACCAAGAGGTATATTTACCTGTCTTTTTTCCAGGACCTCATGCATCAAATGCAGAGAGGAATCTTCATACCTTGGATTGTAAGAGAGCTCTCGCTTTTTACTTACAAAGAACACAGCAACATAGAAAGTCTTCTCAACTCTTTGTTGCTTTTGATCTTTCTCATTTAGGACTTCCAGTCTCTAAGAGAACACTGTCCAACTGGATTGCTCAGTGTATTTCTTTCGCCTACCAGAGTAGGAACATTTCTCTGGAGGGCCATGTCACAGCTCACAATGTGAGAGCCATGGCAGCCTCAATGGCTCATCTAAACTCTGTGTCCATCGACCAAATCTGTCGAGTGGCCACCTGGGCCTCGGTTCATACCTTCACGGCTCATTACTGTTTGGACAAGGACTCCCGCCGGGATGCCTCGTTTGGTCAGGCTGTCCTCAAACACCTGTTCCATTCCTGATCAACTCCTACCCACCTACCCTGGTTGGATGCCAGAGATCCATGGGGGGAGGTAGAGTCCTTTTCAAGGACACACAACCTGGGGTCTTCCCCTGGCATCTGCAGCTAGGGAGTCCCCATATGTGAAGACTCATTCCTGCTTGTTCCTGGAGATAGCACAGTTACTTACCTGTAACAGGTGATCTCTGGGAACAGCAGGAATAAGTCTTCACAACCCACCCACCTCCCCTAGGAGTTGTATCTCTCTATCTATCTTTCCTTTCCTCTCTCTCTCTCTCTCTCTCTTTGTCTCAGCTTTAAAACTCGAACTGGAGAGAGGTGGTTGGGAAAGGCGGGAAGGCAGCGCGCAGGCGCTGTGGGATGCTCCCAAAAGCTTTCTTACTGGACGCTGGGGAGCGTTCCCGCGCAGGCTCCGTCGGTACCGACGATACCCATATGTGAAGACTTATTCCTGCTGTTCCCAGAGATCACCTGTTAGAGGTAAGTAACTGTGCTTTCTGGTATGATATAATGGCTCCCTCATGCATCTATCACCATTTCTGTGAAGACATACTTCCTTGTGTTAGTGTTATCCCCTCCCTCCCCCCATTATGATTTTTCTGCTCTAGAACTTCCTTTCCACTGAAAAATGCCTCCTGCTACATTCTTTTCATTTTCCGAGCTGTATCTTTCAGAACATTACAGTCTCATCTGATGTAGTGTAGGAAGCAGACTCGAGGCCACCTCTACTTTGCTTTATTTATTTTATTTTTATTAGTATTTAGCTGCTGCCTTTCCAGTAGTAGTTCAAGGCGAGTTACATTCAGGTACAGAAGGTATTTCCCTGTCCCCGGAGGGTTTACAATTGGCAATTTTGGGGTTTTGACACACTAAGATCTTACTTCCTTTGTACGAATGTTGAGAAGTACTATGTCCCATTATGGAATGTACATCTCCAGTAGCATATAGACAATGAGCTGGCCGCAGTGGAAGAGAGTAGTCTACTGGGTATAGCAGTGAGCTGGGAAGCAAAAGAAGTCAGGGCTTAAATCCCACTGGCAATTCCTGTGGCCTTGGGCAAATCACTTAACTCACCATTGCCAAACTTTCATTGCTACTGATAGAAGGACTAAATCTTGAAGGATTTGAAATTAGTGCAGGCCCAGGCTTTCCCCCAAAATGAAAGAAAATCCAGTGCTGGATAGGAAGACCCTTTGTGTGAATGCGAGAGGGGAGCTGATACGTCCCATCACAGGGCAAACAGACTGCAGAGGCTGCCTCCCTCCCTTTCTGTGTGTACAAAGCCAGCAGTTGCTTCTTGGAACATTATAATTTCCCTGTAATCTTTCCTTCTGCCTCAGACACACCCTGTAATCCTCTCCCTCGCACGATCAGGTTTAAATTCCAGGCAGGGAGTTGCCTTGCTTTGGCAGGATCAGTAAATGGCGCTCAGGAGTCTAGATGCTCAAACCTGGCCGAATGCAAATCATCGGGGTCCTTTTGTTGGCGAGGCAGCATGATATATACCCAGCTTTCTGTACAGATGGCATTTATTTAAATCTGTGACTGTTTGCACTGTCTGGATGCTTCCACTTTGATTGATGGTGGGGGTTAGACAAGGCCAATTGTTTACTCTTATTTTTCAGTACTGAGTTGCTTTTACCCATGGTACATGCCAGTATTTTTCACTTCAGCATATACGGTAAGCATTTGAGAATGAAGGGGGGGCATTTTTAGCTGGTGCGGTACGTAAAAGGCTGCTATGGGCCTTGGTCAAGGTGAATGAGTATTCCCACCTGCTTTAACGGTGCACTTTACCATCCACCCCTCAAACCTGGTAACGTTCCTTTTGCCCCATGTCCAGTCTATCTACTTTGTGAAACTCAGCAGCTAGATTTAGCTGCCGAGAAGGGGGAAGGAATTTTCAATCTTAGCCATATTGCTCTTCATCTGTTTTCATTTCCTATGTTACTAGTTAGTTAGGTAAATCCCTTTTCAGAATTGCCCTTCATTTGCTTTTGTAGAACTGAGGCTTGCAGCCAAGCCCGACTCTCAAGTCTCCTGTAGTGAAAGGCTACTAGTACAATGCTGTCCACCTTGGGTAATCATTGAAAGGAGGAATAAACGTGAATCAATGAAGGAATAAATAATATATAAGAGGTGATGTAGTGGGATCCTGAGGGAAAATAGGACGGTTGGCCCTCTCCAGGGGGAGACAGCATGGCTGTCACTGCAGAGACAAATTTTTGTTGTCACTGGAGTTTTATTCTTTAAGGAATGTTTCCTTCTGGCTGCTGGCCAAAACCTAAAATTCTGTCCTTTTCTATAAGTAAGACATAGTTCTCGTAAAGAGAAATAGTCCACATTTGAATGTCCTATTTATAGCATTAGCAAGATGGCTGAACATCAAAGGACATATTTCGTCATTTCCTCTCATATCCTCTCAATGCAACTTTTTGGAAGCCCTCGTTCTTCAAATATCCTCTGCATTTGTACAGACCGGGGGGTTATTTTAGAGGCTTGAATTGTGATTGACACATGTAAATACAATTACTTACATGTGCAAATTGCATGCACGTGTAAATGGCCATTTTAGAAAAGGATTATTTTACAACTTGCATGGGAGTATGGCTTGGGCTGGACAAAAATCTACATGTTTGTCCCATGTCATATAGGGAATGGACCTGTACACCCGAAATTGTCCGTATCCAGATTTACACTTGCTCCCTCACATGGACTGGCATTTAACAAGTCCTCCTTTTGGCCGTAGCTTTAGAGGAGAGATCAAGGAAGGTAAAGAAAGAGTCCTCTGTAGTTTATTAGAGGCATCTCCACATCTGGGCTCAGATAGATATGTAAGAGGTGCTATTTAGCCAAGCACGTTGTGAAATGCTGACCTTTACTTGAGCAAGCTGTCTCCGTCAATACGTGTACCTTTGTGAAATGGCTTTTCCTGCTGCATGTGACTACACATCTCTGTGCAGTCTGCCACTTCTGTGTATTTTAGAACCAGCTCCACATTTCATAGAGCAGTTTCTAAAATGCCATCCAGACTGAGTATGTCCCAACTTCTGGTCTCCCTGAACTATCTAAAATGTGCCTTTGTGTCTCAAAATCTGTTTAATCTAATCATTCTTTTTAGAAGCAAAAAAATGGCTCGTGAGCATGTTTTCCACTACTATGACAACTCTGAAAGTATAATGATCATTCTATCAGTTTGCTTGCATTATATATTAGTTTCAAACTTGCCTTTAGAAAATTCAGTCCTATCTAAAAACAATTTTCTTTTTGCTGCATTCTATTTTAAAATCACAAATTGGTGAATTCATTTATGGATTTTTTTTTTCAATGTATTTTCCTTGCTTTTCCAAATCAAAATATTATCAATATATCGTTTCCACATCAGAACATGTTTTTGATAGGGATGATTAGAAAATCAGCAACACGGAGTCACGATATCTAGCGCCACTGCAGCGCCCTTTGCTATACCTTGAATTTGTTGCTACACTTTACATAGAAACATAGAAACATGATCACAGAAAAAGACCACATGGCCTATCTAGTCTGTCCTTCCATATCAACAACTACAACAGTCCACTTTTTACCTTTAGAGATCCTCTGTGTTTGTCCCATGCTTTTTTGAATTCAGTTACTGTCCTCATCTCTACCACCTCCACTGGGAGACTATTCCACGGATCCACTACTCTTTCCGTAAAGAAATATTTCCGCATATCACTTCTGAATCTATCTCCCTTCACCCTCATCCCATGTCCCCTCATAGCAGAACTTGCTTTCAATTGAAAGAAGCTCTCTCCCTGAACATTTATGCCACGGAGGTATTTAAACATCTCAATCATATCACCTCTATCCCGCCTTTCCTCTAAGGTGTACATATTAAGATCCTTAAGTCTGTCCTCATATGCTTTATAATGAAGCCCACTAATCATTTTAGTAGCCACCCTCTGCACCGACTCCATCCTGTTCACATCCTTTTCAAGGAGCGGTCTCCAGAATTGCACACTATACTCCAAATGAGGTCGCACCAAAGACTTATACAGAGGGATTATCACCTCCTTTTTTCTGCTAGCCATTCCTCTCCGTATGCACCCAAGCATCCTTCTAGCTTTTGCTGTCACCTTTTCTACCTGTTTAGCTACTTTAAGATCATCAGACACAACCACGCCTAGATCCCGCTCTTCTTTAGTGGACAAAAGTACTTCACCTCCTATACTGTATTGTTCCCTTGGATTGCTGCAGCCCAAATGCATGACCTTACATTTCTTAACATTAAATCCCAGCTGCCAAATTCTAGACCATTCTTCAAGCTTAGCTAGATCCCTCCTCATGTTATCTACACCTTCCTGGGTGTCTACTCTATTGCAGATTTTGGTATCATCTGCAAAGAGGCAAACCTTACCCGACAGCCCTTCCGCTATATCACTAACAAAGATGTTAAAAAGAATGGGACCAAGGACAGATTCCAGGGGCACACCACTGGTAACATCCTTCTCCTCAGAGTGAGCTCCATTTACTTGTACTCTGTCGCCTCCCACCCAACCAATTTCTAACCCAAGCAGTAACTTTAGGGTCCATCCCTAGGGTGCTCAGTTTGTTTATAAGTCGCCTGTGAGGAACAGTGTCAAATGCTTTACTGAAATCTAAATACACCACATTTAGAGCTCTCCCTCAGTCCAACTCCCTGGTCACCCAGTCAAAGAAATCAATCAGATTTGTCTGACAAGACCTGCCTCTGGTGAATCCATGCTGCCTCGGATCCTGTAATCTGCTGGACTCCAGAAACCTCACTATTTTCTCTTTCAGCAACATTTCCAATAATTTACTCACCACCGAAGTTAAACTAACCGGCCTGTAGTTTTCAACCACATCCTTACTTCCGCTTTTGTGTAAAGGCACCACATGAGCCTCTCTCCAGTCCTTTGGCACCACTCCCGACTCCAACGAGGCATTGAAAAGGTCAGTCAGTGGAGTTGCTAAAACGTCCCCAAGTTCCCTCAGTATTCTAGGGTGTATCCCATCCGGTCCCATCGCTTTCTCTACTTTAAGTTGAGCTAGTTTCTCACGAACACAGTCTTCTGAAAATTGTTCAAGATGTCCCTCGCTTCTGTTCCTATTTGTGGGTGTTTTCTGAGGTCCTGCTCCTGGTTCTTCATCTGTGAACACAGAACAAAAATATTTGTTAAGCAATTCCGCTTTATTCTTATCAGCTTCTACATATTCCCCCCCTGCACCCTTGAGTCTGACAATACCACTTTTGCCCTTCCTCTTCTCACTAATATATCTGAAAAATGTCTTATCCCCCCATTTTATTGCATTGGCTATTTCCTCCTCCTTTTGAATCTTTGCCTTCTTGACTACTTTGCTAGCTTCTCTAAGTTTTTCCAAATACAGATGCCTGTCTTCCTCTCTCTGTGATCTCTTGTATTTCATGAAGGCCTCCCTCTTTATCTTCACTTTTTCAGCTACTTCCTTAGAAAACCATAGCGGTCTCCTTTTCCTTTTGCCTTTATTTACCATTTTAACAAAAAGGTTGGTTGCCCTTAAAATATCCCCTTTCAGTTTTGCCCACTGTTTTTCTACATCCCCCAGCTGTTCCCATCCCACTAACGACTCCCTGAGGTATTGGCCCATCTTCGCAAAGTTAGTCTTCCTAAAGTCTAAGATCCTCACCTTGGAATGGATTCTAACAGCCCTAGTCCTAATACTGAACCACACCATCTGGTGATCACTGGATGCAAAATGATCTCCCACTACAACATCAGAAACACTTTCACCATTGGTAAGCACCAAGTCCAGTATGGTCCCTTCACGTGTGTGGTCTGTTACCAATTACCTGAATAGTTCTCCCTGTAGAGAATCTAGGATCTCCTTACTTCTAGATGATACTGCAGCAGGAATGTGCCAATCAACATCTGGCATATTGAAATCTCCTATCAGTAGCACTTCCACTTTCCTAGCAATGCTGCGTATGTCTTCAATTAACTCTCTGTCCACCTCTTCCTCTTGTGAGGGAGGTCTGTATATCACACCAATGCAAATAGATTTCTCTTTCCCTCTTTCTAGTTTAACCCACAATGCCTCCTCTCTCTTTTAAGCTCTGTAATTCCAAAGCTTTAATAGTAGTTTTTACATATAGTGCCACTCCTTCTCCCCTTCTTCCTACCCTGTCCTTTCTGAATAAAGTATAGCCAGGTATAGTTACATCCCAGTCATGGTTTTCTGTGAACCATGTTTCTGTAACTGCCACTAAATCCAAGTCAGCCACTCCCACCAAAACTTCAACATCAGGGATCTTATTTCCCATGCTACGGGCATTTATACACACTGCTTTCCATATGTTACCCCTGTTACCCATTTCCATAAAGGTATTTAATGTATCACCTACCTGGGGGCTTTCACTTACCGGGGGGCTTTCTTCACCCATCCCCAACGAATCTAGTTTAAAGCCCTCTTCAGTAGATTAGCCAGTCTACTACCGAAGATGCGTTGACCTTTCTTGGACAGATGGATGCCATCTCTGCTCTGCAACCCTTGGAACCGCATCCCATGGTCTAGGAAACCAAAACGCTCTCGATGACACAATCCATGCAGCCATGCATTCACCTCCACTAGCATGGCCAGTTCCATAATAACTTCTCTAAGCATCCGTTCTCCTTTTTAAAGTGTCACTTAATAATAGTCTAATCATGAGGTATCTAGATCCATTAGATCTAGACTTATTTCTGTGTTATCCTCAAGAATCTATATGATTTGAAAAGAACCTCAAAGGAATGATGGGGGGAGGGGGCGAAACGGCATTGCTGCTGGACTTAAAACCTGGATATTCAATACCAGGGTCAAATTCTGCCACCCGGCGTTGAATTTCCAGGTCGGCCACATAGCAACGAAACTAGCTGGGCAGCAGTGATATTTTTTCTGTGGTAAACGATGGGCCAGTTAAATGGCTCTAACTGCTTAGGAGTAACCAGGCAGTGGCTGCATATTATTTATTTATTTATTTAACTGTATTTATATACCGCTTTTCACCGGGTCAAAGCGGTGTAACATATAACAAGGGGGGGGGGGTCAATTCTTTATAGGGTGGGGCCATCACCAGGGGGGCAACATTAATGATTTGGGGTGGACATGTACACTTTTGCAGTATCTAAGGATTAGTTCTTGAGGATGGGGTGGGTTTCTGTTCAGAGATGTTCACGGAATAGGATTGTTTTCAGCTGTTTCTTGAATGATGTGATGTCAGCGTTGTTCCTGATGTGGGTTGGCAGAGAGTTGCAGAGGGATGGGGCATAGAGTTCGAAGGCTCTGTTGCAGGTCCATTGTGTGGATTTGGTTCTTTTGTGGGGGACGATGATGGAGTTATTGGAGGATTGTCTGGTTGGTCTGTTGTGAGTCGGGCGGGGTAGTAGAGTGTGGAGTGCGGTGTTCCGTGTTTGGTGGATAGTCTTGTAGGTGAGTAGAATAGCTTTGTACTTAATTCTTGCTTCGATTGGAAGGATGTGGAGGTCTCTTAAGATTGGGGTGATGTGATCCTGTTTTTTCGCATTCTGGATAATCCTTGCCGTGGTATTTAAGGCAGTTCGGAGGGGGTTGGTTTGTGTGGCGGGTAGTCCATGGTAGATTATGTTGCAGAAGTCCAAATGGGGGAGTGTCACCGCTTGCATTACTGTCCTGAAGTCTTGAGGTTCGAGGAGGGGTCGGAGGCGTTGCACAGTTTTAGTTTTGTGGAATATCGTCCCGGTGGTTTTGTTGATTTGGTGTTTAAAGGTGAGGGCTTGGTCAATGATAACGCCTAGATACCTTATCTGAGGTTGGATTTGAATTTGTGTGGTTCCTATGTTGAGGTGGGTGGGTGGTTTGAAGTCTGTTTCTTTTGTTACTATAAGGGCTTCGGTTTTCTTTATGTTGATGGAGAGGTTGTTCTCCTGTAGCCAGTTGGACACATCGGTGAAGCAAGCTGATAGCTGGTCATTTGCTGGGTTGGTGGTTGTAATCGGTGCGTAGAGCAATATGTCGTCTGCGTATATGTGGAAGTTGACGTTGTGGGTGCGTATGATTGAGCAGAGTGGACGGAGATAGATATTGAAGAGCATGGCTGATAAAGTGGATCCTTGTGGTACTCCTTGATGTTGGTGGTAGGGGGGCGAGGTTGTGGTGAAAGTGCAGATCAGTTGCTGTCTGTTGGTTAGATAGGATCGGAACCATTGGAGCACATATTACCGCTGCTCGGTTATCTCCAAGCGCCGCCTACACTCTGCCTCTCCCCCAGAACAACCAGACGGTAGCCAGCTAACACCGGGGCGTTCAGTGACGGCACTTGCGGAGAGTCAGTGGCACTAACCATGTTGAATATCCCAGTTCGTGCGATTAAGGTGATTAGCAGGTCTGCTAATCATGTTAATTGCTCTGAATATAGACCCCATGGTTTCTTGAGGACAAACAGATATAAAAAGGCATCTGCAAATTTAGATAAATCCAATAGCTGAAACTATGGGTCTTTCAGGTGAATCTGTGAGTGACTTGTATACCAAAAATACATAAGAAGGGGTAATGGGATACTTCACATGTAGAAAATCTCTCTCTTAAAGTTAAAAATCCTCCCTGTCTTCCTACTTTCAAAAGAGACTAACTTTTTAATTCAATGTTGGTTCTTTTTTTTCTCAAAACTTTATAGCAATTGCCTTTCTACCTCATTAAAATATTTGTATCTGCCCATTTTAACAATTGCTCCTCCCCCTTTATCTGCCGGTTTTATCATAATAGCCTTTAGCCTTATCATCCTTAAGATCGCACATTAGCTTATTTTCACCTTGGCGAGATTAAATACACTTGACTGTTTTTCTTTTCAAGTTCATCAGTTTCCTTCAGTAGAACCCGTTCATAAGTATGAGTAGCTGAATTCACTAAACCAAGGGGTCCATTTTAATAAAACTGGCTAAATCTCTTCACCAAGAGAGATCTGAGGCAATAAGAAATGCATTATTCTTAATTTCTCACTTTGCTTCATTTCTCTACTGGACGTAGTTGCTACCTAGGACATTATTAAACCAATTTCCTCTGGCCTCTCTTCTTTCCCCTCCCTTTTGTTGGAAAACCAAGTTCTCTTCCTTTCTACATTTCATTTTCATAGATTCGGACTGGGTTTAGATAATCTCCACAAATAAGAGCAGCGATGCCCGCTGGGTGGGAAACATGGACTTCCACGGTCTGCAGTCCGAGGTTCACACCGGCAAGTTTCTCTTAGGAAGTGACCTACTGCAGGCTTGTAGTAGAACTTCACTGGAGCAAAATTAAGTTTCTTCAATCCTCTAATGTAGTCTGATCCTATTACCCAACTATGATAACACAATTTTAAGTATGAATAAACACAATACTACAATTACTAAAAGCATAAACAAAATTGTAAACAAAATAAAAGTCAAACATTTGCTTCAGTAGGTAAAAGCAGAATATAGATGCTAAATGAAACCCATTGGCCTTGTGGGCAGTTTTCTAAGGTAACAACTGTGTATTTTTCTTTTGAAAACTAGTTACAAGGTATTCACATACAGAAGTGTGAATAAATCTAACAAGGTGGGCTATTGAAAACTGCCCTACCTCCCCCCCCCCACACACACATGCAATAGGGTTTTTTGGGGAAAGGGTGCTAAGTGAACAGTCTACTGGTTGTTATGTTGTGTGATGAAGTACCATCTAGCTGTCTAGCAAATGCCTTTTAAAACTTAACAGCTAAATTTAGTTGGGACAGTACTCCACTCACAGTGGTTAGTGTGTTATAAAATTATGGCTGACTGGCTGGCACAGGCAAAAAAAAAATCCAGTTATTCAACGGTATTGTCTGGGTCATTGTTGCCAGTGACTAGCCAGATAGCGCTTAAGACAGCTTTTCAGCTGCGCTAAGTTATCTGGATAAATCATGTTTCTCCTGGCACTACCCCTGACAGTCTGTAATTATATTCAGTGGCACTATCCGGATTGTGCTACTGAATATCTGGCTTAGTGGTGTTTAACTAACTGGCTAAACACTCAATTATTTAAAAGCATTTAGCTGCTGAAGGGTAATTCCCTCAAGACTGAAATCTACTCTCCCCTTAGTGGCCACAATATAAAAAGGGCAGGGCCAGGGCTAGAAGAGGTAAAGCGCATGCAAGGTTGTAATTTTGAAATACCTGGACAAGTGCCAAGTCTGCATTACAGCAATTCCCAATGTCCCCACATTAAGGCTGGGCTTGACAAATCCCAGGCACCAGGTCGCCGTAGTGGCTAGGTGTTTTCTTCTGTCTCTTGAGATAAAAATGACTGCCCCCCCCCCACCTATTTTTTGTTTGTTTAAGGGTTTTTATTCTCTTGTAGCTGCTGCTGAAACACCACCCAGGCAGGAGAGTCTTCCTTCCTGCACCAGGCATCTCTGTGCAAGTCTGAGCCGTGTGGTGCCGAAACTCTCGCGCTGGTCTCATGAGACTTGAAAACCGGAGACGAGCGTGAGACATGAGAGTTCCCGCACCCTGCAGCTGAAACTCGCACCGAGTTGTGCAGTTTGGAAAGAAGAAGCTCCTGCTCTTGCAAAGATTGCAGCAGGAGGTGACTGATGGGCTTTGGGAGGTGGGGCAGAAGCTGGGGGCTGACTGATTTCTTGAGTGATAGAGGCTGGCTAGGTGGTAAGGTTTAGCTAGGGTAGGGCTGGGGGGCAGCCAATGTTAAAGGAGAAGGGGGACTGGGTGATGACGGAGTGGGGAAGGGGGAAGAGAGATGTCAGGAAAGGATGAAGATGGGGTGAGGGTGGCCAGTGGCCTGCAGCTGTACATTGGGGTCCTGATTTATCATTCTTTTCTCTTGGTTACGGAATAGGAAAACAGCCTTCGTAAATACTCAGGACCCAAAAGAGCTGCAGTACACTTCTGAAAAAATCACTTCCCTTCCCCCCCCCCCCCCAATCTTTATCTTCAGTTAGCTCAGCCACTGGCTGTTAACTTTCTGGGCTGTCTCCTAAATGTAAAGAAAATTTGTCAAAGCCAGCATTAAGGACATTTTATGGGATCTTAAAATTGCCCCCCCCCCCCCACGGTCTGTGGAGCTGAGGAAGGATGATTCTTTAGAGGGTCTGATGTTCGATCTGCCACTGAGCGATTTCTTAAAAAAAAAAAAGAAACTTCTTATTTTTGTCTTTCATCTATATTTTTGTTTTCTGTTCCTTTAGGAGAAAGGCCATTCCCCTGCACGTGGCCTGGCTGTTCCAAGAAGTTTGCCAGGTCTGATGAACTGGCCCGTCATTATCGCACCCACACAGGGGAGAAGAAGTTTGCCTGCCCGCTCTGTGAGAAGCGCTTCATGCGCAGTGACCATCTGATGAAGCACGCCCGCCGACACCCCAGCTTTCACCCCTTCATGATCAAGCGGCAGAGTGGACATAGCAGCTCACCCAGCGAGTCGCTGGCATCCGCACCTTGCAGCCTGACGGGGAGTCCCGTCAACAGTCCTGCACCTAGCCCAGCCAAGTTCCTGTAGAAAAACACACCGGCAGACACTAGTGGTGATCTCTGTGGGCATTTGTCAATTACAAAGACTTTTTCATAACCAAGATATTGATGGTTAGCATCAAATCAGAACTCGTCTCCAGACATTGTTAGAAAATGTAGCTTTTTATACCTCTTATTATTTGTTCTCTTTGACAAGGGCACTTTGTTAAAGAGAGCGGATTTGGTCTAAAATTGCATATTTTAAAAAAAATATTTTTTATTGGGTAGGGATACACAGAAGTGCTACTGTGTGTTTCCAGATTTTAATGACATTCTGCTCTGCAACTTTAGCCCCTCCCAAATACCTGATCTGAATTAAATGAGTTGTATTTGAACAACTGGGTGCCCTGGATTACTGCCCACCTATCCCAATTAGTGTTCTTCTGCCTCTGGCTTTGGGCGTACTTGTCACAGAGAGTGATTACTGCTCTCAGTCAAGGTTTTCTTTAAAGCACAGTTTGCGAACTGACACATTTTCTTGTTGGTACAATGCAAAACTGATTTCACATCTTCTGTCTTTAAGGGAGGGGGGGGGGAGAAGAAAAAAGAAAACATTAAGACGTTTCAGAAAACTTATCATTGGGATTACAGTTTAACCAGAACCAGGGCTAGGATCTGGCACTATAAGTTTTCATTTACAGCTACCTGAAATGTTTTTCTCCTGGCTTATATCCCCAATCAACTTTAGTCCAGTTATTTCAAAAGCAGTCCATAGCCCAAATCCTTTGGGTGTCCTGCGACCATGAGCTCTAAATCTGGTCACTAGTTATCTCCGACTGTGTCGTGGCTGGGATGCTTATACAACAGGGGCTGAGAGCACCATCTTGCAGTGTATCAGCTATCTTAGGGAACAGGGGATCTGACTTGTGAATTGAACCCAGGTTGTCTGCATAGTAGTGCACAACCCAAGCAGGCGTTTCTCTGTTGTCATATCCCAGCTAGCTTTCCAATGTGGTTAGAATTTGGAGGAAAAATCACAAGTGCTGATTTCAGAGCAGTGTGTACCAGAAACATAAGCATTGTTACAGAAATGTAAAGTAAGATAATAAAAGTGATTTCCCTGTGAAATGGTTGGATCGTTTCTGATCCAGTATTAATTGTGTTGGTGTGTGTTTAAACACACTTGTGAAGAGGGAACATTTGTGAGAAGGGTTGAGAATTTCCTTGTTGGGTGTTCTCTTCAGCTACAATATTTGAAATCTTTACCCTCCTCCCTCACCCCCAAGGTTAGCACCAGAGCTTTTTAAAATAATCATCTCTTTGGTTTTCAGTTTAGGGATCGTCTTCATCCATATTATAAATTCATCAGGACCTGAATGTATAAGTAGCAGCCAATATTAACAAGAGACTGTTTTCCTTTCAGCTCAGGTGATTTAATGATTTCGCTGCAATTGAAGCTTGTGTGCGGCACTCCTACTACACTCACAGGGATCTACTTGTAACATAATTCAAAAGCTGTTGCAGACAATTTTTTTTTCTTTTGTAGCAAGTTGTCCTGGAAAACTGAGGGCATTCGGGGCCTGATTTATTAAGGTTCTTGTCTATAGGAAAAAGAAAAAGTGTAGTAAAATCGGGTCCTTGCTGGGGAATCACTATTTATGTATGTATTTTTTTTTTAATTATGTAGAATGTGGGTAAAGTCAGGTATAATATTAAGCATTTTTGGTTAATGCAGTACCAGTTTTATGTGGGCAATTTAGCACTACCACCCTGTGTAGATATAGAATGACCACGCTCTTAGGTCGCTATTACGAAGGAAGCTTGTAGATTTTGTACCTAGTGTATAAAGATATATACACACTGTACATATGTATAAACGTACTTTGAGATGGACAGCAAACATTGATCTGAACTAAGGGTTTAGATCTGTTATTTTGGTTGATGATTATTTACGGTTGATTGAACTGGTCAGGGACTTGATGTCTGAAACTTTAGCTTCTAGCCTGTCTGGTCCAACCTTTGGTATGCGGGTTCTAGCAAACTGTTGTGGCAGATCCTAAGAGACTCCAGGCCTATGAGATATCCATATCTGATTGCAATCAAGAGTGGGTGAATCCTGTCCAAAAAAGGAGGTGGACGTGATGGGGCTGAATAAACAGTAATTGGGGAGGGGGGTGGGGGAGAGATGTGCTTCAGAGTTATATCATAAATGTCCATGATTCAACTCAAGAAGTTGGAACCATACACAGGCTGCTTTTTATCTCCCTGTTTGCTCAGCTGGTGTGTTTGATCCAATTTAGATGAGAATATTTGTAGGTCTGCATTTACATAATGAAACATTTGAAAACATTCACATAAATTTAGAGCAGTTCAAGTATGGTACTAAGCATGCAGAATGGAAATGGGACAGAGGTTTGCCCTAGATGAAGCCGGTGGATTGGGCTGCTTTGGATTTCAGTGGATTACAGCAGACAGTGGGGGAAAGAAAGAAAATGATATAATGGAAATGAAATTGACAAGGAACAAAAACAACTCCCAGGAGATATGAAATCTCTTCTTTTGTAATATTTACATAGGCTGGATGAGACGTGCTAAGGTTCTCGGAGGCAGGTCTCTAGCCATGCTGCAGGCACCATCTTCATCTTTTTCAAGGTACATTCCAACCTGGTTAATAAGATTTTTTGTGAACACCTTGAACACAGAGCCTGCTTTTTGTTTTGTCCGCCCCCCTCCCATTTCTGCAGCTGTGGGGAAAAACTTAAGTTTGGCAAATTTAGTCTTGAGAATGTTACCAAAATCCTTTCATGCATACAATTTGGCTAAAGTCAGAAGTTTAATATATGCTTCATTCTGGAATCTCAGGCAAACCCAAATGCAGATTAATTAGGGCGGCTTGTACCATCTACTAAGAAAATCTGATTAAACATATTTAAAGAACATTTTTTCACGGTCCAGCACCTTGAGTGAGCCAGGTGAAGGTGTATTGGCGGTGCAGCGCTGATAATGTTAAGTTATCCTTGTGAAACACAGCCCGTTGATCTTGAGAAAGGCTGTGTATTTCTGTTACATGCTGAGAAACCGACGTGTGAGCAACGTGGTGTCGTGTGATGAGAAGGGAACACCTGCATTAGAGATCCTGTTGCAGGATGTCACCTGGCCCTAGCAGAATTATAAGTAATGTTTGCTTCTGCAGAGCACCCAGAGTTATATATTCACGTCATCTTTGATATTCATCAGTTATGCTTAGCCACCTTTCCACCAGCTGCCAAGATACACAATGGAATTTTAAAATTAAGCTGGCGATGGTTAGCCAGTACCCTGGTGATTACAGTGGAAGAGTTTTACAGATGTGGTGACACTTTTTTAAACTGCCTGGATATCGTCAGAGAAGGTGTAACAGAGACCTGTTGTAAAGGTGTCTTGATTCTGCTCGCTCTAAACACCTCTATACTCCCAAAGTGTGAGTTTGTCTGCCTGTATAAGGACAGAGGTGGACTCCAGGGCAGCTCTTTGCAAGAAATCTTCCTGTTCTTTTATATAACGTAGTTCCCAGTACTTGAAGGACTCCAACTACTGGGCATTAAGTTGTGAAGAACATCCAAGATGGCATCAGTACAGAAAAAGCTTATTGCAGCCATCTATGGTGTATCATGATGTCCACTGGTGAGATAATTTCTCGTTTACCTCATTTGCAATCATTTGCTGTGTTTACACTACATTATCAAAAGGATTTTTTTCCCATTGCCAGTCTTCAGGAGTTAACTTTGGAAATGCCTTTTTTTTTTTACCTCAAACCATTTGAGATGCTTCTAAGTCCTCAGTCAGATTCACTCACTAATGGTTTACATACATAACCACCTCACATACAGCATTCACTGGATGGCAGGAGTCATGTCATATCCTACTGTGCAATACTGAACACAAAGGAAGTTACCTCAGGAAATGGAGAAGGCAATCTGGAAGCATGGATTTTTACTCACATTGTTCTCTCTCCTTACAATGCTAGATACCTTATGCAAAGGGACCCAGAAAGCTTATTGCACAGGATGGATCTAATCAGACAGCCACTACCCACAACTGCAAGTATTTTCCGTTTTGCCCCGCATGTAGACCTTTTCTCTGAAGTGCCCTGCTGCAGTTCAGAGAGCAGAACAAGACTCACGTGAAATCTGCTTTCAGTGTTATTTGGCTGACCAGCAAGTACCTCCTTAGAAAAAGTACATACTGTCAGGAATAGGTTCACTCCAATCTTTTTTGCAGTAGGAATTGTCTACACAAAGTATTTCATGCATTGGCGTTACAAAGAAATGTTTGGTATGCCTATCTCTGTATCTTAGGGCACACATTCCGTGTGAACCCTAAAATGTTTTATGTAGTAGAACAGAAGTGACTACACCTTGCAACATGGTTTGGTATTTGTGTTGTAAAACTATTATTAGTTATATTGCAAGGTGGTGTTCCAAGTAACACATTGCCAGACACTAGCTTGGTCCGTCCAGGAGTATCCCCTAGCCTCAACTAGTTCAGTTCTCCACTTACCACTAGATGTTAAATGACCACTATCCAGTTTTGAAAGTGCCCTCAAATATAGAAGGGTTTAGAAGCAAATGCCAGACTCCTAAGCTTAGATAATTTTCCACCCAGTACTTGGAACACACCTGGCCTGTCAAATTTTCAGGATAATCACAATGAATATGCATGAGATAGAGATTTTGGGGTCGTTGGATTTCAATAAAAGACTTTTTTGTTCACGTCTTGCTCCCTGTATTTCCTCGTGTTTCTGTGAGTACAGTGTGTTCCCCGAGGACTTATACATTATGATTATTCTGGAAACCTGATTGACTAGGTGTGTCTCAGAGACTGGCTTGAGAACCCCTAACTTAGATCACAGGTCGTTGGCAATTGTCTTGTTCCCAGAAGACTAAGACATGAGCTTTGCTGAAGTGTAATCTCGACTACAAAATATTAGTGGTCCAACAGCCCATGTGTAGGCATAGAAGCTCCATTGGCTTAGAACTCATAATCATTAGTGGGTAATCCTCATTACAGTGAGAATTGATCTAACAGAAAGAAACAAAATCGATCAATCTCATATTCTTCCTTCTGTTTCACCAGGAAGACTCCTTGCTCACCAACAGGGATGAAGTAAGGGTGCTTTGGGTCCTGTGTAGCACCCTAAGTGCCATGGACCTCTTCCCTACTCACATTTTCTGTATTGGTATACTGCTTTTCTCCAAATAGGCTCAAAAGCCATTTACAACAGCAAGATAAAACTTTTCAGTAGAATAATAAAACTAAAACTGTCACATTAGAGATTATGGCCCCCCTCCCCCTATAATCAACCCAAAGTAAAATTACACTATAACATATCAAAAAGGAATATAGACCCTTAGTCGGATCCTAGATGAGTCCCTCCTAGGCTTTGGCAACTACACCATCTGCCTCCCACCCAACTTAATTTGGCATTACTCACCAGCGCTATATGCTTCTGGTCCACTTCCCATGTTCCATGCACAATTGAACTGGATCGACACCAAGCCTTGGGCTGAAGAGAAACTCACTTAGAGGAGGAACATTTTCACGCTATCCTCTTTTTTTAAAAATTATGAACTCCTCTTATTTCTGTGCATTGCTGTTTTAATGGCAGTACTGCTTTGCTAGCAGAATTATATATGTGACTCTCTACTTGAGTGAAACACCTTTATGTGCTTGAAGTCAGTACCAGAACTAACTGGTCTATTCATCCTAGTCATAATGAAAGGACCAAGTAGGAAGAAGCCTTTCATGGCTAGATCCATTAGGTTGTGTATATTCTTCCCCTTTGCTGCACATTCACAGGCTCCTTCAGAAGGGAAAGGAGGAAGCCCACCCTCCCTCTCATGTATTGAAGGTTCTCAGAACTGGTTTTCTAAATGACTTTTCTTAATCCTCTCCCATTACTGCTTCTGGCAGATTGAAAATAAATGATTCCATTCGAGGCTACATATTGCTCTGTTTGGCCATATAGCTCACACGTAGGCACTATTTTGTTTGTTTTTGAACCTGGTACCTCTCATAGTGTAATCATCTGGCCAACTTAGAGTGTGTAGGGTGGTATATAATTTTGTTTTAAAGAAACATAACCGTGAAGCTGCTTTTCATTTGCTTGCATTGGCTCAATTTAAGTGGGCTCAGCATTTCTCTATTTTCTTTAAATTATTTACAGATGTGTACAAGATTAGATTGTTTGCAAGAGGAAATAGTTTTATTGTATGTGACCTAAAACTCTTATAGTTTTGCTATTAGATCCTAAAATATAAGAGCAGAATACTATTTTGATAGATTGGGGTTTGGTATTTTTTAGCTATCTTTAGATTCCTTTTCAATGAGAGATGTTGAAAAAGTATTTGGTTAAAGAAAGTGTACCTGTAGCATACAGATTTGTGATTTGTGTTTCCTTGAGGTAACATTACGCGCAGATTGGTTTTCCTGTTCGGTAGGTTGTTAACGATAACTGTTGACCAGTTGCCTCTTTCTAAACTCGTTTCTTTATTCTGTCTTTTTAAAAGCAGCCTCCTTTACTTCTCACGGAAGCCATGCTCTTTTGGACAGTGACTGTACATGGTGGAGGAGTGCTCTAGCTACTTAGACATTACCAGAAAACATAACTCTAACTCCTTACAATTTGTGTGAAATAGAAAAGGGTACTATTTATTTTTTTTCTATTAATTTATAACCTGGTTTACACAGTATACCAGAACCTTTTTGTTCTATAAAATGTTTGTACAGTTTAAGATCGATCACCACAAGCCATACGGCAGCACCTGTCTTTGGATGTGATCCAAGCAGGACTGACCCTAGAGTCGGTTGAAGATGTTGGTGCCCTAGGCAAACTTTAAGCCTTATACCCCTCCCCCTTTCTGTCAGAATCTATTGTTTAGCTTTGAATGCCCTGCTTTTTGCTGCCCCACAGAAGCTGCTATTGCCGCCGCCCTAGGCAACTGCTTAGTTTGCGTAATGGTTGGTCCAGCACTGGATCCAAGCAAGGCACAGAAAGGATAAACTAGGCAACACTCAGCATTTTATTCCTAATGAGTAGGAGTTTAACTTGGCACCTAACTGTTACCCAGCAATCTAATTGTTAAAAAATGGAACAGAAAAGCACTAGGTAAGAATCTCTTATTGTTAAAGGCAGTCCCAAATATAAAGGGAAATAACCAGCTCTCTTCCCTTTCCTTTTTCTGGAAAATTATGGGTAGGAAATTGCACAAACTAATGTCATCAAGGTATGAGAACTGCATGCACATAGTTGCTCACAGATGCATACTACTCATGTCTTATTTTGAAAATGAGACAGCAGGGTTTGATGTCCTAATTTGTGTTGAGCCCTTGAACACTACCTTTCAGCAGTCTTCTTACACTTTTGCTGTTGAGAGGAATATGGATGACTGCTGTGACAGGTATTTCCACGTTATTAGTGTCCCACCATGAATGCTCCTTTTGTTTTCCCCTTTGTTTCTGATCCATCAACCCCAGGTCCTACCTGAAATTATTTTTAAAGGATTAAAAAAGGAGGGCTCAGCTGTGATGGCAGAGATTAGACATTACTGAAGCACTCTGCATAGACTCATTCATTGCTTTCTAACTTGCCTTGATTTTGTTAATAGGAATAGCTGGAATTCGGTATGCCAGGAAACACTGGATGAAGGGAGAAAAGCCTTCTCACTATGGGCGGGAGACTAGCAATAGTGGAGAGGGAAGGATACTTTTCTAGGTTCCAGTTCAGACAACCACACACTAAATACAGCCCATTCAGTGCTGTTACTTAAGTGCTTATGCATTTGGAAGGCACACACTATAGCCCAGTATTTCTCTCTGGACTAAGTCCTTTGTAGTGGGGGGTTTTTTTAGGTGAAAGAGCTCAGATGTAGTTAATGCATTTCATCCCAAACAGGTAAGCCATAGGTGTATGCTGCACTTGGAGACAATAAAATCATAGTAGGGTTTGTGCACAAGAGGAGCAATTCTTGACCTTCCTGTTAAAAATACAAAACGATCCAAAACACCTTTGTTGTGCTTTTCCAATAACTTTGCAGAAACTAGGCCAACTAAATATATTTCGACTAAATGGAGTTGTAATTTTATTATGGCAGTGTTTAGGGGAGTTTTATAGTGGACACAATCATAGACTGAACCAAAATATAGTCATAAGACATTGGAAAATATGGAGAAAAAAAGACCTCACACTACATACGCTTTTCTAGCTCATTTCTTTAGCTTGCAGTGTTCAACAGTACCTTTATAAACCACTTGATAAAGCTTAATTATATATATCAAAAAGTGCCTTAAAATTTGGGGATTACTGTGTATTTAAAGGTGAGCAATCGAAACTAATGAGTAAATTCTTTGTTGACGTTATTTGATTATCTATTGTTTTTATACTCCCAGACAGTGATGCAACATGGCAACCAGTATGTTAGGGCCACTTTAACGCTCCATGTCACAAAAGCCAGCCCTGGTTTTATCTCATTTGATACATGAAGACATGGGGGCCCCTTTACTAAAGATTTTAACGTGCATTAAGCGCCCCCAGTCTTTATATTTCTATGGGTGCAATGGCACTTAACGCTCGTTAACATTCATTAGCACGCGTTAACCTTTACTAAAAGGTTCCCATATCCCTTCATACGGTGGATACAACCAGGACCAGGTTGGCCTGTCCTTTTTGACATCGAGCTGTATGGCATCCCTTATTTTGTTGTTTTCTCCAGGACAGGCATTAACAGTGAGTGCTGATTTTTAAAATTCCAATTAACTGTAAAGTCATAGCATATATGCATGGGAGTGTGTAGACGTGTTCAATAATGAAAAGCTGATTTTGAACTGCTTGATAGCGCTCTCTGAAGAAGTCAGCAGAAGTAAGCAAGCTCCTCTGCAAATCAGATAAGTAAGTTGCCATCGCGAGGACTCTAAGTGAAAAAAGAAATCGTAGGAATAGCTCTCAAAATGTTTGGCAAGAATTGAACCATAGGAATTGCTACCTTTTTTTTTTAACACCAGATGTGGCAAATATGCAGCCCTAGCTCTAGTCTTTTATGGATGGACTTATAAAACATCATTTCAGTCTGTTTTGTGTGCTTGTGGGAAGGGGGGGGGGGAGATAGGAGGTATTGCATTGCATTGTATATTCTGCTTTCCAAAAGTATCACTTCAGTAATTATTTTTACTTCTATCATAAAAAAAATATATATTGAAGTTTCTGAAAACATTTGCTTAACCTATTGATTTCTATGTAAAAAAAAGTGTATATTCGTATTTTGAGGGGTTGGAAATCCATATTGGTATGAACTGGACAGTTAGAATTATGTATAGATCTTGCAAAGTGAATTGGTTAATGTCTTGTAAAATATATTAATTTTTTAAAAAGTTGTTTTCTTGTATTATTTTCATACTTGAATTTGCTCCTATTTGCATGTGTCTAGGTCACTGACCAGATAATATTTGAATAGAATTGTCTTCAGTTGAAATTGAAACCTGTCATGGATTCATAGAAAATAATGGCAGACATTAACTGCAAGGCCCTGCTGGTCTTTATTGGATGCAACACTGTACAGTCTTATCTCATCTAAGGCTTTCCCTCACACCCTTTTATCAAAAGGGCCCTGTATTATTTAATTAAGCTTATATACCACTTTTCTACCTGTCAAAGTGGTGTACTGTTATATATAATTTTTCCCCTTGTCCCCAGGGGGCTCACAATCTATGTTTTTGTACCTGAGGCAACAGAGGGTTAAGTGGCTTGCCCAAGGCCACAAGGAGCCCAAGTTTGCTGTCCTCTAGCAGGATTTGAGCCCTCTGACCCATGGTAACTTGCCCCAACCACTAAGCCACTCCTCCCTCCAGCATTCTTCTTTTACTGTTTTGGCTTCCATCATCCTCTCCTGTGGGTCAAAGAGATTTGATTAAAGTGACAAAGGAAATAATACTTCACATGTCTAGAATAGAATACTCACTAAAACACACATGGAGAAATTTTACATACTTGCTTAATTTACTTTTCTTGAAACCTGCTAGACCAGTCCAGACAAAAAGGTTATGCCTCACAGCCAATAGGTGAAGGCAGACTAGAGCAGCTTTCAGTGATGACATCACTAGTAAATATGCTGGTGAGGCACAGAGAAGCCAGCATGACACCTCAAACAGAACACAAGACTGACGAACTCAGAAAAAGTGGTAATCAACCATAACTCTTTACAAAACTTTTGGCTCTTACCACACTTGACTCTGTATCAGGCACCAATAATGATAATGCAGTGAAAAGGCAGCAGGACTCTCGAACATGTAAAAGTAGTCATCACAGGGCAGGTCCTGGACCTGACTAGCAGGATTCAAGGAAAGGAAATAACAAGAAATTGTGCATACCTGTGTATCTTACTAGATCAGTCTAGATGAGTGGGATGTACCCAAGCAGTCAGGACCCAGGATAGGAGAAAAATGCTGCTGTGAAGAGAACTCTGCCAAAAAGGCACCAACTGCTCTAGTTCCCTCTTGCAACCTGTAGAGCTTTAGAAAAGGAGCTCTGGGGCGATCATGTAGCTGCCTTACAGATGTCTTCTGGAGACACCAAGGTGGACTTAACCCTTGATGTGAGGCTTCTACACTAGTGGAATAAGCTCCGACTCCAGCTGGCATGCATTTTACACACAGGAAGTAGGCTGAACTTATGGTCTCTTTAGACCAATAAGCAAATCAAAGACTTAGCAGCTGCCTGTCCTCTTCTTGAACCGCTGAAGAGGACAAAAGAGCCTACAGATACTTAAACACCCTTCTCACGTCTAACAGATGTAGAGAGGAGTCTGACTGAAAGCCCTCCTCCACGAAGGGTGAAAGATCACAGAGTCATCAAGACGAAATGGAGACAGTACGTTCAGGAAAAAGGAAGGCACCATCCTCAAGGAGAGAGATGCTGACAAGATGACCCAAAAAGGCCTGTAGCTCCAACATCTCCCTGACAGAAGCAATAGCCACCAGGAATACTATCATCAGGGTCAAATCAAGGGAGGCCTTCCAAAGGGGCTCCTCAAAACCAGAGAAAGATTCCATTGCAGAACTACTGGCTGCACAGATCAGCTTAACCCCCTTGAGGAAGCAGGACACATCAGGGGCATACCTTGAACTCACCTCCAGTAGCACACAAGGGTCACCACTGAACTTGAAAGAGTTCAGAGCCAAACCCTGGTCCAAACCAGACTGTAAGAAGGACAATAAAGCCACTAGGTCCATCCTTTTGGCATCCAGGGCTTGAGAGACACCACTTCTCAAAGACCCTCCAAACTCTAATATAGGCCAAGGATGTAGATGGCATCTAAGTTTTAAGAAGTGTGTCAACTGCAGCATCACAGCACCCTCTCTTAGGCAGCTTGCACCTCTCAAAAAACCAGGCCATAAGCAAGAAGGACACAGGATCCCCCATGACCAGAGGACCTTGAAGTAGCAATAGAGGAGACGCCATCGACAGGCTCAAGAGATCTTTGCACCATGGCCTGTGCAACCATTCAGGCACTACCAGAATGACCAAGCCCAAGTGAGACCAAATCCTAAGCAGAATCCAGCCCACCTAGGACCATGGGAGAAGGACGTACAGGAGCCTCTCCTGGGGCCACATCTGCAAAAGGGCATCCAAGTTGCTGTCTGTGGATCCTTCCTGTGACCAAAAAGAGTTCTTCACCTTGACACTCTCCTGGGTGCCAGGCCCCACCTCTAATGAGGTGGAATGGACAAGGGCTTAGCTCCCACTCACTGGGATCCATGGTGTTTCATCTCAAGAAAGTTGGCTTGTACCTTGCCAACATCTGTAATATATGCCACCAACAGATGAGTCTTTGCCCACTAGAAATCTGCCTTACTTATAGATGTATATCACAGCTACAACATTGTCTGAGAACATTCCGACCACCTTGACCTCCGGGAAGGTCTAGAACTTCTTTAGAGCCAGGTGAATCGCCCTGGCCTATAACCTGTTGATTGGCTAGGCAATTTATTGTGGGGATCAGTATCCCTGCCCAAACTAACCCATACAAATGAGCTCCCCATCTCAAATGCTGGTATCCATGGTGACTATCATGAAATCTGTGCCTCTAGAAGCATTTTGTCCAGAGGGTGAGTCTGTAGCCACCAGGGCAGCACCCCCTTGATATTCTGTTCAAGCAACTGCGAGCATGGAGGTCAGAAAGTGCCGGGGGGGGGGGGGGGGAAGTGTGCTGTGGCCTAAGGCACCAGTTCCAAAGTTGAAGTCTTTGATTTCAGGTGTTGCAGGTACTCCTACACTCTGGGAGCTGCCTGAGAGCAAAAACGTCTGGGCTGCACCTGCAGCTTGACCAATCTCTTCAGGGTGAGAAACACTCTGCCCAAATAAGTGTTGAAGTAGGCATCCAAATACTCCAAGTTCTGTGAGGGAACATAACTGCTTTTGGGCTGGTTGATCACCCAACCCAGCCTTTCCAGCCAAAGAGTATGGTCTTTCTGCAGTGCTGCACCACTCCACACACCTTGCTACCTGCTGGAGTCAAGCAATACTGGTTTCTCTCATTGCTGCATCATATACTAATGATGATATCACTGAAAGCTGCTCTAGTCTGTCTACACCTGCTGACTGGGGAGCACAACCCACTTGTCTGGACTGGCCTAGTAGGATAATAAGTGCCATGTATGCATTTTTAATAGGGTCAAGGTGTGTGTCTCTCCTTAGCTTCAAAGATGTACATATTTAAGTCTTAAGATACCATTCATGGGCCTTATGGGGGCAGGCTCTCACTATTTTGATCACTCTTCTCTGCATTGCCTCTACTTGGCTTTTCCACTCTAAAGTCTTTGCCTTGCTTGTTGCACAGGAGTACCTCACCTTCCATGAAATACTGCTTTCTGATTAGATGATTTAACAAAAAGGAGAACTGTAGCACAAAACAAGTGGATTCTCCAGGACCAAGCAGGAAGTCAGTCCTCACTTATGGGTGACGTCGCCGACGGAGCCCTCGCGGAGCAATTTCCCCAGCTTTCGCAGAAAGCCTTTGGGAATTGCAGCGCGCATGCGCGGTCCCCTTCCCGCCCAGGGATGCCATCTTGCTCAGTCTTCTTTTTTCCGCGGAGCCCTACAGACGTGTCTGTCAACGCCGCTGAAAAGTTGATTTCTTTGGTTTGTTTCGTTAAAACATTTTTTTCTCGGTTCATGTGTTCCTCTTCCCGCCGGGTCTCGATATCCCTTTTGGGCCCGTTTACGTTTTGGTTTTTCCCAACTGGAGTTCCCGCCACTTTTCCCTTCATCCCTGGCAGCGCGGTCTTTCGACCTTGCAGGGGCCCTTTTCCCCCCGATGGCTGCCAGCGGTTTTAAAAAGTGTGATCGCTGTGTCAGGCTCATGTCTCTTACTGACACGCATGACTGCTGCCTCCGCTGCCTTGGGGCCAAGCATGACCCTATGAGCTGCGGCCCGTGCGGCAAGATGTCCTCAAAGGCGCTGCAGAGTCGGCAGTCGCAGAGGGAACGGATCTTCTCTTGACTCCGCGCGGACCTCGTCAGAGGCCTCTACACCTCGTGGCTCCGGTTCGGAGCATCGTAGGAGTTCTTCTGAACGGGGCTCCCCCAGCTGGAAGCACTGGCGGGAGAAGCAGCCCGCGAGGGTGGAACCGGGCGGCGAGCCTGGTCCTTCTAGGGCCAGGTCGCTTAGCCCGGTCCGACAACCCGGGCCCTCGGAGGAGGAGAGGCCTTCGAAGATTCCTCGTCTCGGAGTGGAGTCGCCTGGACACGTGAGTGATATAGTCCTCCTGGACTCCCCCACGGATGAGCCGCCGTCGGGGCCCGAGTCGACAGCTGCTGGGTCCTCTGAGCTCGATCTCAGACTGACGACCTTGGAGCGCAGTATATCTGCCTTCATGGACCAGCAGCGGGCATGGATCACCGGCCTCGCCAGTGCATCTGCCCAGACCACCGGGACGTCGACTCTCGAGTCGACCCCGGAGGCCGAGCCGATCCTCGAGTCCATACGAGCTCGAGTCGATCCTCGACCTAGGTCTCCCTCGGCTTCTCGTTCGGGACCGAGGTCCTCGACGCCGGCCTCGGCGTCGGGGCGGAGGTCCCCGGGCCTCGCCCGTGCGGAGCCGCGCGATTCCTCCTCGGAGGAGTCGGGCTGGGACACGGAGGAGGATGAGTCACCCGGTTCTTTTCAGACTCGGTGCGTCCCCTCCGACTCGCCTGAGTCGGAGCCTCGGAGGCGGTCCCCCCCGGAGGATACCCGGTTCTCCGATTTCGTGAGGGATATGGCCAAGGCTTTGGCCTTCCCTGCGGATCCGGAGGAGGAGCCCCGAGCCGAAGAGCTCGAGGCCCTCCAATACGACTTTCCCCCGAGGGAGGCCTTCACTGCCATGCATCGACTTAAGAGTCAAAAGATGCACTCCTCGATGCCCCCGGGGAAGGAGGCCCGGAGCCTGGATGCCCCTCGGTAGGAAGTGCTTCCAGGGCTCTATGCTTGCTTGTCGGGTCCAGACATATCAGCTGTACATGGGTATGTACCTCCGAGACCTGGCGAAAGAACTTCAGGGTTTCTCTGCCAGTCTCTGAGGAACCCCTGCAGCGGTTCCAAGCCTTGTCCTCCGGGATTCGAGAGTGTTCGAAGTTCATTTCTCGAGCGGCCTATGATGGCTTCGAGGCCTCGGCTCGAGTAGCCGGAGCCGGCATCGGGGCTCGCCGCCAGGCTTGGCTTCAGTCCTCCGACCTCGAGCCCTGGGTGCAGGACAAGTTGGTCGATGTCCCCTGCAGAGGTGAAAACCTCTTCGGCAAACCCATGGCCGAAAAGGCGGCGGAGCTCGAGTCGGAGACTCTCACCAGGACTCGCCTTTCTAGAAAGTCCTCTACCCCTTCACAGAAGAAGAAGGGCTCGGGGAAAAAGCCCTTTTACCCGAGGAAGGTGTTTGCTTATACGCATCACCAACCACAATACCCGGCCACAACCCCCCTTCAGGGGCAGCGGCCTAGGGGACAGGGTAACGGATCCCGGAAGCAGAAAGCCCCCAAATCCGTCACGCAGGCCCCGGCCCAACAGGGCGGGGTTTTTTGACTATGCCAGAATAGCCCCTCCCCCTCAGGGGCCTTCGTCCGGTACGGGGGGGTCGGCTGACCCACTTTGCCCACAGGTGGTCAGCCATAACATCCGAGGCTGGGTATTGTAGGTAGTTCGAGAGGGCTACCTCCTGCATTTTCACCAGGTGCCTCCCACCTACTTCCCAGGGGAGCCTCCGAGACCCCCTCTGCACAGGGACTTACTCCTTCAGGAGCTGCAAAGTCTGCTTCAGGAATGGGCGGTGGAGCCCGTGCCCCAACACTTGTGGGGCCACGGGTTTTACTCGAGGTACTTCCTGGTTCCAAAGAGAACAGGAGGCCTCAGGACCATTCTAGACCTACGCAACCTCAACAAGTTCCTGCAGCGGGAAAAGTTCAAGATGCTTACCCTTGGAACCCTGCTGCCCTACCTTCAGCGGGGAGATTGGATATGCTCCTTGGATCTAAAGGATGCTTATACCCACATCCTTATTCATCCGGACCATCGACAATACCTAAGGTTTGTGATGGCGGGGAATCATTATCAGTACCGGGTACTGCCCTTTGGCCTGTCCTCCGCGCCCAGGGTGTTCACGAAGTGCCTGGCGGTGGTAGCCGCCTTCCTAAGGCTCAGGGCCTCTTCGTCTTCCCATACCTGGACGATTGGCTCATCCAGGCATTGTCTGCTCCAGGGGTCGCCCAAGCCACCCAGCGTACGGTGGCCCTGCTTCAGCACTTGGGCTTCGTCATAAACTTCGAGAAGTCCGCTTTGCTCCCCTCCCAGGACCTCGAGTTCACAGGGGCACAGCTGGACACTCGGCAGGCTCGTGCTTTCTTGCCTCTGGAAAGGGCCAACAGGCTCACGGCTCTAGCCGGCAGGTTCAGCGGCAGGTCGCCGGCCTCGGCCAGACAGTTCCTGCAGCTACTCGGACACATGGCCTCCACGGTTCATGTCACTCCGAACACCCGTCTACATATGCGGCCTGCTCAGTGGAGCCTTCGCACTCAGTGGCGTCAGGCCACAGGGAGGCTGTCGGACCTGATACAGATTTCCGACCTTCTGGTCTCCTCCCTGCACTGGTGGCTTCACCTGCCCAACCTAGTGCTCGGCATGCCTTTTCAGTCTCCCCCACCGTCCCGGGTGCTCACGACAGATGCCTCCCTCCTGGGATGGGGGGCGCACTGTCGAGGGACATGCACGCAGGGCCTTTGGACGCCTTGGGAGGCCGCCCAGCAGATAAACTTCCTGGAGCTCCGGGCGATCCGCCTAGCTCTGCGGGCCTTCTCTCACCTGACGTTCGGCCAGTCCGTACTGGTACAGACGGACAATCAGGTTGCAATGTTCTACGTGAACAAACAGGGGGGCACGGGCTCCCTCCTTCTATGTCGGGAAGCCTGGAGGCTGTGCTCTTGGGCTGTCGATCACGACATCCTCCTCAAAGCGGTTTACCTGCCAGGGCAGGACAACTGCCTGGCGGACAAGCTGAGTCGGATGCTGCTACCGCACGAGTGGAAATTGAACCCCGATGTGGTCCTGCAGATCTTCCGCCGGTGGGGCTCTCCCACTGTGGATCTTTTTGCCAGTCCCCTGAACAGGCAGCTCCCCAGATTCTGCTCCCGGCACCCCCATCCTTCGTGGGAGGCGCCGGATGCTTTCCTCATCCCGTGGTCCACGGGTCTGTTGTATGCCTTCCCTCCTATGCCACTGGTGGCCTGGACATTGTTCAAAGTTGTCCAGGACAGGGCCTTCGTGATTCTGGTGGCGCCTCGGTGGCCGAGACAGCCGTGGTTCCCTCTACTACTACAGATGGCGTTGGACACCCCTCTTCCTCGGGGGTTCCAGCCCGACCTCCTGACCCAGGGTCGGGGCACTCTTCTGCACCCCAACCTCAGGGCCCTACACCTGACGGCCTGGCTGCTGAAAGGGTAGTCCTAGCTCCGCTACGGCTAGCCCCGGAGGTGGAAGCCGTCGTCCTAGCTTCTCGGCGTCCCTCCACCCGGAAGTCGTACGCCCTCAAATGGCGTCGCTTCTCGGTCTGGTGTTCTCAGCAATCTGAGGACCCCTTCGCCTGTTTAGTATCGGTGGTGCTGCAATATTTGCTTCACCTCTCCGATCTCGGTCTCAAATCCAACTCTGTCAGAGTCCACCTCAGTGCTCTCTCTGCACATCATTCTCCGGTTGAAGGCCGGCCTCTCTCCTCGCATCCCTTGGTGGCGCGTTTCCTCAGTGGCCTCCTTCTGCTTAAACCTCCGTTGCGCCCCCCCAGCCCCTGACTGGGACCTCAACGTGGTTCTGCAAAGGCTTACCTGTCCGCCTTTTGAGCCCATGGCTACCTGCCCTCTCCGTTTTCTCTCCTGGAATACTCTCTTCTTGGTGGCCCTCACTTCCGCGAGGCGCGTGAGTGAGCTACAAGCCCTAGTGTCGGAGCCTCCGTACACTAGGTTCTACAAGAATAGGGTGGTACTGCGGACCCACCCCAAGTTTCTTCCAAAGGTGGTCTCCCCCTTTCACATCAACCAGGAGGTGGTTCTTCCGACCTTCTTTCCCAGGCCGCACGCCAGCCGAGCAGAAACTGTGCTGCACACCCTGGACTGTAGAAGAGCCTTATCCTTCTACCTTGACCGTACGCGAGGGCATAGAAAGGCCGTACAGCTTTTCGTATCTTTTGACCCCAATCGGTTGGGGGTACCTGTCTCTAAGTCAGGGGTCTCAAACACGCGGCCCGCGGGCCGCATGCGGCCCGCGAGAGACCTTTGTGCGGCCCGCGATGCATAGGGGGAAAAAAAAAACACCCCGGCTTCTGCTGCTGCTGCCGCCGCTGCCGTGGCCGGCAATAGCAGCAATATCGCAAGTCCCGCGGGCTCCGCTCCCCCCCCTTCCTTCCTGCTTGCCTGCCAGTTCTCCGCTTCGGCTTCGCCTTTCAGAGCCGCGAAGGGAGAGCTTCTCCCTCGCGACTCTGTTCAGCCCGCTGGGGCAGATGGGAAATTTCCCATCTGCCCCAGCGGGCTGAACAGAGTCACGAGGGAGAAGCTCTCCCTTCGCGGCTCTGAAAGCCAAAGCCGAAGCGGAGAACTGGCAGGCAAGCAGGAAGGAAGGAAGGAAGGAAGGGGGGGGGGAACGGAGCCCGCGGGACTTGCGATATTGCTGCTATTGCCGGCCACAGCAGCGGCGGCAGCAGCAGCAGAAGCTGGGTTTTTTTTAAAGTTTAATTTTCCCGGGGGGGGGGAGGGAGGGAGGGAGGGAGCAGGACTTGAGGGGGGAAGCAGGACGGGGGGGGCAGGACTTGATGGGGGGGGGCAGGACTTGATGTGGGGGGGGAGCAGGACTTGATGTGGGGGGGGGAGCAGGACTTGATGTGGGGGGGGAGCAGGACTTGATGTGTGGCTGGGGGGGTAGTACTGAAAATGGGGTGATGGGGGTTAGGACTGGTAATGGACAGATGGGGGTTAGGACTGGAGGTGGTCTGATTGGGGGGCTGACTGAAATGGGGTTATGGGGGGGCTAAGAATGAAGATAGGGCGATGGAAGGGTTAGGCCTGGAAGTGGGCTGTTGGGGGGCTTAGGACCGATAATGGGCTAGGGGGGGGGGCTAGAACTGGTAATGGACTGGGGGGGGGTGCTATGACTGGAAATGGGCCGAGTAGAAGGGGGAGCTTGAACTGCAAATAGCTGATGGGGACAGGGTCTTGGAATGGTAATGGGCTGAGTGGAAGGGGGCTTGGAATGGAAATGGGCTGATGGGGAGGGGGGCTTGGAAAGGAAATGGGCTGTGAGGGGAGGGAGCTAGGACTGGAAATGGGCTGATGATGCGGGGACTAGAAGGGAGCGGATGCTGGGTGGGGCAGGAGCTAGAAGGGAGTTGATGTTGGGGGACGATTAGAATGGGATGGGGCTGGGAGAGTGAAATGGAGAGGGGAAATATATTTTGTGTGGGAGGGAAGAAAAATCTACAATTGGCCGGGTATTGGGAGAGTAAGTGGGGATTGAGGATGGAGGGGTAAAATTTGAGTGGATGAAATAGGAATGAGGAAAGAGCAAAAGGAGAATGATTAGTATGTTAAAGCAGATGTAGAGAGAATGGAAAAAAACTAGGAAAGAAGAAAGGACAAATGGACAGCAGACGATGGAGAGTTAGCAGAAGACACAAAGAAACCAGAAGAAAGTGAATGGAACAATTGCAACTGAAAAAAAAATGCACAAAAGGTAGAAAAATATCTCTTTATTTTGAATTTATTAACTGAAATATGTCAGCTCTTGGAAATGTGCATCTTTAACGTCTGCACTTTATTTAATACAAGAGGAAATCAATGTATAGTTTTATTTCTACAGTGTTGTACATTCTAAGTTTGGCTTTTGGGGTTCCCAGTTTAATTGTCTTCCTGTTTCTAAATTGTGATTCCTTGTTCGGTGATGGTGTATGTTCTGCATGTGTAACTGAGCTGAGGTATTCTGTTTATGTAATTCCTATTTGACATTGCCACTTGTTCTCTTTCCCGAGTAGGTCATGTATTGTTATTCTCTGAAATGTGTTGATTTAATATTTGCAGTGTTGCCTTTTGATAGTTAGGGTATGGTGCTTTGTGAGTCCTGGTAGTGCTGTTAGGACACGGCAGGTTTGCTATGGGTTCTAAATGAGCAGTGTTTCTAGTAGTTCCTAATGTGCCTGGCGGTTGGCACTGGTTTATAGTAATGTAGAAATCTTTTAGTCTTTCTTTATCCATACACTCATTAAGAGGCATGTTTACTAAAGGTTAGTGTATGGTAACATTATGCAAATGATGCCCTTATGCAAATGAGGCCTGCGTCTTGTGCGGCCCCCGGGTTACTCTACAAGTCCTCATTTGGCCCTCAAAGCAATTTGAGTTTGAGACCCCTGCTCTAAGTGTACTCTATCCTCCTGGGTAGCCGACTGTATCGCCTGGACTTACGGGGCAGCCGGCCTCTCCTTGGAAAGTCGTGTCACGGCTCATCGGGTCAGGGCGAAGGCCGCATCTGTGGCTCATCTCCGCTCTGTTCCATTGGCAGACATTTGCCGGGCCGCTACTTGGTCTTCAGGCCAGACCTTTGCGGCTCATTACTGCCTTGAAAGGGAGTCCCGCAGGGACAGCGCTTTCGGTCAGGCAGTTCTCCACAACCTCTTTGAGGTTTAGGCAACTCCTCCCTCCGGCCCTAGTGTTGGGCTACCGGCCGGATTCGTATTCAGAGAAGATTCCTTCCCTCTGTACTGTTGAGCTTGAGGGAGCTCTTTAGGCTTGAGGTCTCCGGTAGCCTTAAGCTTGGGAGTCCCATAAGTGAGGACTGACTTCCTGCTTGGTCCTGGAGAAAGAGTAGTTACTCACCTGTAACAGGTGTTCTCCAGGAGCAGCAGGAATCAGTCCTCACTACCCTCCCTCCTCCCCTTGGAGTTGCAGTCATTCTTATTGCATATTTTTGCTAACTTTTGCTGTCTTTCCGCTATGTCATCAGACTGAGCAAGATGGCATCCCTGGGCGGGAAGGGGACCGCGCATGCGCGCTGCAATTCCCAAAGGCTTTCTGCGAAAGCTGGGGAAATTGCTCTGCGAGGGCTCCGTCGGCGACGTCACCCATAAGTGAGGACTGATTCCTGCTGCTCCTGGAGAACACCTGTTACAGGTGAGTAACTACTCTTTATTGCAGGAATCTTCAATGATATTCATAAAAACATCTCAACAATGCAACAGGTACGCTACAACAACGAACAAGCTGAGCCTTTCCCCCAAACACAAGGAATACCTCAAGGCTCAGCCATCTCCTCCCTCCTATTCAACGTTTACATTCAACCAGTTTGCATGATCTTCCAAAAGTTCAATATCAGCTACCGCTTGTATGCGGATGATATTATGATTTACACTCCACTTGATATAAACAATCCCAACTACAACCAATTAGAAAAATGCCTACTAGAAATGCAAAATTGGCTACATCTCAACAATATGTCAATTAACCACAAGAAGACTGAAGTAATGTTCATGTCAGGGAAACAAGACTTTGATCCTCCGACATCCATCACCCTGAACAATAACTCCCATCACTCTAAAAAAGAAATCAAATATCTGGGCATACTGATTGACGATAACTTAAAAATGGAAAAACACCTCCAGTCTACCAACAGAGCAATATTTCACAAGCTGAGGGTTCTTCAACCATTACGCTGCATCATTGACCATTCTGACTTCAGAACAGTAGCCCAGGCCCTCATCATTCCCCACCTTGACTACTGTAATGCCATCCTTCAGGGTCTACCAAAGAAAACACTGAACATCTTACAATTGGCACAAAATGTCTCAGCCAGGATCATCATGAACATTAACCTAGTTGATCACATTACGCCAACACTGATTGATCTACACTGGCTACCCATCCCAGCACGAATTATATACAAAGTGCTAATAACAACTTTCAAGATCATCCACAAAGTGTCCCCCTCTTTCCTTTCCAGCCTCATCACCACACAACCTAATAACAGAAGCAGACGAACCACAAACCTTAACACACTCTGCGTACCAAGTAGCATAAGAGCAGTCAACACACGGACAAGCAACCGGGCTTTCACATACTCGGCTCCCATGCTCTGGAACCACCTGCCTTATGAGATACGCCAGATCACCGACCTAAAGGACTTCAGGAAGAAGCTTAAAACCCATCTTTTCCAATCCCATTACGGCATCACCTAGACAGATCATTGTTGCAGTCATGTATATATGTGAATATATGAATATCTGTCCCTCTCCTTAAGACCCTACACTGTGTGCTGTGCTGTGCTGTGCTTTCCCTTTTAAATCAATTGTATACTCCATTAAATTTATGTCATGATTTGTCAATATCACGCCTGTAATCAAGCCGCTACTGATCACTGGAAGTAGCGGCATACAGATATATGCTAAATAAATAAATAATAAAATCTCCTTAATATGGGATACCATTTGTCCTTTTAAGTTCACAGGCTAAAAACTGATCAGCAGCAAATTCAGCTACAGAATTTTTAGACAAAGCTGGACATGAAAAGAGCTAAATCAAAGTCAAGACTGTTCCTTAGACATCATTAATTCTCTAAGATGAGACAAGATATTGTGAGACATCGTGTCAAATGCTAGGAGAAAGGAGCTCAATTGCTCTCAATATTTCTGCTGCGTCTGTCAAAACCAAAAGATGTTTTTGCACCATGGTGAGGATGGAAACCCATTTGACATGGGTCCAATATATTCTGCTCTCATCCACTTCTGCAGCCGAATTACCATTATTCGTTCAATTTGCCTAGAAAGAGCAGATTTGAAATTATTCAATAACAGCTCAAATCATTAACAACTAAGCAGGACCGTCCCAACTATGAAGCAAACTAAGGTGGTTGCCTAGTTCTTGTGTGGTGGAGGAGGGGGAAGAGCAGCAAACAGCAGGGCATTCAAAGCTAAACAAGAGATTCTAACACCGATGAGGTGCAAAAGGCTTAAGGTTTGCCTAGGGCATCAACACCTTGAACCAACTCCTGGACCACCTTCAGGACTGTATCCCCCGAAGAACTCAATGGAATAATCACCAACATCAACACGACCAACACTTGATCCCTGTCCAGTATCCTGGCTAAAGACCACCAGGGCACAATTTATACCACTCATATCAAAAATACTGCTGACATCTCTAATACAAGGCTTCATCCCACCCTCACTAAAATAAGCCTCTATCAGACCACTCTTAAAGAAACTAAACCTTGATATCAGTTCACCTGCCTCATGCCAACATATCTACGATAACCGACGGAGGGACGAGAGAAAGACGTCCTCCACGTTGATTTATAAGCAGCGATTGCTTTTTACAGGTCAGTTTGGGAGAAACATATTCCCCTGAAGAACTTGTTACAACGAAACGCTTGGGCGCCTTAGATCACTGGCGTTGGGAGAGATTAGAAGCAGTATGATACTTCTGGCACAGCTAAAAAGACACCCTGCATAGAACTGGGTGAGGTCCGATAGTGAAAGACACGGTGAAGAATGTGTTAACTAGAAGAAAAATGGAATCCGCAGAAACGCTACAGAAGTTAAGTGCGCATCTTGTTTAGATCTTATTGGACTTTAACCTTTTTTGAAGTATCATCAACACGATTCTGCAAGTACTTTTGTGTTTTTCAAGATTGATGGAAAAAGAAAAAAAGAAAAAATACTGTAGCAGAGTCGAGTGACATTGAAACTGATCTTTATAGTTTAGGTAGTAAGCATGATTTTTTAAAAGAAAAACAGAACAACAGAAAAAGTGGACATTAAAAAATTAAAAAGAAAAAAGAGGTTAAAAATCTATTAGTCACTTATAGTGTGAAGCAAAGTAGACGGCACCGATTAAAGGTCCTTGATGTGAACAGCAGCAGAAGTTTTATTTAAAGCTTTTTACCAAATCCTAAGGATTGCTGCGATGTTTTAAACTGAGACCTTGGTAGCCTGACACTACGTTTCTCAATAATATTCCATTAGTTGTAGTTTGAGCTTAGGTCTGTTTCTTCACATTTAACATATCATTCATAGCAAAAATCATAGAAAAGGCCGTTTAGACCCAACTCCAGGATCACATAAACCACCATGTACCTCTGGACCACATCAACACAGATTCCGCCCTTACCACAGCAGAGAAACCCTACTCACTGCTAAACAATCTAATCAACAGGCACAGAAATCATCATGCATGGCTTCATCCTGCTATTCCTGGATATCTCTGCTGCATTTGACTCTGTGTCTCACCAACTCCATGACATTGGAGTATAAGGCACCCCCCTCAAATGGTTTCATTCCTACCTCTCAGACCACAACCAGCAGATAAAGGTAGGAACCCAAAGATCCTCCCCATACATCCTACCACAAGAGATTCTCCAACAATCCTCCCTCTCCTCACTTCTGTTCAATATTTACCTACAACCCCTGTGTACAATCATTTAGAACTTAGATGTCAATTACCAAATTTATGTCAACAACATTATAATCTACACGCCGTTTTCCACAACTGCACTGGATTACTCAAAAATCATGGCCTGCTTCGCTGAAATACTCAAATTGTTCCACCTCCACAACTTGACAGTCGACTACAACAAAACAGAGATTCTTCATGTCACAAGAGACCCCAACTTCACACCCGCTCATCAATTAAAGTAGGCAACACAGACCTCCCAGTTAAATCATAAATCAGATACCTAGGAATCACACTGGATCAACAATTGAACTTCCAAGCCTAAGTCAAAAACACCATCAAGTTTGTCTACTACAAACTCAGAAACCTAAAAAACCTACGTCCCTTCTCAACACAGAAAACGTCCACTCAGTATGTCAAGCTATCATCAGCACCCTGCTCGACTACTGCAACTCAGTCTATCAAGGTCTACCCAAGCACACACTTCACTCCCTACAACTTGCCCAGAATACAGCAGCATGAATCATCTACTGAGCATCAAGACAGACCCATATCACACTCATCCTCAAACAACTCAACTGGCTCCCCATCACCTCAGGATTAAAATACAAGACCATCACCACTATCCACAAGAAACTATATAACCAATTCTCCGAGCACCTACAAATGCTAATAAACAAACCTAAGACCAACAGACTGAGAAGACACAACACACAAAATCTCCTCAATGTTCCACCTCAGCTTTGCAAGAGTAAACAAAACACATGTCACAGAGCATTCTCACTCTATGCCCCCACCCTCTAGAATTCACTACCTCCCACACTAAGGAACATCAATTGGAAACTTCCAGAAGAAGCTAAAAACCTACCTCTTTTGAGAGCTTTTCGGCTCTGACTCCCAACAGAGCACAACGCAACATGAACTCTCACAAGCCCACAGGATTTGTCCTATCCTGCCTCCTTGAAACTCCCGTTTAAAAGGACTTAACCATACCAACCAATACAAGACTCCCCACATTGGGTCAAAGGGGTGTGCAGCAGCTGTTGAATTGATGTGCATTTCTTAGGGGGAAGAGAATAAAGTTCCCGCCTCAAGTCTTGCTGAGTACCTTCATGTGGTGACCTCATTGTATAACATCTATACCAAATCTCAGCAAGGCGACACTACAATTAAAGTATGTTAGGAATGAAGAAGAAAAATACATACTGGCCACATATCGCCCAGGATAAAAAGGTGCCCATCCGTTGCTTATGCACTAGGGCTAATGATGGTGGTTGTGATAGTGCAAGTGCTGCAGAAGCAGATAACATCCCTGCCACAGATAAAGGCCATGGTGAGCCTGTTCATGGACCCACTATGGCAGGAGATAAACCACAGAAATTTATGAAAATGTTAAGAGGATTAACTACAGTTAAGTGGAATTCTGCAGATAAAGAGGAGATAATGTACTGCTATTTTTATGCTACAAACCCCATATTTAAATCAAGAGGGTATACACAGAGTCCACCAAAAGCTGGAAGAAAGAGGAAAACTGTCATTAGAAAAACTGCAAAAAGTAACAGATGCATATTTAAGATCTTTAATTTTGAAGAGCAAAGAAAAGAAGTATGTGAATGATAACATCTTGAAGCAACTAAGGGATTCTGTGGACAAAGAAATTCAGGTAGAGGAGATCTAGGTGACAGTACCAAAATAAAGGAAGACACAGAAAAGGAAAAAGGTTGAGGGGGAAATGGAGTTGAGAGAGTTGGAACTGCAGGAGAGTGAGCTGAATAAAGGAAGGGTTAACAAGTTAACTGAATTGGAGGAAGCAAAGGAGGAAGAAGAAAGGTAAGAGAAAGACCCAGAGGTGGAGGAATTCAAGATAGAACTCCTAGTCCATATGGAAAGAGATGAATATGCCGGGTTCCAAGCAAGGGAAAGATTACCCAAGCTAAATTTAACATCTAAGGCTAGAACTATGATAATTAAGATGAACAAAGCAATATCCAATATAAAGGGACCGTTTATTGACATCACCGGAATTAATAGAATACAATATTGTGCAGCTAAAATTATTACTGCAAGAATACTACTACCTAGAGTACAAGGCCAGAAGAAAAAGAGAACAATAATATAATATAATATTATAATATAATATAATATAATAATATTATATAATAATATAATAATATATATATATTAATAAATATATATATATATTATTATATTATTATATTATTATTATTATATATATTATATATATTATATATATTATTATTATATAATATATATATATATTATATATATATTATATATATTATATATATTATATATATATTATATATATATTATTATATTATTATAATATATTATATAATAATATAATATAATATAATAATATTATAATATATAATAATATATTATAATATAATATAATTGTACATAGTTTCCCCCAGTTACTTCCAAGTTGATCTCCCTGTTTATTGTAAATACAACTCAAAGTTCCTTGTGTTGTATAGTTGATGTTAAATGTAAACCGCTCTGATCTAAAATAGAGCGGTATAGAAGAACTGTTAAATAAATAAATATAGCTCACTATAGATAATGCAACTCACTCTAACACATTATACCATAACTTTAACTTTTATTTCTTTACATTTTCTCACTAATACTCTTAATATCTTTGTTTGTAAGACCGCTTTGATTGTATGATAAGGCGGTATAGAAATCCAATTAAATAAATAAATAATAATTCCTCCTTGGAAAAAGCGCATCAAACGAAAAATACAATCATTGCGTGCCGAGGTATCCTTTATGGATGAGTATCTAAAAGGATTACGATCATCAAAGATATTAAGGAAGATCCAAGATATCAAGCTGAAGCATGCTGCATTAACAGAAGAAGACCTGAAATTTATTTGTTCCAACAATAAATTGAAAATAGCAGCAGAAGTGCAAAAACTTCGAAGATATGAAGAAAACAGGAAAGAAAGATATCAGAATAAGCTATTTAGAGAAAACCCAAAACAATTCTACAGGGAATTAGGGAAGAATATTAATATGGTAAAAGCACCTCCAACCAAAGCTGAAACCGATACCTTCTGGAGAAAGCTATATGAGGACCCTATACAGCACAATCACAAAGCAGAATGGTTACCCAGCATACAGAAGCATTTAGAAAAAAACAAACATCAAACCTATGGAATGGCCTGTAGTAACAAAAGAAGAGCTGGGAAGCAGGTTAAAACAAGCTTCAAACTGGAAGAGCCCTGGCCCAGATGGAGAAACCAACTTTTGGCTGAAACAGTTATCATTCCACCAAGACCTGGTAAACTGCAAAAATCAATTGTTCGAGCAATCGGATTTAACACCACAATGGCTTACTTCAGGAAGTACGTTTCTCCTTCTGAAGGGAGACCCAACTAACATTCCTAAAAACTATAGACCAATAACCTGCTTACCTACCATCTATAAGCTGTTTACTGTGATAGATGCAGACAGAATATACGATCACATCGAGATCAATAACATCATGGCAATAGAGCAAAAGGGCAATAAGAGAGGAGCATATGGAACCAAAGACCAGTTAATGCTGAATAAGGCCATTTTGGCCAGTGCTAAGGAAGGTAGAAATCTCAGTATAGCATGGATTGATTATAAGAAAGCTTTTGACAGCATCCCACACGCTTGGATAATACATTGCCTTGAAATGTATAAAATAAATTTTGGTTTGATAGAGTATATTAAATTCACTATGAAAATGTGACAATCCACACTCTTTTTGAGATATGAAGATGGTCAGTACATCATTCCTAACATTAAGATCCAGCGAGGAATATTTCAGGGAGATTCCCTGTCACCACTTCTGTTTTGTTTGGTGCTTAATCCAATGAGTGCTCTCATCAACACTTTCGGGTATGGATTTAACCTGAATTGTAAAGACTTTAACAACCAAGAAGCAACTTCCCATCTGCTATTTATAGCTGATCTGAAGCTCTACAGTTCCAGTGATCAACAATTAGCAGAGCAGCTTCGTGTGGTGAAAAGCTTTTCTGATGACATCAGGATGACTTTTGGCCTTGACAAATGTGCTAAGGCAACCTTTTTCAGAGGAAATTGAGCAAAACCAAAAACATCTCCCTTGCTGAGGGCTGAAACTTCAAGGACCTTGAACAGGAAGGCGTATATAAGTATCTCAGAATAGAGGAAGAAATGACGCTCGAGCAGAAACTATTGACAAAGAAGATCATTAAAGAATATTACAGGAGATTAAAACTGTTATTAAAAAGTTCTTTAACATCACGAAAAAAGATACAAGCCATCAATCAGCTGGAAATTCCTGTACTCTCCTATAGTCTTGGGATTGTGGATTGGCCTCATAAAGAGCTTAAAAAACAGGATGTGCGAACAAGAAAAGGCCTCCATGCTCATGAAGTAATTTACAAGAGTCTCTGTATGCCAAGATTGTACATCCCTAGAGCTGAAGGAGGGCTAAGACTTTTAGAGCTTGACTACACCTACAGAGCTACTATTGTAGGCCTCCAAGCCTATCTGACAGCATCATCAGATCCAAATACACAAAAAGTGCTGAAATATGAAAGTAAATATCCAGAATCTGTCTTCATCATCAAACTTGAACAAGCATTCTGACGATTAGATGGAATGAGCAAGAATCCACAGGTGTGCATGGGAAAGGAAGTAAAGCATAGTTACTCACCTGTAACAGGTGATCTCCAGGAACAGCAGGAATTTAGTCCTCACATATGGGTATCGTCGGTGCCTGTGCGGGAACGCTCCCCAGCGTACAATTAGGAAGCTTTTGGGAGCATCCTACAGCGCCTGCGTGCTGCCTTCCCGCCTTTCCCAACTGCCTCTCCCCAGATGAGTTTAAAGCTGAGACAAAAAGAGAGAGAGAGGGAAAGAGATAGATAGAGAGATACAACTCCTAGGGGAGGTGGGTGGGTTGTGAAGACTAAATTCCTGCTGTTCCCGGAGATCACCTGTTACAGGTGAGTAACTATGCTATCTCCAGGAACAAGCAGGAATGTAGTCCTCACATATGGGGACTCCCTAGCTTTAGATGCCAGGGAGAGACCCCAGAAGTTGTGTGCCCCTGTGAAAGGGCTCCACTTCCCCCCATGGATCTCTGGCATCCAACCAGGGATGGTGGGTAGGAGTTGATTAGGTATGGAACAGGTGTTGGAGAACAGCCTGACCAAACAAGGCATCCCGGCAGGAGTCCTTGTCCAAGCAGTAAAGGGCTGTGAAGGTATGAACCGAGGCCCAGGTGGCTGCTCGACAGATGTCGTCGATAGACACAGAGTGCAGATAAGCCATTGAAGCTGCCATGGCTCTCACATTGTGAGCTGTGACATGGCCCTCCAGAGGAAGATGCTTACTCTGATAGGCAAAGGAAATACACTGAGCAATCCAGTTAGACAGTGTTTTCTTGGAAACTGGAAGTCCCAAATGAGAAGGATCAAAAGCAACAAAGAGTTGAGAGGACTTTCTATGTTGCTGTGTTCTTTGTAAGTAAAAAGCTAAAGCTCATTTACAGTCCAAAGTATGAAGATTTATTTCTGCATTAGATGCATGAGGCCTTGGAAAAAACACAGGCAGGTAGACTGCCTGGTTTAGATGAAAAGGTGAGACCACCTTTGGCATAAAGTGTGGATGAGTCCTAAGGACTACCTTGTCATGATGGAACCTTGTATAAGGTGGATCAGCTACTAGTGCCTGCAACTCACTGATGCGACGTGCTGATGTGATTGCAATGAGAAAGATAACTTTCCAAGAAAGAAATTTCAATGAGGTAGTGGCTAAGGGTTCGAAAGGTGGCTTCATAAGCTGACCAAGAACCAGGTTTAAGTCCCATGCCACAGGTGGTGGCCTAATGGGAGGCTTGCTTAGAAGAAGGCCTCTCATAAATCTTGCTACAAGAGGATGGGAGGAAATAGGCTGTCCATTTAGAGGCTTGAAAGAAGCTGCAATGGCACTCAAATGGACTCTTACTGAGTTAGTCTTAAGTCCTGCATTGGATAAATGAAGGAGATACTCCAGTAATGATTCCAAAGGTATCGCAAGGGGGTTGAGACCCTTCTGCGAGCACCATATGGTAAACCTTTTCCACTTGAAAACATAAGAGCGTCTTGTGGAAGGCTTCCTGGAAGCATAAAGGATATCCTTTACTTGCTGAGGGAGGTTAAGGTCATGAAGATCTAGGCCTTCAGCAACCAAGCCTTGAGATGCAGAGACTGGGGATTGGGATGCCATAACATTCCGTTCTCCTGGGACAGGAGATCTGGAGCAGACCCTAACTCCAGGGAGGGAGCTTGAGAGAGATGTAGAAGCAGAGGGTACCACACTTGCCGTGGCCAATGTGGAGCGATGAGAATCATATGGCCTCTGTCTCTCTGAAGCTTGAACAGGGTTTTGGGAATCAGGGGAATGGGTGGAAAGGCATACAGGAAGTCTTGACCCCAGTGAAGGAGGAAAGCATCCCTGGCCTCAGAGCCCTGAGCCGGAATTCTGGAACAGAACCGGGGAAGTTTGGCATTCAATGGACTTGCAAAGAGATCTATGTCCGGGGTTCCCCAAATTTGAAAAATCTTGGCCATCTGGTCTGCATGTAGAGACCATTCGTGTGGAAGCAGAACTCGACTGAGTCTGTCTGCCCAAGAGTTTTGTATGCCTGGAAGATACACTGCCAGGAGATGAATCTGATGCTCTCTGGTGAGGGCCCATAGTCACAAAGCTTCGTTGCAAAGCGACAGAGAGCCTGTTCCACCCTGCTTGTTCACGTAGAACATGGCTACTTGATTGTCCGTATGAATGAGGACTGTCTTGTAGCTGAGCAGGGTGTGGAACACTCGAAGAGCAAGGAAGATTGCTCTGAGCTCCAAGAGATTGATATGTAAATGAGTCTCCTGTGGAGTCCAGGTGCCTTGGGTGGAGAGGTCTTGCAGATGAGCTCCCCACCCCATTGGTGAAGCATCTGTTGTGAGGGTTGCTTGGGGTAAGGGTTGTTGAAATGGGGACTCCAACAACAGGTTCTGAGTGGATCTCCACCATTGGAGGGACAAAATAAGGCGATTTGTGTTTGCTATTTTGTCTGACAGGCACCCTGATGCTTGGGTCCACTGAGTGGATAAAGTCCACTGGGCTGCTCTCATATGGAGGCGAGCATGGAACCACATGCACAGTAGATGCCATGTGGCCTAGTAGTTGTAGCATTTCTCGGGCAGTGAGATGAGGCTTCAGCACTGCTTGAGAAGCTAACTGCACCATGCAAAGGCAATGGGTCTGAGGAAGATAGGCCCTTGCTTTTCTGGTATCCAGCAAAGCTCCTATGAATTCTAGAGACTGAGTGGGAGTTAGACTGGATTTTGGGATTGTCATCAACCCCCCTTGGTGGCCGGTGGCTGTAAGGGTAGGTTGAGCATATTATTATTTTCTGGGAGTAGAGGGCTCTTTTAAGACCAAGGGTATCTTGGTCTTTGTAGTCCTGCTCCTTATGTGAATAAATTGTGTATGCCAAGTAGAGGCATTTATTTCCCTTTTAACGCAAAAGGTTCAATGGGTTACAGAAATAAAGAATTTCCTTCTTTTCAGGCTTCCATCACAACATAAATAAAGAGGTAAACTGTTACAAACTTCACAGTTGCTTGTAGGATTTAACCAAGGATTCTTTCAAACTTTAGAGCAAAACACAGGAGTGAACATTCCTCTTTCATTCAGCACAAACATGAGTATTCTCAAAGCATTGTCTGTATAACTCACAGTTCAGGGAGTGATTCAAAACTGCCCGCAATACAAATGGAGCAATCCATTAATTTGTCTTGAGATAAGGGAATAGGATCCTTAAACTCTATCTGCATGAGCTCTGAGTCCTTGTTATCTCCCTCGGAGTTGGAGCTTTCCCTGGCCGCTATAGTTTGCCAGTCACTGTTTCTGTTCCCTTGTTTCCAGTAAGGCTGTTCTAAGGCTCTCCAATAGGCATGGCTTGTTCCTATGCCCTTCTGTCCTGGCTTATAAAACTCTGGCCTGCTTCTTTTCCTTTCAAACTGGATATCTGCTTTACAAGAGCTTCTAGGAGTTGAGCTTCTCTTTATGAATAAAGTGTCACCATACTTTGGCTTCCTGTAGCCGGTATAACTGGAATTTTTCTTCTCAGGCACTTCCCTCAGGACACAGTCTCTTTGCCAGACTTTCTCTTGGGAGCTTCTGGGCACTGCTTGAGCTTTCTGTAGCCTAGGAAAACCTGGTGAGGAATCCAGACTTCCTTGCTTCTTGGTATAGGTAACTCTGCTATCAGTACCTTTTCCTTCTTGTGCCTTTCAATCCTGTTTCAGAGCCTTCTGGTGAGCGTAGGCCTTTCTCCAGGTATGGCTCTCTCCTTCTGAGCTCTTTACCTCTGAGGTCTCTTGCTACCAAGTCTTTCTCCAGACTGACTCTCCACGGCCCGTCTTTCTCTCTGGCTCTTTCTGCTCCTCTTCCAGCTCCTGCTGTCCTTGTCATGCTGCTTGTCTTGGCTGCACTGCTTGACCTGGCTGGGCTGCTGCTCCTGGCTGTCTCAGCTCCCCTTCTCCTCTTTTCCTCTTCCTTCCTCTCTCTTGCTTCTGCAGTAGCTCTCTGCTTATAAAGGCATTCTACCTTTGAATTCCCCGGGCTACTTTCCAGGTGCAGCTGATTAACTCCTGCAGAATCATTAGCTGGGTGTGTTAACTCAGGCTCTGTAAGTTCTCGCCTGCTCCCTCTAGCTGCGCTGCAAGGCAATTGCATCTTCTGCAGACCATTTGTTTTGTAAAATACAGTGTTTTTTTCTAAGTCTTCACTTTCCTCAGCTTCCGCTCTATGACAGGATGTTTATGACGAGACCCAAATACTGAAGGACACGCATTGTGCAAGATAGAGAAGTCCTGGCCTCTGACTCTGATGGGGCTCGAATGAGCCAGTCGTCTAAGTAAGGGAAGACGAATATCCCTAGAGTGCGGAGAAATGCTGCTATTACAGCCATGCATTTCGTGAACACTCTTGGTGCTGAGGCCAGGCCAAAAGGAAGCACCCTGTATTGGTAGTGCTTTCCTTGAAAAAGGAACCGAAGGAACTTTCTGTGAGTTGGATGGATGAGAACATGGGTGTACGCATCCTTGAGATCTAGAGAACAAAGCCAATCCTGACTCTGAAGGTATGGCAGCAGAGTTCCTAGAGAAATCATCTTGAATTTCTCTTTGAACAGGAATTTGTTCAATTCTCTGAGGTCCAAGATAGGTCTGTATCCCCCTGTTTTCTTTGGGATAAGGAAATAGGGGGAGTAAAACCCTGTACCCTGTTGGTGGATGGGTACTTCTTCTATTGCCCCTTGGGCAAGAAGCATAGTGACCTCTTGATCTAACAGGTTGATAAGAGAGGTCTGAGAATTGAACTGTCTTACCATTGTGTGAGGGGGCATGCACAAAAAGTGCAGCTTGTACCCCTCTCTTATAATGGAGAGTGTCCAATGTTCTGCTGTTATCTGCTCCCACCTGGGGGCAAAGTGAAATAACCTTCCTGGAATGGCGGAAGGCTCTGGTCCATTGAGGGCCAGGAAGGCTAAGTTCTCTAGATGAAAGTCAAAGGCCTTGTGGAGGCTGAGACTGCTGAGACGGTTGAGGCTTAGCAGTCTTTGCTTTCCTTTGTTTAGGTGGTTGCTGACTTTTCCGGGCAGGCTGACCTGCAGAACGTCCCTGCTGGGAATAAGAGGGATAAAACCTCTTCTTTTTTGAGAAGAAGAAATCTTTCAAGAAGCCTTTTCTCGCAGGATTAGTTGTGCCTTTGGATAGCCTATCCAAAGTGGAGTTGTCAGCATCTAATTCATTGGCTTTTTCTTGCCAATTTTTGCCAAATAGATTCTCACTTGTACAAGGGATATTGCCCAGTTTGTCCTGCACCCAGAGCTCCAAATCGGATGCCTGGAGCCAGGCAATTCTACGTGCACCTATGGCAATGGCAAAGGTTCTGCTTATGCACTCAAAACAGTCAAAAACTGCACGGTTGACAAACTTAGACACATCCTGGGCATGTTTGACCAGTGTGAGAAAATCCTGCCTTCTATCCTCAGGAAGAAGAGGGCTCAAAACCTCTAAATCACCTGTGACTTCTTTAAGGAACATTCCCATATATAAAATATAGGAACTGATCCTGGCAGAAAGCATGGAAGCCTGGAAAGTACGACGTCCAAAGGCATCCAAAGTTCTACACTCACGTCCTGGAGGATTAGAGGCATGCCTCTTTGCACTTCTGATCCTTCTCATAGCTGATTCCACTACAATAGAGTGGTGAGGAAGCTGAGTTTTCTGGAATCAAGGACAAGGGGGGACTCGATACATGGTATCCAGTCTGCGAGAGTGAGGAGACGTGGTGAGAGGTGTCTCCCACATTCTCAACATGAGATCACGTAAGATCTCATGGATAGGCAAGGTAGCTGCCTCCTTAGGAGCTTTGGGATATTGTAAAATCTCCAACTCCTTAGCTCTGGGCTCTGTCTCAGGAGTCACAGTAATGGAAAACCCACGAGCCACCTCCCTGATGAAATCTTGAAAAGAGATATCTTCTGGAGGAGACATCCTACGTTTAGGAGAGGAAGGCTCCTCCGGGAGAAGTATCCCAGTACCGGCACAGCTATCAGAATCCGCAGAGTCCTCCGAGGATTCGACGTATCATCTGTCCGGATGCTCTTGAAGAGCCCAATACCCGTACCGACCGAAGTCGGTACCGGGGGTAATCGGTACCTGTGTATCGGCACCAGAAGGCATCGCATGACTGGGTGCTGGCAAAGCCGATACCGATGTTATCGTTACCGGTACCGACACCAGTGCCGGCACCGGTTGAATCGTCTGACGCGGTTCCAAGGGCATCAATGCCGCAAGGAGAGCCGCCAGACTGCGTTCAATAGCTAGGAACCTCTGGTCTATCGACACTGCTGATGCCTGGGTGTCGGTACCGGAAAGAGCCGGTACCCCAGAGCATGGCACCAGTAGTTCTGCCGAGGTCGAGGCCTCGAGAACATCCTGGGTCCCCGATAATGCTTTGGAAGCCGAAGCCTCCCGCTGGGGCAACTTTGCCGGTATGGACCCCTCAAGGCAACGCCAGAGGCATCTTGATGCTTGGAAGGAGATCTACCCTTTGAGGACCGGCTGGACTTATGTTTAGTTACCTGAGATCCATGGGAGGAAGACGAAGCCCTGGAAGACGTCGATGCCACCGAAGCTGCATCGGAGGGAAAAAGGGCACTGAGCTTGGCAGCTCGGTTCTGTCGACCCCTTTTGGACATCATGGCGCAAGCCATGCACTCAGAGATGGAGTGGTCAGGACCTAAACATTTAAGACACCACTCCTGGGTGTCGGTGACGGAGATGGTACCGCCACACTTGGTGCACTTTTTAAAACCCGAGGCGGGTTTCTCCATGATGGAGGAAATTTTGGGCCTAAAGCCCAAAATGGTGCGTGCACCTGGAAAAGAAAAGTTTGGAAAAAAGGAATATTATTTTTTTTTTTTTTAAAAAGAAAGAAAGAAGAACCGGCGGTACCAGTAAAGAGTCGAGGAAGGCAGACGCGACCACAAAAAAGAAGAATAAGGAAAATGATTTTCTGCGGTGACAGGAACATGACCTGCTGGCTCCGCGGAAAACGAAGAACTGGAGAGAGGCAGTTGGGAAAGGCGGGAAGGCAGCACGCAGGTGCTTTGGGATGCTCCCAAAAGCTTCTTAATTGGATGCTGGGGAGCGTTCCTGCGCAGGCTCCGTCGGTACCGATGATACCCATATGTGAGGACTACATTCCTGCCTGTTCCTGGAGATCTGAATTTTGCAAAACAAGAGAAAAAAGCTCATCAAGGAATTAGATCAGCAGGCAAGGAAAAACAAGTGGCAAATGCACAAATACAGTGTTACTCCAAGAACCTTTTGTTGATCAAGAACGAACACACAAATGGTTGAAGAAAGGTGGACTGAAACCGAAGGATGAAAGATTGATAGTTGCAGCCCAGGACAGCGGATTACGGATGAGATGGTTTACGGCGAGTATTGAAAAACTGGTATAACAGACATATGCCAATTCTGTAAGAAAGAGCTGGAAAGAGTGACTCACCTAATAGCAGGCTGTGAAATTCTGATGGCAGAAAATTTCTAGACAGAAAGGCACAACAAAGTAGCACGCCTCCTCCACTGGAAACTCTGTAAACACTACAACATCACTGTCCCTGAAAAGCACTGGGATCATGAGCCTAAGAGAATAAGAGGTTATGATCACCTGGGACATTCCCCATTCCGACAGATAAGAAACTGGATGCCAGGAAACCTGACATAGTGGTAAAGGAAAAGAACAGCAGAACGGCATTGATAATAGAAGAGTCGGTACCAAGTGATTATTCTGTGAATCACATGGAGAGGGAGAAGATCTTGAAGTATCAAGAAATGCAATCAGAGACCAAGAAAATGTGGCAGAAAGATACAGAAATATTTCCCATTGTACTGGGAGCCACAGGACTGATAAAAGAATTTCCAAGTACATCTTGACAAACTACCCATACATGTTACATCTTACGAACTCCAGCAGGAGGCTCTCTTTGGCACGATGCTAGTATTACGCAGAGCATTAGCAGTAAATTTCTGAGATTAAGATCATATTCCACATACCCTGGCTTAGAAGTGAGGTTCACCACTACCATAGTATGCGCAAAACTAACCCAGTTGGAGAAACTACCCTGATAAACACATACCCCCTGAACCCAGATGGAGCCCTCCCACCCAAGTGCAACACCCTACAACCCCTTCCCTAGTTTATACCTAATTTAAGCTATTTTAAGTTCTTGTTCTTAATGATATTATATGCAACCCCCGTGCACTCAAAAGTTCCCTGGTTGCACCTAGTTTTATGTAAACCGTTTTGACGAGTAGAAAAATGGTATAAAAAATCTGTTAAATAAATAAACAAACAAACTCTGAGGCCAGCCCTGCACCTAAGTTGCCCTTTCTGAATTCCAGATACATGAGGCCTTCCCGTTTTTAAAGAAAAGTGGATTATATGAAATGACATAATCCTGTTTTAAGAGTAGTTGTAAAAGGTAACTTAAAAATAACTTTGGAAACCAAGAAATGACCAGTTTCATTCTAAATGACTATTTCCCGGACTCATGTAGGTCAAATCATTAAAGATTATTTCTACTGATGTGTGCACCATAAGTGCCAGAGTTTAGAACAGACGTTCTTCTGAAGAAGGGGAGAGGAAGGAACAATATTTTTTGGGGTTTTTTTAATGTACTGTGCAAATATGACTTGGAAGTCAGTGAAGCAGACAATTCAAATATCTAATTTTCACAAGACAACTTAGCTAGGATAATCTTTACACACAGAGCCTAACAAGTCAAGTCTGTTGAGTCAAACTTATACCCAGTTAAAGACACATATGGGGGTTAGGAGAAGAGCAGCAGCTAAGGTACAAGGAGGAAGAGGAGAAATGGGTGTCCTTTCAGACTGTCTGAAATAAAAAGTGCCTGCACTCTTTAGCAGTATTCCAGTGCTGTTGCACGTGCCACAGACTTCAGCGTGGGTCAGCTGGCAGCAGCTGCCTTTTACCGGAATCCATGTATAGACAAGGACTGTATTATCTGTCATTTGAATTCCATACAGAATGCACATGAAGACTGCAACTTGAGTATTAAACAAATGCAAATCTGGCCTTTAAAAATATGCAAGCCTGGACTAAATGAAAGGACATCATGTCTGTGCTGCGTGTTAATAGATGCAGATCTTGCATATGTGTAACAATGAAATAGGAGCGTTCTTGTTCTCGGAAGTGGGCAACTGCATGAATAATTCTAACACTTGTGTTGCATTTCAATATAAAAGATTAGTGGGTTTTCTCTTATATTAAGTTAGCTTTATTCCTATTTCTAGAAAAAAGCGATGCTATTTCACCTGAAAGGCAGATCCAACAGTGATGCTCTTGGCCACAGGAGGGCATGACAGCAAGAAAAAAATGCCAGTCCACAAAGGCAACACATTCAATAGAAGGCGAGATCACTCTTTGGCAACATCCTTCATTTTTCTTGAAGGCCCAGCACTACATATCCCAGAATGCAATTATTATACAGGACAGACCATACTAATCCAGTTATATAAGGTTACAAATGGGCTTCTGATTATCTGGACTTGGATCCTTGGTCCACTGCAGAACATGGAGGAACCTCCGGGTCCATCCACCATAGAGTACTTCTTGCATGCACCCAGGGGCGGCCCAAGGGGGGTGCGGGGCCATGTGCGGAGACTCGGTGCGGGGCCTCATTTGCATAAGGGGCCTCATTTGCATAAATATTTGCATAATTTTACCATACACTAACTTTTAGTAAACATTCCTCTTAATGAGTGTATGGATAAAGAAAGACTAAAAGATTTCTACATTACTATAATCCAGTGCCAACCGCCAGGCACATTAGGAACTACTACAAACACTGCCCATTTAGAACCCATAGCAAACCTGCCGTATCCTAACAGCACTACCAGGACTCACAAAGCACCAGACCCTACCTATCAAAAGGCAACACTGCAAATATTAAACCAATACATTTCAGAGAATAACAATACATGACCTACTGGGGAAAGGGAACAAGTGGCAATGTCAAATAGGAATTGCATAAACAGAATACCTCAGCTCAGTTACACATGCAGAACACAGACCATCACCAAACAAGGAATCACAATTTAGAAACAGGAAGACAATTAAACTGGGAACCCCAAAAGCCAAACTTGGAATGTACAACAACACTGTAGAAATAAAACTATAAATTAATTTCCTCTTGTACTAAACAAAGCGCAGACGTTAATGATGCACATTTCCCAGAGCTGACATATTCCAGTTAATAAATTCAAAATAAAGAGATATCTTTCTACCTTTTGTGCATTTTTTTTCAGTTGCAATTGCTCCAGCCACTTCTGGTTTCTTTGTGTCTTCTGCTAACTCTCCATCGTCTGCTGTCCATTTGTCCTTTCTTCTCTCTTCTATTTTTTTTCCATTCTCTCTCTACATCTGCTTTAACATACTAATCTTTCTCCTTTTGCTCTTTCCTCATTCCTATTTCATCCACTCAAATTTTACCCCTCCATCCTCAATCCCCACTTAGTCTCCCAATACCCAGCCAATTGTAGATTTTTCTTCTGTCCCACACAAAATATTTTTTTCCCTCTCGATTTCACTCTCCCAGCTCCATCCCATTCTAATCTCCCCCAACATCAGCTCCCTTCTAGTTCCAGCCTCACCCAGTATCCGCTCCCTTCTAGTCCCCGCATCAGCCCATTTCCATTCCTAGCCCCCCCCATCAGCCCATTTCCAGTCCTAGCTCCCCCATCCATTTCCAGTCCTATCCAAGTCCCTCCATCAGCCCATTTCCAATACCAGCCTCCCATCAGCCCATTTCTAGTCCTTTCCTAGTCCCACCATCAGCCTATGTCAAATCCTAGCTCCCCTCCACTCAGCCCATTTCCAATCCAAGCCCCCCATGACCCTACCTCCAGTTCTAGCCCCTCCATGAGTCCATTTCAATCCAAGCCCCCACCATGCCCATTTCCAATCTTAGCTCCCCCCAACACCCAATTCCCAGTCCTATCCTAGCCCCCTCCATCAGCCCATTTCCTGTCCTAGCTCCCTCCCCTCACAACCCATTTCCATTCCAAGCCCCCCTCCCCATCAGCTATTTGCAGTTCAATTCCCCCCTTCCCCTCAGCCCATTTCCATACCAAGCCCCCGTCCCCATCAGCTATTTGCAGTTCAAGCCTTCCCTTCCACTCAGCCCATTTCCAGTCCTAGGAACCCCCCCAACCCATTACCAGTCCTAGCCCCCCCATAGAAACATAGAAACATGATGACAGAAAAAGACCACATGGCCTATCTAGTCTGTCCTTCCATAACAACAACTACAACAGTCCACTTTTTACCTTTAGAGATCCTCTGTGTTGGTCCCATGCTTTTTTGAATTCAGTTACTGTCCTCATCTCTACCACCTCCACTGGGAGACTATTCCATGGATCCACTACTCTTTCCGTAAAGAAATATTTCCGCATATCACTCCTGAATCTATCTCCCTTCACCCTCATCCCATGTCCCCTCGTAGCAGAACTTGCTTTCAATTGAAAGAGGCTCTCTCCCTGAACATTAATGCCACGGAGGTATTTAAACATCTCAATCATATCACCTCTATCCCGCCTTTCCTCTAAGGTGTACATATTAAGATCCTTAAGTCTGTCCTCATATGCTTTATAATGAAGCCCATTAATCATTTTAGTAGCCACCCTCTGCACCCACTCCATCCTGTTCACATCTTTTTGAAGATGCGGTCTCCAGAATTGCACACCATACTCCAAATGAGGTCGCACCAAAGACTTATACAGAGGCATTATCACCTCCTTTTTTCTGCTAGCCATTCCTCTCCGTATGCACCCAAGCATCCTTCTAGCTTTTGCTGTCGCCTTTTCTACCTGTTTAGCTACTTTAAGATCATCAGACACAACCACGCCTAGGTCCCGCTCTTCTTTAGTGGACAAAAGTACTTCACCTCCTATACTGTATTGCTCCCTTGGATTGCTGCAGCCCAAATGCATGACCTTACATTTTTTAACATTAAATCCCAGCTGCCAAATTCTAGACCATTCTTCAAGCTTAGCTAGATCCCTCCTCATGTTATCTACCCCTTCCTGGGTGTCTACTCTATTGCAGATTTTGGTATCATCCGCAAAGAGGCAAACCTTACCCGACAGCCCTTCCGCTATATCACTAACAAAGATGTTAAAAAGAATCGGACCAAGGACAGATCCCTGGGGCACACCACTGGTAACATCCTTCTCCTCAGAGTGAGCTCCATTTACTTGTACTCTTTGTCGCCTCCCACCCAACCAATTTCTAACCCAAGCAGTAACTTTAGGGTCCATCCCTAGGGTGCTCAGTTTGTTTATAAGTCGCCTGTGAGGAACAGTGTCAAAGGCTTTATGGAAATCTAAATACACCATATCTAGAGCTCTCCCTCGGTCCAACTCCCTGGTCACCCAGTCAAAGAAATCAATCAGATTTGTCTGACAAGGCCTGCCTCTGGTGAATCCATGGTGCCTCGGATCCTGTAATCCGCTGGACTCCAGAAACCTCACTATTTTCTCTTTCAGCAGCGTTTCCAATAATTTACTCACCACCGAAGTTAAACTAACCGGCCTGTAGTTTTCAACCACATCCTTACTTCCGCTTTTGTGTAAAGGCACCACATGAGCCTCTCTCCAGTCCTTTGGCACCACTCCCGACTCCAATGAGGCATTGAAAAGGTTAGTCAGTGGAGTTGCTAGAACGTCCCCAAGTTCCCTCAGTAATCTAGGGTGTATCCCATCCGGTCCCATTGCTTTGTCTACTTTAAGTTGAGCTAGTTTCTCACGAACACAGTCTTCTGAAAATAGTTCAAGATGTCCCTCGCTTCTGTTCTTATTTGTGGGTGTTTTCTGAGGTCCTGCTCCTGGTTCTTCATCTGTGAACACAGAACAAAAATATTTGTTAAGCAATTCTGCTTTATCCTTATCAGCTTCTATATATTCCCCCCCTGCACCCTTGAGTCTGACAATACCACTTTTGCCCTTCCTCTTCTCACTAATATATCTGAAAAATGTCTTATCCCCCCATTTTATTGCATTGGCTATTTCCTCCTCCTTTTGAATCTTTGCCTTCTTGACTACTTTGCTAGCTTCTCTAAGTTTTTCCAAATACAGATGCCTGTCTTCCTCTCTCTGTGATCTCTTGTATTTCATGAAGGCCTCCCTCTTTTTCTTCACTTGTTCAGCTACTTCCTTCGAAAACCATAGCGGTCTCCTGTTCCTTTTGCCTTTATTTACCATTTTAACAAAAAGGTTGGTTGCCTTTAAAATACCCCCTTTCAGTTTTGCCCACTGTTTTTCTACATCCCCCAGCTGTTCCCATCCCACTAACGACTCCCTGAGGTATTGGCCCATCTTCGCAAAGTTAGTCTTCCTAAAGTCTAAGATCCTCACCTTGGAATGGATTCTAACAACCCTAGTCCTAATACTGAACCACACCATCTGGTGATCACTGGATGCAAAATGATCTCCCACTACAACATCAGAAACACTTTCATCATTGGTAAGCACCAAGTCCAGTATGGCCTCTTCACGTGTGGGGTCTGTTACCAATTGCCTGAATAGTTCTCCCTGTAGAGAATCCAGGATCTCCTTACTTCTAGATGATACTGCAGCAGGAATGTGCCAATCAACATCTGGCATATTGAAATCTCCTATCAGTAGCACTTCCCCTTTCCTAGCAATGCTGCGTATGTCTTCAATTAACTCTCTGTCCACCTCTTCCTCTTGTGAGGGAGGTCTGTATATCACTCCAATGCAAATAGATTTCTATTTCCCTCTTTCTAGTTTAACCCACAATGCCTCCTCTCTCCCTTTTAAGCTCTGTAATTCCAAAGCTTTAATAGTAGTTTTTACATATAGTGCCACTCCTCCTCCCCTTCTTCCTACCCTGTCCTTTCTGAATAAAGTATAGCCAGGTATAGTTACATCCCAGTCATGGTTTTCTGTGAACCACGTTTCTGTAACTGCCACTAAATCCAAGTCAGCCACTCCCACCAAAGCTTCAACTTCATGGATCTTATTTCCCATGCTACGGGCATTAATACACACTGCTTTCCATATGTTACCCCTGTTACCCATTTCCATAAAGGTATTTAATGTATCACCTACCTGGAGGCTTTCTTCACCCATCCCCAATGAATCTAGTTTAAAGCCCTCTTCAGTAGATTAGCCAGTCTACTACCAAAGATGCGTTGACCTCTCTTGGACAGATGGATGCCATCTCTGCTTTGCAACCCTTGGAACAGCATCCCATGGTCTAGGAAACCAAAACGCTCTCGATGACACCATCCACGCAGCCATGCATTCATCTCCAGGATGCGAGCCTCTCTGCCTTGGCCTTTACCCTCAACAGGGAGGATTGAAGAGAACACCACCTGTGCACCTAACTGCTTCACCCTCTGTCCCAGAGCCATGAAGTCACTTTTGATACGTTCCAAGGTATACCTGGCAGTATCATTTGTTCCAACATGGATTAGCAACATTGGGTAATAGTCAGTGGGCTTGATGAGTCTCGGCAAACTCTCCATAACATCTTGGATTTTGGCACCAGGCAGACAGCATACCTCTCTGGACATCAAGTCTGGTCGGCAGATGGACGCCTCAGTACCCCTCAGAAGAGAGTCTTTCCTTCTGGTCACTGATTCCGCAACTTTGGGGTACTTGAACTCTGGTTCTTCCCTTTCCAGGGCTGCTTTCACCTCCCCCACTTCCAGGGCTGCATAACGGTTCTTCAATTCAAGGGCTGGAGAAGTTGGATTGGTGATTTTTCAGGCCCTGGTGACTTGTGTCCAACCATCGACATTCTGTTGGCACCCACCTTCTCCTGTGCTGGAGAGCCTGGTTGCTGCAAGAAGCATCTCATCAATGTACTTCTCACTGTCTTGAATGCTCCTCAGCCTTGCCACCTCCTCTCTGAGTTCCTCCACCTGTTTCCTCAGAGCTTCAGCATGCAGGCACCCTACACATGGGACCGGTCCTTCAACCGGCATTAGGACCTCTGTCTGGACCGAGGCAGAAGCTGTAACGGGGGTAACAGCTTTAGCAATACGATTTTTCCCAGCCATTGTTCTTTTCGTGGAGCTTAGGTATCTGTTAGAGCAAAAGAGAGAGATCTACCAAGTACCAGCCGGTTTCGCAGCTGTCCTTTCAGAGAAAAAGCAGTTAAAACTCTTTAATTATATACAAATGTGCTGGTCCAATTCACTGTGATCTGTTAAAGGGGGAGGTGCCCTATAAAGCAAGACTGCTCACTAGGGGTGGGTGGGTGTCGGGGTGGGTAGGGAGGGAACTAACTCCTGATTAGGTGTTAAGAGTTTTAAACCTGAGGTTACTGGAGTCAGCAACCTACTGTGCTCAAGTAAAGTTCCCCTAAAACAGCAAAAATGAAAGTAACCTTGCTTTAAAAAATATACACAAAACCCTTTTAAGAGCTCCCAGTCAGAGAGCTAGCAATGTAATAAAAAAAAACAAACAAAGAAACCCTCAAATCCTTACTTACTGTTTGATGTGTGGAGCCCTGGTTAGGAAAACCTCAAAAGGGCAGGGCACAGGAGCCTTTTATGCAGGCTTCAACTGCACTCAGGAAACAGGCCCACTAACTCCTGATTAGGTGTTAAGAGTTTCTAAACCTGAGGAGGTTACTGGAGTCAGCAACCTACTGTGCTCAAGTAAAGTTCCCTGTTTGATGTGTGGAGCCCCATAGCCTATTACAAGTCCTAAATCCCCCTCAGCCCACTCCCAGTCCTAACCCCCCATCACCCAATTTTCAGTTTAAGCCCCCCCATAGCCCATTACCAGTCCTAACCCCCCATCAGCCCACTCCCAGTCCTAACCCCATCAGCCCATTTCCAGTCCTAACCCCCATCACCCAATTTTCAGTTTAAGCCCCCACATAGCCCATTACCAGTCCTAACCCCCCATCAGCCCACTCCCAGTCCTAACCTCGTCAGCCCATTTCCAGTCTTAGCCCCCCCCCCATAGCCCATTACCAGTCCTAACCCCCCATCACCCCATTTCCAGACTTAGCTCCCCATAGCCCATTACCAGTCCCCCCTATCAGCTCTCTTCCAGTCCTAACCCCATTAGCCCATTTCCAGTCCTAACTCCCACTCCAACAGCCCAGGAAAATTTTAAAATAAAATAAAAAAAGCTGTCTGCTGCCACTGCTGCTGCCGTGGCAACGGCAGAATCGAATATCCTGCGGGCCCCCCCCCCCCTGCCCTCCCTGCATCAGCTCTGTCTCAGCAGCCGCACCGGCTTTCAGAGCGCGAAAGGAGAGTTTCTCCCTCGCGGCTCTGTTAAGCCCGCGGGGGCTGATGGGAAAGTCCCATCAGCCCCTGCGGGCTTAACAGAGCCACGAAAGGGAAACTAGTCTCCCTTCGCGCTCTGAAAGCCGGTGCGGCTGCTGAGACAGAGCTGATGCAGAGAGGGCAGGCTCTGTCGGGCAGGGGGGGGGGGGGCCCCGTGGGATATTCGATTCTGCTGTTGCCGCGGCGGCGGCAGCGGCAGCAGACAGCTTTTTTTTTTAATTTTAAAATTTACTTTAAAGCAGAATGTTCTTTGCGCGGGGCCCCCTGAAACGCGGGGCCCTGTGCAAAAAACATTCTTGCTCAATGGACAGGATGGCCCTGCATGCACCCAACTGTTTAGAATCAGATCTCTTTCTCGTATTAGTGTCACATTTTAAAAATGTATACAGGTTGAAAACTTTCAGACCTACTGGTTTTTAACAGGCAAATTAGGCTCTGGTTGGAACAAAGCTACCAACATATGCTGTAGAGCTGTACTAGAACATGTAAGTCAGGATTTGCTTGGCTAAAAAGTTTTGCTTTTAGTGCCATCATGTGGTGAAAAGATTTACAACTGCTTGGCCTTAAACAAAGTCTCACAGTATTATGATATGTGCACGACAAGCACACTCAGCACTCCTATAGGTTTCCTGTGCCTATATTTCCTGGCATGTACACTTTTCTCCAAGTAAAACTGAAAAATATATTATAAATTTCCAGATCTTGGAAAATAAAAATCTCTGTTTGTTTAAGTAAATTTATAAAAATTCCATCAACTCAATATTAATTCCATCAAGCTTTCAAATAAGACTCTGTGCAGTGACTTACTAGTTACATGGGTAAAACTGGAAACAATGTTTGTTTCCCTTTGAAAATTTGCTGGCAGGTGTATATATTTGGAGGGTAGGAAGATCATGCCGAGGTAAGATGATCAAGCAGGTACCTATTCTGGGGTCATTTCACAGCGTCACACAAAACTTGCAACAATTATGAGTAAACCTTTCTAGAAAGAAGATAAAATCTAAATAAACAACTATTTCTTATACCTCAACAAATACAGAGGGGTGACCTGCACAGAGCGGTGAGTACACCCTAAACAAAGGCATAGAGGGGGGTGACCTCAGGGCCAGCCTGTCCACTAGGCAGCCATCTAGGGAGGCAGACCTCCGTGGGTAGCACAGCACACATGGCCTGTCGCCTCCCTGTGCTGTGCCGTACTGCGCTGCCTCTGATTTCATCAGCAGTATCAGCTAGGCTCGGCGGCACTGGCCCACAGCAGGCCATGTGCTTTGGCACAAATGATCTGTCACTGCTGCTGAGCTGCCCCGACCCCGCCGCCAGAATTAGCAGCGGTGCAGCTCAGCACGAGGCTCTGCGCACAGGGGGGGCACGGCCAAGGTTTCTGCCTCTAGGGCGGCAGAAACCCTAGGCCAGCTCTGGGTGACCTGCATGGAGTGGTGGGTACACCTACTCTAGCCACCTTACTGGGCAGATTAGATGGACCATACTGGTCTTTATCTGCCATTATATCCTATGTTATGTTATGTACCTGCACATATTTACACCTCTTTGTGAGTTGGTGTAAATATACACATGCACTTTATAAAATGTGCATACCTCACGATTCCACCCACACTCCTTTCCAAGACACGCCTACCCTTGGACATGTAACAGTAGGCACAAACCTTTTCTGCATCTATTTTATGTGCTAGTCACTCGAGGTCAAATTTTTTTTTTTTATAAGCATTTGACAAAGTTTTACAAGTATCCACCTGTGAAAGAGAATATCAAAAACTGTGTGAGAGGATAATGAAAATAATAATAAAAAAAACCCAACAAAATATAATACATCATCATATCACAAACCAATTTCCCAGTAGTCCACCATAAAAAAGGGAGGGGGAGTGGGAGAAGATGAAATATTAAAGCTGTCTAATTTTATAAAAGCATTTTCCCATGAACAAAATTGGGAAAGCGTAGTTATGCACCTGTAGCAGGTGTTCTCTGGGAACATCAGGAATTAGTCCTCACATATGGGGTGAAGTTAGAACCAACGGAGCCCACACAGTAACCTCTCCCCAGCTTTCAAAGAAAGCCTTTGGGAGATCCACCATGCATGCGTGGCTGCCTTCCTGCCCAAGGGTGCCATCTTGCCTCAGTATGACGACATAGCTCAAGATGGCAAAAAAGAAAAGTAACTCATAGGAAGGAGGGAGGTTTGTGAGGACTGATTTCTGCTGTTTCCAGAGAACACCCGCTACAAGTAAGTAACTACGCTTTCTCCAGGAACAAGCTAGAAGTCAGTTCTTCACATATGGGACTCCCTAGCTACAGGCTATCGAAAAAAACCTGTAAGCCATGGGCAACCCAAAAAGTGAACCGCAAGGAACAGTAAGAGTACAGTTCGGTTGCAAGACCTCAGCAGCAACCCCAGCGTTGACTAGGGAAACCAACTCTCCGGTAGCCTGGACACACAGAATGGCCAGAGGGAAGGAGTTGCCTTAAATCTCAAACAAATGATGGAGTACCACCTGGTCGAAGGTGCTCCACCTCCAGGCAGTAATGTTCTGCAAAGGTATGAAATGAGGACCAGGTGGCGGCCTGGCAGATTTCCATCAAGGGAACTGAACGGAAGCTTGCTACAGGAGTCACTATGTGGAGGACCTGGCTCAGTCAGTTTGCCAGAACATTGTCCTGGCTGGGGAGGTACACTGCCCTGAGAAGCATTCCATTGTTGCTGGTGAAAGTGCAGAAACAGACCACTTCCAAGCACAGAAGGAATGACCCCGTGCCCCCCTGCTTATTGATGTAGAACATTGCCACCTGGTTGTCCATCTGAATCAGATGATGGTGCTGAAAAGCTCAGAGAGTGCAAGTGATGGCTTGGAGCACTAGGAAGTTGATCTGTTGGAGACTCTCTGATGCCGACCACAGGCCCTGAGTGTGGAGGTCACCACAATGGGCTCTCCAGCCCAACTTGAAGGCATCTGTGGTGAGGATCCTCTGAGGGGTTGGGACCTGAAAGAGCATCCCTGCCAGCAGATTCCGTAGCTGTTGCCACCAGGTGAAGGATTTGGCCAGGGGATGGGCGAGGGTCACCCTTTCCTGCAGAGGCCCTGTCACCTGAGACCACTGGAAGCAGAGGGCCCATTGGGCTGAATGCGTGGAGATGGGCATCAGTCATGCTGTGTAACGTTGAGGCCATATGCCCCAGGAGGTACAGCATGAGCCGGGCAGAGGCCAAGTTTCAGCCCTTAACCTCCCTTGAGAGGGCCACTAGGTGCTGGGCCTTGTTGAGGGGGAGGAAGGCTCTTGTCTGGACTGTACCCCTATGAATTCCAGGTTTTGAGTCAATTGCAGGTGCACCAGAGTGAGAATGGTGCGGCATGCCTCACTTCAACGGCTGGGCCGCCACTGACCAGCCAGTCATCCAGTTAAGGAAAGACAAACACCCCCTGCAGCCATAGGTGGGCAACCACTGCTAGACAATTGATGAACACACTTGAGGCCGAAGCGCAGAACCCTGTATTGGTAGTGGCTTCCTTTGAAGACAAACCAGAGGTACTGCTGGTGGCGCAGATGGATAGGAATGTGTGTGTATGTGTCTTTGAGATCTAAAGAGCATAGTCAATTTCCCTGGCAGAGGTAAGGCAGCAGTGTTCCAAGGGAGAGCTTCTTGAACCTCCTTCATCAGGAAACGTGTTGAGATCTCGAAGATCCAGAATAGGACAAAAGCTGACGGTCCTCTTGGGATCCAGGAGTACAATGGAATAGAACCCCTCGCCTTTGAAGCGGGGTGGGACTAGTTCCACCATCTTGTCAGCTAGAAGCCAGGCGTGATCTCGCTGGAGCAAGTCCCAGTGGAGAGGAGTCATCAGGAGTTTGCCTTTAAAGAACGGGGGAGGCATCTGATTGAAATGCAGGCGGTAACCCTCCCCCATCACCTGGAGGACCCAGTTGTCGTTGGTGATGCAGGACCACCAGCTGGTAAATAACACCAGATGCCCCCCCCCCCCCGTGCTGCGGGACTAGGCCTCCCGGGGGAGGAGAGGCTATGCCCAAGGAGTCAAAAGCCTCCACCAGGTTGCGGCTGAGGTGCTGCTTGGAGCTTGGAGGCCTTGGGCTTATTTGGGCTGTGTCCCTGTCCCTTAGCCTGCTGGCCCTGTTGGGGAGCTGGGAAGGCCAAGTATTGGGGGTAGTTTCTGTAAGCCTTCCTCTTTAACAGGTAAAGGGGATTGTTCCCCAATGCTTTCCATCAGGAACGGTCAGCAGTTTTCTTGTAGAGCCTGGTCCTGGTCAGGAACTTGGACTCCAGCTCAGCGGCCTTGTCCATCATAGACTTGCTGTAGAGATTCTCTCCCTGGCATGGGACATTGACCAGCTTGTCCTGCATTCATTGCTCCAGGTCAGTGGACTGTAGCCAGGCCTGGCTACTAATGCCCACTGCAGCTACTCTGGCCACTGACTCAAAGCTATCATAGGCCACACGAGTGATGAATTTGTAGCACTCCTTGACTGTCGAGGTCAGGATTTGGAACCGCTGAAGAGGTTCTTCTGACAGCCCAGCCGAGAACCCAGTGAGTTCCCTTGCAATGTCCCGCAAACACATGCTCATATACAGCAGATAGGCCTGGATCCAGTTGTCAAGCACTTTCTGCCTAAGGCATCCATGGTGCGGGCCTCCCTGCCAGGGGGCATTGAGGAGTGTGTCTTCTGACTTTTGATCCTGTGCATGGCCGACCAACACCATGGAGTTATGAGGCAGCTGTGCCTTCTAGAACTCAGGACTCCTGTGGTCGGCCACAATCAGCACTGAGGCCATGGTATCCCACATGTGGAAGAAAAGCCGTTTCAGGATGGGGGGAACAGGCACCATGAGTGCCTTCTTCATAGGGGCCTTGTACTGGAGGATCTTGAGATCCTCCACCTGAGGCCTTCACCAAGGAGTCCAAGGAGAAGCCAACGCCTTTGCCATGTCCCGGACAAACTCCAAAAAGTAGAGATCCTCTGGGGGAGGCCTGTGTTGGTCCTTTGAAGGGGAGGGGTCTAAAGGCACATCCCGATGGAGGTAGGTACTGGGGGACTCATTGGTCTCCCAGTCTGACTCGGAGGAGACCTTGAGAACCCTCTGGGCTTGGGGGCTGTGCTGGGTCACCAGCGCAACAAAGCTCACAGAGCCCCTGTGCTCTGATCCAGAAGCGCTGGCCGGGGAAGTCCTCTGCCCCGAATGGGACCGAGAATGGGGCCTGGAATTGTCTCAAGGCCGATAGTGCTCGAGGATCGGTTCCATGACCTCTGGAGACACTCTAGTGGTTGAGGGAGCCAGTGGTTGGGACCGATGACCCAGAGGAACTGGGCATTGGTCTACACTGCTGGGCCAAGAAGGCAATGATGCTGCGCTTGAGGGCCGCTATACTGACATCAAGGCCAGATGTCTCCACAGCCACCTGCGTGGGTACCGCAGGCTTTGGGCCCGTTGCCGGCTCCATCAAGGGGGCGTCCTCAATGAGGATGGATTCGGGAGACTGGGGTTGATCTCCCGACACTGATGGCACTTTTTCCCATGGGGGCAACTTAAAGGACCACTCCTGTCCATTGCCCTAAGCATCTTTCTGGGGGCTCCGATGCCGGTGACCATGGGACTTACCCACGGCTCCGGCATCATCGCCTGACGATGCCACTGATGAAGTCCAGCACTTTGGGGGATGGCCTTCAGAAGATGATCCCCTGTCTGATTTATTTATTTTTATTTACATTCTCTTATATACCGTGCTATTCTGCATCAGTGCGGTTTACATTGAACAAACTGAAATTACATTGAACAGGGCATTATAACTTGGAGATAACTATTTTACAGGGAACATGGGCTATGGAGGGTTAAGTGGCTTGCCCAAGACCACAAGGAGCACCTGTGGGACTAGAAACCAAAGTCCTTCCGGCCCAAGGTTGCTGTCCTCTAATGGGATTTGAACCCCCGACCTTCCGGCATGAAGTACCTTGCCCCAACCACTAGGCTACTCCTCCACTCCCATGGGGGCAACTGCAACTTCGGGGCTCAGAACAGGCACGGCCTTTACAAGAGGCTGAGGCCACCGTGACAGCCTCTGAAGGCACTGGCTCCACAAGCGACACTAGGGCCAAAATGGAGATCTTCCCAAACATGGATTCTCACTGCTTTTCACGGTTCCTTTGCTCATCATTTGTTGACAGAGTCCATGGGAAGAGTCATCATGGTCCACACTGAGGCAATGGAGGCAGCAATTGTGTGGGTCCATGCGGGACATAGTGTGCCCGCAGCGGTCACACTGCTTGAATCCACTGGCTGAGGACATAGTGAGGAAGATGGCACCTGCAAGATCAAACTCAAGTGTCTGGCCAGGGAGGGTGTGAAGTTTCCCATGCACCAAGGAAAAAGACCCTGAAGGGAAAAAAAAGATCAAAGAAAAACACGGCGCTGATGCAGCAGAACCAGGGAGGTGAGAAGGCACCAGTGGACGTACCGGAGAAGGAAAAAATAAGAGAGAGAGAAAAAGGACATCAACCTTTTCTGGGGTGCAGATGAATGTCCGATGGGCTCCATGGAAAAAAGGAGACAGAGGCAAGATGGCACCCTTGGGCAGGAAGACAGCCATGCATGTGTGGTGGATCTCCCAAAGGCTATCTTTGAAAACTGGGGAGAGGTTATCACGTGGGCTCCTTCGGTGCCAACATCACCCCATATGTGAGGACTAACTTCCTGCTTGTTCCTGGAGAAAAAGAGTTACTCCCTTTAAAAGAGTTTGACTGGCGGTACAAGTCTAATGAACCCTTGTATGACTTCACTAACATTGTACAAAACTGACCCTAACACTGATCTCTGAGGCACTTCATTAATTAACACTCTTCTTTTCCTAGGAAGGAATGTCATTATTACATATTTAACACTTTTAAAAAAGATGCATATATTCTAATATTGTTTTCATAACTCTCTGTTCTGACTATTCTTCAACTATATTTTAGTTTGCTTGGATGGGATGCTGATGGTAGTCTTTTTCAGCTATCTATGCTGTGCTGTGCTTCACATGTATCCGTGTGATGACAGCATGGGTCTCTAATTAGCACCAGAATAGCAACACTCCTGGTTTACTTTCATAAAAAGGTAATAATCTCTCTAAAGGAATGAAGTCAAACAACCTGAATGATTAGAACTGCAGCTTTTTGTAACTGTTAGTCTTTTTTATAAGCTCAGATATGGTACCGCAACTTTAAAGGCTAACTGCATACTGAAGATTCAAAGGGTCTCACTGGTAAAAACCTTTCTGTGCTATCCTGGTTCTCTTCTTCTCTCTCACATTTCACGCTGATGACTCCCACATTTACCTCTCTACACCTGAAATCCCTCCGGCAATCCAGGCCAGGATCTCTGCCTGCCTTTCTGACATTGTTGCTTGGATATCTCACCTCTGCTTGAAATTGAACATGGCCAAAACTGAGCTTCTTATTTTCCCCCCTAAACCCTCCTCTTCCCTTCCTCCTTTCTCAGTCTCTGTGGATAACTCTCTTCTCCTCCCTTTCTCTGCAGTTTGCAACCTTGGGGTCATCTTTGACTTCTCTCTCTCCTTCTCCACACACATCCAACTAATAGCTAAAACCTGCCGTTTCTTTCTCTATAACATCAACAAAATTCACCCATTCCCTTCTGAACACACTACTAAGACACTTATCCACTCCTTAATCACCTCCCATCTGGAGTATTGTAACCTACTCCTTGTTGGTCTCCTCTGAATCATCTCTCTCTCCTTCAGTCTGTTCAATACTCTGCTGCATAGCTAATCTTGCGCCAGTCTCATCATGCTCATATTACCCCTCTTCTCAAGTCGCTTCATTGACTCAATACATCCAGTTCAAACTTCTTCTGCTGACCTATAAGTGCATTCACTCCTCAGCTCCTCACTACCTTTCCTCTCTTATCTATCCCTACATCCCAACTCAGGAACTTCGGTCTTCTGGCAAATTGCTTCTATCTGTGCCCTTCTCTTCTATTGCTAATTCCAGACTTTGCTTCCTTCACCATGCTGCTCCGTGTGCCTGGAACAAAAGTTGCTCTCCTGTAACAGGTGTTCTCTGGGGACAGCAGGAATCCGTCCTCACATATGGGTTTATGTTTATGTTTATGTTTATGTTTATTATTTACTTAACCGCCCTTCAGGGTAAACAGAGCGGTGTACAATAGAAAAAAACAACAATACAGCAAGGCTCGGGGCCAGAAAGGAAAAGAAGTTACAACTCAATAATAGGACAGAGAAAAGAGAACAGGGAAAGAGTAGTAGACCCAGGGGAGAGACTAAGGCTGGGAAGGGGGAAGGTCAAAGGCGAGGGTAAATAGGTGGGTCTTTAGGGCGCGTTTGAAGGTGGGGTGATGTGGTTCAAGAAGGAGGGTAGCGGGGAGGGAGTTCCAGAGGGCGGGACCTACAAAGAAGAAGGCTGAGGAGCGGGTGGAATGAAGGTGGGCCTGTGATGGAGGGGGTAGTGCAAGGCGATTGAGGTGAAAGGACCGAGGGGTGTGCCGAGGAGTATGAAAGTGGATGAGATCAGCAAGGTATTGTAGGGTGGTGGTATGAAGGACCTTATGAACGAGTGTGAGAAGTTTGAATTGGATACGGAAGGGTATGGGAAGCCAGTGAAGACGAAGCAGAAGGGGAGTGACGTGGTCTCTAGAGGAGGAGTGGGACACAAGTCGGGCAGCGGTATTCTGAATCCTTTGTAAGCGTGTCAGCTGGAACTTGGTGATGCCTGAGAAAACAGAATTGGAGAAATCAATCCGGGAGATGACCAAAGATAGCAGGAGGGTAGCAAGAGCAGAGGGAGAGAGGAAGGGGTGGATTGCACGAATCTGACGAAGGTAAAAGAAGAAAGTTTTTGAGACATGTGAGACGTGGGCAGAAAAAGAAAGATCAGAGTCGAAGAGAACCCCAAGATACCGAAAGGTGGAAACTAGAGAGATAGAGGTACCTGGGAAGGAAGGTGCCAGTGATAGGGTAGGGTGACCATGCGGGAACCAGATAGCAGTGGTTTTTGAAAGATTGAGGTGTAAGCAATTTTGGGTCATCCAGTTGGAGATAGCAGCAAGACAGGAGTCAAGTGGGGCAAGATCGGGACACAGAGGGGAAGTGTGGTATAGTAGAAGAATGTCATCCGCATAGTAGAAAGCCGAAATACCGAATTGTTGAATTAGCAGTGTGAGAGGGGTTAGGAAGAGATTAAAGAGCAGAGGGGCAAGAACAGAACCCTGGGGAACCCCACAGGATAGGGGAAAGGAGTCGGAGGAAGTGACGGATGGAGAGGATGAGAGAACAGTGCCAGACTGAGAAGAGAGGAAGGAGTGGAACCACCGAAAAACAGTGCTACAAAGACCAGCATCGCGAAGTCGAGAGAGAAGAAGGGAGTGATCGACTAGGTCAAAAGCGGCAGAAAGGTCGAGAGCCACCGCCACCGAGATGTCACCACGATCGTGAGCCACGTGCAGGGAATTAGTGAAGGTGAGGAGAATGGTTTCAACACTGTGCCCGGTGCGAAAGCCTGACTGACGAGGGTGAAGGAGATTGATAGAATCCAGATGGTGAGATAGTTGAGCAAAGACGATTTTCTCAAGGAGCTTGGAAAGAAAGGAAAGGTTGGAGACTGGGCAATAGTTGTTAGGGTCTAGGGGGTCAAGAGAAGATTTCTTAAGGATAGGACGGATTAGAGCGTGCTTCCAGGGAGAAGGAAAGGTTCCTGTGGAAAGACTAGAGTTGAGCATAGTTTGAAGGTAGGGAAGGAGGGATAAAGAAGGGGTAAGCAGCCAGGCAGAGGGGATAGGGTCGAGGGAGCAGAAGGTTTTATTTGAAGAGGAACTGAGGTGGTGGCGCTGACGGAGCCTGTACAGAAGCATTTCCCCAGCTTTCAAAGAGAGCCTTTGGGAGGCAATGTTCTCTCTAATTTTCTGTAGGCTGTGTGCTCATAAAATATCAGCTGTGTAGCTTTTGAAGGAAGGTTAAATTTTTGTGCGCCACATAATGACACTCGGAGTTATATACTTTAAAATTTGACTGCACGTCAGAATACAGTATGTACACCACATTGATTGCACTAGAAAATATTGTAGAACTTGTGAAAACCGTAAATACACAACAACTTTTAAATTTTAAGACGTCTGTGTTGTTTTCTATCAGAATCAGAACCATAATTTTTGTGCGCTTTGTTGTAAAGTATGTGCACTCACTCGGCGAGGTGTGTGCGCGCGCACGCGCGCATGCGCACAGCTTAGAGGGAACAGTGTTGGGAGGTACACCATGCATGCGTGGTCCCCTTCCTGCTCAAGGGTGCCATCTTGTCTCAGTCTAATGACATTGCCGTATTTTATTTTTGCCATCTTAGCTAAGACAGTAGAGTCTTCTAAAAAGAAGACTGCCACCAAAAAAACTTTCTTCCCCAAAAATAAGTGTTTTTATCTACCATATCATTCCTATTCTGCCTACTCTGCCCCACAGCAGCAACAGAGACAGCAGGGCCAGACACAAGTCAGGAAACACAAGGTTGACAAGCCAAAGCCTGCAACTACTACTCAACCTCCTCAGAGTTTTTGACTCCAATTCCCCCATAATCTTTCCATTTTCTCCCATGATCTCAGGAAGATTAGGACACTTCGCACACCGTTGGATCAACATCACTTCAGAACCCTGGACCTTACAACTAGTCAATCAGGGCCTGCAGTTGGAATTCAGAGATCTTCCACCCACTCATTTTGTGGGACAACCCTCCTTAGATCTCCATCACACTTCCTTGCTTCAGCAGGAGATTCTCTCACTGCTGAAACAAGGGGTGATAGAGGAAGTTCCTCCATCTCAGCAAGGCCTAGACTTCTACTCCTGATACTTCCTAATTCCAAAGAAGATGGGAGGTCACAGGCTTATCTTAGATCTCTGAAATCTCAACAAATTTTTCATCAAAGAGAAATTCAAGATGATTTCCCTGGGTACTCTTCTTCCATATCTCCAACCAAACGATTGGCTATGCTCTCTGGATCTCAAGGGTGCTTATATACACATCCTGATCCACCCAAACTACAGAAAGTTTCTCAGATTTGTATTTCAGAACAACCATTATCAATATCGAGTCCTCCCCTTCGGACTCGCCTCAGCACCGAGTCTTCACAAAGTGTTTGGTTGTTGTGGCAGCCTACCTTTGAACTTTGGGAATCTTCCCGTTCCCTTACTTAAACAACTGGTTGCTAAGGGCAGATACTACTTCAGCAGTCACCTCTGCCCTCAAACAAACCACCCACATTCTCCAGGAGTTAGGTTTCATCATAAATTATACAAAATCACAACTCACTCCAACTCAAGATCTAGAGTTCATAGGAGCTTGACTAGACAATATACAAGCCCAGGCTTTCCTGCCGGATGACAGACATCTCCGCCTCATTGCCTTGGTTACACAGGTCCAACAGTAATCAACAGTAATGTCCAGAACATTCTTACACATCCTAGGCCATATGGCTTTTACAGTTCATGACGTACCACATGCTTGTCTCAACATGAGAATTGGCCAATGGACTGTTGCAACAATGGACACAGTCTACAAGTCGCCTCTCAGACTTCATCACCATTATTCCTCATATGAAGATGGCCCTTCAATGGTAATGCACACCACAGAACCTTATTGTAGGGTCACATTTTCAAAGGTCTGCACCGATGCATTAAAACTTGGTTGGGCAGCCCATCTCAACGGCCTAACAACACAAGGCCTCTGGTCCGCTGAGGAGGCTCTCCTGCACATCAATCTTCTCGAACTCCGGGCAATTTTCAATGCCATCCGAGTCTTCTCTCCCCATCTCAGGGGTTGGTCCCTTCTCATACAGATGGACAACCAAGTGGCCATGTTCTATGTCTCCCCCCCCCCCTTATGCAGAGAGGCCATCCACCTTTGGAACTGGGCAGTTCCTCGAGGGATTTACCTGCATGCAGTATACCTTCCAGGAGCAGAGAATCACTTAGCTGACATGCTAAGCTGGATCCTCCATCCACACAAGTGTAGGCTACAACTTCAAGTAGCACAGTACTTGTTCCACCTATGGGGATGCTGCTACTTGACCTCTTTGCTTCTCCTCTCAATGCTCAACTACCTCATTTTTGCTCCAGGATTCCCTCTCCTGGGAAAGTTTGGATGCGTTCCTCATCCACTGGGGACAGGATCTGCTCTGTGCTTTCCATCCTCTTCCCCTCATAGCAAAGACACTTTTCAAGCTCCAGGCCAACCGGGGAATGATGATTCTCATTGCCTCTTACTGGCCCAGACAACTGTGGTTTCCTCTGCTTCTTCAACTAGCTCAAGCGCCTCCCCGTGGCTGGGTTATTCACCCACCCATCTCTCTCAGGAACAGGGGACCCTCCTGCACCCTAGCCTCAAGGCACTCCGCTTGACAGCCTGGCTGCTGAGCACTTTGTCCTCTCACACTTAGGTCTTCAAGAAGAGATTTTGCATGTTCTACTATCTTCCAGAAAGGAAACGACTAACATCTGTGAAGTTACTGATAAGCTGTGGTGGGCCTCAGGGGATGAGTTGATGACGTATGTATATGTTTTTGTTAATGTATAAAAGACAGACAGCCCCTCTAACCTGTGGAATAAACTAATATACTACTTAAATGCGAGTGTGTGTGTTTGTTCCCCTGGAATTCCAGACAGAGAAGGTAAGGTGGTTCCTCGGCCCAGGGGATTAGCAGACATCCCGAGGGTAAGTGGTATATAGTGCTGGGAAAGGAGTAACCCACACTTACAAAATAAACCAGGGGATGTGAAATGGGGTAAACTGAGGATTTTCTTAGGAAATAAGTGTAAATGGTGGGGATCTGGAGGTGGGGGCATATTTGGGATATGCTATATTATTTTATTTATTTTTATTTAACTGCATTTATATACCGCTTTTCACCGGGTCAAAGCGGTTTAACAAGGAAGGGGGGGGGTGGACAGTAATCAGTGTAGGGGGGGGGGGAAAGCTGTCACCGGGGGGCCAACATTGATGATTCGAACAGGTAGTAAAGACTTAGGCAATAGACATAGATCTCTTCTAGGGTATTTTGGGGATTTGGCTGAGGGACTGTGGGATGTCAGTGGAGGTTGTCTGCTTCTGGTCCAAGGTATTCCTGAAAGAGGATGGTTTTTATTTGTTTCCGGAACTCGGATAGATCGGTAGTGTTTCTGATTTGGCTCGGTAATGAGTTCCAGAGGGAGGGTGCGTATAGTTCAAAGGCTCTGTTGCAGGTTCGTTGATTATATTTTGTTCGTTCATAGGGGATGGTAAGGACGTTGCTAGTGGTTTGTCAGGTTGGTCTGTTGTGGGTGGGCTGGGGTAGTAGGGAGCGGAGGTGGGAAGTCTGTGTTTGATGGAGGGCTTTGTGTATAAGCAGGGCAGCTTTGTATTTGATCCTTGCTTCGAGTGGAAGTATGTGTAGATCCCTCAGGACTGGGGTGATGTGGTCGTGTTTTTTGGCTTTCTGGATGATCCTTGCGGTGGTATTCAGGGCAGTCCGTAGTGGGTTGGTGTGGGTTGCAGGAAGTCCGTGATAGATTATGTTGCAGTAGTCCAGGTGGGGGAGCGTCATAGCCTGCATGACAGTTCTGAAGTCCTGTGGATTAATGAGTGATCTGAGCCGTTGTATTGTTTTTGCTTTGTGGAATATTGTCGTTGCAGTCTTTTTTATCTGTGGAGTAAATGTGAGTGCTTGGTCTATAGTGATTCCCAGATATTTTATTTGGGGTTGAATCTTTATTTGGGTGGTTCCCAATATGAGGTGTGGTGGTGGGGTGAAGTTTGGATCCTTTGTTACTATGAGGGCTTCAGTTTTTTTATGTTGATGGTTAGATTGTTTCTTTGCAGCCAGTCGGAGATCTCAATGAAGCAGTCTGATAGTTGGTTATTTGTTGGGTTGGTGGTTGTGATTGGTCCATAGAGCATTATGTCGTCTGTGTATATATGGTAGTTGATGTTATGCTTTCATATGATTGAGAAGAGTGGTTGTAGATAGATATTAAAGAGCATGGCGGATAGTGTGGAACCCTGTGGTACTCCTTGATGTTGTTGGAAGGGGGGGGGGAGATTGTTGTGTTTGTGCGGATCAGTTGTTGTCTGTTTGGCAGGTAGGAGCGGAACCATTGTAGTACGGTGTCCTTAGTTCCTATTTCCTGGAGTCTGTGTAGGAGAATGCTGTGGGAGATGGTGTCGAAGGCTGCGGATATGTCTAGGAAGAGCATGGCGTATCCAGAGTGTTTGGCCTGCGTGCCTTTGGTGAGGGTGTTCAGTAGCATCGTCATGAGGGTTTCAACTGCATGGTATGGGCAAAATCCGTGTTGTTGCGGATCCAGTATTTTGTTGGTGTCTAGGTGGTCTTGGAGTTGTTGTTGAATGATCTTCTCCATAATTTTGGTGGTGAATGGGAGGCTTGCTATTGGTCTGTAGGAGGCTGGGTCGAGTGGGTCCAGGTTGGGATTTTTTTTAGGGTCGGACGGATGATAGAGGTCTTGAGGATGTCTGGTATGTGTCCTTGCTTGAGGGATTCATTGACAATGTGGGTTAGGGGTGTGCTTATGTCTTCTTTGGATTTCTTTATCCATTCAGCAGGGCAGGGGTCTAGTGGAGAGGTGGTGGTGTTTAGGCAGGAGATAGTGGATTCTATTTGTTCAGTTGTGATTGTTTCAAATGTGCTCCAATCCGTGGCTTTGGTGGTATGGTAGGTTGTTGATGTTGCATTCTATTGCGGTTTGTTTGGTAGCTGGAGCTGTTTGTATTGGCATGCTTGTAGTTCAGGTGGGATGTTCGGTAGCTGATCGGTGTGGCCGGGTGCTTTTGTTAGCTTCTTGACTATCTCGAAGAGCTTGCGTGGTTTGTTTAGTGAGGTATGTATGGTTTTTGAGTGGTAGGCTCTATTTGCTTTATCAGTTTCTGTGTGGAATAAGTTGAGGTTGCTTATGTATTTTGCTTTGTCCGCTTCCTTTTTGGTTTTTCTCCATTTTCTTTCAGTTCTTCTGAGTTGAGTCTTTAGTTTCCGTAGGATTGGGGTGTACCATTTTGCTTTTGTCACAGCAGTTCTTGTTTTGGTATTGGTTATTGTTGCACAGGATGCAGACGCGATTGTAGTGTTCCAGTTGTTGATCAGGTCTTCAAGGTTGGAGAAGTTTGGAGTTTGGGTAATGTTTGTGTTAGGAAATCCTCTTTGTTGAATGGTTTGAATCTTCTTTTATGATGGTTGTTCTCTTTGGTTTTTTTGTGATTGTATATATGGGTAATGTTGATGAGATGGTGGTCAGACCATGGCATGCATATGTTTTTTGGGTTCGTAGATGTAGAGATGCTGTGGGAGTTCAGGAATATTAGGTCGTGTGTTCCCTTTTTCGTGAGTTGGGTCATGTATAATCTGTGTTAAGTCCATTGCTTCCATGGCGTTGATGAAGGCTTCGGCATGTTTATCTTGTAATGAGGGAAGGTTGAAGTCTCCAAGAATTAATTGCTCTTTTGTGGAGATGGCGCTCTCTGATACATGTTTTAGTATGTCTGATAGATCGGTGCTTGGTAGATTAGGCATATGGAGAGGTGTCTGTTGGTGAGAGTGAGTATGTCCACTTCGTTGGTTGTTTCTGACGCATGGTTCCTGAGGTGAAGGTTGGATCTTGCAATGATGGCTACTCCTCCTCCTCTGGCATGGGCTCGGGAGCAGTTGTGAAGACTGTATCCATTAGGTGTTAGTTGGTTCATGATCACTGTATCGGCGTCTGTTAGCCATGTTTCCGTTATACAGAGGATGTCGATCTTTTCTGTTGAGATCAGGTCCTGGAGCATGTGGTGTTTATTTCTGACTGAGCGTGCGTTTATTAGTGTGATTGAGAGAGGTTTGTCATTTGTGGGATTGGGGGTGTGGGTTCGCGTGGGAGGTGTGTGAGTGCTCCTTGTAGTTGGGGAGTTGGAGGTGTTTGTGTGTTGGGTGTTTGTGTTGCTTGGTGTGGGGTGGTTGGGGTGTATGTTGGTGCTAATGAGGTAGTAGTTAATTGGGATTGGGATCAGTGTTTGGGGGTATATTGGAGCTAGGAATGGTGGCATGGCTTGTGGGGTACCTGGGAGTCCGTGGGCTGTGGCTGTTCTTGTTGGAGTCCGTGGGCTGTAGGTGGGTCTTGCTGGTACTCGTTGGTGGTTCTCTTAGGGTGTTTTTGTAGCTCTTGGTGATTTTCTGGGCTTCTAGGGTCTTTCCATGTGGTATGATGTTGTCGCTGTTTGTTAGGCTTTCTTGTGATTGTGGCCGCTTCTGTGGCAACGCCTAAGGGCCACACCAAAGGGCCCTCTGGCAAGGCCCTCAGGCGCGGGCACACCCGGCTGGGACGCTTCTTTTATGTGGCTCCCACTGCCCCCGATTGGGCAGGAGCCTCTGAGTGGGACGGCCTCCCGCTCAGGTGCTCTACCCTGGCTCGGGGAGCTTTTTTCGTCGGTGGGAGGAGCGCGGTGTTTCTGCTGGCATCCCCGGCTGGGACGCTTCTTTTATGTGGCTCCCACTGCCCCCGATTGGGCAGGAGTTTCTGAGCGGGACGGCCTCCTGCTCAGGCGCTCTACCCTGGCTTGGGGAGCTTTTTTCGTCGTGGTTCAGCCAATTTAATATTAAACAATATTAAATTGTTTTGTTATAACCTAGCCTTTTGCATTAGAATGGTTGTATTAATAAATTTATTTATTTATTTAACTTGTTTTAATATACCATTTTTCTACCAGTCAAAACGGTTTACATTGAACAATGGAGCATGCATGGTTACATCAAACTTATTAACATAGAACAGCAAGTAACAAAGGGGATGGAGGAGGCATGCAGGATCATTATAACTTTAGAACTTATGTTACAATGAGCTTATGATACGGCAATGGGCTTGTGATACAGTGAGTTTATATTACATTGACTTATGATACAATGAGCTTATGATGCTGTGAAAAAAGAAGTTGTTCTAATGTAGAGCTAGATGTCAGTTAGTTGATATTGGGGGTGAGAAGGTGAGGGGGGAATGGGCATGATCGGTGAGAGTGGAAGATGTTCCTGTTGGGAATCAGTTGTAGGGGATAATCCATAGTGCTCTTCGAAAAAATGTGTTTTGAGATGTTTCCTGAAGACATTATGGGATGGAATTCTCCGTAGTGTAGGAGGTAAAGAGTTCCAGAGGGTGGGAGCTTAGAGTTCAAAGGTTCTCATACAGGCATGTTATGAACCCTTACGTATCTGTTTTGCCATAATTTTGGAACAGGATACAAACAGTATTATGTTGAACATGGATACAAGATTGTATATGAAGATTTTATTTGTAAAATATTGGTTTGTGAATGGAGCCATTTTCAATAAAAAAACATAATTTAACCTTAAAACCCCCCAAAGAAAACCATAAAATATACAGAACACCAACCTATCTATATAAATATGGATTTTCACAGCAAACAAATTAGTTCAGTCAGGTTTTATGGTTCATGCTTTATTGTATTTTCCATACTGTCTTTCACACTAAGAGCAAAGCGGTTTACAAAAAATTATGAAAAGGAAACTCAGAAAGGATCTAAAAAAAAAAAAAGAAAGATAGGAAAGCAAAACAGAGAGGCGAAGAAGCCAGAAACATTTACAGTTGTGGTCAACATTATTGGCACCCTTACAGTTCAACTCCTTTATCTCCAATATCTCCTAAAAAAAAAGTGGCCGGTGAAATGGCTTTGGACTATATATGCACACATATTTGACACATAAAAGAATAAAATAAAAGAAGACCAATTTAAAAAGAAAATAGTAGGAAATAGTATTAAAATGTGGACATTGCCAGGACATGATTATTCAATGTAAACCAACCCTTCTCCAGTGAATGTAATTATATCATAAACAAAAATCCACCGTTCCATGGCTGATATGGAAGAAAAATACATATTGGGATCTTCTCATTTTGCTAATGTGGAAACGATTTTTGGATGATATATTTTTCATTTGGACATCCGATTTGACATCTTTAAAAAATTTTATTTTTTGGCTCAATTCTCTTAAACCTAATATTCGTTTTACTGAACATATTGATGTACAACAAATTGAGTTTTTGGACATGACGGTTTATGTGGAGGAAGGAGGTTTGAAAACTACTCTTTTTAGAAAATCGGTAGGAAGAGGAAAATTAATCCAAGACGTCTTCGAAAGTTAGTGCGAACTGTTGGAAAAATATCACATACAACATCCAAAGAGCTTAAGGCTGACTGGAGCAATCTGGAGTGGTGGTTTCAACCCACACCATACTCCGCACACTAAACAAAGAAAGACTTAATGGGCAAAGGCCAAGGAGGACCCCACTGCTCAAAGGCAGGCATAAAAAGACAGACCTGATTTTTGCCCAAACCCATCACCTTGAGAAACCACAATCCTTCTGGGAGAATATCCTGTGTACAGATAAAACCAAAATTGATCTCTTTGGCAATGCAGACCAGCGGTACATTTACAAGCAAAGAAATGAAGCTTATAAGGAGAAAAACACCCTTCCTACAGTTAAATATGGTTCCATAGTATTGTGGGGCTATTTTGCTGCCTCTGGGACTGGAGGCCTGGAACATATTAAAGGAATCATGAAGTCAGAGAACTACCAAGGTATTTTGGAGTGAGATGTGCTACCTAGTGTCAGAAAGCTAGGTCTGGGTCGAAGGTCATGGGTTCTCCAGCAGGACAATGACCCAATACATACATCCAAAAGTCGAAAAGAATGGTTGAAAGGGAAAAATGGACTGTTTTAAACAGGCTAGCAAGGAATCCTAATCTAAGTCCAATCGAGAATCTTTGGAAAGAGCTGAAATTGCAATTGGTAAAAGGAATCCTGGAAACATTCATGAGCTGGAACAAATCGCAGTTGAAAAGTGGAAGAAACTACCAGCAGACAGATATACGAAACTTATAGATGGCTACAAGAAACATTTGGAGTCTGTCATCCCTGCCAAGGATTGTGCAATCAAATATTAGTGAAGGGTGCTATTAATCCTTCCCAGGTCATATTTTGTTTTGTTCTCAGAAATTAACTACATCAAAGTTGCACAGACATCTTTTTTTTTTGTCGTATCCCTTTGAACATACTATTAAAATATTATGATGACATACAGATGGAATATTTTCAATTATTTCTCAAGATATTGTATATAACATATCTAAAATACAAGAGTGCCAATAATGTTGACCACAACTGTACATGCCTTATGAAATGCAGGAGGTCATCTCAGATGGCATTATTCCAGACATCAGGGGCAAAATTAGAAAATGACTTCTTTTTACTAGTTTCATCTCAGCAAGAGAAACTCATTGACAGCTCCCATGTCAATTTCTCCTTTAAAGAACAAAAGACATCCAAAAATGAGTGACCAAAGTTTTGAGTTTCACTTGATGTGAGACAGGAAGGCAATGGATATACTCAGTGCAAGTGAGACGTGATTCAACATCTTAAGGCTTAAAGAATCCTTGCCATGTTTTGTATAGTCTGGAGCCTGGCGAGTTATTTTTTTCTGCAGACTCTCTTACAGCTCTTTATAATAATGAAGACAACTAAACCCAAGAGCATGTTATCACCATAGCAAGATTATCCCTTGTTTATAGTGTATTAAAATGTGATATACCATCTTTCAAATTAAAAATCGAGCAGTTTACATAAAACCAATAAAAGAATCAGAAAGGAACTCCAAATAATATCAAACAGTGAAAGCTACACATTCATATCACATAGAAAAGGAAAGAATAGGAGAGGGGGAGAAATAGAATAGGAAAATAGGAGATAGGGCCAGCGATTACAAACTAATCCAAGTAGAAAAAAAGGTAACTCTGGCTTCCAGTCTAGCCAGCATGGAGGAAAGAGACAAGTAAGACCCATCTCAAGAGTTCTGGGTTTTCGTCACCCCAGACAACTCCAGTTCTAAGTGGTCATTATGCTGAAAGCCCCACGACAAAAGGCAGTCAAAACAATTAAAGAACTTTATGCTGAAAAAAACTAAAGCAGCTGGGCGGTTATCCAGATCAACGCCATGCCACCATCGCCAGCTATGAGCGAGGGGAGATATGATAGAAGTCTATAAATTAATGAACGGAATGGAACGGGTAAACGTAGATCGATTGTTTACGTTATCAGAATTAAGAAAGACTAGGGGACATGCAATGAAGCTACAGGGTAAACTATTTAAGACTAATAAAAGAAAATATTTTTTCACTCAACGTGTAATCAAACTCTGGAATTTGTTACGGGAGGATGTAATAAAGGCTGTTAGTGTAGCTGGGTTTAAAAAAGGTTTGGACAAGTTCCTGGAGGAAAGGTCCATAAACCATTATTACAAAGGGACCCAGGATATCAATGCTTGACCCAATACAAGCACTGTGGGAACCTGTGACTTTTGGGGAAACTGCTAGGCAGGGCCGGATTTACCTATACGCCATGTACGCCATGGCGTAGGGCCCACAGCTGGCAGGGGCCCACAAAAAAAGAACAAGTTAATTTTTTTTTTAAATAAAATTTAAAAAAAAACCTGCTGGCTGCCGCCGCGGGGCCCCCTCTGCTGCCGCGGCAGCACCGACTGACCCGCGGGGGCCCCCTCTACAAGCTGAAGCCGTCGGTTCGTTCCTTCCTCCCTCCCTCCCTCCGTGCAGGGTGCAGGCTGTGAGAGACGCGAAAGGAGAGTGTCTCCTCGCGTCTCTGTTAAGCCCGCAGGGGCTGATGGGAAATTTCCCATCAGCCCCTGCGGGCTTAACAGAGACGCGAGGGAGACACTCTTCCGTCGCGCCTCTCACAGCGTGCACGGAGGGAGGGAGGGATTGACGGACCGACGGAGTCAGCTTGCAGAGGGGGTCCCCGCGGGTCAGTCGGTGCTGCCGCGGCAGCAGAGGGGGCCCCGCGGCGGCAGCCAGCAGGTTCTTTTTTAAAATTAAATTTTACTTTAGGCCGACCGGGGGGGGGGGGGGTAGGACTGGTAATGGGCTATGGGGGGGGGGTAGGACTGGTAATGGGCTAATGGGGGGCTGGGGCTGGAAATGGGCTGGGGGGGTTAAGGCTAGAGGTGGGCTGATGGGGTTAGGACTGGTAATGGACTGTGGGCTGTTGGGGGGGTTTAGAACTGGTAATGGGCTTTTGGGGGGGGGTTAAGACTGGTAACGGGCTGTGGGCTGATGGGGGTTGTCTGGTAATGGGCTATGGGGGGCTAAGACTGGAAATGGGCTAGGGGGATTAAAACTGGAGGTGGGCTGATGGGGTTAGGACTGGTAATGGGCTGTGGGCTGATGGGGGGGGGGTTAGGACAGGCAATGGGCTATGGGGGGCTGACTGGAAATGGGTTGATGGGGTTAGGACTGGTAATGGGTTATAGGGGGGGCTTAAACTGAAAATGGGGTGATGGGGGTTAGGACTGTAAGTGGGTTGATGGGGGGCTAGGATTGGTATTGGGTTGGGGGGTTGCTAGGACTGGAAATGGGCTGATGGGTGGCTAGGACTGGAAATGGGCTGATGCAGGGACTAGAAGGGAATGGATGCTGGGTGAGGCTGGAACTAGAAGGGAGCTGATGTTGGGGGAGGATTAGAATGGGATGGGGCTGGAAGAGTAAAATGGAGAAGGGAAAAATATTTTGTGTGGGAGGGATAAAAAATCTACAATTGGCCGGGTATTGGGAGAGTAAGTGGGGATTGAGGATGGAGGGGTAAAATTTGAGTGGATGAAATAGGAATGAGGAAAGAGCAAAAGGAGAAAGATTAGTATGTTAAAGCAGATGTAGAGAGAGAATGGAAAAAAATCTAGAAGAGAGAAGAAAGGACAAATGGACAGCAGACGATGGAGAGTTAGCAGAAGACACGAAGAAACCAGAAGAAAGTGGCTGGAGCAATTGCAGCTGAAAAAAATGCACAAAAGGTAGAAAAATATCTCTTTATTTTGAATTTATTAATTGGAATATGTCAGCTCTGGTAAATGTGCATCATTAACGTCTGCGCTTTGTTTAGTACAAGAGCAAATTAATGTATAGTTTTATTTCTACAGTGCTGTACATTCCAAGTTTGGCTTTTGGGATTCCCAGTTTAATTATTGTCTTCCTGTTTCTAAATTGTGATTACTTGTTTGGTGATGGTCTATGTTCTGCATGTGTAACTGAGCTGAGGTGTTCTGTTTATATAATTCCTATTTGACATTGCCACTTGTTCTCTTTCCCCAGTAGGTCATGTATTGTTGTTCTCTGAAATGTATTGTTTTAATATTTGCAGTGTTGCCTTTTGATTGGTAGAGTATGGTGCTTTGTGAGTCCTGGTAGTGCTGTTAGGATACGGCGGGTTTACCATGGGTTCTAAATGGGCAGTGTTTGTAGTAGTTCCTAATGTGTCTGGCAGTTGGCACTGGATTATAGTAATGTAGAAATCTTTTAGTCTTTCTTTATCCATACACTCATTAAGAGGCACGTTTACTAAAAGTTAGTGTATGGTAACATTATGCAAATGTTTATGCAAATGAGGCCCCGCACCCCCCTTGGGCCGCCCCTGCTGGGGGCCCACAATTTTTGTTGGCGTAGGGCCTCACTCAAGGTAAATCCGGCCCTGCTGCTAGGTACGTATGACCTAGATTGGCCACTGTTGGAAACAGGATACTGGGCTTGATGGACCTTGGTCTGACCCAGTATGGCATATCTTATCTTCTTACTGTTTCTTCTGGTTATGAAAATTAAAGATAAAAAAAAGAGGCAGCTCTCATGTGAAGTGACAGCTCAACCTCAAGCAAAAATGCAATGTGTGCCTTTAAGTCAATGCTGACTCCTGATGACACAGAGGTTCCTGGGTTTTCTGGGCAGTGTGACCGGAAGTAGATTGCCAGGCCTTTCTTCTGAGGCAATGGAGGGCTAAGTGACTTGCCCAAGGCCACAGGGAGTGCTAATGGGAATTGAACCCTGGTTGCTTGGTTACCAAGCCAGTGTTCTAACCACTAGGCAACTCCTCCATTCCTCAACATCAAGCAAACTCCAAATATTTTCAGCACAGACTGAACTAGAATGTTGGGATGTGCATAACATATAATTTGTAAGGTTCATCTCATATTTGCTCTCCTAAGCCACACTTTTTATGTTTTATTAGGATTCAACATAAAAGTTTGTTATTGACCAATAAGTTCATCTTTTCAAAATTTTTAACACCACTTGTATTCCACCCATATACATTTCTGAGCAGTTAAAAGAACTGTGAAATTTGGACTTACTGTTAATTTCTTTTCATTGAATCTTATCAGAACAGTCCAGACAAGTAGGTTACACTCCCTTACCAGTGTGTTACCTGGTTGTATTCCCACTGCTGAGTGTGCATTCAAAATGGCCAAAGGACCAGTCACTGGCTTGGTTACAAGTGCTCCTCCACTCTCCTGGCCTGGCAAGCCTGCCTCACTTGCAGCTGTAAACCTCCCATCTGCACTCTAACTTTGTCATTGCACTGGGGGTAACAGGAGCCTGCCATGCTGCTAAGGCACTGGCTCTGACAGCCCCTGTACTGGCCGACATCAGGGACTGTGGAGTTCAACACCCATCTGATCTGGTGACTGCCCCAGTACCTGTGCAGGACTTCCTTTGCTTGAGCTTTTTTTTTTCTTTCTAACTATTCTGCTCAGCTGCCCTGAGTGTGTATATATCTCCCCACCTAGGAGAGAGGGGAAGGCATCAGAGGGATTGTCCCAATGGGCCCCTTCATAATGGACTTATTCAGGCCTGCCCACCCCAGTGGCCCTGAGGAGGCATGCCTGCTCTATTCCTTCCACCACCACAGGAGTGCCCCCAAGGGAAGAGCTGCCCTGTGAATCTTTCTTTTGATCTTGCTGGACTAAGTCTTAGCCCCATCTAGAGGTAGAGAAATAATGAACCAGTCCCGCAGCACTTTCTGTTGTGTCAGGCTTGAGCTTGGATAGGAATTCTTCTCTATCACCATCTGCTGGTAGGGAAGCATAACCTCTTGTCTGGACTGGTCTGGTAGAATGTGAAGGAAAGCGTAGTTACTCACCTGTAATAGCTGTTCTCCTAGGACAAGCAGGATGAGTCAGCCACAATTGGTGACATCATCCGACGGCGCCGAGACGGAAGTACTCTCCATAGCTCAGAAGGGCTTTGCCCTTCTGAGCATGAGCCAACTTGCCCCACCCCCAGCCCGCCCCTAGCTAACCAGTTTTAGTTCTTCCGCCTTGCCAGCAAGACGGACTTTGCTACTCTCCACCAAATCAAAATTAAATTCTCTCATTTACACGTATGTATTATCAGCTTTAATTGTCTCTGCTTGCTTCTATTCAGATACCTATCTATCCAGACCAGCGTGAGCTTGAGCTGTCCGTGGGGAAAGGTCTCCAGGAATGGGCTTGAGAGGAAGCCCTACCAGCGCGGCAGCCCAGGACGTGCCTAACAGGCCTCCGTCCCCGGCTAGCCCTCTACATACCTCCTTCTCCAGATCATGCCTGGCTCAAGCAGCACTCCTAAGGTGAAGAGTCGCTGCCGCCGCTACACCTCTGCAGCCCGAGATGTGCCTCTGAGGCCTCCATCTCCAGCCGCAGTTCTCCGATGGATAGCTCTGCTCCCGTAGCTGGAATCTCCTTTCTGGGACCCCCCACGGTGCGGCTTCTACGTCGCTTGGTGCAAAGGGAAGTGAAGGACATCGCGCAGGAGACCTCCGGCGAAATACCTCCTTGTGCGGAGAGTTCGGTGAGGCCTCACTGCATCCCCGATACTGCCAATCCCTTCCTGCTTGTCCCAGAGAGTTCGGTGAGGCCTTCCTGCATCCCCGATACTGCAAGCCACGAGGCCCTCACAGCGGTGGCCATCTTGCAGATTACGTCATGGGCGAGGCTCCTCCCCCCTCGGCGCCATTGGTTGGCGCCGATCCAGGCACAGAGGACACTCCCGTTGCATCTCGGGCCCTCCCCTCTCTCAGCACCATTGGTCGGCGCAGATCTGCTGGAACGCTGCCCCGGCTCCTCCCCTCTCTCAGCGCCATTGATCGGCACCGCCGGCTCCGACGCTGAAGCCCCACACTGTTCCAGTGCCAATGTTGTAGCGGCCCTGATGTTGAAGCCCCAAACTGTTCTGGCGCCGACGTTGGAGCTTCTCTCAACACAGAAACTCCCAAGGTTTGATGCAGCGCCCCGGAGACTCTGGGTTACAGCAACGGCATTCTCTTTCTCTAAGGAAACAAACAAAGCAAGGCTTGTTGGACAGTGCAGCGATGGCGCCGATACTCCTCCCATGCCCTGCACAGGGGTAGAGACTCCCCTGCTGGCGCTCACCCGACGGTACGGGGACGGCACAGAGCAGGCTTGCTCTCTTAACGCAGGGAAGATTTCTCTGTCGTATCACCCCCGAGGCTGCAATCTGAGCGTGACTGCGAGCGTGCGTGGTGTTCAGCGCTCCTGTCCGGTCGCGCTTGTGAACCTACCCCCCGGAGCAGATGCAGGGACAGCAGGAATCAGTCCTCACATGAGTGATGTCAGCACTGATGGAGCCCGCACAGTAACCTCTCCCTAGCTTTCAAAGAAAACCTTTGGGAGATTCACCACGCATGCGTGGCTCCCTTCCCGCCCAAGGGTGCCATCTTACCTCAGTATGACGATATAGCTCAAGACGGCAACAAAAAGAAAAGCAACTCCATGGGGAGGAGGGAGGGTTGCGGGGACTGATTCCTGCTGTCCCCGGAGAACATCGGCTACAGTTAAGTAACTATGCTTTCTCCAGGAACAAGCAGGAAGTCAGTCCTCACATATGGTACTCCCTAGCTACAGGCTACCAAAAAACCTCTAAACCACGGGTTGCCCCAAAAAACGAACAGTGAGGAACAGTAAGAGTACAGTTCGTTTGCAAGACCTCAGCAGTGACCCCAGCGTCGACTGGGGAAACAAGCTCTCTGATATCTTGGAGACACAGAAGGGGTGGAAGGCAGGAATTGCCTTAAACCCCAAAAAAATGGCAGAGTACCACCTGGTAAAAGGTGCTGTCACACTGGGACTCCTCCTCCAGGCAGTAATGGTCTGCCAAGGTGTGAACTGAGGACCAGGTGGCGGCCAGGCAGATCTCCATTCAGGTGACTGAGTGGAGGTTCGCAACAGAAGCCATCATGGCCCGGATGCTGTGCACCACGACACTCCAGCAAATGATTGGCCTGACCATAGGTGAAGGCAATACAGTCTGCGACTCAGGTGGACAGACTATGCTTGGAGTCCGCTACACCCAGGCGATTAGGGTCGTAGGAAATGAAGAGCGGGGATGGGGCTTATTCCGCTCTAAGTAATAGGCCAATGCCCATTTACAGTCCAGTGTATGGAGAGCGGCCTCCACCCTACTGGTGTAAGGATGCAGGAAAAAGGTGGCACTTTAGGGAGGAACTTAGGGTGCGTCCGAAGCACCACTCTGTTCCTGTGAAACCTGGTATAGGGGGCATGAGCCACCAGCACCTAGAGCTCACTGACCCTGAGGGCAGACATGAACACCACGAAAAGACCACCTTCTAGGACAGATATCTCAGGTGGCAGGAAGCCAGCAGCTCAAAGGGTGGAGCAATGAGCTTTGAGAGAACCGCCACCTGTGGACAAATGGGTAGTCGAGAGCCATGAGAGGCTGTTGATGAGATGATGGTGTGCCGAGAGTGCACTGAGACGAACTCTGTTGAAATTAGATTTCAAACCCGCATTAGACCGGTGCAGTAGGTACTGCAGCATCAGCTGGACAGGAGAAGGGACTGACACCCCTTTCGACATACCAAACTGAGAAGTGATGCCACTTGAAGGCATACGCCTGTTGAGTGGAGTCCTTGTGTGAGGCCAGCAAGACTTCCTCCACCTCTCTGGGTCAGGGCTACCTTTTCAGCAACAAGGCCGTCAGGGCCATGGACCCCAGGTTACGGTGCAGGAAAGAGCTGCCCTCCTGTGAAAACAGGTCCGGGAACTCCCCAGGGGAGCTGAGGGCACCTGAGAGAGCCTGAGGAGCAGCAGAAACCAAGGCTGCTGGGGCCACCGGACAGCTTTGAGAATCAGGGTGGCCCGGTCGAGCCAGACCTTGAAGAGTGTCTTGGGAGGTGTGGAAGGGAAGGCATTAAGGAGTCCTTCCGTCCACAGAATGAGAAAGGTGTCGGCCACCACCCAGGAGGGGTGCGACACTCTGGAGCCGAAGTGGGTCAGCTGAGCAATGGCCGGGCTGGCAAAAAGATCCAGCATAGGAAGGCCCAATGGTGGAAAGCGTAGTCACTTACCTGTAATAGTATTCTCCAGGGACAGCAGGAATCAGTCCTCACATATGGTTGACGTCGGCACCGATGGAGCCTGCGCGGCGCATTTCCCCAGCTTTCAAAGAAAGCCTTTGGGAATGCCACCATGCATGCATGGTCCCCTTCCCGTCCAAAGGTGCCATCTTACTCAGTCAGGTGGCATAGCTCTTAGCCCCTTCAAGAAGATGGCAAAAATATACAGCAACTCCAAGGGGAGGCGGGAGGGTTGTGAGGACTGATTCCTGCTGTCCCTGGAGAACACCTGTTACAAGTGAGTAACTATGCTTTTTCCAGGAACAAGCAGGAAGTCAATCCTCACATATGGGCCTCCCTAGCTACAGCCTACTGAGGATCTGTAGGAAAAAACACAGCAGCGCCTTGAGCAGTCGCCAGTGAAAGCTGAAGGCAGCCCAGGTCCATTAATAGCCATGCTCCCGGTAGCCGGAACAAGAAGGGTCGGAGGGCAGGAGTTGCTGAAACATTGAACAGATTACGGAGTACAGCCTAGCCAAAGGTGGCATCCTGATGGGACTGCTTCTCCAGGCAGTAATGCACCGTAAAGGTGTGAGTGGAGGACCAGGTGGCGGCCTGCCAGATGTCTGCCAGTGGCACCAAGTGCAGGCTAGCAACCGACATCACCATCGCTCGGACATTGTGAGCCGTGACTTGGCGATCCAGGGGAAACCCTGCCTGGGCCAAGGCGATGCAGTCCACCACCCAGATGGACAAAGTATGCTTGGTGACCGCTGGGATCGAAGGAGACAAAGAGCTGCCCAGATCTGCTGTTGTCCCGAGTCTGCTGCAGGTAGAAAGAAAGAGTCCTCTTACAATCCAAGGTGTGGAGAATCGCCAACACCTGGTTGGCATGGGGCTTCGGGAAGAAAGTGGGCAGCACTATCTCTTGATTGAGATGAAAATCCAAGATGACTTTAGGAAGGAACTTAGGGTGAGTCCACAGGACCACTCTAGTCCTACAAAACCTTGTGTATGGTGCCTCGGCCATCAGCGCCTGGAGTTCGCTGGCAGAGATGAGAGCTACCAGGAAGGCCACCTTCCACGACAGATGCCGCAGCGGGCAGATAGCCATGGGCTCAAAAGGTGGCTTGGTCAGCTGTGTGAGGACCACATTGAGGTCCCATTCCACCAGAGGACGGGTAGGGGGCCTCGAAAGGAGCAAGCCTCACGTGAAACAAGAGATAAGCGGTTTCCCCGAAAGAGGTCTGCCCTCGATGACTCCGGGTGGTGGTTTGCTGAGATGGCACTCAGGTGAACCCTGACCGAGTTAGACTTCAGCCCAGACTGCAAGAGGTGGAGCAGGTACTTTGAGACCAAACTGGTAGGGCATGAAAATGGGTTCGTTTGGAGCTCCGAGCACCACACCGAGAACTGACGCCAGTTGAAGGCGTAAGCCCATCTGGTCGAGTCCTTTCATGAGGCCAAAAGAATGTCCTCAATCTCCATGGGAAGATGGTAGGAGGCTAGAGTAACCCGCTCAGCTGCCAAGCTGTGAGGGATAGATTGGGGTGAAGAAGCAGATCCTCCTTCTGCGTCAGCAGCTCCGGTGAAAACCCGAGAGGGACAGGGGGCTCCATCGAGAGACAGAGCAGCAGGGGAAACCAAGGCTGCCTGCTATGAGAATCATTGAGGTCCTGTCCCGCTGGACCTTGAGAAAGGTCCAGGCAACGAGGGGCATGGGGGGGAAGGCATACAGCAGGCCCATTTCCCACAAGATGAGGAAGGCATCTGGGTCACACTGCCCGGGTTCAGGAGGGGACCTCAGAACCGAGGGAGCTGCGAATTCACAGAACTGGCAAAGAGATCCAGGTCTGTATTCCCCCAATGCTGGAAGAGCTGCTGCGCAGTCTGGGGACACAGGCACCACTCGTGCAGCCGGAGGACTCTTCTGAACTGGTCCGCCAATATAATGTCCTGGCCCAGGAGGTAAGTGGCCAGAATGGTCATGCCCTGGCTCACCGCAAAGCAGCATAGGGCTGTTGCCTCCAAACAGAGGCTGTTGGAGCCAGTACCTCCTTGTTTGTTCACATAGAACATCGTGACCTGGTTGTCTGTCTGGACCAGCACCGCTCGGTGCTGCAGGCGGTCCCTGAAAACCTTGAGTGCAAGGCGGATGGCCCGGAGCTCCAGCAGGTTAATCTGCTGCCGGGACTCCTCGAGGGACAAGGTCCCTTGAGTGCGCCGCCCCTCGCAGTGGGCTCCTCAGCCTACCAGGGAGGCATCCATCGTTAAGACCAACTGATGTGCTGGAGCTTGGAAGGGCATACCTCGAAGCAGGTTCCAAGACTCCTGCCACCAAGCGAGAGACTCTATGGTGCTGGGAGAGATCGAGATGGGGTCTCAGAGGCGGCGGGTCGACTGCACCCATTTGCTTGGAGGCACCACTGCGCCACCCGCAAGTTGAGACGGGCATTGGGTACGACAGACCGTGGAGGCCATGTGGCTAAGAAGGCGAAGCATCATCCGGGCTGAGACAGCACTGCAGCACCGCACTTCAGATGCCAGGGACATGAGGCGGTCCGCCCTGTCCTGAGGAAGGAAGGCCATGGCTTGCAGGGTGTCCAAACAAGCCCCAATAAACTCCAGGTACTAAACTGGAGTGATGTGGGACTTTGGGTAATGATCATGAACCCCAGATGCTCCAGGAGGCAAATGGTGCCGTCCATTTATTTATTTTTTATTTTATTTATGCTTTTCTTCTATACCGCTTTTTCCCAAGATCAAAGGCGGTTTACAATTAACAAATAATGAACGTGGTTTTACATGGAACATCGTATTTTTCAAACTATGTACAAACTATGTACAACTATGTACATGGCCTGCCTGGCTTCCGAGGCTGTGCCCCCTGTTACGAGCCAGTCATCTAGATATGGACAGACAAAGGTGCCCTTCAATTATAGGTAGACTGCAACCACGGCCAGGCGCTTCGTGAAGACCTGCAGGGCGAACGTGAGACCGAAGGGAAGTACCCTGTACTGGTAATGGTTTCCCTGGAACATGAAGTGGAAGTACTTTCTGTGTTTGGGATGGACGAGGATGTGAGCATAAGCATCCTTTAAGTCCAAGGAGCACAGCCAATCACCCTGCTGGAGGTAGGGCAGTAATGTTCCAAGGGAGAGCATCTTGAACTTCTCCCGCACCAGGAACTTGTATAGGTTCCGCAGGTCGAGGATGGGCCGAAGGCCCTTTGTCCACTTTGGGACGAGGAAGTATCGGGAGTAAAACCCCTGGCCTCGGAAGTGCGGTGGGACTGGTTCTACCGCCCCGTCCTCAAGGAGGCCTGCGAGCTCCTGACTCAGGAGGGCCTGGTGCTGGGGAAGCTGACCTGGCTTCCCAGGGAAGTACAGAGGAGGAGCCTGGTCGAGATGGAGAAGATAGCCCTCCTGAACGACCTGGAGGAACCAGGCGTCAGTGGAGATGGACTCCCACCTGTGGAAGAAATGGACCAGACATCTCTTGATGGACAGTCTTCCTGCCAGAGGACAAGAGTCTATGCCAATGGTGTCAAAACCACGAGAATGGCTGAGTCGGTGCCGAGGGATGGGTCTTGGGACTCTTCGGCTTACAAGGGCCATGGACCATGGTCTTGCCCTGACTGCCCTGAACGGGGGTTGACATCAGTGGGTAGGCCGGGTAGCCCCTGTATGGTAGCCCCTTCCGATGGAAGAAAGGCTTCTTGCTCTGGTGCTTCTTCCTGGGAAGGGAGGACGATTTCCAGGAGAGGCGAGTATGAGTCACGTACTCTGTCTCAATCTCTGCTGCCTTATCCTCTATGGGCTTGCTGAATAGTTGTTCCCCGAGGCAAGGGACGTCCAGCAGCTTCTCCTGGACCCACTGTTCCAGATCCGAGGACGAGTCAAACCTGCCGGTGGGCTCTGATGCCAGCTGCTGCCACCCGGGCGGAAGACTTGAAGCCATCGTACGCTGCTCGCGAGAGGTACTTCGAGCATTTTCCGATGGATTTTGAGAGGGCATGAAAACACCGGAGATGGTCTCCGTCAAGGCCCGCCGCAAAGCCTCCTAGCGAGGTTATGGAGGAACATCCCAATGTATAACTGGTAAACTTGGATGTGGCATGACAGCATGGAGCCCTGATGAGCCATGCACTTGAGGGCATCAAGGCTACGAGACTCTCTGCCCAGCGGGATAGAAGAATGAGTCTTCAGGCTCTAGCTTCCGTATGGCCAATTCAAACACTATCGAGGTGTGGGGAAGCTGGGCTTTCCGAAATCTCAGGCCCCCCTGAGCTCTATACATAGAATCCAGGCGCTTGCCCATGATAAAGACAGAGGCCGGGGTGTCTCACATGTGGAGGAGTCATCGGTTCAGAATGGGAGGAACCGGCACAAGAGAGCTTCTTTTGGAGGGGGTTCATATTGAAGAATATCGAGCTCCTCCATGCGGGGCTCCTCCTCCGACTCAGTGGTGAGCGCTAGGGCTCGTGCCATGTCCCGGATAAATTCCAGAAAGGAGGTGTCCTCAGGAAGTGACCGCTATCTCTGTTTTGGTGGGGAGGGGTCTGAGGAGAGGTCTCAGTGGGAGCGAGTCTCCAGGAAGGTCTCCCCGTCAGACTCCTACTCTGAGTAATTCATGGAAGACTCTAAATTGGGCGGCTCGAGATGGGTTGGTGACCCGCGCTGGGTTTCCAAGGCCAAAACCTGCCTGGAGCCAGAGGCACTCACCCAAGAAGATCTCGTGCCCAAAGACTGGGACAGAGATTGAGACCTGCATCGAGGATCCTCAAAGGCTTCTGGCTCTCGGTGGTCACTGCGGCGGCCCGGGGAATCCTCGAGGTCGAGGTCCCTGCAGTTTCAAAGTACATGCCAGCAGGGCTAGGCACCAGCACCTGCTGGGCAGTGAGGAATGCAGAAACGCTGCGCTCCAAGGCCAGCATCCAGGCCTCCCACTCGGGAGTGGGGCCCTGTGACACAGACGCCGGGGTAACCGGATCAGGTGTCAAGGAGGAGAGGGGGTCTTCGGGAGACCGAGCGCCTTTGCCAGAGGCCTCCGTATTGGTTCGAGGTACATTACTGGGCTACTCCCTCTCCAACTCCAGAGACTGCCAAGGGAGGCTGAGAGACCAGGCGTGTAACCTCTCATGCTTTTCTGGCACCCCCAATTTAGAGTCCTCGCGGCCTTCTTCTTCTTATGCTTGTGTTCGGGCGACCCCTGGTCAGAGTGCTGCTGGGCCCAGGGAGGAGCCTTGGGAGACTCCAGAGGTTGTGGGGCCGAAGAGCAGGAGGCTACTGGGGATACCGGAGCTGCCTTATGGAAGAGATCTTCCAGCTTCTGCTTACGACTCTGGATGGCCTTGGAGGACATCTTCTTACAGAGGGAGCATAGCTCCGGGTCATGGTCGGCTCCTAGACACCTGAGACAACTGTCATGGATGTCCGTGAGCGACATGTTTTTTGAACACCTATCACATTTCTTAAAATCGGAGGCCATTGGGGGAAAAAGGATCCCTGCTAGGTCGAAGACTCTCGACAGGGCCAGTGGTTAAGAGCGCAAAAGCACAGTAAAACACAAAAAAGGCAAAAAGAGAAAACAGAGAAAACCCCCAAGACCAAGGTCAAAGCAGAGGTGCTCGAGAGGCGGGAAGAGGACCGGCGAAGGCCGGATAGCAAAAACTGGTTGGAAACAAGAAAACTTCTTCTGGGGACGAGATGTACGTCCAAAGGGCTCCATGGAAAAAGGGAGACTGAGTAAAATGGCACCTTTGGGTGGGAAGGGGACCATGAGTGATGGCTTTCCCAAAGACTTTCTTTAAAAGCTGGGGAAATGCTCCGTGTGGGCTCCAACAGTGCCAACGACACCCATATGTGAGGACTGACTTCCTGCTTGATCCTGGAGAAAAATCAGTTAGCCACTCGTGTGTTAAGCCACCACTTGTGAGGCTGGAGAACCCAGCTCAGGCAGTTCACCAGAACATTGTCCTGCCTGGGAAGGTATCTCGCTCTTGCTGGCAAAGGAGCAGAGACAGACTGCTTCCATGCCCACCTGCTTGTTGATGTAGAACATTGCCACTTAATTGTCCATCTGGATTAGAATGGCCTGGTTCTGTAGGTGGTGCTGAAAGGCCCGAAAAACAGAGTCAATTGCTCAGAGTTCTAGGAAATTGATCTGTTGGAGGTTCTCCGATGTCGACCACAGGCCCTAAGTGCAGAGGTTGCTGCAATGGGCTCCCCAGCCTAGCTTGCAGGCATACATAGTGAGGACCTACTGAGGAGTTGAGACCTGAAATGGCATCCCCACCATCAGGTTGGGTGGCTGCTGTCACCAGTCGAGGGACTCGGCCAAGTGATGGATGATGGACATCCTGTCCTGCAGGTGCCTCATCAACTGGGACCACAGGGAGCAGAGGGCCCACTGGGCCAGCCACATGTGGAGATGGGCGTTGGCTGTGACGTGCACTGTTGAGGCCATGTGCCTTAGGAGGCATAGCATGAGCCAGGAAGAGGGTGAGGTTCGACCCTGAACCTTTCTTGCGAGGACCGCTAGACACTGGGCCCTGTCAATGGGGAGGAAGGCTCGAGCCTGGACTGTGTCTAGCAACACCCGTATGAACTCCAGACTTTGGGCCAGTTGCAGGTGGGACTTGGGGTAGTTGATAACAAACCCCAGGTGCTCCAGAGTGAGAATGGTACGGTGTGCTGCCCGCTGCACCTCAATGGCTGTGTTGCCTCTGACCAGCCAGTTGTCCAGGTAGGGAAAGATAAAATACCCCCTGCAGTCACAGGTGTGTGGCGACCACCACTAGGCACTTGGTGAACACTCTTGGGGCTGAAGCCAGGCTGAAGGGCAGGACCCTTTACTGATAGTGGTTTCCTCCGATGACAAATTGGAGCAACCGACGGTGGCGCAGACGTGCCGGTGGCGGTGTGCATGTAAGCATCTTTGAGATCCAAGGAGCATAGCCATTCTCCGTGGTGGAGATAAGGCAGCAATATTCTAAGGGAGAGCATCTTGAACTTCTCCTTCACCAGGAACTTGTTGAGATCTTGAAGATCCAGAATAGGGTGAAAGTCGCCGGTCCTTTTGGGACCCAAGAAGTACCAAGGGAAAAACCCTTCACTCCTGAGATGGGGCAGGACCAGTTGCACCGCTTTGATGGCTAGAAGGCTGGCAAGCTCACCTTCGAGCAAGTCTCTGTGAAGGGGAGTCATGGATTTTATTTTACAGTGAAAATTAATAAATGATGATCCCTTGAGGAAACAATCTTAGTGAAAAGCATTGGGATTTGAGAGTGGGAAAGGAATATGAAAAAGGACACTCTGATAGAAGCTAAGTACTTTTTGAAGTTTAATATTGGATTTTTTGAAGAGTGAGAAGAATTCCATCTGCTTTTATGAACACTGGATATTTTTCGCTAAAAGTCGTTGATGCGAATAAGCACTGAATTAGGACACATTGTGAGTCCATGTATAAGTGCTAAAGAGTTCTGAGACCTTTAACGATATGAACAGTTAATGTTTGTAGTAACCATAAGATGTAACCTTAAATGAGATTGAGGTTCCATATTGATGATATTGAGCGTGTCAGCACATTATTTATAAGTACTATCAACTTGAAGCTGTCATACGCCGCATGAGTGATGAATTTGGAGCACTCCTTGACAGTCGAGGTCAGGGTCCAAAACCTCTGAAGAGGTTCTTCTGCCAGTCCAGCCAAGAACCCAGTGAGCTCCCACTCCATGTCTCGAAACTACATGCCCATATAGAACACCGAGCTCTGGTAGCACGTTCTGCCCAAGGCATCTATGAAGCGGGCCTCCCTGCCAGGGGGTACCGAGGAGTGTGTCTTTTGGATTTTAATCTGACTCCACCAACATGGAGTTCTGGGGCAGCTGTGCCTTCTGGGACCCGGGTCTCTGGGACTTGGTACATGGCATCGAGCTGCCTACTCACAATCGGCACTGAGGTCGGGGTCTTCAACATATGGAAGAGAGGTCATTGCAAGATGGGGGGAATCAGCACCATTGAATGCCTCCCTTCTGAGGGGCCTCGTACTGGAGGATCTCGAGGTCCTCTGCCCGAGGCTCTTCCTTGGACTTCGCGGTGAAGGCCAAGGCCTTTGCCATGTCACGGACGTACTCCAGAAAGGAGAGGTCCTGGGGAGGGGACCTATGCTGGTCCTCCAGAGGGGAGGAGTCTGAAGAGACATCCCAATGGAGGTGGGTTTTGGAGCTGGAGGCATTGGCTGGGGAAGTTCTTCGCCCCGAGCGGGACCAAGAATGGGGCCAGGAAGCGCTTTGAGGCCGATGGCGCTCGAGACTCAGTTCCACAACCTCTGGGGAGGCTCTTGTGGTGGAGGGGCCAATGGTTGGGACTGATGACCCAGAGAAACTGGGCATCAGTCTGTAGTGCTCGGTCAAGAAGGCAGTGATACTATGCTTGAGGGCCACCATTTTGACCTTGAGGCCAGGAGGCACCAAAGACTTTGGCCCGACAATGGCTCCATCAAAGGGGTGTCTTCGATGAGGATGGATTTGGGAGACCAGGGTCAATCTCCTGATGCCAACGGCACTTTTTCCCACCAGGGCAGCTTGGAGGCTACTCCCGGCCATCGCCCTCTGCATCGTGTCGAGGGCTCAGAGGCTGGTGACCGTGGGCCTTACCCATGGCTCTGGTGTCATCTCCCGAGGCCACTGATGACCTCAGGACTCAGAACAGGCACAGCTGTTACGAGAGGCAGAGGCCACCACAGCGGCCCCTGAAGGTGCTGGCTCCGGTAGTGACGCTGGGGCCGAAACATAGGTCTTTCCAAACATGGACTCTCGCTACATAGCACGGTTTTACCATTCCTTGCTTGTCATTTGCTGACAGAACCCACAGGAGGAATCATCGTGGTCCGCACTGAGGTAATGAAGACAGCAGTCATGCGGATCTGTGCAGGACATGATGTGCCCACAGCAGTTACACTGCTTGAACCCAGTGGCTGAGGACATTGCAGGGAAGACAGCGCCCGCGAGATCAAACTCAATTATCCTGGCCAGGGAGAGCGCAAGGATTCCTGCGCTCTGAAAAAATGACTATGAAGGGCAAAAAGACCTGAGAAAAATGTGGCGCTGGGGTGGCAGCAGACCTGGGAGGCCAGAAGGCACCAATATGTGTTCTGGAGAAGGAAAAATAGAGAAACAGCCAAAAAAGGTAAAATCAACCTTTTCTGGGGTGCAAACAAACATCCGATGGGCTCCGCAGAATAAAGGAGACTAGAGCAAGTTGGCATCTTTGGGCTAGAAGGCAGCCACGCATGCATGATGGATCTCCCAAAGGCTGTCTTTGAAAGCTGGGGAGAGGTTACTGCGCGGGCTCAGTCAGTGACGATGTCACCCATAGGGGAGGACTGATTTCCTGCTTGTTCCTGGAGAAAAAAGCATAATGCACAGAAAAATCCATTAAAAATAAAAACTATCACCAAAGTTGCTCTTTCAATGTGGATGCACTTTGATTCTTTCAGCCTTTGATAGGTGGGATAGAAATGAATAAATGTAAAATGATGAGCTAACAATAGGCACTAAAGGAGACAACAGTGCAGAGCTATTTTCCCTTATTAGCCAGGCTGAACTGGATCTACAGTTACCACAGGGTCTAATTAATGCTAGAAAGGTAAGGTATCAGCTGACACAAAATCAAAACTGTCAAATAGCCTGTAGGATGTTTTGATCACTTGTTGTTGTTGTTAAGTGCCGTCGAGTTGGGGTCGACTCATGGCGACCCTCTGGATGGCTATCCTAAATTGTGTTCGGTCTTCAGTCAGGCGGCTCATTGTTGACAGACTGCTGCTGTTTTGTATCGATCCATCTCATTGCTGGCCTTCCTCTTTTGCGTTGACTTTCTATCTTGCCAAGCATGATATCGTTCTCTAATGATCTCTCTCTTCGCATGATGTGTCCAAAGTATGAAAGTCGAAGTCTTGTCAATGAGTCGAAGTCTTGTCATCTGAGCTTCTAAAGAAAGCTTAGGTTTGATCTCCTCTAGTACCGACTGGTTTGTTCTTTGAGCAGTCCATGGTATACACAGTATTCGCTGCAGGCACCATAATTCTCTGTCCAGCTTTCACATCCATATGACATTATTGAAAATACCATGGCTTGAACAAGTCAAATCATTGTATGGAGAGAGACATTTCTGCTCTTGAGAATCTTATCTAGGTCTTTCATAGCCATTCTGCCAAGAGCAATGCGTCGTCTGATTTCTTGACTGCTTGTTGCTTCTTTATTGATAGTTGATCCAAGTAGGTTAAAGTTGTTCACGATTTCAATTTCTTCTCCTTCAACGATGAACCTGTTGATTATGCCAGTTGTCATGATCTTTGTCTTCTTTACATTAAGGTGCAGGCCAATTTTGAGACTATGTTCTTTGATTGTGAGAAGCAAATGTTTCAGATCATCTTCACTTTCACCCAGTAATGTGGTATCATCAGCATAGCGAAGGTTGTTGATGAGTCTTCCACCAATCTTCACACCTGTTGTCTTCATACAATCCTGCTTCTCTGATGATTTGTTCTGCATATAAATTAAACAGGTAGGGGGAAAGTATGCAGCCTTTTCTTACACCTTTGCTTATTTTAAACTATTCTGTTTCTCCTTGTTCCGTTCGAACTGTTGCTTCTTGATCAATTTACAGATTGTGCAAGAGAACGATCAGGTGTACTGGTATACCGATGCTTCTTAATGTGGCCCAGAGTTTCTCATGGTTTACAGTCAAAAGCCTTGCTATAGTCGATAAAGCACAAATAGATATCCTTTTGGTATTCTTTAGTCTTTTCAAGGATTCATCTCACATCCGCAATGATGTCTCTCGTTCCTCACCCTTTCCTGAACCCTGCTTGCACTTCCGGTAATTCTTGTTCCAGGTATGGTTGTAGTCTCTTTTGAATAATCTTCAGTAGAATCTTGCTGGCATGTGGGATCAAAGCAATTGTGCGATAATTTCTACAGTCAGTTGGATTAACTTTATTTAGTAATGGTATAAATACAGATCTTTTCCAGTCAGTTGGCCATGATGTTGTCTTCCATATTTCTTGGCAGAGCCTTGTAAGTACGGTAACAGCTGCATCAGATTACTGTAATACTTCTATGGGAATGCTATCAATGCCTGGTGCTTTGTTCTTTGATACGGCTTTCAATGCTGCTTCAGCTTCTTCTTTCATCACCAATGGTTCCCGATCATAAGGTATAAGTTGAAACGGCTGTTGGTCCACTTGATCTTTATCATATAAAAACTTTGAATATTCCTTCCACCTTTTCTTGATCTTCTCAGCATCATTCAACATAGAACCCTGAGCATCTTGTAACATTCCAATTCGAGGCTGGAACTTATTCTTTAACTCTTGTAGCTTTAGGAAAGCCGATCTTGTTCTTCCTCTAATAGTTTCTGCTTCCATTTCCTTGCATGCATCATTGTCCTTGTCCTGTCTTGCTGCATGTTAGAAATCTCTGTCGAGTTCTGCGATTGTCGCTCTTTCTCCTCTGGCTTTAGCTTCTCTGCGTTTCTGGACAATTTTCAGAGTTTCTTCTGTCATCCATTTTGGCCGTTTTTGCTTTATCACCTTTTGTAAAGACTTCTCGCTTTCTTCCAACACAACCTTCTTGATGTCATTCCATAACTCTTCTGGAGCTCTGTCATTTGTATCTAAAGCAGCAAATCAATTTTGCAGGCAGTCTTTAAATTCCAGTGGTATATTCTCAAGGTCATATTTTGCTGCATTTTGCTCTTTTTCAACTTTAGCTTGAGTTTGCATACTAGTAGTTGATGATCTGCACCACAGTCAGCTCCAGGTTTTGTCTTTGTTTATGTTACAGAGCTTTTCCATCGTTGACTTCCACAGATGTAGTCAATTTGATTTTTATACAATCCATTGAGTGAAGTCCAGGTGTACAGTCGCCGCTTGTGTTGCTGGAAGAAGGTGTTTGAGATGACTAGATCGTTGGTCTTGCAGAATTCTATCAGTCTTTCTCCAGCTTCATTTCTGTTGCCAAGTCCATATTTTCCAACTACTTTGCCTTCTTCTTTGTTGCCAACTTTTGCGTTCCAGTCACCCATGACTATCAGGACATCCTGTTTGCATGTTCTGTCAATTTCAGCTTGTACTTGTTCATAGAACTCTTCAATTTCATTCTCTTCTGCAGCTGTTGTTGGGGCATATACTTGAATTATAGTTGTGTTGATAATCTCTATTCGTCTATGAGGAATGCCTAAGTGTTCAATGACTACCTTGTATTTCATTACAGTTCTTGCAAGTTTCTTCTTTATTATAAATGCAACACCATTTCTTCTTTGTCTTTCATTTCCAGCATAGTAGACCATGTGATAATTTTATTTATTTATTTAACATTTCTTATATACCGCCTTTCATGATATCAAGACGGTTTACATTGAACAAACTGAAATTACATTGAACAGCGCATTATAACTTGGAGATAACTATTTTACAGGGAACATGGGCAATGGAGGGTTAAGTGGCTTGCCTAAGACCACAAGGAGCACCTGTGGGACTAGAAACCCCAGTCCTTCCGGCCCAAGGTTGCTGTACTCTAGTGGGATTTGAACCCCCGATCTTCTGGCCTAAGGTACCTTGCCCCAACCACTAGGCCACTCCTCCACATCTGATGCAAAGTGCCCGATGCCAGTCCATTTCAGTTCGCTGACACCCAACAGATCAAGTTGTACACGTTCCATTTCATTCTTGACCACCTCCAACTTCCTTTGGTTCATGCTTCATACGTTCCATGTTCCAATATGTAAGACATCTTTACAGCTTCTGACTCTCATTTCATGTGCAGCTACATCAGCAGTCAGACGTCCTGAGGGCTTTGATCCAACCACATCATAAATGCTGGCTTTACTCTGCAAAGTGTTCAGTTCTTTCCCAGTAGCTAGTTGAGTGCCTTCCGACCTGGGTGTCTCATCTTCCAGCACTATAGCACAATTTGTTTTGTTGTAACTATCCATTGGGTTTTCATGGCAAGATACAGAAGTAGATTGCCGGGCCTTTCCTCCGCATAGTTTAAGTTTGGTGTTGTTGCCGTTGTTACAGAAATATGATCCTCCGCCGTCAACACTATCCCATTCTGCTGCTGTCCAGATGGGTGGTTTGTCTTGGTCTGGAACCTCAGCTGAGACCTGTCCATCTTGGGAGAACCCGCCAGTAGTTAAACTACCGATAGTTTAGCTCTCAGCATCGCTGATGCACACAAGCCCTCACAGCACGACAAGCTGCAAACCAAGTGAGGGATCACTTACCTTTTATCAATTTGCTCCGATTTATCCAGATTAAACCTCACATCCTCAGTGTTCCTAATGGATGCTGAATGCCTTTCTCAGTTTATTTCCCTTCTAAATTACCTTACCCTTCCTCTAACCAATTTATTAAGAGCAGCTTTAGGACAGTTCCTACTTGGCAATTTGCTAATCCCAGTAAAGCTTCTTCCCTTCCTTGTTTATTGTAAACTTCTATTATGTTTTTTGTCTTATTTTAAGATTTTTTTCTAAGACGTTCCAACTGTAGCCCATAGTTTGCTTCATAGTTCTTAAAGTCAGCTATGTACCAAGGAGACAATTTATGAAATGTGAACTCCCTGGTTTGTATTGCAACAATCTTATCCAAAATGCTACTACATTCCAGGAACCCTTTAGCTAACAAACCATCCAGGGCTAGTATAAGGGTACTGGATGCCCTAGGCCTTAGACTTTTGCTCCTCCCCCCTACCCCTGAGATTTTGATAATCAAACCTTTTCATGATCATCCCAATGCCACCACTCCTACAATCAGACATTTGATAACATACTTTTAAATATTACATTTTGCTTTGTATGTGTACATGTACACATGCTCTCCCTGCAGGTGAAAGACTGCACTGATGGCCGAGTTGTGCGACTGTCAGGATCTAATTGTTTGCTTTGACTGCTACTGCTCCTCAGAAACTGCTGCTCTAGGCAATTGCCTATTCTTGCCTAATGGTCGTGCAGGCTCTGAAATCATCTGAAGAGGTGCTCTCAGAACACTGTGCACCATCAAAAGTCACAAAATAACCTTGCTGGTGTAATATCTTTCATTGACAGATGTGCCACTGGCTTGGTGGTGGTGATGGGGTATAAGAATATGAGACCATTATAGGATGTATGCAGGACACGAAAAAATGAGGAGTAAAAAAGAGGCTGGTGGGTATTGGCTAGGGGGAAGAGAAAGAAAGGTAAATTAGTCTTACCTGCTAACTGTAGTTCCTTTAGGGACTCAAGTCTAGTCCCCACCTCTGGGGTTTTGCTCCTCCTCCAGCAGCTTGGAGACTGATAAACATCATCCTTTTTCTGATGTCACTGGTATATCCTGTGAGGATCCGCCTCTCTGCTCCAGTTATCTATTGACAAAGCAAACTCACCAGAGCAACAATTAAGTAGCACACAGAAACCAAACTATAACCAACCCCAAATCCTAAGGGTCTCCTTTATTATATATATATATATATTGCGGTGACCCTGCCCGGCTCAAGGGGTTAAGGACATGAGCAGCCGCTGTACTTCGTGAGGGAAGGAGGAAACCTTTGCCCCCAGGAATGCTGGGAGTTGTAGTTCCTGCTCTTCTCACTCCGAATTAAAGAAACTTGTAGTTGTGGTTTCTTTATAATAAGTATTTTATTAAAGTAAAAGGTAAATGTTCCATCACATGCAAACAAGGGTGCTTCCAAAGGCAAACAGAAACTTCAGGTTAAATGCAACTCAAAATACAAATGCTGCTTTTTCACTTTCCAGCAAATTGCTCTCTTTTGCCTCCAGAGGTCAGTTGGCTTCACTGCACCTCTTACAGCCACAGTTACTTTCACTATGCTGAGAATCAGGTGGAGGTAATTAGAACTTCCATTTTCACGGCAATACAACAGCTTTACAGAACTCAGCTCACACACGATAAAGGCAGTTCCCTTCAGCTTGGCTTTCCTATACAACAGAATGTACAGTCCATTTGTTCACACTCAGGTATGCTTGTATTTCCCTGGGTTACTCCTTCAAGCTGTGCTGAATTATTTGCCTCTTGTGATACTAGCTGTTTTCTAGCCTGTAAGTCTAAAAACTGTTGGAAGCTCTGAAGTAGCAATTCAGCCTGTTCCTTATGAGAGAGGGCACTACTATCTGCTATAGCTTTTCCCTTCTGCTCAAGGCTGTTTGTCTTCTCTTCCTTTAAGATAAAGGTATTAGGATAATTGCTAGTTTCTTTGGCAATTGACTCATAGGAGGAAGAATTATCTCTATATTCAGCTTGGCAGCCGGGTGGCCAATTACTCACTGTTTGTGCAGCACTTCTGCCTGCAGATGGCTCCCAGGCTCTCCAGCTGATCTGTTTGTTGCTCTCCGGCACAAACGACGTTTCAGGGAATGATTGCTCTTTCACCTGTGCTTGTCCTGAAGTCTTTCTCCCCCAAGGCGATGCCTTCCAAGGGCTATCCACTTCAAGGTTAAATCCTCTCTGCGTGGGACTTCTGCTTATTTCCCTGGAATAGGATTGTGCAGGTTTTCTTCTTATGCCAGGTTCCAAAGTATCATTAATCACTCCACTGGCTTTCCAACCATCCCCTTGTTTCTTCTTCCAATATTCCTTCCTTCCTTTACCTCCTGTATTCCTTGTACTTCTTGTACTCCTTGTATCACCTCCACTCGTGCTTCCTCCACTCGGGTCTCTCGTCCTTCCCTTACTCGGGTCTCTTATCCGTCCTCTACTCGGATCTCTTATCCGTCCTCCACTCGGATCTCTTATCCGTCCTCCACTCGGGTCTCTTATCCGTCCTTCACTCGGATCTCTTATCCGTCCTTCACTCGGGTCTCTTATCCGTCCTTCACTCGGGTCTCTTATCCGTCCTTCACTCGGATCTCTTATCCGTCCTTCCTCTTCAGAGCCATGCTCTGGTTTAAATGTACATTCTCTTTTGGACACGCCCCTTCCTAGGGCTGGGTGTGCCCAATCAGAACTGCAGGGCTCCTCCCCTGGGCTGGTCTCCCTACTCAGCTCTGAGGAATAGAGTCTCTCTTTTTTCCTTGCCCTGTCATTTTGGTATAAATCCTGCTGACCCTCAGGATTTTCTACTATCTCCATAGGCTCAGGAGGGCGCTGTTCACCACAGATCCCCCCCCTTAAGATATCACGGGCTGGCTTCTGACCAGAGGCACAGCACGTGATTCTACTCCGGGGTCTGGCGTTGACCTGTGCGTTCTTCATCCTTTTCCTGTCTTGCACTACGGTAGCTACTTGAGCTAGGGCTGTTCTATCGTGCCAAGGCTTCAGAAGGTTAATATGATACACTTGTGTGCGTCCTGTCTGATTCTTCACGAGATAGGACACTGGACCGACTGGTCGGACCACGGTACATGGGCCTTTCCACCGGCTCTCGAATTTCGGATCAGGGCCCGACACCATCACAATAACCCTGTCTCCCACGGCTAACTGGCATGGCCGTGTGCCTTGGTCATAGTAGTCCTTCTGTCGTCGCTGATTATGTCTTAAGTTGACTTCCGCCTTCTTGGCTTCTGGCAGCCTATAAGGACGTTGGCGTACTATCTCGCCCGGCGGCGTTATAATCCCATGGGTGATCAGGTCTGTCTTGCCTGGCATGGGTGTGAGGACATCCTGGTACCTTGTCAGTAGCTGGACCAACTCTTGTTTCTGGGCCCACGACAAGCCTTCATCCATTCTAGGCTCAGGGTGGCTTTTACAGACTGCGATTTGCGGCCCTAGGTCTTCCTCTTCCTTTTCTTCTACCACCGCAGCTAGAGCTTGGAAGCTGGTACCCCCCGTTGACCCGAATCCACCTGCTCCTCGAGCCGTTGTAGATAAGCTGGATACTTCTTCCAGCGGAGGCAGACCTACACGCTCGCAGATTAGTTGAGCTACTCGGTCTCCAACCTGGATTTTAAAGTCCTCCTTGCCGAAGTTGAACATAAGAATTTTAATAGACCCCCTATAATCCGGGTCTATCACTCCGGCTCCTATGTCCAGAAAATGTTTCACGGCGAGTCCCGATCGTGGGGCTATTCGGCCGTAGCATCCTAGTGGCATTTCCATTTGTAGAGCAGTATCTATCAATGCCTTCCCTTGCTTAGGCACTATGACCTCCTCAGCACTACAGAGGTCATAACCTGCTGAGTTACTTGAAGCTCTCTTAGGGGGTTGCGCATTAGGGTTCAGTTTGCAGAATCTCAGCACAAATACCGGTTTCTTCACCATTTCTTCCCTTGGAGGCGGTATTTTCCCTTTTTAGGTGAGCAAACAAAGAACTAGGCACTATGCTTTTCCTAGTGGCTTGGGTTGGAGCTTCTACCGGGGATTCTCTGGTAGCTTCTTGCTCTTTCAAAATTAAGCCTTGTTCCACTCCTTTATGGAAGTGTGGCCAGTCTTTACCCAAAACTAGGTTATGAGGTAGCTTGGGGACTACTGCCATGGGGATTTTCTTCAGCGCACCTAGTGCTTTCACCTGCAGACTGTATACAGGGTATAGCGACGTACCACCATGTACACAGCGTATCTTCACATTTCGAACAGGCTGAATCGCTATCCCTGTTGCCTGGATTTGCCGCCACAGCGCCTTGGAGAGCATTGTTTGCTCTGCGCCAGAATCAAGTATCGCAGTGGTGGCAATCCCCTGCACCTCGACCTCTATAAGAAACCCTTCACGAGCTTTATGCGCACTCTCTGCTACTAAGGCAGTCTTAAAACAATTTCTCTGTATATGCCCTTCTCGGCCACATTTAAAACATTTGCCAGGCTGAAACCTAGCCTTTACAGTCGGCATACACATTCTGCTTGCACCATATTGAAATTTCCCCTTCCTTTCTGATTCCGTGATTGCTGCCCCCTTTAACTCACTATTGCTTTCAAGAGGCATTGCTTTGGCCTGCAAGAAGCGTTCCGTGAGGTCCACTGCCTCATGTGGGGTTTTGCAGCTTTGCAGAATCAGGAAGGTCTTTATTTCATCTGGTATAGCGTTCATATATTGCTCTAGCACTAAGCTTTCTAGTATGGACTCTTTAGTCCTATGCTCCGGATTAAGCCATTTATTCAACAATGTGCTTATCCTATACACTAGGGCTTTTGGTGACTCACCCTGTTTTAACCTCACCGCTCGCAAGAGATTATGGTAGGCTAGCGGCGTAAGGCCTAGCCTTTCCCGGACCGCTTTCTTCACCTCCCCATAATTTCCGGCAAGGTCAGGTGGCATGCTCCTGTAGGCCGCCATTGCTTCTCCTGTGAGGGAAGCCGCGAACCTGATGGCCCAATATTCCTCTGGCCATGCACTCAACTGTGCTACCCTTTCAAAACTTTCAATAAAATTGTCAATGTCATCATTGTCCTTTAACTGACCAAAGTTAAACATAGACTCTGCGCCTAAACCATGCGCAACTATAGGAGCTAAACCTGGAGGTACGGTCGGTTTCTCCTTTGGCATCTTCTGCTCAGCTACCCAGTTTTTCAGCATGTCCAGGAGGGGTTGCTGCTGAGCCTGTATGGCAGCGGCAGTCTGCTCTTGAAACTCTAGACTCAGGTCTCGCTGTTTTTCAAGTTGGGTTGCCATCCACTTGAATACTTCTGCTGCTTCCAGCGACATCTTTGCTATCTGTGAATGCAAACAGAGAGAAAAAAAAAACCAAGTGCGATTCCTCACACACACCAAAAAAAAAAAAAAACACTTTCCTTTTTTTTTTTTTTTTTCACTAGCTGGCCAACACCCTCAGCCCTGTATCCTTTCCCTTTCCCAGGTGGATACCTATTACCTGGCTCAGGTGTTGCGTCACGCTTTCACAGCCTTCGTTGCAGCTGGCACACCGATGCTGGGACTGTCTCCTTCCTCTCAGGATGGTCTGCAATCGGTTCCTTCTTATAGTTGCTCCTTTGAAGTTTCTTTCTCTGCGCGGCACCTTGCGCATGCGTGGAAGATATCCTGCCAACGTAGCCAACTTGCGGCGACCCTGCCCGGCTCAAGGGGTTAAGGACATGAGCAGCCGCTGTACTTCGTGAGGGAAGGAGGAAACCTTTGCCCCCAGGAATGCTGGGAGTTGTAGTTCCTGCTCTTCTCACTCCGAATTAAAGAAACTTGTAGTTGTGGTTTCTTTATAATAAGTATTTTATTAAAGTAAAAGGTAAATGTTCCATCACATGCAAACAAGGGTGCTTCCAAAGGCAAACAGAAACTTCAGGTTAAATGCAACTCAAAATACAAATGCTGCTTTTTCACTTTCCAGCAAATTGCTCTCTTTTGCCTCCAGAGGTCAGTTGGCTTCACTGCACCTCTTACAGCCACAGTTACTTTCACTATGCTGAGAATCAGGTGGAGGTAATTAGAACTTCCATTTTCACGGCAATACAACAGCTTTACAGAACTCAGCTCACACACGATAAAGGCAGTTCCCTTCAGCTTGGCTTTCCTATACAACAGAATGTACAGTCCATTTGTTCACACTCAGGTATGCTTGTATTTCCCTGGGTTACTCCTTCAAGCTGTGCTGAATTATTTGCCTCTTGTGATACTAGCTGTTTTCTAGCCTGTAAGTCTAAAAACTGTTGGAAGCTCTGAAGTAGCAATTCAGCCTGTTCCTTATGAGAGAGGGCACTACTATCTGCTATAGCTTTTCCCTTCTGCTCAAGGCTGTTTGTCTTCTCTTCCTTTAAGATAAAGGTATTAGGATAATTGCTAGTTTCTTTGGCAATTGACTCATAGGAGGAAGAATTCTCTCTATATTCAGCTTGGCAGCCGGGTGGCCAATTACTCACTGTTTGTGCAGCACTTCTGCCTGCAGATGGCTCCCAGGCTCTCCAGCTGATCTGTTTGTTGCTCTCCGGCACAAACGACGTTTCAGGGAATGATTGCTCTTTCACCTGTGCTTGTCCTGAAGTCTTTCTCCCCCAAGGCGATGCCTTCCAAGGGCTATCCACTTCAAGGTTAAATCCTCTCTGCGTGGGACTTCTGCTTATTTCCCTGGAATAGGATTGTGCAGGTTTTCTTCTTATGCCAGGTTCCAAAGTATCATTAATCACTCCACTGGCTTTCCAACCATCCCCTTGTTTCTTCTTCCAATATTCCTTCCTTCCTTTACCTCCTGTATTCCTTGTACTTCTTGTACTCCTTGTATCACCTCCACTCGTGCTTCCTCCACTCGGGTCTCTCGTCCTTCCCTTACTCGGGTCTCTTATCCGTCCTCTACTCGGATCTCTTATCCGTCCTCCACTCGGATCTCTTATCCGTCCTCCACTCGGGTCTCTTATCCGTCCTTCACTCGGATCTCTTATCCGTCCTTCACTCGGGTCTCTTATCCGTCCTTCCTCTTCAGAGCCATGCTCTGGTTTAAATGTACATTCTCTTTTGGACACGCCCCTTCCTAGGGCTGGGTGTGCCCAATCAGAACTGCAGGGCTCCTCCCCTGGGCTGGTCTCCCTACTCAGCTCCGAGGAATAGAGTCTCTCTTTTTTCCTTGCCCTGTCATTTTGGTATAAATCCTGCTGACCCTCAGGATTTTCTACTATCTCCATAGGCTCAGGAGGGCGCTGTTCACCACAATATATATGTAGATATACATATTTTTTTTTGTTATTTCATAAAAGACCACCTAGCTACGCCACCAGTAATAGAACCTATCAGGCCTGCTCCTCCCATAAACTGAGGAGATTGCCCTACTTTACCACCCTGTTCGCTATCCTGCTTAACTTCTTACCCGTGTAGTTCTCCTGCTTCAGGCATAGCATCCACCAAGAACCAACCTGGGAGGGATTCGGGACTAGACTTGAGTCCCTAAAGGAACTACAATTAGCAGGTAAGACTAATTTACCTTTCCTTAGCAGTTCTCAAGTCTAGTCCCCACCTCTGGGTAAGTAACAGAGCAGTAAATCATTGGGAGGGACCCGCTAGCCCCGCCTGAAGCACGGCAGAGCCAAAACACGCATCCCCGTGTTGCTGAACATCCAGATGGTAATGCTTGATGAAAGGGCCCAATGACGACCAAGTCGCTGCCTTGCAGATCTCCACCGCCGTCACCTTACCAACTTCTGCCCAAGAAGCCGCTTGCGCTCTAGTAGAATGAGCCCTCAAGCCCTCGGGAACTGGCTTCCCCTTCAAGACATAGGCGGAAGCTATGGCCTCTTTAATCCACCTGGCAATGGAAGTTCGGGACACTGACTCTCCCTTTCGTGGCCCCCCAAACAATACAAACAGCCTATCCGTTCTGCGGAATCCTTCCGTCCTCCGCAGATACTTCCTCAAGGCCCTACGGATATCCAAAACATGGGCCTTATCGGCGGAAGCCGACAACCTCTGATCTCGGAACACCAGCAGAGCTACCTCCTGATTCAAGTGAAACGGCGAAACCACCTTGGGTAAAAACGAAGGAACAGGTCTCAACACCACCTTGGCGTCATGGAAAGACAGAAACGGCTTCTTACAAGACAAAGCCTGCAACTCCGAAATTCGCCTAGCTGAACAAATAGCCACCAGGAACACGACCTTGAGCGTGAGATCCTTCAAGGACGCCCGCGACAGAGGTTCAAACGGTTCCCGACCTAGTGCCTCCAGCACCAAGGGAAGGCTCCATCTCGGTACTATTTGTTCTACATGGAGGCCTAAGCAGACCTACCGCTCTCAAGAATCTCTTAACATCCGGGTGCGACCCAACCGCCATACCTGCTACCTTTCCCCTGTAACAGGATAACGCCGCAACCTTTACCCACAGGGACACCGCCGCCAAACCTTTCTCCACACCATTTTGCAAGAAAGCCAACAGTTGCAGGATAGTTGCTCTCAACGGCTGCAACTGCTGCTTCAAACACCAATGCTCGAAGACGCGCCAAACCCTAATGTACACCAACGAAGTAGACCGCTTCCGCGCTCTCAACGTGTCAATAACTGCCGCCGAATAGCCCTTCTTGGCTAGCCGTGCCCTCTCAATAGCCAGGCCGTAAGCGAGAACCGATCCACGAATGGCATGCGTAGAGGCCCCTGCGTCAACAGGTCCCCCCGCAGAGGCAGCTTCCATGGCTCCGTTACGAGTAGACGACGCAGATCTGCGTACCAGGGTCTCCTGGGCCAATCTGGAGCTATCAGTATCACTTCACCCCGATGACCCTCGATACGCTGCACCACCTTTCCGATCAGCACCCAAGGCGGAAACACGTAAAGCAGTTGCTGCTCCGGCCATGCCTGAATGAGCGCATCCAGGCCCTCGGACATCCTTTCTCGCCTTCTGCTGTAAAAGCGACTGGCTTTTGCCGACTGAAACGTTGCCATTAGGTCCATCACAGGCGTCCCCCATCGCCTCACCAGCATCTCGAACACTTCCTGTTGTAGAACCCATTCCCCTGGGTCCACCTTGACCCTGCTCAGAAAATCGGCTTCCACATTGTCCACCCCGGCTACATGCACCGCCGATATCGCTGGCAGATGCTCTTCGGCCCACTCGAATAACTGCTCCGCTTCGGCCTCCAGATGGACGCTGCTTGTGCCGCCCTGTCGGTTGATGTAGGCCACCGCTGTCGCGTTGTCGGAAAACAATCGAACTGCCTGCCCGCTCAGCCGGTGCTGAAACTCCCGCAGCGCGAGAGTCACCGCTCTCAACTCCAATCTGTTGATCGACCAACACCTTTCTTGCTCGCTCCAGTGGCCTTGCGTGAAGCTTCCCTGAAAATGAGCCCCCCAACCTGACAGACTGGCATCTGTCGTCAGGGGTACCCAAGAAGGCGCCTCCAACAGCATCCCCACCTCCAGGACCTCGGGGCGCCTCCTCCAGACACGGAAGCACCTGTGACAGGGGATCGTTTTGGTGCGACCATCGTCTGAGCAGAGCCCGCTGCAGCGGCCTCATGCGAGCCCTCGCCCACGGTACCACCTCCAAGGTTGCTGCCATTGTCCCCAGCAACTGTAGATAGTGCCATGCCGTAGGCCGCCGTCTGTCCAGGAATCGCCGGACTAAGGCTCGCAGCCCGATCGCCCGCTGACGTGGCAGAAAAATCTGTCCCGCCTCCGTATCAAAACGGGCCCCCAGATATTCTAGATGCTGCGACAGAGTCAACTGGCTCTTTGACACATTGACTACCCAACCGAGACTCTGCAGAAACTCCACTACTCTCTTTGTCACCGCCTCGCTCTCCGCTCGCGACTTCGCTCGGATCAACCAATCGACCAAGTACGGGTGAACTAAGACACCCTCCTTTCGCAACGCTGCAGCCACCACCACCATCACTTTGGTAAAAGTTCGTGGAGCAGTGGCCAGCCCGAAAGGCAAAGCCCGGAACTGAAAATGGCCCACGGGAACCGCAAAACGGAGAAACATCTGATGCTCCTCCCGGATCGGGATGTGCAGGTATGCTTCCGAAAGGTCCAACGCCGTAAGAAACTCGCCCTTTCTTACCGCCACAATCACGGATCTCAACGTTTCCATATGAAAATGGGACACGTGCAGACACCGATTCACTCTTTTTAGATCCAGGATAGGCCGAAAAGTTCCTCCCTTTTTGGGCACTATGAAGTAAATGGAGTACCGACCGCAGCCGTATTGGTCTAAAGGAACCGGCACAATGGCGTTCAAATCCAGAAGCCTCTGAACCGTTTCCCGCACCGTCGCGGCCTTGCCCGGCGCTTTGCAAGGCGACTGCACAAACGAGTCCCGTACCGGCCTTAGCAGCTCCAACGCATACCCTTCGCGAATCACCTCTAACACCCACTGATCCGTTGTTATCTGGACCCAGGCAGTGTAAAAATCCCGTAATCGACCTCCGACGGGCACCACCCCCACCTGGGCCCTCCGCATCTCATTGTGACTTTCGCTGGTTCGTAGAGGAGGAAGAAGAGGCTGCGAACCCCCTTCCTGCTCCCCAAAAGGGACGATACCCCTGTTTCCGCATGGGAAAACGACCTCTTTGAGCCTGACTGAACCTAGGAAAGCGGAACCGACGAAACTCTCTCTGCTGCCCCCGGGCCGCAGGCGTCGACCGCCCCTGCTTTGGCTTATCCTCTGGCAGTCTACCTCCTTTGGACTCACCCAAATCCTTAACTATCTTTTCCAAGTCTTCTCCAAATAGCAAACGTCCTCGGAAAGGAAGCTTACTGAGCCTGGCTTTGGACGACCCATCCGCCGCCCAATTGCGCAGCCAGAGGTATCGGCGGGCCGCTATCACCGACGCCATGCTCTTAGAGAGGCCCCGAATGAGGTCGTAATGTATATCAACCAGATAAGCGGACCCCGACTCCAATCTAGCTGATTCTCCCACGGAATTTTCCCCATGCTCTCCTTGAATGCGTTGTGACCAACGCAGGCATGCTCGCGCCACCCATGCCCCACAGATCGCTGCGTGTATGGAAAGCACATTCACCTCAAACAGTTGCTTTAACAAAGTATCCAACTTTCTGTCCTGAGAATCCTTGAGAGCCGTACTCCCCTCCACGGGGATGGTAGTCCTCTTTGTCACCGCCGAAACGGCAGCATCCACCTTGGGAGCCTTGAACAACTCCCTATCCTGCTCCACCAGTGGATACAGGCGGCCCATAATCCGAGAATCTTTCACACTCGCCTCCGGCATATCCCATTCTTCCTGGATCATCTCCCGAATGACTCTATGAACCGGAAAGGCTCTTTGATTTCTACGAAACACCTGTAGCAAAGGATCCTCCAACGTCTCATCCTCCACAGGCCCGGGCGCTGGCATATTCAGAGCCTTCAGCGTCTCCACTATGAGTGCCGACAACTCCTCCCTCCGGAACAACCGGACCACTCTAGCCTGGTCATCCTTCTCGGCGATCTCGCCTTCCTCCAGCTCACTCTCAATATCCAGATCAGGGTCGCCTCCATCTGAGGGAACCTCCTCCGAGATCACAGACGGTTCCTTCACCTCCACCTCTGGTTTGGACCTCTTTCCTCCACTGCCCCCTGCTCCGGAGCTCAGAGGAATACCCGGGCGCTTGTCCGCCCTCTTATCTCCGCTAGCGCTGGGTGCGGGCTCCTTGCGCAGAGCCCCTAGAGCCTGCTGCAGAAAAACCTCGAATTGCTGAGAAAGAAGCGTCGCATACCCCTCCGGCAAGGCTGCCAGTGAGGGACACGGATCCGGTGCGGAGGAGGTACCCGCTACCGGTTCCGGACTCGGGAAAGTCTCAGCAACTGACTCGCGCTCCGTGGCTGAAGAGTGAGGCAGAGCTCCCCCCTCCATGGGACTCTCCATTGTGCTTGCTTCCTGCACACAGCTCCGGCAAACACCCGCTTCGGATAGTGCGTCCTTTCTAGAGCCGCATACCAGGCACAGGGACTTGCTGGGCATCACACTATTATTATTATTTTTTTTTATAAAGTACCCACAAGCGCAGCCCCCCAAAGTGCCATGGCTCCCCCGAGCCGAAAAAGAGCATTCGAAGCACAAACCGAAGCTTCCCGCTCTAAAAAGCAAACCTGCAAAGGCCCCAAATGCCTGACCGCGTTCCCTCTCTCTGCCGCCATGCGGTCAGGCCCTGCGCGGTTTCGTGCCTAAAATGCTCCTGGCTGAGCACGCGCTGAGACCCGGAGCCCGCTTACCTCTCTTGCCGGCTCCGGCCTGCGCGTTCTGCACTTTGCCGCCTCCGCGCTCCACTGACTAGCTGATGACAGCGTCGGGAGTCCAGCGGAGTAGAAGAGGGACGGAACTGCAACCCTCCGTTAGTCTGCCAGACAGGGTAGGCTCTTTGAAGCGGTTCGCAGGCAAAACCTCTGCATCCGCTATCTGCTGTCACCACAGAGAGACCTCCTGCACTTTCGGAGGCCCAGAAGTCTGTCCGCAGGCTCCCCTGCCGCTACCTAAGCAGGTAAAGGAGGGAGGAGGGGGGGAAAGGAGGGAAGGGAAGGACGAGCAGGCCTAACAGTTTCTTAAATAAACAACCCGCAGAACACCTAAACTCACCAATTTCTCTGTAGAATAAAGTAGCTGAATTGAATCATAAACCCAAATCAAATTTAAAACTAATACTACTTAATTGCTCCTCCAGTGAACCAGGAGCCCTGGTCCACTGTACCTCCAGCTGCTTGGAGACTGAGGCAACTGGAGCAGAGAGGCAGATCCTCACAGGATATACCAGTGACATCAGAAAATGGATGATGTTTATCAGTCTCCAAGCTGCTGGAGGAGGAGCAAAACCCCAGAGGTGGGGACTCGACTTGAGAACCGCTAAGGAAAGACTGAAAATGGTGGGATGGCTAGAGAGAGAGGGGAGTGCTAGTGTAGATCAGACTTGGCACTCAGGGGAAGTTATCCAGGAAGAGTGGTGGGGTCCCTGAACATTCTGGATGTTACTAAAGAATCCACATAACCAAAAAGGTTGGGGAGCTTCTGACATATTCAATAAACCTATATCCTAGTATAGCAGAAGAAAAAAATACACAAGTATCGACTTGCATATTAATTAATTTTATTAATTTGGTATAACACTTTAAACTGTGCATCAAGGTAGCTTACAAAAATGAAAAAAAATTTGAAAGGATCTATAAACATGAAAACAATATAATACCAGTTACAATTCCTGATATAGAAGAGCAGAGATCAGATTACTCAAGACATTTCACATGGACAAGAAATATCACACAATTCAGGAAACTAATAAAAGCTATTTTTTAAATGCTAATCTAAACAACCAGGATTTCACCTTCGCCAAGAAGGCTGAATATGACAGTTCTGTACGTAATGTATTACCATTACATAGCGTAAACATAGTAGTGTACTGACCACTCTAAATCCATCGATCTCAGTGCTCAAGACGGCTGATACAGGATAATATGCCTAAGTAAACAAACGGGTTGGTTTGTTAATAGGACCTTAAAAAACAATTATTATCTTAAACCAAATCCTAAATTGATTTGGCAGCCAATAATGTTCTCACAAAGGGGTAACATGACTATCTTCATGCACCACAGGCCAGTTTTATCACCGTATTTTTGCTAACTGCAGACATTTTACCAAATATGATATAATCTCTACTAACAGTGCATTTGCGTAATCCAAATGTGAGACAACAGGGGCATATACTATAGTGATCAGATCCTTCTGCTCTAGATATAGGTGTAAAGCCTGAATCTTGTGCAAATAAACTCCCCCCCCAGGTCTTTACCACTAATGGGGCGTAGTTGAAAACATAATTCAGTGTCAAATGTCATGCCTAAGATCTTAATGGCATTCTTCAAAGAAATGGGAGTACAATCTAAGAAAAAAGCTGGAGGGAGTGGAGGTTCTTACCTGGAGCCTGATGGAGAGTTGCAGCCAATGGTGTGTGGAACCCCAGGTGTTACATCTGGAGTGTGGTGAGCTGCTCGGGGGTTTGGCTCCACTCACCATGCCAGGTCATCAGCACGACTCATCTACAAAATGCTGGGGCTCTTTGGTGTGGCCACAGGCACTGAACGAAGGGGCACAAAATAAAGGGGTATGTCCCCTTTGTTGCCAACTCTGTGCCATTAGAGGATCGGTGGTAAAATGCCCCCTAAGAAGAAAAACAAGGGACAAGGACAAGCCATAGGAAGTGTAACAACTGTGAGTACTGTCATTGGTCCTGTGGACAGGCATGTGACGTCCTTCCCAGCTATGACTCTGACCAGTACCCCAACAGTGTCATCCTCCTCAGAGTTTGGGGCTACTTTAAGTCTCATTGTGCGAACTCCCCCACTCCAACCGGTAACTTCCCCTGCATTGCTGTATGAGGGAGGGCAGTCCCTGGAGATGGGTGTTTCTGCATTGGATCCCTCAGTGGACTCTTCCTAATAAACTCTTCTGTTCCAATGCCAAAATGTTTGCAATTTGCTATATCTGTTGTAGCCCCTCAGCTGTCGCTGAGGTTGACATCTGAATCTATTACACTTTTGGATGGTTGGAAGGTGATTGCGCAAACAAATGTATATTTAAAATGTTATCGAGCAGACTACCTCATTTTCTAAGGAGGTAGTAGCTAAGCTCGAACAGCAAGATTCTGTTTTAGCGCAATTGGGTTCAGGGGGTCATTAAGGTGGAGCACCAGCTCTCCAATCTCCAAGCTGCGGGCGCAGCAGGTATATGTGATAGTCATCCTCCACAGTCAGCTTGAGAGGATGGAGAACTCTGCACATAGTAAGAACTTGCGTTTCTTGAATTTTCCCAAATCTCATTATCTCTCTCCATTGATACTGCTGAGAAAATATTTTAAGGAAATTTTGAAATTGGATGAAGCAGATGGGTTACAGGTTACAAGTGTGTATTATTTACCTGGGTGGTCGCAGACTTTGGATGCTGTTGAGTCTCCCCAGGATTCCCGTGATTTGCCCAAGTTTTTGGAGCAATCGGTGGATGTGATTTCTGGTAGAGCCACATTGGTTGCTTCATTTGTAGTCGATATAGATAAATCCCTGGTTATGAAACTGTACTTAAAAAATAAATTAAGTCCCTTTTGTGGACAAAGGGTCTTAGTTTTTCAGATGCGGCCAGGGTTACTCAATTAAGACATAAAGGTTTCCTTCAACTTAAACCTAGGGTGCTAGCATTGGGAGACACATACTTTTTGCATTTTCCATGCAAATGTTTGGTTGGGCTGCAGGGTATCTGATATGTTTATATAGACCCTCTGCAGTTCAAGGAATTTGTTAGGGCTAGGGAGGGTTTAGTCCCCAGTAGTGTTTGATGGGCAGTTTGATTATGTGTTATTGTATTTCTAAAATTGTTTATGTGGGTGTGGGAATGTGCATGTTAAGTTTGATTTTTGGGCTCTTGGGTATTTGTATACCTTCTCTTCCCTAGATGTGCTCTAATGGTGATTATGATGTGCATAATTTGTTTCCTTTGGACAGAGTTTTGTTTTGTACGTCAGCTATTGCTTGTTGCTTTTTTCTTTTTCTGTTGTATATATAATGGAAATTCTCAATTTAAAAAAAAGGAGCTGGGAGGGGGACTACATCTCTGAGTTATCCATAACGCTTCACATTTCTGGGGATTAATTTTATGTATTTATTTTTATTGAAACCATTTGATGGAGTATTACCTTGTACGGACTGCTTTCAGCATTGCAAGTTCTTTTGGAAATGCCTTCTCTTCATGTAGTGCGAGCCATTTCCATGAGGTGTAGGGTTTTTTCTAGATGCAGCTTCTGTTTTATGAAATGATTTTCTTGTTTCTTTGCAATCCATCAAGGATTATTTAGTTTCATAAACGGGTGAAAACTTACCTTTTCCAGATGGTCTATACTTGATCTTGTTTTATTGTATTGAGTTGTCCTGAAGAATATGTATGTTTTATTGTACCCGCTTAGAAATGTTCATAAGTGGCAAATGGTTTCCATAAAAATAAATACATAAAATTAATTTGCACAGCTGCAACGAATGCAACAATTTAAAACCATAACACCACATTTAAATTCAACCCGGTAATGCACAAGCAATTAGTGAAGCTCCTTCATTAACGGCTGAATGTGGTCAATGCCCTGCGACTGAACTTGGCAACAATCAACAGCTATGTGGATAACAGGCACTTCTGCTGCCCCTTTCCTAGCCCGTTAACGGCTAACACTCCTTTCTCCCTTGTTCCCTCACTCAAGTACTTGATGGTGAGTTGTCCTTCTCAACCCACATCAGTAAGTTGACTCAATCTGCCTTTCCAGTTCTTTGATGGTCCCACGCGATACACTCCTTTCTTGATCCCAATGTGCAAATTTCTGTTATCTTGAGCAATGTAATCTCTAGACATGACTATTGTAACATTGTATTCACAGGACTGCCCTCTTATCAATTAAAAAGACTCCAAACCTTTCAGAATTAATTTATTTATTTGTGTGATTTTCATACTGCCATTTTGGGTAATCATAGCTGTTTACATACGAAAAACTGGGATACATTGAACATTTTAACAATATAACAAGTGCAGGCATACAAACAATCAGAAATAGTTACATGATTCTTACAGATTTAACTTATTTACAATTCTGGTGAATAAAGAAGTCTTGGGAATAGTTTTTAGGAATTGTTCCTAAGTTTCTGTTGTATAGATCAGGCATGTCCAACTTCGAACAGGTCGTGATCTACTTTTTCCAGCCAAAAGTGCCGGTGATCTACCACCATGAAAATTAAGTTTCAAATTAAATTTTAACCCAATTTGGAGGATTTCCCCCCCCCCCCCCCATTTTTAATGAACCTTCTGTCATTTACTTGGATGTGATCAGCTATTAAGCAAAAACAAAACAGAGAGACGAAGATCCAGTAAGAACTGCGAGGGGAAATGGAAAGTACATTTTTTCTTAAAGTTGTATTTATTGAGTAAATAACTTTAACTTTTAATGAGTAATCTGTGTTAAATTTAGGTCGAGTATTGATCCAGGCTGATCTTGCACAATCTTTAATATTTTGCTCTTGCTCATTAGTGAGACGTCTGAGCCTGCATTTCATCCACCATCTTTTTGAAGGTAGGTGACTATTGCGTGAGGGCCAGTCTCAGGGAATCCTGGAGATGTTCATCTGTCATGTTGGAACGTTGTGTACTCTTTGTCATTTTCAGATGGGAAAATGCAGATTCACACAAATAAGTTGAACCGAAACAGGAGTGTACAGCTTCACTGCATCTTCTCAAATTGGGAAATTTGTCTCTAGGCACTAACTTCCAAAACAATTCTTGCTCAGCACGGGTCTTGAGAAAAATGTCATTTTTAAGGGTTAATATTTCATTTTCAAGAGATAGCTTGTTTAATGAGTAATTTTTACTGATAGCAGTTGCAGTTTCTTTAATGTCCACATCTACTTTGAATGGGTATGACAAGTACTCCACAACTGTTCCAATTTTTTGGAAGTCACAGTCTCACAGAATCTATTTTCGAATTCCTGGATAACAGAATAGATTTGTCACATACTTCTCGTTCTGAAAAACAAAATTTGGATATTTTCCCAGATGGTCCTGCGTATTAGGAAAATGATCAAAAGTGTTGTTTGCAAGGTCAGTCATCATTAGCTCAAATTTGCTCTTGTAGGATGAAACTCTACTCATCATCTTGCCAATGCATTTGTTTTTACCTTGTAGTTCAAGGTTCATATCACTTAGTTCGCCTGTAAAGTCAGCGAGAAATGCCAGATCACATAACCACTCCTCATCTTCCAACTCTGCTTGGTCATCTCCCCTCTCCTTCAAAAAAATTCTTATTTCATTCAGCAAATCACGTAATCTTTGCAGAAATTTGTGCTTACTTAGCCACCTTATATCTGTGTGCAAAATGATTTCCGCTGCCCCTTTATCAAGAGTAAGATTGAAAAGCCGTCTTTGAAGTGATCTTCCACAAACTGAATTTACAATTTTGAAAGTGATGTCCATGACAGTTTTTGTACTGAGTCTCTTGCTTGCCAAAACTTGCTGGTGAATGATGCAGTGGTAAGAAAGGAAATCTGGGAAGTCGTCATGCTGTCTACAGAGAGCTATGAAACCGTTAACCTCACCTGTCATTGCTCTTGCTCCATCAGTAGTGACGGAAACAAGTCTATGCAATGGAAGATTACACTTTGTAACAAAGAATGGAAAGAACTGAATATTTCCTGACCGGTAGTTCTCCCTTTTAAAGAAATCATTCCAAGTAGTTCTTTAACACTGAAGTCTTCAAAAACCATCCGGATAAAGACTAGTAACTGGGCTATATCTCTTATGTCTGTAGATTCATCCAGTTGGAGTGAGAAAGCAACACAATTTGAAACATCCTCCAACAATTGTTCAGTTGTGTCTCCACACATCTTTTCTATTCGCCGCACGACGGTGTTTCTTGACAATTGTACATTTGGAATAGCAGCTATGATCTCTTTCTTATTTTTAAATCCTTCAAAAAGATTGTCAGCTACTTCAAGAAAACAATCTTTTACGAATTCCCCTTCAGTGAAAGGTTTGCATTTCTTTGCGATCAGGCTGCTGACCTTGAAGGATGCTATGGTTGCATTGACCGAATGTGACCTTGGCTTCGCCATCAACTGTTGCTGAGTAGCCAATTTCGATTTAAGTTCTTTGAGCTTCAGTTTATGAATTTCACTTTTGGGTGGAAAATCAGCAACAAACTTATTGCTATGCAGAGCCTTATAATGACGTTTCAGATTACCCTTTTTGGGCAAGGATACTGAGGCGTTACAAATTAGACAATAACACTTGTCTTTCACCATGATGAAGACGTAGTCCATTTCCCATTCATCATGAAAGTGGTAGGTTTTTCTCTTCTTTGGAACACTCATCTTCGTTATACTGGGGTGGCTGGATGTAAGAAGGCCAAATCTGCTAAGTTAGTATAAACACTGGCTGAATCTGGTCCAAAACTGTCACTGTCCCAAAGTATTAAAGATCAACAGGAATTGAAGACCTCTGGATGATGCGCAATACAAGGACTGGAGATGCCAAAACCACACATGCAGTTCTAAAAGTAAAAATAAGAATTTATCATACTGGCACCAAATATCAAATACCACCAAACAATCATCAAAAAAACCCTCAAACACCTGTCCAGCAAACCAGATAAAATCAAATACCGCCAAACAAGTTCAAATACCACCACACACGATTTAATAAATTCTGCACACAGTGTAGAATCAATGCAAAGGCAAGCAAAGGTCACAGTGGTTTGAACCAATTCGAAGGCAAGGCAGAGGCAAGTTAGAACAAAATTGGAAAAGCCCGCCAAAATCACCAAATTCTTGACACTTTGTTGTGTCTGCCCAAAAATGTTTAATGAAAGCAAACCAAAAAGCGATCAAACACCAGCACATGACACAACTAATACGGTAAGTATATTCAGATAAAGCCCGAGCGAATGGCTATCGCCCGGTATATAACACACTTCTAAGGAGTGTTGGGGCGGGGGCAGGAATGGGTGATTCTGAGAGGCAGGAGACCAGGTATGATGCCGGGCTTGTGGCGTCTTGTCACGGGGCGCGGGCCCCCTGGGGTACCCACAAACTATTGGCACGAAAAGAACAAGCGCTCCCAATACACCCGCAGGCAAGATTCCTGCAGGCAGGGAAAAAAAGACAGGGAAAGGATCAACAGCGGCGGCAAGCCCTTGGCAGACGACCTGCCGGCATGAGCTCTCTCCTAGCGATGGGGCGAGCTGCTGGACAGATGGAGCCAAGTGGGGCTGGCGATCTACCTCTGCGATCTACAGGTAGATCGCGATCTACCTGTTGGACATGCCTGGTATATATAATGAAAATTCTCAATTAAAAAAAAAAAAAAGGAGCTGGGAAGGGGACTACATCTCTGAGTTATCCATAATGCTTCACATTTCTGGGGATTCATTTTATGAATTTATTTTTATTGAAACCATTTGATGGAATATTGCCCTGCAGGGACTTTGAACATAAGAACATAAGATATGGCATACTGGGTCAGACCAAGGTCCATCAAGCCCAGTATCCAGCTTCCAACAGTAGCCAATCTAGGTCATATGTACCTAGCAGTTTCCCCAAAAGACACAGGTTCCACAATGCTTGTACTGGGTCAAACATTGATATCCTGGGTCCCTTCTTAATAATGGTTTATGGACCTTTCCTCCAGGAACTTGTCAAAACCTTTTTTAAACCCAGCTACACTAACAGCCTTTACTACATCTTCCGGTAACAAATTCCCGAGTTTGATTACACGTTGAGTGAAAAAATATTTTCTTTTATTAGTCTTAAATAGTTTACCCTGTAGCTTCATTGCATGTCCCCTAGTCTTTCTATATTCTGATAACGTAAACAATCGATCTACGTTTACTCGTTCCACTCCGTTCATTAATTTATAGACTTCTATTATATCTCCCCTCAGCCGTCTCTTTTCCAGGTTAAAGAGCCCTAACCTTTTTAGCCTTTCTTCATAGGAGTATCCTTCCATCCCCTTTACCATTTTGGTGGCTTTTCTCTGAACCTTTTCTAATAACGCTATATCCTTTTTAAGATACAGCGACCAGAATTGCACACAATATTCAAGGTGCGGTCTCACCATGGAACGATATAGAGGCATTATAATATCTTTTGTTTTATTTTCCATTCCTTTCCTTATGATAGCTAGCATTCTATTTGCTCCCTTGGCTGCCGCTGTACACTAGGCCGAGGGTTTTAAGATGTTATCCACAATGACGCCTACATCTTTTTCCTGGGTTGTGGTTCCTAATGTGGAACCTTGCATCGTGTAACCATAGTTTGGGTTGTTCTTCCCTAGGTGCATAACTTTGCACTTGTCCACATAAAATTTCATCTGACATTTTGATGCCCAGTCTTCCAATTTCAGCACTGCAAGTTCCTAAAGAGTGTGGGGCAGTTGCTTTGTAAAGAGAGGCTAGGATAGTTGTGGATAGGAATGTTTCAAGTATGCTGCGCCGTGAAGTATGTGCTGTGTTGGGTTGACATTTGGAGTTGGTCCATTTTGCCCAAAATGTTTGATGAATAGGAAGGTTTTGAGTTAAATGCGGAACGTGTATAGGTCTGTAATGTTTCTAAGTCTTTTTGGCAGAGAGTTTCAGAGCATTGGGGATAAGTACTCGAATAAGTTGCTTACTCACCCAGGCTAGGAAGTACAACCATGTAACCCCACTGCTATTCCACCACCACTGGCTTCCCATCTCTCACTGTATCCAGTATAAGATACTTTTTCTTACCAATAAAAGCACTTCACAATGCAGCCACAGATTACCTGTCGGCCCTCACTGTCTGCGGTAACTTCATGATAACCGCCTTGTCATTCTTCCACCATCCAGAACCAAATTCAACTCCACCAGGAAGTTTGCCTTCTTTTTTCATCACCCCTTCTTTGTGGAATAGTCTTCCTCAACCAATCTGTCTTGAACCTAACCTCAAAGGTTTCAAGACCTGCTTTAAAAACATACTTATTCCAGCAAGCTTTTGGACTTATGGCAACCTAATAGGAAGTTTAGTGGTGTTGACTCCCTGGTTTCCCTCCCTCATTGTTCCCTGCTCCCATCCTCCAACTTTTCCTAATATGTTCCATATATTGACTCTGAAGTTCTTTTCAGCTCCTCCCTTTGAATTTTGTTTTTAATTGTAAACCATTCTGCATGTACCTGTACAAGAGGGTGGTGTATCAAATCCAATAAACAATAAACCTTTATGCACCATTAATTACCCGAGCAGCAAAAGTCTGCACAAGTTGGAGGGGATGAAGTACACTACAAGTGGTGCACAACCCAGAGGCGAGAGACTGAACTGGAGGGACGATAAGGAAACCTAAATAGAGCAAATTACAATAATCTAAGCTCTGTAAAACAAAGGCTTGCACAACTTTCCTAAAACAATCCAAGTCCAAATAATATTTCAAAGGATGCACCATACGTAACTTAAAATAAACTGTCCTCGCCACAGCTGTTATCTAAGGCCAAAAAGAAAAAAAGAATGGTCAAGTAAAAAACCCAAATACCATACAACCCACTGAATTGGTACATCTAGAGATTCCCTAACTGCACAGATTTAGGTGGGACATAAACATTATTTTGATGAAGCACTATAGCCTCCATTTTCCTTACATTAATCATCCATCCATAATATATGACAACCAATGGGAAATAGAATCAAAAGACTGAACAAGTTTTGATGATGCAAAACCTTAAGATAATTGAAATTCCTAAAAAATAAGAATGTAATCAGAATAAAAACTTGAAACTCCAACTGAAGAGAACGCAAAACCCAGCAAAAAAGTACCAAATACAAATTTTAAAAACTGTTGCCAAAAGAGCCAAACCCTGAGGCAAACCTCAAACTACAGGATAAGAAGCAGACACTGTACCACCTGAAAAATCTTGCTGCTCCCTACCATGCAGGTATGAATCAAACAAGCCCAAAACAGACCCAGACAAACCTAGGCCAGCCAACAGATGCAACAAAGTCTCAGGAACTACCAAATCAAATGCAGAATGCACATCAATAAACAATAAGAAGACGACAATGTTGCAGCACACACTCAATCCAGGAGACCAACAATGTCTCAGGGCTATAGCCACTACAAAAACAATGCTACCCCTCATCTAAAATGCCCAAATTCTCAATATAATCATCAAGCTGTACCCGCACTAGTTGCTCAACCAGCTTAAATAAAAAAGGCAAAGAAGAAATAGGATGAAAATTACTCACCTCAGACAAATTGCCACGTCTATCCTTTACCAAAGAGCACATAACTGCCCTTTTCAAAATCACGGGTAAAACTCCAGCAGATGAAGAAGCATTAATGAAAGCACACAAAAACATTTATACCAGATCGCCTAAACAACGAACCTGGGCAGAAGAAAATATCAAAAGGGCAAAAGGAATTACATGTTTTACCCATCAAATGCTCAACATCAGCTACTGTCACTAATAAAAAAGTATCCGAAGCAGTAAAACCACCACCCAAAGCAGAAGAAAAATTGATAACATCAGCAACAATAGCAGAGCATCCTACCGAAAGGGAATCCACTTTATGATTCAAATGTAAGCCAAAAGCCTCAGCATCCAGCTCAGTTTAAGACTAGCTGGAGAGTCAGCAATAGCATCCAGGGTCAGATTCTTGAGATCTGGCTGGTAAGGGTAGAGATAATACACTAGCTAAATATCATCTGCATATAGACATTGATTCTCATGGTTCTGGATCAGAGTTAAAGGGATTTAAAAAATGTTAAATAATGTAGTTCCAATATAGAACCCTGTGGGATGTCATAATACAGGGCTGGATATCCCAAATTAATATGGAGAAAATTTTCCATACCTGTTACTTTTCTTTCCGTGAATCCTTCTAGATCAGTCCAGACCAGTAGGTTATTCTTTCCAGACAGAAGGTGGTGGCAGATCAGAGCAGGACAAAGACAAACTCAGAACAAGTGTTAATCAACAATATCTTTATTCAAAACGTTTTACCATACCTGATTCTGCATCAGACAGTGATACTGAAAATGCAGAAAAGGCAGCAGGACTTCCCAGCCTGAAAGGGTAGTCTTCCCAGGATGTCTCTTAGACTGGTATACAGGAATCAAGGAATGAAAATAAACAGATATGAGAAAGTTCTCCTTTATCCTGCTAGACTAGTCCAAATGAGTGGGATGTACGCAAGAGATAAGGATCCAGGGTAGGAGAAGACAATGTTCCAGACAAAACTGCTCTGCCATCTGCTCCAGCTCCCATTTGCAAACTGTAGTGCTTCACAAAAGGTACTCAGGGAAAACCAGGTAACTGCCCTAACAAGTGTCTTCTGGAGACATCAAAGCAGACTCAGCCCAAGGAGGGGCTTCAGGGATGAGCTCTGATCCTTCCCGGCTTCCGTTTCACCACACAGGATGTAGGCTAATTAATAGCCTCCTTAAACCAGCAGGCAATCAAGGATTTGGCCACCACCTGTGCTCCTCAGAGCACTGGATAGGGCAAAGAGATGGACCAAATAAAAGAAGGAATTAGTAACTTCCAGATACTTCACCAATGCTCTCTTCAAATCCAAACACAGCGAGGGGTGTGCCCAAAGGTGGTCCTACAAGAAGGAGATTACCATCTGATTAAGATGATAGTAAGACATTAGATTGAACAATGACAGGCCTCACCCTCTGAACAATGGAGGTCAAACACATGTGGGCACAGGCTCCACTCGCCAGGATCTACAGCCTCTGATGTATGAAGATGGCCTACACAATGTAAACTCCTACTATATGGGCTAGATGAGTTCTGCCATCTCAAAGGCTACTGCAGCGCTACAAATGCTGCGCTGCTTGTTGATGTAAGCCACTACCATGGCATTGTCCGAGAACATTGACTGCCTTGCCCTCCAGGAGGGTCTGAAACCTCTCCAGAACCATATGAATCACTCTGGCCACTAACTTGCTCACTGACCAGGAGGCTTCCTGATGAGACCAACGTTCCTGCATAAAATTGCCTAGATAACATGCTCCACAGCTGAGACAGCTGGATTCCACAGTGTTTATCATCCAATCCTGCATCTCTCCAGAGGAAACCATCCATCAAGGAATGAGACTGTAGCCATCAGGTCAATTCCCTCTTGATCTGGGAAAGAGGCAGGCACTGTTGGAACAACTGGGTGCAGGGAAATCAGTGAATTAGAAGGTGCCCCAACAGATGGGGGTGCATGTGCACCTGGGCCCAAGGTACCATTACCAGTATTGATGTCATGGAACTCAGGAGCTACAGATGTTCCAAGCCCTGGAAGCCGCCTGATGCAGTTTGTCCAACCATTCCAGAGTGAGGAGCACCATGCCCAAGCAGTGTCGAGGTGGATCCCCAGATACTTTAAATCCTGGGAGGGAACCAGGTTGTTCTTGGGAGTTGAACACCCAACCCAGTCTCTCCAACCACCAGATCACCTGGTCCATGTCTGCCCTGGATTTCTCCATGGAGACAAAAGGAATCAGACACTTGTTCAGATATAGGTGAACCTGAATTTCCTGCTTATGTAGGCATGCCACCACTACCACTACTATGATGCTTGAGAAGGTGTAAGGTGCTGTGGTCAGCCCAAAATGCAAGGCACAAAACTGAAAAATGGTGGCCCAGGATGCAGAAGAACCACTGATGCTGCTCCTGGATAGGGATATAGAAGCAGGCCTCAGAGAGGTCAGAGGAGGTTTGAAATTCTCTTTGATAGGCTGACACAATAACCAAATTAGAAGGTCTCCACGCAGAAGTTTGGTTCTCATAGCTTGACACTGACTGTCTTCAGATCCAGAATGGGTGATAAAACCCTCCCTTTTTGGTTACCATGAAACAAAAAGGAATACCACCTGACCTTGGTCTATGGTGGGCATGGGTACAATAGCCATCAACTACAGGAGGTGCTGAAGAACTTCCTTGAACGCCAAAATATTCTCTTGTATGATATTAGGCATGGGCTAGCCTTAAAGTGGTGACCCATGCTCTCTTGGTCAGGAAGCCATAAGGCAACACTTCAAGGATGTCTTGAAAATGTTCCGCAAACTCCAGTATTTGCCTCTTTTTAAGAGGCTCGAGGACTCAAAGTAACACGGGCCCATTATGGAGTGAAACAACTAGAAATGGCCTCTTGACTGACTGTTCCTTGAGAGGGACCAGCCAAATCTCATTGAAGAGGATTACTGGTTTGCAAGAGGGCTTGTTAAGTCTTGGGAACACTAGAACCCCCACAAGAGTTGACCCTTCTTGGGTTGAAACCCCTATAAGGAAAAGGCCATGGAACTCTTTCTGACCCTAAACCTTCTCCACGCTCTCTCTTGGACACTACGTGAGGCACCCTTGGGACCTCTTGGCCTTCCAGGAGCCTCTGTGGGCGAGCTGTACCCAGGCCTTACACCAGCTTCTTCAGGATCTCCCCAAAGAGCAACCAGCTCTTGAAAGGGGGCTTGTTCAACTGCAGCTTAGACGTAGTCTCAGCAGACAAATCCTGAACCACCTCTGGGCTACCACGGTCACAGTCATGGATTTAGAGGTGATCCTGATTAAGCTGTACAGGGAATTGGCCATAGTCAATGTTCCATACTCCAGACACACCATTCTCCAGGCGGTCCAGCAACTAATGGATCAAGCATGAAAGTACTTGGGCCATCATGCTCACAAAAATTGCTGCCCGAGTGCTCGAGGCCAAAGCCATGAAGTGTACTGGGGCCAGTTGGCAATAGTGATCATAGCATGAATGCATTTGATTTAATAAATGAAGGCAGGACTGCAAGGAAATCCATAGTACTATCTTTTAACTTTCAATGAAGAAAATAGTTAAGAAAAAACTAAAAGGAGTAGATGCAAAGATTAAAGATTTGCATCAAGCATGGGCGCTGTTTAACAATATTATGTTGGAAGCCCAGATCAGATTTATTCCATGCTTTCAGAAAAGTAAAAGGATGGCCAAAAAAACTGCTAGCATGGTTAAAGGCAAGGTCAGAGAAGCTGTTGTAGCCAAAAAAGCATCTTTCAGGAAATGGAAAAAGGAGCCAAATGACGAAAATGGGAAACAACATAAGCACTGGCAAGTTAGATGTAAGACACTGGTAAGGCAGGCAAAGAGAAAATTTGAAAAAAAGCTTGCTGTGGAAGCAAAAACGCATAATAAAACCTTTTTCAAACACATTCATAGCAAAAAACCTGAGAGAGTCAATTGGACTACTGGATGATAAGAGGGGTAAAAGGGGTGCTAAGGGAGGATAAGGCCATAGTGGAGAGATTGAATTAACTCTTTCATTCAGTCTTTACTGAAGATGTAAGGAAGTTACTCATACCCAAAATGGTATTTAAAAGTGATGTATCAGAAGAATTGAAAGAAATACTGATAAACGTATTACAACTATTTGATAAACTGAAGAGTAGCAAATCATCTGGACCGGATGGTATACATCTGAGGGTGTCAAAAGAACTGAAATATGAGATTGCAGACCTACTACTAGTAATCTGTGAGCTCTCTTTAAAATCATCTATCATACCTGAAGACTGAAGAATGGCCAATGCAATGCCAATTTTTAAAAAGGGTTCCAGGGGAAACTACAGACCAGTGAGCCAGATGTCAGTACTGGGCAGAAACTATTAGAAAGAATAAAATTACAGAACGTGTAGATAGTGTGGCCGCGCCCCGTCCGCCTAGGCGGTTGCCTAGTGGGGAGCGCTGGACATCACTCTTCTTTTGTGTAGTTGTGGGTTTGCTTTGTCAGCAATTCGAGTGGAAGAGGATCACAGGACAATTTGTTAACTTAAATTGCTTTTTATTTCTTTCTTTCTGGAACCAAATTTTGGCAAATGACCTTGCTGAGGCAAATGACCTTGATAAGGCAAACAATATTGCAAACTGAAAATACAGGATATTTTCTCCTTTAAACTTCTCAGCAATATTTCTTCAAGTAGTTACTTCACTCTTGATACTTTTTAGCTTCTTCCATTTACAAAGCAGTGTAACACTTTTTAAATGCACAGTTCTCCAAAAACTTCTGTAAGACAGTTTTTGACCTTTAACTCTCAGCTGCTGCAGATTAGGATATCTCTCCTGTGCTGCCTCCTGGTTTAAAACCGCTAGCCCTGTTAACCTGGCTTCTTCAGAGATACAATTGGCTGCTTTTAAACAATGAGGTTCTTGTGACTTCTTGTCTGCTTTTCACCTTGGCACACAATAACACCAGCACAGATTTATTTATTTATTTATTTATTACAGTTTCTTATATACCGCGCTATTTAGAATCAGCGCGGTTTACATCATAACAAAACGACCATTACGACAAACTGTCAGGTTTTACATTGAACAGGAGTACAAACTTGGATAACTGGGTTAACTATATACATAATCTATCTACACTGCAGTGTGCGGGCATTTCTTAACCTGTTACCCTCAGCTTCTTATAAAAGCATTAAACACGGCTTATACAAATCCCACACTCCATGGATTCTGCAGAGGATATTGGAGAGTCTGAGTACAGCTCTATTTCCATTTCTTCTGGGGTGCTATAACACTCAGGGCTTGGGGCACGTTCTGGAACGCTATGCTTTACTTCTTTTAAAAGCTTAAGAAGCTTCCCCCATTTTACCGGGTCAAAAGCTCTTGCCCTTCTTCCTCTTAGCCGCTCCTGTTCAGGACACACACAAGTTGCTTTACTGGCAGAAACCCTCTTTTCAACTGGTTTTCTGTACTGCCTAATCACAGACTCAGGACTTGAGCTGTTACTTTCAGAATCAGTCATATACTCCTGACGTCTTCCCCAGCTCCACTCATGCCCACAACCTTTGCACTTGCCTTGGGAGTTATGGCTGGTCCCCTTTGAACCTCCAGGCCCTACAGCTTTATACTGCTGTTTCTTCCCTTGGTTCCTCTGGACTCTTGGCCTCTCCTCCTGGCTTTTAGCATGCAGTTTTCCTTGAGCACGTCCTCTCTCTGCTTTTGCTTCAGCTGCTATATCTGTATCCTCTCCCTCTGTGTCCTCTCTTCCTCACTTCCTGAGTGACGCAGCTTAAATATCCTGCAGCTTGTTTCCTTCTCTGGCCCCACCCCCTCTCTGCCTGCACGAGCTCTAGAGGCTGGGTGTGGCTTCAAGCTATCCCTATTAGTGTGTGTTCTAGCTTCTTTCTCTGCCTGGGAGCTATGCTGTAGTGAGCCCTTCCCCCGCTCATGAGAAAAAAACTCTTTTTTTCCAGTTTTAAAAGGCTCAGCTACCTGCGCATCACCACATATCCCCCCCCTTAAGCTATTACCGGCTGGCGCCACAACCCGCGCACAGCTGGTAATCCCAACTAAAGCTGGTGGGTCATTGTTCTGCTCTGTAGCTACGTCCACAGCCCGCTCCTGCCATGGGCGTAGTACATTGATATGGTACACTTGCTGCTTCCCTTTCCCCGTTTCCAAAGTATATGTCACAGGACCCACCCGTTTTAAAACCTTGTAGGGTCCTTTCCAGGCATTTTCAAATTTGGAACTGGCAGCAGCAACCATTACCAGTACCTTATCTCCTACTTTCAGGACACGTGGTCGTGCTCTTCGGTCGTGATAAGCCTTTTGACGGGCCTGACTCGCTTTTAAATTCCCCTCCACCGCTTCTGCCATACGCTGCAAGCGGCCTTTCAAGTCAGTTAGAAATTTGGGTACCTCCTGCTCACCCTCCGTGGGTGCTATCCACTGTTCCCTCAGTATATCAAGTACCCCTCTCGGAGTACGCCCATACATGAGTTCGTATGGGGAAGCGCCTGTGGAGGCCTGCTTCCTCTCCCTACAGGCATATAGCACAAATGGGAGCATTGTATCCCATTCTGCTAGGTTACCCTCAAGGGCTCTCCTTAACATACTCTTCAACGTCTGGTTAAACCTTTCTACCAGGCCATTGGTCTGTGGGTGATACGCCGCGGTGCGAATATGCTGGATACCAAAGGCATCCCACAACTGAGCGAGGTATCGGGACATGAAATTACTCCCTCTATCCGTTAAAACCTCCCGAGGGAATCCAATTTCACAAAAGATTTTTACCAATTCCAGAGCTATGAGGCGGGCGGAGGTATTCCTCAAGGGAACTGCCCAAGGGAATCTAGTCGCATGGTCGACTATGACCAGTATATATTGGTAGCCTCTGGGCGTTTTTAACAACGGCCCCACTATATCCACCGCCAATCTGTGTACCGGTCTGGCTATAACTGGCATCGGGATCAAAGGTGCCTCCGGCGGATGATTCGCCGTGACCCTCTGACAAGCCGGGCAAGACGCGCAAAACCTTGACGTCTCCCTAAAAACCCTGGGCCAATAAAACCTAGCCAACACTTGCTCTAAGGTACCCTGTACCCCTTTATGCCCCCCCACCAGGTGATCGTGAGCTAATCTTAAAACTATATTCCTAAATGAATGAGGTACCACTAACTGTCTCCTAGTGTCACCTGACCGTGTATCTATACTTTCCCTATATAACACATTGTCTTCCAAGAGAAATCTTGGTAGGGTCTCAGATCCTTCTCTGGCATTTTCAAATGCTCGGCTTAAGGCAGGATCTGCCCTCTGTTCCCCGGGAAAGGAGGGAAATTTCTCTTTTAACTCGGCAGGAATCCAGGGCAATTCCTGTCCGGCTATCAAATCAGCCCTGTTCTTCGCCCTGGTCTTCCTCTCCCGCCTCCTTTCAGGTTTTCCTTTCCTAGGAATGTTTTTGGCAGGAGTGATTAAGTCCCCCTGGAAGGATGTCCCTGGCACCGGGTCTTCCTGAGGGCCATTTCCTTTTTCTATGGGCTTATAACCTGTACGGGTAGTAATCATACCTTTTTTACTATCCTTTAGCCTGGGGTCAGCCACCTTTCCTAACTGGGGCAAGGCTTTCTCCCTGACTGCGGTATTTTCAGTAGCCCTATTTTCTCCTAGCCTGGGGTCAGCAACCTTTCCTATCTGGGGTAAGGTTTTCTCCCTGGCTAAATTACCTGCTTGCGGAAAGGTAGCTGGTTGGTTGGCTTCACCCTGCAACTCTTCCGCTAAACCCTTCCTGAACTGTGGCCAGTCACGGCCCAGAACTACCTCGTGTGGAAGCTTGGGTACTATGGCCACCTCCATCTGTTTTCTCAGGCCTACTCCCTCTATTATCACAGACTGAACGGGGTAGGTAGAAGCGGCGCCATGGACACAGCGTATCCTAATATGATTCCCAGAGGTCCGTGGCGAGGGTTTGTCTTTCGCCTCTATTTGATGCCAGAGCCTCTGGGAAATCATAGATTGGTCTGCGCCTGAGTCCAATAATGCCTCCGTTGGTATTCCCTCTACCTCCACCCTCAACAGGAACCCTTCTCCTGCCTCTCTGTGCTGGGTTGTTATCAAGGCCTTCTTGGCTCTACAGTCCCTCTTTAAATGACCAGCTTCTCCGCACGAGAAACACTTTCTGTGCATTTTATATCCTTTATACAGTTTTACATTTTCTTCTGCACATTCCTCAAGCTTGGCCTTCCTTTCTAGTGACTCCATTTTGTTGTTTTTGAAAACACCCCCTCTCTCTGGGCTTAACTTGTTAGCCTCCAGAAAGCGGTCGGTCAAAGCAATGGCCTCCCGAGTGTTCTTGCAATCTTGGAGTACTAGGAAGGTTTGCACGCTGCTTGGTACAGACTCCATGTATTGCTCTAGGATAATTGCATCTAATATAGACTCCATATCCTTCATTTCTGGCGTCAGCCACTTGTACACCAGGCCTTTCACGCGGTGATACAATGCCTGAGGCGTCTCACATGGCCTCAACTTGCATGTACGCAACTGCCTGCGATAGATCGCCGGATTCAAACCTAAGCGATCTTTCACAGCCTGTTTTACATCCTCATAATTTTTAACTAAACCAGCAGGCATAGCTCTGTAGGCCGCTAAGGCTTCGCCCGTGAGAGAAGCGGCAAACCTTAGCGCCCACTGCTCTTTTGGCCATCCGGCTAAGAGAGCTATCCTCTCGAAAGCCTCAATGTAATCCTCCACATCATCCTCTTTCGTGAGGCGCCCACCTGAGAAAGTCCCAGTCCCTGGCCAGTCCCAGCCCTGAAAACCTGCCCCTGGCACAGTCCTGGCAGCATCTTCCTTCTTTCCCTGGGCCTTCAACCAGTTGGACATGGCTTCTATGAGGGGTGCTTGCTGTGACTGGAACAGCGCCTTTGCCTGCTCCAGGCTCTGCCTGGACAACTCCTGCTGTTTGGCTATCTGGCCAGCTGCCCAGTCCAGGATGTCGCGTGACTCCATGTTTTCCTGTGGAGAGAACAAAAAGACAAAAACACCAAGTGCGGACTTTTTTTTTTTTTTCCTTTTCCCCTGCCTTGGTGATTACTTTCCCCACAGCCACCCTCTTACACCAGTGCCATCCAGATCAACCCTCCAGCCTACGGGTTACCTGGTTCTGGTGCAGAGTCTCACTTTGCCAACTCCGTTGATCCGGACTCCAGCTCCACTGCCACTCCGGATTTTCCCTTCTGCTTTGCAGACCTGGGGTTGACTCGGCTGCTCCTGGGGATGCCTCTCCTTCGCCTTTAGTCCGGCTTGCCTTTCTAGCGTGCCAACTTGCTTCCAGCGAAAAATCCAACTTGCTACGCCACCTGTGGCCACGCCCCGTCTGCCTAGGCGGTTGCCTAGTGGGGAGCGCTGGACATCACTCTTCTTTTGTGTAGTTGTGGGTTTGCTTTGTCAGCAATTCGAGTGGAAGAGGATCACAGGACAATTTAACTTAAATTGCTTTTTATTTATTTCTTTCTGGAACCAAATTTTGGCAAATGACCTTGCTGAGGCAAATGACCTTGATAAGGCAAACAATATTGCAAACTGAAAATACAGGATATTTTCTCCTTTAAACTTCTCAGCAATATTTCTTCAAGTAGTTACTTCACTCTTGATACTTTTTAGCTTCTTCCATTTACAAAGCAGTGTAACACTTTTTAAATGCACAGTTCTCCAAAAACTTCTGTAAGACAGTTTTTGACCTTTAACTCTCAGCTGCTGCAGATTAGGATATCTCTCCTGTGCTGCCTCCTGGTTTAAAACCGCTAGCCCTGTTAACCTGGCTTCTTCAGAGATACAATTGGCTGCTTTTAAACAATGAGGTTCTTGTGACTTCTTGTCTGCTTTTCACCTTGGCACACAATAACACCAGCACAGATTATCTTCTTAACCTGTTACCCTCAGCTTCTTATAAAAGCATTAAACACGACTTATACAAATCCCACACTCCATGGATTCTGCAGAGGATATTGGAGAGTCTGAGTACAGCTCTATTTCCATTTCTTCTGGGGTGCTATAGCACTCAGGGTTTGGGGCACGTTCTGGAACGCTATGCTTTACTTCTTTTAAAAGCTTAAGAAGCTTCCCCCATTTTACCGGGTCAAAAGCTCTTGCCCTTCTTCCTCTTAGCCGCTCCTGTTCAGGACACACACAAGTTGCTTTACTGGCAGAAACCCTCTTTTCAACTGGTTTTCTGTACTGCCTAATCACAGACTCAGGACTTGAACTGTTACTTTCAGAATCAGTCATATACTCCTGACGTCTTCCCCAGCTCCACTCATGCCCACAACCTTTGCACTTGCCTTGGGAGTTATGGCTGGTCCCCTTTGAACCTCCAGGCCCTACAGCTTTATACTGCTGTTTCTTCCCTTGGTTCCTCTGGACTCTTGGCCTCTCCTCCTGGCTTTTAGCATGCAGTTTTCCTTGAGCACGTCCTCTCTCTGCTTTTGCTTTGAGGCAGCCATGAGGTAGCTATAGGTAGCCCTTCCCCCAAGCCATGCTGCGAACTGTAGATAGCCCTTCCCCCAAGCCATGCTGCAAGCCATGAGGCTCTGATCAGCCTGACCCTTCCCCCGCAAGCCATGAGGTAATCAGCCTGCTAAGAGAGACATTGAGATTCCAGTAGGCACCCTTCCCCCACTCCAGGTCTGAGCACAGTATTTCCCTAGCCCTGAAACCAACAGACCAGAGCATACCGGTTTGGACAGGTCACCCAGGTACCTCCCCAGGGGCTGCTGATTGGTGGGCAGGAAATACCTGTGGCAAATGGGATTGTAGAATGAGTTTAAAACTGTACTGTATATAAGGCATTGTAGGCCGTCCCTCGGGGTTCAGACCCTTGTGGAGGTTGCTGGTATCTCTGTCTGATCCTGTGCACATTAAAGATCCTGTTTGCATTCCAGCCTGCCTGTGAGTTTTCCTTCTGTGGGTGAGTGATTGAATAAGAGCTTTTCACAGCGATTGCTGCAGCATTTTGGTGCACTGGCTGGGAAATATTAAAAGAAAAGCCTCTCTCATCACACCCACGGTGGGAAGACTTCTGCTTTTGCAGCATCTGGGCCTCCACCAGTCAGGGACCAGCCCCTCCAGGTGATTAACGGTCCTTGGCGCCCCGGGCCACTTTGTGCTCGGAAGAACACCTTGATTTGTCTGGACAGCTGGTCCCTGCGGTTGAATCCCCGATTGAAAAACCAGCTGGATAGACTGGCATCCAAACTTCCTGTCTGATCAGAGTTCTGGTGAGTACTGCTACCTTGTCTGGGGCTAGTTCTGTACTCTATCTGTGAGTCCTGGTAATTTCTGGGAACCTGTAGCAGCCTGATCAACTGCACGAGCAGTCCTAGTACGGGCCTTAGTGGCCCTGAAGCCATTGCTCGTCCTGTATCTGAATCTGAATACCGGTAAAATCTGAATATCTGAAACTGCAGTAATCTGAGATCTTTTAAAAGCGCTGCCGAAAGAAAAAATGTAACTAAATATAGCACTTGATAAGTTAAACATACCTGAGATAAAGAATAGATCGCTGCTTCTCTTCTTTCCGTTCTGCTTGTGGAGAGTTTTCTGAAGCGTGACTGCAAGGAGAGGGCTCTGATATGCTTCCGTTGTGTTCCGTTTCTAGTTTGTGTTAATTTCTGCTCCGATGTTGAATTCTGCCCTCCATGTGCTCCGGTGTGGTTTTACTGCCTTTCTCTGAACCCCCGATGTAATTTCTGTGCTCCGATGTAAGTTTCTGTTCCCCCCATGCTGCTACTGTGTGATTTCTGTGCTCCGATGTTGAATTCTGCCCTCCATGTGCTCCGGTGTGGATCTACTGCCTTTCCCTGAACCCCCGATGTAGTTTCTGTGCTCCAACGTAAATTTCTGTCCCCCCCCCCTATGCTGTCCGATGTTGAATCCATGCTCCCCATGTGCTCCCATGTGAATTACTACCTTCTCTTGGGCCTCCGCTGAGGTTTTGTGCCTCTCGGTGCTGTCCCGGTGCACAGCTGACCCCCGCTGAATTTTCCGGTGTTCCCTGAGCCCCCGCCAAGTTTCTCTGCCTTCCCTGGGCCCCCCGCCGAATTTCTCTGCCTTCCCTGGGCCCCCGCCGAGTTTCTCTGCCTTCCCTGGGCCCCCGCCAAGTTTCTCTGCTTTCCCTGAGCCCCCGCCGAATTTCTCTGCCTTCCCTGAGCCCCCGCCGAGTTTCTCTGCCTTCCCTGGGCCCCCGCCGAGTTTCTCTGCCTTCCCTGGGCCCCCGCCAAGTTTCTCTGCCTTCCCTGGGCCCCCGCCGAATTTCTCTGCCTTCCCTGAGCCCCCGCCGAGTTTCTCTGCCTTCCCTGGGCCCCCGCCAAGTTTCTCTGCCTTCCCTGAGCCCCCGCCGAATTTCTCTGCCTTCCCTGAGCCCCCGCCGAATTTCTCTGCCTTCCCTGAGCCCCCGCCGAATTTCTCTGCCTTCCCTGAGCCCCCGCCGAGTTTCTCTGCCTTCCCTGAGCCCCCGCCTATTTTCTCTTCCTTCCCTGAGCCCCCGCCTTGTTTCTCAGCCTTCCGAGGGGCCCCGCCGAATTTCTCTGCCTTCCCTGGGCCCCCGCCGAGTTTGTCTGCCTTCTCTGAGCCCCCGCTGGGTTTCCTGCCTTTAAAACCAAAAATAAATAAATAAAATGCTAACCTTTTGGTTTTTTTGGTTGATTGAAAGAGAGGTGATGCTTGGAAGTCCACCATTTCCCCTTTTTTTCCCATCTGTGGAGAGCCGGTGTGGAGGAGCACGAGGAGGTAGCAGCCATCTTGTGGACACCACGTGCGTTTCTCTGCAGAGGTATTGGGCTGCCCTGGAGTGATCCTGGAGCTCCATCTAGTGGTCATTTAAAAACTAGCTGTATTTTTATCCTTATGGTTAAAGTGATCCTGGAGCTCCATCTAGTGGACATTAGAAAATAGCTAGCTATATTTCTCATACTGTATTTCTAATATCCTCATGGTGAAAGTTAGATCCTATGATACAGCTAGAGAGAGTGTCTGTGATGTATTTGTAACAAGCTGCTGCTGGGGAAGGAGAGTGTGTGAGTATTCGCTGCTGAGACGTCTCTGTTTTCTGTTTTCCCTCTTTCTTTTTCCCTTTGTGGTCCTGTGTGTTTTGTGCAGCCAGACTCTGCCTGTTACCAGGATTATATTGTATGTTGTATTCCCAGAGGTGAGATTAGAAAATTTACACTGAACATTGTGATTTGTGAATTGTGATTGGAGCATGGGGTCCGGAGGCTGAATTGTGGTGAGGGAGTATCCGGACCAGCTTCCCTGTATGGATTCATGGCTGGCCCATATAGTTAATGTACTGTTATGTAAAAATTGCTAGTGGCTCTGTGTTTGTTAGTGGCTCTGTGTTTAGTTGTGACATTAGGGAAAGAAAGTTTTTGTCCAGACATTAGGTCTTTATATTTCAGGATTGATTTTGATACTCTATCAGTAAAAGGTGAAGTTATTAACAAATCGCCCCTGTGTCCCCAAACAGTGAAAAACACCAGGTCTACTGATTGCAGGGAAAGGGACAGTTTAGAAAGGGGGGTGGGGTTTGCTGTGTGTGGACTGTAGTACTGGTATATCAGTGAAGGAAGACAATTGCATTGTTTGATGCATATCCAATTTCATTGCTATGTTGCATGCATGATCAGTGGTCAGGGAACCAGGTGTTTTGGTCACACCTCTCAGCGGTGACTGGGGGATAGTTGGAACTGCTGAAATAGTTTGCATAGCTATAGAAAGATACTGGGAGGAGTTCCTTCTTCTAGCAGATGAATGGAGGCCCATTAGAGAGGACAAAAGAAAAAAAAATCATCTAGGAGTCTTTCTCCTAGAGGACAAAGAACCCCAATTCACCTAGCCTGCAAACAATCCTCTTGTCATCAATTTTAATTGTAGAGTTTGAGCTTCTAGAACCATGAGGTGCCTCCTTTGAGCATCCTCAAATGTCTGCTGGAAGCAAACAAAGGCTGGAGAAAAATCCTTATAAGATCATGAAGAAATGAAGATTTTTTTTACTTGTCCTTTAAAGCCTGGATTTTCTCTGGTACATATATTCGGTTTTGACTGCACATACAAACTTAAGCAAGTAATACTTCTGCATGATATGCCATCTTTGGCAGTTTATTCTGCAGACAGTAAATGCTGTGCTGATGATTGCGTTCTTTCCTGCTTGGTACATTAAACTGCCTTGATCAACTGTATTCATTTTTCTGATACTACAATGATATTGCATTCCAGATATCCACCAACCTTCTTATAAAGTATCAGTTTCATGCCTGTTTTGAACTATAAGATACAAGGTAATCACTTTGCCTTGTTAAGCTCTGTGCTGATGAATGATGAACAGGACAGTAACATCATAGGTGCTATTTAGAATAAATTCACCTGTCCTGCTGTATTTGAATTTTACATGTTGGTGTCCAGAGTTCAGGAGCACAATATATTATAGCACTGTGAGATACAAATCTTTTTAGTTTATACATTTGTACTTTGTTACCAAATATACTGGTAGGAGTACATTATGTAGAGGTCCAGTATACACAGCAATAAGATGAGTAAATATTAAATTTTGGAAAGGGGCTGATCTGAAATCGCTTGGTTCCCAAGTATATAAAGCAAATTTAGTGGAAAGATGGAACTGTGATTCCCAGAAATATGGAAATATTTGTAAAAATATTATTTACAAATATAATGATAACATTAACTCGAGTTGATTGGATAAAACTAAATCTTACTTGTCAGCAATGATCCAGGAGAGCTTTGAGAAAATGAATGAGAGAGAGGGGCAGAAGGTGAGACGACAGCCTAGGAAAAAGGCAATAAAACGTGCTACTCCAAGTGTGATGATCTGGGCCACTGGAATTCTGACTGCTCTAAGACTCCTCGAGGACCCACAAGGCCTGAGAAAACACGAACCTTGTACATTTATGCCTCTGAAGAGACATGAATAGGCAGGGGGGAATAGGCCAAGAAGAACCCGAGGAAGTATTGCCATGAGGCCTATTCACAAATGCCTTGCAGGCCAAGAAGAACCAGAAGGAGTATCGCCATGAGGCCCAACCACCAATGCCTTGTACCCTCTTAGTCTCTCACCTCAAGAGGATCTCTTTTGACACCATAATTAATGGATAGCTTACATAAATCTTTGTGCACCACTGCAATTACAAGATCAGACCAAGTCAAATTAACTTTCCAACAGTACTCTCACTGGGAACCAGGTGTACAATAGACTCTAGTCATACATGAGAGATATGTGGCTGTCATGTTAGGAGCCATATTTCTTTCTATTGGAATTGATGTATCGTTTTATATTGAAGATTGTTTAGACAGTCGCTATTTAGAATGAGCACCCATGCCAATCTAGAACTGCACCAATTAAGTTAGTGGGAAATGGACACTGTTTACAACAAAACTATGTCTCTAACAATTGTTTTAGCAGCCTTGCCAGATAAGGATACATTAGTATGGTATAGAAAAAGAAAAAAATTGAAGGACCTATGTATGTAGTTGGTGGAAAGTGTTGTGAGGGGTAAAGTGATATATTAAGAGGAAGGACTCTGATGGACAGTAAACTGATGAAGGTAATTAATGATGTGGAAGGACTCTGATGGACAGTAAACTGGTGAAGGCAATTTAATGATGTGAAGTGATGTATCTGGCTAATGAATATAAGAAATGATGAGCATTTTATTCAACTATGCCATCTCCAGTATCTTCAATTTAGGAAGTCATCTAGGCCCCACCACAATACTCAAAGATTGTAAGTAGGCACCTGGAGACAGGCTGGGTGCACCTTGCATCCTGATGAGCTTTGGAAAAACCCCGCACTGACCATGTGGTACTTCCAGATGTTTTTTTTGCCTTACTTTTCCTGTGTGTCCTGGCCAGGCATGCAGAGGCAAAGGGGGATAAATTGATGACAAATTCTCACAGGCAAAAAAATTGGTGTGATTCTAAAACTTGTCAGAATTACAGAACACGCGCGTGCACTTGTCTGATCTGTAAACATGTGGAGATCGGTCAAGGGCATAATGGAATATTTCCCACCAGCAAAGGAACCTCCAGTGATAATGGATCCAGGAGTGGAAGCAGGATCTGCTGACTCCCCAGTGGCGAGACCCGTATACTGTTCTGCGGACCACCCCCACGGCTGTCAAGGTGGCTGAAGTTGCTCCGAGGATCCATCACTCTCGTGTCAAGGCCGCTGCACCAGAAATTGTTCCAGCCTGGACTTCTATCACAGTTCCAAACCAGCCCCTACGCTTTGACACTTCTGCCCAGTACGGGGTTCTAACAGACTGCCGACGAACTCTGGACCACCGGAGAGACTGATTTACAGACACCTTTCCTGGAACCGGGATCAGACTGAGAAAAGGTGCCTTAGCTGATATAGACTTGCTTTCAAACAAGTGCAGAGACTACTAACACAGCAGTATTACTTGCCCAAACTGCTCTGAACATGCAGACCTTTGTATACGTAACTCTCTACTTTAACTTGTCCCATTGCTGTACCGTACATTTTAACCAAGTGCCTTTTTCCTTACAGGTTGTTTCCACCCTTGGCACCCTGGTAGAATGCAAGGCGGCTGCCACGGTCATGGCCCTGACCCAATATACTCCTCTGCGGCTTGCCTCCAGTAATACAGCCCTCAACCGCCTCTAGCGGTTGAGGTCTTACTTAAAAAGGGGGGAATGAGGCAGCCATGAGGTAGCTATAGGTAGCCCTTCCCCCAAGCCATGCTGCGAACTGTAGATAGCCCTTCCCCCAAGCCATGCTGCAAGCCATGAGGCTCTGATCAGCCTGACCCTTCCCCCGCAAGCCATGAGGTAATCAGCCTGCTAAGAGAGACATTGAGATTCCAGTAGGCACCCTTCCCCCACTCCAGGTCTGAGCACAGTATTTCCCTAGCCCTGAAACCAACAGACCAGAGCATACCGGTTTGGACAGGTCACCCAGGTACCTCCCCAGGGGCTGCTGATTGGTGGGCAGGAAATACCTGTGGCAAATGGGATTGTAGAATGAGTTTAAAACTGTACTGTATATAAGGCATTGTAGGCCGTCCCTCGGGGTTCAGACCCTTGTGGAGGTTGCTGGTATCTCTGTCTGATCCTGTGCACATTAAAGATCCTGTTTGCATTCCAGCCTGCCTGTGAGTTTTCCTTCTGTGGGTGAGTGATTGAATAAGAGCTTTTCACAGCGATTGCTGCAACAGCTTCAGCTGCTATATCTGTATCCTCTCCCTCTGTGTCCTCTCTTCCTCACTTCCTGAGTGACGCAGCTTAAATATCCTGCAGCTTGTTTCCTTCTCTGGCCCCACCCCCTCTCTGCCTGCACGAGCTCTAGAGGCTGGGTGTGGCTTCAAGCTATCCCTATTAGTGTGTGTTCTAGCTTCTTTCTCTGCCTGGGAGCTATGCTGTAGTGAGCCCTTCCCCCGCTCATGAGAAAAAAAACTCTTTTTTTCCAGTTTTAAAAGGCTCAGCTACCTGCGCATCACCACAATAGTCATGGTTTAATGGGAGAACGCCAACATGGATTTAGCCAAGGAAAGCCCTGTCTTACTGTTTTTTTTGAAGGTATGAATAAACAGGTAGACTAAGGTGAGCCAGTTGGTATACTGTATCTGAATTTTCAGAAAGCCTTTGACAAGGTCCTTCATGACAGACTCCTGGTGAAATTATTAAAAGTCATGGGATTAGAGGCAGTGTACTATTGTGGATCAGGAACTGGTTAAAAGATAGAAAGCTGAGAATAGGACTAAATGGCCAATTTTCTCAATGGAGAAAGGTGAATAGCAGAGTACTCCAGGGATCTGTGTTGGGCCCGCTGCTTTTTTAATATATTCATAAATGACCTGGAAATAGGAATAATGAGTGAGGTGATCAAATTTATAGATGACACAAAATTATTCAAGAGGATTGTAAAAAATGGCAAGAGGACCTTGATAATTGGAAGACTGGATGTGTCACCACCCCCCCTGGTGGCCGGTGGCTGCAAGGGCAGGTTGTGCATTTAAATCAATTGTAGAAGTAAAAGACTCTTTTGGGCCAGATGTACCTTGGTCCCTGTAGTCCTTTCTCCATATAGAAATGAGTTGTGGATGCCAAGTAGAGGGTAAACAAAAAGCTTTTATTTCCCTTTTAGCACTGAGGTTCGCTAAGTAACAAAAGTAAAGTTTTCCTTATTTTCACGTTTGTGCCAAAGTGTTATTAAACAAGTAAAACTGTTACAGGCTTCACAGTTCCTTGTAGAATATAAAGGGTTTTCTAAACTTCAGAGAGAAACAAATAAACCAGCTCTCCTTTAGCTCAATGTAAGCAAAATCATTGTTAGTGCATGTTCTGGTAAACTATAGCTCTGAGAGTGACTCAAGGCTTCTCGCAACACAAATAGAGCAGTCCATTAATTCCTCCTGTGACAATGCTTCTAAATCCTCAGGCTCCATCTGCATGGGTTCCAGCTCATCTGTGCTTTCTCCTGTATGTGAGCTCTCCCTGGCTGCTATAGTGTGCAAATGAGTATTTCCTTCACCTATCCTCCAGCTGGGCTGTTCAAGGTTTTTCAAGTAGAAAGTATGGCTTGTTCTTAGGCCTCTATGGCGTGGCTTCCAGAACTCCTGCCTTCTTTCATTCCTCTCAGAATGGTTATCTGATTCAAAAGCCCTTCTAGGAGCTAAGTCTCTTTTTAGAATTAAAGTACCACTGTATCTTGGCTTCCTGAAGTCGGTGCTGCTGGTATTTTCCTTACCAGGTACCCTTCCTTGGATACAATCTCCTTTACAGACTGTTTCTGTGAGTCTCCTGGGCACTGCTTGTCGTCCCTGAAGCTTGGGACGGCCAGGTAACGAATCCAGGCCTCTCTGCTTCTCAGTATGGGGGATTCCACTGTCAGGAACTTTCCTTCCAGTACCTTTAAGTTCCTTTCTCAATCCTTCTGGTGAGCCCAGGCCTCCCTCTAGGCATGGAGTCTCTCTCCCTTGGATCCTGGCTTCTCCTGGAGTCTCTCCCTTGGATCCTGGCTTCTTCTCCTCTTTCTCCCCCCTCTAGTCTGGCTGCAGCTCTCTGCTTATAAAGCCGTTCTCCTCTTGAGTTTCCTGGCCTGCTCTTCAGGTGCATCTGATTAGTCCCTGCATAATCAGTACTTGGGTGTGTTTGCTCAGCCTCTGCAGGTTCGTGCCTGCTCCCTCTAGCTGCGTTGCTATGCAATTGCATCTCCTGCAAGTCAGCTGCGTTGTGAAAGACAGCGTTTTTTCCCAAATTCACAGCTTCACTAGCTTCAGCCCTATCACAGATGTCCAAATGGCAGATGAAATTTAGAGTGTGGACAAGTGCAAAGTTATACACCTAGGAAAGAACAACCCAACCCAAACTATGGTTACACGATGCAAGGTTTCACATTAGGAACCACCACCCAGGAAAAAGATTAAGGCATCGTGGATAATATATTGAAACCATCTGTCCAGTGTCCTGCGACGGCTAAGAAAGCAAATAGAATGCTAGGAATCATAAGGAAAGGAATGGAGAATAAGGGTTAATTAGGATTTACTTGCTAATTGGCTTTTCCTTGAGTAGCTCCAGTCCAGTCCCGATTTGTGAGCTGTTACCCTCAACCAGCAGCTTGGAGACTGATCCCTTCACAACCAGCTGGCACCGCCTACCAGCCTCATTATCCGACTGACAAAGCAGACTCACATTAGGAACAACTAAGGACTACTCTTAACATAAAAAGCTCTTAACAGACATTTAATAATCTCTCTCACCTGTAAAACAGACAGGGTAACCCCGCCGAAGCTAAGGGGACTCAGCCTGCCATAACATTAATAATGCATTCACCACCTACCATCTCTTATGTGCACTTTGAGTGTATCTGTCCACATTACTTGCCCTGTGAGAAGTAATGATGGCAATGTCAAAGACTCCTGCAGGGGTCTCCTCCAACCGCAGACCCGTGACCCCGGACCAATGACATGAAGACAAACTCCGCAGGCTCGGGATCGCTAACACCCCAAGTTCAAATTACCTCCGGGAGAATCCATGACTAGACTGGAGGTACTCAAGGAAAGCCAATTAGCAGGTAAATCCTAATTAACCTTTCTTTATCGTACCTCCAGTCCAGTCCTGACTTGTGGGATGTACCACAGCAGTACTAAACTCAGGAGGGACCTATGAGCCCAGTCTGCAACACCGCTGCTCCAAATCTCACATCCCCCGCTGCCTGAACATCAAGTCGATAATGGCATACAAAGGTATGCAACGACAACCATGTTGCTGCCCTGTAAAAGTCCCCTGCGGGAACTAAACTAGCCTCAGCCCACGACAACAACTTCGCCTAGGTAGAATGAGTCCTCAATCTTGCCGACAACTCTTCTGCTTCAACAAATACACAGATGCAATTGCCTCCTTGATCTACCGAGCAATGGAGGCTTTGGACACCACCTCCCCTTTACGGGGACCTCCAAAAAAGGACAAACAACCTATCCAACCTAGGAAAGGACTCTGTCCTCTTCAAATATTGCCTCAGCACTCGGTGCACATCTGGCAGACGCAACTGAGGCTCCTGTCCTGATGCCACTTACCCGAAAAACACCAGGAGAGAGACTGGCTGCTTTAAGTGAAATGCCCAAATCACCTTGGGCAGAAAGGAAGGCACAGGCTACAGTACCACTTTCTCCCTGGAGAACATGAGGAAAGGTTCCCAGCACTATAACGCCTGGAACTCGAAAATCCACCTAGCCAAACAAATGGCCACCAGAAAAACCTGTCTTCAGAGTCAAATCCTCCAAATGCACCTCCGAAGTGGCTCAAAAGGCTACTTGGTCAGCGCAGACAGGATGAGATTCTAATCCCATGGAGGGACCATTGACCTCACCAGCAGGCGGACCTGCTTCACAGCGTGCAAGAAATGCGCTACATCTGGATGAGTCATTGGGAACACCCCCTAGACTCTGTCCCCATAGCAGGCCAATGCTGCCACTTGCACCCAGAGAGAACTACAAGCTAGACTCTTTTCTAGGCCCGCCTAAAACCTCTGGTACCAATGCTGATAAGGGACGACAGACATGGTCCACGCACCAGTCCTTAAACACTCTCCACACCCACACATACAATAAGGAGGTAGAGCACTTCCTGGCCTTCAATAGGATAGAAATAACCAAAGCCGTGTAGCCGCGTTTTCTCAACCTAGCCCTCTCAAGAGCCAGGCTGTAAGTGAGAATCGATCCACTTGCAGCATTACCACTGGACCCTGCACAAGCAGGTTGGGCCAGGCCAGGAAGCGCCGTGGTTGATCCACGGCTAGACGGACCAAATCCGCATATCACGGATGCCTTGGCCAATCGGGTGCAACTAAAATCCCCAGCCCTGGTGTGCCCTGATCCTTTGCACCACCCATCCGATGAGCAGCCACAGTGGAAACACATACAGGATCCCCTTAAGGGGCCAACACTGCATCCTTCTGCTGTAAAAATGAGTCGCCCTCGCTGACTCAAAAGTCGTCATTAGATCCATGACTGGTGCCCCCCAGTGGTGAACTAGCAGCGCAAACACCTCCAGATGGAGCTCCCACTCTCAGGGGTCGAGATGCCGCCGACTGAAAAAGTCTGCCGCCAGGTTGTCTTTGCCGGCCACGTGCGCCATGGAGAAGGCCAGAAGATTGCTCTCCGCCCAATCCAATAGGGGCACGATCTCGCCCTCTAGCTGAACATTGCCTGTGCTCCCCTGATGATTGATGTGCACTGCCAAAGTGGCATTGTCTGAGAATATGCGCAGCACCTGCCCTCGCAGGAATGTCTGAAACTTCTGCAACGCCAAGAATACAGCTCTCATCTACAGACGATTGATGGGCCATGCATTCTCCATCGCCGACCAGTAGCCCTGTGCTATCAGCGCCTCGCAATGAGCACCCCAACTTGTCAAACTGTCATCCATCATCAATGGAAACCATTTTGGCAGTTCCAGAGGCATCCCCACCAACAGCTTGTCCCTGGGACAGGGCAGGGTATGAGTCAGCAAGTGGCGATGGGCCAACCACCTCCGCAATAATGCCTGCTGCAACAGCCGCATGTGTGCTTGGGCCCAGGGCACAAGATTGATCGCCACCGCCATCGACCCTAGCATCTGCAGATAGTGCCATGCCATAGGATCTTGCATCCGAAGAAACATATGCACCTGTCCCTGTAGTGTCCGCATCAGGTCTCCCGGCAACATCATCAGGCCTCGATCCGTTCAGAATTGTGCCCCTAGGTACACCACATCTTGAGACGGCTGCAGCTGACTCTTGGAGAAGTTTATAACCCAACCTAGACTTTGAAGCTGGGTCAAGACCCTCCGTATTGCAGTCGTACAGATAAGGATATACTATGAGCCCTTCCTGCCTCAGGGCTGCTGTAACCACCACCACCACCATGACCTTGGTGAAGGTACGAGGGGCGATCCCGAGGCCGAAGGGAAGTGCGTTGAACTGAAAATGCTCCATGGGCACCGCAAACCGGAGAAAATGCTGATGCTCCGGCCGCACTGGAATGTGCAGATATGCGCCTCCATGAGATCTAACGTGGTCAGAAACTCTCCCTCTTGCACGGCCGCTATGACAGAGCACAGAGTTTCTATTCGAAACCGGGGTACCTTTAGACAGCAATTCATGTGTTTCAGATCCAAGCTGGGTCTGAATGCCCCCTCCCTTTTGGGGATGACAAAGTAGATGGAGTACTGACCCAACTTTCACTGGTCTGAGGGGACCCTCCAACACTGCCTGCAGGTCTTGTAGCTGTGCCAGGGTGTCCTGCATGGCCCTGACTTTGAGGAGGACCATACAAAGGCATCCGCTAGTGGTCTGTGAAATCCAAGGGCGTAGTCCTCGCAAATGACCTCCAGTACACACTGATCTGTCGTAATCTGGGCACAGGCAGAGTAAAAGTCTTGCAGCCATCCTCCTAGAGGCACTATCCTCGCCAAGCCCCCTCGCTTCACTGTGGCGTTTTCGACATTACTGAAGAGGAGGCATAGCTTCCTCTGCTTGATCCTCGGAAACCCCAAAAGGACTGCCCCCATGCTGGGAACTGGCCCTGTTGGTAGGGTGTAAAATGGGTAGCACAGAAGTGCCTGAAGTCCTGTGTCTGACCCCGCATCTGTACCATGGCTCGTACCGGTTTCTGCTTATCTTCCAGCAATCAGCCACCCTTAGACTCCTCTAAGTCCTTCACCAACTTATCCAACGTTTCCCCAAACAGTAACTTGCCCATCTCCCGATGAAGCATCCATTCATGTGGGCGAAGGATATGGCTGAATTTGTCGGCTAGTTGATTTTGCTCCCCTAGGAGATAAACAGTTTGGAGAAGAATCTGATGAGCTATCATGAAAGTCCAAATACAGACTGCCTCGTTGCAGAGGAGGTGAGAACTGGTACTGCCCTGTTTGTTGACATAGAACATGGCCACCTGGTTGTCGGTCTGAATGAGCACTGTCCGTCCCAGTAAGTGGGGACAAAATATGCGAAGGGCATTGATAAATCACCTGATAATAGCCCAGGCAGGAAGAAATTGTTATAACTGACCGCCAATCGCCACCTCCACCCAGGCCAGCCTGGCATCATTAGGGTTTCTTTGTTGAAGCTGGTGAAGGGTCGAGAAGGTACCCTGACCAGGCCCTCTGTAGCCACGAAAGGGCTGCCCCCCTCAGTCTGAACTGACCTTGTTGATACGGCACAAACTGAGGCGCGGCACAGTATGAAATCTCTGTGTTGCCCCTGCTGAGGAGCCCCCTGTTTGGGTCCTTTCGACCTGTCTTCTGGTAAGCAACCTCCCTTAGAATCCCCCAGGTCCTTGACCATCTTCTCCAGATCTTCCCCAAACAGCAACTTACCCTTAAAGGGAAGTTTATTAAGCCTGGTCTTGGATGCTGCATCTACCAACCAGTTGCAAAGCCACAGAAATCTTTGTGCTGATATGATGTAAGCCATGGACTTGAGGAAGTGCCACTGACTCCAGTTTGGCTTCCTCTGCCGCCTCAGACTCCTCCAGCCAGTCAATGGAGGCCCTGGAGACATAGGCCCCACAGATGGAGGCCTGGAGTGACAAGGCACTGGTATCAAAGGTGAGCTTGAGGAGGGACCCAAGTTTACGATTCTGAAAATTCTTCAAGGCCACTCCATCTTTCACGAGAATGGTGATCTTTTTAGTAACCGTTGAGTCCTGAGAGGAATGGGGTACAGGCATCCCATCGCTCTGCTCTCTCAGCATAGCCTCCGGAAATTCCCATTCGGATTCAATCATCTTTTTAATCACCTGATGGACAGGGAAACACACCTGTGCCCCCTTGAACCCCTGCAGTAAGTGATCTTCCAGGGGTTCTTCTGTAACCGCAGACAGAGGCAGAATGTTCAAAGCCACCAGGGAATGATGAATGAGGGCTTCTAGCTCCTCTCTATGAAACACGCGGATGACTTTCGGGTCCACCCCCAGGGGATCTCGCTATCCTCGGTCTAAGGGTCCATCCCCCAAGTCCTCTGAGGCCTGTGATTGCAGGGAGTCCTGGACCAGCCGGCCTCAGGTTCTCCCTTGTACCTGTTTAATGGAGGGGTGCCCTCTGCAGGGCCAATCTCCTGCAGGACCTCAGGGGCTGGTAACTCCAAAAACTCTTTCATGGCGAAAGACCCAGCCTGACAAGGAACAGCTTGCTTCCTCTTTAAACAATATATGCTATGGAGAGCCAAAATAAAGTCTGTAGAGAAGACCTGATCCAGAGACTCACGACAAACTGCTGATTCTGTTTGCCAAGCTGAGGAGGAACGCCCCCCAGACTTTCCTTTGCTCTTCCCGCATTTCAGCAGCTTCTGGGACGATGGGGCTGTCTGCCAAAATGGCCACAGTTCCCGCCGAAATCACTGGCTCCAAGGATCCCCCTGCTGCTATTTTGGCTGGATCGCTCATAGTTCCAGCACTCAAGCGCTCCAGCAACAGTCCCTGCTGAATGCAAAAGTGGCACAGACCAGCTGGAAACAGACCGTGGCTCCCAGCACAGAGAAGACATGCTGGCAGGCCCGACGGCATGCAAAAGCGCGTGAACAGGAAGATGCAGTGAAAAGCAAGAAGGGAATGCAGAGATGCACCGACAGAAATGCTGCAGCCGAAGACCTAACCTGACAGGGAGCAGGACCGACTAACACATGAAGAGGAAGCATTGAGCAGCTAGCTATCCGCCTCACTTTTCCTTGATCTTCCGAGTTTTTTTTTTTTTAATGAACGCCCCAAATCCAGCACCACCCCAAGGGGGTGGGGGGAGGTGAAGGGGCTGGGAACCTGCAGCTCACAGGTACTGGCTGTTCTTGACTGGAAGAGGGGGAAAGGGACTTGGGGTACCCAGGTAGTTTAACACCTTAAGGTTTAAGACTGACAGGCCCTGCCAGCTCTCTAGCTCTTACTCACCACACAGCTCCCAATTAGGCGAGCAACACAAATACCCCAGCCACCAAGGATTGCTTGCCTCTGTGTTGCCTGTCAGACAACCCTTTCCACAGCCAAATGCCTCTACCCAAAATTAAGAAACTGAAGTAATCGTGCCCTCTGGGGAGTCCACTAGCCAAGAATTCTTCACTCAGTTGCTGAGGGCTGAGAGACTGGATCCTGGAGCTGAAGGGGGAGCTCTTGTACTGGGATGTCAGGATTCTGTCACACTCAGCCCTCAGCTGTTGGTGGGCGGTGGCAACCCGTGCGTAACTGGACTGGCCTGGAGGTACGATTAGGAATGTGCAATGAGGCTGCTTTTGGATCCTGATCCCTTGTGCCTTCTTACCCTTCCCTATCTTTTTGTCTTGTCTGTCTTGATTAGATTGTAAGCTCTGACGAATAGGGACTGTCTCTATTTGTCAGGCCGATGCAGAAAACTAGTATGGGCTTTACGAGCCTATAACGCTATGTTTAAGCATGTTTAACACTAGAAACCCCAAAGTGCGTCAATTGACGCAAATGCATCTTTGAAGGTTTATACCAGCGCCACTGCTAGAACCATGTCAGTTATGTAATGATGTCACATACTGCACGTAGTAAACAAATAAGTAACTTCAAATTAATTCACATCTGCATTTCATGCTCAACGCAGTCGTCGTGATAATGCGTCAATTGATGCACTTTGGGATTTCTAGGTAAAATGCCTTTTTGGGGCTTCTAGTGTTAAACACATCTTTACGATCCTCCCCATGCAGGAAATAGACTTAAATGCTGGTGGAAAAACTAGCGACCAATTAACGCCACGTGTATTTAAATGAATACTCATCATTTAAATCTGCTGGGCTGGTATGCAAATCATGGCTATGCCTAATGCCAAGACAGGCGTAGATGATTTCGCAACCAAACAAAGCGACAAAATTTTAACTGCAGTCATAGCAGAAGGAAACCTCTAACGCCGCCCCCAACAGTGTTTTGATGGCACCGGGTACTCTCCCCGATGCCTAGATCATCTTCTCCCCAGATGATCAGGCATTGGGCAAAGCCCCCCGATGCCATCAAAACAGTGTTGGACCATGCTGATAAAAAAAAAAAAGATACAGCTGAAGTGAAACCGTTTTTCTGGTGTTCCTGTACTGTGCGGTTCATCAGTCTGTCATCTGTCAGGGGCATGCGATGGATGTCATCTACCTGGATTTCAGCAAAGCCTTTGATACTGTTCCTCATAGGCTTGTCAATAAACTCAGTAGCTTGGGGATGGGTCCCAAGATGGTAAACTGGATTAGAAATTGGTTGACTGACAGACGCCAGAAGGTGATGGTACATGGAGCTCACTCGGATGAAAGGAAGGTGATTAGTGGGGTGCCCCAGGGTTCGGTCCTGGGCCCAGCACTGTTCAATGTATTTGTGAGTGATATTGCTGAAGGACTGAATGGAAAAGTCTGTCTTTTTGCAGATGACACAAAAATTTGCAACAGAATGGACTCCCCCGAGGGAGTGGATAACATGAGGAAAGATCTACAAAAGCTGGAAGAATGGTCTAATACTTGGCAATTACGATTTAATGCGAAAAAGTGCAATGTCATGCACTTAGGTAGCAGAAATCCAAGGGAAATGTACGCGATAGGGGGTGAGAGGTTGGTGTGCATGGTTCAGGAAAGAACTTGGTGTGATTATCTCTGATGATCTCAAGGTGGCAAAACAGTGCGACAAGGCGGTGGCAAAAGCCAGGAGGATGTTGGGCTACATACAAAAAGGGATTACCAGCAGAAAGGAAGAGGTACTTATGCCACTGTACAGGTCGCTGGTGAGGCCTCACATGGAATACTATGTTCAGTTTTGGAGACCATATCTTGCAAAAGATGTAAAAAGAATGGAAACTGTTCAGAGGAAGGCAACCAAAATGATTTGGAGCCTGCATAAGAAACCTTATGAGAAGAGACTTGAAGACCTAAATATGTACACTTTGGAGAAGAGGAGGGATAGGGGAGATATGATTCAGACCTTTAAATACTTAAAGAGAAACGATGAACAAACAAACCTCTTCCAAAGACGGGGAAGCTGTAAAGCTAGAGGGCATAACATGAAGTTGCGAGGTGGAAAATTGAAAGGCAATGTCAGGAAATATTTTTTCACTGAAAGGGTGGTGGATGCTTGGAATGCTCTCTCGATGGAAGTGGTGGGGGCAAACACGGTGATGGAATTCAAAATGGCATGGGACAAGCCCTGGGATCCCTTTACAGCAACAGAATAAAACAAAATAAACTGAAACATCTAACTTCTCAGCAAATAGGGGTGTCCTACATGGAGTGGTGAGTTCACCCTTAAACAAAGACATGGGGAGGGGTGGCCTGCACAGAGCAACAGGTGCACCTACTCTTACCATATTGCTGAGCAGACTGGATGGACCATGCTGGTCTTTATCTGCCGTTATTTACTATGTTTACTATGGTCAGATTAGACTTACCTGCTAATTGTGGTTCCTTAAGGAACTCCAGTCTAGTTCCAGACCTCTGGGGTTTAAGCATCTCCTCCCGCAGCTTTGGAGACTGAGCATGTCACATTCTTCAGTGACACCAGTATAAGTAATCCAGGGACCTTTCCGATCCAGTAACCTATTAACAAAGCAGACTCACCAGAGCAATAAGTAAGCAGAAATATTATCCAAAAGGCATATAGCTAAATAACTTTGTAACTGAACCAACTCTTATTCACCTTTGGTATGTGCCCACTTACCTGACAGTCGTAAGCAGGATCCTGTTTAGACCCACATCGCAAAGACATGAAGTCCCTTCTCCCCCATTCGGAGACTGTAGCCAACTACCCCCCCAGCCGTAACTGAGTGACAACTGACATCGTACTTCAGGCTACCGTCCACCACCTTATAACTGGGAGCGATATGGGACTAGACTGGAGTTCCTTAAGGAACCACAATTAGCAGGTAAGTCTAATTTCACCTTCCTTAGCGTCTCTCCAGTCTAGTCCCAGACCTCTGGGGATGTAACAGAGCAGTAAACACTTTAACGGGAGGGACCTGCCAGACCAGCCTGAAGTACCGCCGATCCGAACCTCATATCCCCCTCAGACTGCACATCAAGCCTGTAATGCCTAACAAAGGACGAAAATGACAACCACGTAGCCACCTTACAAATTTCCACTGCAGGTACCAAACTGCACTCCGCCCAGGAAGCCGCCTGCGCCCTAGTCGAATGCGCTTGCAAGCCATGAGAAATAGCCTTGCCCTTCAAAATATACGCCAACGCAATCGCTTCCTTGATCCATCTCGCAATAGAAGACTTGGACGCCGACTCCCCTCGCTTTGGTCCTCAAAACAAGACAAACAATCTATCCGTCTTCTGAAACAAGGCCGTCCTTTTTTTTTTTAATTTATTTTTTTTATTAAGCATTTATAGTGAAATACACCAAAACAGGAAAGGTAAATAATATAAATTACATAATTCGCAAGAAACATGATACAATATATAGTCCACATCAAACGGTGCAGGCAGGCTAACAAATTAGAAAACAAAATTACAAAAGAAAACCAGGCTAAAAGCCTACACTACTTGGAGATACCATCTATAAACCAGACTTAATTCCAGACCCAGCACCTGAGCGATCATTAAGAAATTTCTCCAAATGGGTTATATCCGTGAAAACATAGGAGGCCCCCTCAAAACCTATCAAACATTTACATGGAAAACGGAGAAAGAAAGAAAGTGGCCCCTAAGGCCAATACCTTAGGCTTGAGAGCCAAGAATTGCCTCCGCCGAAGTTGAGTCTCACGGGAAACATCGGGAAATATATTAAGAGCCTGCCCACAGAACAGAACAGACTTCTTTTTAAAGAAAGCTCGAAGAATCCGCTGCTTAACTTCGGTGGAGGCAAAAGTAACTAATAAGGTGGAACGAGAGGTAATTTTATCTGTAGAGTCTTTGAGAAACGCAGTAAGGTTTGATATAGCAGGTACTATTTCATCCATCTCCCCCTTGCTGGGATTAACATTTTTACTACTAGCGAGAATATAATAAGCCTGCATAACAGCGACCGGTTCCCGAATATTAAGGACTTCCTTAAAATACTTTTCTAAAAATATTCCAGGAGCCAACAGCGAAGTATGTGGAAAATTGAGAAACCGGAGGTTGCATGCACGAAAAGAGTTCTCAAGAGCCTCCACCCGAGAATATAAAACCAGGGAATTTTTAACCCCAACAGCATGTGCAGCCATAAGGGGAGGAACCTGAGAACTCATATGCACAACAGTTTTATCAAGAGAATTAACCTTCTCATCAAGTTGCTGAAAGGTTAAGACAGCCTCTTGTGAAAAGGTACAAAGCGCATTCAAAGTGGTAGATACTTTCCTATCAATAGTTAATAAAGCAGACCAAATATCTTTCAATGTTACATCACCTTCGATAGGAGTTGGAGAAATATCAGATACAGTATTCAATGATAACGGTTGCACAGGAATAGGTAACAATATAGGTAACTTAGCTGTACTTGCAGTTTCAGGAGACCTAACTGATAATTCAAAAGACTGCAAAGGTGCAGGTAATGGAGGCGGAGATCTCCCACTGGAACTGAGGGAGATTCCATCTGGCGAAGACTGCGCAAGAGGGACTGGTACAAAGTGCCTGTCCAACGGACCTATCTGTTTCCCTCCAGAGCCAGCTTCAGGGACCTTATCCACATTCTTAGCCTTCCGCTTCCCCATCACTAAACCAGTAATGAGAAGGGACCGGAGCGAGTCACCGCAGTATCGCCGAAGGAGCGCCAAAGGAGCAGGACCTACTCCTTTGACCACGCCCCTTCGATCCACGCCCCGCGGACACACTCCACGGTAAGAAAAAGAAACCAAATATATAGCAAAAGGTCCCTGAGGACAAGAAGGTGCCCGGGGCCCGCCTGCTCGATCTTTCCGAGGCACATATGCTCTTAACACCCGACTGACGTCCAACCGATGTAATCGACTTTTAGCCTTATCCTTGCCCCCTCTCTCGAACACTGGCAAGGACACCACCTGATTCACATGAAACATGGACACCACCTTGGGCAAGAAGGAAGGAACGGTACGCAAAACCACCTTCTTAGCATGGAAGGACAAAAAAGGCTCCTTACACGACAACGCCTGTAGCTCCGAAATTCTTCTTGCTGACAAAATCGCCACTAAAAATACCACCTTAAGGGAGAGATCCTTCACAGTCACCTTAGCCAATGGCTCGAATGGCGCCACTATAAATGCATCTCATACCAAGTTGAGATCCCAAGTTGTCACCGAAGTCCTACATGGCGGTCGCTAAAGAGTCGTTGCTCTTAAAAATCTTCTAATATCCGGATAAGTTCCGAGCATCACCCCTTGTACTTTCCTGCGATAACAAGAAAGCGCTGCTAACTGCACCCGTAGAGAAGCCGCCGCAAGGTCTTTATCAAAACCATCCTGCAGAAAGGCTAGAATCTGTGAAATAGATGCCCTCAAGGGCAACACTTGCCTATCCATGCACCATGACTCAAAGATGCGCCAGACTCGGATATATGCCATTGAGGTAGACCTACGCCTGGATCTCAGTAAGGTCAAAATAACTGCCGTCGAGTAACCCATGGCCGTCAACCTTGCCCTTTCAAGAGCCAAGCCATAAGTGAAAACCGATCCACCTGAGGCATACTTAATGGACCCTGCAACAGCAGATCGTCCCTGACCGGCAATCTCCACGGTGGCTCCACGAGGAGACGCACCAGATCGGCATACCATGGCCTCCTGGGCCAATCCGGAGCAACCAAGATCACAAGGCCCCTGTGCCTTTCTATGCGCTGCAGAACTTGACCGACCAGCACCCACGGCGGAAAGACGTATAGGAGCTGATCCTCCGGCCACCTTTGAATCAGGGCGTCCAATCCCTCTGAATCCTTTCCTTTCTTCTGCTGTAAAACCTGTCTGTCTTCGCGGACTCGAACGTCGCCATGAGGTCCATCACCGGCGCTCCCAATGACACACCAGTGACTCGAAGACCTCCTGATGCAGAACCCACTCTCCGGGGTCCACCTTGACTCTGCTCAAAAAATCGGCTGCCACATTGTCCACTCCTGCCACATGTGCTGCCGATAACGCCTCCAGGTGTACTTAGGCCCAACCGAGTAGCTCCTCCGCCTCCTCCTCGAGAGCCATGCTGGTTGTGCCCCCTTGCCGATTGATGTATGCCACTGCAGTGGCGTTGTCTGACAACACTCGTATCGCTTTCCCTTGCACCAACTGCTGAAACTCTCTGAGTGCTAGTGTGACAGCCCGCAATTCTAACCTGTTGATTGACCATGTCTTCTCCAGATCGCTCCACTGCCCTTGGGCAAACTGCCTCTCGAAGTGTGCCCCCCAAGCTGAACAGACTGGCATCCGTTGTCAATGGTTTGCACTTGGGCGCCTCCAACGGCATTCCTCTCTCTAGCCGCCCTGGAGCCAGCCACCACCTCAAGGCTTGCCTTGTGCGCCCCGGACAGACTAGTCACTGGGACAAGCAATTGGGCTGATGCGACCATCTCCTGAGAAGAGCTCTTTGCAAGGGCCGCATGTGCACTCTCGCCCACGGCACCAACTCCAGCGTGGCCGCCATTGTTCCCAACAGTTGCAAATAATGCCACGCCGATGGAGCCCTTTTCTCCAAGAAATCTCTCACCAACTGTCTTAGCCGTATGGCCCTGGAGCTTGGTAGAAATACCCTGCCTTTTCTTGTATCGAAACACACCCCCAAGTACTCTAACTCCTGAGACGACACCAACTTGCTCTTCGCCACATTCACCACCCATCCTAGACTCTGCAGAAACTGTACCACCCGGAGGGTCACTCTCTCGCTCTCGTCTTTTGACTTTGCTCGAATTAACCAATTGTCCAGATAAGGCTGCACAAAGACGCCCTCCTTTCTTAACGCCGCCACCACCACCACCATTACCTTGGTGAAGGTGCACAGCGCCGTTGCCAATCCGAACGGTAATGCCTGGAACTGAAAGTGCCCCATGGGGACGGCAAAACAGAGGTACTGTTGATGCTCCAAGCGGATTGGTATATGCAGATATGCTTCCAAGAGATCTAGGGAAGTGAGAAACTTTCCCTGTCGCACCGCCACTATGACCGACCTCAGCGTTTCCATGTGAAAGTGCGTGACCCTTAGGCTCCTGTTTACATCCTTGAGGTCTAGAATCGGCCTTGAGGACCCCTCCTTTTTTGGCACCACAAAATATATGGAGTATCGACCGAAACTGCACTGGCTCTCTGGGACCGGTACCACCGCCTTGAGAGCTAGCAAGTTTTCCAAAGTCTCCCGAACTGCTCGCAGCCTTGACTTTGTCCGGCAAGGAGATAGAACAAATGCTTCATGCACTGGTCGTAAAAATTCTAGGGCGTAACCGCTTTGAATCACTTCCAACACCCACTGATCCGACGTGATTTGGACCCAGGCAGGATAAAACTCCTTTAGCCACCCCCCCACGGGCACTACCCCCGCCTGGGCCCTCCTCGCTTCAATGCGATTTCTTGAGGTTTGAGGAAGAGGAGGAGGAGGCTCCAAAACCTCTACCCGCTCCTCTGAACCCTCAAAATCCTTGGGATCTGTAAGGGAACCGTCCCCTTTGAAACTGACCAAACCGCGCCGGCCGAAACCTACAAAACTCCCTCTGCTGGCTTTTAGAAGGCGCCTGAGGGCGAGCCTGCTTCTGCCTATCCTCCGGCAGCCTTCCACCTTTACACTCCCCAAGGTCCTTAACCAACTTATCTTTTCCCAAAAAGCAGCTTACCTCGAAAAGGAAACTTAGCGAGCCTCGCCTTAGAAGCCCCATCTGCTGCCCAGTTACGCAGCCACAGATATCTGCGCGCCGCCGCCACCACCACCACCGACGCCATACTCTTTGACAGCCCGCGAATGAGGTCATACTGCATATCTGCCACATATGCAGTCCCTGATTCCATTCAGGCCGCCTCCTCCGATGCCTCTGCCTCCTGAGACCCCCTTATCTTCTGGGACCAACGCAGACACGCCCCTGCCACCCATGCTCCACAAATGGACGCATGCATGGAAATCGCATTGACCTCAAAGACTTGCCGCAACAACGTATCTAACTGCCTATCCTGTGCATCCTTAAGGGCAGAACTGCCCTCCACCGGAATCGTGGTCTTCTTCGTAACTGCCAACACCGCCACATCTACCCTAGGAGGCTTGAACATCTCCCTATCCGGCTCATGCAGCGGGTAGAGGTGCAACATCACTCTGGACTCTTTAAGCCCTGCTTCTGGCGTGTCCCATTCTTCCTGTATCATTTCCCTAAACACTCTATGGATGGGGAAAGCTCTCTGAGACTTCCGCACCGCCTGCAAGAGAGGGTCCTCCAAAGAGGAATCCGCCGCCTGTTCCCACACCGGCATGTTAAGCGCCTTCAGCGTCTCAGAAATCAGAGCTGACAATTCCTCCCGCCTGAAGACCCTAATGACCCGCGCCTGGTCTTCCGGCTCCGCTATCTCGCCTTCCTCCAAATCCATATCTACGGCCGAATCATCCAAGACTACGGAAGGGTCGAGCGACCTCTCGGCCTGCTCCGCCTTATCTCCCCCTAATCTTGTTCTCTTACAAGGGATGCTATCCGCTCCCCCTTCCAGGAGATTTCCTGAGCGCTTCCGTCCCCTGTCCTTCTCTGCTGCCTCGACGCCCTGCTTTCCCAGAGCCTGTTGAAGCAGTGCCATAAGGTCCGGGGAGAAAATCGCAGCCAGCCCCCCCTGCAATACAGACTGAGAAGTGACCGCCTCTGGCGTCTTAGAAGGTCCCAGTGCTGCCTCCAAAAGAAGCCCAGCAGGGGACAAGGGCTTCGGAGAATCCACAGCTTCCTCCCTATTAAGCTGAGCTTCTGCCTCATCTCTCCCTGCCTCCGCCTCCTGGGTACAATCTCTACAGACACCCTCCGCAGAGACGGACCCCCTCTTGGCTCCACAAATCACGCATTGGGGTCTAGCAGGCATTCTGACACCAGCGCAGCCCCAAACTACACAGATAGTGCAACCGCCTGAGGAGAACCGAAAACCCATTTTTTAAAAACTAACTGAAGCCCAAAAATACACTCCAGAAACCTGCAGATCCGAAATCTGAAGAAAAAGGAAAACCCCTTCAGTTTCCCGCGTGACTCCCACGTGTCCAGGGCCTGCTTGCTAGCATCCCCAGCTCCCTCACAGCTGCGCCGTTAGCACACAGGCTGCACGCGTCCTAAAAAACGCTGCCGATTGCTACCGCATCGGGGAAGCCAAGCCCCTTGCAGATCGTTGCCTACTGCCCCGCTCATCTTAAGCGCTGCAGAGAATAGCGTGGATTGCTGCACCGAGCCATCTCCCGTCCGCCCGCATGACAAACTCTGCGGCGCGGGAACAGGCCTCTCTCACTGCCGCCGGACACGCGGCAACACTCCTCCACGGCTCCTCACCCGCTGCACGGGTTCGGGAGCCGGAGGCCCCAACAACACTCCTGCACGCTTCCCTGATCACCAGGCCTACAGGGAGGGGGGATCTTTCGTCCTGGACGCTTCCAAACAGTATCCTCCAGCCGAAGACTGCTGATACCAAACTCCTTTTCTTTTTTTAAGGAATATACGCTCCCAATTTAAACTTCTCTCTCTAATTCTACCACCTCCTTAATCATTCCTCCAGTGAGCCCCTGACCTTTAGGCTCACGCCTCCTCCAGCTTCCTTGGAGACTGAGATTACTGGATAGGGAAGGCGGTCCCTGGATTACTTATACTGGTGTTGTGGCAGGCTATGGCCTAGCATGACCTGCTACTATGAAAGGCCTGTAAGTTAGGCCTGGATCCTAACCCCCATTATAGCTAGAAAAAGAACCAAAAATCTGTGGGAAATGAGAAAACTGTTTCAAACTGCTTAATAAGAAGTTTTACATGAATTCATAAGTCTTCCATTATTCTCTTGTGTGCAAAAGAAAGAAATGTTTCAATACATGCATTCCTGAAGCTAGGGATAACCTTGCAGTAGAGAAGTATCAAAATCAAGAACTGCACCATTGTTAGAACAATCCTGAGGGAGGTGGCTGGTTGCTAGGCCCTGGAGGGATTTCTGATTGGACAGGTGCAGGGAGCGTGGAATCAATGAGAGGTTTGCATGTATCGAGCTAGAACCAATAGAAAGTTCTCATGTATCAAACTGAAAAAGAGGTATAAATGGTTATGTCTCTGTAAAAACGTTGCTCAGTTCCTTTTGAAGCTTGACTAACTGGGCCTGTGCACAATAAACTGGCTTGGACCCTGTCAATTGACTCCTGGATTTATTCATTGATTGCACTTTGCTGCTACATATTCTTGGTGCGTTGGCCGGGAAGTGCAAGTAGTAAACGGTATTCAAGTGAATAATCTACGAAATTCGCCTTGAGGTTTGGTCCAGTTGGAACCGTGCCTGTCCGACCGCGGGGGAGGCCTCAGGCGCCGCCGGCCCTTTTGTGCCGGAGAGGGTTCCGCCTGCCTTGGCAGGCCATCGGGTCCAGCTGGCCAACACCTCCGACCCGGGGGAGTCCAGGATCCAACTCAGGAGCTGGTGTGGTATCGGGGACCGGATCCGGTGAGTAGACATTTCTGTGATTTGATAGTCAGTAAGAATAGCCTGGGACAATGTCTTGCTTGCGCAGGACTGATTTGGTATATTTGGTATAGACTAACTGGGAAAATCTCGCATGAGTATGCGCGAGACAAGGGAGCCTGATCACCTCCCATAAGGGCGGTCCTAGTAAGCTCCGCGTAAGAGAAAGCGGAAGCCGAAGCTATCGACCCTTCTTGTTTGTTTGGAATAGTCAGTTAGTCAGAAAACCTGGGCACTTGAAAAATGATTTCTTGTCGAAATATGCTTGTGTGAGTGATTGAGAGGTCTTGAAATACAGGCCGGGCGAGAGCGGACTCCTGAGTAGCGCAGTTCCTGGCCGGGCGACCACGCCCAGGTCGCGAAAAGGAGGAAGCGAGTGGTGTTTGTCCCTCCCAGTGTTCTGTGGGCTGTACGGACCCCTTACCTACAGCCATACTACCTATCCTTATTGTTCGTTGTCTTGTACGTCATTACGTGTACGTAGAGTGCGTAGTTAGTGTACGTAGTTACGTTTAGATTATAGGAGAGGCGGAGTCTACGCAAACTCCGTTGGAATGCATGATCAAGAATTTCCGTAAAGGATTTTCGGGTGATTATGGTATGAAAATGACTCCGTCAAGATTAAAAATGTTATGTGAAAGGGAGTGGCCCACGTTAGCTGCTTCATGGCCCCGGGAGGGGACCTTTGATTTAGAAACAGTTTTCTGAGTTCATCAGCTTATACAAAACGTGTATCCTGACCAGTTCCCCTATATAGATTCTTGGTTAAGCGCTTGTGAACAGCAACCTTCATGGATGAAGCGCTGCTATGAGGAGCACTGTAAAATATTTGTAGCTACCACTAGGGGAACCAGAAAAGTTAAGGAGGAGAAGCCGCCTGTGTATTCTGCTCAAGAGTCCCCAGATATCCTAGCTAGGTTACCCCAGTACCCACAGAAGTTAGCTCCCCCAGCACCGCGGCCTGAAGTGGAGCCAGATGAAGAGCCCCAGAAAATACCGCTGCAGCAGCCCAAGAAGCTCCCTACCCCAAGTGATAGTCCCGAGTCAGGCTCAAGCACGTCGGGGGGACTCGAGTCCTCTGACGAGATAGAAAGTGGAGGCTCTCCTGCCAGTTCAGGGTCACCCACCAAGGAGACTTGTGCCCGGGAGCCTTATGATTTAAGAAGCGTAACTCCCAAGAAGAAGAAGGAGAAAGCAGGGCACCTAATGCCATTACGCCAAGTGCCTGGAATACCTGTTTTAAATGATCAGGGCCAGATGGCACCAGGACCAACCAGCTTAGTCTACGTACCCTTTTCCACCACTGATTTATTAAACTGGAAAACGCATTATGCATCCTATACAGCCAAGCCTCAGGAATTAACAGAATTAATGTCTAGTATTATGCAAACCCATCAGCCTACCTGGGCCGATTGTCGCCAGCTCCTGTCCACCCTCTTTACTACTGAGGAGCGAGGGCGAATCGGGCAAGCAGCCCTTCGGTGGTTAGAAGAAAACCCTGTAGAGGGGGGAGGAATAAACCCCCCACAAGCAGCTGCTGCAGAATATCCAAATGAAGATCCCGGGTGGGACCCAAATGATGAAAGGGGGGCGGCGGCCTTAACCAGATTTCACCAGGCCTTATTGCAGGGCCTGAAGAAGGGAGGCCAGAGGGCCATGAATATCGGGAAGGTATCGGAAGTTCTCCAGGGTCCAGATGAGAGCCCAGCGGCCTTTTATGAGCGGCTCTCTGAAGCTTATAGATTATATACCCCATATGATCCCGCCGCTCAGGAAAATTTACGCATGGTAAATGTGGCTTTTGTCAGTCAGTCCCAGAGAGACATAAAACGAAAATTGCAGAAATTGGACGGATTTGCGGGCATGAATACAGCACAGTTAATGGAAGTCGCACAGAAAGTATTTGTGAATCGTGAAAATGAACGAGACAAGGAAAGTGAACGAAAGATGAAGAAGAAGGCAGATCTTCTTGCTGCTGCTATAACCGAACGACGTGGAGAAGGTTTTCCTAATCAAAGGACCAGAGGACATGGAAGAGACCGCGGAAGTGAAAGGCCTCAATTGGGTGCGAATCAGTGCGCCTACTGCAAGGAAGAAGGACATTGGAGAAGTGAATGCCTGCATCTGGACTCTGCCCTCGCGAGGGGAGGAGGGAGTCCCTGGAGGCCAGGAGGACGATTTCGAAGGAGGGGAGGAATGAACCGAACACAGTTCCAGCAAGAGAGGGAGGAAGCCATTGAGGGAGTGGCAGTAGCAACGGGCTTTGACCTGGATGAAGACTAGGCCAGACCGGGCTCCAAGTTCACCCTGGGTCCCCAGGAGCCTATGGTCAGTTTAAAGATAGGGGACCAATACATGGAATTTATGGTAGATACAGGAGCAGAACATTCAGTAGTAGCCAAGCCAGTAGCTCCTCTTTCCTCTCGATCTGTTAACATAGTTGGAGCCACTGGAAATAAAGCCACAAAGTCATTCTTACAGAACCGCATGTGTGAACTAGGGGGACAGAAAATAACGCACCAGTTCTTGTATATGCCGGAGTGCCCCATCCCACTACTGGGCCGAGACATGCTTTGCTGAAGGGGGAGAAATGAAAATGACTGTGAACCCAAAGCCTGCTGGATTGATGGTGCTCACTGTTCCCTGAGAAGAAGAATGGCGGTTCTATAGTGCACCTCCAATAAAGTCAACTAGTCCCTGTATACCTACCAACCTCATAGCCCCACCTGAAGTATGGGCAGAAGATAATCCACCTGGCCTAACGAAGAACATAGCCCCTGTCATTGTCACCCTCAAGCCAGGAGTGGAATCAGTGCATGTGAAGCAGTATCACCTCCCTCGACCAGCCATTGAAGGAATCTACTGCCATTTGACGAAACTGCTGAAGTATGGACTTCTCAAAGAATGCCAGTCACCTTGGAACACCCCCCTTCTTCCAGTTAAGAAACCTGGGACAGGGGACTACCACCCAGTACAAGACTTAAGGTGAGTAAATGATGCAGTTGAAAGCATGCACCCTGTAGTACCTAACCCTTATACTCTCTTGGGACTGATCCCCGCTGAGGCTACTCATTTTACCGTCCTGGACCTGAAAGATGCCTTTTTCTGTGTACGCTTAGCCCCCACTAGTCAACTTGTATTCGCTTTTGAATGGCAAGACCCCACCACAGGAAGGCGGGGCCAGCTCACTTGGACCAGATTACCCCAAGGATTCAAGAACTCACCTACTCTCTTCAGTGCTGCCCTGAATCAAGATCTTTTAAGTTACCCAGTGGACCCAGGAAAGAGGGTTCTTCTTCAGTATGTAGATGACTTGCTCATAGCCACCAACTCAGAAAGTGAATGCCTACAAGCCACTAGTGAACTCTTGTACCTTCTCAAAGAGGCTGGATACAAAGTCTCAAGAGCCAAAGCACAACTATGTCAAACTGAAGTCAAGTATCTAGGCTTCCAATTGTCCAATGGGATCCGACGTCTGGGACCAGAACGCAAAGAAGCTGTATGTAGTATCCCTACCCCAACCACTAGGAGGCAAGTAAGAGACTTCTTGGGGGCCGCGGGGTACTGTCGCATATGGATCCCCAACTTCGCGCTGATTGCAAAACCATTGTACCAAGTCACCAAAGGAATGGAAGAGTCTCCACTAGAGTGGGGACCTGAACAGGATGCAGCATTCCAGTTCCTGAAAAATGCTCTGTCATCCCCAGCTTTAGGTCTTCCAGATGTTCAGAAGCCTTTCCATCTTTTTGTCCATGAGTCACAAGGAAATGCGTTGGGAGTACTAACTCAATCTCTTGGATCTTGGCAACGACCTGTAGCCTATCTGTCAAAACAATTGGATGTAGTTGCAAAAGGATGGCCCCCTTGTCTGAGAGCTGTTGCAGCAACAGCCCTCCTAGTGGGCGAAGCAGATAAGCTCACACTGGGGCAAACTCTTCAAGTCACCGTACCACACTCTGTTTTGACTCTCATGGAACACAAAGGAAACTTCTGGCTGACCAATGCATCAATGTTGAAATATCAGAGCATGCTGTGCGAAAACCCCCAGATACAGTTGAAAGTCAGTCAAGCTTTGAACCCCGCTACGTTGTTTCCAATTGGTCCTGGGCCCCCTGATCATAACTGTTTAGAAACCATGGACACTGTATTTTCAAGTTGCCCTGATTTGACTGATGTCCCTCTAGAGGACCCTGAACGGACTTTCTTTGTGGATGGAAGCAGTTTGGTCATCAATGGACATCGTTGTGCGGGATATGCAGTGGTGACCCTTGATCTGGTAGTTGAGTCCTCAGCCCTGACCCCAGGAACTTCTGCACAAAAAGCTGAATTGGTAACCCTCACTAGAGCCTTGACATTAGGAGAAGGTCTCCGCATAAATGTGTACACAGATTCCAAATATGCTTTCACCACTTTACACGCACATGGAGCCTTGTATAAAGAGCGAGGGTTGATCACCTCAGGGGGTAAGGCCATTAGGTATGGGCCTGAGATATTGATGTTATTAGATGCTATGTGGGCCCCCAAACAAGTGGCAGTCATGCACTGCCGAAGTCATCAGGTAGGAACAGGAGAAGTCACCCGAGGGAATAGATTTGCAGAAGCCACAGCCCGGAAGGCAGCCACCACAGGACAAGTTAGGACCCAGGATGCTGCAATGCAAGCAGCCCTATTCCCTGTGCCCCTTAGTTCCTGGGCACCCCGATACACAAGAGAGTTAGACTATTATTGTGAAAAGGAGAGAGGAGTTTTGACAGAACAAGGTTGGATAGTGTTACCAACCCCAGAAGGTAGTCCACCTCCAGGTCCTAGTCATCCCTGAAGCATTAGGGCCAGCCTTTGTTCAAGCTTTTCACCAAGCCACACATTATGGAAAGACAGCCATGGAAAGAGCCCTGAGACCCCATTTCTGTATTTCACTGCTAGGATCTCTAACTGCCTCGGTGGCACAGCAATGTCTGATATGTGCCAAAAATAATGCTAAGCAAGATCCCATTCCACCCCCAAGAGTTCAGTCAGTAGGGGTGACCCCAATGAGTGATATACAGGTGGACTTTGCTGAAATGCCCCGAACAAATGGGTATCACTATATGTTAGTGTTAGTCTGCACATTCTCGGGATGGGTAGAAGCCTATCCCACCCGAACTGAGAAAGCCTGAGAAGTCACTAGGGTACTGCTTCATGAGATCATTCCCCGATTTGGAATACCATTGACTATGGGGTCAGATAATGGCCCATCATTTGTATCCCAAGTGACCCAACAGTTAGCTCGAGCTCTGCAAATACAATGGAAATTACACACTGCTTACAGACCCCAGAGCTCAGGAAAAGTGGAACGTATGAATAGAACCTTGAAAACTCAGTTATCCAAGCTTTGCCAAGAAACACATCTAAAGTGGCTTCAGGTACTCCCTATAGCCCTTCTTAGGATACGTTCAGCTCCTACCAAGTCCTTAGGAGTCTCCCCTTTTGAGATTTTGTATGGGCGACCTCCACCCCTTGTGCAGGGAATAAAGGGAGACATGAGACAGATAGGATCTGAAATAACTAGACAAGAACTATTAGCTTTAGGTTCTGTCTTGCAGAATCTCCAAACGTGGGTGCAAGATCGACTACCCATCAACTTGACCGAGCCTCTGCATCCCTTCAAGCCAGGAACGTCCGTGTGGGTGAAAGAGTGGAGAAAAACCCCGCTGGCGCCGCATTGGAAGGGACCATACGTCGTCATCCTGTCAACCCCCACTGCAGTGAAAGTTGCAGAATTTGAACTCTGGATCCACCACAGTCGAGTGAAGCCGGCAGCTGCTCCTGATCCTGACCAATGGACGTCAGTGAATGATCCCAAGACTCCATTGCGACTTACATTGTGGAGACAGCCAGCGCTATAGAGAATCATCAGAATCTATTTTCGTCACGCTAGAGTGATCATCGCAGCAGGAGAAAAGAAGACTCAACAAGTTCATCATACCCAACTTTCCAGTTGACCTCCAAAGACTGTAATCACAATGTTCTTCCACTATTGCCTTGTGGGAGTGGTGATTCTGGAAAAGACCTTTGCCCTACCCCCTTGTGCAGCCTGCATAACCACCACCCGAACAGGACAAAAGATTACTCAGACTTTACTCTATCATTCCTACTATACTTGCACTGGTACAGTCAGCCGGTGTATTTATAATGGCACCGAACTGAATATTTGCACAAAGGGAAAAAGTAAGACCTGTTATAACCCCCGGCAAAATCCTTCATATTATACATTTGAGATACGCTGGAATGATGAAGATGGAGCCATCCTAAATGCAACAAAACCCCTTGCAAACCCCACGAAACCTATTACCTTGGACTTTGATGCTTGTGATGCAATTAACAGAAATGCTTACCACAGATGTGGGTCATGGGAGCGAGCATACTACCATGATGATAAATATATGTGTCCAGAAGGAGCCTACGGATGGGGACGGTGCACAGGAAAGAACTCGGCAACCACCACTTACCCCACTACATCTAAACATGATTACTTTTGCCCAAAATGGGACTGCGTATATTTCGCTACATGGAAGAATGCACCAGTGGGACGAGATGGTGATAATCGCAAAGGCAGTCTGACAAAGATCAGATTACCTGAGCCCAAGAAATGCCAGAAAGGTGCCTGTAATCCTCTGCAACTCCTCATAGTCAACCCTAGCCAATGGAAGCAAGGATACAAGTTTGGGTTGCGTATAGCGTATAGATCCTGGGACTATCCTGTATCTACAACTGAATACCAAGGCCCATGTATCCTCACCCTATCGTATACATCACTCCTTCTATGAGGCCATGAAAGCTGAGTTTGAAATTCCTCTGACCTCCCAGAACTTGTTCCTTGAGCTAGCAGGAGCAGTTGCATCTAGTCTCCACGTTTCAGACTGTTTATTTTGTGGAGGAACTACGATGGGAGACCAATGGCCTTGGGAGGCACAAGAACTGAACTATTCTGTTCCATATAATCAGACTGATATACATAATACCACGAGCGAATGGGTATTGGCCCACTCCATTGTGGGTACCTTGTGTTTTGCTCGCTATGGACCATTGTTTAATATGGAAGTGGGGCAGCTGGTCTGTCACAATCAAAAGTTCTACAACAGTACCACTAAGAAGACGTCTTGGTGGTCAGGAGTCAACGCTACTGAACCTTCCAATCCTCTAGTTCGTTTCCACAAACTTGCCGGTATCTGGACTAACTTAGCAACATATATTTCTTGGCAAGCACCACCTGGACTATACTGGATTTGCGGAACCCGAGCATATGCTAGACTCCCTCATCACTGGGGAGGCGCATGTGTATTGGGAACTATACGACCTTCCTTTTGCCTACATCCCATGGAGAACAACTGGGATATCCTGTGTACAGAAGTCGACAGCTGAAGGAGGCCTTGAAGATAGGCCAATGGGACAAATGGGATGCGACATCTGAAGAATGGCCACCTGAGAGAATTATCTCATACTATGGACCTGCTACGTGGGAGCAGGATGGGACATGGGGATATCGTACCCCTGTTTATATGATTAATCGAATAATACATTTGCAAGCTGTTGTTGAAATAATAACTAATGAAACTAGTAAAGCACTAACCCTTTTGGCAAAACAAAGTACACAAATGCGCACAGCCATTTATCAAAATCGTTTAGCTTTTTTAATTATTTGTTAGCAGCTGAAGGAGGGGTATGTGGGAAGTTAAATGTAAGTAATTGTTGTTTACAGATCGATAATAATGGGCATGTAGTTGAAGATCTAGCCACCCAGATGAGAGAGCAGACATTTGTGCCTGTCCAGACCTGGCATAGTTTGAAGCTGGATGGGTGGTTTGGTTCACTATTTTCATGGATCGGAGGTCTAAAAGCCCTTATGTTTATTGTATTATTCATATTAGCCATGTGCTTATTGCTCCCTTGTCTCCTACCCCTTTGCTTACGCATGGTAACTTCAGCAATTGATAACACTATAGAGCGGAAGGCAGCTGCAAAGGTATTAGCTATGTGGCAATATTACCCTATACCCCACGATGATGCTATTACACCTGTATAATGTGTTAATTGACTAATGAGTGATTTAATTCTCACCCTTTCTCACTTGCGGGTGAGAATAATCAAAGGGGGGAATGTGGCAGGCTATGGCCTAGCATGGCCTGCTACTATGAAAGGCCTGTAAGTTAGGCCTGGATCCTAACCCCCATCGGTTTCAACAAGCCTTCAATCTCTCTCCCGATGTTCCTCCCTAATGTTGCCATTAGTTCTGTTTGTCTGTTTGCTTATACGTTGTCCTGGCTTCCCCAGTCTGGGCCTGTTGCCTGGTTGTTAATATGCTTCATGGAAGTCTTGGCCTAGTTGTCTATTTTACTTGTCTATACTTTTTTGTACTCTGCTTTCCTATTTTATTATGGCGTTCTTTTCTATGTTTTGCACTGCTAACCTTGTATTGTACACCGCTTTATGTTTCGACGAAAAGCGGTCTATCAAATGCTAAAATAAAGATAACTGTTTCACTTCTGGTGCTGCTAGGAAACGAATGAAGAACCAGCAGGCACAAACCCTAGATCCTGTAGTACTGGGAAGGAACGGGGTGTGTGTGTGTGTGGGAAAAAAAACCCTTTTGAGTTACTGCTTCCTCTTCGTAACCGAACTGCCACAGCAGCTCAGGACAGGCCACGTCCTCTCCCACCCCGGTTACCACGGCAACTACTACTCACCCAGAGCCAGGCGCCGGCCTACCCCGTTTGTTAGGATTATTTCCCGTCAGGCGTTGCGCGGGCGAGCAGGCTCCGTAACGTCACTCCGCCGGCCTGCCCCTCTGTGGCTTCTTGGTGCTGACAGGTGGAGGAAGATGGCGGCGTCTTTGTTATCGTTGGGGTAGTGAAGAGAGCGGGAAGCTGTGCAGGACTTGGGGAGGGGGATAGGAGGGAAGAGAAAAAAAGGAGCCAGAGGCGGCGAAAGAGAAGGGGAAGTGGCGACTCACCTCCGCCGGGCCAGCAAGCCTCGGACATTTCCCCTCGCCCCTTCCTCTTCCGAAGGGTGATGAGCGTCCGGGGCGGAGGATGCTGAGGTGCACCGGTTTCTTCCGAGCCATTGACTGCCCCTTCGATAAGAGCCCGGCGGGGGGGAGGTGCCCACGGCCTTACTGTCACTTCAGGCATGCTGGAGGAGGAGGAGGCTGGGCCGGCGGCAGGGCCTCTGTGTGTAGTGACAGCAATAACAATAACAACAGTGGCAGCAGCAAAGAGGGGAGCAGTGGGGCCAAGACCAGCAGTGCCGCAGGTGGGTACAGGCGCGGACACTAGGATCTATAGACACCCAACCTAGTGCAGCAAGGCCCCCTCCAAACCTGGAACGTTTCTCGGACTTGGGGTGTTTGGGGAGTTACAGTGTGAGCTGTCCTTTAACTCCGAGTCATCAGGAACAAGCTCATATTCTGATCCCTCCCTATTGCATTCAATAGAAGTGGAGCTAGGACTGTCTCTGTCTGTCTGGCTCTGATGATCTGGAACCTTATGATATTCCTGTTTATTGTGGCGCGCAGAAACTCCTTAAGAGTTTGCATTGAGAAGCTCATACTTAAGTCACTCCTTTCTCTGCCAAGGGCATCAACATTCCTGTTCTTGATCACGTTCTCTCTTCACCGTTATTAAATAATAAAATGGGGCTTTTGGGGGTATAAAAACTTTGTTGTAGTTACTGAGGCATCATGATGGATCTGTGGGAGCACAGCTTTGGGGATTTCTAGTTTAGTTCCTCGACCTGCTTTCTGCTTCGTGCATAGGCACAAGCTCTGGAAAAGAGTGATGATTATTATAGTCCCTGGGAGAGAGGCTCAGTTCTGATGTAATAGCAACAGCTGCTTTTGACTCCAGCATAAATGTGTAGCCAGCTCTCGTGAGAGCCACTTGTTCATGGTCAAGAAACTACAGCTCTGGTGGGCTTCGCTGTTGAAGGTGTTGGTGGGAGAAAGCACTTATCTGCTATGGCTAAAAGCCAGCAAAATCTCTGTCCGCTTCACATTCCATCCCATCATAAGTAGGGGTGAAGTCGGGTTTAAGTTGGAGTAGGCTAGTCAGGCCCTGAAAAACAATGAATTATTCAAGGATAACTTAAGATGGGGCTTTTGAGAACTCAAACATTAAGGAGATTATTTGTTAAAGGTATTAATGCAAGCTGTTGCAAGGCCCATAGATATCAAACGGACCTGCAGCAGATAGCACATATTAACTATTACTAAATGACCCCCTAAGAATGAGAGTGTGGATTTCCTTCTGAGGATGATTTCTGAGCTGCAGCGTATCAGTGATTACCTTCAATTAATCATAAACTAGAGATTAACATATTGACTTGAAAGTTTATTCCTGTAACTTCATAATGAGTAAAATGTAGGTATGAGTTCCTTAGCTTCTGATTATTTACTAGTTTTCTATATATCAAAGGCAGAGATACAGTTTCTTGATGTGCCTAATGGTGTGGAGGAGTAGCCTAGTGGTTAGAGCAACAGCTAATACCCAAGAGATCAGGGTTCAGTTCCCACTGGCACTTCATTACCTCCGAAGAAAAGGTCTGACAATCTACTTCTGGTCATACCCTGCCAAGAAAATCCAGGGGCTGCTGGGTCACCAGGAGCCAGCATTGGCTTGTCAGCACTTAAAAAAAAAAGCCCCTCTCAATAACTCTCAAATGCTGTATGTGCTTTGCCATTTGTGAAAATAAGTTTCTGTGTTGGTATCTATATTGCCCAGCTGATGCTTCTTTGTATAGCTTATTCTTATTCAAGAGCAAGGAAGGGTCAAAAACATAGAGAGAACTTAAAATTGTCATAGAAGAAAGGAGTCTGTTTCTATACAAAATGTTTATGTATTCCAAATGGTCTTGTTTGGAAGATATAAAGTTGATTTTCAAGGGTCAGATGGCACCATGTCATTAGTTTAGTTCAGCTGAGAATTTTCTTGAACATACCTAGTAAAACTGTTTTGGAAGAGTGTGGGAAAACAAAAGATATATAATTAACAGGCTTCAAATGAATAAGGTTAATTGATATGTTTTTACAGCAAAGCTTTTTGATGACTAATATTTATGAATTTAGCACTAATGTTTTTTTTTTGAACCCTCAAAGGAGAGAAATTTTATGATATCATTAGGTAGTTTGTTTTCATTTAAGATTTTCTAGAAAGCTAATATGCAGTATTTTCTTGTAGGAGACTTGATAGACCGAAGAACTTTATAAAACGCAAATTTATGTAGTGGACACATGAATTTATAAAACGCAAATTAATGTAGCGGATACATGAATTTTCAGTTTGCCGGTGGAAGTTTTTACTGATCTCTGCAGAGTAAATATCCATGTTGCTGCAGAACTCTAAAGGATATTAAGGTGCATATGTACTAATTGTTAAAGCATGTTAAGTGCTGTCACAGCCCATAGAAATAAAAGGGCTGTGGCAACATTTAACATCTGTTAGTCTTTAGTAAACATGCTCTATATTAAAGCTAAAAGATCATGTAGCTGTGTCGCTGTTACTTTGATTTAATAGAATAAATATTGCAGTTGAGTAGGAAAACCCAGATTTGTTTGGAGTACCTAAATTTGTTGTGGATTTTAATATTTTACTTAGTATATGAATTTAAATAAAAGTGATATAGTGCTGTGTTTATTTCTTTTTATTTCTTATTATTATAAGTGGCTCAGAGGATCTTGCACCTTGTGTTTTGTGGGCTGTTCTTGTTCTTCCTGTCTGCAAAAGTTTTGACCATGGTTCTGCTGTGTTAGCTTGGAGAACATGTAGAAGCTTCCTGCAGGTGAAGCCCCTCAAAACAATCTTATGAAATGGTATTTGCTATATCCATCATCACGGTTTCTCATTGGAGTTCTAGGGTACCACTTGTAACATTTTATATGAAGTCTGTCAAAATCTAAATGTGAGTTCATTTTCCTTAATTATTTTTCTGAGGGATGCAACCAAATTAAGTGTTTGCAGAATATTTTACACCTTTTCATGCTGCTTGCTTCTAACTTTGTTCCTCATGGATCCATATAGCTGTCTCTCTACAGCCTAGTTTTTTTCAGTGTGTTTTTCAGTATGGTTTATTAAAATATATCAAAAATACAAAATTATATAGTCTTTTGATGAACCATGTCTTGGAGATGCTCACCCCCTCCCTTCTCCTAATCATGGCAAAATAGCATTTGCTTTGAGCTCCATGAGCTGCTGGCTAGCCAAATGTGTGAACAATCTACAATTGTCTGGTTGACATGTGATGACTCTGGGCCACTACTAAGTTTTTCTCCCCCCCCCCCTTATGAAATCCTCCTGCGATAACTAGTTTTCACATACGGCTAATTTTGCTTCTGTGTTTGAATTACAAATTATTCTTTGCAAATTCATTTCCTTTAGCCTACAGAAAACCATAATATCAAAAGGATAATGAATCTTTTGTGTTCTTCTCAAATTTGCCTTATTGTCACTAATGACCCTATGTACTAAGTATGTTTTTTCTATAGACACACAATGGAAAAACCCCGACACATAATGGAAAAACCCCTGTAGCACATCTGTCCCTTGGTGAGTGTTTTTCCTTGATTGGTCCTTGAAGCATTAACTGTCAAGGAAACTGTTTCTATGCCCTCCCTTCTTACCACTGTTATCTTTGCAGCTCAGAAAGTGTTGTCTCAGTATAGAAAGGTTAACGGCAGCATGTCGTACATTTTTGTTAGACTTGCCCTACTTCTATGCTTCAGAATCTGAAATAAGATATGAAGGACTATTATTTAGCAACGGAAAGAAGATCCGGTAATGTAATGATGATTCTGTCTTTAAAGCTTTGGTTTTTGTAGTTTTAAATAGTTTTATATTAAAAGATATGTGGGAAGAAAGATACAGTAGTGACAGAATTTGAGAATGACACCTGCACATGTCTATATTTTCTTTTTCTTTTTTTTTTAAATTTTAGAATGAAATTGTGTTTTAAAAGTAAAATGATCGTGATTACCATTTGCCAGTAGAAGAAAAGTGAGATGCATTTTGTATTTATATTTTGTTTTTAGAAAGCTCTTAATAAAAGGCCCTCTTCTGTCACCTTTGAAAATCCCAGAACTCTGAGTATCTCTGGCTTAAAGCATACCTCTTTAAGTATTTCTTTGGTTAAAGTAACAATTAGATCAGCATCTTGTATCATATTGAAGCATTTTTTTTGGTAAGTTCAAAGTAGTGTTATAATTGGTTTCATCAAAATGTCACACCTTTGGGTTTTGAAATCCTTTCAAAACTATAAAAATATAAATAAATGCATCTTAAAGGAGGTATCTCTTTTTAACAATAAACATCATAGGTAATCATTGCAAATATAAATAGTCATAAACTTTTCCAAAGTCCTTATTTCCTTATCGTTCCTCCAGTTCAGTCCTCTACCTCTGGGGTTGTCAATCTCCTCCTGCAGCTAGGAGACTGGTATGTCAGAATGATGACATCACTGGATATAGCCTGCTACACTCCCACTTCGATCCCAGTGTGACCAGTCTCCTTGAAGCAGGAGGACTTGACGCCCTGTAGAGGGGCTCTCTGGAGGAATTGATAAGGAGCAGGAAGTTAGTTAGGTTAGCTAATAGGCTTAGCTTTGGGATTTTGGGCTCTGGCCCTTTAAAAAAAAAAATAAATAAGACAGAGACAGCCAGTAAGTTACGACCCGGCTTTCTTGCTCCCTGCCTTCATCTGGTGTTAAATTTGGGGGTTCTGGCTCATGAGATCGAGTTCTCCCCCCCTCCGGTGGCCCAGAGGTCTCTTCCCCCCCGGACTCTACGGGGGAGAGCCCTTCTTCTCCCGTCGGCATTGGCTTGACTGCAGAGCCTGCCCTTTCCTGGCGTAGCAAGCTGCGGCGGATCTCAACGGCAGAGCTTCGGGCCCGGTTTGGCAGCACTGCACAGCTTGATTGCAGCGGGGGAGCGGCAGGCCTGGCCGGTAAGTGATTCACCGGCGGCAGGCTGCCTGTCTTTGCGAGACCCGTTCTCCGGCAGTGGGGGGCCCTCGCGGTGCATTTTGCGCCCTTTTTCACTCATGCCGGCGTTTGCAGCGGCCATTTTCTGGTCCGCGGAGCAGCGACATGGTAGCACGCGGGTTCCTGAGCCTCGCGTCGGGCAAGTCAGCGTGTTAATTTGCGGGTGATTTCATTTGTTTGCTTTCTTTTGTTTTGGTTCCTTATTTTGTTTCTTGATTTCCTTTTGTAGTTTGGGCCTGCTCAGCCGTCCCACAGGCCAAGGGGGGGGGGCCTGAGGGGGGGCTCTTTTCCCACGTAGACAGGAGTTCGGGTGCAGTGCGTTAAAAAAGAAAAAAAGGGGGCTGCTGTTGAGTGGTTGTTAAAAAAAACAAAAAACCCCCCAAACAAACGAAGGACAATAATAGATAACTATCTAGTTGACAGCCCCAATTTAAAGGGTGAGAACTTAAGGTGAGCCCTTGGGGTTCTGACTAGGCGGCGTTATGGCTACCAGACCTCAGTGCATTGTGTGTGGCACTAGGAGGGGCACAGTAGCGGACACCGGGGTGTGTCGAGGCTGTGCTGCCCTCTCCTCCTTGGTGGAGCAGCAGATGGAGTGCCAGGAGTCTCCTGAGGCGCTGGGCGCACCCGCGGGGGTGGGGGCGCCTTCCCCGCGGACGCCGGCACAAGAGCCGCCGCTGGAGGAGTTGGCGGGACCTTCCTGCGCCCCTCTGGCATCCCAGGCGTCAGGTCTCAGTGAGTTTAGCCCGGAGTTTGTGCTCCTTATGCATCAGGCTTTTTGCCTGTGGCAGCAGGGCAAGGGAGCAGGCTCCGGGGCGCTTGCGTTCTCTCCTCAGCAGTTGGGGGCAGACGAGGAGATTGGCGTGGAGCCGCCGGCGCCTAAGAAAATAAGGGCTTGGGACCCGGCGTTGGCGGGGAGCGAGTGGCCTGAAGCCCAGGATCCGGAATGGGATCCAGAAGACGGGACGCAGGACCTGGAAGAAGGTGAGATCCTTGAGCCCGAAGATCAGGCAAAGATAATTAGGGTGTTCCGCCGGGAGGAGTTGGCGGCTTTAATTACAGAGACATTGAAGATGTTGAATCTGGCTGCGCAGGCAGTGGTGGAGGATGAGGTTGAAGATCCGGTCATCCAAGCCGTTAGACAAACGCAGGTGGTGTTTCTGGTGCACAGAGTAATCAACAAGATGATTCAGGAAAAGTGGGATAAGCCGGAAGCGGGCCTTCGGGGCATACGAACCATGAATAGATTGTATCCTCTGGCCGAGAAGGATAAGGAGAGGTTCCACGCTCCGCGGGTGGACGCGGTGGTGTCGGCGGTTACAAAGAAGACCACCATTCCGGTCGAGGGCAGTGCGGCCTTGAAGGATACCCAAGACCGTAAAGTTGACAGTCTGCTGAAGCAGGCTTTTGAGGCGGATTCCATTTCGCTGCAGGCCTCCATCTGTGGAGCTTGGGTGGCCAGGGCGTGTCTGCGATGGGCTCAGCGACTGCGTCAGTCGTCGCACATGGATCTCGAGGAGCTAAAGGAGCTGGATCGGCTGGAGTCCGGAGCGGCATATTTAGCAGATGTGCATTATGACTTGATCAAGGTTCTGGCCAATAGCACAGCGTTGGTGGTGGCTGCCCGTCGGTCGTTGTGGCTACGTAATTGGGCGGCGGACGGACCCTCTAAATCCCGTCTTAGCAAACTCCCATTTAAGGGTGGTTTGCTGTTTGGTGAGGATTTGGATAAGTTAGTGAAGGACCTGGGTGAGTCCAAGGCGGGGAGACTTCCTGAGGATAAGCTGAAACCAGGCAAGTCCGGCCAAAGCTTTCGGGGTCAGTTTCGAGATTTCAGAAGATTTTGTACGACGCGATTCGGTAGTTTCCAAAGGGGCCGCTTTCAATCTCGAGCCCAGGGTTTTCGTGGGTTTCGGGGGGCGAATAGAGGGTTCTCTTCCAACCCTGCACCCACCTCGCGTAAGTCGCAATGAAGCGAGGCGGGTCCCTGCGGAAGGGCTTCCCATAGGCGGGCGGCTCTGGGAGTTTCTTTCCGCTTGGACCCACATCACGTCCGACCAGTAGGTGCTAGAGATCATCCAACACGGCTATGCTCTGGAATTGGCTCGACCCTTGCGGGACTCCTTCGTCATGTCACCTTGCAGGGGTCCCAAGAAAACGTCAGCGGTCCGCGGTACTTTGCAAAGACTCCTTCAGTTGGGAGCCGTGGTGGAAGTCCCCGAAACAGAGTACGGTGTGGGTCGGTACTCCTATTTATTTCGTGGTGCCCAAAAAGGAGGGAACGTGGCGGCTCATTCTAGACCTGAAAGCGGTAAACCGTTGCTTGCGGGTGCCACATTTTCTAATGGAGACCTTGAGGTCCGTCATAGTGGCTGTTCGTTGCGGAGAATTCTTGACGTCTCTGGATCTAACGGAGGCGTATTTGCATGTACCCATCAGGGAAGCTCATCAGAAATTTCTGCAGTTCGCTCTTCCTTGGGGGCACTTTCAGTTTTATGGTGGTGGTAGCGGCGGCGTTGCGCCAGGAAGGAATTCTGGTCCACCCCTATCTTGACGATTGGTTGATTCGGGCCAAGTCCGAGGAGGAGAGTCTCCGGGTGATGGACAGAGTGGTGAAGTTTTTGCAGGGGCTCGGTTGGGTCGTCAACCAGGCCAAGAGTCACTTACAGCCCTCCCAGGACCTCGAATACCTAGGGGTCCGGTTTGACACCCGGACAGGGAAAGTGTTTCTGCCACACAAACGGGCCGAGGGCTTGCGGTCTCTGGTTTGGAGGTTCCTGTCGGTGCCAGCGCCGTCGGCATGGGATTATCTCCAGGTGCTGGGGACCATGGCGGCGACGTTGGAAGCGGTGCCGTGGGCCAAGGTCCATATGCGGCCTCTTCAGAGGGCGCTGCTCCGCCGTTGATCGCATCAGACCGATTCCTTGAGCAAGCGACTTCCTTGTCCCGACCAAAGTCAGGCGGGCTCTACGTTGGTGGCTCCTCAAATCTTCGCTGTCAACCGGCATACCGCTGGAGCAGCCGGAGTGGCTCCCGTTGTTGACGGACGCCAGCCTGGCAGGTTGGGGAGCCCACTGCGGGAGCCGGTTTGCGCAGGGGCTTTGGTCTCCGCTGGAGGCTTCATGGTCGATCAACCATCTGGAACTTCGAGCGGTTTTCCGGGCTCTTCAGGCGTTCGAGGACGTGGTGCGCGGTCAGCCTGTGCGGGTGCTTTCTGACATCTCGGCGACGGTGGCGTACATCAACCGTCAGGGCGGCACGGGGAGTGCCGCAATGGAGAAGGAAGCGGACGAGTTGTTCGCCTGGATAGAGCTTCGGTTGCCTGCGATTTCGGCAGCACACATCGCGGGGAAGGACAGTGTCACAGCGGACTTCCTCAGCAGAGTGCAGGTGGATGCAGGGGAGTGGGAGTGCTAACCGATCTCCTGTTAGACTGCTCTGGGGTATCGGCTAACACCGGTACCGACATCCAGGCAGTTGTGGCGACTATGGGTACTACGGTACAATCCATGCAGCAGGCCTTACTGGCTTTCATTAATGCTGCAACGCCCTCGGTACCGCGACAATTGGTTCCGACTCCGATTCCGGTACTGCAACCGATACCGGTACCCAGAGCATCTACTTCCAGTAGTATGCCGGTTCCGGTCTCCGGTTCCGGAGATTTTCTCGATACCGCTCCGATGCCCGGTACGCCCGATGTCGATACCGGTCGGTACGCGTATCGATCTCTGGAAGCAAATAGGCGATACTTTGAATCCTCTGAAGATTCTGATACATCAGATGATTCTGCTGATGTCTCTTTTACTCTTTCTGAGGAGCCCTCTTCTCCAAAAAGGAGAATGTCTCCTCCAGAGGATTTGTCCTTTCAAGACTTCATTATTGAAGTAGCTAAAGGACTTTCCATATCTGTAACCTCTGAAAAGGAACCTAGAGCAAAATAATTGGATATTTTAGGATACTCTAAGGTTCCCAAAGAGGCAGCCACCTTACCCATACATGAAATTCTTCAAGAACACATGATGGACTTAGGGTGAGAGGAGCCTCCCACATCTCCACATTCTCGACGTTTGGACACCATGTATCGGGTTCCTCCTTCTCCTGGTTTTCAAAAAACTCAGCTTCCTTACCACTCTATTGTGGTGAAGTCTGCTATGAAAAAGATAAAGAGTACCAAAAGGCACTCTTCTACTCCTCCAGGAAGAGAATGTAGGACTCTGGATGCTTTTGGTAGAAAAATCTTCCAAGCTAGCATGCTTATTGCCAGAATCAATTCATACAGCCTCTATATGGGCATGTTTTTGAAAGAGATTGCATTAAAGATACGTCATTTTCTCCCCTTTATCCCAGAGGATAAGAAGGAGGAGTTCCTTCTTTTGCTAAAGCAAACTCAAGATGTTTCAAAGTTCTCCAACAGAGCAGCCTTTGACTCTTTTGAGGGGGCAAGCAGAGCCTCTGGCATTGCCATAGCTGCTCGCAGACTTGCTTGGCTTCAGGCCTCTGATTTGGAACCCTGGGTACAAGAAGGCTTGGGCAATCTGCCCTGTACAGGTGAAAATCTGTTTGGCAAGGAGTGGCAAATCAAAGCCACTCAAATGGATGCAGAGAATGCTGCTTTAGATAGACTTTCTAAGTCTACCTCTACCCCTGCCAAGAAAAAACCTTTTAAGAAACCTTTCTATAAAAAGACCAGATTTTCCACAAATACTGGCCAGCAATCTTCCCAAGTTCGCTTTGCTCCTAAGCGTCAGCAAACTAAACAGGCCAGAACAAAGTCTACAGGGGCTGCTACAATCCAGCAGTCCCAACACCCTCAGAGTTTTTGACTTGATTCTAGAGAACTTAACCTTTCTGGCTCTGCAACAACCAGAACCTCTCACCATTCCAGGAAGGTTAACTCATTTTGCTCCCAGATGGGAACAAATCACATCAGAACCGTGGACCCTCTCTATCATCAAAGAGGGCTACAAACTACATTTCTCCAGCCTTCCTCCCCATTCCATGGTGAGACAATTCAATTCTCCCCCTTCTCTCCTGTACCTGTTGGGCCAGGAGGTGACCACTCTTCTCGCCCAAAAGGCAATAGAAGAGGTTCCTCTTCCTCAACAAGGGTCAGGTTTTTACTCCCCTTATTTTCTCATTCCCAAGAAAACAGGGGGGTACAGACCCATTCTGGATCTCAGAGAATTGAACAAATTCCTATACAAGGAGAAATTCAAGATGCTTTCTCTAGGCACTCTCTTTCCATACCTACAGAGTCAGGACTGGCTTTGTTCTCTAGATCTCAAGGATGCGTACACACATATACTCATCCATCCATCCCACAGAAAATTCCTACGGTTTCTGTTCCAGGGAAAACATTTCCAATACAGAGTACTTCCCTTCGGTCTAGCCTCTGCTCCAAGGGTATTTACCAAATGCATGGCAATAGTAGCTGCATTTCTACGCACTCTGGGATTCTTTGTCTTCCCATACCTGGATGACTGGCTCATCCGAGCTCCATCTTTAGTCTGAGGCTCAGACTTCCCTGGACCACACCAGACGCATACTGCAGTATCTGGGACTTGTCATCAATCTGCCAAAGTCTCAACTCACCCCTACTCAGTCCCTAGAATTCATAGGGGCCTGGCTAGATACCACCATCGCAAGGGCCTATCTTCTTTAGGCCCGTTGCCACCGTCTAGTGCACTTGGCCTCTCAAATTCAGTCCAGAAGCTACTTGACTGCCAAGGAGATGCTACAACTGCTAGGCCACATGGCATCCACAGTTCATGTGGTGCCTTATGCACGCCTACATATGAGAGCAGCTCAATGGACTTTGTCCACCCAGTGGACCCAAGCATCAGGAGCTCTCTCAGACCAAATAGCAACCTCAAAATGACTTTTTTGGTCTCTCCAATGGTGGATATCCACTCAAAATCTGTTGTTGGGGGGCCCCCTTCCAACCTTTGTTACCCCAAGCAACTCTCACTACAGATGCCTCCCAAACAGTTTGGGGAGCTCATCTCCAAGACCTCTCCAATCAGGCCACAGGAGACCACCCTTCATATGAACCTTTTTGGAGCTGCGAGCAATTTTCCTTGCTCTCATGGTCTTTCATACCCTCCTCATCAACATGACAGTCCTTGTTCATACCGACAATCAAGTAGCCATGTTCTACATAAACAAACAAGGAGGGACTGGCTCTCTGTCGCTTTGCAACGAAGCTCTAAAATTGTGGGCCTTCGCCAGAGAGCATCAAATCCATCTCCTGGCAGTGTACCTCCCAGGAATCCAAAACTCTTGGGCAGACAGATTCAGTCGAGTTCTGCTTCCACACGAATGGTCCCTACACATGGATCAGGTACTCAGAATCTTTCAGAAATGGGGAACCTCGGACATAGACCTGTTTGCAAGTCCGTGCAATGCCATACTTCCCCGGTTCTGTTCCAGGATTCCGTGTCAGGGAGCTCAGGCCAAGGATGCCTTCCTCCTTCATTGGGGTCAGGCCTTCCTGTATGCCTTTCCACCCATTCCTTTGATTCCCAAGACTCTATTCAAACTTCAGAGGGATCAAGGATCTATGATCCTCATAGCTCCACCCTGTCCACGCCAAGTGTGGTACCCTCTACTTCTGCATCTCTCCCAGGCACCCTCCCTGGATCTAGGAGCTGCTCCAGACCTTCTGTCTCAAGAGGAGGGGACTTTGTGGCACCCAAACCCCAAGTCCCTTCACCTCAGAGCTTGGTTACTGAAGGCCTAGACCTTCAAGACTTCAATCTTTCTCAACAGGTGAAGGATGTTCCATGCATCTAGGAAACCTTCCACCAGGCGTTCTTATGCTTTTAAATGGAAAAGATTTTCAATTTGGTGTGCTGAAAAAGGTCTTAACCCTCTAGCACTACCTTTGAATTCTTTACTCGAATATCTCCTGCATCTTTCCAATGCAGGACTTAAAACCAATTCTGTAAGGGTCCATTTGAGTGCTATTGCAGCATCTCTTCAGCCTATCAATGGACAACCTGTTTCCTCTCATCCTCTTATTGCGAGATTCATGAGAGGCCTAACCTTAACTAAACCTCCCATTCGACCTCCTCCGGTGGCATGGGACTTAAACGTGGTTCTTGGTCAGCTTATGAAGCCACCCTTTGAACCTTTAGCCACTACCTCCTTGAAATTTCTTTCCTGGAAAGTTATTTTCCTTATTGCAATCACTTCTGCTTCGCGCATCAGTGAACTGCAGGCTTTAGTGGCTAATCCACCTTATACAAGGTTCCATCATGACAAGGTAGTCCTTAGGACAAATCTCCACTTTATGCCTAAAGTGGTCTCACCTTTTCATCTTAATCAATAGGTATATCTACCTGTCTTTTTTCCAGCTCCTCATGCATCTAGTGCAGAGAGGAACCTACATACGTTAGATTGTAAAAGAGCTCTTGCCTTTTACATCCACAGGACACAGCAACATAGAAAGTCTTCTCAACTTTTTGTTGCTTTTGATCCTTCTCATTTAGGACTTCCAGTCTCAAAAAGAACACTGTCCAGTTGGATTGCTCAGTGTATTTCTTTTGCTTACCAGAGTAAGAACCTTTCTCTGGAAGGCCATGTCACAGCTCACAATGTGAGAGCCATGGCCACATCTATGGCTCATCTTCATTCTGTATCCATCGATCAGATCTGTCGAGCAGCCACTTGGGCCTCGGTTCATACCTTCACAGCCCATTACTGCTTGGACAAGGACTCCCGCCGGGATGCCTTGTTTGGTCAGGCTGTCCTCAGACACCTGTTCCATTCTTAAACAACTCCTGCCCACCTTCCCTGAATGGATGCCTGAGATCCATAGGGAGATGAGGAATTCTTGCAGGGGGATCTCCCCGGCATCTTAGCTAGGGAGTCCCAATATGTGAGGACTCATTCCTGCTTGTTCCTGGAGATAGCACAGTTACTTACCTGTAACAAGTGATCTCTGGGAACAGCAGGAATTAGTCCTCACAACCCACCCACCTCCCCTAGGAGTTGTATCTCTCTCTCTCTCTCTTTCCTTTCCTCTCTCTATTGTCTCAGCTTTAAACTCGAACTGAGGAGAGTTGGTCAAAATGGCGGGAAGGCAGCGCGCATGCGCTGTGGGAGGCCCCAAAAGCTTCCTTTCTGGGAAGCTGGGGAGCTTTCCCGCGCAGGCTCCGTCTGTTCCGACGTACCCATATGTGAGGACTAATTCCTGCTGTTCCCAGAGATCACCTGTTACAGGTAAGTAACTGTACTGGACTCAAGGACTCACAGGTAGGGGCTCCCTCCATCTTCTACCACGTGGCCACCTGACCCGCCCCTTTAGTAAGTGTCATTCACCTGCACTCCATGCTACCTTTTAACCCTTTGAAGGCCAACTTTAAAATTTTAATCCACATTCTGCAGCTGGGTTAATTTTTGCATATTTCAGGAAAATTGTACCCGTCTTATTCAATATTTTCTAATAGTGATTTTCCTTCTGCTATGGTCATGTATTATATACCATTTGATAGGAATATTTAGTCAGAATTTTGGATCCCGAGAGTTTTGGGCTCGGCCTGGAAAGGGTTAAAGATACAGCGCTTCAGGCGCACCCGTGCCTGGAGGACCATGCCAAAGAGCCCTTAGACATTGGCCTTAGCGTGGATCTTAGCAGGGTTGGAAGAAAGTACACAGCTGGTCCTTCAAAACCTAACAACCAAGACTTTTTCTGTACAATATTATTCTACTAATACCGGCACAATGTATTATCACAGGAAAGTAAGTGTTGTTTATTGTATTTTGCTGATGTGCTGCCTTATCTCCCAAGGTCGTCTGCAGTCATACAATCGGAACCAATTCCAGTACATTCCTATAATACACCACAACAATCCTAACTATCCATGCATGATCTACCAAAGATACACCCAGAGAATACATCACAACATTAATAGACTCATCTTCATTACACCAACACGATTTCATAACCACGTAGAGATCAAGGATACAATACTAGAAATTTCACTAAAATGTTCCCTTATTAATGGCAGATCTATAAGAAACAAAATACCAGTAATATTAGACCATATTTATGATAATGACCCAGATATTATATTCATTACAGAAACTAATAGGGTCCTTATTAATCAGTTGAAGGTCCAAAACTATGATGTGTTTCACTCATCCAGATCAAACAAACGTGGAGGAGGTGTCCTTATCATTAAGAAGGATCAAAATGCTTCTCTTTCCCAATTCAATAGTACTGGAGAGATAGACATCCTTGTAATAGATTCTTATTTTCTATCATTCTGTTTAGTATATAGGTCCACCTACATCTGACCCTAACAGTCTAACAACCGTCTTGGAAACAGTCTGCTCCACCTCCATAAAAAAACAATATTACTAGATGATCTTAACCTAGCTCACCCGTGCAACCACCTTCCTAAATGCCATGTCAGACATGGATTATCATCAAATTATAAATGAACCAACCCATAATAAGGGGAATATACTAGACCTAATATTTCTGCCTAACAAATCTATGAAAACACCAAAACTACCAACCCTCAATCAGGACCGTACCTAGCCCTGTGGAGCGGTGTGGCCGCACAGGGCGTAAATGCTTAAGGGGCACATTTCAGCTGTCTGCTGTTGTCTGCCCATGCCACTTTTTTTCTTCTCTCAGCGGCGGCAGGCAACAGCAGACAGCTGAAATTTGCCCCTTAAGTCTTCTTGCAGCATACTAAGCAAGTCTGGTCCCTCCCCCCTCTTACGCTGTGTCAGAGCAGGGATGGACAGATCTGCCTAGCGCGCCGGTGACTTGCACATCGGGCGCACCTCTTCTCTCCCGCCGCTATCCAGAAGGTAGGTAGATGGGGAGGAGGGGGCACACGCCTCATGTGCAAGTCGTACAGGGTGCGATTCACGTTCGGTACGGCCCTGCCCTCAATCATTACCTGTGCCATGGTCAGATTAACACCTCATCAATTTCTCTCTATCATATCAAACATCTGAACTCGCATTCAACCATGCTACCAAACACACACAATTTAAGAGTTTTGATAAGGATACATTTATAAAGGAGGCCATTATGAATATTGATCCTAGCATCAGCAACTTAGATGACCTATATAACTGGAACACAATAATTCTAGAGCAGCCACAATACCAGTAGTGCAACCAACCAGGAAACAAAATAGAACTAAGCAATGGTAATCACAAGAAATAAGAGGCTTAAAAAGACACTGAAAGAAGTTAGCGCGCAAATGGAGAATCTGAAGATAGATTACCCTACATGACTGCTCTACTAACATACTGTGATTCCATAAATAATAAAAATATATCCTATTGAAATTCCTGAATCACCCGAGGGGATCATTTGAAATAGTGAAATCCTTGACTAATACTCCAAATGACAGCAGTAATAACCAAACCATAAATTCACAAGTACTGGCAAATTATTTTATGAACAAATTAAAATCTACTAATAATCATTCCACACCAGCTGCTCCTGCCAACTCTGTTTCCCAAGATATGGTCAGAATTTTATCAAGTATCCCTGGACCACTTGCACACCATTATTACAAATATTAATACCACAACATTTGGTCTTGACACTTGCCCAGTCAGTCGGCTAAAAGTCACGTGCGATGAAACTGCGCCAGTTATACTTAAGATGTTTAACATGTTACTCTCTCAGGGTCATATGCCTAAAGACCTAAAACAAGCTATTATAGGTTCCATATTAAAACAAAAAACATTGGATAAATCATGTCCTACATCTTATAGACCAATATCCTGCCTCCCATTTCTTGCAAAATTAATTGAGAAGATTGTTCATATTCAATTGCAGGACAATATTGACTTGCATACACTTCTAGATGAACACCAGTATGGTTTTAGACCTCATCATAGTGTTGAAACACTATTACTAACCCTATTTAACAAAGTGGTAACAGGAATAGAAAACTCCAAACAAGCATTCATCCTTTCTTCTTAGACATTGCCTCAGCCTTTGATTCCATCAATCATAATATACTTCTCGATAGGCTACCGCAAACCGGTATATATGGCACCATTCTTCATTGGTTCAAATCATACTTATCAGGTCACAATAAATTAAAATTGACCAACAAATATCAGATGTTTACGAACAGCAACAAGGCTTGCCCCAAGGATCAACCCCCTCTGCCTTGTTGTTTAATATCTATTTGCAGCCTCTATGCAATATTATTAATACACTTCAAGTTAGCTATTCCATCTATGCAGATGATATTATGCTGTACTTCCCCTTTGTCGTAACAAATCCTAACTTTGACTGCATGATATCCTGCTTCAATGAAATCTCACAATAGTTGAAAACCCATAACCTAAACATAGTTGGGGTTTTTTATAGTTTGAGGTATGTTTATTTCAAGAAACCAGGACTTCAACCCTCACCCCAATATTCATGTGAAAGATGCTACCCTGGAAGTAAAAAGTGAAGTAAAATACCAGGTATTACCATAGATCAGACTCTCAACTTAACATCCCATATAAACTTAACCACTAGAACTGTTTATAATAAATTGAGGATGATACAACAGTTGCAACCGCTACTAGCAGACCACAATTTCAGAACTGTACTACAGGCAATGATATTCCCACACTTAGACAATTTTAATAGCATACTCCAGGGCCTGCCCAAGCAAGCTTTATATAGCCTTCAGATAGCATAAAATATATGCTTTGTGGGTTATGCGTGCTGCCATATTTCTGAACACACAACCCCAATACTATACAATCTCCACTGACTACCAATACAAAGCAGAATTAAATATAAACTACTGATGACTATCTTCAAATTAGTCAAAATCATAGCTGCATCATACTTATCCAACCTCATAAAAATCACCCCGAATGATCGCCTAAGAAGAGGTTGCACACAAAATACCCTAATAATGCCCCCAGAATATCACAAAATGAACTATACCACTAGTAACAGAGCTTTCTCATTTATTGCTCTGATGCTATGGAACACGCTTCTAGAGAAGCTAAGATCTTCCTCCGACTTATGTACGTTTCGGAGAGACCTTAAAACCCATCTATTTATTGAACATTTTGGTAGTTCTAATGTACCTAAAACAATATATATATCCAACCTTGACCCTTAACTAACTCCTCCAAACAATATCTAAGCCCACATAACGACACATTCTAATAGATACAATCCCAGGTCAGATAACGCATCTAGCACCCCAGCACACATGATGTAAGCTTCCTGTATGAGGTTCTGTAGATAAGTTTCTATGCCTCCATCTTACCCAATTACCCCTTTCACTAATTAACTTGTAAATATATACATAGTTCTGGGTTGATTCATGCTTGCTTATATTCAGAGTTCCGTTCTATGTACAACAGATGTGACTCTGTTATGTTCCTTGTAAACCGTCTTGAATTGTAGAAAGACAGTATATATATTGTTTATATATATACTGTCTTTCTACAATTCAAGACGGTTTACAAGGAACAATTAAATAAATAAAATAACTGATGTGATTTTGTTTTGGTAACGTATATTTATACTGTACATACTCTGTATATAAGTTAGCTAACCAAATATTCATCAGTTATACTGTACATATCCTTCCCGAATATGCCTTACAATTGTATGTTATATTGTAATAGTTCCTTATGTTATAATGTAATATTGTTATACTGTAAACCGCTTTGATTTCTTGAAAAGGCGGTATAGAAAACCTTTAAATAAATAAAAATTGTAGAACTCTCAGATCTAAAACTTGCCTAATGTATGATTTGATATCTAGCCATGATTCAGTCTTTTCTCACCACTTCTGCACATATCACATTGATTCTTAGTCTAGTCATTTCTAGACTAGACTGCTGTAATACCATTTATCAAGGACCCTTGGATTAGGAGTTAGAGATTACAAATGATTCAAAACACAACTATCACGTTGCTCGCACCTGCTTCCTGATTTGACCACGATACACATATTCTGATCCAGTCTCATTGACTTCCCATGCAATTCTATATTCAATTTAAAAGCCTTATTTTGGTTCACAAAGCCCTACACACTAGGGCTCCCCCCATCTCGCTTCTCTAGTCATTCTTCATAATCCACATCAGTACTCCGTTCCATTCATACTAATCATCATTTCTTCCCTCCAGTATCTCGTGCAAACTATGAAATCACCAGTCGGCTTTCTACTTTAGAGCTCCCAGTCTGTGAAATGATCTTTCTCCAGATCTTTGCCAGGATTTCTCATACAAGAAATTTAAATAGTTTGAAAACCTCTCTTTTTCAGAAAGTATGCATTTGCACCCCACAGTATGTCCGGATGGCTCCTGGATTAGTCTGCATATCCCTCTCCCTCCCTGTGTTGTGTGCACGATACGGTTGCTCTTTTCTTTTACTATTGTGTGTGCGCCTTCCTAAATACATTTAACGGTGTTCTTTTCTAATTTCTTTTATTATTGATTTTCTCTAAACTGCTCTGATGCAACTGAAGAGCGGTATAGGACATCTTTAATAAACCATTAACCACACGGGAACTCCCTAATAAACCATTAACCACATGGGAACTCCCTTGTATTCCCCTCAAGGTTTTTTTTTTTTTTCTTACACCCTGTTCCCATTCACTTTCATTCTCCTCTTTAACTGCCACACTTCCATCCTTTTCTTATCTACCCACTAGTGCTGCATTATCTCTCCCAGCTTGTCACGCTGGGTTTTACAGTCTCTGATTTTTAACTCTAAATTACTTCAGTAGTTGCTTTTATAATAGCCACTCCACTTTAATCTTGTGTGCCTAGGTCCTTAACTCAAAAATGGCCATTTCATGCATTATACTCGCCCAGCACTGAATGGGTGGCTCCTCCTCATCCACCCAGAATTACTTTTTCTTTTTTTGCTAAGAGCAATGCCACATGAAAAAAACTTCCCTTTTATGCTTTTTGTACCCGCTTGTCTCTTAACTGTGCTTCATTGCCCAGCATTAGCAGCCCATAAATCCAGTCTTTTCCTGTATGGATGATATCCTCAATCATGGTTATCGCCTTAGACCATAAGGGTGCTAATTTAGCACATTCTAAGAATTAATGTCTTAGGGTCCCTATTCATATCTTAGCCTTTGTACATAGGGTAGCTTCAATTTTGCTTCTTTTTCCTTCATTAAATAAGCTCTGTGCATAATCCTGTATTGCATCTCTTGTAACTCTGCATTTGTGGTCACCTTACTGCTGTTCCTAAACAGCTGTCCTAACTTTGCTGGCTCCATTTCCTCCACTACATCTTTGGACTGGGCTGTTGACAGTGCTGATAGATAACTGTCATTCAAATACTCTCTTCCCAGCCTGCACCAAACTGATAGGTTTTCTGAAAGCTGCTTCTGCATTTGAATAAATTATCTAGCTTTGTAGACTTTAACCCCTTGGGATCTTTAGCTTTTAGTAAATTACAATATCTCACTGGTAAATATTGCAGCAAATGAGTGTTTGGGATGCCCTACTTCTCTTCATCTTGGTCAAAGGAAGAGAATTTACCCGTGTTTTATGCTCAGTAAGCAACCTATATCCCTGTACTCTTTCCCATCAGAACTGGAATCCTGGTTTCCCTTGTGCTGGTGAAAATCTGGGTTGCCCACCAACTATAGAAGCGGGGAGTGGTGGCTCCCTCCCCCCTCTGTTTCTTCACCATTTTCATGCCATCCTAAGCAACCCTAACAATTCCATTTGAGTATATTTATTTATTCATTGTGCGGGATATAAATCCCTTTAAATCGCCAAGGTAGGTCATAAAATACATACACAATAAGCCGTCATGTACAACGAGGACAAATACAAACATTATAATTAAAAATAGCTATTAAAAACACTATTATAGTATATAATATTAAACACATAAACAGGGCAATTTAATCTTTCAGGAGAGAATTGATGCTTACCCAAATGAATCTACCATATCGATCGTATTTCCCAACTGTAAATTCGGCAAGCCTGCATCTCCTCCATTTTTATCTAGAATTAACTTGGTGTAGAGATTCAGCTGCAGATTTGTTAACATAATTACATTGGCTTCCAATTAAGCAGAGATGCAGAGATGTTTCTCCAAGCTTATGGTGTAAGCATTTCAGGCTCTTCAGGGCCTGGGGCCTTAGTATTTAAAGGATTTACTGTAGTGGTATGTTCTTGGTCAGGCTTTGCATTCTGTAGAAGGCCAGATATTGCAAGTTCCTGAGTTTAGTCAGACCCAATTACAACAATGGCGCAAACATTTATTTACTGTTGCTGCTCCAGTTTTTTGAAATTCTCTACCTCTGGCTTACATTCCAAGTTAAATCTTTTGATGTTTCGTAAAGACGTAAAACCTTTTCTCTTTCCTTAGTTTTTTTGTCGTCTTAGGGGGATTAGGATGCAGTGGCAGTGAGGCAGATATGAGCTTGAATGGGATGTGTTTAATTATGTCATATTTTAATTTTTACTTGATTGCTGTTTTATTAATGTCTGTACTCCGCCTAGAATGCCTGGTTGGGATAGGGTTCTTACTTTAGAAGTCATTGTTTTGCTTTGGCAAAAAAATAAACATTGTTATTGAGTCAGAAATTGAACTTCTTGGCCACATTGTTGCCTCAGGTACACATGTAGATTGTGAGACCTTTGGGGACGAGGGAATATATACATTACCTGATTATTAACTGCCTAGAATGCGCAGACAAGCGCATATAAATTCCAAGCGTATATAAATTCCAAGCGTATATAAATTCCAGACAAGAATAAAATAGAACTTGGGGTATCAAATCCTTGAATTCTGTGTATATAAAATTTGCTTATTCCTTTAGACTGCACTTCATACTGATGTTTTATCCATAATGACATTCTTTGCAGCGGGTACAAGATATTTGGCAAGATCACCATCTTGAGTAATGCTTTCCTACCATATAGCGATAAGGGATGATCCTTCCATTTGCTACAAAACCGTTTTGATCTATTTTATCCTTTAATATTTTCTTATTTATCTGGTCCTTCCTGCTAACATATCTACTCAAGTATTTCATACCACCTGTTGCCATTCCTATTGGGAAGTCTCTCAACTGCCCCCTGTGACTCACCTCTCATAGCGCCAGAGATCTGTATTTCATTTAATTTATTTTCAATCTAGAGAAGCTTCTGTAACTTGCATAATTCACTCCATATTCTCTCTTGCTTTTCCCGCAAATAGAGCATATTATCTGCAAATCGGTTAATGCAGCATCCCTTCAGCTTCCTAATCTTTATTGCCAGAAGCTCCAGGAAAAGGATAAACAATAATGGGGTAAAAACGGACATCCCTGCCTAGCCCACAACCAGAGACTGAAACTGTCTGTTAGCTTCCCATTTAACACTAATTCCTCTGAGTTGCTGTAAAGCACCTTTTTCCCAGCTTAGAAACACCTCTTGTATACCAATTTGATCAATGCCCAGAACAGGTAGTCAGAAGATATTTTATTAAATGCTTTTTCTGCATGTAAACTGGTTAACAAACACTGTCTTCTTTTGTATCTTCATGCCTGGCTTGCAGCGCCGCCATAACTTGTAGCAGATTTGATGATGGATATCAGCTTTTTACAAAATCAACCTGATCCTCGTGCACAGGCCCCTGAAGTAGGGCATTAGCGATTAACCTATTAGCTAATATTGTCGCTATGATCTCTGTATTCTGATTCAGCAATGATATGGGTCTGTAAGATTGCAAATGCTCCTTATTCTTTCCTCAATGTGCATAATATAACACTCTAATTCCCTTACCAGACTTTATAGTAACAAAAAATTCACAAGGGAGAAGAAAAAAAACAAAGGAAATTGGAGTTCTGTGTGGGACATAGTTAATTTCCCTGCAGTATGAGTTCAGTGCAGCTTTATTTATGCCCATTCCCCTGATGAAGCAATGAGTGAAACACTTTGGGGATGTCCTGTTGGTGTGTTAGGGTATTGAAGTGCTACTGTATAGAGGAGCAGCCGCTGGTGCAGTGAAGTGGTTTGACCGTTACTGCGAACCAACACATGCTTTGGCAGCTAAGTGATGCTTCTAGTAGCTTCTTCTTGCCATTAGATGTTGTCACATCTCTTAATTCTGTGATTTTTGTGATTAATTTTGTGGTGAAAGTAATAAGAGAGGAGTTTTTTCAGGTCAGTGATATTAAGCGGAGTTAAGGTGGCATGAGCATTGCTAAAGCTGCATGCTCCCGGATAGTTCTGAGACCCGTTTTTCTCCTTTTTTTTTTTTTCTTCTCCCTTGTGAATTTTTTGTTGCTATAAAGTCTGGTAAGGGAATTAGAGTGTTACATTACTCACATTGAGGAATCAAGTTACACTCTGAAAGTGACCATTATTTTTGCCTTATTCTTTCCTGGCTTTCGTATTATCCCAATATGAATATAGTTTGGTATTCCTCCTACACTGTGTTTCTCCATCACCAACTCTCATTCTGTGGAGTATTGCAGTTGCCTTTAGGCACCTAATGCTGTTATTATACTTTGAGATATTGTGCATCAATATTCTGACCCCTGACAAAGGTGCCCAAGCCAAAACCTGGCCAAGTTGGGCGTTTTGAATAAAGAATTCCTTTAGTTTATTTGCATTGGTCTTCATTTCAGGTCCATCTCCACTCCTTGTGTGTGTGTGATTGATTTTGCAGAGGCTACACTTTTTTGCCTTTTTTTTTTCTTCAGTGGATTGGCCACCAGGTCTCTGGATGAATGCAGAATTTTATAAAATACTCAGTCTGGTGTTGGGGCCTTTGCCAGCTTCAATTCCTTAATCACTTTCCTGATTTCCCCTACCATTATGGGCCTATTCAGTCTCAAGCTGGTTTCCGGCATTTTTATATTCTTAGAAAAGATCTCTATTATTCTTATGTTTTGGTCCCTGTTCATACAGTTCTCTTTAATAGTTCACAGATTGCAAAGCAATATTCTGTTGCATTATATGGTTTTCCTGTTCTGTCCTTTTTATTTTTGTGATAACTTCTTTGGTTTGATGGGGCCTCATAAACCTTGCCAGCAGTCTTCCAGTCTTATTTCCCCATTTATGCAGGTTGTATTTGTAAAAATGTATGCTACCTTTTGGCTCTCAACTGAAGTAATTAATTGTCTTCTAATAGCTATCGCCATCTGCCTGATTTCCACATTCGGGCAATATGTGCTTTCTTGTATTGCAGCAGCTCCCTATCTTTTATTTTTTCCCTTGTACATGTCATATATACGCAATTCATTTTCTTCACAGCACAGCTATCTCCAGGAACAAGCAGGAATGAGTCTTCACATATGGGGTACGTCGGTACCGACGGAGTCTGCGCGGGAACGCTTCCCAGCGTCCAATCAAAGAGCTTTTGGAAGCATCCCACCATGCCTGCGTGCTGCCTTCCCGCCTTTCCCAACTGCCTCTCCTCAGTTTTCGTTTTTCCGCGGAGCCGGCAGGACGTCCTCCTGTCACCGCAGAAAATTCTTCTTTTATTTCTTTAGTTTTCTTGTGGTCGCGGCTGTCTTCCCAACGCCACCGGTACTGCCGGTGTTTTCTTTTCTTTTTCCTTCATGGAACCGCCAGCCACGTTCTCCAAGAAATGTTCAAACTGTGGCGGTACAACTTTATTTTTAGACCCTCGACATCGGTGTCTAACCTGCTTGGGTCCTGACAACAGTTTGGTGAGAAGAGGTCTTCAATATCGAGGTTCCCTCGATATACGGTTTCCCTCCAGCTTCGGGGCACCGTCCCCTTCTTCTTCTACACAGGATCAGGTAACCCACAAACAGTCTGTTAAGACTAGCCAGCCCTCGAGTGGTAGGTCTCATGCACAGCATGTAGACGGCTCCGGCTTTGCCCTCGAGGGCCCACTGGCTTCAAAACCCCGGCGGGAGTCTTCGGTCTCCAAAGCGTATAAGGGGTTTCAGGTTGTTCCTGGGGTTCACCTCTCACAGAACATACCTGAGCCGTGTCCGGTGGTGGCATCCGCTTCGAGCGGTACCGATACCCCGACATCGGCACTGGTGTTGGATGAAATACTCCTCACCAGGGATGGTCATCTGGCGTCCTCGGTGTCTTCGGGACCGGTGGATATACTCCAGACTGACTTTTCATTATCGGTACCAGCACCGATACTACCACCGACGTCGGTACCCTCCAGATGTGCATCGATAGCCTCGCTTCCTTCGATGCCGTGTCTGGAATCTATCTCCAGTCTGAAGGACTGGGTACCGACTCGCCTTGGTACCGGCTCCGGCCGGTACCGAAGGCTCGGTTCCGATGATTCGGATCCGCAACTCTCGGTTCCCCCGAGGCCGATTGAGTTGCCACTAGCTGACCTTCACTCACCGGTATCAGACACGGTACTGAAGTCGGTACCGATGTCCTCATTACCCTTACGGTCAGTGCCTTCCATGCTTCGCTTATCGATGCCGAGTTTAGAATCGCTCTCTAGTCTGGAAGACTCGGTACCAATACACTTTGGTACCGACACCGATCGATACCGGTGGCTCGGTACCGAGGATAGCACCCGGAGGTTTTTGGTTACCTCGGTACCGATTGAACTGTCACCGATGACTGCTCCGATGTCTTTGTCGAGCCCGACTCCAACATCGGTACCGGTATTGGCATCGGTACCGGTATCCACAGTAGCATCGTGGCCAACTCCTCCCATGCTTTTTTCAACAGGATCACTCCCTTCTATGCCAAGCTTGGAGTCGATACCTGGCATGGACAATGTGGTAATGACGGTCGCTGCTCCTGACAGCCAGTACCGGCGACCATCCTTTAAGCATTCCACACTGCACTGTGCAGGATCTTCTATTCCTATATATCTGGATAGCTCTGTCGGTGCTCAGGCTATTTCTTCAGATCTAACCTGTCCAAGGGAAAATACTGTTGGGGAACCCTCTTTTCAGAGTTTCCTCCTGGATATAGCAAGATCTCTTGCCATTCCTATCCCAGGACATGATCCTGCACAGGACTCTCTTTCTACCAAAGCAAAGGAGAACATAATGCTTCCTTTGCATCATTCCTTGCAGAATCTCCTTCTAGGAATGTGGGAAACACCTTTAAGGGTACCCCCACCTTCCAGAGCAACTGATCTCTTATATCAGGTGCCCCCCCCTCTCCAGGGTTTCAAAAGACTCAACTTCCTCATCATTCCATAGTTGTGCCATCAGCAATGAGGCGGATAAAGAGCAAGAAAAAGCACTCCTCTTATCCGCCAGGTCGTGAGTCTAAGATACTTGATGCCTTTGGACGTCAAACCTTCCAGACATCTATGCTTTCTGCAAGAATTCTCTCATATATTTTCTATATGAGTCTATCTCTTGAGGAGGTCACAAAGCAATTACATCTTTTGACTCCTTCCCTTCCAGAGTCCAGGAGTGCAGACTATTCTTCACTGCTCAAGCATCTCCAGAATATCTCTTGGTTTCTTACTCGTGCTTCCCTAGACTCTTTTGAGTCTGTTAGCAGGACTTCTGCTATAACTATAGGGGCACGACGTAGAGCCTGGCTCCAAGCTTCAGGCTTGGACAAATGGGCACAGCATAGACTGGGACATACTCCTTGCACTGGAGACAATCTTTTCAACAAGGAGTCTTTACGTCACGTTACTCAGTTCTCCACTGACTTACCTGTTCCTAGGAGCTGTTCTGCACCTTCTTCTGTCCCAGTAGGTAGGAAATGTCCTGCCAAACTTTCTTCCCATAGGAGAAGAAGGTTTTATGCATCATCTGCCCATCATACAGATGTTCCCAAACAGGGGAAGCATCGTCCTGGTCTGCAGAGTTCAACCTCTCACCAGGCTCAGCAAACCCAGCAACCACAGGGTTTCTGATCAATTCATCAGATGCTTGTGACTCTGGGGATTACAATCTGCAGTTGCTTCTTTTCATTAGAGACAATCCACTGCTGTCATTCTAAATCCTAAACATGGATCTCTTCCCGAAAGACATCCATTCTTTCTATGTTCTATGAGCTGTCAGGATGTTCATGCTTCTAGGTCACAGGGTTTTCATCTTTTTCCTTCTAGGGAAAGAGGTCTATCCACTATCAAATGATAGTTTCCTGTGCCAGCATGTCTTTTTTTTTCCTTTCTATAAACTTACTACTTTGTAAGTTTTCTTCAGCTCCATTCTCTTTACCCTCTTACCAGGGTTTTTCCTCTGTAAGAGCGGTATTGCTTCACTGGAGGGCTTTTCTTCAGCCTCTCTAGTTTTCTTACTTTTCCAGTGTGGAGTTCTCTTCTCTGAGCTGACTCCTCTTTTTCAATCTTGCTTTGAAGCAGTTCATCAGACACGTCCAGAGTTTTCTACTCCTTGTTTTGTCTGTTCTTACTGTTTTTAAACAGTACCATTCTTCTGCTGTCTGGCAAGCAGCTGCCAATGCAGGAGCCTTAATGTTTCAACCACTGGTTCTTGTCCACCAGCAACCAGATTTGTCCTCCACTAATATTCTGTCTGGTCTTAGTAGTGGCTCCAAGTCAGTGCTGTCATCTGTCTTGGAAATTTTTTCACTACAAGCTTGCTGGATTGTCTTCTCTTTCTGCCATCTCCATTCCCCTGGGTTTGGCAGCATAGTTGACATAGAACTGGCTGCAGAAGAGCCAGTAGCTATCTCCTCATTCTCCTGCATCATGCTCTCTGCAATTCTACAGAGAAGCTCTCCACTATGGGCCCTTGCTAGAGAGCATGGGGGGCTTTTTCTCCAACAGCCATACTAGATGGTTGAAAAAAGGCTTTTTCAGTCATGTCTCCCATGACTAGAAAAGTTCTCCTTTTTTAATATAAAGGACATAGGCCTCCTCTTACGTGAAAGCTTAAGGAGTTGCTAATTCCCTGCTTTGGTCCATAGTATTTCCAATAGGGAATATGTTTTCTCCTTCCAGCTCGTCCTCATGGTAAGAACGCATGATACCTTTTTGCCCTTAACCAGGTCAGCATGGTATCTCACTCCTATGCGTCTTCTATTCACTTACCATGCTAGAATTCTAGAATACTCGGGACTTGCAGGCTGCAGACTGATATCATCCTCTGCTGTTCACGTAACCATCCTGGTTATTCTACTACCTATCATCCCTGTAGCCATAACCAGTGGGAATTGATTCTCTATATGTCTTCTCAAGTAGGTTCCACCTTCTTGTTATTAGATGAATCTTTCCTCTCCACATTTTCCTATGTGAATACCTTTTGTAGGCATATCTCTGTCTGCTTCTTTGCAGACTTCCATATAGAGGTGTGTGTATATATATATATTCATTCCTATAGCACACATCTTACAGATGTCTGTCTATCATGTGTGAGTATTTTATGCCCTTCATATCTCACTTTAGATATATTCTCATATATCTATATGTGTGTATGTATGTATATGTATCTGTCGAGAGATTTTATTATCGGTAGATATGTTTCTGCTTTATCTACCTGATTGTCGAAGCTCATATAGCCATATGATTCTGACAGATGGGCTTTACCCATACTTATGCTATCCAGCATGTTTTGGGGTCCTACACTCACAACCACTTTGGTGGTAGTTAACACCTACCATAACCCTAAGGTTAGGTACCTCTGAAGCTCTCCATGTTCCAATATCTCTCCCAGCTGACTTCAGTTAGGAGAGACATTGCGGATCTTCAGCTACTCACAGGCTCTAACGCCTCCGGCATTTGTCCTTTCTTTTGGGATACAAGGGATTCCCATACCCTTTCTCCCCACAAGGACTGGGCCTGTTTGTCCAAATCGGTTAGCCTTTCTCTTTTTGTTCCTAAGAGTGAGCCACTTTGCTGCCAAAAGAGTTGGGCTTTTATCATAAAGCCTTCCGCTGAAGGCCCACCGTTTTTGTACTACCCCAGTTTTTTCCTACTGGGGTTCCCTGTTACCTTTCAGGATTCTGACCTCCATTGCTTTTCCTACAGGTTTACTACCTCCACTTACAGTGAGGTCCTTCTCGAGGTTCCTCTACTGGGTTCCCCAGTAGATCCCATGAACCTCCATACTTCTCTGAAGTCCTGTTAGGGGAGGTCCCTATTGCAATATTTTTTTCTTTGCAATATCATTGATGACAATTATCATCCACACATGGACTCCTTGTCTGCAAGCCTATGCTAGGTTAGCTGTTCCACAGCACCTTTCTTTTTTCAACTCCTACCCTCCATCCTCAGGATGCCTGGTGTTCTGGGAGATAGCATGTTCCAACCTATGACATGCTGGGACTCCAGGCATCTCAGCTTGGGAGTCCCCATATGTGAAGACTCATTCCTGCTTGTTCCTGGAGATAGCACAGTTACTTACCTGTAACAGGTGATCTCTGGGAACAGCAGGAATAAGTCTTCACAACCCACCCACCTCCCCAGGAGTTGTATCTCTATCTATCTTTCCTTTCCTCTCTCTCTCTCTTTGTCTCAGCTTTAAAACTTAACTGAGGAGAGGCAGTTGGGAAAGGCGGGAAGGCAGCATGCAGGCGTGGTGGGATGCTTCCAAAAGCTCTTTGATTGGACGCTGGGAAGCGTTCCCGCGCAGACTCCGTCGGTACCGACGTACCCCATATGTGAAGACTTATTCCTGCTGTTCCCAGAGATCACCTGTTACAGGTAAGTAACTGTGCTTTTTGTCACTTTTGAATAGGTTATTGCATTAATTTCTCCTTTGTCATTCTCTTCCAATTACTCCTGCCATGCTGCTGTTAAAAAATACCTGAAAAGCCTTGTCCTGATATAATGCAGGATTCAATTACAGGATTCAATTTTCACACTCTCCCTGGATACATCTATTAATTCAAGTTCTGTACTCATTGAAGAATGATCTGATACAATAGGTGCCTCTATACTTGCCTTAGTGAACATAGCTTTTGACACTAATGTACAATTTGTCCTCACATAAACCTTGTGTACCCCTGCATATTGGGTGAACTCCACCTCCATGGAGTTTAAATCAGGGCTCAACAATTCCCAGGTGCCAGGTTGTCATGGTGACTTGAAATCATCATCTGCCACACTGTCTCATGAGATTTGAGAACCTGAGACAAACATGAGTTCTTTCACTGCGTGGCTTAAACTCTCACAGAGCCATGTGGTGCAGGGAGAAAGAAGATGCTCTTGTTCCTACAGTGGCTGCAGCAGCTGACACCAGACAGAAAACCTTTTTCTTATAAAGGGAGGAGGAAATCCCATGCTCCAGCAGTAGCCACAGATATCCGGATCTGGGGGTGGGGGAGGAGAGGATGACTGGTTTGCAGATTTTAGCCAGTTAATCCCCCCCACTCCATCCTTTTCCCTGCACCCTGCAAATCAGTCGATTACCAGCCCCCTACACCCATCAGCCAGTAGGGCTCAGGGGGCTGATTGGCTTGCAAGGGTAAAGACTAGGGGGGCCTAATTGCCTGGTGGCGGCTGGGGAGGTGGCTGGCTGGCTTGAAGGGGCAGGGAGATTGACTGGTTAGCTTGAGGGGGTGGTTGACTGTCTTACCTGGGGGGTAAGGATAAGGGTTGGGGGGGGGGCTGACCCACTTGCAGGGGTGTAGGGAAAAGCTGGCAAGCTGGCCAACTGGCTTTTAGGGGTTGGGGGGAGTGTTTAGAATGCTGAGTGTCTAGTTGGGGGATGAGGGGGGCTCACTAGCTTGCTGGGTGATTGAAGTCTAGATAAAGCAAGGGCTGGATGGGTGGCTGATTTTAAAGTAAGGGGGAGATGAGATGATGACGGGGTCGAAGGTGAGTGATTGTGTGTGACTGGGTGGCATCAGGGTGGGAAGTTAGAGATGTTTGTGGGGTGAGGATGGGCGGACCAGGGTATAGGGGTAAGGGGACAGCTGGCTGTGTATTTCTACCAGTGAACCTGAAAGTGTGCATTAAGGGACTTATTTAGTATGCTTTCCTTATGGGAGCTGCGTAGACCTCAGAAGAGATCTTCATAAATGTTTAATAGTAGTAGTAATAGTAGCAGTAGATCCCGTTTCCCCCCCCATCCCTTCCCCAAACTCAACTTCAGTGGAGACAGTCTGTGAGAGGCAGTCTTAGCTGCTGACTCCTAAATCCAAAGAAAACTAGAAAATGCTTGAGTTAAGTGTACACCAAGCATCTTTTAACTCCTCCTCTCATAATGTTTACCTGGCATTTTTGGGGCTCTTAAAATCCCTTTCCTTCCCCTTTCCTCCATTGGTCATATATATATTACCCATGTAGGTACCCCAATGCTATCACAGATCTCCCCCCACACACACACATGCTGCATGGTTTGATGTATTTCAAAAGAGGTGCACTTGTGAATTAAAATTCCAGTTCCCCTTTGCCTACTGTTATACACCGAAAACGTTGCCTCTCCCACCCAGTCCCTCCTTAATTTTCTGTGTTCAACAGCATTCAAATGTGTTTCTTGCAAGACCCCATATTCACGTTTGCTTTCTTTAAATGAGCTGGAATTTTTGCTCTTTTTATAGATGAGTGGTCATCTTCCACATTCACTGTCATGAACTGCACCTGAACCATTTTCCATCCTCCTCTCAAACATTGCATCTGGCCCACAGCACACCTTCCAGTACACCACAGCTTCCATTTTCCCTTTTGAGTGGCACCCGGCTATTGATAACATCCTGTAATCCTTCACCATGCCCTTCTAGCTTCGTCTGTTCAGTAGAACATTCACGTTCTCTCATTCCATTCACTCCTCCATTCTTCCTTCCTGCTCTCTCCCCTGTTCCACTACCATTCTCAAATACACTCTTGCTCACACACACCCTTCCCTCCCGTACTAACCTCTTATCCCCTCTGCTACTTTCTCTGTTCTTCTCGTCTTTCTCCATTGTAGCCAACTTCAAGCTGTAGCCCCATCATATAAGGTCTAACATATGTTTTACCCAAACACATTATTAAATATGGGCCAATAGCAGAATTGACCATTTCAGTGCCCCAAATCCTTGGCCTCTTAAGTGGTACCATCTTATCTCCCACCCACTTATATTCCACATTTCCTCCCCTCTCTTGGCCCCAATCATCATCACTATCCATACTGAACATAAGAACATAAATGCAATACTGGATCTGACCAAAGTCCACCAAGCTCAGTATCCTGTTTTTAACAGTGGCCAATCCAGGTCACAAGTACCTGTCAGGTTCCCGAAAAGATACACAGATTCCACAATGCTTATCCTGGGATAAGCAATGGGATTTCCTTGGTCCTCTCTAATAATGGTTTATGGACTTTTCCTCTGGGAACTTGTCCAAATGTTTTTTTTAAACCCGGCTACACTTTTACTACTATGTCTTCCGGTAACAAATTCCAGAGTTTGATTACTTATTGAGTGAAAAAATATTTTCTCTTATTAGTCCTAAATGGCTACATTGTAGGTTCATTCAGTTGTTTACTCCTTCAAAAAGTAGAAAGCTTAGGGACACTGATCTAAGTTTACCCTTTCCACCCCATTCATTAATTTATAAACCTCTATCATATCTCCCCTCAGCTGTCTCTCTTCCGAGTAGAAGAGCCCTAACCTTTTAAGCCTTTCCTCACAGGGGTATTCTTCCATGCCCTTTTATCATTTTGGTGGCTCTTCTCTATACTTTTTCTAATTCTGCTATATCCTTTTTAAGATATGGTGACCAGAATTGCACACAATATTCAAGATGTGGTTGCACTATGGAATGGTACAAAGGCATTATCATATCTTTGGTTTTATTTTCTATTTCTTTCCTTTATGGTTCCTAGCATTCTATTTCCTTGGCCACTACTGCACATTGAGCAGAGGGTTTCAATGTAATATCCACGATGACACCTATATCCATTTCCTGGGTGGTGGTTCCTAATGTGGTACCTTGTATCATGTAATCATAGTTTGGGTTATTCTTCCCTAGTGCATAACTTTGCACTTGTCCACATTAAATTTCATCTGCCATTTAGACATCAAGGTCCTCTAGCAATTTTTCACAATCCCTCTTGTGTTTTAATAACTTTCAATAATTTTTTCATCTGCATATTTGATCATCTCACTTGTTCCTATTTCCAGGTCATTTATGAATGTGTTAAAAAGCAGCGGGCCCAGCACAGATCCCTGGCGTACTCCAGTATTCACCTTTCTCCATTGACAAAATTGGCCATTTAGCGCTACTCTCTCCGTTTAATCAGTTCCTGATCCACAATAGTACACTGTCTCCTATCCCATGACCTTATCATTTCGCCAAGAATCTCTCATGAGGGTCCTTGTCAAAGGCTTTCTAAAAATCCTGAATCACTATATCGACTGGCTCACATTTTTCTACCTGTTTATTCCAAATAAATTAAGATCAATGGGGAATGTACTGAGGCTTTTAAACTAGGCTGTGGAAAAAGGCAGGTGTGTCCCCTTTCACTTCTCCTTGTTCCCTTGGTGATGGAACCATTGGCACAAAGGATTAGGTCGCAGGCAGATATTTCAGGAGTGGAGATGGGAAACTATATTTATAAAATCTCTATTTGCAGATGATATTTTGATATATGTAACCAAATCTCTGGTCACTGCCAAATTATCTTAGGGACATCCACCAATATGGTGAGATTTCGGAATTTAAGATCAACATGGACAAGAAGAGGAGCTAGATATACATTTAGAAGAGACCTTAGTGAAACGTCTCTGGGAGCATTACATTTTCCATTGGGTTCCACATTCCCTTAAATATTTGGCTGTAACACCTGTATAAGGTGAATTATGCATCATTACTCGATCAGTTGGAAAAAGATATGGAAGAAAGAGGAGATATTGTGATTGGAGATGGTGGCTGTACTAAAGATGAATATTTTTCCCAGGCTCCTGTACTTGTTTCAGACCTTACCAATTTCAATACCTAGGGGAGTGCTGAAATGTTTGCAGCAGAAATGTTCTGCTTTTATCTGGCATCAAAAGCCACCTAGAAATCATGTGTATAATTAAATGGCATGGGGGGCTAGGAGTCCCAGATATCATGAACTACTATTTAGCGACTCATTTAAGAAAAGCAATGGACTGGGGGAGGGGATAGCTCAAAAGCAGTTTTTATAGGTGCAGCAACACTGTTTGTTCTCCCACAAGTTACAGCATCTGCCTTGGATAACAAGGCAGTGACTGATGGAGCAATTAACAGAGAACCCCTAAATAAAACATCTTTGGGTGGTTTGGCAGCAGGAAGAGAGTCTGGGGCAACTTTCTCAGTATGTAACCGCATTGGGTATACTTTGGATTTTGATCCAGGGAAGGAAGCAGTTTTTAGAAAATGGGAGGGGGATGGGATTAGATTGGATACATTTTGCAAAGCTTGTAGACTGTCACGAGGTGCGCGCCTTTGATGATTTTGAAGGAAGACTTGCTACTAGACACCAAAGATTTCTTTGCTTACCTGCAGGTAGCCCTTTGTTTGAAGGCTAAACTAGACTGTTGTATTTTGAGTAAGATTATAATGCTCTGGAAGTTTTGTGGTTGGGTTACCATAAGAACCGTTGCTTGATAAGATTGCTCTATGGTGCTCTTCAACCAGAGGGTATTTAGAGGTTTGAGTTTATGGAGGTCTGGGAAAGAGAATTAGGCACCCATAATGAGGAAAAGGAGTGGGAGAAGGTGTTTTTGAGGGTGGTGGGTTCTTCAGTATCAGTTAAGAAAAATGCTTATAACATCTTGCTATGATGGTACTATATGCCGTTAAGATTGCATAAGATGTCCCTTGCCACCTCGGACCATTGTTGGAGAGGTTATTGGGAACAGGCCAATATTTCATATTTGGTGGACTTGCCCTGGGATAGTACCCTACTGAGAGCAGGTGAAACAAAAGATCATGGAGCTCTTTTGTCTGGATGTGGGAAGGAGCCCAAAATTCTGTCTACTGGGAATATGTCTTGAGGGGGTTCCAAAGAAATGGAGAAAATCAGTAATGGCATGTGTAACTGCGGCATGCTGTGATATGACTTGGTTTTAGAAAAAAGCAACTATTTATTTATTTAAAAGGATTTATATCCTGCTTTATCCTGAAATTGCTAGAATTGAGCCAATGGTTGCGGAAAGTACTGTTGATGGAAAAGCTGACTGCCATTCACAGAGACAAATGGACTAATTTAGCACAAAAGTGGAAACTGCTAATGGACTTTTTGGAAAGGAATTGAGCCTTCCTTGAGGGGGGGGGGTGTAGCTGTTATGGCAACTTCTATAAATTGTTGTAAAAATCTGGTTTAAAAAAGAGAGCCGGAAATGGTCACTCATCTGAAAGTTCTGATAGTCAACCTATACGTATCACAGAACCCTCACAAGGAGCCAAATCTATATCCAAATTTACCTCAAACTCCTCACCCAGCAACCTTAGCCAAACTCTTACAAATCAATTTTAGCCAAAACAACACAACCTACAAAATAGCACCTTACAGAGTCCATATATAAGAGAGGAAAAAAAGACCTTAATAATTCTCCGGGCTCCACCACGGCCCAAATATCTTAGAGGGCGAGTCTGACCAAAGCAAACACAGCTCACATTGGTACAGACATGATACATCAAAGGTCAAAAAAGCCTCTAGTGGGTCACAATGCAGCATAATATTCACACAGATATCACACAGATACCACTGTTCAAAGCTAAATGCTTCTGTATAAAATCCATGTTTTTCTTTCCAATCACATCCACCCACTGTTACAAAGGATGACCAGTGTAATTATGTCCAATACAATGAAAAAAAAAAAAGAACACAATCGCAGCTGTCCTACGAAGGAATCCTCTGTGGTCGGTCTTATATCTACTGTTGATGGTTCACAATACACAATTCACAATACTCAGCTCCCAATTCAAATATTAAAGCTGAAAAGTAATGGTTATACCAATCGTATCCATAATGGTGGGCAAACAACAAAATAAGGATATGCGGAAGCAAAACCTGCAATACCATACAAAACCACAAACAAGAAATTGTGCTGCAGTCCCTGCCAAGCTGCTGTTACTGCAAACAAATTCTAAGGCAGCAAATGACTCTTGCAAACTAACAAAGTAATAAACTTAGCTTCACTTATGCAGTAAAGTCTGGGCTCAGTGCTGCTTTCTTAAACAAGTCAGCCAAATTAGCGCGAACAGCATATCAGCCAGAAACCTCTCTGCGCCCCAACAGTGGGTGTTTCACAATCTCCAGCTTCAACAGGGGGCTTATATCAAAGAAGCCAAATTAATCCACAAGAGGTGATCCGGTATCTGGCACTGCGGCGACTCATTTTAAAACCGAAGTTCTGATGGCAGAAAACTTCTATACAAAAAGCACAAGGTGATACGCTTCATTCATTGGAAACTTTCCAAACACTTTTATAACATCACTGTACTGGAAAAGGTGAAATTAGACCTTACCTGCTAATTTTCTTTCCTTGAGTCCTTTCAGTCCAGTCCAGATGTGTGGGCCATGCTCGCTCACCAGCAGATGGAGACCGAGAATGACTGACTGGTTCAATGTCACCATGGCACAAGGGGTCCTGTGCAGCCCTGCTCTTGCCAGCATTTTTGTAACAAAGATCCACATCCATATATCACTAAATGCTGATCCCAGACACACACAGCCCACAGCATATCAACCAAAAAAGCTTTTCTGCTCCAAAAAGCATCAGGAACAGGAGATATGTTATTGAGAGCATTCATTTATAATTCCAACACAAAACATCTGAACGGTCTTGTAACCCACTGAGATCTCCAAAATGATTGGATGGCTACTCCCAATTACCACTTTGCTTCACAGCCTTTGGCATGCTGTTCATCCCCTGAGGCTGGGAACGAACCAAAAGAATAGAGGGCGGATCCTGGACTGGAGGGACTCGAGGAAAGAAAATTAGTAGGTAAGGTCTAATTTCACCTTCCTCCTCATCCCTCCAGTCTAGTTCAGATGTTTGGGACATACCAAAACAGTACCAAACAATGGGGAGAACAAACTTATTCTGCTAGTGGATACTTGTCACCTTTGTTGGTCCCACACACACACTTTCGTCACAAGTTGGTATCCACCCCAACTCCTTGCAGTTCATTGCTGTTCTGTCCCTAGTTCTGTCAGACTGAGGGGCAGTTCTGTCCCCAGTTCTGTCCCTAGTTCTGTCAGCAGGTGACAGAACTAGGGACAGAACTGCCCCTCAGTCTCCAGTCGTTCACATTGTAATATCTTTGCAGTTTATCAGTTGGCTTCTAGCCATTGCTGTCTCCTCCACCGGTTTTCACCACCATTAAATCTCCACTTCCCAGGGAGCAGGAGGGGCTAAAAACATCAAAGAGCAGGGACTTAGGTTTTATAGTTTATTTTAAACCACCTTGACTACAAAGGGCAGTATAGAAAAGATGTTAAATATTAAATTCCTTTTCGCTTCTCCGGGCCAGTCCAGGGAAAGGTAGGGTTGTCAATCCCCCATAGTAACTGAGGACTGAAGGCTCCAAGCTTTTACTGTGAGGTGAAGCCACTCCCCCTTCAGGCAATCTGTCAGTCTTTCAGTCCTCAGTAACTATAGAGGATCGATTTTATCTTCTCCCTCATCATTACTTGTATTGTTCTTTATTTTATTGATTGGCTCTAGCAGGGCTGATCCTTTCCATAGTCTTGTTTTTTTTTTACTTACTTGAACAGGCTACTATGCCTTTAAGAGCAGACTGAATATTGAACGGGCATTCCTTCAACAGTGTGAGGTAGAGCCTGCCTCTCTCACTGTCCCGATTCAAATGGCAGAGTGATACTGGGGGCCCCAGCTTTCTCCTCTAGCTCTACAGCTCTTACCTCCTTCGGAGATCGGTTATTCAGTTCTACCAGTGCTCCGGTGCCTTTTTTCAGTCTCGGGTGAGTGTTTCCAGGCTAATTTATCTTTTTTACTCTCCTGTAAAACCGCGGGTTCCCTGGCGATTTTGGCGATTTTTTCTATTGTTTCTGGGTTCTTCAAAGTTGTTTCAGGTGACTGGGCTGGATTTTAGACGTTAAAATTTGCTGTTATAATGTCTGAGAAGGCTCATATTAATTTACCTGAGGCTAGTTTAATCGCCGAAAAGGCGGGAACGGCGGCCATCTTGGCTGCACCGGGCACTGCTCTAGCAGAGCATCAGAAGCCTCACAAACGGAAAACAAAGTCTTCTAAAGACACAATTACTTCAGATAAGCCTTCTATTTCTTCCACTGTGCCTCAGGAACAGATGCTTTCATTTTTTTCACCTGAATTTATTCTGGCAATGCATAAGGCTTTTCTTGTGCATTCTACTCAGCCTTCAGAGTTACCTGCTGTTCCTGTTTCAGTCCCAGTTTCTCTCACTTCTCCAAGTGTTGAAGATCCAGGAGAAGGCACTTCTCATTCTCAGGGTTTAGCTACTGATCCTTTGTTATCACAGGCAGTGCAGCAGGGAGATCCTGAATTTCTGTCAGACTCAGCTATGGATTTTGAAGCTGAAGATTTAGAGGATGGGGAGATAGCCTCTGGTCAGGATCCTAATATTTTTAGAGTTTTCCGCAAAGAGGAACTCTCTGCTCTCATTTCCCATTCTTTGTCAGCGCTGCACTTGCCTCTGCCAACACCCTCTCAGGAGCCTTTGGAGGATCCCTTGCTGCAGGGTTTTTAAGTCAGAGCAGAGGTGTTTTCCTTTGCACCGAGTGATCAAACAAATGATTGATTCGGAGTGGCAGTGTCCGGAGGCTTCACTGCGTGGCAGCAGAGCTTTATCTCGCTTATACCCCCTACCTCAAGAAGCAAAGGATTTATTTCGCATGCCAAAAGTGGATGCGCTTATCTCCGCGGTAACCAAAAAGACTACCATCCCTGTAGAAGGTGCAGCAGCCCTTAAAGATTTACAGGATAGGAAATTGGAGATACTGCTAAAGCAAGCCTTTGATTCTAGTGCTTTAGCGCTGCAGTCGGCTATTTGTGGAGCTTATGTATCTCGCGCTTCCATTCGTTGGTTACAGGGAGATACTTCCTCAGAGACTTCATCTGCGGTACCAGATGTCGCCAAATTAGAATCTGCCGCGGCTTATACGGCAGATGCTTTTTATGACTTGCTGCGCATGGCAGCTAAAATCATGGCTTCACTAGTAGCGGCTAGACGATTTTTGTGGTTATGGAATTGGTCAGCGGATGTTTCCTCGAAGTTACGTCTCAGCAAGTTGCCGTATCAAGGAACTTTGCTGTTCGGCGAGGCCTTGGAAAAGATTGTGAAGGATTTGGGAGATTCTAAAGGCGGTCGTTTGCCTGAGGATAAACCCAAGCCTACTCGTTCGACTCCCAGTTTTCGTGGTTCTGGCCGGGACTCACGTAGGTTTCGTGGGGCACGTTTTGCTCCTTATTCCAGAGGACGTGCCACCTTTCGAAATCATTCCTTTCGGGGAGCCAGAGGTTTTAATAGATCTTATTTCGCAACCTCTCAGCCCGCAGGGAAAAAGCCACAATGAAGGTTTGCCGGTCCAGTCGCTTCTGCCTGTGGGAGGTCGCCTTCAGCAATTTCTAGCGGCCTGGACCAACATTACTTCCGACAAATGGGTATTAGAAATCATTCGGGAAGGGTACGCGCTGGATTTCGCCAGTCCGTTGTTACCCGCTTTTATGATGTCTCCCTGTGCTCCCGGGAGAAAGCAGCAGGCTATTTTGGTAACTCTCCATCGTCTCTTGCAGCTGAGAGCTATAGTACCAGTACCTCTAGACCAATACGGTTGCGGTCGATACTCGATTTATTTTGTGGTTCCCAAAAAGGACGATTCTTTTCGTCCCGTTTTGGATCTCAAAGGTGTCAACCGTACTCTGCGGGTTCCCCACTTTCGAATGGAAACTTTGCGAACGGTTATTCGGGCGGTTCATCCGGGAGAGTTTCTCACTTCCATCGATCTAACGGAAGCTTATCTACATATTCCTATCCGTCCCGCGCATCAGTGTTTTTTACGTTTTGCCCTTCCTGTCGGTCATTTCCAATTTCGGGCGATGCCATTCGGCCTTGCTACAGCTCCGCGTACGTTCACAAAGCTAATGGTAGTGGTGGCGGCTGCGCTTCGGAAGGAGGGTATCAGAGTTCATCCTTATCTCGACGATTGGTTGATCAGGGCCGATTCGAAAGAGGAATCGGTTCAAGCGACAGCTCGAGTTGTTCAGCTTCTGGAACAACTGGGTTGGGTGCTAAATCAGGACAAGAGTCACTTACGACCGATGCAGCAGTTAACCTATCTCGGAGCGCTGTTCGACACCGCACAAGGAAAGGTCTTTTTGACCGAAGTTCACGTAGAAAAGCTAATGCATCAAGTCCAGGCCTTTCTGAATTTAACGGCGCCGTCGGCGTGGACATATTTACAACTCTTGGGTTCCATGGCGGCGGCGCTGGATCTAGTCCCGTGGGCCAAGGCTCACATGCGTCCCTTACAACAGGCGTTGCTCTCCCGCTGGTCTCCGCAACTTCATCCACTTTCTCAGAGACTGTCCTACCCAGAGGGGATACGTCTCAGTCTACAATGGTGGTTGAGTCGCGATCATCTCACCGCGGGGATTCCCTTGCAAGATCCGCCGTGGGTTTTAGTCACCACGGATGCAAGTCTCTCAGGCTGGGGAGCTCATTGTCTGTCTCGGATTACTCAGGGAACTTGGTCCCAGACAGAACGCTCTTGGTCGATCAACAGACTCGAACTTCGAGCGGCTCGTTTGGCTCTGCTTCACTTCGCTTCATTACTCAAAGGAACAGCGGTCAAGATTTTCTCCGACAATGCTGTGACAGTCTCGTATATCAATCGGCAGGGCGGAACGAGGATTCCTTCTCTTCTTTCCGAATGTCAGCAGTTGATGGAATGGGCGGAACGCAATCTCTTGGCTCTATCGGCGGCGCATGTAGCAGGCAAGGACAATGTTCAAGCCGATTATCTCAGCAGACATCTTCTCGATCCCGGGGAATGGGAATTGAATGCGGCCTTCTTTCACCAGTTGACATTGCGTTGGGGTCAGCCAGTGATGGATCTCATGGCCACCTTCAGCAATACCAAAGCCAGCCGCTTCTTCAGCAGGCGCAGAGAACACACGTCAGAGGGCCTCGATGCTCTGGTACAACCATGGCCCCTCGACAGTCTGCTTTATGTCTTTCCCCTTGGCCGATGTTAAGTCGAGTTATACAGCGCATTGCGCAACACCGCGGCCAGGTGATTCTCATTGCTCCCGATTGGCCTCGTCGTCCTTGGTATGCCGATCTCGTCCGTCTTCTAGTGGCTCCGCCATGGCCTCTTCCCCTCAGAGTGAATCAACTACATCAGGGTCCAATTCTCATGCCACGAGTGGATCGCTTCTTGCTTACGGCATGGCTCTTGAAAGGTCTCGCTTGATAAGCAAGGGTTATGCAGATTCCGTAGTGGACACTTTGCTGCGGTCTAAGAGGCCAGGAACTTCTTTGATATATGTTAGAGTCTGGAGGCTCTTTGAATCTTGGTGTTCTCGGAGACAGGTGTCTCCAATGTCTGCTACTATTCCTCATCTGCTCAATTTTCTACAACAGGGTTTAGATAAAGGTTTAGCTCTAAATACCCTTAAAGTGCATGTTGCGGCGTTATCCTGTTTTAGAGGGTTAATTGGCCGACGCCGTTTGGCGGCACATCCAGATGTGCAGCGTTTTCTACGGGCAACCAAACTTATTCATCCTCCACGTCGCCCGCTTGTACCTCCTTGGGATTTGAATGTGGTTTTGGAGGCGTTGTCGCGATCGCCCCTTATCGGCTCTCTGTGCTAAACAGATTCGAGAGTGTTCTTGGAAAACAGCTTTTCTCGTAGCCATTTGTTCGGCAAGACGAATTGCGGATTTGCAGGCGTTGTCTTGCAGAGAACCTTATCTGCAATTTCTGCCCGAAAGAGTCTTGCTACGCACGGTTCCTTCTTTTTTACCCAAAGTAGTGTCTGTCTTTCATGTTAACCAGTCAGTGGTGTTACCAGTCTTTTCTCAACGCGACGATTCCCCTATGGACAAGGCGCTAAAGCACTTAGATCTTGGTTGGGTGTTGAAGACGTACCTTAAACTCTCTCAACCGATTCGTAAGACTGACAGATTGTTTATTCAGTGGGCCGGTCCACGTAAGGGCCAAGCGGCATCTAAAGCGACGATTGCTCGTTGGGTGCGCTCCGCTATTACAGTAGCTTACTCTGCCCGGGGGCTTTCACCACCTACAGGTCTTAAAGCTCATTCCACACGATCCATGGCGACTTCCTGGGCGGAATTAGCCTTTGTTCCTCCAGTAGATATATGCAGGGCGGCGACGTGGTCTTCCTTGCATTCTTTCACTAAGCATTATCGTTTAGATGTTCAAGCCAGGGATGATGCCAGAGTGGGAGCTTCGGCTCTTATCGCGGGTTTGGCGGGTCCCTCCCATTCTTAGGTACTGCTTTGGTACTGCCCTACCTTTCCCTGGACTGGCCCGGAGAAGCGAAAAGGAAGATGAAATTAGTCTTACCTGCTAATTGTCTTTCCTTGAGCTCTCTCCGGGCCAGTCCAGGGACCCTCCCTATCCGTTCTGTTCCTTGGCTTGATCTTGGTGAACGTCCACAGTATTCCATCATATAAGCTCGCAGGAGATATCTGGGGCTTTTAGTTCACATTTTCAACCTGCTTAGTAACCTTGCTAGTTAACTAATGTTAAAACAACAAAAAAAAAAAAATAGAGACATCTTTGTCTTGTTATTACTGTTTAAAGACTATGGAATGTTATCAGTTTTTCAAGGGTTAATCTGTGTTTGTAGATTTTCTTTCTCTTTAGTTGCTTTGCCAGAAGGAGACTGACAGATTGCCTGAAGGGGGAGTGGCTTCACCTCACAGTAAAAGCTTGGAGCCTTCAGTCCTCAGTTACTATGGGGGATTGACAACCCTACCTTTCCCTGGACTGGCCCGGAGAGAGCTCAAGGAAAGACAATTAGCAGGTAAGACTAATTTCATCATCTTGATTATACTGCCCTTCTACCACTTCAGAACGGTTTTACAATAAAACAAAATAAAATCGAAAGGAACTTCAAAAAATGTTAAAGAAAACATTCATACTAACGTAGCAGAGAATAGGTGGGTAAAGAGGGGAGTGGGTTAAAAGGAAAGGGGAATAATACAAGAAGAGACAGGTTAAGTGGCTGGGTGGTTATAAGCAGCATGAAACAGGTTTTTAATGCCTTCTTGAATTTTTGACTGGCGGATTTCAGATGAAAGTCTGGAGGCAGGTCCTTCCACAACTGAGGTACTCGCAAATCAGTCAGGCTCTCTGCCTTTTACTAGTATCTTGGATGTGAGACAGAGGGAAAATAAAGACGATTGGCATGAATTGAACTGCAGGACCCGATAGGGGGTGTGGCGTGTGATCAGAGAGGAGAGGTAGGAAGGGGGGTATCATTGTGGAGGGCTTTATGAGCAAGAATGAGAATCTTGAATTGAATATGATATTGAACAGGCAGCCAGGGAAGCATGAGTAAGCAATTGGATGCAGTATTCTGGATAGGATTGTAATCTTTTAATTTCGTAGTCAGGAAATCCTGCAGGAACGATGTTAAAGTAGTCCAGTTGTGTTATGATTAAGTTAAGAACCAGAGTAGTGAGAGCTGAAAAAGAAAAGGGCGAATAGCATGAATCTGTCATAGGGCAAAGAATGAGCTCTTAACAACTGTACTAATTTGGTTGTGAAAAGAAAGGCAAGTCTAAGATAAGAGATATTTTAGGTTAGAGATGAGAGAGAGGAGTGTTATCTAAGAGTGAAGCAGCAACAGGTGGCTTGACAGATCCAGTAAGCCAAATTTCAGAAGTTTTATGCATGTTCAGTTTTAATAGGTGGGCTTTTAACCATGAGTCAGCCTGAGAGAGACTGAGCATTAATGGACGTTAGATCTGGTGTAATAGGATAGTATGGAAAACAAGGACAACATCAGCATAGCAGCATGCTGAAATACCACAGTCCTGAATAAGAGTGGCCATTGAAAAGAATAGTGCACAGGGTATCCTTTCCCTTTTGTGCTTCGATCTATAGCTTGCTGCCTTTTTATTCTGTGTATAGGCCATTCAGATGATTTTCAAATGGAGCTGAGCAGCAGCTTGGCACCTTGGATTGGTTTTGGATATGTGTCCTTAGCTAGACTAACCTGATTGCAGAAAAGCCAGACCAGCACCCTGCGCAGACAACAAGCTACTGCCGCTTCTTAATTTGATCATAAGCGGTCTGTCTGTTTGCTTCCAAAGTACCCTTAACTCTTGTATGAAACGTAAACCAACAGCCATTAAGCTAACCAAAGTTTTCTGATGTGCACTTAAAAATGTCTCCCACATTTCTGGACAAGTTTTGGGAGCTTGTCCAGAAAGGCTTGTTAAGTCTTTTGGGTTTTCAAATGTCTGGGTCTTGTTTTAAGTGAGCTGCACCTTTTCCGTGAACTGCATAGCAAATCTAATGCCCCTGTTGTAGAGCTCTGTGCAGTAGAGGGCCATTGCTCTTCTTGTCTCGGAGACTCATGTGGAGTAGTTCTTGAAACAATAGCATTCTTGTGTTCTCATATTTATTTATTTAATATTTTTTTATATACTGTTTTTCTGCAATTCAAAACTGTTTACAGTGAACAAAAGTAAGTGTGTTTACAGTTGTTTTACATGGAACAAAAACAATTTGAACAATGGTTGAACATTTAAACAGAACTATTTACATGAATTAGGGGGGTTAGGTTAGGGGTATGTAGGTGGGGGGGGAGTAGGGGGGATTTTGCTAGTTTAATGAGAGTTAATTAGGAGAAAGAAGGGGTCTGGGGTTTAAGAGGGCGGTGAGTAGTAGTCAGAAAAGAGGAAGGTTTTTAGCATTTTATGAAATTCTGAATGATTATTACAATCTCTTAGGCCAGGGTGGGGTGGGGGTGGGGGGGAAGGGCATTTCATATAGAGGGGGCATAGAGGGAGAAGGCACGATTGCATTTGGATTGGGTGCATTTTTTCTTTTATGCTGGAATGATTAGGATGTTTACTGTGTTGGATCTACATGGTCTGGTGGAGTTTAGCTTCGAAAGGAGCAAGAGTAAGCATGAAGCAGATTCATTGTGTAGAACTTTGTGAATTGAAGTAATGATTTTGAATTTTATCCTAGCTTGTATAGGGAGCCAGTGAAGGTCCAACTTTCTCTTATGTTTATAAAGTCACATGGTTTTACTTTTACCTTAAACATTTTCTGTTTGTGTGCAATAGCTGTTAGGGTCCTTTTGCTACCAGCTTGCCCTGTTTCCAGATGATAGGCCCTCTCTACTATTATGGGCAGCTCTGTGTGGGAGTCCCCAGCATTTCAGGCATCCAGCATTCAATAATGCATACTATTTCAAGACCTTTCATGGACTCGGGCAGACCTATGATGTTCCTTCTTCCCCCTATTCTTCTGGTTCTCATTCCACTCAGATTACTGCACCTTGTCTCCAACTGTCGAATCCAGGCCTTTACATCTTCTACCTGATCTTCTTTGCTTGAGATATTCTCTCTTCCATCTGTTGGATTCTAGCGGCTTGTCCTCCAAATCTGCCTTGATTTTCATCTATGAAGGACCAGAGTTTAGGTAACTTGTCCTTTCATATTGCTGTGAGGATTCTCATCAGTTTTCTTATTACTTCCTCTTGAAGGGTAAAGACTAGCGGCAAGGCTTTGGTGGCTGTCTTATCTACTTGCCTGCCCTTTTCCTTTGTAGGCCTTTGTGACTTGCTCAATATGGCCCCTTCAGATCACATATTGCATGCACTCTTTCTTCTATTTCTTATCATCAGACTTCTAGAACCTTAGATTCCCTTCCTTTACTTGGTGTATTTTGGCTGTTTACTTGCCTTTGAGGGGTCTCTGTCCAGAGCTGGCTCCTGAGGCATCTGCTCAGCTAGCAAACATTGTGTGACCTGCCTAAATTACTTTGTTTTTCCAAAAGAAATAAAAATCCTCCCTTCCTTAGCGTCCCTCTAGTCCAGTCCCGGAACCATAGAGTTGTGAACCTCCACCAGCAGCTTTGGAGACTGAACATCTTCATCTCTTTGATCATCCAGCTATATGCAGCCCCAAGGACCGCCCACACATCAGTATCTCAGTCTCCAAGCAGCTTGGAAGTCAGAGCCCAGAACTGGGCTCCTTAGGAACAAATAAGCAGAGCTTTAGTGTTTTATTATTTTCTAGATTTAGGTGCTGGGCTGCTGCTGTGGGGGAAATCTTTGACTCTGTCCCTTCTGTCTTTCTCTAATCTGTTTTTTTCTCTCTGTCTCTCTCTGTCAGCTCCCCATAGGTCATACAAGCAGGGGAGCTGCACAGGACACAGGTCTCCTTTCTACCGAACCCCCTTGGTGGGTGAGGAGAAGGTTGAAGACAATTACAGGCAGCAATTGAATACAGCAGTAGGCTCTGAGGGTCCCCTGACTGATTTAGGGGTTCCCCGAGCTGCCCTGAGCGGTTATTACTCTTATTGACTCTGATAACTGCTACTCAGAGCTTGTGACAGGCACGCTGGACAGCACTCTGTGTTTTGACCCCCCCTCCACTCCTGTGTGTGGGTGAGTAGAGTTTGAAGCTTTTTCTTTCTAAAGGCAGTGGTGGAGGCCTTGGGGTGGCCTGGAATCAGCTCTGGGGAGTGTTTTAGACCTTTTGGGTATTTTTTCTGGTCCTTTTTTTGGCGGGATCGGGTCCGGCGGCCATTTTGGATTTTTTTTCAAAGTTGTTTTTCTTCGTGTTTTTTTTTAGGGATAGGAGCTTCGTTTTTGCATTTCTTGGTCAGATATCAGCTAATTGACTCCAGCTCTATCTAATCCTGCAATTTGGAGCGTTTTTGAGCACTTTTAAAATCGCGATTTTTTTTCTGCTCTGTTTGCTTCAGCAGGGTGTTCCTGCTTTGTTGGCAAAGGGCTGTGTGCATAGCCATGCCTCCTAGTCCTCGGTGTCTGGTCTGTGGCATTCGTAGAAGTAGTAATTTGGAAGCCCGAGTCTGTGCCACTTGTTCTGCTGTGGGTGCTGGCATGGAGGATCCTCTGGAGGGCTCCAGTGCAGATCTCCCACCTGTATCTACAGAAGGGACATCAGAGCAGGCAGAGACGGTCCTTGTTCCGGGGATTTCTGCGGTGCCGGAGCGCCTGTTGGTGGGGGGCATCCAGGAGGGATCCCTGGGAGTTCCACCCGCCTTTTTCTCTCTCATGCAGGAGGCTCTGGCTCTCTTGCAGCCGGCGGGGGGAGGCTCGGTCCTGCCCCGCCGTGGGCTAAAGCGTCCACTTTCAGTGGAGGGAGACACTGGTCCACAAAAGAAGAGCCGGCCCCCGAGTGTTGCGGATTCTGCGCCTCATGGGGACGAGTTCCACGAGGGGCTGGGGGAGGCTCTCGAGCTGGAGTCTGCGGAGGATTTAGAAGACGGCGAGTTGTTGGACGACGAGCAGAGTAGTAGAATAGTGCGTGTATTTCGTAAAGAGGAACTTCCGGCACTGATTGCCGAAACCCTCAAGGTATTGAACATACCCGTGGAAGATGCCACTGCGGAGGACAAGTTGGAGGATCCCTTGATGCAGGCGGTGCGCACTTCCCACAGAGTCTTTCCGCTCCATAGGGTTTTTAAAGCTATGATCCAGGAGGAGTGGAACAGTCCAGAGTCCGCTTTGCGCGGGGCTAGACTGTTGCCTAAGTTGTATCCTCTGTCGGAGGCTGATAGAGAGCTCTTTCGTTCGCCGAAGGTGGACGCGGCAGTTTCCGCGGTTACTAAACGGACTACTATCCCGGTGGAAGGTGCTGCGGCGTTGAAGGACCCGCAGGATCGGAAAGTTGATAGCTTGTTGAGACAGGCGTTTGATGTTGCTGCCCTGTCAATGCAGGCGGCGGTGGCCGGGGCCTGGGTGGCGCGCGGCTGCCTCCGCTGGTCTCAACAGTTCCAGGGGCCCCAGTCGGCGGAACAAGAGGCCACGGCGTCCAGATTGGAGTCGGGTACCACTTATTTGGCGGATATCCACTATGACCTCATTAGGGAGTTAGCTAATGGCATGGCGTCGGTGGTAGCGGCGCGTCGTTCTCTTTGGTTACGCAATTGGGCGGCTGATGGCTCTTCTAAAGCTCGCCTTAGTAAGCTGCCGTTTAAGGGCAGGCAGTTATTTGGAGAGGACTTGAATAGGTTGGTAAAAGATCTCGGGGATTCTAAGGGGGGTCGGCTTCCGGAGGATAAGCCCAAGCAGGGGAAGCCGACCTTCACCTTCCGGGGGTCTCAGCAGTCCTTTCGGAGGTTTCGTGCCTCCCGCTTTGGTCAGTCCCAGCGTTCCAGATATCTGGGGCGCGGACAGAGTTTCCGCGGATTTCGGGGGGCAGGTAGAGGTTTTGGCTCCTTCCAGGCGCAGGTCCCCAAAAAGTCGCAATGAAGCGAGGCCGGCTCCGGTGGCGGTGATTCCCATAGGGGGCAGACTGCGGGATTTCTACCCTGCCTGGGCCGCTATCACAGCCGATCGGTGGGTGTTAGAAGTGATACGAGAGGGATATGCGCTCGAGCTACATCGACCGGTGCTCGATTCCTTCGTTATGTCCCCATGCAGCGCTCCCTGGAAACGACGAGTCGTATCCGATACACTTTCCCGGCTGCTTCGGCTCCGGGCGGTCGCCCCCGTGCCGGAGGGGCAGTTAGGGTCCGGTCGATACTCCATCTACTTCGTCGTGCCGAAAAAGGAGGGCACCTTTCGACCAATCCTGGATTTAAAGAGAGTGAATCGGTGCCTCCGGGTGTCGCATTTTCGCATGGAAACGCTGCGCTTGGTCATAGCGGCGGTCCACGAGGGGGAATTCCTAACGTCCCTAGACCTTACGGAGGCCTATTTGCATATTCCCATTTGCCGGGAACATCAAAGATTTCTGCGGTTTGCGCTGCCAATGGGCCATTTTCAGTTTCAAGCCATGCCCTTCGGCCTAGCGACGGCGCCACGGGTCTTCACGAAGATCATGGTGGTGGTAGCGGCGTTCCTGCGGAAGGAGGGTGTCCTCGTGCATCCCTATCTCGACGACTGGTTGATCCGGGCGAAGTCGAGGGAGGAGAGTCTCCGGGCGACGGCGCGGGTCGTACAGGTTTTGCAGTCGTTAGGTTGGGTGGTCAATCGGGCGAAGAGCAGCCTTCTTCCCTCGCAGACCTTGGAGTATTTGGGGGCGCGTTTCGAGACCGGCAATGGGAAGGTTTTCCTCCCAGTGCACAGAGCGCAGGCCCTGAGGCGGCTGGTGGAGCAGTTTCTAGCGAGACGGGCGTCCTCGGCTTGGCAATACCTTCAGCTTCTCGGCACGATGGCGTTGACCATCGAGGTAGTTCCGTGGGCAAGGGCGCACATGTGGCCTCTGCAGCGAGCGCTGCTGCGTCGATGGTGTCATCAGTCCGACTCGCTAGCTCGTCAGTTAGTTTGCCCCTTGGAGGTTCGGCGCAGCCTTCGCTGGTGGTTGCGTCGGCGTTCTCTGGCGAACGGTATGCCCTTGGAGTCTCCCGTCTGGCGTCTGCTGATGACGGATGCCAGTTTGAGCAGCTGGGGGGCTCATTGCGAGGGCCAGATTGCTCAGGGCCAGTGGTCCTCGCGGGAGAGCCGGTGGTCCATCAACTGACTGGAAATGAGAGCCGTGTGGTTGGCTCTGACAGCGTTTCAGCCTTGGCTGCAGGGAGCGGCGGTCAGGGTGCTATCCGACAATGCCTCCACGGTAGCCTACATAAATCGCCAGGGAGGCACAGGCAGCGCGGCGTTGGAAGCGGAGGCGGATCTGCTTCTGGATTGGGCAGAGCGGCATCTTCAGTGTCTGTCGGCCCAGCATATCGCGGGGGTTCACAATGTGGAGGCGGACTTTCTGAGTCGTCGCAGGGTAGACCCCGGAGAGTGGTCTCTACATCCCGAGGTATTTGCGTTGCTGGTCCGTCGTTGGGGTCTGCCGATAATGGACCTCATGGCGACCTTTGAGTCTGCGCAGGTCAAAAGGTTCTTCAGCAGGCGTCGGGAACGCATGTCGGAAGACCTCGATGCATTGGCACAAAGGTGGCCAAGGTATGGGCTGCTCCATGTCTTTTCTCCGTGGGCTCTGCTGGGTCGCCTGGTACAGCGGATCGAGCGGCATCCGGGTCCTGTGGTTCTGATTGCCCTGGACTGGCCTCGTCGGCCTTGGTATGCGGATCTGGTGCGGTTGAGTGTGGCCGATCCGTGGCTCCTTCCTCCTCGGCCGGATCTCCTTCTGCAGGGGCCGCTGCAGATGCCTCAGGTGGCTCGATTCTCGCTTACGGCATGGCTATTGAGAGGGCACGAATGAGAGCCAAAGGTTATTCTCCGGAGGTCATTGCTACCTTGTTGCGGGCGCGGCATCGGTCTACGTCGCTAGCGTATGTCCGGGTCTGGCGTATTTTTGAGAGCTGGTGTGCGGCTCGCGAGTTGCGGCCTTTGTGGACCTCCGTTCCTCAGATCCTCTCCTTCTTGCAAGCAGGGGTGGACAAGGGCCTGGCGGCCAGTTCGTTGAGGGTACAACTTGCAGCTCTTGCGTGTTTTCGAGGCAAGGTTCAGGGCCAGTTATTGGGGTCCCATGCGGACGTGAAGCGCTTCTTGTGAGCGGTGTTGCTTATGTGTCCTCCGTGCAGGGCTTTAGTGCCCTCGTGGGACTTGAATTTGGTGTTGAGGTCTCTGGTGGCTTCGCCGTTTGAACCCTTGGCGCAAGCTTCGTTGAAGGACTTGATGTTGAAAACGGTGTTTCTGGTAGCAATCTCGTCAGCTCGCAGGATCTCGGAGTTGCAGGCTCTTTCGTGTAGGGAACCCTATCTGTCTTTCTCTGCCGACAAGGTGGTATTGCGACCGGTTCCCGCGTTTTTGCCTAAGGTAGTTTCGGCGTTTCACATGAATCAGGTGGTGTCTCTCCCGGTGTTTGCCAAGGAACGGGGCAAGCATGCGGATAACTCCTTGCACGCGTTAGATGTCCGTCGAGCTCTTCGTCGGTATTTGAGGGAAACGGCGGCCTTCCGTAAGTCCGATCGCCTATTTGTCGCATTTGGCGGTCCGCGCAAGGGGGAAGCGGCGTCTAAGTCTTCCATTTCCCGCTGGTTGAAAGAGGCGATTTCGTCGGCATACCTTTTACACGGCAGGATGGTTCCTGCTGGGCTTCGGGCTCACTCGACTAGGGCGCAGGCGGCGTCTTGGGCAGAAGTTAGCTTGGTACCGGCGGTGGATATTTGTCGGGCGGCGACGTGGTCGTCCTTGCACACCTTTGCTAAGCACTATCGTCTGGATGTGCAGGCGGCGTCTGATGCGCGGTTTGGGTCTCGGGTGCTTCAGGCTGGACTAGCGAGGCCCTCCCGTTGAGATTTACTGCTCTGTTACATCCTCTATGGTTCCGGGACTGGACTAGAGGGACGCTAAGGAAGAGTAAATTAGACTTACCTGCTAATTGTTGTTCCTTGCGGAACTCTAGTCCAGTCCCGGATCCCTCCCTGTCTATCTGTTCTCGCTGCCAGCCAAGAAGGTACATTCATTATAGGAGTCTGCCAGGGTTTTTGTTCTCTATACTTTCGGTCAGAGCTCCTCTGCTTGCAGCATGCCTTAGTTTCCTTTCGGGGTCAAATCTTGGGGGTGAGCGGTGGCGTCTCTTGTTGCATGCGTTTTGCACAAGGGTCGCCACGGCTGTTCTGGTCCGCCTTCCCGTAGGCGGGAGGTTGTTCTTACGCAATTGGAAAAAGAAAAAAAAATTTTTTGCTAGTAGTGGGAACTTTAGGGTCAGGATCCTTTTTTCCACTGTGTTGTTATATCTACTTATTTGTTGCTCTGCTTAGTATGCTTTGTCAATAGGTACTGATGTGTGGGCGGTCCTTGGGGCTGCATATAGCTGGATGATCAAAGAGATGAAGATGTTCAGTCTCCAAAGCTGCTGGTGGAGGTTCACAACTCTATGGTTCCGGGACTGGACTAGAGTTCCGCAAGGAACAACAATTAGCAGGTAAGTCTAATTTACTCTTTTGGAAAGAAGGCTAATAACATCTGAGGCAATTGTGCTTTTTCTTAAACAGGGCAATGTTGAAGCAATATATATGGGTAGAAACTGTTGACCTGTGTAAAGCGGCTGTCTGAAAATTGCCGTCACTCAGTGCAGCTAAAAATATTCATGTCATTCCAGAATGTAAATTGCTTTCAACCTCGTGCAGTTAGATGGGCCATAAATTGTAATAAAATAAGGAGGCATTCCTGAGGTTATAAAAAGAAAGAAAATAATGTGTATACTGCACAAACTGTTGTCACAAATTTAAGCAAGAAGTTATCTGTGACTTCATATGGTGTGGCAGTTAGCTCTTTGAAAATGGCAATTTGAAATACAAAAGGGACACTCATGCTTTCACTTTGAAACTTGGAGCAAAGCCTGCGGATAAAAAGTACCCATGGATCTTTCCCAATAGAAACATAAGGGACAATTTCTATAATGTTCATAACAGGCTAAATGTAAGAGTTTTATTTTAACAGCATTAATAGTAGGAAGCAATGATATTTGAAGGTTTACCCTTAACCATGTTGAAATTATCTGACTGGTTGTAAGATGCCCATTTGACGAGTTTCTATCTTCAGCCTCCTATTGAGTAGTAATTTGGTGCCAGTATGTATATTTTAGCATGAACATAGAGACACGGGATTTCATTTGTTTCCATATTAACTTTGCTTTCCTTTTGTGCTGAAGATGGTTTTGCTATCACTGTCGCATAAATTGACTTGAAGTCTATGGACTAAAGACCTAGTTTAGTAGTTAAAAATGACAGATGTATTGAGAAATTCAATTGCACTATCATTCATCATTATTATCTCCATTGCAAAACTAAGGTGATCTTTTGCATCAGTAGACTCTAGATAATATTTTTTCATTACCAAAAATGGAAGCATTATTAAAAGAGCTGTCTGTGTGCCACATCCTTTGAAGTCAATGGCAAATTCTTGTTTAATGATATTGTTTTGGATATTTAGTTTGCCAGCATTCTTGAGTGGAACCCAGGTCAAGGGCTATTCTGGCCTGGGGGGGGGAGGCATGCCTGGCATTTCCCCATGTAGTTAGCATGGGTTCCATACCACCCCCATCCTAAGCAGTTTGTAGCAATTAACACAGGTGCATTTGTCGTCACCCATTGAGGTGGCGGTAAGTGCACCCGTGCTAAGTGCAACATTGCTGGTTAGTATGAGTTAGAACCTATGCTAACCGCATTGTGCTTGTTCCATTCCTGAACCGCCCAGTCTCCACTCCAATCTGCAGTTAGTATGGAATTTTTAGTGCAGTTGCATTTTTGGCACATGGTTATTGCAGCATGCTTGATGTGCTAAATCCCACATTAATCATTAGCTCAGTTTAATAAACATGCCCTGTGTGTATGTTATGCTGTTTTTCAAAGAGAAACCGTTTGGGTACTTTCTATTTAAGATTGCAGGGGCTTGTACCGAACCAGTTGGCCATAAGTTGAGTGTGCATCTGAAGTGGCAGTGCTACACGTTTTACATTAGCGCATTCAGCAGCCAAGCCATACAGGGACTTGTCTCACCTAATTAATCCTTCTGCAATGGTTTTGCTCTGCCATATTTTAACAGGGCTCGACAAATCTCAGGTGCCAGGTTACCATAGCTCCCAGGATTTCATATTTCTAATTTGGCTGCAGCTCCTGAAAAACATGACATTTCAGACTTCCCCCTACCACAATCGGCTCTCCATGTGATTGAGCCCCATGACACAGGAAGTTAGTCATGTTGTGGCCTGGGTGGAGCAGCTACAACTAAATGGGGCTTCTCAGGCTTTCGATACCAATACCCTGGGGACATACTTGGAACTAGAGCCACAGAATTGCCCCAGCATTCAAGGGAAGGAGGATCACAAAAGCAGGAGGATTCCAACTGTGCTCCACCATGCAGCGGTAAGCTCCACCCACTGAGGGATCATCAGAGGTATGGGACACCAGGGACTCTTTAAATCCTCTGCACCTAGGTGTGTACCTGCCTAAGGGCCATTCCAAAGAGCCCTTAGGTATGGCCCTTAGAGGATGCCCAAAGAGGTGACTGCGAACCAACTTAATAAGGTAGGCCACAGCTTAAATTCTGATTACAGGCTTCTCACCTTAAACAACATACGGAACATACTGCAATAGAAGGTGCAGACAACATTTAAAGCCTCCATAATCAACAACCTTATGATAACACAGCACTACAATTTACCAGCAACAGCTGAAGCATAACAAAACTGCACATAGGATAAAGAGATCACTTCCACCAAAGAAAAAAACACCATTATAGATTGACCAAGGTACAACTTCTCTCACTTTGTAAACTAATATGCCTCATATTTCTACTCACACAAGTGGAATTCTATCACCCTCAACTGGGTCTTATTCCAATCATACACAGAAGCGAACAAAACAATATATTATTCCCAGTACATAAGACATGGAATAGAGGACCATGTGCATTAATCAAAATTAAATGCCAAACCCCGACAGCACCCTACAGCAAAACCAGACAGATGCTGATGAGCTCAAATGCGCCCTTATAAATCTACAATCAGCACGCAATAAGGTTCCAGTGCTAATTGACTACCTTAAAGATGACAACCTAGACATCATGTGCATAACTGAATCCTGGTTCAATGACACAGACAATGCCCTCTTAAACCAGCTGCTCATTCCAAACTACAATATCTTCAGTTGCATAAGAACAAACCGGCAGCCCACTCAACAGGCTATTTAGAAACACTTATTATCTCGAATAAACACAACAATCAGCCTAGCATACAGATCCCCAACACTGAGAGCTGATGATCTATCATTTCTAATTGAAGCAACAAGCAGCCATACTGACCAGAACAAATGTAATATCCTACTAGGTGATCTGAACCTCTTATCTGTCTCCCCCATACAAAGCAAAGCTTTCCTAGGCGCCATGGAATACACACAAATGATAAGATTCAACTCTCATAAAACGAGATTACTCTTATCTCTTATTTGTACCTAAAGAATTCCTAATACAGAAAATGCTTCCCAGGCCCAAATATGTCCTGTCCCATGCCCTGACCACTGCATGATCGTGTTCCAGATTCCACATATCACAGCTGAAGAGATTTACACAGCCAATCAAATATACACCCATAGATTTGCCAATTTGATAAACAAACCTTAAAAGAAATACTGCCAAAACTAAGCCAAGAGAGAGACAACATCGGACACCTAATCAACAACTGGAATAATGTTATTGCTGCCACAGCAGCTCAATCCCCATTCCCCACATAAGAGAGGGGTCAAAGGCATTGCAGCATAAAATTCACTAGCTGTGGTTGGTGAATTGCTGTGCATCTCTTAGGGGGAGAGAATATAGTTCCCTCCACAAGTCTTGCTGGGTACCTTCAGGTGGTGACCCCGTTATACAAAATCTATACTAAATCCTAGCCAGGTGACACTACAATTTAAGTATGGTAGGAAAGAAAAAGAAAAATACATACTGACTGCACATCATACAGGATAAAAAGTGGCCCACCTGTAGTCTTCACACTAGGGTCAACGATAGTGCAAACACTGCAGAAGCAGGTAACATCCCTGCCACGGATAAAGGCCATGGTGAGCATGTTCGTGGACTGACTGTGGCAGGAGCTAAACTACAGAAATTAGTGGAAAAAGTTAAGAGGATTAACTAGGGTTAAATGGACTTCTGCAGATAGGAGATAATGTACTGTTAGTTTTATGCTACAAGCCCTATATTTAAATGAAGAGGGTATACAAAGAGAATATGCCAAAAACTGGAAGAAAGAGGAATATTGCCACAAGGAAAACTGCGAAAAGCAATGGATGCAAATTTAAGATCTTTAATTTCACAGATCAAAGTAAAGTAGTATGTGAATGATAAATAACATCTTGAATTAACTAAGGCAGGGGTGGGCAATTCCGGTCCTGGAGGGCCGCAGACCAGTCAGGTTTTCATGATGTTCCTAATGAATATTCATGGACCTATTTCCATACAATGGAAGGCGGTGGATGCAAATAGATCTCATGAATATTCATTAGGGACATCATGAAAACCTGACTGGTCTGCGGCCCTCCAGGACCGGAATTGCCCACCCCTGAACTAAGGGCTTCCTTGGAAAAAGAAATCAAAGGAGGAAGAGGAGGATACCTAGGTGAGAGTACCAGAAGAACAGAATACACAGAAAAAGAAAGAGTGGTTGAGGGAGAGATGGAGCTTTGAGATCTGGAACTGCAGGAGAGTGGGATGAATAAAGGACTGATCAACAAATGAAAAGGAGGAAGAAAAGGAGGAGAAGGACCTAGAGGTGGAGGAATTTAAGATCGAACTCCTAGTCCACATGGAAAAAGATGGGTTCCAGGCAAGGGAAAGATTACTCAAGTTAAATTTAACACCAAAGGTTAAAAGTATAATTAAGATCAAGGTCGTATCCTATATAAAGACATCATTTATTGACATCACCGAAATAAATCGAATACAATATTGTGCAGCTAACATAACTGCAAGAATGCTACCATCTAAAGTGCAGGGCCACAAGAAAAAGAGAACAATAACTGTACCTCCTTGGAAAAAGTGCATCAAAGGACAAATACAGTCATTGCATGCAGCGGTATCCCTGATAGACAGGTATCTAAAAGGATTAAGATAATCGGAGATATTGAGGAAGATACAAGACATCAAGCTGAGGCATGCTGCATTAGCGGAAGAAAACCTGAAATTTATATGTTCCAACAATAAATTGAAAGTAGCTACAGAAGCTCAAAAACTGTGAAGATATGAGGAAAATAGAAGAGAAAGATATCAAAATAAGCTATTTAGAGAGATCCCAAAACAGTTCTACAAGGATTTAGGAAAGAGCATTAATATGGTAAAAGCACCACCAACCAAAGCTGAGAAATCTGGAGAAACCTATATGAGGACCCTATAGAGCCCAGTCCAGAATAGTTACCCTGCATACAGGAACATTTAGAAAAATCAAAAATCAAACTTCAAATCTATGGAATGGCCTGTAGTACAAACAGAAGAGCTGGAAAGCAGGTTAAAATGAGCCTCCAACTGGAACGATCCTGACCCAGATGGAGTAACCAACTTTTGGCAACCTGCAAAAACAAATTGATCAAGCAGCCGAACTTAACACCACAATGGCTTATAACAGGAAGAACATTTCTCTTTCTAAAGGGGGACGCAAGTAACCTTCCCATAAATTACAGGCCGATAACTTGCCTACCTACAATCTATAAGCTGTTCACTGCAGTAGATGCAGACAATATATGATCATATTGAATCCAATAACATCATGGCAATAGAGCAGAAGCACAATAAGAGGGGAGCATATGGAACCAAAGTTAATGTTAAATAAGACCACCATGGCCAGCGCTAAGAAAAGCAGAAATCTCAGTATAGCATGGATTGATTATAAGAGCTTTTGACAGCATCCCACACTCTTGGATTTTAAATTGCCTTGAGATGTATAAGATAAATCCTGGTTTGATGGAGTACATTGAGTTCACCATGACAATGTGGCAAATTACCCTGTTTTTGAAGTATGAAGGTAGTCAGTACATCATTCCTAATATCAAGATCCAGTGAGGAATATTCCAGAAAGATTCCTTTTCGCCACTTTCGTATGGCGCTTAATCCAAGGAATACTCTCATAAACTGTTTGGGATATGGATTTAGCCTGAATCCTAAAGAAGATAACAACTCAGAGGTAGCATCCCATTTACTATTTGTAGATGACCTGAAGCTCTACAGTTCCACTGACCAATAATTAGCAGATTAACTCCGTGTAGTGAAAAACCTTTCTGACATCAAGATGACTTTTGGCTAAGACAAATGTGCTAAGGCAACTTTAAAAAAATAAAAAGGGAAATTTAGCAAAATGGAAAACATCTTTATGGCTGAGGGCTGTGACATCGAGGAACTTGAACAGGAAGGCATATATAAATATTTTACAGTAGAAGAAGGAACGACACTGAAGTAGAAATCACTGAGAGAAAAGATCAGTAAAGAATACTATAGAACAGGGTCTCTAAATCCAGTCCTGGATTGCGGCACACCAGTCAGGTTTTCAGGATATCACTAGTGAATATGCATGAGATATATTTGCGTGCACTCCCCCCCCCCCCCCCATTCTCATGCATATTCATTAAGGATATCCCAAAATCTTGGCAAGATTGCAGCCCTCCAGGACTGGTTTGGAGACCCCTGTTATAAAGGTTAAACTCATTATTGAAAAGTGTCTTAACATCATGGAATAAGTTACAAGCTTTCAATCAGCTGGCAATCACTGTACTCTCATACAGCTTTGGGATTGTAGATTGGCTTAATAAAGATCTTGAAAAACTGGATGTGCAAACAAGAAAACTCCTCCATACCCATGAGATAATTTACAAGAATCAGTATATGCCAAGATTGTACATTCCTAGAGCTGAAGGAGGGCTATGCCTCATAGAGATTGATTACACATACAGAGCTACTATCATAGGCCTCCAGGCCTACCTAACAGCAACCATGGATCCAAATACACAAAAAAATGAAAGCAAACATCCAGACTCTGTCTCAGTTGTCAAACTTCGACAAGTGTTCTGACAGCTAGAGCGAATGAGTGGAATCCACAAGTGCACATAGGAAAGGAAGCAACAGAATTTGCAAAACAAGAGAAAAATCTCTTCAAAGAATTAGATCAGTAAATGAGGAAAAACAAATGGCAAATGCACAAATATAGTGGGAAATACAAAGTGCTACTCCAGGAACCCTTTGCTCACAAACGCACACATGGTTAAGGAGAGGTGAACTGAAACTGAAGGATGAGAGATTGATAGTTGCAGCCCAGGACAGCGGATTATGGACAAGATGGTTTACAGTGAGCATAGAAAAAACTGGCAACACAGACATATGTCTATTCTATAAGAAAGACCTGGAAACAGTGACTCATCTCATAACTGGCTATGAAGTTCTGATGGTGGAAAATGTCTATACAGAAAGGCACAACAAAGGAGCATGCCTCATCCATTGGAAACTCTGTAAACACTACAACATCACTGTGCCTGAAATGCACTGGGACCATGACCCTAAGAATTATAGAGAATGAAGAGGTCATGATCACTTGGAACGTTCCCATTCCAACGGATAAGAAACTGGATGCGAGGAAACCTGACATAGTGGTAAAGGAGAAAAATGCCAGAACAGCATTGATAATAGGTGTCTATTCCAAGTGATTATTTTCCTTGACATTTCTTCAGCTTTTGACAGTGTGAATCACAACATCCTCTTATCCAGGTTATCGCAATTAGGTTTAAAAGATAAAACATTTGGCTGGTTTAAATCCTACATCTCTAACCGTTTCCAATATGTCGAAATTGACCATTCCCCTTCTCTACCATTCCCACAAGAGCGAGGTATCCCACAAGGATCATCTCTCTCAGCATTACTTTTTAACATTTATCTACAACCCATCTGCACAATCTTCAAATGCCACAATCTAAAATATTTCATCTATGCAGATGATATCATGTTATTTGCCCCATGTGACGTAGCTAACCCTAATTACGATGTAATCGCAATTTGTATTACTGAAGTTGAACAATGGCTGCGCTCAATTCATATGGATATAAATTTCAAAAATACTGAAGCACTATTTATATCCAGAAACTCTAATTTCACCCCCCCCATCTGTTGTCAATCTATTGGACATTACCCTTCCAGTCAAGTCCGAAGTGAAATACCTAGGAGTTACTCTGTACAAAACTCTAAGCATGACACAGCACATAAAACAGACTGCCAAAACTATATTTTTTAAACTCAAAACCATCCAACATCTCAGACCACTTATTGACATTAGCGACTTCAGATCAGTTTGTCCAGGCCTTGATAATGCCACACATAGATTTCTGTAATGGCTTACTACAGGGCACATCTAAGAAGAATCTACTCATCCTCCAAAGGGCCCAGAATGTTACTGCTCGGATCATTTTTAAAGCCAAACTTTCTGACCACATCTCTCCCAATTTTATACGCCCTCCACTGGTTACCTATCCACAGTAGGATACAATACAAAACACTAGTCACCATTTTTAAGCTCATCAATTATATAGCCCCTTCACATCTATCAACATTAATCAAGTCCCCCTCAGAAACTAGAAGAAGAAGAAGAGCTAACCTCAATACATTTCCGACTGTGAAAAAGCTGAAACCGATAACAACTAATACTGCCTTTTCTTTCTACGCTCCCTGTCAATGGAACAAATTACCTTGCAATCTGAGAGAGATTAAAGACCTTAGTTCCTTCAGGAAAGAACTAAAAACATACCTGTTCACCCAACACTTTCATGACTTACAACCCACACTCTAGCAAACGGCACAAGATTACGCAACTCAAATATCATAAGCATACCCAACCTAACTCAAAACACACTTTCCCATACTCCTCTCATACTGAATGTTAGTCAGTCCTAGAATGACAGTTGTAAATAATCTTTGTTGTTGAATTTCTCTCAACCAATTGTAAATAGTTAATGAAAATAATATCTCTGACTGTTGTTGAATTACATAAGTCAGTATGATTAATCTCTCTCAACCAATGTAAATAGTTAATACATTTATAATTATATTTTAGGTTCCTATGTAACAAATCTTCCACTGTTAATGTTCCATATAATGTTAATGTTAATTTTTGACATGTTCTCTGTAAACCGCTCCTGATCTCTGGAAGGGGCGGTATAAAAAAACGCACAAATAAATAAATAAAAATTATTCTGTGAATTGTGTGGAGAGGCAGAAGATCCTGAAGTACCAATAAATGTAGTCAGAGACCAAGAAAATGTGGCAGAAAGATACAGAAATATTTCCCATTGTATTGGGAGCCACAGGTTTGATAAAGAAGAATTTCCATGCACATCATGACAAGCTACCCATACATGTTACATATTACAAACTCCAGAAGGAAGCTCTCTTTGGCATGAGGCAAGTACTACACCAAGCATTAGCAGTAAATTTGATAGACTGAAATCACACTCCATATATCTTGGCTTAGAAGTGATGTTCATGACTGTCATGGTATGTGCGAAACTAACCTGTTTGGAGAAACTGCCCTGAGAGTAACCGCAAAATGATGTAACTATGCAACATGGTATACCGCAGAACTAAAAGTCCTAAAAGTGAAGCTCAGACAACTAGAAAGAAAATGGAGGCAATCTAAGAGACAACAAGGTCAAGATGCAAACATATCCCAACTACAAGTATGCTATAACATTGTAAACAAATGCAAAAAGGACAACCATTCATGCCTAATCATGAGTTCTGTAAACCGACCCAGAGAGCTATTTGCAATAACAAAATACCTAATCAGATCAAAAGAGGGAAGAGAACTCCCTTTGCCTAAATAGAATGGCAAAATACATGCAAGAAATAAAACAAAAGAGCAAATATCTCCCCCCCCCCTGTAAATCCAACCACACCAGGTTAAACTGTAACAGGAATACATGGAAATCTTTTGTGAGAGACAGTCTCATCAGAACAGATAGAGAATATCATCAGTAACCTCAACATTACTACATCTCCCTTAGATTCATGTCCAGTCCTGGTAAAGGGATTGGAAGGATACCCCTATGAGGAGAAACTTAACATTTTGGGGCTCTTCAGCTTGGAAAAGAGACGACTGAGTGGGGATACGAAAGAAGTCTATAAATTAACGAACAGAGTGGAACAGGTAAACGGAGATTGGTGGTTTACTCCACTCTCGGCCACAGACTAACTCTACCACCTGAGGACCGAGATAATCCCAAACACATCCTCAAGAACTCCTTAATCCCCAAGAATACCTCAACCTCTGAGAACATATGTACAACCGGAACTACCAATCATGCAGGCAATATATGTAACCTTGTACACCCTATGTATCCTTCTCATCCTAACCACTGCCCATTACACCATCCTCACCCCTCCTTCTCCCTATCACCCCACCTCAGCACTGTCTAATGCTCACCAGACCCAACAATGCCTCTACAAATACATAATACCAATTCAAACAACCAACCACCCTCACCCTCTCATTACAACCATCAAATTCCCCGCTCAAATGCTCACATATGCACTCAAAACGCGAGATCCATCAGGAACAAAATTTCCACCATCAGAGACCTACTCACAGACTACAAATTAGACATCCTCTGCGTAATGGAAACCTGGACCATTGACACAGACAATGTACTCCTCAACCTACTCAGGCCAGAGGGCTACTCCATCTTCAACTGCCCATGAAGTCATCGTAAAGGTGGAGAAGTCCTGTTCCTAATCAAATCACACCTTTGCTTTCAACTCCTCGCAACAGAGAGCACAAAGGAAACATACCATCACCATCACAAATAATAAACTAACCCTTCTCCTGATCTACAGGTCCCCTAACACACTTTCTGACCTTTCCAGTATACTAGAAAAAACTCTGGAAAATACAGACTCCAACAAAGACCACCTTGCCATTCCACACTCCCAGTCCCACCGCAGATTCAAACAATTCAACAAAGACTCCTTCCTAGATGACATCCTACCAAATCTAGAGATCGACTCAGAAGACCCAGTTATGCTCATAAATATCTGGAACCACTCCATAAGAACAGCAACTGAGATGCCAACAAGCCCACCTAAAACAACCAAAAAACTCTTAAACCCCCCCCCCAAAAAAACAAAAACAATAAACCCAGTGGTATACTCAAGGCCTATGATGGCTGAAAACCCAACTCCGAAAACTGGAGAGAAAATGGTGGAGAACAGCACTTGAGGAAGACCGCAACAACTACCTAAATCTGCTACGGGACTACAATATATCCACAGACAAAACTTATCAGCTCATCAATCAACTGTCCCAGAGAACTCTGACCTTGTCAAACGACTCACAAATCCACCCACAACCCACCATTCGGCCCCTGCTCTGAACCACCGACAACTGGCAGCCCACTACAAGTAACTCCATCCACATCTCAATCCCACCCCCACTCCCACCCACCACCCCAGATGGACTACCCTCTACCCCATCGCCAGACACACCCTCACCTCCCTGCTGGACCGCCTTCCACCCCATCACTAGAGATAACATTGAATCTATCCTAACTACAGTTAACACCACAACCTCCCCTCCTCGATCCCTGCCCTGCTAACTGGATCAAAGCAGCAAAGACTGATCTCAGCCCTATACTCACAAGAATAACTGAAGCAGTTGCAACAAGGACAAATGCCAGAGCCCCTGAAGAAACCCATCCTTGACCCATTGGACCCAGCCTCCTACAGACCCATCGCCAGCCTCCCCTTCCTAGCAAAGGTCATTGAGAAGACCATCCAGCTGCAACTACAGGACCATATTGACAACAATTCTCTCCTGGAACCACAACAACACAAAGTCCTCCCACTGCATGGAGTGGAAACCCCGATGACCACACTCATCAGTAACCTAATCAAAGGCATACAAGACACAACCCAGGCTTCCTATTGATTATTCTCGACATCTCAGCAGCATTTGACACTGTCCACCACAAAACTCTCCTCCAGCGCTTGAAATCAATGGGAATCTAAGAAACAATATACAGATGATTCCACTCTTACCTATGTAACAGACAGCATCAAATAAAACAAGGATCAAATACCTCCAGCCCTTACCAACAAACACAGGGAGTCCACCAAAGATCCACCCTATCAGCACTTCTATTCAAACTTTACCTCCAGCCACTCTGCAAGATCATCAGAACACACAATATTGATTTCACATCTGTGCTGATGACATCATGTTGTACAGTACTGTTCACACCAAGCAACCATCATACAAAAAGATTCAAGAAAGCTTTGCTGACGTCTCCTGCTGGTTGACAGACAATAACCTCTCAATTACAAAAAAACAGAACCACTATTCATCATGAGGGACAACGCATTTATTCTCCTCCCACTGTACCGATGAACAACATCCAAATAAACATCCGCCAAGAACTTAAATACCTAGGTGTCATCATTGACCAAAGCCTCGCTTTCAAGACGCAAATAGCAGCTACAACCAAAGCAATATTCTGCAAATCCAAGACTCTACAATGCCTACGGCCCATCCTCGATTCATCAGCCCTCAAAGCCGTAATCCTCTCTTGTGCCGATTGCAATACAATATATCACAGTCTCCTGCAGTCCACCTTCCTTCCACTACAAACTGTCCTCCATGCTGCTGCATGCATCATACAAGGAGCATCCAAATCCAATAGAATCATCTCTATACTCAAATAACTCCATTGGCTACCACTCCCCTGCAGAATCACATGCAAAGCCCTCCTACTATCACACAAGGCTCTCCACTGCATCCCTGCTACCCACCTACAAACCCTTCTTCAACCCCTCAACCCCAACAGGCCACAAACACAAAAACACACACAACAAATATGCCACATAGCCTTTGAACTATATGCACCTCACTCTGGATCACACACTCCCTAACCATAAAAGAAATATCTCTGACCTCCATTCATTCCGCAAACACCTCAAAACCTTCCTGTTCTCAAAACACTTCAACCCTGACTCCGAACCGGGAACACGCTGACCACCTCAGTAAATGTGCATACCAAAACTGCTAACCCTACAGACCCACTCGATGCATGTATATAGTTATCGTTTTATACATAGATGGATGTTATATGTAATTTGAAGTTGGTTCAATGTAAACTGCTTTGACCCGGTGAAAGTGGTATATAAGCCCTGCTAAATAAATAAATAGATAGAAAGACTAGAGGACACACAATGAAGCTACAATGCAACCCATTTAAGACTAATGAGAGAAAATATTTTTTACTCAATGTGTAATCAAACTCTGGAATTAGTTACCAAAGGATGTAATAAAAGCTGTTAGTGTAGCTGGGTTTAAAAAAGGTTCCTGGAGGATGGTTCCATAAACCATTATTAAAGAGGACCCGGGAAATTCACTGCTTGCCCTGGGACAAGCAGCATGGAACCTGTGTGCCTCTTTGGGAACCTGCCAGGTACTTGTGGCCTGGATTGGCCACTGTTGGTAACAGGATACTGGGCTTCATGGACCTTGGTCTGACCCAGTAAGGCATTTCTTATGTTCAGTCTTATGAATCAAAATGGCGAACTGGGAACTAACCCCAACACTACTCAGCATCATACAGTTATCCCTCTCACGGGGACACATACCAACCAAACTTAAATGTGTATCAGTCTGTCCAATAATAAAAAATGCTTCACTCTATCTATCTGTTCCCAATTACTATAGACCGCAAGTCTACCATTCCTTGCAAAAGTCATAGAGAAGTTAGTGCATCAACAGCTGCAAAACCACTGAATATACTGCTCCTCTTGATACACATTAGCATGGATTCAGGCCTAATCATGGGGTAGAAACATTACTAATATCATTTTTTGACAGGCTCGTAAAAGGTATCGATAAACCACAACAAGGATTTCATCATCCCTCCTGTCCAGTCCAGATGTGTGGGTTATTAGCCTTCACCAGCTGATGTCACAGAAGAGCCCCTATAGACCGCCTTCACAGCCAGTATCTTTAGTCTCCAGCAGCTGGTGAAGAGCTCCTGTCTGGAAACCACTGAAGGGACTACGGAGGAAAAGATATGAAAAAAGCAACCACCAGATTTTGAGGTTTGCAGAGAGATATTTAGGCTGAGCGGGTGAATTGTTTCAGCCCGGCTGACAATTTTTTCTTCTAGTCTTGTAAAAAAAAAAAAAAAATGTAACTAAGGAGCACAGTGAAAGGACAAGAGAGTGAAGAGTGAATTGTAAGACAGGCAGCAGAAACTTTGGTACTGGGGTCGTTTGGTCGGTCCAGTCCCTCTTTTTTGGAGGTGCTAAACCTGCTGGTCTGGCAAATCCCTCCCCCCCTCCCACTGGCCCGCCATACTTTGGGCCTTGATTTATTGCTTTCAGCCTGTTAAGTGGCAGTCGGTGTGTTTGGTGGCGACTGCCAGTTGAGCATTAAATTTAGCTTTTACTTTAACTAAGGAAGGCTCATTTCAGTGCCAAAGCAAGTGCAGTGGCGGCTGGGACCCCGGATAGCACAGGCAGTTCGTGCCTGCAGTGGGTGAGTCCATTTCCCTTCTTTAAGAGCTGTGACTTTAACTTTCTTTGCCTTCACCGGGAGGCTGCTTCACTATGCCAGCAGACAACCCTGTGCTGCATGTGGGAGCCATAGGAGCTCCTTGTCAGTAGAGAGGTTTTGCCGCTTCTGCCAGAAAAAAGGAAGGATGGCTGAAATTGAAATGCTGCAGAGGAGGAGCAGGAGTTGCTCAGTAAAGCAGGAAAGAGCACTCCATCTCGGGTCTGATCTAATATTGTCCGTCTCCAGGTCCAGCAGGCTGGCATCTGGTAGTCCTTTCAGGTCCCTCCAGTCGTTGTCCTGGCTTAGTGTGCTCTCCAAGAAGAGTCCAGGAACCACTTTTTAAGGGCTCTCCCTAGCAGGGAGGTCTGTCTCTGGGGTTCCCCTGCACGTTAGTGTCAGTGATCCAATAATCCCAAAGTCCACGTTTGGTGGGATCCCTTCCCATGCTGGAGTCTGCCCCCCTCCCTTTCCCAGCTCAGTGTTTGACGTCATAGGCCTGCAAGGCCATGTACCATCGGGTCAAGCGAGCATTGGTGTTTTTCATAGAATGTAGCCACCTTAGGGCTGCACGGTCTGTTACGAGGGTGACTGGTCCGCAAGGCACTCCTCCTCTGTGATTGAATACCTAGTCTCTAACTCCCCTAGCTTCCGACTAAGGTACGTTTCTGGGTGTTCTTCGGCCACATTTTGACTTAATATGGCTCCCAAATCTATCCTAGATGCGTCCATTTGTAACACAAATGACGACTTAACATCGGTTCTTTACACAGGGCCTACTTGAGGTGAACAAAGGCCTCTTCTTCCCGTGTACCCCAACGTACCTGGTTAGGAAATTTATTTTTCAGCAGATTGGTAAGGTGAGTGGCCAGTTCTGCAAAGTGGGGAATGAACCTACAGTAATAGCCCACTAGATCCAAAAATACTCTAACTTGCTTTTTTATTTTTGGCAGCCTTCCCTTGAATTGCCTATACTTTGATAAGGGTGGGTCACACTACCCCATTTCCTACCTGGTGGCCTAAGTATTGTATCTCCCGGTTCGCCAATTAGCATTTTTTAGGGTTAGCTGTCAACCCGGCCCACCTTAAGGATTCACATAGGTGGATTTAAATGTTCTTCCCAGGTCTCGGAATAATAACCATATCGTCAAGGTAGGCCCCTGCGTAACCTAGATGTGGTTTGAGTATCTTACTGATAATATGCTGGAATGTAGCTGACACCCCATGCAAGCCGAAAGGGAGGACAGTAAACTGGTATAGCCCCCGGGGTGTTCGAAAAACTGTTCTCTCTAGAGAATGGTTCCAAGGGAATCTGCCAGTATCCTTTTGATGGGTCAAGGGTTAAGAACATAACATAAGAACATACTGGGTCAGACCAAGGTCCATCAAGCCCAGTATCCTGTTTCCAACAGTGGCCAATCTAGGTCATACGTACCTAGCAGTTTCCCCAAAAGACACAGGTTCCACAATGCTTGTACTGGGTCCAGCATTGATATCCTGGGTCCCTTCTTAATAATGGTTTATGGACCTTTCCTCCAGGAACTTGTCCAAACCTTTTTTAAACCCAGCTACACTAACAGCATTTACTACATCCTCCGGTAACAAATTCCAGAGTTTGATTACACGTTGAGTGAAAAAATATTTTCTTTTATTAGTCTTAAATAGTTTACCCTGTAGCTTCATTGCATGTTCCCTAGTCTTTCTATATTCTGATAAGGTAAACAATCGATCTACGTTTACCCGTTCCACTCCGTTCATTAATTTATAGACTTCTATCATATCTCCCCTCAGCTGTCTCTTTTCCAGGTTAAAGAGCCCTAACCTTTTTAGCCTCTCTTCATAGGAGTATCCTTCCATCCCCTTTACCATTTTGATGGATCTTCTCTGAACCTTTTCTAATAACGCTATATCCTTTTTAAGATACGGCGACCAGAATTGCACACAATTTTCAAGGTGTGGTCTCACCATGGAATGATATAGAGGCATTATAATATCTCTTGTTTTATTTTCCATTCCTTTCCTTATGATACCTAGCATTCTATTTGCTCTCTTGGCCGCCGCTGCACACTGGGCTGAGGGTTTTAACATGGTTGAAATATATGTAACCCCTTCTAACTGCTCTACCAATTCCTCTATCCTGGGCATGGGGTAGGCATCAAATGTCGAGATAGCTTTAATTTGCCAAAAATCAATACAGAACCTATTGGTTCCGTCAGCTTTAGGCATTAAGACTATTGGGCTAGACCACTGGCTGTTGGATTCGTCAATGACCCCTAAGTGCAGCATATCCTCTATCTCTTTTTCAATCTCCCTTTATTTGGTCTGGGGAATGCAGTATGGCCATTGCCTTGAGATTTTGCCATTCTAGGAGATAATTCTGTGAGTTCCGAGATGGGCTCTCCCAAGCAAGGGTGAGAGCACGTCCAGGAACTGGGCTAGCAGATGCTTCACCTGTCTCTGCTGGTCTCCCGTCAACTCACTTTCCACTGAGACCTCCGCAGGGTCCTTCATCTAGGCAATCTCCAGATCCTCTTCCTCTTCACGCACTTGTGCTCCTAGCTCCTCCCAACACACCCAGGGTATGAGCAAATTGATGTTGAAGGTCTGCACCTTCCCCTTCTGCTGCTCCATTTCATTATCTACAGGGGCCTCTCCACTCTGCTAGTAGCTTATTATGGGAAGTAGGCAGCATAACTAATACCAGGTCTCCTGGGTTAAGATTCTTCTCCCGTGCCTGCTTGTCATAATAGACACTCTTGGTTTGATCTCAACTCACCACCCCATTACAGCATGTAAACATATTTGCATGTGCAATCGCATGACCTCATTACCTACTGCTTACCTACTGCTTTATGCTCCCTATCAGTACTTTATTTCTTGTCCCACTATTGCTGTGTAAATTGCAGTGAGAACTTCTCCATAACGCAATCACACACCCCTAGTCACACAATATGGCTTCTCACTTCCTGGCCCTTATTAGCCTGTATCTCCTTACACATTGGCTGGGAACCTCCAATGCACTCTCTCAAACCCAGAACCACATCCCCATCTTGAGCAACCATGAAAAAAGATGGTCTGGACCCCACCCAGGAGGTGACACTTACACACGCCGCTCTCACCTTATACACATTCCACTCCAACTATCCAGGATACCCAACCATGAGAAACTCAAGTACTGCCACAACCTAAAATGTGCCATGATAAATTCGCGTTCCATACGCAAGAAATGGCCCGTTGTCCTAGACATGATATCCCTTTATGACCTGGACCTACTTATGATCACAGAAACCTGGCTATCCTCGGAGGATAACGTCATCCTCAACCAACTCCTACCTCCCAACTTCTCTATTCATATAAGACACAGAGAAACCAAAAAAGGAGGTGGAGTACTAATACTCACTAAATCAGATCTTCATTTCCATATTACCGAATCATCCAGTACAAGTAACTTAGATTCTCTTTCCATCAAAACCAGCAATGCACTATCAATCTAGTATACAGAACACCGTCTTCATCTCCTGAGGACCTCCCCACAATTATTGACCTTGCCGCTAATGCCCACAACCCTAATTCACCTATCTGGATAATGGGAGATTTTAATCTCCCCTCACTTCATCAAAGCCATGCAATTGCATTCCTTGAAACCATTGAGGACCTGGGTTTTAAACAAATCATCGACAAACCCACACATATAAAGGGTAATATTCTGGACATGGTGTTCGCACCGCATACGGCCCTCGAGCAAAACCACAACCTGATGATGTCTGTGATTGACGTACCCTGGTCTGACCATAAACTTGTCACTTTCCAGATACCCTCTAGAGACGGCCAGCGGCATAGTAACCGGAAATGTAACAGCACAGCTTGAACTTCAACAAGAAACTTCCGCACATTTAACAGAGAGTTAATCCTCTCTCAAACCCCCTCCCTCTTTAGCAAAACCACATCCGATCTGGAAGAACTAGTCTCCGCCTGGAATCTCAACCTCAAGGCTATCTCACAACGCCCACAATCCAATAACGCATCCAGTAGAATAAGAAATGCGGCCCCATGGTTCTCCCAAGAGTTGAGAGCTTCTCTAACACAACTACGCAGACTTGAGAAAAAATGGCGCCGATCACTCTCAACAGAAGACCTGACAGCCTACCAACTTCACTTAACAATGCACAGAGAAGCAATCTCAATGAAAATGAAACAACACCACACCGAAACTCTGAAGAGATCCCTGAACAAACCACGGGATCTTTTCAACTTGGTTCAAGCTCTTTCAAAGGAACCATCTCCGGAACAACATATGGATATCCAACCACAAAAATTCGCTGACTACCTCCAATCAAAGATCATACAGACCGACAAAATATCAACAGCCTCGTTCCAAGATCCTACCGGATTAACTCCCTTACCCAAGTTCTCCACACCATCCCGAAAAAGCATTGAAGATACAATAGCTTCTCTCAATACCTCCACAGCGCAAACCGACCCTTGCCCAGCGTTTTGGATCAAGGAACTACGCAAGGAATTCAGTCCATTCATCGCAAAACTGATAAACCACTCCTTCTCTACCGGTTCCTTCCCCACAACCCTCAAACAAACCTCAATCAGGCCCTTATTGAAGAACCCCAAACGTGACCCCCAAAAGGTCTATTCCTACAGGCCAATAGCCAGTATTCCCCTACTAGCAAAAATAATTGAGAAAGAGGTCCAAAGGCAAATTCAGAATCATATAGACTCCACAGCTCCCCTGGATTACTGCCAACACGGGTTCAGAGAGTATCATGGAGTCGAGACACTTCTCACCTTCCTACTCAATAACATAATCACAGGCATCGATAACATCCGACAAGGCTTTGTGCTCATCTTTTTAGACATTGCTGCGGCCTTTGACTCTGTACATCATGAGATTCTCCTCGGGCGACTGAAAGAAAAGGGAATCTGTAATACCGCGCTCGAATGGTGCAAGTCCTATCTAGATGGTCGGTGGCAGTATGTCAAATCCGGAGCAGAAGAATCGAAACAATTCCATCAAACACAAGGTGTGCCTCAAGGATCCTCATTATCATCTCTACTGTTCAACATATTTATGCAGCCCATCTGCAATATCATTAGATCATTTAACATGAGCTGTCTGATATATGCGGATGACATCCTCTTATATATGCTTTTCTCGACTGTTCAAATGGACCTTACACCACTTGTAGAGTGTTTCAATACCATATCAGATTGGCTACAATCACAAAACCTCCGCATCCAGCACAAGAAAATGGAGGTGCTGTTCATCGCTAGAGACCCTGACTTTACCCCACCACCCCATATAAGAGTCAAGGAAGCGGAATTACAAACCAAAGAAACAATAAAATACTTGGGGGTCACCTTAGACCAACACCTGGACATGAAATGTCATATAAGCAACATTGTCAAAGCTGTTTATTTCAAAATCCGTTCTCTCAGGCATGTACGCTCCCTACTGGACCCGGATGATTTCCGGACCATATACCAAGCACTGATCCTACCGCATTTTGACTTTGCCAATTCCATTTTACAAGGTCTCCCTCAAGCTACACTAAATCCGTTACAATTGGCCATGAATGCTGCAGCAAGGTTCCTCTATGGAGCCTCCAGAAGTGACCATGTGACACCTATATTAAAACAGCTTCATTGGCTACCAATACACGGAAGGATTATCTTCAAAACTCTACTCCTCTCATTCAAGGCCATCAAGTGCCTATCCTCTACTGCACTTACTGAGCTTATCCACACAGTGCCCCCCAACAGATCCAGGAGGTCAACAGCCCTAAATCTACTAATAACCCCGAAGACCTTGACTAAATGCAATAGTACAACGGTAAATAGGGCTTTCAGTCTTTACGTCCCCAAATGCTGGAATGCGCTCCCACCAGACATTCGAGCTATTGCAGACCTAACCCAATTCAGGAAGGCAATCAAATTTCACCTCTTCCTACAATGCTACCCTGCCAGCAATGAATCTAAGTAACCCCTCCTAAGAAACACCCATTCCTAGTCTTATTATAGTCTCAACCTCCTTCCTGCAGATCAGGCTCATACTGTCTTAAGTATTCATGGTATTACATATAGCTCATCAGTCTCATTATTTATTGTATATAGTTTGTATATAGTTTAACCCTCTTATAGGTTTATTATTTCATGTATATAGTTCAACCTTGTTATCCAAGTTTGTACCCCTATTCGATGTAAAACCAAACAGAGTGTGTGTGTTGGTCGTTTTTGTTATACTGTAAACCGCGCTGATACTGAATAGTGCGGTATATAAGCAACTGTAATAAATAATAAAAATAATAAATCAATAAAATGTTCATTAGCCCACCAGGAGAAAATTCTTAACTGGGTTTTCAAATGGGTAACCTGTTCAGTTACAGGCTTTAACCCTCTTTCTGTTCCTACCCAGGCTTCCTGTACCACATCCAAGAGTCCCCTAAGTTGTCTCCCCATTAAAAACGCAAATGGGGGAAAGCCCAACCTATACTTTTTCTAACCATTTGTATCAGGGTTTGGTTAAACCACTTGATGAAGCCGTCTGTGGTTGATAGGCGGTGGTCTTAACATGCCTGATCCCAAACAATGCCAAGCCTGCCTCTAACTCTCTGGACAAAATGTTAGTGCCCTGATCTGTCACAAGTTCTCTGGGGAAGCCTACCTCACAGAATTTACAACAGTTCCCATATTATTTGACCTACGGTAACTTTCCACAGGGGAATTGTCCATGGACAGCAGGTGGCATAGTCGATAAGTATTAAGAGGTACTGGTAACCTGCCATGCTCCTATCTAATGGACCCACAGTATCCATGGCTATTCGAACCAGGGGTTGTTTGACTCCTGGGATCGGAATCGGGGGGCTTTCTTGAGCTGGTTCTTATTTTTCCGTTGGCACACTGCCTGGCAGAACTTAGTCACCTCCTGATGTAGGTTAGGCCAGAAAAACCATTAAGTAAGATGTGCAATAACCCCCTGCTCCCCTGATTGTCCTGCCAAGAGGTGGCTATGGGCCAAGATCAATAGAGCCTCCCAGAATATCTGGGGCACCATGAGCTGGACTTGCTGTCCTTTCTTTTCCTGGAATGTAATCCGATATATGAGGTTATTCCTCTTCCTAAAGAGAGGATAACTCTCCTCACCTTTCACAGAGCCTGCTCAATCTGCCTTTCCCCAAGCTTCCTGCAAGGACTGGTCTTTTGCTTGCTCTTCAGAAAAATTATGAACTTGGATAGTACCTCCTCCCCAAGAGCCTCGACTCCCCCTGGGGGAATCAACCCTTTCCACTTTTCCGCCCTCCGCTGAACCCTGCTTTCTCTAGTCTTTCCCCCTCTCTCTACCATGACCGGGGTTGAAAATGGGAACAACTCCCCGAAACTGGGGACAGACTTTTCCTCCGGGGTATAGTCTCGGGAAGCAAAGCGGAAAACGGTTGAGTCTAATAACCCCTCCCAATCCCAGCCTAGGATTAATGGCACTGGGAGTCTCTTCACAATGGCCATTCCTTATCGTTCCTCCAGTTTAGTCCTCCACTTCTGGGTTGTGCACCTCCTGCTGCAGCTTGGAGACTGGGCATGTCAAAGTCATGACATCACTGGATATAGCCTGCTGGTATCTCCCATCAGCCCCCAGTGTGTCCAGTCTCCATGCAGCAGGAGGACGTAGTGAGCCTAGCTTCTGGGCTCACTTGGGGGGAACAGATAAGGAGCATTTAGTTTGGCTTTGCCCAAATTATAAGATTTTACGGTAGATTTGTAATGTATTAATTTTGGCTATATGTGGTTTAATTTTACATATGGAAAAGGCAGCTCAGCGGAGAGAGCTTGCAAAACAGAACTCTGGCCTTTGAAGCTATCTATGTTCCCATTCCATTTATCAGAGGTTCTCCAGTACGAAGAGTATCTGCTAGTGTTCAGCGAATGCCTTAATGGGAAACTGGGTGCAGCGGGGACTGGTAGCTTCTTGCAAAGCTATAGGAGCAGTTCGGGTAATTTTAGCTGATCTGCTTTGATTTCATTGGAGTTGGCGGAAACTTGGTTTTTGGAGTCCTATACTTTATAAAAAAAAAAAAAAAAAGGCATAGCTATGTTGATTTACAAGAATCTCCTTCCGCTATCCATAGAAGGTCCTATAAAGCGTTTGGCTTAGCTGCTGTGATATAGCGCTATGATCCGCGGTAAACATATTCAAGTCAAAAGGAATTATGGTGATAACTCTCTTGGACAGTTGTAACAGGTGCTTGGGGGAGTGCCATGGCCAGTCCACAGATGTGAAATGCTCTGTCATAAGCATTATGGTTCACTGAAGCGATCATTGGGGGCAATGCTCTGTCCTTACAAGCTCCCATTTGTGGAGCCTGGGGGGGGGGGGCGGGTGAGAGCATGCTTCAGGTGGTCGCAGTGTTTGCGGCAGTCTACTCGCCTGGAACAGGAAAGGATCAGGGAGTTGAATCGACTAGAGCCTGATTTGCTTTATGTGGCAAATGTGCATTATGGTTTAATTCGAGCGCTAGCTAATATTATTGGCTTCCTTGGGGTTCACCTGGAGGTCTCTCTGGTGGAGGAATGGGGCAGCTGATGGTTCGTCCAAGTTGAGGCTCAGGAAGCTCCCAGTTAAAGGTCTTTGTCTTGTCCTTTCCCCGTGGGCTCTCATAGAGCAAGTAGTTAGCGTATCGAGGCTTTCGGGGAAAGGTACTCTTGGTAGCACTCGGTTGGACGAGACGGCCGTACTAGGCTGATCTCATTCGCCTACGTGACGGGCATTTCCTAGAAGTTGCCGGTAGCGGACGTTCTGCTGTGGCTAGGTCCACGACGAATGTCTCAAGTGGATTGGTGCCCACCTACGGTTTGGCCTTTGAATGGGCGGGGCTGAAGAAGAAGGGTTATTCTGCGGCAGTCTTCGCCACCTTGTTGAGAGCAAGGAGGCAGGCTGCGTCTGGTACATAGGTCCGTGCTTAGCGCCTTTTCGAAGGCTGCTGTTCACGGCGGCAAGTTCGGGCGACAAAGGTGTCTGTATCCTTGGTCTGAGTTCTCTGCAGGACAGTGTCTGAAGGAACTAGCAGCCAGTTCCTTAGAGGGTCCAGCTGGCGACTGTTTCCGGCTGTAGAGGTTCTGTGGAGGGAATAGCGCTAGGTGTTCGGATCGATGTGTGGCGTTTCCTTAAGTTGGGTCCCGACTGCGCTCCTCAAGGAGAGTTCGGATGCTGCCTGGGATCCCGATTGGGCCTTAGAGGCGTTAACTAAAGAGCCCTTTGATTCTTTACTCCAGGCGTCGGTAAAGGATTTGCTGTTATAGACAGTGGCTTTGATAGCTCTTTGTTCTGCGTGACGAGTTTCGGAGTTTCAGGCATTGTCATGTAATGAGCCGCTTTCACCCTTTCTGGATAGAGGGTGGTGTTTGCGACCAGTCCTGTCATCCTTCCAAAAGGTGGTATCTGATTTTTCTCCTGAGCCTATTGGTTTCTCTTCCAGTTCTCGGTTTTTCTGGAAGGGGAGGTTTTTATTCGTAGCTTACGCCGATAGGAAACATAAAATGCAGGGTGCAGCATTCGTTTCTTTGTTTTTGTGTGTTGGTTGGAGGTCCCCGCGAAGGAGAAGCAGCAGCGAAGGCGGCCATTTCGCACTGGGCTAAGGTAGTGGTTGCTTCAGCATTCTGGTGGCGAGGTTGTACGATTCCGGGGGCTTTCTGACTCTTGCTACCAGGGCGCAATCAGCTTCATGGGTGGACCACTGTGTCATTCCACCAGGGGGGATTGTTAGAGCAGCTTCCAGGTCGTCTCATCATTCCCTCAGTAACCACTACTGCCTAAATGTTCTGGCAGTAAAGGATGCCTGTTCCGGGCCGATGGTGTGGTGAGTTGGCTGGATAGGTCCCTCCCAATGATTACTGCTCTGTTACATCCCAGAGGTGGAGGACTAAACTGGAGGAACGATAAGGAAATAGAAATTACACTTACCTGGTAATTGTCGTTCCTTGAGTGACGACAGTTTAGTCCTCATTCCCGCCCAGGGGTGTGATTTCTTCAGAGTTTATTTTCAGGCGGAGTGGAGCATCAATCTCAAGGAGTAGACAGATCCTTTCAGATTCTAGATCGCAGTGAGTATCCCTCTCTGTTTCTTCCTTCTCTCTTATTTAAACGAGGGGATGGTATAGGAAACGTGTTTGCATAGGGGGGACATGAATGTAAAGTTAAAAAAATATAAGACTGATAAGGTTAAAAAGGTTCCTCGGGTTGAGGAATGGAAAGTTATTTAAAGTTATGGTATAGTTACTTATTTGTTGTTCCTTTGAGTTTGCTTTGCCAGTAGTACACTGGGGACTGATGGGAGATACCAGCAGGCTATATCCAGTGATATCACGACTTTGACATGCCCAGTCTCCAAGCTGCAGGAGGAGGTGCACAACCCAGAGGTGGAGGACTAAACTGTCGTCACTCAAGGAATGACAATTACCAGGTAAGTGTAATTTCTATTTCCTAGTAATTGTTGTTTGTTATCCTAGATGATTTTTATCTCGTAAACGGGGTCATTCCATATATCCCCGTGAACACACCTCACTTGTATGGGGCCTAGGTATCTACCCTGCCTCTTACCGACCCCTTAGGCTCTTGGCCAGATCTCGAGACATTAGAGACTGATTACTCCCAGTGTCTATGAGAGCTTCCAGGTCCGTTCCACCAATCCAGATCTCCCTTCTTAGGAGTCCACTCCAGTTTCCTGGGTCCATCATGAGTCCTACACCAGAGAAGGAACATTCCCCTTTTGAACACTCCCGTTGGAAATGGCCTGGCTCCTCGCACACAAAGCATTGTGGCCCTCTTCAGAACTCCTGAGTGGGTTTCTTCCTTGTGGGGTCCTCGGAGTTATCCCAACTTCCCTTTGGCCTAGGGGGTCCTTTTCCCATGGGAATCCCTTGGGGGTATCTCCCTTCCCTGGGGACTTGGGATTCAGTGTTGAGAAAGTTCTCGGCGAGACCTATGGCCTCCATTATGGACATGGGCCCCTGCCTAGATACCCATGCCCGTACTTCCCTTGGCAAAATACAGAGAAATAACTAGAACAATCTTCCTTAATATGGCAAGGCTAGAGTTCTTATTGGGTTCCAGCCACCTGGTGGCCAAATCAGTTAATCTGTGGGCCACGGCCCCAGGTCTTTCTCCTGGGTGAAATTCCGTGGCTTGAAAATGCTTTTGAAAGCTCTCTGAGGATAGCCACAACTGGTCCTGGATAGCTGCTTTCACTTTGTAATAGTCTACAGGTTGAGTATTGCCTAGGGACCGATAGGCCATCTGTGCTTCCCCATAAGCAGAGGTGCTAAATGCACAGCCTACTGGTCAAAGGCCCAACTTGCTGCTATAGCCGCCCTTTCAAATGTAAGAATGTATGCTTTGGGTTCATCCGGAGGACCCATTTTTTGCTAAGGTGAGGGTCCGAGTCCTCCTGTTGCAACACATCCCTCAGTTGGGCCCACCTCGGGTTTCAATGTTTCTTAAGTTCCTGAGTTTGTACTTCTAGGAGCTGGAAGAGTGGCTGGTTAACTTGCGCCTTTCTTCCCAGGACCTTGGGTTCTCCAATCCATTGCCTCAATCTGGAGTTGTCTGCTCAGCCATCCAATGAACCAGTTCCTCCAAAGCCATGGCTGTAAAGCAGAGAGAAAACCAGATCTTTAGGAGAGTACACCCACTCTGCCTTTACCCAGACTGTCTTACCCCACCCTGTGTCCTAGATACTTGTACCTTTCGGGCAGACAGGTCTCTGCTCTCTCAGGAGAGTCCAGGAACCACCTTTTATGCCTTCCCCTAGCAGGGAGGTCTATCTCTGGGGTGCCCCTGCACGTTAGGGTGAGTGATCCAATAATCCCAAAGTCCACGTTTGGTGGGATCCCTTCCAACGCTAGGGTCTGCCCCCCCCCCCCTTTCTGGGCAACTGTCCCCTCCCCTGGTCCAAAGTAGCCCTCACCAGGGTCCTTTGTATCAGCACACAATGTGAATACTATGCAAATTAGGTCAGAAATATGCAAATGAGGTTTTCCCAGCATCCTTCAGTTTACACAAACATACATGTCCAATATCACAATAAATCCCCCCCCCCCCTTGTAAGTCTCTGATTCAGCCGGGGTGCGTTGCAAGTGTGGAATTACCTGGATGCCCCATCACCTCTCACGTAACTACTTGTTGCTACTACCACCCCAAGTCTGCCGGGTTATCCACTGGCTGAAAGTCCATGGGGGTGTCTTCAGGGACTAGCTATTGCTCATTTCCCAGCTCCATCTCCTCTTCCCACTGGGGGTCTCCTTGATCCTCCCCAAGGGGGTCTATCTCCATAGAGGTCTGGGCCAAATCCCTTATCTCCCTCTCATCCCCCCTCTCATACCAGGTGTTAGGGAGCTGGGCCCTATGTTTCCAGGCTGGGGAGGGAGCAGGGGTTCGGTTTCTTCCTCGGCCCCTGGATGTCCTTATATGCCACTCTAGGGGACCCCTCCTAGATGGGTCCATACCTCCAGAGCAGGGACTGGCTGAGGTCCTACTAGACTCCATCAGTGACAGGATGTATACCCAGTCACAATTAGGCATGCTGTCTTAGACAGGGGATGGCTGGACGTGTAACCCCGTGCATGGTCCTGTGATGCATGTGCAGCTGGTAGGTTCTAATGCTCAGCTGTCTGGGCTGGTAGACTCAGGAGCCCCGGTCGCCAAGTGCACGCGGTTGGATCTGATGGTCTGCGAGGATTAGGGTTCTATGCACTCAGACGCTTCGGAAGACCCAAAGGAGGTCAATAGACCCAAAGAGGATGGTTCACACCTTGGGGACAACAGTTATGTGGGGGGAAGGGGCAGGTAGGGTCTATTACTCAACCTCCACCTCCTCCTCATCCCAAAAGAAGCCGCAATGAAGTGAGGAGGGCCCTGGCAGGGGTGCAGCCCGTGGGAGGTCATCTGCAGGACTTCTACCCTGCCTATGCCCAAATCACATCAGAACAGTGGGTTCTTGAGGTGGTCTGGGATGGCTACGCGCTGGAGTTCACCAGACCACTGGCGCTGGCTTTCATTTGCTCCCCTTGCAAGGCGTGCCAGAGGATGCAGGAAATTCTCAAAAGACTCTTGGAGTTGGGAGTGGTAGTACCAGTGCCCACGGACCAAAGCGTGCAGGTTGGTACTTCATATATTTCATCGTCCCAAAGAAAGGGGGCTCCTTACACCCTATTCTCGATCTCAAGCACGTAAACAGGTGCTTGCGGGTACCGAGGTTTCATATGGAGACCCTCAGGTCAGTGATCATGGCTGTGAGAGAGGAGGAGTTCCTGACCTCTCTAGACTTGACAGAGCTGTATCTGCATGCATCCGGATCATTACTAGATTCTACGCTTTGCGATGCCCATGGGGCACTTCCAATTTCACGTGTTGTCTTTCGATCTTGCTATGGCTCCCCACATATTCACTAAAGTGATGGTGGTGGTGGCAGCTGCTTTTCATCGCGAAGGAATCCTAGTGTACCCATACCTCGACAACTGGCTGATTTCAAGCAGAATCTCAGCGGGAGAGTGACCAAGCCAAGGCACGGGTTCTCAAATTTCTGCGGCGTCTAGGCTGGGCCATCCACCTCTCCAAAAGTCACTTGACCCCATCACAAAACCTAGAGTACCTCGGGGCACCCTTTGACACCCGCTCACAGGTGCTGTGGCAGCTAGTCCGACAGTTCCTTCACATGGAACCAACAGCATGGCATTATCTTCAGCTCTTGGGGACAATGGCAGCAGCGATAGAACTGGATATGTGGGTACTAGCCCACATGAGGTTATTTCAGAGAGCCCTGCTGCGGCGATGGTCGCATCAGCAACATCCTCTCTCACAGTGATTGCCCTGTTTGCAGCAGGCTTGGACAGCGCTCAGACGGTGGCTGTGCCGTGAGAATCTGACGGCGGGAGTCCCTTTGGAGTCGCTGCTCTGGCTGCCCCTAACAACGGATGCCAGCCTCTCGGGCTGGGGAGTCCACTGTGAGGGACGCATTGCTCAAGGTCAGTGGACCGTGGAAGAGCGGGCTTGGCCTATCAACCAGCTGGAAATGAGAGCCGTGCTCCTAGCATTGCAGGAGTTTCACTCCTTTCTGGCGGGAAAGGTGGTACGGGTCTTCTCCCGACAACACCACCATTGTGGCTTACATCAATCGGCAAGGGGGCATTGTTGGCGTCAGGATGGAGAGCGAGGCTGAGATTTTTCTGGGATGGGCAGAGTCCTATCTGCTGGCAATTTCGGCGGTGCACATAGTGGAGAAAGAGAACGTGACAGCCGACTTCCTCAGTTGAGTACGCTTGGACCCAGGAGAATGACAGCTGAACCAGACTGTCTTCTTACAGCTCGTGAGCCGCTGGGGGGCTCCAGTCATAGTTTTGATGGCGACCTTTGTATTGGGCAAAGTGAGTAGGTTCTTCAGCAGATGGAGAGAGAGAATGTCAGAGGGCCTGGATGCGCTCGTGCAGTGCTGGCCCAGCCAAGGGCTCCTTTATGTCTTCCTTCCATGGGCACTCATAGGGCGAGTGGTTCAAAGAGTGGAGGCACACCACAGTCTGGTCATCCTGATTGCTCCAGATTGGCCAAGGCACCCGTGGTATTACGGACCTGATACAGCTAAAGGCAGACCAGCCGTGGAGACTCCCTAGCAGGCCAGATCTGCTGTTTCAGGGGCCAGTCTTAATGCCCCAGGTGGATTGATTCTCACTTACATGGCATGGCTCTTGAGAGGGCTCGGTTGAAGAAGAGGGTTATTCCGTCCTGGTAATCTCCAGGGCCAGGAAGAGGTCCATGTCGCTATCCTACTTCCGAGTGTGAGGAATATTTGAAGCTTGGTGTGGGGAGAAATGTTGCAGGCCGTTGTCGGCATCTATTTCAGAGGTGTTAGAGTTCCTTCAGTCGGGGCTTGATAAAGGGCTGGCATGTGCCTCTCTGAGGGTGCAAGTGGCCACGCTGGCTTGTTACTGAGACAGGATCCAAGGAGTTTCTGTAAACCTGTAAACCGCACTGATGCATAAGAGCGCGGTATATAAGAAAGTTAGATAAATAAAATAAAATAAATAAAGCACCTGGATATGACTCGTTTTCTGAGGGCAGTTATGTAGCTCTGACCACCTTAAGGTCGATGGTACCCTCTTGGGACCTCAGTTTGGTGGTGTTGGCTCTGGCAGGGGAGCCATTCGAGCCATTAGCTTCATATACCCTGAAGGATCCAACTTTGAAGGAGGTATTTTTGGTGGCAGTCTATTCTGCCAGGAGGTTCTCTGAACTCCAGGCACTTTCATGTAGAGAGCCTTTTTTGACGACCTCGAGAGAGAAATTTGAAGGTGGTGTCGCCGTTTCACCTAAATCAGTCAGTCACCCTGCCGGTGTTGACGGGATTGGCTGAGGACTTGGCGGACCCACAGTTGCGTCTCCTCGACATCAGATAGACATTAAGAAGGTATCTCAAGAGACAGCTTCCTTTTGAAAGTCATATCGACTGTTCATCCTGTTTGGGCCTTGCAAGGGGGAGACAGCGGCGCAAGCCTCCATTTCTAGATGGGTCAAAGAGGTGATTGCGTCAGCCTATTTGTTGAAAGGAAAAGCAGTCCTGCAGGGGCTGCAGACTCATTCCACCAGGGCACAAGCTGCTTCCTGGGCGGAGTGGCGTTTGCTCCCACCAGGGGATATCTGTCGGGCGGCCATCTGGTCATGTCTTCATATGTTTGTGAAGCATTACAGGTTAGATGTGCAGGTGGCAGGGGATGCAAGATTTGGGATGGCGGTGATTCAGGCCTGGCTCACAGGTTCCTCCCACAGGTAGTTGGCTCTGTTACATCCCTGAGGTGTGGGACGGGACTGGACTGGGAGGGATGATAAGGAAGGTGATATTAGGCCTTACCTCCTAATTGGCTTTCCTTGAGGAACTTCTTCCAGTCTTGGAACCCTCCCATCTGCATTTCTTAGTCGCTGCTTAGGCAGTGTCCGAGGCCTTGGTAACCAAATGGTTGAAGGAAGTGATTGCCACTGCATATTTATTGAGGAGCAAACCTTTCCCTACGGGACTTTGCGCTCATTCGGCTCGAGCACAGGTGGTGTCCTAGGCAGAACTGGGCCTTGTGCCTCCCGTGGACATCTACAGGGTGGCCACATGGTTGTCGCTGCATACATTTACATGGCACTACTGTCTGGATGTACAGGCTCAGAATGATGTAGTTTGGAGTTTTGATGCTGCAAGCCGGGCTCTCCGGTCCCACCTGTTGATACTATACTGCTCTGGTACATCCCATGCGTCTGGACTGGACTGAAGGGAAAATAAGGAAGGTGAAATTAGGTCCTACCTGATGATGGCATTTCTTTGAGTCCCTCTATTCCAATCCAGAACCTGCCGTATAAGTAAATATGAGTGGTGAGCCTGGAGGGTTGTCTTTTTTTTTTTTTTTTTTGTATCTTGTTCTCGGTACAGTCTTTCTTCAGTCTACTCTCAAGTTTGTATATAGTTGGCTTGCTTGAGCTGTCTTTCTATTACAAAAAGAAAAGAAAAAAATAATATCTAAATAAATATAGATAATATAGATGCAGTGTTCCGTTATAGGCAACAGACATGAAATTGTAGTAGGGGGGGAAACTGGTAGTTTTATGTTGTTTGGTACTAATTGCTCTGTCTTTGGAGTCTGCTTTGTTAAGAGAAGATACTGGCTGTAGAGGCTGTCTATAGGAGCTCTTCTACTGTGACATCGGGAACTTCTGACACGCTTAGTCTCCAGCTGCTGGTGAAGGCTGAAAACCCATGCATCTGGACTAGACTGGAGGAACTCAAGGAAAGGCCATTATTGGGTAGAACCTAATTTCACCTTACCTAAGTATCCTTAGACATAGGTAGTAGTAGTAGTAGTATAACCACAGCCTTTGATACAGTCAATCACAACCTCCTAATTTCACGACTACAAGACATAGGAATCCAGGACACAGCACTGAGATGGTTCTCCTCATACCTCACTGACAGGCAGCAACAAGTAAAAATAGGACCACACACCTCTGCCTCCTTCAAGCAACAGATCTCTGGGACTTCCTAGGGAGAGGAGGTGATTTTCCTATCTTCGATGGGTGGGTATGCAGAGGAAGGGGATTTTACCCTGGTGATGGAAGATGTTCTGTCAAGAGTTGGTCCTTCTCACGGGGAGGACCTCTCCACCCCTGCTCAGAGTATTGGATGCCTCTGCACTTTGCAGAGCCTCCTCTGGCTGTATTTCCACAAGTGGACTCTAGCCTATTTCTTCTCTCTGTGTCCTTGAGTAGGCTCATGTCCTCTCAAGAGAGACACTGGAGCTGGGACTGAGGGGTGCTTTGACCCAAGTTTGGCTGTAGCCTCCAGTTCAGGGGAGTTGGAATAGCCTTAGGGTCCCCAGGGGGGTTGCCCTGTTCATGGCAGTGTTGCAGTACAACTGCTCCAGTGGTACAGAACTAGAGGTATCCTATGAAGCAAGAGTGGAAGACCTTTCAAGAAACACCCTCCCCCTCCCCCCCCGGCTTTGATCAGGTGTGTTCTGGCATGGTTTTGGTCAGGCCTAGTGGCCTGAGCACTCTTAGGGCGGTTTCAGAAACTGATGAATAGCCTAGGGGAGATATACTAGCTCTTCCTGCAGGATGCCTGCTTTGCAATCCAAGCCTCACCGGATTGAGGCCAGCTTGTGGTGATGCTAAAAAAAAAAAAAAAAAGACTCCATGTAAGGCATGAGCAAGATCCCTTCTCAGTTGACTGCGGTCACCTGATAGTAGCTCCAGCTCCACTTGTGGTCTGCATAGGCCACGTCTCAGCTGTGACATAGCAAGCTTGATTTTAAAGGCAGGTGGTAACCTTGGTTATGTTGCCTTTAGAGGTTCCTGGATGATGAGCCTGGGTGTTTCTTCCTCTTACAGCGCTCTCTGGGGATTGTGGTGACTTAGATTGGGAATAATTCTGGTGGCCCTTTCTCCTATGGTCCTCAGCCCAAGAAGGATCCTTTTGGGGATTTCATTTTCCTCAGGACTCAGGTGTTTACTTGGGAGCTGGCAAGTCCTCACAGTGAAATTCATGGGTCCCTTCCGAGTGATGGGTTGTTGGTGAACATTTCTGGCTAGTTACTCCAGAATGCGCTCATATTAGCTCTTGGGCCCTAGAGGTTCTCAAGCTGGGATATGCTTTAGAGTTGGTGGACCCTCTCTGTCCTTCCTTTGTGGAGTCTCCTTGTGGCTCTTGGGCCAAGAGAGCAGCGTTTTGAGTAAACTAGCACCTTTAGCTGTTGTGCTTGTGGCCCCCACACACCGAGGTCATGGGTGGTATTGCTTTTTTTTCCTGGTATGGGAAAAACATACAGACAGACATACAGCAAAGTGAGAAAGTTTGGTCCTCCCAGTCCCTTTTTGGCTTGTAGATGGTCAATGCTAAGTTAAGGGAACCCTGGTTCCACTTGGTCTGTGTGGGTCTGGTGTGAAGGGGGTCTCCCCCTTCCCCTTGGACCACACCCAGGCATTTTACCATATTTCTATCTGGGAGTATGTTCATCAGTTTCTCCACTTCTGCATTCTGGACTGCCGTTTTCAGCTTCATGTCCCTCTCTTACCTTGGCCACGTCTCATTGCACTTTTTCGAAGGTTAAGGCGATCGTGGTGGCTTCCTGCATAATTTAAGGAATCCAGGTTATCTTGTTCCTTATCAACTTGTTGAGTTGCTCCTCTTCTTGAAACATCCTGGACGGGTGCAAACTGGTGGTCCAGTGACTGGAGGTACAGGTATGGGTGATCGAACACCCCAAGAGCAGTCTAGTTCCCATCTGTAGTTTGAAGTGTCTGGGTGCCTGTTCATCATGTGCTTAGGCAGTGTGTTTCTTGCCCTGAGATGCTTGGTTAGGTTTGGTTGCAGCTCTGGAGTCCTTGCTTTCAGAGAGCTTCCAGGCTGTGGGTTTGCCTGCATCTCCCAGTTGATGATCTCGATCCTGGAATGCATGCTTTGGGCCTGGAATGCATGCTTTGGGCCTGGAATGCATGCTTTGCATCCTGCAGGAAGAGGATGTGCATACTCTTCCTGCAGGATTTCTTTCTGACTCATGGGTCCTTGCTGCCGATTGTTCACTTGGCGTCTTTCTCTTCTCTGGGAGATCTAGAAAAAGTTGGCTGTGGTGGCTGTAGATTCACCTGCTGATGGGTGGGTTGATTCTGGAGGTGCACTACCTTGAGTGATAGTCATCGCAAATGCCAGTCTTCTGGGCTGGCTCATTGTCAGGGTTAGCATGTATAGGGGCGCTCTTCCCTTCAGAAAGCCACCTGGTCAGTCAACAGGCTAGACGACAGAGTGATAAACCTGGCTCTAGAGGTTTCAGACCCTTCTGATCAGTTAAGTGGTCAGTCGGTGCCTCAACGATAGTGTACATCGACGAGTGAGGCAGTCCTCACAATTCAATAGTGGCCACAGTAGTGGTGGGGCCCTGATATTGACTGCAGACTTGTCTAGTGACTCTGTCAGCAGCGCACATAGCAAGAATTTAGCAGCATCTAGAGCAGGCGTGTCAAACTCCAGTCCTGGAGGGCCACAAACCAGTCTGGTTTTCAGGATGCCCCTAATGAATATTCATTAGATATATTTGCATGTAATGGGGGCAGTGCATGCAAATATATCTCATGTATATTTATTAGGGATACCGTGAAAACCTGACTGGTTTGCAGCCCTCCAGGACTGGAGTCTGACACCCCTGATCTAGAGCATATGCTCGAGTCTGGTCATGGTGGATCCCAATGATGGGACCTGCCAATGTTTGTTTTTGGCCTGCTGTTCATGCAGGGGAATGCTGAGGTAAATCATCTTTTTATTTGTGAGAAGGTTCCATGGATAGTGGGTTTAGATATCCTTTTTTTGGAATGTCCCCCAGTAGTTGGTTTCGCTCTCTTGGAGAGCCATTTCTTGTACATGTTTTGGCCCCTCCCCCAAGCTTGGTTACCCTAGTTGCACTGGACTGGCCACACAGTCCATGGTGCATGGGTCTTATGAGCCTGTTGGAGGAGGCATTTTTTCTATTGTTGCCTCAGTAGAGAGGACATTTGGGGTAGGGTCCCTATTGTTAGGGAATAGAAGGAAAATTCTATGTAAATTTATGTGCACGTAATTAACTGAAAATGTGGTTAGATGAATATGTAAACAGGGCCAAGGTCTATGCAAATTGGTGTTACTGACATCACTGTGACCAAAATGAATAAAGTGGTGTTTTTTTTTTTTTTTTTTTTTAATTTCTGCAATATTGTCTGACTAATTTCCATTACACTAGTCAAGGGGGGTTCCCATCCTTTTCTTGCTTATGGTCTGGCTCTGGAGAGGTGCAGGCTGTCTCGTTAAGGGCATCCTGGAGTGGTAGTGATTTACCTTTTTTTTTTGGCCTATTAAGGCCTCTTCTTTCTGTGCCTGGGTCTGGAGGGTTTTTGAGGGTTAATGTTCCTCTTGGGCCCTGATGTCAGGAAGGCATACCTTATTTGCCTTTTGGCCCTTCTTTTTAGTTTGGACCAAACCACAGTCTAGTTCTGCACTCTTGTGGTTAGTTTGCTTCCCTGGTGTGCTACCAGAGGCAAATTTCAGGTGTGTCCATGATGGGTGCACCCTGATATCTCTTGCCGCCTCCTGAGGACAATACAGTTCCATGTGACTGGTTAGAGCCTTAGCGGAGTCTTTCTGGTGTTGCAGGCAATGAAACATTTCCCCTTGGTTTCTTTGGAAGCCCTCCCCCCAAGGATTGATTCCTGCATATGGTATTCTGGCAGCTTTCACTTCTGCTAGACGAGTGTCAGTGCTACATGTGTTGTCCTTTTGAGGACCTTCTGGTCATTTCGGCTGCGTCTGTCTCTCTGAGAATGGTGTCTTCTTTCTCCTGAAAGTGCTGTCTTCCTTTCACTTTTTCAGGATATATCCCAGCCTTCCTTCATGAAGGACGACCTTCAGTCATTCCCCTTGCTATGTTGGTTGGATGTGATGGGGTTATTGAGAAGTTTCTGAGATTTCTAATTCCTCTCATTGTTGGGCCTTTGGTCCTCTCCTGCGGTCTGAGAACAGACAGTGGCCATGTTTCCGATTGCTAGCTGGCTTGAGGAGACTTGTATGGGAAACGCATGTTGGAGGAGCTCGCCCCACTAGGGCATAAACCTCTTCTAGTATTGTTTCCGCCTGTGTTTCTGGACAACATCTAGTGGGCCTGTTTTTTTCCTGAGCATTTTTATGAAAAGCTACAGATTGCGTATGAGAACTGATGTGGCTGGCATTTTTGCAGAGCAGTATTTTCCAGAGTGCTGTCTTTGTCCCATCCTGGGTCCTCACTGTGTGGGTACATCTCACTCATCTGGACTGGTCTTACAGGATTATAAGGAAGGAGACATTTTATATACCTGAATTTTCTTCAGTCCTGCTAGATCATTTCAGGACTTGCCCTGGGAAGACTATGGCTAGGGGCCAGGAGGTTTGGCTGCTGCTTTACGGCTTTTCGTGGCTTGTCGGTATCTATCTGATTCAGAGTCATATGGTATAAGAGCCAATAGTTTTGAACACAGTTGTGGTTGCTTTGATTAATACTTGTTCTGAGCTTTTTAGTCTTGTTGTCTGCTTGAGAAGTGCCATACTGGCTTCTCTGTGCTGCACCAGCATATGTACAAGTGATGAGATCATTGAAAATTGTTCTAGTCTGCCTCCACCTGCTGGCTGGGGAGCATAACCCACTTGTCTGGATTGTTCTTGCAGAATTCAAGGAAAAAGATAACTATTGGGTATGTACAATTTCTCCTTATTGATATGCTTAATGCATTTTGATCCTTTTATTTTAAATAAGAAAGCCATTTAGGTGGGTTTCTTTTAAACACTTAATTGTTTTTTGTGGGGGTGGGGTTATTATTTGTGCTGATAGGTATAATATTTTAATGGAGAGCCATTACTGAATTGATGCAGTCAACTTGTCTTTAGTCACCCTTAATATGCTGAATTGAATCCAGTCCCAGTCAGTCTCTTATATGAATCTTACTGAAAAAAAGGTCATTAACCACTGATAGACGCTAATTGACGGGTAGGCTAGGTGGTCTAAGTAGCTCTCCACTTAACCAGCAAACAAGTGTCTGCCTGAAAAAAAAATTGCTAGTTTACAGTGCTGTAAGTTATCACACATTTGGGCTGGTGTGAATGAATGTATGCACCACATCAGCCTCAGCATTTAGCATCACGTAGCAGCTTTCTGTTTTGTTCCAGCACTGAGAGATCACACTGCCAGACAAGAAGCTCATATATAGAGATTTTCAGTATATTTTTAGAAGTAATATTAGACAGCACCCAGCTGCACAATAGCTTTTAAAGAGCATGCCAATTGCTAATGAGTTTTTTTGCCTTAGGTGGGCTGTTTTGTCCTTGATAGGTTATTTCTATCCATTTATGTGACTTTTGACTTGTATGGAGGAGTAGGTGCTTCTGCTAAAGCTAGTGTGTTGATGAACTGATTTATTAGGATAGTCAGCCATTTCATTTAGATGGTAGTTAGTTGATCTTTGTATGGATATGTTTCAGAGATATTGTCAGACTTGAAGATATGTGTATTAAGGAGCTCAAACGAGTGGTTGTTGAAGATGGGACTAGTGTGACTGGGGAACAAAATATTAAAAAAATATATGCATTGCTAATTTGGGTATAAGTCATTTGCTGTTCTGACTTGGCTACCTCACCATCTGTTGAGTTCTGGCTGTTCTCTTTTGGATGGTTAGAGACCAGCAGTAAAAGGCGAAAATGTTCTTTTGTATAGTTTTTGTTTTGATTCATTTTCTGCCATTGTGTAAAGTGATTGTGGGAGTATCTTCTTTCAGTAGCTCTAAGCTGCCTTTTTATTTTGCTCATTTTAAAAAATATATATTTATTTATTTTTAGAAATTGGTTATGATCCATACAACCCGGACCTTCCCAAAGGCTCCTCACGGACAAATGATGATCCACTGGAGGATACGGCAGAATCACATCCCAGCATCTTGGAACTTGAACTTGTTAACAAGGCCATTGAAGTGGTCAGAAATGAGGTGGAAAGAGAACAGAAGAAGTATGAGGAGCTCCTGGAGACGAGCAAGGAATATGCTGCACCTGAGGCTGCTTTACTGACTTCTAAAATCCCTACTGGGAGATCCAGACTGACACAAGGCTCGTTCACCTCTTTAGAATATAATCCTAGTGTCTATCGGCAGCATAACAGAACAGATTACAACCCCACCCCTCTTGCTGCAGCTTCTGTAGCTGAAGGGTCCAGCAAATACACTTTGGATGCTCATGCTGGTAACAAATTTAAAAACAGCTCAATGGAATATGTCCCTACAACTGTGTCTCATTCTGCAAAATATACCCCGGTTGTCAACAAGTATGTGATTGACAATTCCAGGCCTCATACTGACTTGGAATATGACCCTCTGTCGAATTATTCAGCGAGGCTTTTGAGCAAAGCTAATAACAAGCACCATAAGGGAATCAAAAGAAGTCGAGCACCCAGCCAAGAAGAGTCTTATATGCCTCCTTCATTAAAGAAGCACTGCAGTGGTGTTAATACTAAGACCTTTGCAAAGTTTTCTGACTCAGAAGATGAAGTGGGTTCTGAGCACCAACCAAACACACTCAACTCTTTGCCCCTCAAAGTGGACTGTGAAAATAAACTAAACAATGACTCATCTTCAATGGGGAAAACATCAAAGCAGGAGGACCTATTTTCCCGGGAGTTGAAAGAGATAGCAGTGCAGTATGATGAAGAGGACATAAAAGATTCTGAGCAAAATGCTGTCAACACTAAGAAAGACACCAAATCGCCATCCTCAAGCAAGAATGAAAAGAGTAAGGATGCTATGAAAGAGAAAGTGAAAGTGCAAAAATCAGAATCTAGTAAATCTCCAAGCCACAGGAAGACAGGAAAAAGTAAAAACCTGAAAAAGGAAAAGCTGGAGAAGGAGGAAAAAGTGAAAATAAAGAATGCAGATAAAAACAGCAAGGAAAAGGAGAAGAAAGCTAAAACTGAGGATCGTTCTGGGAAGTCTGACAAATCAAAACCAGAAAAGCCATGCTTTCAGAAGAGGGAAAAATCCCAGTCTAACACCTCAGTGGACTTGGGGAAAAACAAGAACGAAGGTATCAGCAGGACATCCAGTATGGAAGCACCAGGAAACAGCAAAAAGGACTCCAAGCTGAAAGCAATTAACGTCAATAATGAAAATCAAGTGACTGGTAGAAAGCACAAAGAGAGGAAGGAAGACAAATCTTTTAATGCCAGACGATCGAAGGACAAGGCAAGCATACTGGTGGATGGAAAGGCCAAAGACAAGCAGAAACCAAAGCTGTTTGCATTGACCCATATTGATTTATTTGGAGATGAGAGTGGTGATGAGGAGAAGGATGTGCCGTCTTTGCCAATCTCACTGCTCTCTGTTAGTTCAGATTCAGACAGTTGTACTAACTCTGGTTCTGCTAGTGATGATGAGAGGATTAAAGGTCTAAAATCATCCAAATCAAGATTGTCTTCAACCTCTTTGAAAGCTGAGGACATTGATTATTCTGTTCTGGAGAAGGATGTGGATTATGACTCTGACCCAATGGAAGAGTGCTTCCGAATTTTCAATGAATCAAAAGACATCAAAACTGAAGACAAGGGAAGATTTTCTAAGCAGGTAAAGTTTATTTCATGAGATGGAGTCAGATAGTAAGCATAGTGTCTGAAGAGCTGTGATAAGTAAGTTTTACAATCTCTAACAGCCACTTAATGCCACTTAACATCAAACATTTGCATCACATAAATACCAATTAAACAAATTGATGTTAGTTAGCTTTGTAGTATTAAGAAGCCATGAGAAAAACACACCAAATGCATGTGCTGCATGCAGTAGAGACAGGTCTCTATAATACTATTATTTCACTTTGTTATACTGTAACTGTGAATTTCTTTCTTGCACGGTTTAAAGATTTTAGAAAGATACTTTTAAATTGACAAATGCATGTGCTCAAATGGTAATGAGGAGAAATATATTTCTTGCAAATGACTCTGTAAGCACCAGTAGCATCTAAAGACATAGGGATAATTTTGAAACTATTCACAATGCTTTCTGACCATGAACATGAAAGTCCATTTTTAAAGGGGGAAAATTCCTGGAGAAGTTTCCCTGTAAAAGTATGCTGGCTGCTGTAAGGGTCTTTTACTGAGCATATTTGGCAGAATTTTAAGCATGCAAGGTAGAGACCACACCCACATTTCAAAATGAAATGTAGGATCTCAACTTTCCTACCCACACTTCTTTCCCCTGCATTCTTATAGGGGCCTTTAAAAATTAGCTTCATAAAAAGCACGCCATGATTAAAATAAATCTAGTATATGTTAGTATTTGTTAATGCTGTTCATTAATTGCTTTCAAAGTGTTTTTATATGGGTAAACACATGTTTAACGCACATATGGTGGGATGAGGGCTAATTTTATAATGGGGGTGCTTAGGTAAAAAGTGCAAGAAGGAGCCTGTATATACAGGCAACAGAAGTCCTTATGCGCCTTTATAAAATAGCTCATCATTGTCTTTGTTGAGGGCCCCAGATACAGTCTTCCTATGATGCAATTCGGAGTGGACTGCTGGTGACCATTGACGCGGTGTGGGGGTTTTCCACCATTTTCTGCATGCATTAGTATTTTACCTATTGTGCGCCTGGCAGTCGTGCGGTCCTAACACCTGTTCTGCCCAAGCGGCTCCAATACATGTTCCTTCCCTAGCCCCCTGTAACTAGTGTTGCAATTTAAAAAAAAAAAATTGCGAGCATAACGCATACCACAGTAAACGTGCAGTTTACACACGCCTTTGTGCTGCTGCGACTTAAGTGCGCTTTTGTGATACTTGTCTTAACTCTCTCAGTCTTCTAAGAAACGTTTGACCTGTGGGAAGTGAGGTGCCTCATCTCCAGATTCTGGGCCCTACTCTTCTTGCATGGCAGCTTTGGAGTCATCCCTGAAGAACCTGCTCCCCCTCTCTCAGCCAGGGGATGCAGTTAATCCAGCCTTGCCTGCCTCGGCAGGAGGTGATGGATGGCACTATGGGTAAGGATAGCCACCCGGCTGGAGGTTTTGGCAACTGTGCTGTGAGTTGCTCCTTGTCCTTTAGAGGTTTGTGGTGGCTATATCCGCTGGTGTAGTGGGGGTCATCTCTGAGAGGAGAGCTTCCGGACTCCGGATTGTCGTCCTCAGAAGTCTTTTCTTTTTTGCAGCAGGTCTGTTCCTTCTAGCATGGAAATTCAGACTCTGTGACCTCTGGGTGCCCCTGGATGCATTCTCATGTGGGGCAGGCTGAGAGTGGCAGTCCTTCTCGATTGACGAGGGGCACCCCATGAAGATGGGGAAGAGCTGGGAGCTGTTTGAGATTTTGACTATGACTTTGATTCAGATGGCTCGGAACTGGGCTCTGACATGGATGAAGAAGTACTTTCGTCTTCAGAAGATCGTGAAGAGGCTGGAGTGATACACATATTCCAGAAGAGGAACTGGTGGTGTTGCTAGGATCTTATCTGCCTTGAACTTGACAGATGCTTCTGAAACGGAGCAGGAGCCGAAGGTGCACCCACTCCTTCAAGGGGTGTGGAAATCCACTACTGTTTTCCCATTCCCAGATGATATGATCCAGTCAGAGTGGGACTCTCCTGACTCCCCGCCTAAGGAGTTAAGGATGTGTAAAAAGATCTGTACTCTCCTGGAGGAGGAGTGCATTTGGATGGTTTGGTATTCCCAAAGTGAATGTGCAGGTCACAGAGGTTACCAGAAGGACTACCATTTCTGTTGAAGGCGGATTGGCCTTAAAGGATTTTCTGTATCGTAAGGTGGATTTGTTGTTGAGGAGCCAATTCACCATGGTGGCTGGTATTCTGCTGCTGGCAGTATGTACCAACCTGACATTTCAAGCCCTGCTCCAGTGGATCCAGTCTCTTCCACAGGATGATACTACTCCTCTTTTGGAGTTGACTATGGCCTTCCTTTCTGATGCCATGTATGACCTGGTACTTTTGGCGGACAGGGATGGTACCCTGAAGACAGTATCACGGCATTGGATTTGGCTCCGGTACTGGGCAGTGGACTCATCTTCCAAAGCCCGGTTGGCCCAACAGACTTTTAATGGGAAGCTTATTTTTGGAACTGATTTGGAGAAGCTGGTGAAGGACTGGGGCAAGTTAAAATCTTACTGCCTTCTGGAAGACAGGTCCAGGGGGACTGTGAAGCGGGTTATTGCCCCTTTCTCCAGGACCAAGCAGGAAGTCAGTCCTCACATATGGGTGACGTCGGCACCGACGGAGCCCTTGCGGAGCAATTTTCCCCAGCCTTTGGGAATTGCAGCGCGCATGCGCGGTCCTCTTCCCGCCCAAGGGTGCCATCTTGCTCAGTCTTCTTTTTTCCGTGGAGCCCTACAGACGTTGTTTGTGAATCCCCGCAGAAAAGTTGATTTATTTCTCTTTTTTCTCTCGGTTTCGACGCCGGTTCTTTTCCCGCCTGGACCCGCGACGCTGGTTGCGAGTCCGTTCTTTATTTTTCGTTTTTTTGTCCTTCGTGACAGATTTCGCGCCTTTTTACTTTTTCACTGGCAGCCCGGTCTTTTGACCTCGCAGGGGCCCTTTTTCCCCCGATGGCTGCCAGCGGGTTTAAAAAGTGTGACCTCTGTAAGAAACTCATGTCTCTTACCGACACACACGACTTCTGCCTCCGCTGCCTCGGACCCGATCATGACCCGATGATCTGTGGTCCGTGTGGCAAAATGTCCTCAAAAGCGTTGAGGAGTCGGCAGCATCAGCGGGAACGTATCTTCTCTGACTCCGGCCGGGCTCGGACCTCGTCAGAGGCTTCGACGTCTCGGGACTCTGGTCCTGAGCATCGTCGAAGTTCCTCTGAAAGGGGGTCTCCTACCCGGGAACATCATCGGAAGAAGAAACCCGCGAGGGCGGGATCGGTGGACACTCCTGGTTCCTCGAGGGCCAGGTTGCATAGCCCCGATTCCCGTCCCGGGTCCTCGGAGGTGGAGAGGCCTTCCAAACATCCTCGTCTCGAGATGGACTTGCCCGCTCACGTGAGTACTGTTGTCCTCGTAGACTCGCCTTCGAAGGAGCCGACGTCGGGCCTGACGCCGTCGGGGCCCGAGTCGGGGGCTGCTGGGTCTCCTGAGCTCGGACTCAGGTTGACGGCCTTGGAGAGCAGTCTGACTGCCTTCATGGACCAGCAGCGGGCATTGATCGCTGGCCTCGCCGGTGCTTCTGCCCTGACCGCCGGGACGTCGACCTCCAAGTCGACCCCGGAGACCGAGCCGATCCTCGAGTCCATGAGGGCTCGAGTCGATCCTCGGTCACGGTCTCCTTCGGCCTCCCGTTCGGGACCGAGGTCGTCGACGCCGACTCCCTCGGCGTCGGGGCGGATGGCATCGATGCCCGCCCGACCGGAGCCGCTCGACGACTCCTCCGAGGAGTCGGCCTGGGAATCCGAGGACGAAGAGTCACCTGGTTCCTTTCGGACTCGGTGTGTCCGTCGGACTCCCCCGAGTCCGAACCTCGGAGACAGTCCCCCCCGGAGGATACCCGGTTCTCGGACTTCGTGCGGGATATGGCCAAGGCCTTGGCCTTCCCCGCGGATCCCGAGGAGGAGCCTCGAGTTGAAGAACTCGATGCCCTCCAATATGACTCTCCCCCCGAAGGAGGCCTTTATTGTACCGGTTCCTCCGATGCTGGAACGACTTCTCTTCCGCATGTGGGAGAGCCCGGCGTCGTCGCCAGTGTTAAGCAAGCGGGTCGATTCCATTTATCGAGTCCGCAAGAGCCCCGGCTTCCAAAAGGCACAACTACCGCACCATTCCATGGTGGTGGAATCGGCCATGCATAGACTTAAGAGTCAAAAAATGCACTCTTCGGTGCCCCCGGTAGGGAGGCCCGAAGCCTGGATGCCCTCGGTAGGAAGTGTTTCCAGGGCTCTATGCTTGCTTGTCGAGTCCAGACCTACCAGCTCTACATGGGCATGTATCTCCGGGACCTGGCTAAAGAAATAGCCGGGTTCTCTGCTGGTCTCTCCGACGAACCTTTGCAGAGGTTCCAAACCTTGTCAACTGGTATTCGAGAGTGCTCAAAGTTTATCTCTCGAGCAGCCTACGATGGTTTTGAGGCATCGGCTCGAGTAGCCGCAGCCGGCATCGGTGGACGCCGCCAGGCTTGGCTTCAGACGTCCGACCTCAAGCCATGGGTGCAGGACAAGTTGGTCGATGTCCCCTGCAGAGGTGAAAACCTCTTTGGCAAGTCCATGGATGAGAAGGCTGCACAGATCGAGACCGAGACTCTCACCAGGACTCGTCTCTCCAGGAAGACCTCTGCCCCTTCTCAAAAGAAGAAGGGCTCGTGGAAAAAGCCCTTTTACCCGAGGAAGGCGGCTGCCTATAAATACTACCCTCAGTATCAGGCCTCAGCAACTCCCCCACAGGGTAAGCAGGCCAAGGGACGGGGTAATGGGTCCCGTAGGCAGCAAGCCCCCAAGCCTGCACCACCGGCCCCTGCTCAGCATGGTGGGGTTTTTTGACTTCATCAGCATAGCCTCTCCCCCTCAGCTGGTTTCTCTCAGCACAGGAGGCCGTCTGGTCCACTTTGCCCAAAGGTGGTCCAACATCACCACAGATACCTGGGTACTTCACATAGTTCGGAAGGGCTATCTTCTTCACTTTCACCAGGTACCTCCCTCCTATTTTCCAGGGGAGCCTCCGAGACTCCCTCTGCACAGGGACTTACTCCTTCAGGAGTTAGCAAGTCTCCTTCAGGAACAGGCTGTGGATCCGGTGCCCCACTACCTGAAAGGTCAAGGGTTTTACTCCAGGTACTTTCTGATACCAAAAAGAACAGGAGGCCTCAGACCTATCCTGGACTTGCGAAACCTCAACAAGTTCCTTGCAAAGGAAAAGTTCAAGATGCTTACCCTTGGAATCCTGCTGCCCTACCTCCAGCAGGGAGACTGGCTATGCTCCTTGGATCTAAAGGATGCGTATACTCATATCCTTATTCATCCAGACCACAGACAATATCTCAGGTTTGTTGTGGGAGGAAATCATTACCAGTACAGAGTACTGCCCTTTGGCCTATCCTCCGCCCCCAGGGTGTTCACCAAATGCCTGGCAGTGGTGGCGGCCTATCTAAGACTTCAAGGCCTTTTTGTGTTTCCATACCTGGACGACTGGCTCATCAGAGCCCAGTCTTCCCAAGAGGCCACTCAAGCCACTCATCGCACTGTGACTCTACTCCAGCACTTGGGATTTGTCATAAACTTCGCAAAGTCGACTTTGCTCCCCTCTCAAAATCTCGAATTCATCGGCGCCAGGTTGGACACTCTTCAGGCGCGGGCCTTCCTGCCTCTGGACAGGGCCCAAAGGCTCATGGATCTCGCCAGCCACTTTCACAGCAATTCCCTGGTCTCGGCCAGGCAATTTTTGAGACTGCTCGGCCATATGGCTTCCACGGTCCATGTGACCCCCAATGCCCGCCCGAACATGCGACCTGCTCAATGGTGCCTTCGCACACAATGGCATCAGGCCACTGGGAGCCTAGCGGACTCCGTACAGATCTCCGACCAGCTGGTCTCTTCTCTGCAATGGTGGCTTCATCTGCCCAACCTAGTACTAGGAGTGACTTTTCAGCCCCCTCCGCATTCTCAGGTCCTGACGACCGATGCTTCTCTCCTGGGTTGGGGAGCACACTGCCAAAGGACATGTACTCAAGGTCTCTGGACTCCTTGGGAGTCTGCTCAGCAAATAAACTTCCTGGAGCTCAGAGCCATCCGCCTAGCGCTCGAAGCATTCTCTCACCTGGTTTCTCATCAGTCGGTGCTGATACAGACAGAAAATCAGGTTGCAATGTTCTATGTGAACAAACAAGGCGGAACAGGCTCCTTCCTTCTCTGTCAGGAGGCACAAAAACTATGCTCTTGGGCCGTCCGCCACGGCATCATCCTCAAAGCTGTCTATCTCCCAGGTAAAGAAAATTACCTGGCCGACAAGCTAAGCAGGATCCTCCAGCCGCACGAGTGGAGGCTGGATCCGATGGTGGTTCAGCGGATCTTTCTCAAGTGGGGCCTCCCCACCATGGATCTGTTTGCCAGTCCTCTGAACCGGCAACTTCCCAGATTCTGCTCTCGACATCCGCATCCTCTCAGAGTAGCGGCGGATGCTTTTCTGATTCCATGGTCCACAGGCCTCTTATAAGCCTTTCCTCCCATGCCGCTGGTGTCTTAGACACTCTTCAAAGTTCTCAGAGACAAAGCATCGATGATCCTAGTGGCTCCCCGGTGGCCGAGACAGCCTTGGTTCCCACTTCTAATGCAGCTGGCGGTGGACACCCCTCTTCCTCTGGGGTTTCAGCCCGACCTCCTGTCACAGGATCAGGGGACTCTCCTGCACCCCAACCTCAGGTCCCTTCATCTGATGGCCTGGCTGCTGAAAGGGTAGTCCTTGCTCCCCTCCGCCTGCCTCCAGATGTGGAGGAGGTCGTTTTGGCCTCCAGGCGGCCCTCCACCCGGAAGTCCTACGCTCTGAAGTGGCGTCGGTTCTCCGTCTGGTGTGCTCAGCAGTCTCAAGATCCATTCTCCTGTTCAGCATCAGTGGTCTTGCAGTACTTGCTTTCCCTCTCCAATCTTGGACTTAAGTCCAACTCGGTCAAGGTCCACCTCAGTGCTCTCTCTGCGCATCACCTCTTTCTAGCCACCCTCTGGTGGCTCGTTTTCTCAGAGGCCTCCTTCTCCTTAAACCACCTTTGCGCCCACCAGCCCCGGACTGGGATCTCAATGTGGTTTTACAGCGGATTACCTGTCTGCCGTTTGAACCTATGGCTACCTGTCCTCTTCGTTTTCTTTCTTGGAAAACATTGTTCTTGGTGGCCCTCACTTCTGCTAGACGCGTTAGTGAGCTGCAGGCCCTGGTGTCTGATCCTCCGTACACTAGGTTCTACAAGAACCGGGTAGTCCTACGGACTCACCCTAAGTTTCTTCCCAAAGTGGTTTCCCCTTTTCACATCAACCAGGAGGTGGTGCTTCTGACCTACTTTCCCAGGCCACACTCCAGCCGAGCTGAAATGGTCCTGCATACCCTGGACTGTAGAAGGGCGTTGACCTTCTACCTTGACCGTACGCGGGAGCACAGACGGGCTGTTCAGCTCTTCGTCTCTTATGACCCCAATAAGTTGGGGCTCCCTGTCTCCAAGCGTACTTTGTCCATCTGGATTGCTGACTGTATCGCTTGGGCTTACGAGGCAGCCGGCCTCTCGTTGGAAAGTCGTCTCGGCCCATCGTGTTCGGGCGAAGGCTACGTCAGTGGCTTACCTCCGCTCTGTTCCATTGGCAGACATCTGCCGGGCTGCTACTTGGTCTTTTGCGACCCACTACTGCCTGGAGAGGGAGTCCCGCAGGGACAGTGCTTTCGGACAGGCAGTCCTCCGTAACCTCTTCGAGGTATAGGCAGCTCCTACCCTCCATCCTGGATGTTGGGCTACCGGTTGGGGACATATTCAGAGAAGATTCCTTCCTTCTGGGCTACTGAGCTTGAGGGAGCTCCTTTTTGTGCTTAGGGTCTCCGGTAGCCTTAAGCTTGGGAGTCCCATATGTGAGGACTTACTTCCTGCTTGGTCCTGGAGAAAGCGTAGTTACTCACCTGTAACAGGTGTTCTCCAGGAGCAGCAGGAATCAGTCCTCACAACCCTCCCTCCTCCCCTTGGAGTTGCAGTTCTATGCTTTCTTTTTTTGCTTATTTTTTTGCTGTCTTTTAGCTATGTCATCTGACTGAGCAAGATGGCACCCTTGGGCGGGAAGAGGACCGCGCATGCGCGCTGCAATTCCCAAAGGCTTTCTTTGAAAGCTGGGGAAAATTGCTCCGCGAGGGCTCCGTCGGCGCCGACGTCACCCATATGTGAGGACTGATTCCTGCTGCTCCTGGAGAACACCTGTTACAGGTGAGTAACTACGCTTTCTCATCGGCTTCCACCCGTCCACAGAGGGTGCACTGGTTGGATCCCTGGGGGTCTCTGGCTTTCGTCATTACTGGTCTGGAAAGCCTTTCTTCCTTTCTGCTTCTGGGCTTTGGGCTTATTCTGTCCTTTCGAGAAGTGCATGGGCCCAGGGACTCGGTCCCCTCTGGGGGAGGACCCTCACGGGCTGCGCAATGAAGGTTTGGAGTCCCATTTCCTGGTTCCTTCAGTTGGAGGCAGACTTTGCCTTTTCTTTCAGGAATGAACCTGGGTTATCAAGGTTTGCTGAATGCTTGACACCATTCAATTCGGCTATGTCCTGGAATGCAAAGAGCCAATTCGGGATGCCTACGTCATCTCCCCTTATGAATTTGCGATCAAAGGTGCTGCTGTGCAGACCACCTTGGACAAGCTACTACATCTAAAGGAGATTGTGGCTGTCCCTCCTTCCCCCCCCCCCCCCCCCGACATGTGGGCAAGGGCAGATACTCCCTTCTATTTTGTGGTGCCCAAAAAGTACGGTTCCTTCCTGGCCATTCTGAACCTCAAGGAGGTCAACGAACACTTGTGCGCCCTGTTTCAACACTTGAGTGGGCATAGTTTTCCTGATAGAGGAAAGAGTCAAAAGACTGTTAGATTGCCTGGTGCTGTTCTGTGCGCAGCAGGCTCCCAGAGTGTGGGATTATCTTCAGCTCCTCGGATTGATGGCAGCGATCATAGAGATGGTGCCATGGGTGCATGCTCACATGCAACAGCTCCAGCAGTCCTTCCTGACTCTGTGGTCCCTGAGCTCTTAGGTGTTCAAACCCAGGCTCTCGCTCCTGATGATGGTGAAGGCCAGCCTGCAGTAGTGACAGCAGCCCTGTCATCTAAAAAAGGGTGTGCCACTGGCTGATTTTTCCTGGATCCTTCTGATGACAGATGTCAGTCTCCTGGACTGGGGAGCCCATTGCCAAGACTGTATGGCCCAGGGCTGTTGGAACCACAGGGAAGCGGTGTGGTCCATCAACTGCCTTGTGGTGAGGGCCATCAGGTTGGCTCTTCTGTTCTTCCAGCCCCTGGTGGAGGGTTGGGCAGTTTAAGTGTTTTCGGACAATGTCACGGTAGTGGTTTACATCAGTCGGCAAGGCGGCACAAGGCGTGTCGGGGTAACTCTGGAGATGGTTTTCCTGTTTGCCTGGGCAGAGAAGAACATCCTAACTTTGTCGGTTCATCACATTGCCGGGGTGGACAATATGGAAGCGGACTTCCTCAGCCAGCACTCTAACATAAGGAACATAAGATATGCCCATACTGGGTCAGACCAAGGTTCATCAAGCCCAGTATCCTGTTTCCAACAGTGGCCAATCTAGGTCATAAGTACATAGCAGTTTACCCAAAAGACACAGGTTCCACAATGCTTGTATTGAGTCAAGCAGGGATATCCCGGGTCCCTTTTAATAATGGTTTATGGACCTTTCCTCTAGGAACTTGTCCAAACCTCATTTAAACCCAGCTACACTAACAGCTTTTACTACATCCTCCAGTAACAAACTTTCTGTATCCTGGTGAGTGTGAGTTGAATCAGGAGGAGTTTCAGTTGATTTGGTACCACTGGGGTCGCCCTGAAATGGATCTGATGGTGACCCACTCCAATGCTAAAGTCTGCCGCTTCTTCAGTCACTGCATGGACACAGGGTCCGAGGGCATCAAAACTCTGGCCCAGCCTTGGCCAGGTCAGCACCTGCTGTATGTGCTTCGTCCATGGTTCCTCATGGGTTGTGTGATTTGGCATATAGAATACCACTCTGGCAGGATTGTCTTGGTGGTGCCAGATTGGCTGAGGAGAGCAAGGTTTGAAAACCTGATGCGGCTCCTGCAGACTCTTCCTCTTCAGTTGCTTCCATCCCAGGGCCTTTTGTGGCAGGGACTGATCATCCTGGAGGATCTTGTTCCCTTCTTGCTTATGGCTTGGCTCTTGAAAGGAGACTACTAACATGTAAGGGCTATTCTTTGGTGATGGTCTCCACTCTGCTTGGAGCCTGGAGGAGGTCTACCAAGCTAGCATATTTGCAGGTCTGGTGTCTTTGAGCGATGGTGTGGTGCTCGGAACTTGGCTCCTGAGGCAGCTAAGGTGCCATCTCTGTTGACTTTTCTACAGGATAGCCTGGAGAAGGCCCTGTCCCTTAGTTCCCTGGAAGTTTAGGTGGCAGCTTTGGCCTGTTTTCAAGGCCCAGTGGCTGGGAAGTCGCTAGCCTTGAAACTAGATGTCTTGCGCTTTCTCCAGGGTGTTTGGCGTCTGCATCCTTCCCTTCGATCTGTGGTCCCTTCCTGGTATCTGTGTCTAGTGCTCAGGGCCCGGATGTTGGTGCCCTTTGAGCTTTTGAAGCACACTACCTTTGAAGGATTTGATGCTCAAGACAGTGTTCTTGGTCGCAATTTGTTTTGCAAGATGTATTTTCAAGCTGCAGGCTCTGTCTTGCCGAGATCCTTATCTGTTGTTTTCAAAGGAGGCCATCTCCATTTGGCCTGTGCCTTCCTTCTTGTTTAAGGTGATTTCTCCCTTTCTTGTGAACCAGGTGGTCTGCCTGCTCTCCTCTAAAGAGCAGCAATGTTGGAGGAAGGATAAAGCTCTTCGCCTTATGGATGCACTTGGCAGTTATGCATTCTTTTCTTAAGTCCAACCATCTTTCTGTGCTGTTTGCTATTCCGTGCAAGGGTGTCACGATGGCTAAGTCGACTTTGGGGTGCTGGATTAAGGAGGCCATTACCTCTGCATATCTGTTGCAGAATTGGCCGGTTTCAGAGGGGTTGTGTGGCAAGTCTATCTGAGCACAGACATCCTTGTGGGCGGAGCGGAGCTTGGTAATCTCTGCAGATATTTGTTGGGCGGCAACATTGTCATCTCTTTCCACTTTTGTCAAGCATTACCATTTGGATATCCATGCGCAGGCTGACACTGCCTTCGGCTCAAGAGTTTTGCGAGCTGCTGTCTCTTCTTCCTGCCCAGTAGAATCATAACTTTAGTATGTCCCACTTATCTGAACTGGTCTAGCAGGACGACGATATAGAGGGTGACATTTTACTTACCAATTAATGTCCTTTCCTTGAGTCCTGCTAGACCAGTCCAGAGCCTGCCCTGAAACTGTATTTGCTCTTTTCCTGTGCTGTGGTACCCTTATATTTGACTCTGCGGGCTCATCTTTTACTGACAGCCTTCTGTTTATACTTTCCTGTACATAGTTTTCTACTGTTGATTACTCTGTTTCTCACGATTGAGGTTGTGCGAGGCTTGCCATGTTTCTCCCATATGCTTTGGGATGAATACTGAAGGGACCTCTGGTGGCCGAGGTGACTGGAAGCATAGGAGTGATGTTTTGAAACCTGGGCTTTTCATTGGTTCTTTGTCTCCACCAATCTGCTCATAGGGGAACACAACCTACTTGTTGGACTGGTCTAGCAGGACTCAAGGAAAGGACATTAACTTTTAATTAAAATGTCAGCATATACCAAGTTGTCATAGATAGATATTTAATACCAAATAAATAAATACCAAGGAGTGCATAAATCATGACAGGAACAAATAATGAACAAATGGGGTTAAAAGGAAAATTTATGATGAATTAGTTAATCATCACTGATACTTTCCATGCACCCAAGTGCAAACTGTGAGTACGAATATAAAGGCTATAATATAATGTGAGTCATTTTCACTCTGCTAGACCAGTCTAGAGGAGTAAATTATGTCCCCCTGCCCAGCAGGTGGAGGCAGACGAGCAGCTTTCAGTGATGTCATCTTTGGTATATCCTCTGGTACAGCACTGAGAGAAACTAGTATTGTCTGCATCCAGCAGATGGCAAGGTATGTGGAATGGTATAGCAGTGAAGATAGGCCCTACTGTCCTTGCCTGCACTGCATTGCAGAACCTTGGATTGAATCCTGAAAGGTCCAGTGGCTTACAGTGCGGGTACACCCATGTCTCCTGGAGCAGACAGCCACCCTGTGTCCACACCGTTTTCTTCAGGTTACTAGCATTGGTGGGCTGGAAGAGCAACAGGAGGATCCCTTGGGGCCCCTGAGGGAGGCCAATTAGTTGGGCCGGCCCCCTCCTTCTGGCCGTCCCTATCTGATCTTCACCCTTTTTTGTGTATTTTCTTTAACATATTTTTCTAGGTCTTTTTTTTTTTTTGCATTGGTTTCAGTTGGAGCTCAATTGGTTCTCAGTTGCTTTAAATTAAAGCAGTTTCAACTAAAAAAAAAAAGAAATCATCCCCAACTGGGCCTCCCTTTTCAGGAATCCCATTTGCTGTGGCTCCTCTTCACTTTTTCTTTCGGCACAATTTTTTTTCTTTTGTCACTGTGGTTTTTTTTTCTTAGCCTGATGCATCTGTGGGCTGTGATGGCATATATAGAATGCTATCTGTCCCTCTCCAAAATAATTATCAACAGTCCCCTTTAAGAAAGTCTGTAGCCCAGAGCTGGTGGGAGGGTGTGGCTCACAGGGACAGGTTAAGAACCCAGCAGGCTGCTGGAGGGAGAGAGAGGGCCCATGGAGCAATAAGTCCTTCCAAGGCAAGCTGTGCAAAGGAGCTCTGAGGTAGGAACTTTAACTGGGGCTGGAGGAAGGGCCAGGACAACCAGCTTGTGGAGGATTAACAAGCTGGGACAGAATAAAAGCTAATTTTGTTTTTCCTGAACTGCTGCCTGTTCTGTGTGTTAAAAGAAAACCCCTTCCTACCACATGCTACACTACTACATGGGCCATAGCAGTTTTTTACTGCGGCAGCTTTTTGCCCTCAGTTGGGCTTTGGTGACCAGGGCACCTTTTGTCTGGCAGCCAAATACCTACCACGGGGGCTCAGGGCCTGATGAAGTGCCTGTGACTCCTGTTACTCCTTTCTTTTTTTATTTGTTGCTGGTGAGCTCTGCAGCCACTTTGGACTGTATGGGCTTGGTGAGTAGAGCATGGCAGGATGGCACTAGCTGAGTGCCCAGGGCCCTTTGGGAGCCTTTCTGGGACACAGGGCACCGCTTTCGAGCCAACTTGTACAGCAGCTCCTGAAACAGTCTTTGGACTATATTCAGTTGGCTAGCTGATTTTCAGACCCATGCAGGGGCATTTGAAACCTGAGTGTACCCTCCGTGGACCCTGGAGCCCTTGAGTGCTTTTCTCACGGGCAATTAGAGAGGTTACAGCCCCTGCTTTGCCCTTGCGCTCTTTTGTTCCTCTACAAGTCCAGCCTTCCCTTATGGGGCTTGTCTGAAAGTCTACATTGCCTTTTCGGCCCCCGCAAGTTAAACCCGAGGAGGATGGAGTGGTGGTTTCCCCATGGGCTAGGTGTATTCCTGCAAGATCCATCTTTCTTCAGTCATACCCTATTTAGGCTTTAAGGGATGTTCCTTATCGTCCTTCCAGTCCCGCACCTCTGGGTAGTGCACCTCCTCCTCGCAGCTTGCAGACTGGGCATGTCAGATTCTGAAGTCACTTGTACTTATACCGCTGGCACCTCCCACCAGCTCCCAGTGTGCTCAGTCTCCAAGCAGCTGGAGGTGGTAGTGAGCCTAGGTGCTGGGCTCACTGTAGGAACAGATAAGGAACAATTTTGTTAGGGGTAGTAAGGTTTTTTGGGTTTGTTTCCCTTTCCTGTACTTTATTTGTTTTGGGATTAAAGTTAAAAAAAAAAAAAAAAAGAGATTGAAGGAGCACTGAGGACAGACTGGTGGGGACAACGTGAAGAGGATCTCTTTCCCTTCTACTGATTTGATTTTGTTTTCCCTTTCTTCACTTCCCTCCTTGTTTGTACGGAGGGGAGCTGAGGTATTGGCCTGGCTCCTGCTTTGCCCGGACGGCTCCCAATCTTGTTAGCGAGTGAGGAGCCGTCGGTGGGTTTGATCTCTCACTGCTTGTGCTGGCTGTAATCTACCCTCCGGCGTTTGTCAGTCCTGCTTATTTCAGCGTTTGAGCCGGCGGAGAAGCTCTCCTCAGTGGCGATTTTTAACGGAGGGGAGTCTGGCGATTCGGGGGATCTCAGGCAGCCTGATAGGCATGGCCTAGGGCCTCGTGGTGAGTGCGTTTATGCCTGATTGCTCAGACTGCTCACCGGCCAGATTTCCTGCGTTTTTCACAGTGCAGTGTCTTCGTTGGTGTTTCACTCATCTTGCAGCGTTCCGGGGCTTTTAAGAGGGCAGTTTCTCTCATTGCAGAGCTTCCGGGGCTGTGAGGGGCCAAAAAAAAAAAAAAAAGAATTACTTTACTTTTTTATTACAAGTCTCTGTCCTGGTAAGGCGCCTTCCAAGCCTTGGGTTGAGGCAGGGTAAGCCGGTACCTCTTTCCTTCTCTGCCTTTGCCCTTAGTGCGGTAGGGGCACAGAGATTCGGGGCTAATGCCTACGCGCCCCCGCAGTGTCTGGTCTGCGGTACCCGTCGGGGGACTGTCTCGGACGCCGGGGTGTGCCACGGCTGTGCATCTGAGGCACTCGGCATGGAGCAGGAGTTCCAGGAGAAATCTAAGGAAGCGGCATCTTTGTCTGGACAGGGGGCTCAGGTCTCTATGGAGGTTAGTCCTCTGCTGGAAGCTCCTTCCTCTCCGTGGGGGGCGGCTCTGGTGGTTCCAGGTCCATCTAACCCTTCAGTTTTGGGAGGGGGGACGCTGGTGGAGTTTTCCCTGGAGTTTGTTCTTTTGTTGCATCAGGCCTTTTGCTTGCGCCGACAGGGTGCTGCTATGGATCTCTCGGCCTTTGGGGCCGGGGCAGGCTCGTCTTCCATGGAGAAAGTCGAAAATTCTGGGGCAGGACCGACCAAGAGGGCTTGGTCCATAGAGGAACAGTCTCTTTTGACTGGCAAGAGGTGGATGACTTTGAGCTGGAGCCAGAGACAGGCAGGGAAGAGCTCAAAGAAGGTGAGATTCCAGAGCCTGAAGATCAGGCTAGGATTGTCTGAGTTTTTTGGAGAGAGGAGCTGCCAGCTTTAATTATGGAATCGCTTCAGGCCCTCAACCTGTCGGTTATTCAACCGGCGGAGGATGAGGCATTGGAGGACCCTCTCATTCAGGCGGTGCGGAAGACGCAGGCAGTTTTTCCAGTACACCCTGTAATCAAACAGATGATCCAGGATGTGGGACCTGCCGGAGGCAGGCCTAAGGGGAGTGAGGTCGATGACTCGTCTCTATCCGTTGTCGTATCAGGAGTGCGAAATGTTTCATTCTCCACGTGTGGATGCAGCCGTTTCGGCTGTCACGAAGAAGACAACTATTCTGGTGGAAGGCAGCGCTGCCCTGAAAGATGGGCAGGACTGGAAGTTGGACTCATTGTTGAAGTAGGCCTTTGAGGTCAATGCGCTATCATTACAAGCTTCTATTTGTGGGGCTTGGGTAGCGAGAGCCTGTCTTCGCTGGTTGCCGCGACTACAGCAGCCAGGTGAGCCGGCGCAACACCATTTGGCGGATGTAACTAGACTGGAATATGGGGTGGCTTACCTGGCCGATGTCCACTATGACCTCATTAGAGGATTGGCTAATAGCATGGCGTCACTAGTGGTGGTGCGGCGCTACCTTTGGCTATGGAACTGGGCAGCGGACAGTTCCTCCAAGTCACAGCTTAGCAAGCTCCCATTTAAGGGGAAGCTGCTGTTTGGGGAGGACCTCGACAAGCTGGTCAAGGATTTGGGTGAGTCAAAAGGAGGTCGCTTGCCGGAGGATAAGCCAAAGCTGGATCGAACGGCGACAGCTTCTCAGGGCCAGTCGCAGGATTTCTGGCATTTTTGTACCTCCTGCCTGGGGAGTTTCCAAAAGGGGAGGTTTCCCTCTCGCAGTCATGGTTTCAGGGGATTCTGGGGAGCAGGCAGAGGTTTCACTAGTCCCCCCTTCCTCGGGGTTTAGAAAGACCCAATGAAGCGAGGGGGGCCTAGGCTGTGGTGCAGCCCATGGGAGGTCGGCTTTGGGAATTTCTCTCAGCCTGGGTCCAGATAATGTCCGACCAATGGGTGTTGGAAGTCATTCGCGAGGGGTATGTCCTCGAATTAGCCTGGCCAGTGGCCGACTCCTTTGTTTTGCCTCCCTGCAGGGCGCGGAACAAGGCAGTAGCGGTAGAGGAGATGCTGTCTCGGCTGCTTCAGCTGGGAGCAGTGGTTCCGGTTCCTCGAGAGCAGTGCGGCTGCGGTCGATACTCCATTTATTTTGTGGTTCCCAAAAAAGACACGTCTTTTCGCCCAATTCTGGACCTCAAGTGTATAAACCGTTGTCTTCGGGTGCCGCACTTTCGCATGGAAACTTTATGGTCGGTGATCGTAGTGGTGCGAAAGGGGGAATTTTTGACGTCCCTTGATCTCACCGAAGCGTACCTTCACATTCCTATCAGGCCGGAACATCAACACTTTCTAAGGTTTGCGGTGCCACGTGGGCATTTTCAGTTCCAGGCATTACCATTCGGCCTGGTGACAGCGCCGCGCACCTTTTACCAAGGTGATGGTGGTGGCGGCGGCGGCAGCTCTTCGCAAGGAGGGAGTGTTGGTACACCTTTATCTCGACGACTGGTTGATCCGGGCAAAGTCCAGAGCCAAGAGTGTATGGGCTACAGCCAGGGTGGTGCAGCTCCTAGAAAGCCTCGGTTGGGTGGTCACTGTGGCCAAGAGCCGTTTGGTTCCCTCGCAAGTTCTGGAATACTTGGGAGTCTGATTCGACACTTGAGTGGGAGCAGTTTTTCTGCCGGAGCACTGGGCCCAGGGGCTGCGTCTCTTAGTGTGCAGTTTTTTAGGGCGCTCAGCGCCGATGGCTTGACAGTATCTTTGAGTTATGGGGACAATGGCAGCCACTCTGGAGGTAGTGCCATGGGCGGGAGCGTACATGCGTCCATTGCAGAGGTCCTTACTCCGTGGCTGGTCCCACCAGAAAGATTCTCTGGCCAAGCGGCTGCCCTGTCCGCTGGGAGTCAGGGAGGCTTTCCAATGGTGGCTTCGTCCAGAAAATTTGGCGGAGGGCATACCTCTTGAGCAGCCGCAGTGGGTTCTCTTGTTGACAGATGCCAGTCTGGCGTGTTGGGGGGCTCATTGTGGGGAGCTCTTTGCCCAAGGGAGCTGGAGCGGACAGGAAGTCGAGTGGTTGATCAACCAACCAACTGAAATTGCGAGCAGTATCCTTGGCGCTCCACGCCTTCGAGCCCAACTTACTGGGTCAGGCGGTCTGAGTTCTGTCGGACAATGCCGCTGTGGTGGCGTACCTCAACTGTCAAGGGGGGCACAGGCAGCACGGCTCTGGAGGAAGAGGCGGAAGCATTGTTCAGCTGGGCAGAGCCTCGGCTCCAAGCGCTGTATAAGTCTTTGGTGCGACCTCATTTGGAGTATGGTGTGCAATTCTGGAGACTGCACCTTCAAAAGGATGTGAACAGGATGGAGTCGGTGCAGAGGGTTGCTACTAAGATGATTAGTGGTCTTCATTATAAAGCATATGAGGACAGACTTAAGGATCTTAATATGTACACCTTAGAGGAAAGGCGGGATAGAGGTGATATGATTGAGATGTTTAAATACCTCCGTGGCATAAATGTTCAGGGAGAGAGCCTCTTTCAATTGAAAGCAAGTTCTGCAACGAGGGGACATGGGATGAGGGTGAAGGGAGATAGATTCAGGAGTGATATGCGGAAATATTTCTTTACGGAAAGAGTAGTGGATCCGTGGAATAGTCTCCCAGTGGAGGTGGTAGAGATGAGGACAGTAACTGAATTCAAAAAAGCATGGGACCAACACGGAGGATCTCTAAAGGTAAAAAGTGGACTGTTGTTGTAGTTGTTGTTATGGAAGGACAGACTAGATGGGCCTTGTGGTCTTTTTCTGTCATCATGTTTCTATGTCTCTATGTTTCTATGTCAGCGGCGCACATTGCGGGAGTAGACAGTGTGACGGCGGACTGTCTCAGCCGAGTTCGCGTGGATCCCAGGGAATGGGAGCTTCACTTGGAGGTCTTCGCTCAGATAATCCACATGTGGGGGACGCCCATTATAGATCTGATGGCTACGTTCTGGTCCTCCAAAGCGAGCCGCTGCTTCAGCAGGAGGCGAGAAAGGACGTCTGAGGGACTGGATGTGTTACTGCAACAATGGCCCATGAAGGGCCTCCTCTTTGTCTTTCCCCTTGGGCTATCATAGGCCAGGTGGTTCAGTGCATCAAAACCCATCAAGGGTGAGTGATTTTAATTACTCTGTATTGGCTGCGGCGTCCGTTGTACACCGACTTAGTGCGTCTTCTCGACGGTCGGCCATGGCGGCTCCCAATGCAGGAGGATCTCCTTCGGCATGGACCTCTTCGAATGCCTCAGGTAGTTTGTTTCTCGCTTACAGCCTGGACCTTTCAGTGGCCAGGCCAAGGAAGAAGGGTTATTCCGGACCCGTAATCTCTACCTTGCTCTTGGCCAGAAAAAGGTCGACCTTGCTAGCCTACGTCTGCGTTTTGGCATATTTTTGAGGATTGGTGCGCGGCGCTGCTGGCCTCTGTTTCAATTCCGGAGGTCTTGAGTTTTCACAGGATGGTTTTGATAAGGGTCTGGCAGCCAGCTCGTTGAGGGTGCTGCTGGCGGCTATTTCTTGCTATCGCGGGAAGGTCCAGGGGTGTGGCTTTGGGCTCCCACCCAGATGTCTTACATTTCTTGAGGGCGTTTTCCCGTTTCTGTTCTCCTCGTAGGGTGGTGATTCCTCCTTGGGATCTCAATTTGGTCTTGTCGGTGTTGACGAGAGAGCCCTTCGAGCCGTTGAACCGGGCCTCGTTATAGGATTTAGCTTTGAAGACTGTCTTTTTGGTAGCAATCTGCTCTGCTTGCCGAATCTTGGAATAGCAGGCCTTGTCTTGCCGGGAGCTGTTCCTAACCTTCTCTCAGGAGAAGGTGGTTTTGCGTCCCATTCCATCTGTCCTGCCGAAGGTGGTATCAGCGTTTCATGTGAATCAGCTGGTGTCCTTGCCAGTTCTAGGGCCCTCGGGAGAGAGCGTCTCAGAGCGCAATCTGCGCTTGCTGGACGTAAAGAGTTCTTCGTCGTTATCTGACGGCGTCGGAGTCTTTTTGCAAGTCTGATCATTTGTTCGTCCTTTTTGGGGGCCTGCGTAGGGGCGAAGCAGCGGCCAAGGCTTCCATTTCCAGATGGGTTCGTGAAGCGATAGCGTCAGCTTATATCTTGCAGGGTCGTCATCTGCCCTTAGGTTTGCGGGCTCATTCTACCAGGGCTCAGGCAGCTTCGAGGGCCGAGTATAGTTTGGTGCCTCCAGTTGAAATTTGCAGAGCGGCCACTTGGTCCTCTCTGCATACCTTCAGTAAGCATTATCGTCTGGATGTCTAGGCGGCAGGGGAATGCTTGTTTCGGGACGGTGGTTTTGCGGGCTGCTCTGGCAGGTCCCTCCCATTAAGTTACTGCTCTATTACATCCCAGAGGTGCGGGACTGGACTGGAGGCAGATGATAAGGAAAGAGAAATTAGACTTACCTGCTAATTGTTGTTCCTTGAGGAACTCCAGTCCAGTCCTGGATCCCACCCGGGGTTGTGTCGGCTAATGCGGAGCTTGTTTGCTGCAGTCGGTGGGGCTGGGGCGACGGGTAGCCGCAAGCCTTTTGTTTCTCAGGCTTAATTATTGTCTCTATTCTCTGTTTTCTTCTTTCGTGCTTTATGGCGCTCTCTTCATCTCTCCTTCTGCAGGGTGGGGGGAGTTATGGTTTAAGTGGTTAGTTTATTTATTTGATATTTTGACTACTTATTTGTTGCTCCTCTGAGTTTGCTTTGTCATTAGGTCACTGGGAGCTGGTGGGACGTGCCAGCGGTATAATTACAAGTTACTTCAGAATCTGACATGCCCAGTCTCCAAGCTGTGGGACGAGGTGCATTACCCAGAGGTGCGGGACTGGACTGGAGTTCCTTAAGGAACAACAATTAGCAGGTAAGTCTAATTTCTCTTTAAGGCTGCTCCATAGGTTTGGGAGCTGGCTTTTGAGTGAGGGTAGTACACTGATCTCCTTACGTTCATGGTGGACCCGTGCCTTTGTGGTGATCTGCCTTCTCCAGATCCCTAGCGGTATCATATGGGGTTTTAGGGGAAAAACCCTGAGCTGTGGCCAATAAGCTGAACCAGCTTGTTGGGCCCCTGGGATGGAAGCATGGCTGTCAGCGGTGAAGAGGTGCATGACTGTCCTAGGAGCAGGGGTTGCTGCATCTGCTGAAGTCTGTTTGGGAGGCTCAGGGTATTTCAGGAGACCTTGAGGGCAGCCATTTTTGACTTTCAGCAAGTGCTGTGGGCACACCTGGAACATAGTCCTATGATAAGTTCTTCACCCTCTGCTGGTAACCTGATGTCTCTGGCCATAAGGGCTGTGACCTTTTATTCCTGTGATTGCAGGTTGTTCATGGGAATGCCTGGCTTGAGTTTGGGCAAATGGTCAGTGAGCCTGGTCTAGTTTTGGTGACGAACAGGCTTGCAGGAGACTGCTGAGGTGGTGGCAGCTAGTTGAGGCTGGTTTGGCATTTCTCCCAGTTCCATGACAGTGGTAGTGGCTAGTTAGTAGTTCTGGTGTTCTTCCACAGATAGCTCCGGTGTGTGGTGGAGCACTTCCTCATATGGGGTGGCTTTCTCTCTGGGATAAGAAGCTCAACCATAGCCAGTCTGGAAGGATAGACTTACAAGGGTCAGGGGACCTTCTAGGGCTGTGTGTACAGCCTGACGTTTCCCTCTGATAAAGGAGAACCTTTAGTGGCCTCCATTGCAAAAGAGGCATCCTGGCAGAGATTCTCATATGCTCTGGGTGTCTTCAGGCTCTTTTGGAATCCTGTAATCCCATTTATTAGATGCCGATGACCTCTCCCAAAGGGCAGTCGGTTGGGGCTCCTTCTGTTTCTTCTGAGTGCACCCATACCGCAATAAGCTAGTGAGTTTCAGGGTCCTTAGGCAAGGTCAGAGTCATCAACAAGCCATTTATCTTCAGTCCTGAAAGTTGCCAGCCCAGACCAGCCTGGGACTTCTGAAGTGTACTATTTGAGTGGCAATAGTGGTTGCAAAATCTTCCCAGGAGAAGCTCTTTGAGGCTGTCTGCACAGGTTGGGGATGGTTCTGGATATTCTTTATCACCTCTGGCAGTGACAGGTTGTTTCTTCCATCCCTCAGCAGCAGAACCAAGGATATTATCTGGGATACATGCGGATTCTGGTAGCGATGTTCTTCCAGCATTTTCTGGTCCTAGAGCTGGTTGTATTTGGCCTTAGAGTCTCTTATTTTCATATGGCGCCTTTTAGGTCTGGTGCATTGCTCCCACCTCCTGAACTGTGCCAAGGCATTTCTCGCTTTGTGGCTCCCTATACCTTCCTCAAGGAGGTAACGATGATGATAGTGATTTTATGCTCATGCCTGGATGTCAAGCTAACCGGTTTAGTGTCCTTGATGAAAGGTACAAATGGCACAAGCTTGCGGAGATCAAGCTGGAAAGTCTGGAGTTGAGAGATAACTGTCCTAAGAGCAGCCTGATTACTTCCTAGGAGGTGAAGTCCTGGGGGTTGGTTTCTACTCTCCTGTATGGAGTTTACTGTTAACTGAAGGTTTGTTCAAGATGCTGCTGACTCAGAGCGTCTGATCCTCGGGCAGCTCAATGGGTATGATTTCCTCTGGCCCTTGGGTGTGTAACAACAATTTATGGCTGGATTCTTGAATTAGGGTGCGCAGTCACTCGACTGAGTTGCACCGACTAGTCTTGTCGTCTCTATTTTCTGTCAGTCAGCCAGGTTCTTCCTCTTTCCCCATGAGATCAAGGAGCAGGTGTTCCACCTCCTGACTGGTAGGCAGGGCCAGGTGAGTGGCAGCAGCAGCACACATGACTGGCTGTTCCACACCCCCCCCCCCCCCCGCTGCCTCTGATTCCATTTCAGGAGGGGGAGGCAGGTGGGCAGCAGCAGTATTTCCAAAAGTAAAGTGGCTGCTTTATGCTGCTGCTTTTTTGCCTGTGGCAGGCCATGTTCTTAGTACATATCTTCCCCAACCGGGATTCCCATTCACTTTTTTTTTTTCGGCAATTTTTTTCTTTTGCTGATGCATTTTTTTTCTCTGCCTGATGCATCTGTGGGCTGTGATAGCGTATATAGAATGCTACCTGTCTCTTTCCAAAAGAATAATCAACACTCCTCTTTGCATGTATTTAGCCCTGAGTTTAGAGCTGGGAGGGTGTGGCTCACAGGGAGAGGCTAAGAACCCAGCAGGCTGCTGGAGGGAGAGAGGGCTGGCCATGTGTGCTGAAAGACCAGGCCTGCTGACAAGAAAGCGGTGGCAAAAACCAGCTGCTTTTGAAAATACTGCTGCTGCCACTGCCTGCTTCCCCCTCCCAAGCCAGAATCGGTGGCAGCTGGGAGGGGGTGGCGAGGCCCGTGGTATCTATCTAGGGTGGCAGAAACCTTTGGCCGGCCCTGGCACCACCACCATCTAGTGGTGAGAATGAAGCGGCAGCAGCTTATGTGCCCTGAACTCTCTCCCATAGGCTACAGCACAGGGACAGAGGGAGAATTAGAAACCTGTCCAGCAGTCCACTAACAAACAGGAATCCAGAGTTCTCCAGGACCAAGCAGGAAGTCAGTCCTCACATATGGGTGTCATCGGCGCCGATGAAGCCCCAGCGGAGCATTTCCCCAGCTTTCTAAGAAAGCCTTTGGGAATGCAGGCACGCATGCGCGGTTCCCTTCCCGCCTAAAGGTGCCATCTTACCTCAGTCTCTTTTTTTTTTCCGTGAAGCCCACCGGACGTGTGTCCAGTTTTTCCCGGTTAAAATAAGATTTTCAGCGATATTTTTGCTTTTTTCTTCCGGTTCAACGCCGGTTCCCATCCCACCGGGTTCGGTACACCGGTATCGAGCCCGATTTTTTCTTTTCGGTTTTTGCCCTTCGTGGCTGGCGTTCGCGCCCTTTTTTTTCTTTTTCCCTGGAAGGCCGGTCCTTTGACCTCGCGGGGACTCTTTTTTTTCCCCGATGACTTCCAGTGGTTTTAAGAAGTGTGATCGGTGTAAGAAACTGATGTCTCTCACCGACACACATGACTGCTGCCTTCGGTGCCTCAGCCCCGACCACGATCCTAAGTTGTGCGGGGCCTGTGGAAAAATGTCTTCCAAGGCCCTTCGAAGTTGCCAGCAGCAAAAGGAAAGGCTTTTCTTGGACTCAGCCTCCGGCCGGGCCCGGACCTCGTCTGAGGCCTCGACATCTCGGGATTCCGATCCCGAGCGCCGTCGAAGCTCCTCGGACAGGGGGTCCCCCGACCGGAAGAAACGGCTCACGAGGGCGTCGTCGGAAGAGGTCCCTGGCTCCTCGAGGGCCAGGTCTAAGACCCCCGACTGTTGCCCCGGGCCCGTGGAACCGGAGAAGCCTGCCAAAGTTCCTCGTGTGGAGCCGGAGTCTGCTGGACACGTAATCCCCGTAGTCCTCGTGGACTCTCCTCCCAGGGAGCCGACGTCAGGCCCGGTGCTGCCGGGGCCCGAGTCGGTGGCTGCTGCGTCTCCCGAGCTGAGTCTCAGGATGACAGTCTTGGAGAGCAGAATGTCTGCCTTCATGGAGCAGCAGCGGGCACTGATGGCCAGCCTGTCTGGCGCATCTGCCCCGACCACCGGGACATCGACGTCTAAGTCGACCCCGGAGACCGAGCCGACACTCGAGTCCATCGTGGCTCGGAGTCGACCTCGGTCGTGGTCTCCCTCGACCTCCCATTCGGGACCGAGGGCGTCAACGCTGGTGCTCCCAGCGTCAGGGTGGGTGCCCCAGGGCCCCACGGGGTCGGACCCCGACTCTTCCTCGGACGAGTCGGCTTGGGAAACGGAGGACGAGGAGTCTCCTTATATCTTTAAGACTCGGTGCGTCCCTTCGGACTCACTGCAGTCTGAGCCCCGGAGTAGGTCCCCTCCGGAGGATACCCGGTTCTCGGAGTTCGTCTGGGATATGGCCACGGCGGATCCAGAGGAAGAGCCTCAAGCTGAAGAGCTCGAGGCGCTGCAGTATGACTCTCCTCCGAAGGAGGCCTTTACTGTCCTGGTTCCTCCAATGTTGGAACGGCTCCTCTTCCGTATGTGGGAGGCACCGGCCTCGGCGCCGGTTCTTAGCAAGCGAGTCGATTCCATCTATCGACTTCGGAAGAGTCCGGTTTTTCAGAAAGCACAGCTACCACACCATTCCATGGTTGTGGAATCGGCCATGCATCGTCTGAAAAGTCAGAAGATGCACTCCGCGGTGCCTTCTGGCAGGGAGGCCCGAAACCTCGATGGCGTCGGTAGAAAGTGCTTCCAGGGCTCGATGCTTGCTTGCCGTGTCCAGTCTTACCAGCTGTACATGGGCATGTACTTGCGGGATCTGGCCAAGGAGTTGGCCGGATTCTCTGCTGGTCTCTCCGGGGAACCTTTGCAGAGATTTAAGTCCTTGTCCTCGGGGATTCGGGACTGCTCGAAGTTCATGTCCCGTGCCGCCTACGATGGCTTCGAGGCTTCGGCCAGAGTTGCGGCAGCCGGCATCGCGGCTCGACGCCAGGCATGGCTGCAGTCATCGGACCTCGAGCCATGGGTTCAGGACAAGTTGGTCGATGTCCCTTGCCGAGGTGAAAACCTTTTTGGCAAGCCCATGACCGAGAAGGCCGCTCAGCTCGAGACCGAGCACCTCACAAGGACAAGGCTGTCGAGGAAGACCTCTGCCCCTTCTCATAAAAAGAAGGGCTGGGGTAAAAAGCCCTTTTACCCGAGGAAGGGCACTGCCTACAAACAGTACCCTCAATATCAGGCTGCCCAACCTGCCCCACAGGGTCAGCAAGCCAAGGGCCAGGGTAATGGGCCCCGTAGGCAGAGGACCCCCAAGCCTCAGGCCCCTGCTACCACTCAGCAGGGTGGGGGTTTTTGACTCCTTGAGCATAGCCTCTCGTCCACTGCTCCCCCAACCCTGCACAGGAGGTCGTCTCGCCCTCTTTGCCCGCCAGTGGCCCCTTATCACCGGGGACAGTTGGGTGCTAGAGATAGTCCACAAGGACTATGCACTCCATTTTCACCAACTGCCACCCTCCTACTTTCCAGGGGAGCCTCCAAGGCCTCCCCTGCACACAGACCTTCTCTTTCAAGAGCTTCAGAGTCTGTTGGTGGACAGAGCGGTAGAGCCTGTGCCTCCCCACTTGCAAGGTCACGGATTCTACTCCAGGTATTTCCTGGTGCCCAAAAGGACCGGTGGCCTTCGTCCCATTCTGGACCTCAGGAATCTCAACAAGTTCCTAGTGAAAGAAAAGTTCAAGATGCTTACTCTTGGAACCCTTCTGCCCTACCTACAGCAGGGAGATTGGCTATGCTCCTTAGATCTAAAGGATGCGTACACTCACATCCTCATTCATCCAGACCACAGAAAGTATCTGAGGTTCATCGTGGGAGTACTGCCTTTCGGCCTCACCTCCGCCCCCAGAGTTTTCACAAAGTGCCTAGCCGTGGTGGCGGCCTACCTGAGAAATCAGGGCATCTTTGTCTTCCCCTATCTGGACAACTGGCTCATCAGAGGTCAAACAAGCCAAGAGGCCAATCAAGCCACCCTCAGGACCATTGCTCTTCTCCAACGTCTGGGGTTCGTCATAAACTTCGCAAAGTCCACTTTGCTCCCTTCCCAGAACTTGGAGTTCATAGGGGCAAGGTTGGACTCTCTCCTGGCAAAGGCATTCTTGCCAGAAGACAGAGCACAAAGGTTGATGGACTTGGCAAGTCAATTTCTCAACAGGTTCCTGGTCTCCGCCAGGCTCTGCCTGAGACTTCTGGGCCACATGGCTTCGACAGTACATGTGATCCCCAATGCCAGACTCCATATGCGGCCTGCTCAGTGGTGCCTTCGGACTCAGTGGTCCCAGGCCACAGGTAGCCTCCGAGACAGGATAAGGGTGTCCAGCCCATTTCTGCACTCCTTCAACTGGTGGCTGCACCCACCCAATCTATTGAAGGGGGTGCCCTTTCAGATCTCAGGTCCTACAGTAGTGCTGACTACAGATGCCTCCCTTCTAGACTGGGGAGCTCATTGTCTGGGCAAGTGCACCCAGGGCCTCTGGTCTCCCTGGGAAGCTGCACAGCAGATCAATCTCCTCGAACTCAGAGCTATTCGGTTGGCGCTCAAAGCCTTCATACCTGCCCTGGCTCACCAGTCTGTCCTGATTCAGACAGACAACCAGGTTGCCATGTTTTATGTGAACAAACAGGGCGGAATAGGGTCCAGGATTCTCTGTCGAGAGGCTCAGGGCCTTTGTTCTTTTGCCCTCAAGCACAACAAGATTCTCAAGGCGGTGTACCTTCCAGGACAGGACAACTATCTGGCAGACAGATTGAACAGGATACTGCAGCCCCACGAGTGGCAGCTGCATCCTTCAGTGGTTCAGAAGATCTTCCTGAAATGGGGTCTCCCCTCGATGGATCTCTTTGCCAGCCCAATAAACAAGCAACTGCCAAAGTTCTGTTCCAGGCAACCGCATCCTCTGAGAATAGCAGCGGATGCTTTTCTGATTCCCTGGTCTCAGGGCCTCCTATATGCGTTTCCTCCCACGCCCTTGGTGGCCCGAACTCTCTTCAAAATTCTTCAGGACAAGGCCTCGGTCCTACTGGTGGCTCCCAGATGGCCGAGACAGCCTTGGTTTCCACTTCTACTTCAACTGGCGGTGGATCCCCCACTGCCTCTGGGGTTGCAACCCGACCTTCTCTCACAGGAGCAGAGTTCCCTTCTGCACCCCAATCTCAAATCTCTCAATTTGATGACCTGGAGGCTGCAAGGGTAGTCTTGGCTCCCTGGGGCCTACCTCAGGAAGTTGAGGAGGTTGTCCTAGCCTCTAGGAAACAGTCCACTAGGAAAACCTATGCTCTCAAATGGAAAAGGTTTTCTGTGTGGTGTCAGCTACGTACAGAGGATCCTTTCTCCTGTACTGTGCCAGTAGTCCTTCAGTACTTACTGCACTTGTCAAATCAGGGTCTTAAATCCAATTCTGTTCGGGTCCACCTCTCAGCTCTAGCAGCTCACCACTCATTGGTAGAAGGGCAGTCTCTCTCTGGTCACTCCTTGGTGTCCCGCTTTCTCAGGGGCTTGCTTTTGCTCAAGCCTCCCATCCATCCTCCTGCCCCTGAGTGGGAGCTGAATGTGGTCTTACAGCAGCTGACTCGCTCACCTTTTGAGACGATGGCTACTTGTCCACTACGCTTCCTCTCCTGGAAGACACTCTTCCTAATAGCCCTTACCTCGGCTAGGCGAGTAAGTGAGCTTCAAGCCCTGGTCTGTGACAGGCCTTACACCAGGATTTACAGGAGCAGGGTAGTCCTCAGGACTCATCCAAAGTTCCTCCCTAAGGTTGTCTCCTCTTTCCACCTCAATCAGGAGGTGGTTCTTCCAACATTCTTCCCTAGGCCTCATGCTAGCCCGGCTGAAGCAGTCCTGCATACTCTGGACTATAGGAGGACCTTATCCTTCTACCTTGACCGTACGCAAGGGCATAGAAGGGCTACTCAGCTCTTCGTCTCTTTTGACCCTAATAACTTGGGGTTGGCTATGTCCAAGCGTATCTTGTCCATCTGGGTGGCTGACTGTATCACCTGGGCTTACAAGGCGGCTGACCTTCCTTTGCAGGGTAGGGTCACGGCCCATCGTGTCAGGGCAATGGCTGCCTCAGTGGCTCATCTCTGCTCTGTGCCCTTGGTAGACATCTGCAAGGCTGCAACTTGGTCTTCAAGCCAGACTTTTGCAGCCCATTACTGCCTGGAGGGGGAGTCCCGTAGGGACAGTGCTTTTGGCCAGGCACTACTCTGGAATCTCTTTGAGGTTTAGGCAACTACTGCCCTCCTGTCCTCTGTTGGGCTACCGGTGGAGGTTGTGTCCTTGAAAAGCCTTTCTTTGCAGCTGGGACTAGAGGGAGTCCTCTTGTTCAGCCTGGGTTCCTCGGTAGCCCAGAGCTAGGGAGTCACCCATATATGAGGACTGACTTCCTGCTTGGTCCTGGAGAAAGAGTAGTTACTCACCTGTAACAGGTGTTCTCCAGGAGCAGCAGGAATCAGTCCTCACAACCCTCCCTCCCTCCCTCCCCTTGGAGTTGCAGTTGTACATAGTTTATTTTTCATTTTTGTGTGCTGTTCTTAGCTATGTCATTTGACTGAGGTAAGATGGCACCTTTAGGCGGGAAGGGAACCGCGCATGCGTGCCTGCATTCCCAAAGGCTTTCTTAGAAAGCTGGGGAAATGCTCCGCTGGGGCTTCATCGGCGCCGATGACACCCATATGTGAGGACTGATTCCTGCTGCTCCAGGAGAACACCTGTTACAGGTGAGTAACTACTCTTTCCTGTGAAAGATGAAGACAACAGCACAGGGGGAGCCATAAAAAAGGAGGAAGTAAGAGGAGAGACAGAGAGGGAAAAGGACTTGTAAAAATCACTCTCCCTGTTAGTACGTAAACAAGGACACATATAACAAAGCTCAGCATTAGAATTGTCTAGAAGTATTCTGAAAGGAGTCCATAATTTGAATGTTATTTTTATTACTGTCGATTTAGATCTGAATTTTTAGAAGGGAAAACTTCAGAAAGAAGGAATCAAAAATGTATTTCTGCCTCTAACACTTCTCCATCAGAACTGAAAACAAACTTCAGTTTTTATTCTTTTCAACTCGATGAATGCTGGAAAAAAATTATAAATAAGGGGTCAAGGCTATCTGTCCATCTGTCTCAGGGCAAATCATCTCTCTGAAAATTTAAGAGAATGGGATCAAATATGGCATGGGATGGGGGATAATGAGATGAGACAGGTTTGAAAATGGACCAGATCAGACTGCTGATTCCAGAGAAATAGTGTCACAAAAATGTTACAATATACTTCTGAGGAGGAGTTGTTCCATCTTCTGTAGCATAGAAACAAGGATGCACTTGCCAAACAGCTGGGATTCTGCTCTTCAAACTGTCTCTACCCACTTCTCTCTACTTTCTCAGTTACAGGCATGCACAGAGCAAACACACAGATAACCCCCATACAAACAAAGCACAGTCATCCCCATGCATGTGAACATAACAGAACACAAGACAAAACACATATGCACATAGATACATACCAAAGACACACACATTCTCTCTCTCTCTCTCTCTCTCTCTCACCTAGTGGCTAAACCATGTAGTACTGTATGCTATTGGTTGCTATGTGTACTTCCAGCTAGTAAGGGAGAAGCACTGTAATAACTGTTGCAATGGGACATTGGTACCCTGCTGTTAATCTACAAAATCCATCCTTTGAAATCTCTTGACAGGGGCATCTAATGGTTTGATATATTCTTTCCAAACTGACCGTGTTGAAGACTCCCCTCCAGGTCAAAGACTCAACACAGATACGCATAGGAGTTGGAAAAAATTCCATGAAAAATGATCTGCACATGTTTCCCACTTGTTTATATATTTTTTTTTTTTGAATAGTTTATTTATTAACCATCAGAGACATAACATCCAGTACAGGTACAAACAATAAACCACAGCAGAGTGGAGTCTTATCCCTGCTGAGGGCAGGCAATATACAGTTATGTCGAGATCCACGTACAATATACAACTGTAACTGTCTATGGTTAAATAATTTTCCCCCAGTTTTCATAAAATCCCAACCTCCCTTCCCCATCCCCTCCCCCACCCCCCCACCCCCGCCCCCCAGCATCGCATCCCGAGCTCCACTTCAAACCACAGTACCCCTTCTAAGGGTTCGCTGTCCCCTCCTCTCCCCCAAGCACCCGGCTGTTAGTAGCCCACATTGACCACTTCACTCCGGCAGCGGGGGCCTAAACTCTGTATATATGGGTCCCAGATTAACATAAAGGTGGCCCATTGTTTCACTGAGCCCCGAGCCCTCCATCGCTCCATCAGCATCAGTTGATGAAAGCTATTGCGCCACTCCAGGAACGTAGGGGGGTCACCATCTCTCCACTTATGTAGTATCGGGCCCTTCCCCACCAAACAGGCTTTCCGTACCAGTAATCTTGCCTATCTCCCTGTGGGTAGAGTTTGATGTAGTTGGTCAAACAGGACCAGGGATCCGGTCCAGGGGAACCTTTGCTGCAATAATCTCATAATATATCTGCGAATATGGGACCAATAGGGGAGGATGCGCCTGCACTGCCACCACATATGGGTTAAGGTGGCCAAGGGCTGAGAACACCTAGGGCATGACCCATCTTGTGTGATATGACTCCGCAGCGCTCGTCTCGGCGAGAAATGCACCCGAGTCAGGGCCTTATACTGTATTTCCCTCCATCGCGCTCCCTCTACCAACTCCACTATCCGCCCCACCGCCTTGCATATCGTGTCTGGCAGTATCTCCCGCCCTAGTTCACTACCCCAAGCCGTCTCAACTCTCCCGTAATCCGGCCGAACCCCAAAGCATTCTAACCGAGTCTTCAGCCCCGCTATCGTCAGGGGTGTATCCCCCCCTAGGTCGAACAATTCGATAATCTGCGCCGACCTGTCCACCCCCAATTCTTCCCTAGGCAACGTCGCAACATAGTGAGAAAGCTGAAGGTAAGCGTAAAATTGTGTAGGGGGCAGCCGATATTCCTCTTGTAATTCCAAAAACGACTTGCATTTGCCCGAGAGGTCGACGACATGTCCTATATGTCTCATTCCCTGTCTATGCCAGATCTGGAACGCTCTAGAATCAGAACCGGGCACAAAGTGGACATTGCCGCGTATAGGAAGCCAGCTGGACACCTGCCAATTGCGTTGCCAGAAGCGATTTATTTGTCGCCATGTACGTCGCAGCGCAGTTAACATAATATTACGTGTGAGGCGCTCCGGCAGTCGGGCACTGTCCACGTGTAGAACCCCCACCAGGGAGAAGGGCGCCACGAAGGCTGCCTCCAAGTCTCGTGGTGTGTATACCTCTGTCCCCCCCAAACAATCCCCAACATGTCGCGCTTGGCATGCCAGGGCATAGAGTCGTATATCCGGGAGCCCAAGGCCTCCACTCCGCCATTTACCAATCATGCGGGACATCGGGATCCGCGCTCTGGCCCCCTTCCATAGAAACCCCTGAATCTCCCGTTCCATTCGAAGCAGATCCCGTCGCAGCAGCCACACCGGCAAAGTTTGGAGCCAATACAAGATACGAGGTAAAATCACCATTTTAACTGCTGCTATCCTTCCCAGCAGTGATAATGGTAGCGGGTTCCAGGCGCGCAGTTGACGCCGCATCCCACTTGTTTATATTTTTAATAATAATTATGAAGATATTTCAAGAAGATTAACCCCCCCCCCAAAAAAAACCCAGAGTGTGTGTGTTTGTAAAGCAAGCGTCCAGTGGCACATTTCAGTCAACAGCTCTCATTGGTGGGGGGGGGGAACGACAGGGCAGGCCCGTCCACTAGGCGGGCTAGATGACTACCTAGGGCGGCAGATCTCTGTGGGCGGCAAGCCATGTATTTCAGCACACATGGCCTGCCACCCTCTCCTTCCCCCGAGCCATGTCGCCCCCCCTTGCACCGAGCTGTGCTGTGCTGCCCTCCCCTCCTCCCCCTGTGCTGAACCACATCGTGCTGTCGCCCCCTGTTGATGCTGATTCTGGCGGGGGGGGGGGGCAGCTAGGCTCAACGGCAGGGGGTTTATAATCCATTCCTGGCATCTGTTGAAGGGCATCTATGCTGTGGCCCTTGGCTTCAAGTATGCCTTTCTAATTCTTTGGACTGCTCCTTTTTTGTGGTGAAGCCTTCACCGCCTTTTTCTTTAAGGAGGCTTTATCTGGTAGATGGGCGGAGGGTGGTGTTAGAGTTCAATGCAATTTCTCATGCCTCCCTTCAATCAGACAGTCTCCATCCTTGGTAGTTTGAGAGAAGTGCTGGCAGAGGTCAAGTCCTCTATTATCTGTTCACTCCAGAAGACGTTTTGCGTACAGTCGGCTTGTTAAGTGCGCTCAGGAACGAGTCACAGCTCATAAAACCCTCTTGCATAGAGTCAGCGTGGGTGTTCCCAGAGGATAGTTATAAGCCTCCTGGCTTTAATTTTTCACATTTCTGAGACCCCCAGGGTGCTTTGGGAGATTATTCAGATGACCTCTCTGGCAAATTAGTCTGTCCTGTTGGATGTCTTCCTCCAACCCCGAGTCCTGACTGTATAGGTACATCCCACTTGTCTGAATTGGTTTAGCAGGGTGATAAGGAAGAGAGATTTTAACATAACCTGATAATCTTCTTTTTCTTGAAATCCTGCTAGACCAGTCCAGGACTGCCCTGGAAGACTCCTTTTGCAGGTTACCTTTTGGTCATGTTAATGATTTTGCTGCCTGGAAAATTCTGCAGGTATGGGGGGGTTCAGACTGCCATGGAAGGTCTAGTCAGCCTTGTGGGCTGGCTGCACTTTTTAATAGTAAAAGAGACAAATACTTGATCAGTCCTTAGTAACAAGGATGTGTGTGTTTTAGTAACGTTATCTGAGTTTTCAAGTTTTGCTTACTGCTTGGGAAGTGTCATACTGGCTTCTCTCAGTGCTATTCCAGAGGATATACCAAGTGATAACATCACTGAAAGTTGTTCAGGTCTGCTTCCACCTGCTGGCCAGGAGTCATAAACCTCTCGTCTGGACTGGTCTAGCAGTATTCAAGGAAAGGAAATTATCAGGTAAGTTAAGATCTCTCCATATGAAAGATAAGAGTGGAATCAATTATATCAGTTTCTCCTAATAACTAAATTCTATAAATTAAAAAGTACATATATAAAGTATATTAGAAACACAAGACATAAATTGAAGTCATCAAGAATAAAAAAATACACCCACAGAAACCTTATATAGATCTTAAGAAATCTGTATACACAACACTGCCTAAAACTAAAAAGTTTAAATCCATAAAAGTTACCAGAAAGCTCATGAAAAGAATCATAAATAACAAAAGAAAAGAGAGTTAAACAATTTTTTTATAGAATAAAAACTACAATCACATGGTGTGCATATCAGTATAATCATGATAGTCAACTAGTATATATAATGAGGAGTGGAGGAGTAGCCTAGTGGTTAGAGCAACTGCCTAGTACCCAGAAGATCAAGGGTTCGATTCCCACTGGCACTCCCTGTGACTTTGGGCAAGTCACTTTGCCAGCCTTTTCTTCCGAGGCAATGGAGGGTAATCTATACATTGCCAAGAAAACCCAGAGGTAGCTGGGTCGCTATGAGTCAACACTGACTTGATGGCACAAAAAAAAAAAAATATATATATAATGAACCAAATGAGGAACCATTGCCATACAACAAAGGTTGCTATTGGAAAAAACAAATTCAACAAATATCCTTTAATAAAAAAGGAACTAAAGTACAAAGCATAACACCTTCTAAAAAGCATGGTAAAATAAACACTTCAGCTTGCAGCATCTAGAAAACATTGAACACATTACTTGGGAGGTCCTCTGCTACCTGTAAGGACACATACTGATGTTCCTAAATTGTATTAAAAATAAGTGCTGCAGAGTGAAATGTATCAAGTGCCAAAAGTCTTAGAAAAAAATCTACTAGTTGTACAGAGTCTTACTCCAATTATGTCACAGGGGTATGTTTACTAAGCAGCGATAGCGGCTTCGTGCAATATTGGAGCACGGCCGCTGCTTTGTAAACATATCCCACAGAGTTAAGTGTCAAGACTTGTTCAAAGAACCACAATACAATCTGTCAGTGAAACTGCCACTATAAGAGTGGAGAAAAAGGCACATTTAGTCACATAAATCAGAGAAGAAAAAGTAAAACCCTGCATAGAGAGGTTTAACAAACACCATGGCAACCATAGGAAAATTTAAGAATGCAACATCACCCTTTTTTAATATGATTGACAGCCTAAGGAAAAACTGCTAGCAAGAAACTCTATGGGATCATTTTAAAAGTCTTAGTTATGATTTGGATGTCCAGAGATGTGCACATAGATGTCGAAATCATGAAGACGTCTCAAGCCATTCCACAAAGGACGTTTACAGATGTCTCTGGTGCAGGGACATCAAAGTAGGCAAGGGGGTGTACTGGAGGCGTGTCTGAGGAGGTGCAATGGACTTACAGATCCCTGTTTGATTTGAGGAACCTATGGGACATCTGCAGGCACATTCACGTTTTAGACCTGCTGCAGGCACAAATGGGCATCAGGAAAGTGTTTGTTTTGGCCTTAGAGAAGATGGAGAGTGAAGTGACTAGTGGTAAGATCACAAAGGCCCACACTGGGATTTGAACACTGGCCATCCTGCTCCCATCCCACACTTTAACCATTATGCTATTAGGCATCCATGTTCTGAGATGCTATTCTGGGGAAGTCTATGTAGATGTCCATTTCGGACTGTCCATTGTTTCTGAAATCATGTCTGAACTTGCATGTACCAGCTTTTATTTTTTTTTAAAGACATTCTGTCTTTGATGTCCCAGATTGCACTTAAACATCCCATTGCAAAATGTGCCTTTATAGCAACACATTAAAAATGATAAAATACTGTAAATGCAGTAATTGAAAAAAGGTGCTTGGAAAAGCTAGCAGTGTTCATAAAACATTGAAAAAACTGCTATGAGAGGTCCAACGCTATTCATGAAATCACATACTGATGTTCTAAATTGTTTTAGTGTTGCAGAATAAAAGAAGGGTGTTGAAAGAAGGGTGTTAAAAGAAGGGTGTTGAAAGAACTGAAATATGAGATTGCAGACCTGCTATCAGTAATCTGTGAACTATCATTAAAATCATCTCTAATACCTGAAGATTGGAGGATCGCCAATGTAACACCAATTTTTAAAAAGGGTTCCAGGGGTGATCCAGGAAACTACAGACCGGTGAGTCTGACATCAGTACCGGGAAAAATGGTAGAAACCATCATAAAGAATAAAATTACTCAGCATGTAGATAGTCACAACCTAATGGGAGACAGCCAACATGGCTTTAGACAAGGAAGATCTTGTCTTACTAATCTGTTATGTTTTTTTGAAGGAGTGAATAAACAGGTGGACAAAGGTGAGTCGGTTGATATTGTGTATCTGGACTTTCAGAAAGCCTTTGACAAGGTCCCTCATCAGAGACTTTTGGCAAAACTAAAGAGTCATGGGATAGGAGGCAGTGTACTATTGTGGATCAGGAACTGGTTAAAAGATAGAAAGCAGAGGGTTGGGCTAAATGGCCAATTTTCCCAATGGAGAAAGGTGAATAGTGGTATACCCCAGGGATCTGTGCTGGGTCCGCTGCTTTTTGACATATTCATAAATGACCTGGAAAGTGGAATAACGAGTGAGGTTATCAAATTTGCAGATGACACAAAACTATTTAAAGTTGTTAAAACCGAAGAGGATTGTGAAAAATTGCAAGAGGATCTTGATAAATTGGAAGACTGGGCATCAAAATGGCAGATGAAATTTAATGTGGACAAGTGCAAGGTTATGCACCTAGGGAAGAACAACCCAAACTATGGTTACACGATGCAAGGTTCCACATTAGGAACCACCACCCAGGAAAAAGATTTAGGCGTCATTGTGGATACCATGTTAAAACCCTCGGCCCAGTGTGCAGCAGCGGCCAAGAGAGCAAATAGAATGCTAGGTATGATAAGGAAAGGAATGGAAAATAAAACAAAAGATATTATAATGCCTCTATATCGTTCCATGGTGAGACCGCACCTTGAATATTGTGTGCAATTCTGGTCGCCGTATCTTAAAAAGGATATAGCAATTTTAGAAAAGGTTCAGAGAAGAGCCACCAAAATGGTAAAGGGGATGGAAGGATACTCCTATGAAGAAAGGCTAAAACGGTTAGGGCTCTTTAAACTGGAAAAGAGACGGCTGAGGGGAGATATGATAGAAGTCTATAAATTAATGAATGGAATGGAACGGGTAAATGTAGATCGATTGTTTACGTTATCAGAATATAGAAAGACTAGGGGACATGCAATGAAGCTACAGGGTAAACTATTTAAGACCAATAAAAGAAAATATTTTTTCACTCAACGTGTAATCAAACTCTGGAATTTGTTACCGGAGGATGTAGTAAAGGCTGTTAGTGTAGCTGGGTTTAAAAAAGGTTTGGACAAGTTCCTGGAGGAAAGGTCCATAAACCATTATTAAGAAGTGACCGAAGATATCAATGCTTGACCCAGTACAAGCATTGTGGAACTTGGGTCTCTTGGGGAAACTGCTAGGTACACATGACCTAGTTTGGCCACTATTGGAAACAGAATACTGGGCTTGATGGACCTAGGTCTGACCCAGTATGGCATATCTTATGTTCTTATGTTAAGTACCGTGGTGCTAAAGTTCTAGCCAAAAAATGCACTTATGCAAATTGGTACCCACATTGCATTACAAAATTAAAAGTGCCAACTATTAGCCAAATCGCCATTACAGGAATGGACAAAAAGGCACACTAACTGCATAAATCAGAGTGAAAAAGTAAAAAACAGCGTCTCGCCTTGTAATAGCCATACCAATATCTCCTCCTAAGGAAGACCTGCCAGCCAAAAACACTATTGCACATAGTTTAGAAATTCTGGTTATAAAAAAACCCTTCTAATTATAAAAATAAGAGATTTATATTATTTTAAGGTTATATCTTTAAACAGCAATAGAGTAAGGAGGAAGGGAACAGATAAGGAGCCAGAAGAAGAGAGGAGGACGGAAAAAAGGGAGGGGGAAGGATGAAAAGAGGAACGCTACAAAGGAGTAGGGAAAGGGATGTAGGAGAAGAAGGAAAGGTGAGAGAGGAAGGGAACCCCCCCTACAAAGTGTATAATCAATTTCTTGATTTTGATCATAAGGGTGCATTATATTAAATTGAAAAATAAAGTTCTGCTCTTCCTTGATCAAAAAGTTGTCAATATCTACATCACACCATGACATACATTTGGTATAAACAACAAAAAAATGCAACTCTAAGAAAGAATAATAATTTTCTGAATAATGTATAACCATGGGATTATCCTTTTAAGATTACTTTTAATGCAGCTTTTTTGTTCCAACAACTGTATTTTGAGATCTCCAGGAACAAGCAGGAATGTAGTCTTCACATATGGGTATCGTCGGTACCGACGGAGCCTGCGTGGGAATGCTCCCCAGCGTCCAATTAGAAAGCTTTTGGGAGCATCCCACAGCGCCTGCGTGCTGCCTTCCCGCCTTTCCCAACTGCTTCTCTCCAGTTCTTCGTTTTCCGTGGAGCCAGCAGGTCATTTTCCTGTCACCGCATATCCCATATTTTTCATTCTTTTTTGTGGTAGCTTCTGCCTTCCTCGACGCTATACCGGTACCGCCGGTTCTTTCTTTCTAAAAAAAAAACAACAAAAAACAACTTTGTAATCTTTTTCTGGATTTCCAGCCTTTTTTTTCTCGTGTGCCACGCGCCATTTTGGGCATTAGGCCCAATTTTTTCCTCGGCATGGAAAAACCCGCTTCGGGTTTTAAAAAGTGTTCCAAGTGTGGCGGTACCATCTCCGTCACCGCCACTCACGAGTGGTGCCTCAAATGTTTAGGTCCTGACCACTCCATCTCGGAGTGTGTTGCCTGTGGGATGATGTCGAAGAGGGGTCGGCAAAACCGAGCTGCTAAGCTTAGCACCCTTTTTCCCTCCAATGCAGCGTCCGTGGCATCGACGTCTTCCAGGGCTTCGTCTTCCTCCCATGGATCTCAGGTAACCAAACATAAGTCTGGCTGGTCCTCAAAGGGTAGATCTCCTTCCAAGCATCGAGATGCCTCTGGCGTTGTCCTTGAGGGACTTGTACCGGCAAAATTGCCCCGGCGGGAGGCTTCTGCTTCCAAAGCACTATCAGGGCTCCAGGATGTTCTCGAGGCCTCAACCTCGGCAGAACTACTGGTGCCATGCTCTGGGGTACCGGCCGCTTCGTCCAGTACCGACACCCAGGCATCGGCAGCGTCAATTGACCAGAGATTCCTGGCTATTGAACGCAGTCTAGTGGCTCTCCTTGCGGCATCGGTGCCTTCGGGACTGCTTCAGACAGTTCAACCGGTATCGACACCGGTTCCGGCACAGATACTGGTACCGACAGCATTGACATCGGCGAGTGTGCTACCAACACCGAGTCATGCTATTTCCTCCGGTATCGACAGGCCGGTGCCGATCCCTTCCGGTACCGACTTCGATCGGTACCGATATCGTGCTTTACAAGAGCCCCCAGACAGAAGATATTTGGAATCCTCCGATGACTCTGAGGACTCTGACAGCTCTGTCGATGCCGGAGTACTTCTCTCTGAGGAGCCACCTTCTCCTAAACGTAGGATGTCTCCTCCAGAGGATATATTCTTTCAGGATTTCATCAGGGAGGTGACTAGAGGTCTTTCCTTCACAGTGGCTCCTGAAACAGAGCCCAGAGCAAAGGAGTTGGAGATTTTACAATTTCCTAAAGCTCCCAAGGAAGCAGCTACTTTGCCTATTCATGAGATCTTGCATGATCTCATGTTAAGAATGTGGGAAACACCTCTTACCACCTCTCCTCATTCCCGTAGGCTGGATACCATGTATCGAGTGCCTCCTTGTCCTGGATTTCAGAAGACTCAGTTGCCACACCACTCCATAGTGGTGGAGTCAGCTATGAGAAGGATCAAGAGTGCAAAAAGATATGCATCTAATCCTCCAGGATGTGAATGTAGGACTCTTGATGCCTTTGGGCGTCGAACCTTCCAGGCCTCTCTGCTTTCTGCTAGGATTAGTTCCTATATCTTATACATGGGAATGTTCCTTAAGGAGGTTACAGGAGATCTAGAGCTTATGAGCCCTCTCCTTCCTGATGATAAGAGGCAGGATTATCTTGCACTTGTCAAACATGCCCAGGATGTTTCCAAGTTTGTTAATCGTGCAGCTTTTGACTGCTTTGAGTGCATAAGCAGAACCTCTGCCATTGCCATAGGTGCTCGTAGGATTGCCTGGCTCCAGGCATCTGACTTAAAACTCTGGGTACAGGACAAACTGTGGAATATCCCTTGCACAGGCGAAAATCTCTTTGGCAAAAATTGGCAAGAGAAAACTAATGAGCTGGATGCTGATAACACCACTTTGGATAGACTATTCAAGGCTACAGCTGATCCTGCAAGGAGAAAATCCTACAAGAAACCATTCTTCTCTAAAAAGAAGGTTTTACCCCTCCTATACCCAGCAGGTGCATTCTGCAGGTCAGTCTGCCCGAAAGGGACAGCAACCCCCAAATCAAAGGAAATCAAAGACTGCTAAGCCTAACCGGCCCAGCAGACTCGGCCTCCACTGGGGCTTTGACTCCCATCTAGAGAACTTGGCCTTCCTGGCCCTGAACGGGCCAGAGCCTTCCACCATCCCAGGAAGGTTGTGTCATTTTGCCCCCAGATGGGGGCAGATAACAGCTGAAGAATGGACTCTTTCCATTGTAAGAGGGGTACAAGCTTCATTTCGTCAACATGCCCCCTCTTACAGTGGTAAGATAGTTCAATTCTCAGGCTTCACTCAACACTCAGTTGGGTCAAGAGGTCAGTTTACTTCTTGCCCATGGAGACGTACCCATTTCCCAACAGGGTACAGGGTTTTACTCCCCTTATTTCCTTATTCCAAAGAAAACAGGGGGACACAGACCCATTTTAGACCTCAGAGAACTGAACAAATTCCTGTTCAAAGAGAAATTCAAGATGATTTCTCTGGAAACTCTACTGCCATACCTTCAGAGTCAGGATTGGCTTTGTTCTCTAGATCTCAAGGATGCGTACTCTCATGTTCTCATCCATCCAACTCACCAAAGATTCCTTTGTTTTCTTTTTCAAGGAAAGCACTACCAATACAGGGTGCTTCCTTTTGGCCTGGCCTCAGCACCAAGGGTGTTTATGAAATGCATGGCTGTAGTGGCAGCATTCTTCGCACTCTAGGAATATTCATCTTCCCCTACTTAGACGACTGGCTCATTCGAGCCCCATCAGAGTCAGAGGCCAGATTTTCCCTATCTTGTACAATGCGTATCCTTCAGTATTTGGGCCTGGTCATAAACATCCCAAAATCCAGCCTAACTCCCACTCAGTCTCTAGTTTATAGGAGCTTTGCTGGATACCAGAAAAGCAAGGGCCTATCTTCCACAGGCCCGCTGCCTTTGCATTGTGCAGTTAGCCTCCCAGGCAGTGTTAAAAACTCATCTCACTGCTCGGGAAATGTTACAACTACTAGGCCACATGGCATCTACCATGCACGTGATTCCCTATGCTCGCCTCCGTATGAGAGCAGCCCAATGGACTCTATCCACTCAGTGGACTCAAGCATCAGACTGCCTATCAGACAAAATAGCAAACACAAGTCACCTTATTTTGTCTCTACAATGGTGGCAGTCAACCCAAAACCTGTTGGTGGGGTCCCCTTTCCAGCAACCCCTACCCCAGGTCACTCTAACAACAGACGTCTCACAGGTGGGTTGGGGAGCTCATCTGCAAGATCTCTCAACTCAAGGACCCTGGACTCCACAGGAGACCCACTTACATATCAATCTCCTAGAACTCAGAGCAATCTTCCTTGCTCTTCGAGTGTTCCATACCCAGCTCAGCTACAAGACAGTCCTAATTCAGATGGACAATCAAGTAGCTATGTTCTATCTGAACAAGCAGGGAGGAACGGGCTCTCTGTCGCTTTGCAACGAAGCTTTGCGACTATGTGCCCTCGCCAGAGAGCATCAGATTCATCTCCTTGCGGTGTATCTGCCAGGCATTCAAAACTCTTGGGCAGACAGACTCAGTCGAGTTCTGCTTCCACACGAATGGTCTCTCTATGCAGACCAGGTAGCAAAAAGTTTTCAAATTTGGGGAACTCCGGACATAGACCTCTTTGCAAGTCCGTTGAATGCCAAACTTCCCCGGTTCTGTTCCAGAATTCTGGCTCAGGGTTCTTAGGCCAGGGATGCTTTCCTCCTCCATTGGGGTCCGGACTTCCTATATGCCTTTCCACCCATTACCCTAATTCCCAAAACCCTATTCAAGCTTCAGAGAGACAAGGGCCACATGATTCTCATAGCTCCACATTGGCCACGGCAGGTGTGGTACCCTCTGCTCCTGCATCTCTCTCAAGCTCCATCTCTGGAGTTAGGATCTGCTCTAGATCTCCTGTCTCAGGAGGATGAAATGTTGTGGCATCCCAATCCCCACTCTCTGCATCTCAGGGCCTGGTTGCTGAGAGCCTAGAACTTCATGGTCTTAACCTTTCTCAACAAGTAAAGGATGTCCTTTGTGCTCCCAGGAAACCTTCCACAAGACGCTCTTATGCTTTCAAGTGGAAAAGGTTTTCCATATGGTTTTCGCAAAAGGGTCTTCATCCCTCTGCGATACCTCTGGAATCATTACTGGAGTATCTCCGTCATTTATCTAACGCAGGACTTAAGACTAACTCAGTAAGAGTCCATTTAAGTGCTATTTCAGCTTCTTTAAAGCCTTTAAATGGACAGCCTATTTCCTCTCATCCTCTCATAGCGAGATTTATGAGGGGCCGCCTTCTACCTAAGCCGCCCATTAGGCCACCTCCAGTGGCATGGGACCTGAATCTGGTTCTTGGGCAGCTCATGAAGCCGCCTTTTGAACCTTTAGCTATTACCTCCTTGAAATTCCTTTCCTGGAAACTTATCTTTCTCATTGCAATCACATCAGCACGTCGCATCAGTGAATTGCAAGCATTAGTTGCTGATCCTCCTTACACGTGGTTCCATCATGATAAGGTAGTCCTTAGGACTCATCCACACTTTATGCCAAAGGTGGTCTCACCTTTTCATTTAAACCAGGTGGTTTACCTGCCTGTATTTTTTCCAAGGCCTCATGCTTCAAATGCAGAAAGGAATCTTCATACTTTGGACTGTAAAAGAGCACTTGTTTTTTACTTACAGAGGACACAGCAACATAGAAAGTCCTCCCAACTCTTTGTTGCTTTCGATCCTTCTCATTTGGGACTTCCAGTCTCCAAGAGAAAATTGTCCAACTGGATTGCAGTGTATTTCTTTTGCCTATCAGAGTAAGATCCTTTCTCTGGAAGGCCATGTCACAGCTCACAATGTGAGAGCCATGGCAGCCTCAATGACTCATCTACACTCTGTGTCTATTGACGACATCTGTCGAGCAGCTACTTGGGCCTCGTTTCATACCTTCACAGCCCATTACTGCTTAGACGAGGACTCCCGCCGGGATGCCTTGTTTGGTCAGGCTGTTCTACGACACCTGTTCCATACTTAATCAACTCCTACCCACCATTCCCGGTAGGATGCCAGAGATCCATGGGGGGGAAGTGGAGCTCTTTCACAGGGGGGCACAACCTCTGGGGTCTGTCCCTGGCATCTGTAGCTAGGGAGTCCCCATATGTGAAGACTACATTCCTGCTTGTTCCTGGAGATAGCATAGTTACTCACCTGTAAAAGGTGATCTCCGGGAACAGTAGGAATTTAGTCTTCACAACACACCACCTCCCCTAGGAGTTGTATCTCTCTTGTTTTGTTTTCTTTCCCTCTCTCTCTCTTTGTCTCGGCTTTATAACTCAACTGGAGAGAGGCAGTTGGGAAAGGCGGGAAGGCAGCACGCAGACACTGTGGGATGCTCCCAAAAGCTTTCTAATTGGACCCTGGGGAGCGTTCCCATGCAGGCTCCGTCGGTACCGACGATACCAATATGTGAAGACTAAATTCCTGCTGTTCCCGGAGATCACCTGTTACAGGTGAGTAACTATGCTTTCTCTTTTAGTTGTGCCTACATATAGTAAATTACAAGGACACTGTATAATGTAGACCGCATGAACCAGACCACAATTGGAAAAATGTTTTGTTTTATAAGTAAAACCTAATCCAAGGTGAGTAAACTCAACTAAATTAAGAGACTCTGGACAGATACTACAATGACCACATTGATAATGGCCTATTTTTGCAGGTACACATACTGAAACATAAGGGTCCAGTGCCGCTGATGCTAATTTATTTTTTAAATTGACCCCTGTCTTAAAAGCAATGACTGCTCTGTGGGGGGTTTTTTGTTCTTGAAAGCTTCATATCTGCATAATATAAGTCAATATGACTTCATTATATGTTTAATGTTTTGTCAAGATGTAAGAACCGAAGGGATCAGATCAGTTCCTATCTTTGCATCTTTTTAGTAGATCACCCCTGTTTAGTCATTTTGGTTCTTGGTTACCCTGATGATGATATTAGGAAAGGGTATTTCATATTAATAAATCTTTCCTTTGTCTTTTGCCTGATACTCAAACATCTAAGTCTCAAAAATTGACTGATAGAATGATAGACAGCTAAATACAATTTATCATTCAAAATACAGAAGCTTATTTTTGTCAGTCAGTTTCCTATAGATAGAAGTTTAAACACCCCTTTTTCTAATTGTGCCAGTATTTCCAAAAATGGAATTTTACTTTGACTATGTTGAATGTTAAACTTTAAATTATTGTCTCTAGTTTTAAGCCAGTCAGTAAATAACTTTTGGGAAGGCAGCAGTATCATCAATATATCTTTTCCATAATTTTAAATGGCTCTCAAAAGGATGATTAGCCAAAAACCTCTTTTCAACCACAGTTTACATAAAGCCAAAAAGATTGTTGGGGGCCATAGTGGTCCCCAACATGGTACCTTTTAATATGCTGATAAACACTCCTTGAAATGCAAAGTAATTCTTTTTCAGAGCAATATATGCTATCTCATAAATATATTCTGTCAGAATCCTGAGATTGAAGTTTGTTAGGACAATGTATCTTTGTATCTCCAGGAACAAGCAGGAATGTAGTCTTCACATATGGGTATCATGCCAAGCATGATGTCTTTCTCTAATAATCTCTCCCTTTGCATCCAAAGTGTCCAAAGTATGAAAGTCGAAGTCTTGTCATCTGAGCTTCTAAAAAAAGCTTAGGTTTGATCTCCTCTAGTACTCACTGGTTTGTTCTTCGGGCAGTCAATGGTATACAAAGTATTTGTCACCAGCACCATAATTCAAAGGCATCAATTTTCTTCCTGTCCAACTTTCACATCCACATTATACCCATATGTGAAGACTAAATTCCTGCTGTTCCCGGAGATCACCTGTTACAGGTGAGTAACTATGCTTTACCACTAAAGCCTCGGCTCAAGGGACGTTGGTATGTGGAGATCCATTGTTGAGAATACCAAAAGGATATCAAATTGATCATAGTGTAATACTTAGACTATCTTAATATGTATAGAGGAATACAAAGGACCTCAAAAGAATATTGACAAAAAAGAGAAAGTGGCTTTAAAAGAGAGCCAATTGCTGACACAATGAGTCTTCCAGGTGGCACAATTAGACTTATGCACCTTAGGTAAGATGTAAATTGTAGGAGCGACCATATTTTTAAGTATGTCTTTCATAGTCTGAAAACCTGTATTGCAACCACTCTCCAGACGAACATTGATCTCCTTCTGAATATCAGGAGTAGGTCTGAGGGTAATGGCAGATAATGTGGATGTGAAAGTTGGACAGGAAGAAAATTGATGCCTTTGAATTATGGTGCTGGTGACGAATACTTTGTATACCATGGACTGCCCGAAGAATAAACCAGTCCGTACTAGAGGAGATCAAACTTAAGCTTTCTTTAGAAGCTCAGATGACAAAGACTTCGACTTTCATACTTTGGACACTTTGGATGCAAAGGGAGAGATCATTAGAGAAAGACATCATGCTTGGCAAGGTAGAAGGTCAACACAAAAGAGGAAGGCCAGCAATGAGATGGATCGATACAATAACAGCAGCTATGGGTGCCAGTCTGTCAACAATGAAGCCTGCCTGACTGAAGATTGAACACAATTTGGGACAGCTATCCAGAGGGTTGCTATGAGTCGACACTGACTTGATGGCACTTAACAACCACAACATTGATAACTTCAATTTATTTATGTCTTTTATGTTTTTAATATATTTTATGTGTTTTTTTGAATGCATAAGGTTCAGTCATTAGGGGACCCAGGTATGTATGTCCTTGGGGGCAACCATGTTTTACATGCATGGGCAGCTGTACTCCCTTTGAAGGTTAAAAATATATTTATTAAATCTCTATGGCAAACATGTAGAAGGATATGTACATGCAGAAGATATAACCTGACAATCATCCCTTTGTTGATTTTGCAGGGGAACACTGATTTTCAGATGGGCATGACAAGTGGTTTGGGGGTTTTTTTTTTTTTTAGACTGGTCTAGGAAGGGCTTTGAAAAGACAGTTGATTTCTTGGATGAGGAAGGGGCAGTTTTATTTGTTCTTCGGGAACAAGCAGGAAGTTGGTCCTCACATATGGGTGACGTCGGCACTGACAGAGCCCTCGCAGAAGCATCTCCCTTCCTGCCCAAGGTTGCCATCTTACTGAGTCTTTTTTTTTTTTTTTCCCCCGCGGAGCCCATCAGACGTCTTGCCTGTTTTCCCCCAGAAAAAGTTGATTATTTTGCTATCTTTTATTTAACATTTCTTATTTACCGCCTTTCATGATATCAAGGCAGTTTACATTGAACAAACTGAAATTACATTGAACAGGGCATTATAACTTGGAGATAACTATTTTACAGGGAACATGGGCTCTGGAGGGTTAAGTGGCTTGCCCAAGACCACAAGGAGCACCTGTGGGAGTAGAAACCCCAGTCCTTCCGGCCCAAGGTTGCTGTCCTCTAGTGGGATTTGAGCCCCTGACCTTCTGGCCTGAAGTACCTTGCCCCAACCACTAGGCCACTCCTCCACTGTATGAAACTCCTCCTCCACTATCTGAGTTTCATACTCTCCCTCCAATTGCACTGGTACTCTTCTGCCACCTGAGCCTGCTGCTTTGGCATAGAGTCTCGGGTCTGTACTCAGTTTTTCATCTTTGGTGCCTTCACACCTTTGTTCCAATTGGCAGCACCATGGTCTTCGACCTCACCGGGGTAAGTTTTTTTCACCCATGGCTACCAGTGGTTATAAGAAGTGTGATTGGTGTACAAAGATTGTCTCTCACCGATAAACACTATTGTTGTCTATGCTGCCTTGAACTAGACCATGACCCCGTGACCTGTGCCTGCACCGAGAGTTGCAGAGCCATCTGGGCTGGAGTCCAGAATGGTGGCCTTCATGGACCAGCAGTGGGCATTGATGTTCGGCATGGCTGGTTCCTCCGCCCAGAGCACCGAGCCCTCAATGTTGAGGATATCCCCAGAGGCCGAGCCAATCCTCGAGGCCATATGGCCCCGAGTCTATCCTCGGTCGAGGTCTTGATCTGGGTCCTTTTCAATAGGACCGAGGTCTTCCCTGGTTAGCGTGCACAACACCAGCCTAGGAGCCTCCAAGCGGCTTGGACTGGGCTCGGGCCTGGAGCTCTTGGGTCACCCTCCCCTTGAGCGGTCTACCGATTACTCATAATGGGAGACAGAGGACAAGGAGTCCCCTGATACCCATTGCCACCATGATGTTCCTTCAGACCCTTCCCCCCCCCGACTCTCAACATCGGTCTCCCCCCTCTCTCCCCCCCCCCCCGAGGACATGATGTTCCTCGACTTCGTGCGGGACATGTTGAAGGCTTTAGCATTCCCAATGGAATCGGAGGAAAATCCTTGTACGGAGGAGCTAGAAATCCTCTAATGCAAGACTCTGCCGAGGGAATTGTTGACGGTGCCCATCCCATCCATCCTGGAATGGCTCATGCTCCGCACGTAGGAAACACCGGTTGTCTGTGCCCATCGTAAGCAAGCGGCTTGACTCGATGTATCGGGTCTGCCAGAGCCCTGGCTTCCAGAAGGCACAGCTGCCACATAACTCCATGGTGGTAGCATCGACCATGTGTCTATTGAAGAGCCAGAAGATGCACTCCTTGGTAAGTGGAAGGCTTCCAAGCCCCAGGTGCCGGTTCCGTCCCAGACTGGGGGGAGCTTTTGACTCCTTGGGCATAGCCTTTCTTCCTCAATGAGGACTGCAGCCCACAGGGGGACGTCTGATTCACTATGGCCCACAGATGGGCACCCATTGCCACAGATTCCTGGGCACTCCAAGTGGTCAGGAAGGACTACCTTCTCCACCTGGCATAGACACCTCCCCCTTTTTTTCTGGGAGAGCCCCCCAGGTGTCGCCTTCACTGGGATCTTCTACAAGAAGTCGCAGGCTTTCTCAAGGACATAGAGGTGGAACCAGTACCCCCAGCATCTCAGGGGCAAAGGGTTCAACTACAGGTGTTTCCTCATGCCAAAGAGGACAGGGAGCCTAAGGCTCATCTTGGACCTGTGAAACATGAACAAGTTCCTGGTGCAGGAGAAGTTCAAGATGCTCTGTCTTGGAACATTTCTGCCTTACCTCCAGCAGGGAGATTGACTATGCTCCTTGGATCTGAAGGATGCTTGCACACACATCCTCATTCACCCCAGCGACAGGCAATACCTTTCCGTCATGGTGGAGGGAGGCCACTACTAATACCAGGGTACTAACCTTCGGACTGCCATCTGCCCCAAGGGTCTTCACCAAATGCCTGGCAGTGGTAGCCACCTACCTCTGTCTCCAGGGGATATCCGTCTTCCCCTACCTGGACGACTGGCTCATGAAAGGAAGCACAGCCGTTGAGGTGCAGCAAGCTATACCTCACACCATCCACGTCCTACAACATCTGGGGTTTGTAATAAATCACCCCACGTCCCATCTCCTCCTGACACAGGGTCTGGAGTTCATAGGGGCAAAGCAGGACATGGTCCATGTAAAAGCCTTCCTCCCCCTGGATCGGGCTGACCACCTCAGAACATTAGTCACAGACATCCAACACTGTCCCTCGGTGTCCACCTGGCTTCTGCTGCACCACATGGCTTCCACAGTCCATGTCACCCTGGATGCTCGTCTGCATATGAGTTGCCCAGTGGTGACTTCAAGACCAGTGGACACAGGCCATGGGTTGACTACAAGATAGAGTCTTAGTGACCCACCAGCTAGCAGACTCCCTGACATGGTGGCAGGACCTGCAGCACCTCCTGGCGGGGATGCTCTTCCAAGCTATGAGTCCATTAAGGATCCTTACGATGAACACATCCCTGCTGGGATGGGGAGCCCACTGCGAAGAACTTCACTCCCAGGGCAGCTGGTCACAAGCCGAAGGCAACCAGCAGATTAACCTTCTGGAGCTCCGGACCATATATCTAGCCCTACGAGCTTTCCACCACCGTCTGAGTCACCAGCCAGTGCTGATCCAAACAGACAACCAGGTGCTGATGTTCTGCGTGAACAAGCAAGGGGGCATGGGGTCTCGCACCCTTTGTTTAGAGGTGATGACACTCTGCTCCTGTGTACTTTGTCAAGGAATGCTCCTACAAGCTGTATATCTACCAGGCCAGGACAATGCCCTGATGGACAAACTAACTACCGGAAGCCGGTACAACGAAATAGTTTGTTGAATTATGGGAGCTTTCATCCTGAACCCCTACGGAAAGGTCTTCCATTTGGTCAATTTCTACGGATTCGGCGTTTGTGTACTTCGGTTTCGCAATATCGCCATCATGCGCAGGATTTATGGCACAGACTTGCTTCTAAAGGTTACCCGACATCGGTTATTTCCCGTGCTTATGGGCGAGCGTTATATTCCCATCGTGAGTGGTATCTGGAATACGGTCCAGCCTTTGGCTGCCCCTTCCGGTCCTACTTCGGATTACATTACTGGTGTTTTACCTTATATGAGCCATACGGGGGTGGTTACTTCTATCCTTAAAAAACATTGGTCGGTGTTATCTTTGTGCTCCAGTTTAGATAAGCCCTTACGAGTAGCGTATTCACGGGGTCGTAATTTACATGATCATTTGGTGAAGTCTGCGACCTTGCTAGACCGATCATTACCGCCTGAGAGACGCTCTGGTTCTCATGAAGCGTGTACAGTCTGTAAATATTGTACTACTACTCTTTCTGGATCATCGTGGACCGATTTGGCTGGATGCGTTTTTTATCGTAGGTGCTAGACCACTTGTGCTTCAAGCTTTGTGATTTATTTGCTGGTGTGTCCTTGTCCTAAATGGTATGTTGGGAATACGACCCGGAAGATACGTGTCCGATTGGGGGAGCATGCCTCATGTATTCGACAAATAATTCTGACTGCTCCGTTAGTGCAACACTGTCAGGACTTTCATCATGATTTTGATCAATTACGGTGGACTGTGATAGATCATATGCCACTGGATCCTCGGGGAGGAGATTGTCAGTCTCGTTTACGTAGACTGGAACATCGTTGGATTTATAAATTGCAGACTATTTCCCCTAATGGACTGAATCGGGATATTGGATGGCTGGACTTTTGATTTGCTCCATTACTTTAGCCATAGGGGATCCCGTGACGAGTGGGATTTCCCCTAAAGCAATGTTCCCTCTAATTTTCTGTAGGCTGTGTGCGCATAAAATATCAGCTGTGCAGTTTTTGAAGGAAGGTTAAATTTTTGTGCGCCACATAATGACACTCGGAGTTATACTTTAAAATTTGACTACACGTCAGAATACAGTATGTACACCACATTGATTGCACTAGAAAATATTGTAGAACTTGTGAAAACCGTAAATACACAACAACTTTTAAATTTTAAGACGTCTGTGTTGTTTTCTATCAGAATCAGAACCGTAATTTTTGTGCGCTCTGTTGTAAAGTATGTGCACTCACTCGGCGAGGTGTGTGTGCGCGCACACGCGCACAGCTTAGAGGGAACAGTGCCCTAAAGGCTATTGGTTCTTTTCTTGTGGGCGTTCCTATAATTGGCCTCTCTTTGAATAGATATCCCTGACGTCAACAGCCAAGATTTTGGCGTTTTCTGTCGGTTCGGCTGAAGGAATGGACGCACTTCTTTACATCGGGGGCACTTGAGACAGAGGCATTAGCTTCGAAACGTGCACGTCGTGTATGATCGATCAGCTAAGTGTGGTTTTTCACTTTGAGAAATAGAGGAATGTATTTAATGAAGTTTTGAATAAAAACGATTAAAAGGGGCATGTACTGCGTGGGTGTGAGAGGATTTCCCCTCTTTCTCTTGCGGTTTATGCCCGACAAAAACAAGAATTGGTTTCTGTTTTGGGGATCAAGGTATTCTTTATTATTTAGACTGATGGACAAACTAAGCAGGGTCCTTCAGCCACCCAAGTGGCAGCTGGATCCCAGAGTGGCCACCCGGCTCTTCCAATTCTGGGGGATCCCGCAGGTGGACCTCTTCACCATCCTGGACAACTACCAGTTACCCCGCTTCTGCTCCCACCAGCCCCACCCGGGCCAGGTAGCAGCAGATGCGTTCCTTATCTCGTGATCGGAAGGCCTCATGTATGCCTTCCCACCCATGCTGTTGATTGCAAAGACCTTTTTTCAAGGTTCTGCGTGACAGAGCATCGCTGATTCTGGTGGCCCAGACAGCTGTAGTTTCTGCTGCTCCTTCGGTTATCGGTGGAGGTACCGACTCCCTCCTGGGCAGTGGTCCAGGGCTGTTGTCTTAGGAAGAGGGTTCTCTCCTCCACCCATTCTGGGGTCCCTATCACTGACAGCGTGGTTGCTGAAAGTTTAGCCTTAGCCTCAGCCTCATCCAGCCTCTCAGGGGACGTAAAGGAGATCCTATTGGCCTCTCATAAGGCTTCCACCAGGAGAGCCTACGCCTTCAAATGGTGCAGGTTCTTGGTGTGGTGTGCGGAGCTAAGGGTGAACCCACTCTCCTGCTTGGTGCAGCTAGTGCTGCATTACCTTCTTCATCTCTCACAATCCAGGCTCAAATCAAACTCTGAGTGCACCTCAGTGCCCTGGCAGCACACCATCACCCGGTTGAAGGCAAGCCCCTCTCGGCTCAGACTCTGGTGACCCGCTTTCTGAGGGGGGGGGCTCCTGTTAAAAATCCCCTTTCCACCCTCTGGCGATGGGGTGGGATCTCAATGTGGTGCTATCTCAGCTCACCCCCCTGCCCTTCGAGCCCCTGGCTACCTGCCACCTCAGGTATCTCTCATAGAAAGTTGTTTTCTTGGTGGCACTCGTCTCCACTCGCAGGGTCAGCGAGCTCCAAGCCCTGGTGGCAAAGGCGCCATACACCAGGTTCTACAAGACACATACACCAGGTTTACACACGCATCCCAAATTTCTGCCGAAGGGGGTGTCCTCCTTCCACCTCAACCAGGAGGTGGTGCTACCCACCTTCTTCCTGAGACCTCACTCCAGGGCGGAGACCGTCCTTCACACATTGGAATGTAAGAGGGGCCCTGTCCTTCTACATTAAGCATGCCCAGGGCCACCGCAGAGCTGCTCAGCTTTTTGTCTCCTACGACCCCAGTTGGCTGAGGGAAGCGGTGACCAAGTGAACATTGTCCACCTGGGTGGTGGACTGCATTGCTCTCGCCTGTGAGAAGGCTGGGCTCACTCTAGATGGATGGGTCATGGCACACAATGTCAGGGCCATGGCGGCCTCAGTAGCAAACCTGCGCTCTGTTCTGATGTCTGACATCTGCCGAGCCACTACTCGTCCATACCTTCACAGCTCATTACTGTCTGGCGAGGGAGTCCCAATGAGACAGTGCCTTTGGCCAGGCCGTGCTCCCTAATCTTTTTGGGGTCTAGGCAACTCCTACTCTCCGATCCTTCTGTGTTCAGTCTACCGGAGCGTTGGTTTCCATTGGATACATGGTTCCTATTGCAGTCTGTATCCATGGACTCAATTGCTGCTGCTCATGGTTCCCCTTGAGGGTGGCTGTGTTTTTTTCTCTATGGGCTTTTGGTAGACTGTAGCTAGGAAGTCCCATATGTGAGGACTGACTTCCTGCTTTTTCCCGGAGAAAACATAGTTACTCACCTGTAACAGATGTTCTCCGGGGCCAGCAGGAATCTGTCCTCACAGCCCTCCCTCCCCTTGGAGTTTCTGTGTATACATGTGTGTGTGTGTACCTATCTATAAAATATATTTCTCCATTTTCTTTTGTTGGCTAACTGTCATTTGACTGAGTAAGATGGCACCCTTGAGCGGGAAGGGGACCATGCATGTGTGGTGGCATCTCCAAAAGGCTTTTTTTGAAAGCTGGGGAGATGCTTCCGCGAGGGCTCTGTCGGTTCTGACGTAGCCCATATGTGAGGACTGATTCCTGCTGTCCCTGGAGAACATGTGTTACAGATGAGTAACTATGCTTTTGTTCATTGGACAAGACTTTTTGTTTATCTCATGAAAATCTTTTTGCCTATTTGTAGGTCTACCATTACATTCAAACCTTCTGGAAGGAAGATTTATTAGAAGAGGTTAAAGAAGGGCTGGAAGAATATTATTGGAATATGAAGTGTTTTGTAAGGCATAAAGTCTGTACTTGATATGGGGGCCAAAGGCTTAAAAGGAAAGAAAGCCCTATGAGGAAAGGCTTAAAAGTTTAGTGTTCAACTATATATAGAGACTATGATAAAATGAGGAAAACAGTTAAGAAAAAACTAAAAGGAGCAGTTGCAAAGGTTAAAGATGTACATCAAGCTTGGGTGTTGTTGAAAAATACTATCTTGGAAGCCCAGACCAGCTGTATTCCACGCTTTAAGAAAAGTGGAAGGAAGTCCAAAAAACTGCCAGCATGGTTTAAAGGTGAGGTCAGAGAGGCTGTTGCCAAAAAAGCATCTTTCAGGAAATGGAAAAAAGAGCCAAATGACGAAACCTGGAAACAGCACAAGCACTGGCAAGTCAAATGCAAGGCATTGATAAGGCAGGCAAAGGGAGAATTTCAGAGGAAGCTTTCTGCAGAAGCAAAAACACGAAATAAAGACCTTTTCAAGTACATTCGTAGCAAAAAACCTGTGAGAGAGTCAGTTGGTCCATTAAATGATAAAGGGGTTAAAGGAGCACTGAGAGGCGACAAGGCGATAGCGGAGAAACTGAATGAATTCTTTTCTTCGGTCTTTACTGAGGAAGATGTAGGGATGTTACCCATGACTGAAGTGGTATTTAAAGGTGCGGAAGAATTGAAGGAAATATCGATACATCGGGAAGATGTATTACAACTATTAGATAAACTGAAGAGTAGCAAATCACCTGGGCCAGATGGTATACATCCAAGGGTGTTGAAAGAACTGAAATATGAGATTGCAGACCTGCTATTAGTAATCTGTGAACTATCATTAAAATCATCTCTAATACCTGAAGATTGGAGGATCACCAATGTAACACCAATTTTTAAAAAGGGTTCCAGGGGTGATCCGGGAAACTACAGACCGGTGAGCCTGACATCAGTACTGGGAAAAATGGTAGAAACCATTATAAAGAATAAAATTACTCAGCATGTAGATAGTCATGACCTAATGGGAGACAGCCAACATGGCTTTAGACAAGGAAGATCTTGTCTTACTAATCTGTTATGTTTTTTTGAAGGAGTGAATAAACAGGTGGACAAAGGTGAGTCGGTTGATATAGTGTATCTGGACTTTCAGAAAGCCTTTGACAAGGTCCCTCATGAGAGACTTTTGGCAAAACTAAAGAGTCATGGGATAGGAGGCAGTGTACTATTGTGGATCAGGAACTGGTTAAAAGATACAAAGCAGAGGGTACGGCTAAATGGCCAATTTTCCCAATGGAGAAGGGTGAATAGTGGTGTACCCCAGGGATCTGTGCTGGGTCCACTGCTTTTTGACATATTCATAAATGACCTGGAAAGTGGAATAACGAGTGAGGTTATCAAATTTGCAGATGAGACAAAACTATTTAAAGTTGTTAAAACCCAAGAGGATTGTGGAAAATTGCAAGAGGATCTTGATAATTTAGAAGACTGGGCATCAAAATGGCAGATGAAATTTAATGTGGACAAGTGCAAGGTTATGCACCTAGGGAAGAACAACCCAAACTATGGTTACACGATGCAAGGTTCCACATTAGTAACCACCACTCAGGAAAAAGATTTAGGCGTCATTGTGGATACCATGTTAAAACCCTCGGCCCAGTGTGCAGCGGCGGCCAAGAGAGCAAATAGAATGCTAGGTATGATAAGGAAAGGAATGGAAAATAAAACAAAAGATATTATAATGCCTCTATATCGTTCCATGGTGAGACCGCACCTTGAATATTGTGTGCAATTCTGGTCACCGTATCTTAAAAAGGATATAGCGATTTTAGAAAAGGTTCAGAGAAGAGCCACTAAAATGGTAAAGGGGATGGAAGGATACTCCTATGAAGAAAGGCTAAAAAGGTTAGGTCTCTTTAACCTGGAAAAGAGACGGCTGAGGGGAGATATGATAGAAGTCTATAAATTAATGAACGGAGTGGAACGGGTAAACGTAGATAGATTGTTTACCTTATCAGAATATAGAAAGACTAGGGGACATGCAATGAAGCTACAGGGTAAACTATTTAAGACTAATAAAAGAAAATATTTTTTCACTCAACCGGAGGATGTAGTAAAGGCTGTTAGTGTAGCTGGGTTTAAAAAAGGTTTGGACAAGTTCCTGGAGGAAAGGTCCATAAACCATTATTAAGAAGGGACCCAGGATATCAATGCTTGACCCAGTACAAGCATTGTGGAACCTGTGTCTTTTGGGGAAACTGCTAGGTAGTTGTGACCTGGATTGGCCACTGTTGGAAACAGGATACTGGGCTTGATGGACCTTGGTCTGACCCAGTATGGCATATCTTATGTTCTTATGTTCTTATATGTAAATATTTACCCTGGTTATCCAAGTTGAATCACCTGTTAATTGTAAATACGGAGTAGATTCTGTGCCATAGAAAATTCTTCTGTATCATATAAATGGCACTGATGCCGAATAGCATGGTATAAAAGAGACTGTAAATAAATAAATAAATAACTTGGCAAAAAGACAGCTGAGAGGAGATCAAATAGAGGTCTATAAAATAATGAATGGAGTGGAACAGGTAAACATAAATCAGTTATTTACTGCTTCAAAAAGAAGAATGATTAGGGGACAAGCAATGAATCTTCAATATAGCCCATTTAAGACTAATAAGAGAATATTTTTTACTCATGTAATGAAAATGAAAATTGTTATTTGAGGATGTAGTAAAAGCTTTTAATGTAGCTGGGTTTAAAAAAGGTTTGGACATGTCCCTGGAGGAAAAGTCCATAAACCATTATTAACAAGGACATGGAATCTGTATACCTTTTTGGGAACCTGACAGGTACTTGTGACCTGGATTATCTGCTGTTGGATACCCTTGGTCTGACCCAGTATGGCATTGTTCTCCTTCTATGCCTGCAACAATCAGTGGCAGCAGCAATCAAGTGCACCCAGTACTTGCTCATTACAGGGAAACAACACCCAGAGGTAAATCAAAGGCCCTCTCCAAATGCTGCAAGCCTCTGTCTCTAAGGAAACACTATCAGCCGACCATCATACAGAGAGACAGAACAACAACTGTGAGTATACAACATTCAAATCCTGAATTCCATAGCCCAGCACACAATCTCATTACAACAAAGAAACAATGGAAATAAAGCCACATGCGTATACCTGCTGTGCACTATTATCCTGCTACTGATTAATTATGGATCCTCACTTACTACCCTACCCTAAAACAAACCCATCATACACACAGCCATAGTTGTACTAGACCAGCACAATATAAAGCATATTGTAGAAACGCACAGAACACAGAAAGGCTAATACTTCTCATACCATACAGACAGCTTGACTGCACAAACTCAAACCATAACTTAACAGCAAACAGCCTGAAATGTTGTTTGTTTAAATGCAAGGTCAGTAATAAAATACGTATTCTCCAGGAACAAGCAGGAAGTCAGTCCTTATTTATGGGTGACGTCGACACCGATGGAGCCCGCGTGGAGCAATTCCCCAGCTTTCAAAGAAAGCCTTTGGGATTGCTGCCACGCATGCGTGATCCTCTTCCTGCCCAAGGGTGCCATCTTGCTCAGTCTCCCTTTTTCCACGGAGCCCTTCAGATGCACGTCCTTGTCCCTTGGAAAAAGTGTGTTTTTTCGGCCCCTGGGCCATGTTTTTTTCCGGTTGTACCGGTCCTCTTCCATCTCCCCTTGCTCTCCTTTTTCCTCAAGTCAGGGGATACAATTCTTAAAAGTTTTATTCCCTGTTGCGGGCTTCGTCCCCTTTTTTTCTTCCAACCGCTGACCGCGAAGGTCTTCGACTTCGCGGGGATCCTTTTTGCCCCTATGGCCACCGGTTTTAAAAAACAAAATGTGACAGATGCTCCAAGAACATGTCACTCACACCCATGACTGTTGTCTTCGGAGTCTTGGGGCAGACCATGACCCGAAGCACTGCTCTCTTTGTAAGAAAATATCTTCCAAGGCCCTGCCTAGCCGTAAGCAGAAGTCCGATGACATTTTCCGGAAGGTGGCCCCGGAATCCTTGGCGGCACCCTCGGTCGCCTCTCCGCTGGTGGGATCCCCCACTATGGTCCCGCGTTCTCAGTGGCACTCCGACCAGGGCTCCCTTAAAGTGGAGTGGAGTGGCGTGGCAGAAGAAGAAGGCCTCGAAGTCACTATCAGGAGCTCTGGATAAGTGAGGGTGCTCTCGCGCTTGGTCGCTCAGTCCCCCGTGGCGTTCCTGAGAGTTAGACAAGGAGCGGCCTTGAAAGGTACCTCATACAGATACAGAGGCCTCTGGCGATGGTGCCTGGTCTCCTGAGGGTCGTTTCAGTGAGGACCCCCTCTCCTCCTCCACACCAGACCCTGTAACCCTGGTGTCGGCGTCACAAGGTCCTGCGCCCGCGTGAGAATCCCGTATGCTGGCACTAGAGCGCAGCATTTCTGCCTTTGTAAATACCCAGCAGGTGCTCACGCCCAGCATGGCTGGCCCGCGCCTCGAGACTGACACCAAAATCCGTCCTGGAAACCCCCGAGAGCCACGGGCCTCATGAGGGTCCTCGGTGTCAAGTCTCGATCGCCCTCCCAGTCCTCTGGAGTGCGATCCTCCAAGGCCTCTGGCTCCAAATGGACCTCGGCCTCTGGACGGGGCGACCTGGCCGAATCAGACTCTTCTTCAGACCTCTCGGCCTGGGAGTTGGACAGGGATACTTCCCCGGAGACCCGTGCCCATAGGGGACCTCCCTTCGGATTCGTCCCCGTCCACCTATCAAAAGTGTTCGCCGCCCAAGGACACGTCGTTCCTGGCATTTGTGTGGGACATGGTATAGGCCCTCAGCCTGGCTACGCAGACTGAAGAGGAACCGCGAGCTGAAGAGCTCGATATTTTACAGTACGAGTCGCCACCTCAGGAATCTCTTACTGTACCGGTTCCCCCCCCCATATTGTCAAGGCTGCTCCTCAGCATGTGGGAGACACCTGCTTCGGTCCCCATTGTGAGCAAGTGCCTCGATACCATGTATAGAGTTCAGCATGGCCTGGGGTTCCGGAAGACCCAGCTCCTACACACCTCCATGGTTGTGGAGTCGGCGATGCGGAAGCAAAAGAGCCCGACGTCTCACTCTTCGGTCCCCCCCCCAGGTACGGAATTGAGAGCCCTCGACGCCCTGGGGCATAAGGCCTATCAGGGTTCCATGCTCGCTTGTTGTATTAAACTCTATATGGGTGTGTTCCTGCAGGACCTCGCCTAGGAGCTCAATGGTTTTGCTGCACGCCTTGGGGGTGAACCCCCCTTCTAAGGTTCTAAACCCTCCTTTAAATCCGTTGCGGAGTGTTCAAAGTACCTCTCCTGTGCAGCATATGACTGGTTTGAGTCCTCCGCATGGGTGTGGCGGTGGTCGGCATCGGGGCACGGCGACAGGCATGGCGCCAGTCTTCGGACCTGGAGCAGGGGGTCCAAGAGAAGCTCCTAGACATCCCTTGCCTTGGCGACAACTTTCGGTAAACCAATGGAGGATAAGGCCGCTGAGATAGAAACGGAGTTCGTGACTCAAACTAGTCTCTCGTGCAAAACCTCCCTCCCTCCCTAGGAAGAATCAGCAGCCCAAAAAGCCGTTCTTCCAAAGGAAGGGGCTCCCTTACCGGGGTTACCCACGTTTCCTGCCCACCTCTGCACCAGCTCCCAGCACACAGGACAAGGGAGGTGTGCATGGCCATTGTAAACCTAAAGGGCTTAAAGCACAATCACCTGCACTGCCCCAGCCTACGCAGGGGTTTTGACGCCATTGACATAGCCTCTTGCCCCCCAGCAGCTCTTCCGCCAGTGGGGGGACATCTTTCCCTGTTCGCCCCAGAGTGAGCGTCGATCACTTCGGACACCTGGGTCCTCCAGGTAATCCGAGATGGATACAGTCTCCACCTGGACAGGCACCCTCCTCCCTTCTCCCCAGCAGAGCCTACTCGGCTCCTCGTGCACAAGACCTTCTTGCAGCAAGAACTGTCCAACCTACTCGCCCAACGAGTGGTCGAGAAAGTACCATGGCACCTTTGAGGTCAGGGGTTCTACTCCCGCTACTTTCTCGTCCCGAAAAAGATGGGGGGCCTGCGCCCCATCCTCAACCTCTGAAACCTCAACAGGTTCCTGGTGCGGGAGAAGTTCAAAATGTTATCGCTTGGCGTCCTGCTGCCCTTCCTTCAGCAGGGCGTTGGCTATGCTCCTTGGACCTCAAGGACGCTTACGCCCACATCCTAGTTCATCCCCAGCACAGGCAATACCTGCGCTTTGGGCTTGTGTCCGCACAGCGGGATTTCATAAAGTGCCTCTCCGTGGCTGCTGCCTCCCTCAGGCAGCAGGGCATACCCGTCTACCCCTACCTCGACGACTGGCTCGTCATGGGGTCCTCGGCCAGCGAAACCCGCCTGGTGGCGTCGTGCACGATCTTTCTCCTCGAGCGCCTTGGCTTCCTGGTCAACTACTCCAAGTCTCATCTTGAGCCTGTGGAGACCCTGGAGTTCATTGGCGCACGCCTCAACATGGTGTGGGTGACCGCCTTCCTTCCCCCGGATCGAGCAGACCGCCTTCGGGTTGTGGCATCCCACGTCCAAAACAGGGCTTGGGTTACGGCACGGGGGATGCTGCGCCTCCTCAGGCACATAGCCTCCACTGTCCATGTGGTCCCACACGCCCGTATGCAGATGCAGAAAGCCCAGTGGTGCCTCAGGGCCCAATGGAGCCAGGCCTTCGGCCGTCTCAGAGACCCTATCCGGGTGTGTCACAGTCTCCACGACTCCATGGGTTGGTGGCGGGACACCCAAAGTCTCCTTCAGGGAATGCCCTTCCAGGCCCACAGCACGAGCTCGTCCCACTATGGCGCATTGTGCACCCAGGGGCAGTGGTCAACTGAGGAGTCTTGGCAGCAGATCAACCTGCTCAAGCTCCGGGTGGTCCGATGGGCCCTGAGGGCCTTCAAAAACCATCTGAGGGGGAAGTCTGTGCTCGTGCAGACCGACAACAGGGTAGCCATGTTCTACATCAACAAGGAGGGAGGAACAGGATCACGCTCCCTCTGCCGAGAGGCGATCCTTCTTTGCTCCTTTACATCTCGCCGGGGATGACCCTGCGAGCGGTCTACCTCCCAGGCCAGGAGAATGTCCTCACAGACAAACTCAGCAGGATCCTCCACCCACACGAGAGTGGCGCCTGGATCTGGAGGTCGCCGGCGTCTTGTTCCATCAGTGGGGGACCCTATCCATGGACCTGTTTACCAGTCCGGTGAACACACAGCTTCCCCGCTTCTGTGGGCTGATTCCGCACCCAAGCAGGGTGGCTCTGGATGCGTCGTTCTTGAGCTGGACCTCCGGCCTTCTTTACGTGTTCCCTCCCACTCCTCTCATTGCGAGGACCCTCCCCAAGGCTCAGCAGGACCGAGCTTCGGTGAGCCTCATGGCCCCGACAACCTTGGTTCCTGCTCCGGCTGGCATCCGAGCCCCCAGTCCTCCTGGGCTGCGCTCCAGGTCTGTTGTCGCAGGAGGAGGGTCAGGTGCTCCACCCAAACCTGGCCTCACTGCCCCTTGCAGCTTGGCGGCTGAATGGGTCGCTTTAGCTGCACTGCGTCTCCCAGAGGGCGTCGAGGAAGGACACGACAAGACGGCTGTATGCCTTCAAGTGGCGACATTTCTCGACCTGGTGCTCTGCGATTCAGATCGGCCCGTTCTCCTGCCCTACCAAGTGGATCCTCCAGTACCTCCTCCACCTCTCGATGGCAGGGCTGAAATCCAATTCGGTCAGGGTACACCTGAGTGCCATTTCAGCTAATCACCTCCCCGTCGAGGGAAAACCCCTCTCGTGACAGCTCTTGGTCTCTCGCTTCATGTGAGATCTTATGCTTTCCAAGCCTCCCATCCAGCCTCCGTGGTGGAGTGGGGCCTCAGCATGTTGCTGATGCAGCTCACAGCGGGCGCCCTTTGAGCCGATGGCAACATGCTCGCTTCGGCATCTCTTCTGGAAGGTGGTCTTCCTGGTGGCTTTGACATTGGCTCGCTGAGTCAGCGAACTTCAGGCCTTCATGGCTGAGGCTCCATACGCCAGGTTCTATGGGAACAGGGTTCCTACCGAAGGTGGTATTGGACTTTCATTTCAACCGAGATAGTCTTACCGACCTTCTTCCTGAGACCGCATGCCAACCAGGCATCGGAGATGTTGCATGCACTCAACTGCAAGGAGGGCTCTTGCCTTCTACCTGCAGCGTACCCAGGATCATCGCAAGTCCAATAGTTTTTTGTCACCTATGACCCCAATTGCCTGGGGCGGGCAGGCAGTCACCAAGCCCACCATCTCCGTCTGGGTGGCGGACTGCATTGCCTTCGCCCAGGCAAAGGTGGGTGCCCCACTGGATCGACAGTTCGCCCCGCACGGCGTCCGAGCCAAGGCAGCTTCGGTGGCTTTGCTGTGCTCAGTGCCTCTAACGGACATCTGCTGGGCTGCGACCTGGTCTTCAGTGAACACGTTTGCTGTCCACTACTGCCTAGAGAGGGAGTCCCTACCAGGACAGCGCCTTCGGCCAGGCTGTACTTCGTAATCTGTTCGGGGTATAAGCAACTCCTGCCCTCTGACCCTTCTTTGACGGCTACTGAGAGCTTCGGCCCGGGGACCCAAAGACTTGGGCTCCTCCGGGCATCGACTTCTGCTCATGGCCTCGTGGAGGCGTTTTTAGGTTATAGGCTTGGTAGCCTGTAGCTGAGGAGTCTCATAAGTGAGGACTGACTTCCTGCTTGTTCCTGGAGAAAGCATAGTTACACATCTGTAACAGGTGTTCTCCAGGGACAGCAGGAATCAGTCAACACTACCCTCCCACCTCCCCTGAAGAGTTGCTATTTTTGTCCTTCCCTTGCCATCTGCTTAGTAGGAATCTAGCTAGGGGACCTTACTGAATAAGATGGCACCCTTGGGTGGTAAGAGAACCATGCTTGCGTAGCAGCAATCCCAAAGTCTTTCTTTGAAAGCTGGCCACACCAGCAATTTGGAACACCCTCCCAGATGAACTAAGACTAACAGACCTCAAAGACTTTCGGAAGCAGCTCAAGACAACACTGTTCATTGAACACTTTGGACACATCACATGATCTACTCAAAAATCAGGAACAAAAGACCAACCCCCCTCCCCTGTCCCTTGTACATAAGAATGTATATAGCTCAAAAGAATCTAATATACACTGACACATGCACACAACCTGCATCACTGCATGAACACACTTGAACCACCATTATGATTGTTTGTTGTGGAAACTGCCTTGATTAAAGGATAAGGTGGTATAGAGAAACTTTTAAATAAATAAAATAAATAAATAAAGAGGACCATGCTTGCGTGGCAGCAATCCCAAAGGCTTTCTTTGAAAGCTGGGCAATTGCTCAGCGTGGGCTTCGTCGATGCTGACGTCGCCCATAAGTGAGGACTTATTCCTGCTGTCCCTGAAGAACACCTGTTACAGGTGAGTAACTACACTTTTATAACAGACTGTGGATTCAGACAGGTCAGACATAATGTTCATTACTGAATCTTGGCTGGCTAACACTGAATTTGGTCCTTCTCAATCAGCTGAAATTACCAAACTGACATATTTAACTGCCCCAGAGAGAGCAAGAGAGGCAGTTTACTTATCATAATAAAAGAGGAGCTCCACATCAGCTGTAAGTGCAAATGTGTTAGACTTACTGTTAGTAGAAAAGAAACACCTCATTTTCTGTCTGGCATACAGATCTTCCACAGCTGATCCAAATAACCTAACATAAATTCTAGAGCTAGCATGTGCTGCCAAACCACTGGACAAGCAATGAATCCTTCTAGGAGACTTCAATCTGGCATCCATCGACAATACTGATGCTCACTCATTTCTCAGTGCATTGAATGATATGGATTTTCACCTATAATCAATATCCCTACCCCAACAATAAGAGAAATACTCAGGTAGAAATATCAAACGACATATTGATAGCTCACTGCAAACTTTATCTATTCCCTGATTTGACCATTACTTAGTGAACTTCACTATAACACATCAAATGCGCATAAACAAAAACATAACTAGACCAAATATACCATGCCACCTCAAGAAATTTAATAAGGAACCTTTCTTAAATGACTTCTTACCACAACTCCACAACACCAGATCTTGTGCAAGAGATAAGGGTGTTGGGGCCACTTGGCAATAGTGATCATAGCATGATTGCATTTGACTTAATTAATGGAGGAGGGATGGTAATGAAATCCATAGTATTACCTTTTAACTTTCGAAAGGGAGACTATGATAAGATGAGGATAATAGTTAAGAAAAAACTAAAAGGAACAGTTGCTAAGGTTAAAGACTTACATCAAGCTTGGGTATTGTTTAAAAATACTATCTTGGAAGCCCAGACCAGCTGTATTCCACGCTTTAAGAAAAGTGGAAGGAAGTCCAAAAAATTGCCAGCATGGTTTAAAGGTGAGGTCAGAGAGGCTGTTGCCAAAAAAGCATCTTTCGGAAATGGAAAAAAGAGCCAAATGATGAAAACTGGAAACAGCACAAGCACTGACAAGTTAAATGCAAGGCATTGATAAGGCAGGCAAAGAGAGAATTTGAGAAGAAACTTGCTGTGGAAGCAAAAATGCATAATATAGACTTTTTCAAGTACATTCGTAGCAAAATACCTGTGAGAGAGTCAGTTGGACCATTAGATAATAGAGAGGTAAAAGGGGCAGTAAGAGGGGACAAGGCTATAGAGGAGAGACTGAATGAATTCTTTGCTTCGGTCTTTACTGAGGAAGATGTAGGGATGTTACTCATGACTGAAGTGGTGGTATTTAAATGTGATACTGCAGAAGAATTACCGGGAAGATGTATTACAACTATTTGATAAACTGAAGAGTAGCAAATCACCTGGACCGGATGGTTTACATCCAAGGGTGTTAAAAGAACTGAAATATGAGATTGAAGACCTGCTATTAATAATTCACTGGTCAACAAATTTTTACAAAAGTCATGTTACTGAAATAAAAATAGTCATTTCTTATCAATTTTTATATGCTGAACACAAATATGACAGTGAAATTGCAAAGTTGGCTCTAGTTTTTTTGTAATCTACAAGAATTAATGTTTACATCATGAAATGCATGTCAATAGTAAATATAATAGGCCTTTGATTAATACCTGTAAAAAAACAAGTCACTTAGATTTTTTCGCCTGTCTCTTGTACAGCTGTTCGGGAGCTTCTCTGGGGAGTGTCCAGCAGTAGTCAGCCAGCATTGTAGTGGACCATTTTCCCTGGTATCTTTGCTCCATCGTTGCGATATCCTGGTGAAAACGTTCACCCTGTTCATCACTAACCATACCACAGTTGTCAGGAAAGAAATCGAGAAGGGAATCAAGGAAATGGATCTTCAGAGACATATTGCAGCCAAGTTTCTGATACTGCATTAGCATGTCTTCTACTAGTTCCTTGTAGTTTTCTGCCCTAACATTCCCGAGAAAGTTTGTTGACATTAGGCGAAAAGTATTCCATGCTTGTTTTGCATCACCCTTCAGCAAGTTGTTGAACCGGTCATCTTTGAAGAGCTCTCGAATCTGAGGACCCACAAAAACTCCCTCTTTAATCTTTGCTTCGCTGAGTCGAGGGAATTTTTCATACAGGTATCGGAAAGCTGGCGAGTGCGGTCCATGGTTTTCATGAAGTTTTTCATCAAACCTAGTTTGATGTGAAGGGGTGGTAGCAGGATTTTGTGAGCCTCAACCAGAGCTGGGTGCTGGATATTCTTCTCTCCAACTGTTACATTTTGTCTGCGATTCCATCCCTTCCGCAAGTAGTGCCAATGCCTTGCTTGGCTATCCCACCCACATAAGAAACACATGTATTTTATATATCCCTACTGCAGTCTCAATAAAAGGGCAACTACCTTCAAGTCACCACAGAGGTGCCAGCTGTACTTGTTATAGTTAACTTAAAGCATCTACTGACTTCCATTATCGTATGTCTCTCTCATGTGGACGGCAAGACTGTTTCCATTGTTCAAAAGCACAGCCTTCAGACTCCGTTTCGAAGAGTCTATAAATAGTCTCCAGTCTTGTGGGTCATGAGTGATTTTTAAGGCATTCGTGAGGCTTTCAATATCGGAACAGAATACCAGATTACTTTCCTTTCCGACTGCGTATAGTACACTGCTGACGTCAGCAACCGTCTGGCAGTAGCATTGCATTGCATCAGAAAATGATACAACCAACTCTGGATGATGTGTGCATGCTGGTATTATGCAATGTGATGCAATATTACATCATTCAAGACTTATTTGGGATGTTGTTGATGTCCTACTGGATAAATCTACACGGTGAAACGTCAAAAATGAACTACATGCAATATCTTCAAAATGAGTCAATACAATTTTTTTAATGTTATATTCATGTTCAGCTCACCAAGATACTACAGATTAGGGCCTTTTAAAGTCAGTAACAATTTCAGTGTTGACCAGTGATCTGTGAACTATCATTAAAATCATCTGTAATACCTGAAGATTGGAGGATTGCCAATGTAACGCCAATTTTTAAAAAGGGCTTCAGGGGTGATCTGGGAAACTACAGACCGGTGAGCCTGACATCAGTACTGGGAAAAATGGTAGAAACCATCATAAAGAACAAAATTAGTGAACATTTACATAGTCATGGCCTAATGGGAGACAGCCAACATGGCTTTAGACAAGGAAGATCTTGTCTTACTAATCAGTTATGTTTTTTTGAGGGTGTGAATAAACAAGTAGACAAAGGTGAGTTGGTTGGTATAGTGTATCTGGACTTTCAGAAAGCCTTTGACAAGGTCCCTTTTCAGAGACTTCTGGCAAAACTAAAAAGTCATGGGATAGGAGGAAATCTACTATTGTGGATCAGGAACTGGTTAAAAGATAGAAAGCAGAGGGTAGCGCTAAATGGCCAATTTTCCCAATGGAGAAAGGTGAATAGTGGAGTACCCCAGGGATCTGTATTGGGTTCGCTGCTTTTTGACATATTCATAAATGACCTGGAAAAGGGAATAACAAGTGAGGTTATCAAATTTGCAGATGACACAAAACTATTTAAAGTTGTTAAAACCCAAGAGGATTGTGGAAAATTGCAAGAGGATCTTGATAAATTGGAAGACTCGGCATCCAAATGGCAGATGAAATTTAATGTGTACAAGTGCAAAGTTATGCACCTAGGAAAGAACAACCCAAACTATGGTTACACAATGCAAGGTTCCATATTGGGAACCACCATCCAAGAAAAAGATTTAGGCGTCATCGTGGACAACATGTTGAAACCCTCTGCCCAGTGTGCAGCGGCAGCCAAGAGAGCAAATAGAATGCTAGGTATCATAAGGAAAGGAATGGAAAATAAAACAAAGGACATTATAATGCCTCTGTATTGTTCCATGGTGCAACTGCACCTTGAATATTGCGTGCAATTCTAGTCGCCGTATCTTAACAAGGATATAGCGTTATTAGAAAAGGTACAGAGAAGAGCTACCAAAATGGTAAAGGGGATGGAAGACTACTCCTATGAAGAGAGGCTAAAAAGGTTAGGACTCTTCAACCTGGAAAAGAGACTGCTAAGGGGAGATATGATAGAGTTCTATAAATGAATGAATGGAGTGGAACGGGTGAACGTAGATCGATTGTTTACGTCATCAGAATATAAAAAGACTAGGGGACATGCAATGAAAGATACAGGGTAACCTATTTAAAACTAATAAGAGAAAATATTTTTTCACTCAACGTGTAATCAAACTCTGGAATTTGTTACTGGGGGATGTAGTAAGAGCTGTTAGTGTAGCTGGGTTTAAAAAAGGTTTTGACAAGTTCCTGGCGGAAAGGTCCATAAACCATTATTAAAAGGGACTCGGAATATCACTGCTTGACCCAATACAAGCATTGAGGAAGCTGTGTCTTTTGGGGAAACTGCTAGGTACTTGTGATCTGGATAGGCCACTGTTGGAAACAGGATACTGGACTTGATGGACCTTGGTCTGACCCAGTATGGCATATCTTATGCTCTTATGTTCTTAACTCAACACATAATTAAAGGATATAGACGCATTGATAAACAATTTGAAAACTGTCGCATCTACAAGGCTGCTACAACTAATCAAACTAATTTTAGTGCAGAAAGTGAGCACTCCAAAATTGATGATGTCATCCACTTGGGTACAAATGACCTGACTAGAAATAGTGCCTCAGAACCAATGAAGAAGCAGATTAATGTGACAGAGCAGGCTCTTTATTATGACCACACCCCAATGCGTCACTATAAAGAGCCTATTCTGTCACATGAATCTGCTTCTTCGTTGGTTCTGATCCCTGTATGGGTTCTTTGCTCTTTGTGGTTTCCTAGAATTGAATTGCCTGTACAATTCAAAAGAACTTCCAGATTCTGTGAGAGAAACTCAAACCCATTGTTAACACTATAGCATTCTCAGAATTTCTACCTGGCCTTCGTAAGGAGCAGAAAGGCTGCATCGCATAATCAGCTTTAATACATGGCTCCAAACCTGGTGCAAACGAGAAGGATTTTGATTTATTGGCGACTGAGGAAATAGATGGAACAACAAGAGACTATACTGGGTGGCTGGACTACATATCTCTGTCACAGGGAAAAGGTTACTAAGTGAAAAATTCAAGCATTATGTAAATGGGCATTTAAGCTAGGGAAAGGGGGAGACTGATGAAGAACAAGTTCAGGATGTCATTCCCAGCAAAAACGTAACATTGGAAATAGCCACACTATTAACCCACACACCAATGGCAAGCGGGAAGAGGGATGCAGGCAAAATCCATGCAAAATAAGGCAAATGCTCGCAGCCTAGCCAACAAAGTTCCTGATCTGGAAGTTTTAATGGAGGAAATGGACATGGACATTGTGGCCATTACAGAAACATAGTTTAATGAGTCGTATGAATGGGATATAGCCATAGCTGGCTATGATTTATTTAGAAGAGATAGAGAAAGTAGAAAAGGAGGAGGAGTAGTCCTGTATGTCAAAAACAATAGCAAAGCTGCTGAAATGTAGAGGACGTGGGGAAAAGAAGAAGTTTTATGGATTGTGTTGGAAAGAGGAGATGACACTATCATCCATATTGGTGTAGTCTACAGGCCTCCAACTCAAACTGAAGAAATGATTATTGTTACTGGAAAGGTAGCCATGAAAGGGGAAGTGATCATATTGGGTGACTTTAATCTACCCGATATGGATTGGCGTATTCCTTCCACAAATCTGGAAAGAAGTGAAAAGATTGTGGATGCCTTCAAAGATGCATTGCTAAGACAAATGGTGATGGAACCAACCAGAGAAAATGATGCTGGATTTAGTACTCACCAACTGAGATGGCATGTCGAATGTCCCGGCGGGTGCCCATGTGAGCAGCAGCGATCAACACATGCTGTGGTTTGAGATAAAAACCAAGGCAGAGTCCAATCACAGCAAGCTCAAAGTCCTAGACTTCAAAAACACTGATTTCAGTAAAATGGCCAAGTGACTGAAGGAGGAGTTGGCAGGGTGGGAGGAAGTAAGGGAAGTGGAATTACAGTGGGCTAAACTAAAGGAGGCAATAAAAGAGGCAACAGAAACATATATAAGGAAAGTAAATAAAAACAAGGGGAAAAGGAAGCCTATTTGTTCTCCAAAGAAATAGCTGCATAAATATAAAAACACAGCTTTCACAAAATTCAGAGGTTCACAAACAGAGGAACACAGAACAGAATACTGGATAAAGCTAAACTAGAAATAAGGATAGGAAAATCAAAGGCAGAAGAAAAGATGATGGCTAAAGATCTGAAGCGTGGCGACAACCTTTTTCAGGTATATTCGGAGAAGAGAAAGATCAGAGGTGGAATTGCAAGACTTAAGAGTGCCGAGAACGGATTTGTGGAAAATGACATTTAAAAAACCAAAATGCTAACTTTTTACTAAAGAAAATATTGGAGAAGGACCACCTGTGATTGACAAATATACAAATGGGAATGGAGTAGATACTACACTATTCGCAGAAGATGAGGGTTTTGAACAGCAAAACCTGAACGTGGACAAAGCCATGGGACCAGATGGGATACATCCTAGGATACTGAAAGAGCTCATAGAGGTTCTTGCAGGGCCTTTAAAGGGCCCATCCTTGACCTCCGCAAGCTGAATAAGTTTCTGGTGCGGGAGAAATTCAAGATGCTATCTCTTAGCGTGCTGCTGCCCTTCCTCCGGCAGGGTGACTGGCTGTGCTCCTTGGATCTAAAGGATGCTTACACCCATATCCTGATCCATCCCCAACACAGGCAGTACCTGCGTTTCAGGGTGCAGGGTGAGCTCTTCCAGTACAGGGTGCTCCCCTTTGGCCTTGCATCCACCCCATGGGTCTTCATGAAGTGCCTCCTCGTGGCTGCCACTCACCTTCGGCACCGGGGTGTGTTGGTGTTTCCCTACCTCGACAACTGGCTCGTTACGGCCTCTTCTGTCGAGGAGGCCCGGCAAGCGATGTCGCACACTGTCCTCCTTTTGGAGAATTTGGTATTCTTGGTCAACTACCCAAAATCTCACCTGGAGCCGGCACAGGCTCTCGAATTCATCGGGGCGTGCCTCAGTACTCGGCAGGCCATGGCCTTCTTGCCGGTGGATCACTCCACCCACCTCTGGGCTCTGGCGACGCGCATCCAGAGCACCCACCAGGTCACACCTCGGTCCATGCTACGTCTCTTGGGCCACATGGCCTTGGCCGTGCATGTGGTTCCTCACTCCCGCCTGCACATGCGGACGACCCAGTGGTGCCTCAGCTCCCAATGGATCCAATCCCTTGGGCACCTCAGGGACCCTGTCAGGGTTTTTCCCGATCTTCGTTTGTCCCTGAACTGGTGGCCAAACCCCTGCAACCTCCTGCAGGGATCGCCCTTCCAGGCCCCACAGCACGATGTGGTACTGACCACAGATTGCTTCCCTTTTAGGGTGGGGAGCACATTGTGGGTCTGTCTTCACGCAGGGGCAGTGGTCGCCGGTGGAGGCTCAACAGCAGATAAATCTTCTCAAGCTCCGGGCCTCTGGTGGTCCCTGAAGGCCTTCGAGAATGTCCTCAGCGGGAAGTCAGTTCTGGTGCAGACCGACAACCAGGTAGCAATGTTCTATATCAACAAAGAGGGGGGCACAGGGTCGTGCTTCCTCTGCAGGGAAGCAGTCCTCATCTGCTCTTTTGCCGCCAGGAGGAGGATGTCTCTCAAGGCGACGTACCTCCCAGGTCAGAAGAATGGCCTGGCAGACAGGCTCAGCAGAATCCTTCGCCCCCACGAGTGGCACCTCGATCCCAGAGTGGCAGGCTGGTTGTTTCTACGCTGGGGCACTCCAGCGATGGACCTCCTTCACCAGCCCTCAGAATGCTCAATTCCCTCGCTTCTGCGGCCCGGTGCTGCACCCGGGCAGGGAGGTCCCCGATGCATTTCTCCTGGATTGGTCCTCCAGTCTTCTATATGAATTCCCTCCTTTCTCCCTCATTGCGAGGACTGTTCAAGGCTCAACGGGACAGGGCATCGCTGATTCTCGTGGCCCCCTCATGGCCTCGGCAGCCTTGGTTTCCACTCCTGCTCCGGCTGTCGTTGGAGTCTCCGATCCCCCTGGGTTCTGCCAGGGACCTGCTGACGTAGGAGGGTCAGGTACTACACCTGAAACTACCCTCCCTATCCCTCATGGCCTGGCGGCTGAACGGGTCTTTCTGACCTCTCTGGCCCTCCCGGAGGAGGTCGAGGAAATCCTCCTTGCTTCACGGAAGGACTCCACTAGGTGAGCTTACGCCTTTAAGTGGAAACGCTTCTCCGTCTGGTGCTCAGAGCACCAGATCGACCCCCTTCTCGTTCCTGGTTCGGTGGGTTCTCCAGTACCTTCTCCACCTCTCGAGGGATGGGAGTCGAACTCTGTTAGAGTTCATCTGAGCGCCATATCAGCTAATCACCTCTTTATCGAGGGGAAAGCCTCTCTCGGGGCAACCACTAGTCTCCCGCTTCATGCAGGGCCTGCTGTTTTCCAAGCCACCCATCCGTCCCTCCCAGCGGAATGGGACTTGAACGTGGTGCTCACGCAGCTCACTCGTCTGCCTTTCGAGCCAATGGCGATGTGTTCACTCCGGCATTTGTCCTGGAAGGTGGCCTTCCTGGTGGCACTGACCTCGGCTCGCAGAGTCAGTGAGCTTCAGGGGCTCATGCCTGGTGCCCCTTACACCAGGTTTTATTGGAACAGGGTGGTCCTCCGGACCCATCCTAAATTTTTACCCAAGTCGTGTCGGCCTTTCATCTCAACCAATGGATAGTGCTCTCGACCTTCTTCCCGAGGCCCCACGCTGATCAGGCATCGGCGACTCTCCACACCCTCGACTGCAAGTGGGCCCTCGCCTTCTACTTACAGTGTACCCAGACTCATCGCAAGTCTGACCGTCTCGTCATGACCTACGATCCCAATAGGCAGGGACAAGCAGTCACCAAGGCACCCCTTTCTGTTTGGGTGGCGAACTGCATCGCGTTTGCCCATGTAAAGGCGGGCGTCCCTCTGGATCGTCGAGTCACTGCACATGGGGTCCGAGCCAAAGCGGCCTCACTGCGCTCCGTGCCCATGATGGACATCTGCCGGGCGGCAACCTGGTCTTCTGTGAAATACCTTCGCCGTCCACTACTGCCTGGAGAGGAGTCCTGCCGGGACAGCGCCTTCGGCCAGGTTGTATTCCGTAACCTGTTCAGCGTATAAGCAACTCCTGCCCTCCGACCCTTCTTCATGGCTACCGAGGGATTCGCCCCAAGGACTCGGGCTCCTTCGAACTTCGGCTTCTGCTTACGGCCTCACGGAGGTGTTTTTTGGTTAAAGGTTCGGTAAGAACATAAGATATGCCATACTGGGTCAGACCAAGGTCCATCAAGCCCAGTATCCTGTTTCCAACAGTGGCCAATCTAGGTCATATGTACCTAGCAGTTTCCCCAAAAGACACAGGTTCTGCAATGCTTGTACTGGGTCAAGCATTGATATCCTGGGTCCCTTCTTAATAATGGTTTATGGACCTTTCCTCCAGGAACTTGTCCAAACCTTTTTTAAACCCAGCTACACTAACAGCCTTTACTACATCCTCCGGTAACAAATTCCAGAGTTTGATTACACGTTGAGTGAAAAAATATTTTCTTGTATTAGTCTTAAATAGTTTACCCTGTAGCTTCATTGCATGTCCCCTAGTCTTTCTATATTCTGATAACGTAAACAATCTATCTACGTTTACCCGTTCCACTCTGTTCATTAATTTATAGACTTCTATCATATCTCCCCTCAGCCGTCTCTTTTCCAGGTTAAAGAGCCCTAACCTTTTTAGCCTGTAGCTAGGGAGTCCCATAAGTGAGGACTGACTTCCTGCTTGTTCTTGGAGAAAGCATAGTTACTCACCTGTAACAGGGACAGCAAGAATCAGTCCTCACTATCCTCCCGCTTCCCCTGTTGAGTTGTATTTTTGTCCTTCCCTTGCCATCTGCTTGGTAGGGCTCGAGCTAAGGGACCTGACTGAGCAAGGTGGCACCCTTGGACGGGAAGTGGACCACGCATGTGTGGTTGCAATCCCAAAGGCTTTCTTTGAAAGCTTGGGAGTTGCTCTGCGCGGGCTCCGTCGGTGCCGACATCACCTATAAGTGAGGACTGATTCCTGCTGTCCCTGGAGAACACCTGTTACAGGTGAGTAACTGCGCTATATGTATGTCCCTCTTGATCCCATCAACATGGCTTCAGACCAGGGAATGGTTTTGAAACACTGTTTTGTTTTTGGTAATATTCTTTATTTATGTACTCTGAGGAAGGCAATACACAAATTGCAGATGAGTAGGAAGGCCAGCAATGAGATGGATTGATACAATAACAGCAGCTATGTGTGCCATTCTGTCAACAATGAGCTGCCTGACTGAAGAACGAACACAATTTAGGACAGCTATCTAGAGGGTTGCTATGAGTTGACACAGACTCAACAACACTTACAACAACAGGATTCAATCCTTCCACAATTCTATCAGTATGAGACAGTAAGCTACAATATAATCAGTATAAAACTCTGAATATAAAGATTACAACAAATAAGCACAACTCCAACATTCAACTTCCCTTTCCTCCCCTCCCTCCCCCCCCCCTTGTGCAGCATATAACTTGAGATAAGGAGTCTGATGGTAAAGAATGGGAGAGAGTTAGGCTAGTGCTCATAGTCTGGGAATCATGCAGAATGGGTGAGCTGTCTAGATTTTTTCCATACCTCTTTCTTTGTCACTCAGCATGGTAAGGGGGTACGCTAAAGGGGGCAAGGTTGCTGACAGGAAAGTCTCCAAGCTAATTCTAGAGAGACTTCACCACGAGCAACCACCCCATGAGAGCCCACAGGGTTGGGAGGACCTCTTACTCTGATGCACTTTGGGGCTTCTAGTGTTAGCAATTGGCGCAAGTGCATCTTCGAAGATTTATACCAACGCCACTGCTAGAACCATGTCAGTTATGTAATGATTTATTTTTATTTATTTACATTCTCTTATATACCGCGCTATTCTGCATCTGTGCGGTTTACATTGAACAAACTGAAATTACATTGAACAGGGCATTATAACTGGGAGATAGCTATTTTACAGGGAATTATGTCACATACTGCACGTAGTAAACAAATAAGTAATTTCAAATTAATTCACATCTGCATTTCATGCTCAACGCAGTCGTTGTGATAATGGGTCAATAGACACACTTTGGGATTTCTAGGTAAAATGCCTTTTTGGGGCTTCTAGAGCTAACCAGATCTCCAGGAACAAGCAGGAATGTAGTCTTCACATATGGGTGATGTCTGTACTGATAGAGCCCCATGGGGATACTCCCCAGCGTTCAATTGGAAAGCCTTTGGGAGCACTCCGCTGCACCTGCGTGACTGCCTTCCTAACTTCCTCTCTTTAGTTTATCGTTTTCTGCGGAGCCAGCAGGAAGCAAATCCTGTCACTGCAGAAAAAACTTCTTTTTGTGGATAGAGTCTGCCTTCCTGTCGACACCGACACCGTCTAAGACATCACGGGTTCCTTTATTCTTTTTTCTTTCTTGTTTTCCTTTCTTACTTTACTAAAAAAAACAAACAAAAAAAAAGCCCTACTTGGGCGTCGATGCCCTTTTAGGCCTTAAGCCTCCCATACTCTTCATCCTTGTGAGAATGGAGAAACCAACTAGTGGTTTCAAAAAACGCAGTAAGTGTGCCAGCACCATCTCGGCGACTGACATACATGACTGGAGTCTAAAATGCCTCGGCCCAGACCACCAGCCAAATTACTATCCACTTTTCCAGAAAATGACCTGAAGAGGCCTACAGAACCAGGCTTCTAAATTAGGTACACTCTTCTCCTCGGACACGGCATCAGTGCTGTCCACTTCATCGAGGGCCTCTTCATCATCTCCTGAATCTCGGATATCCTCAGAGTCCAAGCACAAGGCTGCATTGATGTCTGCAGGCACCTCCAGGGAAAGATCTTGCTCTAAACATCGAGATCCCTCGGGGGTTGTCTCAGAGGTGGATTGGCCTGCCAAACAGCCCCAGCGGGAGGCCCTGCCCTCCAAAGCCATCAAGGGGTTCCAGGATGCTCCCGAGGCCTCAACCTCTGGAGAGCTACTGGTGCCATGCTCTGGGACAGTGGTGCAAATACCTGTCACTGATACCCAAGCATTGGCAACCTCGATAGACCAGTGCATAATGGCCGTAGAGCGTAGTTTGGCAGCCCTACTTGCAGCCTCGGTACCCATAAAACTCTTGGCTACAGGTACCGGGCAATCTGTACCAATTCTGGTACACACATTAACACCGGTTCCAGGTGCGACATCGCTCCCACCCATGCCCTCCCTGGAATCCCTTACCGATACCGGTGCAAGGCTCAAACAGCTCACCGAAGCCGATACATCAGTTCCGGCATCTATCTTCCGGTGCGTTGATACTTAGAGTCCTCCGATTCAGATTCTCCTGATTCGGATGCAGAGTTACTCAATTCTTGGGGCCCCCAAGATCTTCTTTCGGACTCTTCCCCACCTCAAAAGCGGGGCATGCTGTCGTTAAAGGACATGTCCTTCAGAAATTTATTCAAGACCTAGCCAAAGGTCTCTCTATCATGGTGACATCAGAGAAAGAACTGAAGGTGGAGGAACTGGAGATCCTCCAGTACCCAAGAAAGCTGCCACCTTACTGGTGCACTACATCCTTCATGATCTTATGCTCTGTATGTGGGAGACGCCTCTCACGGGCTCACCCCAAAGTAGGCGTCTTGATACCATGTACCGGGTACTGAAGTATCCTGGTTTCCAAAAGGCACAGCTTCCCCACCACTCCATGGTGGTTTAATCAGCTATGCGCTGAATCAAAAGCTCAAAGACTCATTCCCTCTAACCCACCCCATAGGGAATCGAGATCCCTTGATGCCTTTAGGCGTCTATGCTTCCAGGCCTCCATGCTCTCAGCTAGGATCAATTCCTATATACTTTATGTGGGAATGTTCCTAAAGGAGTTCTCCAGGAATCTCGAAGCATTTGCTCCTCTCCTCCCGGATGACAAACCGGCAGACTATCTTGCCCTAGTTAAACGTAGCCAAAATGTATCAAAGTTTGTTCATAGAGCTACCTTTGATGCTTTTGAGTGCATGAGCAGGGCTTCGGCTATTTGCATCAGTGTACATCGCATTGCATGGCTTCAGACCACAGATCTTGAACAGTGGGTTCAAGATAAGCTGGGCAACATACCTTGCACAGGGGGACATCTCTTTGGCAAAGACTGGCAATAAAGTCTTTCAATTAGAGTCAGAAAATACTACTCTAAAGAGACTGTTCAGAGTAACAACTGACCCTGCTAGAAAAAGACTCCTGCAAAGAAGTCTTTTTACAATAAGAAGAAATTCGTCTCTTCCTTTCTTCAGAGAAAACCTTATCAATACAGAGTCCTTCCTTTTGGACTCTCCTCTGCTCCAAGAGTCTTCACAAAGTGCATGGTGGTCATAGCTGCATATCTAAGAACTCTGGGGATATTAGTCTTCCCCTACTTAGACTGGCTAATAAAGGCAGACACCTCCCAAGAGGTGTTGCTGTCCTTGCATCGTTCCATTTCTTTACACCCTAAATATCTCTTCTTCCAAGCTGGCAGATAAATTTCAAATATTTAATTTTAATATTCCCATGGGTAAACTTCAATCACATGACACACTGTTTGTTATATAAACAAATTCAATTAGTTGTTTTATTTATAAGATAAACATCTCTTAGATTGTGTGACCATCCATTATATAAATATCCCTAAAATATCTCTTAACACAGTGTGACTATAAATTCCATAACTTCACCCCCATTGGGATTAAAATATACATAATTGCTTACACTCTATTTTTTCATATAAACCATAAAATTTCTATTACTTATGCTGAATAAGAATACATAAAACCTCGTTACTACTTTCTCTTTCGAATTGAGTAGCTGGTATATGTGGCTTGATTCACAATGATTATCACTAGAATGTTGTTCGTATTTATCCTGTTCGTGTCTATTCAGGTCATAAATCTTTCTTCCTTTTTGTAGATTTTCTTCAATGAAGTCCAACACTCTGCGTAGATACTTCACACTATCCACATTAGCTTAATCCTCCAGCATTAGTCAATCCAAAGTGTCCCGTATTGAAACTGGTTAACATAGCTTAGTGCTTATACTTGTCCCAATGCCGTTCACTGGCACTGCCCACGCGTTTCTCTGTTTGGTTCTTCAGGGGTTTATCTTCAGATATCACTACCCTCAGCATACGCTTTGCAAAACTTAATGCTGCCCACGTCTCTCTTTGGTCTTTCTTACTGGAAAATTAACCAACGATCCAGGAACGAAATTACATAAGCCCCCTATTATTGTGTTTAGTGAGACGACCACATCCTTCCAAAAGAGCTGGATTCATGAGCATTCCCACCACAAGTGGAGGAAGAAACCTGTCTGCCCACATCTCTAACAGTCGTTCTCAGCACGCAGGCTCAGGTGATGGAGCCGTACAGGGGTTAAATATTCCTGTATCATTTATTTATTTTTGTGAAATTTATACCACCATATCAAGAATCATAGCGGTTTACATAAAACAACTGAATTACATTGAACAAGGTAGTGATGACATATAAATGATCTGTCAACAGTTTGTATTGCGCACACATTGATAATTCTTCGGATGGATTGTATGCCATTCCTCCGGGGTAAATGTATGCCCCAAAAACTTGTGCCAAGCCTCAAAGTGAAGGTCTTATGGTCCCGTACAACTTTCAACAGAGCATGATAGTCGTGACAACAACCCCTTCCAATTGGAGACTTTATTAAAGAGCACTTGTTCTAGTCCTGTGGGACCTCTTTGTGCCCAGTACCAAGAATAAAGTGTCTCAATTGGAGTATTGAAAGAAAGGGATGGTTAATCCCTCCTTTGCAGGTCAGCTGGGCAATACTCAGCACTGTGCCGTTTTCAGTGATGTCCTGAAAGTAATAGATAGTCTCCGGGAACAAGCAGGAAGTCGGTCCTCACATATGGGTGATTCAGTGCCAACGGAGCCCTCGAAGAAACATCCCCCTAGCTTGCAAAGAAAGCTTTTGGGAGATGCCACCATGCATGTGTGGTACTCTTCCCACTCAAGGGTGCCATCTTGCCCAGTCTCCTGTTTTCCGCGGAGCCCTTCAGACGTCTGTCTGGTTTCCCGTGGAAAAAGTTTATTTTTCTCGACCTGAGTTATATACTCTCTCCAGTTGTGCACCGTTACTCTTCCTGCCACTCAAGCTTGTTGCTTTCGGCATCGAGCCTTGGGTCCCTTTTACCTTTTTGGCGCCTTCGTGCCTTTTTTCTTAACTGGCAGCACCGCGGGTCGTCAGCCTCGCCGGAGTTATTTTTTCCCTCATGGCTATCAGTGGATTCAAGAAGTGTGATCAGTGTTCTAAAATCATGCCCCTTACCGACACACACGACTGCTGCTTTCGTTGCCTGGGTCCGGACCATGACCCCATGGTATGCGGCCTCTGTAAAAAGATGTCCACCAAGGTCCTCAAGAGCTGCCAGCAGCAGCACAATAAGTTTTTTTCCGGAGTCCCCGGTACCTCCGAAGGCCAAGACCTCCTCTGGAGCAGTGGAATCTCAGGGCAGCCTCATTGACCCCGAACGATACCTCAGCTCTTCAGAAAGGAGGCCTCCCTTGAGGGAACACAAAAATAATAAGAAAACCTTGACGGCGGCGTCCCTGCATAAGCTGTGAGCCAGATTCCGCAGTCCTAGATGCATGTCCGAGGGATCGGAGAGGAGCGGCCTACCAAGGTCCCCCACAAGGACTCTACTTTGGACCGGCCTCAGTCATCAGAACCTATCCTTGTTGAGAACTCCCCCTCGGAGGAACCGGCGCCGGGCTCGAGTTCCTCAGCACCCGGGCTGATGGCTGTGGAGCTTTCTGGACTCGAATCCAGAATGGTGTCCCTGGAGCGCAGTCTTTGTCTTCATGGACCAGCAGTGGGTGCTGTTGTCCGGTACCATCTGTTCCTTCGCCCAGACCTCCAGGCCTTCACCGACGTCGAAGACGACTCTGCAGTCCAAGCCAATCCTCGGCCACGAGGTCCTCCCCGGCCAGTGCACCCGGTGCCAGCCGCGGACCCTCCCCGGCTAGAGCCCACGAGCCATCCTTCCTTTGAGTCTTCGACAGATTATTCCGAGTGGGAGACAGAGGATGAGGAGTTGCGGACACCCATCCCCATTGCGACATCCCCTCTGACTTCCCTTCTAAAGAGCCCCAGCGTCTGTCCCCACCCAAGGACATGGCTTTCCTTGACTTTGCGAGGGACCTTTCCAAGGCCCTGGCATTCCCTACGGGGTCGGAGGACCACCCTCGGAGTTAGAAATCCTTTAATACGAGGCCCCTCGAGGGAATCGCTTATGGTGCCCAACCCACCGATCCTGGAACAGCTAATGCTACATATGTGGGAGACACCGGCATCAGTGCCGGTGGTGAGCAAGCGGCTCAACTCGATGTACCAAGTCTGCTGTTGCCCAGACTTCCAGAAAGCACAGCTGCCGCACAACTCCATGGTGGTGGAATCGGCCATGCATCAACTGAAGAGCGAGAAGACACACTCCTTGGTGCTACCCTGGTAGAGAGGGCCCGCACCTTGGATGCCCTCGGCAAAAGGTGCTACCAAGGCTCTGTCATCAGCCGGATCCAGGCCTACCAGCTGTACATGGGAATGTATCTGAGAGACCTGGTGAAGGAGCTTGCCAGGTTCTCTGCTGGTCTCGCCAAGGAAACCCTGCAGCAGTTCAAGAACCTGGCCAAAGCCATCCGTGACTGCTCCAAGTTTGTCTCGATCAGCCTACGACTGCTTTGAGTTGGCAGTTCGAGTAGTGGCGGTGGGCATTGGTGCCTGATGCCAGGCCTGGCTACAATCATCCAACCTCGAGCAATGGGTTCAGGGCAAATTGGTTGATGTACCATGCCAAGGGGAGAATCTCTTTGGCAAGCCTATGACTGAAAAGGCTGCCGAGCTCAAGTCAGAGTTCATGACGAGGACCAGACTCTCTTAAAACAAACAAACACACAAAAAAAAAAACCCTGCTGCCCCTCCCCGACAGAAGGGCTCGGGTAAAAAGCCCTTTTACCCGAGAAAAGGGACTGCTTACAGAAACTACCCACATTTTCAGGCCTCCCTGGCTCCCCAGCAGGGTCAGCAGGCCAAAGGATATGGGCAAGGCCCTCGCAAACAGAAGGCTCCCAAGCCCCAGGCGTCGGTGTCGGCCCCAGCCCAGCCAGGGGGGAGTTTTTGACTCCTTGAGTATAGCCTCTCCATCCCAAGGAGGTCAGCAGCCCAGAAAAGGACGTCTCATTCATTATGCCCAAAGGTGGTCAGCCATTACCACCAATTCATGGGCACTTCATATTGTCAAGGAGGGCTACCTCCTCCATCTGGCTTAGGCACTTCCTCCTTTCTTTCCGGGAGAGTCCCGCAGGTCTCGTCTTCACCGGGACCTTCTATTGAAGGAACTCGCAGGACTTCTCGAGGACAGAGCAGTATAACCAGTTCCCCACCATCTCAGGCAAGAGGTTCTACTCCAGATACTTTCTCTCTTCGGACCCGTCCCTGCCTGCCTGTCAGAGGCATTCGCCGCCCAAGGACACATAGTTCCTGGCGTTCGTGCGGGACATGGCACGGGCCCTCAGCTTGACTACGCAGACTGAAGAGGAGACGTGAGTTGAGGAGCTCGATATTCTACAATATGAATCCCCGCCTTGGGAGTCTTATTGTCCCCGGTTCCCCCCATATTGTCAAGGCTGCTTCTCAGCATGTGGAAGACACCTGCTTCTGTCCCCATTGTGAGCAAGCGCCTCGATGCCATGTATAGAGTGCAGTGTGGCCCGGGATTCCGGAAGACCCTGCTGCTGCACACCTCCGTGGTTGTGGAGTCGGCGATGAAGAAGCAAAAGGGCCCAAAGTCTCACTCCTCGGTCACATCTCTGTTGACTTCATACAGTCCTGCTTCTCCAATGATTTGTTCTGCATATAAATTAAATAGGTGGTGGTGGTTGTTAAGTGCCGTCAAGTCGGTGACGACTCATGGCGACCCTCTGGATAGTTGTCCTAAATTGCGTTCGGTCTTCAGTCAGGTGACTCATTGTTGACAGACTGGTACCCATAGCTGCTGTTATTGTATCGTTCCATCTCATTGCTGGCCTTCCTCTTTTGCGTTGACCTTCCATCTTGCCAAGCATGATGTCTTTCTCTAATGATCTCTCTCTTCGCATGATGTGTCCAAAGTATGAAAGTCAAAGTCTTGTTATCTGAGCTTCTAAAGAAAGCTTAGGTTTGATGATCTCTAAGTATTGACTGGTTTTTCTTCGAGCAGTCCATGGTATACGCAGTATTTGCCGCCAGCACCATAATTCAAAGGCATCAATTGTTATCTCCAGGAACAAGCAGGAATAAGTCCTCACATATGGGTACGTCGGTACCGACGGAGCCCGCGCGGGAAAGCTCCCCAGCCTTTCAGATGAAAGGCTTTTGGGGCCTCCCACTGCACATGCGCGCTGCCTTCCCGCCTTCCTGACCAGCTCTCCTCAGTTTCTCTTTTTCCCGCGGCGCCAGCAGGTCGTGTTCCTGTCACCGCTGAAGAAATTGTTAATTTTGTTTGTTTCTTTAGACCGCGTACCTGCCTTCCCCATACCGAAACTGGTACCGCCGGTCTCTCTTTCTTTATAAAAAAAAAAAAAAAAAAAAGACTTTTTTATTTTCTTCAGCACAGCTTGGTAACTTTTGTTAGGCCGTTAGGCCTACACAAATTCTCCTCATGGAGAAGCCAGTCCCTGGTTTTAAAAAGTGTACCAAGTGCAGTGCTGTCATTTCTGTCTCAGACACCCATGAATGGTGTCTTAAATGTTTGGGACCTGACCACTCCATACCGGACTGCCCATCCTGCTCCCAGATGTCTAAACGTGGGTTGCAGAACCGGGCCAACAAATTCCATGTGCTGTTTGCTTCAGAAGCATCACAGTCATCCAGGTCTTCCTCTCCGGATGGATCTCAGGTAACCAAAACTTCTGTGGGCAAATCCTCTAAAAGCAAATCTCTTTCTAAAGATCGAGAGGCTCTCAATCTTGAGTTCGAGGATTCTGCCCAGGCCAAAAAACCCCGGCGGGAGGCTCCGGCCTCCAAAGCAACCATGGGGTCACAGGTTGACATCGATGGCACGGCCTCGACTGATCACCTGTTGGACTGCTCTGGGGTATCGGCCCATACCGGTACCGACATCCAGGCAGCAGTGGCGTCTATGGGCAATACTGTCCAGACCATGCAGCAGGCCGTTCTGGCATTCATTAAGGCTGCGACGCCCTCGGTACCGATTCCATCGGTATCGACCCCGGTTCCGTTATCCACACCGGAACCGAGACCATCGACTTCCAAACGTCAATCAGTTCCGCATGCCGGATTCAGGCTTTCCCCCGATACCGATCCCATGCCCGATACACCCGATGTCGATACCGATCGGTATGCGTATCGTGCATTGAAAGCACAGAGAGAATACTCAGATTCTTCTGATGAATTCAATTCCTCTGATGAGTCTGCTGAGCTTGCTGTTCCTGAGGAGCCCTCTTCTCCAAAGAGGAGGATGTCTCCTCCAGAGGATTTATCCTTTCAGGATTTCATTGTTGATGTAGCTAAAGGACTTTCTATTGCTACATCTTCTGAAAAAGAACCCAGATCAAAAAAATTGGATATTTTAGGATACTCTAAAGCTCCTAAAGAGGCAGTCACTCTGCCTATCCATGAAATCCTTCAAGAACACTTGATGGATTTGTGGGAGACTCCTTTAACACTGTCTCCCCATTCCCGTAGGTTGGACACCATGTATCGGGTCCCTCCTTCTCCTGGGTTCCAGAAAACTCAGCTGCCTCACCACTCTATTGTGGTGAAGTCTGCCATGAAGAAAATAAAGAGTCCTAAAAGGCATTCTTCTACCCCTCCAGGGCGAGAATGTAAGACCCTGGACTCTTTTGGTAGAAAGATGTTCCAGGCTAGTATGCTTATAGCCAGGATCAATTCTTATAGCCTTTATATGGGCATGTTTCTTGGACAACTTGCCCTAAAGGTACAGCATTTTGCCCCCTTTATCCCTGATGATCAAAGGGCGAACTTCTTTTCTATGGTGACACAACTTTCAGAGGTCTCCAAGTTCTCCAACAGGGCAGCCTTTGATTCCTTTGAGGTTGCTGGCAGGGCTTCGGGAATTGCTATTGCAGCCCGACGTCTCGCTTGGCTCCAGGCTTCTGACCTAGAACCCTGGGTTGTAGATGGCCTCAGGAATCTGCCCTGTACAGGTGAGAACTTATTTGGTGAAGACTGGCAAATTAAAGCTGCTCATATGGATGCAGAAAATGCCACTCTAGATAGACTTTCTAAGTCTACTTCTACCCCTGCCAAAAAGAAGTCTTTTAAAAGGCCTTACTATAAGAAGGCCAGATTTTCCACAAATACTGGCCAGCAATCTGCTCAGCCTCGCTTTGCTGCTAAGCGTCAGCAATCTAAGCAAGTAAAGTCAAAGCCTGCAGTGTCTGCTGCACCCCAGCAGGCTCAACCCCCTCAGGGGTTTTGACTTGCCCCTAGAGAACTTGCCGTTTCTGGCTCTAGAACAACCAGAGCCCCTCACCATCCCTGGAAGGCTAGCTCATTTTGCTCCCAGATGGGAACAAATCACATCAGAGCAATGGACCCTCTCTATTATCAGGGAGGGCTACAAACTTCATTTCTCCAGCCTTCCTCCCCATACCATGGTGAGACAATTCAGTTCTCCCCCATCTCTTCTGACCCTGTTGGGTCAGGAAGTCTCCTCTCTCCTTGCCCAAGGGGCAATAGAGGAGGTTCCTCTTCCTCAACAGGGGTTAGGTTTCTACTCCCCTTATTTTCTCATAACAAAGAAGACAGGGGGCTTCAGACCTATCCTAGATCTGAGAGAATTGAACAGGTTTCTATTCAAGGAGAAATTCAAAATGCTCTCTCTGGGCATTCTCCTTCCATACCTTCAGAGTCAGGATTGGCTTTGTTCTCTAGATCTCAAGGATGCGTACACTCATATACTCATCCATCCATCCCACAGAAAATATCTTCGCTTTCTGTTCCAGGGAAAACATTTCCAGCACAGAGTACTACCCTTCGGTCTGGCCTCTGCTCCAAGAGTCTTCACAAAATGCATGGCAGTCGTAGCCGCATTTCTCAGAGGCATGGGAATCTTTGTCTTCCCATATCTGGACGACTGGCTCATCCGAGCTCCATCTCAGTCAGAAGCCCAGATTTCTCTGGACCGCACAAGGCGTATTCTTCAATATCTGGGACTTGTGGTAAACGTTCCCAAGTCCCAACTCATCCCTACTCAGTCCCTGGAATTCATAGGGGCCCAATTGGACTCCACCACTGCAAGGGCCTACCTCCCTCTGGTCCGAGGCCAAAGGCTAATAAGCTTGGCCTCCCAGGCTCAGTCCAGAAGTCACTTGTCAGCCAGAGAAATGCTGCAGCTTCTGGGCCACATGGCCTCCACGGTCCATGTGGTGCCCTACGCTCATCTTCATATGAGGGCAGCTCAATGGATTTTGGCCACCCAGTGGTCTCAAGCATCAGGACTGCTCTCAGACCAAATACTCACCTCAAAACGACTGTTTTGGTCTCTCCAGTGGTGGACATCCTCCAAAAATCTGTTGTTGGGGATTCCCTTCCAACCTTCGTTGCCCCAAGCAACCCTCACAACAGATGCCTCCCAAACAGGGTGGGGAGCTCATCTCCAATACCTCTCCACTCAGGGCACCTGGTCTCCTCAGGAGACCACCCTTCACATCAACCTTCTGGAACTGCGAGCAATCTTCCTTGCCCTCACAGTCTTCCACACCCTCCTTGTCAACCTGACTGTCCTAGTCCAGACAGACAATCAGGTAGCCATGTTCTATGTCAACAAACAAGGAGGGACGGGCTCTCTGTCGCTTTGCAACGAAGCTCTCAGATTATGGGCCTTCGCCAGAGAGCATCAAATTCATCTTCTGGCAGTATATCTTCCAGGAGTTCAAAACTCTCGGGCAGACAGACTCAGTCGAGTTCTGCTCCCACACGAATGGTCCCTGCATATGGACCAGATACGCAGAATCTTTCAGGAATGGGGGACCCCGGACATAGACCTCTTTGCAAGTCCGTGGAATGCCAAACTTCCCCGGTTCTGTTCCAGGACTCCGTGTCAGGGAGCTCAGGCCAACGATGCCTTTCTCCTACATTGGGGTCAGGAATTCCTGTACGCTTTTCCACCCATTCCTTTGATTCCCAAGACTCTATTCAAACTTCAGAGGGATCACGGATCCATGATCCTCATTGCTCCACGCTGGCCACGCCAACTATGGTTCCCTCTACTTCTACAGCTCTCCCAGGGCTCCTCCCTGGACCTGGGAGCTGCACCAGACCTTCTGTCTCAGGAGCAGGGGACTTTGTGGCATCCAAACCCCAAGTCCCTACATCTCCGAGCTTGGTTACTGAAGGCTTAAGCCTTCATGAGTTTAATCTTTCCCAACCAGTGAAAGATATCCTTCATGCCTCTAGGAAACCCTCTACTAGGCGTTCCTATGCTTTCAAATGGAAACGTTTTTCCATTTGGTGTGCGCAACAGGGTCTTGACCCTCTAGCACTTCCTTTGAATTCTCTACTGGACTATCTCCTGCATCTTTCCAATGCAGGCCTCAAGACGAATTCAGTACGAGTCCATTTAAGTGCTATTGCAGCATCCTTAAAACCTATAAATGGACAACCTGTCTCCTCTCATCCTCTTATTGCAAGATTCATGAGAGGCCTGACTCTAACTAAGCCTCCCATCCGACCTCCTCCGGTAGCATGGGACTTGAATCTAGTTCTGGGTCAACTTATGAAGCCACCTTTTGAACCGTTGGTATCTACCTCCCTGAAATTTCTTTCCTGGAAGGTTCTTTTCCTTATTGCAGTCACTTCGGCTCGCCGCATCAGTGAACTGCAGGCTTTGGTGGCTAATCCACCTTATACCAGATTTCATCATGATAAGGTGGTCCATAGGACGAATCCCCACTTTATGCCTAAAGTGGTCTCGCCTTTTCATCTTAATCAAGATGTATATCTACCTGTTTTTTTCCCGGCTCCTCATGCATCCAGTGCAGAAAGGAACCTTCATACTCTTGACTGTAAAAGAGCTCTCGCCTTTTACCTCAACAGGACTCAGCCACATCGAAAGTCTTCCCAACTTTTCGTGGCTTTTGATCCTTCTCATTTGGGACTTCCAGTCACCAAACGTACACTTTCCAATTGGATTGCTCAGTGTATTTCTTTTGCTTACCAGAGTAAGAACATTTCTCTTGAAGGCCATGTCACAGCTCACAATGTGAGAGCCATGGCCACTTCTATGGCTCATCTTCACTCTGTGTCCATAGATCAGATCTGTCGAGCAGCCACTTGGGCCTCGGTTCATACCTTCACAGCCCATTACTGCTTGGACAAGGACTCCCGCCGGGATGCCTTGTTTGGTCAGGCTGTCCTCAAACACCTGTTCCATACTTAAACAACTCCTGCCCACCTTCCCTGGATGGATGCCTGAGATCCATACGAAGATGGTTTACCCTTGGAGGGGGATCTCCCAGGCATCTTAGCTAGGGAGTCCCCATATGTGAGGACTTATTCCTGCTTGTTCCTGGAGATAGCACAGTTACTTACCTGTAACAGGTGATCTCTGGGAACTGCAGGAATTAGTCCTCACAACCCACCCTCCTCCCCTAGGAGTTGTATCTTCTATCTATCTTCCTTTCCTCTCTCTATTGTCTCAGCTATAGAACTGAGGAGAGCTGGTCAGGAAGGCGGGAAGGCAGCGCGCATGTGCAGTGGGAGGCCCCAAAAGCCTTTCATCTGAAAGGCTGGGGAGCTTTCCCGCGCGGGCTCCGTCGGTACTGACGTACCCATATGTGAGGACTAATTCCTGCTGTTCCCAGAGATCTCCTGTTACAGGTAAGTAACTGTGCTTTCCTGTCTGTCTTTTTCGCTGTCCAGCTTTCGCATCCATATGATGATATTGAAAATACCATGGCTTGAACAAGTCGAATCATTGTATGAAGAGAGACATCTCTGCTCTTGAGAATCTTGTCTTTCTTTCACAATCATTCTGCCAAGAGCAATGTGTCATCTGTTTCTTGACTGCTTGTTGCTTCTTTATTGATAGTTGATCCAAGTAGGTTAAAGTTGTCGACGATTTCAATTTCTTCTCCTTCAATGATGAACTTATTGATTGATTTTGCCAGTTGTCATGATCTTTGTCTTCTTTACATTAAGGTGCAGGCCCATTTTAAGACTATGTTCCTTGATCCTGAGAAGCAAATATTTCAGATCATCTTCACTTTCAGCCAGTAATGTGGTGGTATCGGCATAGTGAAGGTTGTTGAGTCTTCCACCAATCTTCATACCTCTGTTGTCTTCATACAATCCTGCTTCTCTGATTTTTTGTTCTGCATATAAATAAAACAGGTAGGGGGAAAGTATTCAGCCTTGTCGTACACCTTTGCTGATCTTAAACCATTCTGTTTCTCCTTGTTCTATTTGAGCTGTTGCTTCTTGATCAAGTAAAGGTTGTACAAGAAAATGATCAGGTGTTCTGATATACCCATACTTCTTAATGTGGCCCAGAGTTTCTCATGGTTTACACAGTCAAAAGTCTTGCTGTAGTCAATAAAACACATATAGATATCCTTTTGGTATTCTTTAGTCTTTTCAAGGATCCGTCTCACATCTGCGATGATGTCTCTTGTTCCTCATCCTTTCCTGAACCCTGCTTGCACTTCAGGCAGTTCTAATTCCAGGTATGGTTGTAGTCTCTTCTGAATAATCTGTAGTAAAATCTTGCTGACGTGGTATCAGAGCAATTGTGCAATAATTTCCAGTCAGTTGGATCACCTTTCTTTAGTATTGGTATAAACACAGATCTTTTCCAGTCAGTTGGCCATGATGTTGCCTTCCAAATTTCCTGGCAGAGCCTTGTAAGTATGGTAATAGCTGTATCAGATTGCTGTAATACTTCAGTAGAAATGTTACTACTACTACTGCTATTAAACATTTATATAGCACCACACATGCAGCGCTGTACAGACGTACATACAAGAGACAGTCCCTGCTCGTCTGAGCTTACAATCTAGTCAAGACAGTACAAACATTAATCAATTCGATGGGTTTTACAGTTGGTCGTGAAAATGATGGGGTTAGGTTAAGATGAGGGATAGAGGTCAGGATCTGAACGCGACAGTGAAGAGATGGGTTTTTAACCTGGATTTGAAGAGGGCTAGGAAGGGTGCCTGACGTATAGACACAGGTAAGCTGTTCCAGGCATAGGGTGCAGCAAGGTGAAAGGAGTGAAGTCGGGAGTTAGCGGTACGAGTGAAAGGCCTAGATAGAAGTAATTTGTTAGTGGAGCAAAGTTCCCGAGCTGGTATGTGGTGGGAGATAAGAGATTGATATAAGGTATTGAGAGGCCACAGAGTGAATGCACCTATAGGTGAGTAGGAGACGTTTGAATTGGATGTGGAATTGGATGGGGAGCCAATGAAGCGACTTGAGAAGAGGAGTAATGTGGGCATGGCGGGACTGGAGGAAGATTAGTCAAGCAGCAGCATTTTGAATGGATTGAAGGGGGAGCAGATGGCTCACGGGAAGACCAGCAAGGAGTAGGTTACAGTAGTCGAGGCGAGAGGAGATTAAGGAGTGGATAAGCGTTTTGGTGGTGTGTTCTGACAGGAAGGGCCGAATTTTGCTAATGTTGTAGAGAAAGAAGCGGCAGGTTTTAGCAACGTGCTGGATATGTGTGGAGAAGGAGAGAGAGGTGTCAAAGATGACCCCCAGATTGCGGGCCGAGGGAACAGGAAGGATCATAGATCCATCCATGGAGACTGAGAAAGGGAGAAGAGGAGGAGAAGAGTTAGGGGGGAAAGAGGAGGAGTTCAGTCTTGGCCATGTTCAATTTCAGGCGGCGATGAGACATCCAGACAGCGATGTCAGAAAGGCAGGCAGAGATCTTGGTTTGGATTTCTGGAGAGATATTAGGTGTAGAGAGGTAGATTTGGGTGTCGTTGGCATAGAGATGATATTGAAAGCCATGGGAGGAGATAAGCGTGCCAAGGTATAGAGAGAGAAAAGGAGGGGGCCCAAGACGGATTCTTGGGAACACCAACATGGAGCGGGGTGGGAGAGGAGGAGGAGCCGCCTGAGCATACACTAAAGGAGCGATGGGAGAGGTAGGAGGAGAACCAGGATAATACGGAGCCCTTGAAACCCAGCGAGGAGAGGGTGGAGAGGAGAAGATTGTGGTCAACAGTGTCAAAGACAGCGGAGAGGTCGAGAAGGATGAGAACAGAGTAGAGGCCCTTAGATGTAGCAAGGAACAAGTCATTGGAGACTTTTGTAAGAGCTGTTTCGGTGGAGTGTAGGGGACGGAAGCCGGATTGTAGTGGGTCCAGGAGGGCCTGGAAGGTGAGGAAATCGAGGCAGCATCAGTGGACTGCTCATTCTAGAAGTTTAGATATGAAGGGAAGGAGGGAGATGGGTCGATAATTAGAAGGACAGGTGGGATCGAGTGAGGGTTTCTTGAGGAGAGGTGTGACAATGGCATGTTTGAAGTCAATGGGGACGGTTGCAGTGGAGAGTGAAAGGTTGAGAATATGAGAGATAGAGGGGATAATGGTGGGGGAGATGGGGTGTAGAAGATGTGTGGGGATAGGGTCAGAGGACAGGTGGTGGGTTTGGAGGAGGAAAGAAGAAGTGCGGTTTCCTCTTCAGAGATCGTAGGGAAGGAGGAGAGGGTTGCAGAGGAAGTCAAGATGGGGGGGGGGGATTTGGGGAGGGGGGTGGTAGATGAGGGTGTGGGGAATTGGAGGGTAATCTTTTGGATTTTGTCATGGAAATAGTCAGCAAGGGTTTGGGCAGGAAGTGAGGGCGGGACTGGGGACGGGGGCACCTTGAGGAGAGAATTGAGGGTGTTAAAGAGGCGGTGAGGATCAGAGGCTAGGGAGTTAGTTGGATGAAGTAGTTTTGTTTGGCAAGTGCTATGGCTGACTGGAAGGAGTCAAGCATGAATTTGAAGTATAGAAGGTCTTCAGGGGAGCGGGATTTGGTCCAGGCACGTTCAGCAGAACGGGTACAGATGCGTAAATAGTGAGTTGTAGATGAAAGCCAGGGCTGAGGAGTAGAACGTCTTAACGGGATGAGGGGTGGGTGGGGCAAGAGTGTCAAGAGCCGAGGATAGTGCAGCATTATAAGAGGCTACTGCCTCGTCGACAGATTTGGAGGACAAAACGGAGGAAAGAGATGGTGGAGGAGAGTGTCAAGGGATCAATATTTATTTATTTAGACAGTTTTGTATACCTCCTTCAATCAAAGTGGTCACAACACAATTGGGGGATACATTTAACATGAGGGGATATATGAGACATACGATAATACTTACAGGGAACATGGGCTATGGAGGGTTAAGTGGCTTGCCCAAGACCACAAGGGGCACCTGTGGGACTAGAAACCCCAGTCCTTCTGGCCCAAGGTTAGTGGGATTTGAACCCCTGACCTTCCGGCCTGAGGTATCTTGCCCCAACCACTAGGCTACTCCTCCCTCAATATTATGAAGGTTTTGAAATAGGTCGGAGGAGACGGGACAGGGTTGAGATAGCGGAAGCTGAAGATTGAAGGTTAAAAGGTGATGGTCAGATGAGGGAAGGATTGAGTTGTGGAAGTTTAAGGGAGAAGAGTTAGAAAAGAGTATCAGGTCAAGGCAATGGCCGTGCAGGTGGGTGGGGGCAGTGGAGCAAAGTTGGAGGTTAAACGAGGAAGTGAGGGCTAGGAGCTTTAAAGCATGGTGATCGGAGGGGTTGTTGACGTGAATGTTAAAGTCGCCAAGAATAAGAGTGGGGGAAGAGGGGTCTAGAAAGACGGAAAGCCAGGAGTCGAAGTCGGTAAGGAAGGTTGATTTTGATTTGTCGGGTGGGCGATAGATAACAGCTACACGGAGGGGGAGTGGTGTGAAGAGGCGAATGGAGTGGACTTCAAAGAAGAGGGAGGAGTGTGATTGAGGCAGCAGGAGGGGTTGGAATTGGCAAGAGGGAGAAAGTAGGAGCCCAACACCACCACCGTGGCCAGTGGAATGAGGTGTATGGGAGAACTGGTAGCCCCTGTGGCAGAGAGCAGCAGCGGATGTGGTATCGTCTGGGAGGAGCCAGGTCTCAGTTAAGGCAAGAAGGTGTAGTGCATTAGAGATGAAGAGATCATGAGTAAAAGGAAGTTTGTTAGCGAGTGAGCATGCATTCCATAGGGCGCATGAGAACAGGAGAGCGGAGGGGGAAAGGAGAGGGATATGGATAAGTTACATGAGGACTTCTTTTCACTGTGAGGCAGAGGTCTAGGGGGGCTGTTATGTGAGGATCTATTGCCAGAGTAATACAGAGGTCTGGAGGGACCAGGGTATGGGTGGGTGTCTCTGGATGAATGTGCCCTCCAAGAGGGGCATGAGGGAGGAGAAGAGAAAGGGGAATGAAGGGGAATATTGATGATATCAGATAGGGCATGTGAGGATTTCTTTTTAGAGTGAGACAGAACTCTAGAGGGGATAGGGTTGGGGTTGGGGTCGGGGTCGATTTCTCTGGTTGAGAGATTGGAGTGGAGGAGTGGCCTAGTGGTTGGGGCAAGGTACTTCGGGCCGGAAGGTCGGGGGTTCAAATGCCACTAGAGGACAGCAACCTTGGGCCGGAAGGACTGGGGTTTCTAGTCCCACAGGTGCTCCTTGTGGTCTTGGGCAAGCCACTTAACCCTCCATAGCCCATGTTCCCTGTAAAATAGTTATCTCCAAGTTATAATGCCCTGTTCAATGTAATTTCAGTTTGTTCAATGTAAACCGCACTGATGCAGAATAGCGCGGTATATAAGAGAATGTAAATAAATTGGGGCATGAGTGAGGGAGGGTAGAAAGGGGGAGGAGAGGGATATGGATGAGATTAGATAAGGTGCGTGAGGAGCTCTTCTTAGAATGAGAAAGAAATTGAGGGGGGCAGGGTTGGGGCTGATATTACCTGATGAGAGAAGGAGTAGTAGAGAGCGGGGTAAGGCGGAGGCAGTATGGCAGAAGCGAGGGTGGGGTTGCCTTAACGAGAGAGGGGCTGGTTGAATAAGGGGGAGGCTGAGATGTAGCTCAAGGGCAGATGCTAGGTTAGGAGACAGAATGGAGAAATGTCATCAATGCTTGGTGCTTTGTAATTTAATAAGACTTTCAATGCTGTTTTGATGACTTCTTTCATCACCAATGGTTCCGGATCATAAGGTTGAAGGTTGAAATGGCTGTTGGTCTACTTGATCTTTATTATATAATAACTCTGTATATTCTTTCCACGTTTTCTTGATCTTTTCAGCATCATTCAGCATTGATCCTTGACCATCGCGTAGCATTCCAATTCGAGGCTGAAATTTTTTCTTTAACTCTGGTAGCTTTAGGAAAGCCAATCTTGTTCTTCCTCTAATTATAGTTTTTGCTTCTATTTCCTTGCATGTGTCATTGTAGTACTTCTCCTTGTCTTGTCTTGCTGCACATTGGAAATCTCTGTTCTGCGATTGCCTCTCTTTCTCCTCTGGCTTTAGCTTCTCTGCGTTTCTGGGCAATTTTCAGAGTTTTTTTGGTCATCCATTTTGACCGTTTTTTCTTTTTCACCTTTTGTAGAGATTTCTCACTTTTTTCCAACACAACCTTCTTGTTATCCCATAACTCTTCTGGAGCTCTGTCATTTGTATCTAAAGCAGGAAATTGATTTTGCAGGCAGTCTTTATATTCCGGTGGTATATTCTGAAGGTCATATTTTGCTACATTCATGAGTGGCTTGCCCTTTATCAGTTTTAGTTTAAATTTGCATACTAGTAGTTGGTGATCTGTACCACTGTCCGCTCCAGTTTTTGTCTTTGTTTATGCTATAGAGCTTTTCCATTGTTGACTTTCACAGATATAGTCAATTAGATTTTTGTACAATCCATTGGGTGAAGTCCATGTGTACAATCGCTGCTTGTGTTGCTGGAAGAAGGTGTTAGAGTTGAATAGATCATTGGTCTTGCAGAATTCTCCAGCTTCATTTCTGTCGCCAAATCCGTATTTTCTAACCACTTTGCCGCCGCCTTTGTTGCCAACTTTTGCATTCCAGTAACCCATGACTATCGGGGTATGTTCTGTCAATTTCAGCTTGTACTTGTTCATAGAACTCATAAACTTCACCATTTCTTCTTTGTCTTTCATTTCCAGCATAGTAGACCATGTGATCATCTGATGCAAAGTGCCTGATGCCAGTCCATGTCAGTTTGCTGGCACCCAACAAATCCATTTCATTCTTGACCACCTCCAACTTCCTTTGGTTCATGCTTCGGATGTTGCATGTCCCAATATGCAAGACATCTTTTCAGCTTCTGACTCTCATTTCATGTGCAGCTACATCAGCAGTCAGATGTCCCGAGGACTTTGATCCAATCACATCATAAATGCTGGCTTTACTCCGAAAAGTCTTCCGTTCCTCCCCAGTAGCCAGTTGAGTGCCTTCTGACCTGGGGGTCTCATCTTCTAGTACTATAGTACAATTTGTTTTGTTGTGACTATCCATTGCATTTTCTTGGCAAGATACAGAAGTAGATTGCCAGGCCTTTCTTCCACGCAGTTTAATTTTTTGTGGTGTTGCCCTTGTTACAGAAATGTGATCCTCCACCGCCAACACCGACACATTCTGTTGCTGCCCAGGTGGGTGGTTTGTCTTGGTCTGGCACCTCAGCTGAGACCTATCCATCTTGGGAGACCGTGCCAGTAGTTAAGCTACCAATACCTTAGCCCTCAGCATCACTGATGTACACAAGCCCTTACAGTGCAACAAGCTGCAAACCAAGTGAGGTATAGTAACACAGAATATGACAGCAGATAAAGACCAGCATGGTCCATCTAGTCTGCCCAGCAAGGTGGCAAGAGTAGCTTCACCTGCTGCTCCGTGCAGGTCATCCCTCCCAATGCCTTTGTTTAGAGGTGTACCCCACAGCTCTGTGCAGATCACCCCTATTTGTTAAGATATAAGAGATAATTAAGTTTATTTTGATTTTATCCTGTTGCTATAAAGGGATCCACTGTGTCCCATGCCATTTTGAATTCTGTCACTGTATTTGCTCCCACCACTTCCATCGGCAGGACATTCCAAGCATCCACCACCCTTTCAGTGAAAAAGTATTTCCTGACATTGCCTTTCAGTTTATCCCCTTGCAGCTTCATATTATGCCCTCTAGTTTTACAGCTTCCCCATCTTTTAAAAAGGTTTGTTTGTTCATTAATACTCTTAAGTATTTAAAAGTCTGTATCATATCTCCCCTGTCCCCCCCCCCCCCCCACAATCTAGCATGTGCATATTTAGGTCTTCAAGTCTTCTTATATCTCTTCTGACGCAGGCTCCAAATCATATTGGTCTCCTTCCTCTAACCATTTCCAATCTTTTTATATCCTTTGTGAGATATGGTCTCCAAAACTGAACACACTATTCCAAGTGAGGCCTCGCCAGCGACTTGTACAGTGGCATTAGTACCTCCTCCTTTCTGCTGGTAATTCCTTTCTGTATGCAACCCAGCATCCTTCTGGCTTTAGCCACCACCTTGTTGCACTGTTTTGTCATTTTGAAATCCTCAGAAACAATCGCTCCAAGGTCCTCCTTCTGGTCCATGCACACCAACCTCTTGCCCCCTATGGCATACAATTCCCTTGGATTTTGCATCCCAAGTGCATGACACTGCACTTCACATTAAATCTTAACTGCCAAGCATTAGACCAGTCTTCCAGCTTTTGTAGATCTTTCCTCATGTTATCCATTCCCTCAGGGGAGTCCACTCTTGCAAATTTTCATGTCATTTGCAAAAAGACAGACTTTTCCATTCAGTCCTTCAGCAATATCGCTCACAAATACATTGAACAGTATCAGTCCCAGGACCTATCCCTGGGGCATGCTTCTAATCACCTTCTTTTCATCCGTTTTCCGTTTACCATCACCTTCTGTTTGTCAGTCAAGGTTTTGCCTTTGAAGGTAATTCCTGGTGGTGGTTTTGGTTGTCTTGGCAGCACCAGGCAGTGGCGTGTCAGGCTGTCGTCTTGTGTTCCATTCCAGACAGTCCCTTCTTTGCTTTGAAGGTGAGATCTGCCTTCATATCAATTGGAAATTCTCACTGGTTCCTTTTGGCCAAGGATTGTGAGGATGTTAGAGTTTACTGTATCCAGGTTGTGCATGGAATTCTGCTTCTTTACCTGGAGTTTCGGTTAATTTTGTAGCTGGTTTGTCCTTTTTTAAGGGCCTGGGTAGAGAAGAGCCACTTCCTAATGCATCATGGTATGATGGCTCAAGAAGCATCTCTTCGATTTATCTTCTTCAGACCTGGCCTTGAGTTGAAAGTCCTTCTCACTAAAGATGTAGGGCATGATTCAGCCACTGAAGATTTAGCATATTCCTCGGTAGAAGTTCATCTGTGGCTACAGCTGAGATTTTAGATTGCCAAATGGTCGTCATGTGTGTTAGGAAAGTGCTATAGACTTTGTGCTGTCAGGGAAGATGTGTATTTTGATACTAGAGTGCTTAGAGCTGGCTTTGTAAGTCTGTCTAATGTAAGGGGTGCTTTGTTAAACCTCATTTGTTGAGGACTAGTCTGGTGGATGAAAAGGAAGGTAAAATTTGCTAATTTCTTTTCCGTGAGTACTAGACAGTCCAGAGGCCCACCTTGACATATTTTTCCTTTGTTACAATGAAAAGTCTCTACTATCAAAGGAGTATTGTTTTGTTTTGGGTGTTCCTGGTGGTTCTCCTAGATGGACATTTGCAGACTGGTTTCCTCTTCTTTCTTCCTTGGTTTGTTTAGGATAGTGTTTGGGAATTGTCTCCTGCTGCTTTATTACAGATAATACTGAGGAGCATGTGGCTGCACAGTGCCGTAATATAAGGCAAAACTCACAAGCCTTTGGTCTCTGCCTCCATCTGCTGGTAGAGGGGCATAACAAATTCCTTCTGGACTGGTCTTGTAGATTTGAGGAAAGAACATTAGCAGGAAAGACCTTTCATTACAAGCCAGTAGAATCTCTGGGTCTTTAGAACCAAGGGCAAATGTCCATTGTATATTTCACTCAAACTCCCTCATGATTACAATGACACAGATGAAGAAACACTAACTTGTCAGTTTTTGACTGACTTTTTATTGTTTTGAGTTGCTGCTCAGTGGTTTCACGTATATTTATTTATAGGTACTATAAGCAAATATTTTAACCAACTGAAATACATTAGAAGAAAATCGGAACTTTTTAGAAAAATGCCTCTCTATCAGGAAGTGCAATTTGGGTCCCCAGGTAGTAATCCAAAACCTTAAACATAGCTACATTTATGTATAGGTGTAAGACGAGTATATAAACTTCTCGTTCTGTGTATACTTCTGATACTGAAATTAATTTTTAGATGAGCCACCCCCACTGATAAGCCCCATTCTTACTCTCCATCCTTTTCCCTGTACAGTCATGGATCTTCTGTCTTTTACTATATTCTAATTTCCACCTTTATCTCCAAAATCCACGACAGTAGCCATTGTTGGGAACAGGTCATAAAATCACAGTATAAGCTATGGCTTATGGTTGGACTTAAGCTTATTCTTTTTGCTTTGTTGCTGTTTGATATACAGTAAAAATAATGGAGTTTCTTTGGAAGACATTGCATAAACATTCAGGAGAAACCCTCCCCTCCCCCACTCATATGTCACCTTCCTTATACTTCCACACTGATCCCTGGAGTGCAGAGTTTGGATTGGGTTGTGAAGAAAGCTGGACTCTGCAAAATGAGACATCTTTTTTATTCAATCACTATAAGAATTATCCAAATAGGCTGGTTGCTGGACAGATTGGATGAGACAATTGGTTTTTGACCATGTGCATTTACTTTATTTATTTAACTAGGCTTATATACCACTTTTTTACCAGTCAAAGCTGTATCCATTCAGGTACTGTATATATATTTTTTTTCCCTTGTCTCCGAAGGGCTCATAATCCTTTTTTTTTTTTTTTTTGTACCTGAGGCAATGAAGGGTTAAGTGGCTTGGCCAAGGCCACAAGGAGCACCTGTGTTACAAAGATGTTCAGGACCACAAGTGCCTCTTCAGCTTCTATGCAATAATATCTTTTGATGATTCTTATGTTGGCCCACTAAAAGGTATTCAACCAATTCTGTCCACACACATCTTCCATTTAGACTGCAAGATCTTTGGGAAACTTATTATTATGCCCTTATTACTTGAAAATAAATAATGATTTTATTCACATTTGCTTCCTGTTTTTACAGTATTGTGAGGCTCATGCACCTGTTTTTTATGATAGTCAAATATTCAAAATAATCCACCATATTTTGGCACCCTGCCTTGAATCCACAATACTCACAGCTGCAAGGGGCAAAGAAACAAGGAAATGCCAGCACAATAAGTTAACTCTACCAACCGAGTTAAAGTGTAATCAAGAAACACGGAAAAGAGCATTCTCATTTTACGCCCCAGACCTCTGGAACCTGCTCCCTACAGAGCTAAGAATAATAACAGATATCTCCGGTTTCCGCAAGAGACTAAAAACTCATCTATTCAAAGAACACTTCATGGACTAACACTACACCAGTACTAATGAAATAACTCTCGCACAGCTGTAAATAAGTTGGAAAATGCAAATTGATACTTTAATTCCATTTTGATTCCATGATTAAGCGGTATGAAAAAAAAAGCAGATAAATAAAATAAATAAAAATAAATAAATAATAGTACAGAACAGACTGTGGGTAATCTGGGATGACTTTGTGTGGAAGTGTCCCAAAATATTTACAGCACATAAACTGAAGAGACAAAAACACCTTTTACCTTAAGCCATACAGCATGGTCAAAAGATTTCATAACAGTGAAAATTGTCCAACGCCTAGTTATACTCTTTCTCTATTAAATTGGGATTCACACTGTCAGATTTAAAAGTTGATTTTCAGTGAAATGTCTTATCCCCGGGGATGGTCTTGGGTAGCAGCTGGCTTAGTTTGGTAACATATTTTTTTCCTTGTTTCCAAGGAGGAGATCACAGATGAAAAAGCGGAGAACACTTTAACCACTTTGTTCCCTGGTCAGAAGAGGAGGATTGCTCATCTCACCAAGTCAGCGAGTGTAAGTCTAATTGGGGAATGGTCTGTAAGAGGCATTGCTTTTTTAAGGTATAAGGCATGAATTGCATCTCTGCATTTCCATTGAAAAAGCAGAAGCAATAGATTCTGTTGTAAACTTTTTCAGTTAGTTGCCTAGAGATGCCCAGCACAGCTGTTTGGTTTTATCAGGGGAGAATGGAGGGAACTCTTTACTAACAGGATGTGAGACTGCCTGTTCTGAGATTATTATAGGTGCGTGAAGAAAGATCCTGTTGTTCTCTGCCATTTTCATGGGAAAAATATATATTGGCTTTCTGCTTTCTGCAGAGTTTCTGCTGGATAAGTGATAGTCACTTATATCTTGGTCCCCTCTTACAAGACAACAAATGTGCATGACCAGCCATGTCGGAGGTGGCTGCTGCTTTAGTGTCTCTAAAGTACAGTGAAAGTATCAAGCTCATGAGAGATCTTGTTCTGAAGAACTGCATTAAATGATCGGATACATTTTATATTACTGGTATGTTTTATGTTTGTACAGGCAGAAACCCCAGTCAAGCCAGTAATCCGGCCATATCGCCGGCCAACAGCCCAAGAGATTTGTTACCAGAGGACCCTGAAGGCGCAGCAGCAGGCAGCACAGCTGGAGGCAGTAGTTCAGAAGGCTGCATTGGCTATTCCAGGGGAGAGGAAACGGATTGCACATGTGCCAGGTGCAGCACTGTCTGTGGCAGTAGGATCAACTTGCTCATCTGGTATGTTTGATTTTAGCTTCTACTGGTTCATTAATGGTCACCTCAAGCATTCAGGTATTAAAGAAAGTAGAAACAGAATACAAATAAATAAAAATGAAGGTTGGTGGTTTTGGAATCCATGTAGATGTACCTACTATCAGAGGATTTCTGATGAAATGCATGATATGAATGCAGAAACTCTACTAACAGTATGAACACAAAGATTACACAGCTAAGCAGTGTAGAGTGCATAAAGTTGTTTTGCCTTCTCCAGCATAGTTACAGCTCACCATAAAAAAATCACTATAATTTTTAAACAAGTATTAATTTGTAATACTTGTTTAAATACTGTAATACTGGAGGGAGGAGTGGTCTAATGGTTAGGACAAGGTACTTCAGGCCGGAGGGCTAGGGGTTCAAGTCCCACCTGGGGACAGCAATCTCAGGCCAGAGGGACTGGGATTTCTAGTCCTATAGGCACTCCTTGTGGTCTTGGGCAAGCCACTTAACCCTCCATTGCCCATGTTCCCTGTAAGTATTAGTGTATGTGTCTCATATCCCCTCGTGTTAAATGTATCTCCCAATTGACCGCTTTGACCCGGTGAAAAGCGGGATATAAATACAGCTAAATAAATAAATAAATAAAATTAACCATTTTAACTGAATTTGTTTTTTTCACTTAACTGCAGCCACGACAGATGCAACGGTCGGCAATGTTCCATCTTCCAATGGCTGCAGTGCTAGCAGTATCACTTTGAAAACCCGCACTCTAGCAGGGATGGCATCAAAAACTACTACAGTTGCTGCACAGAAGAGGATTGCACATGCCCCTACCCTGCAGGTAAAACTTCTCTCATCTCGCCACAAGCTGGTGTACCCATCAGCTGGAAGTTGCCCCTCCTTTGGCAGCATCTCTTCAGAGAGCAGAGATGTTGGCCTGATATAGAGCAAATATTGGTAAAATACCAACCTTAAATGAAGGAAAAATGAAAGATAATTACAAATTATCAACCAGCAAAGGATTCCATAAGGTCCATTGAGCTCAGTATCCTATTTCTAGCAGTGGCCAATCAGGTCACAGTACCTGGCAGGATCCCAGAAACTTCTAAAGTATTCTTGCTCCTCTTGATTATACAGAGGGCCCGATTCCTTCCTGGACGTCTATCTCCTCTGTGCGTTCGGTCAGAGGGAATCGCGATTCTGATCCTGCGGGGCATGTGCAGGACTGTCCCCAGCTAACTCAGTCAAGGCTGCTCAATGGAACCGCAGCGTCAAGGCGTCATGTTGCCATGGCACCGCGGCTCCATTGACGAGCCGCAATGCTTGCCTCTGGATTGTAGAACCTCATTCCCTGCAGCCTGACCCCAATTCAGCCTCCAAAGGCCAGGGTCGGGTTGTGGGAACTACCTTCAGGCCCCCCCTGCCCACTGCAAGCCCCGGGCCTGCCGCTAAATGACATACGGGGAAGTTACTCCACCTCAGAGGTGGAATAGCTTCCCTGTATAAGTCGCCGGCCCTGGACATACAGGGCCGACATAAGAATCGCCCCTGTACTTCCAGGGCTGGCGACCGCCCAGACTTCGCCCTGGAGCCGCCCCTTCCTCGTCCCCGTCTAACTTCCCCGCACAACCGGCGGGGAAGTTAGTCGCAACCGGGTGAAGGCACGAATAGTGGGGATGGACGACCCGTTGGACCATCCATCCCCGCTATTCATGGCACAGAATAACCCCCAGAGTGTTTTCTTATAGGATCACACCTATGACATTTTTCCTATTCGTCTCTCCGGGCCAGTCCAGGGAACCTTAGAGTTGTCAATCTCCTTCAGCAGCCGAAGACTGAAAACTGAAAGTTTTGCTGACAGCCTATACCAACTCCCCCCGGAGACTATGCTTCAGTCTTTCAGTCCTCAGCAGCTGAACAGGACGTGCGAGCTGACAGGCTTCCTGGACAGGCAGAAAGGATTGGTTAGGAGTGGTTAATAAGGACATTTAGCTCTAGCAGGGCTATAACTCCGGTATATTTCCCTTGTATTCCAGTAAAGTTTAAAAGAAAAAAAAAAAAAGAACTTGAAGGGAAGACGGTCTGTGGCTGCAAATTTGACGGCAGCGAGAAAGGCAGAGCCTGCCTTGTTTTACAGATCCTGTCCGGTTGAGGGGGAAAGGACCTGGGAGCCCCAGTTTCCACCCACCTTTCTTTAGAGTCACGGTCTCCTTCTCTTGCTAGCAGCGAGTAGCAGAGGCTCGGAGTGCTGCAATCAGGTTGGTGTTTTCCTTCTTTCGCTTTTGGAGGCCTTGTAGCTTATCGGGGGGTTCGCGCCACGTCAGAGGCAGGCGGCGGGGCCGGAAGTGCAGCGGCGGCTGGGCAGGCTTTCGCCCCGGGTTGCTCGGGATCCGGTGGGGGCCTGGTCGGCGAGTGGCGTTTCTTTGCGCGTGTCTCTGAGGCGCAGAATGGAAGGAAAGGCTAGTTTGGGGGAGTTGGAGAGACCTCTGCTCTCCTCAGAAAAGGCGGGAACGGCGGCCATTTTGGTGGAGCCGGCTTCTCCTGCAAAGCAGCACAAACAGGGGAAAAGGAAAACTAAATCTAATAAAGAAAGTTCATCGGAAACTAAGGCTCAGCAGAGGGTACCTGAGGCTCAGGATAATCTTTCTGCTTTATTTTCTCCAGAATTTATTTTAGTGCTGCATAAAGCCTATACTTTAAAGGTGACTCAGGCTGGCTGTAGTTCCTCAGTTCACAGTCTCTCTCAGGGGGTGAAGCCTGAATGGTGCGGGATGGACCCTGGAGAGGGCTCTTCCCAGAAGGGTGCAAGCATAGGGGCTGGTGTCGAAAGCTTCAAGCCGCAACTTCCAGCGCCTCAGGGGGGGGCAGGATGGAGAGATCCTCTCTAAGGCTGGCTTGGATCCTTGGCCTGGAGAACTCGAAGAAGGAGAGATTGCGCCTGGCGAAGACCCGAATGTGTTTCGGGTTTTCCGCAAGGAAGAGTTGGGGGCACTGATCGGTCAGTCTTTGGCTGCTTTAAATATTCTCTTGACCTCAGTGGCGCAAGATCCGCTGGAGGATCCTTTGTTGCAAAGCTTTAAAGCGTAGCAACGTAGTTTTCCTATTCATCGTGTAATAAAACAGATGATAGAGTCTGGGTGGGAGTTCCCGGAGGCTACCCTCAGGGGTGGACGCGCCCTTGGTCGCCTCTACCCGATTCCTCAGGAAGAGCGAGAATGGTTGAAAATGCCTAAGGTGGATGCATTCGTTTCGGCGGTGACGACGAAAACGACAATTCCGGTGGAAGGGGGAGCAGCTCTTAAAGATCTGCAGGATCGCAAACTGGAGGTTCTCCTCAAGCAGGCTTTTGATTCTTGTGCTCTTTCCCTCCAGGCGTCCATTTGTGGAGCGCATGTATCTAGAGCTTCCATCCGTTGGCTCCAAGGGGAGGCCAGTTCGGATGGTGGGGAAAGCTCTACCGCAGAGGGAGCAAAGTTAGAGTCAGCGGCGGTGTATCTGGCGGATGCCTTCTATGATTTGGTACGGATTTCTGCGAAGTCCATGGCGTCAGTAATAGCTGCCAGACGGTTCCTTTGGCTAAGGAATTGGGCGGCGGACGCATCTTCGAAGTCAAGGCTTAGTAAGCTCCCCTATAAGGGCAAGCTGCTTTTTGGGGAGGCCTTGGAAAAGATTGTAGATGTGCAGTGTTTTTTTTCGGGCGGCTAAGAATATCAGGCCGCCAGTAAGGCAAGTAGTGCCAGCGTGGGTTTTGAATGTGGTGCTGGAAGCATTGATGCAGCCGCCTTTTCAGTCTGCATCATCGGTGAGTTTGAGAGAACTTTTGTGGAAGACGGCGTTTCTCGTGGCATTGTGTTCGGCGCGGAGAATTTCCGATCTGCAAGCACTTTCTTGTAGGGAGCCGTATCTTCAATTTTTGGCAGAGAGAGTGGTGTTGAGGCTGGTGCCCTACTTTCTGCCTAAAGTGGTGTCATCCTTTCACGTGAATCAGTCGGTTGCGCTTCCCGTTTTTTCTAATCTACAGGGGTCGCCGATGGATCGTTCACTGCGGAAGTTAGATCTGGGGCGAGTGTTGAAAAGGTACCTCAAGGCCACAAAGACCTTTCGCAGATCAGATAGGTTGTTTGTACTGTTTGGAGGTCCACGTAAAGGTCAGGCGGCGACTAAGGCATCGATTGCCTGGTGGGTGAAACATGCGATAATGGCGGCGTATGAAGCCGGGGGAAAATCGCCGCCCGAGGGTCTCAAGGCTCATTCTACGCGGGGTCAGGCAGCATCTTGGGCAGAGTTTGCTTTGGTTCCTCCAGTGGATATTTGTAGGGCGGGTACTTGGTCGTCGCTGCATTCTTTCATGAGGCACTATAGGTTGGATGTTCACGCCAGGACAGATGCGAGAGTGGGAGCCTTTGCCATTGTGGCAGGGCTCGCGGGTCCCTCCCGAGTTTAGGTACTGCTTTGGCACTGCCCTGAGGTTCCCTGGACTGGCCCGGAGAGACGAATAGGAAGGAGAAATTAGACCTTACCTGCTAATTGTCTTTCCTTGAGTTCTCTCCGGGCCAGTCCAGGGCCCACCCAGTTTTTCTCGAAAGGTGTTCGCGGAAGAGTAGACCTACCTAAACCACAAGGCAAGTTTTCAGTGTAGATATATTGTTGGTAGGCATGGTTGTTGGGGCTTCCTCGGGTAGATGGAGGGGGCTCAGTACAGAAAAAAAAGAGAAAAAAAAAAAAGAAAACGATTAAATTCACAAGGGAAGTATACATACCTATCCGTGCGCTGGAAATAAGGAGTTAAGGCACGAACTAGACAATAGTATAGGACATTCACGAAGTATAAGGCTTAGGTTTTCTTGTTTTTATTCTTCTGTTTCTCAGTTTCCGTTAGTGTTTACCTGCTTTGGTAATAAGAGACTGAAGCATAGTCACCAGGGGGAGTTGGTATAGGCTGTCAGCAAAACTTTCAGTTTTCAGTCCTCAGCTACTGAAGGAGATTGACAACACTAAGGTTCTCCTAGGACAAGCAGGATGTGTCAGCCACACCTGGTGACGTCATCCGACGGCGCCATGACGGAAGTGCTCTATAGCTCAGAAGCTTCTGAGCATGTGGGAGGTCCCACCTCCCTCGGCCCGCCCCTAGCCGGCCAGTTCTTTTTCTTCTTCCGCCCTGCCTCAAGACGGAATTTCTAGCTCTCCATACAAATATACAAAATTCTTCAAACTTCATGCCTAAACCAGGCTTTAAGAAGTGTTCCATCTGCAATAGGAAGATGAACTTATCAGACACTCACCAACTCTGCATCGGATGCCTAGGATCCTCTCACCAGGTTGAGAATTGTGCCAGCTGTGCCCGGATGTCTCCTAGGGCAAGGAAACACCGGGAGCACGCCCTGCAAGACTTGATCTCCTCCACGGCGACTTCCAGCACCAACCGCGACAGGGAGCATCACAAGAGTAAGGACCGCGGCAAAGCTGATCTGCCTTCTAAGCCAGCAGACCGTTCCCGTTCTCTGATAACACCCACGATCGGATCGCCGATACACCCTGTTCGGGCGACTCCCTCTTTGGAGACAAGGTCACTGACACGGTGAAAGGTCTGAAAGATGACTGCACCACTTTGAAGACCATGGCTGCGGACGGGATCGAACGACCCTCCTGGTCCAGGAAAGGGAGCTACTCTAAGAAACCCTTTTCCTCCTCCAAACAATATTATGGCTCCAACCGTCAGTGGCAGACGCCCAGATTCAAGCAGACCTATCACAAGTCGTCCTTTCAGAGACAGCAGCCACGACAACGCAAACAAAAGCAAAACAACACCTCCCAAGCAGGGAAAGACTCTTCTTCCTTCTGACTACCCCCCCTGCCTGGGCCCCTCTCCGGGACAGGCAGACCACCCTGTCGGGGGTCGGCTGTCCTACTTCCTCTCGGCCTGGCAGGAGATCACCACGGACAAGTGGGTCATTCAAATAATACAGACGGGCTACCGTTTGCGTCTCTCCTCCCTTCCACGGCAGCTGAAGCAACCCACCAGCCAGCCCTCAATCCATCAGGAACAACCACTCTCGGAGCTCCTCCAACAGCTTCTCCGGGCACACACAATAGAGAGCGTGCCCACGGACCAAGTCAACACTGGATTCTACTCCCGTTATTTCCTTATTCCCAAGAAGTCAAAGGGCCTCCGCCCCATCCTGGACCTCCGAAAACTGAACCGCTTCATCAGAAAGGAGAAGTTCAGGATGTACTCGCTCAGCTCCATCCTTCCTCTCATCAGAGTGGGCAGCTGGATGGCTACACTGGACTTACAGGATGCCTACTCCCACATTCCAGTCCATGCCTCCCACAGAAAATACCTCAGATTCATTGCTATGGGATGCCATTACCAGTATCGAGTGCTGCCCTTTGGCCTATCTCCAGCACCCAGAGTTTTCACGAAATGCATAGCGGTCGCCGCTGCACACCTCCGCAAGCAAGGCGTCGCCATCTTTCCCTACCTGGACGACTGGCTCCTGTCGGCGAACTCTGCCCACGAACTCCGCAGAGCAGTCCGCCGAACTGCACACCTACTAGCCAGGCTGGGATTCCTGCTCAACAAGGAAAAATCACGATTCGAACCCGTACAGCGGACGGAGTTCATCGGGGCGATAATCGACACCAAAGCCTGCAAGGCGTTCCTGCCCTAGACCAGGATCAAGGCCATTGTGCAGCTGGCAAAGCAAGTGTCGGCGGAGAAGCACACTTCAGCCCGCGACATCCTGCGCCTTCTAGGCCACATGGCAGCGACAACTTCAGTCCTCCCGCTGGCGAGACTCCACATGCGCTCCCTTCAGTGGCATCTGCGGACCCACTGGAAGCAACTATCCCAACCTCTCACTACCTGCGTTCCGATCACAGTCAATGTTATCCGGAGCCTACGTTGGTGGACAAAGTCAAACAACCTATCAGTGGGCAAGTACCTGCAACCCCTCACTCACCAGCTCATCCTCACTATGGATGCATCCTCAACCGGATGGGGGGCTCACTTACTGCATCTCAGCACACAAGGAGCCTGGACAAGAGCGGAACGTGCCCTACACATCAATGTTCTCGAACTTCGGGCCGTCAAATATGCCCTTCAGACATTCATGACACACCTTGCGGGGAAGGCAATCTTGGTGCAAACGGACAATCAAGTTGCCATGTTCTATATAAACAAACAAGGAGGCACGGGATCACGTACACTATGCAAGGAAGCTCTCGAGACATGGGCAGTAGCCTTATCCAACAACTGCGTCCTGCAGGCGACCTACCTCCCCGGGGATCAGAACATCTTAGCGGACAGGCTCAGCAGACAGCTCCAACCCCACGAGTGGACGCTCCACGAGGAAGTGACAGCCAATCTCTTTCGGCGCTGGGGAACCCCCCAGGTCGACCTCTTCGCAACAGAAACGAACACCAGATGCACCTTGTTCTGTTCCAAGCACCCGTCGCAGCAGAGAGTGGCTTCGGATGCGTTCGCCATCCCTTGGGGGACGTGGGACTTAGCGTACGCATTCCCTCCAACTCCGCTCCTGACAACAACAATACAACACATCATCAAGGAGAAGGCGCACGTAATCTTGATCGCTCCCTACTGGCCGCGACAGATGTGGTTCTCTCTACTGCTGCAGCTCGCCCAGGAACCCCCTATTCGCCTCCCACTGCGACCGGACCTGTTAACCCAGAACGGGGGCAGTACCTGGCACCCCAACCTCAAGACGCTAGCCTTGACAGCCTGGAGGCTGAAAGGCTGATGTTTCAGGATTCCAACCTGTCCTCAGAGGTGCAACAGATTGTGCTGGCCTCGCGGAGGCTTTCAACCAGAAAAGCCTACGGCTTGAAATGGAAACGCTTCAGTATATGGTGCAAGGGCCAAGGAGTCCTGCCAGCCTCTTGCCCTATACCCACTGTTTTAAAGTACCTTGCCTTCCTCTTCAGCTCGGGCTTGAAACCACAATCCATCAAAGTACATCTCGCGGCCATTGCCTCTCTACACGAAAGCCCGGAATACCCAAGTTCAGGCTCCATGTTCAGGCTCCATTTCCGCGCTTCCCATTGTGACGCGTTTCATGCGAGGGCTGCGAAATCTGCAACCTCCGGTACAGAAACCGGTACCCTCATGGGACCTTAATGTAGTCCTGCACCAGCTCACGCAGGAACCGTTTGAACCTTTGACAACAGCGCCCGAAAAATTTCTCGCTTGGAAGACTCTTTTCCTGATCGCCATCACCTCAGCCCGGAGGGTCAGTGAACTGCAGGCTCTGGTGGCTCACCCGCCATACATAAAACTCTACGACAACCGGGCATCCCTACGGACTCATCCCAAGTTCGTGCCCAAGGTCTCCTCCGCTTTTCATGTGAACCAGACGGTGGAGTTACCATCCTTCTTTCCAGCCCCACACTCTTCTCCCGAAGAACAACGCCTTCACTCTTTGGATTGCGTACGTGCCCTACGCATCTACCTCGACAGGACGTCCGCAACTCGACTGGGGACCCAGCTTTTCATCTCCTTTGACCCAAACAGGCCTGGCAGACCGGTCTCGAAACGCACACTCTCCCGTTGGATCTCAGCTTGCGTTGCCTACTGTCTTCAGAAAGCGGGCGCACTCCCATCTAACAAAGCGAGTGCACATCAGCTACGCGCGATAGCCGCTTCTCTGGCCTGTGCACAGGAGGTGCCGGTGAGCGAAATCTGCAGAGCCGCCACCTGGTCCTCACAATTAACCTTCCAAAGACACTACTGCCTTGACATACAGGCGGAGAAGGACGGCTCCTTTGGCCGGGCAGTCCTATCCGCTGCTACGGCACCTTTGATGGTGGGCCATATGGATCCAGCTCAGGGATGAGCGGAGGGACCATAGACCACGCATCCCGGGGAAACTGTTGCTATCAAACCTGTTGGTATGGTTTGGACTACGCTACTTATTGCACAATAGTTTGGTTACATTGTTTGCACAATTGTTGTTACATGGTTGCATTGTTGAATTGATGGCAAATTGCTACCTCAGTTGCACAAATGATATGCACTTGTTGAATCACTATTTCTGCTACCTCACAGTCACACAAATGATATGCACTTGTTGTTCTTTGTCGAATTGATTGATTATGTTGTTTCAGTTGCACTAATGATATGCTCTACGTTGCACAGTTTATTCTACCTCTTGCAGTTGCACATATACTGTCCAGTTTAATAGTCACCTCCAGCACGTTGCCGAAGGTTGCACTTGTATTATTGTTGGATTCTAATAAACACGATTGCTGGTATATGCATGCCTCCCTCATTCTCATCAGCGTGAATGCGTAGCTTGGGAGACACCAGGTGTGGCTGACACATCCTGCTTGTCCTAGGAGAAAACAGAGTTACTTACCTGTAACGGAGTTCTCCGTGGACAGCAGGATAGGTCAGCCACACGATCCCACCCACCTCCCCTGCATGAGGGTGGCCTGCTCTCTCCTAGCCGTACGGGCATAGCTAGTTACTTACTGGCCGGCTAGGGGCGGGCCGAGGGAGGTGGGACCTCCCACATGCTCAGAAGCTTCTGAGCTATAGAGCACTTCCGTCATGGCGCCGTCGGATGACGTCACCAGGTGTGGCTGACCAATCCTGCTGTCCACGGAGAACTCCGTTACAGGTAAGTAACTCTGTTTTCCCTGGACTGGCCCGGAGAGAACTCAAGGAAAGACAATTAGCAGGTAAGGTCTAATTTCTCCTTTTATACATCTCTCTCTGTATATTGGTGAGTTTTAATTGCTAAAGCAGAATATACATTAAATGGGAAAGGGTTTTGCTTTGCTGGTTTGGTTTTCTAGATGGAGGGTTTGTGATGTTGTGAAGTTTCATGATTAATCCAGTATAAGCACCAGATGGTCACTCAGACTGATTGGGCAGCCTATATACATTGACTGTCAAAAAAAAAAAAGTCTACATCCCCTTCTAGAATGTTTTCCTTTTGCCGTATAGCCTGAATGTAAACTACATTAAAAAAATGTGTTTTGTGTATCCACACATCCTACACCACAACAGTCAAGTGAACAATATAATTTCCAGGAACAAGCAGGAATGTAGTCTTCACATATGAGTGATGTCTGTAGAGACGGGGAGCCCGTATGGGAACACTCTCTAGCGTCCAATAGGAAGACTTTTGGGAGCATCCCACTGTGCCTGCATTGTTGCCTTCCCAACTCTCGCTCTTCAGTTCTTCGTTTTCCGTGGAGCCAGCAGGAAGCAAATACTGTCACCGCAGAAAATTTGTTTATTTTATTTCTTTTGTTTTTTGTGCTTTGTGTCTGCCTTACTGTCAACGTCGGAACCGAATACTGTCGATTCTTTTCTTTCTTCTTTCTTATTGCTGTTTAAAAAAAAATAAAAAAAGCAGAACTTTCTTGGGTGCATCAATGCCGTTTTAGGCCTTAAGCCTACCATTTGTCTACTAACATAATGGAAAAAACAGCTAGTGGTTTTAAGAAATGTCTGTGTGGCAGTACCATTTTGGCTACCAACACCCACAACTGATGTCTCAAGTCAGCCATCAGAATGTCCTTTGTGTAGGAAGATGACAAAGAGAGGCCTGCAGAATCGAGCTGCAAAATTAGGCACACTCTTTGCCTCAGACAGTGTCTTTAGCATTGATGTTATCAAGGGCATCATCTTCCTCTCATGGATCTCAGGTATCTTCTTCGAAAACACGCCGTTCTCCCAAGTGTAGATCTCTTTCCAAGCATTGAGATGCCTTGAGCGTTGCCGTAGAGGTGGATCGGCCAGCCAAGCAACCCCGGAGGGAGGACCTTTCCTCCAAAGCCATCGAGGGGTCCCAGGATGCTCCCGAGGCCTCCGCCTGTGGAGAGCCCCTGGTGCTATGCTCTGGGACGGTAGCCCGCTTGTCCGGTACCAAAACCCAAGTATCGGCAGGCTGTATGGATCAACGTATGCTGGCTATCGAGTGGCTCTACTAGCGGCGTTGGTTCTGATCAAATCCATATCGGCGGTACTGCTGACACCGGGCTGTTTGTACCGGGGGTTTGTACCGCTTGATCTGCTACCACCATGCCTGCCCTCGAGTCCATCCCTGGTACCAGTGGCTCGTCCAGGCAAGTTCCCCGGTCCAATACCAATTTCGATCGGTACTGAGCCTTAGCGGAACACAAACATTGTTCACACCGATACTTTGAATCTTCCGATTCCAATTCATCTGGTGATGAATCGATTGATGCCCAAAGACTTCAAAGTATACCGAGGATGCATCTCCCTCTCCAGAAACGGCGCATATCCCCTCCTGAGGATATGTCTTTTCAAGAACTTATTCGGGACCTAGCTAGAGGCCTGTCCATAATGGTAACATCCGAGAGAGAGCCTAGAGCAGAGGAATTGGAGATCCTCCAATACCCTATGGCTCCTAAGGAGGTGGCCACTTTTTCAGTTCATCACCTCCTCCAGGATCTCATGCTCCGAATGTGGGAGATGCCCCTTATCATATCTCTGCATACTCGACGACTCGATACCAGGTATCGAATACCAGACTTTCCCGGTATTCCAAAAGACACAGTTGCCACATCACTCAATGGTAGTAGAATCAGTAGTGTGTCGAATTAAAAATTCAAAGGCTCATTCTTCTAACCCTCCCGGTAGAGAATCGAGGACTCGATGCTTTTGGACATCGATGCTTTCAGCCAGAATACGTTCATACTTCCTTATCGTCCTTCCAATCCAGTCCCGCACCTCAGGGTTGTGCACCTCTTCTAGCAGCTTGGGAGACTGAGCATGTCACAACTTTGATGACATCAGGATACTTAGGCAGCTGGCACCACCCCCAGCCTTCCAGTAAGCTCAGTCTCCTAGCAGCTGGAGTAGGTGTCTATCAGTGGGACTCACTGAAGGAACAACTAGGACGAGGGTGTTTTTTTAGGTTTTGGTTAGTCTGGTTTAGTCAGTTTAGTTCAGTGGTTCTTAACCTGGGTTCGATCGAACCCTAGAGGTTCGGTGAGTCAGTCTCAGGGGTTCGGCGGAGGTCAAGACACAAGACACGCACACGACTCATATGATTCGTGATGACACGCCCCCCTTGGCCATCATTGGCTGCAGATGATCACGCTACATTGCTTGGCCAATCTGTGCTGCAGGGAATTTGGTGCACTCAGTAGTCGACTTGTGACTGTCGTGATGGTATGTTGTTTGATTTCTTTCTTAATATTTTAATCCATACTAACTATGTCGAGCAAAAAAAGAAAGTGGTCGGACGAATATGTACAACATGGATTCGCATATATAACAGAACGTGATGGGAGTCAGCGTCCTATCTGCATGATTTGCAATGCCAAGTTAAGCAATTCTAGTCTAGTACCGGCAAAACTAAAGGAACACTTCCTTAACCTGCATGGAGATGGGGAATACAAGAACACAACGCTTGCTGAATTCAAGGTGAAGAGAGCCAGATTCGATGAAAAGGCTACTCTGCCTGCTCTCGGCTTTGTACCCATCAACAAACCGATCCTCACAGCATCGTACGAAGTTGCTTACCTGATCGCAAAGCAGGGCAAACCACACACCATTGGTGAAACACTCTTAAAACCAGCTGTGTTGAAGTGATGTTAATGCATGATTCATTTTGTGAACCAGTAAAACATATACCTATGTCTTGAATTTGAAAAAAAATCATATTTTATTTTTCAATAAAGAAGGGTTCGGTGAATGTGCATATGAAACTGGTGGGGTTCAGTACCTCCAACAAGGTTAAGAACCACTGGTTTAGTTATTGGGGTTCTTTCCCTTTAAATTTGTAGGACTTGACTGCTCTTGCCAGTAAAGTTTAAAAAAAAAGGTATTTCTTAGCGAGTAAGTAGTGTGATCAGACCTGATTGCAGGGGCTGAGGAGGTGCTGGCTGGTCAATAGGGATCTGGCTCCGCTCCCGAACCCCTCCTGTGTGGGTGAGGAGCGTCGAGCACAGCAGGAGTGTTAGTGAGCAGCAGCGTGGTCGCAGCAGCGGTAAGTTCCCCGGCACGGGAGTTCGACGTCGGGGGGTTAGAGCTTGCAGTTTGTCGGGAAGCTGTTTTGCAGGTACATTTGTTTTTCACCATTTTGCTCTGAACCATGTGTCAGGACAGGAGAAACGGAGCTCCGTTTTCGCTGCCATTTTGTTTGTGTGGGAAGCAGTGCCGCGGCAGCAGGGCTTCATTTTGTAAATCTTTTTTTCTGAAAGGCAGTTTGCTTTCAGCGGTTGGTTTCGGTTGCCTGGGGGGTTTTCTTGGCTTCTGGGCACAGAACTTTGTGCTGTTTATTTCCAGCCGTTTTAAAAAAAAATAATTATGATAAGAGTAGCAAGGGCAGGAAACGGCATGCCTTCCAAGCCACAATGTGAGGCTTGTGGGCTGTGCAGGAGCTCGCTGTCGGCGGAGGAGGTCTGCAAGGGGTGTGCAGCAGAAACTCACTCCACGTAACAAAGCATTCTGGAGGACGCTGTTTTGGAGTCTGGGCCAAAGGAGCAGGAGCTCGGGGCGTCTTCTCAAGTGGAGGCTGATTTTATATAGTCTCCACAGGAAGTGCAGCCGGGATCTTCCTCTTTGCAAGGGTTTGCGCCGTCTGTTCCAGGCGGATTTTCCCCTGAGTTGGTTTTATTACTGCATAAGGCTTTTTTGTCTGAAGCAGCAAGGGGAGTCTAAGGGCCCTACGTCTAGGAAGAGGGGAGTTTCAGAAGACGATCTGGAGGAGGAGCCGGGTACTTCTCAGCCCTCTGTTAAGGCACGTCGGCAGGGCCAGTTGGCTACTGAAGTGGGCTCTGTTTCCTCGGGAAGAACAGGACCAGGAGTTGGAACAGGAGTTGGAAGAAGGTTCCATTCCTCTAGAAGTGGAGTCTAGGATTGTCAGGGTTTTCTGTAAAGATGAACTAGCAGGGCTCATTTCGGAGTCGCTTAAGATGCTTAATATGGTGCCGGCAGGAGCGCTGGAGGAAGACGCGTTAGAGGATCCTATTCTCCAGGGGGTGCGAAAGCTCCAGAAGGTTTTTCCTTTGCACAGTCATTAAGCAGATGATCCTAGAAGAATGGGAGCTTCCTGAAACGGGGCTCAAAGGGTCTCGCATCATGTCTCGTTTGTACCCTTTGGTGGAACAAGATAAGGACATGTTTCGTTCGCCTAGGGTGGATGCGGCGGTGTCGGCAGTGACTAAGAAGACCACTATCCCGGTGGAGGGTAGTGCTGCTCTTAAGGATATTCAGGATAGGAAGCTTGATACCCTATTGAAGCAAGCTTTTGATGTGAGTTTGCTATCACTTCAGGCCTTGGCTTGTGGGGCTTTGGTGACGCGTGTCTCTCTGCGCTGGGCACATGGGTTCCCGGATATAGCAGGGGCAGATAGAGGTGTAGAGTCGGTGGCTAGGCTGGAATCGGGTACGGCTTACCTTGCGGACACCTTTTATGATTTCGTAAGGGCGCTTTCGAACACCATGGGATCTATTGTGGCGGCGTGCCGTTCTCTGGCTCCGGAATTGATCGGCGGATGTGTCTTCCAAGATCCGTTTGAGTAAGTTGCCCTTCAAAGGGAAACAGTTGTTTGGAGAGCACCTTGATAAGTTGGTTAAGGATTTGGGAGAGTCTAAGGGGGGACGTCTTCCAGAGGATAAGCTGAAGCAGGGTAGAGCTCCCAGGCCAATGAGGGGTCAGACTCAGGAGTTCAGACGTTTTTGGTCGGTGAGGTTTTCCCCTTTCCAGAGGACGTTTTGCTCCTAGGACTCAGCCCTTTCATGGGTTTCGGGGTATGGGCAGAGTATATTATGGTACCACTGCTTCTGCCCAGAACCAGCGAAAGCAACAATGAAGCGAGGGGGACCCAGGCAGGTGTGCATCCCGTAGGAGGTCGGTTGAGGGAGTTTTACCATGTCTGGGTCCGGGACATGATGGATCAGTGGGTTCTGCGAGTAATTCGAGAGGTTTATGCGCTTGAGCTGGCCAAGCCCCTGTCACCGGCCTTCGTTCTCTCTCCCTGTCGGGCGAGGGCCAAGGAGGAGGGAGTGCGGCTAACGCTGCGATGCCTTTTGCACTTGAAGGCGGTAGTCCCGGTACTCGTAGACCAGCGCGTTACAGGTCGATACTCCATCTACTTCATAGTGCTGAAGAAAGAAGGTTCCTTTCGGCCTATTCTCGATCTCAAGCGGGTAAACAGATGTCTTCACATTTCTCGTTTTCATATGGAGATGCTTCGGTCGGTGATGGTGGCGGTCAGGGAAGGGGAGTTCTTGACGTCACTAGACCTCATGGACATCCCTAATCATCAGAATTACTATCGTTTTTTTCGCTTTGCAGTTCCGATGGGTCATTTCCAGTTTCAGGCACTTCCTTTCGGTCTCGCAACAGCTCCACAGGTTTTCACCAAGGTCATTGGTAGTAATAGCAGCCGTGTTAAGGCGCGAAGGTATTCTGGTCCCCCTCTATTTAGACGATTGGCTCATTCGAGCAAAGTCCAAGGAGGAAAGTGTGCAGGTAACGAAACGTGTAGTCGGTTTCTTATCCGAGTTGGGCTGGGTGATCAATGTAGGCAAGAGTCATTTGACACCTTCGCAAGATCTCGAGCACCTGGGGGTGCAATTTGACACTCGCGCGGCTCGGGTGTTTCTTCCTCGGAGAGTGTTAGCTCTTCGGCAGTTGGCTCAACAGTTTCTACGCATGCCAAAGCCAACGGCATGACATTATCTTCAGCTTTTGGGTACCATGGCTGTGATGATCGATCTGGTTCCCTGGGCAAGGGCGCACACGAGGCTATTACAGAGGTCTCTGCTGTGCAGGTGGTCCCATCAGCATCAGCCTCTGTATCACGTTCTAGTCTGTCCCAGAGAGGTACGAAAGACACTCAGATGGTGGCGGAGTGAAGTGAACCTGGCGGTCGGGGTTCCCCTGGAATCCCCATGTCGGCTTCCTTTGACGACGGATGCCAGTCTGTCCGGCTGGGGGGCCCATTGCAAGGGGCAAGTAGCGCAAGGTTCCTGGACTCAGGAGGAACGGACATGGTCCATAAATCGCCTAGAGATGAGGGTGGTCCGCATGGCCCTGCAGGAGTTTTTGCCTCGGGTTCGCGCTCGCGTGGTACGGGTCTTCTTCGACAACGCCACCACGGTAGCATACATCAACAGGCAGGGCGGCACGGGCAGTGCCAGTTTGGAGACAGAGGTGGAGCTGCTGATTTCTTGGGCGGAGATGCATCTGTCAGCAATCTTGGTGGCGCACGTGGCTGGAACAGAGAACGTTGCGGCCAATTTCCTCAGTCGGGTACGTTTGGACCCGGGCGAGTGGCAGTTGAACGCAGAGGTTTTTGAACAGATTGTACGCCGATGGGGAGTGCTGGTCATGGATCTGATGGCGACCTTTGTGTCAGCAAAGGCCAGTTGGATTTTCAGTTGTTGAAGAGAACGAATGTCCGAGGGTCTGGACGCGTTGGTTCAGGAGTGGCCGAGACACAGTCTGCTGTATGTCTTTCCACTTTGGGCGCTCATCCGCCATGTGCTTCAGCGGGTGGAGGCTCACAGAGGCATGGTGATTCTCATTGCCCCGGATTGGCCACAGAGATAGTGGTATGCGGATCTAGTACGGTTAAGAGTGGCCGAACCGTGGAGACTTCCCGTCAGACAGGACCTGTTGCTGCAGGGACTGATCCTGATGCCACAGGCGGATCGGTTCTCGCTTACAGCATGGCTGTTGAGAGGGCAAGGTTGAGGAAGCGTGGCTTTTCCTCGCAGGTGATTTCCACGCTCCTTAGGGCCTGGAGGAAATCTACCTCTGGCATATATGCGAGTATGGCGAGTCTTTGAGGGATGGTGTGTTCAGAGGGAGTGTAGTCCTCTGTCAGCCTCAGTACCGGTTATGCTAGATTTCTTACAAGCGGGCCTGGTGAAAGGTTTGGCGTGGAGCTCACTGAGGGTTCAGGTGGCGGCTTTGGCCTGTTATCGAGGCAGGATTCACGGTGACTCCTTGGGAAAACAGCCAGATGTACTGCTGTTCCTGAGGGCGGTAAAGCAGTTGCACCCTCCCCTTAGGCCTTTAGTTCCTGCTTGGGATCTCAATTTAGTTCTTTCGGCGCTCTTGGTGAACCTTTTGAGCCGTTGGCATCTTGTACCTTAAAGGATTTGACATTGAAGACATGTTTCTGGTAGTGATTTGTTCGGCAAGGAGCATTTCTGAGCTGCAGGCTTTGTCGTGTAGGGAGCCTTTTCTAGTTTTTTTTTCTAAGGAGAGGTAGTTTTGAGGACGGTTCCGTCTTTTTTGCCAAAGGTGATTTCACCTTTTCATTTGAGTCAGCCAGTAGTGTTGCCGGTGCTCACAGGGTTGACAGAGGGTCTTTCAGACCCGCAGCTTCGACTTCTGGATCTCAAGCGTCTTTTGAAGCGCTATTTGAAGAGGACAGCTTCTTTTCGGAAGTCGGATCGGTTGTTCATTCTGTTTGGTGGGCCGTGCAAAGGAGAGGCAGCAGCCAAGTCGTCCATTTCTAGGTGGATTAAGGAGGCGATAACTTCTGCGTATCTGTTGCAAGGTAAGCAGGTACTGCCTGGCTTGCGGGCCCATTCCATTAGGGCTCAGACGGCTTCTTGGGCGGAATGCAGCTTGGTGACGCCGGTGGATATTTGTAGGGCAGCCACTTGGTCCTCGTTGCATACTTTCGTGAAGCACTATCGGTTGGATGTGCAGGCGAGGGAGGATGCGAAGTTTGGCTCAGTAGTTATTTGGGCCGGGCTCGCAGGTCCCTCCCGTAGTTAAGGGGCTCTGTTACATCCCTGAGGTGTGGGGCAGGACTGTACTGGAGGGATGATAAAGAAGGTGAAATTAGGCCTTACCTGCTAATTGGCTTTCCTAGAGGAAACTCCAGTCCAGTCCCGGAACCCTCCCTTCAGTAGTTCTGTAATTCTCAATGTTGTAGCGATCCCGGACCAAAAGAAGTGCTATTATGGTGTCTGGGCTGGGATTGTATTTGTTTTGTCCCACCGCCGGCAGGGGGTGGGTAGAGTGTTTTTTCGTTCGGAGTTGTTGAATTTACCTTGCAAGGTTTTCATTCATTCATTCATTCATAAATAAATAAATAATAAATAAAATAATAAATAAATAAATAAATCGGTAGATAGATAACGGAGGAAGGGACAAGAAGTAGGAAAGAGCAGGATTTGGTTTATGATTATTCACTTCTTATTTGTTGCTCCTGTGAGTCCACTTTGTCAGTAGGTTACTGGAAGGCTGGGGGTGGCGCCAGCTGCCTAAGTATCCTGATGTCATCAAAGTTGTGACATGCTCAGTCTCCCAAACTGCTAGAAGAGGTGCACAACCCTGAGGTGCGGGACTGGACTGGAGTTCCTCAAAGAAAGCCAATTAGCAGGTAAGACCTAATTTCACCATACTCTGTATAGGTATGTTCCCCAAGGAGGCTACTGGGGATCTTCAGCCAATGTCTCCTCTTCTCCCTGATGATAAGAGAGCTGACTGTATCAAAATTTGTAAATAGGGCAACTTTTAACTTCTTTGAATGCACCAGTAGAGCCACCTCAATCTGCATTGGAGCATGCAGGATTGCTTGGCTTCAAGCATCAGATCTTGAACAATGGGTTCAAGATAAATTGGGTAATAATCGTTGCACAGGTGAGAACCTTTTTGGCAAGGATTGGCAGGATAAAGCTTCTTAGTTAGAATCTGAGAATACTACCCTAAATAGGCTTTCTAGAACCACTGCCAACCTGGCTAAATTTAAAAGCAGCTGCAAAGAAAACTTTCTTCAATAAGAAAAAGAAGTTTTACCCTTCTTATACTCCTGCTTCGTAGTACCAACCTCAGGGTACTCAGAAGAGACAACAGCCTCCCAAAAAGCAGAAGAAGCTACAGGCTCCTAAAAAAACAACCAGCTTCACAGGCTCAGTCTGCTCCTGGTTTTTGACTTTTTCCTAGAGAACATAGTCACTCTGCCTCTGGAGACCCCTCCCCCCCCCCCCCCCAACATTGTCGGCAGACTCTGTCACTATGCCCACAGGTGGCATCTAATCACTTCAGAGCACTGGATTCTGACCATAGTGACAGAAGGCTACAGACTTCACCTGGAAACTCTGCCCCCCTCCACACTGGTAGGGGAATATCCTCCTCGGCCTCTCACTGTTCTTTTGGTACAAGAGGTGACTTCTCTTCTATCAGAAGGTGCCATAAAGGAGGTCCCAACATCTCAACAGAGAATGGATTTCTACTTACCGTACTTTCTCATACCAAAGAAAACCGGAGGATACAGACCCATTCTGGATCTTAGAAACCTGAACAAGTTTCTCGTCTGCAAGAAGTTTAAGATGGTCTCTCTAGGGACCCTCCTAATGTCAGGACTTGCTCTGTTCTCTAGATCTAAAGGAAGCATATACACATAGCCTCATTCATCCAGAACACAGGAAATATCTATGCTTCATGTTTCAGGGAAGACATTGTCAATACAAGGTCCTGCCATTTGGACCCGCCTCTGCCCCAAGAGTCGTCACAAAGTGCATGGCGGTCGTGGCTGCATTTCTAAGATCTCTAGGGATATTTGTCTTCCCTTACTTAGACGACTGGCTTATAAAGGCAGGCACCTCTCAAGAGGTCCACCTGTCTCTCTCCCGTACCATGCTGGTACTTCAACATTTGGGCTTTGTGATAAAATTTCCAAAGTCCTATCTCGCTCCTACTCACACTAGAGTTCAAAGGAGCTTTCTTAAATACTCAACAGTTACAAGGGCGTTTCTACCTCAGTCCAGCTGTTCTTGTCTCATTCAGTTGGCATCTCAGGTACGTGTCCGAGACCACCTAACTACCCGAGAAGTGCGCAGCTTCTAGGTTATATGGCCTCAATAGTACATGTAGTACCATATGCCCACCTGCTTATGCGCACAGCCCAATGGGCTTTGGTCTCCCATTGGAAACAGGCCTCAGGCTGTCTCACGGACAGAACCAGAGTTTCTGCCCCTCTGGCCACATCTCTTCTATGGTGGTGTTCCCCAGAGAATCTCCTCATCGAGTCATCTTTTTAGATGCCTCCACAAAATGTACCCTGACGTCAGATGCCTCCTACTGGGGTGGGGAGCCCATCTAGAGGTGGAAGAGGAGTCTAAGCTCCAGATAAACTTACTGGAACTTCGGGCGATCTTCAATGCCCTCAAGGTCTTTTGGAGGCATCTAAGCTCCCAGAGGATCCTGGTCCAGACAGACAATCAAGTAGCCATCTTCTATCTGAACAAACAAGGAGGAACAGGATGTTAGCTTCTCTGCAAAAGGGCACTCCATCTCTGGTCCTTTGCTATTACTAATCAGATACACCTCCAAGCGGTATATCTCCCAGGGGAGCAAAATGTCTTAGCAGACAGACTGAGTTGGATCCTCCTTCCCCATGAATGATCTCTCCACACAGAGACAGCATCCTTCAAGACTCCAGGGATAGACCTGTTTGCCACTCCGCAGAATGCCAGACTTCCTTGCTTCTGCACCAGGATTCCCATGTCAGGCAGTCAGGAGGGGGATGCTTTTCACCTCCATTGGGGTCGAGAGTTCCTGTATGCCTTTCCTCCCATTCCCCTGATTCCCAAGACGCTTTTCAAGCTTCAGGCAGACATGGGCTTCATGATTCTCATAGCCCCATGTTGGCCTCTCCTGCTATGTCTGTCTCTCAAACTCAACCCCTAGATCTCAGATCTGCTCCATATCTCCTCTCTCAAGAGGAGGGGACACTGTTCCATCCCAATCCGCAGTCTCTCCACCTCACAGCATGGCTGCTGAAAGCATAGCATTACAGGATCTTAATCTTATTCAGGAAGTAAAAGCGATCCTATTAGTTTCTAGAAAGCCATCCACCAGACATTCTTACGCTTTCAAGTGGTGTAGATTTTCTCTCTGGTGTTCCCTGAAGGATCTTAATTCCTTCTCGACTCCAGTGGAGGCGCTTCTCCAGTATCTCCTCCACTTTTCCTCATCCGGTCTCAAGACCAACTCGGCAAGAGTTCACCTGAGTGCAATTGCGGCCTCTCATCATCCCTTGGATGGTCAGCCCATTACCTCGCAGCCGCTCATAGCGTGCTTCATGAGAGGCCTCTTGCTCACCAAACTCCCATCAGAACAACACCAGTGGGATGGGATCTCAATGTTGTTCAGGGGAATTTCTCAAGCCGCTCTTTGAACCCTTAGCCACTACCTTGCTAAAGTTTCTAACATGGAAGGTTATCTTCCTTATTGCCCTCACTTCAGCTGGATGCATTAGTGAACTTCAAGTTTTGGTGACAGACTCACCTTGCACATGATCCCACCATGACAAGGTTGTCCTAAGGATTACCCCCACTTCATGCCAAAGGTGGTATCTTTTTCATTTCAATCATTCAGTCTACCTTTCTGTCTTTTTCCCTAGACCACATTCATCTGGGGCAGAGGCAACCCTCCATACCCTTGACTGCAAACATACCTTAGCATTCTATCTTCAAAGGACTGCAGAGAACCATAAGGGGTCTCAGCTGTTCAACTCCTTTGATCCTAGTCACTTGGGGTTGCCATTATCCAAACATACTCTTTCTAAATGGATAGCAGATTGCATTTCATTTGCTTATGATAAAGCAGGTCTATCCCTTGAGGATCATGTCACCGCCCATAATGTTCGTGCCATGGCTACCTCGATGGCAAATATACGCTCTGTAGCCATGGACGAGATCTGCAAAGTAGCAACTTGGTCTTAAGTACATACTTTTGCTGCTCACTATTGTCTGGACAAGGACTCCCGCTGGGATGCCATGTTTGGTCAAGCTGTCCTCCAGCACCTCTTTCAGACTTAAGGACAACTCCTACCCTCTGTCCTGGAACCTTACAATACCAGATATCCATGAAGGATCAAGACCTCTTCAACTCTGCCCTGAGGTCTTGATCTCTACCGGTTCTGAGGTCATTCCCTCTGGCATCTGGGAGCTAGGGAGTCCCATATGTGAAGATTACATTCCTGTTTATTCCTGGAGATAGTGTAGTTACTGGTAACAGGTGATCTCCGGGAACAGCAGGAATTTAGTCTTCACAACCCACCCTCCTCCCCTAGGAGTTGTAGGTTTTCTTTTTCTCTCCTTTTCTCTCAGCTATAGACTCAGCTGAAGAGAGAGTTGGGAAGGCAGGAAGGTAGCAACGCAGGTGCAGTGGGATGCTCCCTAAAGCCTTCCTATTGGATGCTGGGGAGTGTTCCTGCGCAGGCTCCGTTTGGTACCAACGTCACCCATATGTGAAGACTAAATTCCTGCTGTTCCCAGAGATAACCCATTGCAGGTGAGTAAGTACACTTTCCAGAAATCTTTACAAAATGAAGCAGAAACATGGACTAGCTTAGTTGGATAAGAGTCCATCCTGTTTATCCCCTCAAACTTTAAGCTCTCGTCTAACCTATTGCACTGAAAAGCACACTGGCCCCACCTATGTTCAGTTATACTGCTTGCACACCAACCAATTCATCAAGTAGCATCTTGTGGTCTGGCATTCATATGTATTTCTATAATTGAAAGTTAAGTAATTTTAAATGCATTAAAAAAATTAAAATTCTTATTGTATGGGCCAATGAAAGATAATTATTAGGGGGTTGTTTTATCTGTGTTTGCCTAGCCTACGGGATAGTGTGACAGGAACCAGATCCCCTCATCTGAGGCCCTTTGTTCATATATAGTAATGCTGTACCCAGCTTAATTCATAAGCATGCCATTTACGATTAACATTTGTGGGTGCATATGATTTGTGAATTATTGGTGATCCCATTTTCTGTTAAGTTATACTGATTGACATGATGACAGGATAAATTCAGCAGTTGCTGTTTGTTTCCTCTGCCGGATAGTGAATTTCATAATAAAATCCCAAACAAAGAGTACGTATGATGTATATAATATATTCTTCATGACAAGCAGGATAAGTCCTCACGTATGGATGACATTGTTGATGGAACCCATGCAGGAACTTCCTCAGCTACTTTTCTAGAAGTTCTTAGAAAGTTTTGTGTGCATGTTCCCGACTGCCACTCTGGTACCTGAGGAGCTTTGGGTTTTGTTTTTTTTTCGTGGAGCCTATCTGACCTTTTTTCTGAGCATTGTGATTTATTTGTCCTGAAGTTGGTACATTTTTTTTGAATATTTTGTGCATTCTATTAGCCTGCTATTCCTTTTAGCGAACCCTAATATTGTTTTATGTTGCTTATTAAGTTTACTTTCTTTTTCTTATGGCACTGCATGGGCTGCATTTAGGTCTGAGGTGCACCTGGTTGAGATTTGAATTTAGTCGTCTTTTCAAAAATTGAACCTTTTGATTTCGCGTCTGCTATTTTTCCAACCAATATGCCACTGAAACTCACCAGCGCGTTTACAAAATGCACCTGTGTGGTAGAATCATGTTTGTCACAGACACCCACAATTGGTAGCTAAAGTGTTTGGGACATGACCATGTCCCCTTTCTTTGTAATTTGTGTTTACAGATGACAAAGAGCGGGCTTAGAGGTCAAGAAGAGAAGCGCACTAAGATTTTTGGTGCTCAGAAGACCAGTCCATCGGTGTCGATGGCATTGGTCACCATAGACCTGGGATCCGCACTGGACACTGGCGGTGCATCAGTTGGGGTGGGGGGATGGTGCTTGAGTTCTCTCAGAATTGAGCAACAGTAGGGCCACCAGGGTTTGGTCCCGTACCAATTCCACTCTGAGGAAGAGGAAGAATTTGACCTCTGCTTTGATAGCATCAAGGTAACTGATGAGCATTGGATGACGTCTTTAATGCATTGGCATCAGAGTTCATCAGACCATGATCCCTTTACAGCAACAGGATAAAATCAAAATAAACTTAACTATCTAATTTCTCAACAAACGGGTGGCCTGCACGGAGCGGCAGGTGCACCTACTCTTGCCATCTTACTGGGGAGACTAGATGGACCATACTGATCTTTATCTGCCGTCATTTACTATGTTACTATGATGCCAGGAGCACAGGGGAATCGAGCAATACCCATCTCCCGAAGCAGCCCTTATGTGAAGACCCCATGACTAGCTAGTCAATTCACCTCATAAGATCCCAAAACCATCGACTGAACTGCTGAAGGCCCCATGTTTTCATTCATGGCAGTCCTTGAGGAGCGTTTGGCTAATAAAAATTGAGGAAAAACTCGTGCATATGCTGTGCATGCAGGATCTGTTGGTTCTGACATCACCTTCACAGCAACATTGTGCTGTTTAGCTGATACTCAAGACTCTGCCTCCGCCGGTGGGAGATGGGTCATCATCAAGATATGGAAAGACCAATGCCTAGATGATATCAGTATAAAGTGCATTGGGGGGACAGTTGATCCCTGATGCATCACAGCCAGCCTGTGCAGCAGCAGGCACTCCTGGAGGAGATCTGATTCTCCAGAGGAGCATAAGGCCAGTCCAGGCAGAGACTCAGTCGTCCACGGAGAACCTCTTTGAGCCTAAATCCAAATGCTCCTGGGTTAACAGACTATGACTGAGCACTTCTCAGAGGTCTCCAGAGCTATCGTCTGATTCCTCTCCACCTCATGAGTGACAGGTCTCTTCCTGAGGACATATCATTCCATAAGTTTGTGCGGAAAATAGCTGAAGCCATTCCATTTATATTGAAATATGGAGGAGGAACCGAGGGCTGAGGAATTGGAAATCCTCCACTATCTGGATCTCCACAAGGATGTGGGGACAATGCCCATTCACCACATCCTTCAGAGGCTGCAAATGAGAATGTGGGAGACCCCTCTCTCTGTGCTTCCTGTAAGTAAGAAGATCAACTCTATGTATAAATTTCAAAAGGTTCCCAGATTCGAAAAGCTCCAACTGCCGCACCATTCTATGGTTGTCACATCCGCTCTCAAGAGTAAGGAGTTCTAGGTCATACTCTTCGGCACCCCTGGGGAGAGAGGCTCAGACTCTCTTGACTTTTTTGGGAGGACGTTTTATCAGAATGCCATGCTCACATCCCATGTGGCATCCTACCAAGCTCTATATGGGCATGCACTTGCAGAATGAAATGCATAGGCTAGAGGAGTTTGCGGACTTTGTCCCTCCAGAGAAAGTTACAGAATTCTATTTGCTAGTGGGTGAAGGGAAGACGTGTGGAAAGTACATGGTCGATAGCTTTGATATGGCATTGAGAGCCTCTGCTATGAGTATTGGCACCCAGAGACTCTCATGTACCATGCCACAGTGAGAATTTCATCAGAGACCAGGTTCGAGAAGCTGCTACCATGATCAAGCAGCATAGCAACACTGTGCAAACCCTCCCAGGGTCACTGCCAACCTGGCCTTACAAGATGTTTTAGAGCAGAGTCCAGAGAAGGTTCTATGTCTTGCACAGGTGTCATTACCGTCCTCTGCTATGCTCTTCCCAAATGAGACTCCTCACTCCTTTCCCAGGCAATCAAGGTCTCAGAAAGCCCAACCAGGGACAGGATTTTGACTGGTTTGTCGAACACCAGCTTACCTATACCCCAGGTGGATACCCTCCCTGTCAGAGGGAAGTTCACTTTTCTTGCACATGGATGGCTCTTAAACTACTGTGGAGGCAATTGTTGAAGATGATCCATCACGGGTATTGATTGTGTCTATTGGAAATTCCTTCAAATTGCCCCCAAGACACAATTTTCTAGTCTCCCAACATCAGGAGCTGCTTCTACAGGAAATCTATGCTCTTTGCATGGAAAATGCCATCGAGCCCATGCTACCCAAGCAAGAAGGGCAGGGATTTTACTTGAAATTTTCCGGGTGCCAAAGAAAATAAGGAGATTAAGTTCCATCCTAAATCTGAGATACCTGAATACCTTTCTAGAAGAAAAGATCAGGATCTCTTCTCTCAGCATCCTAGTCCTTTACTTTCAAAAAGGAGATTGGCTTTTTTTCTCTGAACATACACGATGCCTATGCACATATTCAAATACTTCCTGTGACTAGGCTGTATTTCAGATTCATTGTAGGGAAACACCGCTTCCAGTATCGTATATCTGCCTTTTGGATTCGCGTCTGCTGCTCTGATATTCACCAAGTGCCTAGTCTTTGTCATAATGTATCTATGCAGACTGGAAATGTACATGTTTCCCTACTTGAATGAGTGACTGCTCATGAATGCCACTGAAGAAAGAGGTCAGGGATCCATGTGCATCACCATCCAGGCGTTAAAGACACTAGGGTTTGTCATAAATTACTCCAAATCCCAATTGAACGCTTCTCACCAATTGGAATTCATTGGAACCCTGCTATACATGAATTTGGTGAAAGCTTTTCTTCCTCAAGATAGACTCGCTTGGTGCTTCAAGTGTAGGAAGTTCGAGAGTCAGCAGTTATCAGCAAGAACCATGTTGAAAATGTTGGGCCACATGGCCCCCACAGTTCATGTAACTCCCATGGCTTATTTTAGACAATCTCAGTGGACCCTAAGAACCCAGTGGAGGCAATCTACTCAAAAGCTCAGAGACGTAATCTCCATCACAAAGCCTCTTTGGGACTGTCTCTCCTTGTGAATGCTTCCCTCAAATTTGACTAAAGGCTCTCCTTATCTAGAGCCACTATAATCAAGCACTTTTGATGACTGACAGATGCTTCCAAGCTAGTCTGGGGAACTCATCTCAACGGGTTTCACACTCAGAGCTTGTGGTCCTTCTAGGAGAGTCTTCATTAGATCAAGTTTCTGGAACTGAAGCAATTGTGAATGCTGTAAAGGATTTCAGAGATCGGTTGACCAATCAAACTCATTATCCAGACAGAAAGTCAGGTAGTAATGTTTTACAGTAACTCACAGAAATGAACAGGCTCATACTTCCTGTGCTGGGAAACCATCAGATTGTGGAAGTTCACCATTTCCCAGGGAATGATGCTAAGGGCCACCTATCTGGTAGGAGAAGAAAACATTCTGGCAGACTGAGTTGAGTCCTTCATCCACACGAAAAGACTGAACAGGGAGATAGCACTGATTATTTTCAAGAGTGTGACACCCCTCAGTAGACCTCTTCACAACTCCCTAGAACAAGCAAGTCCCTCAGATCTGTTCCAGAACAGGGACATATAGCAAGCTAGCTTTGGATGCCTTCCTCCTCCATTTCTGTATGTGTATCTGCCAATTCATCTCATAGCAGATACTCTTTGAAACTCCAGCAAGACAGATGTATTATCATTCTCATTGCACCTTCCTGGCCCAGCCATGGTTTCCCTTTGTTCATGCCCTTTCCATCCAGAAGCCAAGTACATCTGGGCACTTCTCCAACTCTAATTCCTTCTCGGACCTCCAGTCTAGTCCTGAACTCTGGAGTTAAGCACCTCCTCCCGCAGCTTTGGAGACTGAGCACGTCACTCTTTTGGTGACACTTCCATAAATAGGCCAGGATCCGCCTCCATTTTTCAGTATGCTCAGTCTCCAAAGCAGCGGAAGGAGTAGTGACCTAGGAGGTCAGGACTCACTAGAGTAATAAATAAGGAGAGAGGAGTTGCTGCAGGAAGTTTGAGGTACAAGGGGGGGGGGGGGGTACTGCAGTGCAGTTCTGCAGGATTTCAAGAGGTTTCAGCCCACAAGGCTGCTTTAAAGTTGCAGGGGCTGCCTCCGTACTTCCCCTTCCCCCCCCCCCCCGACACCTCTGTGTCCGGTCCCTAGTCGGGGATACAGGCTTGTGGGGAGCGCAGGAGGGGGTATCCGGCTCCCGAACCCACTGCGTGGGTGAGGAGCTGGTTAAGGAGCACTGTCGGCTCAAGCGTTCTGTGAGCGGAGGCAGAGCTGCGCGGCCACGTGGGAGGCAGCATCTTTCAAGCAGAGCGCCTTTCATCTAGTCCGGGCTGAATCGTGGGTTTCTCCACCCGTTGAAGTGAGTAGCCGAAGTGCTGTGGTGATATTTAGAGGCGCTGGAGCACGCCGGCTCTGTTTGGCAGCGTGGGTGGCGTCGGACTGGGCTAGGCCGTAGCTGCGTGGCCGGTAAGCGCGGGAAGCGCTCCGGGAGCATTGCGGCTGGCAGCGGGACTCTGGTGGAGCGTCCTGACAGGAAAATTAGAAGTTTCAGCCTTGTGTTCTTTGAGAGAGTGAGACGTTTGTTTGGTTAACATAAAAAAAAAAAGAAAGATAGGAAAGGAAAGCAGTACACGGAGAATCTACTGAGGAGGAGGTTGGAGAATACAGCTTCTGATTTCCCTTAGTTTAGATCGCGACCTTCAGGCAGTTATGCCTTCCAAGCCCTTGTGCCTTATGTGTGGCATAAAGAGAAGCTCTCTGTCTGAAGCCGGAGTATGCAAGGGCTGCCTGCAGGAGGCAGCCTTGGCAGAGCAGGCCTCGGGGGCTGCGGGGGAGGGTCAGAAGGAAGAGCTTCTGGGTCTCTCTGAGCAGATGCCGTTGGAACCCCTCTGGGAGCCGGTGGCCGGGCCATCCTCGGCGCCAGACGTCCCCGCTGGCCCAGCTCTGCTCCAGGGGGGCTTGGGGGCTATTTTCTCCCAGCAGTTCATGGCTCTGCTGCAGCAGGCACTCGGAGGGGGGGGGGGGTGCGTGCTTCAGCGGGGTTAGTAGAGGGAGAGCTGGGAGGTAAGCGCCCGGGTACTCATCTGGATTCTGGTACAGAAAGTGTCCCCTCAAAAAGACCTCGAAGGGTGAGTGAGAAGACAGGGGAGCAGGAGGAGCTGTTGGAGGATTTAGAGGAATTTGAGGCTGAAGAGGAGTTGGAGGAAGGTGAGCTTCCTGAGCAGGAGGATCAGGCAAGAGTGGTTAGGGTGTTCCGGTGGGAAGAGTTTCCGGCGCTTATTAAGGAAACGCTGAAGGCGTTGAACATGCCAGTTTCGAATCCGGCAGAAGCGGCGGAGCTGGAGGATCCGTTGTTGCAGGCGGTGCGCAAGTCTCAGAAGGTTTTCCCGGTATATAGAGTGTTTCGGGAGATGATTCAGGAGAAATGGGACATGCTGGAGTCGGGGTTGAAAGGGTCTAGAGCGATGGCTCGGTTGTATCCACTGGCAGATCAGGATAAGGATCTATTTAAGGCTCCTAAGGTGGATGCTGCGGTGGCGGCTGTCACCATAAAGACGACCATTCCGGTTGAGGGGAGTGCAGCGCTTAAGGATGCTCAGGACAGGCGCTTAGATTCTCTATTAAAGCAGGTGTTTGATATGAATGCTCTTTCCATGCAAGCTTCTATCTGTGGGGCATGGGTGGCGAGAGCATGCCTCCGATGGTGCCAGAGGATTGGTGGAGGTTCCTTAGAGGAGTCCGCCTGGTTGGAGACGGGGGTGGCTTATTTGGCGGATATTCAGTATGACCTGATTCGGGGCCTGGCTAGAAGTATGGCGTCGGTGGTAGCAGCGCGGAGGTGTCTGTGGCTCCATAACTGGGCTGCGGATGGTTCGTCTAAGGCACGGTTAAGTAAGCTTCCCTTCAGGGGCAAGCTCCTGTTTGGGGAGGGAGAAATTGGTGAAGGACCTCGGCGAGTCTAAGGGTGGAAGGCTGCCGGAGGATAAGCAGAAGCCGGGCCCAGGGGCTGACGAATCAGCAGAGGGAGTTCCGTCGGTTTCGCTCGAACAGGTTTGGTCAGTTTCAACGTGGGCGATCGGTTTATAGAGCCCCGGGGTTTCGAGGCTTTAGGGGAGCAGGCAGAGGTTTCGGAGCCTCCTCATCCTCGACTTTCAAAAAGCCCCAATGAAGTGAGGGGGATCCAGGCAGGGGTGATTCCTGTAGGGGGTCGGTTGCGGGAGTTTTACCCTGCCTGGATCTGAGTTACAATGGACCAGTGGGTGCTGGAGGTCATTCAAGAGGGTTATGCCCTAGAGTTCAAGCGCCCGGTGGTCGACACCTTCGTTCTTTCTCCCGGCAGGTCCCGGGTAAAGCGGTGGGCGATACAGGAGACGCTAGGGCGGCTGCAGGCACTCAGAGCTGTGGTGCCGGTCCCGGAGGACCAGTGCGGTTGCGGTCAGTACTCCATATACTTTGTGGTCCCAAAGAAAGAGGGTACGTTCCGGCCAATTCTGGATCTCAAAGGGGTCAATCGGTGCCTCAGGGTTTCGCACTTTCAGATGGAAACTCTGCGATCTGTGATAGTAGCAGTAAGGCAAGGAGAGTTTCTTACGTCTTTGGATCTGACAGAGGCCTATCTTCATATTCCGATTCGCCTGGAACATCGGCGGTTTCTGCACTTCGCGGTCCCTCAGGGGCATTTTCAGTTCCAGGCCTTGCCTTTCGGGCTGGCAACGGCTCCGCGAACCTTCACCAAGGTGATGGTGGTGGTGGCTGCGGCATTGCGAAAGGAAGGAGTGTTGGTGCATCCTTATCTGGACGATTGGTTAATCAGGGCAAAGACGGAAGGAGAAAGCACGGAGGCTACTTGCCGGGTGGTTCAGTTTCTGCAGGAGCTTGGCTGGGTAGTCAATGCGGAGAAGAGCAGGTTAGTGCTGTCTCAGGAGTTGGAGTATTTGGAAGCTCGTTTCAACACAAGGGTGGGGAAGGTTTTTCTTCCTCTCCACAGGGCGCAGGATCTCAGGGGGCTGATTCAGGCTTTTCTGATGCGCGGGGCTCCCACGGCGTGGCACTACCTGCAGCTGTTAGGGAAGATGGCGGTGACCCTGGAGGTGGTTCCCTGGGCATGGGCTCACATGCGGCCTCTGCAGAGGGCCTTACTCAGAAGATGGTCGCCTCAATCTGGTTCCCTGTCTCAGAAGCTGCCTTGCCCGCAGGAGACGCGGAAGGCCCTGCGCTGGTGGCTAGAGCCGGGACATCTGCAAAAGGGACTGCCTTTGGAGTCCCCGGATTGGAGGCCCCTGACGACAGATGCCAGTCTGTTCGGTTGGGGGGCGCACTTCGAAGGCCACTTCATGCAGGGCCAGTGGACGGCGACGGAGAAGGAGTGGTCCATCAACAGGTTGGAGCTGCGAGAGGTGAAGTTAACGCTCCTGGCCTTGCAGCACAGGCTACAGGGCGGGGCCATCAGAGTGCTCTCAGACAATGCCACAGCGGTAGCGTACATCAATCGCCAAGGGGGCACCGGCAGTGTCGCTCTGGAGGAAGAAGCGGAAGAGCTCTTAGGCTGGGCCGAGGAAAATCTGGAGGCCTTATCGGCGGCACATGTAGCAGGGGTAAACAATGTGGCGGCCGATTATTTGAGCCGTGTCAGAAGAGATCCCGGAGAGTGGGTTCTGCATCAGGAGGTGTTCGACTTGGTGGTGCGGCGTTGGGGGACGCCGGTGATGGATCTCATGGCAACGTTTGCGTCGGCGAAGGCCGTTTGATTTTACAGCAGAAGGCGAGAAAGGATGTCGGAGGGCCTAGATGTCTTAATGCAGGCATGGCCAAGGGAGCAGCTGCTGTATGTGTTCCCGCCCTGGGTGTTAATAGGGCGCGTAATACAGCGGATAGAGAGGCACAGGGGGCAGGTCATTCTCATTGCTCCAGATTGGCCTCGCAGGCCATGGTATGCGGACTTGATGCGGCTTCTGGTGGGGCAACCGTTGCGGCTGCCAGAGAGGAGAGATCTGTTGGTACAGGGGCCGCTGAGCATGCCTCAGGTGGCTCGGTTCTCGCTTACGGCTTGGCTCTTGAGAGAGCGAGGTTAAGGCAGAAGGGTTACTCGCCTCAGGTTATTTCGACTTTGCTTAGGTCCAGGTGGCGCTCTACCTCTTTGGCTTATATTAGAGTATGGCGGCTCTTTGAGTCGTGGTGTGAAGGTAGGGGTGCGATTGCCTTAAAGGCTACGGTACCGCATGTTCTGGCGTTCTTGCAGGATGGATTGGATAAGGGCTTGGCGGCGTCTTCCCTGAGGGTGCAGCTGGCAGCGCTGGCTTGCTTTCGTGGTAAGGTGTTAGGGAAGAGTCTCGGAACAAATCCGGATGTGAAGCGTTTTTTGAGAGCGGCATTATTGCTGAGGCTGCCGAACAGGGCGGCGGTGCCCGCTTGGGATCTCAATTTGGTTTTGGAGGCTCTAGTTCGGGGGCCGTTTGAGCCATTGAACTCTGCGACCTTGAAGGATCTTACGCTAAAGGTGGTCTTTTTCGTGGCAATTTGTTCGGCGAGAAGGATTTCAGAGTTGCAGGCCTTGTCGTGTAGGGAGCCTTTCTTGTCCTTTCAGAGTCAGAAGGTGGTCTTGCGAACAGTGCCGTCCTTTTTGCCTAAGGTGGTGTCAGCGTTCCATCTAAATCAGGTGGTGGTGCTGCCCAGCTTCGATTGTAAGAGCAAGTCGGAGTCCGGTGGTATGTTGCATAGGCTAGATGTCGGCCGGGCGTTGCGAAGGTATTTGCAGGGGACGGCATCCTTTCGGAAGTCGGACAGGTTGTTTGTCCTGTTTGGAGGTCCGAGGAGAGGAGAGGCGGCATCGAAGTCGTCTATTGCCAGATGGTTGAAGGAAGCTATTGCGTCTGCTTATATCTTGAAGGGGAAGCCGGTTCCGGTCGGGCTGAGGGCTCATTCGACGAGGGCGCAGGCAGCTTCCTGGGCGGAGATCAGCTTGGTTCCAGCGATAGAGATTTGTAAGGCGGCGACGTGGTCGTCCCTTCATTCCTTTGTGAAACATTACCGGTTGGATGTTCAGGCGGAACGGGACGGTTGCTTCGGGTCAGCAGTGCTTCAGGCTGGTCTAGCAGGGCCCTCCCGTTGATTTGATTGCTTTACTGCTCTGTTACATCTCCAGAGTTCAGAGTTCAGGACTAGACTGGAGGTCTGAGAAGGAAATGGAAATTAGACTTACCTGCTAATTGTAGTTCCTGGAGGAACTCCAGTCTAGTCCTGGATCCCTCCCTGGTGTAGATATACCTGATCTGGGGCCTGAAGCAGAGAACTATGGCCTTGGATTGCCGACAGGCATGTCGGTACAGGTGGCGAGCCGTGAGCGGTAAGTAGAGGTTGGTTTGGGAGGTAAAACATTCCTGGGGGTTTTCTTGGGGGGGGGAGGTTAGCTCCAGCAAAATTTAAGTGTTAGCCTACTGCGGGTAGGCGGTGGGAAATGGAGGCCTACTTGGTGAACCTTCTAAATAAAGTATTAGTAATTTACTGTTATTTCTAGTGTGAGTTATGGTTTTTGTTAACTACTTAGTTATTGCTCTTGTGAGTCTGCTTTGTCAATAGGTACTGGAACATGGAGGCAGATCCTGGCCTATTTATGGCGGTGTCACCAAAAGAGTGACGTGTTCAGTCTCCAAAGCTGCGGGTGGAGGTGCTTAACTCCAGAGTTCAGGACTAGACTGGAGTTCCTCCAGGAACTACATTTAGCAGGTAAGTTTAATTTCTCCAGGACCAAGCAGGAAGTCAGTCCTCACATATGGGTGATGTCGGCGCCGACGGAGCCCTCATGCGGAGCATTTCCCCAGCTTTCAAAGAAAGCCTTTGGGAATTGCAGCGCGCAAGCGCGGTCCCCTTCCCGCCCAAGGGTGCCATCTTGCTCAGTCTTCTTTTTTCCGTGGAGCCCGACGGACGTAGTTCGTTTTTCCCCGAGGAAAAAGTTGATTTCCCTGTTTTTTCTCTTTTTTTTTTTTTCCTTGGTTCGACGCCGGATCCTTTTCCCACCTTGGTCCGATACGCCGGTATCGAGTCCACTCTCTCTTTTTCGTTTTTTGTCCTTTGTGACTAGCGTTCGCGCCATTTTTCTTTTTTCACTGGCAGCCCGGTCTTTTGACCTCGCAGGGGCCCTTTTTCCCCCGATGGCTACCAGCGGGTTTAAAAAGTGTGATCGGTGTAAGAAACTTATGTCTCTTACCGACACACATGACTGCTGCCTCGGACCCGATCATGACCCGATGATCTGTGGTCCGTGTGGCAAAATGTCCTCGAAGGCGTTGAGGAGTCGGCAGCACCAGAAGGATAGGATCTTCTCTGACTCCGCGTCCGGACGGGCCCGGACCTCGGCAGAGGCTTCGACATCTCGGGACTCCGGCCCCGAGCAGCGTCTGGGTTCCTCTGAGCGGGGGTCTCCTTCGCGGGAACATCGCAGGAAGAAGAAACCCGCGAGGGCGGCATCGGTGGACGCTCCTGGTTCCTCGAGGGCCAGGTTGCATAGCCCCGATAGCCGTCCCGGGTCTTCGGAGTCGGAGAGGCCTGCCAAACATCCTCGTATCGAGATGGAGTCTCATGGACACGTAAGTGCTGTAGTCCTCGTGGACTCTCCTCCAGGGGAGCCGACGTCGGGCCCGACGCCGTCGGAGCCCAAGTCCGGGGGCTGCTGGGTCTCCTGAGCTCGGACTCAGGTTGACGGCCTTGGAGAGCAGCATCGCTGCCTTCATGGAACAGCAGCGGGCATTGATCACCGGTCTCACCGGTGCATCTGCCCCGACCACCGGGACCTCGATGTCCAAGCCAACCCCGGAGGCCGAGCCGATCCTCGAGTCCATGCGGGCTCAAGTCGATCCTCGGCCACGGTCTCCCTCGGCCTCACGTTCAGGACCGAGGTCGTCGATGCCGGTACCCTCGGCGTCAGGGCGGATGGCATTGGTGCCCGCCTGACCGGAGCCGCTCGATTCCTCCTCCAAGGAGTCGGGCTGGGAGATGGAGGACGATGAGTCACCCGGCACTTATCGGATTCGGTGTGTCCCATGGGACTCGCCGGAGTCCGAACCTCGGAGACGGTCCCCACCGGAGGATACCCAGTTCTCGGACTTCGTGCGGGATATGGCCAAGGACTTGGCCTTCCCCGCGGATCCTGAGGAGGAACCTCGAGCCGAGGAGCTCGAGGCCCTCCAGTATGACTCTGCCTCGAAGGAGGCCTTTACTGTACCGGTTCCTCCGATGCTGGAGCGGCTGCTCTTCCGCATGTGGGAGACCCCGGCCTCGACGCCAGTGTTAAGCAAGTGGGTCGATTCCATCTATCGAGTCCGCAAGAGCCCCGGGTTCCAAAAGGCACAATTACTGCACCACTCCATGGTTGTGGAATCGGCCATGCATCGACTGAAAAGTCAGAAGATGCACTCCTTGGTGCCTCCCGGCCGGGAGGCCCGGAACCTGGATGCCCTCGGTAAGAAGTGCTTCCAGGGCTCTATGCTTGCTTGCCGTGTCCAGACGTACCAGCTCTACATGGGCATGTATCTCCAAGACCTGGCAAAGGAGATTGCCGGGTTCTCTGCTGGTCTCTCCGAGGAACCTTTGCAGAGGTTCCAGGCCTTGTCCACGGGTATTCGAGAGTGCTCGAAGTTTATCTCTCGAGCAGCCTACGATTGCTTCGAGGCTTCGGTCCGAGTAGCCGGGGCCAGCATCGGTGCCCGCAGACAGGCTTGGCTACAGTCATCAGACCTCGAGCCATGGGTGCAGGACAAGTTGGTTGATGTCCCCTGCCGAGGTGAAAACCTCTTTGGCAAGCCCATGGCTGAAAAGGCTGCAGAACTCGAGACCGAGACTCTGACCAGGACTAGGCTGTCCAGGAAAACCGCTGCCCCTTCTCAGAAGAAGAAGGGCTCGGGAAAAAAGACCTTTTACCCGAGGAAGTCATCTGCCTATAAACAATACCCTCATTATCAGGCCTCTGCAGCTCCCCAACAGGGTCAGCAGGCCAAGGGGCAGGGTCATGGGCCCCGTAGGCAGAAGGCCCCCAAACCACCAACACTGGCCCCTGCTCAGCAGGGTGGGGGTTTTTGACTCAGCAAGCATAGCCTCTTCTCCTCAGCTGCCTCACATCAGCACAGGAGGCCGGCTGGCCCACTTTGCCCACAGGTGGTCAGCCGTCACATCAGATACCTGGGTGCTCCCTATAGTCCAGAAGGGCTATCTTCTCCATTTTCACCAGGTACCTCCCTCCTATTTTCCAGGGGAGCCTCCCAGACTCCCTCTGCACAGGGACCTACTCCTTCAGGAGTTAGCAAGTCTGATAAAGGAACAGGCTGTGGAACCGGTGCCCCACCACCTGAGAGGTCACGGCTTTTATTCCAGGTACTTTCTGGTACCAAAAAGAACAGGAGGCCTCAGACCCATCCTAGACTTGCGCAACCTCAACAAGTTCCTTGAGAGTGAAAAGTTCAAGATGCTTACCCTTAGAATCCTGCTGCCCTACCTCCTGCAGGGAGATTGGCTATGCTCCTTAGATCTAAAGGATGCTTATATTCACATCCTTATTCATCCAGACCACAGACAATATCTCAGATTTGTTGTGGGGGGAAACCACTACCAGTACAGAGTACTTCCCTTTGGCCTATCCTCCGCTCCCAGGGTGTTCACCAAGTGCCTGGCGGTGGTGGCGGCCTACCTGAGGCTTCAAGGTCTTTATGTGTTTCCATAACTGGACGACTGGCTCATAAGAGGCCAGTCTTCCCAGGAGGCCAGTCAAGCCACCCTTCGCACTGTGGCTCTGCTTCAGCACTTGGTGTTTGTCATAAACTTCGCAAAGTCCACTTTGCTCCCGTCCCAGAACTTGGAATTCATAGGAGTAAGGCTAGACACTCTTCAGGCGTGAGCTTTTCTGCCAGTGGACATGGCCCTCTGGTTGATGGATGTGGCCAGGCAGTTTCACAGCAATTCCCTGGTCTCCGCCAGGCAATTCCTGAGACTTCTCGGCCATATGGCTTCCACGGTTCATGTAACCCCCAATGCCTGCCTGCTCAGTGGAGCCTTTGCACTCAGTGGCATCAGGCCACAGGGAACCTTGCAGACTCGGTGAGAGTTTCCACCCTGCTCGTCTCCTCTCTACAGTGGTGGCTTCATCTTCCGAATCTGGTACTCGGGGTAGATTTTCAATCCCCCCCGCATTCTCGAGTGCTGACGACAGATGCTTCTCTTCTAGGTTGGGGAGCACATTGCCAAGGGGCATGTACTCAGGGTCTCTGGACTCCTTGGGAGGCTGCTCAGCAGATAAACTTCCTGGAGCTACGGGCGATACGCCTAGCTCTACGAGCCTGCTCCCACCTCACGTCTCACCAGTCTGTACTGGTCCAGATGGACAATCAAGTTGCCATGTTCTACGTGAACAAAGAGGGAGGCACAGGCTCCTTCCTTCTCTGTCAGGAGGCACAACGGCTGTGCTCTTGGGCCGTCAATCATGGAATCCTCCTCAAGGCTGTCTACCTCCCAGGTCAAAAAAATTACCTGGCGGACAGACTGAGCAGGATCCTGCAACCACACGAATGGAGATTGAACCCGTTGGTGGTTCAGCAGATCTTTCTCAGGTGGGGCCTCCCCACCATGGATCTTTTCGCCAGTCCTCTGAACCGTCAACTCCCGAGATTCTGCTCCAGACAACCGCATCCCCTCAGAGTAGCAGCGGATGCATTTCTGATCTCGTGGTCCACAGGCCTAATGTATGCGTTTCCTCCCACGCCACTAGTGTCCAGAACACTGTTCAAAGTCCTCAAGGACGGGGCCTCAATGATCCTGATAGCCCCCAGGTGGCCGAGGCAACCATGGTTCCCGCTTCTGCTGCAACTGGCAGTGGACACTCCTCTTCCTCTGGGGTTTCAGCACAATCTCCTGTCTCAGGACCAGGGGACTATCTTGCACCCCAACCTCCAGTCCCTTCATCCGATGGCCTGGCTGCTGAAAGGGTAGTCCTGGCTCCCCTACTATTGCCTCGAGAGGTGGAAGACGTAGTCTTAGCCTCTAGACGGCAATCCACCAGGAAATCCTACGATCTTAAGTGGCGTAGATTCTCCGCATGGTATGCTCAGCACAGCGAGAATCCCTTCTCGTGCTTGGTAGCGGTAGTATTGCAATATTTGCTTTACCTCTCCACTCTAGGCCTTAAGTCCAACTCTGTCAGGGTTCACCTCAGTGCCCTCTCAGCGCACCACTCGCTGGTGGATCGGCGGCCTCTTTCCAACCACCCTTTGGTGGCTCGTTTTCTCAGAGGCCTCCTTCTGCTTAAGCCTCCTTTGCGTCCACCAGCCCCTGAGTGGGATCTGAATGTGGTCTTACAGCGGCTTACTTGTCCGCCATTTGAACCTATGGCTACCTGCCCTCTCCGTTTTTTCTCCTGGAAAACCTTGTTTTTGGTAGCTCTTACCTCTGCTAGGCGAGTGAGTGAGCTTCAGGCCCTAGTGTCTGATCCCCCTTACACTAGGTTCTACAGGAATAGGATAGTCTTACGGACTCACTCGAAGTTTCTTCCTAAGGTTGTTTCCCCTTTTCACCTCAATCAGGAGGTGGTTCTTCCGACCTTCTTTCCCAGGCCGCATGCCAACCGGGCTGAGATGGTCCTGCATACCCTGGACTGTAGGAGGGCGTTATCCTTCTACCTTGACCGTATGCGGGAGCATCGGAGGGCTGTTCAGCTCTTCATTTCTTTTGACCCCAATAAGTTGGGGTTACCTGTCTCCAAGCGTACTTTGTCCATATGGGTCGCTGACTGTATTGCCTGGGCTTATGGGGCAGCAGGCCTCTCGTTGGAGGGTCGAGTCACGGCTCATTGTGTCAGGACGAAGGCTGCGTCAGTGGCTCATCTCCGCTCTGTTCCATTGGCAGACATCTGCTGGGCCGCTACTTGGTCTTCAAGCCAGACTTTTGCGGCCCATTACTGCCTTGAGAGGGAGTCCCGCAGGGACAGTGCTTTTGGACAGGCAGTACTCCATAATCTCTTTGGGGTTTAGGCAACTCCTACCATCCGGCCCTGGTGTTGGGCTACCGGTCGGGGGCATTCTCAGAGAAGATTCCTTCCTTACGTACTGACGAGCTAGAGGGAGCTCATTTTTTCGGCTTGAGGTCTCCGATAGCCTTAAGCTGGGGAGTCCCATATGTGAGGACTGACTTCCTGCTTGGTCCTGGAGAAAGAGTAGTTACTCACCTGTAACAGGTGTTCTCCAGGAGCAGCAGGAATCAGTCCTCACAACCCTCCCTCCTCCCCTTGGAGTTGCAGTCATATGATGTATTTTGCTACTTTTTTGCTGTCTTTTAGCTGTCATCAGACTGAGCAAGATGGCACCCTTGGGTGGGAAGGGGACCGCGCATGCGTGCTGCAATTCCCAAAGGCTTTCTTTGAAAGCTGGGGAAATGCTCCGCACGAGGGCTCCGTCGGCGCCGACGTCACCCATATGTGAGGACTGATTCCTGCTGCTCCTGGAGAATACCTGTTACAGGTGAGTAACTACTCTTTCCATTTTTGCAGGATTAGGCCAGATTTCTGCATCCCAGTGTCAAGTCCCTAGCCCTCACAGCTTAGATGTTGAGAGGCTAGAACCCAGTTCCATGAATCTGCTAGTTGGAATAACCAATTTTGTTAGGCTTCCAGGAGATTTCCATTAGAAGATCCTTATGGATTCAAGTGGTTAAGGTTTGCCATCTGGTGTGAGGGTCATGTCTCAGATTCAGGCTCATGTCCCACACAAAAACTGCTTGAATGCCTTCTGCACTTGTTGTAGTGTAGTCTATAACTCATCTCTATTAGGGTTCACTTTGGTGCAGTTGGTCATCGCCATGTTGAAAGAAAATCCATCTCTTTACAGACTTTGTTCCATGTGCATCTTACTTCTATTGAAGCCTTCCCTCAAGTTGCTGGTTGTATTGCGGGATCTCAACATTAACTCGGCTAATGAAAGCTCCCTTTGAGACACTAAATACCTGTGAACTGAAGTTCCTAACCTTGAAGGTCTCGTTTTTGGTGGCAGTTAATTCAGCACACAGAGTTAGTGAGTTCCAGGCTGTATTAGTGTATTCGTCACCCTACAGTTAAGTTATTTCTTTTCCACAATAGGGTGGTGCTGTATACTCATTCTAAATTCCTTCACAAGGTGGTGTCGGATTGCCACCCTAACCAGTCAGTAGTCCTGCCAACATTTTACCTTAAATCCCATTCTCACACAGGGGAAAGAGTGTTGCACATGTTAGACTGTAAGAGAGCCTTGTCATTCTTCTATTTGGAGTAGATGAAAGTCCACCCAACATTTCATTTCTTTCGACCCCAGCAGAGTAGGGGCTGCTATAAGCAATTGCACATCTTTAATTTGGTTAGCAGACAGCATCTCTCTCTCACTTATGCCAAAGCAGGTTTGAAACTAGAAGGTCATGTCACAGCTTACAGTGTCCGAGCTATGGCTGCATTGGCGGCCCACTTGAAGTCTGCTTCCATGGAAAAGAGTTTTCAAGGCTGTGACCTTGACCTTGGTTTATACATTCCCAAAAATGAGCTCTACGTCCAGTATAATGCAATGCTCTCTCACATGATGTATATTATATAAATAATACTATGTTTAAATATATGTAAATAATTTAATTTTTGACCATCCAAGTTGAGCTACCTGTTTATCTGTATTTTTACGGTTAACCCACCGTAAAACATAATTGTTCCATGTAAACCGCACTGATGTTGAAGAGCGCGGTATATAAGAGAAATAAATAAATAAATAAATATCACTGTTTGGAGAGTGACTTCTGATATGACAGCGTTTTTGGTCAGTCGGTCCTTCAGAATCTTTTTGAGGTTTAGAATCCCAGCTCCGTTCATTTGTAGGTCCTTCATTTTTTAGTTTGGGCTATCTCTAGAAAAGGTTTAAAAAAAAAAAAAGGGGGTGCTGGACTGAAAAAGCCCTTTGACACCAAGAACAGTTTTACTGTCTGTTTATTGCGGCCCAGTTGCAGTGCAATGCAGTATGTGCCTTCAAGTTAATTCTCATTCCTGGCAACCCAGCAGCTCCTAGGTTTTCTTGGCAGTGTGACCTGAAGTAGATTGCCAGGCCTTTCTTCCAAGGCATTAGAGGGTTAAGTGACTTGTCCAAGGCCACAAGGAGTACTAGTGGGAATTGAACCCTAGTCTCTTGGTTACCAAGCCAGTGCTATAACCATTAGGCTACTCCTCCATGGCAGCGACCACAGTTTTCTTTTTTTTGTTCTGAGGCAGCCTGCAGTTAAGGATTTAGGACTTATCCTGCTTGTCCACTGTAGCAAATCTTCCTCCTTCCTTTAGAGTTGGCCGACTAAGCAATATAGTGACTGAGCTCATCAGGCACGGCAGCGACGTGGGAATGAGCACACATGCCACATAACATAACCACACAATACTTAACCATACCACACTTATATACAGTTGACAATTCTCCCAATTTATAATTATGTGATTTGCCACATTTAAAATATCTTATGCATCACAATTTTGATCCATGATATAATTTGTAAGTACCTATAATGTAAATACGTTCTAACATTTTACTGTTCAAATGTTATATTGTTACTTGTAAATAGTTCTACCTGTTCAATGTAAAACGACTAGGTATGCTCTTTCACATACCATATAACTTACTGTTCCTTGTAAACCGCAATTGATACTTGGGAAAGAGCGGTATAGAAATAATTGTTAAATAAATAAATAAATAAACATGCACAGGGAACTTTCTGAAAGCTTCTAGAAAAGTGACTGAGAAAATTCCCACGCAGTCTCCTTTGTTGACATCACCCATATTTGAGGATTTATTCTGCTATCCACAGAGAACACCTGTTACACCTGTGAGTAACTCTTATATTTTCAGAAGACTGTGTTTGTGAGGCCTTAGCTAAACTAAAAGCAGACAAAGCAATGGGGCCATATGGGATTTATGTAACGTCATTGAAAAAACTTAAGGAAATACTGGTGGCTCTGCTGGCTGATCTTTTTGATGCTTTTTTAGAATTGGGAGTGATCCTGGAGGACTGGAAATGGATAAATGTGATTCCTGTCCTTAAAAGTGGAAGTAAGGAAGAGGTTGGTAACTACTGGTTAGCCTGACCTCTGTGGTAAGTAAATTAATGGAAATGCTGCTAAAGCAGAGGATGGTGTGGTTTCTGGAATCTAAAGGATTACAGGATCCCAGACAGCATGACTTTACTAGAGGTAGGTCTTGTCAAATGAATTTGATTGGTATCTTTGACTGGGTGACCAGAGCATTGGATCGGGGGAGAGTGCTAGATATTTAGATTTTAGCAAGGCCTTTGACAGCATTCCAAATCAGTGACTTATAAATAAACTGTGTGCGCTTGGGGTGGATCCTAAAGTGACAGGGTAAGAAACTGATGGAGTAGGAGGCACCAGAATGTAACAATAAATTGAGTTCACTCTGAAGATAGGAGCATTACTGGTGGCATGCTGCAAGAATCGGTCCTTCGTCCTGTTCTTTTAAACATTTTTATAAGCGATATTGCAGAAAGTCTGTCAGAAAAGGTATACCTCTTTGAGGTCGATACCAAAATCTGCAACAGGGTATACACACTGGAAGCTCTGAATAACATGATGAGGGATCTAGTAAAGTTTGAAGAATGGTCAAGAATATGATAACTGAGATTTAATCTTAAAAAATGCAAGACCATGCATTTAGGCTGCAAAATCCAAGGGAGAGCAGTAGTGTATAGAGGGTGAAGTACTTTAGTGCACGAAAGAAGAGCAGGACCTGGGATGATTGTATTGGCTGATCTTAAACTGGCCAAACAGGTTAAAAAAAGGTGACTGCAAAAGCTAGACTACTTGGGTGAATAAGGAGAGGAATGACCAGCAGAAAATCACACATTCAAAAAGATATAAACATTACGGAGTCGGTGCACTAGACAGCTATGAAAATGGTCAGTGGTCTTTGTCATAAGTCATATGGAGATCGATTAAAGATCTCAATATGGATACTTTGGAGGAAATGCTCCAAAAATATTTCCAAACACACTAGAGTAAAACCCACTAAGGAGGCAAATGGAGCTTTTGGAGGCGAGAGGAGCACAAGGAATAATGTGCAGATAAGTGCTTTCGTTTTCAAGGTCTTTTGCGTTCTGTTTGTTACAACACAGTGACGCTGCAGTGCTACAACAGAAACATTTCTCTGTGTGACTTGCGGTGCATGATTGATGAACTTATCTCCAGGAACAAGCAGGAATGTAGTCTTCACATGTGGGTATCGTCGGTACCGACAGAGCCTGCGCGGGAACGCTCCCCAGCATCCAATAGGAAAGCTTTTGGGAGCATCCCACAGCGCCTACGTGCTGCCTTCCCGCCTTTCCCAACTGTCCCTCTCCAGTTCTTCGTTTTCCGCGGAGCCGACAGGTCGCACATCCTGTCACCACAGAAAAAAATCCCTTCTATTCTTCTTTTTTGTGGTCGCGTCTGCCTTCCCTCGATGCTACACTGGTACCGCCGGTGGTTCTTCTTTCTTTTCTTCAAAAAAAAAACAAAACAAAACTTTTTTCTGGAGTCTTTCCAGTAATTTTCTCTCAGGTGCCACGTGCCATTTTGGGCACTAGGCCCAACTTTTCCTTCAGAATGGAAAAACCCGCTTTGGGTTTTAAAAAGTGTTCTAAGTGTGGCGGTACCATCTCAGTCACCGATACCCATGAGTGGTGCCTCAAATGTTTAGGTCCTGACCACTCTATTTCAGAGTGTGTTGCTTGTGGGATGATGTCGAAAAGGGGCCGGCAGAACCGAGCTGCTAAGCTTAGCACCCTTTTTCCCTCCAATTCAGCCTCCATGGCATCGACGACGTCCAGGGCTTTGTCTTCCTCCCATGGATCTCAGGTAATTAAACATAAATCTAGCCAGTCCTCAAAGGGTAGATCTCCTTCTAGACAGCGAGATGCCTCTGGCGTTGCCCTTGAGGGACTTTCACCGGCAAAATTGCCCCAGCGGGAGGCTTCGGCTTCCAAAGCACTAACTGGGCTCCAGGATGTTCTCGAGGCTTCAACCTCGGCAGAACTACTGGTGCCATGCTCTGGGGTACTGGCCGCTTCTTCCGGTACCGATACCCAAGCATCGGCAGTGTTGATAGACCAGAAATTCTTGGCTATTGAATGCAGTCTGGCGGCTCTTCTCACGGCCTCGATGCCCTTGAAACCGCTTCAGACAATTCAACCGGTACCGGCACTGACTCCGGTGCCAGCACCGACTGCATCGACATGGCAAATATTTTACCGGGACCGAGTCATGCGTATCCATCCGGTATCGACAGGTTGGTACCGGATCACTCCGATGCCGACTTCGATCGGTACCGGTACCGTGCCTTGCACGATCACCCGGATCGGAGATACTTCAAATCCTCGGATGAGTCTGAAGACTCTGAAAGCTCTGCCGATACCAGAGTACTTCTTCCTGAGGATTCTTCTTCTCCTCAGCGTAGGATGTCTCCACCAGAGGATATATCCTTTCAGGATTTTATCCGAGATGTGGCTCGAGGTCTTTCCATCACAGTGGCTCCTGAAAAAGAGCTTAGGGCAAAGGAATTAGAAATCCTGCAATACCCTAAAGCTCCCAAGGAGGCAACTACCTTACCTATTCATGAGATCTTGCATGATCTCATGTTAAGAATGCGGGAAACACCTCTAACCACATCTCCTCACTCTCGAAGACTCGACACCATGTATCAAGTTCCTCCTTGTCCTGGGTTTCAGAAGACTCAATTACCACACCATTCCATGGTGGTGGAGTCAGCAATGAGAAGGATAAAGAGTGCAAAAAGGCATGCATCTAATCCTCCAGGACGTGAATGTAGGACTCTTGACACCTTCCAGGCTTCCATGCTTTCTGCTAGGATCAGTTTCTATATCTTATATATGGGAAGGTTCCTTAAGGAGGTCACAGGAGATTTAGAGCTTATGAGCCCTCTCCTTCCTGATAAGAGGCAAGATTATCTCGCCTTTGTCAAACATGCCCAGGATGTTTCCAAGTTTGTGAATCGTGCAGCTTTTGACTACTTTGAGTGCATAAGCAGAACCTCTGCCATTGCCATAGGTGCACGTAGGATTGCCTGGCTCCAGGCATCTGACTTGGATATTTGGGTACAGGATAAACTAGGGAATATTCCTTGCACAGGAGAGAATCTCTTTGGCAAGAATTGGCAGGAAAAAGCTAATGAGAGAGATGCTGACAATATCACTTTAATAGATTGTCTAAATCTACAGCTGATCCTGTGAGGAAAAAATCCTCTAAGAAACCATTCTTCAGTAAGAAGAAGACGTTTTATCCCTCCTATACCCAACAGGGGCATCGTTTAGGTCAGTCTGCCCAAAAGGGACAGCAACAACAACCTAGACAAAGAAAGACAAAAGCAGCTAAGCCTCAGTCGGCTCAGCAGACTTAGCCCCCACAGGGGCTTTGACTCCTATCTAGAGAACTTTGCTTTCCTGGCCCTGAATGGCCCAGAACCCTCCTCCATACCAGGAAGGTTATGTCATTTTGCCCCCAGATGGGGTCAGATAACAGCAGAAAATTGGACTCTGTCTATTGTAAGAGAGGGGTACAAGCTTCATTTCCTCAGCATGCCCCCTCCTATGATGGTAAGACCGTTCAATTCTCAGACCTCTCTCAACGACCAGTTTGGTCAAGAGGTCACTGTGCTTCTTGCCCAAAGGGCAATAGAAGAGGTACCCATTCCCCAACGGGGTACAGGGTTTTACTCCCCCTATTTCCTTATTCCAAACAAAACAGGAGGACACAGACCCATTCTAGACCTCAGAGAATTTAACAAATTCCTGTTCAGAGAAAAGTTCAAAATGATTTCTCTAGGAACTTTGCTGCCATACCTTCAGAGTCAGGATTGGCTTTGTTCTCTAGATCTCAAGGATGCGTACACATGTTCTCATCCATCCAAGTCATCGAAAGTTCCTTCGCTTTCTGTTTCAAGGGAAGCACTACCAATACAGGGTTCTTCCTTTTGGCCTGTCCTCTGTACCAAGGGTGTTCACAAAATACATGGCTGTGGTGGCAGCATTTCTCCGCACCCTAGGAATATTCGTCTTCCCTTACTTAGACGACTGGCTCATTCAAGCCCCTTCAGAGCCAGAGGCCAGGGTTGCTCTCTCTCGCACAATGAGCATCCTTCAGTATTTGGGACTTGTCATAAACTTCCCAAAATCCAACCTTGCTCCCACTCAGTCCCTGGAGTTTATAAGAGCTCTGCTGGATTCCAGACAGACAAGGGCCTACCTTCCACAGCCCCGCTACCTTCGCATTGTGCAGTTAGTTTCCCAAGCAGTGCTAAACCTTCACCTCACTGCTCGGGAAATGTTACAGTTGCTAGGCCACATGGCATCCACCGTGCATGTAGTTCCTTATGCTCGCCTCCATATGAGGGCAGCCCAGTGGACTTCATCCACTCAGTGGACTTTGGCGTCAGGTTACCTGTCAGATAAAATAGCAAACTCAGTTAGCCTTATTTTGTCCCGCCAATGGTGGCAGTCACTCCAAAACCTTTTGGTGGGGTCTCCTTTTCAGCAACCCCCACCCCAAGCCACTCTAACAACAGATGCCTCACAGGAGAGTTGGGGAGCCCACCTGCAAGGCCTCTCTACCCAGAGTACCTGGACTCCACAAGAGGCCTATCTACACATCAGTCTCCTGGAACTCAGAGCAATCTTCCTTGCTCTTCGAGTATTCCACACCCAGCTCAGCTACAAGGCAGTCCTGGTTCAAACGGACAGTCAAGTAGCCATGTTCTATGTGAACAAGCAGGGCGGAACAGGCTCTCTCTCGCTATGCAACGAAGCTTTGTAACTATGGGCCCTCGCCAGAGAGAATCAGATTCATCTCCTTGTGGTGTATCTTCCAGGCATTCAAAACTCTTGGGCAGACAGACTCAGTCGAGTTCTGCTTCCACACGAATGGTCTCTCCATGCAGACCAGGTGGCCAAAATTTTTCAAATTTGGGGAACCCCGGACATAGACCTCTTTGCAAGTCCGCTGAATGCCAAACTTCCCCGGTTCTGTTCCAGAATTCCGGCTCAGGGTTGTCAGGCAAGGGATGCTTTCCTCCTCCATTGGGGCCAGGACTTCCTGTATGCCTTTCCACCCATTCCCCTAATTCCCAAAACCCTGTTCAAGCTTCAGAGAGACGGAGGTCGTATGATTCTCATAGCTCCACATTGGCCACGGCAAATTTGGTACCCTCTACTTCTACATTTCTCTCAAGCTCCGCCTCTGGAGTTAGGATCTGCTCCAAATCTCCTTTCTCAGGAGGACGGGATGCTGTGGCATCCCAATCCCCAGTCTCTGCATCTCAGGGCCTGGTTGCTGAAAGCCTAGAACTTCACGGTCTTAACCTTTCTCAGCAGGTAAAGGATATCCTTTATGCTTCCAGGAAGCCTTCCACAAGATGCTGTTATGCATTCAAGTGGAAAGGTTTTACCATATAGTGCTCGCAGAAGGATCTTAACCCTCTTGCGATACCTCTGGAATCATTACTGGAGTATCTCCTTCATTTATCTAATGTGGAGCTTAAGACCAATTCAGTGAGAGTTCATTTGAGTGCTATTGCAGCTTCTTTCAAACCTCTAAATGGACAACCTATTTCCTCTCATCCTCTCATAGCGAGATTTATGAGAGGCCTTCTTTTAACTAAGCCTCCTATTATGCCACCACCGGTGGCATGGGACTTAAATCTGGTTCTTGGGCAGCTCATGAAGCCGCCTTTTGAACCATTAGCTACTACCTCTTTGAAATTCCTTTCCTGGAAGGTCATCTTTCTTATTGCAATCACATCAGCACGTCGCATCAGTGAATTGCAAGCGTTGGTGGCTGATCCTTCTTATACAAGGTTCCATCATGATAAGGTAGTCCTAAGGACTCATCCACACTTTATGCCAAAGGTGGTGTCTCCTTTTCATTTAAACCAAGCGGTTTACCTTCCTGTATTCTTCCCAAGGCCTCACCTCAAATGCAGAAAGGAATCTTCATACTTTGGACTGTAAAAGGGCTTTGGCCTGTTACTTGCAAAGGACACAGCAACATAGAAAGTCCTTTTGATCCTAGTCATTTGGGACTTCCAGTCTCCAAAAGAACACTGTCCAGCTGGATTGCACAGTGTATTTCTTTTGCCTATGAGAGTAAGAACCTTCCTCTTGAAGGCCATGTCACAGCTCACAATGTGAGAGCCATGGCAGCCTCTATGGCTCATCTTCACTCTGTGTCTATTGACGACATCTGTCAAGCAGCTACTTGGACTTCGGTTCATACCTTCACAGCCCATTACTGCTTAGAAAAGGATTCCCGCTGGGATGTCTTGTTTGGTCAGGCTGTTCTTCAACACCTGTTCCAAACTTAATCAACTCCTGCCCACCATCCCTGGTAGGATGCCAGAGTTCCATGGGGGGGAAGTGGAGCCCTTTCATAGGGGCACACAACTTCTGGGGCCTTCTCCCTGGCATCTGCAGCTAGGGAGTCCCCATATGTGAAGGCTACATTCCTGCTTGTTCCTGGAGATAGCAAAGTTACTCACCTGTAACAGGTGATCTCCGGGAACAGCAGGAATTTAGTCTTCACAACCCACCCACCTCCCCTAGGAGTTGTATTTCTCTATCTCTCTATCTCTCTCTTTCCCTCTCTCTTTTGTCTCAGCTTTAAACTCAACTGGAGAGGGACAGTTGGGAAAGGCGGGAAGGCAGCATGCAGGCGCTGTGGGATGCTCCCAAAAGCTTTCCTATTGAATGCTGGGGAGGGTTTCTGCGCAGGCTCTGTCGGTACCGATGATACCCATATGTGAAGACTAAATTCCTGCTGTTCCTGGAGATCACCTGTTAACAGTTGAGTAACTATGCTTTCTTGCAAATAAGATATTGCTGACTATTTTTTATATTTTTATATATATACAAAAGAAGCTGTGATTTGCATGGACAATTGATGGGATAAGTGAGACTGATGGACTGATAAGGGAGCCTAGCATATTGTCACCATGTCATTAAGTGACTAAACGTGGCGCAATCTGATGATAGTCTTCCCACTTTTATAATATTTTTGAGTTACTTATAATATAGTTTGTCAGCTGAGTGGGTTTGTATACATTAACAGTCGAGGGGTTTGGTAGTCCCTAAAGGTTTCTTTTGGTATTTTGGAGGAAAATCAGGAGAGGGGTGATATGATAGAGACATTTAAATATCTCCATGGAATAAATGCACTGGAGATTGCTCTCTTCCAAATGAAAGGAAGCTCTGGAACGAGGGGTCATAGGATGAAGGTGAAAAGGGATAGACTGGAGTAATCTGAGGAAATATTTTTTTTCAGAACAGCCTCCCAGTGGCAGTAGTGGAGACGAGAAATGTATCTGAATTCAAGAAAGCATGGGGCAAATACAGAAGATCTCTGAGGAAGAGGAAGGATTATAGAACTTAATAGTTCTCATGGATTAGCAGACTGAATAGGCCATATGGTCTTTAACTGCTATCATTTTCAGTGTTTCTATGTTTGATCTAATTTGCACACACATAAATTGATAGGGTAATTTTCAGATTCCCAACAGAACTAACAGTTCACTGTGCACTTTGTGCCTGCAGGAGTGCAAGCTTATGTTCAAAGGGAAACTCCTTGCAGCTGGTACCCACATAATTTGCACCTGCATGGGAGCAGTTGCAGTATCTCTGTGTACCTTTTATTCCCCTGACCTAACATTACCTACTTCTTTATGCATGAAAAATATTAATTGGGTGGGGGGGGGAATGTTGATTGAGTCACGTTTTCTGCGGGTAAACACATTTGCCTGTATAAAAAATGTGGGTTGGTGCCCTCATGTTGTTTAGAGCAGTGGTTCTCAACCTGTCCTCTGGGACCCCCAGGCCAGTTAGGTTTTTAGGATATCCACAGTGAATATGCATGAGATAGATCTGATCTAGGAGTCCAAAAGGACTGGGTTAAGAACCACTGGTCTAGAGGCGGCATATAATATATGATGCCATGGCCAAGATACAAGATTCATCTGACTGGAATTACTTGATACACACTGTTTGTTCATGGCTAAGGTTATTATTCCTCTTCGTCTCTCCAGGCCAGTCCAGGAACTGTTGGGTAGTCAGCCCCCTCCAGCAGCTGAGGACTGAATTGCAGAGTCTTGCTGACACCATATCTAGCTCCCTCTAGAGCAGGGGTCTCAAACACGCGGCCCGCGGGCCGCATGCGGCCCGCGAGAGAGGTTTCTGCGGCCCGCGATGGAGAGGAAACAAAAAAACCCCCCAAAGCCCTGGCTTCTGCCGCTGCCGCCGTGGCAGCGCCAGAATCAGCTGTCCCGCGGCCCCTTACCGTGTGTCCGGCAGAGCCCTCAGCTTCAGCAACATCAGCGGCAGCTTTCAGGGCCGCGAAGAGAGTAGTATTTCCCTCTCGCGGCTCTGTTAAGCCTGCCGGGGCTGATGGGAATTCCCATCAGCCCCGGCGGGCTTAACAGGCCGCGAGAGGGAAATTACTCTTCTCTTCGCAGCTTGAAAAGCCCGCCGCTGATGTTGCTGAAGCTGAGGGCTCTGCCGGGCACACGGTAAGGGGCCGCAGGACAGCTGATTCTGGCGCTGCCACGGCGGTTTGGGGGGGCTGTGTCGGATATGCCATGCTTTCTCTTGCACCGAGCGGGCGGGGGCGGGGGGCTAGGACTGGAAATGGGCAGATGGGGGTTAGGACTGGAGGTGGTCTGATTGGGGGGGGGGCTAAGACTGAAAATGGGGTTATGGGGGGGGGGCTAATAATGAAAATGGGGTGATGGAAGGATTAGGACTGGAAGTGGGCTGTTGGGGGGCTTAGGACTGGTAATGGGCTATGGGGGGGCTAGAACTGGTAATGGACTGGGGGGGGGTTGCTAGGACTGGAAATGGGCTGAGTAGAGGGGGGGCTTGAACTTCAAATAACTGATGGGGACGGGGTTTTGGAATGGAAATGGGCTGAGTGGAAGGGGGCTTGGAATAGAAATGGGCTGATGGGGAGGGGGGCTTGGAATGGAAATGGGCTGATGGGGAGTGGGGTTGGAAAGGAGGTGGCTTGGAAAGTAAATGTGCTGTGAGGTGATGTAGCTAGGACTGGAAATTGGCTTAGTTTGGGGGAGCAAGGACAGGAAATGGGCTGATGGTGGGGCTAGGATAGGACTGGAATGGGCTGATGATGCGGGGACTAGAAGGGAGCGGATGCTGGGTGGGGCTGAAACTACAAGGGAGCTGATGTTGGGGGAGGATTAGAATGGGATAGGGCTGGGAGAGTAAAATGGAGAGGGGAAAAATATTTTGTGTGGGAGGGAAGAAAAATCTACAATTGGCCAGGTATTGGGTGAGTAAGTGTGGATTGAGGATGGAGGGGTAAAATTTGAGTGGATGAAATAGGAATGAGGAAAGAGCAAAAGGAAAAAGATTAGTATGTTAAAACAGATGTAGAGAGAGAAAGGAAAAAAAACTAGAAGAGAGAAGAAAGGACAAATGGACAGCAGACCATGGAGAGTTAGCAGAAGACACCAAGAAACCAGAAGAAAGTGGCTGGCACAATTGCAACTGAAAAAAAATGCACAAAAGGTAGAAAAATATCTCTTTATTTTGAATTTATTAACTGGAATATGTCAGCTCTGGGAAATGTGCATCATTAACGTCTGTGCTTTATTTAATACAAGAGGAAATTAATTTATAGTTTTATTTCTACAGTGTTGTTGTACATTCCAAGTTTGGCTTTTGGGGTTCCCAGTTTAATTATTGTCTTCCTGTTTCTAAATTGTGATTCCTTGTTTGGTGATGGTGTATGTTCTGCATGTGTAACTGAGCTGAGGTATTCTGTTTATGTAATTCCTATTTGACATTGCCACTTGTTCTCTTTCCCCAGTAGGTCATGTATTGTTATTCTCTGAAATGTATTGGTTTAATATTTGCAGTGTTGCCTTTTGATAGGGTATGGTGCTTTGTGAGTCCTGGTAGTGCTGTTACGATACGGTGGGTTTGCTATGGGTTCTAAATGGGTAGTGTTTGTAGTAGTTCCTAATGTGTCTGGCGGTTGGCACTGGATTATAGTAATGTAGAAATCTTTTAGTCTTTCTTTATCCATACACTCATTAAGAGGCATGTTTACTAAAAGTTAGTTTATGGTAACATTATGCAAATATTTATGCAAATGAGGTCCCTTATGCAAATTAGGCCCGCCTCTTGTGCGGCCCCCGGGTTACTTTACAAGTCCTCATTTGGCCCTCAAAGCAATTTGAGTTTGAGACCCCTGCTCTAGAGCCTCTGACTCAGTCTTTCAGTCCTCAGCAGCTGGGAAGGACCATTTTAGGACAGATGCCCTGGTCAGGAGAGAGAGATTTAATCGGGGGGGGGGGGGGGAAAGGACCTGGTTTGCTCTAAAAGGGCTGTAAATCCAGCGGAGAAGACAGAGAAGTCTTTCTTTAGGAGTTTCTTCCTTGGGGAGATTGGAAGGGGCAGCAGAAGCAGAGCCTGCCTCGTCTTGGGGATTCAGCTGCAAACACTCTCCAGAGGAAGACGTGCCTGGGAGCCCCAGGACACGCTTCTGTTCCTCCAAGCCGTGATTCAGTTCCGACTAGCGGCGGGAGGTGAGGTGCTACCTGATCCGGCTGCAGGAGAGCTAACAGCACAGTTACTCCGGGACCGCGGTAGGAAGGGCAGTTTTTCTTGGCGGGATTAGTTGGCTCCTGGTGTCGTGGCCTTCAGGGTATCAGCACGTTCTTGTCAGTAGAAAGTGCATGCTGCCGGTCGCGGCAGTTTGCGTTCAGTGTGGGAGCAGCTGGGGGTTGTCGGGGCCAGGTCTCTGCCGCACGTGTTTTTGCCGAGGAAGCATTCTCGAGCGCACTTTCGCCGGCTTCATGGAGGAGATGTCGGTGTCAGCTGAAAATGCAGTACTTAGACCTCTGGGCTCCGCAGAAAAGGCGGTAACGGTGGCCATTTTGCAGGGGAAAGCCGTTTCTCCCGAACTACAGAAAAAGCCAGGGAAGGGCAAAGCTAAAGCTAAAAAGCCTGTGCTGACAATGCAAGCACCTCAACCTTTGTTGCCAGGGCTACAGGAGGGCTTAGAGCAACTGTTTTCAGCGGATCTTATACTGTCTCTACACAAGGCATATTGCTTAAAAAGAAAGCAGGCACAGGATCTTGGTCCTCCTTCCAAGTTGTCAGCTCCTCCGGTAGGTGAGATAGGTATGGAAGAAGACCCCAGGGAAGGGCCTTCCCAGAGGGAGCTTGGGATGGAAGCTGGCATGGATTGGTTGGCACATCAAACCCCGGGGCTCCGGGTGGCAGAGGACAGAGAGAACCTCTCTGATTCGGGGCTGGACCTGTGGGCCGTGACGTTGGAAGAAGGTGAGATTGCTCCAGGGGAGGATCCTAATATCTTCAGGGTGTTTCGCAGAGAGGAGCTGGGGGCTCTTCTTGCTCATTCTTTAGCGGCACTGAATATAGTGCAGCCGGTGGTCCAGGAGGAACCGCTTGAGGATCCTCTGCTCCAGGGTTTTAAGGCAGAACAGTGGTGCTTTCTGGTTCATAGAGTAATCCAACAAATGATAGATTTGGAATGGGAGTATCCGGAGGCTACCCTGAGAGATAGCCGCTCCATGGGCTGCCTGTACCCAGTTCCGCAAGAGGAGAAGGAGCTATTGTGGATGCCCAAGATTGGACGCATTGGTCTCAGCCATATCCAAAAAGGCTACTATTCTGGTGGAAGGGGGTGTGGCCCTTAAAGATCTTCAGGATCGGAAATTAGAATCTATACTCAAATAGGCATTTGACTCAAGTGCACTAGCTCTGCAGGCCTCCATTTGTGGGGTCTATGTCTCCAGGGCCTCCATTCGTTGGCTCCAAGGGGAGGTTTCTTCCGACTTGGAGGGGAGTGCTCCCACACAGGGGGCCAAATTAGAATCTGCAGCTGCATATTTAGCCGATGCCTTTTACGATTTGGTGAGGATATCTTCAAAGACTATGGCGGCCCTGATTGCAGCCAGATGATTCCTCTGGCTGAGGAACTGGGTGGCAGACGCATCTTCTAAGGCTTGTCTCAGTAAGCTCCTCTATAAGGGCAAGCTGCTCTTTGGGGAGGCGTTGGAGAAGATTGTGAAAGATTTGGGTGATTCCAAGGGAGGCCAGCTACCGGAGGACCGACTGAAGGATCTGAAGCCAGGAGGGCTGCAGAGAGGGCAAACGAGAGATTTCCACAGATTTTGAACACCTCGGTATGCTCCATACCAGAGGGGTCGCTTTGTGGCCAGAGGGCAGTCCTTTCGGGGGGCCTGGGGGTTTAGACGGGGCTATTTCACGTCCCAGCAGACCCCCACCCAAAAAGCCACAATGAAGCCAGGAAGGCCCAGCCGGAGTTGCCAATAGGGGGACGTTTCCAGCCGTTCTACTCCGCCTGGGCCACAATTACAACAGACCAGTGGGTTTTGGAGATCATCTGCGAGAGTTATGCGCTGCTGTTCTTCATACCGCTGGCCGAAGCTTTTATCGCCTCTCCATGCAAAGCACCGGTGAAGAGGGAAGCAGTGCGCGTTACGCTTCAGCGCTTACTGCACCTTCAAGCAGTGGCCGGTTCAGTATCGCTTCCCGAAGTCAGAGTGCAAAAGATCCTGGGGCAGGTTCAGAGGTTTTTGCGCATGACGGCCCCAACATCGTGGCGCTACATGCAGCTGTTGGGTTAGATGGCGGTGGCCTTGGACCTAGTGCCGTGGGCCAGGGCCCATATGCGTCCGCTTCAGCAGGCCGCTTCTCTCGCGGTGGTTGCCTCAGAAGCACCCATTATCTCAGAAGTTGGTATGTCCGGAAGGGGTAATGTCCAGTTTAGAATGGTGGCTGGATTCTGCTCATCTCCAAGCAGGCATGCCCTTGGAGCAGCCCAACTGGATTTTGGTGACCACAGATGCAAGTCTCTCTGGCTGGGGGGTGCACTGTCTATCCCAGGTGATGCAGGACTACTGGTCGGTGGAGGAAGCTATATGGTCAATCAGTCTTCTGGAGATGAGGGCAGTGCAGTTAGCGCTGCAGGATTTCAAAGGCCTAGTAGTGGGGAAAGCTGTCCATGTTTTCTCAGACAATGCGACAACAGTGTCCTATATCAACCGGTAGGGAGGCACGGGCAGTGCCACCTTAGGGGAGGAGAGACAGCTGCTTCTACAGTGGGCAGAGAGGCATCTGGTAGCCTTATCAGCAGCGCATGTAGCAGGAAAGGACAATGTGCAAGCCGACTACCTCAGTCGGCATGCTCTGGATCCCGGAGAGTGAGAACTGAATGCGGCAGTGTTTCACGACATTACGGTTTGTTGGGGATAGCCAGTCATGGACCTCATGGCTACTCTTTCCAATACCAAAGCCGCATGGTTCTTTAGCAGGCGCAGAGAACACATGTCAGAGGGGCTCGATGCCCTTGCGCAGCCTTGGCCGGTGGAAGGGCCGCTGTATGTGTTTCCACCATGACCGCTGATTGGTCGGCTCTTGCAGAGGATAGGAGCTCATGATGGGCAGGTGATTCTCATAGTGCCAGATTGGCTGCAGAGATCATGGTATGCGGATCTGGTTCGTCTGCTGGTGGATCGGCCATGGAAGCTGCCCAGCCAGGTCAACTTGTTGAGCCAGGGCCCAGTCTTGATGCCACAGGTTGATCGGTTCTCGCTTACGGCTTGGCTCTTGAGAGGGAGCGTTTGCGATGCCGCGGTTACTCAGCGGCAGTCATTACCACCATGTTGAACTCCAAGAAGCGTTCCACATCCTTGTCTTATATCCGTATTTGGCGCATATTTGGAGTTGGTGCACAGATAGGGGCGCTAAGCCGTTCACCTATACGCTGCCAGACATATTGCTTTCTTCAGAGCTGCCTGGACAAGAGGCTAGCCCTTAGTTCTCTGAAGATGCAGGTGGTGGCGCTGGCCTGTTATCGGGGGCAAGTGCAGGGGCACTTGTTGGCAACGCACTTGGACGTGGTTCATTTTTTTCAGGCAGTTAAGAATGTGCGGCTGCCCTTTCGGCCGGTGGTGCCTCCCTGGGATTTGAACTTGGTCCTAGAGGCACTGGTGGGACCACCCTTTGAGCCCATGGAAGACTGTTTTCTTGGTGGCGTTATGTTCTGCACGGCGGATTTGCGATCTACAGGCGCTCTCGTGTAGGAAGCCCTTTATCCAGTTTTCCACAGAGAAGGTGGTATGTTTGTTTTATTTCACTTGATATACCACCCTTCAAGTTAAAACAAAGCGGTTTACAAACTCAGAATGAAAATACAGAAATGGGCCAAAGGCACCGAGAAGGAAAGAGAAATTACAATGTTGGACAGGAAAAAGAGAGACAGAGCAAGCATACATGCATATCTGGTGAACATAACGGGACATAAAGGCACACAAAATCACAGAAAAACGAGAGGCTAGGCAAACGTATTTATGAAAACTCTAATTTAGACTGAGGGAGGAACACGCAGGATTAGACATGGGCAGTGGATAGGTCAAATGCTTTATTGAATAGATAAGTTTTCAGTTGAGCTTTAAAAGTGTGAACATTTTGTTCCAGGCGAAGTGGGAAGGGAATTCCATAGGGCGGGGCCAGCGAAGAAGAATGCAGAATTACGGGTGGACTGGAGATGAGCACGTGAAGGGGAGGGAAGGTGAAGGCAATTAATGTGTATAGACCTAAGAGAACTGTTGGGAATGTGAAATTGTAAGAGATCAGATAAGTAACGTGGGGTATGAGTATATAAAACCTGATGAACCAGTGTGAGGAGTTTATAGTGGCTATGGTGAGCCAGATGGAGCCAATGAAGATTCATGAGTAGGGGAGTGACATCCCAACAAGAGGAGTGAGAGATGAGACGCGCAGCTGTGTTCTGTATGCGTTGTAATCTAAAAAGCTGGGACTGAGGAACACCAGAGAGAACAGAATTGCAAAAGTCGAGACGAGAGATAACCAAAGATAAGAGGAGAGTGGTTAGGGCCTGAGGAATTAGAAAGGGGCGAATTGCTCAAATCTGTCGAAGAAAGAAGAGAGAGGATTTGGTGACATGGGAAATGTGGTTCCTGAAGGAGAGGTCAGAGTCAAGAAAGACACCCAGGTATCGCAAACATGTTACTAGTGGGCTAGGGGAACCAAAAAAGGAGGGGGCCAGTGAAGGAGAGGGACTGCCGTGAGAAAACCAAATAACCAAGGTCTTAGGGATGTTCAGATGTAAGCAGTTAGAGACTAGCCAGTCGGCTACTGTGGACAGACAAGAATTAAGAGGGGAGAGGTCGGGGTGAAGAGGGGACGTATGGTGCAGAAGAATAATATCATCGGCATAATAGAAAGCAGAGATGCCCGATTGCTGTATTAACAGTGCCAGGGGTGCCATGAAAACATTAAATAATAAGAGGGCTAATACTGAGCCCTGGGGAACACCACAGTGCAAGGGAAAAGGATCAGAAGGAACATCAGACTGTGAACAAGGAAGAACAGAGCAGGAGCGTGCAAAGAGATAGGAGTGGAACCATTTGTAAACAGTTCCCCAAAGACCAGCATCTCGCAAACGAGAAAGAAGAAGAGCGTGATCCACCAAATCAAAAGCAGCGGAGAGATCAAGAGATACCGCCACCGAAAGGTCACCTCGATTGTGAGCCACGTGTACGTCATTGAGAAAATCAGTGAGTACCATCTCCACACTGTGTCCGGGGCGGAATCCGGACTGATGGGGGTGCAAAAAATTGGTGGTATCAAGATAATGTGACACTTGTGCAAAGACAGCTTTCTCCAAAATTTTAGCTTGAAACGGAAGATATAAAACAGGATGGTAGTTGGCAGGAACCAGTGGGTCAAGGGATGATTTCTTTAGAAGGGGACGAACAAGTGCATGCTTCCATGAGTGGGGAAAGGTACCAACAGCCAGACTAGAGTTAATAATTGTCAGAATGGAAGGAAGTAGGGCAAGAGAAGGGGAGAGCAGCCAAGAGGACGAGATGGGATCAAGGGAGCAATTGGTTTTATTGGCAGAGGTGATGGACTTAATCAACTCAGAACTTGTCAGAGGATGAAAGGAGTTCCAAGTATGAGACAGAGAAGAAGAGGAAGGGGGGGGGGAGGGGGGGAGGATAGGAGGGGGACAATTGGGTAAGGAAGCCCAGAGATTATCTATTTTTGCATTGAAAAAATGAAGCCATTTGGGAGGCCGAGGGCGAAGTTGTCACCGGATGGGATGTAGAAATTGAGCTAGATTGAAGTGTAGTAAGTGAGTGGGAGGACCTTGTATAGCTGTCGTGTTTGGTTGGATGCAGAAGAAATGGATGTAGAGAAATAAGCTTGTTTGGCCAAGTGTAACTGGGACCGGTAATGTGAGTGAGCTTTAAATACCGTCGAAGAAGAGGGTGAGCACGACTTTCTCCACAGCCGCTCTGCTCTGTGAAGTTGGGAACGGAGAAGGAGGAGGCCAGAGTGAAACCAGGGTTGTGACATGGAGCGGTGTAAAATAACTGGTTTAAGGGGAGCAATACGGTTTAATGTGTCTGAGAGAGAGTGGAAAACCAGAGAGAAGCTTGTGAGTCAGGTGAAAGAAGAGGGAAGTCAACCAGTAAAAGATTATTAGCAGAAGGAAACTGACTCATTGTAAGGGGAGTGATTTGACGAGAAAATCTCATAGGAGTGGAAGAGGAAGAAGAAGCTGACTGAGAAGAACAGGGAGGAGAAAAAGGGCCAAAAGAGACCTGGAAATTGAGACAGAAGTGATCTGTCCAGGGTAAAGGAAAGGCGACAAAGAGTTGCAAAGACACATTTGAGGAAGTAGAAGAGAGGACCAGATCAAGAATGTGGCCAGCTTGGTGGGTGGGAACAGTAACATGTTGAAGCAAGGAAAGATCCTGAATAAAGGAAAGAAAGGAGTGATCCCTAGATGAAGAGGGTGCATCAAGATGTATGTTGAAATTCCCGGCAATTACCAAGTGAGGGAACTGTATGGATAGATCAGAAATGGTTGACAAAAGAGAATCCCAGAGGTCCAAACGAAGAGCTGGGGGGGAATAAATAACTAAGATATGTGCTAACGGTGAAGTATGGAGGGATAAGAGAAGGGCTTCAGGGTAATGAATCAAAGGTGAGTGGATTTGTGTGAATGGAATGGTGGAGTGTAGACTAGCAGCTACACCACCCCCAGTACGACCGGAACGAGGAACTGAAACGGCCAGAAAACCTGGGGGGAGACAGTGAACAAGGAGGGCATCTTCTCCATCCTGCGTCCAGTGCCATCCTTCCTGCCGAAGGTGGTATCATGGTTTCATTTGAATCAGCTTATTTCGCTTCCGACCTTTCCGAACCTCGGAAGAGAGGAGAAGGATTGTAAGCTTCGGCGGCTGGATCTCGGAAAGGTGCTTCGGAGATACCTTAAAAGGATGGAGCCTTTTCGCAATATGGATCGGTTGTTTGTCATTTTTGGTGGGCCCCATAAAAGGGAGGCAGCCTCCAAAGCCTCAATTGCCTGATGGGAGAAGCAGGCTATTGGGGCAGCGTATGCTGCATGTGGGAGGTCTCCTCCTGTGGGTCTGAGAGCTTATTCTATTTGGGGACAAGCGACATCCTGGGCGGAGCACTCTTTGATTCCACCGTGGACGTCAGCCGGGCAGCAACTTCGTCATTGCTCCACACGTTTTCGAGACATTATTGGTTAGACGTGCATGCTAGGGGGGACGCAAACGTTGGGGCCTCAGTTATTCTGGCCAGGCTTGCTGTTCCCACCCTGGTTTAGGTACTGCTCTGGTACGTCCTAACGGTTCCTGGACTGGCCTGGAGAGACGAAGAAGAAGGAGAAATTAGACTTTACCTGCTAATTCTTTCCTTGAGTTCTTTCCAGGCCAGTCCAGGGCCCACCCTGTCCATTTGAGTGGTTCAGCTGGATTGCTAGTCAGGGTGACAAGCCGGAGAAGGTGCGGCTGTTCTCGGAGGCTAACAAAGTCTACCTTTGAGCCCGAGGCAAGGGCATAAGAATATAAGATATGCCATACTGGGTCAGACCAAGGTCCATCAAACCCAGTATCCTGTTTCCAACAGTGGCCAATCTAGGTCATATGTACCTAGCAGTATCCCCAAGAGACACAGGTTCCACAATGCTTGTATTGGGTCAAGCATTGATATCCTGGGTCCCTCTTTAATAATGGTTTATGGACCTTTCCTCCAGGAACTTGTCCAAACCTTTTTTAAACCCAGCTACACTAACAGCCTTTACTGCATCCTCCAGTAACAAATTCCAGAGTTTGATTACACGTTGCATGTTTGGAGGCTGGAAGCCAGCTCATCCGGTCGGTTCTGCTCACCTGCTCTCTCCCTTCCTAGGGTGGGGGGGGGGGGGGAGGATAAGAGGTGTCCTGGGGGCACAGGCTCCCTAGATTCTCAGAGCGAGTATGATTGTGTTTTGATTTCGTTCAAGTTTAGTGTTTCATAGTTAGTAGGCGTACGCTGCTTTGTTAAGAGAAGACTGAGTCAGAGGCTCTAGAGGGAGCTAGATATGGTGTCAGCAAGACTGTGTAATTCAGTCCTCAGCTGCTGGAGGGGGCTGACTTCCCAACGGTTCCTGGACTGGCCTGGAGAGAACTCCAGGAAAGACAATTAGCAGGTAAAGTCTAATTTCTCCTTTAGGTACTGTCATAACTGTTTCTGCATTCAAATGTACATAGGTCTCTGTTCCATGGTGAGAAGAGTTACATACACTCATTTACCACAATTTCCTTGAAAGTCAATTTTTCCATTTCTGTCTTTGATGTATTCCAGAGTACGAGCTTAAAGAGGCCTGTCATCCCCACAGAATTTGGTGCCAAAGTCCCCACCAATGTCCGCCAGCGATACCTTAACCTCTTTATTGATGAGTGTCTGAAGTTCTGCTCCTCTTCACAGGAAGCCTTTGATAAGGTCTGTATGCCAGTGAGGGAGCATGAATGGATAAACTGCAGAAACCAGGAAGTCTGATTTGAATGAAAACCTTTATGATTTTGCATTGATGTTATGTAGCGTATGGAAACCAGACTACTCAAATTAAAAAAAAAAAAAAAAAAAAAAAAAGTGTGATGGCAGACAGCACAGGAGCGAAGCAGGTGCATTTGCCAAAGGCATACCTCAGTTGGCTGGGTCACTAGTTTACTTGACCTTCAGTGGGCGGGGTGTGGGGCAGGAGTCAAAAACCCAGTGGTCCGGGTCCCTCCCCCCAGCCGGGCAGCGCAGTACTTTAAATCAGGTTCTGGCTGCCTTCCTATGTGCTGATACTTGGGAGAACTCTTTGGTGTTCTGTGCCTTTAAAGTTTGACTTTAAAAAAAAAAAAAAAAGAGAAAGCACAGTCAACTTCACTGCTTCAAGTGGCAGCAGTCCCCAGCTGTTTCCCCTTCTCTTGCGGGCCTTTTTGGTAAGTGCCAGGCAGTGTGTGGTTCCCTTTTGTTTTCTCTCAAGTCTTCTCTCTTTGGGCAGTCAAGTGCAGGGGTTTTTTCGGCACAGTCGGCAGCTGCTTGAATTGGGCTGTTTCCCTATTTGCAGCTGGTGAGCGGCTGAGATTTTTACTGCTGAGGGGTTCTTTTAGCTTCAGGGGAGCTGCGGTTGTGTTTTTTTGTGGTCGCCTGGCATGGAGGGAGAGTCAGTTGCGCAGGATGGGGGATTTCAGCAGGTTTCAGGACCTGTGGTTTTGGTGGGAAGTGTGGCCATCTTGTCTTCTGGTTCCATATCTGCTCTGGATTTAGATAAACAGTGTGCAAAGGCTCCTCTGACCTATTTAGCACCAGGGACAGTGGACCCAGGGGCTCCTGAACTGTCATCTGTCTCTTTTTCACTAGATGTTATTTTAAAGCTGCACCAAGCCTACTTTCTATCCCAGAGGTGGGGCAGTGCTTCTCTTACTCCACCTCAGGCTCCAAAACATGATCATTTGACCCTGCTGGAAGGACCCCAGGGGGAGGGCTCCCCCATCTAAGAAGAGGCGGATGCCCGAAGCTTCCTGGATGAGCAGAGCCCTCCACACTCTCTAGCTTTGAAGATCTTTATGGAAGATCCGTCTTACCTCTGGGAGAAGATGGCTGGACCTGAGCTGGAGGAGGGTGAGATTTCCCCAGGTGGAGGACCCCAATGTGGTGCAGGTCTTTCACCAGAAGGAATTACTAGCCTTAATCATTCGTTGACAGCACTTAATATTGTACCAGCTCCTCTGCTGGCTGAGAAGCCTTTGGAGGATCCTTTGCTTCAGAGCTGTAAGTCCGCTCAGGTCTCCTTTCTGGTGCACCGTATGATTAAGCAGATGATAGAGGCAGAATGGGAAGTCCTAGAGTAAGGTTTGAAAGGTGGCAGGGCTATGGGGCGGCTCTATCCTATTCCACAGGACGGAAGGGACCTCCTCAAGATGCCTAAAATGAATGCCCTGGTCTCGACAGTGACCAAAAATGACTATGATCCCTATGGAGGAATCACAGTGCTGAAGGATATGCAGGACTACAAGCTTGAGATGCTCCTGAGCAAGCTTTTGATACCAGTGCTCTTGCCTGCCAAGCCTTCATCTGTGGGGCCTGTGTCACCAGGGCTTCCATTTGCGGAATCCAAGGCCAGGCATCGGTGGACATGGACCCTCAAACTGCGGTGCCAGAAGCGGCTAAGCTATAGTCTGTTTCGGGTTATCTGGCTGACACTTTTTATGACCTAGTTAGTCTTGGCCAAGACTATGGCCTCTATTGTGGCTGCTTGCTGTTTCCTTTGGTTGAGATATTGTGCGGCAGATGTATCTTCCAAAACTTGGCTGAGTAAACTCCCCTTCAAGGCAAGTTGTTTAGGGAGGCTCTGGATAAGCTGATCAGGGACCTGGGGGAGTCTAAGGGCCCACATTTGCCGGAGGATCATCCGAAGGCTCCTAAGCAAACCACTGCTCCCAGGGGTCAGACCAGGGACTATCGAAAGTTCCAGGATAACCGTTTTGCGCCTTATCAGCAGGGACATTCCGTTCCGCGAGGGCAGCCTTTTTGGGGCTACAGCGGTTCCAGTAGGGGCTATTACTCCACCCCTCCGGCTGCCTCTAACAAAAAATCCCACTGAAGCGAGGCAGGCCTAGGCAGAGGTAGTATCAGTGGGGAGTCGGTTGCAACAGTTTTACTCCGCCTGGATCAGTATAACCACTGATCAGTGAGTTCTGGAAGTAATCAGGGAAGGATACGTGTTGTAGTTTGCACGTCTGCTGCCCGATCCATATGTTCGGTCACCTAGCAAGGCTCCAGCAAAGCGACAGGTGGTCGGGTCCACGCTGCTTCGCTTAGTGGCTCTGGAAGCAGTGGAGCCAGTTCTGAGCGACCAATGTGGGTTAGATTAATATTCTATCTACTTTGTGATGCCCAAGAAGTACGGGTCCTTCCATCCTACCCTGGATCTCAAACATCTCAACCGCGCTCTGCGAGTCCCTCATTTGCACATGGAAACATTGCGCTCTGTTGTTGTGGTGGTCAGGAAGGGAGAGTTCCTGTCTGCCCTGAACCTCACAGAGGCCTACCTGCATATTCCAATCTGACCGGGCCATTAACAGTATCTGCGATTTGCGGTGCCATTCAATCATTTTCAGTTCTGGGCATTGCCCTTTGGTCTGGCCACTGCTCCATGCACCTTCACCTAGATCATGATGATGGTGGTGGTGGCGGCTCTGCGACAGCAAAATATCCTAATCCAACCTTACCTGGATGATTGGCTGATCAGAACGAAGTCGCAGAATGAGAGTGCGTCAGACACTCAGAAGGTGGTAGCATTTCTTCAGAGTCTGGAATGAGTTGTCAATCTGGCCAAGAGTTATCTCGACCCGGTTCAAGATCTGGTGTACTTGGGGGCGCGCTTGGACACCAAGCTCGGTTGTGTGTATCCCCCACTGGAGAGGTCACAGAAGTTCCAATCTCAGGAGAGGAGCTTCTTGAACATGTTGGCACCCTTGGCGTGGCAGTACTTGCAGCTCCTGGGATCCATGGCGGCAGCCTTGGACCTGGTTTCTTGGGTATGGACACATGTTTCAATCCTCCCTCCTCTCTCGGTGGTCACCGCAGTGCCACTCGATGTTGTGAAGGTTGATTTGTCCTGTGACCGCAAGAGCGCAGCTGCCTTGGTGGTTGCTGCAGGACCACTTGCTGGTAGGTACTGGAACAGCCGGACTGGGTGCTGGTGACGACCAACGCCAGTCTCACGGGTTGAGGCGCTCATTGCGAGTCTCAGGTGACATAGGAATTAGTGCCCTGTTGATGGTGATACGGCGTTGGATTTGGCTCAGACACTGGACAGTGAACACATCTTCCAAACCCCCGGTTTACCCAACTGGCCTTTGAAGGGAAGCTTCTTTTGGGGCCGATTTTGGGAAAAGCTGGTGAAGGATCTGGGTGAGACAAATCTTACCGCCTTCTGGAGGATAGGTCTGGAGGGCCTGTGAAGCAGACCGGGGCCCCCCCCCCCCCCCGCTCCTTGCGAGCGTGCTGGTCAAACTCCTGGAGGTCTCCAAACTCCTGGAGGTCTCTGAACTCCTATCGCTACCGGCCTGGAAAGCCTTCTGGCTCATTCTCATTCCTTTCGTGGAGCATGTGGGCCCAGAGCCTTGGTCCCCTCCAGAGGAGGACCCTCCCAGCTGCACAATGAAATTTTGGGGGCCCCATTACATGGTTCCTCCAGTTGGGGATCAAGCTTTGCCTTTTCTTCAGGAATGGGCCCAGGACACAAATGATCGCCGGGTGCTAGACACCATTCAGTATGGCTATGTCCTGGAATACACAAGGGATGCTGTGCGGATCACCTAGTACAGGTTGTTACTCCTGAAGGCAGTGGTGCCCATTCCTCTGGGTGATGGGAGTAAGAACATGTATTCCAGCTATTTCATGGTGCCGAAAAAGGACACCACCATCATGACGTTGGAGAATGTCCTTGGGGCAGTGGAGAATCCGAATGGGAAGGCAGCAAACTGAAAGTGAGAGCCAAACACAGCGCAAACAGATATCTTTCTGATCCTCCAGGATCAGGATATGAAATTATGCCTCAGCCAAATCCAGAGATGCTAGGAACTCCCCTTGGCGCACTGCTTGAGACACAGATCACAAAGTTACCATCCAGAGGAACAGGACGTGCAGGTGCTCATTGACACACTTGAGGTCCAGCAGGGACTGGAATGATTTGTCCTTTTTCGGCACCATGAAATAGCTGGAATACATGTTCTTACCCCGATCACCCAGAGGAATGGGCATCACTGCCTTCAGGAGTAACAACCTGTACTAGGTGATCCGCACAGCATCCCTTGTGTATTCCAGGACATAGCCATACTGAATGGTGTCTAGCACCCGGCGATCATTTGTGTCCTGGGCCCTTTCCATGAAGACCACGTTGCCCAAATATTTCAGATTTGGGGAACCCCGGACATAGACCTCTTTGCAAGTCCGCTGAATGCCAAACTTCCCCTGTTCTGTTCCAGAATCCCGGCTCGACATTGTCAGGCAAGGGGCGCCTTCCTCCTTCAGTGGGGTCAGGACTTTCCTATATGCCTTCCCACCCATTCCCCTCATCCCCAAAACACTATTCAAGCTTCAGAGAGACAGAGGTCATATGATTCTCATAGCTCTACGTTGGCCACGGCAAACGTGGGTACCCTCTGCTTCTATATCTCTCTCAAGCTCCACCTCTGGAGTTGGGATCTGCTCCAGATCTTCTCTCCCAAGAAAACGGGACGCTGTTGCATCCCAATCCCCAGTCTCTGCATCTCAGGGCCTGGTTATTGAAGGCCTAGAGCTTCAGGATCTCAACCTTTCTCAACAGGTAAAGGATATCCTTTATGCTTCTAGGAAACTCTCCACAAGATGCTCATACGCCTTTAAGTGGAAAAGGTTTACCATATGGTGCTCGCAGAAGGGTCTTAACCCTCTTGCAATACCTCTGGAATCGATACTGGAGTATCTCCTTCATTTGTCAAATGCAGGTCTTAAGACAAATTCGGTAAGACTTCATCTTAGTGCTATTGCAGCTTCTTACAAACCTCTAAGTGGACAACCTATTTTCTCTCATCCTCTCATAGCGAGATTTATGAGATGTCTTCTTTTAACAAAGCCTTCCATTAAGCCACCACCGGCTCATGAAACCACCCTTTGAACCATTAGCCACTACATCTCTGAAATTCCTTTCCTGGAAAGTGTTCTTCCTCATTGCAATCACATCAGCACGTCACATCAGTGAACTGCAAGCATTAGTGGTTGATCCTCCTTGCACAAGGTTCCACCATGATAAGGTAGTTCTTTATCTTTATTTTAAAACTTAATATACCGCCGAAACCATAGGCATATAGCGGTTTATAATAAAATCATTTTTTAGCACTGCCAAAAAGAGAGGAAAAGAACGCCATAAAATAAATAGGAAAGAGTCGGAGAGAAAAGGGAGAAAGGAAAAAGGGGGGACAGCCAGGACTCATCCACACTTTATGCCAAAGGTGGTTTCTCCTTTCCATTTAAACCAAGCGGTTTACCTTCCTGTATTCTTTCCGAGGCCTCATGCCTCCAGTGCAGAAAGGAACCTTCATACATTGGACTGTAAAAGTGCTTTAGCCTTTTACTTGCAGAGAACACAGCAACATCGAAAATCTTCTAAACTCTTTGTTGCTTTTCATCCTAGTCATTTGGGACGTCCAGTGTCCAAAAGAACTCTAACTGGCTTGCACAATGCATATCCTTTGCCTATGAGAGTAAGAACCTTCCTCTTGAAGGCCATGTCACAGCTCACAATGTGAGAGCCATAGCAGCCTCAATGGCTCATCTTCACTCTGTGTCTATCGATGACATCTGTCAAGCAGCTACTTGGGCTTCGGTACATACCTTCACGGCCCACTACTGCTTAGACAAGGACTCACACCGGGATGCCTTGTTTGGTCAGGCTGTACTTCAACATCTTTTTCAGACTTAGTCAACTCTTACCCACCATCCCTGGTAGGATGCCAGAGATCCATGGGGGGAAGCATAGCCCTTTCACAAGTGCTGACAACTTCCTGGGGCCATCTCCCTGCAGCTAGGGAGTCCCCATATGTCAAGACTACATTCCTGCTTGTTCCTGGAGATAGCGTAGTTACTCACCTATAACAGGTGATCTCCGGGGACAGCAGGAATTGAGTCTTCACAACCCACACACCTCCCCTGGGAGTTGTATCTCTATTCTCTCTTTTTCTATCCTTCTCTCCTTTTGTTTCAGCTACAAACTCAACTGTAACAGGTGATCTCCGGGAACAGCAGGAATTTAGTCTTCACAACCCACCCAGCTCCCCTAGGAGCTGTATCTCTTTCTCTCTCTCTCTTTGGTCTCACCTATAAACTCAACTGGATAGGGACAGTTGGAAAGGTGGGAAGGCAGCATGCAGGCGCTCTGGGATGCTCCCAAAAGCTTTCCTATTGGATGCTGGGAAGCGTTCCCGCGCAGGCTCCGTCGTTACCGATACCCATATGTGAAAACGAAATTCCTGCTGTCTCCAGAGAACACCTGTTACAGGTGAGTAACTACGCTTGCTGCTAATGATTAGAGTATCCTATGTGCTCTGTTTGACACCAAGGCAGGCCTAATTTTATTGACACCGGAGAGGTTGCAGCATCAGATACAGACATTGTTGGAGATGCAATTCCCCCCCCACTCCCCCCCACCCACGTGCTTGGGGCTATCTGCAGGTTCTGGGTTGTGATGGTGTATATATCCCATCACTAGGTTTAAAGAAAAACAAGGAAGATAAAATACGGCAGTCCCAGGATACAGGTCAGATTTCAGCTGCTGCTAGACCTAGGGAAGTGGGTAGGATGGTTTTTCAGGTAACCAATGAGGATGTGGACAGAAGGGGTGGAGTCATAAGAGGGTATAAAAGCCTGGAAGCAGAGCAAGAACTCAGTCTCTTGGAGGAGATTCCACCAAAGAAGAGCTGCTGGAACCTCTGCTGGCCTGAGGGGTAACTGTTGCCTATTCTTGCTTAAACTCTGCTGGATGAGGTAAACCTCTTAGTATAACTGTCTCTGATATCATCAAGTAGAGGTGACCTGCATGGAGCAGTGGGTACACCCCTAAACAAAGGCATGGGGAGGGGTAACCTGCACGGAGCAGACTAGATAGACCATGCTGGTCGTTATCTGCCGTCAGATATGTATTTTGAGGATTCTGATAGAACTTTGTTTAATGGGAAGAGTTGCAGATAAAGAAGGTCCTGAATAAAACCTGGGGGAAACCCTTTGCCCTGGGCCATGGAGGACTTTGTGGCAACCTGATGCTGGAGCTTAAAATAAGAATGAGAAATTTAGCCTGACAGTGGGCGGTGGTGGCTCAGAGACTAGTCAGAAAACCCTCTGTCCGGGAGAAAGCCACATTGTGAGCCCTAAGGTGAACTATTTTTGGAAAGGAATTTGTTTTTAATGTCCCACTAGTGAGAAACTATGGAATTGCCAGGTGGGAAAACTGTAAAGGCATTTTGTGAAACTTTCAAATATATGGAAGTTGGACCTTTGTGCCCGCCCAGGGATTAGGACGACCAAGGCAGGACGCTTATTATTGACTGTCCTTACATTTTCAAGGCTCGGCCGATTCCTGTGTGTATGTGTATTCATCTGCGTCCTTTGACTTTCTTTTGAAGCAGAGTTTCTAAACCTTAGAGACTACACCTGATTGGAGGATGGACCACAGGATAAGGGACCTCGTGGACCTACTGTGGAAGCAGGCCAGGGCGTGATATGGGATCAGTGGTGGCAACATTGGAGCTCCTGCCATGGGCCTGAGCACACATGCTTCCACTCCAATGGGGAACATTGTTGAAGTGGTTGGCACAGAGGCTGCCATTGTAGGAAGAGGCCAGGATGAGCGTTTGCTGGTGGCTGAACCCCACCAATCTGGTGGCAGGAATGCCACTGGAGATGCCGAACTGATGACAGCTGAATGGTTGGGAAGTACACTGTCTCAGGTATTATGAGACAGTGGTCTCTGGAGGAGAGGAGGAGTTTTATCAGTTGGAGACCCAAGTAGTCTTCATGGCGTTCCAAGCCTTTCATCCCCTGGTCCAACACAGGGTGGTGCAAATCCTGTTGTACAATGCAACTGCGAAGCTAGGGATCGCCCCAGAGTTGGTCAAGGTGTTGGCATCCTAGGCAAGCCTTATGCCCCCCCTGCTTGGCTTCAGAATCTATTGTTGAACTTTGAGTGCCCTGCTCTTTGTTGTCCTAGGCGCCTGCTTAGTGCCTAATGGTTGAGGTAACATAACATTAATCACCAAAGGAGCATTGACATCCTCATTCTGGTCGAGGAGATGGCCTCACTACTGGAATTGGTGGAGACCCATCTGCTGGCTCGGTGGCTCATGTAGCAGGAAAGGAAAATATGTAAGCAGATTATCACAGCCAAAATCTCTTGTACCCAGGGGAATAGTCTCTTACAGGAAGGAGGACTATGCTCCTCAGGTCATAGTGACTCCTCTGGTGTATACCCAGGTATGATGGCTTTTCAGAGGATATGTGCGAAGAAAGAGGTTTTCTTTTCTTGGGTTCTTCATTGCCTGTTGTGTTAGCCTTTTTGCAAGCGGGACATGAGAAGGGGCTCATCCTTAATTCACTGCAGATGCAGGTGGCAGTATTAGTCTGATTTTAGAGGTAGGGTTTGTGGAGTTTCCCTGGCTTCTCATCTGGACGTCATATGTTTTATGCAAGGGATGAAGCATGTGTGTTCTCTGGTTCATGCAGTGGTCCCATCGTGGAACCCTATTTTGGTTCTATTGGTGCTTATGGGGGTCCTTTTGAGCCTCTCTTGGAGACTTCATTAAAAGACCTTTCATCGAAGATGGTTCTCCTAGTTGCCATCTATTCAGCACATAGAATTTCTGAATAAGTCTTGTCCTGTAGAGCCTTTTCTGTTGATGTCCAAAGAGAAAATGGTTCTTTGACCTGTAACTTCTTTTCTGCCAAAAGTGGTGTTGGCATTTCACCCTAATCAGTTGTAACCTTGCCGGTGTTTGTGAATTCAGCTGGAGATCCAGAGTCTCGGCCTTGAATAAGCTGGACATCCACAGAATTCTTCAGCAGTACTTTAACACTAGAAGCCCCAAAAGGAATTTTACCTAGAAACCCCAAAGTGCGTCAATTGACGCATTATCACGACGACTGCATTTAGCATGAAATGCAGATGTGAATTAATGTGAAGTTACTTATTTCTTAAATACGTGCAGTATGTGATGTCATTACATGATGTCATCGTGTGTTTATTGTTTGTTATGTCGTAAAACTGTAAACAGTGATTGAGATGCGCCACCTAGTGGGAACATGAATTTATACCTAGAAGCCCCAAAGTACGTCTATTGATGCATCCAAGACAATTGAGTGCGTTAATTGACGTACTTTGGGGCTTCTAGGTATAAATTCATTTTCCTGCTAGGTGGTGCATCTGTCATTAATTTTTGATGCACGTATTTGAACATCTTGACCTTGCTAACAAAGTCATGGAACATGACTGACACGGTTCTAGCAATGGCACTGGTATACAACTTTGAAGATGCATTTGCGTCAATTGACACACTTTGGGGCATCTAGTGTTAAGAGGACAGAGGCGTTTTGGTGGATGGATAATCTCTTTATATACTTTTTGGAAATCTGTGTAAGGGTTAGACAGTCTCTAAGCGTCCATTGCCTGTTGGTTAAAGAAAGCTATTGCATCTGCCTATATGTCAGTGTTGCTGGATTCTGGGCCCATTCCACTAGAGTTCAGGCATCATCGTAGGCAGAGTGTGGCATGGTGCCGCCCCTGGAGATCTGTAAGGCAGCAATGTGGTCTTCCCTTCATGCATCATTATCGTCTTGATGTTCAGGCACAGGAAGGTGCGCAGTTTGGAGTAAGAGTGTTGCAAGTCAGACCCTCCTGGCTACCCTCTCTCTGGTCATGTGCTTGGACTGGACTGGAGGGATGATGAGAGAGATGAAATTAGCCCATACCTGCTATCTTTCTTTCCTTGAGTCCTTCCATTTCAGTTCAGAACTCACTCTGTCTGTCTGATGTTTTGAACCTGGCTGGAGGCGATTATCCCAAGTATCTAGAGTTGGGGAGGACTTGCTGGGGGATTTATTCTCAAGGGCTCTCACTTTCTGCTGCGCTGCTGTGCTGTTCATTTTTCACTGCTAAGTGTTATTCTCCGGGAACAAGTAGGAAGTCAGTCCTCACATATGGGTGATGTCGGTGCCGACGGAGCCCGCACAGAAGCAACTCTCCAGCTTTCAAAGCATGCGTGGTCCACTTTCCGTCCAAGGGTGCCATCTTGCCTCAGTCTCCTTTTTTCTGTGGAGCCCTTCGGACGATATACATTTTTCCCCAGAAAAAGTCTGATTTTATTCTCAAGTTTTGTCTGGTTTGTGTACCGGTTCCTTTCCGCCCCCAAGCCAGCTCGCTTCAGTATCGCTCTTCGGGTCCATTTTTTTTTTCTTAGCTTTTCGTCAAGCTCTCCCTTGACCAGCGTTCGAGCCCTTTTTCATTTGACTGCCTTGGACCCCTGCCGGGAGGTGAGGGACCCCCTTTTTTCGATGGCCTCCAGTGGCTTCAAAAAATGTGACTGGTGTGGCAAAATGATGTCACTCACCATCCCATACAACTGCTACCTTCCCTCGACACTACCAACACCGGGCCCGAAGTCCTCTGTGCCCACATCGAAGGCTGCGGAGCTAACTGGCATAGAGACCAGAATAATCAGTATTTATGGTCACTTCTGGAGTGTCAATTGATTCCTTAGCATATGTTATAGCACTCCACTTATTTTCACCACACCTTATAGCAAAAAATTACAAACAAACAAAAAAGGAAAAAGAGAAGGAGAAAAATGGAAATTTCCTTTGTGTCCCTCTAGTCCAGTCCCGGAACCATAGAGTTTAGAACCTCCACCAGCAGCTTTGGAGACTGAAAGATGTCATTGCTTTGATGTCACTGGTATAACTAGGCAAGCACCGCCCCTCTTCCACCAGTACTTTCAGTCTCCAAGCAGCTTGGAGGTTCTGAGCCCGGGACAGAGCTCAGTAGGAACAACTAAGCAGAGCTTTCTTTTTTGAATATTTAGTCTTGGGGTTTCCTTTACTTTTAATTTTGTTTATTGGGTTTGTTTTAGGTGCAGACCTGCTGCTGCTGGAAGGGTTCCTGTTTGCTGTGGACCTGTCTCTTTTCCCTCTTCCTCTCTCTCTCTTATCCCTCCCCCCCTCTCTCTCTCTAGTTTTCTTTTTTTTTTTTAATTTGCCCCAGCGTGTAAACGAGCATCAAGGGATCCGGATTGCTCAGTTGCCTCCCTGGTCCCGAACCCGCTTTAAAGGGGTAAGGAGCAGGTGGAAGGCTGAACGTTAAAGCAGCAGCGGGACAGGGGCTTGCAAGCCGGTCAGGGCTTTTCCCTGCACAATAAGGGAAGAAAAACGCCGGAGCTGAAGCCGGGTGAAGACTGTGCTCCGGTGCCAATTGTTCTCCTCTGCCCACCCCCCCTTCCTCCCACGCAGAATCGGCGGAGGTGGTAAGTACCTGCTCAGGGGAGGCTTTTACGGCGGCTCCCGGCTGGCAGGGAAGTTCGGGGTCTTGCCGCGTGGGTTTTCAAGCATGGTTTTTTTGAGTGGGAATGCTGGCGGCGGCCATTTTGGGAGCCGCGTTTCCATAGACAGAGTTTAATTGATTCATTTGGCCGTCTTAGGGGCTTCGTTTTGGAGTCGGTCTGACGGGGTTCGACTAGTTGGGCAATTCTACCTCGATTGTTAAAAAAAAAAAAAAAAAGCACGTGAGCGATTCTTTCTCTGCGGAGCTCCTGGCTTGCTGGGCCATTGAAATAATCACCTCATAGATTTTACAGCACACAGGGGACCTGGGGTTTCTGACTGCTGGAGGTGGCAAAGACAGGGTAGTTGACTCCTGCAGAAAATGCCGGCTAAGCCCTGCTGTCTCATCTGTGGGGTGTGCGACGCAGCGAGGTTTTAGAGTCTGGTGTGTGCAAAGGCTGTTCTTTAGAGGCAGAAGTTATGGAGAAGGCGCTGGGTGGAGCGACTGGGGAACCGACAGCAATCCCCTCAGAGGTAGGAGAGTCCGGGCCGCCTTCCTTGGGTCTCCCGGAGCCGACGACAGGGCCGTCCTCGACAGGGGGTGCTTCCCCGGCGGCGGGGGGGAACCAGGGAGGGGGTGTGGCTGGCATTCCCTTGGACTTCTTCTCCCTTATGCAGAAGGCGTTTGCCTTGCTACAGCTCGGGCTGGCAGCACAGTCCCAAAGACCAAAGGGTCAGAAACGGGCGGGGTCGGGGGGCCTCCTGGAGGTGGAGGCGGGTCCGGCCAAGAGACAAAGAGAAGCGGTGGAGGAGAGTCCGTCTTCGGCGGTGGAAGACGAGGTAGAGGTGTCAGAAATGGAGAGGGAAGACGCCTCAGATGAGGAGCTAGAAGAAGGAGAGTTACCAGACGCGGAAGAGCAGAGTAGAGTGGTCCGGGTGTTTCGGTGGGAAGAGCTGCCGGCGCTGATTGCTGAGACTCTAAAGACTTTGAACATGCCCTCGGTGGCGCCGACGGCAGAGGAAGCGTTGGAGGATCCTCTATTGCAAGCGGTTAGAACGTCCCAACGAGTGTTCCCGGTTCATAGAGTCTTTCGTAACATGATTCAAGAGGAGTGGGACTCCCCGGAGTCGGCGCTGCGGGGAACCAGGGCTTTAACCCGGTTATATCCCCTTTCTGACCAGGATAGAGAGATTTTTTGTTCGCCGAAGGTGGATGCGGCAGTGTCGGCGGTCACTAAGAAAACCACAATTCCGGTTGAGGGGGCCGCGGCGTTAAAGGATGTACAGGATAGGAAATTGGATACCTTGTTGAAGCAGGTGTTTGATATGTGTGCCCTTTCCTTGCAGGCCTCGATAGCGGGAGCGTGGGTGGCGAGAGGCTGCTTGCGGTGGTCCCAACGTCTGCAGGAAGGGCTCCTGGACAGGCAGGTGGAGGAATTAGCGCGGCTGGAGTCGGGCACAGCGTATTTATCGGATATCCACTACGATCTTATTCGAGGTCTGGCCAAAAGTATGGCCTCGGTGGTGGCGGCTCGTCGGTATCTCTGGCTACGTAACTGGTCGGTGGACGGTTCTTCTAAAGCGCGGCTTAGTAAGCTCCCTTTTAGGGGGAAGCTTTTGTTTGGTGAGGATTTGGAGAAGCTGGTTAAGGACCTCGGGTAGTCTAAGGGGGATCGGCTCCCGGAGGATAAGCTAAAGCAGGGCCGCGGGACTACTGGGTCCAGGGGGCTCTCGAGGGATTTTCGTAGATTTCGGTCCTCGCGTTTTGGCCAACCTCAGAGGGGGCGGTTTCCATCACGAGGCCAGGCTTTTCGAGGTTTACGAGGGGCGGGTAGAGGTTTTGCCTCCTTCCAATCCTCAAACGGCAAAAAATCCCAATGAGATAAGGCAGACCCAGGTAGCGGAGGTGCCCGTGGGAGGAAGGTTGCGGGAGTTTTACCCTGCCTGGGTCCAAATTACCTCGGATCAGTGAACATAAGAACATAAGATATGCCATAATGGGTCAGACCAAGGTCCATCAAGCCCAGTATTCTGTTTCCAACAGTGGCCAATCTAGGTCATATGTACCTAGCAGTTTCCCCAAGGGACACAGGTTCCACAATGCTTGTATTGGTTCAAGCATTGATATCCTGGGTCCCTTCTTAATAATGGTTTATGGACCTTTCCTCCAGGAACTTGTCCAAACCTTTTTTAAACCCAGCTACATTAACAGCCTTTACTACATCCTCTGGTAACAAATTCCAGAGTTTGATTACACGTTGAGTGAAAAAATATTTTCTTTTATTAGTCTTAAATAGTTTACCCTGTAGCTTCATTGCATGTCCCCTAGTCTTTCTATATTCTGATAAGGTAAACAATCGATCTGCGTTTACCCGTTCCACTCCGTTCATTAGTGGGTGTTGGAGGTCATTCGAGACGGCTATGCTCTGGAGCTCCATCGGCCCGTCTTAGATTCCTTTGTCCTTTCCCCGTGCAGAGCTCCGCGGAAGTTCCGAGCAGTCGCAGAAACACTACGGCAGCTGAGGCAGCTCGGGGCGGTGGTGCCCGTGCCGGCGGACCAGTACGGGTGCGGTCGATACTCCATCTATTTTGTCGTCCCAAAGAAGGAGGGCACTTTTCGGCCAATTCTGGATTTAAAAAGGGTGAATCGTTGCCTTCGCGTAACCCATTTTCGGATGGAAACCTTGCGCTCGATCATTGCGGCGGTCAGGAAGGGAGAATTTCTAACGTTGTTAGACCTCACGGAGACGTATCTCCATATTCCCGTGCGCCGCGAGCATCAAAAGTACCTGCGGTTTGCAGTGCCGATGGGGCATTTTCAGTTCCGGGCGATGCCCTTCGGGCTGGCGACGGCGCCTCGGACATTCACAAAGATCATGGTGGTTGTGGCGGCGGCGCTCCGCAAGGAGGGGATTCTGGTGCATCCTTATTTGGACGATTGGTTGATTCGAGCAAAGTCCAAAGAGGAGAGTGCTGCGGCCACTGTCCGGGTAGTAGAGTTGTTGGAAAGCCTTGGATGGGTGGTCAATTTTGTGAAGAGCAAGCTGCTTCCTTCTCAAACTCTGGAATACTTGGGAGCGCGCTTCAAGACAGAGCAAGGAGCGGTGTTTCTCCCAAGCCAGAGGGCGCAAGCGTTAAGGGAGCTCGTGATGAGGTTTTTGGGGTGCAGGGCTCCGACGGCGTGGCAGTATTTGCAGTTGCTCGGAACGATGGCAGCCACGATCGAAGTCGTTCAGTGAGCCAGGTTTCATATGAGGCCGTTGCAGAGCACTCTTCTCAGGCATTGGTCTGATCAGCGGGATGCGTTGTCTCAACGACTGGTGTGTCCTCCGGAAGTGCGGCAGGAGCTTCAATGGTGGTTGCAGCCCGGAAGCCTGGAAGGGGGCGTATCTCTGGAGGCTCCGTCCTGGAGGCTGGTTACGACGGACACCAGCCTCGCGGGATGGGGAGCACATTGCGAAGGAAGGTTTGCCCAGGGGCACTGGTCGTTGCAGGAGAAGCAGTGGTCCATAAACAGGTTGGAGATGCGAGCGGTGTATCTAGCGCTTCTGGAGTTTCAGGGGAACTTGGGTCGAGTTGCGGTACAGGTGCTATCCGACAATGCGACGACGGTGGCTTATATCAATTGCCAGGGCGGCACGGGGAGTGCGTCGCTGGAGGCAGAGGCGAGTCAGCTATTGCGCTGGGCCGAACAGAATTTGAGGGCATTGTCGGCGCAGCACGTGGCCGGAGTAGACAATGTCGAGGCAGATTTTCTAAGCTGCCGCAGAGTGGATCCGGGGGAGTGGGGCCTACACCCGGAAGTCTTTACAATGATAGTTCGGCGCTGGGGGACCCCGAACGAGTCAGCGAAGGTGGAGAGGTTCTTCAGCAGACGGAGAGAGCGAATGTCGGAAGGTCTCGATGCGTTGGCGCAGCGGTGGCCAGTGGACTGGCTTCTCTATGTGTTTCCACTTTGGGCGCTCATAGGAAAGGTGGTCCAGCGCATAGAGATGCACCGGGGCCTGGTGGTTCTGGTAGCGCCCGATTGGCCCAGAAGACTGTGGTATTTGGATTTGATACGGCTGATGGTAGACAGGCCGTGGAGGCTTCCGATTCGAGATGATCTCTTGCTGCAGGGGCCGTTACGCATGCCGCAGGTGGGTCGATTCTCGCTTACGGCATGGCTCTTGAAAGGGCTAGGCTGATTACCAAAGGGTACTCGGCGGCGGTCATTTCTACTTTGCTATAAGTGCGGAGGCATTCTACGTCGCTGGGGTACACCCGTGTGTGGCGTGTGTTTGAAGCGTGGTATGGTGAGCGAGATCTGCGACCTTTGAAGGCTTCGGTGCCACATATTCTTTCCTTTTTGCAAGATGGCATGGAAAAGGGGCTAGCGGTTAGTTCCTTGCGGGTGCAGTTGGCGGCCATCTCCTGTTTCCGGGGGAAGATTCAGGGTCAGCTAGTAGGGGCGCACAGCGATATTCGGTGTTTTCTACGAGCGGTGCTGCTTCTGAAGCTGCCGAGGCGTACCTCAATTCCTCCGTGGGATCTGAATGTGGTGTTAGAGGCCTTGATTGGAGAACCGTTTGAGCCGTTAGGTAAAGCTTCCCTTTAGGACTTGACATTGAAGACAGTTTTCCTGGTAGCTATTTGCTCCGCTAGAAGGATTTCGGAGTTGCAGGCGCTGTCTTGTAAGGAGCCGTATTTGTCTTTTTTCAATCACAAGGTGGTGTTGCGCACGGTCCCAGCCTTTTTGCCTAAGGTGGTGTCGGGGTTTCATGTTAACCAGGTGGTGTCACTACCGGTGTTTTCTGTGGAGCAGAAGGATCAGTCGGGCGGTCGGTTGCATCGTTTGGACGTTCGACGGGTGCTTAAGAAGTATCTCCGTAGAATGGCGGCTTTCCGAAAGTCTGACCGACTGTCGCCTTTGGAGGTCCGCGGAAGGGAGAGGCGGTGGCGAAGTCTTCGATTTCGAGGTGGTTGAAGGAGGCTATTGCTTCGGCCTACCTGTTGAAGGGTAAGGTGGTTCCGGTGGGTCTTCGTACACACTCGACCAGGGCGCAGGTGGCATCTTGGGCAGAATTCAGTTTAGTGCCGGTCGAGGACATTTGTAGAGCGGCGACTTGGTCCTCGCTGCATTCCTTTGCAAGGCACTATCGGCTTGATGTACAGGCGCGGGGGGATGGGCATTTTGGCTCAGCGGTACTTCAGGCTGGGCTTGCAGGTCCCTCCCGTTGATATTCACTGCTCTGTTACATCCTCTATGGTTCTGGGACTGGACTAGAGGGACGCAAAGGAAATAAAAATTAGACTTACCTGCTAATTGTTCCTCAAGGAACTCTAGTCCAGTCCCGGACCCCTCCCAGGGTATTACGCAGCGTGCAGCCTGAAGTTTAAAAAAAAAACAAAAAACCAGAATTTCTTTGTTAGGGAGGTGCACAGGAGAGACACAGTGAGGTCCTTTTTTGCGCAGCAGGGCCTGGTCAGCTCTGGGGTGCGGTGGTGCCGTCCTCATGAGCGAGTAGTTTTTTGTCTAATTCTGGGGGCATATAGGTTCAGGATAGTTCTTAACTACTTCTTTTTCGTTATGGTTTATGCCTGTAACTTCTTATTTGTTGCTCTGCTCAGTCTGCTTTGTCAGTAGGTACTGGTAGAAGAGGGGCGGTGCTTGCCTAGTTATACCAGTAACATCAAAGCGATGACATCTTTCAGTCTCCAAAGCTGCTGGTGGAGGTTCTAAACTCTATGGTTCCGGGACTGGACTAGAGTTCCTTAAGGAACAACAATTAGCAGGTAAGTCTAATTTTCATATCTCTGCTGTCTCACATCTCCAGAACATCAGCAACACGACAAGAATGCCTCCTTTTCAAATTAATCATCAGTTGTCGTCTTCACAGCATAACTACACAATACTTTCTCACACAAGAAGAAATAGATACACAAAACTTAACTCAATTCATTTGCTTATGAGCGGTTGCTGATATTTCCAATGCTATTCACACATAAACCCTGCTGATTCTGAGGCCCATTTTTCTCCTCTTTTTTTCTTTTTTTCTATTTTTTTCCTATAAGGTGTAGTGAAAATAAGTGGAGTACTATAACGTATATGGAGACCAGAATGGCAGCCCTAGACACCATGTAGTGGGCGTTTGTCTGGCTCTTCTGGTTCATCTGCCCTGACGACGGGACCCTTGACATGGAGGGCTTCCCCAGATGTCAAACTGGTCCTCAAGTGCCATCGGCCTTGAGAGAGCCCTTGACCCTGATCAAGGTCCCGGTCCTATGCCTCAGGATGCTGGTCCTCCCCAGTGAGTGCCCGCAGCTCGGACAGACAAGAGTAGCAAATCACCTGGGCCGGATGGTATACATCCAAGGGTGCTGAAAGAACTGCAATATGAGATTGCAGACCTGCTATTAGTAATCTGTGAACTTTCATTAAAATAATCTGTAATACCTGAAAATTGGAGGATCGGCAATGTAACACCAATTTTTAAAAAGGGTTCCAGGGGTGATCCGGGAAACTACAGACCAGTGAGCCTGACGTCAGTACCGGGAAAAATGGTAGAAACCATCATAAAGAATAAAATTACTCAGCATGTAGATAATCATGGCCTAATGGGAGACAGCCAACATGGCTTTAGACAAAGAAGATCTTGTCTTACTAATCTGTTATGTTTTTTTGAAGGAGTGAATAAACATGTGGACAAAGGTGAGTTGGTTGATATAGTGTATCTGGACTTTCAGAAAGCCTTTGACAAGGTTCCTCATCAGAGACTTTTGGCAAAACTAAAGAGTCATGGGATAGGAGGCAGTGTACTATTGTGGATCAGGAACTGGTTAAAAGATAGAAAGCAGAGGGTAGGGCTAAATGGCCAATTTTCCCAATGGAGAAAGGTGAATAGTGGTGTACCCCAGGGATCTGTGCTGGGTCCGCTGCTTTTTGACATATTCATAAATGACATGGAAAGTGGAATAACGAGTGAGGTTATCAAATTTGCAGATGACACAAAACTATTTAAAGTTGTTAAAACCCAAGAGGATCTTGATAAATTGGAAGACTGGGCATCAAAATGGCAGATGAAATTTAATGTGGACAAGTGCAAAGTTATGCACCTAGGGAAGAACAACCCAAACTATGGTTACACGATGCAAGGTTCCACATTGGGAACCACCACCCAGGAAAAAGATTTAGGCGTCGTCGTGGATATCATGTTAAAACCCTCGGCCCAGTGTGCAGCGGCGGCCAAGAGAGCAAATAGAATGCTAGGTATCATAAGGAAAGGATTGGAAAATAAAACAAAAGATATTATAATGCCTCTATATCGTTCCATGGTGAGACCGCACCTTGAATATTGTGTGCAATTCTGGTCGCCGTATCTTAAAAAGTATATAGCGATTTTAGAAAAGGTTCAGAGAAGAGTCACCAAAATGGTAAAGAGGATGGAAGGATACTCCTATGAAGAAAGGCTAAAAAGGTTAGGGCTCTTTAACCTGGAAAAGAGACGGCTGAGGGGAGATATGATAGAATTCTATAAATCAATGAACGGAGTGGAACGGGTAAACAGAGATCAATTGTTTACGTTATTAGAATATAGAAAGACTAGGGGACATGCAATGAAGCTACAGGGTAAACTATTTAAGACTAATAAAAGAAAATATTTTTTCACTCAACGTGGAATCAAACTCTGGAATTTGTTACCGGAGGATGTAGTAAAGGCTGTTAGTGTAGCTGGGTTTAAAAAAGGTTTGGACAAGTTCCTGGAGGAAAGGTCCATAAACCATTATTAAGAAGGGACCCAGGATATCAATGCTTGACCCAGTACAAGCATTGTGGAACCTGTGTCTTTTGGGGAAACTGCTAGGTACATATGACCTAGATTGGCCACTGTTGGAAACAGAATACTGGGCTTGATGGACCTTTGTCTGACCCAGTATGACATATCTTATGTTCTTATCCTCTGGAGGTCATGCACCGCAAGGAGCGGTCTTTGACTGAGGTGATCGTGCAGCGTTGGACTCGTACTCTGATTTCAAGTCCGAATGGGAGACAGAAGACAGAGTCTCGAGACATTAGGTGCCACAGTGATGTGCCCTCGGACTTGCCTCCCCTTCCGAGGACATGGCTTTCCTCGGTTTATTGAGGGATATGGCCAAGGCTCTTGCTATTGAGACTGAGGCCAAGGAGGACCCGCGAAATGAGGCATTGGAGCCTCCAATACGAAGCACCCCTGAAGGAAACCCTTATGGTCTCAGTGTCCCCAATCCTCGACAGCCTCCTCTTACACATGTATGAAACACTGGTGTTGGTACCAATCATTAGCAGGCGCCTTGATGCCATTTACTGGGTACGCCAAAGCCCTGGTTTCCAAAAGACCCAGCTTCCCCACAACTCCATGGTAGTGGTGTCGGCCATGCGCAGGTATAAGAGCAAAAAAACCCATTTGTCGGTGCCACCCGGCAGGGAGGCCCGGACCTTGGATGCCCTCAGCCAGAAAGCCTTTCAGGGCTCGATGCTAACATGTCGAATCCAGTCCTACCAGCTGTACATCGGCATGTACCTGAAGGAACTGCCGAAGGAGCTTGGGGGAATCTCAGCAGGCCTCGATGGCAAACCCCTGCAAAGGTTCAAGACCCTAACCCTCAGCAGTAAAAGAATGCTTGAAGTTTCTATCCTGAGCCAGCCTATGATGGCTTCGAGTCATCGGCCAGGATGGCCGTTGCCAGTATCTGTGCACAATGCCAAGCATGGCTGCAGTCATCCAACCTGGAGCAATGGGTACAGGACAAACTAATCAATGTCCCTTGCATAGGTGAAAACCTATTTGGGAAGCCCATGGCAGATAAAGCAGCTGAGATAAAGACAGAGTATGTCACAAGAACCAGGCTTTCAAATAAGACCTCGATGCAACCCTGGAAGAAATCCTCTGGGGAAAAAGCCCTTCTTCCCAAGGAAGAAAGGGGGCATTGTAGTACTCCGCACTTCCAGGCCTTCTTGGCTCCTCAGCAGGGCCAACAACAGAAGGGCTAGGGACATGCTCCTAGAAAACAAAAAGCCCAGAAGCCCAGGCACTTGCTCAGGTCCAGCCTAGGGGAAGCTCTTGATTGCCTGGGCGCGACCTCCATTCCCCCAAGAGGTCTTTGGCTGCCCACAGGGGGATGCCTAGCCCTGTTTGCCCACAGGTGGACAGCCATCATCACCGATACTTGGGTGCTACAAGTGGTCAAGAAGGGCTATCTCCTCCACCTACATAGGCCACCACTTTCATACTTCCCGGGAGAAGCCACCAGGCCTCTCCTCCACCAAATCCTGCTCCTCACAGAGCTACTCCCCCCGAACTTCATCATCTCATTTCCTCCTCAAAGAAGACTTCCTGCTCTCTAGACCCCATTCCTTCCTCTTGGCTCCTGGAATCTTCATTAGGTTTCCTTCCCCACATCCTTACCATGTTTAACTCCAGTCTTTCTACAGGGTCCTTCCCCCGCTCCTGAAAACACGCCTTAATTCGTCCCCTCCTTAAAAACCCCTCACTTGATCCCTTGGTTCCCGCCCACTACCGTCCTGTTTCTAACCTTCCTTTTCTCTCGAAGCTCCTAGAAAAATTTGTCTTTGCACAACTTTCACATCACCTTGATTCTACTAACTTTCTTCACCCTCGTCAATCAGAGTTCCGTCAGGGTCACAGTGTCGAAACTATTCTTCTTGCTTTTACTAATGCACTGCATGTAGCTCATGATTGTGGTGACATCTCGGTGGCGGTTGCACTTGATATTTCTGCTGCATTTGATTTAGTTGACCACTCCCTCCTCCTTCTTTGCTTACGGGAAGCGGGTCTCTGTAGTACTGTTCACCGCTGGTTCCACTCTTTCCTTTCCTCTCGATCTTGTGCAGTCCTGTCACCTTCCTCCTCTGCCCCTCCCTCAGACTCTTTCCCTCTTCCCTGTGGGGTTCCTCAGGGTTCCGTCCTGGCTCCCCTTCTTTTCAACCTCTTCTTGGCCCCCTTAGCCCTCTTAATCCAACAGTCCGAAATATCTGCCTTTCTCTATGCAGACGACATTGTTCTACTTCATCACACCTCCCCTTCTTGCCCAGACCTCTCCGCGTTAAACTCCTGTCTTTCCGATGTGGCTGACTGGTTGACACTTAACTGCCTTCACCTTAATCTTACTAAGACTATTGCTATCTGGTTTTCTCACAACAATCCACCTCCCACACTGGCCCCTTCTTTCTCTGGCTCTCCTGTTCCCCTTGTCTCCTCCTTTCGTTATCTTGGGGTTCACTTTGATTCTGACCTATCTTTCCATGCTCATATTTCACATGTCACTAAATCCTCCTTTTTCTTCCTCCGACAAATCCGTGCAGTCCGCCCTTTCCTATCTCCATCAGCTCTCACCACTTTGTTGCTATCTTTGGTTATGTCACGGGTGGATTTTGCAAACTCAATCTTTGTCGGTCTTTCTAAATCCCAACAGTCCCGGTTACAACGGATTCAGAACACTGCTGCTCGTCTTGTCACCCATTCTTCCCCCCGTGATCACATAACACCCCTACTATTCCGCCTTCATTGGTTACCCTTTCCCCACCGTGCTCATTTCAAGCTTCTTACCCTGGTCCATAAAGCTCTCCATACAGGCACCCCTCAATACTTAACAGACCTTCTTTCTTTTCACTCTCCTAGGTACACTCCTCGCTCCTTCCACCTTAATTGCCTCACCCTTCCCTCCCCCTCCCGCGCCCACCTACAATCTACTCGCTCCTCTGCTTTCTTTTTTGCTGGCCCCGCCCTCTGGAATTCCCTTCCCTCCTCACTCTGCCTGGAACCTCATCACTCCACATTCAAACAAAACCTGAAAACCCACCTTTTTTCCCTTGCGTTTGATGTCCCTTCCCCTTTCGTGTGAATCCCACTCACCCTATCCTCTACTTTCCCTGTGTCTTGTTCTCATTTATGTTTTGGTCTTGTCTCTCTTGTTTTTACTGCTTTTCTATCAAGAAATTGTAATTCTTTTCTACTTCATTGGCTTTGGCCTTCTTTTAAACTTGGTTTTATTGTACACCGCTTTGCTTGTTATTGAAAGGCGGTTTTTATCAAATGAAATAAAACATAAACATAAACATCAGGACTACTCCGGGACAAAGCAGTGGAACTAGTGCCACAACCTCTCTGGGACACCGGCTTCTACTCCAGGTATTTCCTTGTTCCCAAGAGGACTGGAGGCCTCAGACCCATTCTAGACCTGTGAGACTCAAGTATCTCCAGGAACAAGCAGGAATAAGTCCTCACATATGGGTACGTCGGTACCAACGGATCCCGCGCGGGAAAGCTCCCCAGCTTCCCAGAAGGAAAGCTTTAGGGGCCTCCCACTGCGCATGCGCGCTGCCTTCCCGCCTTCCTGACCAACTCTCCTCAGTTCTTCTTTTTCCGCGGAGCCAGCAGGTCGTGTTCCTGTCACTGCTGAAGAAGTTGTTATTTTAATTTGTTTCTTTGGCCGCGTGTCTGCCTTCCCCGATTCCGGACCGGTACCGCCGGTCTTTTTTCTTTATTCCTTTAAAAAAAAAAAAATCTTATTTTTCCCCACTTGGTGTGTTTGTTCTGTGAGGCCTCTAGGCCTTCACAGAATTCTCCCTCATGGAAAAACAAGCCTCTGGTTTTAAAAAATGCACCAAGTGTAGCGGTACTATATCAGTCACAGACACCCATGAATGGTGTCTTAAATGTTTGGGGCCTGACCACTCCATTCCGGATTGCCCATCCTGTTCTTTGATGTCTAAACATGGCTTACAAAACCGAGCAGCCAAGTTTCACATGCTGTTTTCTACAGATACTCCAGCATCGACATCTTCGAGGTCTTCCTCTCCTGATGGATCTCAGGTAACCAAACATTCCTCTGGCAGGTCCTCAAAGGGCAAATCTCCCTCCAAGTATCGAGATGCCCCCTGGCTTGACCCTGAGGACCCTGCCCCAGCCAAACAACCCCGGCGGGAAGCTCCGGCTTCCAAAGCTCCTCCTATGGGGTTACAGGTTGACATCGATGGACCGGCCTCGACCGATCACCTGTTAGACTGCTCTGGGGTACCGGCTCAATCTTCCGGTACTGACATCCAGACAGTCGTGGCGTCTATGGATCATACAGTTCAATCCATGCAGCAGGCCATTATGGCTTTTATTAGAGCTGCGACGCCCTCGGTACCGCAGCCAGCGGTACCAACTCCGGTTCCGGTACCACAACCGATACCGGTATCCAGGGCATCCACATCGACCAGGATACTGATTCCGGTTCCCGGTTCCGGGTACCCCCGATGTCGATACCGGTCGATATGCTTATCGATCCCTGGAAGCAAACAGACGATACTTCGAGTCTTCTGATGATTCTGATTCATCAGATGACTCTGCTGAAGTATCCCTAACTCTACCTGAAGAGCCCTCTTCTCCAAAGAGGAGAATGTCTCCTCCAGAGGATTTGTCCTTTCAAGACTTCATCATTGAAGTAGCTAAAGGTCTCTCTATTTCAGTAACCTCTGAAAAAGAACCTAGAGCAAAAAAATTAGATATTTTAGGATACTCTAAGGTTCCCAAAGAGGCAGTCACCTTGCCCATTCATGAAATTCTTCAAGAACACCTGATGGACTTATGGGAGACTCCTCTCACCCTATCTCCACATTCTCGTCGTTTGGACACCATGTATCGGACACCATGTATCGTGTCCCTCCTTCTCCTGGTTTTCAAAAAACTCAGCTCCCTCACCACTCTATTGTGGTGCAGTCAGCTATGAAAAGGATAAAAAGTACCAAAAGACACTCTTCTACTCCTCCAGGGAGAGAATGTAGGACTTTGGATGCTTTTGGTAGAAAATTCTTCCAAGCAAGTATGCTTATTGCCAGAATCAATTCATACAGCCAATATATGGGCATGTTTCTGAAGGAGATTGCATTGAAAATACGCCATTTTCTCCCCTTTATCCCAGAGGATAGAAAGGAGGAGTTCCTTCTTTTGCTAAAGCAAACCCAAGATATTTCAAAGTTCTCCAACAGAGCAGCCTTTGACTCCTTTGAGGGTGGTAGCAGAGCCTCAGGGATTGCCATAGCGGCTCGCAGAATTGCTTGGCTCCAGGCCTCTGACCTAGAACCCTGGGTCCAGGATGGGTTGGGAAATCTGCCCTGTACAGGTGAGAATCTGTTTGGTAAGGAGTGGCAAATCAAAGCCACCCAAATGGATGCAGAAAATGCTGCTTTAGATAGACTTTCTAAGTCTACCTCTTCCCCTGTCAAGAAAAAATCTTTCAAGAAGCCTTTCTATAAGAAGGCCAGATTTGCTACAAATACTGGCCAACAATCTTTGCTCCTAAGCGTCAGCAGCCTAAACAGGCCAGGGCAAAACCTGCAGGGGCTGCTACAGCCCAGCAGTCCCAACCCCCTCAGGGTTTTTGACTTAACTCTAGAGAACTTAACCTTTCTGGCTCTAAAACATCCAGAGCCTCTCACCATTCCAGGAAGGTTAACTCATTTTGCTCCCAGATGGGAGCAAATCGCATCAGAACAATGGACCCTCTCTATCATCAGAGAGGGCTACAAACTACATTTCTCCAGCCTTCCTCCCCATACCATGGTGAGATGTTTCAATTCTCCCCCATCTCTCCTGAACCTGTTAGGTCAGGAGGTGACCACCCTTCTCGCCCAAAGGGCAATAGAAGGGGTTCCTCTTCTTCAACAGGGGTCAGGGTTTTACTCCCCTTATTTTCTCATCCCCAAGAAAACGGGGGTACAGACCTATTCTAGATCTCAGAGAACTGAACAAATTCCTATGCAAGGAGAAATTCAAGATGCTTTCTCTAGGTACTCTCCTTCCATACCTACAGAGTCAGGATTTGCTTTGTTCTCTAGATCTCAAGGATGCGTACACACATATACTCATTCATCCATCCCACAGAAAATTCCTACGGTTTCTGTTCCAGGGAAAACATTTCCAATACAGAGTACTTCCCTTCGGTCTAGCCTCTGCTCCAAGGGTATTTACCAAATGCATGGCAATAGTAGCTGCATTTCTACGAGCCCTGGGAATTTTTGTCTTCCCATACCTGGACGACTGGCTCATCCGAGCTCCATCTCAGTTCGAGGCTCAGACTTCCCTGGATCGCACCAGACGCATTCTGCAGTATCTGGGACTTGTGATCAATCTGCCAAAGTCTCAACTCACCCCTACTCAGTCCCTGGAATTCATAGGGGCCTGGTTGGATACCACCACTGCAAGGGCCTATCTTCCTCAGGCCCATTACCAACGTCTAGTGCACTTAGCCTCCCCTACTCAGTCCAGAAGCCACTTGACTGCCAGGGAGATGCTACAACTATTAGGCCACATGGCCTCCGCAGTACATGTGGTGCCCTATGCTCGCCTACATATGAGAGCAGCTCAATGGACTTTGTCCACCCAGTGGACTCAAGCATCAGGCGCTCTCTCAGACCAAATAGCAAACTCCAAACGTCTCTTTTGGTCTCTCCAATGGTGGATGTCCACTCAAAATCTGTTGTTGGGGGCCCCCTTTCAACCATTGTTGCCCCAAGCAACCCTCACAACAGATGCCTCCCAAACAGGTTGGGGAGCTCATCTTCAAGATCTCTCCACTCAGGGCTCTTGGTCTCCACAGGAGACCACCCTTCATATCAACCACTTGGAACTTCGAGCAATCTTTCTAGCTCTCAGAGTTTTTCATACCCTCCTCAGCAACATGACGGTCCTTATTCATACAGACAATCAAGTAGCCATGTTTTACATAAACAAACAAGGAGGGACTGGCTCTCTGTCACTTTGCAACGAAGCTCTAAGATTATGGGCCTTCGCCAGAGAGCATCAAATCCATCTCCTGGCAGTATATCTTCCAGGAATCCAAAACTCTTGAGCAGACAGACTCAGTCGAGTTCTGCTTCCACACGAATGGTCCCTACACATGGATCAGGTACTCAGAATCTTCCAGAAATGGGGGACCCCGGACATAGACCTCTTTGCAAGTCCGTGGAATGCCAAACTTCCCCGGTTCTGTTCAAGGATTCCGTACCAGGGAGTTCAGGCCAAGGATGCCTTCCTCTTTCATTGGGGTCAGGGCTTCCTATATGCCTTTCCACCCATTCCTTTGATTCCCAAGACTCTGTTCAAACTTCAAAGGGATCAAGGGTCCATGATCCTCATAGCTCCACGCTGGCCACGCCAAGTGTGGTACCCTCTACTTCTGCATCTCTCCCAAGCCCCCTCCCTGGACTTGGGAGCAGCTCCAGACCTTCTGTCTCAGGAGGAGGGGACTTTGTGGCACCCAAACCCCAAGTCCCTTCACCTCAGAGCTTGGTTACTGAAGCCTAGACCTTCAACACTTCAATCTTTCGCAGCAAGTGAAGGATATCCTCCATGCCTCTAGGAAGCCTTCCACTAGGCGTTCTTACGCTTTTAAATGGAAAAGATTTTCCATTTGGTGTGCTCAAAAGGGTCTTAACCCTCTAGCACTTCCTTTGAATTCTCTTTTGGAATATCTCCTGCATCTCTCCAATGCAGGACTCAAAGCAAATTCAGTAAGAGTCCATTTGAGTGCTATTGCAGCATCCCTTAAGCCCATCAATGGACAACCTGTTTCCTCTCATCCTCTTATTGCAAGATTCATGAGAGGCCTAACCTTAACTAAACCTCCCATTCGACCTCCTCCGGTGGCATGGGACTTAAACTTGGTTCTTGGTCAGCTTATGAAGCCACCCTTTGAACCCTTAGCCACTACCTCCTTGAAATTTTTTTCTTGGAAGGTTATTTTTATTATTGCTGTCACCTCAGCTCGCCGTATCAGTGAACTGCAAGCTCTAGTGGCTAATCCACCTTATACAAGGTTCCATCATGATAAGGTGGTCCTTAGGACCAATCCCCACTTTATGCCTAAAGTGGTCTCCCCTTTTCATCTTAATCAAGAGGTATATTTACCTGTCTTTTTTCCAGCTCCTCATGCATCCAGTGCAGAGAGGACCCTTCATACTCTAGATTGTAAAAGAGCTCTTGCCTTTTACCTCCACAGGACACAGCAACATCGAAAGTCTTCTCAGCTTTTTGTTGCTTTTGATCCTTCTCATTTAGGACTTCCAGTCTCTAAAAGAACACTCTCCAATTGGATTGCTCAGTGTATCTCTTTTGCTTACCAGAGTAAGAACCTTTCTCTGGAGAGCCATGTCACCGCTCACAATGTGAGGGCCATGGCCACCTCTATGGCTCATCTAAACTCTGTCTCCATTCACCAGATCTGTCGAGCAGCCACCTGGGCCTCGGTTCATACCTTTACAGCCCATTACTCTTTGGACAAGGACTCCCGCCGGGATGCCTTGTTTGGTCAGGCTGTCCTCAGACACCTGTTCCATTCTTGAACAACTCCAGCCCACCTTCCCTGAATGGATGCCTGAGATCCATAGGAAGATGAGGAACCTTTCAGGGTCTCATATCCTTGAGGGGCTGTCCCGGGCATCTTAGCTAGGGAGTCCCCATATGTGAGGACTTATTCCTGCTTGTTCCTGGAGATAGCACAGTTACTTACCTGTAACAGGTGATCTCTGGGAACAGCAGGAATTAGTCCTCACAACCCACCCACCTCCCCTAGGAGTTGTATCTCTCTCTCTCTTTCCTTTCCTCTCTCTATTATCTCAGCTTTAAACTCGAACTGAGGAGAGTTGGTCAGGAAGGCGGGAAGGCAGCGCGCATGCGCAGTGGGAGGCCCCAAAAGCTTTCCTTCTGGGAAGCTGGGGAGCTTTCCCGCGCGGGCTCCGTCGGTACCGACGTACCCATATGTGAGGACTAATTCCTGCTGTTCCCAGAGATCACCTGTTACAGGTAAGTAACTGTGCTTTCTGGTCAGGGAGAAGTTCAAGATGCTCTCCTTTGGAACACTGCTGTCATTCCTCCAGCAGGGAGATTGGCTTTGCTCCTTAGACGTAAAGGATGCCTACACTCGCATCTTAATTCACCCCAGCCACAGAAAATACCTTCGGTTCATGGTGGGGGGGACAGCAGTATCAATACAGGTGCTGCCCTTTTCGTCTGGTCTGGCCTGATCTGGCCCAAGGGTCTTCACAAAGTGCTTGCGGTCATCGCAGCCCACCTCAGGTTTCAAGGGGCCTTCATCTTCCCTTATATGGATGACTGGCTCATAAAAGGTGAGACAACTACAGAGGCACAAAGCACTATCAAACACACCATAAACACCCTGCAGCACCTGGGGTTTGTCATAAGCTACCCCAAGTCCCACCTCACTCCGGCTCAATGGCTAGAGTTCATAGGAGTGCAGCTGGACACCCTTCAGGCAAAAGCCTTCCTTCCTCAGGTGAGGTCAGAATGCCTCAGGGAATTAGCCGCAGAGGTGCAACGACACAGGACACTACCTGCCCAGCTTCTCCTCTGCCTGCTGGGACACATGGCCTCCACGGTCCACATGAAACCAAATGCCCGCCTGCACATGAGAGCAGCCCAGTGATGTCTGTGCTCTCAGTGGGCCCAAGCCACAGGCAGTCTCAAGGACAGCGTGCAGGTGACCCGCCAGTTAGCAGGCTCCCTCAGTTGGTGGCTGAACCCATGTCACCTTCATGCTGGGATGCCCTTTCAGGCACCCACCCCACAAAAGATTCTCACCACGGACCTCTCTAGTGGGCTGGGGAACGCATTGCAAGAGCCTCCAGACACAAGGCTGCTAGTCCCAGAGGGAATCCGAAATGCAGATCAACTTGCTGGAAATCAGGGTGATATTCCTGGCCCTCAGAGCCTTCTACAACCAACTACAGCACCATGCAGTGCTGATCCAGACGACAGCCCTGATTCCCACTTCTCCTCTCCCTATCGATGGTACTGCCGATTCCACTGGGCAGAGCCCCGGGACTATTCTCGCAGGAGCAGTACTCTCCTACATACCAACCTGGGGTCCCTCTCGCACACGGCTTGGCTGCTGAAAGGGGAGCGTTAGCCCCCTTCAATCTTCCTCCAGACGTGGAAGAGATTCTCTTAGCCTCTCGTAAGGCCTCCACAAGAAGGGCGTACGCCTCCAAGTGGTGCCGTTTGTCTTTGTGGTGCACAGAAAAGCGGATGAACCCATTCTCCTCAGTGCATGTGGTACTCAAATACCTGCTTCACCTATCGCAGGTAGGATTGAAGTCCAACTAAGTCAGTGTTCACCTGAGCACTATCGCAGCGGATCACCACTCTGTCGAAGGGAAATCCCTCTCGGCTCAGCCCCTTGTGTCTCGATCCCTATGGGGCCTCATTGTCCAAACCCCCTGTCCGCCCTCCAGCGGTAGAGTGGGACCTTAATGTGGTGCTCTCGCAGCTCACCAAGCCTCCATTTGAGCCTCTGGCCACCAGCCACCTGGATACCTCTCCTGGAAGGTTGCCTTTCTAGTAGCACCCACATCAGCTTGCAAAGTCAGCGAGCTCCAGGCTCTGATGGCAGAGCCTCCTTACACAAGGTTCTACAAGAACAGGGTAGTGATCCGTACAGACCTCAAGTTTCTGCCGAAGGTGGTTTCCCCATTCCACTTCAGTCAGGAGGTGGTGCTCGCCACCTTCTTTCCTAGGCCTCACACCGGTAGGGCGGAGACCGTTCTCCATACTCTGGATTGCAAGAGAGCCCTGTCCTATCTGCAACGGACTAAGGGTCACCGCAAAACTCAGCAGCTTTTCGTATCCTGTGTCCCTGGCCATCTGGGGCTCCCAGTGACTAAGCAAACTCTGTCCATTTGGGTGGCATACTGGACCAGAGAGTCACTGTGCACCGCGTCAGGGCCATGGCTACTTCCATGGCCAATCTACGTTCCGTCCCGTCCCCATGATGGAAATTTGCCAGGCCGCCACTGGTCTTGGGTTCATACCTTCGCAGCTCACTCTTGCCTGGAGAGGTAGTCCCAAAGGGACAACGTCTTCAGCCAGGCTGTACTCCATAATCTTTTCAGAGTGTAGGCAACTCCTGCCCACTGACCCTTCTGTGTTCAGGCTACCGGAGTGTTGGTTCTCACTGGATACTTGGGTCTTGCGAGAGTCTCTCTTGGGATTCATCTTCTACTGATCAAAGTTCACCTTTGTATGTTGCTGTGGCATTTTCTATAGGTTTCGGTAGCCTGTAGCTGGAGAGTCTCATATGTGAGGACTGACTTCCTGCTTGTTCCGGAGAAAGTGTAGTTATTCATCTGTACAGGTGTTCTCTGGGGACAACAGGAATCAATCCTTATAACCCTCCCTCCTTCCCTCTTTACTGTTGCAGGAAGTGGACCACACATGCATGGTGCCTCTCCCAAAGGCTTTCTTTGAAAGCTGGGGAGATGCTTCCACGCGAGCTCCATCGGCACTGACGTTACCTATAGGACTGATTCCTGCTGCCCCCGGAAAACACCATTTTTGGAGTCTGGAAGTCAATGGTCTCTGTCCATGGTTTCTGGACTCTCCTTGCAGGAAGGGGGGAGTTTTCAGTGTAATTACAGTAGTTGACTTCATTCTATTTGATGAGATTGGATATTAAACTAATAGTCATTCTTTGTGGAGTCTGCCTTGTTTCAAAAATACTGGTGAGAGGTTAGCCACACAGGACCTTTAAAGGGTGACATCATCAAACCAGTGGTTCTCAGTCTCCATTTGATGGTAGGAAGGCATAAAACCACGTGTCTGGAGTGGGCTGGAGGGACGCAAGGAAAGAAAATTAGCAGGAAAGGTCTAATTTCACCTTTTGCTCCTTAATTGCAGGCTCTTTCGGAGGAGAAGATTGCTTATGACCGCAGCACAAGTCGCAACATTTACCTGAATGTAGCTGTGAACACACTCAAGAAATTACGAACTCTAACACCTAATTCAACATCTTCGACAAACAGTGGGTACCTTTTTCTAAGAGGGAGTTCAGATTGTCGGGAACTCTCTGGAAAGCAAAATAGTTTCCTAACCTAGCTATTACTTAGCAGCATATAAAACAATCTGAGTCCAAAAACATTGAGCTAGATATTCAATTGAATGCAGATCGGATAACTTTTATACAGATAAGCTATCTATAGAAAAGTTATCTGTATATTTGTCCAAGTGTCCAAGTGGTCAAATATACACTTACAGCTTACCAGTTATTTGTGTAGATCACATAAATGCATTAAGTTATATGGAGAGAGACTGAATTGCACTGCTCTTCATATGACTTTTTGGCCTCACTGCAGCTCACTTTAATTTAACCTGAATAATTTTAGTCATATATTTGCATCTAAGAGTTATGCATTCCTTGGCCAGGATTAAAAAAAAAAAAAAAAAAAAAGCCCTTTCTTATCTCAACAGACCAGTCCAGAACGAGTGGGTTATGCCCATCAGCTAACAGATGAGGATAGAGAACAAAGGCTTGTTTATTTATTTATTACTGACACTTGACGTTCCACTTATGGTCAACGAAGACCCTAAAGCAGTTTACAGTTAAAAATCCATACAGTACATAGACGGAGTTCTGTCCTACATACAGTCACCATGCAGCCATTGCTCCTCCAGTATTCTCTATCTCCAGAAGATGGTAGACTGAGCATACCATGCAGCATGGATGTGGAGGCTGGTGGACAAGACTCCAGGACTCAGTTGGAGAACTGGGCACTCAGTTAAGTCTGGAAAGTTGTGCATTTTGGCATTCACTGTTGGGCCCTAGGGAATAATACCTGGAGGAGCCAGGTCCCTTCTCTTTTTTTGTTCCCTTCTCTCTCATTTCCCCTCTCCTCCTGGTTGGTTATTTATTTTAAAGTAAATTTTTATTTATCTTACCTCAAAGAAGTCATCATATAAAATCAAATATTCAACATTGAACGTTCCCCTGTTTTGTTTGACATAATATCTTAACAACAAATCAGTTCCTCACCATACTTCAGTCTCCACCTTTACCACTTCTCCCATGGAAGAACCACAACTCGAGCTCTTAAAAGATACATATCAATATCCCTAACATCATTACATTGCCTTATCATGTGCACTGAGTGTTCTAGTCCAGCAGTGTGTTATTACTATACATACTATCATAATTATGAAGACCAAAAAAGAAACCCAACGTAGGTGTAAAAAAACCCCAAACCCTAAAATTATTATCTATCCATTCAAAGTCTTCTGCCACGTTTTATATACAGACCATATCTTGTTAAGGGTGTCCACAAGATCTTTTTTAAAAATGTATTTATAGAAGTTTAAGAAAAACAATGGCAAAAGTCCCACATTAAGAGAGGACACCGATTTGGGTTGTATCAAGACAACCCATTTTCAACTTAACCCCTTTTACATACTTGACCTGCACCAAAAATTAACAAATCAATTATCTAAAAGAAATTTCTCTAAGTAGGAAACATCTGTAAAGACATACTTAACACCAGAATGTGTCATAATAAATTTGCAAAGAAATTTTAAGTAAAACTCCTACAGCAAGGACTTTAAACTTTAATTGCAGGAAAGACTTCCTGCAAAGCTGCTTAGCATTAGACACATCAGGAAAAATTGTATTAGGCTGACCACAAAACAGAGAAGCCTTCTTTGAAAAGAAACATTTCATTTCATAATATATTCAAGATCAGACGTAAATGCTCTGCTTTTAGCCTTCATAATCTCTTACTCCAGAATAACAACAGGCCAAGACGAATAACTACATCAAACACCCTCAGCACCCCAAGTAGTTTCAGAAAAGCGTGTAAATGTACTACACAAAGGGCAATTTCCTTATCGGCCCCACTTATATGGAACTCTCTCCCTCCCGATGTGCGATCCATGGATGATTTAAAGGAGTTCAGAAAACAACTGAAATTTGTACTCTTCACTGAGTACTATGGCACAGACATCTAACAGTCTCTATTATTATAGCCTGCATGTAACTTGTTTTACTGTAACGGTTCCTTGATGTTGTGTATCCCAATTTTACCCTCACTCTTTAGTTTAGTCAGTGTATGCCCCCCTGTCTCTGTTCTCCCTTCTTGTGTCTTGGTAACCGCTTTGATTTAAGGAAAAGGCGGTATAGAAAACCTGTTAAATAAATAAATAAATTATATTACTTTTATCTGATTCAGATGTAAAGGTGACCACTAAAGTTGCCCGTTTAGAAACATTATCTAGCGATGACTCTAAAAATTGAGTCAACCCCAGATTATCAACATTAACCAACTTGTTGACTTCCTCCTCCCAGAAGCGAAAGAGAAATACTACGAGGGAGATAATAAATAGAAGAAACAGAAGATTTATCAAAGTGTGATAACAAAAGAACCTCCCATCTTCCAAAGCTCTAGGGGGAAAGAAGATAAACCACAGGAAAATTTAAAAGCCTTAGGTTCATTGCCTGAGCTAGATTTTCCAACAATTCTATCTTATTATGCAAAATCAAGTTATCCTTAACAAATGAATTACCCGACACTTAAACAGTTGCTACAGAGCCTTCGAGTCTAGACATTCAGCTGTCTAAATCTGTAAGCAATGTTCCATGATGTTGAAAAGCCTTAGCGCAGAGTTGGGCCAAAGTACCTTTAAGCACTCCTTCCATCCGACTTACGACAAGCCAGACATCTTTTAAGGAAACATCCCCAGACCCAGAATTGGATGACACTAAGTCTGTGGCACCACAGGCAAAGGCACTGGAATAGGATAACAAGGTTTAGAGGAAACTTTAAGCTGGCCTGTCCCTTTGTGGAGCAGTGGAGTGAAGGTGAATGATGACAAAACACCTTCTGAAAAGGAACCAGACCCATTCACACCATCCAAAACTGCAGACTGGGGGGGCGGGTATACTAGAACCTGAACTTAATGACTCGTAAAAGAGAGAGGTTAGTTTCACCGCTGAAACAAGAAGCATAGTAACAGAAGTTCTCCAGGAACAAGCAGGAAGTCAGTCCTCACATATGGATGACATTGGCGCTGACGGAGCCACGCGGAAGCATCTCCCCAGCTTTCAAAGAAAGCCTTTGGGAGATTCGATCGCGCATGCTTTGTCCTCTTCCCGCCCAAGGGTGCCATCTTGCTCATTCTTTTTTCCACGGAGCCCAACGGACGCACGTCCAGTGTCCTCGGAAAAATTTCTTTAAAACTTAGTAATTCAGTTTAGTTTTCCGGTAAGCGTACTGGTGGTTCTTCCCGCCCTGAGCAGTTGTCTTCGATGCCATCCTCAATCCCGTCCTTTTCCCCTTGTTTCCTCAAGGTTCTCTCGACCAGCGCTCCACACCCTTTTTTGCCCAGGTGTCGTTGACCCCATCCAGGTGCATCCCACCATGTCCCCCGCTGGATTAAAAAAAAATGTGACCGCTGCAGTCAGACCACGTCCATCACAGATACCCACGACTACTGCCTGCGTTGCCTTGGACCGGAGCACGACAGTTCCAAGTGTGACATTTGCCAGGCCATGTAAGTAAAAAACAACAAAGAGAGGTTGGAATTGCAGGAAATGATGTTCCCGAGGTCCGAATCCGCGCCCCCGTCCTGGTGCCCAGCTCCAAGGCAAGCACATTCTGAGACACCCGTGGCCGTGGATTCTCCGAGAGGATCTTGGAGCAGGAGCAGAAGAAAAAGAAGTCCTCGACGATAACGGAGGTCGGTTCGGAGAAACCCGGTAAATTGCACCGGAGGGAAGAGTCGGAGAGACCCCTGGCCAAGCTTTCCAAAAGGGACCCTTCGGCAGGCAGAGACCAGCCAAGGGAACTTGAGGCTGTGGTGGTTATTAAGGACACACTCTCTGGAGTGTCAGCATCGAGGCAGAAGTTGTCTTTGCCCGTGTCGAAAGCTGTGGAGCTTTCTGGCATGGAGACCAGAATGGTGGCCTTGGAGCAGAACATCACTGCTATCCTGGCCCTGCAACAGATGATGATGGCCAGTTCATCCGGCTCATTCGCCCCAACGAGCGGCCCCTCGACTGCGAGGGTCACCGGTCGTCGAGCAAAGCATCGAGTGCCACTGGCCTCGAGTAAACCCTCAGTGCTAGTCGAGGACCCAGTCCAATTCTTCGGGTGTCCAGTCCTCACCGGCTACTGTCTGTGACTTGGACCTCAGGTCCTTGACAGGTCTCCTGCCCCCGGGCATGGACCTCACCAACAGAGTTGCAGGGCCTCTGAAACCTCATCACCTCTTGACTCCGAGTGGGAGACCGAGAAAGAGGCATCCCCTGATACCTGGAATCATTGAGATGTCCCCTTGGACTCATTTCCACTGGAGCCTCGATGCCAATCTCCGCCCAAGGACATGGCCTTTCTTGACTTCATACAGGATATGACTAAGGCGCTCTTGGTCCAGACCGAGGCCAAGGAGGATCCACGCACCGAGGAACTAGAGATCCTCCAGTAAGAGGCCCCTCCCCGGGAGACCCTCACGGTGCCAGTGCAACCGATCTTTGAGCAGCTGCTCCTCCGGATGTGGAAAACACCGGTATCTGTGCCCATTGTTAGCTGCTGGCTCGACGTGATCTACCGCGTCCGCAAGAGCCCAGGGTTTCACAAAGCCTAGTTAGCACATAACTCCATGGTCGTCGAGTTGACCATGCACAAACTAAAGAGCCAGAAGAGATGATACTCCTTTCCCCGGGTAGAGAGGCTCGAACCCTCAACACCCTTGGGCGCAAATGTTTCCAGGACTCAATGCTAGGTTGCAGAGTCCAGGCCTATGAGCTCTACATCAGCATGTACCTCAAGGCACTAGCCAAGGAGCTTGCTGGGTTCTCAGCAGGCCTCGACGGGGAACCCCTTCAGCAGTTCAAGACTCTGACCTCGGCAGTACAGAACTGCTCAAAGTTCCTCTCTCAAGCGGCTTATGATGGCTTCGAGTCGTTGGCTCTAATTGTGGCTGTTAACATCAGGGCCGATGCCAAGCCTGGTTGCAAATGTCCGGCCTTGAATGTTGGGTCCAGGACAAACTACTCGTTGTCCCCTGTACCGGGGAGAATCTTTTCAGCAAACCTATGTCAGAGAAGGCTGCCGAGATTGAAAAAGAGTTTGTGACTCAACAAAGGCTCTCCAAAAAGACCATGGGGCCTCCTCGCAGAAAACCATTGGGGAAAAAACCTTTTTCCACAGAAAGAAGGGATCCTTCTCTCATACCCAACAATACCAAGGATACTGAAAAGACAAGGGTATGGGACCCAGAAGGCCAAAACCCCTAAGCCCCAGACTCCGGCTCCAGCCCAATCTGGGTGTAGTTTTTGACTCGCAGGGCATGGCCCTCTCTCCGCCAGGAGGCTGTCAGCCCACAGGGGGTGCCTGACACTCTTCGCCCACAAGTGGGCCTCAGTCACCACAGACCCCTGGGTACTGCAGGTGGTCAGAGAGGGTTACCTCCTCCACCTACAGCAGACACCTCCAGACTTCTTCCCAGGAGAGTCACTAAGGCATTCCCCTCTCACAGAGCTTATAAGTCTCCTTAAGGACAAGGCAGTAGAGCCCGGTACCAAGCACATTTGGGGCAAGCACTTCTATTCCAGGTACTTTCTTGTCCCAAATGGGACTGGAGGCCTCAGGTCCATCCTAGACCTATGAAACTTGAACAAATTTCTGGTGAGGGAGAAGTTCAAGATGCTCTCCCTTGGAACACTGCTGTCTTACCTCAACCAGGGAGACTGGCTTTGCTCCTTGGACCTAAAGGATGCTTACACAGACATCCTAATCCATCCGTCCCACAGGCAGGATCTAAGGTTCGTGGTGGGAGGAGGGCACTATCAGTACAGGGTGCTGCCCTTCGGACTGGCCTCCTCACCAAGGGTATTCACCAAATGCCTAGCAGTGGTCGCAGCCCACTTCTGCCTACAAGGGGCCTTCATTTTCCCCTACCTGGATAACTGGCTCATAAGAGGCAGCACTGCCATAGAGGCACACCAGGCCACAGGGCGTGCTATCACTGCAGCACCTGGGGTTCATCATCAACCACCCCTAGTCTCATCTGACCCCAGCCCAAAGCTTGGAGTTCAAAGGGGTTCAGCTAGACACTCCGCAGGCCAAGGCCTTGATTCCTAGAGAGAGGGCAGAATGCCTCAATGAGCTAGCAGCTCAGGTGCAGCACTGGCAATCGGTCCCGGCCCGCCTCCGCCTGCAGGGCCATATGGTCTCCAGGGTCCACATGACCCCACTAGCCCACTTACACATGCGGGCAGCTCAATGGTACCTATGCTCTCAGTGGAGCTAAGCCACTGGCAGACTATGGGACAGGGTCAGAGTAACCCACCAGGTGGCAGCGTTCCTGCCACTTCCAGGCCGGGATGCCCTTCCAGACACAACCCCCCCCCCCCCCCCCCCAGAGTCCTGACCTCGGATGCCTCACTCCTCGTTTGGGGAGCCCATTGCGAGGATTTTTGCTCACAGGGCTGCTGGTCCCAGGAGGAATCTCAGCTGCAAATCCATCTCCTGGAGCTCAGAGTGATCTTCCTGGCCCTTCGGGCATTCCTCCATCAGTTGCGGCACCAGATGGTACTGGTCCAGACGGACAACTAGGTTGCAGAGTTCTATGTCAACAAGCAAGGGGGCACGGGGTCGTATTCCCTCTGCCAGGAGGCAGTAGCCCTCTGTTCTTATTTTACTCGCAACAGCATGCTCCTCCAGACAGTCTACCTCCTGGACCAGGACAGTGACCTGGCAGACAGGCTGAGCAGAATCCTTCAGCCGAACGAGTGGCATCTGAACCCCAGAATAGCCTCTTGGCTTGGTCCCATGGACGGAAGGTCTCTATGCCTTCTCGCTGACCCTGCTGATTGTTAGGACCCTCTTCAGGGTCCAGCACAAGGGGGCATCACTGATACTAATTGCCCCCAGATGGCCCAGGCAGCCCTGGTTCCCACTACTGTTCAAATTGTCGGTGGCACTCCCAGTCCTGCTGGGCTGTGCACTGGACTTTCTGTCTCAGGAGGAGGGCTCCTTCCTACACCCCAACCTGGAGTCCTTGATATTAACAGCATGGCTGCTGAAAGGGTAGCTCTGGCTCCGTTTAACCTCCCACGAGAGGTAGAGGAAGTCTTGTTGGCCTCTCGCCAACCCTCCACAAGACGAGTGTATGCATATACTGGTTCTCAGTGTGGTACGCAGAGAGGCAGGAGAACCCCTTCTCCTGCCCTGTGCAGGTGGTGCTCCAGTACCTGCTCCATTTGTCACAGGCCGGAATGAAGTCCAACTCAGTCAGAGTACACCTAAGCACAATTGCGGCGCACCACCACCCAACCGAGGGAAACCCCCTCTTGGTTCAGCCCCTGATCTCTAGATTACTCCAGGGCTTCTTGCTATCTAACCCCCCCCCCCCATCTGCCCCCCAGCAGAAGAGTGGGACCTCATTGTGGTGCTCTCTTAGCTCACTAGACTGCTATTCAAGCCTCTGGCAACATGCCACCTGTGGTATCTTTCATGAAAGGTCGACTTCCTGGTGGCTCTTGCATCTGCTTGCAGAGTAAGTGAGCTCCAAGCTCTGGTGGCAGAGCCGCCTTATACAAGGTTCTACAAGAACAGAGTGGTGCTCCGCACGCACTCCAAATTCCTCCCAAAGGTGATATCCCCTTTCCACCTCAATCAGGAGGTAGTCCTCCCCATCTTCCCCCGACCCCAAGCAGGTCAAGAGGAGACTGAACTCCATACTTTGGATTGTAAAAGAGCCCTGTCCTTCCTTCAACGGACTGAGGGCCACCGCAAAGTTTCTCATCTCTTTGTTTCATATGACCCCAGTAAACCCTCCCAGTGACTCCCAGTGACTAAGCAAACTCTGCCTACTTGGGTGGTGGACTGTATTGCCCTCGCCTATGAGCGGGCTGGACTTTCCCTGGAGCACCGGATCACAGTGCATCGCTTGAGAGCGATGGCCACTTCAGTGGCAAATCTGCACACGGTGACGGAGATCTGCAAGGCTGCCACATGGTCTTCAATTCACACGTTCACAGCTCAGTACTTCCTGGAGAGCGAGTCCCATTGAGACAGTGCCTTTGGCCAGGCGGTACTCTGCAATCTTTTTGGGGTGTCGGCAACTCCGGTCCTCTGACCCTTCTGTGTTTAGGCTACCAGAGTGATGGCCCCTCTGGACACTATGGTCTCACAATGTCTCGCAATCGGGGACTCATCTTTTGCAACTCGTGGCTACCCTGCCACGGTCGCCGCTGGTGCTATCGTGGTTCGATTCCCGCAGCCTGGAGCTAGGGAGTCCCATATGTGAGGACAGACTTCCTGCTTGTTCCTGGAGAAAGCGTAGTTACTCATCTGTAACAGGTGTTCACCAGGAACAGCAGGAATCAGTCCTTACAACCCTCCCTCCTCCCCTTGGAGTTGCCTCCTTTACCTTATTTTATTTTTATGCTTATGCCTTCCTAGCTGTGTCATCTAACTGAGCAAGATGGCACCCTTGTGCGAGAAGGAGACCATGTGGTGGCATCTCCCAAAGGCTTTCTTTGAAAGCTGGGAAGATGCTTCTGCATGGGCTTTGTCAGCAGCTATGTCACCCATATGTGAGGACTAATTCCTGCTGTCCCTGGAGAATACCTGTTACAGCTGAGTAACTATGCTTCTCACCACATTATGGGTTCTGTATCGGCTTAGCCAGAACGAGCATCTTATTCTTGACTTTGAGCTTCCCTATAAATATTAAAAAAGTAACAAAATAAGATCACTCCTCAGGCATTCCAAAGGGGCTCCTAAGGAGCAGACGTGCACCTTAGGTCATGCCCCTGTGGGCACACGCACGTGGCCGTGTTCCACAGCACTAGCTGGCTTGAGTCTCCGATGCTGGGTGGAAGGAGCTATGACAAGGTGGAATCAGGACTCCGGCATGCAAGGTGGAATCAGGACTCCGGTCCAACATGCAGCAGCACTCAGGTAGTAAAATCCAAATGGGTGCCTCCCACAAAATCATTTTTATATGCTGTGATTTCAGACATTCTATGCAAAAAATGTAATGTTTGTGTTGTACGTTCCCTTCCTGAAAGCCTGAGCCTGGAAGCTTACTCGGCTATTTCCATTCTGGCAGCCATAATACATATGCTCTCTAATTTTGCCAAATCAACCTCCATATTCTGAGATAAAACATTTAACAAAAAAAAAATCTAGGGTCCCTCACAAAGTCCTGATCCTGTCATTAGTTTAAATAGATCTTCAATTAACGTCCAACAGTTTGTCACTTCTGGGCACTCCTACCACATATGAAAGAAATTGCCCATCATACCATATCCCCTCCAGCATAATGGGCTGTAGCCCAAGTACATTTGACTTAATTTAAAAGGCATCATATGTATCCTATAAAAACCTTATAGCCATTCTCCAGGAGCCCAGCCAAGACTGACACTTTAGCCATAGCCTCAAAAATGCCCTTCCATATACTGGAATGCCACACTCCACCCACATCCCACTTCTACTGAGTTAATACTTTGGGTTTATGGGCGGTGGAGGATTAAGAAACCTTTATAACTTAGAAAGCATACCTTCAGTATCCAAATAGGAATCATGCAAGTCTTCAAAACCTGAGGGTTTAGCCCTCAAATCCCTTGACACATGGGAGCTATGTAAACTATGTGCCACTTGCAGGTAAGGAAATCTATCCTTTTCCCTAAGCCCAAATTTCTGCTGCATTTTACGGAAACCCTGTGACTTCCCCTCTTGTCAAAAACTGCCCAATTTTTGACAACACCTATTTATCCCAGCTGCCAAACACTCCCCCCATTTTGTCAAAGGGTAAATTCAATTATGTCTAAAAGGTACTACTTATCTGGTGTATTTTTGTTTTGCCCCCCACCAACCTACCTCTAACCATATCGCAATCAAAGTTCTCTGGGAACAAGCAGGAAGTCAGTCCTCACATATGGGTGATGATGCTGACAGAGCCCACATGGTAACCTCTCCCCAGCTTTCAAAGAAAGCCTTTGGGAGACACACCATGCATGTGTGGTCCCCTTCCTGCCTAAGGGTGCCATCTTGCCTCAGTCTCCTTTTTTTCTGCGGAGCCCATCGGACCGTGTCTGTTTTCCCCCTCCTCTTCCCTTGAAAAAGTTGGTAGTTTTTGTCATATATTTTTTCTTTCTCCAGTCGTGTACTGGTCCCTTCTTGCCCCAAGTTTGCTTGCCTCAGCGTCGCGTTCTCGGGTTCTTTTCTTTTCTTTCTACTGTTTTTGCTTAGTGTGGGATTGTGCCTTTTTCCTGGCCAGGCCAAGTGAGTTTGACCTCGTGGGGGTTGTCTTCCCCACCATGGCCTTAGTCAGTGGCTTCAAGCCATGCAACCGCTGCACATACATGTCTTGCACAGAGCCACACGACTGCTGCCTTTGCTGTCTCAGGGTGGATCATGATCCCTTAGTCTGCAGATGGCTCCCAAGGCCCTCAAGAGCAGTCAGCAACAGCGTGAGTCCATCTTCCATAAAGTTGACTCGGCCCCAGAGTCGTCCACGAGACCTCGCTCCAAGTCCTCCTCCGGGACCTTGGACCCTTGTGGGGACCAAACGGCCTCTGAGCCTCCAATTGGGGCTCCACTGGCGAAGGCCACTAGAAAAGCTGGAAACCCTCAAAGACGACATCGGGAGATAAGTCAGGGAAAGTGGGGAAATCCCACGGTTCCAGAACCCGTAGCCCTCGATACAAGGTAGAGGGCGACGGCGGCCGGGCTAGGCCTTCCAAATTGTACCGACAGGCGTCATCGACATCAAGGGATTGGTCTGGGACTTCTGAACTGATCTTTGTCAATGACTCCCTCTCGACAGAGCCTGCGCCAGGCCTGAAGTCCTCTGTGCCCGCATTGAAAGCTACAGAGCCATCTGGTCTCAAGTCCAGGATGAGGGGGCCCTGGGGCGCAGTTTGTTTGCCTTTTTGGCCAAGCAGCAGGCTTTGTCCAGTTCCTCTGGATCACCACTCCCAGCTACGGGCCCCTCTGTCGAGGGAGTCTCCCGAGGGAGTTCAAGCTGATCCTCGAGCACCACCGGCCTCGATGTCCCTCTATCCCAGTCCCGTTTCTTGGGGCTGTGGTCTTCCCCTTCTCCTCTGCCTGTCCATGACACCCCCAGTTCCCCTGGAATGCGACCCAGGTCTACTCATGCAAGAAGAGGGCGCTCTCCTGCACACCAACATGGGGTCCGTGACATTCATGGCCTGGCTGTTGAGCAGGTAGCCCTGGCTTCCTTTAGTCTCTCTACTGAGGTGGAGGATCTGCTTCTTGCCTCTCGCAAGGCCTCCACATGCTGGGCGTATACCTTCAAGTGGCAGAGGTTCTCCATCTCTATAGAGAAGCGGATCAACCCCTTCTCCTGTACCATCCAGCTAGTACTGCAGTATCTGTTTCATCTGTCTCAGGCATGTTTTTGAAGTCTAACTCAGGATGCACCTTAGCACGCTGGCAGCGCACCACCATCTAATCGAGTGCTAGCTCCTCTCCACTCAGCAGTTAGTGGCTCACTTCCTGAGGGGTCTTCTATCGAAGCCTCCCATCTGCCCTCCAGTGGCAGAGTGGGACTTGAACATTGTACTCTCAAAGCTTACTGCGCTATCCTTTGACCCACTTGGATCCTGCACCTAAAGTATCTCACTTGGAAGATGGTGTTTCTTGTGATGCTGACTTCTGCTCGCCAGGTCAGCAAGCTTCAAGCATTAGTGGCAGACCCTCTGTACACCAGGTTCTATAGGAACAGGGTCGTGCTCTGCACATATCCCAAGTTCCTGCCCAAGTTGGTGTCTCTGTTCCACCTTAACCAGCAGGTGGTACTTCCCACCTTCTTTCTGTGGCCTCACGCCAGCAGGTCGGAAGCCATTCTCCACACACTGGACTGCAAACGGGCACTATCCTTCTACTTGAAGCGCACCCAGGGTCACCACTGAGCTTCTCAGCTGTTTGTCTCCTTTGACCCAAGTCGGTTGGGGCTAGCGGTCTATAAACACACCCTGTCCACCTCGGTAGCGGACTACATTGCCTTTGCCTATGAGCAGGCCGGTCTCTCACTGGAGCGCCGTGTAACGGTGCACAGTGTCCAGTTCACTGGAGCCTCTGTGGCAAACCTGCGTTCTTTTCCCTTATTGGAAATCTGCTGGGCCGCCACTTGGTCCTGTGTCCATACCTTCGCACCTCATTACTGCCTGGAGGAGTCCCGCTGGGACAGTGCCTCCGGCAAGGCAATACTCCATCATTTGTTCAGGGTGTAGGCACTCCTGCTTTCCGCCCCTTGCTGTGTTTGGGCTACTGGTGAAATGGTGCCTCGCTGGACACTATGGTTGCTTGTGGTTCTACATCTTCTGACTCAGTTGCTGCTGCTCACAGCTCATTTTTTTCTGGTCACCCGTGACTTTTTAGAGGTTTTTTCGGTAGCCTGTAGCTGGGGAGTCCCATATGTGAGGACTGACTTCCTGCTTGTTACCGGAGAAAGTATAACAGGTGTTCTCCAGGGACAGCAGGAATCAGTTTTCAGAACCCTCCCTCCTTCCCAGGGAGTTGTCACATCATTTTTGCCATCTTGTGCTATGATATCATACTGAGGCAAGATGGCACCCTTGGGTGGGAAGGGAAACACACCTGCGTGGTGCATTTCCCAAAGCTGGGGAAAGGTTACTGCACGGGCTCCGTTGGCACTGATGTCACCCTTAGATGAGGACTGATTCCTGCTGTCCCCGGAGAACACATGTTACAGATGAGTAACTACGCCTTAAGACAGTACAAGGTCTGATGAAATGATGAAGGAAACATTTGGTCTTGCTTACTAATTTTCTTTCCTTGATTCTACCAGATCAATCCAGAAGCCTTCCCTATTTGTTACTGATGGTATTTTTTGTTTGTTTGTCTGTCTTCTCTACTGCTGTAGGCAATTTTTGAGTTGCATTGCCTTTGATTCCTGTGAGGTTTTTCTGATGCATTTCTGGGCATGTATGTTCTCCATCTCCCCATCCTTGGGTGTAAGGTGATATTGGGGATTTGCCACCTCCTCCTTTTTAAAAGCGAATAATGGAGGAGCATGTGGCTGCATAGTGCCTGATACAGGACAGAGGTTATAAGCCTTTGTTCTCTTTCTCCATCTGCTGACTGGTGGGCATAACCCACTCGTCCTGGATGGTTTGGTAGACTCACGGAAAGTTATTAGCATGTAGGGCCAAAGTTTTTCTTATGGGACCAACATTGACTGCTAGACCCATATCTGCTCCAGACTTCCTAATAACAGCTGTGCACAAAGGGAAAATAGTGAAATGAGCTGCCGGGCTGAGGGATTGGCCATGTTTTATTATATTCATAAGACTGACTGCTTTATGTTAATTCTCATGATTGTATTTTTTTGTATTCCTTCTCTTTTCTTTTCCATCACAGAGTTTGGGAACAAAAAGTTGGTGTCTCATGAGGCTGTACTGGGAGGAAAGCTAGCAGCAAGGACTAGTTTTTCATTAACCCGTTCTCCGAGCCTGCGTGATGAGGATTTGACAGGTAGAGGTCCTCTTTTCCTAACAGTGGTACCACAAGTCATTGTGTGGATCTGGAACTTTGTATCGTTTGACACAAGCCTGGCAGAAGCAGCCTCAGTCCAAGATGCTCTTAGTTTGAAATATATTTAATGTGACAAATGCAAAATCCACGCAGGACCAGCTGTCTTGAAAGTAAAAGTGAAACTCATTTTGTTTTAGTTTCTCAAAAATAATTAAACATAAAGACATTCATCCACGTCCCTCCAGTCCCATCCAGACAGATGGGTTGTATCCATCCACCAGTAGCTGGAGACTGACTATGCAAATCTTTAGCGATGTCAAAGCAGGAGCCCTTTCCCTGCCCTACAGTATTTCAGTCTCCAGCAGCTGGGGACAGCCAAGCAGATTTCTACCTGGACTGATTGAGGTTTGGTCACACTAGGTTAAGTGTAGAGAATTTGAGAACCGGTTTGAAATGTGCATATAGACATGGCCACTAAGAGGTTAAGATTTCAAGAACATTCGAGCGTTGTGCATTAGGGAAAAAAAAAAAAAGAAAATTAAACAAAAGAGAGAATCTGCTTTTGAGCAGTCTCATCCAGAAACTTTTGGTGGGTAAGGAAAGCCTCTGTGGAGCCACCACAAGCTGTTCAGTCTGTGTTGGTGGTCCTCGATGGCAGGGTTATTCTCTCTCAGGGGAGTGGAAACAGATTGCAGTCATTCTGAGCAGTTAGCAGTGAGTTGTGTGTGTGCTTATAGTTTTGCCGTTCGATGAACTCTGGTATTTTTCTTCGGCCTTGAGCACGTGGCTGGTGTTCCGCAGAGCAGGGGAAGCATCGGGTGACTCCATCGGCGAGAGCATGCCGGGTTCCAAGGTTGCGTGTGGTATGCGTTGCAACTCCCTCTCGCAGTCTGGCTGTTGCAGGGCTTGTGAGAAAGAGGGCCGATGCATTGAGCAGCAGCATTAAAGGCCGAGTTCTTTCCTGGAGCAGTCGCCGGCTTTGCTGGAAAGTCATTCATCGCCGGCGGCAGCTTCCTCACAGTCGCACAAATTTTCCCATGCTTCCTTGGCGGTGGCCATTTTATATCCTTCGGGGGCTGTCGAGGCCACCTCTGAGGAGGAGCGCTCGTCTTTGGCTATTAGGGAGCAAGGGCATACCCGGGGTCGGTTAGGGGAGAGCTTTCACAAGGAAAGTTCTCTCTTTTCATCAGAGTTTATTCTTCTATTAAGCCAGCAGTACCAGTTGAGGAGGGTTCAGGGCCTGGAAATGGCCGTGACCTCGGCAAAAGCTTCCTCGGGTAAGCTGAGTTCCCCGTCCTCATCTGAGGGGACTGTGGCCAAACATTTATAGTTCCTGAAGAGTGTGAGGATGATGAGCTCTCAGAGGTCTCTGGGGATGTGGAGGATCCAGCTGAGGGTCCCTCAGCCCCAGAAGAAGCCCTTGAGGCTCTGGGACTAGAGGAAGGTGACCTTACACCTGGGGATGATCAAACCATTGTTAGAGTGTTCTGGAAGGAGGAACTTTTGGAGGTCATTTCTCTGTCTAGGTGGCTTTGAACATACCATTTCGTGCTTAGGAAAGGGGGGACCCTTTTGGAGCATCCTCTACTGCAGGGCATGAGGACACCGCAGAACTCCTTGCCAGTACACAAGGACATCATGCAGATGATTGAGGCCGAGTGGGCGTTGCCTGAAGAGAGTGTATGATGTGGGCGGGCAATAGCCCGCTTGTACCCAGTACCGCTGGCAGAGAAAAAGCTTTTCACCAACCCAAGGGTGGATGTCCTGGTCACGGTGGTAGGGCACAAAAAGAGCAGAAACTCTTGCAAGTCCAAACAGGAAACACAGAGAGCAAGAGTGGTGATGATACAATGGCTTTATTGGGGAATACCAATAAAGCCATTGTGTCATCACCACTCTTGCTCTCTGTGTTTCCTGGTCACGGTGGTAGCCAAGAACACGACCATTCTGGTGGGTGTATAGCCCTTAAGGACTCTCTGGATCGGTGTCTGGAGTCTTTGCTGAAACAGGTGTTCAAGTGAGCGCCCTGTCACTGCAAGCATCCATTTGCGGGGCATATGTGGTATGGGCCTGCATGCAGTGGGTGCAGACTCTGCCTGAACTCTGCCAGGAGAATGCCACAGAGCCAGCAGAGGTGGCTAAGTTGGAATCCGCCTTGGCTTATCTAGCGGATTTTTGTAATGATCTCATGCGATTGTCTGCTAAGACAGTGGCATTAGAGGTAGGCTGCATGACGGTTTCTGTGGTTGGGTAACTGGTTGGCGGATGTGGCTCCCAAAATCCGGTTGGGTAAGCTACCTTTTAAGGGCAAACTGCTCTTTGGCGAGGCCCTTAAAGAATTGGTGAAGGACCTTGGTGAAACTAAGGGAGTTAGATTGCCAGAGGACAAGCCGTGTGGAGGCAAAGGGCAATCCCAGTAGGCTCGAGGGGGAGCACGGGATTTCTGCCGTTTTCAAGCAGCACGCTTTGCTCCACCACAGCAAAGACATTATCCATATCAGGGACAGTCCTTTTGTGGCAGAAGCATAGGCTGCAGATACTACTCTGGTTCTGCGGGTGCTCCCAAGAAGTCACAATGAAGTGAGGAGGGCCCAGGAGATGGTAGAGCAGATTGGAGGATGGCTTCAGTTTTTTACCTCTCGTGGGTCCACATTACTTTGGACCAGTGGGTACTGGAAATCATTTATGAGGGTTTCGCTCTGGAATTCCAGAGAACACTCTCCGATGCGTTTATTCTTTTTCTCTGCAAAGTGCCAGGAAAAGTGCTGGCGGTGTGAAAGATCCTAGAGCACTTGTTGGCCTTGGAGGTGGTTGTTCAAGTTCCACCTGACCAGTGTGGGTCCAGTCGATACTCCATTTACTTCGTGGTACTCAAAAAGGAAGGCTCCTTTTGGCCGATTCTTGATCTCAAGCACGTCAACAGAGCTCTGAGTGCCCCGTTTCCATATGACAACCTTGCACTCTGTAATGGTGGTGTTGCAAAGAGGAGAGTTTCTGATGGCATTGGATCTGATGGAGGCATACTTGCACACTCCAATTCAGGCTGAACATCAAAGATTTCTTCAGTTTGTGACGCCATGGGCCACTTTCAGTTCCGGGCCCTGCCCTTTGGGCTGGCAACAGCACCGTGGACGTGCACCATGGTGCTGGTGGTAGCAGCTGCAGCTCTCCAGAAGCAGGGAATTTTAGTACATCCCTATCTGGACAGTTAGCTCATTTACGTGAATTTGCTTCAGGAGAGTCAAGAGTTGGCCCAGAGAATGATCTTTCAGAGCCTGGGATGGGTCATCGATCTGGACAAAAGCTAATTGATTCCCTCTCGGTAGTTGGTGTATCTAAGGGTGTGGTTAAACACGGAGAAGGGGCTGGTGTCATTGCTGGAGGAAAGGATAAAGAAGTTGCAGTGACTGCTGCACAGTTTCTTGAAGACGTTGAAGCCCTCGGCTTGGCACTATCTGCAGATCTTGGGACTGATGGTGGCAGCGCTTGATCTAGATCTCTGGTCCAGGGCACACATGAGACCTCTGTAAAGAGCGCTTCAGTTGCAATGGTGGTCTCAGCTATATCCTTTGTCCCAACAACTTCAATAGCCGCAGGATGTTAACATCGAGTTGCAGTGGTGGCTGAGAAAACAGAATCTGAATCGGGCCATCTCTCTGGAAATGCCGGGCTGGGTGATGGTAACCATAGATACCATTTTTCCAACTGGAGAGCACACTGCCTGTCCTAGGTGGCGCAGGGACAATGGCTGACAGAGGAAAGGTCATGGTCCATCAACCTCCTGGAAATCAGAGTGATGTGGCAAGCATTTTAGCAGTTCGAATCTCTACTGGAGCACCAAGCGGTAAGGCTTTTCTCGGACAGTTCCTCAGTGATGGCTTATCTGAACCAGCAGGAAGTCACCGGCAGAGAGGTTCTAGCATCCGAGGTCGCACCGTTTCTGCAGTGGGCCAAGCTTCACTTGACGGTGCTGTCAGTGGCTCACGTGGCCGGCAAAGACAATGTGCAGGTGGATTACTTGAGCAGACATTGTCTGAATCCAACAGAGTGGGCTCTGGAGGGTTCCATCTTTGCCAGCCTAGTACAGCAATGGGGTCAGCCGGTGATGGATCTCATGGCATCCATGGACAATGCCAAGGCCAGTCGCTTTTACAGCCACAGCAGAGAGCGGATGTTGGAGGATCTCGACACTCCAGTGCAGCCCTGGCCGTGAGAGGGTCTTCTGTATGTTTCCTCCATGGGCACTTATCGGTTATCTTCTACAGAGAATAGTGCAGCACACCAGTCAGGTAATTCTGGTGGTGCAAGACTGGCCAAGGAAACCTTGGTATGCGGATTTGTTACATCTGGCAGTGGATCAGCTGTGGCACCTGCCCCAGCAGCACGGCCTGCTGTCTCAGGGGCCGGTGCTAATGCCTCAAGTGGATTGATTCTCACTCTTGAGCGGCCATGGTTGATTAAGTGGAATTATACTCCGGGAGTATTTGCTACCTTGTTGAAATCTCGAAAGAGGTCTGCGTTGTTGTCCTATATTCACATTGGTGAATATTTGAGAACTGGTGTGCATACCGGGACATTCGGCCGCTGGGAACTCGGTGGGGGATGTCCTGGCCTTTCTGCAGGATGGTCTCGATAAAGGATTCACCTTGAACTCTCTGAAGGTGCAAATGGTGGCTCTATCCTGCTATTGGGGCAAGATACGATAGGCTCCGTTGGCGTCACATCCAAATGTCATGTGTTTTCTTTGAGCGGTGAAACAGGTTTGACCACCACCCAGTTTGGGCGTTCCTGAGATTTGAATCTGGTGCTATTGGTCTTGGCATCTGTCCCATTTGAGCCGTTGAGCGGCACCTCTCTAAAAGATTTGACTCTGAAGATGGTTTTCTTGGTGGCCATTTGTTCCTAGGTGCATTTCCGAGTTACAGGCTCTTTCATGTAGAGAACAGTTCTTGGATATTTCTAAGGAGACAGTGGTATTGTGCCCGGTGCCTGCCTGCCTTCCGAAGGTGGTGTTGCCATTTCATCTTAATCAAGTGGTGACTCATCCGATTTTCATGTCACAGAAAGCCGAAGCCTCTGACAGGCGGCTACACAAGTTAGATGTGCGCAGACCGCTGCGGTGTTTGTGTACCCAGCCTTTCTGGAAGACAAAATGTTTGTTCATCCTGTTTTCCGGACCTCGGAAGGAGGAGGTGGCCTCAAAGGCGTCCATTTCGAGATGGATTAAGGATGCCATAGCTTCGGCGTATCTGCTTAGGCGTTGGGAAGTTCCGGAGAGTTTGCGGATGCACTCTACTGGGGCTCAGACTGCATCCTAGGCAGAATTCAGCTTAGTGCCGCCTCTGGACATTTGTCATGTGACGACGTGGTCATCGCTACGTATGTTTGCCTGACATTGCTGCCTCAATGTGCAGGTGACACAGGAAGCGAAGTTTGGCGACCAGGTAATACAGGCAGGGCTTTGTGGGTCCCTCCCATATCTAGATACTGCTGCGATACATCCCATCTGTCTGGATGGGACTGGAGGGACCTGGATGAAGGAGAAATTAGATCTTATCTGCTAATTTTCTTACATGGAGTCCCTCCAATCCTCTCCAGAACCCACCTGATTCTATCTCAGTTGTTTTCGATTGCGAGCCCAAGGGCGGAAGGTTGGTTGAGCGACGGCATATCTGTTCCTCTTGGAGAACTGAGTAGTCTGTTATGAAGTTCTTTGATGGCCTCTACATGGGTCTTGGATGATGCAAACTCGGTAAAAAAAAAAAAAAAAAAAAGATGGACAATCCAGGAAGAATTAGACCCAAAAAGGAAACCAAGGATCTAATGAGAGGGCAAATGTCTGCTTCTAAAGAGAGAAAAAAAAAATTAAATAAAAAGAGGAGACCAAGTAGGAGGATTAGTTGTTTTGTTTTCCAACGTTGTTAGTCATTGTTGGCTTTGACATGAGTATACTGTTAGGGCAGGGGAAGTGCTTCTGCTGTTATAGGGTGACATCACTAAAGATTTGCATAAGCAGTCTCCAGTTGCTGGTGGATGGACACAGCTCATCTGTTTGGATGGGACTGGAGGGGACTCCATGAAAATTAGCAGGTAAGGTCTAATTTCTCCTTGACCTTGAAAAATCCCCTTCTGGTGGTGGCTAATCTCTGGTAATTATGACTCCATCTGAAGAATAACCCAGCAGTTCTTGAAGACAGCATTCTGCTCCACATTTTCTCATGGCACGTGGCTTCCAGCTCCCCCCTCACCTCACCCCCTAGTTTTGATATGCACTTTGTTACTCTTTGAAGGTGTTAGCATTTCTTTGATGTCCACAGGGGCTGGCTTATATCAGAGAATGAAAGAATACCTTCTTACTGAAGAACTGCTGAAAGAGAATGGCTACCCCATGCCACATCCAGAGAAACCAGGTCGTGCCCTGCTTTTTACCAGCGAGGAGAAAAAGGCTTCTGATTGTAAGACTCTGTCTGGCATTTTAGAGTGATGATAGCCGGTTTAGGTGAGCTCAGAAGACTATGGTCATAATGTATGTGAAGAGCAGAGGATACAGTCCCCTTCTGCAGTTCATGAATATTTTGAATGGCAGTTTGTCTTGGTAGACTTTAAAGCAGTGATCTCAGACACGTGCTAGAGAGTTCAAATATGCAGTGTTTCCTTATCGTCCTTTCAGTCCAGTCCAGACTCCTGCGTTATATCCTACTTCTAGCAGATGGAGACTGAGAAAATTCTAGACTTCTATGATGTCACTGTATAAGGGAGCTGACACCAGTCCCCTAAGCCAGTATTCTCAGTTTCCAACAGATGAGATGAGCTCTGTGTAGTCTGGGCTGCACTGAAGGGATTTTAGATTTAAAAAAACAAAAAAAGGTCTCTAAGAGATGTGAAAAAAAATTCAGAAGGATATTTGGTGAGGAGAGCTACCCCTCAGAGAACCAAAGCCATTGAGTCTGCTGCGGTCTTGGGTGGGGAGGAAATACCTGTTCCTTATCGGTCCTCCAGTTTAGTCCTCCACCTCTGGGTTGTGCACCTCCTTCTGCAGCGTGGAGACTGGGCATGTCACAAAAAAGTGACATCACTGGATGTAGTCTGCTGGCCTCTCCCATCATACCCAGTGTGTCCAGTCTCCATGCAGCAGGAGGACGTAGTGATCCTAATTGCTGGGCTCACTTGAGAACAGATAAAGAGCAGTTAGATTAGGTTTAGCTAGTTTTGGGTTACTTTGTCCCTCATTTTATATTTTGGCTATTTAAAAAAAAAAAAAAGTAAAACACAGGAGTGCTGTTTCTTGTGCCTGGTCCGGCTGGCCTGTTAGTCTTTATTTTCTCCTCTCCAGCTCACTACCGGTGCAGATCTCTCCTCCCTGGTCAGTTCGGGGGAGAGCTCAGCAGCAAAGAGAGCCAGTTCGGGCTTCGGCAGCACGGAGCTGCCGCGACTCTGCAGCCTAGCTGTATTTTGTGGCCGGAAGCCTGCCTGTCGGCTCCCTGCTCATCAGCGGAGCAGAGCTGGGTGGGCTGCAGCACCGCGATAGCGGGAATGCGGATCGCAGCTCGTCGGGTGACTTGGTGCAGTGAGTATAGGCAAGAGGACTGGATTTTGAGCGGGGAGACGGCCGCAGACGTGCCAAGCGGGACCAGCGTTTTTGGCGCCTTTTTTCTGCCTCTGACAGGCAGCGGCAGCCATTTTGTCAGCTTGCCTTCTACATGCAGGCAGCTGAAATACGCGGCACACAATTCAATCCAATTCAGTTCAATTCAGTTTTTGGATGCAGTTTTCTCTTCCTGGAGTCCCTAATTCTCTCTCTGCCTTTAATTTATTTTGAGTTGCCTTTATGTTGATTTGGGTGATAGTAGTGAATACTGCATTTCTCTGGGAGTTCTTGGGCCAGATCAAGTTGGCTTCCTGACTCAGGTGACAGAACCACTTCATTTGTGGTATGGGTCAGAGTTCTATTGGTTGACCGCCTTGGCTGCTTTAAAAAAAAAACAAAAACAAAAAAGAGAATAGTTAAAGAATAATTGGAGAATAATTTAAGCATAGATAAAGTTAAAAAGGCAATGGCGTCACGGCCTCAATGTGTAGTGTGCGGTACCCGTAGAGGTGCTATCGCCGACTCTGGCATTTGCCGGGGCTGTGCGCAAGTTTCTACCAGCGTGGAGCAGCAAATGGAGGTTAAGGTAGGACAGGACCTTCAGGGGTCCTCGGCTGGATTGGACGCAGAGGTGCTGCTGCCCACTGCGCCAGGGGCCAGTTTCAAGGCACCAGCCGGGCCTTCTGGGGCTCTTTCGACTTCGGGACCTCAGCCCAGGGATTTTTGCCCTTACTTTGTGTTGATTATGCATCAGGTGTTCTGTTTGCGATGGCAAGGGAAGGTGCTGGAGGCTCTGTCGCTGTCTGGGGTGCCGCAACAGCCAGGCCAGGCTGAGGCGAGTGCCAGTTCTTCGAGGCCGCCAAAACGAACAAGGACTCGGGAGCCTTCAATTTCTGAGTTGGAGGGGCATGAGTCGGAGGAAAATGAGGTCGACCTGGAAGGTGGAGATGAAGAGTTGGAAGAAGGAGAGATTCCTGAGCCAGAGGATCAGGCGAAAATTATGCGGGTGTTCAGGAGGGAGGAGTTGACAGTACTTATCACGGAGTCTCTTCAGACGCTTAAGCTCGCCATGGAACAGCCTGTGGAGGACGACAGCGGTGAAGATCCAATTATTCAGGTAGTGAGGCAAATGCAGGTGGTGTTTCCCATTCACAAGGTAGTTGACAGAATGATACAGGATGAGTGGGATCAGCCGGAAGCAGGGCTCAGAGGTGTTCGCATTATGAATAGACTGTATCCGTTAGCAGATAAGGTCAAGGAGAGGTTTCGGTCTCCGAGGATTGATGCAGCGGTGTCAGCGGTGACCAAGAAAACCACTATTCCGGTAGAAGGCAGCTCAGCTTTGAAGGATAGAAAGTTGGATGGTTTGTTGAAGCAATCCTTTGAAGCCAAAGTGGTGTCATTACAAGCTTCCATTTGTGGGGTGTGGGTGGCAAGAGCTTGTCTTCGATGGTCGCAGTGTTTGCGACAGTCTGCTCAGCTGGAGCAAGAGGGTCAGAGAGCTGGACCGCCTGGAGTCGGGGTTGGCTTATCTGTCAGATGTTCATTATGACTTGATCAGAGCCCTGGCTAATAGTATGGCGTCACTCGTTGCCGCTCGCAGATCCCTGTGGTTGCGGAATTGGGCGGCAGATGGGTCTTCCAAGGCACATCTCGGTAAACTCCCTTTCAAAAGAAAGTTGTTAATCTCCAGGAACAAGCAGGAATGAGTCTTCACATATGGGTTTCATCGGTACCGACGGAGCCTGCGCGGGAACGCTCCCCAGCGTCCAGAAAGAAAGCTTTTGGGAGCATCCCACAGCGCCTGCGCGCTGCCTTCCCGCCTTTCCCAACCGCCTCTCCCAACCGCCTCTCTCCAGTTCTTCGTTTTCCGCGGAGCCAGCAGGTCGTATTCCTGTCACCGCTGAAGAAGTTCTTTATATTTCTTTATTTCTTTGGTCGCGCGTCTGCCTTCTTCGACATCGGACCGGTACGGCCGGTCTTTTCTTCTTTAAAAAAAAAAAAACCTACCGTTTCCCACTCCTGTGCATTTTTTCCTTTTGGGCCTTAGGCCTAGAAAAGGTTTCCTCATGGAAAAGCCCGCTTCCGGGTTTAAAAAGTGCACGAAGTGCAGCAGTACTATTTCTATCACTGACACCCATGACTGGTGTCTAAAATGTTTGGGTCCTGACCACTCCATCACCGATTGTGAGTCCTGTTCCATGATGTCTAAAAGAGGTCGACAGAATCGAGCGGCCAAGCTCAGTACCCTGTTTCCCTCTGATGCAGCTTCGGTGGCATCGACATCTTTCAGGGCTTCTTCCTCCCATGGATCTCAGGTAACCAAACATAAGTCCAGCCGGTCCTCGAAGGGTAGATCTCCCTCTAAGTATCGAGATGCCTCCGAGCTTGCTCTCGAGGATCCCGCACCGGCAGAATTACCCCGGCGGGAAGCTCCGGCTTCCAAAGCTTTATCTATGGGGTCACAGGTTGACATTGATGGCTCGGCCTCGACCTCGACCGATCACCTGTTGCCATGTTCTGGGGTACCGGTGGTTTCCACTGGTACCGACATCCAGACATTGGTTGCGTCGATGGATCAGAATATTCTGACCATGCAGCGTGCCATTACGGCATTCATACAAGCTGCGACGCCTCCGGTACCGCAACAAACTCCGTTATCGGCACCGATATCGGTTCCGGTGCCGGTACCGATTGCATCGACATCGGCTTCAGTGTCGACTGCAGCGGTACTCTGTTCTGTGATGCCCATCGGTACCGAACCAGTACCGATCACTCCCGATGTCGATACCACTCGGTACGCGTATCGGGCTCTCCAGGAGCATCCAGACAGGCGATACTTCGATTCCTCTGAAGACTTTGATGAATCAGAGGCTTCTGTCGAAGCATCGGTACTCCTTCCTCAGGAGCCCTCTTCTCCAAAAAGAAGAATGTCTCCTCCAGAAGACTTGTCTTTTCAAGACTTCATTAGGGAAGTGGCCAGGGGCCTCTCCATTTCAGTGGCCCCTGAATCAGAGCCTAGAGCCAAGAAATTGGATATGTTACAATATCCTAAGGCTCCTAAAGAGGCAGCTACTTTACCAATTCATGAGATCCTTTATGATCACATGTTGGGCATATGGGAGACACCTCTCACCACCTCCCCTCATTCTCGTAGGTTGGACACCATGTACCGTGTTCCTCCTTGTCCTGGCTTTCATAAGACTCAGCTTCCTCACCACTCTATTGTGGTGGAGTCTGCTATGAAGAAGATAAAGAGTGCAAAAAGACACTCATCTAATCCTCCAGGAAGAGAATGCAGAACCTTAGATGCTTTTGGCCGGAGAATTTTCCAGGCCAATATGCTTGCTGCCAGAATCAACTCCTATAGTCTCTATATGGGGATGTTTCTAAAAGAAGTTACAGATCATCTGCAAACATTATCTCCTTTTATCTCAGAAGATAAAAGGGAGGAGTTTCTCACCTGGCTTAAACATGCCCAGGATGTTTCCAAATTTTCCAACCGTGCAGCCTTTGACTCTTTTGAGTGTGCCAGCAGAGCCTCGGCTATTGCCATAGGTGCACGCAGAGTTGCTTGGTTACAAGCTTCTGATTTGGAACCCTGGGTCCAGGATGGATTAGGAAATCTTCCTTGTACAGGTGAAAACCTTTTTGGCAAGGATTGGCAAGCAAAGGCCACTCAGATGGATGCTGAGAATTCTGCCTTAGATAGACTTTCAAAGTCTACTTCTGCTCCTGTCAGAAAAAGGTTATTCAAAAAGGCTTTCTTTCCCAAAAAGGGGAAATATTATCCTGTTTATGGTCAGCAGGCATCTTCTGCAGGTCGTTTTGCTGCAAAGCATCAGCAACAACCTAAACAAGCCAAGCCTAAGGCTGCAAGGACTGCTACGGCCCAACAGCCTCAGCCTCCTCAGGGCCTTTGACTTACAACTAGAGAACTTAGTCTTTCTGGCTCTAGAAGAACCAGAGCCTCTCACCATTCCAGGAAGGTTAGCTCACTTTGCTCCCAGATGGGAACAAATCACGGCAGAGCAATGGACCCTCTCCATCATAAGGGAGGGGTACAAGCTTCATTTCTTAAACCTTCCTCCTCACACCATGGTGAGACAGTTCAATTCTCCAACATCTCTCCTTGACCTTCTGGGTCAGGAGATTGCTGCCCTTCTTGCCCAAAGGGCAATAGAAGAAGTACCCCTTCTTCAACAGGGCTCAGGGTTCTACTCCCCCTATTTTCTTATCCCAAAGAAAACGGGGGGATACAGACCCATATTAGGAGAAATTCAAGATGATTTCTCTCGGTGCTCTCCTTCCATACCTTCAGAGTCAGGATTGGCTTTGTTCTCTAGATCTCAAGGATGCGTACACCCATATCCTCATCCATCCAACACACAGAAGGTTCCTTCGGTTCCTTCATCAAGGAAAGCACTACCAATACAGTGTGCTTCCTTTCGGTCTGGCCTCTGCTCCAAGAGTGTTCACAAAATGCATGGCAGTAGTAGCTGCATTTCTACGCACTCTATGAATATTTGTATTCCCATATATGGACGACTGGCTCATCCGAGCTCCGTCCCAGTCAGAGGCCCAGGCTTCCCTAGCCTGCACAAGGCATGTTCTTCAGTATCTGGGACTTGTAATAAACATCCCAAAATCCCATCTCACCCCTACTCGGTCATTAGAGTTCATAGGGGCCTTGCTGGATACCACAACTGCAAGGGCCTATCTTCCCCAGGCCCGTTGCCTACGCTTGGTGCAGTTAGCCTCACAAATTCCGTTAAAGTCCCATTTAACTGTTCGAGAGATGTTACAACTGTTAGGCCACATGGCATCCACCGTGCATGTGGTTCCTTACGCTCGCCTTCACATGAGGGCAGCTCAGTGGACTCTGTCCACCCAATGGACCCAGGCATCAGGGTGCCTGTCAGACAAAATAGCAACCTCTAATCGCCTCTTTTGGTCTCTCCAGTGGTGGAAGTCCACTCAAAATCTGTTGCTGGGGTCCCCCTTTCAACAGTCGCTACCCCAAGCAACCCTTACAACAGATGCCTCTCCAAGGGGTTGGGGGACTCATCTACAAGATCTCTCCACCCAGGGCATCTGGTCTCCACAAGAGACATCTCTACATATCAACCTCTTGGAGCTCAGAGCAATTCTTCTAGCTCTGAGTCTTCCACACCCTGCTCAGCTACAAGACAGTCTTCATCCACACGGACAACCAAGTAGCCATGTTCTACGTGAACAAGCAGGGCGGGACTGGCTCTGTCGCTTTGCAACGAAGCTTTGAGATTGTGGGCCTTCGCCAGAGAGCATCAAATTCATCTCGTGGCAGTGTATCTTCCAGGGGTTCAAAACTCTTGGGCAGACAGACTCAGTCGAGTTCTGCTTCCACACGAATGGTCCTTCCATGGGGACCAGATAGCCAGGATCTTCCGAATTTGGGGAACCCCGGACATAGACCTGTTTGCAAGTCCGTGGAATGCCAAACTTCCCCGGTTCTGTTCCAGGATTCCGTGTCAGGGAGTTCAGGCCAGGGATGCCTTCCTCCTTCATTGGGGGCAAGACTTCCTCTATGCCTTTCCACCCATTCCCCTAATTCCCAAGACACTGTTCAAACTTCAGAGAGGCAAGGGGTCTATGATCCTCATAGCACCACATTGGCCACGCCAGGTGTGGTACCCTCTTCTTCTGCATCTCTCTCAAGCTCCCTCCCTGGACTTGGGATCTGCTCCAGACCTCCTGTCCCGGGAAGAGGGAACGTTGTGGCACCCAAATCCCCAGTCTCTTCATCTCAGAGCCTGGTTGCTGAAGGCCTAGACCTTCAAGATTTGCATCTTTCTCAGCAGGTGAAGGATATCCTTCATGCTTCCAGAAAGCCTTCCACTAGACGTTCCTATGCTTTTAAATGGAAAAGGTTTACCATTTGGTGTGCACAGAAGGGTCTTAACCGTCTTGCAATACCTCTGAATTCTTTACTAGAGTATTTGCTGCATTTATCCCATGCAGGCCTTAAAACAAATTCAGTAAGAGTCCATTTGAGTGCTATTGCAGCATCCCTTAAGCCTCTCAATGGACAGCCTATTTCCTCTCATCCTCTTATTGCAAGATTCATGAGAGGCCTTCTTTTAACTAAACCTCCCTTTAGACCACCTCCAGTGGCATGGGACTTGAATTTGGTTCTTGGCCAGCTTATGAAGCCACCCTTTGAACCCTTAGCCACTACCTCCTTGAAATTCCTTTCCTGAAAGGTTACTTTTCTCATTGCAGTCACCTCAGCTCGCCGCATCAGTGAGCTGCAAGCCTTGGTGGCTAATCCTCCTTATACAAGGTTCCATCATGACAAGGTAGTCCTCAGGACTAATCCACACTTTATGCCTAAAGTGGTCTCACCTTTTCATCTGAACCAGGAGGTGTATTTACCTGTCTTTTTTCCAGGACCTCATGCATCAAGTGCAGAGAGGAATCTCCATACCCTGGATTGTAAGAGAGCGCTCGCTTTTTACTTACAAAGGACACAGCAACATAGAAAGTCCTCTCAACTCTTTGTTGCTTTTGATCCCTCTCATTTGGGACTTCCAGTCTCTAAGAGAACTCTGTCCAATTGGATTGCTCAGTGTATTTCTTTCGCCTAACAGAGTAAGAACCTTTCTCTGGAGGGCCATGTCACAGCTCACAATGTGAGGGCCATGGCAGCCTCTATGGCTCATCTGAACTCTGTGTCCATCGACCAAATCTGTCGAGTGGCCACCTGGGCCTCGATTCATACCTTTACAGCCCATTATTGCTTGGACAAGGACTCCCGCCGGAATGCCTTGTTTGGTCAGGCTGTTCTCAAACACCTGTTCCATACCTAATCAACTCCTACCCCCCATCCCTGGTTGGATGCCCGAGATCCATGGGGGCAGGTAGAGCCCTTCTCAGGGACTCACAACCTTGGTGATCTCCCTGGCATCTCTAGCTGGGGAGTCCCCATATGTGAAGACTCATTCCTGCTTGTTCCTGGAGATAGCACAGTTACTTACCTGTAACAGGTGATCTCTGGGAACAGCAGGAATAAGTCTTCACAACCCACCCACCTCCCCTAGGAGTTGTATCTCTCTATCTATCTTTCCTTTCCTCTCTCTCTCTCTCTTTGTCTCAGCTTAAAACTGGAACTGGAGAGAGGCGGTTGGGAAAGGCAGGAAGGCAGCGCGCAGGTGCTGTGGGATGCTCCCAAAAGCTTGCTTTCTGGACGCTGGGGAGCGTTCCCGCACAGGCTCCGTCGGTACCGACGATACCCATATGTGAAGACTTATTCCTGCTGTTCCCAGAGATCACCTGTTATAGGTAAGTAACTGTGCTTTCGGGGAGGATCTCGATAAGTTGGTAAAGGAATTAGGGGAGTCTAAAGGTGGCCGACTGCCGGAGGATAAGCCCAAACAGGGGAAGTCCGCGTCAACCTTTCGGGGTTCCTTTAGAGATTTTCAGAGATTTCGGACCTCGCTTGGGCGGATTCCAAAGAGGAAGATTTGCTCCTTGGACCCAGGGGTTTTGGGGGTTTTGAGGAGCAGATAGAGGTTTTGCTGCTGCGGCCTCAGCATCCAGTCAAAAGCCACAATGAAGTGAGGGGGACCTCGGCAGGAACGTTTCCGATAGGCAGGCGACTTCGGAATTTTCTTCCTGCCTGGGTCCAAATAACGGCCGACCAGTGGGTGTTGGAAATAATCAGGGAGGGCTATGCGCTGGAGTTCGCATGGCCAGTTCAGGATTCATTTGTGGAGTCGCCTGTAAAGGGCAGCAGAAAGCCCAGGCATTCCTTTGCACGCTGAATCAGCTTTTGCACTTAGGTACGGTCGTCCCTGTGCCCAAAGAAGATTACGGCAGGGGTCGATACTCAATTTATTTCATGGTGCCAAAGAAGGATGGGTCGTTTCGTCCAATATTAGATTTAAAAGGGGTGAACCGCTGTCTCCGGGTACCGCATTTCAGGATGGAAACGCTGCGGTCTGTCATTGTGGCGGTGCGCCAAGGAGCGTACTTGACATCCCTCGATCTCACGGAGGTGTATTTGCATGTACCAATCAGAGCGGGTCATCAAACATTTCTCCGCTTCGCTCTACCGTGGGGGCACTGTCAGTTCCAGGCGTTGCCCTTCGGGCTAGCAACGGCGCCATGGAAGTTCACCAAGATCATGGTAATGGTAGCGGCGGCGTTGCGAAAGGAAGGAATTCTGGTTCATCCCTATCTTGACGATTGGTTAATTCGAGCAAAGTCCAGAGCCGAGAGCGTACAAGTTACGAACAAGGTGGTGAAATTCTTGGAGAAGCTAGGCTGGGTAGTCAATATGAGCAAAGGTCATCTTGTTCCGTCCCAGAGCCTCGAGTACCTCGGGGTACAATTCGACACTCAGAGGGGAGCTGTATTTCTGCCGGATCATCGGGTCCAGGCCCTACGACAAGTGATTCGCCAGTTCAGGACCACACCGGTTCCTTCGGCCTGGAATTATCTCCGGGTGTTTGGTACGATGGCGGTGTCCTTAGAGGTGGTACCTTGGACCAGAGCTCATATGAGGCCGTTGCAGCGAGCGTTACTTCACCGTTGGTCTCATCAAGACAACCCGCTGAGCAGACGTCTGCCCTGCCCTCTCGGGGTCAGATGAGCGTTGAAATGCATCGAGGACACCATAGCATCTCTCAATACCTCCACCGCACAAACGGACCCATGCCCAGCTTTTTGGATTAAGGAGCTACGTTGTGCGTTCAGCCCCTTCATTGCAAATCTAATGAACCTCTCATTCACAACAGGGTACTTCCCTGCAGCACTCAAGCAGACTTCCATCAGGCCACTTTTGAAAAACCCCAAGCTAGACCCGCAAAAGGTCGAATCTTATAGACCTATAGCTAGCATTCCCCTCTTAGCCAAGATAATTGAGAAGGAGGCACAACGGCAAATCCAAGATCATATAGACAACACAGCTCCCCTAGATCACTGCCAACATGGGTTCAGAGAATATCATGGGGTCGAGACCCTTCTCACTAACCTATTCAATGACATTATCACAGGCATTAACAACATCCGACAAGGATTTGTACTCGTCTTCTTAGACATCGCTGCGGCGTTCGACTCGGTAAGCCACGAAATTCTCCTCGGACGACTGAAAGAGAAAGGTATCTGCAACAGTGCATTAGAATGGTGTAACTCTTATCTGGATGGAAGATGGCAATATGTGAAGTCCGGTACAGAAGAGTCAAAACGCTTCCATCAAAAGCAAGGTGTGCCTCAAGGTTCCTCATTGTCTTCCCTACTATTTAACATATACATGCAGCCCATCTGCGACATCATAAGATCTTTCAAAGTCAACTGCTTGATATACGCAGATGACATTCTCTTATATATGCCTTTCTCTACAACTCAATTAGACCTGGCACCGTTGGTAGACTGCCTCAATACGGTCTCAGAGTGGCTCCAATCACAAAACCTTCGCATTCAACATAAAAAAACAGAGGTGCTCTTCATCTCCAAAGACCCCAACTTCACCCCTCCAGCCCACGTCAGTGTCAAGGAAGCTGACCTACAAGCTAAAGAAACAATAAGATACCTTGGAGTTACATTGGACCAACGTCTGGATATGAAACATCACATAAATAACATAGTCAAAGCTGTATACTTCAAAATACGCTCGCTTAGGCATATGCGCTCCCTGTTGGACCCGGATGACTTCCGAACCATATACCAAGCGCTAATCCTGCCACACTTCGACTTTGCAAATGCCATATTACAAGGTCTCCCTCAATCCACTCTTAGCCCATTACAGATGGCCATGAATGCCGCAGCAAGAGTCCTCTACGGAGCCTCCAGAAGCGATCATGTAACTCCCATTCTTAAACAGCTTCACTGGCTCCCCATCCATGGGAGGATCATCTTTAAAACCCTAGTCCTATCATTCAAGGCAATCAAGGGTATCTCATCCTCCTCACTCACAGATCTGATTCACACTGTACCCCCCAACAGATCCAGAAGAACATCAGCCGTAAACCTACTGACAACCTCGAAGGCGTTGACAAAGTGCAACATGACAACCTCAAACAGAGCCTTCAGTTTCTATGTACCCAAATGCTGGAACGCTCTACCCTCCGACATAAGGGCCATTACTGACCTACTCCAGTTCAGGAAGGCACTCAAATACCACCTCTTCCTTCAATACTACCCTACCAGCAATTGAACCAGAGGAAGTGACCCACTCATGAACACACCATGCCGTTCTTGATATTATTAAGACTCTATTCTGTTCTATGTAATTATCTCATGTATATAGTTTACCCCGGTTCTCCAAGTTTATACTCCTGTTCGATGTAAACCAAACAGCTTGTTGTTATGGTCTTTATGTTATAATGTAAACCGCGCTGATGCCGAATAGTGCGGTATATAAGAACTTGTAATAATAAATAAATGGTGGCTAATTCCGGAGTAATTGAAGGCCGGGGTGTCCCTGGAGCAGCCAGAGTGGCTAACATTGTTGACAGATGCAAGCCTCGCGTGTTGGAGAGCACATTACGGGAAGCTCTTTACGCAGGGTCTGTGGTCAGCTCAGGAGAGCACGTGGTCAATCAACAGATTGGAACTCGTAGCGGTAGCGTTGGAAGCATTCGAGGGGATGGTGCGGGGTTGGGCGGTAAGAGTTCTATCGGACAACTCCAACGGTGGCCTACATCAATCAGCAAGGTGGTACAAGAAGTACGGCCATGGAAGAGGAAGCAGAGGCGCTCTTTGCTTGGGTTGAGCTTTGGCTGCAAGCGATTTCGGTGGCGCACATTGCCGGGAAGGACAATGTGATGGTGGATTTTCTCAGCAGAGTCCAGGTGGATGCCAGCGAATGGGAGTTGCATCCGGAGATCTTTGTACAGGTGGGGGCCGCCGATCATGGATCTCATGGTGACTTTTCACTCGGCAAAAGCCAGTCGGTTCTTCAGCAGATGGCGAGAAAGGATGTCGGAGGGGCTCGACGCCCTGCTGCAATGCTTGCCGGTGTTGGGTCTCCTCTATGTATTCCCTCCGTGGGCGCTCATAGGTCGGGTGGTACAGTGGATCGAGGCTCACCCGGGGAGAGTGTTGTTGGTGGCTCCAGACTGGCCAAGACGTTCATCGTATGCCAATCTCATCCGCCTCTTCGACGGGGATCCGTGGAGATTGCCGACGTCAGACAGTCTGTTACTTCAAGGGCCTCTGCGGATGCCTCAAGTGGATCGATTCTTTCTTATGGTCTGGCCATTGAAAGGACGCGTTTAAAGAAAAAAAGTTACTCAGGAGCAGTCATTGCGACTTTACTTAAAGCTCTAAAGTCATCTACATCTCTGACATATGTTCACATTTGGTGCATTTTTGAGGATTGGTGTTCCAGGAGGCAAGTGCACACGTCGACCGCGTCCGTTTCAGTGGTGTTAAGCTTCCTGCAGGATGGATTCGAAAAGGGCCTGGCGGCCAGCTCCTTGAGGGTACAGTTAGCCGCGCTGGCTTGCTATAGAGGCAAGGTGCAGGGAATAGCGCTAGGTACACATGCTGACGTGTTGTGTTTTCTCAAAGCAGTAACCAGGTTACGTCCCTCTCATAGGATTATGGTTCCTCCGTGGGATCTCAACTTGGTCTTAGCAGCTCTGGCTAGAGAGCCTTTTGAGCCCTTGCAGCAAGCATCCGTGAAGGATTTGACATTGAAGATGGTGTTTTTGGAAGCTATTTGTTCAGCGAGGCGAATTTCTGAGTTGCAGGCATTGTCTTGTAGAGAGCCGTTTCTGTCTTTTTCTAGGGAAAAGGTGGTGCTTCGGCTGGTTCCCTCCTTTTTGCCCAAGGTAGTTTCTCTGTTTCATATAAATCAGACGGTTTCTCTTCCGGTGCTGGGTTCGTTAGAGGACATTGCAGCGGACTGGGGATTGCGCTGCTTGGACTTAAAGCGAGTGTTGCGTCGGTATTTGAAGGTCTCGGAGGTTTTTCACAAATCCGACCGTCTGTTTGTCCCGTTCGGTGGATCCCGTAAGGGGGAGGCAGCGGCAAAAGCCTCCATTTCTCATTGAATTAGAGAGGCCATTGCTTCGGCATATCTGTTGTCAGGGCGACAGGTGCCAGGTGGATTGCGAGCTCATTCTGCCAGAGCGCAAGCGGCGTCATGGGCGGAACACAGTTTGGTGTCGCCTGTGGAAATTTGTAGGGTGGCTACTTGGTTGTCTCTTCACACTTTCAGTAAACACTACCGCCTGGATGTCTTGGCAGCAAAGGATGCTGTATTTGGGGTGGCGGTGTTGCAAGCCGGCTGGAAGGGTCCCTCCCAATAAGTACTGCTCTGTTACATCCCAGAAGTGGAGGACTAAACTGGAGGACCGATAAGGAAATGGTAATTACACTTACCTGGTAATTGTTCATCTCCAGGAACAAGCAGGAATAAGTCCTCACATATAGGAATAAGTCCTCACATATGGGTACGTCGGTACCGACGGAGCCTGAGCGGGAAAGCTCCCCAGCTTCCCAGAAGGAAAGCTTTTGGGGCCTCCCACTGCGCATGCGCGCTGCCTTCCTGACCAACTCTCCTCAGTTCTTCTTTTTCCGCGGAGCCAGCAGGTCGTGTTTCTGTCACCGCTGAAGAAGTTGTTATTTTAATTTATTTCTTTGGCCGCATGTCTGCCTTCCCCGATTCCAGACCGGTACCGCCGGTCTTTTTTCCTTTATTTCTAAAAAAAAACTTCTTTTTTTCCCTCACTTGGTGTGTTAGTTCTGTGAGGCCTTTAGGCCTTCACTAATTCTCCCTCATGGAGAAACAAGCCTCTGGGTTTAAAAAATGCACCAAGTGCAGCGGTACTATTTCAGTCACAGACACCCATGAATGGTGTCTTAAATGTTTGGGGCCTGACCATTCCATTCCGGATTGCCCATCCTGTTCTTTGATGTCTAAACGTGGCTTACAGAACCGGGCAGCCAAGTTTCACATGCTGTTTTCTACAGATACTCCAGCATCGACATCTTCCAGGTCTTCCTCTCCTCATGGATCTCAGGTAACCAAACATTCCTCTGGCAGTCCTCAAAGGGCAAATCTCCCTCTAAGTATCGAGATACCCCTGGGCTTGACCCTGAGGACCCTGCCCCAGCCAAACAACCCCAGCGGGAAGCTCCGGTTTCCAAAGCTCCTCCTATGGGGTTACAGGTTGACATCGATGGCACGGCCTCGACCGATCACCTGTTAGACTGTTCTGGGGTACCGGCTCAATCATCCGGTACCGACATCCAGACAGTCGTGGCGTCCATGGATCATACAGTTCAATCCATGCAGCAGGCCATTTTGGCTTTTATTAAGGCTGCGACGCCCTCGGACCGACTCCGGTTCCGGTACCACAACCGATACCGGTACCCATGCCATCCACATCGACCAGGATACCGATTCCGGTTCCCGGTTCCGGGGTTTTTCCCGATACCGATCCGGTTCCGGGTACCCCCGATGTCGATACCGGTCGATACGCTTATCGATCCCTGGAAGCAAACAGACGATACTTTTGAGCCTTCTGATGATTCTGATTCATCAGATGACTCTGCTGAAGTATCCCTTACTCTACCTGAGGAGCCCTCTTCTCCAAAGAGGAGAATGTCTCCTCCAGAGGATTTATCCTTTCAAGACTTCATCATTGAAGTAGCTAAAGGTCTTTCTATTTCTGTATCCTCTGAAAAAGAACCTAGAGCAAAAAAGTTAGACATTTTAGGATACTCTAAGGTTCCCAAAGAGGCAGTCACCTTGCCCATCCATGAAATTCTTCAAGAACACATGATGGACTTATGGGAGACTCCTCTCACCCTATCTCCACATTCTCGTCATCTGGACACCATATATCGTGTCCCCCCTTCTCCTGGGTTTCAAAAAACTCAGCTCCCGCACCACTCCATCGTGGTGCAGTCAGCTATGAAAAGGATCAAGAGTACTAAAAGACACTCTTCTATTCTCCCAGGAAGAGAATGTAGGACTCTGGATGCTTTTAGAAGAAAAATCTTCCAAGCAAGTATGCTTATTGGCAGAATCAACTCATACAGCCTCTATATGGGCATGTTTCTGAAGGAAATTGCATTAAAAATACGCCATTTTCTCCCCTTTATCCCAGAGGATAGAAAGGAGGAGTTCCTTCTTTGGCTGAAGCATACCCAAGATATTTCAAAGTTCTCCAACAGAGCAGCCTTTGACTGCTTTGAGGGTGCTAGCAGAGCCTCAGGTATTGCCATAGCGGCTCGCAGAATTGCTTGGCTCCAGGCCTCTAACCTAGAACCCTGGGTCCAGGATGGGTTGGGAAATTTGCCCTGTACAGGTGAGAATCTGTTTGGTAAGGAGTGGCAAATCAAAGCCACTCAAATGGATGCAGAAAATGCTGCTTTAGATAGACTTTCTAAGTCTACCTCTACCCCTGTCAAGAAGAAATCTTTCAAAAAGCCTTTCTACAAGAAGGCCAGATTTGCCACAAATACTGGCCAACAATCTTCTGCAGCTCGCTTTGCTCCTAAGCGTCAGCAGCCTAAACAGGCCAGGGCAAAACCTGCAGGGGCTGCTACAGCCCAACAGTCCCAACCCCCTCAGGGTTTTTGACTTAAAACTAGAGAACTTAACCTTTCTGGCTCTAAAACATCCAGAACCTCTCACCATTCCAGGAAGGTTAACTCATTTTGCTCCCAGATGGGAGCAAATCACATCAGAGCAATGGACCCTCTCTATCATCAGAGAGGGCTACAAACTACATTTCTCCAACCTTCCTCCCCATACCATGGTGAGAAGTTTCAATTCTCCCCCATCTCTCCTAGACCTGTTGGGTCAGGAGGTGACCACTCTTCTCGCCCAAAAGGCAATAGAAGAGGTTCCTCTTCCTCAACAGGGGTCAGGTTTTTACTCCCCTTATTTTCTCATTCCCAAGAAAACAGGGGGATACAGACCCATTCTGGATCTCAGAGAATTGAACAAATTTCTATACAAGGAGAAATTCAAGATGCTTTCTCTAGGTACTCTCCTTCCATACCTACAGAGTCAGGATTGGCTTTGTTCTCTAGATCTCAAGGATGCGTACACACATATACTCATCCATCCATCCCACAGAAAATTCCTACGGTTTCTGTTCCAGGGAAAACATTTCCAATACAGAGTACTTCCCTTTGGTCTAGCCTCTGCTCCAAGGGTATTTACCAAATGCATAGCAATAGTAGCTGCATTTCTACGCGCCCTGGGAATTTTTGTCTTCCCATACATGGACGACTGGCTCATCCGAGCTCCGTCTCAGTCCGAAGCTCAGACTTCCCTGGATCGCACCAGGCGAATTCTACAGTATCTGGGACTTGTGATCAATCTGCCAAAGTCCCAACTCACCCCTACTCAATCCCTAGAATTCATAGGGGCCTGGTTGGATACCACCACCGCAAGGACCTATCTACCTCAGGCCCGTTGCCAACGTCTAGTGCACTTAGCCTCTCAGACTCAGTCCAGAAGCCACTTGACTGCCAGAGAGATGCTACAACTATTAGGCCACATGGCCTCCACAGTGCATATGGTGCCTTATGCTCGCCTACATATGAGAGCAGCTCAATGGACTTTATCCACCCAGTGGACTCAAGCATCAGGAGCTCTCTCAGACCAAATAGAAAGCTCCAATCGTCTCTTTTGGTCTCTCCAATGGTGGATATCCACTCAAAATCTGTTGTTGGGGGCCCCCTTTCAACCATTGTTGCCCCAAGCAACCCTCACAACAGATGCCTCCCAAACAGGTTGGGGGGCTCATCTCCAAGATCTCTCCACTCAGGGCACTTGGTCTCCACAGGAGACCACCCTTCATATCAACCACTTGGAACTTCGAGCAATCTTTCTAGCTCTCAAAGTTTTTCATACCCTCCTCAGCAACATGACAGTCCTTATTCACACGGACAATCAAGTAGCCATGTTTTACATAAACAAACAAGGAGGGAATGGCTCTCTGTTGCTTTGCAACGAAGCTCTAAGATTATGGGCCTTCGCCAGAGAGCATCAAATCCATCTCCTGGCAGTATATCTTCCAGGAATCCAAAACTCTTGGGCAGACAGACTCAGTCGAGTTCTGCTTCCACACGAATGGTCCCTGCACATGGATCAGGTACTCAGAATCTTCCAGAAATGGGGAACCCCGGACATAGACCTCTTTGCAAGTCCGTGGAATGCCAAACTTCCCCGGTTCTGTTCCAGAATTCCGTGTCAGGGAGTTCAGACCAAGGATGCCTTCCTCCTGCATTGGGGTCAGGGTTTCCTGTATGCCTTTCCACCCATTCCTTTGATTCCCAAGACTCTGTTCAAACTTCAAAGGGATCAAGGGTCCATGATCCTCATAGCTCCACGCTGGCCACGCCAAGTGTGCTACCCTCTACTTCTGCATCTCTCCCAAGCCCCCTCCCTGGACTTGGGAGCGGCTCCAGACCTTCTGTCTCAGGAGCAGGGGACTTTGTGGCACCCAAACCCCAAGTCCCTTCACCTCAGAGCTTGGTTACTGAAGGCCTAGACCTTCAACACTTCAATCTTTCGCAGCAAGTGAAGGATATCCTACATGCCTCTAGGAAGCCTTCCACTAGGCGTTCTTACGCTTTTAAATGGAAAAGATTTTCCATTTGGTTTGCTCAAAAAGGTCTTAACCCTCTGGCACTCCCATTGAATTCTCTTTTGGAATATCTCCTGCATCTTTCCAATGCAGGACTCAAAACGAATTCAGTCAGAGTCCATTTGAGTGCTATTGCGGCATCACTTAAGCCCATCAATGGACAACCTGTTTCCTCTCATCCTCTTATTGCAAGATTCATGAGAGGCCTAACTTTAACTAAACCTCCCATTCGACCTCCTCCGGTGGCATGGGACTTAAACTTGGTTCTTGGTCAGCTTATGAAGCCACCTTTTGAACCCTTAGCCACTACCTCCTTGAAATTTCTTTCCTGGAAGGTTATTTTCCTCATTGCAGTCACTTCAGCTCGCCGCATCAGTGAACTGCAGGCCTTAGTGGCTAATCCATCTTATACAAGGTTCCATCATGATAAGCTAGTCCTTAGGACAAATCCTCACTTTATGCCTAAAGTGGTCTCACCTTTTCATCTTAATCAAGAGGTATATTTACCTGTCTTTTTTCCAGCTCCTCATGCATCCAGTGCAGAGAGGAACCTTCATACTCTAGACTGTAAAAGAGCTCTTGCCTTTTACCTCCACAGGACACAGCAACATCGAAAGTCTTCTCAGCTTTTTGTTGCCTTTGATCCTTCTCATTTAGGACTTCCAGTCTCCAAAAGAACACTCTCCAATTCGATTGCTCAGTGTATCTCTTTTGCTTACCAGAGTAAAAACCTTTCTCTGGAGGGCCATGTCACCGCTCACAACGTGAGGGCCGTGGCCACCTCTATGGCTCATTTAAACTCTGTGTCCATTGACCAGATCTGTCGAGCAGCCACCTGGGCCTCGGTTCATACCTTTACAGCCCATTACTGTTTGAACAAGGACTCCCGCCGGGATGCCTTGTTTGGTCAGGCTGTCCTCAGACACCTGTTCCATTCTTGAACAACTCCAGCCCACCTTCCCTGAATGGATGCCTGAGATCCATAGGAAGATGAAGAACCTTTCAGGGTCTCATACCCTTCAGGGGATCTCCCGGGCATCTTAGCTAGGGAGTCCCCATATGTGAGGACTTATTCCTGCTTGTTCCTGGAGATAGCACAGTTACTTACCTGTAACAGGTGATCTCTGGGAACAGCAGGAATTAGTCCTCACAACCCACCCATCTCCCCTAGGAGTTGTATCTCTCTCTCTCTTCCTTTCCTCTCTCTATTGTCTCAGCTATAAACTCGAACTGAGGAGAGTTGGTCAGGAAGGCGGGAAGGCAGCACGCATGCGCAGTGGGAGGCCCCAAAAACTTTCCTTCTGGGAAGCTGGGGAGCTTTCCCGCTCAGGCTCCGTCGGTACCGACGTACCCATATGTGAGGACTTATTCCTATATGTGAGGACTAATTCCTGCTGTTCCCAGAGATCACCTGTTACAGGTAAGTAACTGTGCTTTCTCCAGGACCAAGCAGGAAGTCAGTCCTCACATATGGGTGACGTCGGCGCCGACGGAGCCCTCGTGGAGCAATTTCCCCAGCTTTCAAAGAAAGCCTTTGGGAATTGCAGCGCGCATGCGCGGTCCCCTTCCCGCCCAAGGGTGCCATCTTGCTCAGTTGTCTTTTTTTCCGCGGAGCCCTACAGACGCTGTTTGTGATCGCCGCAGAAAAAGTTGATTTTATTTCTTATTCTTTTCTCCGTTCGACGCCGGATCCTTTTCCTGCCCGGACCCGCTACGCCGGTAACGGGTCCGTTCTTTCTTTTTCGTTTTTTTTGTCCTTCGTGACAAGCGTTCGCGCCATTTTTTCTTTTTCACTGGCAGCCCTGTCTTTTGACCTCGCAGGGGCCCTTTTTCCCCCGATGGCTGCCAGCGGGTTTAAAAAGTGTGATCGGTGTAAGAAACGTATGTCTCTTACCGACACACATGACTGCTGCCTCGGACCCGATCATGACCCGATGATCTGTGGTCCGTATGGCAAGATGTCCTCAAAAGCGTTGAGGAGTCAGCAGCATCAAAGAGAACAAATCTTCTCTGACTCCGCGTCCGGCCGGGCCCGGACCTCGTCAGAGGCTTCGACGTCCCGGGACTCCGGTCCTAAGCATCGTCGGAGTTCCTCTGAGCGGGGGTCTCCTGCCCGGGAACATCATAGGAAGAAGAAACCCGCGAGGGCGGCGTCGGTGGACGCTCCTGGTTCTCCAGGACCAAGCAGGAAGTCAGTCCTCACATATGGGTGACGTCGGTGCCGACGGAGCACTAGCGGAGCAATTTTCCCCAGCTTTCAAAGAAAGCCTTTGGGAATTGCAGCGCGCATGCGCGGTCGCCTTCCCGCCCAAGGGTGCCATCTTAGCCAGTCGTCTTTTTTCCGCGGAGCCCTACAGACGTACCCGTCGTGTCCCCGCGAAAAAGTTGATTTTTACTCATAATTTTCTCTTTTTTCCTTCGGTTCGACGCCGGTCTTTTTCCCGCCCGGACTCGCGACGCCGGTCACGAGTCCTCTTCTTCTTTTTCGATTTTTCTGACTTAGTCAGTTTCGTTTTCGGTTTTTCCCTGGCAGCCCGGTCCTTTGACCTCGCCGGGGCCCTTTTTCCCCCGATGGCTGCCAGTGGTTTCAAGCGGTGTGGTGAGTGTGACCGAAATATGCCACTAACTGACACACACGACAATTGCCTCCGCTGCCTGGGCCCGGATCATGAAGAAATGATCTGTGGGCCCTGCGGCAAAATGTCCTCCAAAGCGTTGAGAAGTCGGCGGCATCAGCGGGATAGGATCTTCGCTGACCCCAGCCGTACCCGGACCTCGTCGGAGGCCTCCGCGTCCAGAGGTTCCAGCTCGGACCGTCGCTGGAGTTCCTCCGACAGGGGTTCTCCCTCCGGGGACCATCGACGGAAGGTGAAACCCGCGAGGGCGGCGTCAGTGGACGCTCCTGGCTCCGCGAGGGCCAGGTCGCATAGCCCCGATAGCCGTCCCGGGTCCTTGGAGAAGGAGCACCTCTCGAAGCGACCTCGCCTGGAGTCGGAGCTGCCTGCTCGGGTAAGTCCTGTGGTCCTCCTGGACTCGCCTCCGAGACCGCCGACGTCGGGCCCGACGCCGTCGGGGCCCGAGTCGGGGGCTGCTGGGTCACCTGAGCTCGGACTCAGGTTGACGGCCTTGGAGAGCAGACTGTCTGCCTTCATGGACCAGCAGCGGGCACTGCTCGCTGGCCTCGCTGGCGCCGCTGCCCCGACCGCCGGGACGTCGACGTCTAAGTCGACCCCGGAGACCGAGCCGATCCTCGAGTCCATGCGAACTCGAGTCGATCCTCGGTCGAGGTCACCCTCGGCCTCCCGTTCGGGACCGAGGTTGCCGACGCCGACTCCCTCGGCGTCGGGGCGGCAGGCGCCGCGCCCTGCCCGGGCCGACCCCACCGATTCCTCGTCGGAGTCGGTCTGGGAGTCTGAAGAGGAAGAGTCACCTGATTCCTTTCGGACTCGGTGTGTCCCCTCGGACTCACCTGAGTCCGAACCTCGGAAGCAGTCCCCCCCGGAGGATGCCCGGTTCTCGGACTTCGTCAGGGATATGCCAAGGCTTTGGCCTTCCCTGCGGATCCCGAGGAGGAGCCGAAGAGCTCGACGCCCTCCAGTATGACTCTCCCGCCAGGGAACACTTTACTGTACCGGTTCCTCCCATGCTGGAACGACTACTCTTCCGCATGTGGGAGAGTCCGGCCTCCTCGCCGGTCCTGAGCAAGCGGGTCGATTCTATCTATCGAGTCCGCAAGAGCCCTGGCTTCCAAAAAGCACAGCTACCACACCATTCCATGGTAGTGGAATCGGCCATGCATCGTCTTAAGAGCCAGAAGATGCACTCCTCGGTGCCTCCTGGCAGGGAGGCCCGTAACCTGGATGGCCTTGGTAAGAAGTGTTTCCAGGGCTCTATGCTTGCGTGTCGTGTCCAGACCTACCAGCTATACATGGGCATGTATCTCCGGGACCTGGCTAAAGAGCTAGCCGGATTCTCCGCTGGTCTGTCCGAGGAACCCTTGCGGAGGTTCCTGGCCTTGTCCTCTGGCATTCGGGAATGCTCAAAATTCATATCCCGAGCAGCCTATGATGGCTTTGAAGCATCGGCTCGAGTGGCCGCAGCCGGCATCGGTGCCCGCCGACAGGCTTGGCTTCAGTCGTCTGACCTTGAGCCCTGGGTGCAGGACAAGTTGGTCGATGTCCCCTGCCGAGGCGAAAACCTCTTTGGCAAGCCCATGGCTGAAAAGGCTGCACAAATCGAGACGGAGACTCTCACCAGGACTAGGCTTTCTAGGAAGACCTCCGCCCCTTCCCAGAAAAAGAAGGGCTCGGGAAAGAAGTCCTTTTACCCGAGAAAGGCGGCTGCCTACAAACAATACCCCCAATATCAGGCCCCTGCAGCTCCCCAACAGGGCCAGCAGGCCAAGGGACGGGGTAACGGGTCCCGTAGGCAGCAAGCCCCCAAGCCTGCACCACCAGCCCCTGCTCAGCAGGGTGGGGGCTTTTGACTCCTTAAGCATAGCCTCTCCCCCTCCGCTGGTTCCTCCCAGCACCGGAGGCCGGCTGGTTCACTTCGCCCACAGGTGGTCCAGCATCACTTCAGATGCCTGGGTGCTTCAAGTCGTGAGAGAAGGCTATCTTCTCCACTTCCACCAGGTCCCTCCCTCCTATTTTCCGGGAGAACCTCCACGACTCCCTCTGTACAGGGAATTACTCCTTCAGGAGTTAGCAGGTCTTCTACAGGAACAGGCGGTGGAACCGGTGCCCCACCACCTGAGAGGTCAAGGCTTTTATTCTAGGTATTTTCTAGTACCAAAAAGGACAGGAGGCCTCAGACCCATCCTGGACTTGCGCAACCTCAACAAATTCCTCGTGCGAGAAAAGTTCAAGATGCTTACCCTTGGAATCCTTCTGCCCTACCTCCAGCAGGGAGATTGGCTATGCTCCTTGGATCTAAAGGATGCCTACACGCACATCCTCATCCACCCAAGCCACCGCCAATACCTAAGGTTTGTGGTGGCAGGAAATCATTACCAGTACAGAGTACTGCCCTTTGGCCTGTCCTCCGCACCGCGAGTCTTCACAAAATGTCTCGCGGTGGTGGCGGCCCATCTCCGGCTTCACGGCCTCTATGTCTTTCCGTACCTCGACGACTGGCTCATCAGAGCAGCGTCCGCTCCGGAGGTCACCAACGCCACACGCCGCACGGTGACTCTTCTGCAGTACTTGGGCTTTGTTATAAACTTCGCAAAGTCCACTTTGCTCCCCTCACAGGATCTCGAGTTCATCGGCGCAAGGCTGCACACTCCTCAGGCACGAGCGTTCCTACCGCTCGACAGGGCTCAACGGCTCATGGACCTAGCCGACCGTTTTCGCAGCCAGCCCCTGGTCTCCGCCAGGCGCTTCCTGAGACTACTCGGCCATATGGCTTCCACCGTCCATGTGACCCCCAATGCCCGCCTGAATATGCGGCCTGCTCAATGGTGTCTCCGCAAGCAGTGGCAACAAGCCACAGGCGGCCTAGCAGACCTAGTGCGAGTCTCCGAGCCGCTGATCTCGTCTCTCCAGTGGTGGCTTCATCGGCCGAACCTGGTACTCGGCATGCCTTTTCAGTCACCTCAGCCGGCCCGGGTGCTGACGACAGATGCATCCCTCCTGGGCTGGGGAGCACATTGCCAAGGGGCACGTACTCAGGGCCTCTGGACCACGTGGGAGTCTGCTCAGCAGATCAACTTCCTGGAGCTCAGAGCGATCCGCCTGGCTCTCAAGGCCTTCTCCCACCTGACCTCTCACCAGTCCGTCCTTGTCCAGACGGACAATCAAGTTGCCATGTTCTACGTGAACAAGCAGGGGGGCACGGGCTCCTTCCTTCTCTGTCGGGAAGCACAGAAGCTCTGCTCTTGGGCCGTCAGTCACGGCGTTCTTCTCAAGGCAGTTTATCTCCCAGGCCAAGAAAATTGCCTGGCGGACAAACTCAGCAGGATCCTCCAGCCGCACGAGTGGCGCCTGGATCCCTTGGTAGTTCAGAAGCTCTTTCTAAAGTGGGGCCTCCCCACGATGGATCTCTTTGCCAGCCCTCTCAACCGGCAACTTCCTCGCTTCTGCTCTCGTCAGCCACATCCCCTTCGAGTTGCGGCAGACGCTTTTCTACTCTCATGGTCGGAGAGCCTTCTGTACGCTTTCCCTCCCATCCCGCTAGTCTCTCGGACTCTTTTCAAGGTTCTCCGAGACAAAGCCTTCATGATCCTGGTGGCCCCTCGCTGGCCCAGACAGCCGTGGTTTCCACTCCTGCTGCAATTAGCGGTAGAGGATCCATTCCCTCTGGGGTTACAACCGGATCTCCTCACTCAGGATCAGGGGTCTCTGCTACACCCCAACCTCAGATCTCTCAATCTAATGGCCTGGCTGCTGAGAGGGTAGTCCTTGCTCCCCTTCTTCTGCCGACAGAGGTGGAAGAGGTCGTCCTAGCTTCTCGGCGACCTTCTACCCGCAAATGCTACGCCCTTAAATGGCGTCGCTTTTCCGTTTGGTGTACCCAACAGTCTCAGGATCCCTTCTCCTGCCCGGTGTCGGTGATCCTGCAGTACTTGCTATACCTCTCTAATCTGGGACTTAAGTCCAACTCCGTCAAAGTTCACCTCAGTGCTCTTTCAGCACATCATGTGCCGGTGGACGGCAGACCTCTTTCCAGCGACCCTCTTGTAGCGAGGTTTCTCCGAGGTCTCCTTCTGCTTAAACCACCTCTGCGCCCGCCAGCGCCTGACTGGGATCTGAATGTGGTTTTACAGCGGATCACCTGTCCGCCTTTTGAACCTATGGCTACCTGTTCTCTCCGTTTTCTTTCTTGGAAAACATTGTTCTTGATAGCCCTCACTTCCGCTAGACGCGTAAGTGAATTGCAGGCCCTCGTGTCTGATCCCCCTTACACTCGGTTCTACAAAAATAGGGTAGTCCTACGGACTCACCCAAAATTTCTTCCAAAAGTGGTCTCCCCTTTTCACATCAATCAGGAGGTGGTACTTCCAACCTTCTTTCCCAGACCACACTCCAGCCGAGCTGAAACGGTCCTCCATACCCTGGACTGTAGAAGGGCATTGAACTTCTACCTTGACCGTACGCGAGAGCACCGTAAAGCTGCTCAGCTTTTTGTGTCTTTTGACCCCAATAAATTGGGGCTCCCGGTCTCCAAGCGTACTCTGTCCATCTGGGTTGCGGACTGTATCACTTGGGCTTATGGGGCAGCCGGACTCTCCTTGGAAGGTCGAGTCACGGCTCATTGCGTTCGGGCAAAGGCTACGTCAGTGGCTTACCTCCGCTCTGTTCCGCTGGCAGACATCTGCCGGGCCGCTACTTGGTCTTCGAGCCAGACTTTTGCGGTCCATTACTGTCTCGAGAGGGAGTCCCGCAGGGACAGTGCTTTCGGACAGGCAGTCCTCCGTAATCTCTTTGAGGTTTGAGCAACTCCTACCCTCCATCCCGGATGTGGGCTACCGGTGGGTAATAATTCAGCGAAGATTCCTTCCTTCTGTGCTGCTGAGCTAGAGGGAGCTCATTTTTGTGCTTAGGGTCTCCGGTAGCCTTAAGCTTGGGAGTCCCATATGTGAGGACTGACTTCCTGCTTGGTCCTGGAGAAAGCGTAGTTACTCACCTGTAACAGGTGTTCTCCAGGAGCAGCAGGAATCAGTCCTCACAACCCTCCCTCCTCCCCTTGGAGTTGCAATCATCTGCTTTAGTTTTTTTGCAAATTTTTATGCTGTCTTTTTTAGCTATGTCATCTGACTGGCTAAGATGGCACCCTTGGGCGGGAAGGCGACCGCGCATGCGCGCTGCAATTCCCAAAGGCTTTCTTTGAAAGCTGGGGAAAATTGCTCCGCGAGGGCTCCGTCGGCGCCGACGTCACCCATATGTGAGGACTGATTCCTGCTGCTCCTGGAGAACACCTGTTACAGGTGAGTAACTACGCTTTCCTCGAGGGCCAGGTCGCATAGCCCCGATAGCCGTCCCGAGTCCTCGGAGTCGGAGAGGCCTTTGAAACATCCTCATCTCGAAATGGAGTCTCCTGGACACGTGAGTACTGTAGTCCTCGTGGACTCACTTCCGAAGGAGCCGACTTCGGGCCCGACACAGTCGGGGCCCGAGTCGGGGGCTGCTGGGTCTCCTGAGCTCGGACTCAGGTTGACGGCCTTGGAGAGCAGTTTGGCTGCCTTCATGGACCAGCAGCGGGCATTGATCGCTGGCCTCGCCAATGCATCTGCCCCAGCCACCGGGACGTCGACGTCCAAGTCGACCCCGGAGACCGAGCCAATCCTCGAGTCCATGCGAGCTCGAGTCGATCCTCGGTCGCGGTCTCCCTCGGCCTCCCGTTCAGGACCGAGGTCGTCGGTGCCAACACCCTCGGCGTCGGGGCGGAGGGCATCGGTGCTCGCCCGACCGGAGCCGCTCGATTCCTCCTCCGAGGAGTCAGCCTGGGAATCGGAGGACGAAGAGTCACCTGGTTCTTTTCGGTCTCGGTGTGTCCCATCGGACTCACCCGAGTCCGAACCTTGGAGACGGTCCCCCCCGGAGGACACCCGATTCTCGGACTTCGTGCGGGATATGGCCAAGGCCTTGGCATTCCCCGCGGATCCCGAGGAGGAGCCTGGAACCGAAGAGCTCGATGCCCTCCAGTATGACTCTCCCCCAAAGGAGGCCTTTACTGTACCGGTTCCTCCGATGCTGGAGTGACTATTCTTCCGCATGTGGGAGAGCCCGGCGTCGGCGCCGGTGTTAAGCAAGCGGGTCGATTCCATTTATCGAGTCTGCAAGAGCCCCGGGTTCCAAAAGGCACAACTACCGCACCATTCCATGGTGGTGGAATCGGCCATGCATCGACTCAAGAGTCAGAAGATGCACTCCTCGGTGCCTCCCGGCCAGGAGGCCCTGAACCTGGATGCCCTCGGTAGGAAGTGCTTCCAGGGCTCTATGCTTGCTTGTGGAGTTCAGACCTACCAGCTCTATATGGGCATGTACCTCCGAGACCTGGCAAAAGAAATTGCCGGGTTCTCTGCTGGTCTCTCCGAGGAACCTTTGCAGAGGTTCCAAGCCTTGTCCACTGGTATTCGAGAGTGCTCGAAGTTTATCTCTCGAGCAGCCTACGATGGCTTCGAAGCATCGGCTCGAGTAGCCGGAGCCGGCATCGGTGCCCGCCGACAGGCTTGGCTTCAGTCATCCGACCTCGAGCCATGGGTACAGGACAAGTTGGTCGATGTCCCTTGCAGAGGTGAAAACCTCTTTGGCAAGCCCATGGCTGAAAAGGCTGCACAGATCGAGACGGAGACTCTCACCAGGACTAGGCTGTCCAGAAAAACCTCTGCCCCTTCTCAGAAGAAGAAGGGCTCGGGGGAAAAAGCCCTTTTACCCGAGGAAGGCGGCTGCCTATAAACACTACCCTCAGTATCAGGCCTCAGCAGCTCCCCAAAAGGGTCAGCAGGCCAAGGGACGGGGTAATGGGTCCCGTAGGCAGGAGGCCCCCAAGCCCACAACACCGGCCCCTGCTCAGCAGGGTGGGGGTTTTTGACTCCATCAGCATAGCCTCTTCCCCTCCGCTGGTTTCTCTCAGCACAGGAGGCCGGCTGGTCCACTTTGCCCACAGGTGGTCAGCCATCACATCAGATACCTGGGTGCTTCATATAGTTCAGAAAGGCTATCTTCTACACTTTCACCAGGCACCTTCCTCCTACTTTCCAGGGGAGCCTCTAAGACTCCCTCTGCACAGGGACTTACTCCTTCAGGAGTTAGCAAGTCTGCTTCAGGAACAGGCTGTGGAACCGGTGCCCCACCACCTGAGAGGTCACGGCATTTATTCCAGGTACTTTCTGATACCAAAAAGAACAGGAGGCCTCAGACCCATCCTGGACTTGCGAAACCTCAACAAGTTCCTGGCAAGGGAAAAGTTCAAGATGCTTACCCTTGGAATCCTGCTGCCCTACCTCCAGCAGGGAGACTGGCTATGCTCCTTGGATCTAAAGGATGCCTATACTCACATCCTTATTCATCCAGACCACTGACAATATCTCAGGTTTGTTGTGGGAGGAAATCATTACCAGTACAGAGTACTGCCCTTTGGCCTATCCTCCGCCCCCAGGGTGTTCACCAAATGCCTAGTAGTGGTGGCGGCCTATCTCAGACTTCAAGGCCTTTTTGTATTTCCATACCTGGACGACTGGCTCATCAGAGCCCAGTCTTCCCAAGAGGCCACTCAAGCCACTCATCGCACTGTGACTCTGCTCCAGCACTTGGGATTTGTCATAAACTTCGCAAAGTCCACTTTGCTCCCCTCTCAAAATCTCGAATTCATAGGCTGGTCTCTGCCAGGCAGTTTCTGAGACTGCTCGGCCATATGGCCTCCACGGTCCATGTGACCCCCAATGCCCGCCTGAACATGCGACCTGCTCAGTGGTGCCTTCGCACTCAATGGCATCAGGCCACGGGGAGCCTGGCAGACTCAGTACAGGTATCCGACCTGCTGGTCTCTTCTCTGCGGTGGTGGCTTCATCTGCCAAACCTGGTGCTGGGAGTGGATTTTCAATCTCCTCCGCCTTCTCAGGTGCTGACAACCGATGCTTCTCTCCTGGGTTGGGGAGCACATTGCCAAGGGACATGTACTCAAGGCCTCTGGACTCCTTGGGAGTCTGCTCAGCAGATAAACTTCCTGGAGCTTAGAGCCATTCGCCTAGCTCTGAGAGCCTTCTCCCACCTCACTTCTTACCAGTCTGTGCTGGTCCAGACAGACAACCAAGTTGCAATGTTCTACGTGAACAAACAAGGTGGAACAGGCTCCTTCCTTCTCTGTCAGGAGGCACAAAAACTGTGCTCTTGGGCCGTCCACCACGGCATCCTCCTCAAAGCTGTCTATCTCCCAGGTCAGGAAAATTACCTGGCAGACAAGCTAAGCAGGATCCTCCTACCACACGAGTGGAGATTGGATCCATTGGTGGTTCAGCGGATCTTTCTCAAGTGGGGCCTCCCCACCATGGATCTGTTTGCCAGTCCTCTGAACCGGCAGCTTCCCAGATTCTGCTCTCGACAACCGCATCCTCTCAGTTTCCATGGTCCACAGGCCTCTTGTATGCCTTTCCTCCCACGCCACTGGTGTCTCGCACGCTCTTCAAGGTTCTCAGAGACAGAGCCTCAATGATCCTAGTGGCTCCCCGGTGGCCGAGACAGCCCTGGTTCCCGCTTCTGATGCAGCTGGCGGTGGACACTCCTCTTCCTCTGGGGTTTCAACCCGATCTCCTGTCACAGGATCAGGGGACTCTTCTACACCCCAACCTCCAGTCCCTTCATCTGATGGCCTGGCTGCTGAAAGGGTAGTCCTTGCTCCCCTCCTGCTGCCTCGGGAGGTGGAAGAGGTCGTCTTGGCCTCCAGACGGCCCTCCACCCGGAAGTCCTACGCTCTCAAGTGGCGTCGGTTCTCCGTGTGGTGTGCTCAGCAGTCTGAGAATCCCTTCTCCTGCTTGGTGGCAGTGGTCTTGCAATATTTGCTTTACCTCTCCAATCTGGGCCTTAAGTCCAACTCTGTCAGGGTCCACCTCAGTGCTCTCTCTGCGCATCACGCACCGGTGGATGGCAGGCCTCTTTCCAACCACCCTTTGGTGGCTCGTTTTCTCCGAGGCCTCCTTCTCCTTAAGCCTCCTTTGCGCCCACCAGCCCCTGAATGGGATCTGAATGTGGTCTTGCAGCGGATTACCTGTCCGCCCTTTGAACCTATGGCTACCTGCCCTCTTCGTTTTCTTTTCTGGAAAACCTTGTTCTTGGTAGCCCTTACCTCTGCTAGGCGCGTTAGTGAACTTCAGGCCCTAGTGTCTGATCCTCCTTACACTAGGTTCTACAGGAATAGGGTAGTCTTACGGACTCACCCTAAGTTTCTTCCAAAAGTGGTATCCCCTTTTCACCTCAACCAGGAGGTGGTTCTTCCGACCTTCTTTCCCAGGCCGCACGCCAGCCGGGCTGAAATGGTCCTGCATACCCTGGTCTGTAGGAGGGCCTTATCCTTCTACCTTGACCGTACGCGGGAGCATAGGAGGGCTGTTCAGCTCTTCGTTTCTTTTGACCCCAATAAGTTGGGGCTACCTGTCTCCAAGCGTACTTTGTCCATATGGGTTGTTGACTGTATCGCTTGGGCTTATGGGGCGGCCGGCCTCTCGTTGGAGGGTCGAGTCATGGCTCATCGTGTTAGGGCGAAGGCTGCGTCAGTGGCTCATCTCCGCTCTGTTCCGTTGGCAGACATCTGCCGGGCCGCTACTTGGTATTCAAGCCAGACGTTTGCGGCCCATTACTGCCTGGAGAGGGAGTCCCGCAGGGACAGTGCTTTCGGTCAGGCAGTCCTCCATAATCTCTGAGGTTTAGGCAACTCCTACCCTCCGGCCCTGATGTTGGGCTACCGGTCGGGGGCGTTTTCAGAGAAGATTCCTTCCTTCTGTGCTGCTGAGCTAGAGGGAGCTCATTTTTCCACTTGAGGTCTCCGGTAGCCTTAAGCTTGGGAGTCCCATATGTGAGGACTGACTTCCTGCTTGGTCCTGGAGAAAGAGTAGTTACTCACCTGTAACAGGTGTTCTCCAGGAGCAGCAGGAATCAGTCCTCACAACCCTCCCTCCTCCCCTTGGAGTTGCAGTCCTATCACTTCGTTTTTGCTAATTTTTTGCTGTCTTTTAGCTATGTCATCAGACTGAGCAAGATGGCACCCTTGGGCAGGAAGGGGACCGCGCATGCGCGCTGCAATTCCCAAAGGCTTTCTTTGAAAGCTGGGGAAATTGCTCCGCGAGGGCTCCGTCGGCGCCGACGTCACCCATATGTGAGGACTGATTCCTGCTGCTCCTGGAGAACACCTGTTACAGGTGAGTAACTACTCTTTCCTTAAGGGACGATAGTTTAGTCTTCATTCCCACCCGGAGTAGTATACAGCTAAGCAGTGGAGGTTCAGCCGGGAGAATGGTGAGATTACAGGTAGGTAGATGTCTTTCTAGGATTCTTTCTCTTTTCTGGTTCTTGCTTGTCTATCTTTCTGGTGCAGGTGGAAGGAGAAGGCACAAGAAGAAAAGCCTATTTTCCGAGACAAGAAAGTCTCTTGTATAAAGTAGTTGTTATACGTTCACTTAACATGTTTTTTATTAGCTATTTGTTGCTCCTTTAAATATACTTTGTCAATAGTTCACTGGGGATGATGGGAGAGGCCAGCAGACTACATCCAGTGATGTCACTTTTTTGTGACATGCCCAGTCTCCAAGCTGCAGGAGGAGGTGCACAACCTAGAGGTGGAGGACTAAACTGTCGTCCCTCAAGGAAGAACAATTACCAGGTAAGTGTAATTACCATTTAGTTCAGTTCTGTTTCTTCCACTGAGATACATTTGTGTATCCTTTCCTGCCTGCTCACGAAAAGCTCCTTTAAGTAGCCGAGCCTGGAGTGTTTAGTCACTTGAGGTTGGTGTGGGCAGTGCAGGAGCCTCTGGTATCAGCCGGAGCTGAAGTGCCTGTTTCCTGAGTTAGTGTGGTCCCCTTGATTGGGGGGTTCCTTCATCATCTAGGCCTGGGGTTCTCTCTCCTGTCCGGCGGCTGTTTCTGTTTTTTTTTTTCTTTCACTTTGCAGTGTCTAGGTGTGTCTATTGGTTTACCACATTTGGCATGCCTCCTTCATACAAGGCAATGTGTGCTGCTTGTGGATTTAAACGGGGCCATTATCTGCATCGGACTTTCTCCAGGAACAAATAGGAAGCCAGTCCTCACATATGGAAGTCGGTCCTCACATATGGGTGATGTCAGCGGTGACAGAGCCCAGGCGGAGCATTTCCCCAGCTTTCAAAGAAAGCCTTTGGGAATGCTACCACGCATGCATGGTCCCCTTCCCACCCAGGGATGCCATCTTGTTCAGTCTCCTTTTTTCCGCAGAGCCCAACGGATGCATGTCCTCTTTCCCTGGAAAAATTCCTTTAAAATGATCCTCTTGAGTTTTTCCCGGTTTGTGTACCGGTTCCTCTTCCCGCCTCGAGCTGGCGCAGTCCCCAGCACTGTTCTCAGCTCTCTTTCTCTTTTTTCATCTAGGCTTGCTTTGACCAGCGTTCGTGCCCTTTTTTGCCCAGGGGGTCATCCACCCCGTCCGGGTGTGATCCACCATGTCTCCCAGTGACTTTGAAAAGTGTGATCATTGCAGTCAAATTACGTCTGTCCAGACACCCACGACTGCTGCTTGCACTGCCTTGGCCCAGACCATAACAGTAACTTCTGTGTCAGGCCATGACCCCTTTGACCAACAAGAAAAGGTTGGAGTTGCAGAAGATGTTCTCGCAGTCCAGCTCAGCTCCAGCTTCCCCGATGCTGAGCCCAAAGCCAAGCACCTCCTGTGAGGCCCGGGCATCTTCGGAGTCAAGAAAAAAAAAATCCTCAAAGCCAGTCAAGGTTCCACCGGGGAAACCTGGTAAGGTCCCATGGCGGGACTCAGACATCTCCGAGCAGCGCCCCCTAAGGTCGCTAAGAAGGAGTCCTTGGCCGGCGGTGACCGCATGAGGTTCCCTGAGGCCAAAGTCCTTGTCAAAGATGCGCTCGCTAGGGTGCTGGTGCCAGACCCGAAACCCTCTGTGCCCGTGGTGTTTCTAGCTCTCTAGGTCTTCCTTATGCAGCTGCAATGAAAGGCATTAAGGATTTTCTCAGACAACACAACCTTAGTAATGTACATCAATCGCCAGAGAGGATTGGGGGTCTCCGTCCTGGCAGAGGAGATAATACCACTTCTTCATTGGGCGGAGAAGAATCTCCTGGCATTGTCAGCGGCTCACATAACAGGAAAAGAAAATGTACATGCCGACTTCCTTAGCAGACAGCAGTTGGATCTGGGGAGTTGTCTCTAGAAGAGTTAATGTTTATCAGCATAATTCGCTGATTGGGGACACCAATGATGGATCTCATGGCTTCTGCCTCCAACACAAAGGTGAGTCGCTTCTTCAGTTGTCACCGAGAGAGAGGATGTCGGAGGGTCTTGACGCCTTAGCATGACCTTGGTCATTGGATGGCCTTTTCCCATGGCCTCTGATAGGGAAGCTACTCCAAAGAATAGAGGTACATCCAGGGACTGATGGTTCTGGTGGCACCAGATTGGCCTCGGAGGCCTTGGTATGTAGACCTGATTTGCTTGTCAGTGGAGGTTCCGTGGCATCTACCAGTTCAGGCCAACCTCTTAATACAAGGCCTGATCCTCATGCCTCAAGTGGATCGACTCTTGCTTATGGCCTGGCTCTTTAAAAGGCTCGGTTAAAGGCTACTCAGCGTAAGTTATTGCCATTTTACTGATGGCTCGAAAACTTCCACCTCTTTGTTATAAATTCGAGTGTGGTGTGTTTTCAAGGACTAGTGTACAGATCGGAGGTAGCGGGTGCTGTTGGCCAATATTCCGGATGTCCTAGCCTTTTTTAGAGGTTGGAGTAAAGAAGGGCTTGGCCCTGAATTTATTGTGCTTTCAAGTGGCCATGCTGGCTTATTATCGTGAACACATGCAGTGTGTGTCTTTGGTGGTGCACCCAGATGTGGTGCAGTTTCTAAGAGCAATAAAGCATCTTTGGCCACCTGTGTGTTCCATGGTTCCAGCTTGGGATCTCGTTTTGACAGTCTCCTTTCGAGCCGTTGAGCACGGCAATACTTAAAGATCTCATCCTTAAGGTGGTATTTCTAGTGGCCTTTTGCTCTGCACAGTGGATTTTGGAGTTGCAGGCATTGTCGTGTAGGGAGCCCTTTTTGGTACTCTCCAAGGAGAAAGTGGTTATCTCCAGGAACAAGTAGGAATGAGTCTTCACATATGGGTACGTCGGTACCGACGGAGTCTGCGCGGGAACGCTTCCCAGCGTCCAATCAAGAGCTTTTGGAAGCATCCCAGCACGCCTGCGCGCTGCCTTCCCGCCTTTCCCAACTGCCTCTCCTCAGTTTTCGTTTTTCCACAGAGCCGGCAGGACGTCCTCCTGTCACCGCAGAAAATTCTTGTTTTTAGTTTTAGTTTTCTTGTGGTCGCGGCTGTCTTCCCGACGCCACCGGTACCGCCGGTGTTTTCTTTTCTTTTCTTGAAAAACTTTTCCTTTTCCACGGGATATTTTTTCTTTATAGTGTTCCACGGTCTCTTAGGCCTTTTAGGCCTCTTCTTTTTCCTTCATGGAACCGCCAGACACTTTCTCCAAGAAATGTTCACACTGTGGCGGTACAACTTTATTTCTAGACCCCCAAAATCGGTGTCTAACCTGCTTGAGAAGAAGTTTTCAACATCGAGGTTCCCTTGATACACGGTTGCCCTCCAACTTCGGGGTACCGTCCCTTTCTTCTTCCACACAGGATCAGGTAACCCTCAAACAGTCTGTTAAGACTAGCCAGTCCTCGAGTGGTAGGTCTCATGCACAGCATGTAGATGGCTCCGGCTTTGCCCTCGAGGGCCCACTGGCTTCAGAACCCCGGCGGGAGTCTTCGGTCTCCAAAGCATATAAGGGGTTTCAGGTTGTTCCTGAGGTTCACCCCTCACAGAACATACCTCAGCCGTGTCCGGTGGTGGCATCCGCTTCGAGCGGTACCGATACCCCTGTACCGGCACTGGTGTTGGATGAAACACTCCTCACCAGGGATCGTCATCTGGCGTCCTCGGTACCTTCGGGACCGGTGGATACAGTCCAGACTGACTGTCCATTATTGGTACCAGCACCGATACTACCTCCGACGTCGGTACCCTCCAGACGTGCATCGATAACCTCGCTTCCTTCGATGCCAAGTCTGGAATCGATCTCTAGTCTGGAGGACTGGGTACCGACTCGCCTTGGTACCGGATCTCGGCGATACCAAAGGCTCGGTTCCGATGATTTGGATACACAACTTTCGGTTCCTTTCAGGCCGATTGAGTTGCCACTGTTTGACCTTTCTTCACCGGTGTCAAACACGGTACCGACATCGGTACCGACGACCTCATTACCTTTACGGTCGATGCCTTCCATGCTTCGCTTATCAGGCTCTTTGCCCTCGATGCCGAGTTTGGAATCCATCTCTAGTCTAGAAGACTCGGTACCACTATCCTTTGGTACTGACATCGATCGATACCGGTGCTTCAGTACCGAGGATAGTGCCCGGTTGGGTTTGGTCACCTCGGTGCCGATTGAACTTTCACCGATGACAATTCCGATGTCTTTGTCGGGCTCGACTCCGACATCGGTACCGGTATTGACATCGGTACCTGTATCCACAGTAGCATCGTGGCAAACTTCTACCATGCTTTTCTCAACAGGATCGATCCATTTTAGACCAGCCTTGGAGTCGATACCTGGCATGGACACTGTGGTAAGGACGGCTGCTGCTCATGATACCCAGTACCGGCAACCATCCTTTCAACATTCCACACTTCACTGTGCAGGATCTTCTATTCCTATATATTTGGATACCTCTGTGGATGTTCAGGCTAGTTCTTTAAATCTACCCTGTCCAAGAGAGATTCCTGTTAGGGATCCCTCTTTTCAGAGTTTCCTCCGGGATATAGTGAGATTTCTTGCCATCCCTATCCCAGGACATGATCCTGCACAAGACTCTCTTTCTACCAAAGAAAAGGGGAACATAATGCTCGCTTTGCATCATTCCTTGCAGGATCTCCTCCTAGGAATGTGGGAAACACCTTTCAGAGTACCCCCACCTCCCAGGGCAACTGATCTCTTATATCAGGTGCCCCCAACTCCAGGGTTTCAAAAGACTCAACTTCCTCATCATTCCATAGTAGTGGAATCAGCAGTGAGGCGGGTAAAGAGTAAGAAAAGGCACTCTTCCTATCCGCCAGGTCGTGAGCCTAAAACACTAGATGACTTTGGACGTCAAACCTTCCGGACATCTATGCTTAATGCAAGAATTCTCTCATATATATTCTATATGAATCTTTCTCTTGAGGAGGTCACAAAGCAATTACATCTTTTGTCTCCTTTCCTTTCAGATTCCAGGAGTGCAGAATATTCCTCACTGCTTAAGCATATCCAGAATATCTCTTGGTTTCTTTCTCGTGCTTCCTTAGACTCTTTTGAGTCTGTTAGCAGGACTTCTGCTATAGCTATAGGGGCACGACGTAGAGCCTGGATCCAAGCTTCAGACTTGGACAAATGGGCACAACAAAGGCTGGGACATACTCCTTGCACTGGAGAAAATCTTTTCAACAAGGAGTCTTTACGTCAGGTTACTCAGTTGTCCACTGATTTACCTATTTCTAAGGGTTCTTCTACCCCTTCCTCTGTTTCAGCACCTAGGAAGTGTCCTACCACTCTTTCTCCCCACAGGAGAAGACGTTTTTATTCATCACTTGCCCATCATACAGATGTTCCCCAACAGGGAAAGCATCGTCCTGGTCTAAAGCATCCAACCTCTCACCAGGCTCAGCAAACCCAGCACCTGCAGGGTTTCTGATCATTCATCATCAGATGCTTGTGACTCTTTGGGTTAGAATCTGTAGCTTCTTCTCAGTAGCGGCAATTCACTACCTTTTCTAACCCCTACACATGGATCTCTTTCCAAAAGATATCCATTTTCTCTATATTTCTATGAGCTGTCAGGTTATCCATGCCTATAAGTCACAGGTTTCTCCTCTTTTTCCTTCCTAGGGAAAGAGGTCTAACCACTATCAGATGATAGTTCCTGTGCCAGCATGTATTTTTCCTTTCTATAGACTTACTACTTTGTAAGTCGTCTTCAGCTCCATTCCCTTCACCCTCTTACCAAGTTTTTTTCCTCTGTAAGAGCGAAATTACCTACTGGGAGGCTTCTCTTCAGCCTCTCTAGTTCTCACTTTACAGTGCGGAGTTTTCCTCTCTGAGTTACCTCCTCTGTTTCAATCTTGCATTGGGGCAGCTTTTCAGACATGTCCAGAGTTCCTACTCTTGCTCTGTCTCTTCTTTCTGTTTTTGAACAGTAAGATTCTTCTGATGTCTTGCTAACAGCTGCCCATGCAGGAGCTTTAATGTTTGGACCACTGGTTCTTATCCACAAACAACCAGATTGTCCTCCACTAACATCCTGTCTAGTCTTAGTAGTGGCTCCAAGTCAGTACTTCATCTCTCTTGGAGATCATATCACTACCAACTTTCTAGATTGTCTTCTATTCTGCTATCTTCATTTCCTGCGTTTGGCTGCATAGTTGACAGAGCTACTGGCTCTCTAACAGCCAGTTCTATCCCCTCATTCTCCTGCATCATGCTCTCTGCAATCTACAGAGAAGCTTTCCACTATGGGCCCTTGCTGGAGAGCATGGGTTTTTTTTTTCTCCAACAGCTATCCTAGCTGGTTAGAAAAGGCTTTTCAGTCATGTCTCCCATGACTAAAAAGTTTCCCCTTCTTTTCTATCTCCTTTTTTGATATAAAGGACATAGGCCTTCTCTATGTGAAGACTAAAGGTGTTCCATTTCCCTGCTTTGGTCCATAGTATTCCCAATCGGGGATATGCTCGTCCTCATGGTAAGAACGCATGATACCTGCCTTTAAGCAGGTCAACATGGTATCTCCTCTCTAAGCGTATTCTGTCTACTTACCATGCCAGAGTCCTGGAAGACTCGGGACTTGCTGGCTGCACTTTGACATTGTCCTTGGTTTTTCACGTAACAGTCCTGGTTATTTTGCACTAACTAGCATTCTTGCAGATCATGACCAGGAGGAATAGATTCTCTATATGTCTTCTCAAGTAGGTTCCACCTTCTTGTTGTTAGATGAATCTTTCCTCTCCACATAGCCTATGTGATTACTGTACTGTAGGCATATCTCTGTCTGTTTAACTGCAGACACCCATATGTAAGCCTACATATCCATATTTATTTTTTGTGTGTTTTTTATGCCCTGCCATATCTCACTATAGATATATTCTTACATGTCTGTCTATCTATCTATATATATATATATATATATATATATATATATATGTTGAGATATTTTTCTTAAGAGATAGATATGTATCCACATACTTGTCTATCTCCCTGTCTCTTCTCATATACCAATATGAGTCTGACAGAGGGGTTTTTACCCATACCTATGCTACCTAGCAGGTTTGGGGTTCTACACACACAACCACTTCTGTGGTACTCAAAAATTTTTATACCATAACCTAACGGTTTAGGTACCTCTGCAGCTCTCCATGCCCAATATCTCTCCTAGCTTACCCCAGTTAGGAGAGACATTGTGGATCTTCAGTTAATCACAGGCTTTAACGCCTCAGGCATTTGTTCTCTCTTTTGGGATACAAGGAGTTCCCACACCTTTCTGCCCACCAGGACTATGCCTGTTTGTCCAAATTGGTTAGACTTTCTCTTTTTGCTCCTAAGAGTAACTCACTCTGCCTCCAAAAGAGCAAGGTTTTTCGTCATAAAGCCTCCAGCTGAAGGCACATTGTTTTTGGACTACCCCAGTTTTTCCTACTGGGGTTCCCTGTTACCTTTCAGGATTCTGACCTCCATTGTTTTTCCTACAGGATTATCACCTCCACTTACAGTGAGGTCCTCTTCAAGGCTCCTCTACTAGATTCCCAGTAGATCCATGAACCTCCATACTTCTGTGAAATTCTGTCAGGGGAGGTCCATATTGCAATATCCTTTGCAATATTATTGATAACCATCATCATCCACACATGGACTCCTTCTCTGCAGTCCCATGCTAGGTTAGCTGTTTCACAGCATCCTTCTTTCTTCAACTCCTACCCTCCATCCTCAGGATGCCTGGTGTTCTGGGAGATAGCATGTTCCAGCCTATGACATGCTGGGACTCCAGGCATCTCAGCTTGGGAGTCCCCATATGTGAAGACTCATTCCTGCTTGTTCCTGGAGATAGCACAGTTACTTACCTGTAACAGGTGATCTCTGGGAACAGCAGGAATAAGTCTTCACAACCCACCCACCTCCCCAGGAGTTGTATCTCTCTCTATCTTTCCTTTCCTTTCTCTCTCTCTTTGTCTCAGCTTTAAAACTTAACTGAGGATAGGCAGTTGGGAAAGGCGGGAAGGCAGCGCGCAGGCGTGCTGGGATGCTTCCAAAAGCTCTTGATTGGACGCTGGGAAGCGTTCTCGCGCAGACTCCGTCGGTACTGACGTACCCATATGTGAAGACTTATTCCTGCTGTTCCCAGAGATCACCTGTTACAGGTAAGTAACTGTGCTTTACGCCTGGTACCATAGATCTCCAGGAACAAGCAGGAATGTAGTCTTCACATATGGGTATCGTTGGTACCGACAGAGCCTGCGCGGGAACGCTCCCCAGCGTCCAATAGGAAAGCTTTTGGGAGCATCCCACAGTGCCTGCGTGCTGCCTTCCTGCCTTTCCCAACTGTCCCTCTCCAGTTCTTCGTTTTCTGTGGAGCCAACAGGTCGTACTTCCTGTCACCGCAGAAAATTCCCTTCTTATATTTCTTTTTTGTGGTCGCGTCTGCCTTCCCTCGATGCTATACCGGTACCGCTGGTGGTTCTTTTCTTTTTTTTAAAAAAACAAAAAAACCCACTGTTTCTAGAGTCTTTCTCCAGTAATTTTCTTCTCGGGTGCCACGCGCCATCTTGGGCACTAGGCCCAGTTTGTTTGTTTTTTTCCTTCAAGATGGAAAAACCCGCTTCGGGTTTTAAAAAGTGTTCTAAATGTGTTGGTACCATCTCCGTCACTGACACTCATGAGTGGTGCCTCAAATATTTAGGTCCTGACCACTCTATTTCAGAGTGTGTTGCCTGTGGGATGATGTCAAAAAGGGGCAGACAAAACCGAGCTGCTAAGCTTAGCACCCTTTTTCCCTCCGATGCAGCCTCCGTGGCATCGATGTCTTCCAGGGCTTCATCTTCCTCCCATGGATCTCAGGTAACTAAACATAAATCTAGCCGGTCCTCAAAGGGTAGATCTCCTTCTAAACATCGAGATGCCTCTGGTGTTGCCCTTGAGGGACTTTCACAGGTAAAATTGCTACGGCGGGAGGCTTCGGCTTCCAAAGCACTAACGGGCCTCCAGGATGTTCTCGAGGCTTTAACCTCGGCAGAACTACTGGTGCCATGCTCTGGGGTTCCGGCCGCTTTATCCGGCACCGATATCCAAGCAGCGTCGATAGACCAGAGATTCTTGGCTATTGAATGCAGTCTGGCAGCTCTTCTCACGGCCTCGATGCCCCTGAAACTGCTTCAGACAATTCAACTGGTACCGGCACTGACTGCATCGACATCGGCAGGTATTCTACCGGGACCGAATCATGCGTCTCTATCCGGTATCAACAAGTCGGTACCGGACCACTCCGATGCCGATTTCGATCAGTACCGGTACCGTGCCCTGCACGATCACCCGGATCGGAGATACTTCGAATCCTTGGATGAGTCTGAAGACTCTGAAAGCTCTGCCTATTCCAGAGTACTTCTTCCTGAGGATTCCTCTTCTCCACAGCGTAGGATGTCTCCACCAGAGGATATGTCCTTTCAGGATTTTATCCGAGATGTGGCCCGAGGTCTTTCCATCACAGTGGCTCCTGAGGGGAGATATGATAGACGTCAATAAATTAATGAACGGCGTGGAACGGGTAAACATAGATTGATTGATTGTTTACATTATCAGAATATAGAAAGACTAGGGGACATGTAATGAAGCTACAGGGTAAATTATTTAAGACTAATAAAAGAAAATATTTTTTCACTCAACGTGTAATCAAACTCTGGAATTTGTTACCGGAGGATGTAGTACAGGCTGTTAGTGTAGCTGGGTTTAAAAAAGGTTTGGACAAGTTCCTGGAGGAAAGGTCCATAAACCATTATTAAGAAGGGACCCAGGATATCAATGCTTCACCCAGTACAAGCACTGCGGAACCTGTGTCTTTTGGGGAAACTGCTAGGTACGTATGACCTAGATTGGCCACTGTTGGAAACAGGATACTGGGCTTGATGGACCTTGGTCTGACCTAGTATGGCATATCTTATGTTCTTATGTAAAAAGAGCCTAGGGCAAAGTAATTAGAAATCCTACAATACCCTAAAGCTCCCAAGGAGGCAGCTACCTTACCTATTCATGAGATCTTGCATGATCTTATGTTAAGGATGTGGGAAACTCCTCTGACCACATCTCCTCATTCTCGAAGACTCGACACCATTTATCGAGTTCCTCTTGGTCCTGGGTTTAAGAAGACTCAATTACCACACCATTCCATGGTGTTGGAATCAGCCATGAGATGGATAAAGAGTGCAAAAAGGCATGCATCTAATCCTCCAGGACGTGAGTGCAGGACTCTTGACGCCTTTGGACGTCTATCCTTCCAGGCTTGCATGCTCTCTGCTAGGATCAGTTCCTATATTTTGTATATGGTAATGTTCCTTAAGGAAGTCACAGGAGACTTAGAGCTTATGAGCCCTCTCCTTCTTGATGATAAAAGGCTCTTGTTAAACATGCTCAGGATGTTTCCAAGTTTGTGAATCGTGCAGCCTTTGACTGCTTTGAATGCATAAGCAAAACCTCTGCTATTGCCATAGGTGCACGTAGAATTGCCTGGCTCCAGGCATCTGACTTAGAAATCTGGGTACAGGACAAACTGGGGAATATACCTTGCACAGGAGAGAATCTCTTTGGCAAGAATTGGCACGAAAAAGCTAATGAGATTGATGCTGACAATATCACTTTGGATAAATTGTCCAAATCTACAGCTGATCCTGCGAGGAAAAGATCCTCTAAGAAACCATTCTTCAGCAAGAAAAATTTTTTTTATCCCTCCTATACCCAGCAGGGGACATTGTTTAGGTCAGTCTGCCCAAAAGGGACAGCAGCAACAACCTAGGCAACAAAGGAAGCCAAAAGCAGCTAAGCCTCAACCGGCTCAGCAGACTCGGCCTCCACAGGGGCTTTGACTCCTGTCTAGAGAACTTTGCCTTCCTGGCCCTGAACGGCCCAGAACCTTCCACCATCCCAGGAAGGTTATGTCATTTTGCCCCCATATGGGGTCAGATAACAGCAGAAAATTGGACTCTGGCTATTGTAAGAGAGGGGTACAAGCTTCATTTCCTCAGCATGCCCCCTCCTACAATAGTAAGACAGTTCAATTCTCAGACCTCTCTTAATGACCAGTTAGGTGAAGAAGTCACTATGCTCCTTGCTCAAGGGGCAATAGAAGAGGTGCCCATTCCCCAACGGGGTACAGGGTTTTACTCCCCCTATTTCCTTATTCCAAAGAAAACAGGAGGACACAGACCCATTCTAGACCTCAGAGAATTTAACAAATTCCTGTTCAGAGAAAAGTTCAAAATGATTTCTCTAGGAACTCTGCTGCCATACCTTCAGAGTCAGGATTTACTTTGTTCTCTAGATCTCAAGGATGCGTACACTCATGTTCTCATCCATCCAACTCACCGAAAGTTCCTTCGATTCCTGTTTCAAGGGAAGCACTACCAATACAGGGTTCTTCCTTTTGGCCTGGCTTGTGCACCAAGGGTGTTCACAAAATGCATGGCTGTGGTAGCAGCATTTCTCCGCACCCTGAGAATATTCGTCTTCCCTTAAACGACTGGCTCATTCGAACCCCTTGAGAGCCAGAGGCCAGAATGGCTCTGTCTCACACAATGTGCATCCTTCAGTATTTGGGACTTGTCATAAACTTCCCAAAGTCCAACCTTGCTCCCACTCAATCCCTAGAGTTTATAGGAGCTCTTCTGGATACCAGACAGACGACAGCCTTCCTTCCACAGCCCCGCTGCCTTCGCTTTGTGCAGTTAGCTTCCCAAGCAGTGCTAAAACCTCACCTCACCGCTCGAGAAATGTTACAGTTGCTAGGCCACATGGCATCCACCGTGCATGTGGTTCCTTATGCTTGCCTCCAGATGAGGGCAGCCCAGTGGACCCTATCCACTCAGTGGACTCAGGCGTCAGGTTGCCTGTCATACAAAATAGCAAACTCAGATCGCCTTATTTTATCCCTCCAATGGTGGCAGTCACCCAAAAACCTTCTGGTGGGGTCTCCTTTTCAGAAACCCCCACCCCAAGCCACTCTAACAACAGATGCTTCACAGGTGGGTTGGGGAGCCCACCTGCACGGCCTCTCTACCCAGGGTACCTGGACTCCACAGGAGGCCTATCTCCATATCAACCTCCTGGAGCTCAAAGCAATCTTCCTTGCTGTTCGAGTATTTCACACCCAGCTCAGCTACAAGACAGGCCTAGTTCAAACGGACAATCAGGTAGCCATGTTCTATGTGAACAAGCAGGGCGGAACAGGCTCTCTGTCGCTGTGCAATGAAGCTTTGCAACTATGGGCCTTCGCCAGAGAGCATCAGATTCATCTCCTTGCAGTGTATCTTCCAGGCATTCAAAACTTTTGGGCAGACAGACTCAGTCGAGTTCTGCTTCCACACGAATGGTCTCTCCATGCAGACCAGGTGGTCCAAATTTTTCAAATTTGGGGAACCCCGGACATAGACCTCTTCCCCAGTTCTGTTCCAGAATTCCGGCTCGATGGTTGTCAGGCCAGGGATGCTTTCCTCCTTCATTGGGGTCAGGACTTCCTGTATGCCTTTCCACCCATTCCCCTAATTCCCAAAACCCTGTTCAAGCTTCAGAGAGACAGAGATCATATGATCCTCATAGCTCCACGTTGGCCACGGCCACCGTGGTACCCTCTGCTCCTACATCTCTCTCAAGCTCCGCCTCTGGAATTAGGATCTGCTCCAGATCTTCTTTCTCAAGAGGACGGGATGCTGTGTGGCATCCCAATCCCCAGTCTCTGCATCTCAGGGCCTGGATGTTGAAAGCCTAAAACTTCATGGTCTTAACCTTTCTCAGCAGGTAAAGGATATCCTTCATGCTTCCAGGAAACCTTCCACAAGACGCTCTTATGCATTCAAGTGGAAAAGGTTTACCATATGCTCGCAGAAGGGTCTTAACCCTCTTGCGATACCTCTGGAATCATTACTGGAGTACCTCCTTCATTTATCAAATGCAGGGCTTAAGACCATTTCAATGAGAGTCCATTTGAGTGCTATTGCAGCTTCTTTCAAGCCTCTAAATGGACAACCTATTTCCTCTCATCCTCTCATAGCGAGATTTATGAGAGGCCTTCTTTTAACGAAGCCTCCCATTAAGCCACCACCGGTGGCATGGGACCTGAATCTAGTTCTTGGGCAGCTCATGAAACCGCCCTTTGAACCATTAGCCACTACCTCTTTGAAATTCCTTTCCTGGAAGGTTATCTTTCTCTTTGCAATCACATCAGCACATTGCACCAGTGAATTGCAAGCGTTGGTGGCTGATCCTCCTTATACAAGGTTCTATCATGATAAGGTAGTCCTTAGGACTCATCCACACTTTATACCAAAGGTGGTTTCACCCTTTCATTTAAATGAAGGTGTTTACCTTACTGTATTCTTTCCAAGGCCTCACGCCTCAAATGCAGAAAGGAACCTTCATACTTTGGAATGTAAAAAAGCTTTGGCCTTTTACTTGCAAAGAACACAGCAACATAGAAAATCCTCTCAACTCTTTGTTGCTTTGGATCCTAGTCATTTGGGACTTCCAGTCTCCAAAAGGACACTGTCCAGCTGGATTGCACAGTGTATATCTTTTGCCTACAAGAGTAGGAACCTTCCTCTTGAAGGCCATGTCACAGCTCACAATGTGAGAGCCATGGCAGCCTCATTGGCCCATCTTCACTCTGTGTCCATCGACGACATCTGTCAAGCAGCTACTTGGGCTTCGATACATACCTTCACAGCCCATTACTGCTTAGACAAGGACTCCCACCGGAATGCCTTGTTTGGTCAGGCTGTTCTTCAACACTTGTTCCAGACTTAATCAACTCCTACCCACCATCCCTGGTAGGATGCCAGAGATCCATGGGGGGAAGTGGAGCCCTTTCACAAGGGCACACAACTTTCTGGGGCTATCTCCCTGGCATCTGCAGCTAGGGAGTCCCCATATGTGAAGACTACATTCCTGCTTGTTCCTGGAGATAGCATAGTTACTCACATGTAACAGATGATCTCCGGGAACAGCAGGAATTTAGTCTTCACAACCCACCCACCTCCCCTAGGAGTTGTATCTTTCTATCTCTCTCTCTTTCCCTCTCTCTCTTGTCTCAGCTTTAAACTCAACTGGAGAGGGACAGTTGGGGAAGGCAGCACGCAGGCGCTGTGGGATGCTCCCAAAAGCTTTCCTGTTGGACGCTGGGGAGCGTTCCCGTGCAGACTCCGTCGGTGCCGACGATACCCATATGTGAAGACTAAAATCTCCAGGAACAAGCAGGAATGAGTCTTCACATATGGGTACGTCGGTACCGACGGAGCCTGCGCGGGAACGCTCCCCAGCATCCAGTCAGAAAGCTTTTGGGAGCATCCCTCAGCGCCTGCGTGCTGCCTTCCCACCTTTCCAACTGTCTCTCCTCAGTTTTCGTTTTTCCGCGGAGCCGGCAGGACGTCCTCCTGTCACCGCAGAAAATTTTTTAATTCTTAATTCTTTTATTCTTGTTTTCTTGTGGTCGCGGCTGTCTCCCCGATTTCACCGGTACCGCCGGTGTTTTTTTCTTTTCCTTAAATTCAGGGAATTTTTTTCCCTCAGTTTCTGTCTTAAATTTTTTGGGCCTTCTAGGCCTCTCCATCATGGAGCCGCCTCCTTCTTTTCCTAAGAAGTGTCTAAGCTGTGGCGGTACAGTTTTCTCTTTAGACTCCAAGAACTGGTGTCTAACCTGTTTGGGTCCTGACCATTTTCCTCCGGAGCCATTAGGCTACAATATTGTGAGAAGAAATTTTCCATTTCGAGTTTCCCTCGATACCGAGTTCCCTTCCAGTGTCAGGGCACCGACTATTTCTTCTTCTCCACAAGATCAGGTAACCCACAAACAGTCTGTTAAGACTAGCCAACCCTTGAGTGGTACATCTCATGCACAGCATGATGACGGCTCCGGCCTTGCCCTCAAGGGTCCATTGGCTTCAAAACTCCGGCGGGAGTCTTCGGCCTCCAAAGCCTATCAGGGGTTTCAGGTTGTTCCTGGGGCTCACCCCTCACAGAACATACCTGAGCCATGCTCGGTGGTGGCATCCGCTTCGAGCGGTACCGATACCCCGGCATCGGCACTGGTGTTGAGCGATTCACTCCTCACCAGGGATCGTCATCTGGCTTTCTCAGTACCTTCGGGACCGATCGATACGCCCCAGATTGACTTTCCAGTATCGGCATCAACGCCGATATTACCACCGACGTCGGTACCCTCTAGACATGCATCGATAAACTCGCTTCCTTCGATGCCGAGTCTGGAATCGATCTCTAGTCTGGAAGACTGGGTACCGACACGTCTCGGTACCGACGCTTACCGGTTCCGGATGCTCGGTACCGAGGGTGATTGCCAAAGGCTTTCGGTTACCTCAGTCCCCCTTGAGCAGCCACCGATGACTGCTCCGATGTCGGTGTCGCCTTCGATTCCGACACAGCTACCGGTATCGGTGCCGGTACCCGCAGTAACATCGGGGCCAGCTCCTTCCATGCTTCTTTTATCAGGATCGCTTCTTTCTATACCAAGTTTGGAGTCGATACCTGGCATGGACGATGCAGTACTGACTGTCTCAGATCATGACCTCCAGTGCCAGCATCCATCCCTTAAGGATCCTTTCTTGCACCGTGCAGGATCTTATATTCCTATATTTTCAAGTAGATCCTCCAGTGCCCAGGCTAGTTCTTCAGGGCTAGCCTGCCCAGGGATGGTTCCCTTTGGAGTTCCTTCTTTTCTGAATTTTCTCCTGAATATGGCACCATTTCTTGCTATTCCTATCCCTGGCTATGATCCTACACAAGGCTCTCTTTCTACTGGAGAAAAGGAAAATATAATGCTTCCTTTACATCATTCCTTGCAGGATCTTCTTCTAAGAATGTGGGAAGCACCTTTAAGGGTTCCCTCACCTTCTAGAGCAACTGATCTTCTGTATCAGGTGCCCCCCTCTCCAGGGTTTCAAAAGACTCAACTTCCCCATCATTCCATTGTGGTGGAATCAGCAATGAGGAAGGTGAAAAGTAAGAAGAAGCACTCTTCTTACCCATCAGGTCGTGAGTCTAGGACACTAGATGCCTTTGGATGTCAAAGCTTCCAGACATCCATGCTGTCAACAAGGATTCTTTCATATATTTTTTATATGAGTCTATCCCTTCAGGAGGTCACAAAGAAATTATATCTTTTGACTCCTTTTCTTTCAGAGCCCAAGACTGCAGACTATTTCTTACTACTTAGTCATATTCAAAGTATCTCTTGGTTTCTTACTCGTGCTTCCCTAGACTCCTTTGAGTCTGTTAGCAGAACGTCTGCTATAGCCATAGGGGCACGACGTAGAGCCTGGCTCCAAGCTTCAGACTTAAGCAGATGGGCACAACAAAGACTGGGTAATACTCCTTGCACTGGGGAAAATCTCTTCAATAAAGAGTCTTTACATCAGGTTGCTCAGTGGTCCACTGACTTCCCTGTTTCTGAAGGCTATTCTAAGCCTTCTCCTTCCCCAGTAGGTAGGAAATGCCCTACCAAACCTTCTTTCCCTAGGAGAAGAAGGTTTCACTCTTCTCCTGCCCATCATACAGATGTTCCCAAGCAGGGGAAACCTCGCCCTGGTCTGAAGAATCCAAACTCTAGCCGGGCTGAACAAACCCAGCAACCATAGGGTCCTGAGGTTTACAACCTACAGTTGACTTCTTCTCAGTAGAAGTTTTTTCACTGTTTTTTTCATTCAAAACTCTACACATGGATTCCTTTTCTCAGGACATCCATTTGCTCCTAGGTATGCTGAGCTGTCAGGATATTCATGTCTATGGGTCACAGATTTCTCCTCTTCTTCCTACCAAGAAGAGAAGTTTAACAACTATCCCATGATAGTTTTCTGTTCCAACATGAATTTTTTCCTTCCACAGACTTACCATATGGTAAGTCACCCTTCAGCTCCTGTTTTCTCCTACCCTCTTATCCAGGGTTTCCCCTGAAAGAGTGGTACCATACCACTGCAGGGCTTCTCTAGCCTTTCTAGTCATTTCTTTCATTCCAGTATGGAGTTTTTTCTCTCGAATAAACTCTCTTCTTTTCTCTGGGCAGCTCATCAGACAGGGAAAGGAATTTCTCCTTCTATTCTGTCTGTTCTCTCTGTTTTACACAGAAGGATTCTCTCTGCTGTCTTATTCAGCAGCTGCCCATGCAGGAGTTCCAGTGACTGGACTACTGGTACTTTTCCACAAGTTTCCAGTTTGTTCTCCACTACTTTCTGTCTGGCCTTAGTGGTGATTCCAAGATAGTGCTTTCATCTATCTTGGATAATCCTAATCACTTCAGGCTTATCACACTATCTTCTTTTCTTGCCATCTCCAATTTCTTTGGATTTGGCAGCATAGTTGACGTACAGCCAGTTTTATTTCCCAATTCTCCTGCATAATGCTCTCTGCAATCTACAGAGAAGCTTTCTACTATGGGCCCTTGCTAGAGAGCATGGGGTTTTGTCTCTGATGACTATCCTATATGGTTGGAAAAAGCTTCCTCAGTCATTTTCCATGACTGTGAGGGTTCTCCACACCCTATTATCTCCTGTTATAATACAGGACATAAGCTTTTTCTGCGTGAACGTCTAAAGAGTTCTCCAATTCCTACAAGGAATATGCTCTTTTTTCCTTGCAGCTTGTCCTCATGGTATCCTACTCCTTCATGGACAGCACATATTTAACTAATAACGCATAATACCCCTTGTGTCCCTCCAGTGGGTCAACCTGGTATCTCATCCTATGCGTTTTCTATCCATTTACCATGCGAGAGTTCTACAGGACTCAGGACTTGCTGTTTACAGACTGATATTATCCTCTGTTTTTTCACGCAACCATCCTGATTATTTCACTGGATAGCATTCCTGCACCATCTTAGCCAGGGGGAATAGATTCTCTATATATCTTCTCAAGTAGGTTCCACCTTCTTGTTAGATGAGTCTTTCTCCTTCACATCTCCCATGTGAATGTTCTTATGGGCATATCTCTATCTGCTTAGTTGCAGACATTTATCGTTAGACATATATCTTCATGTATGTATATATCTCTATATACTTCTCTATAGATACATATGTCTGTAAGCTGCGTGTGCATATGTTATGCCCCTCCAGATCTCACTATAGACATATATATACACATATATATATATCCCTATATATATGTGTATGTGTCGAGATGCTTCCTTATAGGTAGATATGTATTTACATACTTATCTCTCTAACTGTCTATGCTTATAAAGGTTTTACCTTCCTATAGCTTCCAGACAGTAGGCTTGCATATGTTCATACTGTCCCTCAGTATGCCTGGGGTATTATGCACACAACCACTACTGTGGTACTGACAGCTCCTACTTTAACCCTAGGTTTAAGTATCCCTGAAGCTCCATGCTCCAATATCTTTCCTATCTCTCACCAGTTAGGAAAGACAGGATGGATCTTCAGTAGATCTGAGGTTTCAATCCTTCAGACATCTGTCCTCCTTGGGAATGTGGGCTTTTTCCCATACCCCTTCTTCCCTCCAGGACTGGGCTAGTTTATCCAAATCGGTCAGTCTTCCTCTTTTGCTCCTAAATGTGAGTAACTCTGTAGCCAAAAGAGTTCCCAGCTTTTCCATAAAGCTTTCCACTAAAGAGCTGCCGTTTTTGTACTATCCCAGTTGACACCTGGATCACCTGTCAATTCCAGATTTGGACCTTCACCTTCACTTCAGTGAGGTCACCTTGAAGATTCCTCTACTGGATCTCCAGTAGACTCCATCAGCCTCTCTACTTCCTGCAATCCAGTAGGTAAGGTCCATATTGTGATTGTTCATTTCAATATTTTTCATGATAATTATCAGTCATACAAGGACTCCTTACCTGTAGTCCTTAGGTTAGCTGTTTTTTCTACAGCTCCTCTCTTTTCAACTCCTACCCTCCATCCTCAGGATGCCTGGCCATATGAGGCGTAGCATGTTCCAATCCCCACCATGCTAGGGCTCCAGGCATCTTAGCTTGGGAGTCCCCATATGTGAAGACTCATTCCTGCTTGTTCCTGGAGATAGCACAGTAGTAACAGCAGGAATAAGTCTTCACAACCCACCCACCTCCCCTAGGAGTTGTATCTCTCTATCTATCTTCCTTTCCTCTTTCTCTCTCTTTGTCTCAGCTATAAAACTCAACTGAGGAGAGACAGTTGGAAAGGCGGGAAGGCAGCACGCAGGCGCTGAGGGATGCTCCCAAAAGCTTTCTGATTGGACGCTGGGGAGCGTTCCCGCGCAGGCTCCGTCAGTACCGACGTACCCATATGTGAAGACTCATATGTGAAGACTTATTCCTGCTGTTCCCAGAGATCACCTGTTACAGGTAAGTAACTGTGCTTTCCTGCTGTTCCCGGAGATCACCTGTTACAGGTGAGTAACTATGCTTTCTTGCTGAAGGTGGTTTCGGCCTTTCACCTGAATCAGTCAGTGGTACTTCTGAGTTTTTCGGATGCTATGAACTGACAGCTGCACCTTTTGGATATTCGCAGGGTGCTTCAACGTTACCTTAAGCGCACTGAGCCCTTCTGCAAGTCAGAACATCTGTTTGTCCTTTTTGGAAGGCCTCAAAAGGGAAGCAGCATCGAAGGCTTCCATTGCCCACTGATTGAAGAAGGCTATTGCCTCCACCTATCTGTTACAGCGAAAACCCCTGCTGGCGGGATGGTGTGCACATTCTATTAGGGCGCAAGCAGCATCTTGAGCGGAGTTCAGTCTTGCTCCGCCACCAGATATCTCTAGGGTGGCCACTTGATCATCTCTGCACACGTTTGTGTGGCTCTATTGTTTGGATGTGCAGGCGCGGTTGGGGACACGGTTAGCTGCTTGGGTGCTGCAGGCCGGGCTTGCTGTTCCCTCCCTTTCTTGAGTACTGCTCAGGTACGTCCAGGAGTCTAGACTGGACAGGAGGGACAATTTGGAAAGTGAAATTAGACCTTACCTGCTAATTTTCTTTCCTTGAGGCGCTCCAGTCTATTCCAGAACCCGCCCGTGTTGCAACCTGTAGTGCAAGCTCCAGATAGGCGGGACAGTGTCCATTAATCCTTTTGTAATTTCCCATGATGCGATCAGGAGCTGATGTGATTCTTTGCTTCTCGGAGGGGCTAGTATTGTTTTCACCAAATCTCCTCATGGCTGCTATCGGCCTGTATATAGTTCTGTTTACTGACCTCGTTGAAGTCTGCTTTGTTATTAGAATACTGGCTTAGGGAGTGGAGTTCAGCTCCCTTTTACTGTGTCGTCAAAGTCTAGAATTCTAAGTCTACATCTGCTGGAAGTGGGATATAATAACCCAGGAGACTGGATTGGAGGGACTCAAGGAAAGAAAATTAGCAGGTAAGGTCTAATTTCACGTTATGCTACTTTTTAAAAATTGCTTATTATTAAGCACTTTTTTCTTTTACTGTCCTCAGAAATCTCCTTTGTAATCATACTTTTTCAAAGCAGCACTCTTTCCTTCCATTTCTCTAATCGGCCAGTGATCAAATGATTCTTGAAAAGAAGAGATAGATGTGGTGACTGAAGTAATGCTGAGACAGATCCGATCAGTCCAGGGAATTCACAAACAGTGCTTCAGAGCACTGGCCTACACTAGGCCATGAATGTACCAGCCGTAGTGCAGGCTTAGCATAGTATAGTGCTTACAGTCTGGGAATTCTTGATTCTGAAGTTCGACTGTACCGCTGCTTTTCACTCTCTGTGATCTTTGGTGAAGTGACTTGATGTTCACCCATTAACTTACGTTGTTAAAATAATAGTGACATTATTTTCTTGCAGAGTTATATAGCACCTTAGAAATGAAAGATTAATGTACTGAAAATGCATCCAAAGGCGGATGTTTAATGTGTACTTTTGCTTTTAAGCCTCCTGCAGGGTCTGCTGTCGTTGTGGCTCTGAATATGTGATCACTGCCAGTGGGAACTGTGTGCGTAAGGAGGAGTGTTTCTATCACTGGGGGAGGCTGTACAGGCAGAAAGGTGTGACTCTCCTCCCTCCCTCCCTTCCACCCCCAAATCCTAAGAGACTGTACTTGCTTTTATTCAGTGGCTTAGAAATGAGCTGTGGCATGGGGGTACCTGAACCAACAACTTTTGGGGAAAAAGAGACGCCTGGGACTGGTATGCCTGTACTGGCTGGACCGACTTTTATTGACTGAGTGTAAGAATTATTCATCCATGACATAATTCAAATAGGTCTCTCCTAATATTCTGAATACAGCAGTTGGGTGTTTTGAAAAGCTCATGTAATTTTATATTGGTATGTTCTTCATGACAAAGTTAAAGCTATTTGAAGTGGTCTGAGGCAAGAGGGCATGTATCAGCATGTCATGAATACCTCAGACTGAAAAAAAAAGTTTTTACTTTAAAAATATGGGAAAAAAGTAAGCAGAAAATCCCAGCTTATTTTAGGACAGCCCATTAAGAACTGAAAATAATGGATCTGGGTCCATTTTGTATTGATAATTCTGTAGAAACTATCAACCTTTATGTAACTGATATATTACACTTGTCTTTCATTCCTGATGGTATGTCTGTGTTTTTTTTTCAGTGCTAGGAGGCTGGGAAACTCATTACAGCTGCTGTTCAGGAGCTGTGGGCTCACCTGGGTGTCAAGTTGCTAAAGTAAGTTTGTTCTAGACATGGAGCTTAGAGGGGGAAATATTCTTCTTCCCTTGGGGGTGTCATACGAGCCTGGAAATTCCCTTGCTAATTTGAAACTACATTGGGCACAAGGCTGGAGAAGCTTGTGCTGTGCTGGTTCTGCATGGTCACATCTGTTAGGGCTAGTATTCCCTGCCAAGAATGTCTAAAATGCTGGTGGCAGGCATACAACCCAGGAGAGAAAAGCTCTCTTTTAATGAGCTACTAGGCACCGGTTCAAGCATATTGCATTGTCCTGCTTTTTGCTATTTGCTGTTCTGCCCTTCCCCTTTGTTAATATTGCTGGTTAATTATTAAGAGGTTTTATAGATTTACTTCACAGGCCTTCTTGAACAGTCAGCACTGTCTTTAACCAGCACAGTCCAGTCAGCAGCTTTATTATTTTCAGGCTGTTCCTGGTGAGGGGAAATCGGTGGTAGTCTCTAGCTTGTGGCTTCCCATAGGATAGGGTTGGGAGTAAGTGAGCAAATAAAGCAGCAGAGGGCAGTCCAACACCTGTCATCACATTTTTTAGTGAAGTCTGGTATAGGGATCCTCGGTGAGAGGAGGCAACTTCAGCTAGTTTTAAGATTTTCTGCCAGTAAACTGCTCCCTGCATGCCAGCTGTGCTTTTTTCTCTCTTCCCCACAATGTCCATCTGGATGCACTTGTGCCCAGTAGCTGCTGTTCAGTTCATTTAAAATGTAGGGAGTGGCTCCTTTTTTACTTTGTTCTTTCAAATCTTTCCTTGTCTCGGTGATGTTGGACTTCTGTTGCGCTTGTTCATGCTGTGTTTTAAATAGCATATATGTGCTTACATATATATATATCTATGTACCTATTTATTTTCAAAGCAACACGTTCAGGATAGTCGTAAAGAGAACCTGGAGGGTTTCGTAAAGACATTTGAAAAGCTTCCTCCTCCTGATGGAAACCCCGGTGTGTACGCGTTGGACTGTGAGATGGTGGGTCCCTGCATCACTGGCACCTTTTAAGTCTGGAGGGGGAAAAGTGGATACACACTCAAAGACAGACACACACACACATACCTGAACATATTGAGAGGGTAAAGGCCGTCTCTCATTACTGTACAAAAATTAGCAGTGTTTGTTAGGGAGCGGAAGGGCTCTCGTCTGCAGAATGACTTAAACCAACCCACCCCATCCATCATATACATCCACAGAGTGGTTGTCCAAATAATGCATTCAGAGCATGCTGCCACCTTAAACAGGCAACCAACTGATGAACCACTTCTTGTCCAGGTTTTCCTAGTGGACATATTTGTGGTAATTAATCTCAGTATAAAAATAAGATTTAATCTCCAGATACAAGCAGGAATGTAGTCTTCACATATGGGTAACATCGGTAGCGACAGAGCCCGCGCAGGAACGCCCCCCAGCATCCAATAGGAAAGCTTTTAGGAGCATCCCACTGCGCCTGCATAGCTGCTTTCCCGCCTTTCCAGCTCTCTCTCCTCAGTTCTTCATTTTCCACGGAGCCGACAAGAAGCAATTCCTATCACCGCAGAAAATTTGTTTTTTTCTTATTTTTTTGTGGTTGCGTCTGCCTTCCCATTGACGCTCGTACCTACTCCGTCAGTGCTTGCTTTCTTTTTCTTTTTCTTTCTTTCCTTTTAAAAAGAAAGAAAAGAAAAACATCTCTTCAATGAGGGAAGAAAACTTTCTTCCTTCAGGTGCATCGACGCCATCTTAGGCTTAGGCCTCTCCCTTTTGTCACAGACAAAATGGAAAAACCATTCAGTGGTTTTAAGAAGTGTTCCAAATGTGGCAGGACAATTTTGGCCACGGACACCCATGACCGGAGTCTAAAGTGTTTAGGACCAGATCATCAACCGTCAGAATGTCCTCTCTCTAGGAAGATGACAAAGAGAGGCCTACAGAATTGAGCTGCAAAACTGGGCATCCTCTTTGCCTCCGATGTAGTGTCTTTAGCATCCTTTATGGAAATGCGTAAAAGGGGTAACATATGGAAAGCAGTGTGTATAAATGCCCGTAGCATGGGAAATAAGATCCCTGATGTTGAAGCTTTGGTGGGAGTGGCCGGCTTTGATTTAGTGGAAGTTACTGAAACATGGTTCACAGAATACCATGACTGGGATGTAATTATACCAGGCTATACTTTATTCAGAAAGGATAGGGTAGGAAGAAGGGGAAGAGGAGTGGCACTATATGTAAAAAAAATAATATTAAAGCTTTGTAATTACAGAGCTTAAAAGGGAGAGAGGGAGGCATTGTGGGTTAAACTAGAAAGAGGGAAAGAGAAATCTATTTGATTTGGCGTGATATACAGACCTCCCTCACAAGAGGAAGAGGTGGACAGAGAGTTAATTGAAGACATACGCAGCATTGCTAGGAAAGGGGAAGTGCTACTGATATGGAATTTCAATATGCCAGATGTTGATTGACACATTCCTGCTGCAGTATCATCTAGAAGTAAGGAGATCCTGGATTCTCTACAGGGAGAACTATTCAGGCAATTGGTAACAGACCCCACACGTGAAGGGGCCATACTGGACTTGGTGCTTACCAATAGTGAAAGTGTTTCTGATGTTATAGTGGGAGATCATTTTGCATCCAGTGATCACCAGATGGTGTGGTTCAGTATTAGTACTAGGGCTGTTAGAATCCATTCAAAAGTGAGGGTCTTAGACTTTAGGAAAACTAACTTTGCCAAGATGGGCCAATACCTCAGGGAGTCGTTAGCGGGATGGGAACAGCTGGGGTATGTAGAGAAAAACAGTGGGCAAAACTGAAAAGGGATATTTTAAGGGCAACCAATCTTTTTGTTAAAATGTTAAATAAAGGTAAAAGGAAAAGGAGACCATTATGGCTTTCGAAAGAAGTAGCTGAAAAGGTGAAGAAAAAGAGGGAGGCCTTCATGAAATACAAGAGATCACAGAGAGAGGAAGACAGGCATCTATATTTAGAAAAACTTAGAGAAGCTAGCAAAGTAGTCAGGAAAGCAAAGATTCAAAAAAAGGAGGAAATAGCCAATGCAATAAAATGGGGGGATAAAACATTTTTCAAATATGTATGTTAGAAGAGGAAGGGCAAAAGTGATATTGTCAGACTCAAGGGTGAAGGGGAGGAATATGTAGAAGCTGATGAGGATAAAGCGGAATTGCTTAACAAATATTTATGTTCTGTGTTCAAAGATGAATAACCAGGAACAGGACCTCAGAAAACACCCATAAACAGGAACAGAAGCGAGGGGCATCTTGAACAATTTTCAGAAGACTGTGTTCGTGAGAAACTATCTCAACTTAAAGTAGACAAAGCAATGGGACCGGATGGGATACACCCTAGAATACTGAAGGAACTTGGGGATGTTCTAGCAGCTCCACTGACTGACCTTTTCAATGTCTCGTTGGAGTCTGGAGTGGTACCAAAGGACTGGAGAGAGGCTCATGTGGTGCCTTTACACAAAAGCGGAAGGATGTGGTTGAAAACTACAGGCCGGTTAGTTTAACTTCGGTGGTGAGTAAATTATTGGAAACGCTGCTGAAAGAGAAAATGTGAGGTTTCTGGAGCCAAGCGGATTACAGGATCCGAGGCAGCATGGATTCACCAGAGGCAGGTCTTGTCAGACAAATCTGATTGATTTCTTTGACTGGGTGACCAGGGAGTTGGACCGAGGGAGAGCCCTAGATGTGGTGTATTTAGATTTCAGTAAAGCCTTTGACACCGCTCCTCACAGGCGACTTATAAACAAACTAAGCACCCTAGGGATGGACCCTAAAATTACTGCTTGGGTTAGAAATTGGTTGAGTGGGAGGCGACAAAGAGTACAAGTAAATGGAGCTCACTCTGAGGAGAAGGAATTTACCAGTGGTGTGCCCCAGGGATCTGTCCTTGGTCCGATTCTTTTTAACATCTTTGTTAGTGAGATAGTGGAAGGGCTGTCGGGTAAGGTTTGCCTCTTTGCAGATGATACCAAAATCTGCAATAGAGTAGACATCCAGGAAGGTGTAGATAACATGAGGAGGGATCTAGCTAAGCTTGAAGAATGGTCTAGATTTTGGCAGATGGGATTTAATGTTAAAAAATGTAAGGTCATGCATTTGGGCTGCAGCAATCCAAGGGAGCAATATAGTATAGGGGGTGAAGTACTTTTGTCCACTAAAGAAGAGCGGGACCTAGGCGTGGTTGTGTCTGATGATCCTAAAGTAGCTAAACAGGTAGAAAAGGCGATAGCAAAAGCTAGAAGGATGTTTGGGTGCATATGGAGAGGAATGGCTAGCAAAAAAAGGAGGTGATAGTGCCTCTGTATAAGTCTTTGGTGCAACCTCATTTGGAGTATTGTGTGCAATTCTGGAGACTGCACCTTCAAAAGGATATAAACATGATGGAGTCAGTACAGAGGGTGGCTACTAAAATGGTTAGTGGTCTTCATTATAAAGCATATGACTTAAGGATCTTAATATGTACACCTTAGCGGAAAGGCGGGATAGAGTTGATATGATTGAGATATTTAAATACCTCTGTGGCATAAATGCACAGCGGGAGAGCCTCTTTCGATTGAAATCAAGTTCTGCTACAAGGGGACATGGGTTAAAGGTGAAAGGGGATAGATTCAGGAGTGATATGCGGAAATATTTCTTTACGGAAAGAGTGGTGGATCCGCGGAATAGTCTCCCAGTGGAGGTGGTAGAGATGAGGACAGTATCTGAATTCAAAAAAGCATGGGACAAACATAGAGGATCTCTAAAGGAAAAATGGGGACTGTTGTAGTTGTTGATATGGAAGGACAGAATAGATAGGCCATGTGGTCTTTTTCTGTCATCATTTTTCTATGTTTCTATGTCATTGAGAGCTTCATCTTCCTCCCAAGGATCTCGGGTAACAAAACCTAGGTCTTCATCGAAGACTGGCCGGCCTTCCAAGGGTAGATCTCCTTCTAAGCATCGAGATGCCTCGGGCATTTCCCTGGAGGGGGACACACCGGCCAAACAATCCCGGCGGGAGGACCTTGCCTCCAAAGTCGTAATGGGGTTCCAGGATGCTCCTGAAGCCTCCACCTCCGGAGAGCTCCTGGTGCCATGCTCAGGGATCGTGGCCCGCAATTATGGTACCAATACCCAAGCATCGGCAACTTTCATGGATCAATGTATCCTAGCCATCAAGCGGAGTTTAGCAGCCTTACTGGTGGCCTCCATACCGGTAAAGCCTTTACAGTCAATTCCTACGGTACCGAAAGAACCTGCATCGACTTTTTTGCCACTTACCATGCTAACACCCATGCCGGCCCTCGAGTCAGTTTCCGGTACCAAAGTGCCGGCACCGCAGCCTTCAGCTACCGGTTTCGAATGGTATTGAGTGCATGCAGAGCACGAACACCCTGTCCGTCGATACTTTGAATCTTTGGACTCCAGTTCATTGGACGACGAATCGGCCGGTACCCGGGAAATGAGAACTCTCCTGGAAGACCCATCTCCGTCTCCACAACGTTGCATGTCCCCTCCGGAGGACGTGTCTTTCCAAGACTTTATTTGCGATGTTGCTCGGGGTCTGTCCATAACGGTGACTTCGGTGAAAGTATCTAGGGCTGAGGAATTTGAAATTCTTCAATACCTTGCAGCCCCAAAAGAAGCTGCTACTCTCCCTATTCATCTCATACTTCATGTCCTTATGCTTCATATATATTGGAGACACCCCTAACCATCTCTCCATATACTCGACGACTTGATACAATGTACCGAGTACCGGAGTGTCCCAGCTTTCAAAAGATGCAATTACCACACCATTCCATGGTGGTAGTGCAATCGGCAATGCTTTGAATAAAAAGTGCTAAGATACATTCCTTGAACCCACCAGGTAGGGAATCAAGAACCCTCGATGCTTTTGGTCAACATTGTTTTCAAGCCTCCATGTTATCGGCCAGAATCAGTTCCTACATACTCTATATGGGAGGTGGCTAGAGATTTGGAGTTGATGGCTCCTCTTCTCCCTGATGATAAGAGAGCTGATTATCTCACCTTTGTAAAGCATGCCTAAAATGTTTCAAAGTTTGTTAACAGGGCAACTTTTGACTGTTTTGAATATATCAGCAGAACTTCAGCTATATCCATCGGTGCATGCAGGATTGGTTGGCTCCAAGCATCTGATCTTGAACAATAGGTTCAAGATAAGTTGGGTAATATCCCTTGCACTGGTGAAAACCTTTTTGGCAAGGATTGGCAGGACAAGGCTTCTCAGCTAGAATCTGAGAACACCACTCTTAATAGACTATCTAGATCTACTGCCAACCCAGCTAGAAAACCCCCCAGCAAAGAAGCCTTTTTTCAACAAGAAAAAGAAATACTACCCTTCTTACAACCCTGCAGTGCAGTGCCCAATCCGTACTCCCCAGAAGGGGCAGCAGCCACCGAAACAACATAGGAAGGCTCAGACTCCTAAGTCACAGCCACCTCAGCAGACCCAACCTCCTCAGGGACTTTGACTCTTTTCTGGAGAACATAGCCGTTCTGCCTCTGGAGATTCCAGATCCCATCCGCATTCCCTGCAGACTTTGTCACTTTGCCCACAAGTGGCTTCTTGTAACATCAGAGCAGTGGACTCTCTCCATAATGTGGAAGGGGTACAGACTTCATCTATGAAGTCTATCACTCCCCCGACTCCTCCAAGAGAGTTCTGTTCTCAACCCCCTCTCACCGATCTGTTGTTGCAAGAGGTCACCTCCCTTCTCTCACAGGGAGCAATAGAAGAGGTACCACTCTCCCAGCAGGGACTGGGCTTTTATTCTCCATACTTCTTCATGCCAAAGAAAACAGGAGCATACAGTCCCATTCTGGACCTCAGAGAACTGAACAAGTATTTACTACGGGAGAAATTCAAAATGATCTCCCTAGGTACTCTTCTGCCCTATCTCCAGAGTCAGGATTGGCTCTGTTCTCTAGATCTAAAGGAGGCATATACTCACATACTTATTCATGCACAACACAGAAAGTTCCTGCGCTTTCTGTTTCAAGGGAGACATTATCCATACAGAGTTCTGCCTTTCGGCCTCGCCTCTGCCTCAAGAGTGTTTACAAAGTGCATGGCAGTAGTAGCCGCTTTCCTAAGGACTCTAGGGATATTTGTTTTCCCTTACTTAGATGACTGGCTCATTCGAGCAGGCACCTCTCTAGAGGCCAGTCTTTCCCCCTCACACACCATGCAGGTGCTGCAACACTTGGGATTTGTAATAAATATTCTAAAGTCCCAACTCGTTCCCCCTCAAACTCTTGAGTTCATAGGGACTCTCCTAGACACTCAACAATCAAAGGCTTTTCTGCCCCAAGCCCGCTGCGCTCAACTCAGTCAATTTTGCATCTCAAGCATGCCTCAAGAACGTTTTCGCTGCTTGAGAAATGCTGCAACTTCTGGGTCATATGGCATCAACAGTACATGTTACATATGCTTGTCTACATATGCGTGCAGCTCAATGGACCCTGTGACAAAATAATGGTCTGTACACATCTAATCGCCTCTCTCCAGTGGTGGCAATCCCCAGAAAACCACCTCGTAGGGTCACCTTTTCAGATGCCTCCACATCAATGTACCCTGACGACGGATGCATCCAAGTTGGGCTGGGGAGCTCATCTGGACAATCTCTCCACTCAGGGTCTTTGGTCTCATCAGGAGTCACAACTCCACATAAATCTGCTGGAACTCAGAGCCATCCACAGTGCTCTGAAGGTGTTCCAGGACCATCTTCGCTTCTGGACAGTTCTAGTCTAGACAGACAATCAAGTAGCCATGTTCTACTTGAACAAGCAGGGCGGAACAGGTTCTTGGACCCTTTGCACCGAAGCCCTGCATCTGTGGTCTTTTGCAATACAGCATCACGTTCACCTACTTGCGGCGTATCTTTCAGGCAAGCAGAATGTCTTGGCGGACAAACTCAATCAAGTCCTGCTACCCCACGAGTGGTCTCTCCATGTAGACAAGGTCGCTCACATTTTTCAAATCTGGGGAACCCCAGATATAGATCTGTTTGTGAGTCCTCAGAATGCCAAACTTCCCCCTTTCTGCTCCAGGACACCTGTACAGAACAACCAGCATGCTTTTCACCTTTACTGGGGTCAAGGCTTCCAATATGCCTTCCCTCCCATTCCCCTAATTCCCAAAACTCTCTTCAAACTCCAGAGAGACAGGGGCTACATGATTCTTATAGCCCCACGTTGGCCACGACAACCATGGTATCCTCTCCTCCTTCATCTTTCTCAAGCTCAGCCAGTAGATTTGGAGTCTGCTCCAGAACTCCTCTCGCAGGAGGACTGGACACTACTGCATCCCAATCCACAGTCCCTGCATCTTACAGCATGGCTGCTGAAGGCATAGCCTTCCAGGACATCAACCTCTCTCAACAGGTAAAAGATATCCTCTTAGCTTCTAGGAAGCCTTCAACCAGACGCTCCTATGCCATCAAGTGGCGTAGATTTTTTCTCTGGTATTCTGAAAGGGATCTTAATCCCTTCTCAGCTCCGGTGGATACATTGCTTGAATATCTTCTCCACCTGTCTTCTGGACTCAAAACCAATTTGGTAAGAGTGCACCTAAGTGCAATTGCGGCCTTTCACATACTCCTGGATGGTCAGCCCATCTCTTCTCAGCCACTTGTAGCACGCTTCATGAGGGGTCTTCTATTGACTAAACCTCCCATGGCATGGGATCTTAATGTTGTTTTAGGACAGCTTCTCAAGCCGCCCTTTGAACCTCTAGCCACCACTTCTCTGAAGTTTCTCACCTAGAAGGTCACTTTCCTTATTGCCCTCACTTCAGCAAGACGCATTAGTGAGTGCCAGGCTTTGGTGGCTGACCCTCCTTATACACGATTCCACTATGATAAGGTAGTCCTTAAGACTCATCCCCATTTTATGCCAAAGCTGGTCTTGCCCTTCCATTTAAACCAGTTGGTTTACCTCCCTGTATTTTTCCTTAAGACCTCATTCCTCTAGGGAAGAAGCAACCCTTCACACTCTAGATTGCAAATGTGCTTTGGCTTTTTATCTCCAGAGAACTCGAGAGCACAGAAAAGCTTCCGAACTTTTCATCGCCTTTGACTCGAGTTACCTGGGATTGCCAGTATCCAAGTGAACTCTGTCCAGATGGATAGCGGATTGCATCTCCTTTGCTTACGAAAGTGCAGTTCTCTCTCTATCCAGGGGTCATGTCATTGCACATAATGTTCAGGCCATGGCTGCCTCTATGGCATATCTATGCTCTATAGTGCTTGATGAGATATGCAAAGCTACAACCTGGTCTTCTGTCCACACTTTAGCTGCTCACTATTGCCTGGTCAAGGACTCCCACCAGGATGCCTCGTTTGGCCAAGCTGTTCTCCAGCATCTCTTTCAGACTTAGATCAACTCCTGCCCCCCATCCCGGGTTTTGATACCAGACATCCTTGGAGGATATATGACCTACTTACTTATGCCTGTGATCCACAGCTCACTCTGAGGTCATCTCTCTGGCATCTTCGAGCTAGGGAGTCCCATATGTGAAGACTACATTTCTGCTTGTTCCTGGAGATAGCGTAGTTATCACATGTACCAGGTGATCTCCGGGAACAGCAGGAATTTAGTCTTCACAACCCACCCTCCTCCCCTAGGAGGTGTACTGTTCCTCTTCTCTCCTTTTTTTCTCAGCTGAAAACTCAACTGAGGAGGGAGAGCTGGGAAGGCAGCTATGCAGGCAGAGTGAGATGCTCCCAAAAGCTTTCCTATTGGATGCTGGGGAGAGATCCCGTGCGGGCTCCGTCGGTACCGACATATTACCCATATGTGAAGACTAAATTCCTGCTGTTCCCAGAGATCACCTGTTACAGGTGAGTAACTAAGCTCTGTGGGACTGCCCTGGATATCTGAGTCATATCTGCTAGTTTTTTAATTAAAATGGCATTTTCCTTGACATTCTGGTGCTGAGGATGTGTGGCATCAACATGATTAGATACTGACTTATCTATTTGTTTTATGCTTCAAAGTCTTACACTGACCAACTGTGTATGAATGTCTTTCTGCTATAGAAAAATTAGTAATAAAATCAGTCTTTGAAGTAAGTAGACATGAGTTGAGGTCTTGGTTCAGCTGCACAGAGACAAGAGATCTCATTTTCACACTGTGACTTTTCTTATCCTGTTAAGCTACACTAGACACAGTTGTGCTGACTTGAGTTATGATTTATGTTTTTTTTTTCTCAGTGTTATACCAAGCATGGGTTGGAACTGACACGAGTAACTGTCATCAACTCTGCGCTGATGGTGGTGTATGACACCTTTGTTAAACCAGACAGCAAGGTGGTTGACTACAATACTAGGTGAGTGCAGCATCTCAATGCATACTCGGAGGCCGTAAGTCTTCTGTTTCTACTGGGCTTTGCTAAGTTGAAATAAATGCAGTTCATCCACATCTCTCCAGTCCAGTCCAGACAGATGGATTGTATCTGCCCACTAGCAGCTGGAGACTGATTATGCATATCTTTTCTGATGTCACCCCTTAATAGCTGAGGGACATCCTCTTCATCCCCAGTACTTCAGTCTACAGCAGCTGGTATACTTCCATATAGTCATCTATCTGGAATTGTTGGTTGTCTGGTCACCCATTTGTTAATATTGAGTTCTTTTTAGGGTAGCAGAACTGTCCATTGCAGAGACTTCAGACTGCATATTAACCTCCCTAAAAAAAAAGAAAGCAAAGTGCTCTGCTGTTGCTCAAAAGTATAGCAGTGGTCATGGTAATCTGCCCCGGAGCCCTTCGGTGGGTGGGGGAGTCTTGGCACCGTGAACCATTTAGTCAGCATCAGTGTCTCCCAACGGCAGCAGCAGTACTTTGGGGATCTGAAGATTCTGGCTGGCCTCTCTTCTTGGCTTTTGCAGTAAGTGTATCAGCGGGTTTGTAGGAGCATAAGAACATAAGATATGCCATACTGGGTCAGACCAAGGTCCATCAAGCCCAGTATTCTGTTTCCAACAGTGGCCAATCTAGGTCATATGTACCTAGCAGTTTCCCCAAGGGACACAGGTTCCACAATGCTTGTATTGGTTCAAGCATTGATATCCTGGGTCCCTTCTTAATAATGGTTTATGGACCTTTCCTCCAGGAACTTGTCCAAACCGTTTTTAAACCCAGCTACACTAACAGCCTTCACTACATCCTCTGATAACAAATTCCAGAGTTTGATTACACATTGAGTGAAAAAATATTTTCTTTTATTAGTCTTAAATAGTTTACCCTGTAGCTTCATTGCATGTCCCCTAGTCTTTCTATATTCTGATAAGGTAAACGATCGATCTACGTTTACCCGTTCCACTCCGTTCATTAATTTATAGACTTCTATCATATCTCCCCTCAGCTGTCTCTTTTCCAGGTTAAAGAGCCCTAACCTTTTTAGCCTTTCTTCATAGGAGTATCCTTCCATCCCCTTTACCATTTTGGTGGCTCTTCTCTGAACCTTTTCTAAAATCGCTATATCCTTTTTAAGATACGGCGACCAGAATTTCACACAATATTCAAGGTGCGGTCTCACCATGGAACGATATAGAGGCATTATAATATCTTTTGTTTTATTTTCCATTCCTTTCCTTATCATACCTAGCATTCTATTTGCTCTCTTGGCCGCTGCTGCACACTGGGCCGAGGGTTTTAACATGTTATCCACAATGACGCCTAAATCTTTTTCCTGGGTGGTGGTTCCTAATGTGGAACCTTGCATCGTGTAACCATAGTTTGGGTTGTTCTTCCCTAGGTGCATAACCTTGCACTTGTCCACATTAAATTTCATCTGCCATTTTGATTCCCAGTCTTCCAATTTATCAAGATCCTCTTGCAATTTTCCACAATCCTCTTGGGTTTTAACAACATTAAATAGTTTTGTGTCATCTGCAAATTTGATAACCTCACTCGTTATTCCACTTTCCAGGTCATTTATGAATATGTTAAAAAGCAGCGGACCCAACACAGATCCCTGGGGTACACCACTATTCACCTTTCTCCATTGGGAAAATTGGCCATTTAGCCCTACCCTCTGCTTTCTATCTTTTAACCAGTTCCTGATCCACAATAGTACACTGCCTCCTATCCCATGACTCTTTAGTTTTGCCAAAAGTCTCTGATGAGGGACCTTGTCAAAGGCTTTCTGAAAGTCCAGATACACAGTATCAACCGACTCACCTTTGTCCACCTGATTATTCACTTCTTCAAAAAAACATAACAGATTAGTAAGACAAGATCTTCCTTGTCTAAAGCCATGTTGGCTGTCTCCCATTAGGTCATGACTATCTACATGCTGAGTAATTTTATTCTTTATGATGGTTTCTACCATTTTTCCCAGTACTGATGTCAGGCTCACCGGTCTGTAGTTTCCCGGATCACCCCTGGAACCCTTTTTAAAAATTGGTGTTACATTGGCGATCCTCCAATCGTCAGGTATTAGAGATGATTTTAATGATAGTTCACAGATTACTAATAGCAGGTCTGCAATCTCGTATTTCAGTTCTTTCAACACCCTTGGATGTATACCATCCGGCCCAGGTGATTTGCTACTCTTCAGTTTATCTAATAGTTGTAATACATCTTCCCGATGTATCGATATTTCCTTCAATTCTATCGCACCTTTAAATACCACTTCAGTCATGGGTAACATCCCTACATCTTCCTCAGTAAAGACTGAAGCAAAGAATTCATTCAGTCTCTCCGCTATCGCCTTGTCGCCTCTTAGTGCTCCTTTAACCCCTTTATCATCTAATGGACCAACTGACTCTCTCACAGGTTTTTTGCTACGAATGTACTTGAAAAGGTCTTTACTTCGCGTTTTTGCTTCCGCAGTAAGCTTCTTCTCAAATTCTCCCTTTGCCTGCCTTATTAATGCCTTGCATTTGACTTGCCAGTGCTTGTGCTGTTTCCAGGTTTCGTCATTTGGCTCTTTTTTCCATTTCCTGAAATATGCTTTTTTGGCAACAGCCTCTCTGACCTCACCTTTAAACCATGCTGGCAGTTTTTTGGACTTCTTTCCACTTTTCTTAAAGCGTGGAATACAGCTGGTCTGGGCTTCCAAGATAGTATTTTTCAACAACAGCCAAGCCTGATGTACGTCTTTAACCTTTGCAACTGCTCCTTTTAGTTTTTTCTTAACTAGAGTGCTCGTTTCCATCTGTTTGAGCCTTTAGGGGGAGTGGGGTTTGTGTCTGGCATCTGCTCACTCCCTTGAGCCTGATCGTTTTCAGTATGCTGTCCTCCAAATTGACTTGTGGCATGCAGCATAGCTCTCTTTCATCAACTGGCTGCTGCAAAGCATGCAAGTAGGAGAACTGCGAACTGGAGGAATGCTGCAGGGGGCCGAGTGCTCTTGCCACAGGTGCATGAGACTTAGCCGCCGCGTCAGATCACACTGCAGCCCTTCAGCCAGTTGGTGGGAAAGTTCTCGTGCTGCTTCTTCGGCGGCCATCTTGTCTGCTAGCCCTGGTGCCTCTGCGGCCATTTTGGACAGGGAGCAGGCCACCCTGGCACTCGGAGGGGAGGCTCAGAGTTCAAAGTAGAATAGAGACAGTGGGCCAGAGGAGAGGGCTCCCTGTTTTCACCTGAGTTTATCTTATTGTTGAATGGGGCCTATAGGCTGGAAAAGAGCCAAGGCTTGGAAAAGGCCCAATAGTTCAGTGGAGGCTACGGCCTACAAATGGTCGGGAGAGTCTGCGGGGAACCAGGCACTGGCAAAGCGCACTTGGCTAGCCCGTGGCATCTTACGAAGATGAGTTGGGCTCATATACTTTGGGTGGAGTCAAGGACCCGGGGCAAGGTCCCTCTGCCCTGGAGGGGAGGACCTGGAGACCCTTAGGCTGGTGGAAGGGGATCTTCCTCTATGGGAGGATCCCGCCATTGCCCACTTTTTTGGAAGGAAGAGCTCTTAGCGGTGATCTCTCTGTCCTCGGCGGCATTGAACTTACCTTTCCAGGCAGCCGAGGAGGAGGTGTCACTAGAGGACCCACTACTGCAAGGCATGCGCACCCGATAGAACTCCTTCCTGATCCACAAGGCCATCATGCAGATGATCGAGGCAGAGTGGGACGTGCTGGAGTTGGGACTGAGGGGAGGCCGGGGGATGGCTCGGCTCTGTCTAGTTCCCCCGGCATAGAATGAGTTGTTCAAAACCCCCAAGGTGGACGTGTTGGTCATGGCGGTGACCAAGAAGGCCACAAATCCGGTGGAGAGTGAAGCAGGCCTCAAGGACCAGCAACACAGGCGTCTTGAATCTCTCTTGAAGCAAACCTTTGAGGTTAATGCACTGTCACTGCAGGCATCTATCTGCAGAGTCTGTGTAGTGCGGACCTGCAGGCGTTTGGTTCAGGCCCTGCCTGAGCTCCTTCAGGAATCTGGCACAGAGCCGGTGGAGCTGCCCAAATTGCGACTGCTTAGGTGGCTGATTTTTGTTATGATCTGGTACGATCCTCTTCTAAGAGTATGGCCGTAGTCGTGGCGGCTTGCCTCTTCTTATGGCTGCGTAATTGGGCGGCTGATGTGCAGTCCAAAATCTGGTTGAGTAAGATTCCCTTTAGGGGTAGGCTCCTCTTTGGCAAGTCCCTCAAGGAGTTGGTTAAGGGTCTTGGAGAGATTATGGGGGGGGGGGGGGGCAAGGGGCAGTCCTCGCAGTCTCGGGAGGGGAGAGGGATTTCTGCTGGTTTCAGGCAGCCCGTTTTGCTCCACTTCAATGGGGTCGGTTCCCCTACCACGGACATTCCTTTCAGAACAGAGGAGAACAGGCCATGGTTTCTTCGCAGGCTCCTTCAGTGCTGCCAAGAAGTCTCAATGAAGTGCGGCGGGCTCAGAAAACTGATGAGCAGATTGGAAGACATCTTCAATGTTTCTACCACTCCTGGGTTCTAGAGGTCATTCGCAAAGGTTACGTCCTAGAATTTAGGACCCACTGCCGGATGTCTTTATGGTGTCATTCTGCAAGGCATCTGGGAAGTCGCAAGCAGTGTAGGACATGCTGAAGCACCTGCTAGCATTGGACACGGTGTGCAGGATGCCCGGAGACCAATGCGACTCTGGTCGATACTACATTTATTTTGTGGTGCCCAAAAAGGAGGGCTCATTTCGGCCCATTCTCAACCTCAAACACGTCAACAGGGCCTTAAGGGTCCCCATGTTCCATATGGAGACCCTGCAGTCCGTCATTGTGGCCATGCAGAAGGGAGAGTTCCTCACGGCCTTGGATCTCTGAGGTATATCTGCACATCCTCATCTGGCCTGATCATCAGAGGTTCCTTCGGTTTGCGACATCCATGGAGCATTTTCAGTTCCAGCGCTACCCTTTGGGCTGGTGATGGCACCCAGGTCATTCACCAAGGTGATGGTGGCAGCCATGGCTCTCAGGTGTCAAGGCATCCTCATTCATCCATATCTGGATGATTAATTGATTTGGGCGAAGTCACTGACGGAGGAGGTGACTGAAGGTGATCGTGTTTTTTGGAAGGCCTGTGATGGGTTATCAACTTGGCGAAGAGCAAGATGAGCCCTTTGCAGCAGTTGGTTTATCTAAGGGCACGGTTTGATACCAAGGCTGGCCTGGTCATGTTGCCGGAGGAGCGCATACACAAGCTGCAGAGCTTGCTGCGCCAGCTTTTGTGGATGGTGTGGCCCTTGGCCTGGTACTATCTTCAGGTGCTGGGCCTGATGGTGGCAGTGCTGGATCTGGTTCTCTGGGCCAGGGCGCATATGAGACCACTTCAAAGAGCATTGCTCTCGAGATGATCGCCTCACCTGCACCCCCTGTCTCGCCTGCTTCAATGCCCAGGGGACAGCAAGACCGCACTGCAATGGTGGCTGAGCAGGAGCAATTTGAGCAAAGGAGTGTGTCTGGACGTGCTGGACTTGAGTGGTGGTGACCACTGATGCCAGTCTGTACAGCTGGAGGGCAACTGCCTTTCCCAGGTGGCCCAGGGACAATGGATGAAGGTTCAGAATGCTTGGTCCACCAATTGACTGGAAATCAGGGCAGTAGAGATGCCCCAACCCTTTGGAGAACAAGCAGTGTGAGTGTTTTCAGACACCTCAGCAATGGCAGATCTGAACAGGCAGGGGGGAACAGGCAGCACAGTTCTAGCGATCGAAGTAGAGCTGATTCTGCACTTGGCTGAGCAGCACTTGACTGGTCTATCGGTGGCCCACATGGTTGGAAGAGATAACATACAGGAACATTACCTGAGCAGGCATAGCCTGGATGTGGCGGAATGGTCCCTAGAGGACTTGTTGTTTGCAGGCATAGTGCACCACTGGGGTCAGCCAGTACTGGACCTCATGGCATCTGCAGCCAAGGCCAGTCATTTTTACAGCCAATGGAGAGAGCCAATGGCAATTGCAGAGGGGCTTGATACTCTGGCTCAGCCTTGGCCACAGGAGGGATGACTTTATGCCTGCCCTCTGTGTGCGCTGATCGGGTGTTTTCTGCACAGGATCGTGTGGGACAACGGCCTGGTGATCCCAGTGGCTCCGGATTGGGCAAGGAAACCATGGTATGTGGACTTGGTTTGACTGATGGTGGACCACCATGGAGGTTACCGGAGAGGCCCGACTTACCGTCTCAAGGTCCAGTGCTGATGCCTCAAGTGGATCGATTCTCTCTTATGGCCTGGCTCTTGAATGGATGCAGCTGACAAGGCGGGGTTATACTCCAGGGTCATTTCTACCCTCTTAAAGGTCAGTTAGCAGTCTACATCTTTGTCCTATATCTGCATTTGGCAAGTCTTTGAAGATTGGTGTGGGACTCATGGTCTTCGGCCCTTGGGGACCTGGACTGCAGACATTTTGACGTTTCTGCAGGTGGGTCTCGACAAGGGACTTGCCTTGAATTCTCTGAAGGTTCAGGTGATGGTTCTGGCCTGCTACTGGGGCAAGGTGCAAGGCGGGCCATCCAGATGTCTCACACTTCTTACGGGTGGTGAAGTAGGTCCAACCACCAGTGAGGGCAGTGTTGCCTCCTTGGGATTAGGATCTTAATCTTGTGTTGTCTGCGCTAACTGCGTCCACCTTTGAACCACTGGGTGATACCACGCTGAAAGACTTGACCTTTAAGGATGGATTGGGACACTAGTTTGCTTACAGTCTAATGTGTGAAGTCAGAGCGGAAGTGGTCAGTTTTTGCTGGTTAGCTCTGTTTTTCTTGGGGTTTAGAGTTCATATTTAAGTTAGATTAGCTACTTTGTCAAGGGTATACTAGGAATGAGGAGGATGTTCCTCAGCTATTAAGGGGTGACATCAGAAAAGATTTGCATAATCAGTCTCCAGCTGCTGGTGGGCCAATACAACCCATCTAACTGGACTGGACTGGAGGGACTCCATGAAAGTAAATTAGCAGGTAAGGTCTAATTTTGCCTTATATGGGAACCTTAAGCCACTAAGTAATGAAATGACTGGATTTTTTTCACTTCCCAGAAATGGCTTGCTTCTAGCCAGCATTGCATGACAACATGCAAACATGGACACTGAGGGTAATTTCATAAACTATTATTCAGTTAACTCATGTTGACCTGTGCATATTTGGGCTCTGTTTTATAAAGTGAAGTACAAAATGCAATGTATTCCTTCAAGTCAGTGCTGACTCCTGGCGACCCAGCAGCTCCTGTTTTTTTTTGGCAGTGTGACCAGAAGTAGCTTGCCAGGCCTTTCTTCTGAGGCAATGGAGAGGGCTAATGACTTGCCCAAGGCCACAAGGAGTGCTCATGGGAATCAAACCATGGTCTCTTGGTTACCAAGTCGGTGTTCTAACCATTAGATTACTCCTCCACTCCATAAAGTGAAGTGCACACGTAGATTTTTTAAAAGCATGTGTGTGTTATAGTATTTTATTATATTTTTCTACTCCACCCCAGCTCTGCCCCCTGTACGCCTACACTGAAAGTGCACACGATAGAACTTACAAAATAGCACCTGCCTAAAGAATGTTCATTATTGCCCTTTTAAAATAAGGACTTATGCTTGTAAATTGGGCAAATCTTTACATGACTGTATTATAAAATCAGCAACTATATTTCATTGGTTGACATTTATGCTTAATCTGGGTCAGTCCATGCTGAAAGATCTGTATATGCTGTAACAAATTGAAAGGCCTCAGCTTGATTAATGGCTCTAGTTCCTGCTCCTTGCAGTAGCATAGACCAAGTCTGCTGCCAAAAAAGAGACACTTTCCTAGTCTGGTGGGTATTGGCAGAAGACACCATGGGCATAGTTTGACTGCTTCATTTGGGGGGGGGGGCAGGGCATAGGGTGGGATGACATATATTTGCATGTTTGCATATTTGCATATTCGTTGTAGTTATCTTTAAAAAAAAAACAACTAGATGGATAGATAGGAAGCCAGTATAATCAAGCAGGTGAGGAGCAAAGGTTCTCATTCAGTGGCTATATAATTAAAATGCAGCAAAAATTGTAGCTGTTCAATTATTTAGCCTGGCGCTCTAAGATAAAAAATACTGAAACCTATAAATATATATTCCTCATCGTCTCTCCGGGCCGGTCCAGGTACTTGAGGGTTGTCAACCTTCTCCAGCAGCTGAGGACTGCAAAAACTGAAGTTTTACAGAAACAGTATTTGGCTCCCCCTGCTGGTCCAACCTCAGTCTTTCAGTCCTCAGCAGCTGAAGGAGACGTTAGGGATCTGGCTCCCGGAGAGACATTAGAGTTAGATATCTGTTTCTGGTTTATGTGATTTATTTGAATTGTTTGGTTCCTTTGCTTTACTGATGTGCCTATTGTAGCAGGAGTTCTAGCAGAGCTCTTGGTTTAGTTGTGCTGCGGGCTTAAACCCGGTTACCATTACCGGAGCAGTAGAGGCAGAGCCTACCTCAATTACAGCTCCGGGTTCACAGGGGTACTTTGACGGCGGTTCTGGGAGCCCCAGTTACCTTCCGTCTTCCCTCGCACTCTCAGACATTTCTCTGCTAGCAGCGGGTGAATTCGGATTGGAGAGAAGGGCCAGCGCGTTCAGCAGCCGGTCTGCACGAGGTCAGTCACAGCCAGCAGTTTGTTTTCTTTCGCGGTTTGGGATCTCGGCGGTCTTTTAGCCCGAGGCGGCATTGGGGTGCGGCAGTTTGTTACAGGGCATTCTTCCGTTGTTTGTTTCCTGGGTCTTATCTCGTCGCGCTTCAGTTTCGCCGATATGGAGGCCCCGCAGGGGTCCGGGGAGTTGTCAGGACTCCAGGCTGTTACAGAAATGGCAGGAACGGCGGCCATTTCTGATTCCGCGAAGCTTGTGCCTGCTGGTCACACGGGTTCATCTAAGCGCAAGGCAAAGACAAAAAAGCACAATACTGTGGGGGAAGCTCCTTCACAATCGCTACCCGTGGAGCAGCAGGGTTTGGAAGCTCCATTTTCTGCTGAGTTCATCTTGGCTTTACAGAAAGCCTATTGTTTGAGATGGCAGCAGGCAAAGGGTCAGGATCAAACCCCTCCTTCTTCCCAGAACATAGAGAAAGGCCTTTCTCCTCTGGACCCGGGGGAGGGTACTTCTAAACCAATCCTGCCTCCTCAGGAGAGTGCAGATGACTTTGGTCTCCCGCTCCCAGACCTCCATAGCGTGGAGGAGGGAGAGCTTTTGCTGGACCCGCTCCTGGATCAGTGGACCACTGATTTAGAGGAAGGGGAATTGGGTGCCAGCGACGATCCAAGTCTGTTCAGGGTTTTTAGAAAGGAGGAATTAGGGGCGCTTATTTCACAGACGCTCTCCACCTTGAATATTGTACTACCTCCGGCGCAAGATCAGCCGTTGGAGGATCCTCTGCTTCAAGGGTTTAGAACTGAGCAGAGGTGTTTCCCTGTTCACAGGGTTATGAAACAGATGGTGGAGTCTGAATGGGAGTGCCCCGAGGCCACCCTCCGGGGGGCTCGCTCTATCACCCGGTTATACCCATTGACACAAGAGGAGCAGGTTTGGTTAAAAATGCCCAAGGTAGATGCCCTGGTATCTGCGGTTACCAAAAAGACAACTATTCCTGTGGAGGGCGGGCTGGCTCTCAAGGATTTGCAGGATAGAAAGTTGGAAGCGCTGCTGAAGCAGACATTTGAGACTTGCACTCTTTCGCTACGGGCGGCTATCTGTGAGGCTTATGTTTCCAGGGCTTCTATTCAATGGATTCAAGGCGGCGCTTCGACCAAGGCGGAGGAAGAGGAAGGCGCTAAGCTGGAGTCGGCCTCAGCTTACTTGGCAGATACCTTTTATGACCTCAGCAGGATTTCGGCGAAGTCCTTGGCGGCGGTGATTGCGGCTAGGAGATTCCTTTGGTTGCGAAATTGGGCGGCGGATATCCCGTCCAAGGCGCGTCTTCGTAAACTGCCTTACAAGGGCACCTTGCTTTTTGGGGCCACCTTGGAAAAGATTGTGAAAGATTTAGGAGATTCTAAAGGCGGCCGCCTGCCTGGGGACCGTCCGAAGGGTCTCCGCCCGGGCGGTGGTCACCGGGCTCCCTCACGGGAGTTTCGCAGGTTCAGGGGATCGCGCTTTGCCCCTTATTAGAGAGGCTGTTTCGTTTCTCGCGGTCAGTCCTTTCGAGGGGCGCGGGGGTTCAGCAGGGCTTTTTTCGCCTCCTCGCCAAACTCCAGCAAGAAGCCGCAATGATGCGAGGTTGGTCCAGGTGGAAGTACCGGTAGGGGGGCGCTTGCAGCAGTTCCTTTCCACCTGGGCCACCATAACGACAGATCGCTGGGTCCTCGAAGTTATCCGCGACGGTTATGCTCTTGAACTGGCTCAACCTTTACGAGACGCTTTTGTGGTGTCGCCATGTGGGTCGCTGCAAAAAGCGGAGGCAGTGGCCGAGACCCTGCACCGTTTGTTGCGTCTGAAAGCGGTAGTGCCGGTTCCGCTCGACCAATTAGGATGCGGTCGGTACTCGATTTATTTCGTGGTGCCGAAAAAGGAGAGTTCCTTCCGTCCCATCTTGGATCTCAAACATGTGAATCGCTGTCTGCGGGTTCCGCACTTCCGCATGGAAACGTTAAGGTCAGTTATTTGTTCGGTGCAACCAACCGAAGTGCTTACCTCCATAGATCTGATGGAGGCCTACCTTCATGTTCCCATCAGGCCAGAGCATCAGAGGTTTCTGCGTTTTGCGGTTCCCATGGGTCACTTCCAATTCAGAGCGTTGCCGTTTGGCTTGGCCACGGCTCTGCGAACCTTCACAAAGGTGATGGTGGTGGTGGCAGTGGCCTAGCGGCGAGAAGGAGTGCTAGTGCATCCGTATCTCGACGATTGGTTGATTCGGTCGCCGAGTCGGAAGTGTGATAGCGCGGGTGATCAGCCTACTGGAACAGCTGGGCTGGGTGATAATCCTAGCAAAGAGTCAGTTACGGCCGGTTCGCAGACTTATTTATCTGGGGGCTCTGTTCGACACGGAGGTCGGAGCGGTGTTCTTGCCAGAGAGCAGGATACAGAAGATTGTAGCTCAGGTAGCGGCGTTTTTGTGGCTCAAGGCACCATCGGCGTGGCATTACTTACAGCTTCTCGGCTCCATGGCGGCGACTAGATTTGGTTCCCTGGGCTCGAACGCATATGCGGCCGCTGCAGCACGCGTTGCTGACGAGGTGGTCTCCGCAGTCTCATCCACTGAGCTGCAGGCTTCCTCAGTTGCCGGAAGTATGCGACAGCCTTCTTTGGTGGTTGGATCCCGGTCATCTCGGGGCAGGGATGCCTCTGCGTCAGCCGGACTGGTTACTCCTAACGACAGACGCCAGCCTAGCGGGCTGGGGGGCGCATTGTCAGGCTCAGTTCATCCAAGGTGTGTGGTCGCCGGATGAGTCGGTCTGCTCCATCAATCTGTTGGAGCTCCGGATGGTGCGCCTGGCGCTCCTCGAGCTTCGCCATCTCGTCGAAGGGAAGGCAGTGAGAGTTTTCTCCGACAACTCTGTTACGGTAGCGTATATCAATCGCCACGGGGGGACCGGCAGTACGGCGCTGTTGCAGGAGAAGTCGGTTGTTGATGAGCTGGGCGGAAGGCCACCTGCGGGTGCTCTCGGCGGCGCATGTGGCAAGCCGAGACAACGTACAGGCCGATTATCTCAGTCGTCATGCGGTTGATCCAGGAGAATGGGAGTTGAACGCAGCAGTGTTTCAAGATCTAGTCCGCCTTTGGGGAGAACCGGTCATGGACCTGATGGCTACTTTCGACAATGCCAAGGTGGCCTGGTTTTTCAGCAGGCGCCGAGAGTGGATGTCCGAGGGGCTCAACGCTCTGGCTCAACCGTGGCCGTCCGAGGGTCTGCTATGTGTTTCCACCTTGGCCTCTGATAGGGCGAGTTCTTCGATGCATAGAACATCACGGCGGTCGGGTACTTCTAGTGGCTCCAGATTGGCCCAGGAGACCGTGGTATGCGGACCTGGTCCGTCTGGCTGCCCAGCCGTGGCGGTTGCCAGTGTGGGCGAACCTCTTGAGTCAGGGTCCGCTGCTTATGCCGGACGTGGATCGCTTCTCGCTTACGGCTTGGCTCTTGAGCGGCAAAGGTTGAAACGTAAAGGTTATTCTTGTCTGGTCACTGACGCTCTTCTCAGAGCTCGACGACCTTCCACGTCCATTGCATATGTTCGCGTGTGGTGGATCTTTGAACTTCGGTGTGGGGGACGAGGGCTTCGCCCGGTCAAACCTCTCGTGCCGGACGTATTGTCTTTTCTTCAGGTTGGTTTGGATAAGGGCTTGTCCCTCGCCACTCTTCGGGTTCAGTTAGCGGCGCTGGCGTGTTTTCGAGGTCTGATACAGGGCCATCTTCTCTCAGAGCATCCGGATATTCTTCGGTTCTTGAGGGCGGTTAAAAACTTGCGTCCTCCAGTGCGTTCTGTAGTTTCTTCCTGGGATCTCAATTTGGTTCTGGAAGCTTTGGCGAAGCCTCCCTTTGAGCCAAGGAGCGAGGTTTCTCTGAAAGAGCTCTCCTGGAAGACCGTCTTCCTCGTAGCGTTGTGCTCGGCGAGGAGAGTGTCGGATCTGCAAGCGCTATCTTGCAGAGAACCTTATCTCCAGTTCTTGCGGGAAAAGGTGGTGTTGCGGCCAGTTCCTTCCTTCCTGCCGAAAGTGGTGTCGAGTTTTCATGTCAATCAGACGGTTTGTCTGCCTACTTTTAGAGATCTAGGTGAGGAACCCATCGAAGCTGTTCTCCGGAAGTTGGACTTGGGTAGAGTTCTTAAACAGTACCTTCGACGGACTAAGCCGTTTCGCAGGTCCGATAGGCTCTTTGTGTTGTTTGGAGGTCCAAGAAAGGGAGAGGCAGCCTCCAAGGCTTCCATCGTGCGATGGGTTAAATCGCCGTTGCGGCAGCTTATCAGGCCAGCGGGAAGTCTCCGCCAGAACGTTTGCGGGCCCATTCCACGCGTAGCCAGGGGGCGTCTTGGGCTGAGCTAGCCTTGATTCCGCCGGTGGATATTTGTCGGGCGGCCACTTGGTCCTCGCTACACACCTTTTCAAAGCACTATAGATTAGATATTCAGGCCAGGCAGGATGCGAATGTGAGGGCGGCAGCCGTTATAGCGGGTCTAGTGGGGCCCCCCCTGGGGTAGGTACTGCTTGGGTACTTCCCTCAAGTACCTGGACCAGCCCGGAGAGACGATGAGGAAGAAGAAATTAGACCTTACCTGCTAATTGTCTTTCCTTGAGTTCTCTCCGGGCCGGTCCAGGTCCCACCCTGTTTTCTGGTAGCGATATAACCGTTCCTGCTGATTCTTCAACATTTAGGCCGTTGGGCTTGATCTTTCAAGAGTCTGATGCCTCTTTTTCTGTATACGGACTTTAGTAGATAGGTTCTATAGGACTGCCTCGTTTGTCTTTGGACCTGGGCTGTCCGGAAGGAAAAAACAAAACAAAACAATGTTGACAAAGTAAGCACACAACGGAGCATGTGGTTTAGGTGGGCTCTGTCTCTTGCTTATTTTTCGCCGTTTCAATAGTTGGCGCATAGGTTTCTCATTTCTTTGGCTGCTTGTTATGTTAAGACTGAGGTTGGACCAGCAGGGGGAGCCAGATACTGTTTCTGTAAAACTTCAGTTTTTGCAGTCCTCAGCTGCTGGAGAAGGTTGACAACCCTCAAGTAGCTGGACCGGCCCGGAGAGAACTCAAGGAAAGACAATTAGCAGGTAAGGTCTAATTTCTTTTTCTGCAAAAAACAAAGGAGATGTAAGATGCTCACATGCCAAGGGACAACAAGTGAAATAGAACTACGGTGCAATTTCTAACACCAAAATAAAATTAATTATAATTTAACTATGCTGTGAGTCTCTCTTTTTCTTTTTTGAACATCTGTTTTGCATCCAACAAAAACTCTCCAACAGATGCAGAACAGAACTAGGACATTTCATCATAGAGCCCAACATACAAGAAAAAAAATCTGATTCCGGTGTCATCTCATTAACAGCCTCTCCAGCACCAGGCAGATTGTGAACTAACACAAACCCTACAAAATTCACTGAAGACCTGTAAAGAAAATCTACCATACCATAATGACACCAGCTTCTAAAATTAACACTATAAGGAGCCTACCCAGAAAAGAGAAGCACCATAAATATTGCAGTGAGCCATAGAACATCTTTACACCTATTTGGAAAACTGAACAAGCCAGATTACTACAGATCTACAGTACATAGAACCTTCATATTAACCAAACACATGGTGTTGGTTACACAAGCAGAATAGAGTTAGGCCCTCACCAAATACAGAATAAATTATAACATACTCAAAGTAGAAACATGTAGACAAAATTAAATTGAAACCCCAACAAGTTAGGCTCTGCATGCAGTGCAACACAAGAAATAGAAACAGTAATGCATTCCCCCTGTACTGTGCAAAATACTGTTGGTATATATAAAATCCAAAAACTAACATTAAACTGAAAATAAATTATTTACCTTTATCGTTTTCTAATTGCCTTGGTCCTGGTATCTGGTTTCTGTGCCTCTGTCTTCTCTTAACTCTTTTCCAGAGTCTGCAGTCCACCTGCCACTTCACTTGTGTCTTCTTCACTTGCTCCCCCTACATCCATCTCTGACATTGATCTTTTTCCTTTTAGCATTCTTCCTTTTATTTTTCTCTTTATCAACTTATTTTTCATTTCTCTTTCTTATATTCAGTTCTCTTTTCATAACCCTCTCACTCCATCTCTCTATCCTTCTCCATCCACTTATTCCTCAGTATTTAACTAACATTTTCCTTTCTCTTTCTCTCTTCCACCCTCCCTGTATTCAGCATCTGTCCCTCCTCTCCTGCCCTGTCTTGTCTATCCCTCTCTGCCCAATCTTGTGCCTCTCTCTTTTTTCTCATCTTATCCCCCCATGTACAGCATTCCCTCTCTCTCCCTTACTCCATGTCAGGCTTTTCTTCATTTCACCCCAGCCCATGTCCAGCATTCCCCTCTCTCCCCACCTTATGTCCAGCATCTCCCCTCCACTCCCCCACTTCGTGTCCAGCATCTGCCCCTCCACACTTACTGTGTCCAGCTTCTGCTTTATATAGCCCCCACTACCATTTATCCCCCATGACCCCCCTACCCTGTGTTCAGCATCTGCCTCTATCCCTCTTTATGCCCCTACCCAATGTTTAGCATCTGCTCTCTATCCCTCTATGTCCAGCATATACCCCCACTCCATATCGACCATCTGCTCTCTATCCCTTATATCCCCCACCCTGTATCTGTCTCTATCCCTCCAGCCTATGTCCAGCATCTCTCACCACTCCCTTCTTGTATCCTGCATCTGCCTTCCACCCCTTGCACTGTGTTCCCAGTATCTGGTTTCACTTCCTCCCCCTTTGTGCCAAGCATCTGCCCTGTGACATGCCCTCCACACTTCTATTTAGCATTTGCCTAGCATTTCTCTTCTAGCCATTCTCCTTGTGTCCATTTGCCTAGCTTTCCTTTCCAGCCATTCCATACCCTCCCCCCCCCTTCGTGTAAATCTGTCCAGCATTTCCCTTCCAGCCATTCCCCCCCCCCTTTTCATGTCCATCTGCTGATCATTTCTCTTCCAGCCTTCCACCCACCCCGCTGCCCCCCCACCAACACCACTTCTGCTGCTTTTTCAGTGCCAGTGGCAGCAGCAGATTGGCCTCAGATTAAAAAAGAAAAAAGAAAAAAAAAAAACACTGGTGTAATCGCTTCCTTGCTAGGAAGGCTGGTCTAGTCCGTCCCCCTCTGACACAAGCGTGCCTCATAGAGGGGCGGGACCAGACCAGCCTTCCTAGCGAGGAAGTACTTACATGTGCCCTTTTTTGTTGTTTTTTTTTTTTGGAGGCTAGTCTGCTGCTGCTGCTGGCACAGAAAGCGCAGTAATAGCATAAGCGGCACGGGTGGGGGGGGGGCAGGCTCTCACCGAATCGACCGAGCTAGCTCGTTTGGGGGGGGGGGCAATGCCTCCTCCCCCCCAAACTACACCCATGGAAGACACCACTGATTTTCCAATAGTTTTCATGTGGCTTCTCAAAAAAACCAGTCTCCTGCTCGGCCACAGGCAGTGGCTGCAACACCAGATCACTGCAGCAAAAGTAAGTGAGAGAAAAAGGAGCTTGCTCAAGCCTGGTAGAGTCGAGGAGTTTTTCTGTCTCCCCCTGTAATTGCTGCCAAGCTGGATCTCTCAGCGGAAGCCTCCTCTTGTGCTGCAGGTTTTCTGGGGTGACGGAAGATGACCTGAAGACAGTGAAGACAACTTTACGAGATGTCCAAGCTGTGTTACTCAGCATGTTCAGCTCTGATACAATCCTGATTGGACACAGCCTAGAGAGCGATTTATTTGCACTAAAGGTATTCTTGGGGCTTTTCCTGTTTTTATAGTCTGCATTTTCCAAAATTATTAATGTTTGGGGAGTAACCTTTAAAAAATATAGTTATTGCAAGTACTGAGGTCAATATTTAAACCCATTTCTGCAGGTAAAATATTTTACCCATGGAAATGGGTTTTGGAAAATTGCCACCCTGTGTGTTATGGAAGTCGAGGTGTTCTTGTGGCTGAGTTAGGTCAAGAAGGAAACTAAGCACTTTAATTTGCTCAGGTACAAACCTCTGGGTGCTTTTTTTTTTTCTCTACAGTTAAAATCAAAGCAAAACTGTGTATGTGTCTTTTGCTTTATTGATGCATACCCGATGAGGGAAAAACCTCTGCTGTATTTGTAACAGTATGACTGGTTTAATTAGTATCCCTACTGTAAAACAACCATTTTCTTAATGAGGGGTGAAAAATTTCCTTTCAATAAATTATAAAATGATTGGACTTTTGGGCTGACATTGAGCATGTTATGTAGCTGATTGGCTTCTGTGTTCAGCTGATGGGAGTTGATTTTAGACTAGTTACATAGGGCCCGATATTGCAAGGCATTTACACGGTTTACAGAGCTGTAAACCATGTAAATGCCCTTAAGCGGGATATTCAGCGGCATTAACATGGTTAGTGCCACTGAATATCCCAGAGTAATGCCGCTTTCTCCAGGAACAAGCAGGAAATCAGTCCTCACATATGGGTGATGGCACCAACAGAGCCCGCGCAGATCATTTCCCCCACTTTCAAAGAAAGCCTTTGAGAATGCTACCAGGCATGCGTGGTCCCCTTCCCACCCAAGGGTGCCATTATGTTAACCGTTCAGTGTTGGGGGTGTTCCAGGGACGGTACCTGGGAATAACTGTGCAGCAGCGATATTCAGCCACTGCCCAGCCATCCCTCTGTGACAAAAGTTGTCCTAACCTTTGCTGCTGAAGCTAACCAGGCAACGGCCAAATATCGCCACTGCTCGGTTAACTTTGGCACACTGTGCGGCTGTGCAGCAAACCTAGATATTCATTTCTGGTGGCTGGATATGGCCCTGGATTGAATATCCGGGGTTAAAGTTTGGCGATGATGACAGCTATGCACCTTAGAGGCACATAGCCGTCGCAACTCAATATCAGGCCCATAGTTTTTAAGTAGGTTCACTAAAAGTTACTAGAGTCCTCGCTCTTCCAACTTTTCTTGATAAAACCTATTAACAAAAATAATGTTAGCAGCTAGTGAAGGTCATTTTAGAAAGGTTTTACATGTGGTAAAATGCCATATAAACACGTAAAAGTACATGTGACAAGAGTACACATAGTTGTACACACATTGCCCATGTTTTATGAAATGCACACTTGCTCATATTTTATAAAATACACACCTACATGATTAGAATGCATGTACACATTTACACCTCTCTTGGATCAGGTGTGAATTTGCATGCTATGTACCTTTTAGGAAACCTGACAGGTATTTGTGACCTGGATCGCCCACTGTTGGAAACAGGATATTGGGCTTGATGGACCTTGGTCTGACCCTGTATGGCATTTCTTATGCTGTTATACAGAAACTAGTTAATTTCTCCCCTTCCTGCCAAAAAGTGTGTACATAAGAGACATGGCTGCGAGAGGAGTGCCTAGCATGACTTAAATTGCTCAGAGTGTGACCTAGTTCAGCCATCCTAGCCCAACTAGTGGTCATAAAATTTTTAAGTGGTACTTGTCAGTAGGGAATAAATCAGTCATGAAGCCATGCCAAATTAGTGGTCGTAAAACATAAATGGCACTTGTCAGTGATGGATAAATTGCATGGGTTTTGCTCGAGTAAGCTGACGACCTGCCCTGTTATGATCCTGGGAGGCACAGATGTGTGAACCACAAATCTTGGGATGGTGTCATTGTGGCTTTAAGAATGTTCTGAAATGTAATATGCCAAGTACAATATGGCAATTCGGATTATTTTGACAATCCTGGAAAAAAACAGATGAGCCAATTTTACCTTTTCCAGCAAATAAAGCCAAGATTTATAGACACATTTTGGTCATGTAAATTGACTCCTGCTTCCACCACCAGTAAGTTGGGTTTTTTTTTCCTCCATTGTATAAATCTCTTGATTTTTATGATAGGCATTTTAGTACAGCAAAGCTGATGGAGGCATCAACAAGCAGAGGGCTTTTTTTGGTTGTGCAAAATACAGTTACAGGAATCCACCAGCATGGTTCATGCCTCCCAATGCACTTGCATCTGCACTCTGTTTTTCTGTACCTGTGGAAACCGGGCTTTAGTGAAGTCTTCAGTAGAGAATCTAGTAGTGTGAGTGTCCTTATGGTTAGAACAATGGGATGAAAAAACAGGGCTTCAATCTTTCTTCCCCCGCTGATTGTCTCCTTACCTCGAGTAACTGCTTAGGTTCCCTGTTATAAAATTACCCTTTGTGAGAAGTTCAGAGAGACCCCTTTTCTTCTTCATCCCTCCAGTCTAGTCCAGATGTATGAGTTTATGCTATCCTTACTACTACTATTGAGCATTTGTATAGCACTACAAGATGTACGCAGTGCTGCGCAGACATGTAAGAGACAGTCCCTACTCATCAGAGCTTACAATCTAGTCAAGGCAGACAACACAAGGAGATCAGGTGAAAAAAGATCTGAAAGCGGCAGCGAAGAGGTGAGTTTTCAGCCTGGATTTGAAAAAGGGTCAGAGAAGGTGCCTGACGTACAGACTCAGGTAGTTTGTTCCAGGCGTAAGGTGCAGCAAGATGAAAGGAGCGAAGTCTGGACTTAGCAGTAGAAGAGAAGGGCACAGATAGAAGCGATTTGCCAGAAGAGCAGAGAGGAAAGGTAGGTGAGGAGCTGCAGAGTGAATGCACTTATAGATCAGCAGGAGAAGTTTGAACTGGATGCGGAAATAGATAGGGAGCCAATGAAGTGACTTGAGAAGAGGGGTAATATGAGCACGACGAGACTGGCGGAAGATTAGCCGTGCAGCAGAGTGTTGAACAGATTGAGGGGGAGAGAAGATTCAAAGGGAGACCAAGGAATAGGTTACAGTAGTCAAGACGGTGGTTAAGGAGTGAATAAGTGTCTTAGTAGTGTGCTCAGAAAGGAATGGGCAGATTTTGTTGATGATATAGAGAAAGAAATGGCAGGTCTAATCTATCAGATGGATGCATGTGTGGAGTAGGGGAGAGAGGAGTCAAAGACGACACCAAGGTTGTGAACTGAGGAAACAGGGAGGAGTAGTGAGTTATCCACAGAGACTGAGAAAGGAGGAAGAGGAGAGTAGGTTTAGGGGGAAAAATAAGAAGCTCAGTTTTGGCCATGTTCACTTTCAAGTGGCAGTGAGACATCCATGCAGCAATGTCAGAAAGGCAGGCAGAGAGCCGGGTCTGGATTGCTGGAGAGATTTCAGATGTAGAGAGGTAGATCAGGGAGTCATCAGAATAAAGATGGTACTGAAAGCCATGAGTGCATCAAGGGACTGGGTATAGAGAAAAGGAGCGGACCCAAGACAGATCCTTGGGGTACACCATCTGAGAGTGGGATAGCAGAAGAGGATCCACCAGAACAAACACTGAAAGAGCAATGAGAGGAGAACCAGGATAGTATAGAGCCCTTAAAACCAATTGAGGTCAGGGGTATCATGGAGAAGGTTGTGGTCAACAGTGTCAAAAGCAGCAGAAGAGGATCCACCAGAACAAACACTGAAAGAGCAATGAGAGGAGAACCAGGATAGTACAGAGCCCTTAAAACCAAGCGAGGACAGGGGTATCAAGGAGAAGGTTGTGGTCAACAGTGTCAAAAGCAGCAGAGAGGTCAAGAAGGATAAGAACTGAGTAATCCCACCAGCAGCTGGAGACTGAGAACCACTGTTGCAGAATCTGGTGGGCTAGTCCACGCCCCCTCGATTCTCCCCCCCCCCCCCTTTCCCAACTGCAGGCTCCTGGTGGGGATGGCATAGGATTCTTTCCTAATCTTTGAGAGGGGCTCAGTGGAGCCTTCCCTAACTGGAATATTGGCCCTTTGAAGAATCTTTAAAAAAAAAAGTAGCAGCTGCAACAGCACAGCACCAGGCTTGTCTGTGCAGCTGAAGGGAGTAGTCTGAGTAGTGCCCAGCTGTTCTGATGTGTGTGTTGGTGGGGGATGAGGGGGCACCGATTCATAGCTGTGCCCCCTCCCAGGTATCAGCATTGGTCCTGCAGGTGGCAATTTGCAGCATGTAGGTGGCTCAGGCATGTTTAAGACGGTCATAGAAGCTGTCCTAAAGTTCATAGGAGCTTCACGACTCCTTATTGGGGTATATAGGCTGGAGTAAGGTTCAGCTTTTCTGATGGATGCTCTTTACGATTTGGTTAGGGCCTCTGTAAAGAATGTGGCATTGGTGATTACAGCTCGCCACCAGTTATAGCTGCACAATTGGTCAGTAGAAGTGGCCTCCAAGGCCTGGCTTAGTAAGTGTCTTTTTGGGGAAGTGTTTAAGAAACTGGTAAAGGATTTAGTAGAGGTTAAGTTGCTTCAACCTCCCAAAGACAAGCTGTGAGGAACGGTCATAGTCTTCTTCACAAGGGCAATTTTAGAAGAGACAAAGGTTTTGTCCTGTGAGATTTGGGGCTTCCCAGAGATAGCATTTTTTCTGCCCCTTGGGCCAGTCCTTTTGAGGCAGCCAGAGAGGTAGCAAAGATGGGCCATTAGGACCTGCTGGTGGCTCTAAGCTGTACCAATTACGGTGCAACTAGTTCCAGTGGGTGGTTGTCTGCAAGTTATTAAAATTATGTTTGGACCCAGATCACATCAGACCAGTGAGTATAGGTGGTGATTTGCGAGGGGTACACACTCAAACTGAGCAGCCCCTTTCAGATGTTTTTATGGTATCTCCCTGCTGGGCTCCAAGCCATAGTAAGGGTTCCCTCCGAGGAGTGGGGCCTCAGTCATTACTCCATTTACTTTGTGGTCCCCAAGAAGGAGGATACCTTTCAATCAATTTTAGATCTGAAGCATGTCAACAGAGCCTAACATGTACCGCATTTCTATATGGAAACGTTGCAGTCCGTCATTGTGGCATCTCATCAAGAGGGAATACCTGACCTCCTTAGACCTCTGAGACTTATTTGCACATTCCAATTCATCTGGATCATCAGCAGTACCTATATTTTGCAGTACCCCTGGGCCATTTTCAGTTTCAAGCCCTGCCCTTTGGGTTGGCCATGGCTCCCAGGACTTTCACCAAGGTGATGGTAGTAGTGGCAGCAGCCCTGCACAGGGAGAGGGTGTTGGTTCACCCTTATCTGGATGACTGGCTGATCAGAACAAAGTCTCCGCAGAAGAGCCAGATGGCAAAGCAGTGGGTGGTGTCGTTGCTCCAGCAGATGGGCTGAGTCAGTTTTGCAAGGAATAGGTTGAAACTGCCTAAGTCTGTGGATTACCTGGGTGCGCATTTCGACACCAGGACAGGTCTTGTGGCGCTGTCACTGGAATGAATTTGAAAGTTGCAGAATCAGATTTGCGAGTTGTTGGAGAGGTGTTTTTTCCAGGCTTGGGACTACCTGCAAGTTCTGACGTCCCTAGCAGCCATGTTTGAGTTAGTGCAATGGGTCAGAGTGCATATGCATTCTCTACAGTGTGTGCTATTGACCAGGTTGGCACAGAAGCACTTGTTATGGCAGAGGCTGCTGCTGCTGGGAGAAGCCCAAGTGAGCTTTCAGTGGTGACTGAACTCTGCCAACCTGTTAGGGGGAGTACCTGTGGAAGCCCTTAATTGGGTGTTACTTACAACTGATGCCAGTTTAATTGTTTGGAGGGGCCTATTGTCAGTCTCGGGTGGCGCAGAGGCAGTGGTCTCCAGAGAAGAGGACTTGATTGATTAATCAGTTCGAGACGCAAATGATCTTTCGGGCTTTCAAGGCCTTCCTTCACCTGGTCCAACACAGGGCAGTCAGAGTGCTGTCGGACAATGCAACAGTGGGTGACCTACATTCGTCACCAGAGCCACACTGGAAGTCTGCTATTGGCAATTTCCTAGCCCTGTCCTAGTGGCTCATGTGACCAGAAAAGAAAACATCCAAGCAGATTTCCTCAGCAGAAATCTGTTGAATCTAGGGGAGTGGATGCTTACGGAGTTGGTTTTCGGCAGACTGTGCTCTGTTGAGAGCACCTATAATGAATCTTTTGGTATCCGCAGTCAATGCCAAGGTGGACTGATTTCTTCAGCTATAAACAAGAGAGAATGTTGGAAGGTCTTGATGCATTGATTAAGAAGTGCCTGTTTCCTCCCTGGCCTCTCATAGGTCAAGTGGTCCATAGGGTGGAGGCCCATCAGGGTCTGCTGATTCTGGTAGTGCAGAATTGGTCTACGAGGCCATGGTATGCAGGTCTGGTGTGCCTGGCAGTGAAGAACCCATGGACTTTGCTGGTGGTGGAAGACCACCTGTTCTAGAGGCCATTTCTGATGTTATTACAAATTTGCTGTGGGCATGTAAATGGTCCATATCGCTCGCCTATGTTGATGTGTGGTGCCTTTTTGAGAATAGATGGGAGGAAAGGGAGCTTCGTCTCCAGAGCTTGTCGTTGCCCGACGTCTTAGTATTCTTGCAAGTGGATCTGGATAAGGGCCTAGCTCTAAATTTTCTGTGGATATAGGTAACGGTATTGGCTTGTTTTTGAGGTAAGATTTAGGGTGCCTTTTTAGCCTCTCACCCAGATGTTGTGTTTTCTAGAAGGGGGTCAAACATGGCTGCCCGCAGGTGCATACGTTTATACCACCATGAGAGTTTAACTTGATGTTGTTGGTGCTCACTGGGGCATCTTTTGAGCCTCTTAAGCAGACTTTCCTGAAGGATCTCACACTGAAGACTGGCAGTCTGTTCTGCGCTGAAGAATTTTGGAGCTCCAAGCTTTATCATGCATAGACCCTTGCCTTTTGTTATCCAAGGAGAAGGTGATTGTTTGGCCGAGGCCCTTATTTTTGTTTAAGGTGGATTGGCCTTTCACCTCATCAGCCTATAATGCTTCAGGTAGTCACGGATCCAAACAATGATCCAAACGTTCAGACTTTGCACAGATTGGGTGTGCAACATCTGTTGTGTTAGTATCTGAAGAGAACAAAAGGTTTTTGATACTCAGATCATCTTTTTATACTGTTTGGGGACCGTACAATGGTGAGGTGGCTTCCAAAGTGTCGATTGCTTGGTGGCTGAAAGAGTCCATTGCCTCCGCTTACCTCTTCGGGGACAGACGACCCCAACAGGGATTAAGATCTATTCTATTCGGTCTCAGTATTCTTTGGAGGCCGAATTTGGCTTGATGCCATTGCTCTAGATTTGTAAGGTGGATTTTCCCTGCATTCCTTCATGCGGCATTACCATCTAGATGTTCAGGCGCAGAGCGATGCAAGGTTTGGGCATAGGTGATGTGGGCCGGACTGTCTTGTCCTCCTCCCCCCCCCCTCAAACTCTGTAGTTAGATACTGCTTTGATACATCCTATGCGTCTGGACTGGACTAGAGGGATGATGAGGAAGGTGAAATTAGGTCTTTATTTAGCTGGTTTTATATACCACCTTATCAAAGTGTCAAGGTGGTTTACACGTAATGAGTTTAACTTAACATACATGGAAGAGAGTAGGCAAACTAGAACATTATAAAACCATGTGGAACAGCAAAAACATTGGTAAGGCTGGTGTTATATATCTGCACTGAACGGGGGGGGGAGGGATTTTGGGTGCAGGTAGGCAGGGGAGAGGTTAATAGAGTGGGAAGTGGGTAGATTTTACCTACTAATTTTCTTTCCTTGAGTCCCTCCGATCGAGGGCCACCCTGTCTCTTTCGAGCCCAGAGGTGAAAAGAATTGTTCTGACAACATTGTGCCCTGCATGCCCTGGAAAACCGCTGCTGTCTGCTGAGCTGTGTTGTTTCTGGTTGCAGCTGCTCTTAGCAAGGGTCTGATTAGGGACGGGTGGTGTCCTCTGTTTCTGGACCCTCTTTGGAGCATTAATTGGTATTGTTACATATAATTTGTTGATGAGTTGAATAATAGCTATTCTTTGTGGAGTCTGCCTTGTTACAGAAGTACTAGTCTGAGGAGGGCTGAACAGGACCCTTGTAGATGACATCATCAAATCAGTAGTTCTCCATTTGCTGGTGGGATACATAAACCCATGCATATAGATTGGATTGTAGGTACTCAAGGAAAGAAAATGAGCAAGTAAGACCTAATTTCACCATTTTATAAAGGAAAGATAAGCACCTGTGTGCCTTTTATGAAATAAATAAATAAATAAAAATAGGCTTTCAGAACCAAGATGCAGAAGGTGGCTTCTAAAATGGTTAGAGGTCTTCATTATAAAGCATATGAGGACAGACTTAATGATCTTAATATGTATGCGTTAGAGGAAAGGCGGGATAGGGGAGATATGATAGACTTGTTTAAATACCTTTGTGGTATAAATGCACAAGATGAAAGCCTCTTACGATTGAAAGCACGCTCTGCTATGAAGGAACCTAAGATGAGGGTGAAAGGGGATAGACTCAGGAGTAATGTGCCGACATATTTCTTTACGGAAAGAGTGGTACATGTGCGGAATAGTCTCCCGGTGGAGATAGTAGAGATGAGGACAGTATCTGAATTCAAAAAAGCATAGGACAAACACAGATGATATCTAAAGGAAAAAAGGGGACTATTGTAGTTGGTATGGAAAGGCCATATTGTCATGTTTCTATGTTTCTTAACCAGCCGCAACTGCTTGCAGAAGCCAGAGCACAAAATTGCATTTGCTCTAAAATAGATATAGATGTGTCAGTATGTACTACATGTATCTGTATATTTTATAATATATGCACATACATCGCAGCTCCACCTCCACTCATTCCAGACTTCATCCTGGGAACACCTATTTCCTTATTCTGCCAGACCAGTCCAGATGAGGGGTTATGCTCACTTGCCAGTAGGTGGAGGTAGACTTGAGCAACTTTCAGTGATGTCATCACTCTGTATATCTTCTGGTGTAGCACTGAGAGAACCTATAGTTTGTCTCCAGTAGATGTCAAAGTACACGGACTGGTGCAGCAGTGTGGATAGGCCTGATTCTCCTGGACCACACTATGGTGAAATGGCCTCAGGATTGAGTCTGGAACAGCCCAACAGTGCTCGGAAGGAGGATGTGCCCTTGATTCCTCAAACTGACAGCCGCTAAGGATCTTATGCTTTTTCCCACAGGTTGAGTGTTGCTTGGGCCTGAAGAGGAGCAGGAGACCCACGGGGCCTCCGAGGGGGGAGGGGGGTACTAAGTTGAGCCTAGGACCCCTTCCCACTTGCTGTCCTTATCTGCATGCCCTAGTTTTTTTTGTTTTGTTCTTTCTGAATTTTCAAAAATTTCTCTTTATTTGTTCTTTTTCTCCCATTGAATCACGTGGGAAGTATTTGGCTCTGTTGCTTTAAATAAAGCAGCTTCAAATTAAAAAAGCAAAACAAAAAGCTTGATCAACAGCTAAGCTTCCCAGGCTTGCCTGCTTATTTATTTGCACTATTTCAAAATCGGCATGGTTTACACATAACAAGAATAAAAGTTTTACATTGAACAGGCATCACAGAACAATACAATAAATGTCTATCATTGCACAATAAACATTTTACATTGAACAGGGGCGTCAACTTAGGTAGTAACAGAGAGAACTAAGTTACAAACCAGTATATGGTCTGTAAGCAGTTAGCCTGGTCAGAGCTAGAGCTGGCAGGCAAAGTGTATAGCGCAGCTATGGTATATGGTCCTAGTATAGTTGGAACAAATGAGTCTTTATTGCTTTCCTGAAGGTTGACAGGTCGGAGCTAGATCAGATCGAAGCAGGGAGGAGGGTGTTCCAAAGAGTTGGTACGTATAATGAGAAAGCTTGGTTCTTAGCAGCTTGGGAACACTTTCTTATTGCTGAAGGGATGTTGAGTGTGTTTATGTATGTTCTTCTCATTCTGTTGTTCAGTGTCCATTGTATGATTTCCGCAAGGGAGAGGCTATGCAGTACTTTAAATGTTATCAATAGAGCTTTGTAATTTAGGAGACTCACTATTGGGAGCCAATGCAGTTGCCTTAGGATGGGCGTGACATGTTCAAATCTGGAGGCTTTATACAGGGTTCGGGCCACAGTTTCAAGACCATTTGAAGAGGATGAAGTGCCTAGCCTGGCAGGCTGTGGAGAATGATATTCGCATAGTCAGTGTGGAAAGATAAGTGCCTGGAATACGGTGCGGAAGTCAGCAGCCACCAGTAGTGGACATAGACGACGGAGGGTCTTTATTTTGTGGTATAGTGCCTTGGTAACATTATATCTCCAGGAACAAGCAGGAATGTAGTCTTCACATATGGGTATTGTCGGCACCGACGGAGCCCGTGCAGGAACGCTCCCCAGCGTCCAATAGGAAAGCTTTTGGGAGCATCCCACTGTGCCTGCGCCACTGCCTTCCCAACTCTCCTTCAGTTTTTCGTTTTCCGCGGAGCTGACAGGCATCAAACCCTGTCACCGCAGAAAATCTTCTTTTTTGTGGTCGCGTCTGCCTTCCGTCAACGCCTATATTGGTACCCCTGGTGCCTTCTTTATTTTCTTATTTCTTTTTCTTAAAAAAAAAAAAAAAAAAAAAAAGAATAGCTTCTTTTTTGAGGGTCTGTCTCCCCTTGGTGCCAGGCACCATTTTGGGCACTAGGCCCTCTTTTCTTCGAAAATAGAGAAACCATCTAGTGGTTTCAAAAAATGTTCAAAATGTAGCGGTACCATTTCTCCTACCGACACCCATGATTGGTATCTTAAATGTTTAGGTCCTGACCATTTGCCATCGGAGTGTCTCCTTTTTAGAAAGATGACCAAGAGAGGCCTGCAGAACACAGCTGCAAAACTCGGCACCCTCTTTGCCTCGGATGCAATGTCCATTGCATCGATGTCATCCAGGGCTTCATCTTCCTCCCATGGATCTCAGGTAACTAAACCTAGGTCTTCCAAGATCGGCCGGTCCTCAGATCTCCTTCTAAGCATCGATATGTTACTAGCATTGCCCTCGAGGAAAACACACAGCCAAACAGCCCCGGCGGGAGGCCCCTGCCTCCAAAGCATTAACGGGGTTCCAGGATGTTCCCAAAGCTTCCACCTCCGGAGAACTCTTGCTGCCATGTTCTGGTGGTGTGGCCTGCTCTGCCGGTACCAACATCCAGGCATCGGCAGGCTCCATGGATCAACGTATCCTGGCCATTGAGCACAGTCTTGCAGATTTATTACAGCCTCGGTACCGCTAAAACTGCTGCAGTCGACACAGTTGTCCGTACCGATATCGGTACCGAATGTACCTGCATCGACCGATGCGCCTCTCTCCATGCTTCCTCCCATGCCGGCCCTGGAATCGGTCTCTGGCATCGAGGGTCCAGTATCGAGGCATTTCGATGCCGACTTCGATCGATACCGCCGACAAGCAATACGAGAGCATCCAGCACAACAATACTTCAAATCCTCCGATTCCGATGATTCCGAGTACTCTGTCGGTACCGGAGTGGTTCTTCTGGAGGATCCCTCTCCTTCACCACAGTGTCGAATGTCTCCTCCGGAGGACATGCCCTTTCAGTACTTCATATGTGATGTAGCAAGGGGACTCTCAATCACCGTGACCCCTGAGAAGGAACCGAGAGCTGAAGAGTTGGAAATTCTTCAGTATCTGGCAGCTCCTAAGGAAGTTGCTACTCTTCCCATTCACCGAATTTTGCATGATCTCATGCTTAGGATGTGGGAAACACTTTTAACGGTGTCTCCACATTCTCGGAGACTCGATACAATGTACCGGGTACCGCAATGCCCCGGTTTCCAAAAAACACAATTACCACACCATTCCATGATAGTGGAATTGGCAATGCATAGGATCAAGAGTGCTAAGACGCATTCATCCAACTCGATGCCTTTGGGCGTCAATGCTTTCAGTCCTTGATGCTATCGGCTAGAATAAGCTCTTACATACTTTATATGGGTATGTTTCTTCGTGAGGTTACTAGAGATTTGGAACTCATGGCTCCACTTCTTCCCGATGACAAGAGGGCTGACTTCCTCACTCTGGTCAAACATGCCCAGAAGGTTTCTAAGTTCATGAACCGTGCAACCTTTGATTGCTTTGAGTACATTAGCAGAACCTCTGTCCTGTTCATTGTAAGTCCAGTGTAGGTTCTGCCTGCACTGCACAAATTTTTGTGTTATGTAAACCGCATTGATTCTAAAGAGCGTGGTATATAAGAGACGCTAAATAAATAAAAATAAATCTCCATCGGTGCACGTCGCATTGCCTGGTTAACAAGCATCTGATATAGAACAATGGGTGCAAGACAAGCTGGGAAATATTCCTTGCACAGGAGAAAACCTCTTTGGCAAGGATTGGCAGGACAAAGCTTCTCAGCTTGAGTCCGAAAACACCACCTTGAACAGACTATCAAGGACCACAGCCAACCCAGCTAAGAAAGACAGTTAAGAAACCCTTTTTCAACAAGAAAAAAGAAATTCTATCCATCTTACACCCAGGCTGTCCACTGCCAAGTTCATGCTCCCCAAAACGGGCAGCAGCAACCCAGACAACAGAGGAAGGCCCAAGTCCCCAGAGCTCAACCAGCTCAGCAGACACAGCCTCCTCAGGGGCTTTGACTCTTTTTCCTAGAGAACCTAGTCATCCTAGGGTCCAGAGCCTCTCATCATCCCAGGCAGACTCTGTCATTTTGCCGAAAGATGGCAACAGATAACATCAGAGCAGTGGACTCTCTCCATTGTAACAGAGGGGTACAAACTCCATTTCCACTGTATGCCCCTTCCCACCATCACAAGACAGTTCAATTCTTGGGGCCCCTTCACTGCTCTCTTGTGTCAAGAGGTCACCTCACTACTTGCTCAAGGAGCAATAGAAGAGGTACCTATATCCCAACAGGGCATGGGTTTCTACTCCCCCCTACATCCTCATTCCAAAGAAGATAGGGGGATACAAGCCCCCCCATACTGGACCTCAAAGAGTGGAACCAAGTACCTGTTCCAAGAAAAATTCTAGGTGATCTCTCTCGGAACACTTCTGCCTTACATTCAGGGTCGGGATTGGCTATGTTCTCTAGATCTAAAGGATGCATATACACATATCCTCATTCATACTGATCACAGGAGGTTTCTTTGATTCCTCTTTCAAGGAAGACATTCCCAGTACAGGGTTCTACCCTTTGGCCTGGCTTCTGCCCCAAGAGTCTTCACAAAATGCATGTCAGTAGTAGCAGCATTCCTGAGAACTCTGGGGATATTCGTCTTCCCCTACTTTGACAACTGGCTCATCCAAGCGTCAACACCTCCAGAAGCCAGCTCCACTCTCTCCTGTACAATGCAAATCCTGCAGTACCTGGGACTGATCATAAACTTCCCAAAATCTCATTTCACCCCTTCTCAGTCCCTAGAGTTCATAGGGGCTCTTCTAGACACAAGGCAATCAAGGGCTTTCCTGCCACAACCACGTTGTGTTCGAATACTCCGGCTGGCCTCTCAAGCAGCTATAAAAACCTTTCTAACTGCTTGAGAAATGCTTCAGCTGCTGGGGCATATGGTATCCACTGTCCATGTTGGTTCCCTATGCTTGCCTACACATGAGAGCAGCCCAGTGGACCCTAGCCTTTCAGTGGACACAGATGTTGGGTCACCTGGGGAACAAAATCAGAAACTCTACACACCTCATTTTGTCCCTACAGTGGTGACAATCGCTGAAAAACCTTCTCATAGGGTCTCCTTTTCAGCAGCCACTACACCAAGCCACCTCGTCGACAGATGCATCCAAGTTAGGTTGGGGGGCTCACTTGGACAATCTCTCCACTCAAGGTCTGTGGACCGACCAGGAGGCTTGTCTTCACATAAACCTCCTGGAACTCAGAGCCATCTTCTATGTTCAAGTATTTCGGGACCGCCTGAGCTACAAGACGGTTCTTGTCCAGACCGACAATCAAGTAGCCATGTTCTATGTGAATAAGCAGGGTGGGACGGGTTCTCAGGCGTTGTGCAACAAAGCTCTACGTCTCTGGGCCTTTGCCAAAGATCTTCAAATCCACCTACTAACAGTGTATCTTCCAGGCACACAAAATCTCTTGGCAGACAAATTCAGTCGAGTACTGCTGCCACACGAGTGGTCTCGTCATCCAGAGCAAATTGCTCGAATCTTTCAGATCTGGGGAACTCCAGATATAGATCTCTTTGCAAGTCCTCAGAATGCCAAACTTACCCAGTTCTGTTCCAGAATTCCAGCTCAGAACTGTCAGGCAAGGGATGCCTTCCATCTACATTGGGGTCAGGACTTCCTCTACCCACCCATTCCCCTCATTCCCAAAACTCTATTCAAGCTTCAGAGAGACAGGGGACATATGATCCTCATAGCCCCATGCTGGCCACGACAGACGTGGTATCCACTGCTTCTACGTCTCTCTCAAGCCAAGCCTCTGGAGTTGGGATGTGCTCCAGATCTTCTTTCTCAGGAGAACGGGATGCTATTGCACCCGAATCGTTAGTCCCTACACTTCAGGGCGTGGTTTCTGAGAGCCTAGAATTCCAGGATATCAACCTTTCTCAACAGATTAAAGATATCCTTTTGGCTTCAGGAAAACCTTCCACAAGGCAGGCCTATGCCTTTAAGTGGAGAAGGTTCTCTATCTGGTGTTCAAAAATGGAACTTAATCCCTTTTCAGTGCCAGTGGAGGCGTTACTGGAGTATCTCCTCCATTTGTCATCCTCTGGTCTTAAGACCAATTCAGTAAGGGTCCACCTTAGTGCCATTGCGGCTTTCCACAAGCCCTTCTATGGACAACCTGTTTCCTCTCAACTGCTTGTAGCGAGGTTTATGAGAGGTCTACCCTTAACTAAACCTCCCATTAAGCCACCACCCATGGCATGGGATTTCAATCTTGTCCTTGGGCAGCTCATGAAACCGCCCTTCGAACCCTTAACCACTACATCTCTGAAGTTTCTTTCTTGGAAGGTAATCTTCCTAATTGCTCTCACTTCTGCAAGGCATATCAGTGAGCTACAAGCTTTAGTGGCTGATCCTCCTTATAAAAGGTTCCACCATGATATGATAAAGTAGTTCTTAGGACTCACTCTTACTTTATGCCAAAGGTGGTTTCGCCTTTTCATTTAAATCAATCGGGTTACCTTCCTGTATTCTTCCCTAGGCCTCGCGCCTCTAATGCAGAAAGGAATCTTCATACTCTAGATTGTAAAATAGCTTTTTGTTGCCTTTGACTCCAGTCGTCTTGGATTACCAGTTTCCAAGCAAACTCTGTCTAAATGGATTGCAGATTTCATATCCTTTGCCTATGAGAGCAAAGGACTTTCTCTCTCGGTCATGTCACGGCTCACAATGTGAGAGCAATGGCAGCCTCTATGGCTAACCTTCGCTCAGTGTCCAGCTTCGGGAACTGCTAACACCTAATCAGGTGTTAGTGGGCCTGATTACCTGAGAGCAGCTGAGGGCCTGCATAAAAGGCTCCAGTGCCCGGCCCTGTTCAGTCTTTCCTACAGGAGCTCTCCAGATCAACCAACAGTAAGGATTTAAGGGTTTGTTTTATTATATTAAATTGTTAACTCTCTGACTGGGAGCTCTTAAAAGGGTTTTTTGTACATTTTTAAAGCAAGGTTACTTTCTTTTTGGTGCTTTAGTGGGACTTTCCTTGAGCACAGTAGGTGGTTGAACTCCAGTAACCTCTTCAGCTTTGGGAACTGCTAACACCTAATCAGGTGTTAGTTCCCTCCCTACCCACCCCGACTCCCACCCACCCCTAGCGAGTAGTCTTGCTTTATAGGGCACCTCCCAATTTGACTAAGCACAGAGAATTGGACCAGCACATTTTGAATATAATTAAGGAGATTTAACTGCTTTTTCTCTGTAAGGACAGCTGGGAAACCGGCTGGTACTTGGTAGATCTCTCTTTTGCTTTAACAGATACCTAAGCTCCACGAACAGAACAATGGCTGGGAAAAATCGTATCGCTAAAGCTGTTGCCCCCGTTACAGCTTCTGCCTCGGTCCAGACAGAGGTACTAATGCCAGTTGAAGGACCGGTTCCATGTGCAGGGTGCCTGCATGCTGAAGCTCTGAGGAAACAAGTGGAGGAACTCAGAGGAGGTGGCGAGGCTGAGGAGCATTCAAGACAGTGAGAAGTACATTGATGAGATGCTTCTTGCAGCAACCAAGCTCTCCAGCAGAGGAGAAGATGGGTGCCAACAGAATGTCGAAATGCCTGCAAAATCACCAATCCAACTTCTCCAGCCCTTGAATTGAAGAACCATTATGCAGCCGTGGAAGTGGAGGAGGTGAAAGCATCCCTGGAAAGGGAAGAACCAGAGCTCAAGTACCCCAAAGTTGCAGAATCAGTGACCACAAGGAAACTAAGGGTAGTCGTGGTTGGAGACTCTCTTCTGAGGGGTACTGAGGCGTCCATCTGCCGACCAGACTTGATGTCCAGAGAGGTATGCTGTCTGCCTGGTGCCAAAATCCAAGATGTTACGGAGAGTTTGCCGAGACTCATCAAGCCCACTGACTATTACCCAATGTTGCTAATCCATGTTGGACACATGATACTGCCAGGTATACCTCGGAACGTATCAAAAGTGACTTCATGGCTCTGGGACAGAGGGTGAAGAAGTTAGGTGCACAGGTGGTGTTCTCTTCAATCCTCCCTGTTGAGGGTAAAGGCCAAGGCAGAGAGGCTCGCATCCTGGAGATGAATGCGTGGATGGTGTCATCGAGAGCGTTTTGGTTTCCTAGACCATGGGATGCTATTCCAAGGGTTGCAGAGCAGAGATGGCATCCATCTGTCCAAGAAAGGTCAACGCGTCTTCAGTAGTAGACTGGCTAATCTACTGAAGAGGGCTTTAAACTAGATTCGTTGGGGTTGGGTGAAGAAAGCCCCCAGGTAAGTGAAAGCCCCCAGTTAGGTGATACATTAAATAACTTTATGGAAATGGGTAACAGGGGTAACATATGGAAAGCAGTGTGTATAAATGCCCGTAGCATGGGAAATAAGATCCCTGATGTTGAAGCTTTGGTGGGAGTGGCTGACTTGGATTTAGTGGCAGTTACAGAAACATGGTTTACAGAAAACCATGATTGGGATGTAAGTATACCTGGCTATACTTTATTCAGAAAGGACAGGGTAGGAAGAAGGGGAGGAGGAGTGGCACTATATGTAAAAACTACTATTAAAGCTTTGGAATTACAGAGCTTAAAAGGGAGAGGGGAGGCATTGTGGGTTAAACTAGAAAGAGGGAAAGAGAAATCTATTTACATTGGTGTGATATATAGAGCTCCCTCACAAGAGGAAGAGGTGGACAGAGAGTTAATTGAAGACATGCGCACCATTGCTAGGAAAGGGGAAGTGCTACTGATAGGAGATTTCAATATGCCAGATGTTGATTGGCACATTTCTGCTGCAGTATCATCTAGGAGATCCTGGATTCTCTACAGGGAGAACTATTCAGGCAATTGGTAACAGACCCCACACGTGAAGGGGCCATACTGGGCTTGGTGCTTACCAATGGTGAAAGTGTTTCTGATGTTGTAGTGGGAGATCATTTTGCATCCAGTTATCACCAGATGGTGTGGTTCAGTATTAGGACTAGGGCTGTTAGAATCCATTCAAAGGCGAAGATCTTAGACTTTAGGAAGACTAACTTTGCGAAGATGGGCCAATACCTCAGGGAGTCGTTAGTTGGATGGGAACACCTGAGGGATGTAGAAAAACAGTGGGAAAAACTGAAAGGGGATATTTTAAGGGCAACCAACCTTTTTGTCAAAATGGTAAATAAAGGTAAAAGGAAAAGGAGTCCGCTATGGTTTTCGAAAGAAGTAGCTGAAAAAGTGAAGAAAAAGAGGGAGGCCTTCATGAAATACAAGAGATCACAGAGAGAGGAAGACCGGCATCTGTATTTGGAAAAACTTAGAGAAGCTAGCAAAGTAGTCAAGAAGGCAAAGATTCAAAAGGAGGAGGAAATAGCCAATGCAATAAAATGGGTGGATAAGACATTTTTCAGATATATTAGTGAGAAGAGGAAGGGCAAGAGTGGTATTGTCAGACTCAAGGGTGCAGGGGAGGAATATGTAGAAGCTGATGAGGATAAAGCGGAATTGCTTAACAAATATTTTTGTTCTGTGTTCACAGATGAAGAACCAGGAGCAGGACCTCAGAAAACACCCACAAATAGGAACAGAAGCAAAGGACATCTTGAACAATTTTCAAAAGACTGTGTTCGTGAGAAACTATCTCAACTTAAAGTAGACAAAGTGATGGGACCGGATGGGATACACCCGAGAATACTGAGGGAACTTGGGGATGTTCTAGCAGCTCCACTGACTGACCTTTTCAATGCCTCGTTGGAGTTGGGAGTGGTGCCAAAGGACTGGAGAGAGGCTCATGTGGTGCCTTTACACAAAAGCGGAAGTAAGGATGTGGTTGAAAACTACAGGCCGGTTAGTTTAACTTCGGTGGTGAGTAAATTATTGGAAATGCTGCTGAAAGAGAAAATAGTGAGGTTTCTGGAGTCCAGCGGATTACAGGATCCAAGGCAGCATGGATTCACCAGAGGCAGGTCTTGTCAGACAAATCTGATTGATTTCTTTGACTGGGTGACCAGGGAGTTGGACCAAGGGAGAGCCCTAGATGTGGTGTATTTAGATTTCAATAAAGCCTTTGACACTGTTCCTCACAGGCAACTTATAAACAAACTGAGCACCCTAGGGATGGACCCTAAAGTTACTGCTTGGGTTAGACATTGGTTGGGTGGGAGGCGACAAAGAGTACAAGTAAATGGAGCTCACTCTGAGGAGAAGGATGTTATCACTGGTGTGCCCCAGGGATCTGTCCTTGGTCCAAGTCTTTTTACCATCTTTGTTAGTGATATAGCGGAAGGGCTTTCAGGTAAGGTTTGCCTCTTTGCGGATGATACCAAAATCTGCAATAGAGTAGACACCCAGGAAGGGGTAGATAACATGAGGAGGTATCTAGCTAAGCTTGAAGAATGGTCTAGAATTTGGCAGCTGGGATTTAATGTTAAAAAATGTAAGGTCATGCATTTGGGCTGCAGCAATCCAAGGGAGCAATATAGTATAGGGAGTGAAGTACTTTTGTCCACTAAAGAAGAGCGGGACCTAGGCGTGGTTGTGTCTGATGATCTTAAAGTAGCTAAACAGGTAGAAAAGGCGACGGCAAAAGCTAGAAGGATGCTTGGGTGCATACGGAGAGGAATGGCTAGCAGAAAAAGGGAGGTGATAATGCCTCTGTATAAGTCTTTGGTGCGACCTCATTTGGAGTATAGTGTGCAATTCTGGAGACCGCACCTTCAAAAGGATGTGAACAGGATGGAGTCGGTGCAGAGGGTGGCTACTGAAATTATTAGTGGTCTTCATTATAAAGCATATGAGGACAGACTGAAGGATCTTAATATGTACACCTTAGAGGAAAGGCGGGATAGAGGTGATATGATTGAGATGTTTAAATACCTCCATGGCATAAATGTTCAGGGAGAGGGCCTCTTTCATTTGAAATCAAGTTCTGCTACGAGGGGACATAGGATGAGGGTGAAGGGAGATAGATTCAGGAGTGATATGTGGAAATATTTCTTTACGGAAAGAGTAGTGGATCCGTGGAATAGTCTCCCAGTGGAGGTGGTAGAGATGAGGACAGTAACTGAATTCAAAAAAGCATGGGACAAACACAGAGGATCTCTAAAGGTAAAAAGGGGACTGTTGTAGTTGTTATGGTAGGACAGACTAGATAGGCCATGTGGTCTTTTTCTGTCATCATATTTCTATGTTTCTATGTTTCATTGACGACATTTGCAGAGCAGCCACTTGGGCTTCGATACACACCTTTGCAGTCCACTACTACTTAGACAAGGACTCCCGTCAGAATGCCTTCTTTGGCCAGGCTGTTCTCCAGCATCTCTTTCAGACTTAGAACAACTCCTACCCGCCGTCCCGGGTTTTGATGCCAGAGATCCATGGGAGGAAGCATGACCCATCTCAACCTAGATTTCACAGCTTTCTGGGGTCATCTCCCTGGCATCTCTCAGCTGGGGAGTCCCCATATGTGAAGACTACATTCCTGCTTGTTCCTGGAGATAGCGTAGTTCTACTCACCTGTAACAGGTGATCTCTGGGAACAGCGGGAATTGAGTCTTCACAACCCACCCACCTCCCCTAGGAGTTGTATCTCTATCTCTTTCTCTCTCTTCTCCTTTGTCTCAACTATAAACTCAACTGAAGAGGGAGAGTTGGAAAGGCTGGAAGGCAGGTGCAGTGGGATGCTCCCAAAAGCTTTCCTATTGGACGCTGGGGAGCGTTCCCGTGCGGGCTCCGTCACTGCCGATGATACCCATATGTGAAGACTCAATTCTTGCTGTTCATGGAGATCACCTGTTATAGGTGAGTAACTACGCTTTGTGTGTTTCCATACTCTGTCATTGATCCAGGATGACTCCTAGTTAACACACGTCTTGTTTCGTCATCAGTTCTGCATCTTTTACCCATAGAGAAGATGGTGGGATGAAGGTTGGGTCTTTTGTGATAAACAACACTTCAGTCTTCTTGCAGTTCACTTTCAGGTTGTGTATACAGAGCCAGTCTGAAACTGCAGTAAAGCATTCCGTAATCTTGGTGTAAGTGGGACTGTCCATGGAAAATGGGGTGTATAGTAATACATCGTTGGCATAGATGTGGTATAGTATGTTGTATGATTGGATTATAGAGCAGATTGACTGGATGTAGATGTTGAAAAGCAAGGCAGATAGAGATGAACCCTGCGGAACTCCTTGCATTTCTGGAATGTAGATGATGCCTGAGCGCTTATGCGCCCCAGTTGTTGGTGACCTGTTAAGTAGGATCTGCACCAGTCTAGGGCTGAGTTCTGTATACCTTTTTGTTGTAGGCAAGCAAGTAGGAGATTGTGATTGGCTGTGTCAAAGGCCAATGCAATATCCAGGGATATTAGGATGAATACCTGCTTCTCTTTGTTCATTCCCATAATGAGACTGTCCAGGAGAATGGCCAGGAGTGTCTTGACACCATGTTGTTGAAGGAACCCATGCTGCTGTTGGTTGAGGGGAGCGTAGGAGTTGATATGATCTTGTATTTGTTGCTGGACTATCTTCTCTGTTATCTTAGCCAGGAATGGGAGACTAGATATGGGTCTATTGGAATTTGTTGAGTGAGTCCAGTTTGTCATTTTTTAGTAATGGTCTGACAATGGCGGTTTTCAGGGGTGATGGTACCAGATTCATGGTAAAAGGTGTACGATTCTGGTAATGAATGCACTTAGGTCAGATCGGACTGACTAATTTATCCAGTGTGTGGGACATGGATTGGTTGGGGAAGTGGTGATGTTGAGCCCCCTTATGATCTCTATATGCTCAGTGGAGCATGGGTGGAAGGAATCTAGATTGGGAATAGCAGTGTTTTCAATAGAAGGATTATCTGAGAGAGGATTTCCTGGATTAAGGGAATTCCCATTTGTTTTGGTATGGAAGTAGGTAGCAAATTCCTGTGGGTGGGGGGGGGGGGGTGCCTGTGGTATGTTGCTTTATGTCCTTTATGAGGGACAATGATTCTAGAAAGCTCTCGGGGCTTGTTAACAGAGTGCATTAGGATATTGGTGTGGTATTTCTTTCATCTCTGGTTAATTGTGTTGTAGTGTTCTTGCAGGGTCTTCATGTATGTGATGCGATCTTAGGGAGTCTAGAGTGTCGACATTTCTGCTCAAGCTTCCTGAGTTGTAGTAAGGACTTGCGTAGTTTGGCTGTGAACCAAAACAAGAACTGTTGTTTTTGATCTCTTGGAGGGGCTTGCAATGAGCACTTCCCTCGTTTGTCTTAGAATGGCATTTGAGCTGTGTATCGGCTCATAAAAACAAATAAAAGGAATATTTGCTTCGAGAGGGTATCCCCCATGACAAATGGTCCGACAAAAAAATAATACATTTAAGGTTTTTTGTTTTGAAGGGATTCTTTAAAACAAAGGGGTTTTTAAAAAAATATATTTGTATTATGTCATAATGTAGAAACGTAGGCCGTATGATCTTTTTCTACCATCATGCTTCTATCTAGTCTGCCCTTTCATATCAACTACTATAGTCTCTTTTTTTCCTTTAGAGATCTCCTCTGTTGGTCCCATGCTTTCTTGAATTCAGATACTGTCCTCATCTCTACTACCTCTACTGGGAGACTGTTCTACGCATCTACCACTCTTTCCGTAAAGAAATATTTCTGCATATTACTCCTGAGTCTGTCCCCTTTCACCTTCATCTTATGCCCCCTCATTGCAGAGCTTTCTTTCAATTGAAAGAAGCTCTCCTGCTGGGCATTTATGCCATGGAGATGTATTTAAATGTCTCTATCTCCTCTCTCCCGCCTTTCCTCCAAAGGATACATATTGAGATCTTTGTCTGTCCCCCTATGCCTTATGACGAAGTCCACTGACCATTTTGGTAGCCACCCTCTGCAGAGACTCCATCCTGTTTATATTATTTTGAAGGTGTGGTCTCCAGAGTTGCATACAATACTCCAAATGAGGTCTCACCAAAGACTTATACAGAGGCACTATCACATCCTCCTTCCTACTGGTCATTCCTCTCCCTGTGCATGCAAGCATCCTTCTGACTTTTGCCATTGCCTTTTCTACCTGTTTAGCCACCTTAAGATCATCAGAAACAGTCATGCCCGGTCTCTCTCTTTTTTGTGGACATAAAGTACTTCACCCCCATACTGTATTGCTCCCTTTGATTTTTGCAGCTCAAATGCATGACCCTCCATTTTTAGCATTAAATCTCAGCTGCGAAATTATCAACCATTCTTCAAGCTTAGCTAGATCCCTCCTCATGTTATCCACTCCTTCCTGGGTGTCTTCTCTATTGCAGGTTTTGGTATCATCTGCAAAAAGGCAACCCTTACCTGATAGCTGTTCTACAATATCACTAAATAAATGTTAAAAAGAATTGACCAAGGAACGATCCCTGCAGCACACCACTGGTTGCATTCTTCTCCCCTGAGTAAGCTCTATTTGCATGTACTCTTTGTTGCCTTCCAGTCAACTAATTTCTAACCCCATCAGTCACTTTAGGGTCTATTCCTAGGATGCTCAGTTATTTTAAGTCATCTGTGCAGAACGGTGTTAAAGGCTTTACTAAAATCTAAGTACACCACATCTAGCGCTCTCCCTCTGTCCAACCCTCTGATCACCCAGTCAAAGAAATTAATTAAATTTGTCTGACAAGACCTGCCCCTAGTAAAACTATGCTGCCTCAGATCCTGTAATCCATTGGATTGCAGAAACCTCACTATCCTCTTTTAGCAGCGTTTCAATCAATTTACTCACCACGGAGGTCAGACTAAACCATCCCATAGTTCTCAACATCATCCTTACTTCCACTTTTGTGTAAAAGAACCACGTGCCTTTCTCCAGTCCTCTGGGACCACTCCTTACTCTAAAAGAACCATTGAAAAGGTCAGACAGGGACGTTAGTAGAACTTCCTCAAGTTCCTTTAATACTCTCAGAAGTATCCCATTCGGCCCCATCGCTTTGTCTACTTTTAGTTTGGCTAGTTCCTCTCCCAACCCAGTCTTCTGAAAATCATTCAAGATCCCCTTCTGTTCCTATTTGTGGATGCTTTCTGAGGTCTTGCTCCTGGTCCTTCATCTGTGAACATAGAACAAAAATATTTGTTTAGCAATTCTGCTTATCCTTATCAGCTTCTACATATTCCTCCCCTTCATCCTTGAGTCTGACAGTACCATTTTTGCACTTCCTCCTCTCACTACCATATATGAAAAATGTCTTGTACCCCCCATTTTACTGCATTGGCTATTTTTTCTTCCATTTTTATATTTGCTTTCCTGACTGCTTTCTTAGCTTCTCTAGATTTTTCTAAATATTGGTGCTTGTCTTCCTCTCTCTGTGATTTATTCTATTTTTATGAAGGCCACCCTCCTTTTCTTCACCTATCCCTGGTATAGCTTCCCTGTGGTGCTGCACTCATGTGAAAATTGTGGAAACTCTGCAGCATCTCTTGTAAGAGCAGATTATTTTTCCTGTGGCCTCCATTGTGGGGTCTGGGATGTTATTCCCAGACCCCACAATGCATGAGTACACAGGAAAGGAGATTCTATTCGGCATATCGTGGAGCTAGAGCTGGTTGTTTTGGACTCAGAGTTTCTCCTTTTCATATGAAGTCTTTTGGTCTGTCCTTGAAGCAGTCGGGTGAGGGATGCTTTTCACCTTCTGGACCTTGCCATGGCATGGATCACTTTCACAAGATGCTCAGCATTGGCTATTTGTTCACTTCTGTGTTCTGGACCACTTCTTTAATATTGGATCTTGGCTTGAACCTAGATGTGGCTCCCTTACCTTTCCAAGGTAATAGTGGTGGGAGCAGGGCCATTCTGTATGCATCCTCAGGAGTGGAGAGCTGCTGTCTGTCTGGGTATCTGGTTAAGCCTTGGTGTGTGTGTTTTTTTTTTTTTTTTTTAGGTAAAGGGCACTGAGGGGGATCCTTCCTTGAGACCATGTTTGAGGCCTCCCTATATCTCCTTAAAGTGGCTACCTAGGGTCACCAACCCTTATCTCACAGAGACTCATTCTGATCTTTCAATGGCGTCTTGCACTTTGAGGTCTGTGCTGCTCTCCTCTCCTCTCCAGGGTGCTGCTCTTTTTCTTGTTGTGACCAGTCTGTAGTTCCTTCCTTCCTTCTCTGAGAGGGATCTTCAGAACTACTTACTGCATTTGCTGGACGTGCACAGGGTGTTGTGCAGTTACATGATATTTATGAGTTTCTCCCACTAGTCTGGTCACTTTCTGTCCTCCTTGGCACTGCGGGAAAAGAGCTAGCAGAGGCCAATCCTCTATCCTCTGCTTGTCTAAGGAAACCACCAGGTTAGTGTACGTTCTGGTCAGTAAGCGCATGTCAGAGTGGTTCGGAGCTCACTCCATTGTTCCCAGGCCTAGGTGGAGTTTGTTCTGGTATCTTCAGGAAATTTCATAGACACGCATCCTGGTCTTCGTGAATGCCTTAGTAAAGACCTACAGGATGCATATAGGGGTTGGTACAGATGGCGCCTTTGGTGGCTAGTTTGACCTGAGCGTCATCTTTCTCCTATCCTTGGTCCTTACTGCGTGGGTATGTCACATTTGTTTGCACTGGTCTAGCAGGATGCTAAGGAAGGATAAATTTTACATACTTGATAACTTACTTTTCTAGAATCCTGATAGACCAGTCCAGGACTCGCCCAGGAAGAATCACATGGTTTGGAAAGCTTGTTGCCTTTTTGGTCACATTGTCTATATCAGTGCCTGGAAGACTTTTTGCAGATCTGGAGGTCCAGCTGCCATAAAAGGCCTAGACAGTCCTATGGTCTGACTTTAATTTCTTAATGGCAAGAGAACCAAATTCTTGCTCACATTTTCCATGGTACGCTTGTCTGTGTTTAGTAATGTTTTCTGAGTTTTATCTGAGTTTTTCAGTTTTGCTTACTGCTTGGGAAGTGACCTACTAGCTTCTCTTAGTGCTCCACCAGAGGATATACCAAGTGATAAAATCACTGAACATTGCTGTAGTCTGCGTCCATCTGCTGGCAAAGGAGTATAACCCATTCATCTGGACTAGCCTAGTAGGATTCAGAGAGTAAATTATCAGGTTTGCAGAATTTATCCACGTAGATTGTATGAAGCAAATATAATCTTACTGTGCACGTATTTAATGAATGCATCATATCATTTTATAAAAGTCCCTTTTCTGCAAGTAAAACGGACTTTACACATGGAAAAAGCTTTGTAAATTTACAGGAAGTCAGTCCTTACATATGGGTGACGTCGGCACCAACTGAGCCCTCGTACGGGGCAATTCCCCAGCTTTCAAAGAAAGCTTTTGGGATTGCATCACGCATGCACGGTCCCCTTCCCGCCCAAGGGTGCCATCTTGCTCAGTCTCCCTTTTTACGCAGAGCCCAACGGATGTAGTCCAACTTCCCTCGCGGAAAAAGTGCGTCAAAACTTCTGAAGATTCTCTTCTTCGTCCCGGTTCGACGCCAGTTCCCCTTCCTGCCTCGGTTCAATACACCGGTATCAAGCCCGGTCACTATTTTTAATTTTTTGCCCTTAGTGGCTAGCGTTCGCGCTCTTTTTTTCTTTTTCACTGGCAGCCCAGTCATTTGACCTCGCAGGGGCCCTTTTTCCCCCCATGGCTGCCAGCGGGTTTAAAAAGTGTGATCGGTGTAAAAGATTAATGTCTTTCGCCAACACACACGACTGCTGTATCCACTGCCTCGGGCCCGACCATGACCCGAAGGTCTGTGGCCTGTGTGGCAAGATGTCTTCCAAGGCACTCAAAAGTAGGCAGCAGCAGCAGCGTGAAAGGATTTTCTCCAAGTCCGCATCCACCCGGGTCCGGACCTCTTCAGAAGCCTCGACGTCTCGGGAGCTATCTGACTCCGAGCATCGTCGGGGGTCTTCTGAGCAGGAGTCTCCCTTGCGGGAACACCGGAGAAAGAAGAAACCTGCGAGGGTGGCATCATTGGATGCCTCTGATTGGCCTGGATCCTCGCGGGCCAGGTCGCAGAGTCCTGACCGCCGCCCCGGGTCCTCGGAGTCGGAGCGGCCTGCAAAGGTGCCTCGCATGGAGCCTGAGACAGCGAGGAAGGTAACTGCTGTTGTCCTCGTTGACTCTCCTCCGGGAGAACTGGCGTCGGGACCCAACCCAGAGGCTGTGGAGCCTTCTGAGCTCGGTCTCAGGTTAGCGGCCCTGGAGCGCAGCATGTCTGCCTTCATGGAGCAGCAGCGGTTGCTGATGGCCGGTCTCACCGGTCCATCCGCCCCAACCACCAGGACCTCGACGTCCAAGTCGATCCCGGAAGCCGAGCCAGTCCTCGAGACTCTTCGGACTCGGGTTGATCCTCGGCCGAGGTCTCCCTCGACCTCCTGTTCAGGACCGAGGTCATCGACGCCGGGGCCCTCGGTGTTGTGGCGGTAGAGACCGAAGCCCTCACGGCCGGAGCCCATCGATTCCTCCTCGGAGGAATCGGCATGTGAAAGGGAAGATGAGGAGTCCCCAGAAACCCACCGGACCCGGTAGGTACCATTGGACTCGTCGGGTTCCGAGCCTCGGAGAAGGCCCCCCCCGGAGGATACCCGGTTCTCGGACTTCGTCAGGGATATGGACAAGGCTTTGGCATTCCCGGTGGACTCCGAGGAGGAGCCTCAAGCTGAGGAGCTCGAAGCCCTCCAGTATGACTTTCCCCCTCGGGAAGCCCTTACGGTACCAGTTCCTCCGATGTTGGAAAGGCTGATGCTCCGCATGTGGAAGTCACCGGCCTCGATGCCAGTTCTCAGCAAGTGGGTCAATTCCATCTATCGAGTCCGCAAGAGCCCTGGGTTCCAGAAAGCACAGCTGCCTTACAACTCCATGGTTGTCGAATCGGCCATGCACAGACAGGCTCAAGAGCCAAAAAATGCACTCCTCGGTGCCTCCTGGCAGGGAAGCCCGGAACCTGGACGCCCTCTGCAGAAAGTGCTACCAGGGCTCGATGCTGTCATGCCGAGTCCAGACATACCAGCTGTACATGGGCATGTACTTGCGGGACCTGGCAAAGGAGATTGCTGGGTTCTCAGCTGGCCTCTCCGAGGAACCCTTGCAGCGCTTCAAGAACTTGTCCACGGGGATTCGAGAGTGCTCGAAGTTTGTCTCAAGCAGCCTATGACGGCTTCGAGGCCTCGGCCTGAGTAGCTGCAGCCGGCATCTGTGCCCACCGCCAGCCGTGGCTAATGTCATCAGACCTGGAGCCATGGGTTCAGGACAAGTTGGTCGATGTCCCTTGCCGGGGTGACAACCCCTTTGGCAAACCCATGACTGAGAAAGCTGCTGAAATCGAGTCAGAGTACTTGACCTGGACAAGACTATCCAAGAAGACTTCTGCCCCTTCTAAAAAGAAGGGCTCGGCTAAAAAACCCTTTTTCCCAAGGAAGGGTGCTGCTTACCGCAACTACCCCACTCAGCAGGCCTCCCCAGCTCGCCCACAGGGGCAGCAGGCCAAGGGACAGGGGCATGGCCTGCGTAAGCAGAAGACCCCCAAGCTTTCGGCCCCAGCTCCAACCCTGGTTCCAACCCAGCCAGGAGGGGTTTTTTGACTACCAAAGCATAGTCTCTTTCCAACAAGGGGTGAGGTCCTGCACAGGAGGAAGGCTGAGCCTGTATGCCCACAGGTGGCCAGCAATCACCACAGATACCTGGGTCTTTTAAATAGTCCAAATGGGCTATTTGCTCCACTTCAACCAGGTACCTCCCTCCTTTCCAGGAGAGCCTCTCAGACCCCCTCTACACAGGGATCTCCTCTTGCAGGAGTTGGTCAGTCTTCTAGAGGATCAGGCGGTGGAACCGGTGCCACACCACCTGCAGGGACAAGACTTCTACTCCAGGTATTTTCTGATACCAAAGAGAACAGGGGGCCTCAGACCCATCCTCGACCTGCGAAACTTAAACAAGTTCCTGGTGAGGGAAAAGGTCAAGATGCTTTCCCTTGGAATATTGCTGCCTTACCTCCACCAGGGTGATTGGCTATGCTCCTTAGAACTGAAGGATGCCTACATGCACATCCTCATACATCCAGACCACAGACAATATCTCAGATTTGTAGTGGGAGGAAACCATTTTCAGTACAGAGTACTACCATTTGGCCTAGCCTCTGCTCTCAGAGTGTTTACCAAATGCCTGGCGGTAGTGGCGGCCTTATTCAGGAACCAAGGGATTTTTGTCTTCCCTTACCTGGACGACTTGCTCATCAGGGCCCAGTCGCCTCAGGAGGCCCAACAGGCCACAGCTCGCACTATCAACCTGCTACAGATTTAGGCTTTGTCATAAATCAAGCAAAGTCCACTTTGCTCCCGACTCAAAACTTAGAGTTCATAGGAGCAAGTCTAGACACCCTTCGGGCAAGGGCTTATCTGCCTAGTGGACTGTCTCCTTGAGGCCAGTAACACTTCTTCCACATTCTTAGGAAGGAGGAGAGGCGCCAGCAGTACCCTTTCAGCAGCCATGCTATCAGGCACAGAGGCATCTGACGCTGGTGCACCAAGTCAGCCACAAGTGTCAGATCTCAGCGAGACATTTTCTATGCCTCCTGGGTCACACGGCCTCCACGGTACATGTGACCCCAAACACCCGTCTTCACATGGGGACGGCTCAGTAGTGCTTCAGAGACCAGTGGACACAAGCCACCGGACGACTCCGAGACAGAATCAGAGTGTCCAAACAACTGAGGAAGTCGCTGGCATGGTGGCTTCAGCCACCCAACCTGCTCGAGGGAGTGCCTTTTCAGCCTCCCTCGCACACAAGAGTGCTGTCAACGGATGCCTCCTTGCTGGGCTGGGGAGCCCATTGCCAGGGATCATGCACTCGGGGGTTGTGGTCTCCTCAGGAGAGTACACACCAAATCAACCTCTTAGAGCTTCGGGCGATTCGCCTAGCTCTTCAAACCTTCTGTCATGCTCTCTCACATCAGTTTGTCTTGGTGCAGACCGACAATCAGGTAGCGATGTTCTACATGAACAAGCAGGGAGGTAAAGGGTCCAGTCTCCTATTTCAGGAGGCACTTGACCTCTGCTCCTTTGCAATCAGGCAGGGTATGTCCCTCAAAGCAGTTTACCTTCCAGGTCAGGAGAACTTCCTTGCAGACAAGCTAAGCAGGATTCTTCAACCTCACAAGTGGCAACTGAATCTGGAAGTGGCCCAGCAGATCTTCACTGCTGGGGACATCCGTCCATATATGTCTTTGCCAGTCCGCAAAATCATCAGTTGCCCAGCCTTTGCTCCAGACAGCCACACCCTCAGAGGGTGGCTGCAGATGCTTTTCTGATCTCCTGGTCAGGGGGCCTCATACATGCATTTCCTCCCACGTCTGTGGTGGCCCGGACTCTGTTCAAAATCCTTCGGGACAAGGCCTCTGTCATTCTGGTAGCCCCCAGATGGCTTTGGTAGCCTTGGTTCCCTCTTCTCCTTCAGCTGGCAGTGGAAGCCCCACTCCTGCTGGGGACGCAGCCCGACCTCCTGTCCCAGGAGCAGGGCTCGCTCTTACATCCCAACCTCAGGTCCCTCAACCTGATGGCATGGCTGCTGAAAGGGTACTGCTGGCGCCTCTCCTCCTTCCTAAGAATGTGGAAGAAGTGTTACTGGCCTCAAGGAGACAGTCCACTAGGAAAACCTATGCCTTCAAGTGGCGCAGGTTTGAGGTGTGGTGTACCCAGCACAATGAAAACCCTTTCGCTTGCCTTATACCAGTGGTGCTGCAGTACCTGCTTCACCTCTCAGAATTAGGTCTTAAGTCTAACTCTGTCAGGGTCCACCTGAGTGCTTTGTCAGCACACCACTCTCCAGTAGAAGGACAACCTCTTTCAGCTCACCCCTTGGTGTCCAGATTCCTTAGACGTCTACATCTACTAAAACCTCCGGTTCGTCCCCTGCAACCAAGTGGGATTTGAATGTGGTCTTGGAGCAGCTTACTCGCCTGCCTTTTGAGCCAATGTCTACTTGCCATCTACGCTTCCTCTCCTGGAAGGTGCTCTTCCTGGTGGCGCTCACATCTGCCAGATGAGTGAGTGAGCTGCAAGCTCTTGTTTCGGATAGACCGTACACAAGTTTTTATAGGAACAGAGTGGTCCTTCGCACCCACCCCATGTTCCTTCCGAAAGTGGTCTCTTCGTTCCACCTCAACCCAAGAGGTGGTTCTTCCAACCTTCTTTCCCAAACGGCATGTCAGCCGGGCAGAGGCGGTCCTGCATACCCTCGATTGTAAGAGGGCGTTAACCTTCTACCTGGAGCGTACGCGGGGACATCGAAGGGCTCCTCAGCTCTTCGTCTCTTATGACCCCAGTAGGCTGGGGCTACCTGTCTCCAAGCACATGTTGTCCACCTGGGTGGCAGACTGCATTGCCTGGGCGTACAGGGCAGCTGACCTCCCCTTGCAGGGTCTAATCACGGCCCACCGTGTCAGGGCTAAGGCCACATCAGTGGCTCACTTCCGCTCTGTGCCGCTGGCAGACATCTGCTGGGCCGCCACCTGTTCTTTGGGCCAGACCTTTGCAGCCCATTACTGCTTGGATAGGGAGTCCCGACAGGACAGTGCTTTCAGATAGGCGGTACTCTGTAACTTATTTGAGGTATAGGCAACTCCTAACCTCCGGCCCTTTGGTGTCAGGTTACCAGAGGTGTTGAGTTCTCTGCTGAATTCCTATCACAGCTGCTGCAGCTATTCTAGAGGGAGCCATTTTTTCAGCTATGGGTTCTCGGTAGCCAATAGCTAGGGAGTCCCATATGTGAGGACTGACTTCCTGCTTGTTCCTGGAGAAAGCGTAGTTACTCACCTGTAACCAGGTGTCCTCCAGGGTCAGCAGGAATTAGTCCTCACGACCCTCCCTCTTCCCCTGGAGTTGCAGTCCTTTGATTTTTTTCTCATTTTTGCTGTCTTTTTAGCTATGTCATCTGACTGAGCAAGATGGCACCCTTGGGCGGGAAGGGGACCGTGCATGCACGATGCAATCCCAAAGGCTTTCTTTGAAAGCTGGGGAATTGCTCCGCAAGAGGGCTCCATTGGCGCTGACGTCACCCATATGTGAGGACTGATTCCTGCTGTCCCTGGAGAACACCTGTTACAGGTGAGTAACTACGCTTTCCTTGGAGTGTAAGCTCTTTGGAGGGAAGGGACTTGAAATACAAATAATGCTGTAAGCATAAACATTCTTAAGCATGATTTTGAAAGCCAGAATGCAAAATGTCATCTTGTTTGGAGCTAATGAGAATGGTTGGGAAATAATGGCATTTGGGGTTTTTTTCATCAGCTCATTCACCTCATGGTGGTGGATACTGCCATTGTTTTTCCGCATCGGCTGGGTTTGCCATACAAGCGAGCACTAAGGACGCTGATGGCAGACTACCTCAAGCGTATCATCCAAGACAATGGTGAGTTGTTTCAAGAAGTGGAGGACAGTGGCTATCAATAAGAGAAACTGGATTAGGAATCTTAAAAAAAATTGGCTAAGAAATAGAGTCCTTCAGAAGACATGTATAGACTATAAAAGGAGGGGGAGACAGGGGCAGAAGTATTTTGTCTTTTAGATACCAGCTTAATGTAGTTTTAGAACTGGATGTTCTCTAAATACATGAAAGTAAAGGCAGTGAAGGTTTGTAAGATACATAGAGAAACCTCTAAAGGAGATGCTTGGTCTCACCAGGTTCTGGACTTGGTTAGGTTTCTGAGTTGTTTTTAAGAGCAGAGAAATGACAGGTTGGTGTTTCTAGATGCTTCCCACTTCTTTGCAATGTAACAGATGCTTGCTGCTTTTTTCCAAAGGACCCCTGCTCATGTGGTCACTTTCCTCTCCTTTCCTCCTTCTTTCCCGGCAGTGGAAGGCCATGACTCAAGTGAGGATGCCTGTTCTTGCATGGAACTGATGATCTGGAAAATCAAAGAAGATGCAAAAGTTAAAAGATGAGCTTGTCCACCTACCTCACTGCCTCTTTGCTCTTCTTCCCAGGCCGCCTGGAGCAGTACAATAAAGACCGAGAATGCTCGCACTTCCCTTGCAGAAATGCCAGTAGCGCTTAGCTCTATCCCCACACTCCCATGAGAATCTCGTGGGATGAAGAGTCCTAATAAAAATGCTACCTCTCTCTGGGCTGGGAGGGCACACTTTATCCCACCATGGCTGCTCTGCCTATAATGAATCGGGCAGTCCAAGAGAGCAGGTGGATTTCATGCACGGCAAGGGTATACATCACATAGTGCAAGAAAGGTTTCCAAGTGCTGACCTTCCTATGGGAGAGCTGAAAGTACTTGATGATAGGCTCTTTGGGGGTGTTTTTTTGGGGGGGTTTTGTGAAGCAAAGATTGATAAGTTTTTATTTAAAATGGAAAGTTACTTATTCTTGACCATAAATTGATATAAAGAGAAAAGGAAGCAGAGATAGGTGGATGATAATGAGGACCGGATAGCTACTGAAAAGCAGCCATAGAATGTGCTCCAAGTGGCTGGAGATGGTCAGTGGCACAGGTTTATCTGATGGAGGTAGAGTAGTCTAAAAGGGAAGTGGGGGAGGGGGAGGGGCAGGGGCAGGTTGACGTGCTCTGGGAGCAAGATCATTGTTCTTAACAGCCACCCAGAACTTTGTGGTATCAGCTTGAAAGTTGAGAGGAAGTGTATTCCCTAGGCCCTACTTCTAACTTGCAATGATTGTATGGATGTCAGAGGATATTCCAAGACAAATAATATAATGGTAGCAGAATTCCTCTTCTGGGATGCCCCAGTGTTGACTTAAAGTGCCATTTATTCAGGGAGTCTGCAAAGTTCCTTGCATGAGATTGCAGGGCAATGGGACTCCCATATCCCTCTCCCCAGTGTGTTGGTGCAGTATTCTTCAGGCCTGAACAGGCTGTGAATAAGGGAGAGATGGGTGGGTGGTTTATTAAGGGACGAAATGAGGCAAATTTGGCTCTGATGGGGGGAGGGGAGAATGATTTGGGTCAGGGTGTGGGACATAGAGTTAATTCAAGGTCCTGGTTCACTGGTTTAGGCCTTTAATGTTGTTGAATTTCATATGAAGCTTGAGCTGGGATTTGTTTTCTATTTATTATTAAAGGGCAGGTTATACTTGGACACACCACAGCTCACATAACTAATGACAACCTAAAGAAGGTTTCCAGCAGTAGGCAGTGCTGTGGCTATTAGCTTTCAGGAGGTTTCCAGCATCATGGCCTGCTTTATTCCTAGCACAACAGAATTTGCACAAACCAGCTTCTGCTACATGGTTTGTAGTGAACCAAATACCCATGAGTAAGCAATGGCCTGCTGAGATACAAGAGCTAGAGTTAAAACCTCTTCCAGGTTATCTGTTCGTAAGGAAGTGCAGTTATTAATCTCCTTGAAACTGCCAATGTCGATTTTGTTTAACGCAACAGTATTGCTTAATTATTTATATTTTCTTGTTGCTTGATTTTCTTTGTCAACAGTCTCATTTTAAACCTACAGAGGTTTAAAACATTAAACAACCTTGCAACAGTATGCAATGCTGATCTCCATGCTACCTCGAGTTTTGGTCCTGGCAGTGTTTTTGTAAATGCCATATTGTGTGTGAAGTGGCTATCATGTTTTGTATGAAAAAGCAGAAACCGGTTACTGGCTCGAGCCTACAGCCCATCTTATGCAAATTGCATTGTGGGGCTGTCCCCTTGTTACAAGACTCTGCAGTAAGGTGACCCCTGATATAAAACTCCTTTGTTCTATTCAGTTTTTTATACACTCTCTCCAAATATCTGACACAACTGTATAATGTGAGCATAGTTGTAGCTGTTGAAACTGAACATCAAGCTCTTTCACTTTTTGTTCTGGAACGTGTTTGCATTAATATGGCTCAAATTTGACTCCGTTAAAAAAAAAGTGTTTTAGTAGATAGCTTAAATAGTAATTATAACGACTCATAAAACAGGTGATTAACCTCTTCCTCCCTGCACTTCCCCCCCTCCCCCCAAAAAATGAAGAGCTGGCCCTAGGTTCTTGCAGGGTGCCACCGTTCTAGGAGCATCAGAGGAACAATAGCATAGGACCCCAGGCTTCTCCTTCCCACTGGACTCTTCAGATCTCTGGGGGGGGGAGGATCCACCTACCACAACCACAGATGATACTAGCCCCAAGTTCCCAAGTGACACAAGCAGCTTTGAATTCACCTCCCCTAAGAATTACTGTAGGACTTCTGAAGTGCATCTCTGTAATATAAACTTCTAGGTTTTGTAAAAATGAGCAAGAGAAAAATTAGGATTTTAAGATATGGGTGTGGTGGGGTTTTTTTTGTTTTGTTTTGTTTTGGTTTTGACCGATCAGTTTCTTTCTACTTCTCTGTATTTCAAGCCATGGCCAGATACTAAGGGCTCCTTCTGGGGCCCTGCAGCTATGGGCCTGAATCTATCCACAATGTGTTATCCTTAAACATCAAAAGTGATTCCCACTTCTACAGCACGCCCAGCACTATCTGATCTTAGAGCAGAAGATCCAATTTGGGGATAGAAACAAGGATTTTCTGCATGGCAGTACATAGCTCTGCTTCTGAACCATATTTTATTTTGCTTGTATAAATGCCTTATTTAATCAGCCCATCAGAAAAGTCTGTTGCTTTAGTTTAGTTCATGGGCTAAGAGATCATATGGTAGACTTCCAAGTCCTTTCTTAATTTGGAGCTTGGGTGCTTCAGCGTGAAAGTCCTGGAGAAAGCCCCACATGGATGGCAAAAATATGGGAGGTGTCTTATTTTTACAGTGAATTTGCCAGATAAAAGGAATAATATGCTTATTTGCTGTAATAGTTTATTAAAGTGTTCTAATTAATCAGCTTCGCTGGATCCCATTGATTAATCTTTTCTGTGGGCAAGCCAGCCAAGTTCCTGAAAAGTTTATAAAAATATATATATTTTATATTCATTTATTTCCTTATTTAGTATTTGGAAACAACTCACTTTAATTTTAAAGATGCTATCAAACTCCTTGAGAAAGTTTGAAATTGTTAGCAGTGATAAAATGATTTTTTTAATTTTAATTTCTGCTGTTTGGAATTCATACTGTTAAAAAAAAAATACTCTTGAAATTGAAAAATAAGTCCTCCAGATCTGGCTAGCTCTGTGGTTCCTGTTGTAGCATTGCCCACTGCGCTGGCAGTAGACTCTGGATTTGAGTCTTCTATTGGATGCACTACAGAGTTGATACACGGAGCCCCAGAAAGAGAAAAGATGTCCCTATCCTCTTTAAATAGCAGTGCCAAGCAACCAGTGAGAGATGACAAGGGTTTCTGGAACCACCTGGATATGCCAGCTGGTGCAAGGATAAGAAAGTTAAGAAAAGGGATGGAGAATGATGGAAAATCCTCAGTGTCAGAATTTCCTTTAGAGGGAGCATTGACTTGGGCAGAAGCAGGTATGGAGCTTAATATGGTGGGAGAAGATTCTAGTCCAGTGAAAGGGTCTATGGGGGGAAAAATAGGTTAATGTTACCAGATAAATAGTATGTTGTGGAGCTATGCAGATGGACCAGGGCCTGGAACTCTCAGCCACCTCTGTCTTATGTATTTTACTGAAATACATTTTTTTCTTGTTTTATTTCTAAGTCTGTCTTCACTGCTGGCACAGTGAATCCAGATGTAATGCAGAAAATTCCTGCTCTTCTTTTTCCTTCAAATGCCAGGAATGGAGCTTTGTAACACTAGCCCTAAACATTCATTATTGTACTCTTTCTCTCTCCAGCTGGCTCCATTCATGTTTTTCTGTCCTATCCCAAATTGTATGTAATTACATATGAGCTTAAACTGAAAGTGGAGTACTGTGCAATAAGTGAGTGGGGTGTTTACTGCATGCTTTTATTAATTTGGTATACTGTATCCAGAGTCCTGCCACTTATACTGAAGGCAATCGCCATGGTTGTGGTTCCATGATTTCCATATGATATCTGCTTCCCCAACAGTTCTGATTATTTTTCAAGAGGACAGAATTATCCCCTGTCACTTTTTTCTACCATATCAAATGATACTACTGAGCCCAGCCCCAGTGAGATTAAGCAAACAGTTGTGAGCTGCCATGAGTGGCCAGAAAATTTGGTGGTGGTTTTATGTACACTTCTGGGCATGTCTAGACTTGATCATTTCTTCTTTGCTCTGTGGCATTACAAGGTTCTGGGTGGTGCTGCTTATGTGTAGTTGACGTTTGTTCTATCCTGCCCACCTATCAAAAGGCCAAGTTTGCCCCAAGCACCCAAAGTAACAATAGAAGTTCCATGACCATGTCTTGAATGATGTGTCAGTCGTTGATAGGTGTCTCATTTCCCTCTGCCCTCGTTTTATGGGTGATTCTGTATGCACAGACAGCCCTATATATTGGAAGGACATTGATAAGGTATCTGACAGTTCCAAAAGTTGATCACGACCAACAGAAATATTTGTATTTATTTACTTCAGAACAATGTGGCAGTCTTTCCAGAGCAGAACAGCTCTATTCTAGTGGTAGATTGTTGAGTTTAGGAGTAAGAGGGAGAGTTTGCTTTGAGCAGACTCCTTTACTGCATCTAAGGAGAGAGAATATGTGTGTGTTTAGCACTCCCAGTTCTTTTGAAAAGTTCACTCCTCACCTGGAAAGCTAAGTGGATGCAGTAAATTATTTTGTAGAGCTTATTCAGAGAATGAATCAGATAAAAAATGGTAATCTTGAAATATCAGTTAAAGTAGGGCATACAAATGTAAAAAGTGATAAATGTGTCATGGACAAACTGCTTTAAAATGTGACTTAAAGCAGGAGGTTTAAAGTAGCATTTGCCTCAACCCCACTTCCCCCTCTATTATGTTGGCATTGGCTTTTTGGGGGGTAATTTTATAAAGCATTTTTCACATATAAAACATGTTTTGCCCAAGGAAAGTGGCTGTTACATGTGTACATTCAGTATGTGTGCCAACGGAATGGCATGTACTTAAGAGTGCATGTAGGTGTTTCGGGGTGAGGGGGTTACATTGTCCACACGTTTTATGAACTAGACAAGTACATGTACACATTTAGAGTACATGTTTCCTTGGAGCAGGTGAGAATTTATTTGTTACTTGGGATAGTTCTGAGTGCCTATGTTGCCTTTATAAAATATGTTTAAAATAGATCCCAAATTACACTTATAAGGCCATAAAGAGTAGCACAAAAAATGTTATCACGGCAGCTCTTGGCAACTCTAGTCCATGCACCCTTTTTTGTACTAACATAATTTAAGAAGGGGTGGACAGGATGGACATGGAGTCAACCTCTTGATGGATTTGTCTAGCTTTGTCGTGGAAGGGTTTGTTCTTGCATGTTTCCCAGGTATCTCTCTATTAGGTCACATGCCTGTGGCTTAGCAGTTGATACAGTCCCTCTCTTTTTCTTGTTGCCAGCGTCAACTTTGAAGGCAAAATTGCTTTTAGGAACAATTCAAATAATCATAACAGTGGAAGAATGACAACTTTATATGTGCTAACATATTGGATTGGTTTTAAAAAAAATTTTATTCTTAAGTTTAGTCAGCTTGAAGATCTAAAAGGAAAATGCAGTCAGGTCTGCCTACAAGCTTGCTGGAACTGAGGGAAGGCGAAGATGTTAGTTTGAATATGCTTTAGGGAGTCATAGTTCATTACAACAAAAAACTGTAACTGTAAACTCAATTTTAATGCTAGAGATTAACATAAATCTTCCAATTGTACATAAATATTGTGACCTGTTTCATTTTGTAAATTGTTTTTAAATAAAATGTGCTAAATACAGTGTGTATTTATTGGGGATATGATCTGCTTACTTGTTCCTATTTCTGTTGCAAATTTGACTCTTTGGGCAGTTTTTTTTAAATAATCCCTTTTGTATCATAAAGCAGAACTAGAAAATCAGAATAAATAAAAGAAGGGTGATCCATAAATGCAAAACAAAAAAAATGGTGGTTCAGAGAAAACGTGTCTCTGTAACTTACTGAAAATAGTAATATTTATTTGTTTCATTTCAGCTCTGCACAACTGTTTTCTGATCTATACAAGTTCCCTTATTGCAAAAAAAAAAAATGATTTTACTAATTTTACAAGATTTTATAGTTTTCAATGAAATTTAAGGAATTAGCAATTATACTGTAAAATAAAGGTTGGCAGTGATCTTACATGTGACCCTTGAACATCAATAATTCCTCTAATACTTTAAGTTAATTGCCTGTGTGTTTTTGAATCATCTTTGTTTTTTTGATAAATGGAGCTGAGACTTTTTAAATTTATTTTTTATTTGACTTGGCATTAAAAGCATCAATCAAACCACCCTTCAGTCCCAGAGTTCCTGTTCCTCCTCTGGGCTTAAGTAGATGGGAGTATTGTGCCATGCACATTCATTTATTCATGATGACTTAAGATTTTTGGCCATGGTGCAATCCTCCCCTCCTAACCTAACTAGTGCAGTGATGGTCCTTTTTTCAGAAGCAGTAGTGCCCTCTATGCGTGCACCCTGAGTCTGGTTACTAGAAGGTCTTGTTTATTAAAATGCAGTAGATTACTGCATGTTAAGCCACTAAACTTAGCTTGGGGATGGTGCTGGACCCATGCTAACAAATGGAGGCATGTCTCAATGTAGATAGTGCAGGTTCCACGTCATCCCCAAGTGAAGTTTGCTGCGATTACCCTGCTAAGTGCACCTGCAGTAAGTGCAACATTTGTGGTTAGAGTGGGCATGTTTAACACAGGCTAATTGCAACATTAGCAGTTAGTAGCCTGTGTTAAAGATGTCCACATTAACTGCAACATGCACACTCTGCCCTAAACTGCCAGTCTCCGCCTCAACCTATGCAGTTAGTGTGGGTTTCTTAGCATGGCTGCATATTTGGTGCATGGTAATAGTTTACCACAGCACACTTAGAGCATTCTATACCACATGCTGACCACTGTGGTTTAGTAAACATGCCCCTGATGTTACTAGGTGCTGTGAGTGCTACCTCTGTAGCATAACCCAACGCTGTTTGAACTTAGGGACTAGAAGTTATGCTTGCAATTCTAACTCTGGGTCTTTGCATGGCAGCACACAGCACTACCATTGTGGTTGACACCTACTCATTCTTTACAAAAAAATTGGGTGTGGTTATGAAAGAACTTTCCTCTTTATTGCAAACAAAAGGAACATTCAAGCAAATGGTTTTGAACAAAAACAGGAAATGGGCTGCAGGAAGACCACCATGTTCTGTAGGAATATAGGGACAAAAGAGGCACATTGAAAGGCTGGAGGAATTGTGTTAGAGGGGGGGTTCTCAACCCAGCCAGTCCAGTTTTTAGGGTAACTGGAAAGAATATGCATGAGAGATTTGCATGCACTGCTTCCATTGTTTGCAAATCTCTCCATGCATGTTCATTATTTTTTTATTTAACATTTCTTATGTACTGCCTTTCATGACATCAAGGCAGTTTACATTGAACAAGGAAACCAGCTCCTTGGTTTTCTGACGATCCACGGACTTCTCTGCTTCTCCTAAGGCAGCATGGAAAAAAGTGGAGATGGTCTTGCTCAACAGAGGACAAAGCTACTTACATTGACCATCTAAACCTTCACCGTAACTCAATTGCTGACAAGATGAGAACCTACCACACCAAACTCCTTCTCCGCTCGCTAAACAAACCCCGTGACCTCTTCAGCATAGTGAAATCCTTAACCAAGGAACCTCCCCCCCCCCCCCCCCAAGCCGGAGCCAATCCAACCCCAGCTATATGCTAGCTACCTTCAATCCAAAATCCTCAACTTAAACAGCGCACCAGCACCCACCAACATCCACATTCCTCACTCACAGTCACTACTTACAGTTACAGAGTTCACACCTCCAACAGAGAAGTACATTGAAGACCTTATCGCTGTCATCAATACCACCACAGCACCTAATGACCCATGCCCTGCCTACTGGATCAGAACGATGCATAAGGAGCTCAGCCCAACTCTAGCCAGCATCATGAGATTCTCCTCCTCAACAGGAATTTTCCCAGATTCACTCAAACAGACATCCATACCGCCCGATCTCGAGTATTCCCTTGCCAAAATAATTGAGAAGGTCGTCCAAAGACAAATCCAGCAACACATTGACACTTCAGCCCCCCTATATCCCTGCCAGCATGGGTTTAGAGAATCCCATGGAGTTGAGACTCTACTCACCACTCTGACCAACACCTTAAGCAGAGGAATAGACAGCATCAAAAACGGATTTGCACTCATCTTCCTTGATATTTCTGCCACATTTGACTCCGTTAACCACAACCAACTTCCTTACACGACTCCATGAAAAGGGAATCATGGGCCTGGCCTGGGAATGGTGCAAATCCTATCTAGCCAATCGATGGCAGCATATAAAGATGGGAGGTACCACATCTGAACCCTTCCAGCAACATCAAGGAGTACCCCAAGGCTCATCTCTGTCCACACTCCTCTTTAATGTATACATGCAGCCTATATGCGAGATCATCTGCTCGTTCAACGTCTCCAGCCTGATCTATGCAGATGTCTTGCTATTTGCCCCATCAAAGTGATGCAGCCCGACCCTACCACCCTAGTAGACTGCTTCAATGCAAAGGTCAGAACCTCTGTATTAACTTCAAGAAAACGGAGGTCCTGTTCATCTCAAAGAGCAAAAACTTCTCTCCCCCCCCCCCCCCATTACCATTCAGGTAAGAGATGCTGAGCTCCCAAGCAAACCTGTAATATGCTACCTGGGTGTGATGCTTGATCAACATCTCATTTTCAAATAACACATAAAGTACACCACCAGATGTACAAAATCAGGACTCTAAGGCACATAAAACCCATGCTAGCTCCTGGAGACTTCAGAACAATATTCCAGGCGCTGATAATACCACACTTTGATTATGCAAACATCGTTCTGCATGGCCTCCCCAGGAGCCCACTCAGCCCATTACAACTTGCAATGAACACGGCTGCCTGCATGCTATATGGGCTATCCAGAAGTTCCCACATTACACCCATTCTCTGGGACCTTCACTGGCTACCATTATCCTGCAGACCCACTTACAAGGCACTCACTTTCAAAGCTATCAAAATGATATCCCCCTTGCCCCTCTCAGTCCTCATCACCCCCACCCTCAACAATAGGTCGAGAAGGTCAATAGCTGCCAACACACTGATTATCCCTTTTGATTCCACTAAATGCACACAAACAACCAGGAACATTCGCTTTCTCTGCCCCTAAGTGCTGGAATAACCTCCCACCAAACATCAGATCAATCAGTGGTCTTACACAATTTAGGAAAGCCCTTAAGCACCATCTATTCCTCTTACACCTCCCACAACCAAATATGACCCATCCACATATGTTTATGTTTTGTTTCTTGATAAAAACCGCCTTTCTCAAAAAATCAAAGTGGTGTACAATTAAAATCAATTAAAAGAAGAAGGTCAAAGCCTTGAAAAGGAAAAGAAAGTTACAGCTTCTTCATAAAGGATAGCATAGACTGGAGAGACGAGGGAGGGGTGGGAAAGAAACAAGAGGAATGAATGGGAAGGAGGGAAGTGGAGGTTACACAAAAGGAGAGGGCACATCGAAAGCCAGAGAGAAAAGGTGGGTTTTCAAGTTCTGTTTAAATGTGGAATGGTGGGGTTCTAAGCGGAGGGAGGAGGGTAGGGAATTCCAAAGGGCAGGGCCAATAAAGAAGAAAGCAGAAGAGCGGGTGGACTGTAGGTGAGCGCGTGCGGGTGAAGGGAGGGTAAGGCGGTGGAGGTGAAATGACGGGGAGAATGAAAGGAAAGGAGGTCGGCAAGGTATTGAGGAGTACCAGTATGGAAAACTTTATGAACCAAGGTGAGCAGTTTGAATTGGGAACGGAAAGGGAAGGGAAAACAGTGAAGATGGAAAAGGAGGGGTGTGATGTGATTGCGAGGAGAAGCATGACAAACGCGAGCGGTGGTATTCTGTATGCGTTGTAAGCGAGATAATCGAGATTTAGAAAGACCGACGAGAACAGAATTGGCAACATCAACACGAGACATGACCAAGGACAACAACAGGGTAGAGAGAGCTGAAGGGGACAGAAAAGGACGCACTGCATGGATTTGATGGAGGAAAAAGAAGGATGATTTGGTGACATGGGAGAGGTGAGACTGAAAGGAAAGGTCAGAATCAAAGTGAACACCGAGATAACGGAAGGTGGAAACTAAAGGAACTGGGGAACCGGAGAAAGAGGGAGCCAACAGAGGGGGTGGATGACCGTAAGAGAACCAAATAGCAACAGTCTTTGTGAGGTTAAGGTGAAGACAGTGAAGAGTCAGCCAATTAGCCACAGCAGAGAGACAAGAATTGAGTGCAGAGAGATCAGGACAGGAAGGAGAAGAGTGATGAAGTAAGACGATATCATCTGCATACAGAAAAGCGGAAACTCCAGACTGTTGAATCAATAGGGCAAGAGGGGCCAGAAAGACGTTAAAGAGAAGAGGAGCTAAAACAGAACCCAGAGGAACCCCACAGGAAAGAGGAAAGGAGTTTGAAGGAGGAGTGGAAGGAGAGGAGGAGAGTACTGCACAGGAACGGGAAGAAAGGAAGGAATGAAACCAGTGATGAACGGTACTGCATAAGCCGGCTTCCCGGAGACGATTAAGAAGAAGGGAGTGGTCAACAAGATCAAAAGCTGCCGAAAGGTCAAGGGCAACCGCCACCGAAATGTCACCACGATCGTGAGCCACGTGCAGTGCATTAGTGAAGGCGAGGAGAATAGTGTCGACACTGTGACCCTGACGAAACCCAGATTGACGAGGGTGAAGGAAATTAATAGAGTCCAAGTAGTGCGAAAGTTGTGCAAAGACAAACTTCTCAAGAAGTTTAGAGAGAAAAGGTAGATTTGAAACAGGACGGTAGTGAGCAGGGACCAGAGGATCAAGAGAAGAACTTTTAAGGATAGGGCGGACCAGAGCATGCTTCCAAGCGGAGGGGAAAAAGCCTGTGGATAAGCTAGAATTGAACATAGTGAGGATGTAGGGTAGGAGTGCCAGAGAAGGGTCTAGGAGCCAGAAGGAGGGAATAGGGTCAAGAGGACAAGATGTTTTCTTAGAAGATGAAATGAGATGATGAAGTTCAGAGGGAGTAATCAAAGAAAAAGAACACACCCCACACTTCGAATAAGACAAACTGAGTTCTGGAACCACTCCAACAGGCATACTGACATGTGCTGATTCTGCTTACACTAATTAATGAATAATCATGAATGTCTATAACACTGTATAGACTCAGCTCCAAACAATCAGTAGGGGTCCAACGTCTAATTTGTAAATAGTTACCCAGCTACAGTTGTGTTAGCTGGAGATGTAAATAGTTTGCCCAGTTATAAATCCATGTTTTTGATCCTGTTTAATGTAGCACTAGGCAGTTCGCATTGTCTCTTGCAAGTTTGTTAACTGTAAACCGCACTGATACCGAAGAGCGCGGTATAAAAAAAGCTTTAAATAAAAAATAAATAAACAAACTGAAATTACATTGAACAGGGCATTATAACTTGGAGATAACTATTTTACAGGGAACATGAGCAATGGAGGGCTAAGTGGCTTGCCCAAGACCATAAGGAGCACCTGTGGGACTAGAAAGTTGAGTCCTTCTGGCCCAAGGTTTGCTGTCCTCTAGTGGGATTTGAACCGCCAACCTTCTGGGCTGAGGTACCTTGCCCCCAACCACTAGGCCGCCACTCCATTCCATTATGGGTATTCTGTAAACATGACTGGCTAGGTGTTTCCCAGAGAATGGATTAAGAATCCCTGTGTTAGAATAAGAAAGTTGGTTACAGGAAGGGAGATATTTGTGAACCGATTAGATTATGACTTTGCAACATCATTATGGCAGCAATAAAAGCCAGCTGTGCAGAGAGCAACCTAAAAAAATATGATTCTTGGTTAGGTCTGTGTACTAACCAAATGGACCTAACTTGACTGCCTTGCACAGACCACCAACTAATACTAGAACTACTGAATGGTAGCAACAATGTGGTGTGGCGGTCTTAACGTTGAAAGAATTGGGATTTTTCAAATGTCTGGCTCTGCTGGTTAGGGAGTGGTCCTTTGGTCTGCTGCACTATGCATATTATGACTTGGGCATGGAATTGAATTCACCCTGAGCACTCTTAACATATTATGTTTCTGGGTTAGAGAAGCTATTCATAAACTGAAGGAGGAAACCCCTCAATTGTGAAGCTGGATGGCCTTGGGCACACTATTATCCAAAATTCTAGAACTATTACACAATTTTATCAAATTCTCTTTGACTGTGATATTTACAGTACTCTACAGCCAGCCTGTTTCAGAAATGGAATATGAGACAGTCCAAGAATGGTTAGGCTCAGATACGGATTTCTGCCCAAAATAATTTCTGTATGTAGCAGGAGATGAGAACTGATGTATCACACCTCTAGCTATCCTTTGTTCCATTCCAGATTCAGTGACTAGTGTCTCTTATGCTGGAGTGGCTATGGGCAAATGCCTCCTATTTGCATGTATATTCAGCATGAGGGTATGTGCAATCATACTGGTTTCTTACTAAAATGAAAGACATCCTGATGACTGGAGTACAGATCACTTTTCCCCCAGTGCCTTCCTTGTCTTTTGGACCACTTAGAAATGTCACTGAATGTGTTAACAGCAAATAAATAAATCAACCAACCAACCTTAGCAGATCAGCTCATCCATAGAAAGCAATATATTATAGATTACTTCTGGAAATTGGAGCCACAGGTGGATTGCTGAAGCCCAAGTTTTCAAATTTTAGCTTTATTTGGTATATCATCAATTCATGACTAAGCCGTTTACAATGCAGGCATAATAAAATCAAAGTAATCCATAAGAATATCGAAGAAAATATAGGAAATAGATACCCTAAAAGGCATATCCATAATGCATGAAGTGTAAATACGTCCAACTGGAGCTGAAGGAAACTAGTGGAGAGGGTAGTTTTGGGGAAGAGAGAAGAAAGGGAAAGGAAATGCCAAAGGGTCTTCAATTGGCCCATCCTGGGCAAGACGATCCCAATTCAGCTATGCCATGAAGATATAGTAGTTTCAAAGAGATCATGCCAAGACTGCCATTCTGAAATAACCATTTTAAGGACCATTTTGAATATCTGATAAGATTCAAGCCTAAGATCAAAAGGATGAATTGTACCAAAGACCAAATGCTGATAAAACTGTAAGGGCCCAATATTCAAGGGCATTTACAGGGTTTACAAACCTGTAAACCATGTAAATGCCACTGAGTGAGATATTCAGTGGCACTAACATGGTGAGTGCTGCTGAATACTCCTGATGATCTGTGCTACGCACCCTGATGCTAACTGCTTAGCATCGGGGCATGTTGTAGGCATTGCGGGGGTGGCATGAGTTGACCAGGCAGCAGCGATCTTGCACCACTGCCTGGTTAGCACCCACAGGTAAAAGGTGCAGCAAAAGCTGGCCTACCTTTACCCGTGGGAGCTAACGGCAGTGGCTCAGTATCGCTGCTGCCTGGTTGGCTTCTGCAGGTTTGTGGGCTGTGCAGTAACCCTGGATATTCAATGGCAGGGCCGTATAAGACACCAGCATTGAATATCTGTGGTTAAAGGTTGGTGGCAACGGCTATGCGCCATAACAGCTCATAGCCATCCCAGAAGAATATCAGGCCCTAACTGAAAAGCTGACGTGTATCTGCCCTTGCTTACTATGTTATGTCTTTAAAGAGAAATTTGCCAGCACAGTGATCTCTTTGGGCTCCATCCTGGGGTCAGAGCAGGGCTGGCTCACCGACTAGGTAGTTGCCTAGGGCAACAGACCTCTGTGGATGGCATGGCACCTGCAGCAGGCCATGTGATTTGGCACACATGACCTGCTGCATTGCCACTGCCCCCTGCTGATTCTAGCGGCAGGGTGGGGGGGGGGGGGGTGCAGCTAGACTCAGTGGCAGCAGCAGGCCATGTGCTTCAGCATACATGACCTGCTGCTTCTGGCCCCCCGAAGATGTGTCAGAAGCAGCAGGCCTTGTGTGCTGCCAAGCTGTTCCCCTGCCCTCCCCACTAGAATCAGCAGCAGCAGGGGGTGGCAGTGTGGCTCAGCACAGAAGGACAACATGGCCAGGGCTTCTGCCTGGGACCAGCCCTGGGTCAGAGTTCAACAGCTATGTCCTTTAGCTGCTCTCTTCCTCTACCTTTCTCTCTGTCCCCTCCTTACTTCTTTCAAATAATGTGTAAAGTGCTTGGAGTACCAGTAGGTTTCTCTTCATTAATTTGACCTGCTTAATGTCAGTCTTCTGGTATGATAATTTTTTACCATGTTTCTTCTCTCTTGACAGTGCAGCTTTTGTGTTTATTCTGCTGAATACTGCATTATCTTAAAATAAAGAGTAAGGGGTATGTTTACTAAACAGCGCTAACGTTGCAGCTGCGACGTTATCACGCAATACATAACGTTAATGCGTGATAATGGTGCTTTACCGTGCAAGAACATCACGTATCGCGCAATAATGTCTATGGCGGCATTAAGGTGCGCAGAGGGTGGAGTAAGGCTCCCCAGAGGGCGGACTAAGGCTCCCCAGGGGCGGAGATGAGGGGGTCAGTGGACGGAGAGTGGGCGGGGAGAGGCCCCATGCACACTAACGCCGTGAAATAAAGGTCTGAAAATTAGCGCCAGTGAAAACCTCGTGCTAGAGGCACATTTGCAGGAGAGAGAAACCATTTCAGTCAGCAATGTACAGCAAAGCCAGGGAAACCCAGAAAAGTGATAGTAGTGATACATGTGCAGGAACCAAAAAGGCAAATAAACATATTAAATGACCAGAACCATATTTGAAATCCCCATAACCAAGCTGGCCAATAGTGCTACTAATGATAAACATAAAGCAACACTACTGACAAAGCGTAAAAAGGAAGATATCATGTTTGGAAGGGGCTATGCTCTGTCCCCCTACAAAGTGAATGATCCCACAGTGAAATAGCGGTGATCAGGGTTTTGTCATTTATATTGGGCAGGTTTGTTATGCAGTGGTCCAGCTGGGGCACAGTGCGGACTAGGCAGATGCCTAGGTGGCACATAGGAATGCCGAAACTGTAAAGCAGCAAGACAGCAACTGATGAGGGTCCAACATGGGCACGAGTGTGTGTCCCACAGTGTCATAGGGGATATTACCCAGCAGGTACCCCCAAGGGCACATAACATTGGCAGGATGTGCCGGGGGGAAGTGTGCATGTCCATGTAGGCACCCCTACCTGAGAACCCACACCATAGGCAGCTGCCTACCGGCACACTGGATGGCCTGGGACTGTGCACCACTGGCATAAGGGCATGTCAGCATGGTGGCGGAGGGTTGCTGGTGGTGGAGGGGGCAGTGGCATCTGCCCACAGCAGACCAAGGCCAAACCCTGTTTAGGTGGGTGCCATGCGGTGCAACAGACAAGGTCTGTCTAATGAACACTAATGGTAGCCCCAGGGAATGATCTGCCTCTGTGGCAACAGTTTGGTGCAGTACACACAGCCAGTGTGTTCAGGGGCAGAAAGTCACAGGCTCAAGCCCCAGCTGTGGCTCCTGCAAACCATGTCCCTATATTTTACCCAGTACTAAACTGTGGTAATAAAGACAGAACTGTTATTGCAGATTAAATAAACAAGCCATAAACACCTATATTTTACCCTACAGGGCACAGACACCATAAACGTGCAATCCCTAGAGCAGAGTTTCCCAACTGCAGTCCTGGAGGACCAAACACCATTCAGGTGTCATGCTGTCCCTAATAAATATGCCTGTGCTGCAATTGTATGCAAATGTATCTCATGCATATTCATTAGAGACAGCATGAAAACCTGGACCGTGTTTGGCCCACCAGGACTGGAGTTGGGAAACTCAGCCCTAGAGCAGCAGCCAACAGGGGCATAAACACCCACACCCACAGGCTCCATTATCCAAAGCCTCATGGAGAGTCAGGCTGTTGGGTCCTGCGCGGAGCAGCATTTCCCAATACTAGCACTTGCATACCTTAGCAATGCCGCCCTAAACTTGGGAACACGTTACACATATATCAAAAGGGTGCTATGAGTAATGGCAGATAACAAATCCTAATTTAAACACAATTTGTTGACAGAGCTGCATCATAGCAACCTTTCTGATATCTGTGGAGTGTGTTTCAGTTATTGATTCTGACAGTGTTTATCACCCCGGGGAGTGACCCCCAACAGTTTTGCATACCATAGCAATGCCTGCACTGTGCCCAGGACTGGTGTGGTGGCCAGGGCTGCCACAAACCTCTATATTTGCACAATGCTGGCATAGGTGTGGGAGTGTGTGTCTGTCTATCCAGTGTGTTGTGGCTGCCTACACCTTACTGAGTCCACACTGCTTGTACTGTTTCCAGTGTTAGCCTGCCAATGTGCATAATGAGGAGCAAGGTACTGTGGGTATGGGCCGGACAGGGTGGCCTGGGCAGGATGCATCTGCACAGGATATAGGGCAATGGCTGGGACATTGTAGTGCCCGATCACCACCTGCACGGACAGGGTGGCCACAGCATGTCATGCTGGGAGGTCACTCTCACCCTGACTGAGCAGTGACCATGGCATGGCTAGGTTCCCCCATAGTGCTATACAGTATTTTTTTCAAGTGATATTTATGAGTTCCCTTTTCTGGGGCCCAATCACTGACATACCTGCTTGGTGTGTGTGCTCACATCCCATTTTTGGGTGCACACAGTTCCTCCAGGAACATGCACTATGTACTAGTTAGCAGACTGTCTGCAGTTAGTATGTGTATGGTTGGAACACCTTGCAGGGTACAGTGGGTGGAGACTGACTGTGCCCGGTGGTGGTGGTGGGCAGCTGAGCTGAGCTTTTCCAGCATTCTACCTGTCTGCCATTGCCTTATTGATGCGTACAGATCTGCATTGACTGCCCTGTAGGGTGCCTGTTCCCCAGCAGGACTGGGGTTGATGGTCCCCTCTACTGCCAACATTATAGAGATGTACAGTGTGGATCTGTTGGTGAGAGATCCTGTCCTCCATCCTGAGCCATAGAAAGTGGGTTGGGTGGCACTACATAATCTGCCTTGGAGTCCAAACACCCCCCTTCACTTATAACATGTGACCATGGCACCCACACAGGATATGCACTATTCTGGGTGCATCATAGTCCACAAGGGCTATACATGACTGGGAAATACAGATGGACACAGGTGTATCCTAGGTGTGTCTGCAAGGACTACCTATCACACACTAGCACTGATGGCAACCTGCAGCATAGTTTATCTCAGCAAAGCCAGGTGCTGTGGACCTGATGCTGGCCGCTCCACGTCACCCTCAGGGTGAGCACAGGACCCGCACAATGTCACGGTCTGTAGCTACTCTGTGCCAGTAACACACATGGTCAGTTCCCCCTACCAAGCCGAGGTGCTGTGGGGGTGCATACCCCATCTTGTGATTAGCTGTAGACTGCTGATCTGCATGTGCAGTGCATCATGGGTATGGGTGGGTTTACCCTATCCTGGTAACCACAGCAGACAGTTTATGTGGGGACCTGCAGCCTTTCTGTAGCCAACCAGGGCTGTGTTAGTAGCTATAGAGATGTAGCCCACTGGTTACTTCAATGAGTGTGGAGGCAGAGGTCATGGGTTTGATCCCACAGTGGTGTTAGTTAATACAGCTGTCTGAGGCTTTTCCTTTTCATTTAAATCAGTGCTGCCAGCAAAATGCACCCTCACAGTGCTGTAACCTTAAGGGGCCTCATAAGGCGCCCTATGAAGCGCCCTATAGGGCACATTATAAGGTGCCTTGGCGGACAGTGCACTTTATAATGTGCCCTATGGAGTGCCTTATAGGGCGCCTTATGCGGCACCTTAGGTTACAGCACTGTGAGGGTGTTTTTGCTGGCAGCACTAATTTAAATTAAAAAAGGAAATGCCTCAGACGGCACTGATTTAAATTAAAGGGCAATGCCTCAGACAGCCTTCTTACATAACACCACTGGGGGATCAAACTCATGACCCCTGTTTCAGCAGTCATTGTATTAACCAGTGTGCTATACCTCTGTTGCTGTGATTGCAGGTCAGCACGCGAAGTTAAGGTTAATGCGCGGTAATGTGCACGGCTCCTTCTATCTCGTAATAACCTGCGATTGCTACCTTAAGACCAGAATGCCCACTCCTTATATGGCATTCTTCACATTATCGCTGCAATTAGCGCCGGTAACATTAGGATGGTTTAGTAAACATACCCCTTAGACAAGTATTCTGCTGTTGGACATCAAGATTATAATAGTTTCAGTAGGAACGGAATCCAGGCATTGCTTCCCTCTTTTTGAATACAATACAATACAAAATTAAATTCACCATAAAACCAGTCCCTGAATTTTTAAATTTTTTTGTCGAAGCGCACCGGAGGAGGAATGGAACTGAACTCCATCCACACCAAGCGGCTGGCTGCTTTTATTTAAAGTAGGTTCTCCACCTTACTAATATCATAGAAAACGTAACTTATCTGGAAGCGTCCATGTTCAATGGATATAATCCACACCGTTGCCCAAGAAAATTGTTTTGCACGACGTGCACGTTTCGGGATAAAAACCCTGTCTCAAGTGCCTGTTGGTCATATTCACTAGCAACTGTGATTTGAAAAAACGCCGTCCTCGCGGCTCAGGACTATTCCTTGTATTATCTAGGCCAATAGGACAAATTTAAACAGAGAACCCACCAATCAGAACAGGGGTTTCCTCATTGTCAAAGATGAATCCCTGCTATGATTGGTCTAAACTTTAAAGCACCACAGGTCCCTACAATAGACTTCCCCAGTCAATCTCTCGATTCAGTCCTTGGGGGTGTATGGAATTAAGGATAAAAATCCATCGTTGTTCCGTCCATTGTAATTTTTTGATCCTATTGCCATCCCTCTTTTTGAAGGCAGGATTGGAGGGGATTATTTATTGTTGTGTGAGTTAGTAATTGTATTTTATTGTATGCTGCTGTGAATGGCCAATAGGAATGGGAAGGCGGTATAGAAATTATTATAAATAAAAATAGTGGGGCTCAGTACCAGCTGGTTGCTACACAACCTGATAATAGGGGGCCAGAGATGGTCTGAGCTGGTCATTGATTGGAAAGCATTCATGCTCCTTTTCTTGTTCTGTTGGCCTTCTGTGTAGTGGGATTTTTTGTTTTAAATCAGAGACCCCAGGCATCCATTGTGCAGCATATTGATCAATGACTGAGTTTTAGTTAAGCCTATCATCACATAATTTCCCTGTGTAAGCTGTTTACCAAGGAATCCATGTGTTCACTTCATTGTTTCCAGGATGATGGCCTGCTAGGATGATGGAAGGGGCTATAGGGATGGGAAGAGGGCTTGAAAAAAATGTACAGCACCTTGAAAATTCACTGTGTCCTGCACCTTTCTGCAGTTGCCATGTCCTTGGTCACTCATTGTGTTCTCTTTAAAGCAGCCTTAAAGTGACCAACTGAAGCCAGTTTGGATGATGCATTAGAAGCTACTTTCTTTGGATCTGCTGAAAAACATTTACATTTTAGAATCTTGGTTGAGAAGGGAAATAGTATTAAAAGTAGGGCAGGCTTTAGGAACCATCCCTTCAGCATATGTTTTCTAAACAGCAGTCCTACAATTCTCTTTAAAACACTTTCATTATTTTTGCCCTGTCCTGCAGAATGATTTGTCTAATGCATTTCGCTAATGCTTTTTTCTCATCACATAGAACAAGTCCGAGATAAGGCCATATGCCCAATCTAGTCAACCCAAACATCAGAGCATGTCCCTCAAAATACCATTTAAAAGTAGACTATCCTAAGAAAAGAGGATTAGGCCAGCTATTTACCCACGTTTGCAGTGAAGGAACTCTGGTTAGCATTTGTGAGGGCTAGGGATTTTTTAGAAGTGGTTCTTGTGTTCTGGTCAAGTTGGAAGAGAATTCTCATTTTCTTTTCAGGGAGAAGATGAAAACCTTCCTTTTACCTCCAGGATAGTTCAGTATGGGAAAGAGGATGGTGTAGTTCAAGTCTGGGGGCCATTTATTTATTTTATTTTATTTTATTTAAAGTCTCTTTTATACCGCGCTATTCAGCATCAGTGCGGTTTACAATAAACAACGAACATACACATTTCCAATAGTACTTTGTGTTTACATATGAACAGGAGAATCAACTTGGCTAACAGGGTAACTATATACAATAACAATATATACAATTTACAACCAGCACCTTTAATATGTAGTGTTTATAACTGTATGATTTTATGACATATACCAGGTAACAATTTTGTGATAAAGAGCGTACGCTGCTTTGTAAGAGGTTGTGGTCAGACCCAGAAAGGTGGTTTATAAATCTAGAACTAAAAGAGGGGTATATTCAGGACTGGATATGGCAGTAACCATAAATCAGATCCATTGATCCCAAAGTCTTTTGGGGCCTATATACATATGAGGTGTGATCAAAAAGTCACGAGACTTGCACAATAACACAAGAAGTATAACACTGACAGTTATTGCACTTTGTTTAATCAGAAGAGGACTACTTTGAAGGAAACTAACATCCTCCAGCGTTCTGCCACTGCTGGAAACAATTTTGAAATGCCTCTTTCATTATGCTGTGAAGCTCATGTGTCAAATTTTGCTTAATGGTCTCCAAGTCGTTGAATTTCCTTCCTTTCAGTGGTAATTTCAGTTTTGGAAACAAGAAAAAGTCACAGGATGTGAGATCAAGTGAATACAGAGGCTGACGGATTTGCTCAATTTGGTGTTTGACCAAGAGCTGCTGGACAAGATGTGATGCGTGAGCTGGGGCGTTATTGTGATGAAACAACCAGTCCTGTTCAACTCTGGCCTCTTACAATGAACTGCATCTCTCAAACGAGTCAGAGCTTGGAGTATACTCATGATACCCTGGTAATCAAAGAAAATTGTGAACATGACCTGACAGGCTTTCTTGGGTCTGGGTCTGAGAGAGTTTGGAGTCTTTCATTTTGAGGACTGAGCCTTAGTTTCTGGGTCATAATTATAAACCCTTGATTCATCACCAGTAATAATCTTTTTGATGAAATCGGAGTCATTTTCAATGCATTCCAACAACTCCCTGGCTGTGATAGTCAATCTTCTTTTTGGTCAGGGGACAGGAGTTTTGGCACAAATTTTGCATTCACCATCTCATCCCCAAATTGACAATAAGAATGGACTGTACTGACCTGAAACAGATGCCCATGTCCTCAACAAGCTTCCTGATAGTCAATAGACAATTTGAGCATATTGTGGCATGCACATCTTCAATTTTGTCATTTCTACTCGTGGATGGCCTTCCAGGACGTTGATCACTGTCAACACTTTGGCGGCTCTCTTGGAAACATTTGTATCAGTCATAAATCAAAGCACGACTCATGCATTCATCACCATACTCTTTCAGTAACTTGTCATTTAGTATCTTTGCACGAATCTCCACGCTTCAGGCAGCATTTAATGCAAATATGCTGACCAATTTTTTTCACGCATCATAAATCTGATGAACTTATTTTTCATGATGCCAAACATCACGTGATTTAAAAAAGTACAGGTGTGCTGCAGCCACGCTACACTCTGCACATGCAGAGCACGTAACTATGTCACTGCACGCTTAATAGCATCATGGTGCGACGATGTATTGTTATAGAGTTACACAACAAGTGTTGATACTTTTTGATCACACTTCATATTTGTTTATTTTTATATTATATTTGAGTCATCTATCTTAGAATCTAGGTGGCATAAAACATATATAAAGGATGGCTGAGCTGTACCTGCAAATGAAATCCAACTGAGAGAGTTTGCAAGGAGGAGAAAAACCAGGAATCAGAAGGTGTCTTGGCCAGTCTGTGTGCATGCATTCCATTGACACCAAGGAGGGAAGTCTCTCAACCCTGACTTCAGCGTGCTTTGCATTTAACTAATTGCTTTCTGTGAGTACTCTGTAGTGTTGGTATCAAAGTTAGCCTTAGCCCAGTAGGATTCTGAGCAGGCAATCTGAAGATATACAAGTGGTAGGAGTAGCTATCGCTTGAGAAGTGAGCTGAGGGAGGGGGGGGGGGATCCTCCCCTGGAGAATTGAGGAGCAAGTTGGGGAGTGGGGGAGAATGGGGTGCTAAAGTGGTGCCAGTCCTGGTTTTAGCTGCCATGGAAGGATGATGCAGTCTGGGTGGGTTTCAAAGCTTGCTGAAATGAGCTCTGCCGTTCAAATAAAAGAATTGTTGACCTCAAATAAGCCCGTGTCACTGAGACTATTGTTCCAGCTCCACTCTCAGAATTGTCTGCAATGATTTTTGAACTGACTAACCACAGTAAGGACACCAGTGGATGTCAGGATTTTGCCATTGCACATTACCGTGTGAAATAACCTTTTATTAGAGACAGCAATACCATATCCATGATAGATTATGACATGTAAATTGCAAGTGTTTGCAAACCACTTGCCATATGGTAGCCTTCTATCTGAAAATTCATTTTCATTCGGCCAATAAATGTATATGATGATCTAAACCACAGGTGCCTAACTATAGAAATTGATAGGATATTCAGGCTATCCTTAATGAATGTACACACGCTATATGTTGGAACTCTGCTTTGTAATTTCTTTGTGACTGAAAAGGCAGAATTAGAATGTGGAAATTAAACTTTTACATGAACTGCCTCAATCATATGCAAATAGTTGTCAAACATATTCCTTATGGAATGATTTGTGGCCCTCAAGTCAAGAATTGGATTCTCCCTGTCTAAAGTCTATGCTGCTCCTTTTTTTCCTTGTCCAAAGAAAAGTGTGGGAAAATTACATAACTCACAGTAACTTACTACACATTCACTGTTAAAGCGAAGTTACTTACTTGTAATGGGGGTTCTCTGTGGACAGCAGAATAAGTCAGCCACACATTGGTGTCATCATCCAATGATGACTAGATGAACAGTGGTATTCCTAGCCCCCTTGGCACCCAGGGCAGGCACCCCCTGAAAAAGCCGGAGCCCCACCATATGGCACAGTGCTATGCACTGTAATGCACACCTTCCTCCAGGCCCACAGAGGCAGCGTGGCAAACTTACTTTAAAGCTGGCTTGCCACACTGTCTCTGTGGGCCCAGCTGCTCTTCTCTCCTGGGCCGAAGTCTCACGATTCATGAGACGTTGGCTAGGAGAGAAGAGTGACTGGGCCCACAGAGCCAGTGTGGCAAGCCAGCTTTATGGTAAGTTTGCCATGCTGCCTCTGTGGGCCCAGTGGGGGTCCAAGGCTCTCCTGGCTGGCACCCAGGGTGGGCCGCACTCACCACTCTACCTATGGTATGCCACTGCAGACAGAATTCTCCCATCACTCAGCGTACCAAGGACAATACAGTAGGTGCGGCCCACCCTGGGTGCCGGCCAGGAGGGGTATTCAAACCCCCTGGGCTCATGGAGGCAGCACGGCAAACTTACAATTAAGCTGGCTTGCTATGGTGTCTCATACCGCAGGGACTGGTCACTCTTCTCTCCTAGGTGCAATCTTGTGAATCATGAGACTTCAGTCAGACAAGAAGAATGACTGGTCCCTGCAGTGTTAGGCATTGTGGCAAGCTAGCTTATTTATTTATTTACATTCTCTTATATACCGCGCTATTCTGCATCAGTGTGGTTTACATTGAACAAACTGAAATTACATTGAACAGGGCATTATAACTTGGAGATAACTATTTTACAGGGAACATGGGCTATGGAGGGTTAAGTGGCTGCCCAAGACCACAAGGAGCACCTGTGGGACTAGAAACCCCAGTCCTTCCGGCCCAAGGTTGCTGTCCTCTAGTGGGATTTGAACCCCCGACCTTCTGGCCTGAAGTACCTTGCCCCAACCACTAGGCCACTCCTCCACTCCAATTGTATGTTAATTGTATGTTCGCCACGCAACCTCCATGGGGGTGGGTGAGGGGGTGCCCATACCAGCTGATGGGGAGCTGGGAATGCCACTGCTCAGAGGATGTCTTTTAGGACTCTGCTGAGCATGAGTAGGTAGTCCCCACCCTAGAGCCCTCCACTTCCTCCTTCAGTATGTTCCATAGCCTCAGCAGGTTCATATAAAAGGTGAAGCGGGTGGTTTTTGTGGCTGACGTATCCTACTGTCAATGGAGAGCCCCCCATTACAGGACAAATAGGATGTGTCAGCCACATGGGAGTGGCTCCTGAGCTAGGGATGTGAGGGGTGGCAGGTAGGAAGCATGTCGTGTGGTGAGGCCAACCCCTCTACAGTCCATTTGGAGCTATGGTAGGATGAAGATGGAGAAAAACATCAGGATAGAAGCAAAAAGATTGAAAACTTTATTAGAAAGGAATCACTGTATTCTTGCTGTGCTGAGAAACAGGGGACAGGCATGACATACAAAGAAACAATAAGTCAAAACAATACAAAGTTGATTGCTGAAAAGGCCATAACTGAGGCTTTGCTTAGCCTCGTGAGCAAACCTAATCTAAAAAGTGTAATTTGTACAAAATAAACAGATGCAGCAGGGCCAATCAGGCCTAGGGTGGCACCGAATGGCCTGGAATATGGAAGACTCTTCTGCAGAGCCTATCTTGGGGAGAGCACTGACTGCATGATGGTGTATTTAAAGGAGCTGGAGGTGCTCAGGGACTGGTCAAGGCAGTAATGCTTGGTGAAAATGTGAATGGAGGACCACATAGCTACATTACAGATGTCAACTAGTGGTGAGGAGTGTAGGTTGGTCAATGTGGTGGCCATGGCCCTCTGTTGGTGAGTTGGAGGTCCCAGCCTATTCAGTGGTAACAAGGCGATGAAGTTCATATCCAGCAAGAGAGGGTATGCTTTGTAACAGGGTACCCCTGCTTGTTGGGGTTGAAGGTGATGAACAGTTGTGATGCCTTCTGGGTCAGCCTTGTTCTGTTGATATAGACCTGGAAGGTGCAGATACAGTTTAGGGTGTGCACAAGATGCTCCTCTGTGGGTCTGGGCAGAAAGGGGAGCACGATGCTCTGGTTGAGATAGAAGGAAGACACCATCTTAGAGCGAAACTTTGGGTGAGTCCTGAGGATGGCACAGTCATTGAGGAGGAGCGTATATGGGAAGTAATCCATGAGTGTCTATGGTTTGCTGATGCAGCTGGCAGAGGTAGTGGTGACCAGGAAGAGGATCTTCCATGTGGCAAACTCCCATGTGGTTGGAATCCAGAGGTTTGAAGGGGGTAGCATGAGCTGTTGGAGCATGATGTTGAGGTCAAGTCTCAAGGGTGGATGGAGGTTCAAGAGGCTTTTCATGAACCTCAACACCAGTGAATGCACCAAAACTGTTTTTTCATCGATTCGCTGGTGGTATGCTGAGATGGCACTCAGGTGGACTTTGATGGGGGATATATGCAAACTGCTCCCTGCCAGGGTGATAAGATTCTGGAGGAGGTGAGGTATGAGGCAAGAGAAGGGATTGTGTTGTGTCAAGGTGTACCAGGTTTGGAATTTGGCCTAGTTGAAGGTATAGGACTTCCTAGTGGACTCCTATCTGGTTGCAAGAAGGATGTTCTGGATCTCAAAAGGCAGGTCATAGGATCCAAGAATCACCCTTTCAACATCCAAACTGTGAGAGCCTGGCTACTCAGGCTGGGGTGCAAGATGTCGGTGGTCACAGCCACATAAACATCCCTGAATCAAAATTTTAGACAAGAGACATCCAGGGTCAGCCTGTCCACTAGTTGAACCTAGGTGGTCATCTAGGGTGGCCGATCCTGGTAGGCAGCATCAATACTCCAATCCCCCAGAAGCGGCAGCTGGACTAAAATGCCCACACACGTGCGTATAGTTCTAGCCTGTCGCTCCTGCCTGCCCTCCAAGAAAGCTGCATCGGAGGGGAGCAGGAGTGACAGGCCATTAGCGCACATGAATGTGGGCACTTTAAAGTCCAACGCAGTGCTGAAGCAGCAATTCAGCTGCTGCCACTTCAATACGGGGGGCTGGCCGGCATGGCGGACTGGACGGGGACAGAGTCACAGTCTTTTGGGATGTGCGGTGGCACAGAGGGACTGCCTAGGGCAGCAGAATCCCTTGTGCTGCCACTAGGGACACCTATCCCATGCTGCATACACATCTCTGCCTGCTATTTTGCAAGCAGAGATATGCATTGGTGTGCTGAGTAGAGTACTGGCTTGGGAAACAAGCGACCAGGGTTCAATTCCACTAGCACTACTTGTGGCCTTGGGCAAGTCACTTAACCCTCCATTGCTTCAGAAAAATCCAAGTTATTAATGTCCTTGTTTAATGTATATTACCAAGTTTAAGTTAAAATGTAAACCATTTTGATTGACATGATAAAGCAGTATAAAAAAAACCCCGTTAAATAAATAAATAAAATAAATAAAAACAAGTGTCTGTGTTTCCCTTCCATTTTCTTTTTGGTCGTGAAAATTATTGCGGATATCAGAGTATTTTCTTCTCTATTTTCTTCAGGTATTTGGTGGCAGAACAAGAGATTTTCTGGGGCCTATTCATGCCCTGGAGCAGGAATAGACATGGATGATACTGCTGGTGGGTTTAGATATGCTCACTGTTTCTGAAATCGGGCGGGTAAACACATGTATCTTTTCCGGAAAGTCTAATTGAAATCACCACAATCATTACAAATAAATAACACCCAAATTACAATGTAACCATCAACTTTAAATAGGATTATACCTTTATAAACATATAGCAATCACTATGAGTAGGCAATCAAAACACATATAATTTCTTTATATATAATGGTACTTCATAATACTTTAATACGTAAATTTCAAACAGCATTTACACTTTTAAATTCTAAAATCTTTATTTACATACTCAAAACCCTAACCATCCAACATAACAAACCATTCATACCTTATCTATTCACTACCACATACATTCAATGATAAAAGTCCCCAAGCAATGTATTTCTCATAGAACTAGGAACTCCTTCCACTTTAAAATACTACTATAATATTCAGTGGAGACTACCAAATCTCCTCACAAATTTCGTTCACCGGAGCCAACGGGCTTTCAATAAACTATCTTATTAACAAACAATTATCAAGTATTTCAGAAACAAAGAAGAAACATCTTAATACAAAAATGATCTCCATTCTGTCAAAGTTGTATTAAAAACTATCAGATGACTCTTCTTGATCTTGTTCTTGAGTTCCAATCCTTAGAGTATAAAGATTTAATACGATTTTTCTATAAACTCCAAATGCAATCTTAAATGAGAGGCTTAATGCCCAATCTACTGATGTTGTTGTTAAGTGCTGTCAAGTCGGTGTTGACTCATGGCAACCCTCTGGATAGTTGTCCTAAATTGTGTTCGGTCCAGTCAGGCAGCTCATTGTTGACAGACTGGCACTTGTAGCTGCTGTTATTGTATCGATCCATCTCATTGCTGGCCTTCCTCTTTTGCGTTGACCTTCTACCTTGCCAAGCATGATGTCTTTCTCTAATGATCTCTCTCTTCACATGATGTGTCCAAAGTATGAAAGTCGAAGTTTTCTCATCTGAGCTTCTAAAGAAAGCTTAGGTTTGATCTCCTCTAGTACTGACTGGTTTGTTCTTCGGGCAGTCCATGGTATACACAGTATTCGTCGCCAGCACCATAATTCAAAGGCATCAATTTTCTTCCTGTCTTTCTTTTTCATTGTCCAACTTTCACATCCATATGATGTTATTGAAAATGCCACGGCTTGAACAAGTCGAATCATTGTATGGAGAGAGACATCTCTGCTCTTGAGAATCTTGTCTAGGCCCTTCATAGCCATTCTGCCAAGAGCAATGCGTCGTTGGATTTCTGGACTGCTTGTTCCTTCTTTATTGATAGTTGATCCAAGGAGGTTAAAATTGTCAACTATTTCAATTTCTTCTCCATCAACAATGAACTTATTAATTTTTGCCGGTTATCAGGATCTTTGTCTTCTTAACATTAAGGTGCAGACCCATTTTAAGACTATATTCCTTGATCTTGAGAAGCAAATAATCTTCACTTTCAGCCAGTAATGTGGTATCATCAGCATAGCAAAGGTTGTTGATGAGTCTTCCACCAATCTTCACAACTCTGTTGTCTTCATACAGTCCTGCTTCTCTGATGATTTGTTCTGCGTATTAATTAATGAGGTAGGGGGGAGGTGTGCAGCCTTGTCATAAACCTTTGCTGATTTTAAACCATTCTGTTTCTCCTACTTCTGTTCAAACTGTTTCTTCTTGATTAGTGTAAAGGTTGTGCATGAGAACGATCAGGTGTTCTGGTATACTAATGCTTCTTAATGTGGCCCAGAGTTTCTCATGGTTTACACAGTCAAAAGCCTTGCTGTAGTCAATAAAACACATATAGATATCCTTTTGGTATTCTTTAGTCTTTTCAAAGATCCATCTCACATCCACGATAATGTCTCTCATTCCTCTCCCTTTCCAGAACCCTGCTTGCACTTTAGGCAGTTCTCGTTGCAGGTATGGTTGTAATCTCTGCTGAATGATCTTGAGTAGAATCTTGCTGGCATGTGGGATCAGAGAGACTGTGCAATAATTTCCACAGTCAGTCGGGTCACCTTTCTTCAGTATTGGTATAAACACAGATCTTTTCCAGTCAGTTGGTCATGAATTTGTCTTCCAAATTTCCTGGCAGAGCCTTGTAAGTATGGTAACAGCTTTATCTGATTGCTGTAATAACTCAGTGGGAATGCCATCAATGCCCGGTGCTTTGTTCTTTTATAAGGCTTTCAATGCTACTTTGACTGCCTCTTTCATCACCAATGGTTCCTGATCATAACGTATAGGTTGCAACGGCTGTTGGTCCACTTCATCTTTATGGTATAATGACTCTGTATAATACATTCTTTCCACCTTTTCTTGACCTTCTCAGCATCATTCAACATGGATCCTTGAGCATCTTGCAGCATTCCAGTTTGAGTTTGGAATTTTTTCTTTAACTCTCTTAGCTTTAGAAAGGCCAATCTTGTTTTTCCTCTTATAGCTTCTGATTATATTTCCTTGCATGTATCATTGTAGTACTTTTCCTTGTCCTGTCATGCTGCACGTTGGAAATCTCTGTTGAGTTCTGTGATTGCTTCTTTCTCCTCTGGCTTTAGTTTCTATGCGTTTCTAGACAATTTTCAGAGTTTCTTCAGTCATCCATTTTGGCCATTTTGGCTTTTTTACCTTATGTAGAAACTTACCACTTTCTTCCAATACAACCTTTTTAATGCCATCCCATAACTCTTCTGGAACTCTGTCATTTGCATCTAAAGCAGCAAATCAATTTCTCAGGCAGTCTTTAAATTCCAGTGGTATATTCTCAAGGTCAAACTTGGCTACATTCATGAATGGCTTGCTCTTTTTCAACTTTAGCTTGAGTTTGCATACTAGTAGTTGGTGATCTGTACCACAGTCAGCTCCAGGTTTTGTCTTTGTTGATGCTATCAAGTTTTTCCATTGTTGTCTTTCACAGATGTAGTCAATTTGATTTCTGTACAATCCATTGGGTGAAATCCACATGTACAGTCGGTGCTTGTGTTGCTGGAAGAAGGTGTTTGAGATGAATAGATCACTGGTTTTGCAGAATTCTATCAGTCTTTCTCCAGCTTCGTTTCTGTTGCCAGGTCCATATTTTCCAACCACTTTGCCTTCTTCTTTGTTGCCAACTTTTGTGTTCCAGTCACCCATGACTATCAAGATATCCTGTTTGCATGTTCTGTCAATTTCAGCTTGTACTTGTTCAGAGAACTCATCAACATCTTCCTCTTCTGCAGCTGTAGTTGGGGCATATACCTGAATTATAGTGTGTTGATGGGCTTTCCTCATAGACGAATAGAAATTAAGTGTTCACTGATTGCACTATATTTCATTACAGGTCTTGCAAGTTTCTTCTTAATTATAAATGCAACACTATTTCTTTTTTGTCTTTCGTTTCCAGCATAGTAAACCATATGATCATCAGATGCAAAGTTCCCAAAGCCAGTCCATTTCAGTTCACTGTCACCCAACAGATCAAGTTGTACACGTTCAATTTCATTCTTGACCACCTCCAACTTCCCTTGGTTCATGCTTCATACTTTCCATGTCCGAATATGGAAGATATCTTTGCAACTTCTGACTCTCTTTTCATGTGCTGCTACATCAGCAGATCCAACCACATCATGAATGCTGACTTTACTCTGAGAAGTCTTCAGCTTATCCCCAGTAGCCATTTGAGTGCCTTCCAACTTGGGGGTCTCATCTTCCAGCACTATAATTTTATTTTTTTTTGTGTCTATCCATTGGGATTTCGAGGCAAGATACAGAAGTACATTTGCCAGGCCTTTCTTCCATGCAATTAATTCTAGTGTTGTTGCATTTGTCACAGAAATATGATCCTCTGCTTACAACACCATCCCATTCTGTTGCTGCCCAGATGAATGGTTTGTCTTAGTCTGGCAGCTCAGCTGAAATCTGTCTATCTTAGAATACCCTGCCAGTAACTGAGCTACTGATAGCTTAGCTCTCAGCATCACTGATGCACACAAGCCCTCACAGCATGACAAGCTGAAAACCAAGTGAGGGAATCTACTGCTAATGCACCAAATATGAAGAAAAAAAATCACAAAACAGGAAACTACTAGTACTTGGAAATTCCATCATCCGAAGCACCAAATTGGGAACACAGTTCAAAGGAGAGAAGATGGTCAATCGGCTGCCAGGATCTTCAGCCAGAAGGAATATGAACCAAATTGTTGGCATAGGGGGTCATTCCATCCTGCAAATAGTGGGGATGGACATCCTGTTTGGATGTTCATCCCCGCTATTCGCTCCCATGCCGGCCCCGGCAAAAGCCTCCCCATATGAACAGTAGGTTTGTTAGGGAAGCCTGGGAGAGGGCATTCCAGAGGCAGAGCAAGGGCACTCCAAAATTGATGTTATCATCCATTGGGTACAAATGACCTGGCTAGAAACAGTGCCTCTACAGTTCAAAGGGACTTTCAGATTCTGGGAGAGAAACTCAAACCAATTGTTAAAACTATAGCATTCTCAGAAGTTTTACCTGTTCTTGGTAAGAGGGCAGAAAGGCTGCATCGCATAATCATCTTTAAGACATGGCTCCAAACCTGGTGCAAACAAGGAGGATTTATATATATAGGCTACTGGGGGAAAAGATGGAACAACAAGAGGCTATACTGTGTTGATGGACTACATCTCTCTGTCACAGAGAAAAGGATCCTAAGTGAAAAATGTAGGTATTATGTGGACAGGTATTTGAACTAGGGAAAGGGGGTGACAGATGGAGAAGAACAAGTTCAGGACATCACTCCCAGCAAAAACATAATAGCATTGGAAACAGCCACACTATTAATCCACACATCAATGGCAAGTGGGCAGAGGCATGTAGAACAAAATACAGGCAAAATACAGGCAAGTCAGTCAACAAATGCTGGAAAGCAATGAGCACATATGCTTGAAGCCTAGCCAACAAAGTTCTTGACCTGGAAGCTGTAATGGTTGAAATGGACTTGGACATTGTGGCCATTACAGAAACATGGTTTAATGAGTCAAATGAATGGGATATGGCCATAGCTGGCTATAATTTATTTGGGAGAGATAGAGAAGGCAGAAAAGGAGGAGGAGTAGCCCTATATGTCAAAAGCAATATTAAAGCTGCTGAAATGCAGGGGACGTGAGGAAAAGAAGAAGCACTGTGGATTGTGTTGGAAAGAGCAGATAGCACTATCATCTATACTGGTGTAGTCTACAAGCCTCCAACTCAAACTAAAGAAATGGATAGAGACTTAATTATTGATATTGCAAAGATAGCCATGAAGGGGGAAGTGGTCATATTGGGTGACTTTAATCTACCCAATGTGGATTAGAGTATTCCTTCTGCAAATCTGGAAAGAATATGTAAAGCAGGGCTTCTTGTTAATATTTATAGATATCTCAACAGCCTTCGACACAGTCTCCCATCACATCTTATTGACGCGCCTAAGGGAGATTGGCCTTCAAGATACTATTAAATGGTTTCAGTCCTACTTAGAAAACAGACAGCAGAGAGTAAATACTGGGAACCTCATCACTATCAGCTCTTCTCTTCAACATCTATATTCAACCAATTTGCAATATATTTAACAAATACAAGGTATGATACGCCATATATGCCGATGACATCATGACATTTACCCCTTTTCAACTGGACTCACCAGACCATACCACCATATCTACCTGCATTCAAGAAATCACAACCTGGCTAAATAACAACAACTTAAAAATCAACATTAAAAAATCTGAAGAAATAATCATAACGAGAAACACCACATTCATTCATCCTACCTTTATCAACATATCCAATACACCCATTTATTTATTTACATTCTCTTATATACCGTGCTATTCTGCATCAGTGTGGTTTACATTGAACAAACTGAAATTACATTGAACAGGGCATTATAACTTGGAGATAACCATTTTACAGGGAACATGGGCTATGGAGGGTTAAGTGGCTTGCCCAAGACCACAAGGAGCACCTGTGGGACTAGAAACCCCAGTCCTTCCGGCCCAAGGTTGCTGTCCTCTAGTGGGATTTGAACCCCCGACCTGAAGTACCTTGCCCCAACCACTAGGCCACTCCTCCACTCCATGACATCATGACGATACAATAAAAGATGAAGTCAGATACCTTGGAGTGATTCTAGACAAGCTACTCACCCTCCAACCACATATAAACAAGATATCCAAAACAGCCTATTTCAAACTCGCAACGCTCCAGAGACTAAAACTTCTCCTCAACAAAGAACACTTCCGCACAGTATGCCAGGCCATTATTACACCTGCACTGGATTACTGTAATATACTATACCAAGGTCTACCCAAACAAACCACCCGTCAACTACAAATAATACAGAACACTGCCGCCCGCATCATCGCTAGCGCATCAAGACAAGACCATATAACTCCAATACTACATGACCTACACTGGCTATCGATATCATCACGTGCAAAATATAAAGCAGCACTAACTATCTTCAAAATTAAAAACAACATGTCAGCAGAAATACTACATGAACTCATCGGAACCAAAACAAGCAAAAGACCAGACAGAAATAGCACCAAAAACAATATACCAACACCCAGTCTATTTACAAGAACCAACAAATCCACATTCATGAGAGCCTTCTCTCTTCCTGCCCCTGCTATCTGGAATGTCCTCCCAGATAAACTAATATCAACAACAGATATAAAAGAATTCAGGAAACTACTAAAAACCACCCTATTCATTGAACAATTCAATGATGACCACCAACTACCCTAATCACCGAAACCCCCAGAAATCAACAAAAAGACCTCAAAGACTTACGGAAGATGCTCAAAACTACGCTCTTCACGGAACACTACAAGGACATAACATGAACTGTCTAAACGAACTCTCTCTAAGCACCAATAAAATGTAAAAATGTAAATATTTCTTGTACACAGCTCACACTGTATATAGCTCACCACGAAATCAAATGTGAAAATGTAAATATTTCTGTACACAGCTGTATATAGCTCACAAAGCAATCAACTTTACACCACTCACACACACACTTATCCATTTATCACTGCATGCCCACACCCAAGCACCCTGACACTTGATTTGCTTGATGTGTATCCGTTTTGATTTCAGGATAAAGCGGTATATAAATCCTTTAAAATAAATAAAGAAGTAAAAAAATTGTGGATGCCTTCCAAGATACATTGCTTAGACAAATAGGGATGGAACCGACCAGGGAAAGTTTGATGCTAGATTTAGTACTCACCAACAGAGATAGTGTGTCAAATGTCCAGGTGCCCATGTGAGCAGCAGCGATCATCATATGGTGTGATTTGAGATAAAAGCCAAGACAGAGTCCAATCACAGCAAGCTCAAAGTCCTAGACTTCAAAAATGCTAACTTCACTAAAATGGCCAAGGGTCTGAAGGAGGAGTTGGCAGGGTGGATGGAGATATGGGAAGTGGAACTGCAGTGGGCTAAAATAAAGGAGGCAATAAAAGGGGCAACAGATACATATGTAAGGAAAGTAAATAAAAACAAGAGGAAAAGGCAACGTAGTAGAAGTGGCTGCACAAATAAAGGCAAAAAACACAGCTCTCACAAAATTCAGAAGTTCGCAAACAGAGGAACACAGAAAAGAATACAGGATAAAGCTTAAAGAGACAAAAAGAGAAAAGGATAGCAAAATCAAAGGCAGAAGTCTTACGAGATGACTAAAGATCAAAAGCGTGATGACAAAACTTTTTTCAGGTATATTCAGGAGAAGAGGAAGATCAGAGGTGGAAGTGCAAGAATCAAAAGTGCCGAGAACAGATTCATGGAAAATGACAATGAAAAAGCGAAAATGCTAAATAAATACTTTTATTTTTATTAAAGAAAATCCTGGAGAAGGACCACATGTGATTGACAAATATACAAATGGGAATGGTGTAGATACCACACCATTCAAAGAAGATGATGTGTTTGAACAGCTTGCAAAACTGAAAGTGAATAAGACCGTGGGACCAGATGGGACACATCCGAGGATACTGAAAGAGCTCAGACAGGTTCTGGCATGGCCTTTAAAGGATGTTTTTAATAGATCCTTGGGGACAGGAGAAGTTCCACAGGACTGGAGAAGTGCTGATGTGGAACTTCTTCACAAAAGTGGTAATAGGGAAGAAGTGGTAAACTACAGGCCAGTAAGCCTTAACTCGGTGGTGGGAAAAGTAATGGGGGGTGCTCTTGAAAGAGAGAATAGTGGACTTTCTTGAAACCAATAGGTTGCTTGATCCGATCATACCAAGCAAATGTGATTGATTTCTTTGACTGGGTGACCAGAGAACTAGATCAAGAGCATGCGATGGATGTGATATATCTAGATTTCAGCAAAGCCTTTGATACTGTTCCTCATAGGAGGCTTATCAATAAACTGAACAGCCTGGGGATGGGTCCCATGTTGGTGAACTGGATCAGAAAATGGTTGACTGACAGACAACAGAAGTGATGGTAAATGGAACTCACTTGGATGTAAGGAAAGTGATTGGTGGCATGCCCCAGGTATCGGTCCTGGGACTGGTACTGTTCAATGTATTTGTGAGAGATATTGCTGAAGGACTGAATGGAAAAGTCTGACTTTTTGCAGATGACACAAATATTTGCAACAGAGTGGACTCCCCTGAGGGAGTGGTAACATAAGGAAAGATCTACAAAAGCTGGAAGAAAGGTATAATGCTTGGCAGTTAAGATTTAATGTGAAGAAGTGCAGTGTTATGCACTTGGGATGCAGAAATCTAAGAAAATTGTATGCGATAGAAGTGAGAGGTTGGTGTGCACAGATCAGGAGAAAGACCTCTTAGTGATTGTTTCTGAGGATCTCAAGGTGGCGAAACAGTGTGACAAGGCGGTGGCCAAAGCCAGAAGGATGTTGGGCTGCACACAGAGTGGAATTACCATCAGAAAGGAGGAAGTGCTAATGCCACTGAAACAAGTCACTGGTGAGGCCTCACTTGGAATATTGTGTTTAGTTTTGGAGAGCATATCTCGCAAAGGATATAAAAAGACTGGAAATGGTTCAGAGGAAGGTGACCAAAATGATTTGGTGCCTGCACCAGGAGACATTTGAGAAGAGACTTGAAGACCTAAATATGTATACTCTAGAGGGCAGGAGGGATAGGGGAAATATAGAAATATAGAAACATGACGGCAGAAAAATACCACATGGCCTATCTAGTCTGCCCTTTCATATCACCCACTACAACAGTCTCCTTTTTTCCTTTAGAGAGCCTCTGTGCTTATCCCATGCTTTTTTGAATTCAGATACTGTCCTCATCTCTACCACCTCCACTGGAAGACTATTCCACGGATCCACCACTGTTTTCATAAAGAAATATTTCCACATATTACTCCTGAGTCTATCCCGTTTCACCCTCATCCTATGTTCCTGCTTAGCAGAGCTTGCTTTCAATCGAAAGAGGCTCTCCTGAGCATTTATGCCACGGAGGTATTTAAACATCTCAATCATATCACCTCTGTCCCGCCTTTCCTCTAAAGTATTCATATTAAGATCCTTAAGTCTATCCTCCTATGCTTTATAATGAAGACTATTAACCACTTTAGTAGCCACTCTCTGCACAGACTCCAAACTGTTTATATCCTTTTGAAGGTGCGGTATCCAGAATTGCACACAATACTCCAAATGAGGTCGCACCATAGACTTATACAAAGGCACTATCACCTCCTTTCTTCTGCTGGCCATTCCTCTCCCTATGCATCCAAGTAGCCTTCTAGCTTTCACCATCGCCTTTTCTACTTGTTTAGCTACTTTGAGATTGTCAGACACAACTACGCCTAGGTCCTGTTCTTTTGTGGACAGAAATATGTCACCCCTTATACTGTACTGTTCCCTTGGATTGTTGCAGTCCAAATGCATGACCCTAAATTTTTAGCATTAAATCTCAGCTGTCAAATTCTAGACCATTATTCAAGCTTAGCTAAATCCCTCCTCATGTTATCTACACCTTCCTGGGTCTCTTCTTTGTTGCAGATTTTGGTATCATCCAGATAGGCAAACCTTACCAGACCTTAAATACTTAGAGTACTAATGAACAAACCTAGACCATGGGATGCTGTTCCAAGGGTTGCAGAGCAGAGATGGCATCCATCTGTCCAAGAAAGGTCAACGCATCTTTGGTAGTAGACTGGCTAATCTACTGAAGAGGGCTTTAAACTAGATTCGTTGGGGATGGGTGAAGAAAGCCCCCAGGTAAGTGCTACATTAAATACCTTTATGGAAATGGGTAACAGGGGTAACATATGGAAAGCAGTGTGTATTAATGCCCGTAGCATGGGAAATAAGATCTCTGAAGTTGAAGCTTTGGTGGGAGTGGCTGATTTGGATTTAGTGGCAGTTACAGAAACATGGTTCACAGAAAACCATGACTGGGATGTAACTATACCTGGCTATACTTTATTCAGAAAGGACAGGGTAGGAAGAAGGGGAGGAGGAGTGGCACTATATGTAAAAACTACTATTAAAGCTTTGGAATTACAGAGCTTAAAAGGGAGAGAGGAGGCATTGTGGGTTAAACTAGAAAGAGGGAAAGAGAAATCTATTTGCATTGGTGTTCTATACAGACCTCCCTCACAAGAGGAAGAGGTGGACAGAGAGTTAATTGAAGACATACGCAGCATTGCTAGGAAAGGGGAAGTGCTACTGCTAGGAGATTTCAATATGCCAGATGTTAATTGGCACATTCCTGCTGCAGTATCATCTAGGAGTAAGGAGATCCTGGATTCTCTACAGGGAGAACTATTCAGGCAATTGGTAATAGACCCCACACGTGAAGGGGCCATACTGGACTTGGTGCTTACCAATGGAGAAAGTGTTTCTGATGTTGTAGTGGGAGATCATTTTGCATCCAGTGATCACCAGGTGGTGTGGTTCAGTATTAGGACTAGGGCTGTTAGAATCCATTCCAAGGTGAAGATCTTAGACTTTAGGAAGACTAACTTTGCAAAGATGGGCCAATACCTCAGGGAGTCGTTAGTGGGATGGGAACAGCTGGGGGATGTAGAAAAACAGTGGGCAAAACTGAAAGGGGGTATTTTAAAGGCAACCACCTTTTTGTTAAAAAGGTAAATAAAGGCAAAAGGAACAGGAGACTGCTATGGTTTTCGAAGGAAGTAGCTGAAAAGGTGAAGAAAAAGAGGGAGGCCTTCATGAAATACAAGAGATCACAGAGAGAGGAAGACAGGCATCTGTATTTGGAAAAACTTAGAGAAGCTAGCAAAGTAGTCAAGAAGGCAAAGATTCAAAAGGAGGAGGAAATAGCCAATGCAATAAAATGGGGGGATAAGACATTTTTCAGATATATTAGTGAGAAGAGGAAGGGCAAAAGTGGTATTGTCAGACTCAAGGGTGCAGGGGGGGAATATGTAGAAGCTGATAAGGATAAAGCGGAATTGCTTAACAAATATTTTTGTTCTGTGTTCACAGATGAAGAACCAGGAGCAGGACCTCAGAAAACACCCACAAATAACAGAAGCGAGGGACATCTTGAACAATTTTCAGAAGACTGTGTTCGTGAGAAACTAGCTCAACTTAAAGTAGACAAAGCGATGGGACCGGATGGGATACACCCTAGAATACTGAGGGAACTTGGGGACGTTCTAGCAACTCCACTGACTGACCTTTTCAATGCCTCGTTGGAGTCGGGAGTGGTGCCAAAGGACTGGAGAGAGGCTCATGTGGTGCCTTTACACAAAAGCGGTAGTAAGGATGTGGTTGAAAACTACAGGCCGGTTAGTTTAACTTCAGTGGTGAGTAAATTAATGGAAACGCTGTTGAAAGAGAAAATAGTGATGTTTCTGGAGTCCAGCGGATTACAGGATCCGAGACAGCATGGATTCACCAGAGGCAGGTCTTGTCAGACAAATCTGATTGATTTCTTTGACTGGGTGACCAGGGAGTTGGACCGCGGGAGAGCTCTAGATGTGGTGTATTTAGATTTCAGTAAAGCCTTTGACACTGTTCCTCACAGGCGACTTATAAACAAACTGAGCACCCTAGGGATGGACCCTAAAGTTACTGCTTGGGTTAGAAATTGGTTGGGTGGGAGGCGACAAAGAGTACAAGTAAATGGAGCTCACTCTGAGGAGAAGGATGTTACCAGTGGTGTGCCCCAGGGATCTGTCCTTGGTCCGATTCTTTTTAACATCTTTGTTAGTGATATAGCGGAAGGGCTGTCGGGTAAGGTTTGCCTCTTTGCGGATGATACCAAAATCTGCAATAGAGTAGACACCCAGGAAGGTGTAGATAACATGAGGAGGGATCTAGCTAAGCTTGAAGAATGGTCTAGAATTTGGCAACTGGGATTTAATGTTAAAAAATGTAAGGTCATGCATTTGGGCTGCAGCAATCCAAGGGAGCAATACAGTATAGGAGGTGAAGTACTTTTGTCCACTAAAGAAGAGCGGGACCTAGGCGTAGTTGTGTCCGATGATCTTAAAGTAGCTAAACAGGTAGAAAAGGAGACGGCAAAAGCTAGAAGGATGCTTGGGTGCATACGGAGAGGAATGGCTAGCAGAAAAAAGGAGGTGATAACGCCTCTGTATAAGTCTTTGGTGCGACCTCATTTGGAGTATGGTGTGCAATTCTGGAGACCGCACCTTCAAAAGGATGTGAACAGGATGGAGTCGGTGCAGAGGGTTGCTACTAAGATGATTAGTAGTCTTCATTATAAAGCATATGAGGACAGACTTAAGGATCTTAATATGTACACCTTAGAGGAAAGGCGGGATAGAGGTGATATGATTGAGATGTTTAAATACCTCCGTGGCATAAATGTTCAGGGAGAGAGCCTCTTTCAATTGAAAGCAAGTTCTGCGACGAGGGGACATGGGATGAGGGTGAAGGGAGATAGATTCAGGAGTGATATGCGGAAATATTTCTTTACGGAAAGAGTAGTGGATCCGTGGAATAGTCTCCCAGTGGAGGTGGTAGAGTTGAGGACAGTAACTGAATTCAAAAAAGCATGGGACCAACACAGAGGATCTCTAAAGGTAAAAAGTGGACTGTTGTAGTTGTTGTTATGGAAGGACAGACTAGATGGGCCTTGTGGTCTTTTTCTGTCATCATGTTTCTATGTTTCTAAACAAACCTTTTTCAAAGACGGGGGAGCTGCAAAATTAGAGGACATAACATGAAGCTGCAAGGGGGTAAACTGAAAGGCAACATCAGGAAATACTTTTCACTGAAAGGGTGGTGGGGGCAAATACAGCGACAGAATTCAAAATGGCATGGTACAGTCACAGTGGATCCCTTTATAGCAACAGGATAAAATCAAAATAACCTTAACTATCTCTGCTATCTCAACAAATATGGGTGACCTACACGGAACGGCAGATGTACCTACTCTTGCCACCTTGCTAGGCAGTCTAGAAGGACCATGATGGTCTTTATCTGCCGTCATATACTATGTTGCTATGTTACAATAATGAGCTCTCACATGCCAAGTCACTTTAGACTGTCAGAGGAAGTACTGCTCTAGTCACTTTTCAAACCAACACCTTCTCTCTCCTTATTTCTGCGGCAATTCCCCCAAACTTGAAATCTTCAGGAACTGTTCCATGGTTCCTTGCTGGGAGCACACACTATCTCCACAACATCTTCCCCATGATTCCAACTATGGCCACAGTTTCGCTGACAAACAACTTCCTCAGGGAATCTACAAATTAAATGTACTATAAAAATTAATCCTAACTCCTTATAAGATAAAATCAAACCTACCCCATAATCGCTTCACTGACCTTTGCCATCTAAACCACCACCAAATCCATCAAAAAAATGCCAACACATGTGCTCTACTAAACTGGTCTTCACAACCCTTTAAATATACTAATAGAACCAGCACCATTCAGTTTGGGCATTCCGTCTTTACCTGTTCCAATACAAAACATTGCAAATCCTGTAAAGAATGGCCAAATTGTTGCCAATGAGATACCAATGGAGCAGTCTCCTTGCGGTATTGATGTGTTTGTCCTGGAGCCATCTATATCGATCTCTTTCTAAAATTGCTCCAGAGACATCTTCAAGAGTTGCATGTCAGTGTGCCCATTTTTATGAGTCTAACTCATGAACAGGGCTTCGAAAATGACCCCCTTAGTATGTATACCAGACTTGTATGAATTGAATTTACATGTGCCCTTGCTACCACAAAGAAAATACTAATTAATCACATTAATGATCTCTGGTTAAGTACAATATACAGTCCAGTATGAAGAAAATGGAATTTCCCCTGGTGAGACACTTCCAAACAGACATCTTGCTCAATAAAGCATCAGTTTTGATTTACAATGCCCATTTTGCCTATATAGGATGCCTGTGTAAATTGAATATGTTAGAAATACAGCTGTAGCTTGTCAGTACATTTTTGACATGTGATCCACATAATTACTGCCTTGAAAAGAGAGGAGAAGCACAATATTATAATCCAATTACAACTGGGTAAGGAATGCTAAAACATGCATGACTTTCTTTAGCTCAGAGGAGGTAATTCAGGATTTGTATCACAGTCTCGAGTTCTCCACAGTGCCAGCCCCAACCCATATCTTTCCTGGACAAGCTGAGCCCCAGCTCCCTCTAACAAAGACTCGATATCCCTTCCCAGGACAGTTGCTGACTGCACACGCATACCTCTCCTGCCACATATCAATCTCCCCTTATCAGAAGAAAACCCAAGTAGGCCCCATAAAACTTGAGCAGGTCCTCCTTTTTCTCATGAGTCAGCTCAGCTGGGAGATGCCTCACCAGGAGGGTCCTCCACTTCTGCACCCTGCACACCATCGGGTCTCAGAGACCAGCTGGCAGCGCCCAGCAAAGAGAAAGAGAGGCTCAATCCTGCTGCATCTTCATGCAACTGCACTCTCTCAAGCCTCCACTTCGCAAACACCATGAGAGCCATGTGTCCTCATGAGAACTGGGGCTGGACGGCCGGAAATGAAAGGGAAGTAGAATGCCAGCCAGACTCGAAACAACGATGTCAGTCAGACTTTCTCCACTACACTGCTCCTTGCAGAGCTCCAACTGCGGTGGAAGAGTGAGGCAGCATCAGAGCAAAAAAAAGACTTTCAGGAGCATGAGATCCCATGTGTAGGGTGCAATTTCTTGGCACCATGGTGACCTGGTACCCAGGGCTTTTTGATCCCTGCTGTAGAAAAAGGTGAAGAGCTACTTCACCTTAACAGAAAGTGGTGCTGGGGCTTGCTTATTTATTTATTTAATCTTATATACCGCGTTTCCAAGGATCAACGGGGTTTACAAAGAACTGAACTTCAACATTACATAGAACATTTTTGCATGGAGTAGATATTATAACTTACAGGGAACAAATAAACAAAGAAACAAGAGTGAAAACTAGAGATAACACAGAACTGTATTAAACTATATACATTATAGCAAGAAAGCTTGTAGCAGACATAGATTCAGCTAGAACTGAGGAGCAGGAGGGTGAGAGGGGGATTGAGAAGGGATGGGAGAGAGCAGGAGGGTTGAGGAGGTGAAGAAGGGGAGCGGTGTGTCATGTAATCTCATCAAAATGTTCTGTGAACGGACTTTCTGGTGACGTCACGGAGCTGATGGCGGGTGTGTAGCCAAGCTCCGTCCGATTCCCACATAAATAGAGATATAAAAGGTGATCCCCACCTAACAAAGTGGACGAGAGACAGGCCCCCTCCTTTGCGATGTCAGCGTGGAAGAAACTGGCGGGTTTTCAGTCCGCGTACGTACATAAAGAGATGGCAACGGTGGAGGAGGCTGGTGCTCCGGGCAGCTCGGAGGAGGAGGAGGGCCTGGATATGAGACACAGTGAAGGGCTGAATATTAGAGTGTGGTTGCAGGCGTTCAAAGTGGAAATGCATGCAGAGCTGAAAGCGATGAGAAGGGACTTGAAAGAAACGCTGATCACCATACAAAAAGACCTGAGTGGTTTAGGACAGAGAGTGGAGGACCTGGAAGGCCACGTGGAGCGGTGTGAAGGAACAGTTCGGGAAATGGCAGCTGAACAGTGCATAATAAAGGCCCAACAGGAGGATATGCGTGAGAAGCTGGAAGAGAAGGAGGATCGAGCCCGACGGAGCAATCTCCGAATTCGGGGGGTGCCAGAGACAGAGGCGCATAAAGACTGTGTGGGGGTAGTGCAGCATTTATGTGCACATATATTGAGAATGGAGGAGGAGGAAGGCTGAGCGGCAATAGCGAGCGCACCGAAGTCTGGGACCTAGGAGGGAGAAGCAAGCAAGAGACATCATTGTGTGTATGAGCAGCTACCCCATAAAAGAAAAAAATTTGTCTATAGCCCGGAAATACGGGCGGATCGCGTGGGAGAGCTGTGAAGTAGAGATATTTAATGACCTCTCCAGGGGCACGTTGGAAAGGCGGAGGAACTTGAAGGAGGTTACAGCCTACTTGAGAGGAAAAGGGCTGCGGTATAGATGGATGTTCCCATTTGGACTTTTGATGACTATAAATGGGGTGTCCCAGAGGGTGAAACTAGCAGAAGAAGCATGGGCTGTCTTGCAAGAGTTGGGATGCGAGCACCTACCTAGGACATCGGAGAGAGCAGGGATCATGACGAGTAAAGGCGCAGATGGCAAGATACCAGCAACCTCGCATTGGCAGCGAGTGGCGGAGAAGGGAAAGAGACTAAAAAGACTGTCGCAAGAGAAGAGGGCATCACCGGCTGAAGAGAAGACGTGAGACAGCTGACCAGAGATGGAGAGAGAGGAGGTGGTCACCAGGCCTGGGGCAATAAGGGCCTCTGAGACACTGGACTTATAGGGCATAAAGGGGGGAGTTAATGTGGTGGGGGGAGGGGGTTAATGGTGGTGGAGGGGGAGGGAATGGGCAAGGTTTGGGGAATGGGGCTGAAAGGTGGGTGGCGGGGGGATGAGAGATTTCTGGAGTAAAGGAGGGGGGAAGGGGGTGTCTGAATTGCATAGGATGGGGATAGGGGATGGGTAAAGATAATGGGATAGGACAGGTCACATACGGAAGGGCAGAAGGGAGGGGAGAAGGGTGAGAGGGGGCAGGCGGCGGGCGGCAGGGGAGGGGGAAAGGGGGAGAGGAGAGGGAGAAAGAGGGAGGGGGGGGAGCACATCATAATAGAGGGAAAAGGGGGGGAGAACGGGAATAGGAATATGTTGTGTATAGGGTCAATAAATGTTAAGGGTTTGAACTCTCCGGGAAAACGGAGTCTGTTGTATCGGGAGGCACGGAAGAATCACTGGGATGTAGTGCTAGTACAAGAAACACATCTGAGGAGACAGGATATAGGGCAGATGAAAAATAGGCGATTTCCGGATCAGTTTTATTCGAGCAATAAAGACGGGACAAAGAAAGGGGGGGTTGCTGTATTGATGAGGGAGGGATCGGGGATTCAAGTGAAAGGCAGCTTTAAGGATTTAGAGGGGAGAATAGTGGGGATAAAAGGGTAGATGGGAACAGAGGATATTGTTATTGTGTCGGTGTATGGGCCTAATGTAATCAGGTCTCCTTTTGGAAGGGGATGCGATAGTTACTGGAGGGGGAAATTCAAGGGAAGCTCATTGTTGTGGGGATTTCAATATAGTGTTAAACCCAGGGGTTGATAGGGCTTCGGGTGGGGTAGAAGGAGGGGGGAAGAATAGAAGAGGATTAAGACAATTGATGCGACAGTATCATTTGGTAGACTCCTCGAGAGAACTGCACCCCAAGGGGAGGGAGTACACCTTTTTCTCGGCACCTCATAATAGCTGGAGCAGGATTGACATGATATTGGTGGATAAGGAGTGGATGTTGGAGATCACTGATGGCAACATAGAGCCGATCGTATGGACAGATCATGGGGTGGTGGAGGTGGGAATTAGAGGGCAGAGGCAAGAGGGGACCAAATTCTGGCAACTGAATGAGAGTTTACTTAAGAGTAAGGAGGTGGTGGAAGATATTAGGTGGGCTATAAAGGAATATCTCTCCTTTAATGATACCAGGGAGGTATCAGAAGGGACGTTGTGGGAGGGGCTGAAAGCTTTTATTAGGGGAAGATTCATAATGTGGAGAGCAAAAAGGAAAAACGCTAGGCAACAGAAGGAGGAAGAGCTGGGTAAATTGCTTAAAGAGGCAGAGCTGCAGTGCCAGAGGACGGGGCATGGAGGGAGAGGAGGGAGGTGGAAAGGTTGCGGGGGGAGTTGCAAGTGTTACAGGTGGAGCAAATTGCATTTGCATTGCGACAAGTAAAACAGAAGTATTATGAATTTGGTACTAAATCCGGTAAGTTGTTAGCACATAGGTTGAGGCAGAGAAAGGTAGCTTTGTCGATATATCAGAGAAAGGGGGACAGAGGGGTGATATGTAGGGAGGAAAAGGATATTAGAGAGAGATTTCGGCAGTTTTATCAGGACTTGTACAGAAGGGAGGGAGGGATAGGGGATGATCAGATTCAAAGATATTTGGAGGGGGTTGACTTGTTGTCACTTCCAGAGGAGGCGCAAGAGGGTCTGGAAGGTAAAATTATGGGAGAAGAGGTGGGGAGGGTGGTAAAAGGTCTGGTAGGTGGGAAGACCCCAGGCTTAGATGGGATACCGGGGAGCTTCTATAAGATATTTGTGGGAGAGATAGGGGGTATTCTCGGTAGGGTTTTTAATGGAATGCTGGAGGAAGGGGGGGGGGGGGAACTGTCCCTGGGTATGTTGACGGCAGGGATTACCATTTTACCAAAGCCAGAGAAAGATCCGATGAGTTGTAGTTCATACCGACCAATTTCGCTACTTAATGTTGATGTTAAGATATTGGCGAAGATATTGTTGGGAAGGTTGGCCCCGTAGTTAACGGGAGTGATAAAGGAGGATCAAGCAGGTTTATTATGGGGAGGCAAGCAGCGGATAATATCAAAAGGGCGGTAGGAGTGGTATGGGAGGCGAAGCAGGGGAAAGAAGACTTCCTCTTGATGTCAATTGACGCTGAGAAGGCCTTCGATAGGGTTCACTGGGAGTTTCTAATGAGAGTGCTGAAGAAAATGGGGTGTGGGCCGAATTTTGAAAAATGGATAAGAGGCTTATATACGGGGCCACAAGCAAGAGTTAAAATTAATGGGAGTTATTCAGGGGACTTTGGGTTAGGGCGAGGGACTAGGCAGGGGTGCCTGATGTCACCCTTGCTATTTGCAATGGTGGTAGAGGCATTAGCGGAAAGGATAAGGGCAAATGACAAGATCCATGGATTGGAAAGGGGGGGAGTTCATCATAAGATTTCCATATATGAGGACAATATCTTACTGTATGTTAGCAAGCCACAGGTGTCTTTACCGGAGGTGATGAGGGAGGTGGAAAGGTTTGGGGGGGTGTCGGGATTCAAAATGAATGTTGATAAGACGGAAGTGCTGAAGGTTAAGGGAGCTAAGGAGGTGGAAGAGCAATTGAAAAGGGACTATCCCTTGAGATGGGTTAGGAGATCCTTGAGTTATCTGGGGGTGCAGATACCGACGAGGTATGAGGAATTGTATAAAGTCAATTATCCGAGAATTGTTGGAGAAATTAATAAAGACCTGGAGGGGTGGATGAGGTATGAAACCTCTTGGCTAGGGAGGATAGCGGGGGTTAAAATGAATATTTTACCAAGATTGCTATACCTATTTCAGGCTCTTCCAGTAGGTATCCCGGAGGGAGTGATGAGGACATTGCAAAGAAAGGTTTTTCAATATATCTGGAAAAGGAAACCTCCAAGGATAGTGAGGGAGGTTATGTATGCCCCTAAAGAAGAGGCTGGGTTAGGTGTTCCTAACCTGGAGGATTATTACAGAGCGGCTCAAGTAAGACATGTGATGGACTGGAGATCTAGTAAGTGGGTGAGGCTAGAAAGGGCAAGGGCGAAGGGTGGAAGGTTGGAAGCATGGCTATGGGCACCTAGGGCGGAGCGGAGGGAAATGGGAATAGGTACACCAGTTATGTGGCATGCAGCAGGGGTATGGCATAAGGTGCATACAAAGGATATTAAAAATAGGGGGAGTGAGTTCTCGTTGATGACACCGTGGAGAGGGTGGAAATCCTTTCAACCGGTCTGGGAAGGAGGATGCTTTGATGAGTTGAGTCGCAAGGGGTTGGAATGTTACTATCAGTTGGTAGAGGGAGGAGAGTTGCAGGATTTTGAGGCACTGTGGAGGAAGTATGGGTTGGAAGATAAGGACAGGTTTGCATACTTGCAGGTGGGTTCTTTCTTAAAGGGGGTTTTGGGGAAAGCGGGGTTTGTAAGGGATGTTTCCATAGTGGAGGAGGTGTGGTATGGGAAGACGGGCATGAAAGGGCTGATTTCAGCATTATATGAGGGAGTAAGGGGACAACAGGAAGGGAAATTTTGGTACATGGAAGCATGGGAGAGGGATATAGGAAAGATGATGACAAGCACAGATTGAAAGCGGGTGTGGGATCAGGTGAAGAAGGCGCCATGGTCGAGTAGTATACCGGAAAACTGTTATAAAATTTTGTTTAGGTGGTATTATACACCGGAGAGATTGCACAGAATATATCCAGGGGTTGCACCATTGTGTTGGCAGGACTGTGGGGAGGTGGGATCCTTCTGGCATATCTGGTGGGGGTGTCCTAAGATTCAGGTGTACTGGGGTGGGATTAAGAAGTGGATTCAGCAGAAGCTGGGGGTACAGGTGGATATGACACCGGGTGTATGGTTATTATCTTGGGGGGGGGGGGAAGGACAACAAAGAATGAGGGGGAGATGGTAATGGCCTGTATATGTGCAGCTAGATGTGAACTAGCAGCAGCATGGAAACAGAAGGAGGTGCCTGGTCTGGAGAAGTATGAGGGGAGACTGCAGTATATAGTGCTCATGGAAAAGTTAACAGCGGCGAGGAGGGAGAGGATGGATAAGTTTGAAACAGATTGCGAGGGAGATATGGTGTGTCTTAGGGGAGGGGAAGGGGAGGGGAGAGGGAGGAGGAGGGGGAAGGGATATATGTGAAATGTGATTAGGGTAGAAGTAGAGGAAGGGAGTATTTTTGCTGTGGGGAGGGGGAGGGTAGGGGGGGGCAGAAAATGGGGTAAAATGTTGTGGGGTTTAAATGCTGTTATATGTTGATTGTTTGGCTGAATAAACATTGAAATAAAAAAAAAAGTTCTGTGAACAGGTGGGTCTTCAACAACTTCCTGAATGTTGTGAGGTCATGAGTGTCTCTGATGTAGGTTAGTAGGACGTTCCAGAGGCAAGGGGTATGTAAGGAGAATGCATGAGTGCAGGTTGTCTGATTACTCTTAGTCAGTGCTTGGGGTAGGACTAAAGGGTTTGAGGAGTTACTTCTTCTTTGGCAATTTTATGGGGTCTTTGCTATGGTAGATTGTAAATATTGAGAGGATAAAATGATGGATTATCTTAAATGCTGTCATCAGAATTTTATACTTGATTCGACTGAGGAGTGGTAGCCAATGTAGTTCTTTTAGAATTGGTGTTATGTGACTGTACCGAGGTGTACGCATTAGGATTCGTGCGGCCGCTTGTTGCGCAAGGTGTAGAGGATGTAAGGAGTTCTTAGGAATATTTTTAGAATGGCATTACAGAAATCAAAGTAAGGTAGTATCAACGATTGGAAGACTGTTCAAAAATCATATGTTCCAGGAGAGGGACACGCACCAAGGACGAGGTGTTTCTTTGTCGCATTCTTTGTGGCAGGCACATGTGACACAGTAGGCCATATTCTCGGATGATTGGTATGGTTTTGTGGTTTGGGGTGAGCCATAGTGTGTTGCTGCGTAGCGAAGAAAATATGAGGAGGCAGATGGTGAGGAGAAGGATTTTGTGTGGGGCAGACATGACAAGGTTGATGTTTGTTGCTCACCTCTGGATTGCCTTTTGTTCGGATTCAATGTCTGTAGTAGTGTTTTGGGGCAGCTTGTGGTAGAACAGAGCTGACTACAGTGCATATGCTGTACTACAATTGTTTCAGGATGAGAAAGTTTCTTACTGTACAATTGTGCTGGTTGTCGGTGAGCAGGGAGGAAGGTAGGAGGGGATTGATGCTAATGTCCCTGTAGTTGTCCTCAGTGGTGTTGCTGTAGCATTTTTGGCACTCTTCTGTGGCCCTTTTCTGCAGGCTCGCACCTAAAGGCCTAGCCAAAAGGCCCTCTGGCAAGCACTCAGGCACGGGCATGCTCTCAGTGGCTTTTTATTTTTTATTTATGCAATTTCAAAGAAAAAGTACAAGAAAATTCCATCTTGCACAGAAAGGGCTAAGACAGAAAACAAGCAATATACATAGAACAATCATCAATAAAGAATATGAACAATATCATACCCCACCCTTAAGTCCTCAATGCTAGGAGACAAGACAGATCACAAAACAAAGGAAATCTTCTTTCACAGTCCAAAAAAAGAAAAGAACAGACAACCAAAGGGGGTTCACTAACAACTGTCGCTAAACCCTAACTATGTACAGCAATCCTCGGGAAGCTCAGGAGGAGGGTCTTGTATGGCCGGCAACCTAGAAGATATAAAGGAGGCCAACTGGATGGATCATAAAAGAGAGAGCTGTTACCAGCCAACTTTACCAAACACAAGGAAAGCACAAGAAGAAAAGTCCACCCAGTTGAACCACCCCAAGCCGATTCAACAAAAATTGCCTCCTCCTCTTCTGAGTAGCCCTAGAAACATCAGGGAACATCCTAATCTGAGAAACCAAAAACCTTTTATTGGGAGTACGAAAAAACAATCTCAAAAACTAGTTTCTATTGGCCACTAACGTCAGGGTTACCAATAAAGTAGCGGTCATCCCTGAGTCAGAGGGCGACTTCTCCAAAAATGTAGTCAGGTCCAGACTATCCGATGACAAAGTTGAGGACTTCTCAAGATTGTCCATGGCTTTAATCCTAGCAGTAGGCAAAGAGAACGCCTTGAAAATGGGTGGCAAGGATTCAGCTGAAACCTTTAGTACAGAAGTCCAAAACCTCTTAAACAACTCTAGGGCCAATATAGATGGCACCTTTGCAAAAATTCAAAACACACCAATCTGATCATCAATCTGATCACCATCTGATCACCTCACCAATCTGATCACCATCCAACCACCCAACAGATGCAGAAGAACCGTGAATCAAAACGCTCTCTGCGTCCCGAACAGCATAAGAACTGTCAAAGCGGAAACAAGCAAAAGATCCTTCCCATACGCAGCACCACTTCTCTGGAACCAGCTGCCTCACGAGCTACGATTAATAAGTGACTTGAAAGACTTTAGAAAAAACCTCAAAACTCACCTCTTTCAGTCTCATTATAACCTGACCTAACCAGTAACCTCCTCTGCTATCTCTGCTCCAAAATGGTTCCAACACTATGACAAGAGCAACTACAATCTTTGATCTGTCATATTGTATATATGTATATACGTAACCACACCCACACGCACCCAACCAAATGTATATGTATATATGTAAGCACACCCGCACCCACTCAATCAAATGTAAATTCCGGTGACCTGTTTGCTGTGTTGTGTGTGAATCTTTAATCAATCAAAATGTATATCATGCAAATTACTGTACTGTACAGTTAATCCTGATCGGTATAGTAAACCGCTGCTGATCGTAGGAAGCAGCGGTATACAAATGGGTACTAAATAAATTAAAATAAATAAATAAATAAATAAACACAGGTTTCAACGCCTTACTGAGTTCTCTAAAAGCTCCATCTTCCTATGAATAACCTCAGAGTCTCTCACAAAAGTTTGGGTAATCTCTTGCTTCTGTTCCAGGCAGCCTTCAAGAGAGGTGACCTTAGCATTCACAGTAGCCTGACCAGATTCATAAATCACTAACTGCTGCCCAAATAATTGCCTGAAGTTGAGAAGAAATAGATAGTTCCATAGCAGGGAAACCTCAGTGGCTCTTTAAATGCTGGATTTCTTCGGCCCGATTGGCTTTGGTGTCGGGGAGTGGGAGGAGCTTACCCAGCCCGCTCCCTTGCACTAATGCTGATTGGGGGAGGGAGGGAGCTTTGACTGCTTCGTGCCCTCAGTGGCTCTTTAAATGTTGGATTTCTTAAACCCGATTGACCTTGGCATCGGAGAGCAGGAAGAGTTTGCTTGGTCTTCTCCAGTATGGCGCTCTGGTATAATGCATTAGAATATGTCAATTTTAGGGGTAGATTTTTATTTTTCCAAACTTTACAAACACCTCATCAGGAGTTAGTGGGTCTGATTAGCCTGTGAAAGAACTGAGAGCAACTGAGAGCTGCATAAAAGTCTTCAGAGCCTTGCACTGTTGAGGCATTCCTAACAGGAGCTCTGCATGTCAAGCCAAGGTAAGGGTGTATGACTTTTAAATTACTAGCTCTCTGCCTGAGAGCTCTTAAAGGGTTTTGGTACATTTTTAAAACAAAGTTATATTCTTTTTGGTGCTTTAGTTCAAAAGGGGAAATATTGTCTTTAGTGGTGTAGGTTTAAAACACAGCTTTTATTTATTTATTTATTTAACAGGTTTTATATACCGCTTTATCATCAAATTCAAGGCGGTTTACATAGAACAAATGGAACGAACATAGCAAGCTTTTACATAGAACAGGGAGTAGAAACTTGGAGGAGTATATGGGTATTAGATACATTTAACAATAATAATGGCTAACTATGTACAGAAACATTGTTGCAGTTGATGTAATATAGTTACAATAATCAGTTTTAGTATCTTTCTCAGCTCTTTGAATTTACTGACACCTCTTCAAGTTATTTTTACAATGTAATATAATTCTTGTATTCCATTCATTCACCAATCTGTAATATAATTTTGTATGCAATGACTTTCTGACTCCCTTTGTTGTATGTCTGCATCCTGGAAGGAGAGACTACGTGGCTAGTAACATGTAGCCTGTCACAGGTGCGGAAGTACAAAGCAGTGGAGTGAGACAGAATTAACCAATGAGTTATAGACATGCTGGAAGAGGGTGAGGACATAGTATAGTATGTAATGACTTTCTGACTTCCTCTGCTGTATGTCTGCATCCTGGGAAGAGAGACTACGTGGCTAGTAACACATAGTCTGACACAGGTGCGGAAGTACAAAGAAGTGGAGTGAGACAGTATTAACCAATGAGTTATAGACATGCTGGAAGGGGGAGAGGACATAGTGTACTATAAAAGAACCGTGAAACAGAGGATAGGTGTGTCTGCTCAGCAGGGGCGGCCCAAGGGGGGTGCGGGGCCACGTGCGGAGATTAATTGTGGGACCTCATTTGCATAATGAACCTCATTTGCATAAATATTTGCATAATGGTATCATGCGCTTTTAGTAAACATGCCTCTTAATGAGTGTCTGAATAAAGAAAGACTAACAGATTTCTACATTACTATATTGCAGTGACAACCACCAGGCCCATTAGGAAGTACTACAAACACTGATCATTTAGAACCCATAGCAAATCCACCGTATCATAACAGTACTATCAGGACTCACAAAGCACCAAACCCTACCTATCAAAAGGCAACACTGCAGATATTAAAACCAGTACATCTCAGAAAATACTAATACATCTCACTGGGGGAAAGAGAACAAGTGGGACTGTCAAATAGAAACAATATGAACAGAATACCTCAACTTGGTTACACATGCAGAACATAGACTGTCACCACACAAAGAACAAGGGATCACAATTTAGAAATAGGAAGATGATAATTAAACTGGGAACCCCAAAAGCCAAACACGAAATGTACAACACTGGAGAAAAAAACCTATAAATTAATTTCCGCTTTCACTAAGCAGAAACGCGAAGATGTTAGCAATACACACTTCCCAGACCTGACATATTCCAGTTAATAAATTCAAAATAAAAAGTATTTTTCTACCTTCTGTTTGGGATTTTATTTTTCAGCTGCAATTGCTCAGTCACTTTCTTCTGGTTTCTTCGTGTCTTCTGCGAGCTATCCATTTAATCCTTTCTTCTCTTTTCGATTTTTTGCATTCTCTCTCTATATCTGCTTTAACAAACTGATCTTTCCCCTTTTGCTCTTTCCCCCTTTTCTTTCCTTATTCCTTTATCATCCACTCAAATTTCACCCTTCCATTCTCAGTCCCCACTTACTGTCCCAATACCCAGCCCATCGTAGACTTTTCTTCCCTCCCACACAAAATATCTTTTCCCCTCTCCATTCTCATTCCCCATCCCCAACCCTTTCTAGTCCTCCCCCAAAATCAACTCCCTTATAGTTCTAGACCCACCCAACATCTGCTTCATTCTAGTCCCAATCTCCCAAGCCCCCACATCAGCCCATTTCCAGGCCTAGCCCCCCATATGCTTTCTTTCCAGTTCCATTCCAGCTCACATCAGCTCATTTCCACTCCAAGCTCCCCACCAGCCAATTTCCAATCCTAGCCCACTTGTCAGCCCATTTCCAGCCCTATTCCAACTCCCCTCAGCCCGCTTCCAGTCCTATTCCAGCCCCCATCAGCCCATTTCCAGTTCTATTCCCCATTAGCCATTTCCAGTTCTATTCCAGCTCATCACCCATTTGCAGTCCAAGCTCCCCCATCAACCCATTTCCAATCCTAGCCCCCATATGCTGTTTTCCAGTTCCAATCCTAGCCCCCTCGTCAGTCCATTTCCAGTTCTATTCCAGCCCCCATCAGCCCATTTCCAGTCCTAGCCCCCCAAATGCTCTTTTCCAGTTCCATTCCAGCCCCCCCATCAGCCCATTTCCACTCCAAGCTCCATCAGCCCATTTCCAATCCTAGCCCCCTCGTCAGCCCATTTCCAGTTCTATTTCAGCCCCCATCAGCCCATTTCCAGTCCTATTCCAGCTCCCATCAGCCCATTTCCAGTCCTAGCCCCCCATATGCTCTTTTCCAGGTCCATTCCAGCCCCCCATCAGACCATTTCCATTACAAGCTCCCCCATCAGCCAATTTCCAGCCCCCTCTTCAGCCTATTTCCAGTCCTAGCTCCCCAATCACAGCCCATTTCCAGTCCAAGTTCCCCGCCCATCACAGCCCATTTCGAGTTCTAGCCCCCCCCCAGCACCATTACAGCCCATTTGCAGTCCTAGCCACCCATCACAGTCCATTTCCAATAAGTCCCCCATCACAGCCCATCCAATCCTAGCCCCCCCATCACAGCCCATTTGTAGTCCTAGCCCCCCATCACAGCCCATCCAGTCCTAGCCCCCCATCACAGCCCATTTGCAGTCCTAGCCCCCATCACGGCCCATCCAGTCTTAGCCCCCCCCTCCATCACGGCCCATTTGCAGTCCTAGGCCCCCCCCCCCAAACAGCCCCACAGCCGTCTAAGGGACTGAAGAGGGAGCCGGGGAATCCCACGCGAGGCCCCTGCTCCCTCTGCACAGCCGCTAGCGTGAGGAGTCTTTTCCCTCAAGCTAGCGGCTGTATCTGTGAAGCCGCGAATGCTGGGAGAGGTTAAAAGCAATGCCCTTTAACCTTTCCCAGCATGCACGGCTTCACAGATACAGCCGTGCATGCTGGGAAAGGTTAAAGGGCATTCACTCAGTAAAGCAGGCACAAACACGTCAACCAGTTAACTCCGTGCACGGACCAAGGTAAGAAACAAGAGTGTAAAGTATTGCCTTGGTGGTTGGGTATCGAGACAGATTGTTAGGTGTATGAGACGTGTCCTGGCCACATCCGTGAGGAGTGTGGCCAGAGAGAGACGAAGTGAAAAGCACATTGGTGAAACAAGTCTCGATGGGATTAGGAATTCTAAAGTAAACTCGAGTAAGGATGGGGCCAGGAATAAAGACCCCGGGGACATTCCTCCAGACAGTCAATTAGGGAGGATGTTGGTATTGGTAGATTAATGAACACACTAAGAATAAGGATAAAGCAAAGAGTGGAGGAGTGACCTAGTGGTTGGGGCAAGGTACTTCAGGCTGGAAGGTCAGGGGTTCAAATCCCACTAGAGGACAGCAACCTCGGGCCGGAAGGACTGGGGTTTCTAGTCCCACAGGTGCTCCTTGTGGTCTTGGGCAAGCCACTTAACCCTCCATAGCCCATGTTCCCTGTAAAAAATAGTTATCTCCAAGTTATAATGCCCTGTTCAATGTAATTTCAGTTTGTTCAATGTAAACCGCACTGATGCAGAATAGCGCGGTATATAAGAGAATGTAAATAAATAAATAAACTGTTTTAAGAATTGCTGTTTTATATAGACAAAAGAAAGCATAAAGCTAGCTGCAGTCTTCTGGCTGAAATTTGGCATAGACAAACGGTGGTTATGTCAAATCTTTAACTTATATGTAAACAGTGAAAAGATTAATTCAGCAAGTGTGTGATGCTGCCAAAAAGAAATAGTAGTGGTGCATGAAAACGGTCATTAAGCAGGGAATTCTTTTGAAGCCAGAGAAAAATAGATTAGCAGATGAGACTGCTAAGGGAGCTGCCTTAGAGGAAGACTTAACCCCTATATACAATTTAACCCCAGAAATAGGGAGTCAAGCAGCAAATCCCCGTATCGTAAAAAGGATATAGCATTATTAGAAAAGGTACAGAGAAGAGCCACCAAAATGGTAAAGGGAATGGAAGGATACTCCTGGCTCTTCAACCTGGAAAAGAGACAGCTGAGGGAGATATGATAGAGGTCTATAAATTAATGAATGGAATGAAATGGGTAAACGTAGATCGATTGTTTATGTCATCAGAATATGGGGACATGCAATGAAGCTATAGGGTAACCCATGTAAGACTAATAAGAAAAAATATTGTTTTTTTCACTCAACGTGTAATCAAACTCTGGAATTTGTTACCGGAGGACTTAGTAAAAGCTGTTAATGTAGCTGGGCTTAAAAAAAAATGTTTGGACAAGTTCCTGGAGGAAAGGTCCATAAACCATTATTAAAAGGGACCCAGGATATCACTGCTTGATCCAATACAAGCATTGTGGAACCTGTGTCTTTTGGGGAGACTGCTAGGTACTTATGACCTAGATTGGTCACTGTTGGAAACAGGATACTGGGCTTGATGGACCTCGGTCTGACCCAGTATGACATATCTTATGTTCTTATTAACTGAAAGGGAAAAATGAAAACTCAAAGATATAGGGGCAGTAGAAACAAAAGGGAAAATGGGTTTTAACAGATGGCAGACAGATGGTAAACAGATATTGTGGCCATTCTACATCAAGGGAGTCATTGGGGTGTATGGGAATATACACAGTAGCCAAGCAAGTGTGTGAGAGGTGTATAACCTGTAAGAAAATAAACAAAAAGGTCCTTAGGAAACAACCACAGGGAGGCAGAGACCCTGGTCTTCGTCCATTCTAAAGTATACAGGTTTATTTCACTGAGTTGCCCCTGGTTGGGTGGGTGAAGTACCTTTTGGTAATAGTGGACCATTTGACGGGATGGATGGAGGCATATCCCATGGTAGCTGCCATGGCAATAGCAGTAGCAAAAATAGTCTTGGAACAAATCATTCCAAAATATAGAATGATAGTTCACATTGACTCGGACCAGTGAAGTCACTTCACAGCCAAGGTATTGCAAAACATAATGGAAACTCTGGGAATATCGTGGGATTTCCATACTCCATGGCATCCACCCTCCTTAGGGAGAGTGGAAAGCACGAATCAGACTATAAAGAAGCAGTTAGCCAAATTGATGTTAGAAACAAAATTACCTTGGACTAAATGTTCGCCCTTAGCATTGTTAAGAATCCGAACAGCCCCTCGGAAAGATTTAGGATTGTCCCCCTACGAGGTGTTATTTGGATTACCCTATATTTATTTATTTATTTATCTATTTCTTCTATACCGCCCCTTCCAGAGATCAAGGGCGGTTTACATGTAACAGCTAACAATTTTGTGTACTTAAGTATACTTTACATAGAACGGTGTTTGTAACTATGTACAGGTAACATTACAAGGAACAGTATCAGAACTAATTACAGGGAACTATTTACAATGAGCAATGATCAACATTTTTTATACAATATTTTGCATAGATAAGTGTGTTAGTAGTGAGAGGTCTGATTGAGTTAGTTATTTGTTATTTCATGAGCTCTGTGGGTAAGTTTCTGTGATTGCTGGGGGGGGGGTTCCCTGGTGGCAGGGGATGTCAAAGTGGTTGGAGAAGAGGTAGGTTTTGAGTTCTTTTTTGAATTGGAGAAGGTCTTTCATCAAGCGAAGGGATATTGGGAGTTTGTTCCAGAGAGTGGGGGCAGTAAAGGAGAAGACTCTAGAGCTTGTGGTTTTTTTTGTTCTTCTGATTGTTGTTTGTATGTTGAGAGAATGTGTTTTGTTTTGTCTGCGCGATCTTGTTTTTGATGGGGCGTGAAGTAGGGTGGATAAGTGTGATGGGGAGAGGTCATTAAGGAGTTTGAAAGTTGTTAGTAGAATTTTATATTTTATTCGGCTATTTATAGGAAGCCAATGTAATTCCAACAGTATTGGGGTCACGTGGTCAGTTAGTCGATCTTTTGAAATTACCTTGGCACATATGTTCTGGGCTCTTTGTAACAGATATATATTCTTTAGTGGGACGCCAATTAGGAGACTATTACAATAGTCGAAGTGGGGGGTGATGAGTATACTGACTACTGATCTAAAATCATGTGTGTCAAGGAGGGGTCTTAGGTGTTGTATTGTCTTAAGTTTATAGAATATTGTTTTTACTGTCTGTTTTATGTGAGGGAGCATGGTGAGGGCATGGTCTATTATTACTCCTAGGTATTCTACTTCTTTTTTAACAGGTATAGTTGTTTTGTTTATTGTGATTGTTGTTGGGTAGGTGTCACAGCAACTGGTTTTCTTGATACGAACATTGCTTCTGTTTTTTTAAAGTTGATGCTGAGATAGTTGGTTTCAAACCAAGAGGCGGTCTCGTTTATGCATTCGTACAGGATGTCATATTTGGGGCTGTTAATGTTAATGGGGATAGCGAGCATGATGTCGTCAGCGTATATAAAATGGTTGATTTTGTGTTTTTTAAATATACTTGTAATGAGTTGTAGGTACAAGTTGAAGAGGAGGGCGGAGAGGGCTGAGCCTTGGGGGATTCCCTGTCCCTGGGGGAATGTTTCTGATGTGTCCTGGCCTATTTGAACACGTATTAATCTGTTTGAGATGTATGACTTGAACCATTCGAGAACTGTCCCTCCTATTCCTAAGTTTTCTAGTCTATTGATCAGTATGTTGTGGTTGATGCTGTCAAATGCGGCGGATATATCTATAAAGAGGAGTAGGAAACCTTGGTTGTTGTCATCTGTACCTCTGATGAGAAGATCCATCAGTGCAATAAGAGTTTCAACTCCATGGAAGGGGCGGAATCCGAATTGGTGTGAATCAAGGGGTTTGTGCTCATCAATGTGATCTTGTAATTGAAGTTGTATGTTTTTTTCTATTATTTTAGCAATGAATGGTATGCTGGCTATGGGTCTGTATGAGTTTGGGTCTTTTGGGTCGAGTTTACTGTTTTTTATGATGGGGCGAATCAAAGTGAGTTTTAAGGCATTAGGCATGATGCCTTGTGAAAGTGATTGGTTAACTATATATTGAATGTTTTCAGCAAGATCTTCTTTTGTGGACTTGATCCATGATACAGGGCATGGGTCAAGCGGGGAGGTAGTGATATTGATCATTGTTATAATTTTAAGGAGGTGTTTTTGTTCGACCAAGTGAAACGTTGTCCATTTGTTGTTGATTTTCGTATTTGATTGTAATATTGTAGTTGGAATAAGGGGTTTTCTCTTTAGTTTCTCGGCAAAATGTGTTGCTAGAGTTTGTACACTTATAGTGGATTGCTTGGTTTCTGAGTTTTGTGTTTTTGTCAATGTTTTCACAATCGTGAATAGTTCTCTTGGTCGATTGAGGGCTAAATTTATTACTTTGGACTGGTAATCTCTTTTTAATTTGTTAATTGCATTCTCATAATCATTGAGTATGCTTATGTACTTGGTTTTGTTTTCGTTTGATTTTGTTTTTCTCCATCTTTTTTCTTGTTTCCTCAGTTGTTTTTGTAACTTAGCAAGGTCTTTCGTGAACCATTTTTCAGATTTTTTCATTTGTTTATGTGTGAGTCTTGTGGGGGCGGCTGCTTCCTGGATTGTTAGATTCCAATGATCTATAGTAGAGTTGATGTCTGGTAGGTTTGTGGTGAGTTTGGGCAATACCTTTTCGAGGAATGTATTCTTATCAAAGTGGGTGAAACGTGAGTGGTGTGGTGTTATGTTTATGGATTTTGGGACAATTTATGGGACAATTAAAGGAACATCCCCAGTTTGAAACCAAAGATAAGTTTCTTAAAGAATATATACTTGGGCGGTCCTCTTCTTTATCTGTTCTCAGGAATAAAGGACTGTTGGAACAACCCCCCCCCCCCCAATGGAGTTTGCAGTTCACGGTCTCAAGCCAGGACAGTGGGTCTTGATAAAATCCTGGAAGGAGTCCAAATTGCAACCAGACTAGGAAGGCCCGTTCCAGGTCTTACTGAGTACTGAGACTGCTGTAAGAACTGTGGAAAAAGGTTGGACTCATTATACACAAATTAAAGGTCTGGTCAAAGCTCCTTCAGACGAACAATGGAAGGTCCAGGGAACCAATGAACCTTTGCGCCTGAAAATAACAAGGAAAAATAGAAGAACAGGAGAGGAGTTGGTTAAAAAGGACTAATAAAAATTATAAGATGGACAAAGAAAAGTGGATGGTGTTGCTATGGTGGGGGGGGGGGTATCACTTTCTCTGTTAAGGAGAATGATATGGGATCTAGGACAGGGAAAGGGATGGACGGATGAACAAATACAAACACAGACACGATGGGGAAGGATGTACCCTAACATATTTACAGAGGGAGAGGGACCAGTGAGCCTAGAATTTGACGCCTGCCATTTGATAAATTGTGATGGGGGATACTACGAAAAGTTGTAGGAAAATGTCATATCTGTCCAGAAACTGCCCAGACACTTGTGTATGGAATTCCCTGTTACGGGTGGTCACAAGTTTGGTGGACCACCGAGGATGAAGGCTGGGTCTCCCCAGAGGGGAAGAGGCACCCAGTTCAAAAGAAAATAACAATGATAAAGACACACAGCATTCAGCAATGTAACCCAGGAAGTGGCAACCTCATCGTGGTCATCCTCTCTGGAAGGGATGACTCACTGGATGGGACCTATCGACAAGGAATAGATGTTAGTGGGCAAGATCCTCTGGGAAGATTGAGGATAAAAATACCCCTAAAGAATCAGACTCAGGTCTCCACACCATTCCCCAGCATATCCTTTGAACCTAATAAGGTCCCTAAGGCAGTCAAGATAATGGAGATTAAAGATTTGAGGGACACTCTAGAGGTGGAAACGGGTTATGGGGATATGAACGCCTGGGTGGAATGGGTTAAATATACCATAGGAAGTCTCAGCCGTAGCAATTGTTATGCATGTGCCTCTGGGAGGCCCATTGCACAGGTTGTGCCCTTACTCTTGAGGTGGGATACAGATCCCGATGGAGTAAGATGTCTCATATCCCTGTATCAGGAAAAAAACGGCTTGGGGAAATGAAAGTTGCAAGTCATTGAATTTGCTATTTCCCCATACATATTTGAAGGAGGTAAAAGTTCCCCCCACATTTTCAGCAGTGTTTGGAAATCACACCGCCTGTCTCATCAGGCGGGGGAAAAACTACACGAGGGAAGTGGGGGAATAGAATACCTGCGTTCTAAGCCTAAAAATGACAGGGATGGAAGGAGAAGAGAAGAACAACCTGGTAATCCCTACGGCAGACCTGTGGTGGTACTGTGGAGGGCGGACGTTAAGACCAACACTGCATACCCTATGGTCGGGAACATGTGCGCAATAGTTCAATTGGCAGTTCATTTCACCTTGGCATTCACAGAACAGGACAAAGGGCAAATACAAAGGGAAAGGAGTACTTTGGGAGCCTCATTTGATGACAGGATATATATAGACGCAATAGGAGTCCCTCGGGGAGTTCCGGATGAGTATAAAGCACGAAACCAGATTGCAGCTGGATTCGAATCCCTGTTATGGGTAATCACAACAAACAAAAATTTAGATTGGATGAATTATATATATTATAACCAACAGCGATTTATCAATTATACCCGGGATGCAATAAAGGGGATCGCAGAACAATTGGATGCAACTAGCAGAATGGCCTGGGAGAACCAAATGATTTTAGATATGATGGCGGCTGAAATAGGGGGCATGTGTAATGTTGGGGGGGGGGGGAAATGTTGTATGTTCATCCCCAATAACACGGCCCCTGATGGCACTATCACTAAAGCCCTACGAGGACTAACTACCTTGGCAGAGGAATTGGCAGAAAATTCAGGTACGGATACCTCTCTCACTGGATGGTTGGAGTCATGGTTTGGGAAGTGGAAAGGGGTGGTAGTATCTATATTTACCTCTGTACTTGTTATAATTGGAGTATTAATTATGGCAGGGTGTTGCATAATACCGGGTATAGGAAGGTTAACTCAAAGATTGATAGGGTCAGCAAGCACTAAACAAATGATTGTATCATCTCCAGTGCACAAGGGTGCAATGTTATTAATGGACAATAAAGGAGAAGAGATAGAGTCGGGAAGGATGTTATCTAAATTAGAAGCTTCCTATGGAACTGTAGAGTAAATGTAAAAAGTAACAAGAAAACTCTAAAAAGAAAGAGGGAAGGGGTTGATATAAACTAATGTGATATGTTATTTTTACAATGTAATATAATTCTTGTATTCCATTCATTCACCACTCTGTAATATAATTTTGTATGCAATGACTTTCTGACTGTTGTATGTCTGCATCCTGGAAGGAGAGACTACATGGCTAGTAATATGCAGCCTATCACAGGTGCAGAAGTACAAAGAAGTGGAGTGAGACAGAATTAATCAATGAGTTATAGACATGCTGGAAGAGGGTGAGGACATTGTGTAGTATTTAATGACTTTCTGACTTCCTCTGCTGTATATCTGCATCCTGGGAAGAGAGACTACGTGGCTAGTAACACATAGCCTGACACAGGTGCGGAAGTACAAAGAAGTGGAATGAGACAGTATTAACCAATGAGTTATAGACATGCTGGAAGGGGGAGAGGACATAGTGTACTATAAAAGAACCGTGAAACAGAAGATAGGTGTGTCTGCTCAGTCAAGCATTCACCCGTCTTGCAAGAATGTAATGTGATTAAAGTAACTCTTTGCTTCACTGAAGAGTCTGTTATTGTGTAAAAAGTTATGTTTTATTACAATAGGGCACCTCCCCCAATTAACTACCCACGGGGACTTGGAATCAGCACATTTAGAATACACTTAAAAGAGGTTAACTGCTTTTTCTCTGAAAGGACAGCAGGGAAACAGGCTGGTACTTTGGAAGGTCTCTCTCTCTTTTGCTTCAACAGGCATCTAAGCTCCACCAACTGAACAATGGCTGGGAAAAATCATATCACCAAAGCTGTTGCCCCCATTACAGCTTCTGCCTCTGTCCAGACAGAAATCCCAATGCCAGTTGAAGGACCAGTTCCATGTGCAGGATGCCTGCATACTGAAGCTCTCAGGAAACAAGTGGAGGAGCTCAGAGAAGAGGTGGCAAGGCTCAGGTATATTCAAGACAGTGAGAAGTACATTGATGAGATGCCTCTTGTAACATCCAAGCTCTCCAGCAAAGGAGAAGATAGGAGCCTGCAGAATGATGAAGGTTGGACACAAGTCACCAGGGCCTGCAGAATTATCAATCCAACTCCTCCAGCCCTTGAACTGAAGAACCATTATGCAGCCCTGGAAGCAGAGGAGGTGAAAGCATCCCTGGAAAGGGAAGAACCAGAACTAAAACATCCCAAAGTTACAGAATCAGTGAGCACAAGGAAGCGAAGGGTAGTAGTGGTTGGTGACTCTCTTCTGAGGGGTACTGAGGCATCCATCTGCTGACCAGACTTGATGTCCAGAGAGGTTTGCTGTCTGCCAGATGCCAAAATCCAAGATGTTATGGAGAGTTTGCCAAGACTCATCAAGCTCACTGACTATTACCCGATGTTGCTCATTCATGTTGGCACAAATGATACTGCCAGGTATCCCTCTGAGTGTATCAAAAATGACTTCATGGCTCTGGGACATAGGGTGAAGCAGATAGGGGTACAGGTTGTGTTCTGTTCAATTCTCCCCATTGAGGGTACAGGCCAAGGCAGAGAAGCTTGCATCCTGGAGATGAATGCATGGCTGCATGGATGGTGTCATCGAGAATATTTTGTTTTCCTGGACCATGAGATGCTGTTCCAAGAGTTGCAGAGCAGAGATGGTGTCCATCTGTCCAAGAAGGTTAGACGTGTCTTCAGTAGCAGACTGGCTAACCTACTGAAGAGGGCTTTAAACTAGATTCATTGGGGATGGGTGAAGAAAGCCCCCAGGTAAGTGAAACATTAAATACCTTTATAAAAATAGGTAAACGGGGCAACATCTGGAAGGCAGTGTCTATAAATGCTTGTAGCATGGGAAATAAGATCCCTGATGTTGAGGCTTTAAAGGGGGGGGGGGCTGCTTTGGATTTCGTGGCAGTAATATAGACATGATTCACGGACAACCATGCTTGGGATGTAACTATATCAGGCTATACTTTATTCGGAAAGGACAGTGTAGGAAGAAGGAGAGGAGGAGTGGCATTATATGTAAAATATAATATTAAAGCTATGGATATACAGGGCTTAAAATGGAGAGAGGAGGCACTGTGGATTAAATTAGAAAGAGGGAAAGAGAAATCTATTTGCATTGGCGTGATATCCAGACCTCTCTCACAGGTTGAAGAGGTGGAGCATTGCCAGGAAAAGGGAAGTGTTACCGATAGGGGATTTCAATATGCCAGATGTTGATTGGCACATCCCTGCTGCAGTATCATCTAGAAGTAAGGAGATCCTGGATTCTCTACAGGGAGAACTCTTCAGGCAACTGGTAACAGAACCCACACCTGAAGGGGCCATACTGGACTTGGTCCTTTCCAATGGTGAAAGTGTTTCTGATGCTATAGTGGGAGATCATTTTGCATTTGGTGATCACCAGATGGTGTGGTTCAGTATTAAGACTAGGGCTGATAAAATCCATTCAAAAGCGAGAGTCTTAGACTTTAGGAAAACTAACTTTGCCAAGATGGACCAATACCACAGGGAGTCATTAGTGGGATGGGAACAACTGGGGTATGTAGAAAAACAGTGAGCAAAACTGAAAGGGGATATTTTAAGGGCAACTAACCTTTTTGTTAAAATGGTAAATAAAGGTAGAAGGAAAAGGAAACCGCTATGGTTTTCGAAAAGAGTAGCTGAAAAGGTGAAGAAAAAGAGGGAGGCCTTCATAAAATACAAAAGATCACAGAGAGAGGAAGGCAGGCATCTATATTTTGAAAAACATAGAGAAGCTAGCAAAGTAGTTAGGAAAGCAAAGAGTCAGAAAGAGGAGGAAATAGCCAATGCAATAAAATGGGGAGAAAAGATATGTTTCAGATACGTTAGTGAGAAGAGGATGGGCAAAAGTGGTATTGTCAGACTCAAGGTTGAAGGGGAGGAATATGTAGAAGCTGATGAAGATAAAGTGGAATTGCTTAACAAATATTTATATTCTGTGTTCACAGATGAAGAACCAGGAGCAGGACCTCAGAAAACACCCACAAACAGGAACAGAAGTGAGTGGTATCTTGAACAATTTTTGGAAGACTATGTTCGTGAGAAGCTAGCTAAACTTAAAGTAGAAAAAGCTTTGGGACCAGATGGGATACACCCGAGAATACAGAGGAAACTTGGGGACGTTCTAGCAGCTCCACTGACTGACCTTTTCAATGCCTCGTTGGAGTCTGGAGTGGTGCCAGAGGACTGGAGAGAGGCACATGTGGTCCCTTTAAGTATGGATGTGGTTGAAAACTACAGGCCGGTTAGTTTAACCTCAGTGGTAAGTAAATTATTGGAAGCACTGCCGAAAAAGAAAATAGTGAGGTTTCTGGAGTCCAAGGTAGCATGGATTCACCAGAGGCAGGTCTTGTCAGACAAATCTGATTGATTTCTTTGACTGGGTGACCAGGGAGTTGGACCAAGGTAGAGCCCTAGATGTGGTGTATTTAGATTTTAGTAAAGCTTTCGACACTGTTTAGCACAGGTGACTTATAAACAAACTGAGCACCCTAGGGATGGGCCCTAAAGTTACTGCTTGGGTTAGAAATTGGTTGAGTGGGAAGCATCAAAGGGTACAGGTAAATGGAGCTCACTCTAAGGTTACCAATAGTGTGCCGTAGGGTTCTGTCCTTGGTCCGATTCTTTTTAACATCTATGTTAGTGATATTGCAGAAGGGCTGTCGGGTAAGATTTGCCTCTTTGCAGATGATACCAAAATCTGCAATAGAGTAGACACCCAGGAAGGTGTAGATAACATGAGGAGGGATCTAGCTAAGCTTGAAGAATGGCCTAGAATTTGGCAGCTGAGATTTAATGTTAAAAAATGCAAGGTCATGCATTTGGGCTACAGCAATCCAAGGGAGGGATATAGTATAGGGGTGAAGTACTTCTGTCCACAAAAGAAGAACGGGGCCTAGGCATGATTGTTTTGATGATCTTAAAGTAGCTAAACAGGTAGAAAAGGTGTCAGTGAAAGCTAGAAGGATTCTTGGGTGCATAGGGAGAGGAATGACCAGCAGAAGAAAGGAGGTGATAGTGCACCTTTATAGGTCTTTGGTGCGATCTCATTTAGAGTATTATGTGCAATTCTGGAGACCGCACCTTCAAAAGAATATAAACAGGTTGGAGTCGGTACAGAGGGTGGCTAATAAAATGGTTAGTGGTCTTTGTTATAAAACATATGAGGAAAAACTTAAAGATCTTAATATGTATACTTTAGAGGAAAGGTGGGATAGAGGAGATATGATTGAGACGTTTAAATACCTCTGTGGCATAAATGCACAGGAGGAGAGCCTCTTTCAATTGAAAGCAAGCTCTGCTATGAGGGGACATAGGATGAGGGTGAAAGAGGGTAGACTCAAGAGTAATATGCAGAAATATTTCTTTACGGAAAGAGTGTTAGATGTGTGGAATAGTCTTCCAGTGGAGGTGGTAGAGATTAGGACAGTATCTGAATTAAAAAAAGGATGGGACTAACAGAGGATCTCTAAAGAGAAAAAGGGGACTATTGTGGTTGATATGGAAGGGCAGACTAGATAGGCCATGTGGTCTTTTTCTGCCGTCATGTTTCTATGTTTCTACTAGTGACCGAATTATGCAGTTTTGCATGCTGAATCTAAAGCTATCTTCAGAAACTGCTTAAAGTGAGTCTTACCTACATCAAATCACAGTTGAAATATGTGGAAATTAAGTCCTATTTATTTGAACATACAAATAGTCTGAACAACACCTGTAGCCACTTAATTGTCTTTAAAATGTCATTTATGTAGCTAATTTAATGTTATTTAACGATATCCAGCAAAGAAGCCATATCTTGTTTGCTTCTGTTTCGACTCATGAGCTCGCTGCTGACCATCTGACCCCTAATATAATGTTCTCTCCTCTCTTGATTGCATATATCATCAGAAGTCTCATTTTTACACACCTTTCTATGGACTGGGTGTGTGATGGCCAGTCTGGAACCACCATGGACTTGCTCAGAAATGCTTTGATCTCTGCTGTTATCATGGTACAGGTAAGAGGAGACTCAGAGACTTCGGTGGTCCAGTCAAGTAATTGGGTGAGTGTAGTTGCCTCAGTGTTGATGGATGATGTTTTCCTGGGCCTCACTCTGCTCCCTCCAAGCTGAGTCTTCTCATCTCTTTCACCTCTGATCTTCAATATCTTTTCCACTGCATCTCCTCCCTCTTCACTGCACAATAAAGCTTGCAGAACAGACTTGCTGTAACCATACCAAGCTGACTTTCTCACTGTAGGCATGACTATCTTCCTTACCTCTTCACACTGTTTTTTCAACAGTTGCAGCTGGAAAAGGAGATGCCTGGGACCTTGTGTCCAATTGCTATTTATTTTTATATTAAACCAGTTCACCAGGTAAATCCCAACACAGAACTCTACAATCATTCTTAAGTTTTTCAGATTCTTTCCTTTCAGATCCATAACCTTAGAGCTGTTGTAAGCCATCTGCTATGTAACACAGGTCCTATTTCCAACAGAGCCAGATCCTTTGGCAAGACACCTGTTCTAATGGCAGTTACAATTCTACAGCCATAGCTTTGATCTGTGCTTAAGTCTTTGATCACTTCATCGCTGAGCTGAAGAAGATCAGGGCCAACAATCCTGGTAAAATCAGGATTTATTTCCAGTTTAGTAGCAGAATCCAGCATTTTTTCTATGAGACCTACCCATTTGTTGTTGCTTAATGTTTTGCCATCTAAAGCAGACACCAAGTGCCTCAATAGTAGTTCACCTGTATGCAGGTTACAGACAATCCACAACAGCTTCCTTTGTGGCTTCTCCTCAACATAATGGGGTATGTTTCTAAACTGCAGTAATGTCATTCACGTTAGGTTCTGCGGTAAAGGTACAGATGCCCATATAAAGGCGTGGGCGGTGCATCGTTACAGCAAGCTGTATCAGCTAACACATGTTACAAACTACCGCGCATTACAAGGTGCCTCATAAGGCACCTTACAAGACGCCTTGTAAGGTGCCCTGTAAGGCGCCCTGTAAGGTGCCTGGTAAGGTGCCTTGTAAGGCACCCTGTTAGGTTCCTGGTAAGGTGCCTTGTAAGGCGCCCTGTAAGGTGCCTGGTAAGGTGCCTTGTAAGGTGCCCTGTAAGGTGCCTTGTAAGGCGCCTCATAAGGCACCCTATAGGGCTCATTAGGCTAAGCGCCGTAGTAGGCACCCCTGGACAAGGCACTCTAGAAGGCACCCTGGGCTATGGAACCATAGGTTAAGGTGGCCTAACAAGGTTACGGTGCCCTAGGTTAGTATGCCCTAAGGGCTGCAAGGTGCCGCAGGATGACATGCATGACCTGTGAGGAACAGAGACAGATATAGCCCCAACACTAGATAGAGCACTCAGGAAAGGCACTGAAGAGGTCCGTGAAGGAGGGAGAGCTGGGAGCCGCTGGACCTGCCATATCTGCGGGCAGCCCATGTGGCTGCCAGTACTGATGACAAACATGGTGGGGGCAACTGTACCACAGCACAGGGTGTTGGCAATGTAAAGTACTGGAAAGACAGCTGGTGGCAGACGATGGGAATACGTGTCCCCCAGTGGAGGCGGGGGTGGCAGGATAGTTACAATGATGGGTGGACAGAGGAGTGGTGGTGCCATGCAGGTCAGGCACAGGTGAGGCAAGCACGATGAGGCGCAATGCAGGAAAGGGTAGCAGTGCAGGACATGGGGTGGCAGCCCGCACAGGCAGACAGGACTCTACACAGCTGACAGACGCAGATAGACGGACCGAGGGAATGTTGGAAATTGTAGCGAGGGTATTATGGGCTGGCAGCACAGATCTGCAAAATATGACTGTTACAGGCATGCACACTATTTGAGTAAGACAGGCATAAGAGGAGGGAACAATGAGGAATGGAACCCATGAACACTGCCGAGAATGGCATTGTATTAACCAGTAGGCTATACCTCCGTGGTGTATGTCACAGCAATGGCTGGGTACAGAAGGACTGCAGGTCACTGCACAAACTGTCTGCTCTGAGTGCCAGGATAGGGTAACCCCACCAGTACCCATGATGCAATGCACATGCTGAATAGCTGTCTACTATTCACAAAAAGTCCTGTCCATAGTGATCACAATATAAGCCTATAAATTAGAAATCACCATGTCCCCTTTGTGAAACCACGCTAGTATTTGTCGGATGTTACCGGAAAGGGACAAGTACTACAAGCTGTGTCCACCACTCGGTTCCATCTTTTTAATTAAAGTATGAAAATCTGAACTTAAATACAAAACATGGAATGTAACTCCACCACTTATCTCAATCCAAATGGTTCAAAATTCCAAAGAACCAAGCACGACGTGCACGTTTCGGGCTATCACCCTGTTTCAAGTGCTACCATCATGTCTTCTGTATAACCGTTCACGACGCTGAAGAACAGCTGATTCATTCAAAGGGTCAGCGCTTCATAGAATGGCTAAACTTTGCCATCAATCAAAAAGTCAACCAATAGAGACAGCAGGGTATACCCACTAATTCAGGGAAACCCCATGTCCTGCAGGATGACGTCAGATGATACTAGGCCAATCAATTTCTTTGTTCAAACCAGTCGGGTGTACCGTTTTTAAATGAAATATCCAATACTGTTCACATCCCTGAAGTTTCTGAATTCGGTCCCCTCCTCGAGGATCCAAAGGAACATGATCGATTACCGTCCAGTGGAGATCCTGAAATGTATGGTTTGATGCAAGACAATGTTCCACAATTGGAGCCGTTTCAGACTTCTGACGAAGTCGTGAAGCATGCTCACCTATACGAATTTTAATCCGACGAGTTGTTCTACCGACATATAGCAGGGGACATGGACATTGAATAGTGTAAACCACATGGGAGGTATTACAATCAGTTTCCCATTTCCTTAGGAAAGACTGACCAGTCAAAGGATGAGTCCACTCAATCCCCGTTAAAGAGGAAACACAGTAGACACAGGCACCACAGGTACTATGACCATTATGTTGTACAGATGGCACAAAAGGCCTGTCCATTACCACTGTTGACTGAGCCACAAGATCTCCTAAATTAGCCCCCGAGAAAATGCCGCCACGAAAGGTTTATGAAAACAAGGATGTAGCCTGTCATGAAGTGGGTATCAATAAAGATGCTAACCTGAAAAGAAACCCTGTTTCTCAGAGAAATCTAGATGTGCAGTTACCTCAAGGCACAGCTAGAGGGGGCAGGAGTGATCATACAGGAGCTAATGAGCCTAAGAGAGCTAATGACTTGCACTTGGGAATGAGCCCGGGAGTTTCAAAGGAAAGATTCCTTTATAAGCAGAAGCTGAATGCTAGCAAAGGAGGAACACCTCTATTGAGAGAGACAGCTCCAGAGGAAGGGCAGAACTGGAACCGGATCCAGAAAGGAGGAACACCTCTACCGAGAGGAACACCTCTATTGAGACGAACAGCTCAAAGGAGAGGACAGAGAGAAGGAACAGCTCTGAGGGAAGGAGCAGCTCTAAGAGAAGGAGAAGGACTTGGAGAAAGAATCCTACCTGAGCAAGCCCAAAGGAACAGAGTTCACAAAGGTGGAGTTCAGAAGGGCCAGGCTAAGCGAGCAGCTGTTCAGAGGGAGTCTGCTGGAGAAAGCACTAAGGCTAGAGAGTGTGCCACTCCCTGTTCCAACAACGTTCCTGATTCAAAAGCAGAGAGACATATCCAGAGAACCAGAGAGATAGGTTTGGAGGAAAGCCTGCAGTCTCTGGGAAATACTAGTCAAGTTTTACCAGGCACCAAAGGAAAAGCAGTTTCTGACAAAGCTAAATTCTTACTGAAGCACAAAGTTGAATCCACACCAGGTTTTACCAAGCTGCCAGAAAGCACAGCCCTGCCTAGAGCCTGTCGGCAGAGAACCTGTTGCAGGAGAAACGTTTCTGGGAGAGAAAGCTCCACGGATTCAAACCACAGAGGCTCCAGGTATGAAAGCTTTATTCATGATACTGAATGCTTAACACCTAGAGGCACTGCTAAAACAAATACTCAGTTTGCAAGGAAGAAGAAACCAGGGTGGTTTCAGAAAATTCCCAGAGAACTTAAAACACAGTCTTATTGGAGGCAAGAGCCTAGGGACACTTCACGTAGACCTGTAGCAGACAGGGACAGTGACTACTCTGATGATGAATGTAGTGGAGCAGCATCCATGGAAATTGAATATATAAATGCTGTTCCCATTCCTCAACCAGAAGAAATGGATTGTGGTTTGTGCATGGCCACGAACCTAGAATCTGTAGCCACTGTATAACTGAGAAGAAGTTTGTTTAATTCTTATTGTGTTGGAATGAAGTGAATTCCTCTGATTAACCCTTGCACTAATTGTGGAGTTTAACAATTAGTCAGCTTGTTAATACTGGTACCTTTTGAAACAAAGGACATTCTTTTGATTTCTCAATGTCTTATTTGAACCCTTGCACAGACGGGGAATAAAGCCTTGTTTTCCCTACACTTGGTTTGATTATTGAGCTCTCATAGGAAGCTGGAAATAAGTAAGACCATTCGCCATTCATGGACCTTACATTTCATCACGCTCCCTAAAATAATTTCTATCGTGGAGCATGCCCATACTTCGAAATGGTCACCAGGGGATGCCCTCACGACAAGCCCCAACACCGACCAATGCTTTCTAAGGATTTTTACAACCGCGGAAGACATGATGGTAGCACTTGAAACAGGGTGATAGCCCAAAACGTGCACGTCGTGCTTGGTTCTTTGGAATTTTGAACTATTTGGATTGAGATAAGTGGTGGAGTTAAATTCCATGTTTTGTATTTAAGTTCAGATTTTCATACTTTAATTAAAAGGATGGAACCGAGTGGTGGACACAGCTTGTAGTACTTGTCCCTTTCCGGTAACATCCGACAAATACTAGTGTGGTTTCACAAAGGGGACATGGTGATTTCTAATTTATAGGAATAGCTGTCTACAGATGATCACCAAATGGGTTCTGCACCTCTCCGGTACCTCAGTTTGGAAAGACTAACTGACAGTGCGTGATACTGGCACAGTGTAGCTACAGACCATGCCATTGTGCAGGTGCTGTGTTCACCCTGAGGGATAGGATGGGTGCCCAGCACTAGGTCCGCAGTACATGTGGTGCTAGAGATAGGTCCTGCTGTACATCCCCATCACTACCAATGTGTGACAGGTGTTCCTTGCAGTGCAGCCGAAGGTAATTCGGTGTCCATCTGTATCCTGCAGTCACATGTGGTCCTCTGCGACCAGACACCACCCAGATTAGTGTGTACCCCGTGTTAGGGTCTGGCTGACATGGGCATCTGTTATCAGGGCAGAGGGGTTTCTAGACCTGCATGAGGTGTGTGTAGCAGTGCCTTTATAAGGTCAAAGGGCCCACATCACCCCTTTTTGTAGGTAAGGGACAGGTGCCCCAGCCCTGGTGAAGCAACCTCCAGCGTGCTGGTATAAGGCAGCCCTCCAGGGTTGGTGGGCCAGCCATACTTGTGCCTGGGGCAGTGGCAGACCAGCAGCAATGTTGGGGTTAGGTCTGGAACACCCCAACTGCCGCACAACACTGTCTGCCAGTCACCAGCAGACAGCACAGTCAGACTGCACCTTATAGGCGTTCCAACCAAGCACAGTCTAACTGCAGCCAGTCCATAGTGCATGCTCACAGAGAAACTACATGCACCAAGCAGGCATCTCAGTGATTGGTGCCCCAGCACTGGGAACACAAAAGTATCACTGGAGGAAGATAGTGTAGAGCGCTATGTGGGAGCCTAGACATGCCATGGTCACTGCTCGGTTAGAGTGAGTTCCCTCCCTGCATGCCATGCTGTGGCCACCCTGTCCATGCAGGTGGTGGTTGGGCACTACAGTGTCCCAGCCATTGCCCCACACCCTGTGAAGATGCATCCTGGCCAATCCGCCCTGTCCAGCCATATCCACAACACCTTGCTCCCCATTATGCACATATTCAGGCTAATGCTGGTAACAGTGGGACATTGTGGGCCCGGTGAGGTGTGGGCAGCCACAAAACAATGGATAGACATACACACACACACTCCTATTGCAACATTGTGCACAGATAGGGGTGGTTGGCAACCCTGCCCGCCACACTGGTCCTGATCACAGTGCCGACATTGCTAAACTGTGCAGGAGGTAGTAGTGGTGCCCTGGTGATAATTGCAGCTCAATGCTGGGGCCAACAGCCTGACTCTCCATGCATCTTTGGATTGTGGAGCCTGTGTGAGTGGGTGTTTGTACCCATGTTCGCCGCTGCTTTGGGCTTTGCACATGTTGCTGTTGTAGCTACATTGTAGGGAAAAACATAGGGACATGCTCTGCAGGAACCACAGCTGGGGCATGAACCTGTGACAGTCTGCTTCTGGACACACTGGCTGGGTGTACTGCACCACACTGTTGCCACAGATACATGGTGGTCCCTGGGGCTACTTGTACTTTTCCTCAGCCAGACCTTTTATGTTGCACTGCACACCACGTACTGGTACAGGGCATGGTGTAGGTCCACTGCAGGCAGGTTCCACTGCCCCCTCCAGCACAGGCACACCCCCCCCCCCGCCATGCTGACATGGCCATATGCTGTCGGTGCTGGTAGTGCACAGTTTCAGGCTATCCACTGTGTGGGTAGGTGGTCACCTAGGGAGCAGGGTCTGGGGCATGGGGCATACATGAGCATCCTCACATCCCCCCATCACTGCCTACCAATAGTCTGTCCCTTCCGCTTGGGGGAGGTTTGGCTGGGGGGATGTCAGGTCAGTGCCCTGGCAACTGTTAGCTCGGGTGGACCAGGTAGATGTAGGTGGATTGTGTTTGGCCTTTGTCAGCTGCTGTCATGCTGATTTCCAGTTTCTATGTTCCTAGGCGCCCACCTAGTCCACCCTGTGCCCCAGCTGCCCCCGCTATATGTCCCACCTGCAGCCCCCTATGCCCCTCTTGCACTATCGCCATAGTGGCCTTTCATACTTGGGCACTATGCTGTTGCTGGAAATGGAACACTACTATCATGTTTCTTGGGCTCCCTGTCTATGCTGTACATCACTGACACTGAAATGGTTTCTCTCTCCTGCAAATGTGCAGGTTTTCATTCGCGGTAGGATTCAGCCCTTCAGTTCAGCGCGTTAGTGTGCAGGAAGCCTCTCCCCACCCACTCCCCGCCTATTGACCCCTTCCCCCGCCCTCTCTCCACCCTCTGCGGTGTTTACTGCGGCCGGGGACGTTAACGATCGTTAAGTAACGTTAACGTGCATTAACATTACATACCACGCGTTAACGTTACCTAACGATCGTTAACGTTACATAACCCGTGGTCTGTAATGTTACCGCAGTTTAGTAAACATACCCCAATGTATCACTCTTCCCTGCCAACCAGTATTTACATTACAGGAATCACCTCCAATAGCTTGAAGAGTTTTGTCTGCTCCTCTTTCTCTTAGTCATGCAACCAAATTATCAGCAATTATTTCTGCATGAGTCTTCTCTTTAGTTGTCCTTGCAGGAACAAAATGCCATAGATATCTACCTCCTGGCTCCATACAAACTGTGTAATGTTTATCTTTCACCATAACTGGATACATTTTTCCATTCTCTTCTGTCTTTAACATGAGCCTGGTATCATCATGACGGCCATCAAAGAAAATGCAACTGAGGCCATTCTGTTGCAGTTCCTCCTCAAACTGTACCTCCAATTTTTTCATGATTCTCACTTGAGCCCTCTTCACTTTGATCAATCACCAAAGCAGTGTCCAAGTGAGTGATGAGTCCTGCATCAATCCAAGCAGCAGTAGCAATCTCCGCTGTCTCTCTCAGTCCAGTATGGTGACTTAAACTGGCAGTGGCTCTCAGTATTATATTTTGGTCTTTTCTCTTTTTCTCTAGAGCATCAGGAGCTTCTTTCATTGGTTCTTCCGCCACGTCATCCAAATCTCTCTATTCTACTTCAAGCACAGATCTCTCCATCATCTCTTGGTCTTCTTCTATTCTTTTTTCACTCTTCATTCTCCTTCCTTTGTGCCCTCCTTTCCTTCTGTAGTTCTTGTCTTCTGGTCTCAGGGAGGTCGACTGGTCTAATTTGATGAGATCCAGCACTCCCAACTTTCTCTCTTTGACCTTTTATAAAGGCTAACTCAATCACAGGAATCTTCTTCTCTCTGCTGCAATCACAAAGTATGTGTACGAGGTGTGACAAAAAAGAAACGAGACTGTCCCATAAATGTTTTATTACAAAATCTACAGAGAAATTACGCATTGTCCGCTTCAATGTAATCCCCTCCAGAGTTAATGAACTTCTGCATTCGCTTCTGCCACATACGGAAGCACTCTGTAAAATCCTCCTCCTTGAGGTCTCTCAGCTCCCTCATCACAGTGGCATTGATCTCTTCTACAGAGGCGAAATGAGTTCCTTTGAGCAGAGTCTTCAGCCTGGGGAAGAGCAAGAAGTCACATGGTAAAAGATCTGGGGAATAAGGAGGGTGGTCGAGAGCTGTGATCTGTTTGTTGGCCAAGAACTGCCTCACACCGAGCGTGGTGTGTGCGGGCGCATTGTCGTGGTGGAGCAGCCATGACTTGTCTTTCCACAGAGCCTGCCTGCTGTGCCAAACCCAGTCATTGAGGCGATTGAGGACCTGCTGGTAGAAGTGCTGGTTGACTGTCTGACCCTCAGGCACAAACTCATGATGGACCACTCCCTTCTGGTTGAAGAATGCGATCAGCATGACCTTGATCCTTGATTTGGACATGCGTGCCTTCTTGGGTCTGGGTGACAGTCGAGTCTTCCACTGCAGGCTCTGTCTCTTGCTTTCAGGGTCGTACTGGAAGACCCAAGCCTCGTCTCCTGAGATGACTCGGCCAATGAACTCTGGATCTTCTCCAATCTTCTCTAGCAAGTCTCAACAAACATTGACCTGGTGCTCCTTCTGGTCGTCCGATAAAAGCTTGGGCACCATCTTAGCGCACACCTTCTACATCCCCAGCTCCTGCACCAAGATGGTCCGCACTGACTCCCTGTTCAGGCTGAGCTCCTCAGCTATCATCCGCACCATCAATCTGCGATCACTCTGCACCAGCTGGTTCACTCTATCAATGTTCTCAGTCGTCTTTGTCGTGGAAGGCCGTCCTGACTTGGGGTCATCCTCTACCTCCTCGTGGCCAGTCTTGAAGCATTTGTGCTACTCAAAGACTCACAGCCTTGACATTGCATCTTCTCCATAAGCCTTTTGGAGAAGTTGGAGACACTCAGTTGGGCCCTTCTCCAACTTAACCAGAAATTTCAAGTTGATTCTTTGCTCCATATTTCTGTCACCTCCAGTTGCATGACAAAGCGATGGAGCAGTGTGCTACAAAAAAATCTGAAAAAGAAAAAGAGAATGAGAGAGATGAAAAATATTATAGCAGAATAGTGACGTGATGTTGCACAACACAGTGACATAAGCGGTTAGCCAATTGGCATTGAATCATGGGCGTGGCTGCCACAGTCTTGTTTCTTTTTTGTCACACCTCATATTCCACTAACACAGGCAGAATTGCATCCCCCATCAGTACAACTCTTTATCTCGCACTTGCAGTTAAGTATGTCCATCAGTCTGTTGAACTTCTCCATAATTCTGTCTTTCTCCTCCAGTTTTGATCTGTCCACAGAAACTTTGCTGGCTTGTTCCCACATGGATTTCAACTTTGCTTTAATCTTAACGTGGTTGTTTATAACAGGACCACTGAATATTGGATTTGCTTTGTAACACTGAGCAAGTAATCCAGTTGTTAAGTCATTGACCAGTTTATCAGTGCTGTAATTCCATTGTCTTGATCACTGAGATCTCTCAAATACAACCCATATCTAATGAGATCCCTGACAGTTGGTAGTTCAGCTACAGGTAGTTCTCTGCCTGATCCCACCAAATGCTGTAAATGAGTTCAAACTTGCAGTCTTATTTTTCTATTGGACATTTTCAATATAAGATTATTACTATGACAATGCTATGTTGAAAACCTGTGAATGAGGAAATGAAACTAATGTGCTAGTGTCAATATGGGTAAATAAGTAAGATAAATTGATAATTGAGGCACAAAAGGCATCAATATACAATGCAAACACATGCAAATTATTATCAGAGCACTTAAACATATTTCAGTAATTTGTGTATTTTTGCATAATTTCCTAGAAATTACAAGCAGGTAAATAACATATTACACAAAATTTAAAGTTAGTTGTTGCTTTGCCACATGAAATTGTACCATTTTTTCACTAGTGCTTTTTAAAATTATGACATCTCCAAAACTGACACACCCTAATAATACATGCTAAAGTTGATGAGCTGTGATCACGGAGCAGAGTGTGGTGCCCTCAAAGACTTTCCTTCAAATAGAATCTAAAGTTTTCTGGTCTTTCTGGGGGGGGGGGGAGGGGTGAACATTAGAGTGGAGGCATGAATTTGGATTTCTTTATTGCCAATTCCACAAAGATGGATTGATGCATTAGCTGGAGTTTATATATATATATATTTTTTTTCTTTATTTCTTTATTTAGTTATTTATTTAACATCTTTTTTATACCATTTTTCTGCAAGTCAAGACAGTTTCCAGTAAACTCCGTGCAGTAACATTAACGGTAGAACAATAAGGTGCACATTACAAGGAACATATAAATGTTCCTTAACATCAAACAGTTAAGATATAACTACTTACAATGTATTAGTGGGTTGAGGTTGTTGTTTAGTCAGGTATTCCTAGTTCAGTATCTGATCCATAATACTCTAGGAACAACAGAGTCTTTAGGTTTATGCAGAATTGGCTGGTTAACTGGATGGATCTAATCTGGGGTGGTAGCAAGTTCCAAAGGGTGGGGGGTATAGTGAGAAAGCTCTGCTGTCTGTTCTTTGGCTGTTTGAAGGTTTGTCTGTGGGTATTTTAAGCCTGTTGATCATAGCTGTTTTCCTGGGTCTGTCTGAGTTGCTGTTCTTTACTAGGGGGGCGAAGCAGTTCGCTGATTGTTGTTTGGAGTTTGTCAAATCCAGGTTCTATATGCACTTGGTATTTTATTTTTAGTCTCTTTGAGGTCAGTGCACACGAGAGAGGTGTCTGCCAAATCTTGTCCCTGCAATAAAGCAGGACCTTGTGTATTGGAAGAGTGATTATAGACTCAAAGACATCTAGGTACTTTGGAAGGGTCTGGTGGGTTGGCATGCAAAAATGACAATTGCTTGATCTATAGGAACCTCAAGTAGGAGAGGTCCTCAGGTGGAGAGGAAGGAAGCGGGGATGACTGTGAGTTGTCAGAGGAATTCCCAGTGACGTCAGCACAGGTAGAGCTAGGTGGAAGGTGGAGCTGTGCAAATCCCCTTTGACTGAAGAAGATGTAGGGAAGTTACCCATGCCAGAAATGATATTGAAAGGTGATGTATCAGAGGAATTGAAACAAATCTCGATAAACCTGGAAGATGTAATACAGCAATTTGATAAACTAAAGAGTAGCAAATCACCTGAACTGATACTTTCCATGGTGCTGAAAAAAAGTAAAAATGAAATTGCAGACCTACTATTAGTAATATGTAAACTATTATTCAATTTGTCTACAGTACTTGAAATTGGAGTACGGCCAACATAATGCTGATTTTTAAAAAGGGTTTCAGGGGTGATCCAGGAAACTATAAACTGGTGAGCCTGATGTCAGTGTCAGGAAAAATGGCAGAAGCCTTTATAAAGAATGAAATTACTGAACATATAGTCATAGTTTAATGGGACCAAGTCAATAGGGATTTAGCTAGGAAAGCCTTCTGTCACTATTCTGATATATTTTTTTAAATGTGTGAATAAACATGTAGATAAAATCAGACGGCTGCAGTTAGCACAAAATGTGGCAGCACGCACTATTTTAAATATTAGATCAATAGAACATATTACACCTATATTGTTTGATCTCCACTGGCTTCCAATTAATAGCTGTATTACACATAAAATACTAGTCACCACATTCAAAATAATCCATAACATAGCCCCAAACTACCTCAACACTCTAATCTCCACAGAAACCTCAAACAGAAGTCAAAGAAGCTAGAGTAAACACAAACTGACATATCCAAAAGACTTCAGAAATGCCACAAAACTAACTAATAAAAAAGCATTTTCACATATAGCTCCAGTATTCTGGAATGAGCTCCCTGACGATATTCGAGCACAAAACGACATTAAACTATTTCAAAAAAATCTTAAAACATATCTATTCACTTCTCACTATGGTACTCAACCAACCAATGTTACACAAACCATCCTCAAAGAAGTCCACGCACATAATATAACCAATGGTGACTCAAACAAATAAAAATTATTCCTCCAAAATGCATGGATGGAAACCCCACCAATCATGATACACCACAGAAACTGCATAAAGTTAAAGTTTGAACGAGTCTACTGTTGAATATATACACTGCTATATAAATTCCTAAGTAAATAGTTAAATCAGTTCTATGTAACTGTATATAAAAACTTAAAACTGTTTTCTGTAAATAGTTAGAACAGTTCCATGTAACTGAATAACAGCATGTTTGTTGTACTATTCAGAATTCGTTCCTTGTAAACCGCGTTTGATCTTGTGGAAAGCACGGTATAAAAATGATTGTTAAACTAAATAAAAATAAATAAGGGTGGGACGGTTGATACAGAGTATTTGAATTCTCAGGAAGCATTTGATAAGATCCCTCATAAGAAACTTTTGAGGATATTAAAAAGTCATGGGATAGGAGGCAGTGTACTATTGTGGATTGGGAACTGGTTAAAAGATAGAAAACAAAGAATAAGGCTAAATGGTCCAATTTTCCCAAGAGAAAAAGGAAAATAGTAGAGCACCCCAGGGATCCATGCTGAGTCTGCTGCGTATTGATAAATGATATGGCTATGGAAGCAACGGGTGAGGTAATCACATTTTCAGATGACATTATTTAAAGCTGTTAAATCACAAGAGGATTGTGAAAATTTGCAATAGGATCTTGAGAAATTGGGAAACTGGGTATCCAAATGGCAGGTGAAATTTAATATGGACAAATGCAAAGTTATGCATTTAGGGAAGAACAACCCAAACAACAGCTCCATGATGCAAGGTTCTACATTAGGAATCACCACCCAGGAAAAGGATCTGGGTGTCATTGTGGATAATATATTGAAATGCTCTGCTCATTGTGCGGCGGTGGTCAAGAAAGGAAATAGAATGTTAGGAATCATGGGGAAAGGAATAGAAAATAAAACCAAGGATATTATAATGTCTCTGTTTTGTTCCTTGGTGTGACTGCACCTTGAATATTATGTGCATTTCTAGTCACCATATCTAAAAAAGGATATAGCAGAATTAGAAAAAGTACAGAGAAGAGCAACCAAGATGATAAAGGGGATGGAAGGATACCCCTATGAAGAAAGGCTTAAAAGGTTAGGGCTCTTCAGCTTGGAAAAGAGACGGCTGAGGGGGAAGATATGATAGAGGTCTATAAAATAATGAGTGGCGTGAAATGAGTAAACGTAGAATGGTTGTTTGCTCCTTCAAAAAGCAGAGACTAGGGGAAATGCAATGAAGCTGTAATGCAGCACATTTAAGATTAATTGGAGAAAATATTTTTTTCATGCAACATGTAATCAAACTCTGGAATTTGTTGCCGGAGGATGTAGTTAAAGCTGTTAGTGTAGCTGGGTTTAAAAGAGGTTAGGACAAGTTTCTGGAGTAAAAGTTAATAAACCGTTATTAAAGTGGACTGGGAAAATCCACTGGTTACTCCTGGGATAAGCAGCATGGAATCTGTCTACCATTCAGGAAGCTGAAGGTACTTGTGATCTGGATTGGCCACTATTGAAAACAGGATACTGGGCTTGATGGACCTTAGGTCTGACCTAATGTGCATATCTTATGTTCTTATGTAGAGGTACTCCTTATTATTGATTTTGCCTTCTTCCTCCATGGAGGCTGGTCCTGGGGAGGGTGCCGAACAAGAGGAGTATGAAGGTGAGGGATATCTCTCCAGTGTGGAGATCTTTTGTCTCTCCAGTGTGGAGTCCTTTGCAATGAGGGTACCTGAGGTGGTGGCTAGATGGGGAGGTTGGCTGGCTGGATGGCAGATTCAGGACCATCAATCTGCTAAAGAGCTTTAGGAGTGATTGTTGTGGTCTGGTATGAGATAGAGAGTTGTGGTGCCTGCTGAAGTGTCCCCCTGCCCCTGAAGAGATGGTGATGGCACTGCAAGTATGAAGATCATTGTTGTTTTCTTGGGTGATCCAAAGATGATGATGATGAGGAGCTCTGGGCTTGTTCCCTATGGGAGGATTGCTTCTGTGGCTTCTAGTGTGGTAGACACAAGAGGAGAAGGTCCAGGAGGGGTATCGTGGGGAGATGACAGTGGTTCCCCTGTTGTTTGGGGGTATAGAGTGGGGAGGTGGGGCAATCTCAGTGCTGAAGGAGGAAGGCCACCGGATGCGGGGCCCTGGGATGGACACAAAAGGATCGCAGTGAGAGGCCATGTAGTAGACTGCATCGAGCCCATGAATGGCGTCAACCTAGAGGGCCGCGTCAGACTTGGGATCAGTTTTGTTTTGTCAGGCTGTGTCAGGCCTGCAATTAAGAAGAGAGGAGGAGGCAGAGCTTGACCTAGCCTGAGAGGCCATGTGGGGTCATGTGAGGCCTGCCTTTGAGGATGGTCCTAGAAAGAGGAGTAGCAGCAGCCACAAGGAAGTCCTTAAGTGCATGCTTCTGATGGCAGCTGGCCCAGGAGACATCTGGTGACACAGCGGGCCGGTCTCCGGGAGGTGTGCCGGGCAGAGATAGCGGACATAAATCTCATGTCCATCAGAGCTGCTCATCTTTTTCATGTTTGGCATTTCTTGGATTCCAGCATTGGATCAGGCATGTCTGCAGTGGGAACGAGGTGGGCCTGGGAGAAGCTAGTATGCCTAGCAGCCAGGGAAAATGGGAGAGCTGGAACAAACTGTCCACTGGGCAAGGTAGACAAGGTGAACGGGGGAAGAAGTGGGTGGCTCTAGAGTGGGGACTATCTGCTCATACTTGGAGGAATCCTAAGAACATAAGAACATAAGACATGCCATACTGGGTCAGACAGAGGTCCATCAAGCCCAGTATCCTGTTTCCAACAGTGGCCAATCTAGGTCATACGTACCTAGCAATATCCCCAAAAGACCACAGGTTCCACAATGCTTGTACTGGGTCAAGCATTGATATCCTGGGTCCCTTTTTAATAGTGGTTTATGGACCTTTCCTCCAGGAACTTGTCCAAACCTTTTTTAAACCCAGCAATACTAACAGCCCTTACTACATCCTCCGGTAACAGATTCCAGAGTTTGATTACACGTTGAGTGAAAAAATATTTTCTCTTATTTGTCTTAAATAGTTTACCCTGTAGCTTCATTACATGTCCCCTAGTCTTTCTATACTCTGATAGCGTAAACAATTGATCCACGTTTATCTGTTCCACTCCATTCATTAATTTATAGACCTCTATCATATCTCCCCTCAGCCGTCTCTTCTCCAGGCTAAAGAGCCCTAACCTTCTTAGCCTCTCTTCATAGGAGTAGCCTTCCATCCCCTTCACCAATTTGGTGGCTCTTCTCTGTACTTTTTCTAATAACGCTATGTCCTTTTTAAGATACGGTGACCAGAATTGCACACAATATTCAAGGTGCGGTCGTACCATGGAGTGATACAGAGGCATTATAACATCCTTTGTTTTATTCTCCATCCCTTTCCTTATGATACCTAGCATTCTATTTGCTTTCTTGGCCGCCGCTGCACAATGGGCGGAGGGTTTTAACATGTTATCCACGATGACTCCTAAATCTTTTTCCTGGGTGGTGGTTTCTAATGTGGAGCCTTGCATCGTGTAACTATAGTGTGGGTTGTTCTTTCCTAGGTGCATAACTTTGCACGTCCACATTAAATTTCATCTGCCATTTGGATGCCCAGTCTTCCAATTTATCCAGATCCTCCTGCAGTTTTCCACAATCCTCTTGGGTTTTAACAACTTTAAACAGTTTTGTGTCATCTGCAAATTTGATAACCTCACTAGTTATTCCCTTTTCCAGGTCATTTATGAATATGTCAAAAAGCAGCGGACCCAGTACAGATCCCTGGGGTACTCCACTATTCACCTTTTTCCATTGGGAATATTGGCCATTTAGCCCTACCCTCTGCTTTCTATCTTTTAACCAGTTCCCGATCCACAATAGTACACTGCCTCCTATCCCATGACTTTTTAGCTTCGCCAAAAGTCTCTGATGGGGGACTTTGTCAAAAGCTTTCTGAAAGTCCAGATACAGTATATCAACAGACTCACCTTTGTCTACCTGTTTATGCAGACCTTCAAAAAAACATATCAGATTAGTAAGACAAGATCTTCCTTGTCTAAAGCCATGTTGGCTGTCTCCCATTAGGCCATGACTATCTACATGCTGTGTAATTTTGTTCTTTATGATGGTTTCTACCATTTTCCCTGGTATTGACGTCAGGCTCACCGGTCTGTCATTTCCTGGGTCACCCCTGGAACCCTTTTTAAAAATTGGTGTTACGTTGGCGACCCTCCAATTTTCAGGTATTACAGATGATTTTAATGAAAGTTCACAGATTACCAATAGCAGGTCTGCAATCTCATATTTCAGTTCTTTCAACACTCTGGGATGTATACCATCCGGTCCAGGTGATTTGCTACTATTCAGTTTATCAAATAGTTGTAATATATCTTCCCGGTGTAGCGATATTTCTCTCAATTCCTCTGCAGAATCACCTTTAAATACCACTTCAGTCTTGGGTAACATCCCTACATCTTCCTCAGTAAAGACCGAAGCAAAGAATTTATTCAGTCTCTCTGCTATAGCCTTGTTTCCTCTTACTGCCCCTTTTACCCCTCTATCATCTAATGGTCCTATTGACTCTCTCACAGGCCTTTTGCTACGAATGTACAGTCAAACCTCGGTTTTCATTTGCCCCGGTTTTCATACGCTTCGGTTTTCAACGTCTTTTCTGACTGAGATTTTGTCCCGGTTTTCATGCATTGCTTCGGTTTTCAACGTCGTTTGACTGAGATTTTGTCCGGTAGCAGGGAAGAAAAGCTGTCAACGTAAGCAGGAGATGTTGCATGAATGTGGGAGGCAGTTCTTTCTCTTGCAGGGTACGTCTGAAGCTATATCATTAAGATTTTCTGCCATTCTGAAGCATTGAGCAGATAATGTAAAGGTATTTTAATGGACTGAATTCAATGTGATTCCGAAGAGAGCTGGGCACAGCAGCTTGTCAGGGGTGGCTAAGGCCAGATGTTAACATACTGTACTGTACAGTACTGTACTTAGCTTGCTTTCAGTGATGTTAAATGTTCATTTATCCATTTCATTAGTCATTTATATTTATTTCTCATTGTTTTCTGTATGTAAAAATATAGTTATTCTCTATAAAATGTATTTTTTGTGAATATTTTTGGGTGTCTGGAACGGATTAATTGGATTTACATTATTTCTTATGGGAAATATTGCTTCAGTTTTCATACGTTTCGGTTTTAGTCAGACTTTTTCGAACGGATTAATCATGAAAACCGAGGTTTGACTGTACTTGAAAAAGTCTTTATTTCGTGTTTTTGCTTCCGTAGCAAGTTTCTTCTCAAATTCCCGCTTTGCCTGCCTTATCAATGCTTTGCATTTAACTTGCCAGTGCTTGTGCTGTTTCCAGTTTTCATCATTTGGCTCTTTTTTCCATTTCCTGAAGGTTGCTTTTTTGGCAGCAACAGCCTCTCTGACCTCACCTTTAAACCATGCTGGCAGTTTTTTGGACTTTCTTCCACTTTTCCTAATGCGTGGAATACAGCTGGTCTGGGCTTCGAGGATAGTATTTTTAAATAACACCCAAGCTTGCTGTAAGTCTTTAACCTTTGGAACCGCTCCTTTTAGTTTTTTCCTAACTATATTCCTCATTCTATCATAGTCTCCCTTTTGAAAGTTAAAAGGTAGTACTGTGGATGCCTTTACTATCTGTCCTCCACTAATTAAATCAAACATGATCATACTATGATCCTATAAGACGTCCACTGAGTTATGGGAGAATTCCATCTGGGTGTTGTTGGATGATGACACCCATGTGTAGCTGACGTATCCTGCTTGTCCTAGGAGAAAGTAGCAAAAAACATAAGAACATAAGAAATGCCATACTGGGTCCATCAAGCCCAGTATCCTGTTTCCAACAGTGGCCAAGCCAGGTCACAGGTACCTGTCAGGTTCCCAAAAAGGTACACAGGTTCCACAATGCTTTTCCCGGAGTAAACAGTGGATTTCCCTGGTCCACTTTAATAATGATTTATGGACCTTACCTCCAGGAACTTGTCCAAACCTTTTTCAAACCCAGCTACACCAACAGCTTTTACTACAGCCTCGTAATGAATTCCAGAGTTTGATAATGCGTTGAGTGAAAATTTTTTTTTTCTCTTATTAGTCTTAAATGGGTTACATTGTAGCTTCATTGTGTGCCCCCTAGTCTTTCTACTTTTTGATGGAGTAACCAACCAATCTACATTAACCCGTTCTACTTCATTCAATAATTTATAGACCTCTATCATATCTCCTCTCAACTGTCTCTTTTCTAGCCCTAACCTTTTAAGCCTTTCCTCATAGAGGTATCCTTCCATCCCCTTAACCATTTTTGTGGCTCTTCTCTGTACCTTTCCTAATTCTGCTATATCCTTTTAAAGATATGGTGACCATAACTGCACACAATATTCAAGGAATGATATTGAGGCATTATAATATCCTTGGTTTTATCCTCCATTCCTTTCCTTATGATTCCTAGCATTCCATTTGCTTTCTTGGCCACCACGGCATACTGGACGGAGCGTTTCAACGCTTATCCACAGAGATGCCTCAATCCTTTTCCTGAGTGCATGGATGCATGTAGCACAATCTGAAGTGGTGGTATTCTTTCTGCATTAACTGTATGGGAAGATGCTGGACACACTCTCAACAATTAACACAGAGGCAATGCACATATTGTATGTTAATTTTTGCTATTAAAGCCTGGCAAATGCAGGATTTTAACACACTTAAGTAAAAGGGTACCCTAATTGGAACGGCGTATCACAACTTGGCATCAGTGTTCCACAGTACAGACAGGAATGAGTAAAGCCTTTTTTTAAAGTGCAGATTGCTCTAGATGCATGAGAGCGGACATGGCATTCATACCACAGTCAGCCTAGCAGCCATACAACCCCCAAAAAATGAAAAAAAAAAAACAAAAACAAAAACCCCAGGATAAATCCTGAATGTCCCAAAATCACACTAAGAATAGAAAAGAGCAATTTGACATGCAAGAGTTGATGACACGCCTCACCAGAAAAGCCCGAAGTATGTTACAATATAATTTAAAATGAAAAGCATTACATTCACGCAACACCTCCCCACATGTTTCCCCCATACGTTCTCATAGTTGCCCCACCCTCCACCCCCTGTTTTAATTTACGAAATGCCCAACTATAAAGCCTCACTTATTCCTTTTTCTTAAAAACTGTAACTGCACCGGACAAAAGCAGGAAAAGAAGGCTGAGAACCTATTTCTTAAATTGTTGTAAATCACTTTGGGTCTTATTTTTGGGGACAAAGCAGTATAGAAATAGAAAATGAAACAAAACTGGGGAAACCTGGCATCAAGGGGAGTAGTCGGCATTGATCCTGGGATAGCAGATGCAGCAGAAGGCCACAGATCAATGCAGCTTGCTGTCACTGGCTGAGGGGCTTACCCCTTCCATTTTGCAGGACAGAGGGGATTTGGAGTGAGTCCCCGATTTCTGATCAATATCCTCAGCTCCAACTCTTTTCTTTCTCTTACCGATCTGCAGAGAGTCAAAGAGAAAAAACCCAAAACAGGACAAAGTGAGAGTTAAAGACTTTTTTAAAAGAAGGGGGTCGATCATCTCGGACCACCTCTGACCTCTAGGAGGGCTTGATACTATGGAAGAGGTCGGATGCACCAGACGCTGGGTGAAATCGGCTCTGCGGGGTCCCTGGTTGCATACTGTGACACTGTTCATTTGAGCAGGCTAGCATGAATAGCAGCCCTTAGCCTTCATCCAGTGAAGCTGGACTTCTTGAACAAGGAAGGTGTCTTCTGCAAAAGAGACTATAAGAAAGGGTAGAAAAATAGAACAAAACTTACATGGCTCTTTGATAAAGAGGAATATTAGGAGAAAGTTGCTAGGCTGAGTAGTATATACCGCTCCTTGAAGTCTTTCACTTGCCTTTCCACCATCACTTGATCAGCTAGTTGTGATAAGGAGCCACTTATTCCATCTTTATTTTATTTATTTATTGAAAACAATTTATATATCATTGAAAGATCACAAAAAATTGTTTGACAGGATTAAAAAAGCAGAAAAAAATACAAAGTCAGCCTAAAAGTATTTATTTCAGGAATTTATATGCCACCTTCCCAAACCACAAATTAGCTTGTCCAAAATAGTGTTTCTACTTTACCAAACTGGTACAGGATCTCCATGTTACTGATCTGCAGACAGCTGGCACCAGCTTCTGCTAAAAAATAGACCTAAGCATTTTGAAATAGTTTCATAAAAAATGTAAACGGTAAAATATCTTTTGAATCCAGTAGCTAAAGGATGTGCAGGATCTTGGGGACCTGAGCAGGTAGAGGGCTCCTTTCTAGTGCAGTGATTCCCATACATTCCCTGCACTTTGGTTTTCAGGATATCTTCAGCACCTATACATGAGCTAGATCTGCATGCACTGCCTCCGTTGCATGCATATTTATGGACATCCTGAAAACCAGACTGGCTGGAGTTCTCTCAGGAGAGGTTTGGGAACCGCTGATTCAATACTTTTTCAAGATCTTAATATATTGTGTGGACATGGTACTTCAGGTGGACACATATAGCCATCTTCAAGTATGTAGAGTAGCCAGACAGTTCCACAACAATCGAAGGGGCTGAGCCAGATCTGGTTTTTCACCATTGCATGCCGGAGAGTTGGTTCTTATTTTCCTATTGACTTCCCTAAGGTAGGGCTTTCCAAACCTGTCTTGGGGATCTCTCAGTCAGGGGGTTTTCAGAATCTCCACAGTAATATGCAGATTTATCTTTGTTGAATCTTCAGTGTATGCAAATTGACCTCATGCACATTCATAGAAACGCCATAGGAAAATCAGAACTACATCTCCCTGCATGCAATGGGGTAAAGTCAGGATTGGCTCAGCCTGTCTCTTTTGGCATTTGAGCTGTTTGCTAACCCTAAACTGTGTGACTGCTTTTAAAAAGGGAAGTGAAAGGGGAATCAAAACTCTATTTTTCCCCAGTTAACTATACATGAGAGAGAAGCAAATAATGGTGCAGTGGGGAATCTATTTTAGTGTGCTCCTCCTGATTCTGGGTTCTGAACTACAGTCTCCTTTTTTTCTTCTATGATTTCATATGGTGCCCCTGAAATGACAATGCAGAGAAGGCAGAAGAAAAACATACCATTGTGCAGCAGCGTATGATGTCACATTGCCCACTATAAAAAGTGCTTTATGACATCACTGCTTGGCTTCCAGCAGCAACAGTGATTGTCTTTCAGCCCCCCCATCCATCCCATGGCAACAAAAATATCACTTCCAAGCAGACAAATCAACAGAGAAAAAGAAACAGTAATGCATTTCCCCTGTACTGTGAAAAATATAAAAATAATGAATGTAAATTGTAAACCCTGACATAATTCGATCTCTAAATTGAAAATAAGTTTTCTTTTACCCCCGCTACCCCCATTGCTGGAATCAGGGTCAGGAGGCTGCCAGACAGGTGGAAGTTGGGGAGAGTGCGCTAAAATCAGGAACATCTGGTAACCTTATATTTGGGCCAACAATTTATTGTTAGGCCCTAGAAGAGAGGGTGACAGAAATAAATTTGGAAAAGGTACAGAGAAGAGCGACCAAAATGGTAAAGAGCAAGGAAGATTTGAAAGTTTAGGGTTCTTCAACTTGGAAAAGAGACGGCTGCGGGGAGATATGATAGAGGTCTATAAAAAAATGAATGGAGTGTAACCGGTAAATATAGATCGGTTGTTTACTCCTTCAAAAAGCAGAAAGACTAGAGGACATGCAATGAAGCTACAATGTAGAACATTTAAGACAAATTAGAGAAAATATTTTTTTTCACTCAACGTGTAATCAAATGCTGGAGTTTGTTATCAGAGGATGTAGTAAAGGCTATTAGTGTATCTGGGTTTAAAAAAAAGTTTGGACAAATTCCTGGAGGAAAAGTCCATAAACTATTATTAAATGGACCGGGGAAATCCACTGCTTATCCTGGAACAAACAGCATGGAATCTATATACCTTTTGAGAACCTGCTATGACCTGGATTGGCCACTGTTGGAAACAGGATATTGGGCTTGCTGGACCCTTGGTCTGACCCAGTTGGCATATCTTATGTTCTTATGAAAGCAGAGTTGCCAAGTTACCCATTTCCATGAGTAAGATTTTAAGCCAGTCCTGGATTTCTGACAATCTCATCCTGTTGCATTATGGACCTGCAGCACTGATTCCAATGGGTAAAATCAGGGACTATAAATACTATATCGCACTGGACTGCAAATTTAAAACCAGAACTGACAAAAAAAAAAATCTCACTCCTGGAAATGGGTAACTTGGCCATTCTGGGAAAGTTAACTACCTTTAAGGCAGACAAATTAAGGGGTATGTTTACTAAATTCAATGGGGGCCGTGGCTCCGATATCACACAGAAGCCGCTACCGCTGTTTAGCAAACCCCTAAGTGGTACAGACAGCATTGCATCCCCTACTAGCCAATCAGTTCACAGACAGCACATGATGTCATCAGTAATGGCCTTGGATTCAGTGTGCTGTAATCAATGTGACAGTGGGCCGTACAAGAGCTACAGAATTGCAGAAAGATAGCAATACATCTAAAAAAAGAAGAGTTTTGACACAGTACTAGGCAGGGCATGATTGGGAGAGGTTTATTTTTAGATGACTGCATTCACATCTTTTCTTGAAGTAGTTTTGCTCTGTTTATTGTCATTTCTGCTAAAATCTGGGTGTATGTGTTCTTTTCTTCTCTTTCCTGCCCTTTTCTTATAAAATAGGTCTTTGTATAGATATAATTCCTTCCCCACACCCTTAAAAAGAGCAATGTCTAAGCATGAATTGAACTGAAAGAAATTTGGATGAAGTAACATTTTTTTTTAAACAATGGCAAATATTTGTTAATCCCTCAAGGCAGGTGACTAAGCCCCCTTGGACTTCTAATCCTGCCCCTTCCCAAGGGTGAGGGATTTTCATGAAGGGCGCAGATAAGTGACCCATTTTTCTTGGACACTAATGTGTCTTGACAGCCAAAACAGGAGCTTCCAGAATTGAACACATCAAAGTCTAAATTGGGAGATATCACTTGCCAGGCCAGTGAGCTGTTAAGTCACCCCATTGCCAGGTAACAAAACTCCCTCCAAGATAAACACTAAACAGCAGTGTTGTGTGTTCTAATATGACATTTGCATTTAAACTGTGTTTTGCATCTGACAAAGTGTGGAGGTGCTTAGTAATAAAGGCACAAACACCCTGAATCTGTTGGCAACTCTTGGAGAGAATGAGAGCCATTGGATTAGTGCAGGCAATATAGTACACACCCTGTGATTAGAAGAGGAATGCCAGCTGCCAAAATGTTTGAGATTTTTTTTCTCGGAGATTTATTGAATCAGCAGAAACATGTCTGAGCAATTATGGGTTTACCCCAATCTGTTTTTCTGTGAATCTTTGTTGTTATTAAAACAAACTGGAACCACAGGCCCATAGATGCAATGTGGGATGGGGAAGGAGGGGAATTAAGGCAAATCAAGGTTTGGCTTAGCATGGCCCCGATGACCTTGGAACCACTGGTGACTTCATTTTCCCTCTTTTGGAAATGGCTGCTTTCCACAATGGAAGGCCTTAATCAGAAGCTTCTACTGTCCTGTCCCTGGTAGTGATAATGTTTGCACACCTAGGATAAGCCATTGGCGGCAACCGTAGTATTCACTTTAAAAAATACCTTTTTGAGAAGAGAAACCTTCTGTTTGTATGTATTGGGGTTGGGCTAATTTAACCTTTCCTTCTAGGGATCTGCAAAACAACAATATTTGCTTCATTTTAGATGTTTTCCTCTAATTATTGTTGAATTTCTTTTACAGAGCATTTCACACTTTCATGTTAATAACATTTTTTTAACACAGGGAATTGTACACATGTTAATTCAGAGGTTAATATGGCTTTAGCTCAAGCTTTTAAAGTGCCTTAATGAAGGGAACGCGTGCTAACAAATGCTATCTCTAATTCCTTGCAAGTGGAATACCGAAAAGCGACAGTGCATAGAGGAATACCAATTGGCTCATTTAACTCCGTAACCCACAGGAGGTATAGCGGGGAGTGAGGGGAGAAGGCTCTGCGGCTCTCACATTCTATTGCTCAGGCCTAGCAATTAATCTGGAACGTGACTAGAAAAGCTGTTTATCTCAGATGTTGTGAAGCATGAAGGGACATTAGCCTTTCTCCCCTTTTCCCCTGAAATTCTTAATCCAATCTGAAGTTTCCTCTTTCTCAATTGGCTACAGACTCCATAGACATGACATGGTTGGGGGGAGGAGGTGGGAGGGCCTATGGTTTTTAAATAGCCCCAAGTAGCACAATGTTAAAAGGCATATTTTGCAGCCTTAGGTAAGGCTTGGGCTTCTCTCCTTTGGATCTGAGCATTGGCGCTGTCTTGGAGGGTCTTGAGTAAGCCGACACTTGGACCAGGCCTTGCTGCTGCCATCCTTTCTTCTGAGCCTGGTAAGTATAGCAGCATTTAGCTCTTCTTTCACCTGGCAGGTGCAAATGAAGGGAGGGAGGGAGATGAAAGATGAAAGTGACATAGGTTACACTAAGCCTTATGAAAGGGAGAAGGTTCTCATGATCTGCAGTTTTTCCAGTGCAAGTAATGTGTGCCTTTGAGTCAGTGCTGATTCAGCAACATCTTGGTTTCTTGCTATAGTGTGATGAGAGGTAGATTGCCAGGTCTTCTGAGGCAACAGACTTGCCCAAGGTCACAAGGAGTGTTAGTGGGAATCAAACCCTGGTTGCTTGGTTATACAAGCCAGTGCTCTAACCACTAGTCTACTCCTCCCAGTACTGGGTTAAAGTTTCTGTATCTCTGATTTCATGCCAGCTAGCAAATAAGCAGATGGTATTTTCAGAATCTCTGGAATGCAACCAAACTAAAGTTGTTTCTTTTTTTTTTTTTTTTTTTGCTTTCTTTCTACACATCCCTTCTCCCTTTTTTTTTCTTTCTGAAAGGTGGCCAGAATACATGAAATCATTAGTACCACACATGAAATATTTCTGACCCTTGGAGCCCTTAGGAGTAGCCTAATGGTTAAGAACACTGATTTGGGAACCCAGAGCCCACAGTTCAATTCCCACTAGCACTCCTTGTGGCCTTGGGCAAGTCACTTAACCTTCTATTGCCTCAGAAAAATCCAAGTTATCCATGTCCCTGTTTAATGTACATTACCAAGTTTAAGTTTCAATGTAATCCACTTTGATTGAAATGATAAAGCAGTATATAAAACCTGTTAAATAAATAAATCCAAGAAAAATGTATGAGATTAAAAGGCTTGAATTTCCCAAGGTATTAGGCACATCCATCGGAGCCACACTGAAGGTGTTGTAGATGCATTTCCTCCATAGGAGCTGTTATCCAGTGGGCAGGTCTGCCATCCCCATGTGCCCACCTTACAGTCTCCAGCAGCAAATGCTCAGTCTTTTCCTGTTGACGCAGAACATTGGATTCCAGGCACCACCTTGCCACACCATCACCAGCATGGATCATTTAGCAGGTAGGGCAGAACCAGGTTTGGGTGACATTTTGTCAATAGATGATGACATTTCTTTAAGATGAACTGTATGAAGTCATCTTCTTTCCTTTTTTTTTTTTTTTTTTTTTTTTAAAACTTAGGGCAGTGTTTCTCAAACCAATCCTGATGTACCCTCAAACCAGTCTGATTTCAAGATATCCACAATGAATATGCATTAAACAGATTTGCATACAATTGAGGCAGTGCATGTAAATCTATTTCTTGCATATTCACTGTGGGTATCCTGTAAACCAGATTGGCTAGTGGTTACACCAGGACCGGCTTGAGAAATGTTAGGTCACATGTACTCACAGAGCCAAAATGGGAGAGATCCTTTAGTAAATTTAGCCCAGTGTCGTTTTTAAATATTAGCAGTAAATGGCATGTTAAAATGATTGGGTCTGTGGATTGTATTTCACAATATATATATAAAAAAGATATAGTGGAATTAGAAAAGGTACAGAGAAAGGTAACCGAAATGATAAAGGGGATGGAACGACTCTTCTTTGAGGAAAGGCTAAAGAGGGTAGGGATCTTCATCTAGGAGAAGAAATGGCTGATGGGAGATATAATAGCCGTCTATAAAATGAATGTGATGGAATGGCTAAACACAAACTGATTTACTCTTTCAAGACTAGGGAACACACCATTTAAGTTTCTAAATAGTATATTTTAAAATAAATAGGAGAAAATATTTTTTTCACCCAATGCATAATTAAGCTCTGGAACTCCCTGCCAGATAATATGGTAAAAGCAGATAGTAGACGTATTTTCAGGACATGGCTATGCTTCTGTATAATTTCTGCATAAAATTGGAGGTAATGTCACAATCGGAATACCTGAGATAAATACAAGAATATGGGAGTTTTTATGGCTGACGTGCTAATTTTCAAGCCACTCCCCTTTTTATAGCACATCTGGAAGAAAACTGTTAGTGCATCTTTAGAGCTATATTGTTTCCAGGTGAGAGTAGTAGTAAAGGAAACGGATTCACCTGCCACTATGGCCTTGCTTCACAGAGATAAGTATATCCTCCTTTCAGGGCTTTTCTTCCTTCTCCTTGTAATGTTAAAATAGCAGGCACAAACTGTTCTCATCAGTGTTAATAAATCATGTTGCCAAGTGTCTTGCAGCAATGTATGAGTAAGATCTGGGGTACCTTTCCTAGCACTGACAGTAAATGCTCTGTTACATTCTAAAAAGCCAGGAAACTGAGCAGGAATGTGCTGTTATGAAGTATCTCTGTCACAGTTTAAATTAAGGTGGGGTGGTGGGTGGCTTTTGTCATTGAAAACATAGAAACTCTTTAGCAGACACCTTGCAAAAGTTGTAGTAGTTTTAGAAAGCAGTTCCAACTTGAATGTTATAAGATAAAAACCAGCTGTGTTAATGCCTCCAATGTCTGTTTTTCTAAGGAGTGTTTTTTAAACCAGTATATGTGTAAGACTAAATGAATGCATTTCTGATGACCCACCAGGTTAAAAAAAAACAACAAAAAACTTTCTAAACGTTTCTGGTGAAATAAACTCCTAGTTGGAGTTCCCATCTGTCCAAAGAGACATTTGTGTTTTTAATGTTTATAAAGCATGTTTACCAAAATAAGTTGCATGGGAATTTTTTTAATGTTTTTTTTCCCTTTTCTCCTCATTCCTTAATATAGAAAAGGGTAGTAGCAGAATTTAGGGTCATCTTAAAGCAAAGGGAAAGACATATTTTGCATATTTTGACTGTATGAGCAAAAAAACCTATATACAGGGTGGCCCAAAAAAGTGAGAACATCTCGTAAATTAAAAGCTTAAATAGTTTACTTATTTACCTTTTTTAGCTATATAACATCTTTATTTCGACAATTTCCGTTTTCCATCTTTGTTTTTTTTTAAATTTGTGGATCTCTTTACAGCAATAGGATAAAATCAAAATAAAACTGAACTATCTAATTTCTCAACAAATAGGGGTGTCCTACATGGGGAGGGGGGGCCTGCACAGAGCAGCAGGTGCGCCTACTCTTGCCATCTTACTGGGCAGACTAGATGGACCCTACTGGTCTTTATCTGCCGTCATTTACTATGTTATAACTGGGTTTAAAACTGGTTTGGACAAATTCCTGGAGAAAAAGTCAATAGATTGTTATTAAGGTAGACCTGGAGAAAGCCACTACTTATCCCTGGGGGTAAGCAGCATGGAAACTATCTATGTTTAGAGATCCTGCCAGGTACTTGTGACCTGCGTTGGCCAGTGATGGAAACAGGATGGGCTTGACAGAACTTTAATCTTACCTGTATGGCATTTCATATGCTTTTAATTAGAAACTTTAAATATATTCGGGTGAAGATAAATTAGAGGGTCATTTACTAACTGTTAGCATGCACTGTGTGCTGCAGGGCTCATAGGAATACGATGGGGCTTGTGTCAGATAGTACACACTAATGTTGTGAGCATGCTGTTAGTAAATGACTCTGCAGTGTAGCTTTCATTTCATTTTCATACATTACAGTTATATTCTAGCCTGTTAGTTCACCTGAATACATTGAAATGAAGGTTAACAAAAAAAAGGTGATAGTTTTTCATTGGCAGGATAATCAGAAAATGCATTAAGTTAGTTCTTTATTGCATGGCATTTCAAGATAATTTATGAGTCAATATATATGTAGATACACACCTTCAGTATAGCCAAGCCACCTATACTGAAGGTGTGTATCTACATATATAGGCATATAGAAAATTTCATTCCCATAACAAGTTTTCAGTTATATCAAAATAGCAGAAGAAAGTCCTGTCCTCAAATACCAGGTGACTTGGACAAAAAAGAGTAAAGTAGCCCAAATGCCCTCGAGTATGGAGCAGACAGAGCTTAAAGATCCCAAATTACCCATGTCTAACAATAGCCAAATTAATATGAATAAAATACAGTCTCTAAAATGCTTGTATGCAAATGCTAGAAGTCTAAAAAAAAGATGGGAGAGTTAGAATATATAGCACTAAATGAGAGGTTAGATATGATTGGAATATCAGAGATATGGTGGAAGAAGGACAACCAGTGGGACACTGTGATACCTGGGTACAAACTATATCGCAATGATAGAGCTGATCAAACTGGTGGAGGGGTTGCGCTCTATGTTAGACAGGGCATTGAGTCAGAAAGGATTAAAGTTTTGCAGGAAACAAAATTTGCTGTAGAATTTCTATGGATTGAAATTCCATGTAAAAAGGGGAAGGCGGTGGCAGTGGGGGTGTACTATCGACCGCCCAGCCAGAATGAACAAATGGATGATGAAATGCTCAAAGAAATCAAGGAAGCTAACAAAGGTTACAGCGCAGTAATAATAATGGGTGATTTCAATTACCCCGGTATTTACGGGTTCAGTGTCACAGCAGGACATGCTAGGGAGATAAAGTTCCTAGATGAAATAAATGATTGCTTCTTGGAGCAGCTGGTTCATGAACCGACCAGAGGGGAAGCCATATTAGTGGAACACCAGATCTAGTGCATGAGATAAGGGTGTTGGGGCCATTTGGCAATAGTGATCATAGTATGATCGCCTTTGATTTAATTAGTGGAGGAGGGATAGTAAGGAAATCCACAGTACTACCTTTTAACTTTTGAAAGGGAGACTATGATAAAATGAGGAAAATAGTTAAGAAAAAACTAAAAGGAGCAGTTGCAAAGGTTAAAGACTTACATCAAGCATAGGTGTTGTTGAAAAATACTATCTTGGAAGCCCAGAGCAGCTGTATTCCACGCTTTAAGAAAAGTGGAAGGAAGTCCAAAAAACTGCCAGCATGGTTTAAAGGTGAGGTCAGAGAGGCTGTTGTTGCCAAAAAAGCATCTTTCAGGAAATGGAAAAAAGAGCCAAACGACGAAACCTGGAAACAGCACAAGCACTGGCAAGTCAAATGCAAGGTATTGATAAGGCAGGCAAATAGAGAATTTGAGAAGAAGCTTGCTGTGGAAGCAAAAATGCGAAATAAAGACTTTTTCAAGTACCTTTGTAGCAAAAAACCTGTGAGAGAGTCAGTTGGTCCATTACATAATAGAGGGGTTAAAGGGACACTAAGAGGTGACAAGGCGATAGCGGAGAGACTGAATGAATTCTTTGCTTCGGTCTTCACTGAGGAAGATGTAGGGATGTTACTCATGACTGAAGTGGTATTTAAAGGTGCGGAAGAATTGAAGGAAATATCAATATATCGGGAAGATGTAGTACAACTATTAGATAAACTGAAGAGTAGCAAATCACCTGGGCCAGATGGTATACATCCAAGGGTGTTGAAAGAACTGAAATATGAGATTGCAGACCTGCTATTAGTAATCTGTGAACTATCATTAAAATCATCTCTAATACCTTAAGATTGGAGGATTGCCAATGTAACACCAATTTTTAAAAAGGGTTCCAGGGGTGATCCGGGAAACTACAGACCGGTGAGCCTGACGTCAGTACCGGGAAAAATGGTAGAAACCATCATAAAGAATAAAATTACTCAGCATGTAGATAGTCATGGCCTAATGGGAGACAGCCAACATGGCTTTAGACAAGGAAGATCTTGTCTTACTAATCTGTTATGTTTTTTTGAAGGTGTTAATAAACAGGTGAAGAAAGGTGAGTCCGTTGATATAGTGTATCTGGACTTTCAGAAAGCCTTTGACAAGGTCCCTCATCAGAGACTTTTGGCAAAACTAAAGAGTCATGGGATAGGAAGCAGTATACTACTGTGGATCAGGAACTGGTTAAAAGATAGAAAGCAGAGGGTATGGCTAAATGGCCAATTTTCCCAATGGAGAAAGGTGAATAGTGGTGTACCCCAGGGATCTGTGTTGGGTCTGCTGCTTTTTGATATATTCATAAATGACCTGGAAAGTGGAATAACGAGTGAGGTTAGCAAATTTGCAGATGACACAAAACTATTTTAAGTTGTTAAAACCCAAGAGGATTGTGGAAAATTGCAAGAGGATCTTGATAAATTGGAAGACTGGGCATCAAAATGGCAGATGAAATTTAATGTGGACAAGTGCAAAGTTATGCACCTAGGGAAGAACAACCCAAACTATGGTTACACGATACAAGGTTCCGCATTAGGAACCACCACCCAGGAAAAAGATTTAGGCGTCATTGTGGATAACATGTTAAAACCCTCAGCCCAGTGTGCAGCAGCGGCCAAGAGAGCAAATAGAATGCTAGGTATCATAAGGAAAGGAATGGAAAATAAAACAAAAGATATTATAATTGTTTATTGTTTATTCACATTTAATATACCGCTCCCCATAACATTGGAGCGGTTTACAAAAATAAAATTAATTATTGAAAAGGAAAAAGGAAAAGGAAATTACAATAGCCGGTAGAGAGAGAGAAAAGAGACAAAGGCAGTAAAAATCATGGAAAGCAACAGAGAAAAGACAAGGAGAGGAAAATTCAAGGGGGGAAAGCTAGAGAGAATAGATGAGTTTTTAGGAGAGAGCGGAACCTTGGATAGGATTCTTCTGTACGGAGGTTGGTTAGAAGGGAGTTCCAGAGAGAAGGCCCTAAATAAAAGAATGCCTCTATATCGTTCCATGGTGAGACCACACCTTGAATATTGTGTCCAATTCTGGTCGCCGTATCTTAAAAAGGATATAGCGTTATTAGAAAAGGTTCAGAGAAGAGCCACCAAAATGGTAAAGTGGATAGAAGGATACTCCTATGAAGAAAGGCTAAAAAGGTTAGGGCTCTTTAACCTGGAAAAGAGACGGCTGAGGGGAGATATGATAGAAGTCTATAAATTAATGAACGGAGTGGAACGGGTAAACGTAGATCGATTGTTTACGTTATCAGAATATAGAAAGACTAGGTCATGCAATGAAGCTACAGGGTAAACTATTTAAGATTAATAAAAGAAAATATTTTTTCACTCAACGTGTAATCAAACTCTGGAATTTGTTACCGGAGAATGTGGTAAAAGCTGTTAGTGTAGCTGGGTTTAAAAATGGTTTGGACAAGTTCCTGGAGGAAAGGTCCATCAACCATTATTAAGAAGGGACCCAGGATATCACTGCTTGACCCAATACAAGCACTGTGGAACCTGTGTCCCTTGGGGAAACTGCTAGGTACGTATGACCTGGATTGGCCACTGTTGGAAACAGGATAATGGGTTTGATGGACCTTGGTCTGACCCAGTATGGCATAACTTATGTTCTAATACTTCATTCAGACTCTAGAAATTCTAGGAATGGCTTCCAAATTTCCCGAACGTTGGATTCTCTTTATTTTGACAGTTTCTCCATTGCTCAGGTCGCCTGCACTCTCCTAATCGATCAGCAGTGAATCTTGTTACCCCTCCTCCCAATTCTTTGTGGCTATCAATAACTCTGTGATAAACGTATTATGCAGTAAGTATTCAGTTTTAACAGGTAGCTTTAACAAAAAACATATGAAATTGTGGAGTCTCGTGAAAGATCTCTACCCACAACTTGCTTAAGAGGTTTCCTAAATGGGAATTAGTTTAGACTTTTAGACATATATGAATCATTGCTCCTTCATATCTTTAACCACTCAAATATTGCAATGCTGATCACATTCGGTCCTGGCTATATCCTGTAATCTTTCCATAGTTCGATCCATCACAACCATGCACATGATGGTAGTACACAGGGCAAAGCCAGGACTGAAACAGTCTGGTGGTGGCCCTGTGTGCGATGTGTTTATGTCCACATACATTTCTGTGGGCAGAAGGGTATTCCTCCAGTCCAAGCAGCCAATGTGTATACCAGTGTGCTGCTGGCAAAGGTCTCACATAATTCTTTGGCATTTTCTTGACATGTTTACTTTCCCTACAGCTTTCACTTGACTGATTATTCATGCATCTGTGTTTCGCAGACTGACACTCCATACAGTGTCCTAAGACAGGGATGTCAAGCTGCAATCCTAAGGACTGCAAACCAGTCAGGTTTTCAGGCTCTCTCTCATGAATCTGCATGAGGCAATTTGCATGCACTGCCTCTATTTCATGAGTATTCGTTAGGATATCCTGAAAACCAGACAGGTTTGTAGTTGCCATCCCTGTCCTAAAGAGCAAGAGTGAGGAGTGTGTATGTCTGTGTTCAGAAGGAGAGCCTTAGCACATATATACAGACAAATGTATATCAATATTTGTAATAGTAATATAAAATATCTTTGTTGGATTTAGGCTGATATGATCTGAAAAACACTGTTATAACGTCCAAGTGTTGTCTATCTATCTTACAGTGTCCATTAAAGTATATACTCACATTGTGAAGCCTGGACCCTAGCACTGTATAGCTATCTTTCCCTATTCCTTCTGTGCTTACATACTATGTCTCATTTCACTAGTTCACTTCTGGTATCATGAAGCGAGAGACTAGAGTCCTCCAATCTCCCTGCCCTGATGGTTTACTCCTCTGAGCCATTCATTCTCTGTATCTGCTAGAGCTCCTGCTCGAGCTACGGTACAGCTTTTATCAAAGATACCGCCGCAGCCGGACAGCATTTACCATTCAGCAGTTGGAAGCACTAGAGAGAACTTTCCAGATTACACAGTATCCAGATGTGGTGATGAGAGAACATCTTGCCATTTTGATCAACCTGCCTGAAGCCAGTATCCAGGTACATGCCAGTGAAATATGTATTGAGAGGGATAGGAGAGACCCCTACAATCACTTCCAGTCAAGGTCATGGTTATAGCAATGGCCTTCAGAGAGAAAATGTTCCTACTGACCACTTTAAGAAGGCTTTTGGGCCCCTCTCTCATAGGCCAGAGCTCCTTCCTGAGAACTCTGGCTTAGTATTTCAGATGAATAACAGGAAAGCAGACATTATGCCAGTATGGCATGAATTTTATGATTTCACATACACGGGGAATTTTCTCTAGTCTTGTGTTTCTTATCATCTGTACTCTGGGCATGGAGTCAGAAAACCAGAGTATTATAAAAGGTCTTTGTATTATCTTCTTTTGTTTTCTGCCTGGCAGTTTCTTCCTGCTCCTTAAAAGGAAAGCCCATAATTAGAACCACCCTCTAATAAGTACTATGGCAAGCGTTAGCAGTAAATTTGAGAGACTCCACATACCCTGACCTAGGGGTGAGGTTCATGACTTTCATGGTATGCACAAAACTAACCTGTTTGGAGAAATTGTCCCCCATGTATAATGCTACAAGCCTTTATCTACAACAGTGTTTCTCAAGCCAGTCCTGGTATACCCCCCTAGCTAGTCTGATTTTTAGGATATCCACAATGAATATGCATGAAACAGATTTACAAGCAGTGGAAGCGGTGCGTGCAAATCTATCTTGTGAAAATTCATTGTAGGTATCCTGAAAACCAGAGTGGCTAGGGAGGTATACCAGGACTGGCTTGAGCAACACTGATTCTACAACTATTGAAATTTTAGCCCATCTTCTAATTGCCCTGTCCCATCTAACCAAGTCACTGTCTGCAACTATAGCTATTCCCACAGGCCACAGACAGGGATTCTCTCTTGAATCTGATGAGTGTGCAACTTCAGTATGACCACTAGGTGTCACTATTATTTATTTAGCCACTATGCTGCCTCCCTTCAACATTAACAGATAGATAATGAAATGACTGACATTCCTGGTAGGGGCAGCAAGCACTGCCTTTATAGCATCTCCAGAGCTAATCGGCTCAAGGAGCGGAAACCGGGCTCTAGAATCAAATCCAGGTTAATTTATTGTTTCATAATTTGTATCCTTTTGATTAGGTCTGGTTTAAAAACCGCCGAGCCAAGTTTCGCAAGGAACAGCACAATGAGAGGAAAAGGAAACCAGTTCTCAGATATTTGTCCATCGCTACCAAAAAGAAGCAGGAACAGAAGGGAACAAAGCCACAACTGGAGAGGCAGAATCTGTTGTCCATGGCAGGTGACCGTCTGGCATCTGAAATTTCCCTTGTCCCTCCTGACAAGCCAGAGTGTGAGGTGACGTTGCCTTTCCAGGGCTTTTCCAAAGACAGTGGTGATAAGCTGATGAGCCCTAGAAAACCTCCAGCCCACACCGGCCTAGAACCAGTCTTCAAAAGCAGTCATTTGACTATCCAAAGAGGCCACAATGAAAGACTGAACTACGTGCCATCATTCCCTTTTCCCTTTTATCCTTTGCATTAGTTTTCTGTGGGTCCCAGTCAGTGCTTCGGCTGCTTTCCAGCAGAAGCACCTGTGATTCAGTATTAGCAGATTCAGTGATGACAGAGGCCATATTTGGTTTGACATGTGTTGCCTATTTGACTGGTTCTGGTAATACGCCTAAAGGTGGCATAGGTACGATTAGGGCCAGTCCAAGGGATTCTGCTGCCCCAGGCAGAAGCCCTGGCTGTGCCGTACCCTGCCAAGCTGATCTGCTGCCCTCCGCTACTGCCAACTCCATCAGTGGGGGTGTGGGGGGGGGGGGGAACAGCTCAGCTTGACGCGGCTTCAGCATACATGGCCTGCTGCTTCTGACCCCCCTCTAACACAATGTCTTGTTGGGGGGAGGGGGGCAGAAGTGGCATGCCATGTGTGCTGACGCACATGGCCTGCCTCGGGCGTCACGCTGCCCACAGAGGTCTGCCACCCTAGTTCCGATGGGGCCTCCTGGCTTAAAAATTAGAGTGTAAAATGTAGTATTGGAACTAGACTTGGCCTTGGGCAGCAGTTCGCAAGAGCAAAGGGCAGCTTGGGAATAAGGGGCAGATGTAATTACAGAAAAATAACAGATCCTGACAACCACACAAGCTAAATAAATTCTTTTATCCACCCAAGTATGGTGAGAGCTTCAAATAGTCCATTTACCAAGTTGAAAAGGTTTAGGAATGTGCCCTTGTAACTGTGTGTGTCTGTATACATAAGGAAACAAAGTTTTTAATATTTAAAAGTATGCTTTCTGATTATGCTTTTTTTTTAGGGTTGCTCTAGGAGGGGTGATGTCGGGGTGACACTGAATTTTCAGAATCTTAGGGGAGGCCTGGGAATCTGAAGGCTAACTGTGTGTGTGTGGGGGGGGGGGGGGTGGGTTTGAGGGGACTGCAAGGCTGAAGATTCACCTAGGAAGAGTATCTAACGCCCTTCCACCAATCTGTTTCCTCCCCCTTCTATCCTGAGAGTTGTGGAAGGCTGATATTTTAATCCATCTCTCCAGAATTTCTAGTGCCTGCCTGCAGCTGAAATCTCTTCTCTATTCAGGGCCTATCTCCTGGGTCTAAATCTCTAACAACATCATTGCTGGGGGGGGGGGGGGGCACCTGGAAATCAGAAGCTTCTGGTAGGTTCAGCACCATTAGATAATCACCCAACCTAGGGCTAAAATCATTACAGCCGAGTTATAGTCAATTGAAACTCAGGTTATATAAAGCTTATTAATTGCTGGTAAATGTAATTTAAATGCAAGACTACAAATCATAAAAATTACTAAAATAAATGAGCCAACATCTTTTAACTAAAAGAAAGCTTGGGATTTAAATCTCTAGCTACAAAGACATCAGTCAATGGGTTTTTATCTCTGAATCACCAGCAGCTTTTCCAGATGTTCTCACTGCTATAGAACTCTGAGCGCAGACGAGGGGAATGAGAAGTTCCAAATAGTTTGTAGTGTGAAAAGCGTGCTGGCCTCGGGGTCGGGTGCTGGGTAATAGTACCCACGTGTAGTCAGAGCCCTGTATGTAATTTGTGTCTGATTGAACAGACATCTGCGTTTGATGTAGTTGATCACCGCACCCTCCTTTCTCGTCTGTCTGATTTTGGCATTCACGGTACTGTTCTCCGGTGGTTTCACTCTTTCTTGTCCTGCCGTACCTTCTCAGTCCACTCCGGTACCTCAGTATCCCCCCCTACCCCAGCCTCCTGCGGCGTTCCCCAGGGTTCCATTCTCGCTCCTCTGCTCTTCAATGCTTTTCTTGCTCCCCTAGCTCTATTAATCCAACAATCTGCTCTCTCTTTTTACATTTACGCTGACGATATCCTCCTGGTTCATCACACTTCTCCCTCCTCCCCAGACCTTGCTCCACTTAACCTCTGTCTGTCTTCTATCGCCTCCTGGTTTGAGTCAAATTTCATGCATGCTAATCCCGCTAAATCTGCTGCTCTCTGGATTACCTTTGGTCTCCCTCCCCCCGCGGTACTACCTGTTATGGGCTCCCACTCTATCCCTTCTGCCCCTACCCTTCGTTACCTGGGTGTTACCCTAGACCCATCCCTCTCTTTTCACGAACATATCTCCTCTGTTGTCCGCTCTTCTTTTTTTCACTTACGCCTCATCAAGGCCGTTCGTTCCTTTCTCCCCTTATCCTCTGTTGTCACTCTTGTTATGTCTTTGGTTATCTCTCGTCTCGACTATTGTAACGTCATCTATGCTGGTCTTCCCTCCTACCAACTCCGTCGCCTCCAACTCGTTCAGAACGCTGCTGCCCGTCTTGTTACTTCATCCCCTCCTCGTTCCCATGTATCACCGCGTCTGTTTTCCTTACACTGGCTCCCTATCAAGTTCCGGTTTATGTTCAAACTTCTTATCCTTGCTCACAAGGCCCTTCACTCTGATACCCCTCAATACTTAGCCAATATCATTTATCTCCAGTCCTCTCCTCGCCTTCTTCGCTCATCCCACGGCAATCGTCTCTTCCTTCCCTCACCTACACAGGCCCGCCTCGAATCCACTCGACACTCCACTTTCTTCTTCTTAGGTCCCGCCCTTTGGAACTCTCTTCCCCTCTCACTCCGTACCGAACTGTCTTACACTCGTTTCAAGGCCCTTCTCAAGACACACCTTTTTTGTCAGGCTTTCGATCTCCCCTTCCCCACTGATGGTGCTCTTCCCCCTAGTTGCGCCCCCCAGCCCCCTTAATTTTCCCGTGCTCTTTCCCCCACCGATGGTGTTTTATCCCCCTAGTTGCGCCCCCCCATCCCTTTTAAATTTGCCCATGTCCCTCCTCCTCCTCCCCTCATTCCCCTCTGTTCCTCTTGCGTTCTTACTGTCCTCTCTCTGTTCTTTACTATCTCTCTTCCTGTCCTGTCCTGTCATTTTTTGGCGTTCCTTTCTTCCCTTCTTTTCCAGCGGCTGTCATTTTTTACGATTGTACACCGCCCTGATGCTTTGGCCTGGGCGGTCTATCAAGTGTTTTAATAAAGATAAAGATAAGTGGTAGTTCTAGCCATTTTGATAGGAATAAGTAACATAATCATGGCAGCAGGTGGCCTGAACAGGTTTTAACCAGATATACTTGGAACACACGTCTATTTAACCTGTCAGCACAGCTTCTGTCTATAATCTTCTGTATTTGGTCAAAGCCATGAAGCCACTGGGCCATACGTCAGCCAAGGATGTGCAACCTGCCCTTTCTTCCCTTACTGTATCATTTTTTGAATGGGTTCAGGGGTCTGAAGGGGATATCAGCACTTTAAGTTGCATGGCCTCCTTAAGATGGCGGCTGGGAGTATCGGACCCCATGTGCTAGCGGCCTGATGCTCACGTCCATGAAAAATAATGTCAGATGGAGCTGGCATTAGGTTTCCAAGAATAACATGACTTGCAGTGATCAATGCAAACTGCGTTATTCTGTTTGAATAATAATGAGGTGTTTTGCATCATTTGCATGTGTTGCATCTCATTATTATTCAGTATGTGATGGGGTAAAGAATTGTGCATTATGATGAAATAATTCACATTTTTTCCCTTTAACTCGCATTAAGGAGCAAATACCATGCGTTATTCCCATAACACACTTTAGCAACTACTCCTCTCCTCCTCTCTGTTAGGGTGGAAGTTTCAGCCAGGGGGACAGACAAAAAACAAAGCAAACAAAAAACAAAGCAAAACAAACAAAGAACCAGCTGCTGCTCTTTGCTGGTTCCCCCACACCCCCTTCCTCCCACCCCGACTGAAGCTGCCACTTTAAGCAACTGTCTAGTTCGTTACATAGTAACATAGTAAATGATGGCAGATAAAGACCAGTGTAGACCATCAAGTCTGCCGTCTAAAGTGGCAAGGGTTAGAACTGTCACGCCATGCAGTTTCCCTCCCATCACCCTTAGATTGGCAACTGCAAGCTAAACCAGCCCTGCAGCTACCCCGTGTTAGTCAACACAATGGCTTTCACTCCCTTTCTGGAGATGGATTAGTCCCTGCTCTCTACACTTATTATTTTACTTGTGGCTCTTTTCCTCTCAAAATAGGAACTGGAAAATAGGCGCTTACTTGGCCTCCCAAGGCAAACTGTTATAAAATTACCCGCACAGTTAACATGTTGCCAGGCCATTAATTGGGTCTATTTTATCAAGTGAAGTATTCACATAGTCTAGTTACAGTGCTCATGCCTAAATTGTTCAGACATGCATGTAAGATATAATAGTTATAAATTATGCATGCAAATTTAAGATCCTCCCTGTGCACACGCAAACTGAAAATACATGTGATAGAACTTAAGCTTGCACTGAGGGCCGGCTCTAGAGTTGGAGCCCTAGGTGAACCTCAAGCTTTATACCCCCTCTGGCTGTCAAAATTTATCATTTAGCTTTGAATGGCCTGCTTTTGCTGCCCTCCAGAGGTTGCTGCTCTAGGCGACTGCTGAGTTTGCCTAGTGGTTGGGTCAGCCCTGCTCGCACTTACAGAATAGTAGCTGCCTAAAGCACAGCATAGGGCCCATTCATGCATGTAAGTCCTAAAAATAGGGACTTCATGCGTAAGTAGTGCGTGACTTTCCGTGCATCCCTTATAAAAGCAACTGCTCAAAGACAAGCACCCCGGCGCAGCTGGTAGTTTTTATTCTGTCGGTGCGATCTATAGCTTGATCCAGTGAAATGCCCAGATTATGGATATATTCCATGAACATGATTCTCAGCTCCTCTCAAATAGGGAATTCTGCTTTTTGCCACTTGTCTTGATTTGCCCATGATTTGAAAGGATAATTTGCTTCTGCGCATTCTTTGCTAGGAGCTTAGGTAAACAGAAAACAAGCTAGACTTGTTTTGTAGCTTATTTTTCTCCTTCTGTCTTGCATTTGTCTTGTTCTCCTGTATTTATTACTCGTTTCTTAATTGCCTGTCTCTCTCTCTCTCTCTCTCTGTAGCATATTTAGTGTCAGAAGATATATGCCATGCACCCACTTTTGATTTTTATACTGGGAAAGTATTAGGAGGAACTATTCTCTCCTGGATCCTTGATAACATTTGCCTTTTTGATCTTATTATGTGCTTTGTAAATAAATTATAACCAGCAACAAAAAAAAGAGAAAAAGCTCCTCCAACTTAAAGAGCAGAACTATCGGGCCAGCTCGGTATTAAATCATCATCGGTCCAAAGGAGTATGAATTGTAACGACAATACATACACAAACCAGTTTAGAGCCAAAATACATCAATTGGCAGCAAACACAATATAAGCCTTAATACAAATATAGGTCAAGCCATTTTAATAAATATACTATAAAACAGCCAATTGATGCAATACTGCGTTTCAACGGTAAAAATGCTCATCTGCATCAGGGAAAAGCCATTTTCTATGAGCCTTCTTATTCCTTTCCCAGTATCGGCTTCTAGCTATTTAGATCCCTGGGGGTTAGTTGGACAAGTGTAGCTGTTGTTCTCATAATTTTCCTACTTTTCTCTCCTACTTCTTGCTCCTGTACTTCTTTTATTATTAACTATTTTATTGTTAGCTACTATTTTGTTGTTTTTATTAATTTTTACATTCAACTACCATTTTTTGTTACTTTGCCATTATTAATTACCTTCTACTGTTAACTATGCATTTTACAATAAAATGGGAGTTATTTTCACTGCTATACTGCATATCATATTCAATAAATAATATTTATTAATGGCTATTTTACCATTATTATTGTATATGGTCACCAGTTGTTCCTTTTGTTATTTTGGATTTAGCTCAGTGGTCTGCAACCCAATCCTATGGGATCCCTAGTCCAGTCGAGTTGTCAGGGTATCCACAATGAATATGCATGAGATAGATCTGCATACAATGGAAGCAGTGCATGCAAATCTAACTCAGGCATATTCATTGTGGATATCCTGAAAACCTGACTGGCCTGGGGAGTCCCAGAGGACTGGTTTGAGAACCACTGATTAAGCTTGCTCCTTTTCAGTAGCAGTTCAAGGTGAGGTCAAGTTGTTGGCTGCGCCCTTCAATGGATTTTTGATATTGTAATTTTTTTTTATGTTGTAACATACCCCTTATGCAGGTGTAAGCTGAAACAGGTGTATTCAATTGTTATTTTGTAATTCTAGTGTTTTTTTATGGTTGTAAAAGTATCGTGCAGCTGTTTCAATCCTTGGTTTATCTGTTGGAATAGTCTGTCCATCACTTTATCAGGTCACGTGTGGCCGATCCGCAGTCGGCTGGACCTACCATAGCTGAGTTCCATGTAGAAATATTACAGCCATAGCTTCTAAACGAATATTTTGTGTGTGTGCAAAAAGTCACATGAAGAAATGAAAAGATGATCAAAGAAGAAAGATTAGGAGCTCCTAAGGGAAAAATGCTATAGCAAATTGACTGCTGAAGGAATTAGTTGCTAATCTAGTATTTAGCTCACTCCTTTCTAGTGGTGCTTCAAACCAAGTCACAATTAGCTAGAGGAGGTTGTTTCTCTGTCCCTGGAGGGCTTATCATCTAAGTTTGTATTTGAGGCAATGGAGGGTTAAGCAACGTGCCCAAGGCAACAAGGAGTGCCAGTGGGTTTCAACCCTGTCTCTTTGATCACAAACCACAGCTCTAACAACAGTAGCTATGATACTCCTCCACTTGTAAGGAGTATCACTCGTACTATTAAACACTCTTAGGAACATATTAATGAAAAAGTGTTCTGGTAGCACGTGGTCAGACTATGAAACAGCTTGGAGGCCTATGCCAACTTTAGGGCACGTGTGCGTTCAACCCGCTGCTGTTGGCACATTGGCAATCCAGCAACTGAGTGGCATTAAGTGCACCCATGCAGGGCCGGCCCAAGGGTTTCTGCCACCCTTGGCAGAAATTCCAGCCGCACCACCCCTGCCAAGCCACGTCACTGCTGCCAGCCCCCCAGCTGTCGCCGATTCCATCTCAGGAGGTGGGGGAGGGGGAAGGTGGGCAGTGGCAGTATTTCAAAAGGTGGCGGAGTTTTGTCGCCGCAGATCGTGTCCCTCAGCACCCATGGCATACCGCTTCTGAAATACTGCTGCTGCCGCCCCCCTCCCCCCGTGACGGAATCGGCAGCAGTTGGGCAGACATGTGTACTGCCACTGCCCACCCGGGCCAGCCGCCTAGCTCGCCTAGCGGAAGGGCCGGCCCTGCACCCATGTTAATGGCAACAATTGCAGTTAGTATGCACCCATCACACCCATGTTAACCATGATGTGCCATCAAAGCCCACATTCTACCCTCAACCCACCCTGTCTCTGTCATTCACGTACTAATTTGTTAGTGTGGAATTTTTAGCACGGTGTGCTTAATGTGCACGGGGCCCCACGCTAGCGATTAGCACAGTTTAGTACACACGCCCCTTACAGTACTAGCACATGTATGTAGCATACAAGAGATGGTTCCTGCTCGGAGGAGCATACAGTATGGCCAAAGACAAAACAAGAGATTTCAGGAGTTTCAGTGCTATAGACACTGGTTAAAAACGAGAAAGCCAGGAAAAGGGAGAATCGGTTTTAGGATTTAATATCTGCCTCAAAAAGTGGGATTTTGAGCCAGATTTGAGTGGCTCAAAGTCTCTGCCTTCTAAAGTCCCTGTAATTAAAATAAGCAGTGGGCTGGAAAGCGGTGAAGCAGCGAAAGAGGAGAATTAAAAAGGTCATATTAGTGTTTCAAAGCCAGCTTTAAATTACCCTGGCAATGGAGGGAAGCTACAGACAAGAAAAGTCTATATTATCCTATATCCTTCAGTGACAGAAAGTACAAATAATCAGTTCCAGGTAATTTGAGTTTTATTTTACATAGTCACTGAGATTTTTACTTTTGTAACAAGAAATAATTGTGGAATGCATTGGGAATCTGTTTGGCAAAGCGGTATCTAATGCATGCAAATATAAGGAACTGATATGCAAACAGTATGCAAAACCTACATAGTAACATACATAGTAACATAGTAAGTGACGGCAGATAAAGACCAGCATGGTCCATCTAGTCTGCCCTGCAAGATGGCAAGAGTAAGTGCACCTGTCGCTCTGTGCAGGCCACCCCTCTCCATGTCTTTGTTTAGGGGTAAACCCACCACTCCATGTAGGACACCCCTATTTGTTGAGACGTTAGATGGTTCAGAAGTTAGATGGTACCGTTTATTTTGTTTTTATCCTGTTGCTGTAAAGGGATCCACTGTGTTTGTCCCATGCCGTTTTGAATTCCGTCACCGTGTTTGCCCCACTACTTCCATCGGGAGGGCATTCCAAGCATCCACCACCCTTTCAGTGAAGAAATATTTCCTGACGTTGCCTTTCAACATTTCAATATTTCCTGACAAAACCTACTGTATAACAACCAGTTATGATGACATGTTATAATACTTCACAACAGGTAAAGTGCCAGAACAGGGTTAAAAATAAATCAAATATTTAAATTCATGCCAAGTAGGACAAGACTTGTATTTCCACTGTATCGACTGTGAAATGGGGGGGGGGGGGGATGTACAGATAAAAATAACTTTAAGTAACTGGCAACTTGGAAAAAGGAAGTCTAATAGCTACAAAGAAAAAGCAGAATGAGGAGTCAAATCAAGATTTATTTTTAACCTGTCTTTCATTAAAAAGTACAAGACAGGCAACACAGCATAAAACCATGTGAAGCAGCATTTTAGAAGGGACGTCTAGGAAAAATCTGGGACGTCAAGAGCAGAATGTCCAAAAATCAGGGGAATGGCAGCTGTGCCTTCTGAAATTGCTTCATTTCGTGAATGTCCCAGTAAGTGGTTCTGGAGAGAGGCCCTGTGCAGATAGCAAAGACAGGTACATGCACCGTTTTTAGGCTATTTTACAGATGTGGACATCCCTGAAGTGCACATCCACAGAACCGGGTACTTGGACACCCTGGCCTGGGTAGGTCAGAAGGGGGGTGTCTATGTTATGAGACTAGCACATACTGTCTTGCCATTTCAGATACTAAGACGTGCAGTGATGGGCCAGTAATAGACAGGTTTCTTTGGTATATACAGGCAGGTTTCTTTGGCCAGGAAATATTACCCAATGTAATGTAAGCACATTTAGTTCTTCCCCCTAAAGGCACTGTAGCCATGAAACAGCACATTTTTGCACCTTATTCATGGGCAGGAGAAGATATAGGTATGGACGCCTCAATAACCAGTCCTGACCAGGGGCTGCCCAAGGGGGGTGCGGGGCCATGTGTGGAGACTTGGTGCAGGGCCTCATTTGCATAAGTGGCCTCAATTGCATAAATATTTACATAATGTTACCATACACTAACTTTTAGTAAACATGTCTCTTAATGAATGTATGGATAAAGAAAGACTAAAAGATTTCTACATTACTATAATTCAGTGCCAACTGCCAGACACATTAGGAACTACTACAAACGCTGCCCATTTAGAAACCATAGCAAACCCACCGTATCATAACAGCACTACCAAGACTCATAAAGCACCAAACCCTACCTATCAAAAGGCAACACTGCAAATATTAAACCAATACATTTCAGAGAATAACAGTACATGACCTACTGGGGAAAGAGAACAAGTGGCAATGTCAAATAGGAATTACATAAACAGAATACCTCAGCTCAGTTACACATGCAGAACATAGACCATCACCAAACAAGGAATCACAATTTAGAAACAGGAAGGCAATAATTATACTGGGAACCCCAAAAGCCAAACTTGGAATGTACAACAACACTGTAGAAATAAAACTATAAATTAATATTAATTAACTATTAACTATTAATTTCCTCTTGTACTAAATAAAGCGCAGACGTTAATGATGCACATTTCCCAGAGCTGACATATTCCAGTTAATAAATTCAAAATAAAGAGATATCTTCCTAACTTTTGTGCATTTTTTTCAGTTTCCATTGCTCCAGCCACTGTCTTCTGCTAACTCTCCATCGTCTGCTGTCCATTTGTCCTTTCTTCTCTCTTCTAGTTTTTTTCCATTCTCTCTCTCTACATCTGCTTTAACATACTAATCTTTCTCCTTTTGCTCTTTCCTCATTCCTTTTTCATCCACTCAAATTTTACCCCTCCATCCTCAATCCCTACTTACTCTCCCAATACCCGGCCAATTGTAGATTTTTCATCCCTCCCACACAAAATATTTTTCCCCTCTCCATTTCACTCTCCCAGCCCCATCCCATTCTAATCCTTCCCCAACATCAGCTCCCTTCTAGTTCCAGCCCCACCCAGCATCTGCTCCCTTCTAGTCCCCGCATCAAACTATTTCCAGTCCTAGCCCCCCATCAGCCCATTTCCAGTCCTATCTGCTTCCTTCCATCAGCTCATTTCCAATCCCAGCCCCCCATAAGCCCATTTCTAGTCATTTCCTAGCCCCACCATCAGCCCATGTCAAATTCTAGCTCCCCTCCACTCAGACCAATTCCAATCCAAGCATGAGCCTACTTCCAGTTCTAACCCCTCCATGAGTCCATTTCAATCCAAGCCCCCAACACAGCCCATTTCCAATCTTAGCTCCCCCTAACAGCCCATTTCCAGTCCTAGCTCCCCCACCCCCACTCAGCCCATTTCCATTCCAAGCCCCCCTCCCCATCAGCTATTTGCAGTTCAAGCCCCCTTCCACTCAGCCCATTTCCATTACAAGTCCTCGTCCCCATCAGCTATTTGCAGTTCAAGCCTCCCCTGCCACTCAGCCCATTTCCAGTCCTAGCAACCCCCAACCCATTACCAGTCCTAGCCCCCCATCAACCCACTTCCAGTCCTAACCCCCCATCACCCCATTTTCAGTTTAAGCCCCACCATAGCCCATTACCAGTCCTGACCCCCCCATCAGCCCACTTCCAGTCCTAACCCCATCAGCCCATTTCCAGTCTTAGCCTCCATAGCCCATTACCAGTCCTAACCCCCCCCCCATCAGCCCACAGCCCATTACCAGTCCTAACCCCATCAGCCCACCTCAGGTCCTAACCCCTCCCCATCAGCCCATTTTCTGTCCTAGCCCCCCCCCCCCATAGCTCATTACCAGTCCTAACCCCCCATCAGCCCACAGCCCATTACCAGTCTTAAACCCATCAGCCCACCTCAAGTCCTAACTCCCTCCCTCGCCCATTACCAGTCCTAACCCCCCCCCCTCGGCCCAGGGAAAATTAAAAAAAAAAAAAAAAGCTGGCTGCTGCTGCCGCGCAGAATTGAGTGTCCTGCGGGGGCCCCCCTGCCCAGCTGAGCCCTCCCTGCCTGTCTGAGCCTCTCTGCGACGGCTTTCAGATCCGTGAAGGGAGAGCGTCTCCCTCGTGGCTCTATTAAGCCCGCAGTGGCTGATGGGAAATTTCCCATCTGCCCCTGCAGGCTTAACAGAGCCAAATTTCCCATCAGCCCCTGCGGGCTTAACAGAGCCGTGAGGGAGACACTCTCCCTTCGCGGATCTGAAAGCTGTTGTGGAGAGGCTCAGCCGGGCAGGGGGGGGGGGCCCCGCGGGACACTCGATTCTGCCGCTGCCGTGGCCAGCTTTTTTTTTCTTAAATTTAATTTATTTTTAAAGCAGAATGTTCTTTGCGCGGGGTCCCCTGAAACGCGGGGCCCTGTGCAAAAAACATTCTCGCTCAATGGATGGGCCGGCCCTGGTCCCGACATTGTTGTGCCATTCTGAAATCCTAGCACGATGTGCAGCTACCTTGCTCTGCCCAGGACATGCCCCCACCATGCTACCTGGTTGTTCTCGCGCTAGGGACATCTACATACCCAGCTTTCTAAAACGATTCCAGGGGCATCTCCATCACTCACATGCCTATGTGTCTGTTTTCAGATGTGCACCTCGCACAAACAGCTTCTAAACTGCCCCTCAAAATCAATAACAAGCTAAATCATCAAAACATTATAAACATAAGAAGAGTAAAATTCAAAAAAACAAACAAAAACATCCACATCCAAGACAGGACAAACCAGAGAGACAAGACTAGAGTGTAAGTTCTGACAAGCAGGGGCCATCTCTTACATGTTTCTGTACAGCGCTGTGTATGGCTTGTAGCGCTATAGAAATGATCAATAATAATCGTAGTAGAATACTGCTGCATCAGAAAGTCAAGAACAGTGATTTAAAAAGAGAGCAGTCAGCCATCTGCTTAAAAGGGAAAGGGACTGGATGTAACTCATGTCCCTGTTTAATGTATGTTTACCAAGTTTGTTACAATGTAAACCGCTTTGATTGAAATGATAAAGTGGTATAGAAAAACTGTTAAATAAATAAACTCATGCCTTTTCTCAGAAGTTCAAGGTGACTTGTATTCGGGTGCAGTAGGTTTTTCCTGTCCTTGGAGGGCTTATAATCTTAGGGGCCCCTTTTAATAAAGTGTGCTAAGCAGTTAATGTGTGTTTTTGTGCACAAGAGGCCACAGTAACTGTTGCCATGGGGGCATGACAGTTTCTGAGCACTGAGTGGCATGCTAACAGCCAATTGAGCATTGGGGTGATGAAAGGGCAGGTTGGGGCAAAGAGCGGGCATGGTGAGCACATTGCAGTTAACGTGGGGGTCATATCGTGCACTGTCAACATTGCAGTTTGCACGAGCTCACCTAATACCACCTCAATAGCTGGCATGAAGTGCACCCGAACCTGCACTAAGGGGCCTGCCTGAGCAGTAACAGTCTGCCACATGTTGGCCATGACCCTGACACTTACCATGGAGCAGTTGTAAACATGTGTTGATTTTGGCACAAAACACACATTAGATGCCAAAACCTACTGCAATTTAGTAAAGGTGCCCTTAGGTTTGTAGCTGAGCAACACAAGGAGCAGCGGTGGGATTGCTACCCTGATTTTCCTGGTTCTAGCCCACTACTCTAACCATTAGGCTACTCCTCCACTTCAAGCAAGCTCTAAACGTCTGCAAATATGAAACAAAGGCATGTAGGCTGGCACGGAAATATTTGGAGGTACTGGTTGTGTTAGGCGCCTTTTTTATTTCTTTTCTCTTCTTCTGTGCTTAGAATACACATTTTTTATTGTGCCCATAAAGCATATATGGATGTACCTGCAAATGGTTTCCACAGGACAGTATGCACAAAAAAATCTTTAAATAGTGTAATGTGCAGTATATGTGCTGCTTTTCATATGCTGGGTTTCGTGGAAATTAGGCAGAATTGCCAATGAGCTGACAAATAATGCAGATCAGCAGTTTTGAAGCAGCTAAGTTTCATGTGCAAACTTGCATGATTGCAATTTCCTGCAGAGCTTACCACATCTCAGAGGTATGGTTACGTGTTTCACAAAAAAAGTTACAAGTTTTCTTGAAAACCCCCATCTGTTCCCAGGAGGGAAGGACACTGCGAGATATAATAGCCTCTCCTCTAGAAAACGTGCACCTCTGTAGAACTAGGAAACTGTTCTTTTTACATTGTCTGTTTATTTTTGATCTAGCTGATCTCTTCTTTTTAGGCTTCTAAATCAATTGAAACCAGCCTCCACTAGCTTATAAGCACCATAAGCTTTCCTTTGGAACTATCTATGGATTTTTCCAGTGATTGCATGCCCTCTCCAACTCAGCCCGTCCATTGAGGAGAGCAAACAGCACCTCCTTCTGGAACAGAGCCAAAGCTGTATTATTTTTACTTGATTTATTGGTCACCTAATCTTCAAAGAAATTGAGGCGGTGACCAACAATATATATATATATATATATACTGCATTAATAAACAACATAACCACACACACCATAATTAATCAACACAATACAACCCTAAAACCATCTAAAACTCAAATCTTCTCTTCAGCAGGGTTTCTCAACTCAATGGATAAAAGCAAAAGAAATAAACCAAGTTTTACAGGCTAGTCACTAGGCGTTGCTTTTGAACAGTGAACGAGACCAGGGCCAGCCCCAGAGTTGGTTCAAGGTGTTGGTGCCCTAGGCAAACTTTAAGTCTCATGTTCCCCTCCCCACTGGTGTCAGAATCTATTGTTTAGCTTGAATGCCTCGCTCTTTGCTACCCTTCAGAAGTTGCCACCCTAGTTGAATGCCTAGTTTGCCTAGTGGTTGTCCCAGCCCTGACTGAGACACTCTTACCAGATTCCTGGGAGCACTGTCTCTGCAGCATCCCCCAGCTCTATCTGGCCGGGGGGTGCATAATTCTGGCTTGGGAATTAAACCCAGGCCCTTTGCACAGCCAGTGTGGCTGCATTTACCACTGGTCTGACCCTTGACTGTCTTTAAATATTACAGAATCACATAACATGTAGGTTTTGTAAATATTCCGTCTTTGGTCAGTGATTGCAGATTACATTTTTATTTAGAAGGAGGATGCCTAGACAGGGATATATTGAATTCTACCCTCCAGCACCCTTGAGAAAGTTGTTCTGGTTTCATTTTACCACCATGCAACTGCTGGTATAAAGTAACCAATCTGATCCAAGAGTGAGATAATAGTCGCTTGTTCATCTGCAGGCCCAGGTATTTCATGAGGCATTAAAAGCCTCCACTGTTATCAAATTCTAGCTGTGTATTCTACTTTTACTGGAAAAGAGGCCAGTTCATGCACAATCAATTAAAAAACCTACTGCAAGAATAAAAGGCTTGTGGGTTTTGCATGCAGCACACAGGGTTGCTACGTTTCCCAGTTCGAGGAGTAAGCTTTTAAGCCAGTCCTGGATTTCTGACACTCTTATCATGATGTATTATGGGACATGCAGCACCAATTCCATTGGGTAAAATCAGGGACTACAAATACCATACTGCAGTGCAATGCAAATTTAAAACCAGAACTAGCAACAAAGCTTACTCCTGGGACTGGATAACTTGGCAACTCTGAGCACAGGGATTTGTGTCTGCAGAATTGCAAAGTCACCCAGTTCCAGGAGTGTAATGTTTTGCCAGTTCTGGTTTAAATTTGTATTGTAGTGCAGGAGGAGGGAGGCACATGGCCTGCCGCCCCTTGGAGATCTGCCGCCCTAGGTGGGTCCATAGCCGCCTAGTGGACAGGCCCACCCTGTTGGGTGTATCCTGTACTCCTTGTGCCTGTAATTCAGTGATGCTGTTTTCTGCTTGGCTAACTCTGTGCTCTTGCTGCCTGCAAATGACAAGTGTCTTTCTTCCAGGGTTGCCAAGTTAACCAGTTCCAGGTTGAAGACCTTTTTTTTTTTGGCAGTCCTGGTTTTAAACTTACATGCCAAAGTAATGTGGTATTAGTAGTCCCTGATTCTACCCTTGGAATCAGTACAGAGGTCCCATAATGCAACAGGATGAGGCTGTCAGAAATCTGGGACTGGCCTAAAATCGCCGTCTTGGAACTGGATGGTTTGGCTCTTCTGGGGTTAGCATTCTTCTTCTGATTTCTGTACAGTTGTGTAGCCTTAGTACCTGAGGTTCATCTTCTGTTCCTAGTCTGTGAAAGAGAAACACATGATTAGCTAGGCTAGGGGCTAAAGTTAAGCCAATGTTTACTTTTTACTTTAACCTACGCAATCATTAGTAGAGCTGCCAATTTACCCAGTTGCAGGAGGGTGACCTTGTGGCCAGTCTTGCCTTTGAACTTACATCCCAAAGCAGTGTGATATTTGTAATCCTTGATTCTGCCCACTGTAATCAGTGCTGCAGGAGTTATAATGCATCAGGATAGGGGTTGTCAGAACGGGCCCAAGGAATCCTTCCTAGAACTGGGCAACTCTGCAGTAGATATAAGTCCAGTCCCGAATGAAGTTATTATGACAAAGAGAACAGTGCATTAGGGTAAAAGTTAAGGAACTAAGGACTGCTGTCTATAAAATTCTGCGCACACCTGGTAGTGTCATACAAATAATAATAATAATAATAATGCCAACATGGAGTCAGATTACAAGAGTTGCCCAGTGAAGGGAATTGTTTAGCCGGTGTTGGTTTTGAACCGACATCCCAAACAGTGTGGTATTATAGTCCCCTATTCTCCCCAATGAAATCAGTATTGCAAGTCCCATAATGCAGCAGAATGAGGCTGTCAGAAATCCAGGACCGGCCTAAAATCTCCCTCATGGAATAGAGTAATTTGGTAGCTCTGGATTGCCGGCTCAGGTTACAGCTAAATATATAAACCCACAGAGAAAATAAAAAGCAGAAATTGATAATTCCTATATGTAAAACCAGCCAAGTAAATAAATAAATGTATTTAACAGGTTTTCTATACTGCCTTTAGGCCAGAGCAGTTTACAGAAACAACAAACAATTAAAAAATGAAAAAGTATATATATATATACAGAGTTGCCAAGTTATCCAGTCCCAGGAGGGAGCTTTGTTGGTAGTTCTGGTTTTAAATTTGCATTGCAGTGCAGTATGGTATTTGTAGTCCCTGATTTTACCCATTGGGAATTAGTGCTGCGGGTCCCATAATCCACTAGGATGAGATCATCAGAAACCAAGGACTGGCTTAACCTCTCATTAATGGAACTGGGTAACTTGGCAAAAACTTTCATTATTACGCCAGCCTGCATCAGGGGCATGTAAATCAGTAAACTTCAGGGCTACAAAAACATGTATACAAACGTGTACATACATTTATATACAAATGAAGCGAATATCTCTCCTTTCATAAAACAGATACGTGTGTATAGAATATACAAATATAGAGCCAGATAATCAACATGATTAACATGGTTAGCAGACCTGTTAACCGTGTTAATCACGATGACCGGGATATTCACTAACACGGTGCCGCTCAATATCTGTGGGTGCCACTACTGAGCACCCTCATGCTAGTCAGCTGGCATCGGAGCATTCTGGGGGTGGAGCGAAGGTGGCAATATTCAGCGCTTGCCTGGTTATTGCTAAGTGGCCAAATTTAGTCACCTTAAAGGGTGGCCTAACGTTCGCTGCAGAAGCTCAGTGGACAGCGGTTGAATGTAGCCAGTGCCCGGTTAGCTTGTCTGCTATCCAGCAACGGATATTCAAGGCTGGTGGATGGATATGCCCCTGCACTGAACATCCTGAGCTTTGGTTCAGTGGCGATGGCTATGAAAAGGGCAGAGTGGGCATGCCTGTGAGCTACGATTATCGCACGTGATAACAACATGTGGGAACTGCCAAAGTTGCAGACGGCGTGAGTGCAAATAACATTGCCTCAATAGGCGATGCTAGCTGCTTTCATGGTGTTGCTTTGCCACACTCCCTGTATTTTCAGTGTGGTATCTTCTGGGGAAACGCTGTACATGCCTGCCACAAATACTGCTCTGCTTTTGTAGCTGATGCTCAGCCAGAAGCACAAAAATTCTGCATTAGCTGCAAAAGCCTAATGTGATATTGTAAGCAGACTCCCTAGTGACTAAAAACACTCATAGACCACCCATATGCAAAAACGTGATATTTAAAACAGGGTGCCTCATAAGAACTGAGAAGAACCTATAAATAGTTGTGATGGGCTATGAAATCAGGAACCATCAAAGTTACCACAAAGAAGTGCAAAGCAGGAACAGCTCCTAAAACCAGGGCTGGCCTTCCCACTAGGCAGACTAGGCCTACACCTAGAGTGGCAGAATTTGGAGGGGATAGTGAAGCCTGACATTGTCACAAGCCTGCAGTATCGCCTACCTCTTCACTCTTCTGCTGCTGCCGCCCCCGTACTGCCCCTTACTGCCAGCCTCCCGCTGAGCCAAGCAAGGCTTCTAAAAACGAACCAGCACACTCTAGGCCCGCAGTGACTTGCCCCCTGGCCAGCAGTGACCTGCATGCTCTAGGCCAGAGGGTGCTGCAAAGCCTGCCACCATGCTGTTTCATTTTTTTTCACATCTAGAAAAGGGTGTGGAGCTCACAATTTCAGGGGATCCGATAAAACAAGGATTGGACAAGCAAAACCATGATAAGTCACATCTAGAGTGGGCCTATATGTATCAAGGTGATCCTTGGGAGAGGGGTGAATAGAGACAACATCCCCATGCTTTGAGAGTCCCCATCTTTGGCACTAAGGTTACCAGATGTCCTTGATTTCTGGGAATTGTCCTCAATTTTGGAGCTGTGTCCTTGACTCCTATCTGACAGCCTCCTGTTCCCAATTCTAGAAGTGGAGACAGAGAAGGTAGAGAACAAATTCCATTTTTAATTTAGTGATTCATGTCTATCAGCTTTAGAATTGACATCCATTATCTTTATATTTTACCCAAATGCAATGTGTGCCTTTGAGTCAGTCCTGACTCCTGGTGACCCAGAAGCTCCTGGGTTTTCTTGGCAGTATCACCAGAAGTAGATTGCCAGGCCTTTCTTCTGAGGCAGTGGAGGGTTAAGTGACTTGCCCAAGGCCACAAGGAGTGCTAGTGGGAATCAAACCCTGGTTGCTTGGTTACCAAACCAGTGTTTTAACCACTAGGCTACTCCTCCACTCAGTACAGGAGAAATGTATCACTCTTTCTATTTCTACTTTTATTTGTCTACTTAGAAATGATGTTGTTGCTATCAGGGGATAGATGAAGGGGACAGGGTAATGACTCCTTTTCCCTCCTCTACGCCTTGTTGCTCACACTTTCCCACTCCACCACACACAGATAAGCGTGCCAGAGTTGCCTGCAAAAAATCTGCTAACCTTATTCGGCACTATAATTGATCACTGGGTTGAGGGCAAAGCCATGCATATTGTCATTCCTATATGGAGTTTCAGGGTAGAGTGGGAAGGCGGCAAGGCCTGGGAATCCAGAATCATTTCTTACCTTGCTGTTTGAAGGTATTTGAGAAGAAGACCAGCAGGGAAACAAGAACGATGAACTTGCAAAAGACAATGGGGCCAAAGGTGGACAAGATAATGCTATTACTTGACATCACTGAAACAAAAAAAAAGGAAAAGAGCTTTAAATGCCGAAAGATACTTCAAGAGATGTGCCCGTTCTGAGGCGTTTGGTTATTATCAGAGCAGGAGCTCTCGGTTTTTACCACACTGTGACTGGGGTGTTTCTAAGCACCTGGCCGCCACCGCTTGGAAAAAAACAGCATCTTCCACTGAATATCTGGTTTTGCTGGTCAGCGACTAAATGAATAGTGATAACTGGTTAAAGTTAGGACAGCCACCGAACTGTCCTAACTTTAATCATTTAGCTATCCGGTTAGTGGCTGAGTATTGCTGCTAGAGACTGGGACCGCACTTGATCCACCCACAGACCGTCCTAGTTTTAACCTGGCGTTTACTTACCTGGTCTGTGGAGCTATTCAGTGGCGCTATCTGCATATTGCCACTGAATACTGGACTCATTGTGTTTTAGCTAGTTCACAGGTCTGCTAACCAGCTAAACCCTTGAAATATTGGAATATGCCCCTTCCCGATGTGTTACACCAGACTAAAAGCAGTCATGGACTAGCAGGGAATGGGTGAGGAACCACACAAGCTGGATACCAATTTTCTGCTCACTTCCTGTGCTCTCAAGCTTGAAGATGCAGAAAATGTTATTCTTCAGCAAAGAGAAGGAAAAAGAAGGGATCTGGGAATTAGCTCAAGTCTTTATCAGTAGTAACTCAAGGCAAGTTACATTCAGATACAGAGAGCAAAAGATGTGCTGTTTCCAAACCATGCCAATCAACTGACTAGTAGGCTATTTACTTTTTCCCTGAACTGAAATGTGGTCCAAAGTTGGACCAGTCCTCCGGTACATACATTTTACGAGTGTATGGATGCTATGTTAGGATCCCCACCTCTTTTCCTTTAGAACTGGAACTAGGTTCCCAGAAGCACTTTAAAACCATTTTGCAAAAAGTTATTTGTCATTTGTTTTGCATTTCCCGCACTTTCCAGTAACAGCTTTTGTCGCCGGCTTGTTCTGAGAAGTGTAACATAGTCGTGACGTGCAGAAAATCCGTTATAAAATTACCCGCATACTGTCCCTCTGTGTCTTACCTAGGATCAGATGAATAGACAACACCCTTTCTCTCAGAGTATTGAGACCCTTTGCAGACACACAGCATGTATAGAAACCACTCTTCTCGAAGGTCATTGTGGAGAGGGAGAGAACAGATCTATCTTTGCCTTTCTCCCTAAGCATAGTCTCGTTCTCTTTGGTCGAGTTAGCTCCGTCACAGTTGGCATTGCCCTTCATCCATGAGATGACAATTTTGTCCAGGTGATCTCCCGGAAATGTTATTGTGCAGGTCAGATTCACCAAATCCCCTTGTTTCACCTGAACAATCGAATCTGATGTTTTCACTGCAAAATCTGAAGGGCGTCAAACAAATGCTAAGGTCATTATCATTTATGTGGTTTAATAATACGAGCACAATAACATTCCTGGAAAATCTCAGGTTAAGAATGGAGACAGAATACTATGTGAGCTAACACAGTTATGAGGGAGGGAAGTGAGGATATTTCACAACTATTCTTAAAGGTGGAAATAATCTGTTAGGTGAAGCAGACTGCATCTTCAAAAGGTATGAAGTAAAGCCTGATAGTCCAAGAGATAAAGCAAATAAAATAAACCGTGCAGATGAAGATAAATGCTAAGGGCAGCTACTGCAGAAGGCAAATATGTATTCATCATCAGCCGTGTGCCATCTGCCTTCTCCGTTCTCGCTCTCCTGATCCCGGCCACACATACACAGAAATTTCCAAAAAGCGAAGGGGAGCCATTTATTGGTGGGTCCCTAACCTCCGTGTCTGACCCTCCCCCTCATCTCTGTTAAACTCATATGGGAATGCTCTAGTTAAAGGGGCCCACCTTTTTTCACTTTGAATAAGGAGTGCCAAGGTTCCAGCCATACGTTGCCCATGTTACTTACCCACCACCACAACGCTGACAATATGGCCTAAGGCGAAAGGTGTCAGAGACGAAGGAGATGAGGCTTGGCACTGGTACTGTCCACCTGATTCGCTGCTAACATTCATTAAGGTGATTGATCTTGTCTTCATAGTGGTAGTGTCCGTGGTACTGTAAACTGTGTTGCTTGTGTTCTCAGGAATCACTACGCAGTTCCTGGGGCTCTGGACTTTGCACCAGTGAACCTGGACCTGGTGGATGTTACAGTCATTGTACATACAGGACAGGGTGACTTTTTCACCCACTTTCACAAAGATAATACCAGGCTCATAGATTAGCAGAAGCTTGCAATTTTCCCCTTGCTCTAAAAATAAACATCAAAGGAAAATTAAAAATATAAGAGCATAGGATGTGGTGGCAGACAGCGACCGCGAGGCCAGCCTAATCAATCAATGGTCTCTGTGTACTGCAACACTACAAGTCCTGCTCAGTCTCCAGCTTTATCCTTACATCCTCAGTGCTAAGCCAAAATATAACCAGTTACCATACAGGAACTATAATAATAATAACTTAGAACCACTCAATTGTTCAATATACTGCACCAAAGGAATTGGGTAAGAACTAATCAAGGGAAATTCTCCAGAAGCTGACTTTGCCTTTTGAAGCAGTATTTTCAACGTTAAAATAAACAGCTCGTGAAATATTGAGGGGGTAATATTCAGCCCACAGCAATCAGCAATTTTTTAAAAACTCTGGCTGCCGCAGGTAAAAAAAAAAGAAAAAAGTGGATATTTAGTGCCAGTACCCAGAATTCGACTGGCCCTGAATCCTCATTTAATGGTCGGATAGCAGGGATCTTCAGCAGCTATCAAGACTGGCCCTCTCCAGAAAGTACCAGCGCTGACCCCTAAAACAGGATATTCAGCACCTGATCTGCCTCAGCTTCATCCATAGACTGTCCTGACACTATCTGGACAGTACTGAGGCAGTCAGAAGAAATATTCAGCAGCTAAATATCCCTCTCATTGGAACTTTTCCAGCTGACTGGTCCTATTTTTATTTTTTTTATTTATTTGTTACATTTCTATACTGCCCCTTCCAGAGATCAGGGACGGTTTACAAGAAACCAAAAACATGTTACATAGAACAGAAGTAAACTTTTTACATAGAAAAGAGATAAACGTTTTACATAAAACTTGGTTTTAGGGTAGGAATAGTAATTTGGGAATTTAGGAATGTGATGGGTAGGGTTTAACTATATACAGGAAGGCTTAGACAGCTCTTGTCCTGGTTGTGTTAATTGATGGGGTGTCTTGGTGGTGCGTGTGTGTTCGGGTGTGGGGCGTTTGCTCCATAGTGCAGGGTGAAAATGTGGGTTTGAGTTGCTTTCTAAATTCTTTGAGGTCTTTGGTTGCGCGGATGTGTAGCAGGAGGGAGTTCCAGATGCTGGGGGCAGAGTATGTGAACGCTCTGGAACTGGTGGTAAGTTTTGTTTTGCGGATGGAGGGTGGGATAGTTAAGGAGTGGAGCATTTTTCCTACAGGATCTGGTGCTTTCAGGGGCAAGGAGGAGATTTGAGAGGAAGGATGGGGCGATCTTGTTGATGAGTTTGAAGGTTGTTAAGGAGGAGCTTATACCTTATCCGACTTTCTATTGGGAGCCAATGTAGGCCATATAGTAGAGGTGTGATATGGTTGTTTAGTTTAGCTTTGCGGGTGACTAGCGGTGATGTTTTGCATTCGATGGCTAAGTCCTTTTGAATACTGACCCCAGTTTGTAGCACATTGCAGGTCCGATATAATGACAGAATTAGTGGTATAAGGTACAATGAGGGGGCCCCCAAGCAAAATTTTGCTGAGGGCCCCTTATTGTCGTGGTGGGGGTGCATCCCTCATGCGTCCCCCCCCCCCTTTGTGCGGTGGTCCTGCCCGTGCAGCAGTGTGGCAGACTTACTTTATCATGTTTACCACACTGCTCAGCTCTTGTAATTTCGCCATGGGGAACGTACAAGAACTCAGCAGCAGAGCAAACCTGTTAAAGTAAGTCTGCCGCTGCTGTGCGGGTTCCCTTTCTGCCTGGGCTTGGGTGGAATTTACGCCAGCGGATAGAATGAAAGCAAGGCAAAACAATTCAAGCAAAATCTAAAAGATACAAAGACCCTGTGAATCCATTTGCTTTGCACTATTTGGAAACTACTTTCTGCTGCCTCCCAACCCAAAGTTTTTATTTTCTTCAGCTTCTGAAAGAGGAAAAATATCCCACAATGCTGAGAAAGAAATAGCAGCAGCCAGTACCATCCGAAAAACAAAGACCAGATAGATTTGCATTACCCTAAATTTAGCTCTTAGCCTAAAATTAGAAAGGTGGTATAGAAAGCCAAAATAGTATTATTAAGTAGTAAGTGTTCCAGAGCAGGAATTTGGGGGGGGGGGGGGGGGGTTGGTTTGCATTCATTTTTTGGTTTTGCAGTTTTAGGGGCCCCTTCACTAAAGTGCACTAATTGCATACTCATGCTCTCGGTAACAGTTCCTGAGTGGGTATGACCAGGGCCGGCTCATTCACAAGGCGAGCTAGGCGACTGCCTAAGGTGGCCAGCCTGGGTGAGCGGAGTGGCACACATGAGTGGCTGCCACCAATTCCGTTTGAGGGGGGAGGTGGGCAACAGCAGTATTTCCAAAAGAGGCAGCAAAAGCCGCTGCTTTTGGAAATACTGCCATTGCCTGCCTCCCCCTCCCTAGACAGAATCAGTGGCAGCTGGAGGGAGGCAGCAGCAGCTGGAAGGGGTAGAGTCAGAAAGGGAGGGGGCAGCGAAGCCAGGGTTTCTGCTTAGGATGGCAGAAATTCTTGGACCAGCCCTGGGTATGACACTTAACACATGCCGATTTTTCTAATGTGGAAAGCACATTGCAGTTAGCGTGGCTGCTGGCACTAAGAACATAAGAACAAAAGATATGCCATACTGGGTCAGACCAAGGTCCATCAAGCCCAGTATCCTGTTTCCAACAGTGGCCAATCTAGGTCACAAGTACCTAGCAGTTTCCCCAAAAGACACAGGTTCCACAATGCTTCTACTGGGTCAAGCATTGATATCCTGGGTCCCTTCTTAATAATGGCTTATGGACCTTTCCTCCAGGAACGTGTCCAAACCTTTTTCAAACCCAGCTACACTAACAGCTTTTACTACATCCTCCGGTAACAAATTCCAGAGTTTGATTACACGTTGAGTGAAAAAATATTTCCTTTTATTAGTCTTAAATAGTTTACCCTGTAGCTTCATTGCATGTCCCCTAGTCTTTCTATATTCTGATAACGTAAACAATCGATCTACGTTTATCTGGTCCACTCCATTCATTAATTTATAGACTTCTATCATATCTCCCCTCGGCCGTCTCTTTTCCAAAGGACCCTTTTCCTAAAGGAGATTGAGCAGCTTTAAAACTTGTACCCGGAGGAAAGATGGCCGTCACTCAGGAGCGCATGTTCAGAGTAAGGTATTTTTGAATGATACCATCAAAATAGAGAAGTTAGGGCATCCTGATAGAGAGGTTGCAATAAAGGCTAAAATAGCCAGGTGTCTTTAAATGAAGAGCAGGAGGAGTTGAAAGATTGCAAATTATGAAAGTTTTATACTCAAGCAAACATATCTTGAGATGTCTCTATACGAATGCTAGAAGCCTAAAAAATAAGATGGGAGAGTTAGAATATATAGCACTAAATGAAGAAATAGCTATAATAGTCATCTTGGAGGCCTGGTGAAAGGAGGATAACCAATGCACACTGTGATATCGGACTGGATCATATTGGTGGAGAGGTGATGCCACTGAGTCAAACAGAATAAAAGTTCTGCAGGCAGGAACCAAGGATTCACCCCTCCACCCTCCTTAAAGGTGAAGAACGCCGAGCTGATAACCAAATCCACAATCCGTTACCTAGGTGTGACTCTGGACCAACGGCTGGACATGAAAACCCACATAAGAAACACCGTCAAGAAAATATACCATAAGATACGGACACTACGGCATTTACGACCTCTACTGGACCCCGACGACTTTCGAACAATCTATCAAGCCCTAGTAACCCACACTTTGATTACGCCAATGCAATCCTGTACGGACTCCCTCAAGCATCGCTAAACCCACTCCAGCTTGCAATCAATGCAGCCGCTAGAGTTCTATAGGAGTCTCAAGAGTGGACCACATTACACCCATCCTGAAGAGACTCCACTGGTTACCAATCCATGGTAGACTATGTTACACGATCCTAGTAATGACCTTTAAGGCCTTAAACAATCAACCCTCCACCTCCATCACAAAGCTAATACACCCCCGAACAGACTCAGAAGATCCACAGCTGTGAATACACTGATAAGTACAAAGGAAACAATGAAATGCAGCCAGGCGACATCTAATAGGGCCTTCATGCTCTATGCACCCAGATGTTGGAATGCCCTCCCCACACCCATTCGAGCAATCACCGACCTGGCCCAATTCAGGAAGGCACTGAAGCACTACCTATTCATACGGCACTACCCAGAGATCAGCCTTAAAGATCTACCTGCAAACACTCCTACTAATCACCACGACTCTTCCAATAGCACACCCAGCACACTAGAGGGCAACTAGCCCCACCGGTGCAACCCCAAATAGATTTCAGGTTATAATATATTTATTAGTGTAAATCATTTGTAGAAAGTTACTCCAGTTATGTCCAAGTTACGGTCCCTGTTCTCTGTAAATACAATGCAGCCCTGACTGCATTGTATAAGGTTCTGTTAATTGTACACCGCACTGATGTGAATAGAGCGGTATAGAAGAGACGTTAAATAAATAAATAAATAAAGATGTGCCTTGAATCTTTCTGGATAGAATTATTTTTTTTTAGAATGATTATTTTGTTTAAACTGCTTTGGATGGCTTTTTGCAGATAAGGTGGTAGGTAACTTTTTAAATAAATAAATAAAAATTCCATGTGCAAAGGGGAATAAAATAGTGGTAGGAGTCTGCTACTGTTCACCTGGACAGAATGAGCAGACAGATGATGAAATGTTATCAGAAATTTGGAAAGCTAACAAAACTGGCAACATAATGGCTGCTTTCAATTACTCCGGAAGTGACTGGAGAAACATCAGGTCAAGACATGCTAGGGAGGTAAAGTTCCTCGAAGAAATAAATGACTGCTTCACGGAACAGCTGGTTCAGGAACCAACTAGAGAAGGAACTATTTTAGACTTAGGGGCATGTTTACTAAACATTCCTAACGTGCGGGGCCGCGGTAGTGTGCCTGTGCCATATAAGGAGTGGGCGGTTCAGGCCGAAAAAGGAAAAAAAAAGACCGTATGTGTGCGCATCGCGTTAATGTGCGGGGCCCACATTAGCGCGTGGGAAGGCTAAGTGGGGCGCAGCTGTGCATATATAGGAATAGAGCCGTAGCACAACGGTGAAGACAATAACCAATGGTGCAGGGGCCATGGGTTCAATCCCCCAGTGTGTGTGCAGCCCAAAAAGGCTGGCTGAGCCACCACCTTGAATGTGGAAATGTATGTCAGGAGGCAAAATAATTTTGGGGCGGCATAAGGTGGCGCACTCTTCATTTTGGGGCGGCATAAGGCGGCGCACTGTTCATTGTGGGGCGGCATAAGGCGGCGCACTGTTCATATTGGGGCGGCATAAGGCGGCGCACTGTTCATTGTGGGGCGGCATAAGGTGGCGCACTGTTCATTGTGGGCAGCAGGATGCGGCGCGCTGATGGCCACAAGGCGGCGCGCTGATGCTAAAGCAAAGGAACACAGCCACAGCACAATGGTTAAGACACTGACCAATGGTGCAGGGACCAGTGGTTCAATCCCTCACAATGCCCATTGAAAAAGGCTAGCTGAGGCAGTATATTTTATGTTGTGGAGTGCTTTAGGAGACTTTTTAATTCTATTTTGTGATAACTACTAGCAAACGCACTCTCACAGCATGTTAACATAAGGCGGACCATAAGGCACACGTTACAGTGCACCGTCCGCCAAGGCACCCTAGAATGTCCCCAGCATGTATGTTGCGACACAGGATAATGTATAGTGCACCCTATATGGATGCCAACCATAAAGTGCCCTATAGGGCGCCCAATAAAGCACCCTCAGAGGCACCTTATGGGTACAGTACGCTGAGGGTGTTATTGCAGGCATCAACATATGTACAGTAAATGTAAAAAATGCTTTGGAAAACCCTATCACAGAACCCCACTGTGGGTATGAACCCATGACCTCTGGCTGCACAGGCAGTGACGTAACCATTGGGCTACACCTGTAAGCAAGCTCCTATTTGGCTGCAGATAGCCTGCACGTCACATCACAGACAGTCTGCTTGTGTAAACAGGATAGGGTTAGGCTACCCATACCCATGATGCACTGCACATGCAAATCAGCTGTCCACAGATGCACACAAGATGGGAACTGCACTCCTAAAGCTACCCGGCCTGGTAGGGGGAGGTGTCCTTGTGCATCCACACAGCACCTCGGCCTGGTAGGGTGTCCTGAGTGGGTGGACAAACGGCAAAGAGTAGTTAAACACCATCACATTGTGCGGTTACTATGCCCACCCTGAGTGTGTGATGATGCGCCCAGGACCAGGTGCACAACACCTTGCATGGCTGAATGCGGCCATGCCAGAGCTCAAAAGCAGCAATAACCTGTGAAATAGGTAGGTGCTGCATAAACATCTTGGAGATCGCTGTCTGCCACAGTTAGTGGAACACACCCCCCCGGTGGATAAAACAGGGTCTCCCACCAACAGATCCCCATACTATCCTCCTTTTTCCCCCCCTGGCAGTAGAGCCATCCATCAACCCCAGTCTTGCTGGGGAAGTAGACACCACCACCACCACACCCCCCCCCCCCCCCCAGTGCAGTCCAAGCAGCTCCACACACATCCATAACACAATATCAGACAGACATTAGGCCTAGATATTCATAGATGCACCCCACCACTATCTGATATTCTCCTGCAGCAAGCCATCGGCCACTGCACCCTGCAAGGCACTCCATCAAGACACATACCATCTGTGCTCAGTCTGCTGGTTGGTCCTGATGGAAATGCATGCACCCACAACTGGGGTGGCAGCAGACAGAAGCAGATAAGTCAATGAAAAGGCTCCAACAGGAAACCCATATATATCACACGAGAGAAACACAGTACAGCACTATGGGTGTGCCTAGCCATGCTGCCATCACTGCACACTCAGGGTGAGAGTGATCCCCCAGCAGCACATACAGAGGTCCCCCTGTCTCTGTAGGTGGTGGCCGGGCACTACCATGTCCCTGCCAGTGCCCTATGCCCTGTGCAGCTGCATCCTGGTCAGCCCACCCTGTCTGAAATATACCCATGGTCCCTTGCTACTCATTATGCACATTAGCAGGCCAATACTGGCAACAGTGCTGGCAGTGTGGGCTGTGGAAGGGGCTTGCAGCCAGCACCCACTGTATAGACAGACACACACTTCCACACCTATGCCAGCATGGTGCTACTATTGAGGAGGTAATTAGCCTTGGCCACCAAACCTGTCCTAGGCACGGCAAGGCATGGATATGGTACGCAGTACTGCTGGGGATCACTCCCCAGGGTGGTAAACACCGTCAGAGGCCAGTCCTGGAGCACGCCCCGCAAACACCTAACAGATTGTTCTGATGGGGTCAACTAGCAGTATGTGCGTAACGTATGGATAGCTATCTGCCAGTACTCCTAGCAAACGTCTCAGAGCTGTGTACCGTATACCTCAGGTGTAGGGTGACATTGCTAAGGTATGCAGGTGCTAGTATTGGGAGATGCACGCAGGGTCCACTGTTCTGCCTCTCCAGGAGACATTGGCCAATGGGGCCTGTGGGTGTGGGTGTGGGTGTCTGCCCCTGTTGGCTGCTGCTTTACGGCAGAGATTCCCAACCCCAATCCAGGTCTGCATCACACTGTTCGTGTTTTCCTGCTGTCCCTCATGAATATGCATGAGCTAAATCTACATGCCATGGGGGTGGTGCATAGATATACAGCACAGGCATTTGTATGAGTGGCAGCATGGAACCTGACTGGTGTGTGGCACACCAGGAATGTATTTGGGAGAGTCTGTTCATGGTGTCTGTGCTCAGTGGGGTAAAAGATAGACGTATTACCATTGCATATGTCCTCGACACGAAAGGTGTGTCCTTACTATCACTGTGTAGGTGTGGGAAAAATATGTGGCTAGGATTGGTGGAAGTGCCAGCTGGGCTTTGAACCTGTGACCTTCTGTTCTTGCATGCACTGTCTGTGTGCACTGCACCACCCTGTAGCCACAGATTGGCTGGTTTCCCTGGAATGTCCATGACTGTGGATCCGGCAGGGCCTGTCTGTTGTAGTGGACTGTGCCAGCCTGCAAATGGCTAGGCCTCTGTCTTCTGTGGCTAGCAGCCACTGCCCCCTGCACCACATGTACTCGTCCGCCAACATGCTGGCATGAGCTTCTCTCAGAAACAGCAGATGACCAGATTGCAATGTGGCAGTATGGGACTGCATTTGGGGGATTTGGCTGTAGGTAATGTCCATTGTTGTTGTGTTTTTGCAGTGTTGTGTAAAATATGGGTGTTTTCCCCATGCTTATGTTCCCTGCAATACAGGGGTGTCTGCGCTATCTTTGTTTAGTGGTGGGTAAAATATAGGGGCTGGGCTGGGATGTGCCCCAGCTGGGATTTGAACCTCTGACCCTCTGGCCACTATGGCCACAGAGACAATGCAGCCCCTGGAGGTAGTATACCTGGCAGGATGGAGTCACAAACCCTGCTCTACGCATTTTTACTGTGGGCACATGCACTCTGTCTGGTGACAAACATGCACATAAACCCCGGAAATGACCACAGACACTGGGGGACAATATATCACCACGCTGGGCAAAAGTGATATTAATGGGCAACAATAGCAAACACTCCCAGGAAAGCTCCTTAAAGGACATTTGTTTTGGATGAGTCTCCGCTCCGTAGACCCTTCCAATATTCATTTCTTCTTTCTGGAGCTTTCCTGGATGTGTTTTCTATATTTGCCCATTACTATAACTGTTCCCCAGCTGCATTACTATTTGTGATATTTTTGTTGTGGTCACTTTCTATTTTTATTTTCACTTTTGTGCTGTGCACATGTATCACACTGCTCACGTTTTGCAGGATTCCCCAGTTTTGCTGTACATTGCTGACGGAAATGGTTTCTCTTCCCTTTAAATGCCCTCTACCGCGAGTGTTTCACTCGCGGTAGTTTTGCTTTGGGATTCGGCCCCGATAATGTGCGGGGAGCCTCTCCCCTCCCCTTCCCCGCCCATTAAACCCATCTCTCCGCCCCTCAGGAACCTTCCTCCGCCCTCCGTTAGCTGTTCCACGCCTCTATCGGACATTTGCGGGCCCGTACTTGTGCGGGGCCCGTTATTGTGCCGCGCACCTGTGCGGGGGTGACACGCACGATTGCGGGGCGTTTAAGCGCTCTTAAGTACCGCTTTTAGTGCGCTATTTTGCGGCACGCAAATTAGCGGTTTTTAGTAAACATGCCCCTTAGTCCTTTATGGGACACGGTATTTGATACAAGAGTTAACCATATTGGGATCATTCAGCACTAGTGATCATAATATGATCACATTTGACTTAATAACCAGCGTGAGAATGCAAAGGAAGTCTATTGTGTCAGCGTTTAATTTTCAAAATGGAGACTATGATAAAATGAAGAAAATGGTTAGAAAAAGCAAAAAGAAGTAGCCACAATGATCAAGAGTTTACATCACAATAAGAACTTGGAAGCCTAGAGCAGATGTATCCCATGCTTTAAGAAAGATTGAAAGAAGGCCAAATGCCTTGGTTACAAAGTGAGATGAAAGAGACTATTAGAGACAAAAAAATAAATTTAAAAATGGAAAAAAGGAACCAACTAAAGGAAATAGGAGACAGCATAAGCTCAGTCAAATTAAATGCAAGGCATTGATAAGGAAGGCAAAAAGAGAATTTGAATTTGAATTTGAATACAGCTTGCCATAGAGACCAAAACTCACAATAAAAACTTTTTCAGATACATTCAAAAGCAAAAGGACAAGGATGGAATCAGTTGAACCTTTAGATGATTAAAAGGTAAAGGAGCACTCAGGGAGAACAAGGTCATAGTTGAGAGACTAAATTAATTCTTTGCCTTGACCTTTACTGAAGATGTGAAGAAAGCTACCCATGCCAGGAAATGTATTTAATGGTGATAGGTCAGAAGAGCTGAATCAATCTCAGTGAACCTGGAAGATGTAGTAGAACAACTTGATAAACAGAAGAGCAGCAAATCACCTGTAACAGATGGTACATACCCAAGAGTGTTGAGAAAACTCAAAGATGAAATTGCAGTTACCATTAGTCATTTTAAACCTATATTTAAAATAGTTTAGGGTTCACAAGATTGGAGGATGGCCAATGTAATGCCTATTTTTATAAAGAACTCCAGGGGTGATCCGGAAAACTACAGACCAGTAATCCTTATGTTGATGCTAGGCAAAATGGTGGAAACCATAAAGAATGGAATTACTGAACACATGGACAGGCATTGTTTAATGGGATAAAGTCAACATGGATTTAGCTAGGGGAAGTCTTGCCTCACCGATCTTCATGATGTAAATAGCCCACAACGAATCAACGTTAACTTACACACACACACACACACACACACACACTGTATAACACTGCATGATAACACAAATGTCAATATAATTCGATTGGTTGCTGTGTACACCGCCTTGATTGAAGGAGAAGGTGGGATATAAGTCCTCTTAAATAAATAAAATAAATAAATAAATCTGCTTCATTTCTTTGAGTGTGAATAAACATATAGATAAAGGTGAAACAACTGACAGTTCAGACTTTCAGAAAGTGTTTGAGAAATTCCAATATGAGAGACTCTTGAGGAAATTAAAAGGTCATAGTATAGGAGGCAATGGGGGTTATTCCGAGGCACGAATAGCGGGAATGGACGTCCCAACGGGACATCAATCCCTGTTATTCGTGGCAGCGGCTGCTGCTCCCTGACTATCTTCTCTGCCGGTTGTGCAGGGAAATTAGTCGGGGGTGGAGAAGAGGTTGCTCAGGGACGGAGAGTGGGTGGGCAGTGGACAGTCACCGTCCTGGACATACAGAGCCCTTGGGTGGAATAACTTTCCTGGGTGTGTCTTTTCGCAGCCCAACCCTGGCCTTAGAAGGCCAGATTGGGGATTGGGCTGCGGGGAATTAACTTTTTGTGCAGTGGCCGGCATCGCGGCATTTACAGGGAGCCGTGGCTCCATTTAAATGCGCTGATTGAGTTAGTCAGGCTTTGCTGTATGTGCAGGCCGGGATTGAATCACAGTCCTGGCCTGCACGTACAGTGCTGTTCGCGATTCTGATCCCACAGAGCTAGACGTGCCCCGTGGGATCAGAATCGTGATCTCCTTTGTACGTCCGGCTCAGCCCGGACGTACAAAGGAGATCTACGTCCAGGACAGAATCGGGCCCAATGTCTTTTTGCAGATTGGAAACTGAGAGCTAGAAAACAGAGTAGAAAATGGTCAATTGTCTCAGTGGAGGAGGGTGAATAGTGCTGTGCTGGGACTAGTGCTTTTTAATATATTTAAAAATGATCTGTAATTGGGAACAACAAGCAAAGTGATTAAATTTGCAGATGACACCATGTTATTGCTACTTTAACCCACTCATGCTGCCTTGAGGACATCGAAACAGCATTATTGCTGCTTTACTCCCCTGCCTATGCCTTGGATCATACTGTTAATGCCAGTGCTGTTTTCCTCTTCTCAACGTGTTTTGATGTTACTCCTTAAAGTGCCACTTTGCCTTCTTTTGCTATCTTTTGGTGTTTGTGCCACCCTTTGTACAACTTTACCCTTCTGAGGGTGGCTTTTGGTAATCTTCCTGCCATTGTCACTACCCTTTGCCCCTCATCTGATATCTTGGGGTGTCTTTAACTACAGTCTGTAGTGCAGTTTCCACTGCTAGAGATGCCAGCAAGCTTTAAGTAGGTTTGACTGAAAATGGATGGCAAACCTCACCGTTATATTGGAAAATAACTTTCCTTAAAGACTTCTATGGGGACAAATGCATGATGCATGAATGCACAAATAATCTGGCATCTGAGCACTAACCTAATGAATACTGAGTACTAACTGAACCGATAATGTTTCCATGCACATCCCTAGTGTATCTATGCATTTGAAAAATAGGCGTGCACATTTGTACTCTACCCAACTCTGCCCAAGCTATGCCCCCATGCACCCCTACACACAGAATACATATAATGCAGAATATATTGGACGCCTGAAACCAGATCCAGGAGAACAAGTTTGGCTAATACCCTTATCATTCCAACTAGGGCGAGAAAAAGCTCTCAATTTGCCAGAAGCAGAGCCTTCTCCTATTTTGCCCCCCTGCTCTGGAACGCTCTCCCTCCTCCTATCCGCCTCATCACCGACCTGTCAACCTTCCGCAAGGCAATTAAGACACATCTCGTCCAGCTTTCATTCGACCATGTTCCGTAGCTGCTTATGGCCGCTCTTCTAATGCATATCTCTTTTCAGCCTGTAAATAGTTACCTACCTCAGGTCCCATGCTAACTATTCAGCTTTTGGAAACATTCTATTGGTATCTAAACATGTTTAATTTATTGTATATCTGTTCTGTGTATTATTTGTACCTGTTCAATGTATTGAGTTGTTACTATGTATAAAGTGCGGTATATAAAACCAAATGAATAAAAAAATGCATACATATAAAGTAAGCACTATCTTGTTGGTGTACATACTTATACATGCTCATTTGCATGCTTTTAAAAAATCCCTTGCCCCGGTGTAAAGCATACATGGAAAAGGCTTTACAAAATAATCCCAATTCTGTTTTAAACTATTTCTTCTCATGACTCCAATATAATTTATTTGATACAGAAAACATGGGAATGAATCCAATTCCCCCCTACTCTTTCCCTGAATGCTGTAATGTGAAAAGTAAACGCATCTTACCTCTGTTAGCCCTGGCTACCCAGAGGAGAGAGGTAAGAAAGCCCCAGCAGTGAAACCTTTGCATCGTGCTTCAGGGTGAGAAGCGGCAGCAGCAGACGTTCCAGGAAGCGGCTTCTCTGTATAAAGCAGGATGCCACAGCTTTCAGTTCTGCTGCTTGTATGGAAATTGTGGTTTTAAAATATTAGTTCTTCACAACTAGAGAGAACACGTGATCCATGGTCAAGACAGCAGGTACATTATCTTTTTGACTCCTCAGAAACTGCGTCGTTGGCACTGCCCTCCCCACTTTCTTGCACGGCACCATCACAATGGCTTCCGATAGGACTTCTCAGTATTTAGTCATTTAGAAACGAAGGGGTCTTAACCTTTTTCCTGGCATTACCACAAAAACGCTATTAATTTCTGAATAGTGGCCACCACCATTTCTTTCCATGCACAGATGGCCTGTAGCTTGCTAAGAGCCTGTCCATGAGATCCACTCCACCCATTCCTTCATTATAGCGCTACACCACAAAGGACTGAGACACAGCAACATCAGATGTACCCTTGACTCAGCGACATGCGGTTTGAAGTGGGTCATGTGTGAGATTGTTGGTGGCAATGCAGACAACAGAATTGTCATGCCACTTTGCTACATAGACTGACCCATCTCATCGGTAATCATAGTCTCCTCATTGGCTACTCTTCTTCATGTCCTTTGTACTTTGAAGTTCTTTGTGTGCTCCGCCAATTCTCAGTTCCCGAATGGTTCCTGTAGCTGCAACATTTCTCTCTGTGAGTGACTTGATCAGTGCGTAACTTGTAAAAAAATTATTGAAGAACAGGTGGTGATGAATTACATTTGAATGCTTTTCAATAACATCAACCATATGGTTTATGACCCTGGAGCCCAGAGGTTCCATTGAATGCGTAGAACTTTCTCGTCCGGCGTACAGCTTAATGTTGTAAGGGTAGCAGTCGATGCCATACATACACCACCACTTAAAACCAAATCTAATTGGTCTTCCTCTTATAAACATTTTCATGCTGTGGCGGCCAAAGTACGGAGTCATAGACTCGTCAATACTCAATTCATGATGGAAAAACCCAAACTGCACCAAATTCACATTGAGAGCAGTAATAAGCAGAGCAACCTTAGCTGTCTTGTTGCCTGCTTTGAGTTCAGCATTGTCAGCCAAGTGAAAGTATTTTTTGATGGTCTGATACCTCTTGCTGCTCATGGCCTCACGGACAATAGGCATGCCTAGATCTTGCTGACTGCTCCAGTAGTCTGACTCCTGTGGCAGGACGTGATAGCCAGACAACAGCAGGATTCCCAGAAAGTGACAGATTTCATCCACTGTGACTTGAAAATGAATGTCATTTTTATCTCGGTTAGCGTAAAGGTTGCTTTGCGTTACAATTTCCGTCAGCATTTTGTCATCGAATATAAGGCTCCATATGGAAAACGGAGAAAGCGACAACAGAACAGGAAAACTGTCAGGTAAATGACTTGGCACCAGCAATGAAATTACCTTAGTGAACTTTGCTGACTTTTTCCACTGAATTGCCTGTTTCTGCTTCAGATTCTTATGCTTTTTTGCTGGAGGGCTGCTTTCATCTTCACTACTAACACTCTCATCTTCGTCCGTCTCCTCTGCTATCACTTCCAGTTGGCCAGCAGTTTCAAAGGGGTCATCATTGTTCAAATTGTCAGGAAGATCTTTGACATCACTGTCAGCTGCAGAATCACCTGTAGACGGTGGCAACACAATGATGGTTGTCGGACGAGTTAAATGTTCCACAGTTGACTTAGCATCTTGGACTGTAACTGCCCGATGAATTTTGCTACGTCTGGTGCCACAGAAGCTTCTTGTATCCATTGTTTATAAAAACTGAAGGAATTATCTGAAAACAATGCACATTGGCAATTATTAATCGACTTTTGGATAATCCTGGCAGTGTTCCTATATAGGAGCATGAGACATATACATAAAATTTACCCCCCATCACAAATCAAATAAAAAGTGAGTGCACCTGTGCAACACGACCAGGCATGCCTCGTACATAATGATCAGCGTCAAAATGTAAAACAACCAAGTATCTCAGAATTATAACTGCTAAATTTGACTTACCCTCAAATTGTAAAAAATGTGAAACTTTAAGTGAAATTAAAACTGTTGTGCAACTGAGACCATTTAATGTTTGCGCCGCTGTTAAATATGACGCCACCACTTGTTCACATTCTGCAAAGAATATTTGTATTCGAAAATCGCGTGCATAAAAAATGGGTAATGTTCGTCATGTTCCCATACAGGAACATTGTCGGGACAAAGGTGATTTTTATCAAAGTGTCAGACTTGGCTTAGAGATGGAAAAGAGGCATACTTGATTCAATGCTGCCCTCCAGCCTACTCCTTTTTGAGACACAGGAGGAGGAGGTGTTGCAGTTTCCTTAGATAAAGCTTGCCTCGCTTCCAAGGCCAGTTTCCCCCTTCCCTACACTGAGACTTTAGTAATATACAGTATATAGATTTACCCACAAATCTACACCTTCTGCTACTATACTGCCCTCCTCTTTCTCCAACGACTTGGAGAAAGTGCATCTGTCACTGAGGCGTCATCTCAGTACCCAAGTGTATTTATTTTATTTTATTTATTTAGACAGTTTTGTATACCGCCTTATCCTTCAATCAAAGCAGTCACAACACAATTGGGGGATACATTTAACACATGGGGATATGAGACACATACACTAATACTTACAGGGAACATGAGCAATGGAGGGTTAAGTGGCTTGCCCAGGACCACAAGGAGCACCTGTGGGACTAGAAACCCCAGTCCTTCTGGCCCAAGGTTGCTGTCCTCTAGTGGGATTTGAACCCCCGACCTTCCGGCCTGAAGTACCTTGCCCCAACCACTAGGCTACTCCTCCCTCAAGTGTATGCATACCTGGAGACTTCAGCACTCACTATGATATTCCCACAAGCTCTAACAAAGATTTCTACCACAGTACATACTATCACGTATTGTTTGTATAGTGCTACAAGGCGTATGCAGCACTGTACATAAAGATATAAGAGACAATCCCTGCTCATCACAGCTTACAATCTAATCAAGATCAACAACATCACAAAACTGGGGACCAGAGTATGGTAAGATACACAGGGTGAACAAGAGAGTAAGGGGCATCAGGATCCAAAAGCAGCCTCGAAGAGATGAGTTTTTATCCTGGATATGAATAGTGCTAGAGCCCGATGTACTGACTCAAGTAGTTTATTTCAGGCATATAGAACAGCAAGGTGGAATGAAGTCTGGAAATGGCAATGGCAGGGAAGGGCAGAGATAAAACGGATCTACCAGAGGAATGGTCCTCATAACGTTTTGCAATTTTCTAGTCTCTGTCTGTTGAGGCCAAGCTAACATTGAATCCTTTATCTATTTCTTCTCTGTCCTGGTGTTTTAGCCAGCATTTTCCATTTTCCTGTCCCTTGCTTTACTCTCCTTGAGTGACTAACCCCTCCCTGCTCCCCTCCTGAGGCGTTGCTTAACCCTCTCTCTCTGTCTCCTTTCCCATGTAGGCTGATTTCTTTCTGCCTCATCACAGAGAAGCTGCTTACCTCCTTTACTGCCAGTGTGGGAACATTTACCTGCCAGCCTGTGAGCCCTGTGCATTTATTGATATATCAGTTTTATCATTGTTAGTGTGCTATTTATTTATCTGTACGTTTGTTCACTTTTCTCCATTTGTACCTGCCTCTCCATATCCTCATAACGTTTTGCAACTTTCTAGTCTGTCTGTTGAGGCCAACTAACATTTAATCCATTACCTATTTCTTCTCTATCCTGGTGTTTTATTCAGCATTTTCAATTTTCCTGTCCCTTGCTTTACTCTGCCTGAGTGACTAACTCTTCCCCCTCCCCTCTTGAGGCTTTGCTTAACCCTCTCTTCCTGGTTTTCTTTCCATGTGTACTGATTTCTCTCTGCCTCACCATTGAGAAACTGCTTACCTGCTTTGTTGCCAGGGTGGGCACATTTACCTGCCAGCTTGTGAGTCCTTTGTGTTTATTGATATATTAAATTTTATCATTGTTAGTGTGCTATTTATTTATTTATTTGAACGTTTGTTCAGGTTTCTCCATTTGTACCTGTCTCTGCATGTCCTCATAACTTTTATCCCTCCCTGCCACCCCTCTACCCACCCACCCCATGGCATTCAGTCTCTTATTGCCATCTTATGCTCATTACCAGATTATTCACAGGCGCACCTAATCCCCTGTGATCACCGGGTCCACATACCTTCAAGCTGGGTGGCTTGCAGAACTGCCTCCAATCCAGGCCCATTGGCTCTCTCTCCTGGCTGAATTCTCATGATTTGGAAGAATTCAGCCAGGTGAGAGAATCAATGGGACTGGATTGGAGGCAGCGTGGCAAGCCACCTGGCTTGAAGGTAAGTGTGCCACACTGCCTCTGAAATGTGAGCCCAGTAGGAGTGCACCCCCTCCCAGCTGGTACCTGGGGTGCTCTGCACCTACCGCCACTGATGAGTGGTTAAGGAGAGGAGAACTAAAACCTAAGAATGAGAGATTGATAGTTGTGGCCCGGGAGAGAGTATTGTGGATGAAGTGGTTCACAGAAAACAGAGAAAACCAGCAAAACAGACCTTGCAGATTCTGCAAGAAAGTGTTGGAAATGTTACTCATCTTGTAGCTGGTTGCAAAGTTCTGATGTCAGAAAATTTCTTTGCAGGAAGGCATAACAAGGTGGCATGTCTCATCTGTTGGAAACTTTGTAAGCACTTCGGCAGTGCTGTACTGGAAAAACAATGGGATCACTACCCTCAGAGAGTTACGGGGAAAGATGGTTATGATAACTTGGGACATTCCCATTCTGGCTGATAAGAAGTTGGATGTGAGGAAACCTGACATAGTGGTAAAGTTAAAAAAACATCAGAACGGCACTGATAATTAGAGGTAGGTGTTAGTTCCAAGCGATTATTCTGTGAATCATGTGGAAAGGGAGAAGATCCTGAATTACTAAGAAATGCAGTCAGAGACGAGAAAGATGCAGAGATATTTCCCATCATATTGGGAGCCACAGGCCTGATTAAAAGGAATTTACACTCACACATTGACAAGGTGCCTATACATATTAGGGGTCATTCCGGGCCGTGTTTAGCGGGGATGGACTCCGGTCTGGAAGTCCATCCCTGCTAAATGGCAGGGTGCCGATTCCAGTGACAGAGCTCCTCACACATACAGGGGAGATGTGCAGGGAGCGCTGTACAGGGGTGGGAGGGGGTGGGCAGGAGGAAGAATGAAGGTGGGGCAGAGGCGGGATACCCAACCCAGACATACAGGGCCGATTCAAGTGACGGCCCTGTACGTCTGAGATGGTTGCCTTGGATGGCTTAGGAGTGAGGTTCATTATTACCATGATATGCGCAAAACTAACCCATTTGGAGAAATTGCCCACAAGTTAGATCCAGACTTTGTTCCCTGGGCTTTTCCTGAAGTTGCCACTGATGACTCAAATATCTGTGTGAGCCATTGGACCATGTTGAACTCCATCTTGAAATCATGCTGAACAAAATTTTCACAACCCTGAACAGTGAACCCATTTACTGAAAAAAGGTATCCATCTCTCCTAGTCAATTACCGCCACATTTCCAACATTCCATCCCTCTCTAAAATTATGGAAAAGTAATGTTACTCCAACTGATAAATTTCTTAGAAAAAGCCAGCATACGTCATCCCTGCCAGTTCAGCTCTCAGGAGAAGCACTACAGAGATTTGTCTCACTGCCCTTCCGAGTGATGTCAGAGGCGTTTTAGACAATGGAAAACTAGCATTCACCATTTCCTTAGGTCTATCTTTACACTGTCTAATGCACCTGGGTCCCAAAGGTAAAGCACTGGGCCAGTTTAAATCATTCCTCACATCCCAGTACTACTCTGAATTTACTAATCTGAACCCACCTCATGCCGCCTCAGTTGTGGGTTTTCCCAAGGCTTGATAGTATCCTCTGTATTGTTCAAATTATTTTTAAGCTCACTTGCTTCCTTAGTCCAGTGTTTAGGCATTAGTGGTCATTATTTCATGGACAATATGCAGACCTTTCCCCTTTAAATACTTGCCTAGCAGTAGTCAGCAACTGGCTCAATCAGTACTGTCTGAAGTTTCATGTCTTTCATGGCTGTTGCTGCCATATGGCAACCTTCAAATTTTCCCCCAAATTTTTCACCGGATTCTATATTTCCAAAATATCCACACACTGTGTGCGAAATGTGATGTGTATCTGTGCTTGACATCTGAAAAAACTATCACGCCCAGCAGTAAATGAAACTGATGCTAAGACTGTTTTTAATTTTCAGCCATTCAGGACCGTAGTTGCCATATGGCAACAGTAAATATTGTTTCTTAGAAATAAAATGTTTTCAAAAAAACTTTATATTCTGCATCATTTAGTTCAAACCTTAATAAAAAAGCAGAAAATAAATTTTCAGTTACAAAACAATTATGTGGACGCGAAAGGGTTACATCTCAAGCTATGTGGGCAACAGGCAGTTTCCCAGCACCTAATGGTGCACCTTTGTTATCTGGTCTACACATCCCACTAGTTTCATTGCTCAGGAAATTAGGATGACATTTAGATTCCCAGCTTTCATTCAAAACACATGCTTCAGCAGTAGTAGCAGCACACCTTTTGGCTCTTAGGTGTTTATGGACCTTTACATCCTACTTTAAGAAGCTGGCATTACAGACCCTTGTCCATGCTCTAATTATAAACTGTCCAGAGCAGAGATTCATAACCTTTTTGGTTGTGTGGACCCCTTATTAACTTCCAAAAATTTCAAGAATTCTCAGTTCATCCTAACCACTCTTTCCAGACCCTCTCTCCTTAGCATCAAGCCTGCTCCCACCAGCCCTCTTTATCTCCCTTCCTCTTTCTTTCTCCCAAACCAGTCTCAGTCTCTCTCTCTCTCTCTCTCTCTCCCCAACCAGTTCCCTACAGTTTCTCTCTCCTCTAACCAGTCTATCATTTTCTCTTTTTTTCTCTTTTTTGTGTCCTGTGAATCACCTATAATGGTTTCAAGGACCCCCAGGGTCTGCAGACCACAGATTGGGAACCACTGATCTATGTAGACTATGGCAATGCAGTAAACAAAGACCAGAGGGAAAAGGAATATTATAAGGACAACAAACCTTTTGTTAGGAAAGCAAATAAATGTAGAAGGAAAAGGAGGCCACTATGGTTCTTAAAAGAAGTAGCTGAAAAGGTGAGGAAAAAAAAGGTGACCTTCATAAATTATAAGAGATCACAGAACAAGGAAGACAAGCATCAATATTTAGAAAAGCTAAGAGAAGCTAGGAAAGTAGTCAGGATCTCAGAAAACACACACAAATAGGAACAGAAGAGAAGTGGATCCTGAATGATTTTCAGAAGATTGTGTTCGTGAAGAACTAGCTAAACTAAAAGTAGACAAATTGATGGGGCAGATGGGATACATCCGAGAGTTTGGAAGGATCTTGGGGAAGTTCTGGCAGCTGCATTGGCTGACCTTTTTAATGCATCTTTAGAGTTGGGAATGGTCCTAAATGGCCGGAGAAGGGTGTATGCGGTTTCTCTACACAGAGGTGGAAGCAAGGTTGGGATCTACTGTATAGGCTGGTTTGTCTGACCTCTGTTATGAGTAAATTAATAGAAATGTTACAACCTGCAAGGAGCACTGGGTATAACTCTTGCCACCTCACTGGGCAGACTAGATGGACCATGCTGGTCTTTATTTGCCATCATTTACTATGTTACTAAAACAGAGGATAGTGAGACTTCTGCAATCCAATGGATTGTGGGATCCAGGGCAGCATGGTTTTACTAGGGGCAGGTATTATCAGACAAATCTGATTAATTTTTTTGACTGGGTGACCAGAGAGTCGGATTGAGGGAGAGTGCTAGTTGTGGTATACTTAGATTTAAGCAAAGCTTTTGACACTTTCTGCACAGATGACTTATAAATAAATTGAGCGCCCTAGAGATGGACTCTAAAGTGACCAACTGGGTTAGAAACTGGTTGAGTGGGAGCAACAAAGGGTAAAGGTAAATGGATTTCATTCTGAGATTTAATGCTAGAAAATGCAGCGTCATGCATTTGGATTGCAAAAATCGAAGGGAGTGGAACAGTATAGGATGTGATAGGGCCGGTGCAAAATGATGAGGCACCCTAGGCCAACCTCATGCCTTGCAGACGCCCTCCCACTGCTGCTCCCTCTCTGGCCCCCATTGCTGCTTCTGCTGCCCCTCTCCAGGACCTGCAGTGGTGGCAATGGTCTCAAACAGACCCACAATGCTTATTTTAAATCTCTAGCACTGCGAGACTGTCAGACTCCTGTCCCTGTCGAGGCCTGATGTCAACTTCCTGTTTGAGACCACTGCCCTGGCTATAGGTCCCAGAGAGGGGAGGCAACAGCAGCAATAGGCAGCCCTGGACCATTAGTGCTCTAGGTGGTTGCCTAATTCACCTAATGGTTGCGCCAGCCCTGGGTGGTATAGTACAATACTTCTGTCCACGAAAGAAAAACAGGACCTGGGGGTGATTGTTCCTGATGATTTTGAGGTGGTTAAACAGGTAGAAAAGGTGATGGTGAAAGCCAAAAGGATGTTTGGATGCATAGGAGAGGAATGGCCAGCAGGAAGGAGGTGGTGATAGTGCCTTTTTATAAGTCTTTGGTGAGACTTCATTTGAAGTGCTGTGTACAGTTATGGAGACCATAACTTCAAAAGGATGTAAACAGGCTGGAGTCAGTGCAGAGGGCACTTATGAAACTGGTCATAGAAACATGAAAGCAGAAAAAGACCACATGGCCTATCTTGTCTGCCCTTCCATGTCAACTACAATAGTCTCCTTTTTTTCTTTTGGAGATTCTCTGTGTTTGTCCCATGCTTTTTTTGAATTCAGATACAGTCCTCATTTCTGCTACCTCCACTGCAAGACTATCCCACGTATCTATCACTCTTTCTGTAAAGAAATATTTCTGCATGTTACTCATGAGTCTATCCCCTTTCACCCTCATCCTTTGTCCTCTAGTCGCAGAGTTTGCTTTCAATTAAAAGAGACTCTCCTCTTGTGCATTTATGCCACAAAGATATTTAAACATCTCTATCATATCTCCTCTATCTCACCTTTCCTCTAAAGTATACATATTAAGATCTTTAAGTCTGTCCTCATATACTCTATAATGAAGACAGGCAAAGAGAGAATTTGAAAAAAAGCTTGCTGTGGAAGCAAAATCATATAATAAAAACATTTTTAAGTACATTCGTGCAAAAAACCTGAGAGAGAGTCAGTTGGACCATTAGATGATAGAGGGGTAAAAGGGGCACTAAGAGGGGACACAGCTATAGCGGAGAGACTGAATGAGTTCTTTGCTTCGGTCTTTAATGAGGAAGATGTAAAGATGTCACCCATGATTGAAATGGTATTTAAAGGTGATGCAATAGAAGAATTGAAAGAAATATCAATAAACTGAAGGGTAGCAAATCATCTGGACCAGATGGTATACATCCAAGGGTGTTGAAAAAACTGAAATATGAGATTGCAGAGCTACTATTAGTAATCTGTGAACTATCATTAAAATCATCTGTAATACCTGAAGATTGGAGGATAGCCAATGTAATGCCAATTTTTAAAAAGGGTTCCAGGGGTGATCTGAGAAACTACAGACCAGTGATCCTGATGTCAATATCAGGAAAAATGGTAGAAACCATAAAGAACAAAGGGCCCGATTTTTCATTTGGGCAGGCTATGCTCTGCGTCGGCACATAGCCTGCCTGCCAGTCCCCTTAACATGGATTTTCACTTCCGTAGCGACGGAAGTGAAAATCCAGGTTTAGCTGGACATGCCGGCAGCTGCCGAGGCTAAATGGGTTACCCAATAGACAAAACCGTGGAGAAGACACCGGTAAGAAAGCACTAAACTTTTTTTGTTGGGATAGCCAGCCCAGTAGAGAGGAAGAAATCCTCACACCACCGTGGCCTTTTCCCTTTTTAATAAAGTGTTGGAGTTAAAAATCAATATGCACTTAACTGAAGTTTTAAGCAGTCCATCCCATCCAGTCAGCAATGTAACAGGCACGACGTGGCACGTTTCGGGGCCATAACAGTGATGCCCCTGCTTCAGGTTTAGGACATTGCTCGGTAGCCGAAATGGGTAGCAGCGATTTTCAATGCTACTTGCTTTACCCTCTGCACCTGAAAGATAGGTGAGGGAAAACCTTACCTATCTTTAAGGCACAGAGGGCTAAACGGGTAGCATTGAAAATTGCTGCTACCTATTTAGCCCTTTCCTTTGCTCCGGCTCCACCACGGAACTCCTCCAACATGCCCCAGTGCTAACTGCATAGCATTTGGGCGCGTTAGGGACTTATCCATGATTTTTGAAAGGTACTACCCATGTAGGTGCCTTTGCAAAATCTTGGATAAGGCATTTACATAGGTAACTAGGGCAGTTACCCGCATAAATGCCTTTGAAAATGCCGTCCAAAATTACTGAACATGTAGATAGTCATGGCTTAACGGGAGACAACCAACATGACTTTAGCCAAGGAAAGTCTTGTCTTACTAATCTGTTATATTTTTTTGAAGGTGTGAATAAACAGGTAGACAAAGGTGAGTCAGTTGATATAGTATATCCGGATTTTCAGAAAGCTTTTGACAAGGTCCCTCATGAGAGACTCTTGGCAAAATTAAAAAGTCATGGGATAGGAAGCGGTGTACTATTGTGGATCATAAGCTGGTTAAAAGATAGAAAGCAGAGGGTAGAGCTAAATGGTCAATTTTACCAATTGAGAAAGGTGAATAGTGGAGTACCCCAGGGATCTGTGCTGGGTCCACTGCTTTTTAACATATTTCAACCACCTCACAGACCACCCAAAACCCCTGAAACCAAGAAGAGTTCATGATTATGTTATAAATTGTAAATAGTTACCCCTGTTATCCAAGTTGTTTTGCCTGTTCAACTGTAAGCACAAAGTACCATCGGAAATGTGTAAATTCTTTGTTCATTGTAAACCGCGCTGATGCTGAATAGTGCGGTATAGAAGAGACTATAAATAAATAAATAAAATAAATATTTGTAAATGACCTGGACATGGGAATAACGAGTGAGGTAATCAAATTTGCAGATGACACAAAATGATTCAAAATTGTTAAAACCCAAGAGGAGTGTGAAAAATTGCAAGAGGACCTTGATAAACTGGAAAACCTACGTTCAAATGGCAGATGAAATTTAATGTGGACAAGTACAAAGTTATGCACCTAGGAAAGAACAACCTAGACTATAGTTACATGATGCAAGGTTCCACATTAAGAACCACCACCAGTAAAAAGATTAAGGCATCATCGTGGATAACACGTTGAAACCCTCCACCCAGTATGCAGCGGCGGCCAAGAAAGCAAATAGAATGCTAGGAATCAAAGAAAGGAATGGAGAATAAAACAAAGGATATTATAATGCCTCTGTATCATTTCATGGTGCGACCGCACTTTAAATATTGTATGCAATTCTGGTCCCTGTATCTTAAAAAGGATATAGCAGAATTAGAAAAGGTACAGAGAAGAGCCACCAAAATGGTAAAGGGGATGGAAGGATACCCCTATGAAGAAAGGTTTAAAAGGTTAGGGCTCTTCAACATGGTGGCTGAGGGGAGATATGATAGAGATCTATAAATTAATCAATGGAGTGGAACAGGTACAGTAAATGTAGACTGATTGTTTACACCATCAAAATATAGAAAGAATAATGGACATGCAATGAAGCTACAGTGTAACCCTCTTAAGACTAATAAGAGAAAATATGTTTTCATTCAACTTGTAATCAAATTCTGGAATTCATTATTGACTCACCTGACCTCCTTTCCCCCTTGTTTTATCCCTCTCTACACCTTCTGTGTTGTCCGTCTTGACTAGATTGTAAGCTCTGAAGAGCAGGGATTGTCTCTTACATGTCTGTGTAGCGCTGCGTACGACTTGTAGCACTATAAAAATGCTCAGTAGTAGTAATAGTAGTAGATGTAGTAAAAGCTGTTAGTGTAGCCGGGTTTAAAAAAGGTTTGGACAAGTTCCTGGAGGAAATGTCCATAATCCATTATTAAAGGGGACCCGGGAAATCCACTGTTTGCCTCAATAAAGGCATTGTGGAACCTGTGTGTCTTTTGGGAAAACTACTAGGTACTTGTGACCTAGATTGGCCACTGTTGGAAATAGGATACTGGGCTTGATGGAACTTGATCTGACCCAGTATGGCATATTGTATGCTCTTATGTTCTAACCATCTTAATAGCCATGCTCTGCACAGACTCCAATCTGCTGACTGTACATCCTTTTGAAGGTGTGGTCTCCAGAATTACACACAATACTCCAAATGAGGTCACATCAGAGACTTATACAGAAGCATTAACACCTCTTTTTTTCTGCTGGCCATTCCTCTCCCTTCTGGCATTCACCGTCGCCTTTTCTACCTCTTTAGCTACTTCAAGATTGTCAGACATACTCATGCCCAGGTACCACTATTCTTTTGTGGACAGAAGTATTTCACCCCCTACACTGGACAACTCATTTGGATTTTTGTAGCCCAAATGCTGACCCTGCATTTTTTAGCATTAAAGCTCAGCTGCCAAATGCTAGTTCATTCTTTGGCTAGATCCCTTCTCATGTTATCTACTCCTTCCTGGGTGTCTACTCTATTGCAGATTTTGGTATCATCTGCAAACAGGCAAATCTTCCCAACAGCCCTTCTACAATATCACTAATAAAAATGTTAAAAAGAATCGGGCCAAGGACAGATTCCTATAGCACACCACTGGTAACCTTCTCCTCAGAGTGTCCTCAGTTTACCTGTACCCGTTATTGCCTCCCACTCAACCAATTTCTAACTTAATCAGTAACTTTAGGGTCCATCCTTAGGGTGCTCAGTTTGTTTATACGTTTCCTGTGAAGAACGGTGTCTAAGGCTTTACTGAAATCTAAGTACACCGTATCTAGGACTCTCCCTTGATCCAACTCCCTAGTGACATAAACAAATGTGATATGTTATTTTTACAATGTAATATAATTCTTGTATTCCATTCATTCACCATTCTGTAATATAATTTTGTATGTAATGACTTTCTGACTCCCTTTGTTGTATACCTGCATCCTGGAAGGAGAGACTATGTGGCTAGTAATACGTAGCCTGTCACAGGTGCAGAAGTACAAAGAAGTGGAGTGAGACAGTATTAACCAATGAGTTATAGACATGTTGGAAGAGGGAGAGGACATAGTGTAGTATGTAATGACTTTCTGACTTCCTTTGCTGTGTGCCTGCATTCTGGGAAGAGAGACTACGTGGCTAATAACACATAGCCTGTCACAGGTGCGGAAGTACAAAGAAGCAGAGTGAGACAAGTATTAACCAATGAGTTATAGACATGCTGGAAGGGGGAGAGGACAGTGTACTATAAAAGAACTGTGAAACAGAGGATAGGTGCGAATGCTTAGTCAAACATTCACCCCTCTTGCAAGAATGTAATGTGATTAAAGTAACTCTGCTTCACTGAGTAGTCTGTTATTGTGTAAAAAGTTATGTTTATTACACTAGTCACCCAGACAAAAAAATCAATCTGATTTGTCTGACAAGATCTGCCTCTGATAAACCCATGCTGTCTCGGATCCTGCAATCCATTGGACACCTGAAACCTCACTATTCTCTCTTTTAGCAGTGTTTCCAATAATTTACTCAACACAGAGGTCAGACTAACCGGCCTGTAGTTTTCAACCTTATCTGCTTTTGTGTTAAGGGGCCACATTTACCTTTCTCCAGTCCTCTTGGACTACTCCTGACTCCAAAGAAGCATTGAAAAGGTCAGTCAGTGGAGCTGCTAGAATGTCCTCATGTTTCTTCAGTATTCAGGAAAAGAGGAAGATCAGAGTTGGAATTGCAAGACTCAAAAATGCTGAGAACTGAATTGTGAAAAGTGACATTGAAAAAGCGAAAATGCAAAACAAATACTTCTGTTCTGATTTTCCTAAAGTAAATCCTGATGAAGGACCAACTATGATTGACAAATAAACAAATGGGAAGAGTAGATACTACACCATTCACAGAAGATGATGCGTTACAGCAACTTGCAAAACTGGACATGGCCATGGGACTGAATGGGATACATCCCAGGATATTTAAAGAACTCAGAGAGGTTCTGGCAGGGCTTTTAAAGGATGTTTTTAATATATTCTTGGAGACAGCAGTTCCACAGGACTGGAGAAGGGCTGATATGGTACCTCTTCACAAAAGTGGTAATAGGGAATAAATGGCAAACTACAGGCCAGTAAGCCTTACCTCGGTGGAGGGAAAAGTTATAGAGGTGCTCCAGACAGCGAGAATAGTGGTCTTTCTTGAAATCAATAGGTTGCATGATCCAAGGCAACATGGTTTTACCAAAGGACGATCATAACAAACAAATCTGATCAAGTTATTTGACTAAGTGGCCAGAGAACTAGATCAAGGGCATGCAATGGATGTGATCTACCTAGATTTCAGCAAAGCCTTTGATACTGTTCCTCATAGGAGGCTTATCAATAAACTGAACAGCCTGGGAATGGGTCCCAAGGTGGTGAATAGGATCAGAAATTGGTTGACTGACAGACAATAGAAGCTGATGGCAAACAGAACTCACTTGGAAGAAAGGAAGGTGATTAGCGGCATGCCCCAGAGATGGGTCCTGGGACCGGTACTGTTCAATGTATTTATGAGTGATATTTCTAAAGGACTGAATGGAAAAGTCCGTCTTTTTGCAGATGACACAAAACTTTGCAACAGAGTGGACTCTCCTGAGGGAGTGGATAACATGAGGAAAGATCTACAAAAACTGGAAAAATAAATCTTAACTGCCAAGCATTAGACCAATGTGAAGAAGTGCAGTGTCATGCACTTGAGATGCAGAAATCTAAGGGAATTGGATGAGATAGGGTGTGAGAGATTGGTGTGCACAGACAGGAGAAGGACCTCGGAGTAATTGTTTCTGAGGATCTCAATGTGGCAAACAGTGTGGCAAGGCTATGGCTAAAGCTAGAAGGATGCTGGGTTGCATACAGAGAGGAATTGCCAGCAGAAAGGAGGAGGTACTAATGCCACTGTACAAGTTGCTGGTGAGGCCTCACTTGGAATATTGTGTTCAGTTTTGGACACCATATCTCACAAAGGATACAAAAAGACTGGAAATGATTCAGAGAAAGGTGACCAAAGTGATTTGGACCCTGCGCCAGAAGACATATGAGCTGAGACTTGAAGACTTATGTATGCTCTAGAGGAGAGGAGGGACAGGGGAGATATGATACAGACCTTTAAATACTTAAAGAGTATTAATGAACAAGCAAACCTTTATCAAAGACGTGGAAGCTGCAAAACTAGAGGGCATAACATGAAGCTGCAAGGAGGTAAACTGAAAGGGTGGTGGATGCTTGGAATGCCCTCTCGATGGACATGGAGTCGAAACATTGCTGATTTACCTCTTCAACGATATCCTCCGAATCATAGACAACAACAAAAAAGGTATCTTAATGATCTTCATTGACATCTCTTCAGCATTCGACACAGTAGATCACAAAACCCTCCTGGAAAGACTAAAGAACATTGGGCTACATGATACCACCTTAAAATGGTTCCACTCATACCTAACCAACAGGCAGATACAGGTCAAGGTAGGACACAACACCTCTCAACCCATAAAAGTCCTCCAAGGAGTACCTCAAGGATCCGCCCTCTCAGCACTACTGTTTAACATCTACATCCAACCAATATGCGACATCCTGAAAGAGAACAGCATTCAATATACAATGTATGCAGATGATATCATGATATACACACCTATCTCAGTTGACAACCCGGACTACTCTAATATAACAGCCTGCCTAACAAAAATGGCAAGATGGTGTCAAGACTACAACCTCGCAATCAACTACAGCAAGACAGAGGCACTTATAATCACTCGCAACCCAGACTTCATCCACCCACCGGACATCAAGGTACAAAACACTACCATACCGATAAAATCGGAAGTAAAATACCTCGGAGTTACCCTGGACAACGAACTAAATCTCAAGCCTCACATAAACAAAACAGTCAAAAATGCATACCACAGGATGAGAATCATCAGAAGACTCAAACCCCTCCTCACCACTGAGCACTTCCGTACCGTATGCCAAGCTCTAATAACCCCCTTACTGGACTTCTGCAACCCCATCTACCTTGGACTAGCAATACAAACACTCAAACCACTTCAACTAGCACAAAACACGGCAGCCCGCATAATAACTGGATCTGCAAGACACGAACACATTACTCCTGTCCTGAAAGACCTCCACTGGCTCCCAATTAGGTCACGCATCACATACAAAACAATCATAAACATATTTAAGATCAAACAACACACCTCAGCCAATAGCTTGCACACCCTCATACAGCCAGACACCAGCACACGCCCAAGAAGAAAAGGAACCTCCAACCGAGTCAACGCCTCCAGAGACGTCAGAAAAACTCGCAAAGACACCACAGAAAGAGCACTCTCCCTGGCTGCCCCAACGATCTGGAACTCCCTCCCAGACGAACTGAGATCGACGACGGACATAAAAGACTTCCGCAAACAGCTGAAGACAACACTGTTCATAGAACACTATGGACACGTAACTTGACCTAGCCACCAAGGACTTCCCACACCCTGATAAGAAAATATATAACGGCACAAGGACACACTGTATTATAGCGCACAATGTATATAGTTCAACTAATCAAACACACTATAACCTCATACATACAATCCATGATATAGCTTTCACTGCATGAAATACACACACAACGTTTGTGATTGTTTTGCTGTGATACTGCCTTGTTTGTAGGATAAGGCGGTATAGAAATACTGTTAAATAAATAAATGGTGGGGCAAATAGAGTGTTAGAATTCAAAATGGCATGGGACAGACACAGTGGATCCTTTTATAGCAACAGGATAAAATAAAAAAACTGTCTCTGCTATCAATACAAATAGGAGTGACCTGCACAAAGCAATGGATACACCCCTAGACAAAGGCATGGGGAGGGGAGACCTGCACGGAGTGGCAGGTGCACCTACTCTTGCCCCCTTCCTGGGCAGACTAGATGGACCATGATGGTCTTTAACTGCCATTATATACTATGTTATATATGTTACTATGTATTCCAGGATGTATCCTATCCGGTCTCATCGCTTTATCAACTTTTAGTTTAGCTAGTTCCTCATGAACACAGTTTTCTGAAAATTGTTGGAGCTCCCCTCCACTTCTGTTCCTGTTTGTGGGTGTTTTCTGAGGTCCTGCTCCTGGCCCTTCATTTGTGAACACAGAACAGAAATATTTGTTATGCAATTCCGCTTTATCCTTATCAGCTTCTACATAGTCCTCCCCTTTACCCTTAAGTCTGACAATACCACTTTTGCTCTTCCTCTTCTCACTAACATATCTGAAAAATGTCTTATCCCCCCATTTTATTGCTTTGGCTATTTCTCCTTCTTTTTGTATCTTTTCTTTTCTGACTACTTTACAAGCTTCTCCATGTTTTTTTCCAAATATAGATGCCTGTCTTCCTCTCTCTGTGATCTCTTGTATTTCTTGAAGGCCTCCCTCTTTTTCTTCACCTTTTCAGCTCTCTAAGGTAAGGTAAAGCTTAGTAGTTAGAATGAAAGGGCAGACTGGATATTCTTTATCTGCTGTTATTGTTTCCATGTTTCTATGTTTCTATGTTTCTAATGTATCATATAGTGGTCTTAGGTTGTCCACATTCAAGCATTTGCAGAATACAAAATATTCAGAATTCTGTAAATTTGATGACCACATTTTTTTATTAAAAGCGCACAACCGATAGCATAATCAACAGGATTAAATTCAAAATATTCATAGTGATGCATATAGCCTTCATCCTCAGTCAACCTGCTTATTTGTCCAACTTGCTAGCACCCTATATTTAGTAAGAATTTGTTTAGAGTACCATCTCCCTTCTAGATAGAGTTAGAAATGTCCTGTCATTCAGCGTTTTTTTTTAAACTTTGACATCATTGTGGAACTCCATCCTTCACTACTTCCTGACTGAAACTTCTTTAGCCAAATTTTTTTTTAACTGAAATTAACAAATTACATACATAATGCATATAAGAAAAGGATATGCACATAGAAAGTAGAAGAGCAAATGGAAAAGAAAAACCCAAGCAAATTACCCTCTAGTCCCCATCATAGGAGGGAAGTTCTAATGAGAAAGAAATATGCATTCAATACCTAACTACCTCAGTATCAATACAGGACATTGGATCAAAAAATACACATTCCCCAGGTACCCAATTTAACCCTCAGATTTATCACAAAGAAAATTTTCCAAATGAGAAACATCTGTGAAAACAAACTTATTTCCAGCATAAGTAATCACACACTTACAGGGGAAACGAAGGTTAAAGTTGGCTCCGATAGCCAAGACTTTAGACTGTAATTGTAAAAAAGCTTTCCTATGCATCTGCATAGGCTTAGCAACATTGGGGAAAACGCTAATAGGCTGACCACAGAAGTATCCTTAACAACTGCCCCTCCTAGAAACTGCAATGAGGGTTGAGACCCCTCAAGCTTAATTAAACGAGACTCCAATGAGGAAAACAACAAATCTTGCTGCTTAAATTTGTCCACAGAGTCCTTGGAGAATTTGCAAAGCTGACCCATAGTCCCCGTCAATATCGATTCCACTTTTATCAATACTCCCCACACATCCTTCAGGGAAACATCAGCAGGAGGACCCAAAGCCAATGAAAAACTAGAAGAAAAAGTAACCACCTTAGGGTACCAAATCCCAACCTGATGACCAGCAGGAGTGGGAGTTGACAAAGAACGGTCCGTAGACGCGGTAAAAGGAATGGCTTCTTGGGAACCTTCACTGGTATTCAGAACAGTCAAACTTTCCAACAAAGCAGGCTGAGGTGGAGGTATACGACCACCGGAGCTTAAGGAAGTTTCAATATCGGGAATACTCACGGTTGCAGGGAGAGGCTGAACAATGGGCTGAACCTAAAGATCCATAGGCCCCATCACTGGGCATCCTCCTCCACTAACCCCCAACAACTTGCTATTCCCCTTCCTCTTACCTATAGGTTTCCAGCTACACCTGGTGCTCCTTTGCGCTCAGAAGGGGTTCCAAAGAGGCAGGACATGACCATTTGGTCACGTCCCCTTCAGTCATGCGCCTGCAGCCATGTCCCGTGGGAAAGCTGGCCTTATAGCCTCTGGTGCCGATCACAAGGGGAGGAGCTATCTCTGTGGGAGTGCAATTGCCAGAAAGATGGTAAAGTTGCAAAGCACTCAGTCTCTCAACTTCTCTCGTCTTTAGCCAAATTTAAGGATGGCTTGAAAACATAGGGGGGGGGGGGGGGGTTTCAAAGCCTTTTAGCCAGTTAGAAGACCTGCTGACCAGCTAATGTGCAGTAAAGGCAATATTCAGGTTAGTGCCACTGAATATCCCCACAGACTGCCGAACAAACGCCTGCTTAAAATGGCACAATCTGTGGGTGGTGACAACTGCTATTCAGTTAGCGGCGATATTCAGCAATTGGCAGTCCTAATTTTATCTGCTTAGTGCTATCCAGTTAGTGGCTGAATATCGTTGTTAACTGCATAACGCCTCCAATGACTGGCCAGCCCGGATATTTAGCGGTGGAAAACGGATATATTTTGCTGCTGAATATCTGGTCTTAATTAAAGCAGTGGTGGCTAAGTGGTGGCTCTAGGCAACCATCTAGGTCAGCAAGTGGTAGATCTGGCCCTGCTTGTGCCCTCGCTTATCTCTGTACTCCATTCTCACCTTTGCCAACCTGATTTCTCTCCTTATCTCTTTCAGCTTTACCAAACGTCCTTCCCTGGTCTCAACTTTTTGGGATCCTTTATGTTTTTTGAATGCTAAACATTTTGCCTTTATCTTTTCAGCCATATCCTTGGAGAACCATGCTGGTTTCCATTTCCTCTTGTTTTTAGTTGCTTTCTTTATATAGAAATGGGTTGCTATTGTTATAGCTCCTTTTAGTTTAGTCCATTGTTTTTTCGTTTCCCTTATCTCTTCCTACTCTGCCAGCTCTTCTTTCAGATACTTCCCTACTTTACCAAAGTCAGCATATTCGAAATCCAAGACTTTGAGCTTGGTCTGTCTGGAGTTGAATTTCGCCTTCGCTTTAATATCAGACAATACCACCTGATGATCACTGCTGCTCAGATGGCACCTGCCCAGACATTAGACACAGTGGGCCCAAGATTCTTCTGGGATGGCTACGTGCTGCTACGGTGCATAGCTGTCACCACCGACCTTTAACCCTGGATATTCAATGCTGGTCATATGTGGCCCTAGCATTGAAAATCCAGGGTTGCTGCCACAGAAGCTAACCGGGTAGCGGCGATATCGAGCGGCTGCCTGGTTAGCTCTTAAGGATAAAGCTAGGCCAGCTTTTGCTGCGCCTAGCTTTACCCGTGTGTCACGAACTGGGTAGCAGCGCAGTATCACCACTACCTGGTTAGCGACTGTCGTCACCCATGACATGCCCTGGAACACCCACAACATGCCCCGATGCTAAGCGGTTAGCATCGGGGCATGTAGCGGCATTAGTAGGGGATATTCAGCAGCGTTTACAGGTCAGTGAACAATGTAAATGTCTTTGAATATTAGGCCCAGTGTCTCCATTTGCAAGCACTAGGTGCAGTGTTGCCCCTTCACTCTTGGGTTCCATTACCGGTGGCCTGAACAGAGCACCTTAAAAGGTATCCACATTCTTTCCACTTCTTACAGATTCCACAGATGAGATACTCCAATCTGCTGCTTAAAGTCTTCTAGCAACCCCCCTCCCCCGCCAATTCACAACTGTTAGATATGTTTAACCACATATCGTTAGCCAGATCTCTGCCCAATTCCTCCATCTGCGGTCTGCAGACCACATAGGTGTGGATGGAAGTGCCATCTCCTCTTTCTAAGATGTTCCACAGAGCCTTTTCCTTTCCCCACATCCCCTATGTTACTTTTGTTACAAAGAGTCACCCCTTCTCCTTTTCTGCCGTTCCTCCTGGATATATTATAGCCCAGTATGACTATATCTAATTCTTGGGATTCATTGAACCACATTTCTGTAACACAGCTGCCAAGTTAATCATTTCCAAGAAGAAGATTGTAGACCAGTCCTGGATTTCAGGCAACCCTATCCTGATGCATTATGGGATCTGCAGCACTAATTTCAATGGCTAGAATCAAGGACTTCAAATACCGCATTACATTTTGTATGTCGGTTCAAAACCAGGACTGGCCAAAAAGTCTCCTTCCTGGAACTGGGTTACTTGGCACCTCTGCTATAAATGTAACAATATCTAATCCACCTCCATCATTAGGACTTACAGATCTGGAATTCTATTGTTTAAACTGTCAGCATTTGTGTTCATTGCTTTCCAGTTATTTTATTGCTACCTTATGTTCTGTTTCGTCTCACCCCTGGACTTTTCTTCTAATTTGTTGTTGATGCATGCATTATTAAGATTATTTCTTTTATTTTCCCCACTGCCATCATACTCTTCCTGGGGATGACATTCTAAATCTATCTACTTCCATCTTCCACCCCCTTCCTCTATTTCAATGCCTGGCAATATGGAAGGGACTTTTAGTAAGGATGTCCAAGTGCAATATGGGACGTCTAAGCCAGAACGTTTGAAAAAACTGCAGGCATGTCCAGGTGCAGACACAATTTCACAAATGTGGACGTTCTGATTGGACAGCTGGAGGGGCATCTACATAGATATCCCCAAAACCATATTCCAGAACCTGGCTATCTAGGATAGATTGATGGTTTGAAGAGTGGGCTAGGAATAGGGCAACCAGGGTTCAAATCCCATTGTTGATATTGTGCTGAGTACTGGGGATGAAGGGGTGCCTTCTTTTCTACATCTCCCGGATGCTTTTTCAGGTGCCGGGAGCAGGTGTAAGCTTAGATGCAATGCCAGATGTCCATGATGTTTCTGAGGTCAGAGGACAATGTCTAGGTTCCTGGGAATGCTCCCCTCCGCCCCCCCCCCAATCAGACCTGGATTTCCCCAGAGCCAGCTTCTAAAATGACAATGAAGATGTCTCTAAGCCTGTTTTCAGACATGCAAAGCACGAATAGGCTACTAAAATGACCCCATATTGTCTGAATTTTTTTGCTTAGGATCCTTTCTCTGGCACAGAAATATGTAATCTGCAGCCTTTGACTGGGGCAATTGATGGAACAATCACCTATATATCCAGGTCTGGCCTTAGGCATGTCACCCACACATGGTCCCACTCCTGGAGAAGCCCCGTGGTGCTGGCCAGCTTAAGAGGTGAGCCAGTGAGGCCCAAAGCCTGCTTTACCAGCTCACTTCTACACAGCCACAGAAAGTTTCCTTCGCTCTCGCGGCCGTGCTAAGTTGCAGCTGCCAATACTGTGGACTTTCCAGAAGTGAAACCGGGGCACTTCCTGTTTTGTACAAGAGACAGGAAGTGCCCCAGTTTCACTTCTATGAGCTCTGCAGTGCTGGCGGCTGCAATATAGCACAGCTGCTATGAGCAAAAAAACCATTCCCACGGCTGTGCAAAGAATGCAGACTGTGGCAAGGCCATGGGGGAGGAGGTGATACCAGTGTGAGTTTGATGCTGGGGGTAGGCAGGCACAAGGAATAGGACTTCTGGAGAACTAGGACTGGAAATGGCCTGATGCTGGGGGATTGGGTCACTGGGACTGGAAGGGAGATGATGCTGGGAGGGACTGGGACTGGAGGGGGACAGATCCTGGGGGGAGGGCAGGCACTGGAAGAGGACGGCTTGGAAAATAGGACTGGAAATGGGTTGATGCTTTGGGATGGGGGCACTGGGACTGAAAAGGAGATGATGCTGGGAGGGAGTGGGACTGGAGAAGAGCTGATGCTGGGGGATAGGGTGACTGGATCTAGAAGGGAGATGATGCTGGGAGGGAGTGGGACTGGAAGAGAACTGATGCTGGAAGAGCTGGAACTAGAAAGGAGATGATGCTGGGGGAGACTGGGACTGGAAGAGAGCTCCTGCTGGGAGGGGCTGGAACTGGAAGAGAGCTCATGCTGGGAGGGGCTGGAACTAGATGATGCTGGGGTCAGGGTGGAGAAAAAGAGGCAGAAGCTGGGAAGTGAGGATGGAGTTGTGGGAGGGAAGAAACAAGATCATACAAAGGAGGGGCATAAGAATAGATGCTAAGGTAAAAAGGAGGAATGGCAGGGCAATGAATATTGCAGAAGGAAGTAGCTTGGTGGGCTCGGAAAGGGATGTAGGAGGCAGGAGGGTAGGTCCTGGAGACATGGAGATTGGGGTGAGCAGGTACTGGAGGTTTTAAATTCAGTGGGAGAAAAGACAAAGACAGACTCTTAAGATTGGCTGGGTACTGGGAGAGTAAGTGGAGATTCAGGCGGCTGGCCTAGAGCCAGAGCAACACACTGCGCTCCGGCAGCAGAAAGATCGTGGCATCGTATGGTGCCATCCCCAGCTTCATCTTTCTATCTCCGAGCCAGCAACAGCAGCCAGTGCTGCCACAGTATTCCTTTCCAGTGCACGGATCCATTTAAATGTGCACCAGAAGTGAATGCTACAGGCAGCACTGGCTGCTGTCGCTGACTCAGAGAAAAAGATGAAGATGGAGACGGTGCTCTGCAATCTTTCTGCCACTGGCTTAGAGAAAAAAGAAGACACTAGGAATGGTGCCGCATGAGATTTTTGCATGGAAGGGAAGAGGGGACAGAGAGAAAGAGAAAAAGAGAGAAGGGATATGCTGGATTAGGGCGGTGGGGATATATAGAGAGAGACATTTTGGTTTATGAGAGAGAAGGGATATATTGGACGGAGGATGAAAGTGGAACGGGGAGAGAGAAAATGCTGGACTGGAAGACACTGGAGTACTGGAGGAGGAGAGGATGGAGGAGGGGAAGGGGATAGAAAGCTGCTGGTCTATGGGTTGGGAGAAGGGAAAATGGCTTGGGAGGTGGAAAAGAAAGAGGGAGATGCTGGACTATGGGGGAGGGGGGTAAAGGGAAGGGTGAGGGGATTGGGAGATGCTGAATTGGAGTGGTGAGAAAGAGAGGGGAGATGGTGGGCATGGTGGAAGTATGTGAAAGAGGCCATGGGAAGTTGGCAAGGTGAGAGGTGGGTAGTGATTACAGAGCATGGATATGTGATAATGGAGTGTGAGTGAAAGACTGAAGGGAAGACGAGGTTAGCAAAGGAGCAAGACAGGAAATAGGATAACTGGAGAGATGGACTGGACTGGAGGTTAGAGCAGTAGATGGAACGTTGATAGGTAAAAGGTCAAAAAGGGATTGAGGATGGAAGGGTGAAAGTTGAGTGGACGAAAAAGGAGGAAAGAGCAAAAGGGGAAGATCAATATTTTAGAGGCAGATGTAGAGAGAGAATGGAAAAGTAGGAGAAGAGAAGAAAGGACAAATGGACAGCAGACAATTAAGAGTTAGCAGAAGACATGAAGCAAACAAAAGAAAGTGACTGGAGCAATTGTAACTGAAAAATAAAATGCACAAAACAAAAGGTAGAAAAATATGTTTTTTATTTTGAATTTATTAACTGGAATATGCTAGCTTTGGGAAATGCGTATCATTAACATCTTTGCATTTTTGTTTACTACAAGAGGAAATTAATTTATAGTTTTATTTCTCCAATGTTGTTGTGCATTCCAAGTTTGGCTTTTGGGGTTCCCAGTATAATTACTGTCTTCATATTTCTACATTATGATCCCTTGTTCTGTGTTTGGTAATGATGTCTGTTTTGTGTATAAGACTGTGCTGCGGTATTTTGTTCATGTAGATTCTATGTGACAGTACCACTTGTTCTCTTTTCCCAGTAGGAGATGTATTGGTATTTTCAGTGTTGCCTTTGGATAGGTAGGGTTTGGTGCTGTGTGAGTCCTGGTAGTGCTGTTATGATATGGCAGGTTTGCTATGGGTTCTAAATGAGCAGAGTTTTGTAGTACTTCCTAAAGTGCCGGGCAGTTGGAACTGGAGGATAGAAATGCAGAAATCTGGTAGTCTTTCTTTATTCTCAATATCCTTGCAAATAGTCTTCAGACACTCAATAAGAGATATGTTTACTAAAAGTTAATTTTTACTCATAAATGTTAATGTGTGTTAAATGCAGCAGCACGCATTTATTTCTATTGGTGCACTTAACACTCATTAATGTTTAGTAAATATGACTTATAATCATTGCTGGTACAAAAAAAGAGGCTTATGAAGGGCCCCTTTAAAAGCCGCCTAAAGTTTTAAATAGGCAACATATACATTTTAAAATAAAATAAAGTAAATTTATGCAAATAAGGCCCAGTGGATATGCAAATGAGGCCCCGCAATGAGTCTCCTCATATGGCCCTGCATCACCCTTGGGCCGTCCCTGTATATATCTATAACCTTGCTTTTTTGTTTTATTTTGTTTTGTTTTTGAAAATTCAGAACTACAAAATCCCAACATGTAAAGCATCAAAAGCAAGGGACTGTCCTCAATGATAGGGATGCATACACAATCAGGAAATCCTGAATCTTCCCAAATGTTTCTTAAACACTTATATAGTTAACCAGCATTTACAGGGATGGGGATAAAGGCCTCAGTGACAGCTTCACAGCCTCTATTGCAGAGATGCCAAGGGTGACCCATCCCAAAGACTGAGATGTACTGCTCCAATGAGCGAGATTGAAGGCCGATGAGTGAAGTTTTTTCTCACAGCACATTCAGGGTATAAATTTGCAAAGATCTGCATGTTGTATTGCTTCGCAAATAAAAAGAGCACCAAAACATGATATTTTGCTTTGTCTGGTTTTATTTCATTTGTAATTTTTCAATCCCATAGGAAAAATTGATACTAAATATGGAAAAAGAAACTTGTCAGTTTGTACAAACTGTATAGATTGTTGCACCTTTCCCACCCAATATTCCCTTAAAAATAGCTCAAAAATAAATATACCTAAACATACGACAAGCAAAAAAAATCATAACACCTGCTGCTGTAACTACTGTGCTACTAAAAATATATGTGCCTTCGTTCTAAATCATGGATGGCCTGCTCTCTCATGCCATATGTTGGGGACCCTCTCTCTAAATGGATTTGGCTGGAATCTAGCAGAAGTACTGGTATTCCAGTAAGAGACTGTTTACCAAAATTCAGTCCAATCTATCCATAGAGAGGATACCGATAAATGCTTATAAAGATAAAACATCAAGATACTTTGTACTGATGAACACCTATGAAACAGAACCTGAATGTTTTTGTTCTTTGGCTCTTACATGGAAAATAACAGAATGAAACAAAAAGAAACTGTACCTTGTTTTTTGGCCATCTTCAACTTGGAAGCAGTTCAGGCTGAACCTTTAGCCCTCTGATAGCACTGGACTAAACCCTTCAAAGGAAACACAGGACTGTAGAAGGCTGGAAGCTTGAACGAACCGTCCTTCGAAGTGAGCTCCCCAGCCCACGATACTGGCATCCGTCATAAGCGGGAGATTCCAGGGGCATTCCTACTTCTAGAATCCCTGGCCGTAACCACCATTGAAGAGCCTGACGAGTCTCTGGAGGGCAGGGTAGACTTATCGAGAGGGGTTTCTCCTGGTGCGACCACCTCATGAGTAGCGCCCTCTGTAACAGCCGCATATGAGCTCTTGCCCATGGAACTAGCTGCAGCGTTGCTGCCATGGTACCGAGCAACTGTAGATAATGCCATGCCGTGTGATCCTCTCTCTCTAGGAAACTGTGCACCAGCTTTCTCAACCCTAGTGCCTGTTTCTGAGGAAGAAACACCCTTCCTACCTTTGTATTGAAGCGAGCTCCCAGGTATTTTAGAGTTTGCGATGGAGTCAACTGCTCTTTGCCACATTGACCACCCAACCAAGACTTTGTAACACCTCTACTACTCTGGCCGTAGCCAACTCGCTTTCTCTTTCAGACTTTAGAGGACCCATTGTTGCAGGCATTTCGGAAGACGCAACGGGCCTTTCCATTGCACAGAGTAGTTCGGGAGATGATTCAATAAGAATGGGACATGCCCAAAGCAGGACTAAATGGGTCCAGGATCATGGCTCATCTGTATCCTTTGGTGGATCAGGATCGGGAATTGTTTAAGTCGCCCAAAGTGGATGCAGCGGTCTCGGCGGTTACCAAGAAGACTACAATTCTGGTGTAAGGTAGTGCCGCTCTTAAGGATGGCCAAGATAGAAAGCTAGATACATTATTAAAGCAAATGTTTGATGTCAATGCGTTATCCATTCAGGCTTCAATATGTGGTGCATGGGTAGCCAGAGCCTGTCTTCGCTGTTCTCAGCGGGTGCAGGGTGAACACGTGGAGGACGCTGTGGCAGAAGCGTCCCGGTTAGAGACCGGGACAGCTTATTTGGCTGACATTCATTATGACCTTATTAGGGGGCTGTCGAAGAGTATGGCCTTGGTAATTGCAGCTAGAAGATATCTCTGGTTGGGTAACTGGGCGGCAGATGGTTCTTCTAAAGCAAGGCTCAGTAAGCTTCCTTTTAGGGGTAAGCTGCTGTTTGGTAAAGACTTATATAAACTGGTGAAGGATTTAGGGGAGTCCAAAGGCGTCTGACTGCCGGAGGACAAGCAAAAGCTGGGGTGTTCGACGCCGGCGACCAGGGGTCAGCAGAGAGACTTTCGTCATTTTCGTTCCCCTCAGTTCAGACAATTTCAGAGAGGGCGTCCGTCATACAGGAGCCAGGGTTTTCAAGGTTTTCGAGGAGCGAACAGGGGTTTTGCCGCCTCCTCTTCCGCGAACCCTAGAAAATCATAATGAAGTCATGGGGGCCCAGGCAGCTGTGGTTCCCATGGGAGGTCGTCTACGGGATTTTTATCTGGCCTGGGTCCAGATCACATCTGATCGGTGGGTGTTGGAGGTCATTCGAGAAGGATATGCTCTCGAGTTTCAACGTCCAGTGGTCGATTCTTTCGTTCAGTCTCCTTGCAAGGCGCGCAACAAATGCTCTGCTGTGCGCGAGACCTTGCAAGACTGCTGAACCTGAACGCCATCAGACCAGTGCGGCGGCAGTCGATACTCCATCTACTTTGTGGTTCCAAAAAAGGAAGGATCATTTCGGCCAATTTTGGATCTTCAAAGAGAACATCGTTGTCTTCGAGTGACTCATTTTCGTCACTGCATCAGTGCGGGTCTGTGCAGCTGTCACTCTACTTCCCCCAGCTCACCCAGTTTCCAAATTATCCAGTTCCAGAAGTGAGATTTTTTGCCAGTTCTGTTTTTAAATTTGCATTGCGTGCAGTGTTGTAGCTGTAGTTCCTAATTTTACTCATTGTCATCAGTGCTGTTGGTCCCATAATGAATCAGAATGAGATTTTTTCAGAAATCCAGGAATGGCTTAAAATCTCACTCCTGGAACTGGGTGACTTGGCAACTCCAGTCACTACCTTTTTGATTTATAGATTTACATAGGAATTTTAAAAAAAAATCACTGCTGAATAATATACCAAACAAAAAATTGGGAGCTATTAATTTTATTATAAATCTTTTTATTAATTATTGAACATATAATAACATAAAAGCAGCTTACATGTTGAAACATTACAAACATATTAAAATACTGTAAGCAGAATACAAATTAAGACATAAAAATATAACCCAATTCTGTACTTATATCTTCTTACACAATTATACCCATTACCATCCTTCCCATTTCCCACCTTTATCTCCCTTCCCCCAAAACCACCCAACCCTTTATTCCTCCCAATTCCCACCATGTTCTCCCCCTTCCCACTCCCACCCTTATTCCCAATCCATTCCAGTCTTAAATCCTAATTATGCCAACTTAATCACTTAGTTCAAAGTTATACCAAATTACACCGTTAAAATATCATTTCTTTAATTTTAAACAATAAAAATAAAGCCAACTAGAAATGGCAGGGATTGAACCACAACCCCTTACATACAAAGCACATAATCTACCACTAGACTACTCACTCAGCTAACGTTTATGTAGTATGTTATTTTGTTATAGGCGAGTATATAGAGAATTAAGCCTGCAAATTTCAAATTCTGCAATAACCGAGTTCTTATTGGCTAATATCCACAAATAAAAATAGCGCACATATCTGCTTTTAAAATAAGAAATTTCTTCTGTCTTCACAATACAGATTAGTTAAGCAGCCTAACATAGGAAAGATGATGACTGAGGTAGGTAGCACTGGACTTCCCAGAGGCTATCGGGAGCCACCCTGCCTGTGCCGAGGGGGGCTGTTGCCAGACAAGTGAAGTTTGTTTTCTTGTTTACACCTGTGGCCTGTTTTGTTTGCTGTTGCCTCAATCTCTAGTGGCAGCCAAGGCTCCCTCAGCAGCAAAGTTTTTATTTTTGCACCAGACAGCATGAGTAACAAGTACATGAGCACCAGCGGCTCAAAGCAGGGCAGAGTGAACAGTAGCAGCCAGAGAGACTTTAACAGTCTGAATGAGTCAGATTCTGTTTCTCTCTCAAGCTGGCACTACTAACGGAGCCCTCTCTGCTGGTGCTGGTGCTGGTGCTATCAGGTGTAAAAATGAAAACCTCACTGCTGAGGGAATCTCGGCTCAGGCAGGCTGTCATGGGAGATTGAGGCAACGAATGGCAAACAGAATGGGCCAGAGAGACTTCTGAGCACCAACACCATGTACCGAAAGAGGGGCAGAGTCAGTGAGCCCCTGATGATCATGGCAGCCAGGCCCATAGCCACGCGGTGCTGCAGATTTGGCAGCAGACAATGCCGCAGCTGGTGGCAATTCATTTTAAGAAAAGAAGCAAAGGCAGCTGGGGACACAGGCAAGCCCAAGTTGTCTTCAGTGGCGCTGTGCGTAACTTACCAAACTCCAATTACAAAAATGTGTGGAAGGAGGGGGTAAAAGCATATGAGCATGTTAGATGCTCCCAAATGCATGTACCACGTGCTTAATGCATATGACTTGGCATGTTTGCTATAGGCTCTTAATATCAAAAAACATCATCGGTCAAAGAACCTCTGCTTTTAACCAAACAGAACGTTTTAACGCACATGATAGGGTTGCCAGATTTTTGGACAGCAAATCTGCGACATGTGGGCAGGGCTGGCTGGGAAAGGAGAGTCTTCCTTCCTCTGGCATCTTTTCCCCATGTATTTCAAAATGACCCGTCTAGGTAGCATTGAGTAATTTCAAAAGTTTAAGAACCAGTAGCAGCCCTTCTCACGTTATAAGCATACATACATACATATATATTTAAACTTTATTTTATACATATAGACACATATTTAATACATTTCTAAAATTCCCCCTCCTTCAGAAAAGAAGTTCATTTTACATCTTTGCCTACCACGATCAAATGTATCAGAGGGGTGCAGGAGAAGCAAATATTTACCTTTGTCCCCACTGAAATTGGAGACAGGAAGTGGTTATAGTCTATGGAGTTGGGGGCACTATTTAAAAATCAGGGACAATCCCCAAAAAATTGGGGACATCTGGTAACTTCATTCAATGATTTACAGTGATCTGCTAACCATTGCTTTCTCATTTTTGGGGCCATATGTTCACTGGTACCAAAATCATTTTTTTTTCATTCCTGGAGATGAGGAGGTTGACTCTATCTTACAACACTCAACTTGTAGGACATTTTCTGCATATATTAAAAAATTGCTGACTAAATTTTTACTCAGCAATTTTTTAATATATATTGCGTGCTAACAATTTTGCTGGTTTGTTATGATTTTGATTTGTGTGACATGTTCTGCATGCAACAAACTTCATGATGATTTGAAATAAGTCTGACTTGTTTGGTTGAAATAAGCAAGAACATCATTTTGCTTTGTCACAAATGCTCATGTATTCACAGAAAATTACTTGGCCAACTTAGATTAGATAAGATCTAATGCTACTTCCAATGTTTAAAAAAAGTAACATTTTTTGCCTTCCTGTTTACATAGAAGCATAGAAAACATGATGGCAGAAAACGACCACATAACCTAGCTAGTCTGCCCTTCCATATCAACTATACTAGTCCCCTTTTTACCTTTGGGGATCCTTGTGAGACAGGAAATGCCTGTTAACCATCAGCGCAGGCGGGCTCAACTTTAACAGAGCCGTGGGAAAGAAGGAAAATGCTCTCCCTTCGCGGATCTGCAAAGCTGAGCCGGAGCCGGGAAAACAGTGGCAGGGCTCTTCCCCAGAATGTCTTGAACTGCAGATCAGCTGAGAAGGTCTGGGGCTGGGCCAGGGGCTGGGGGAGCACTGGAACTAGTAATGGGCTGATGGGGGGGCTAGGACTGGAAATGGGCTGATGGGGGGTTCAGAATGGAAATAGGCTGATGGAGGTGGGCTAGCACTAGTAATGGACTGATCAGGGGGGTTAGGACTGGTAATGGGCTTATTGGGGGGGGGGCCTAAACTGGAAATGGGTTGATGGGGGGGCTAGAACTGGAAATGGGCTGAACAGGTGGGGTTAGGAATGGAAATGCGCTACTACTGGAAATAGACTGATGGGGGGCTAGGACAATGAATGGGCTGATTGGGGGTCTAGAACTGGAAATGGACTTATCAGGGGGTTAGGACTGGTAATGAGCGAGGACTGGTAATGTGCTGATTGGGGGGCTAGGACTGGAGTGGGCTGATAAATGGGATAGAACTGGAAATAGGCTGGGACTGGAAATGGGCTGATCATGTGGGGTTAGGAATGGAAATGGGCTACTTCTGGAAATGGGCTGATGGGGGGGGGGGGGGCTAGGACTAGAAATGGACTTATCGGGGGGTTAGGTCTGTAAAGGGCTGATGGGAGGCTAGCACTGGAAGTGAGCTAGGACTGGAAATGGGCTGATTGGGGAGGCTAGGACTGGAGTGTGCTGATAAGGGGGATAAGACTGGAAATGGGCTGGGACAGGAAATGGGCTTATGGGGGAGAGGAAGAGAGTGCTGCTGGCCCTGGAAGAAAACTAGGGGCTAGGGCTGCAAATGGGCTAATGCACGGGAATGGGTGAATAGGACTGGAAGGGAACATATACTTGCAGGGTCTGCCAGGGGAAGGAGGAGGCAGAAAGGGAGCTGACACAGGGGTGAGCTGGGGATAGGAAGGGAGCTGACATGGGGGAAGGAGGGTCTGGAAAGGAACTGATATGGCGGGGGAAGGAGAAGGCTGGAATGGAGCTGACACCTGGGATGTACTAAAGGGGGACTGGAAGGCAGCTGACACTTGGGGATGGGAGTGGTGAGTGACTGGGTAATGGGGAGGAGGATGGAAGGGAGCTGACATGTGCAAATGGCTCTGGAAGGGTGATGGACAGGGGTACATAAGAACATAAGATATGCCATACTATGTAAGACCAAGGTCCATCAAGCTCAGTATCCTGTTTCCAACAGTGGCCAATCTAGGTCATACGTACCTAGCAGTTTCCCCAAAAGACACAGGTTCCACAATGCTTGTACTGCATCGAGCATTGATATCCTGGGTCCTTTCTTATAACGGTTTATGGACCTTTCCTCCAGGAACTTGTTCAAACCTTTTTTAAACCCAGCTACACTAACAGCCTTTACTACATCCTCTGGTAACAAATTCCAGAGTTTGATTACACGTTGAGTGAAAAAATATTTTCTTTTATTAGTCTTAAATAGTTTACCCTGTAGCTTCATTGCATGTCCCCTAGTCTTTCTATATTCTGATGTAAACAATCAATCTACGTTTACCCGTTCCACTCCGTCCATTAATTTATAGACTTCTATCATATCTCCCCTCAGCCGTCTCTTTTCCAGGTTAAAGAGCCCTAACCTTTTTTGCCTTTTTTCATAGGAGTATCCTTCCATTCCCTTTACCATTTTGGTGGCTCTTCAATGAACCTTTTCTAATAACGCTATATCCTTTTTAAGATACGGCGACCAGAATTGCACACAATATTCAAGGTGCGGTCTCACCATGCAAAGATATAGAGGCATTATAATATCTTTTGTTTTATTTTCCATTCCTTTCCTTATGATATCTAGCATTCTATTTGCTCTCTTGGCCGCCACTGCACACTGGGCCGAAGATTTTAACATGTTATCCACAATGATGCCTAAATCTTTTTCCTGGGTGGTGGTTCCTAATGTGTAACCTTGCATCGTGTAACCATAGTTTGGGTTGTTCTTCCGAAGGTGCATAACTTTGCACTTGTCCACATTAAATTTCATCTGCCATTTTGATGCCCAGTCTTCCAATTTATCAAGATCCTCTTGCAATTTTCCACAAACCTCTTGGGTTTTAACAACTTTAAATAGTTTTGTGTCATCTGCAAATTTGATAACCTCACTCGTTATTCCCTTTTCCAGGTCATTTATGAATATGTCAAAAAGCAGCAGACCCAGCACAGATCCCTGGGGTACACCACTATTCACCTTTCTCCATTGGGAAAATTGGCCATTTAGCCATACCCTCTGCTTTCTATCTTTTAACCAGTTCCTGATCCACAATAGTACACTGCCTCCTATCCCATGACTCTTTAGTTTTGCCAAAAGTCTCTGATGAGGGACCTTGTCAAAGGCTTTCTGAAAGTCCAGATACACTATATCAACCGACTCACCTTTGTCCACCTGTTTATTCACACCTTCAAAAAACATAACAGATTAGTAAGACAAGATCTTCCTTGTCTAAAGCCATATTGGCTGTCTCCCATTAGGCCATGACTATCTACATGCTGAGTAATTTTGTTCTTTATGATGGTTTCTACCATTTTTCCCGGTACTGACGTCAGGCTCACCGATCTGTTATTTTCCGGATCACCCCTGGAACCCTTTTTAAAAATTGGCGTTACATTGGCGATCTTCCAATCTTCAGGTATTACAAATGATTTTAATGAAAATTCACAGATTACTAATAGCAGGTCTGCAATCTCATATTTCAGTTCTTTCAACACCCTCGGATGTATACCATCTGGCCCAGGTGATTTGCTACTCTTCAGTTTATCTAATAGTTGTAGTACATCTTCCCAATGTATCGATATTTCCTTCAATTCTTCTGCACCTTTAAATACCACTTCAGTCATGGGTAACATCCCTACATCTTCCTCAGTAAAGACCGAAGCAAAGAATTCATTCAGTCTCTCCACTATCATCTTGTCGCCTCTTAGTGCCCCTTTAACCCCTCTATCATCTAATGGACCAACTGACTCTCTCACAGGTTTTTTGCTACGAATGTACTTGAAAAAGTCTTTATTTCACGTTTTTGCTTCTGCAGCAAGCTTCTTCTCAAATTCTCCCTTTGCCTGCCTTATAAATGCCTTGCATTTGACTTGCCAGTGCTTGTGCTGTTTCCAGGTTTCGTCGTTTGGCTCTTTTTTCCATTTCCTGAAAGATGCTTTTTTGGCAACAACAGCCTCTCTGACCTCACCTTTAAACCATGCTGGCAGTTTTTTGGACTTCCTTCCACTTTTCTTAAAGCGTGGAATACAGCTGGTCTGGGCTTCCAAGATAGTATTTTTCAACAACACCCAAGCTTGATGTAAGTCTTTAACCTTTGCAACCTTAACTGTTTTCCTCATTTTATCATAGTCTCCCTTTCAAAAGTTAAAAGGTAGTACTGTGGATTTCCTTACTATCACTCCTCCACTAATTAAATCAAATGCGATCATGCTATGATCACTATTGCCAAGTGGCTCCAACACCCTTATCTCTTGCACTAGATCTGGTGTTCCACTAAGGACGAGATCTAATATGGCTTCCCCTCTGGTCGGTTCATGAACCAACTGCTCCAAGAAGCAGTCATTTATTTCATCTAGGAACTTTATCTCCCTAGCCAGGGGCGGCCCAAGGGGGGTGCGGGGCCATGTGCGGAGACTCGGTGCGGGGCCTCATTTGCATAAGGGGCCTCATTTGCATAAATGTTTGCATAATGTTACCATATACTAACTTTTAGTAAACGTGCCTCTTAATGAGTGTATGGATAAAGAAAGACTAAAAGATTTCTACATTACTATAATCCAGCGCCAACTGCCAGACACATTAGGAACTACTACAAACACTGCCCATTTAGAACCCATAGCAAACCCGCCGTATCCTAACAGCACTACCAGGACTCACAAAGCACCATACTCTACCAATCAAAAGGCAACACTGCAAATATTAAACCAATACATTTCAGAGAACAAGAATACATGACCTACTGGGGAAAGAGAACAAGTGGCAATGTCAAATAGGAATTATATAAACAGAACACCTCAGCTCAGTTACACATGCAGAACATAGACCATCACCAAACAAGTAATCACAATTTAGAAACAGGAAGACAATAATTAAACTGGGAATCTCAAAAGCCAAACTTGGAATGTACAACTCTGTAGAAATAAAACTATACATTAATTTGCTCTTGTATTAAACAAAGCGCAGACGTTAATGATGCACATTTACCAGAGCTGACATATTCCAATTATTAAATTCAAAATAAAGAGGTATTTTTCTACCTTTTGTGCATTTTTTTTTCAGCTGCAATTGCTCCAGCCACTTTCTTCTGGTTTCTTCGTGTCTCGTTGGAGTCGGGAGTGGTGCCAAAGGACTGGAGAGAGGCTCATGTGGTGCCTTTACACAAAAGCGGAAGTAAGGATGTGGTTGAATACTACAGGCCGGTTAGTTTAACTTCGGTGGTGAGTAAATTATTGGAAACGCTGCTGAAAGAGAAAATAGTGAGGTTTCTGGAGTCCGGCGGATTACAGGATCCGAGGCAGCATGGATTCACCAGAGGCAGGTCTTGTCAGACAAATCTGATTGATTTCTTTGACTGGGTGACCAGGGAGTTGGACAGAGGGAGAGCTCTAGATGTGGTGTATTTAGATTTCAGTAAAGCCTTTGACACTGTTCCTCACAGGCGACTTATAAACAAACTGAGCACCCTAGGGATGGGCCCTAAAGTTACTGCTTGGGTTAGAAATTGGTTGGGTGGGAGGCGACAAAGAGTACAAGTAAATGGAGCTAACTCTGAGGAGAAGGATGTTACCAGTGGTGTGCCCCAGGGATCTGTCCTTGGTCCGATTCTTTTTAACATCTTTGTTAGTGATATAGCGGAAGGGCTGTCGGGTAAGGTTTGCCTCTTTGCGGATGATACCAAAATCTGCAATAGAGTAGACACCCAGGAAGGTGTAGATAACATGAGGAGGGATCTAGATAAGCTTGAAGAATGGTCTAGAATTTGGCAGCTGGGATTTAATGTTAAAAAATGTAAGGTCATGCATTTGGGCTGCAGCAATCCAAGGGAGCAATACAGTATAGGAGGTAAAGTACTTTTGTCCACTAAAGAAGAGCGGGACCTAGGCGTGGTTGTGTCTGATGATCTTAAAGTAGCTAAACAGGTAGAAAAGGCGACGGCAAAAGCTAGAAGGATGCTTGGGTGCATACGGAGAGGAATGGCTAGCAGAAAAAAGGAGGTGATAATGCCTCTGTATAAGTCTTTGGTGCGACCTCATTTGGAGTATGGTGTGCAATTCTGGAGACCGCACCTTCAAAAGGATGTGAACAGGATGGAGTCGGTGCAGAGGGTTGCTACTAAAATGATTAATGGGCTTCATTATAAAGCATATGAGGACAGACTTAAGGATCTTAATATGTACACCTTAGAGGAAAGGCGGGATAGAGGTGATATGATTGAGATGTTTAAATACCTCCGTGGCATAAATGTTCAGGGAGAGAGCCTCTTTCAATTGAAAGCAAGTTCTGCTACGAGGGGACATGGGATGAGGGTGAAGGGAGATAGATTCAGGAGTGATATGCGGAAATATTTCTTTACGGAAAGAGTAGTGGATCCATGGAATAGTCTCCCAGTGGAGGTGGTAGAGATGAGGACAGTAACTGAATTCAAAAAAGCATGGGACCAACACAGAGGATCTCTAAAGGTAAAAAGTGGACTGTTGTAGTTGTTATGGAAGGACAGACTAGATGGGCCTTGTGGTCTTTTTCTGTCATCATGTTTCTATGTTTCTATGTTTCTATGTTTCTGCTAACTCTCCATCATCTGCTGTCCATTTGTCCTTTCTTCTCTCTTCTAGTTTTTTTCCATTCTCTCTCTACATCTGCTTTAACATACTAATCTTTCTCCTTTTGCTCTTTCCTCATTCCTATTTCATCCACTCAAATTTTACCCCTCCATCCTCAATCCCCACTTACTCTCCCAATACCCGGCCAATTGTAGATTTTTTATCCCTCCCACACAAAATATTTTTCCCTTCTCCATTTTACTCTTCCAGCCCCATCCCATTTTAATCCTCCCCCAACATCAGCTCCCTTCTAGTTCCAGCCTCACCCAGCATCCATTCCCTTCTAGTCCCTGCATCAGCCCATTTCCAGTCCTAGCCACACATCAGCCCATTTCCAGTCATAGCAACCCCCCAACCCAATACCAGTCCTCGCACCCCCATCAACCCACTTCCAGTCCTAACCCCCTATCACCCCATTTTCAGTTTAAGTCCCCCCTATAACCCATTACCAGTCCTAACCCCCCATCAGCCCACTTCCAGTCCTAACCCCATCAACCCATTTCCAGTCAGACCCCATAGCCCATTGCCAGTCCTAACCCTCCTCCCCATCAGCCCACAGCCTATTACCAGTCCTAACCCCATCAGCCCACCTCAAGTCCTAACCCCTCCCCACCAGCCCATTTCCGGTCCTAGCCCCCCCATAGCCCATTATCAGTCCTAACCCCCCCATAGCCCATTACCAGAGAGCCCCCATTGGCCCACAGCCCATTACCAGTCTTAACCCCCCCCCCATAGCCCATTACCAGTTCTAACCCCCCCAACAGCCCACAACCCATTACCAGTCCTAACCCCATCAGCCCACCTCAAGTCCTAACCCTTCCCCATCAGCCCATTTCCTGTCCTAGCCCCCCCCATAGCCCATTATCAGTCCTAACCCCCCCATAGCCCACTACCAGTCCTAACCCCCCATCAGCCCACAGCCCATTACCAGTCCTAACCCCATCAGCCCACCTCCAGTCTTAAGCCCCCCAGCCCATTTCCAGTCCTAGCCCCCCATAGCCCATTACCAGACAGCCCCCATCAGCCCACAGCCCATTACCAGTCTTAACCCCCCATAGCCCATTACCAGTTCTAACCCCCCCCAACAGCCCACAGCCCATTACCATTCCTAACCCCATCAGCCCACCTCCAGTCTTAACCCCCCCAGCCCATTTACAGTCCTAGCCCCCCCATTGCCCATTACCAGTCCTAACCCCCCCCCCCCCATCGGCTCAAGTAAAATTAAATTTAAAAAGAAAACGCTGGCTGCTACCGCTGCCGCTTCCACCGCGGCAGCAGCAGAATAGACTGTCCCACGGGGCCGCCTCTGCCTGGCTGAATCCCTCCCTCCCTCCGTGATGGCTGAGCCCCTCTGTGCCGACTTTGAGAGTCGCGAAGGGAGAGCGTCTCCCTCGCGTCTCTGTTAAGCCCGCAGGGGCTGATGGGAAATTTCCCATCTGCCCCTGCAGGCTTAGCAGAGACGCGAGGGAGACACTCTCCCTTCGTGACTCTCAAAGCCGGCATGGAGGGGCTCAGCCGTCACGGAGGGAGGGAGGTTTTCCCCATCAGCCCCTGCGGGCTTAACAGAGACGCGAGGGAGACACTCTCCCTTCGCGACTCTCAAAGCCAGCATGGAGGGGCTCAGCCGTCACGGAGGGAGGGATTCAGCCGGGCAGAGGGGGCCCCGCGGGACAGTCCATTCTGCCGCTGCCGCCGCGGCAGCGGTAGCAGCCAGCGTTTTTTTTTTAAATTTAATTTTGAAAAAAGCAGAATGTTCTTTGTGCGGGGCCCCCTGAAACGCGGGGCCCTGTGCAAAAGACATTCTTCCTCAATGGACGAGCCGGCCCTGTCCCTAGCATGTCCTGCTGTGACACTGACCCAGTCGATACTGGGGTAATTGAAATTACCCATTATTATTACTGCGCTGTAACATTTGTTAGCTTCCTTTATTTCTTTGAGCATTTCATCATCCATTTGTTCATTCTGGCCAGGCGGTCGATAGTACACCCCCACTGCCATCGCCTTCCCCTTTTTACATGGAATTTCAATCCATAGAAATTCTACAGTAAATTTTGTTTCCTGCAAAACTTTAATTCTTTCTGACTCAATGCCCACTCTAACATAGAGTGCAACCCCTCCACCAATTTGATCAGCTCTATCATTACGATATAGTTTGTAGCCAGGTATCACAGTGTCCCACTGGTTGTCCTCCTTCCACCATGTCTCTGATAGTCCAATCATATCTAACCTCTCATTTACTGCTATATATTCTAACTCTCCTATCTTATTTTTTAGACTTCTAGCATTTGCATACAAGCATTTTAGAGACTGTATTTTATTCATATTAATCTGGCTATTGGTAGGCATGGGTAATTTGGGATCTTTAAGCTTGGTCTGCTCCATACACGAGGGCATTTGGGCTACTTTGCTCTTTTTTGGAACCTCTCTGCTTTTGGTAGGATCCTTCAAGGATACATTCTTCCGAACCATGCGCTCTTGGGTGACTGTCAGCTTTCCCCTATTATCTAGTTTAAAAGCTGCTCTGTCTCCTTTTTTAAAGGTTAATGCCAGCAGCCTGGTTCCATCCTGGTTAAGGTGAAGCCCATCCCTTCGGAAGAGCCCCTCTTTCCCCCAGAATGTTCCCCAGTTTCTAACAAATCCAAAACCCTCATCTCTGCACCATTGTCTCATCCACGCATTGAGACTCCGGAGCTCTGCCTGCCTTTTGGGTCCTGCGCATGGAAAAGGAAGCATTTCGGAGAACGCTACCATGGAAGTTCTGGATTTCAACTTCTTACCTAAAAGCCTAAATTTAGCCTCCAGAACCTCCCTACCACATTTTCCTATGTCATTGGTACAGACATGTACCAAGATAGCAGACTCCTCCCCATCACTATCTAAGACCTTATCTAGGGGGCGCGTGAGGTCCGCTACCTTTGCACCAGACAGGCATGTTAACAGGCAATCCTCACATCCACCAGCCACCCAGCTATCTACATGCCTAATGATCGAATCACCAACTATAACGGATGTCCTAACCCTTCCCTCATGGGCACATGGCCCTGGAGAAACTTCTCCGGTGCAAGAGGGTTTTACATCACCTGGAGGACAGGTCCTAGTTACAGGATCACTTCCTGCCACACCAGGGTGATGCTCTTCTGTCACGTGACCTCTCTCCTCCATGGCAACAGGGGGACTTCAGGACTATATCCCTGTAGGTCTCGTCTATGTACCTCTCTGTCTTTCTTATGTCTTCCAAGTCTGCTACTCTAGCCTCTAGAGAATGGAATCATTCCTTGAGAGCAAAGAGCTCCTTGCACCTTGTGCACATGTAAGACCTCTCACCAACTGGGAGAAAATCATACATGTGACACTGTGGTACCGCAGAGCCTATTCAGGGAGAAAAAAGGGTTTTAAATCCTGAAAAAAGATTTTATCATCAGCTGCAATATTATGAGGAGCCCAATAGAGGGAGCAGGAGTGACCTTCCAAGGCCCAGAGAACTGCACCTCAGAGCTGATGAGGTAATGCAACCTAACAGCCAATGGAGAAAAGGGGGAGTTCCCCTGAAGAAAGGCTGGGAACTTGAAAAGGAGGAACTAGGACAAGTTAGAGAGAGATCAGAGAGACCAGGGAGAGAGAGACCAAGGAGAGGCATACCAAGGAAGGCCTACCAAAAGGAGGCATACCAAGAAGAGGCTTATCAAGGAAAAGCAGACCACGGAGAGTCACACCACAGAGAGCTTCTGGAAAGGAACCAAGAAGGAGAGCACCATAAGGAGTGTCCAGAGCACCAGAGAGGAAGGAGTTCCTGGCAGGAGGGCATAGTGAATCCGAGGCCACAGAGTTCCTGGAGTCCTGGGTTGAGAGGTACTGGAAAGAAAGGCACAAGGGGAGAAATAAACCCCAGAGTTTGGTGTGAAGAACCGACAGCAGTAAATGCAAGACACAGTAAGCATTATCTGAGCCAGGATGAAGTCTTTGCTGCAAATGGTAATATTCCTTATTCAAATGGTAAAAGGTGTGAATGTGAGAGAGTGGTGACTCTGCATGAAGGCCAGCTGGAGTGTGAAAAGCCTACTGCTCAAGACAGGCTGAACTACAGCAGGACCAGGCCGTGGGACTCAACTAAACAAGGTAAAATACCTTTTTATTCTGATAAGCAATATAAGTTAAGAAGAAAGGAAACACAAGATACTGGAGTATATCCTCCCTATCAAACTGTTGGTGAAACAGGACACAAGCCCTTGGTAAAAAGACTGTATAACATAAGGCAGCCTGCAAGGGGAAGTAACTGCCATAACAAACACTCACATGGGCGCGGCCCTGACTTGAATGCTGAACATTGGAAGCTAGTAAATGTGTTATATGAGAAACCTCAGTACACTTCTCAAGAGTTTACTGACACTGATTCACAGCTGTCTGATACTCAGCCCATGCAGGTGGAATTCAACGAAGACCCACCTGAAACCCCAATGGACTGTAGCTACTGTCAGGCAGGTAGCCTAAGGTCTGTGCATGAAACATAAAACAGTGAACAGTAACGAATGCCTGTAAAGTTTGTTTATGCCAAGTACTGTGAAGCAACAGTTAAACAAAGCAAGTGGGAATATATTTTCTTTTTGTTGCCTGAAGCAAGGTTTCTTTCAGTTTGTTGAAGTAGTCTCCCATAACTTGAACCATTGTGCTTAAAGGGAAATAAAGCCTTATTTTCCCTACATTCTGGCTAGTGTGTTCTCTTGAACTTTGGCCCCCGGTAGGTCCTGGGAACATTACCAAGACCTCTTACAGAAGGACCAAATTCAAAATATATAAAAAACTCTCATGTCCATCTGACCTGCCCATACCAACCTTGGCCTCTGGGGCGGCAGCATGACAACACTCAATGCAAAAGACTGGAAAGCCCCCCATCTCGCTGCTGGACTGCTGTCTGCATCTTAGTTTTAAGCTTGTGTTTAGAGCTTTAAGTTCTTTACTTACTAAGGGTTGCTATGGATATTTATACTAATAAAACTGTACCTAATACGTTTAATATACCTTGTTCACCTGAAGCTTAATTAATCTCAGGTCCTTAGTGTATGACTGATTTGATAACGAGCTTCACCTGAGAGCACCTCCTTTCCTTTAAGATGTGTAAGTACCTATAAAGCTATGATTATCCCAGGGGTGGGTGGGTGTTGGGGAGGGAGGGAGGGAAATAACACTTATTAAAAGAGGGCTGCTACACAGTACCCTGTCCTGTGCTGCTGAGGTAAGCTGTGACCAACTTCCTGGGTGATTAACAGTCCTTGCTTGGATAGAAGGAGTCTTTCAAAATGGCCTTTTGACCTGCCACCTGGTGTTAACACCTATTGAAAACGTTTCACAGGTCTCTTGCCCCCTAGGTAGAAGGCCTCTTTGTAAAAGTCTCTAGAAGACTTTATTTGTTGCTCAAAGAGTACTGACCCTGTTTTCCTTTTTGCTAAGTTATATTCTGATTTGATTTAAATTACAGCTCTTTGCTGCTGCTAGGCTCTGATTTATTATGAAATTTAAACTACAAGCTCTCTGATGGGTTCTAAATTTAACCAGAAAGCTCTCTTCTGTGTTTTAAATTTAAACTAAAAGTACTTTGCTGATACTAGGTCCTGAGTGACTATTAAATTTAAACTACAAGCTCTCTGCTAGGTATGAAATGTAACCAGAAAGTTCTCTTCTGTGTCTTAAATTTAAACTTAAACTGCTGCTATTAGGCCCTGACTTGTTTAACAAAAACCACTGGGTTCACAGATTAATTAGCTTTAATACAAAGAGGTCCTTTCAGAAAATTCCCAGAAGTATATACTCACAATTGCAGATCTCTCTCCAGAAGTAGCAGTCCCTTTTTCTAGTCCTTCAAGATAGAGTTACTGGAAGGGAGCTGACTGGGAGGGTGGCACTGAGAGTGGATGTAAGCTGATACCTGCGATGGTATTTGGACTAGAAGGGGCTGGACAGTGGAGAAGAAGTGGGGCTGGAAGGGAATGGACACCAGAGGCAGTCCTGGGAATGTAAGGCGGTTGACATTGGAAAGTACTGGGAGGGGGGGAGGACTGGAAAGGAGGCTGATACTGGGGAGGGTTACTGGGACTGGAAAAAGGCTGATGTAAAGAAAAGAAGAGATAAGAAATGACAGATGGACCATAGACCACAGAAAGAGAGCTAAGAGAAGACAGGAAAGCAGAAGCCTCAGATCGGGACCAGCATGTTCAGAGAATAAAATGGTCAGACAAGAAAGGTAAAAGAAATAATTTTATTTCATTTTAGTGATTGGACTTTGTGCTATCTTTATATTTTACACAGTATGGGGGAACTGCATCTCTTATTTATCTGATGTTGCACTGCATGCGGAGTCTGACTTCTTGGGGTTTCAGTTTAAATTTTGTCTACATATTTTTATTTTTACTTTAGATTGTAAGTCACTTATTCTGTACTAGATGAGGGTCTGTGTTCTGAGTGTGTGACTGAGGCCAGGTGTTCTGTTAACATGGAGTTTGTACATAAAGATCTATACTGTACTGCAGAGGTTCCCAACTCCAGTCCTCGGGGAACCCTAGGCCATTAGGGTTTTCAGGATTCCCACAATGAATATGCATGAGTAGATTTGCATGTTCTGCCTTCATTGTATGCAAATCTATCGTATGCATATTCATTATGGGAATCCTGAAAGCCTGACTGGCCTAGGGTTCCCCAAGGATTGGGTTGAAAACACCTGCTATACTGTAATAATTTGACTTGTTCAGCTTTTCAAATAGGTGTATGGATGTTCCAGGGCCCACTGCAGTATTTACAGTGATGCTTTTTTGGATGGGCTCCTTATGTGAGTTTTGGAAGTTGGTGCTGATATGGTATGGTAGATTTGCTCTATAGATACTCAGTGACTTTGTTGTAGGATTTTGTATTAGTTCACAATATGCCTGGTACTGGAGAATGTTTGTTGTTGTTGTAAATGAGATGATCAGAATCAGATATATTTTTTTAAGATATTGAGTTCTGTGGGTGAATGTCCTGGTTCTGCTCTGCACCCACTGTTGAAGAGGGTTCTGTGGATGCAAAATATATGTTGAAAAAGAAAAAGCAAGAACCATAATGCAATTTATAACAACAAAATAAAAATGAGCTATAATTTAGTTTTATAAACTGTGCTGTGGTTCTCTCTCTCTTTTAGTTCCTTGGCGTGCCAATATGGATGCATTTCCTCCTTATAATCTAATCGGCTTTTTGGTTTGGTTCAGTCCCTCATTGGAATTTTGAAAAAAGCCCTGCCCCCCTCTGTGGGAGGAGAGGGGCACCATCTCATCCTTCACCTCAGGCAGCAGATTGACTTGAGCTGCCCCTGCTTCTATATATTCCTCCCTTTTACCCTTGAGTTTGACAATCCCACTTTTGCCCTTCCTCCTCTCACTAACATATCTGAAAAAATGTCTTATCTCACCCCCACAACTCCCCATTTTATTGCATTGGCTATTTTTTCTTTTTGTATATTTGCTTTTCTGACTACTTTGCTAGCTTCTCTAAGTTTTTACAAATATAAATGCCTGTCTTCCTCTCTCTGTGATCTCTTGTATTTCCTGAAGGCCTCCCTCTTTATCTTCATCTTTTCAGCTACTTCTTGTAAGAATCATAGCGGCCTCCTTTTCCTTTTACATTTATTTACTTTTGTAACAAAGGTTTTTTGCCCTTAAAATATCCTCTTTCAGTTTTGCCCACTGTTTTTCTACATCCCCCAGCTGTTCCCATCCCGCTAACAACTCATTGAGGTATTGTCCCATCTTGGCAAAGTTAGTTTTCCTAAAGTCTAAAGTCCTCACTTTTGAATGGATTTTATGAGCCCTAGTCTTAATACTGAATCATACCATCTTGTGATCAGTGGATGTGAGATGATCTCCCACCATAACATCAGAAACACTTTCCCCAATGGTGAGCTCCATGTCCATATGGCCCTTTCATGTGTGTGTAATACATTGAAACCCTCCGCCCAATGTGCAGCAGCAGCCAAGAAAGCAAATAGAATGCTTAGGAATTATAAAGAAAGGAATGGAGAATAAAACAAAGGATATTATAATGCCTCTGTATCGTTCCATTGTTCGACCACACCTTGATATTGTGTGCAATTCTGGTCTCCGTATCTTAAAAAGGATATAGCAGAATTAGAAAAGGTACAGAGAAGAGCCACCAGAATAGTAAAGGGGATGGAAGGATACCCCTATGAGGAAAGTCTTAAAAGGTTAGGGCTCTTCAACTTGGAAAAGGGACATCTGAGAGGAGATATGATAGTGGTCTATAAATTAATGAATGGAATGGAACGGATTAACGTAGATTGGTTGTTTATGCCATCAAAAAGTAAAAAGACTAGAGGAGATGCAATGAAGCTACAACTTAATCCATTAAAACTAATAAGAGAAAATATTTCCTCACTCAACGGATAATCAAACTCTGGAATTTGTTACCAGAGGATGTAGTAAAAGCTGTTAGTGTAGCTGGGTTACAAGTTCCTGGAGGAAAGGTCCATAGACCATTATTAAAGAGGACCCAGAAAACCCATTGCTTGCCCCAAGATGAGTATAGTGGAATCTGTGTGCCTTTGGGAACCTGCCAGGTACTTGTGACCTGGATTGGCTACTGTTGGAAACAGGATACTGGGCTAAATGGATCTTAGTCTGATCCAGTATGGCATTTCTTATGTTCTTATGGGTTCTGTTACCAGTTGCATGAATAGTTCTCCCTCTAGAGATCCAGTATCTCCTTACTTCTAGATGACACTGCAGCAGGGCTGTGCCAATCAATATCCAGCATATTGAAATCGCCTATCAGTAGCACTTCTCCTATCATGGCAATGCTGCGTATGTCTTCTATTAAATCTCCATCCACTTTTCCCTGTGAGGGGGATCTGTATATCACTCCAATGCAAATGGATTTCCCATTCCCTCTTTCTAGTTTAACCCACAGTGCCTCCTCTCTCCATTTTAAGCCCTGCAATTCTATAGATTTAATATTATCTTTTACATATAGTGCCACTCCTCCTCCCCTTCTTCCTACCCTGTCCTTCCTGAATAAATTATAGCCTGCTATAATTACATCCCAGTCATGATCGTCTGTGAACGATGTCTCTGCAACTGCCACTAAATCCAAGTCAGCTTCTTCCATTAAAGCCTCAACATCTGGGATCTTATTTCCCATGCTATGGGCATTTATACACAATGCTTTCCAGATGTTGCCCCTTTTACCCATTTCTACAGAGGTGTTTAATGTTTCACTTACCTGGCGACTTTCTTCACCCATTCCCAATGAATCTAGTTTAAAGCCCTCTTCAGTAGATAAGTCAGTCTGCTGCTGAAGGCACTTCAACCCTTCTTGGACAGATGGATGCCATCTCTGCTCTGCAGCCCTTGGAACATCATCCCGTGGTCCAGGAAACCAAAACGCTCTCGATGACACCATTCACTCAGCCATGCATTCACCTCTAGGATGTGAGCTTCTCTGCCTCAGCCTTTACCCTTAACAGAAAGGATTGAAGACAACACCACCTGTGTACCAATCTGCTTCACCCTCTGTCCCAGAGCCATGAAGTCCCTTTTGATATGCTCAGAGGGATATCTATCAATATAATTTGTGCCAATATGGATGAGCAACATTGGATAATAGTCAGTAGGCTTGATGAGTCTCAGCAAACTCTCCATAACATCGCAGACTTTGGCACCTGGCAGACAGCACACCTCTCTGGACATCAAGTCTGGTCAGCAGATGGACGCCTCAGTATCCCTCAGGAGAGAGTCACCAACCACCACTAACCTTCACTTCCTTGTAGTCACCGATTCTGCAATTTTGTGGTGCTGGAACTCTGAGTCTTCCCTTTCCTGGGATGCTTTCACCTCCTCCACTTCCAGGACTGCATACTGGTTCTTTAACTCGAGGGTTGGAGGAGTTGGAGTGTTGATTTTTTATTTTTTTAATGCTTGGAATCCAGCTATAAAATTTGAGCAAAGTAGTTGGAAAATATGGACTTGGCAACAGAAATGAAGCTGGAGAAAGACTGATAGAATTCTGCAACACCAATGATCTATTCATCTCAAACACCTTCTTCCAGCAACACAAGCGGCGACTGTACACATGGACTTCACCCAATGGATTGTATAAAAATCAAATTGACTACATCTGTGGAAGTCAACGATGGAAAAGTTCTATAACATCAACAAAGACAAAACCTGGAGCTGACTGTGGTACAGATCATCAACTACTAGTATGCAAACTCAAGCTAAAGTTGAAAAAGAGCAAACTACTCATGAATGTAGCAAAATATGACCTTGAGAATATACCACTGGAATTTAAAGACTGCCTGCAAAATTGATTTGCTGCTTTAGATACAAATGACAGAGCTCCGGAAGAGTTATGGAATGACATCAAGAAGGTTGTGTTGGAAGAAAGTGAGAAGTCTCTACAAAAGGTGAAAAAGCAAAAGCGGCCAAAATGGATGACGGAAGAAACTCTGAAAATTGCCCGGAAACACAGAGAAGCTAAAGCCAGAGGAGAAAGAAAGACAATCGCAGAACTCAACAGAGATTTCCAACATGCAGCAAGACAGGACAAGGAAAAGTACTACAATGACACTTGCAAGGAAATAGAAGCAGAATCTATTAGAGGAAGAACAAGATTGGCTTTCCTAAAGCTACGAGAGTTAAAGAAGAAGTTCCAGCCTCGAATTGGAATGTTACAAGATGCTCAAGGTTCTATGTTGAATGAAGCTGAGAAGATCAAGAAAAGGTGGAAGGAATATACAGAGTTTTTATATGATAAAGATCAAGTGGACCAACAGCCGTTTCAACCTGTACCTTATGATCGGGAACCACTGGTGATGAAAGAAGAAGTTGAAGCAGCATTGAAAGCCTTATCAAAGAACAAAGCACCAGGCATTGACAGCATTCCTATAGAAGTATTGCAGCAATCTGATGCAGCTGTTACCATACTTACAAGACTCTGCCAAGAAATATGGAAGACAACATCATGGCCAACTGACTGGAAAAGATCTGTGTTTATATCAATACTAAAGAAAGGTGATCCAACTGACTGTGGAAATTATCGAACAATTGCTCTGATCCCACATGCCAGCAAGATTCTACTGAAGATTATTCAAAAGAGATTACAACCATACCTGGAACAAGAACTACCTGAAGTGCAAGCAGGGTTCAGGAAAGGGCGAGGAACGAGAGACATCATTGCGGATGTGAGATGGATCCTTGAAAAGACTAAAGAATACCAAAAGGATATCTATTTGTGCTTTATCGACTATAGCAAGACTTTTGACTATGTAAACCATGAGAAACTCTGGGCCACATTAAGAAGCATGGGTATACCAGAACACCCGATCGTTCTCTTGAGCAATCTGTACATTGATCAAGAAGCAACAGTTCGAACGGAACAAGGAGAAACAGAATGGTTTAAAATACGCAAAGGTGTAAGACAAGGCTGCACACTTTCCCCCTACCTGTTTAATTTATATGCAGAACAAATCATCAGAGAAGCAGGATTGTATGAAGACAACAGAGGTGTGAAGATTGGTGGAAGACTCATCAACAACCTTTGCTATGCTGATGATACTACATTACTGGCTGAAAGTGAAGATGATCTGAAACATTTGCTTCTCACAATCAAAGAACATAGTCTCAAAATGGGCCTGCACCTTAATGTAAAGAAGACAAAGATCATGACAACTGGCATAATCAACAGGTTTATCGTTGAAGGAGAAGAAATTGAAATTGTGAACAACTTTAACCTACTTGGATCAACTATCAATAAAGAAGCAGCAAGCAGTCAAGAAATCAAACGACGCATTGCTCTTGGCAGAATGGCTATGAAAGACCTAGATAAGATTCTCAAGAGCAGAGATGTCTCTCTCCATACAAAGATTCGACTTGTTCAAGCCATGGTATTTTCAATAACATCATATGGATGTGAAAGCTGGACAGTGAAAAAGACAGACAGGAAGAAAATTGATGCCTTTGAATTATGGTGCTGGCGGCGAATACTGTGTATACCATGGACTGCCCGAAGAACAAACCAGTCGGTACTAGAGGAGATCAAACCTAAGCTTTCTTTAGAAGCTCAGATGACAAGACTTCGACTTTCATACTTTGGACACATCATGAGAAGAGAGAGATCATTAGAGAAAGACATCATGCTTAGCAAGATAGAAGGTCAACGCAAAAGAGGAAGGCCTGCAATGAGATGGATCGATACAATAACAGCAGCTACGGGTACCAGTCTGTCAACAATGAGCCGCCTGACTGAAGACCGAACACAATTTAGGATAGCTATCCAGAGGGTCGCCATGAGTCGACTCCAACTCGACGGCACTTAACATGCTGTTCCAAGGGTTGCAGAGCAGAGATGGCATCCATCTGTCCAAGAAAGGTCAACACATCTTTGGTAGTAGACTGGCTAATCTACTGAAGAGGGCTTTAAACTAGATTCGTTGGGGATGGGTGAAGAAAGCCACCAGGTAAGTGAAAGCCCCCAGGTAAGTGATACATTAAATACCTTTATGGAAATGGGTAACAGGGGTAACATATGGAAAGCAGTGTGTATTAATGCCCGTAGCATGGGAAATAAGATCTCTGAAGTTGAAGCTTTGGTGGGAGTGGCTGACTTAGATTTAGTGGCAGTTACAGAAACATGGTTCACAGAAAACCATGACTGGGATGTAACTATACCTGGCTATACTTTATTCAGAAAGGACAGGGTAGGAAGAAGGGGAGGAGGAGTAGCACTATATGTAAAAACTACTATTAAAGCTTTGGAATTACAGAGCTTAAAAGGGAGAGAGGAGGCATTGTGGGTTAAACTAGAAAGAGGGGAAGAGAAATCTATTTGCATTGGTGTGATATACAGACCTCCCTCACAAGAGGAAGAGGTGGACAGAGAGTTAATTGAAGACATACGCAGCATTGCTAGGAAAGGGGAAGTGCTACTGCTAGGAGATTTCAATATGCCAGATGTTGATTGGCACTATCCTGCTGCAGTATCATCTAGGAGTAAGGAGATCCTGGATTCTCTACAGGGAGAACTATTCAGGCAATTGGTAACAGACCCCACACGTGAAGGGGCCATACTGGACTTGGTGCTTACCAATGGTGAAAGTGTTTCTGATGTTGTAGTGGGAGATCATTTTGCATCCAGTGATCACCAGATGGTGTGGTTCAGTATTAGGACTAGGGCTGTTAGAATCCATTCCAAGGTGAAGATCTTAGACTTTAGGAAGACTAACTTTGCGAAGATGGGCCAATACCTCAGGGAGTCGTTAGTGGGATGGGAACAGCTGGGGGATGTAGAACAACAGTGGGCAAAACTGAAAGGGGGTATTTTAAAGGCAACCAACCTTTTTGTTAAAATGGTAAATAAAGGCAAAAGGAACAGGAGACCGCTATGGTTTTCGAAGGAAGTAGCTGAAAAAGTGAAGAAAAAGAGGGAGGCCTTCATGAAATACAAGAAATCACAGAGAAAGGAAGACAGGCATCTGTATTTGGAACAACTTAGAGAAGCTAGCAAAGTAGTCAAGAAGGCAAAGATTCAAAAGGAGGAGGAAATAGCCAATGCAATAAAATGGGGAGATAAGACATTTTTCAGATATATTAGTGAGAAGAGGAAGGGCAAAAGTGGTATTGTCAGACTCAAGGGTACAGGGGGGGAATATGTAGAAGCTGATAAGGATAAAGCGGAATTGCTTAACAAATATTTTTGTTCTGTGTTCACAGATGAAGAACCAGGAGCAGGACCTCAGAAAACACCCACAAATAAGAACAGAAGCGAGGGACATCTTGAACAATTTTCAGAAGACTGTGTTCGTGAGAAACTAGCTCAACTTAAAGTAGACAAAGCGATGGGACCGGATGGGATACACCCTAGAATACTGAGGGAACTTGGGGACGTTCTAGCAACTCCACTGACTGACCTTTTCAATGCCTCGTTGGAGTCGGGAGTGGTGCCAAAGGACTGGAGAGAGGCTCATGTGGTGCCTTTACACAAAAGCGGAAGTAAGGATGTGGTTGAAAACTACAGGCCGGTTAGTTTAACTTCGGTGGTGAGTAAATTAATGGAAACGCTGTTGAAAGAGAAAATAGTGAGGTTTCTGGAGTCCAGCGGATTACAGGATCCGAGGCAGCATGGATTCACCAGAGGCAGGTCTTGTCAGACAAATCTGATTGATTTCTTTGACTGGGTGACCAGGGAGTTGGACCGAGGGAGAGCTCTAGATGTGGTGTATTTAGATTTCAGTAAAGCCTTTGACACTGTTCCTCACAGGCGACTTATAAACAAACTGAGCACCCTAGGGATGGACCCTAAAGTTACTGCTTGGGTTAGAAATTGGTTGGGTGGGAGGCGACAAAGAGTACAAGTAAATGGAGCTCACTCTGAGGAGAAGGATGTTACCAGTGGTGTGCCCCAGGGATCTGTCCTTGGTCCGATTCTTTTTAACATCTTTGTTAGTGATATAGCGGAAGGGCTGTCGGGTAAGGTTTGCCTCTTTGCGGATGATACCAAAATCTGCAATAAAGTAGACACCCAGGAAGGTGTAGATAACATGAGGAGGGATCTAGCTAAGCTTGAAGAATGGTCTAGAATTTGGCAGCTGGGATTTAATGTTAAAAAATGTAAGGTCATGCATTTGGGCTGCAGCAATCCAAGGGAGCAATACAGCATAGGAGGTGAAGTACTTTTGTCCACTAAAGAAGAGCGGGACCTAGGCGTAGTTGTGTCCGATGATCTTAAAGTAGCCAAACAGATAGAAAAGGCGACGGCAAAAGCTAGAAGGATGCTTGGGTGCATACGGAGAGGAATGGCTAGCAGAAAAAAGGAGGTGATAATGCCTCTGTATAAGTCTTTGGTGCGACCTCATTTGGAGTATGGTGTGCAATTCTGGAGACCGCACCTTCAAAAGGATGTGAACAGGATGGAGTCGGTGCAGAGGGTTGCTACTAAGATGATTAGTAGTCTTCATTATAAAGCATATGAGGACAGACTTAAGGATCTTAATATGTACACCTTAGAGGAAAGGCGGGATAGAGGTGATATGATTGAGATGTTTAAATACCTCCGTGGCATAAATGTTCAGGGAGAGAGCCTCTTTCAATTGAAAGCAAGTTCTGCGACGAGGGGACATGGGATGAGGGTGAAGGGAGATAGATTCAGGAGTGATATGCGGAAATATTTCTTTACGGAAAGAGTAGTGGATCCGTGGAATAGTCTCCCAGTGGAGGTGGTAGAGATGAGGACAGTAACTGAATTCAAAAAAGCATGGGACCAACACAGAGGATCTCTAAAGGTAAAAAGTGGACTGTTGTAGTTGTTGTTATGGAAGGACAGACTAGATGGGCCTTGTGGTCTTTTTCTGTCATCATGTTTCTATGTTTCTAACAACATGTGGTAAGTCAACTGTACATTTCTTGGATGTCCAGGTGCACAAATCAATGGATACATTTGTCACTACATTGCATTCAAAGCCAACAGATCATAATATACTTCTGTAGTATATTAGCTTCCATCTGTCCCATTTAAAGAACAGCCTGCCATATTCACAACTCTTACGTTGCAGATGTATATGCTCCTCCAATGAAGAATTTTGCCTGCAATCAGAAAGGATGCTGGATAAATTTGAAGAGCGGGGTTAGCCTAGGACTGTTTTGCATAAAGCCTTTAAAACCGGCTTATTATAACTATCAGCCAAAAACTCTTCCTTGAAGGTTTCTGGGCAGGAATCCATCAAGTGTCCTTCAATATTCATTGCTGGCATCACAAATTGCTTTGGCTATAAAGCGTAGGCGTTCTGTACTTGCTGTATATCCACTTTTTGCTAATACTAGAACCTGAATTGCATATAGCAAGGGTAGAAACCTGTGGGATTTTCTTTGCATGGCAGTCCCTAAAGTTAATGTTAGATAAGACCATAAAGCACATTCCAGATGGGGGCGATGCCACTACTGCTGTATTATGGAAGAAGGTGATGAATTCACAGTGAATGGGTAAATATTTCATTTAAAAATGGGCTACCTCTTGTGTTTCTCAATATGTTATGTACATGATTCGTTGCCCATGCTTCAAGATGTATAAACAACTAGACAGCTGCAAGTTAGGCTCGCAGAGCATAAATAGTGTTTATTGAAACAAAAAGAGGATTCTCCATTGGAAGAGCATTGTATACAATACAATCATGTTTTTAATGACCTGTGCTGTATGACAGTTGGTCTGATTCCCCCTACCATCCAGGGTGGAGATCAAGGTAGGACACTCTTGCAGCGGGAACAAAAATGGATCTTTAACCTTAACACTTTGGAACCTGTCGGTTTGAATAGCAAAATCGAATAGGCTGTGTACCTTTAAAGTTGTGCTCTTCCCTCTCCTTTCCCTCGATTGGTTCTGCACCCCTTCAAATTGGGCGATGATGATGATGACAGACACCATCAGTAGAGTGGAATCCTTTGTGACAGAGTAAAGCATAGCCCTGATGAAGCCTTGTTGGTGAAACAGAGATCTTTGTAGGGTTGTGTGTCTTCCTTCATGGGATACTGGCATATCTCTAAGCTAAGTAAATTATGGTTATTGTATTGGATTATTAACATTCCCCTAATGAATTTGACCTTTTTTCTATTTCAGGAGAAACAGCTGGATGTGGGTCGACACATTTGAGAATTTTTCTGAGAGCAGTATAAAACATTGTGGCCAAGCCTGGGCCATGTTATCTGAGTGGCTTTATTGAGAAAATACAGTTGTGGTCAACATTATTGGCACCCTTGCATTTTAGGTATGTTGTGTACAATATTTTGAGAAATAATTGGAAATATTTCAACTGTATGTCATCATAATATTTTAACAGTATGTTCAAAGGTATACAACAACAACAACAAAAAAAAAAGATGTCTATGCAGCTTAGATGCAGGAATTTCTGAGAAAAAAAAATATGACCTGGACAGAAATAATGGCACCCTTCTAAGTTTTGGTTGCACAACCCTTGGCAGTGATGACAGCCTCCAAATGTTTCTTGTAGCCATCTATAAGTTTCGTACATCCGACTGCTGGTAGTTTCTCCCACTCTTCAACTGCGATTTGTTCCATCTCATGAATGTTTCCAGGATTCCTTTTACCAATGGCAGATTTCAGCTCTTTCCAAAGGTTCTTGATTGGATTGAGATCACGACTCATTGTTGGCCAGTTTAAAACAGTTCATTTGTTTCTTTTGTACTTTTGGATGTATGTTTTGAGTCTTTGTCCTGCTGGAGGACCAATGACCTTCGACCCAGGCCTAACTTTCTGACACTAGATAGCACATTTCGCTCCAAAATACCTTGGTAGTCCTCTAACTCATGATTCCTTTAATACATTCCAGGCCTCCAGTTCCTGAAGCAGCAAAACAGCCTCACAACATTATGGAACCATATTTAACTGTAGGAAGGGTGTTTTTTTTCCCTTATAAGCTTCATTTCTTCACTTGTAAATCCCTGATCTGTCTTGCCAAAGAGCTCAAGTTTGGTTTCATCTGTCCACAGAACATTTTCCCGAAGGATTATGGTTTCTCAAGGTGGGTTTGACAAAGATCAGGCATGCATTTTTATGTCTGTCTTTGAGCAGTGGGGTCCTCCTTGGCCTTCATCCATGAAGTCCTTCCTTGTTTAGTGTGCGGAGTATGGGGAGGGTTGAAACCACCACTCCAGATTGCTCCAGATCAGCCTTAAGCTCTTTGGATGTTGTACATAGTATTTTCTAACAATTCGCAGTAACCTTCAAAGACTTCTTGGATTAATTTTCCTCTTCCATCTGGTCCTGGGAGATGTTTTACTTAGGGTTTGTCGTTTAGCTATTAGTGCCGTTCTTTTAGTTCAGAAAAGCTTCCAGCCATGGAGAACCTTCAAAGGGATCCACCAACCCCTGAGCTGGACAACCCCCTCCCCACCCACACCTCCCCCACCCAGCCACCCATCTGGGTTCTCATGCCAGTCTTGTAGCCTCTAGTGGTAGTACTGTGAGATTAACAGAACGTGATCTCTACACCATTTTGAAGACTGCTAGAGCAGGGGCAGGATTGGAAGGGGACCAACCCTGCCTCAATCACCACTAGATCACCAGAGAGAGCCTGGTTAAGAGTCTGGATGGGTGGCTAGGTGGGAGGAGGTTCTGGGTGATCTTTGGGGGAGAGGGTTGGATGTCTAGCTCAGAGGATGAAGGATCCCCTTGCAGGGCCTCCATGGTTGGAAGGCTTTCTGGACTACCAATATTATAGGACCCTACACTAGCCATGTTTCAGCAAGAGCCTTCTTCAGGGGTCAAAACTCTGCGGTGTATGCTCTTCTACTTAATCAATTCTGTTAGCAGTCTCTCATATAGCTTATTAGCAAACTGTTTTTCAAAGGTAAGTGGTTCTGCTGTATGTTCTGAACCCCCCAGGCTCTTCTGAAAGGGTTGCCTGTTATGGGGGAGGGGTTCAAAATTACAGGGACAGATGCCCATGGGGGGGGGGGGGGTGTGTCAGCATCATGGGGTGAGAGCCTGTATGAGGAAGGGTTCAGGATTGCGAGAGGAGGGGGTGCCACAAGATTGCAGGGGGTGCTTATTCAGCCCTGGGTCTGTACTCCCTGCGTGAGTTCTACTGTGCTACTGGCGAGGCAGAGAATGCGGGGCCCATGCAGTAAGTATCTGGCCTATATGTTAAATGCATGGTAGATGCTGCGCCTCCCCCTGCGTTTACCATACAGGGTTTGCATTTACCGCAGTGTTTTTTTTTCTGTCTGAAAACCCACAGTACGCGCACAACCTTACACCGCTTTTACTAAAGCATCCCTCTCTGCATTTCTTTATCTGTGTTATGTAGAACAATGGATGCTGAGCTTGGAAAAGCAATATAGATTTGTGAAATATCAGGCAAGCATGAATACTCTTTACCAATTAAAGAGACTTAAAAATGGTACATGAAAACCTCATGAACCTTCAAGCTAAATTAGTGGACAGGTCCATGAAAGAACAAATTATCAGCTAGAATTTGAGAGTATCTTGGAATGAACTTCTGTTTAACCTGTGTAAATGTCAATGTCTTTGAAGTTTCCCATCTGCGCTCGATCTTGCGGTCACCCTTCTCTATTTGACTTCTTTGTAGAATAATGGCGTTCCACTGCACTTGACTGGTCTGTTCTAAATCTAAAAAAATCTCTTATGGAAAATCAAATACCAAAAGCCCAAAAGTCTCTATAGAGCTGCAAAAAAGTCCAGATACCACAGTCAGAGCATACTCCTTTAAAGCACTACAAGGAACAGAACATCATAAAAAATTGTTTATATTGAGAGCCTCAATCATATGGCTACAATCAGCTATCGATATTGCTACAAATATCCCAGACTTTGGAGTTCTTTCTTGCATTGAAGCAGCTTTACTGCATGTTTAATCAAAGGCTTTTTTTTTATTCACAGTGCCTAGCCATCACCGCTGAACACTAAACCTAAATATTCAATGTCCGGTTCAGGAAATGGCAGTATTCAGCTGTTGCCCGGTTAACTTCAGGGGCAAATATTAGGACAGCTTTTGCTGAGCCTAACTTGCGCCACTGAGGGAAAAGCAGATAGTGGCTGATTATTGCCGCTGACCAGTTATCCCCGGGTACCACTCCCAGAATGCTCCAATGGTAGGCGCATAGCATCGCAGCATATAGCAGCAGTACCCAGGGATATTCAGCAGCACTAACCGTGACAATAGGAGTGGATTTAGGGGTGGCGCCAAAAGTTAGGAGCTTAGCACTGATTTTTAGCACTAGGCACCTAAATTCAACTCATAAATTTAGGGAAACGAATGGCAAGCCGAAATTTAGGAGCACAGGACCTGATATTTAAAGGGATTCATGCGGCTAGCAGACCTGCTAACCTTGTTAATCGCCTTGGCCGGGATATTCAGTGGCCCAAGACCGGGGCCGCCACTACACATCACTGCTGCCTGGTTAGCCGCCGCTACAAGCCCCGATGCTAACTGGTTCGAATCAGGGTCTTCCGGGGGCATCAGCAGGTGCTAACTGGGCAGCAGTGACATTGAGCTGCTGCCTGGTTATCGCAAAATGGCGAAAGTCAGGCGCAGTAAAGGCCGGCCTAACTTTCATCACTGAAGCTAATCGGGAGGCGGCTGCGTATTGCCTCTGTCCAGTTGGCTTCATGGTAATCCGGGCAACCTAGATAGTCAATGCTGGGGTCTAGATATGGCCCCAACATTGAATATCTGGGTCTAAGGTTCAGCGACAGCAGCTAGCCGCTTTAGTAGCGTTAGTCAAAAATGCAATGTGTGCCTTTGAGTCAGTCCTGACTCCTGGTGACCCAGAAGCTCCTGGGTTTTCTTGGCAGTGTCACCAGAAGTAGATTGCCAGGCCTTTCTTCTGAGGCACTGGAGGGTTAAGTGACTTGCCCAAGGCCACAAGGAGTGCTAGTGGGACTTGAACCCTGGTTGCTTGTTTACCAAGCCAGTGTTCTAACCACTAGGCTACTCCTCCACTCAGTGTTAGTCAACACTGCTGAATATCACCCCATTAATTTTCAGTTCCTAAATTAGGATAAACTTTCAGCTGAAAACGTAGGCTTCTAAGTGCAGCCGAAAATAGGGCACAAATTCAGGAGCCTAACTTAGGATAAATTTAGGAACTCAGCTTTTTTCGAATATCAGGCCTACTGTTTTTAAAAATTATAAAAAAAAAATAGAGCCTCTGATTAAACATGAAGTAAAAGCTACTTCAATGCAAGAAACAACTCCAGATTGTGAGGCTTTTGTAGTGTTGTCTAAAGCTGATTGTAGCTATATGACTGAGACACTCAATATAAAAAAATTGTTTTGTGATGTGTTCCTTACAGTGCTTTAAAGAAGTGTGCTCTGACTGTGTTAATCTAAAACTACATTAAAGAATTCAGAGCATCTTCTTTTGCACTCTCTCCCCAATCTCTGCTGCTTCTGTACAGGAAATGGGTCAACCACGTCACAAAACCCCCGTTACGGTAAGTAACCTCACTAACTTCCACAGGGACACATCTATCAGTGTACTAGCTAGCAGGTTTATATGATTTTGAGTGTGTTTATGTTATGTTATGTTTGGTCATTGTTTTTTAGGTGTACATTTTATGTATGTTTTTTGTTATCCACCTAGGAGTTAGTACAGAATCTAAATGTTTTAAGTAAATAAATCAATAAACTCCTGCACCTCATGCCAAGAGTGTAGCTTCCTCATAGAACTGTGTCTGAAAGCTGTGGATAAAAGCCTGTCAAGTGAATACTGCATGACAAGTCATTCACCTGTATGGAATAAAGAGAATTCACCTCTTTCGCTCGGTTATGAAATAACTGGCAATTAGCCTAAAAAACAGATGAGAAGACAAGGTGAGATGCATTTAGCTTTTTTAAATACTCTTTCCTGACAAATTCTCTTTTGCTTAATTGTCTCAAAATCTAGGTGTTAGCCAGAAGGATAGGCTTGCCACTGTGGCTGGAAAAAAAAAAAAGATTGGCTTTGGCGAGTACTTGCAGCGCACGAAGATGATTCCGAGGTGGAAATTGGCTTAGGATTTGTTTGTGTGTTTATGTGTGTGCATACAAAAGGCCAGGTGCAACTATGCAACAAATATCAAGGGAGCGATGGCTGTGCTCTTCCCTACCGAAGGCTGGGGAGGAGTCTGATTTGCTCTATACCTCCTTCTCTTCCCTCTCCACAGTATAAATCGTGCAGACATCAAATGCTTTCCAAATTCCTTCCCTGGCAAGTGCTATAGAAAATAGCTAAAACGTGGGCACTCCTACACCAGGAACGAACCAGACCGCAAAAGTAAGTTATTGAAGGTTTCTTTTACTTGTTTGGTACCTTCCAGTAGGGAGACAGACAAGCTTTCAGGTAGAGAAGCTAGAGGTGCTGAGACCTGATCCATCCAAACCAAGGATGAAAAGCTATATTGTAATAAGCTTAAGAAATAAGAAGCAGATTCAGCTGATGTGGTCCGATGGCTTCTATAGTTCACAAAAGTGGAGAGCAGCTGCTCTCTCTGTGGCGTTATATGGGGAGGCAGAGTGTAACTGATCTCTGGAAGGGGCGGTATAGAAAAAATGTTGAAATAAATAAATAAAACTGGATGGGATGCGTGCCTCACAATTAAATAAATCCTGATAATTATGTTGCTTCTTTTAACACCACTAGAAGTGGCATTAGATCTCATCTAATCCAATGGACAGATGGCTTAAGTGTTCCTGTAAGTGTTTCTGATCAAGTGAATGGTGTTCATGCTTATTTCAAAACATCAGAAGTTTGTTGTATAAAAGGCCAAACATATGAAGTGTCTTGAGACAAGGTGCCAACCTCCTGATCTCCAGAAATGAACATAAATGATTGACACCAGTAGGGCATGTAGCCCCAGAAATGAAGGGTTAGCAGATGATTGAGAGGACTCCAGACAGGCCCCCAGTCGTGACACTTTGCATGTTGGAATTTTGTAGCTCTGATTTCTCTTTGACAGAGTCTTCTTACAGCATTGTTTAAGTGGTGCTAAATGAATAGGACTGGTTCAGCTTGTTTTAAGATGACGGAAGCACTGTGATAATCCCAAGCTCTGCCTGCTATGCACCTAGTACTACCATCCAGTCCTCTTTGAGAGTCGTTCTCTACACCTGAAATAAAGTCAGGTTGGAACAGCAGCAGAGCCAACGTCATACACTGTGTTCATCCAAATTGCAGAAGGCAGCCCTTGTCACTTATAGATAAGGACACTCTAACCTCTTCATAATAAAACATGGAGCTGTGTGTCGGTGGCGTGACAAACACAGAATTCAGTTCTTGAATTTCTTTATAAAGCAAGGCCTCCTTGTTTCAAAGAAAATACACTTGGGGGGTCATTTAATAAAGCTTTTTTTGTGTGCACAATCTGTTTTGCACACAGTAAAGGGTTTTACAAGTAAAAGCTATGCACACAGAAAACATGAAACTACTCACGCTCTTTGTGTGGGCAGAGATGGAGTTGTAGTGTGTGCACGCTTTTTCTAAAATACCCAGGACCATATGCAGAGTGCTGCACAATCTCTACCTTCTTCAGAGCAGACATAAACAGGGCTGGGGCTACCATTAGGTGAACTAGGTGGTCACCTAGAGCGCTGGCGCCCCAGGGACATCCCATTACCCCTCCTTGACCTTCAGCAGCAGCAATGGGTTTAAAACCATGATGCAGCTCTTACCTACCCTCGCCCGCACTGCACTGCGCTTCCCGGCTTGCATGAGCTGCCACTTCTACCCCCGTCCAATGCAGACTTCTGGTTTTATGCAAACAGGACGTTTGCGTCAGAAGAGGGTGGAAGGGGCTGCTCATACAAGCCGGGAGCCACGATGCAGTGCCGAGGAGGTTCGGTAAGCACTACGTTACGGTTTTAAACCCACTGCCGCTGAAGGCCCTGAAGGGGGGTGGCAGTGGCAAAGGAGGGACACCTCTCCTCCTTGCACCACCCTGGGTGTAAATATGTACCTTGAGATTTGTGCACTGTTGAGCCTATTTTATACACGCGCGTAGGTGTCTATTTTTCCCTTATAAAATCAGCACATGAGCGTCCTGTATAAAATTACCCCCACATAATGAAAAAGTGATGTGAGATATTGCTTCGCTGTCAGAGAACACAGTAAGAACGTTACGCACTTAATACATGCAGATCCATCTCCACTTGCTTTTCTTTCAGTGTCGAGCCTACCTGCTGGCTTTTTCAGTCAATATCTATAGGGGTGTGCAGGCTAAACATTTTCATTTTGTTTAGTCTACCCTGTCATTTTCAGGATTTTCCATTTTATGTGTGCGTGTATGTGGTTTTATTTTGTTTTATTTCAGAGAAAATGTCATTAATAGTTTGCACTATTTTTTTTTAATTTATGTGCACTTATATACCGCCTTTCCTAAATCAAAGCGGTTTACAAAGAACTCAAAAATTGCATTATAACATACATGCATTACATGGAACATTGAAAACAGGGTGTGCCATATTAGCAAAAAACACTTGATTAGCTTAGTATAGTAAATTTAACTGGGAATATCAAACAATCAACTATTTACATGTGGCGTTTATGGGAAGATCTTAGTTAACTGTTGGACTAGAGTTAGATTGAATTACTTATTTTGGTTACAGAAAAAAATGTTGTCTTGTGTCCTGTTTCAGTTGATGTATTGGGTGATATAGATTTTATATGTAGGTTGAAGGTTAGACAGGACTGGTTTGTTTTAAGTAATTGATTCTCCGAAATGCTCTCTGAACAGGAAGGTTTTTATGAGCTTGCGGAAGTTGTTTGGTTCCTTCATATCTCTTATGTTGTCTGGGAGTGAGTTCCATAGCGTTGGAGCATTTAAGGAGAATGCCCTCTTTGTTGTTCTTGTCTTGCTGTTTCTGAAGATTGAGGGGAATGCTAAGGTGTTTTTGCTGCTGCTTCTTCTTAATCTGGTTTCCGGCTTGGTATGAATTAACGACCTTAGGCTTGATGATGATTCATTTTGAAGAGCTTTGAATGTTGTATGGAATATTTTAAGTTTTATTCTGCTAGCTATTGGTAACCAGTGAAGATCTTTTAAAATTGGTGTAACGTGATTCCTGATTGGTGTTTGTGTGATGACTCTCGCTGCTGTGTTTTGGGCCAGTTGGAGTCTGCGAATAGATTGTTTAGGGAGTCCCCTTAGTAAGCCATTGCAGAAATCTAGATTCGGGAAGATCATAGCCTGGACTGTTGTTCTGAAGTCACTTGCTGATAATAGGGGTCTTAGGTGTTGGAGCATCTTCAGTTTTGAGAAAACAGCCCTTGATATACTATCATCCAATATGGGTGAATAGTGTGCATTGCTGAACAATAATGCATGCTATTAACGACAGATGGGAAGTAAGACAATTTCTGTCATTTTTCTTCCATTTTCAAATGACTGCACATCACTATGTTTTTGGATCCAAATTGTTGACGATATTTTTAATCTTCATGATACCTGCAAAATACTTTGTATGACATAGACTTAGAAGAAGAGCTGGGTATATTAGATGCAGAGGAACCAGACTACAAATTTCAATATGGGGCCATATGCAAGCAGCAAACCAAACCATTTATTTATTTATTTATTTTTTTTTTTTATAACTTTTATATACCGCGCTATTTGTTATCAGTGCGGTTTACATACAACAAGGGTGCACAGTCAGAAGTCTGTTCTGTGCTTACATTGTAACAGGAGTTTAAACTTGGAACATACATTGTAACAGGAGCATAAACTTGGAGCAACAGGGGAACTAAAAACATATGTACAAAATATAATTAGATTTGGATTGTATATACAGGAGGTCTAAGGCGGGTTCAAGATACTTGTGACAGGGTGCGGTTTGTAGACATTGGCAGGTGGGCGAGTAGAGGTGGGGTGGATGCTTGAGCAAAGTGAAGTAGGAAAATGTGGTGTTTAATTGCCTTACGGAACTGCATAAGGCCTTTGATGGATCTAATTTCAGGTGGAAGTTCGTTCCAACATTTTGGGGCATAGAAGGCGAATGTTCTTTTCTTGGTCGTCTGTGTGCACTTGATGGATTCTTTGGGGATGATCAAGGTATTGTCAGTTACTGATCTTCTGAGTCTGTTTTTCGGGGTGAGGGTGATAAGGTCACTGAGTGTTGTGGGGGCTAGGTTGTTGATGATCTTGAAGATGATGAGAAGGATCTTGTATGTTAACCTGCAGTGAATAGGAAGCCAGTGGAGTTCCTTGAGTATCGGGGTAATATGGTCTGATCTTGTTAAACCACAGAGAACACGCGCGGCCCGCATTCATGGCGAGTTGTAGCGGATTAAGGGTGTTCTTGGGGAGTCCATAAAGAGCCACATTTGCGTAATCAAAATGTGGGAGAATGAGGGCCTGGAAGATGGTCCTGAAGTCATTATGAGGTAACATGGGCCTGAGGTGTCTTAGCGTTCTAATTTTATTGTAAACAGCTCTGGTGGTGTTTCGTATGTGCTCCTTAAAGTTGAAATGCTGGTCAAGAGTAATCCCTAAGTAGCGAATGGAAGGTTTGCTAGGGAGTTCCGCATCTCTTACTTTTAGGGAGGATGGAGGTGAGAAATCTTTGTTCCTTGAAATGAAGAGAACTTCCGTCTTCTTGAAGTTTATGCGGAGATTTTGAGATAGTAACCAGTCAGTGATGGCGTTGAAACAATTGATAAGGGTGGAGAAGTCTGGTTGTTTGATTTTGAATGGTGTAAACAGCAGGACGTCGTCTGCATAGATTAGAGTGGAGATATTGAAGGAGCGAATGATGTCATTCCATGCATTCAGGAATAATTTAGTTGCGGTGAATTCTCCAATTCTAATTTCAGCTCATTTGAATTTTGCAGCAAATCATACCACAGGTGGGAAGCATCTGATAATCTGTTAAATTGTCTGCATTGGCTAAGGCTAACCTTTTTCTTATGGATCACAGGCGGAATGGATAAATGATTCTCTGCTTTGTGTATCCAGGATGATCCAGTTCTTTTACAAATATATGTAAAAATGCATTTGTATTTCTGTTCTTCATATGGCTGCACACTAGCTCATCTAGGGAAAATGCAGACTAAACAAAGAATGGCTATTTACCCTTTCAAATAGGACTAGGACAAGAAGACACTCCATGAAACTAACCGGTAACAGACTTAGGGGTCTGTTTACTAAGCAGTGCTAGCGGCTTCCATACAAAATTGGAGCCGTGGCCCCGTTTTATTCAATGGGTGGTGCAAGGGTCAACAATCGTCTTTTTAGTCCACAATTAGTTTGTTGCTGGAAGATGTGGTTAAGGCCTCAGAAAATGTCAACAAATAGGAAAAGAAGTGAAGGGAATCTCGAACGATTTTCAGAAAACTGTGCTCACGAGGAACTAATTAAACTAGTAGACAAAACAATGGGACCAGATGGGATATATCTGAGAACATTGAAGGAATTTGGGAACATTCTAGTGGCTCAACTGAGTGACCTTTTCAATGCTTCTTTGGAGTCAGGAGTAGTCCTAGAGAACTGGAGAAAGGTTCATGTGGTCCCTTTTACACAAAAGCGGAAGTAAGGATGAGGTTGAAAACTACAGGCCGGTTAGTCTAACCTCTGTGATGAGTAAATTATTGGAAATGCTGCGGAAAGAGAAAATAGTGAGGTTTCTGGAGTCCAATGGATTACCGGATCTGAGGCAGCATGGATTCACCAGACAAATCTGATTGATTTCTTTGACTGGGTGACCAGGTAGTGGGACCGAGAGAGAGCCCTAGATGTGTTGTACTTAGATTTCAGTAAAGCCTTTGACACCATTCCACACAGGCAACTTATAACTGCTCTGATACTAAATAGTGCGGTATATAAAAACTAATAAATAAATAAACCGAGCACACCAGGGATGGACTCTAAAGTGACTGACTGGGTTAGAAATTGGTTGAGTGGGAGGCAACAAAGGGTAACGGTAAATGGAGCTAACTCTGAGGCGAAGGAGGTTACCAGTGGTGTGCCGCAGGCATCTGTCCTTGGTCTGATACTTTTCAACATCTTTGTTAGTGATATTGCGGAAGAGCTGTTGGTAAGGTTTGCCTGTTTGGGGATGATACCAAAATCTGCAATAGAGTAGACACTCAGGAAGGAGTGGATAATATAAGGAGGGATCTAGCTAAGCTTGAAGAATGGTCAAGAATTTGGCAGTTGAGATTTAATGCTAAAAAATGCAGGGTCATGCACTTGGGCTGCAAAAATCCAAGGGAGCAGTACAGTATAGGGGGTGAGGTACTTCTGTCCACGAAAGAAGAGCGGGACCTGGGCGTGATTGTTTCTGATGATCTTAAAGTGGCTAAACAGGTAGAAAAGGGGACGGTGAAACCCAGAAGGATGCTTAGGCACATAGGCAGAGGAATGGCCAGCAGAAAAAGAGAGGTGATAGTATGTCTGTATAAGTCTCTGGTGCAAACTCATTTGAAGTATTACATAGTAACATAGTATATGACGGCAGATAAAGACCAGTATGGTCCATCTAGTCTGCCCAGCAAGGTGGCAAGTGTAGGTCGCACCTCCCCGTGCCTTTGTTTAGGGATGTACCCACTGCTCTGTGTTGTTCACCCCTATTTATTGAGATATAAGAGATAGTTATGCTTATTTTGATTTTATCCTGTTGCTTAAAGGGATCCACTGTGTCTGTCCCATTCCATTTTGAATTCTGTCACAATATTTTCCCCCACCACTTCGATCGGGACGGCATTCCAAAGCATCCACCACTCTTTCAGTGAAAAGGTATTGCCTGACATTGCCTTTCAATTTACCCCCTTGCAGCTTCATGTTATGCCCTCTAGTTTTACAGCATCCCCATCTTTGGAAGAGGTTTGTTTGTCCATTAATACTCTTAAGTATTTAAAGGTCTGAATCATATCTCCACTGTCCCTCCTCTCATCCAGAGTGTACATATTTAGGTCTTCAAGTCTCTTCTCATAAGTCTTCTGACGCAGGCTCCAAATAATTTTGGTCGCTTTTTTCCGAACCGTTTCCAGTCATTTTATATCCTTTGCGAGATAGGGTCTCCAAAACTGAACACAATATTCCAAGTGAGGCCTTACCAGCGACTTATACAGTGGCATTAGTACCTCTTCCTTTCTGCTGGTAATTCCTCTCTGTATTCAACACCAGCATCTTTCTGACTTTGGCCACTGCCTTGTTGCACTGTTTCGCCACCTTGAGATCCTCAGAAATAATCACGCGGAGGTCCTACTCCTAGCCTGTGCACAACAACCTCTCGCCCCTATCGCGTACAATTCCCTTAGATTTCCGCTTCCTAAGTGCATGACACTGCACGTCTTCACATTAAATCTTAACTGCCAAGCATGAGACACCGCTAATCACCTTCCTTTCATCTGAGTGAGTTCCGTTTACCATCACCATCTGTTAATCAACCAATTTCTGATCCAGTTCACCACTTTGGGACCCATCCCCAAGCTGTTGAGTTTATTGATAAGCCTACTGTTCCTCACAGAAAACTTATCAGTTCTGGAGACCGCACCTTCAAAAGGATATAAACAGGATGGAGTTAGTGGAGAGGGTGGCTACTAAAATGGTTAGTGGTCTTCGTTATAAAGCATATGAGGACAGAGTTAAAGATTTTATTATGTACACTTTAGAGGAAAGGCAGGATAGAGGAGATTTGATAGAGATGTTTAAATACCTTTGTGGCATAAATGCACAGGAGAGTCTCTTTTGATTGAAAGCAAGCTCTGCTACAAGGGGACATAGGATGAGGGTAAATGGAATAGACTCAGGAGTAACATGCAGAAATGGTAGATGCGTGGAATAGTCTCCTAGTGAGGGTTGTAGAGATGAGGACAGTATCTGAATTCAAAAAAACATGGGACAAACACAGAGGATCTCTAAAGGAAAAGAGGGGACTGTTGTAGTAGTTGATATTGAAGGGCAGACTAGATAGGCCATGTGGTCTTTTTCTGCCATCATGTTTCTACTTTAAAATGGGTACAGACATGCTTCTGCGGGATGGGTCCAATAGCAAATAGTGGACAGACTTGAGGTACACAACCTTTTAACTATATGGAGTCGGGAGTGAACAACAGAACAGGTCTCTCCATTGGAGTAGCCTAATGGTTAGGCCAGCAACCTAAGACAAGAAAGGCCAGGGTTCAAATCCTACTGCTACTCCTTATGGTCTTGGGTAAGTAACTTAACCCTCCACTGCCTGAGATACAAACATTAAAGGCTGATGCAGAAAGTGGGCGCTGAAGTCGCATGTTACCAGTTTTTTACGCCTGCATGATAGTGCATGACTTCAATGTGGCTATGCAGAAAGGGGATCATATGCAAATGAGTCATATGTTTAATGCTGCCATTTCGCACACAGTTTAACTGGGAAAGCAAGCCAAACAGTTGTGTATAAGAAATCGGCGCTGGTTTGTCATGCTCTCCCAGAGAAATGGGCACCGCATGGCTAATTTGCATATCAGCCCCGACAGGATTTTGATGGCATCAGGGGCGATTATGGCATCCGGAAAAGCCCCCGATGCCATCAAAATACTGTCGGGGGCCAGTGCCTTGACAAAGTCACTCCCTGGTGTCTAGCTGCCCCAGAGCCCCTACCCCCATCCCACTTAAAAAAAATGAACCTGGTGGTCTAGCAACCCCAGAACCCCATCCCAGTATCTTTCAAAGCAGGAGCGCTGTATACGCACTTCCGCTTTCGGTCTGCCATCTTGGAAAATGGCAGGGTCTAGCCCAGTGTGGTGCATCCTGGGATGCGTCGGGCGAGGTCAGACTGCCAGGATGCACCAGGCAGAGCCAGGCACTGCCATTTTCCAATATGATGGACTGAAAGCAGGAACGTGTAGGCAGCACTCCCACTTTAAAAGATACCAGGAGGGGGTTCTGCGGCTGCTAGACCACCAGGTTAGTTTTTTTTAAAGTGGAGTGGGGGTAGTGGGATTGGGCCACTAGACTACCAGGGTGTGACTGTCAGAGCACCGGCCACCGACAGTATTTAAGGGCAGTAGGGGCTTTTCTTGATGCCAGGAAGGCCCCCAATGTCATCAAAATAGTGTTGGGGGCACGCGCTAGTGGTTTAAGCCAACTCAGACCCAGGCGTAGAGAGATGGGTGCTAAAGCTGGTTGTGAAATCCTCTGCGCCTGTCTCTGCATTGGGAACAGCAATCATTTGCATACCAGATTATTATGTGCAGCTCATTTGTCTGCAATTTAAATACATTTAAATACTCATGGCGTTAATTAGACACTAGTTTTTCCATCACCATTAACGTGCACATCCGTCTCTTTTCTGCATGTGACATTAGCTTAAATGTGCTTAAAGGTGCTGTTAGTTGTCTGCATTGGCCTGATAGATTGTAAGCCCTTTAGGAATAGGAAAATGCTACAGTACCTGAATGTGACTCAACTAGAACTACTAATTGAAAGGCAGGAGATAAATAACGTACTTTTTTGAGTGATCACTGTCAGTAGAGAGGATGCTGGACTGGAAAAAACACCATTGCTGACACCCTTTACACAACATACAATATGAAAATTCTACAGCAAGCAGTTTATCAGTTTGACATTATATGGGATTAAACATTAAGTGAAAGTTCACAGTGAGCTCAAACCCATCAAAGATTTGAACAGTAAAGCACTTAATTACAGTAGATCAGCACATTTCAAATCTATCTAATAGGTGGTTCTGAACAAAGAGAAAAAGTTAATCTTCTTATGGCAGGGCTGACAGAACCTTTCCGATGAAAAGTGAAGGGCAAAATTAAAATTAAGACTAGAAGTTTTGATTTATTGTCTTTATCAGTCAAGTGTATTGAGTTTCCAGCATGAGAGGGTTGTTGACTAGCTGCATTCGGATCCTTCCAGCACATCTCCTTTTATTATGAATGTACTTTTCTAATTGCATAAGAGATGACTGCAGCCAATCTAAGGCTGGCAATTTTTCAAGGAGCTGAATGTTTCTGAAATCTTTTTTATTTTTTTAGGCTTAATCCCATAGCACGCTCGATTTCCCACCTGTCACCTCTCTGCGTGACTGCATCTCTCCCTATTCCACGTTTCTTTTCTCTGCCGGGGTTTAGATTAAGTTGCCTTAAACAATATGACTTTTAAGTAACACTCATTCCAAAGATTTAATTTACAGGTAATGCCAGCTGAGATGAAGTTCTGATAGCTTTCACAGTTCTTTTGATCTGCAGCTCTATCTTACATTTCACAGATACTGCCAAAACCGAATGGCCTTACGCTGTCGAACTTCTCATGCAAACTTTTCAGTGCTTTTGGAATTATGAGTCATGCTGGTTATATGGCACAAAGTCTTTAGCTATGGTAGTTAAAAGATGATTGGGAGGCTGTACAGCATTTACATACTAACACCAGACGGCAATAATCTGCGGCATCATAGCTGGTTAGTTAACTGCCTAGTTCAGCACCATGGAATACTCCCATATAAAGATAAGAAGAGAATTTGATGGTCTATTTTTATATCTGGTATTTGCTGAGTCCAGCTTCATTGGTTATTTTTAAACAGAGAGTGCTGAATATTGACGCTATCCAGTTTTCAGATAGCCACGCCCTGGCACACCTCCAATTTTGTTTCTTCTTAATCAGTTATCTTTTGGCCGCATTTTGAGTTATCTGACGAAACATGAACTGGTCAGCAACCTCAAACTCAAAAATTACAGTGTATCCAGCTTATCCAATGAACTCTCAAAATTCCCAAGAGAAATCATGTAAATTTCAACCTCATAGTGAATGACAGCAGATGAAGACCCAAACAGCCATCTACTTTGAGATTTTAACGCTTGGTTAGATACTCACTTGTTGAGGAAGCTGAAGCAGAGGAATCCGGGTTGCACAGATTTTCTATCCCTACAAGGACACTCTCAGGTTCACACAATCTTCCACTTTCTCCTCTCTGCTTCCACACTCACTTACTTGCACTTTCCTCTGTGTCCCCTTCCCCTGTCACCACAGGAGATGAAGAAAATGTTTTCCAACTCTGGTTCCTGCTTGGTCCTAAGTTAGCAGGATGAGCCAATCAGACACAGGAAGTGGGAATTAGCTGCACACCTTGGTCAACCTCCTACTGCCTACCATTTCTCTGCCTAAACTGTCAATACCATGTGATCCAACTGTTACTTCTATCCAGTACCGTACCCAGCCCTGTGCGAGCGGTGCAGCCCACAGGGCGCAAAGGCTTAGGGGGCGCATTTTGGCAGCCTGCTGTTGCCCTGCCGCCACCATTTTTTGCTCTCTCAGTGGCACCAGGGCAACAGCAGGCAGCCGAAATGCACCCCTAAGCCTTTTTGCAGGTCTTTCTGCAGGTCGGATCCCTCCCTGCTTTGACACAATGTCAGAGCAGAGGGGTCAGATCTGCTGCTGCCGCCGCCGCAACTTGAACATCAGGCGCGCGCTGCCCCTCCTCCATACCTCTGTCCAGTGCAGCATGCTCCTGTCCTGCTGCTGTAGAGAAAACAGAGGGCTGCGGCAGCAGGACAGGAGCAGGCAGCAGCTGGACAGAGGTATGGGAAGAAGGGGGATGGGTGCAAGTCACACAGGGCACGTTTCTGGCTTGGTACGGCCCTGCTTCTATCTGCCATCTTGGGTTTTGGGAAGGCTTAGCCTTTGCAACCTCCTTATGCTGAGTGCCTATGGAGCGGGCATTTTTGCTGCATGCTGCAGAGGCAATGAGGATGAAGCATGCGTGGGAATAATAAAATTAAATCCTTTCTTGTTTTAAACATTACCCCAGGGAATTTATGCATGGACATTTACATCTCATTGGTGTACACAAATTTTCTGGGTTAATTTACATACCTGAGAATTCTCCCATTCAGTTTGAGCAAAGTTATGCATTTAGAGCATAGGTGTCAAACTCTGGCCCGCGGGCCAAATTTGGCCCGTAGTGTAATTATATTTGGCCCGCGAGGCTATACCAAATGACTACTAGAGCTAGCCCGCCGGTATTATACAGCGCATTCATTCATCGCTAATACTACAAATCCCATAATGCCTTGCTGTTGTTTTGGCGCGTCAATCAGGACAGGTCCCAGAAACGCCCTCTCCTGTGTGACAGAAGTCATAGCGATCTCAAGCTACAACTGTCACTGTGGAACCCCTTCCCAAAAATGGCAAAAAGAAAGGCAGACAACAGGAACTTTCTGGACAGGTGGGAGACAGAATATTTGTTTACATATGTAAAAGACAGACCTGTTTGTCTGATTTGTGGAGTCAACGTGGCTATAACTAAGGAGTATAACATTCGACGACACTATGAAACAAAACACCATGACAAGTACAAGGACCTGGACATGACTCAAAGGAGCCAGAAAGTGGAGAAGATGAAAAGAAGTTTGGTTTCACAACAGAATATGTTCAAAAAAGCCACATCACAAAGTGAGGCTGCTGTAAAGGCTAGTTATATTGTGGCAGCAGAGATCGCAAAATCAGCCCGGCCCTTTAATGAGGGAGAGTTTGTGAAAAAGTGCATGTTGAAAGTTTGTGACATCGTGTGCCCAGAGAAAAAGCAAGCCTTTTCAAACGTGAGCCTGAGCAGAAACACAGTAGCTGATCGCACATGTGATCTTGCCACCAATCTGTATGACCAGCTTTTGGAAAAGGGAAAAGATTTCATTGCATTCTCCCTTGCTGTGGATGAGAGCAGCGACGCTTCTGATACTGCTCAGCTGTCAGTCTTCATCTGTGGAGTGGACTCAAATATGTGTGTTACGGAGGAGCTATTGGGATTCAAATCAATGCATGGCACAACCACAGGAAAGGAAAGGAAATTTTTGAGGAGGTTTCCAAATGCGTAACTGAAATAAAGCTGCCGTGGGATAAACTCGTGGGATTAACGACAGATGGTGCGCCAGCGATGTGTGGTAAAACAAGTGGACTGGTGGGCAGGGTCCGGGAGAAGATGCAGGAAGAGAACTGTGCAGGTGAACTAACTGTTTATCACTGCATCATACATCAGGAATCATTGTGTGGCAAAGCCCTAAAGATGGAACATGTTATGACCACAGTAACACAAGTAGTTAACTTTATAAGAGCCAAAGGTCTGAATCACCGCCAGTTTAAGTCTTTTCTGGAGGAGTGTGGTTCGGAATACGCAGACGTGCCGTATCACACATAGGTGAGATGGTTAAGCCGAGGAAAAGTACTGAATAGATGTTTTGAGCTGCATGAGGAAATATGTCAGCTTCTGGAAAGCAAAGGGAAGGACACAGCAGAGCTTCGGGAGAAAAAGTTTCTGTGTGAGCTGGCCTTTCTGTGTGACATCTCGAGCCATCTCGATGCGCTGAACCTGCAGCTTCAGGGGCGGGGGCGCATCATCACAGACATGTACGCTGCAGTGAGGGCTTTTAAAACTAAACTGTGCCTGTGGGAGAATCAGATGCTGCAAGGAAACCTTGGCCATTTTCCCTGCTGCCAAACCATGAAAACGCAGTTCTTTACCAACTTGTTCCCATGCGCACAGTTTGCTGAAAAACTCAGTGTACTCGGCGCTGAGTTTAGCCGGCGATTTGCCGACTTTGATGTCCAGAAATGTAGGTTTGAACTGCTCAGTAATCCCTTTGCAGTTAATGTGGAAAACGCACCAACCAACCTCCAAATGGAGCTAATTGAACTCCAGTCAAAGTATGATGCTGTGGGCGCCGCCCAGTTTCCACAGTTCATCCCTGACACAATGCCTCAGCTCCGCACCCAAGCTGCTCAGATGCTCTCCATGTTCGGCAGCACTTATCTATGTGAGCAACTTTTCTCCTCGATGAAGATGACCAAAACATCTCACAGGAGACGTCTGACTGATGAACACCTTCGCTCGATACTGAGGATTTCCTCAGCTCAAAGCCTGAGCCCAGACATTGATGAACTATCATCCAAGAAGAGATGCCAGGTATCTGGCTTGGGCACATCAGATTAGATCAGTGTGCAGCAAACTGAGCAATAATTAACGTTTTCTTTATGCACTTTTTCTTGCTACTCCAAGACATGGGCTTGAATGGTTGATTAATTTTATTATTGTTATTTTATTTTAAAAATTATTATTTATTATTATTTAAATCTTATTTAATAAATGAATGTCATTGATGTTTTTTTTTATTTGAAATTGGTTTTTGCATATCTGAACTATTAAGTTATAAATTGTATAGTAATAAGTGTTGCTTCATATTCAATGTTAAAGCAAATCTTGTTTGGGTCCATATTAAAAGGTTCATTTGTTCAATGCTGGCCCGCGACTTTGTTCAAGTTTTACATTTTGGCCCACTGTGTATTTGAGTTTGACACCCCTGATTTAGAGGCTGTAGGCACATAACGTTATGTGCTTATTGGATGCACACGTTTATAAAAGCTTATTTCCACAAGTACAGCATTAATTTGCATGCAGAAATGGCTTTTAAAATTATCTCCAAAGGGTATAAGTTTATAGGCAACATGAACACGTAGAGCTGCATTTTACACTCTCAAGTAGGCACTTCTAAAATTACCCTAGTGCAGGGGTTCTCAACCCAGTCCTCGGGACTCACCTAGCCAGTCAGGTTTTCAGGATAGCCATGGTGAATATGCATGAAAGAGATATGTATTTAGTGGAGGCTATATATGCAAATTTCTCTCATGCAAATTCATTGTGGTTATCCTGACAACCAGACTAGCTAGGTGTGTCCCGAGGACTGGGTTGAGAACCCCTGCCCTAAATAACACCTAATTGTATGTGATATAAGCATGAGCTTTCCTGAGAGCAGAGAATGAGCAGCACAGGCAGGGCGGGCCCAAAGGTTTCTGCCATCCCAGGCAGAAGTCACCTCCACTGCTCTGCCCTCACTCCCCCTGCCACCACCGCCAGCCTCTCATCCATCTTCTCATCTTGCGGTAGTGAGGGAGGAGCGGCAGTGGCGGCATGACTCAATTTTGAAAGTGGCAGCACACACACACGTGCTGCTACTGCTGCCACCCCCTGCTGCTGTAGCAGCCAAGCAGCTGAAAAAGCTCTAATTCTCTCACTCACCCACAGAAGGAAACTCACAGACAGGCTGGAATGCAAACAGGATCTTTTAATGTGCACAGGTTCAGACAGAGAGCCGGTACCCTCCACAAAAAAATCTGAGCCACGAAGGACGTCCTACAATGTCTTATATACAGTACAATTTTAAACTCATTCTACAATCTCATTCGTCTCAGGTATTTTCTGTCCACCAATCAGCAGACCCTGGGGAAAGTGCCTAGGTGACCTGGGGGAGGTGCCTGGGTGACCTGTCCAAACCGGTATGCTCTGGTCTGCTGATTTCTGGGCAAGAGGGTATTGTGCTCAGGCCTGGAGGGGGGGAGGAAGGGTGCCTACTGAAACCTTTATGTCTTTTCTTAGCAAGCTGATCACTATGTAAAATCCTCATGGCTTGGGGGGAAGGGTTAAACACAGCTAAACCTTATGGCTGCCTCACTCCCCCCTTTTTAAGTGAGACCTCAACCGCCAGGGGCGGTAGAGGGCAGTATTACTGGAGGCAAGCCGCAGAGGGGTGTATTGGGTCAGGGCCATGACAGTGGTAGCAGCCTTGCGTTCTACCAGGGTATCAAGGGTGGTGGTAATGAAGCGGTAAAGAATGGGGATACAACATGGCAGAATGGCACATAGCAGTAAAATAAAAAGAACCCCTACCACTGGGATTTTTAGTCCCCCTAGCCAACTGAACCACTTCATAAACCACCCAGGACCCATGGACGGGTCAGTAATATGATTAACTAGATCACGTAGATCTTGGATAGAGTGTTCAATGGAAACACTAGCGTCAGTGAGTTTAAAACAACACATACCCTATACCCTCTGTAGCAACTCCTGCACAAAAGTTTTGTTCTGTGTGCAAAAGTTGCTGTACTGTCTGTAAAAGGTTGTAGAGCCTGCAGAGGCCTCTTTCCTTTGGGACAAAGGAGGGCCGTGTGCAAAAAGTCTGCAGAGGCCTCTTTCCTTTGGGGCAAAGGCTCTTTCCCTGGGATCCACCCTTATTAACATATTAATGGCTTTTATTCTTGCTAGTGTTGAGTCATTCTGGCTACACCCTGCCATCCCCTTTGTTTCATTAATCACTGGCACTGTAGTCTTCAGGGCTCATGAGCACTTTGTATCACCAGCTTTGTTTGGCCTGTTTAACTTGTCCAGGCTTGCCCAACTTGCTCAGGCCTGTTCAATCTGTTCAGGCCTGGCATGTCTTTTCTTAGCTGGGTCCATTTTCTGTGCACTTCTGTTCAGAGTATGGTTCCCCCTGGCTTTACTCTTGTTGTGCTGGGCTCATTTTCTTAGCCCACATGTTTTTTTCTGTGCCATCATAATGTATTACAGCCTCAGGCAAGGATGCAGCCATACTAGACATACCTATCAGCCAATTTCCCTTCATTCTCCAATTTTTATTTTTCTTTCTTGTGAATGGGGCAAAAGTAATCCCATTAAGGGCAATGGACAACAACCATTTGAGACAGATAGGGGGCATCAGAAAAGCAGCTTCTGGTACTGTTCCCTAGAGACAACATACATTGTAACATCATTTTCTTGCAGCAACTCAATAATATTGAAAACACATAACATGAAAGTGTATCAAAAGCAGCAGTGCTTAATAATGTGATAAAGAAAGCTCTGAGAATAGTACAGCAAAACTTGAGCTGGTGTGGGTATTGCAATTGCTGAAGCTGAAATGGCTTGTAGATTTCAGTTACTTTCTAAGAAAACAATATTAAAAGGATAACAATACAATCATTCACAAAAGCCCCCAAAAACCCCCAATCAGTCCAATAGTCCTCTTCCCATTCTCAGACAATGTGGTCCTGCCTCTCAGCAGTTCCCCAGGACCTCGCAGTGTGCTTCACCTTTCTCTGAAGTTTAAGTTCTGTTTCTCTCAAAATTTGAACCTCTCATTCTCATGGGCAGATATCTTGGCCCTTTTTCAATGTGACACACTGATCCAGAAAGGGACTCCTTCACACATTTCAGCGGTGGGTAGTTCTGAGTTCTTGGGATGGTCTGTTCCATCTGGACTCTGGCCAATTTCCTCTGCTGGACTCTTTGGCTTGCAATTGGTGACATGGCTCCAGGCCTTATTCAGAAAAGCAGCACCAGTATTGAATGAAAAAAACTAAATATTGTGACGCTCCCGCCCCTACCAGGCGGTTGCCTAGTAGGGACGGCTGGCCATCTGTATCCCTTCGAGGGTTGTAGTTGTGTCAATAAGAAAAGCCAAGTGGTATTTTAAAGCGCACAGGAAATTTTTATTCGGTTTCCAAAGTTGGCAAGTGATGAACATAAAAATTCTTTAAGCACTTTTTCCAGACAAAAGAAATACAGGATAATTTCTCCAAATCCAAAATGTCCAAACAAAACTCACAGCAGTTTCTATTCTTCACTGCATTTGCTTGACCTTACAAAACAAAAGCATTTGTAAAACTCTTCACAGCTTCCAATCCGCTGTTGCCACGCCCATACAAACAGTTCTAGCTGTTTGGGCCTTCACTGAAGTTCTGCAGTTTTTACTTCTTAAGAGAGATTCCTAACCTCTTGTCTTCAGGGTTACTCTTCTCTTTCAACTCTTGAAAACTGCCTTTAACTTGCAACAGCTTCCTTTTGTATTTCACTGTTTTCTAACTCACAATACTATTGTATTTTAGTGCACAGCTCACATTCCATCTCAGAGGCTTCTGACTCAATAACACTTTCTTCAGGGCCTACCTCCATGCTCTCAATTGAGCTACAGCTGGGTGCTTTCTGGAAGTGCTCTGGTGTCCTTTCCTTAAGAGCCTTCGCAATGTTAAACAGTCTCTCACACTGCCTGGCCTTGGCTCCTCCAAGCCGGTCTCCTGTGTGTCTCTCCTGCTTAACCTCCCTCCTGAGATACTTCTTGCTGTGCTGAGGCTTCAGGTGTCTGAAAGTCTCCCCTGAGTCAGAGCAAGAACTATTCTGGTGGCACTGCTCATTCCCTGCGTACCTTTCTTGGCTGCCTTTATAATGGTTCCTCCATTTGCTGCTCTCCTTGGCTGCAAGGGTTTTCCACAGCTTGGCCCCAGATCTCTCCTGTCTGTGCCTCCTGGGAATTGGACTTGAACCTGGGCTAAGCCTTGAACTGCAGCTGCCACTGGTGCTTGCTCCTGCACTCCTCCTGGATCTTCTGCTCACAGCTCCTTCCTCCTCCTGCAAACTCAAACTGTGCCTCTCTCTTTTGTTTGTTCTTCCTCTGTTAACTGTTGAGCTGGGCAACTCCCTTCCTAGCTCCTCCCACTTGGACCTCCTACTCCTCTGCAGGGTTGTCCTGTGGTCTGTGATTGGTTTAGCCTTAGCTCTGCCCTCTAGGTTTCTTTCAGTGCTTCTAGTATGGAGCCTAGGATTTTGTGCTCCCATCCCCCGCAATGAAAAAAAATCCTTCTTTTTTTCAGTTTTCCCTAGCTGGGCTGCACTCACCTCATCACAATATGCTGGATTAGATTTCACAATGATATAAACTTAATTTCATCCATATTTACTTAAGATCATAACTATCTCATATGGTGTCAACTATGTCTCTCAGTTTGATAAACTCTTTGTCTCTCTGTCTCTTTACCACTGGAGATTCCTTTGCAGGTAAGAAATATTCCATTATGCCCTTGACTGATCTTTACATGTTTATAGATCAGACAAGTTGCACACACATATTCTGTGATTTCTGGCAAGGTTTTTTAGAATTATACCAATTTTGTGAGAATTTGTCATCAAATCATCCCTCTTTTGCCATGCGTGCCTGGCCAGGACATACAGGGGCAAAATGAGGCAAAAAGCATCTGGAAGTATCACATGGCCAGTGTGGGTTTTCCAAAGCTCATAAGGGTGCAAGGTGCACCTAGCCTGTCTCCAGATGTCTATTTCTAATTGTTGAGTATGTGTTGGGGCTTAGATGAATTCCTAAATTGAAGATTCTGGAGACAGCATAGTTGAATAAAGTGCTCATCTCCTTTTTTTTTTGTTTACATATTCATTAGCCAGATACATCACTTCAAATTACCTTCATCAGTTTAATGTCCATCAAAGTCCTTCTTCTTAATATCCCACTTCATCCCTCACAACACTCCCCCATCACCTGCATCATTCCACCAATCACATATATAGGTCCCTTTCATGTTTTTATACCATACTAATGTATCCTTATTTGGCAAGGCTGCTAAGAATATCAAACAATTGTTTAAAAAACTTAGTATTGTTTTCTTTTCTCTCATTCTTTTTCTTAAACCTCTCCTGGATCATTGCTGACAAGCAAGATTTGGTTTTGTCCAATCAAATCAAGTTAATATTATTGTTATTATTTCCATATTTTCTGGGAACTCAGTTCCATCTTCCCACTAAATTTGAAAATTGGAAAGGGCAGTGTAATTGGCACCCATGGTGCCATGTCCTGTTCAGCAATCATCAGCACTGAGCTTAACAATGCAAAGTAATTACCTTAAATCTTACAGTTCAGAAAACAGGATTCAAATGATGAAACTGATACTTTTGCATGAAAAGGTTGGTGGATATCTGGAATGCAAACACTTCCCTTTTATATTTTTTTTTAACCAAAATGTACTTTTCACATTTAATTTAAAACCTAATAATACCTGAGACTGGCATTAAACTGATCTGAAAACCCTCTATGAGGTGCTTGCCACAGGATATAAAATCCCTTTTAACTTTTAATTTTGTATATGCAGTCAAAACCAAATATATGTACCAGAGATAAAAATTCAAGCTGGATTACCTTTTTTATTCACTCATGATTTAAATCACTCTCAAATTGCAATCTGGTAACTACTGGCCCAGAATGCCCCATTGTCCTGTCAGAGCTCTTAACCTCTACTTTGAAGGTAAAAGGAAAACAGAAACAGTTTCCTTAGTTTCATGCCTTGTTTGTTTCATCTAGCATCCAGGGGCACTTGGCAATGAACAGCCAGCAATGAAAGAAAACAATATTTACTGTAGATTAAAACATTTAAACACAAGACTATTAGTCTTAAGTATAGCAGCTAGCAGCCTATCTGATTGGAATAAGAAGGTTTTCTTGATAAATTTCACTAAACCCTCCCCTCTGGGCTGTAAGAAATGGTTTGCAGGCTAGCTCTTTCACATGAGCTTTGCCTTACAGATATTCCCCACCCCATACATCCTTGCTAATAGTAATTTGACCAGCCTTTGTTTGATCCCACTCTTACACAATCAAGATGCTGGTCAGACATCTGAGGATGCTCAAAGGAGGCACCCCCCATTGTTCTAGAAGCTTAAATTCTAAAATTAAAATTGATGACAAGAGGATTGTTTGGAGGCTAGGTGAGGCTAGGTGAATTGGGTTTTTTTGTCCTCTTTAATGGGTTTCCATTTGTTTGCTAGGAGAAAGACTCCTAGGTGATTTGTCCTTTTGTCCTCTCTAATGGGCCTCCATTCATCTGCTAGAAGAAGAAAACTCCTCCCTGATCTTCCAGCATCTTTCTATAGCTATGCAAACAATTCCAATGGTTTCATTCCTAGTATCTTTCTGTAGTTATGCAAACCATCTCAGCAGTTCCAACCACCCCCCACTCACCGCTGAGAGGCATGACCAAACATTTTCTAAACTGTCCCTTTTCCTGCAATCAGTAGACCTGGTGTTTTTCACTGTTTGGGGACACAGGGGCGATTTGTTAATAACTTCACCTTTTACTGATAGACTATCAAAATCAATCCTGAAATATAAAGACCTAATGTCTGGACAAAAGCTTTCTTTCCCTAATCTTTCCCTAATGTCACAACTAAACATAGAGACACTCTAACATTTACAGATACACTCTAACAGTTTCTACATAACAGCACATTAACTATATGGACCAGCCATGAATCTATATAGGGAAACTGGTCTGGATGCTCCTTCACTACAATTTAGCCTCCGGACCCCATGCTCTAATCACAATTTACAAATCACAAGTTACAGTGTAAATCTTCTAATCTCAATTCAAGGAATGCAATGTTCAGTGTAAATTTTCTAATCTCACTTCTGGGAATACAATATACAATATAATCCAGGTAACAGGCAGAGTTTGGTTGCGCAAAACACACAGAACCACAAAGGGAAAAAGAAAGAAGGAAAACAGAAAACAGAGACGTCGCAGCAGCGAATACTCATGCACTCTCTTTCCTCAGTAGCAGCTGTTACAAATATACATTACACACACTCTCTCTAGCTGTAGCATAGGATTTAACTTTTATCATGAGGATAATAGTAATATGAGAAATATAGCTAGCTATTTTTCTAATGTCCACTAGATGGAGCTCCAGGATCACTAGCACAAAAGATGCCCCCAACACCACAAGCACATGGCAGCACAAGCACATGGCAGCACAAGAGAAGCCCCCAACACTAGAAGCACATGGCAGCACAAAAGAAGCCGCCAACACTAGAAGCACATGGCAGCACAAAAGAAGCCCCCAGCACTAGAAGCACATGACAGCACAAGCACATGGCAGCACAAAAGAAGCACCCAACACTAGAAGCACATGGCAGCACAAGCACATGGCAACACAAAAGAAGCCCCCAACACTAGAAGCACATGGCAGCACAAGCACATGGCAACACAAAAGAAGCCCACTTAAGGGGGTCAAGTGCTAATATTTTAGGCATTTTAATAGCTTTGGCAGCGCTTTAAATACTTTTAAGGGACCCGAGGTGACAGAGTTGAATTTATACTGCAGTCATTTACTGGCGCTCGCAAGTGCCCCCCCCCCCCCATTCCTACCAGATTTACCAGATACCAGACCGGACGAGCAATGGTTTCAGGGCCTCTAGGACCCTTACTCGGACTGCTCGTTGCGGGTGATCAGGCCGCTACAGATTCACAGAAATTACCAGATACCAGAATTACCAGATTTACCAGGTACAGGAATACAGAACTACCCAAAACAGTAGTAGTACTCACCAGAACTCTGATCAGACAGAGAGTTTGTATGCCAGTCTATCCAGCCGGTTTTTTCAATCGGGGGTCAGCCACAGGGACCGACCGACCAGACGAGTCAAGGTGTCCTTCCGGAGCACAAAGTGGCCCGGGGCGCCAAAGACCGTTAATCACCTGGAGGGGCCGGTCCCTGACCGGTAGAGGCCCGATACTGCAAAAAGCAGTAGTCTTCCCACCATGGGTGTGATGAGAGAGGCTTTTTATTTAATTTAAAGGGGCCCCATGCTGGGCGCCAGAAATGTAGCAGCCAAGCAGCTGAAAAAGCTCTAATTCTCTCACTCACCCACAGAAGGAAACTCACAGACAGGCTGGAATGCAAACAGGATCTTTTAATGTGCACAGGTTCAGACAGAGAGCCGGTACCCTCCACAAAAAATCTGAGCCACGAAGGACATCCTACAATGTCTTATATACAGTACAATTTTAAACTCATTCTACAATCTCATTCGTCTCAGGTATTTTCTGTCCACCAATCAGCAGACCCTGGGGAAAGTGCCTAGGTGACCTGGGGGAGGTGCCTGGGTGACCTGTCCAAACCGGTATGCTCTGGTCTGCTGATTTCTGGGCAAGAGGGTATTGTGCTCAGGCCTGGAGGGGGGGGGGGGGGGAAGGGTGCCTACTGAAACCTTTATGTCTTTTCTTAGCAAGCTGATCACTATGTAAAATCCTCATGGCTTGGGGGGAAGGGTTACACACAGCTAAACCTTATGGCTGCCTCACTCCCCCCTTTTTAAGTGAGACCTCAACCGCTAGGGGCGGTAGAGGGCAGTATTACTGGAGGCAAGCCGCAGAGGGGTGTATTGGGTCAGGGCCATGACAGTGGTAGCCGCCTTGCGTTCTACCAGGGTATCAAGGGTGGTGGTAATGAAGCGGTAAAGAATGGGGATACAACATGGCAGAATGGCACATAGCAGTAAAATAAAAAGAACCCCTACCACTGGGATTTTTAGTCCCCCTAGCCAACTGAACCTCTTCATAAACCACCCAGGACCCATGGACGGGTCAGTAATATGATTAACTAGATCACGTAGATCTTGGATAGAGTGTTCAATGGAAACACTTGCGTCAGTGAGTTTAAAACAACACATACCCTATACCCTCTGTAGCAACTCCTGCACAAAAGTTTTGTTCTGTGTGCAAAAGTTGCTGTACTGTCTGTAAAAGGTTGTAGAGCCTGCAGAGGCCTCTTTCCTTTGGGACAAAGGAGGGCCGTGTGCAAAAAGTCTGCAGAGGCCTCTTTCCTTTGGGGCAAAGGCTCTTTCCCTGGGATCCACCCTTATTAACATATTAATGGCTTTTATTCTTGCTAGTGTTGAGTCATTCTGGCTACACCCTGCCATCCCCTTTGTTTCATTAATCACTAGCACAGTAGTCTTCAGGGCTCATGAGCACTTTGTATCACCAGCTTTGTTTGGCCTGTTTAACTTGTCCAGGCTTGCCCAACTTGCTCAGGCCTGTTCAATCTGTTCAGGCCTGGCATGTCTTTTCTTAGCTGGGTCCATTTTCTGTGCACTTCTGTTCAGAGTATGGTTCCCCCTGGCTTTACTCTTGTTGTGCTGGGCTCTGGGTACTCATTTTCTTAGCCCACATGTTTTTTTCCGTGCCATCATAATGTATTACAGCCTCAGGCAAGGATGCAGCCATACTAGACATACCTATCAGCCAATTTCCCTTCACTGCCACAAGATGAGAATATGGATTTGGGGAGGCAACAGCTGCAGCAGCATGATTCCATTTTTGAAAGCGACAGCATGTATGTGTCACCGCTTTCAAAACAGAGTCGTGCCGTCCTAGGAGGCTGCCTAATTCTCCTAGTGGATGGGCCAGCCCTGAGCACAGAGCATTCATGCACCAGATCTTACCAGCACATTCATGCACAGAATGATGCCTGCCTCGGAATACAATTGCACGGGTCTATGTATGCATAGAAGTATATATGCTGACAAGAGCATGCAAGCTTTCATGTGACCTGCATGTAGGCATTCCTGGAACCTACTTTGGGCAAAGCAGAGGCTCAGCTGTTATGTACACATATAGAGGGCAATTCTATCCTGACCGTCCTCCCCTGTACAGCCAATCAGAATCTGGGTGACAGCGGTAGCACCCGATTGTGATCCCATGGGGCCTAGATGTGCCTGCGGGATCAGAATCAGGTCTGCCAGTCTGGATGTGCAGGCCGTGGCCCGATTCTGATTGGCCACATGCCCAGTAGATCCCCGGCTACCTCAGCCAGGCTCCTGAATGGAGCCGCAGTACCACGGCATTCAGAAACTGCGATCCCCAGCCACCAAAGAAAAGGCTCTTTCCCAACAGCCCGACCCCCAATCTGTCCTCCCGTGTCCAGGGTCAAGCTGCGGGGCTCCCTCTGCACCCTCACCTCTTTTAACCCTTTCTAGGCCGAGCCCAAAACTCTTGGGATCCAAAATTCTGACTAAATATTCCTATCAAATGGTATACGAGGGGGTACCCAAAAAAACCAGGAATAACATTGCCGTGGGCGGAGCTTGTGTAGTACACACTTCTGTCGCTAGGCGTGTATAGTGCAACTCATTGTCAGTTCAGTGCCGCCTGTGTTGTCGACCTGGCTTGTTCTGTTCATCTGCAGTGATTGTTTTTGCTAGCGCTGTTTTGTTCTTGTTTCTTTTTTTATGATGACAAGTTTAAGTGAACAACGTGCAGCTGTGAAATTTTGTTTTCTACTCGGTAAAAATGCTGCTGAAACTGTTTTAATGTTGAAAACAGCTTATCAAGATGACGCTATGGGAAAAAGTCAAGTGTACCAGTGGTTTGCTCGGTTTAAAAATGGCAACATGTCGATTGATGACAAACCTCGTTCTGGGCGTCCATCAACTGCCCGAATTGACGAAAATATTGAAAAAATTAGAGAGCTTTTGCTCACAGACCGTCGACAGACAATTGATCAACTGTCAGAGATTAGTGGGTTATCTTGGAGCTTGGTTCAGCGAATTTTAACGGAAGATTTGGGAATGAAAAGGGTTGCTGCCAAGTTTGTTCCTCGGGTTCTGACTGACAATCAAAAGGAACATCGAGTTGAAACATGTCGTGTTTTGAAACAACAGCTTGAAACTGATCCAGATTTTCTGTCAAAGGTCATTACAGGTGATGAGTCATGGTGCTATGGTTACGACCCAGAAACAAAGCAACAGTCAAGCCAATGGAAGACGTCATCGTCACCCCGTCCAAACAAATGTCGTCAAGTCAAATCAAACATCAAAACAATGCTGATTTGCTTTTTTGATGCCAAGGGGGTAGTTCATTCAGAGTTTGTTCCCCCAGGTCAGACCGTCAATCAAACCTTTTATTTGGAAGTTTTAAGAAGATTGCGCAACAGTGTTCATCAAAAAAGACCCGATTTGTGGCAGACAGGAGACTGGTTCTTCCACTACGACAACGCACCTGCACACACAGCCATCTCTGTTAGACAGTTTTTGGCTAAAAATGGCATGGTTCCGCTGCCCCACGCACCTTACTCGCCTGACCTGGCTCCATGCGACTTTTTCTTATTTCCACGCATGAAAAGGGGCATGAAAGGACACCGATTTGACAACATTGAAGAAGTCAAGAAAAAAAGGAGGGAGGAGCTGTCAGCCGTTTCTAAAGATGACTACAAAAAAATGTTTCGAACAGTGGAAGCACCGGTGGGACAAATGTATCAGTTGTAATGGAGAGTATTTTGAAGGGGATAAGGTTGTTTTGTAAAGAATTTGAAATAAATAGCTTTTAAAAAATAATTCCTGTTTTTTTTGGGTACATGACCATAGCAGAAGGAAAATCACTATTAGAACATACTGAATAAGACGGGTACAATTTTCCTGAAATATGCAAAAATTAACCCGGCTGCAGAATGTGGATTAAAATTTTAAAGTAGGCCTTCAAAGGGTTAAGGTCACCAGACTCCGTGGTTCCCCGACATCCAGGAGGACTTATTCCGCTTTCTGTGTGGAGTAAGTCCCCATCTACCCTGCCAACCCTGGACATACAGAGCCAACCTCAAAATCGGCCCTGTATGTCCAGGGTCACGTTCCCGCCCACCGCTCGCTGTCGCTCCTACTACAGCCCTCCCCCTCCCGCCCACGAACAGAGATCCCTGCCCAACTCGGCAATATGTGTGGGAGCTCTTATGCTGCAAGCATGGTCCAGACATTTAGTGGGTCTGGACATCCAGGATCAGATGTCCAGACCCGCTAAATGCAGATCTGAATGACCCCCCATAATCTATAGAATATGCATGTGCATGCCTAGAGCCAGGGATGGCCCAAGGGTTTCTGCCATCTTAGGAAGAAATCCTGGCCTCGCCACCCCTCCCCTCTGCTGATGCCGCCACCCCTCCCAGCTGCCACTGATTCTGTCTCGGAAGGGGGAGGTGGCAGCATTTCCAAAAGTGGCAGGTTTTTGCTGCTACTTTGGAAATACTGTCACTGCCTGCCTTCCCCCCCCCCCCCCCAAATAAGAATCAGCGGCAGCTGGGGGGGGAGGTGCAGCTGCCCATGTTTGCCACTGCCGCTGTCCACATGGGCCGGCCGCCCTAGGCAGCCACCTAGCTCACTTAGTGGACGGGCCGGCCCTGCATAGAGCACATGAGGACATTTACAACTTCACTTGTAAATTTGTGCCAGAGAGTTTGTGCATCACATGGAGTCACTGCTTGAGCCCATTTTAAACAGGCACATAGGCAGCTACGTTATCTTTAGAAAACAAGTGAGCTTTTGAGAATTTGTATAGGTTCTCTGTGATAAAATTACCCCCAAACGTCCACCGATCATCAGATCACATCCACTTTGATGCCTTCTATGCATTTCATGTAAGATCATCTGCTAAATCCTTAATCATCTGAAATATTGGTTTCTTCAAGCTGAAAGGAACAGAACAGTTTGTAAACATACCCAATTCATGCTGGCTGTTACTTAACTGTAGTGACTATGAGAACTATATTGTATATACGTAGTTGTAACAAGTTAAATGTATATAGTTTCAAAGTTTAATGTAAAAGTTGCTGTGATGTTTCATGTAAACCGCCCTTGATCTCAGGAAGGGGCGGTATATAAAAGCTTGTTAACTAACTAACTAACTAAATTTTAAAAATAGGGGGGGGGGGGGGGGCTTGGTAAGCCTAGTTCCATCGAATCCTACATTTACCACAGCCTGGGATAGCTGAACTCTCCCCTGCTCCCTGGGCTGAAAAGCTTTTTCCAGGCGTACGGCACAGCAGGTTGGAAGAAATGGAATCTGGATGAGAAGGGCATAGATAAGATGAACAGAAATCTCAAGGAGGGGTGTGGGGAGAGATAAGAGAGGTAACTAGGGGCTGCAAATGAATGCACTTGTAGGCGAGTGGGAGAAGTTTGAAGGGTATGTGGAAATGTATAGAGAGCCAAAGAAGTGACCTGAGAAGAAAGGTTATGTGAATGTATGCAGAATGCAAGCCATATGGCAGAATTCTTAGTAGACTGAAGGGAACAGAGATGGTTCGGTGGGAGACCTGTGAGGAGCAGTTTAAAGTAGTCTGAGCAGGAGGTGCTTCCAGAAAGGAAGGATGAATTTTGGTGATGTTTTGTTGTTGTTAAGTGCCATCGAGTCAGTGTCGACACATGGCGACCTTCTGGATAGTTGCCTTAAACTGTGTTCGGTCTTCAGTCAGGTGGCTCATTGTTGACAGACTGGCACCTATAGCTGCTGTTATTGTATCAGTCCATCTCATTGCTGGCCTTCCTCTTTTGAGTTGACCTTTTATCTTGCCAAGTGTGATGTCTTTCTCTAATGATCTCTCTTTTCGCACGATGTGTCCAAAATATGAAAGTCACAGTCTTGTCATCTGAGCTTCTAAAGAAAGCTTAGTTTGATCTTTTCTAGTACTGACTGGTTTGTTCTTTGGGCAATCCATGGTATACATAGTATGGTTCTGGCAAAGAATACTTCAAAGGCATCGATTTTCTTCCTGTCTGTCTTTTTCACTGTCCAACTTTCACATCCATATGACGTTATTGAAAATACAATGGCTTGAACAAGTCAAATCTTTGTATGGAAAGAGACATCTCTGCTCTTAAGAATCTTGTCTAGCTCCTTCATAGCCAGTCTGCCAAGAACAATGCATCATCAAATTTCTTGACTGCTTGTCCTTTCTTTACCAATTGATCCAAGCAGGTTAAAGTTGTCAACTATTTCCGTTTCTTCTCCATCAACAATGAACTTATTGATTTTGCCAGTTGTCAGAATCTTTGTCGCCTTTACATTAAGGTGCAGACCCATTTTAAGACTATTCCTTGATCTTGAGAAGCAAATATTTCAGATCATCTTCACTTTCAGCCAGTATTTTGGTATCAATAGCATAGCAAACGTTATTGATGAGTCGTCTACCAATCTTCATATCTCGCTTGTCTTCATACAGTCCTGCTTCTCAGAAGATTTGTTCTGCATATAAATGAAACAGGGGGGAAATATGCAGCCTTGTCGTACACGTTTGCTGATTTTAAATCATTCTGTGTCTCCTTGATCCGTTTGAACTGTTGCTTCTTGATCAATGTAGAGGTTGTGCAAGAGAACTATCAGGTGTTCTGGTATATCCATGCTTCTTAATGTGGCCCAGAGTTTCTCATGGTTTATGAGTCTTGCTGTAGTCAATAAAAGCACATATAGATATTCTTTTGGTATTCTTTTGTGTTTTCAAGGATCCACCTCTCATCCATGATGATGCCTCTTGTTCCTCATCCTTTCCTGAACCCTGCTTACACTTCAGGCAGTTTTCATTCCAGGTAGGGCTGTAGTCTCTGTTGAATGATATTGAGTAGATTCTTGTTGGCATGTGAGATCAGAGCAATTGTGTGATTATTTCCAGTCAGTTGGATTACTTTTCTTCAGTATTGGTATAAACACATTTCTTTTCCAGTCAGTTGGCCTTGATGTTATCTTCCAAATTTCCTGGCAGAGCCTTGTAGCCAATTGCTGTAATACTTCAATGGGAATGCCATCAATGCCCGGTGCTTTGTTCTTCAATAATGCTTTCAATGATGCTTGAACTTCTTCTTTCATCACCAAAGATTCCTGTTCATAAGGTCAAGGTTGAAATGGCTGTTGGTCCACTTGATCTTTAAGATATAAATGACTCTGTAAATTCTTTCCAACTTTTCTTGATCTTCTCAGCATCATTCAACATAGATCCTTGAGCATCTTGTAGCATTCCAATTCGAGGCTGGAATTTTGTCTTTAGTTCTCATAGCTTTAGGAAAGCCGATCTTGTTCTTCCTCTAATAGTTTCTGATTCTATTTCCTGGCATATGTTATTGTAGTACTTCTTGTCTCATCTTGCTGCACATTGGAAATCTCTGTGAGTTCTGTGATTGCCTCTCTTTCTCCTCTGGCTTTAGCTTCTCTGCATTTCTAGGCAATTTTCAGAGTTTCTTCGGTCATCCATTTTGGCCATTTTTGCTTTTTCAACCTTTGTAGAGACTTCTCACTTTCTTTGACCACAACTTTCTTGATGACATCCCATAAGTCTTCTGGCGCTCGGTATTTATATCCAAAATAGCAAATTGATTTTGCAGGTAATCTTTAAATTCCGATGGTATATTCTCAAGATCATATTTTGCTACATTCGTGGGTGGCTTTTTCAACTTTAGCTTGAGTTTGCATACTAGTAGTTGGTGATCTGTACCACAGTCAGCTCCAGGTTTTGTCTTTGTTAATGTTATTATGCTTTTTCATCGTTGACTTTCAAAGATGTAGTCAATTAGATTTTTGTACAATCCATTGGGTGAAGTCCATGTGTACAGTCACCACTTGTATTGCTGCAAGAAGATGTTTGAGATAAATAGATCATTGATTTTGCAGAATTCTATCATTCTTTCCCCAGCTTCATTTCTGTTTGCAAGTCCATATTTTCCAACTACTTTGCCTTCTTCTTTGTTGCCAACGTTTGCATTCCAGTCACCCATGACTACCAAGATATCTTGTTTGCATGTTCTATCAATTTCAGCTTGTACTTGTTCACAGAACCCATCAACTTCATCCTCTTCTACAGCTGTTGCTGGGGCATACTGTATACCTGCATAATAGTTGTGTTCATGAGCATTCCTCAGACGACTAGAAATTAAGTAGTTTTTGCAAACATCTTCTTAATTATAAATGCAACATCATTTTTTCTTTGTCTTTCATTTCCAGCATAGTATATCATGTGATCATCAGATGCAAAGTGCCCGATGACAGTTCATTTCAGTTAACTATCTATTGGGGTGTTATAAAGAAATAGATGACAGGTTTTAGCAGTGTGCTATCTATGGGGGTCATTCTGTCCCTGCTATTTGTCCATCTGCCTTCCCCATCCTTAACCACCCCATACAAACAGTGGGTTTGTACGGGGAGGCCCAGATGGGGGTGGGAGGGGGCGTTCAAGAGGCGGACCGAGGGTGTAACATGGGCAGCCCTTGACCATGGATGTACAGGGCCAATTCTGAGGTCAGCCCTGTACGTCCAGAGCCTTCAGGCTAGACAGGATACTTATTCCACCTCAAAGGTAGAATAAGTCCCCCTGGGGGACTGCAGCGCGGGACACAGGCAGATAGGTGAGGGGGTTCAGGGGGTTCCCCGCAGACTGACCCAGGCCTTGGAAGGCCAGATCAGGGGTCGGGCTGTGTGAAACAGGAGTAGCTCTTGGGCGGCCAGCAATTGTGGCTCATGAATGGAGCCATGGTGCCATGCACAAGCCCGGCTGAGTTAGCCGGGTAGTTGCCGGGACGTACAGCTGGGCAGAATTGGGTTCCGGCCTGCACATCCAGATGGTAGACCTGATTCTGATCTCACAGGGGCCGCGGGATCAAAATTGGGTCTATCTGCATGGCCCAATTCTGCCCGGCCATACAGGGGGTTGGACGGTCTATTGGGAATAGGCCTCCATGTGTAGAGACAGGAAATTTAATTATTCCCTATTAGGATAGACTACTCTATAGTAGAGATTCCCATAAGTCAACATAGGAGTCAAACAAGGGGTTTGGATTGGTCTTGATTTGGCTATAAGCAATTAGATTTCAGTAAAGCCTTTGACACTGTTCCTCACAGGTGACTTATAAACAAACTGAGCACCCTAGAGATGGACCCTAAAGTTACTGCTTGGGTTAAAAATTGGTTGAGTGTGAGGCGACAAAGGGTACAGGTAAATGGAGCTCACTCTGAGGAGAAGGAAGTTACCAGTGGTGTGCCCCAGATATTTGTCCTTGGTCCAATTCTTTTTAACATCTTTGTTAGTGATATGGCGGAAGGGCTGTCAGGTAAGGTTTGCCTCATTGCGGATGATACCAAAATCTGCAATAGAGGGGACACCCAGGAAGGTGTAGATAACATGAGGAGGGATCTAGCTAAGCTTAAAGAATGGTCTGGAATTTGGCAGCTGGGATTTAATGTTAAAAAATGCAAGGTCATGCATTTGGGCTGCAGCAATCCAAGGGTGCAATATAGTTTAGGGGGTGAAGTACTTTTGTCCACTAAAGAAGAGCGGGACCTAGGCGTGGTTGTGTCTGATGATCTTAAAGTAGCTAAACTGGTAGAAAAGGCAATAGCAAAAGCTAGAAGGATGCTTGGGTGCATATGGAGAGGAATGGCTAGCAGAAAAAAGGAGGTGATAGTGCAGCGGTTCTCAACCTGTGGGTCGCGACCCCCATGGGGGTCGCCACAGGATTTAGCAGGGTTCGCCTCACCCCGCCATTTAAAAAAAAAAAGCACACAAGTTGCTGCCGCTGCCGAGTCCACTTCTCGGTAGTGGCAAACTCACTGCTTCCCTCCTATTGCAGCCGCGACTCCCTGTCTCTTAGGGAACCACGGCTATGGCTGTAAAACCGTTGCGGAGCCTTCCTGCCTCTCGACGGGCTCCGTGCAGCATTGTCCCGCCTCCAAAGGAAGCTCTTTACCACTTCCTTTGGTGGCGGGACAATGCTGCACGGAGCCTGTTTAGAGGCAGAAAGGCTCCGCAACGGTTTTACAGGCATAGCCGTGGTTCCCTAAGAGGCAGGGAGCCGCGGCTGCAGAAGGAGGCAGACATGGGGAGAGGGGAGCAGGGAACCTGCAAAAGGGCTGACATGGACAGAGGGGGGCTGACATGGAGGGAGGGAGGGCTGATATGGATGGATGGAGGGAGGGAGGGGGGCTGACATGGAGGGAAGGAGTGGGACTGACATGGATGGAGAAAGGGAGGGAGGGGAGGAGGGCTGACATTGATGGATGGATGGATGGATGGATGGATGGATGGACAGAGGGGGGCTAACATGGAGGGAGGGAGGGGGGCTGACATGCACAGGGGGACTGACATGGACGGATGGGGGACGGGGCTGACATGGACGGAGGGAGGGGGGGCTGACATGGACAAAGGGAAGAGACGGGGGACATACTGGACAGACAGGGGATAAATGTTGGACAGAGGGGAGAGACAGTGCGGGTTAGGATTATATGGGCAGATGGGGGGGCTAGGACTGGTAATGGGTTGATTAGGGAAGGCTAGGACTGGGAATGGACTGATCAAGGGGGGGTTGGGACTGGTAATGTGCTGATAGGAGGATAGGACTGGTAATGGACTGATGCGGGGCTAGCATTGGAAATGAGCTGATCGGGGAGCTTAGGACTGGAAATGGGCTGATTAGAGGAGGCTAGGACTGGTAATGGGCTGATTAGGGGAGCCTACCACTGGTAATGGGGTTGAGGAGGGACTAGCACTGGAAATGAGCTGATTAGGGGAGGCTAGGACTGGTAATGGGGTTGAGGGGGGACTAGCACTGGAAGCGAGCTGATTGGGGGGCTTCGACTGGGAATGGGCTGATTGTGGAGAGGGGTGGATAGAGCTGCTGGCCCTGGAAGAAAAGCGGGGGCTAAGGCTACAAATGGGCTGATATGAGGGGATGGGAGAATGGAACTGGAAGGGAGTGGATCTGAGAGGGGCTGCCATGGTATTTGTACTAGAAGGGAATGGACACCAGTGGCAGTCATGGGAATGCAAGTTGACATTGGAAGGTACTGAGAGTGAGGACTGGAAAGGGGCTGATACTGGGAAGGGTTACTGGGACTGGAAATAGGCTGATGGAAAGAAGTGAAGAAAACGAAAGAAGAGATAAGAAATGCAGATGGACCATAGACCACAGAAAGAGAGCTAAGAGAAGACAGGAAAGCAGAAGCCTCAGATCGGGACCAGCATGATCAGAGAATAAATTGGTCAGACAACAAAGGTACAAAAAAATAATTTTATTTCATATTAGTGATTTGACTACAAAATCATCATAATTTTGAAATCAAATATTGTTACTTGTTATTGTGATTAATTATTGTGGTTTAAATAAGTATTTTATAAATAAAAACATATTGCAAAGGCCTATAATATATTAATAATTCAACAAATGATTACAGCGACAATGCGTTAATGGAAAAGGAAGAGAGACGCATTTGATTTTATCATTGGGGGTCACCACAAGTTGACCAACGGTAAAAGGGGTCACTATACAAAAAAGGTTGAGAACCACTGTGATAGTGCCTCTGTATAAGTCTTTGGTGCGACTTCATTTGGAGTATTGTGTGCAATTCTGGAGACCGCACCTTCAAAAGGATATAAACAGGATGGAGTCAGTACAGAGGGTGGCTACTAAAATGGTCGCTTCATTATAAAGCATATGAGGACAGACTTAAGAATCTTAATATGTATACCTTAAAAAAAGACGGGATAGAGGTGATATACTGAGATGTTTAAATATCTCCATGGCATAAATGCACAGGGGGATAGCCTCTTAATTGAAAGCAAGTTCTGCTACGAGAGGACATGTGATGAGGGTGAAAGGGGATAGATTCAGGAGTGATATGCAGAAATATTTCTTTATGGAAAGAGTGGTGGATCCGTGGAACAGTCTCCCAGTGGAGGTGGTAGAGATGAGGACAGTATCTGAATTCAAAAAAGCATGGGACCAACACAGAGGATTAAAGGGGAAAAGGGGACTGTTGTAGTTGTTGATATGGAAGGACAGACTAGGTAGGCCATGTGGTCTTTTTCTGTCGTCATTTTTCTATGTTTCTATGTAGTGACAAGAGGTACAAATGTAACTCATTAACACTCTTAATCCTTTGTTTTGTTTTGCTGTTATCTTCGGGTCCCAGAAATGCTTTGAAGATGAATAAACAGCGTACTCCTGAGAATCCTTTAGACGGGAATGAAAAGCAGCCAGGTAACACAGGATATTCTCATCCTGCTGTATGCTTTCATGGTCTCTCTTGAAAAGATACAAATTTATGTTTAAACTAGGCAGGGTCTGAAGGAGGCCAAAAAGTTATTTTATCCACACTTCTGCTGTTGTGGTGGGGCCAAAATGGCCATCAATGTTCCCAAACGTACCCTGCCACCAGAAAAAGCAATGCTTAAAAAATAATGCCATAGTGTCTGAATGCTGATTGATGAGGCTGTCCTGCCTCTTATGCTGAGAAAATCCTAACCTTAATTTCGGTGTCCCTGAGTAGGATTTGGCCCGCTGGTTGTTGAAGATTCTTCTGTTGAAGGCCCAAGTCAACCCTACAGCTTGAATTATTTGTAAGCAGGGTTGGTCTCAGTGTTGGTTAAAGGTGCTAGCACCCTCGGCAAAAAAGCTTTATGTCACTCCTGGTGGTCAGAATGTATTGTTTAGCTTTGAATATTCTGCTTTTTGCCTTCCACCAGAAGCTGCTGCTCTAACGGTTGGGATGGCCCTATTTGTAAGCACTATAGAGCTACTGATTGGCCTAGTTGTAATGTGATGCTGAGGTGCTAGGGAATAATTATGTTTGTAAAAATGGTGATATAGTTCAGCCGGTGAAATATGTCTGCACAGGAAGCAGTGTGGTTTTATCTGTAAAAGAAGCATTGTGACTGTGCTTTTATGCAAGACGTAAACACTGTAGCTTGTAAGAAGTAGAAAGCGGTTACTAAGAGGCAGCCTAAGGTTGCTAGGATTACATGGAGAGTCTTCAGAGATATATGTCCTATAGATAATTAGGCTAGAAGACCAATTTGGAAGAGGGTGGACTCTGGGAAATACAGACTCTTAAGGGCCCTATTTATTAAGCTGCATTAGCTGTTAACGCAGCAATGAGCACTATCAGCACCCTGTATGTGACAATCGCTGTATGTAACAATGATCACAGAATAGGAGATGGAATGGGAGAGAATGCTCAGGGGTCAAGATTTGCAACTAACATTCAGGTCCATGCAGAATGCTAGCGTAAGCTTTACAAGCCCCTAAAGCCATGTGTAAGCACTTTTAACGATTCTGCAAATACAGGAGACAGATGAAAAAACCGCCGGAAAAACTAGCACCCAACGCAATGCGGATTTAAATGAACTTGAATTATTTAAATCTATTATAATCAACCAAGCTGGTATGCAAATCATAGCTATGCCTGATGCAGAGACAGGTGTAGAGGATTTTGCAACCAGCCACAGTGCCAAAATTTTTACTTCAGGGTCTGAGTAGAAGTAAACCTTCAACATGTGCTCTCAACAGTATTTTGATGGTACCGTGTGATTTCCCCGATGCCTAGACCATCTCCTCCTCAGATGATCAGGCATCGGGAAAAGCCCCTGATGCCATCAAAATACTGTCGGGAGCCATGCCCCACAATAAAATGATCCCTGGTGGTCTAGTGGCCCCTTTCCTGCTCCCATTAAATTTAAAAAAAAACCTGGTGGTCTAGAAGCCCTACCTGGTGGTCTGGTGGCCCCAAATTCACCTTAAGCGGAAGCGCTGCCATCTTGCAAAATGGTGGTGCATGGCCCCACGTGGTGCATCCTGGGATGCACTGGGTGAGGTCAGACTGCCATATAAGACATCCTTAAAAAATATGAGTTGCTGGGCTGCGTTAAAGTCATCTTCAGCGCCCATCTAGCACCAGTTTTCGGCATCAGCCTGATTAACTGCTAACCCAATGCATTTAATACCCCCTGAGTAAGTGTTGCTAACTGCATTCCGATTATCTGCAATGCAGTTAATGTGTGGGATTGATATTCCCTCTACATTAACTGAATGGGAAACTTCTGGGGACACCTTCAACAGTTAATGAAGAGATTTTGCCGTTACTGAATGTTAATTTTGGCAACATCTTATCACACTTTAATAAATAGGGCCCTATGGAAAGTAGATGGACTATATCCAATTGAGAATTGTAAAACTAAACCAGAAAAGATAATCTGAGGAGGCCCATTGATACTGTATCTACATTCTCTATGAATGATTGATCCCAAGTTGACTACAACCTGTAAATTAATCAAGCTATCTTTAAGGTTACCACCTGAAATTGGGTGTGGATAATATAACCTGTTCTCTCTTTCACTATTCTGCGAGACAGGAGAAGGCTATTAATTCTCTTCCAGGTCAACATTTTACACAGCATCATCCGAAGGAGCTAGTAGCACACTAACTACCTATAGTGATGTATTGACATGTTTTCAGATTGCACCTGGGATGTAAAGGCCAATGACAGATCCTATCACAAGAAGTTCACCAAAGGCTTCCTTTGTTTCAAGAGGAAAAAGTATGCAGTAAGTTGGCTATTTGTAGCACATTGAAAAAAACTGTGGGGAAAAGAAGCTATTAATTTTGATGTGGAGTGTATCCATTGATCTGTCACTGGAGAAGTCCAGACCATGGTGCCAAGCAGCACTTTGAAATGTGATTTAATAATTCCCTAGATTTATTTGATAAAGCAGTGTGATTGCTGTGCCAGTCAACTTGAATTCTTAGAAAATAAAGGTTAACAAATAAAAATAAACAACAAATATATAAGGTGATACCTTTTGCAATGGACTAATTTAACAGAGGTCTTAACTATTATTCAGAAGCAAGAACACCTTCCCTCAGGTCAGCAAAAATGAGCAAAAGGAGGTTTTTATCTCAGGGATGGCCCAAGGGGGGTGCGGGGCCATGTGCGGAGACTTGGTGTGGGACTCATTTGCATAAGGGGTTATTATTTGCATAAATATTTGCATAATGTTAACATGCACTAACTTTTAGTAAACATGCCTCTTAATGAGTGTATGGATGAAGACTACCAGATTTCTACATTACTATACTCCAGTGCCAACTGTCAGGCACATTAGGAAGTACTACAAACACTGTCCATTTAGAACCCATAGCAAACCCACCATATCATAACAGCACTACCAGGACTCACAATGCACCAAATCCTACCTATCAAAAGGCAAAATTGCAAATATTAAACCAATACATCTCAGAGAATACGAATACATTCTCTACTGGGGAAAGAGAACAAGTGGCTCTGGCAAATAGAAACTACAAAAAGAATACCTCAGCTCAGTAACACATGCAGAACATAGACCGTCAAAGAACAAGAGATCACAGTTTAGAAACAGGAAGACAATAATTAAACTGGGAACCCCAAAAGCCTAATTAAACTGGGAACCCCAAAAGCCAAACTTGGAATGTACAACAACACTGCAGAAATATAACTATAAATTAATTTCCTCTTGTACTAAACAAAATGCAGATGTTAAAGACACACATTTCCCAAAGCTGACATATTCCAATTAATAAATTCAAAATAGAAAAGTATTTTTCTACCTTTTTTTGTTTGTGCATTTTATTTTTCAGTTGCAATTGCTCCAGTCACTTTCTTCTGGTTTCTTCATGTCTTCTGCTAACTCTCCAATGTCTGCTGTCCATTTGCCCTTTCTTCTCTCTTCTAGTTTTTTTCCATTCTCTCTCTGCATCTGCTTTAACACACTGATCTTTCCCCTTTTGCTCTTTCCTCCATCTCTTTCTTTATTCCTTTTTCATCCACTCAAATTTTACCCCTCCATCCTCAATCCCCACTTACTCTCCCAATACCCGGCCAATCGTAAATTTTTCTTCCCTCCCACACAAAATATTTTTCCCCTCTCCATTTCATTCTCCCAGCCCCATCCCATTCTAGTCCTCCCCAACATCGGCTCCCTTCTAGTTTCAGCCCCACTCAGTATCATCTCCCTTCTGGTCCCCGTATCAGCCCATTTCCAGTCCTAGCCCCCCATCAGCCCTTTTCCTTCCTAGCTCCCCCATCAGCCTTTTTCCAGTCCTAGCCCCTCCATCAGTTCATTTTCAATCCAAGCACCACCCCCCCCCATCGGCCCATTTCCAATCCTAGCCTCCCATCAGCCCATTTCCAGTCCTATTCTAGTCCATCAGCCATTTCCAGTCCTAGCACCCCCCCACACTCAGCCTATTTCCAATGCAAGCCCCCCATCAGTCCATTTACAATCCTAGCCTCCCATCAGCCTATTTCCAGTCCTATCCTAGCCCCTCCATCAGCCCATTTCCAGTCCTAGCTCCCCCATCCATTTCCAGTCCTATCCTAGCCCCTCCATCAGCCCATTTCCAATCCAAGCTCCCCCACTCAGCCCATTTCCAGTCCTAGCTCCCCCCCACAGCCCATTTCTAATCCAAGCCCCCCATGAGCCTATTTCCAGTTCTAGCCCCTCCATCAGTCCATTTCCAATCCTAGCCACCCCCCATCAGCTATTTCCATTCCAAGCCCCCCCACTCAGCCCATTTCCAGTCCTAGCTCCCCCCTAATTTCCAGTCCAAGCCCCCCTCCCCATCAGCTATTTCCAGTCCAAGGCCCCCCTCCACAGCCCATTTCCAGTCCTAGCTCCTCCCTCCACTCAGCCTATTTCCAGTCCAAGCCCCCCTCTCCATCAGCTATTTCCAGTCCAAGGCCCCCCTCCACTCAGCCCATTTCCATTCCTAGCTCCCCCCCCCCCAAATTTTCAGTACAACCCCCACCCACTCAGCCCATTTCCAGTCCAAGCCCCCTCCCCTTCAGCTATTTCCAGTCCAAGGCTCCCCTCCACTCAGCCCATTTCCAGTCCTAGCTCCCCCCCCAATTTCCAGTCCTAGCTCCCTCCCTACTCAACCCATTTCCAGTCCAAGTCCCCCCTCCCCACCCCACCCCACCACACCAGAAGAGCCCCACGACTGTCTAAAATGCTTTAGAGGGAGCCGGAGAGGCCCCAGCTCACCTCTGCCAAAGTGAAGAGCGCCTTTTGTCTTCACTTTGGCAGCTGTACTGTAGTGTACAATGCTGTCACGCTGAGGTCAAAGGGGACTTCCTGTTTCCCGGCGCGCAGCACAGCAGCGTTCTAAACTACAGTATAACTGCCGAAGTGAAGGAAAAAGACACTCTTCACTTCAGCAGCTGTTAGCCGGGGCCTCTCCTACTCCCTCTAAAGCTGCCCTGCCTGCCGGTATTCAGTGTGGGATGTTGTTAGCATGGATCCTCCTGAAGCACGGGCCCTGTGCGAACAATATTCTCGCACAATGGATGGGCTGGTCCCATTTTATCTGAAACTATGATGTCCTCTTTTGTTCATTCCGTTTCAACCTGAGGAACAGAGTGTTAGATCCCTAAGCCTGTCAAGTAATGCATCGATACTCCAATAAAAAGGTATCACTTCATATATATATATATATATATATATATAGATATATATATATATACTCATATATATATATATATACACACACACATACATACATATTGTGATGCCAAATGTGGTGCAGACTCCTTGGAGCTCCTCCTGCACCCTCAAGCGCATCACACAACATGACAATCCAGGTGCAAATTCCAGTCCAGGTTTTATAGAAAAATACAAAGAGTTGCCTTCCAAATGTTACAGCAGTTTAAGGAGCAGTTTTGCTACCCCTTCTTCTCAGGGGTTAGTCCCAAAGCACAGTATCTCTGGCAACAGCAGTGACAGGTGTGACCTCCACTTTTCCAGAACACAAACACTGCAAAAGTTCCAGAGAATCAGTACTAAACAGTCGTAGGCAGTCCATGAACACAGTGATCCCAACCCCACACTCTTTTCCTTTGCAATGAACAGTGTTGCTCCGCTACACAGTTTAACCAGCTGTGCAGCCGCCCTTCCCATCCCCCCTTCAGGTTCTGTATCAGCTTGTTGAACCTTCCCCAGGGCTAAAGCATTTACTGTTGCAGAAAAAGTCCCTCCATGGGTTCAAGGGGCTTGTCCTCCTCATGCTCCTGGGCTTTCATGGGTCCCCCCCACCCCCGTCCCCTGGTCTGTTCCTCTGCTTGAATGAAGCACAGGGATCTTTTCAGCAGCAGGGACAGATTCCTGAAGACTGTGGTTCCTTCCTTCCTGAGGCTGCCCCTACACTGCTTTTAAGACCTTGGTTACTTGCCTCTCATTAAGCTGGTCCTTGCTTAACAGGCTTCCCTTAGCTCTTCTCCTCTGGTTGCTTATTATTGGCCCTCTGCCACCTGTGTGTTCTCTTAACTAGATCATCTGATCTTTTCTGTCGTGGCCCTTCTTATCCTAAGGGATTCTGGGACTTGTAGTGTGACAATCTATAACTGAGCAGCAGCGATATTACATGCTGCCCAGTTAGCGGCCTGCACCTAAAAGATAGGCGATGAAAACCCTCGCCTATATTTAATCCACAGGAGCCAACCGGGCAGCATGCAATATCACTGCTGCCCAGTTATCGTTTGCAGTGCAGCGATCTCAGATATTTAATGCCAGGGCTGCATATAACCCTGGCTTTGACTATCCGGGGTTAGAGGTCAGCGGGGAAGGTTATGCGCCAAAGTGGGGCAGAGCCCTCTTAACTCAATATCGGACCCATAATTTTTTTTCTGTTACTTAACTTGTATTCTCATTTCGTGTTTTAAATGGTCTGTATACTGCTTAGAACTATTTGGTAGGCAATATGTACATATAATAAATAAAAAGTCCATAGAGGTATTGGTCCTTCTTATCATTTTGAAGTACATATTCAAAGAACAACTGAGCATGGGCCCAATATTCAAAATAAAGTTAATCAGATAAAACTCAGGTTAACCATAGGACTGCTAGTTGGCTGGCCAGAGATTGCTGGGAACGTTCTCGGTGCCATTTCTTTATGCACAAGTAAATTTTGTGCGTTTAACACTTGCTCACACTTAGAGGGTTTTTACTAAAGAGCGTTAGCTGTCAGTGTGCTGGGACCCCCACTGACAGCTAGCGCAGGTCTGTTTCCACACTTACTGTGAATGGTACATTGGAGTAGTAAGGAGGTGGGTTAGGGAAGGAGAGTGGGCGAGGTGAACATTGCACAGTTAGTGCAGGGTAAACACCGTGCGCTGTGGCCCTTGCAATTAGCACAGGTTCATCTAATGCCACCTCAGTAGGTGGCGTTAAGTGCACGGGTACCATTTATATGTTGAGTTAGGGCACAGGGTTCCGCGTTAACTGCCAGAAACATGCTTTCCATGCGCCAACTGTTAACACAGAGCAATATGTTAGCCCTCAATTTAGTTGTCAGCAGGAGAATTATAACAGAAGATTTGTCTATCTCATTCATGAAGTTATCTGGATAAACCCTTTGAATGCAACATATGTTTTCATGTCAATGCTGGCTTCTGGCGACCCAGCAGCTCCTGGGTTTTCTTGGCAGTGTGACAGGAAGTAGATTGGTAGGCCTTTCTTCCAAGGCAATGGAGGGTTAAGTGACTTACCCAAGGCCATAAGGAGTTCTAGTGGGATCAAACACTGGTCATTTGGTTACCAAGCCAGCACTCTAACCATTAGGCTACTCCTCCACTAACTCTTTGAATATCATTTCTTTATTTTTGATGAGTCAGTTTTCAAAAAACTTGCACCACTTCAGATGGGATCCTAAGGTTTAGGTACTTACATTTAAGGAATATTTAGCTGAAATTAGGCACGTAAGCTTTTGGCAGAAAATTCACCTAAGTTTTAGGTTTCTAAATTATAAGTCCCTAAATTTAGTCGTGCAGTTCATTTGCCTAGGGCTTTCTATACAATCAGTAGTACTGAATTACGGATCCAACTTTCTTGCAGATATCAATTCCAGAATCTTGAATGGCGCAATATATTATAACAACAACATTTTTTTTTCAGATTCTACTCCAATACTGCTTTACAGCGATCCCTTTTTTCATTTGAGTCCTCTGAAAAAAATGTCTTTAAAACATTTAAACGAGCAAACTTCTATTAAATTGCTGCCCCCTGACACAGCGCTATGTTTCGGACCATGCAGCAATTTAATAGAAGTTTGCTTATTTAGCTGTTTTAAAGACATTTTTTCAAAGCCTGATAATAAAAGTGAAGTAAAAGGACTCAAACAAAAAAAGGGATCACTGTAAAGTGGTACTAAAGTCTAACAAAAAATAGTTGTTGCGGGTCATTGTATATTATGTTTATGTTTATTACATTTGATACACCATCCTTTATAATATCAGGGTGGTGTACAATCAAAAAAAGTAAAAGATGGCCATAGGCCTGAAAAGGAAAGAACTACAATTTATTATAGGAAAGCGATAGAGCTCAGTCAAGCAGACAGGACGGAAGAAGCAGACAACATAGATAAGCAGAGTCACACAGTGGGAGTCAGGAGGTCAAAGGCACAAGAGAACAGATGGGTTTTCAGGAGTGATTTGAATTTAATGTAATTTGGTTCTAGTCTGAGAGGGGTAGGGAGGAAATTCCATAGAGTGGGTCAAAGGAAGAAAAAGGCAGAGTGGCGGGTAGACTGCAGGTGGGCACGGGATGGTGAGGGAAGGTGAAGACGGTTGATGTGTACTGAATGAAGACTACAACTGGGAGTGTCTTCAGTGTATTCAGTATTATTTGCATGGAAGCAGAGAAGGTCAGCCAGGTATTGTGGGTTATGAGTATAAATAACCTGGTGAACCATAGTAAGGATTTTGAAATGGATACGGTACTCTAATGGAAGCCAGTGTAGTTGGAAAAGAAGGGAAGTAATATGCTCTCGGTGGGTGGAGTGAGTAATGATACGGCCTGCTGTGTTCTGAGCAAGCTGGAGTCTGTGAAGTTGGATGTGAGGCATGCCAGCAAGAGAAGAGTTGCAAAAATCTAAGCGAGACATAACCAAAGACAGCAGAAGAGTGGCAAGAGCCTGGGGAGTGAGAAAAGGGCGGATGGCTAGGATTTACTGGAGGTAGTAGAAAGATTTCTTAGTGATCTGAGAAATGTGGTCCTTGAAAGAGAGATCAGAATCGAGAAGAACCCCTAGATAGCAAAAGGAGGACACTAGGGGAAGAGGGGATTCAACAAGAATTGTCACTGTCAGAGGATGGGGGCTTCCATGAGTGAACCAGATAGCTGGTTTTTTTTGCCAGATTGAGGTGAAGGCAGTTAGTAGTTAACCAGTCAGCAACTGAGGTAAGGCAGGTGTTGAAGGAGGAGAGATCTGGCTCAAGAGGGCTGGTGTGATGAAGGAGGATGAGGTCATCGGCATAATAATAGGCTGATGTCCCAGACTGTTGAATAAGAAGAGCAAGCGGTACAAGGAAGATATTGAACAAGAAGGGTGCCAGAACCGAGCCCTGGGGAACACCACAACAGAGGGAAAAAGAATCAGAAGAGACAGAAGGAGTGGTACTAAAGATGACTGTACATGATCAGGAGGAAAGGAAAGAGTGAAGCCACCTGTAGACCATGCCCCGGAGACCAGCATCACGCAAATGAGAGAGGAGAAGTGAGTGGTCAACAAGATCGAAAGCCACTGAGAGATCCAAAGATACCACCACAGAAATATCACCATGGTCATATGAAAGGTCAAGTTCATTAAGGAAAGCGAGCAGTACAGTTTTGACGCTATAGCTAGGATGAAAACCAGAATGGCAGAGGTGAAGAAAGTGTGTGGAATCCAAGTGGTGTGAGAGTTGGGCAAAAACTACTTTTTCAAGTATTTTTGAAAGGAAGGGGAGATTGAAGACCGGACAGTAGTGTGCTGGGATGAGAGGATCAAGAGAAGGCTTTTTAAGGAAGGGGCAGACTAGGGTGTGTTTCCAGAGATTGGGAAAGGATCCAGAGGAAAGGCTGGTATTAATCATAGCAAGGATAGAGGGAATGAGGGGGCAAGGAAAGGTTCAAGGAGCCATGATGAGGGTATCAGATTGAGGGAGCAAGTCATCTTGTGTGAGGGGGAGATAGATTTTATTAATTCTGAAGTGGTATGTGGATGGAAGGAAACCCACACATGTGAGAGCAGAGAGAGTGGAGGAGGAGAAGGTGGGGAGGAGAGGACAATGGGGGGGGGGGAATGTGGTAATGAGGATCAAAGGTCAAGGATTTTGGTGGCAAAAAAGGAGGCTAGCTGTGAGGGACTAGGAGTGGGTGGAGGAGGTGCTGAAGGGGAGCCAGATTGAAGTGCAGTGAGGGACCTAAGCACTGAGTAAAGCTGGCAAGTGTGGTTGGGGGGCAGAAGAAATAGTTGTGGAAAAGTATGCCTGTTTGGCCCTGTGGACTTGAGAACGGTAGTGAGAATGGTGCTCCTTGAAACATTGTAATGTGGAGGAAGAGCAAGACTTCCTCCACAGATGCACCGCATGCCGAAGCTGAGAGTGAAGAAAATGGAAACCAGGGTGATACCAAGATTGTTGGGAACAATGATGCGAGGGGCAAGGCTGCAAGGGGGCTAGTTGATCCAGGGCAGATGAGAGACTGGCAGTCCATTGTGAGACCTGTGAATTTGGGGAGAGGGAAGAGAAGTCCACAGATAGAAGTTGATCAGCAGCCAAAAAAAAATTGGAGGGTAAGGGGAGTGATACAGCAAGAGTAATGAACGGGACCCTGTTGTGGATTTACAAGGGAGTGAAAGGGGGCAGAGATTGGGGTGACAGAAGTGGTAGGTGAAAAACCAGACAGTAATGGTCAGTCCAGTGCAAAGGTCTAGTATGTAGGTCCAGAGGCAGGAGGGTGCAACCATCTGGTGTAATTACCAGGTCAAGAGCCAGCTACATGAGTTGGCATAGTCACATGTTGAGTGAGGGTCAGGACGTGGAGGACAGCAATGAAGGAATTCACCTTGGAAGAGGAGGGTGCTTCAAGATGCACATTGAAATCCCCTGAAATCAACGGGTCAGGGTATTAGAGCGAGAGGCCAGAGATTGTCAGAGAGAGTAAATCCCAGAGATGAGGCAGGAGGGATGGTGGGAAGTAGACAACTAGGAAATAAATCGCAGGGAAGGTCTGTAGGCACAAGAGGACAGATTCAGGATAGTGTAGCATAGGGGAGGAGACCTGAACAAATGGAAGTGAAGAGCGATATAAGGCAGCAACTCCTCCGCCCGTGCGACCATTGCAGGGGACAGAAATGGCAGCATAGCCCAGAGGGAGACAACGAGCCAGAAAAGGTTCCTCACCATCTTTGAGCCATGTTTCAGAGAGGAGAAGAAGATCAAAAGACTTCTGGGAAACAAGATCCTGTATAAGGAGGATCTTGGTTCTCAGGGAGCGACAGTTAATAAGTCCAAACTTAACAGAGGGAGGATATGTGGAGACCAGAGGAGCAGGGAGGGACAGACAGTCAGCTGTGAGACACGGAAGAAGATTTGCAAGATTACGTGATGAGGAACCATGTGCCGGAGAAGTATGAGGCGTAGCATGGGGGTGATTGCCCCACAGAACAGGAATAGCTGCCATGAAACAGCAGCTGGACACAGCCAGTCTAAATAGTTCCTTGGAAGTAGGAAGGGCGAGTTTACTCACCAAAGCCAAAGGGAAGTGATGACAGAGGAATGGGAGGCTAGTGAAGTGAGTGAATGTAGATTCGGCTGTAATGGTGTATTCTCTTCTGACATTAACACTAATACTGCCAGAGCCACCCCAAGGAACGCACCTACGGAGCATTTCAGGCTCCTTAGGTGCGCTCCTTTGGTGAGTGCCTACATCACGCGCTGCCGACATCGGGCTTTTGTAGTGTTAATTGAAGGCAGAGGGAGTCTTTTACTAAAGAGTGCTAGGGTGTTACACCTCATATGCCAAAAGCACCGAAACTATGGCACGTTAGGTGCAACACCACCTTGTTACCTGTTGGGAGTGCAGAAAGCATTTCCATGGCAGTTAATGTGGAGCCCTTTCTCCTAACATGAGCTGCATTGTCACGGGTGCACTTAACTCCACCTATTGAGGCGGTGTGGTGAGCTCAGAGCAGTTAGTTACACCACACACCCTCTCCACCCCTAACTCGCCCACTTGCAGCCCTGATATGGGTTGCACAGTTAGCGTGGGAATTGTCCCGCACTAAGCGTCATGGCAGCGCATGTCACCCTAGCCCCAGACTTCTCCAACATCTCAGACTGCTTCTCAGCCATCACCAACCTCCTCAGAAGTAAACAGCAACAAGACTGAGGCCCCCTTGGTCACTTCCTTCACCCCACCAGAAAGGTTAACACTCCAAAACACTGAAATCAAATACCTAGGCATAAACCTTGACAGGAACCTCAACATGCACTCCCACATCAAGAGAGCAGCCAACACAGCATACCTCAAGATGAAATCACTACAACCCCTCTGACTCCTACTACACCACAATGCTTACAGAACTATTTTCCAAGCCATCATAACACCCCACTTAGACTACGGCAACATCCTATACCAAGGGCTCCCAAAACACACTCTCTTCCCACTCCAATTAGCCCAAAATACTGCAGCCAGAATAATAATAGGCACATCAAGACACCAGCATATCACTCCCACCCTCAAGAGCCTACACTCCCTACCAATAATACAGAGGATAAACCACAAGATGATAACGACCACCCACAAAATCAGACATAATTTATCTGTACCCTGCCTCAACCCACTGATCAGAAGAGCTCCCACAACAAGAGACAGAAGATCAACCACCCAAAATCTACCTGTCATCCCTTCCCTCAAGAAAAAATGCAAGCAGCAAACAAACAATAGAGCCTTCACCCTCTTCACCACCTCAATCTGGAACTCACTCCCAGCTCCGATAAGCTCTGCTCAGACAACCCAAGACCTCTAATAAAGACACACTTCTTCACCGAGTACTATGGCACCAATGAAACCGTACAACACTCCGGAAAATAATCCTGCCCCCCTCTAAATAAGTTATCCCTGCTTCTGATAACTCCACGTTATATTCCCCTACGTTCTATGTAACTGTTTCTCAATTGAGATTAATTGCTCTCTGTAAACCGTCTTGGTCCTAAGGTCCGAACTTTTGTTTGGTTGTGCACATCCCGAATAGGATGTTGTCCTAGCAGAAATTCATATAAAGTTCTGCCGGGCTTTACTAAGCAGCGATAGCGGCCACAGTGCGAAATGTGTGCCATGGCCCCGTTTTATTCAATGGGGCTGCGGCACACATTTGGCACGGTATCGCTATCGCTGCTTAGCAAACATACCTTTTAGTCTCGCTTTCCTGAATCAGTGTCCAATCTAGCTTTTTTCTGCTTTCCAGGACGTCATTGGTTGTATTTACAGCTGCCATTTGTCATCTGTATTTCATCAATTGTCAAATCTATCTCTCGATGTGGCCTTGTTAGGTGGCCTTGCTTAATGCCATTAATTAGCACAAACAGTTTTGCATCCCAAGGGCATCGGTATTCACAGTGTTTTAGTTAGGCTCTCTCTGAATCTTTGATCTGTGCTGGACTGCATTTGCTGTTCTGTTTTTCTGTTGCCTGTCTGACATTTTAACTGCTGACCCTGGCTTAACTTCTGTTAAAGAGTCTTTGTTCATGTTACAGGATAATGCAATTAAAACAAGCAAGTATAATGTTCTAACCTTCATCCCTCTGAACCTCTATGAGCAGTTTCACCGAGCCTGCAACCTTTACTTCCTCTTCTGTGTTATCTTGCAGGTAAGAGCTCTTTTTGGCCATGCTACTCGGTTTTGAAAAACAAACTAAAAAATGCCCCTTATCATGAGAGTAATTAACAGCCAGGGGAATTCTCGGTGGAGTTTCTTTTTTAAAAATCAGCTAGCCAGCTGGTACCAAAGGGATCTGTTACTCTGAATATATTGCAGGTGTAAAGCATGCGAGATGAACCTCTAAAAGCCAAACGTGGGGATTTCAGTTCATTTTGCCAGCCTGCCCCAGGCCTCAGCTCTACTGTACCTCTTTTTTCCCAGGGTTAAATGCATGTTTGCACATGGAAAGTTTAGTTTAGTTTATTAAAACCTGATATACCGTGATACTGAACCAGCAAAGTGGTTTACAATAAAACACAAAGAGGAAGTCAAGAAAGCACGACCATCAGCAACAGAGGCAGGAAAATAGGTAGAGAGAACAACAGATTAAAGATAAGAAGAGCAAGTAACATCAGCCACAGTGTTAGTCCAGAAGTGAGCCAAACGTTTTCTGAAACATGTGAGTTTTCAGAGAGGCTTTGAATCTAGTGTGGGAAGGTTTCAGGTGGACTTCAGAGCTTGGGAGCTAGAAAGTAAGAAGCAGAATGTCTTAACTAGCTCAAGAAGCAGAAGGGAGGTGTCAACGATTGGCAGGGGCCCCCACCTCGCCGAACCCCTGTCACCGCCACTGCTGGCGCTGTCACCCGAATCCGTCTTCTCATTTTTCAGTGGTGGCAGGTCAAATCCATTTTGAGCTGCTGCCGCTTTCAAAGCAGAGTCAGGCTGCCATGGAAAGATGAAAGAGATGGACTTGGGGTGGGGGGGGGGGGGAGGTGGTGGCAGCCAGACTCTGTTTTCAAAGTGGCGGCAGCTCAAAATGGAGTCCGCCTCCGCTGCCGCTTTGAAAATGAGTTGAGCTGCCCACCAGGGTCTGCCGCCTAATCCACCTGGCGATGGGCATGAAGTGACCAGAGAGCCCTAAGAGAAGTATGAAGGAGAATGTGAGAAGATAGATAAGAAGGGAGACCAGTGTGTGATATTTTATGTGGCGATATTTGTAATTGTATTTTATCCTAAAATGAATAAGAAGCCAATGAAGATGCATTAACAGGGAGGGGGGGGGGGGGGTGGCAGGCGCTATGTGATCGTATTTTGAAGCATGAGAGAACATTCTAACAGAATTCTGGATGATTTGTATTCTTTTGATCTCGTATTCAGGAAGACCGGCAAATACAATGCTACAATAGTTGAGACTAAGCTGAGAAGAAGCGTAGAAAGGGCAGAACTTTGAAAATTGTCTACAGTATCATTTAGAACAACTTAGTGGTCAATTTTCAAAAAGTTACCTATAGCTGACCAAATTTGTCTGGCTCCAGTATGCTCATTTCCAGCTAAACTGGCAATCTGGGTTTTTGGCTGAAAATGAGCTTAAATCTAATTGGCCAGACTCTGGATAATGAGATTTAATCCTCTAAATTCATGGTCAAGTTCAACTTTATTTCATATACCAAAGTTCAGTGATCCTAACTAAGCAGTTTACAGGCATGAAATAAAAAAGAGATAAAAATGAAGCCAGACTAACATACATTGAAATACAGAAAAGACACTAGAGTAGCAGGCAATCGATCTGCTAGTTTCATCCTCCAAATAATTTTGTCTAAGTCTCGACACCTAAGTTAGGTGGATAGAGCAGTAGCACTGAAAATTAACATTAACTGAGTAAATTCCTTCCCCTTCTGAATGCTTCCCCCAGGGCTGCCCATTGTTAAGTGGCTAAATTTAGGTGTCTAGCACACAAAATTATTCAGTCATTAAAACCCAAAAGGACTGTGAAAAATTGCAAAAGGACCTTGATAAACTGGAAGACTGGATGTTCAAATGGCAGATTAAATTTAATGTGGACAAGTGCAGAGTTATGCACGGAGTCCATGTCTTATACAGCATATTGTACATAGTTATAACATGTTAACTGTATATAGTTATAAAGGTTAACTGTACATACAGTAGTTTCAAAGTTTAATGTAAAGTTTGTTGTGATGTTCCTTGTAAACCGCCCCTGATCTCAGGAAGGGGTGGTATATAAAAGCTTGTTAAATAAATAAATAGGAAAGAACAACCCAAACTACAGTTACATGCTGCAAGGTTCCATATTAGGAACCACCACCCAGGAAAACGATTTAGGCGTCATCGTGGATAATATGCTGAAACCCTCTGCCCCATGTGCAGTGGCAGCCAAGAAAGCAAATAGAATGCTACGTATCATAAGGAAAGGAATGGAGAATAAAACAAAGGATATTATAATGGGCCTGATTCTGTGAAGCGAATAGTGGGGTTGTACATCCCGGAAGGACCTGCAGTCCCATTCTGCCACACACTCTACCCACATGCACAGAGCAGCATTGTGAGGAGAGCCAGACGGGGGCGGGAGGGGGTGGAGATGGGTGGAGCAGGGGTGGGCTGAGGCGCCAGGATGTACAGCACCGATTCAGGTCACGGCCCCATACGTCCTGTGGGTCGGGGTAGGACATGCTGCTTATTCCACCTCAGAGTTGGAATAAGCAGCGGGGAAGGTGGCGAATGGGCCCGGAACCCACTCCCCTCAAAGGCTGGGATCAGCAGAAAGTAGGTCCCTGCCACCCAATCTGTGCCCCGGCTGGCCCCGCTGAGGGTTGGGTGGCATTGAAATGGGCATCAGCACTGCGGTGGGCTGGCCTTGAAGAAGGGTGGATGTCTCCCACAGGGATGCAGGGCCATGCTGGGGCGTCTTAGTGCCGTCTTAGTGCCAATCCTGCACCTGCAGGCACATCTAGCTCCCGTGACACAGAATTGGGTACTAATGGGGCCATCCTGTTCAGGGGTTTCCAGACAGCCCAGATGTGCCCCTTCTGGAATCAGGCTTCACGCCTCTGTTTCGTTCCATGTTGCAACTGCACCTTGAATATTGTGTGCAATTCTGGACACCATATCTTAAAAAGGATATAGTTGAATTAGAAAAGGTATAGAAAAGAGCCACCAAAATGGTAAAGGGGATGGAAGGATACCCCTATTTTATTTATATTCTCTTATATACCATGCTATTCTGCATCAGTGCGGTTTACATTGAATGAACTGAAATTACATTGAACAGGGTATTATAACTTGGAGATAACTATTTTACAGGGAACATGGGCTATGGAGGGTTAAGTGGCTTGCTCAAGACCACAAGGAGCACCTGTGGGACTAGAAACCGTCCTTCCGGCCCAAGGTTGCTGTCCTCTAGTGGGATTTGAACCCCCGACCTTCTGACCTGAAGTACCTTGCCCCAACCACTAGGCTACTCCTCCACTCCTCCTATGAGGAAAGGCTTAAAAGGTTAGGGCTCTTCAACCTGGAAAAGAGACGGCTGAGAGCAGATATGATAGAGGTCTATAAATTAATGAATAAAATGGAATGAGTAAACTTAGATTGATTGTTTACACCATCAAAAAAGTAATAAGACTAGGGGGCATGCAATGAAGCTACAGTGTAACTCATTTAAGATTAAAAAGAGAAAATATTTTTTCATTCAACGCGTAATCAAATTCTGGAATTCGTTACTGGTAAAAGCTGTTAGTGTAGCTGGGTTTAAAAAGGTTTTGGACAAGTTCCTGGGGAAAGGTCCATTATTAAAGAGGACCCGGGAAATCCACTGCTTGCCCCAGTACAAGTATTGTGGAACCTATGTGACCTGGATTGGCCACTGCTGGAAAATTAATACTGGGCTTGATGGACCTTGATGGACCTTGGTCTGACCCAGTATGGCATTTCTTTATGTTCTTTATGTTCTTATGTAGCTATATCTTGTCACTGGGGTGGAAAGTTTTCAGCAGAAAACATTTATCCACCAAGGGCCCAATATTTGATGGCCTTTACAAGGGTAACTTCCTTAGTTACCCATGTAAAAGTCTTAACCTGGATTTTCGAAGGGCACCTACATGGGTAATTCCCTTCGAAAATCCCGGCTAAGTCCCTAATGCGCCCCATTGCTATCCGCATAACATCAGGGCATGTTAGGGGCGTTCCGGGGGACGAGGAAGGGGCTCCACCTCGCCTATCTTTAAGACACAGAGGCTATGCGGGTAGCTATGAAAATGGCTGCTACCCGTGTAGCCTCTGTGGCTGCCGGGGCGTCTGGGCTAACCCGGTTATTCACCTCCACCGCCGCAGAAGTGAATATCCGGGTTAGGGGGGTTGGCAAGCAGGCTATGTGCCACCACGGCGCATAGCCTGCCGAACTCAATATCGGGCCCCATGTTTACGAAAGGTTAATGCACGTTAATTGAAGTTAACGCATGTTAAAGGCTGCAAAGGCCCATATAAATGAATGGACAGTAGCAGCACTTACCACGCATTAACTTTACTTAAGACACATTCATCTTTAGTAAATATACCCCTTGAAGTTATCTAGCTAAACCTTTTGGGCATCACCTCCTCTCCTTAGTAAGCAATCTCTGTTTGAAATAGCACCAGGTGGCGATCAGAAGACAGAAGATCACTATAGAAAGCGTAGAATATTTTTACTTTCAATTCTATAGACCATTTCAACCTAAAAGACTACAGAATGGTGTACAGTAAAAATCATAGCATTATTTGCTATGCAATATCATATGAACATAAAATGATAAAAGTTGAGCCAATAATCTAAAGATGAACAAAGTAGTTAACTGATTATAACAATATAGAAACTAATAAATTCTAAGAAATAAAATATTTTCTAAAGGCATACAAATTAATAATACATATAAATACCAAAAATGGATTGTTATAAAGCTAACAAAATTAGTAAGTATAAAAACAGTTTTAGCCAATGTAATTCAATGTGGGATGACTATAAAAAGGCATTTCAAATAGCCATGCTTTGCACAACTGCTAAAATGGCCAAGTCTTCCATCAACTTAAGTTCTTCTGGAATAGAATTCCACCTTGACAGAAGTGTCCATGTGTGAAGCTTCAGTTTCCTTTTGGTTTCTCTTAACTTGATTCCTCTGGAATCTCCAGATGAGAAGGTTGGGAAGATGCAAAGTTCTCCTCAGTACACACCACTGCATGGGCAAAGGGCAGATAGGAACCAGAGAGCCCACACTACTTCCAAAACCATAGACCCTGGTTGATCTCAGTTACCCATAGCTCTATTCAAAATTACTATAACTCTATGAGGATAGTTGTCTACAATGCTTTGTGCCTACCTGGATCTTATATATTCATACAATGTTGTTGCTCTGGTCCTCTTTCAGACCTTTCCTGAGATTGCCAGTTTACCGTGGTTTGCTATCTTGCTGCCTCTCGTAATCCTCCTAACCATAACAGGAATAAAGGATTTAGTTGACGACATTGTGAGTACTCCTTGAACAGTGACTTCTCTGCTGTGGTCTTCTTGTGCCTAGCAATGAAAGATTCACTCAGAAAAGGACCTCCAGAGATAACAGAATGGGTGTTGCTTTAAAATCCTTCATTGAAACATATGTGTTGGAGTAGCCGAGGAGAGCGAAAAACTCCCCTCTCACAAAAGGCATCTCCTTTTGATCATTTTTATTGCATTGCATGTGCTCTTGTACTTATCTTAAGAAAGCACTGAGGGACCCAAGATGGTAAATGAATCTCAACATGACGTGGCATTCAACCACTCCAGAAAATTTTGTAAGTCTGATAAGGTGCCTGTCCACACAAAAAAGATGCTATCTAAAAACCTTCTCCAAAATGGGATAAACTTGAATCTATCAGAGGGGCATATGTATAACTCCTCAAACACAATCTGCGGCCCTGCATCAGGTATTAAGGAGATTCCCAGGAATCTCCACAATCTACGGCCCTGCATCAGGTATTAAGGAGATTCCTAGGTCCAATAAACAATCCAGAAGCACTTGTGAAAACACCATTACCCCTTTACCATTTAAGAAGACAGCGTCCCACATCAACGTGACGTCAAAATGATGATGAGCACTGAATGAGCCAATCCAAACTGAGGGGAAACCCATAAGAAGGGAATTTCTTCCACGATTGGTAAAACTCAAAAAAGGCTTGGCCAGTCTTCAAGATTCAAATCCAAAGGGGAAACTGACTGCAATCAATATATTCAGCACTGCTCGAATCGTTGCAGCTTAGACAAGCAATCGCCACCCTGAGGATTAAGCAGAACATGTCTATGATCCGCCAAAAACGTTGGAACTGATGCTGATGTTTTAAGCAGTGTGCAACCATAAGGGCTGAAACAGTGGTGGTCCGTAGATGTGAAGCATATTCATTTAGGTGAATTCTCACTTGGCAAGTGGTACGGCCCACATAAAAAAGATCACAGGGACAAACTATAAAATGGAAACATAGAAATATGACAACAGAGAAAGACCACATGGCCTATCTAGTCTGTCCTTCCATATCAACCACTACAACAGTCCCCTTTTTTCCTTTAGAGATCCTCTGTATTTGTCCCATGCTTCTTTGAATTCAGGTACTGTCCTCATCTCTACCACCACATTCCACGGATCCACCACGCATATGTTGAGGAACAGGTGGTGCACCACTGGGAACGCAAAGTCAGACTCCATTGCTTATGTTGCCAAATATCATCCTGAAGAGTAGTACCACAATAGCAGCACTTGCCACAAGCATAATGATCTTGATCGGGATCATCATGAAACAAAACAGGGCGATCAGCACCCATTGTGGCGCGGACCACCTGATCTCACAAATCAAAGCTCCTAGAGTAAGCCATCATAAGTTGTCCAGTGAAACATGAATGTAAATGTAAAACCAACCAATGTTTTCAGAACAACATGGCAACATCTTGAATATCACACAAGAAAGGTAAAAAGCCCGCAACACAATCATCTGCAGAAGACTGACCACTGATAGGCTGCATAAGCCATTCCCTATGGGAAAAATGAGCTCATTTGTAAGCCCGGGCCACCACACTCTGAGGATAACCATGGGTGAGCAAGCGGTCCCAAAGTTACTTAGTATGACTCTTAAACTCAATTAATGTAGAAGATATGCACCTGAGGTGCAAAAATTGTCCATATGGAAGACCACGTTATAATGAAGCTGGATGGGGACTCTGGTATTGCAATAACGTGTTCCTCTGGACTGGTTTACAAGAAAGTGTAGTTTGCAAGCCTTCATTGGTTGAATATATCAAAATATCCAAAAATTCAATTGAATCAGACTCAGTGTGAGAGGTAAACTTTATATTAGGTTTTACGGTATTCAACCACTCCAGAAAATTTTGTAAGTCTGATAAGGTGCCTGTCCACACAAAAAAGATGCTTTCTAAAAACCTTCTCCAAAATGGGATAAACTTGAATCTATCAGAGGGGCAGATGTATAACTCCTCAAACATTGCCATATAAATAGTAGCTATAGAGGGAGCCACTGTGGCCCCCATAACAATACCGAATGTTTGCAAATAAAATCGGCCATCATATAAGAAATAGTTATTAGTTAACACCATTTACAACAGATCCAAGAGAAAGGATTTTCAGTAAACGTGTTGGCACATCCAAAGGATATGTAGAAAAACAATAAAGAGCTTCTGATTGATTAATGTTAGTTAAAGCGCCTGTACATCCGGCATCACCAAAAATGTGTGAGATTGAGGAAACACATATGTATCCAGTTGCCAAAGAAAATGGGAAATATCCCATATATATATATCCGATATGTAAGACCGCACCTGAGCTGCCGCCGACTATAAAAAGTGATTTCAAAATTTTGAAACCGGTTCCCAGATAGATCCACAGCATGACACTATCAGGCGGCCGGGATGATTAGAGAGAGATTTATGAATTTTGGGCACCATAGAGATCACAGGAATCTTTGGATTGGCTTTACACAAATAAGCACCCCTCCTTGACCATAATTCAACTGGCCTGTAAAGCTCCAGAAACCTTGGCTTTAAGACAGACTTGCAAATGACTAGTAGGGTCAGCAGGAAGAGTAACATAATACTGTTGATTAGACAACTGAGTTATCAATTCAGAATGATATTGTGAGTTTGACTGAACTGCACCTCCCTTGTCAGCTCCCGGATAATCAAATAATCATCTGATGCTAACTGAGATAACGCCAGACATTCAGAAGCAGACAAATTTGAATAAGTGTGTTGGACTTGGCACTCAAATTTCTCCAAATTGGTCATAACCAATCACTGAAAAGTAAGGACTACTGGGTCCAAACAATGGGTAGGAAACTATTTAGATGGATTTTTCAATATGGAGCCCTTGTCTACTTTAGGTTTGTCCACAAAAGAAGCCATTACTTGGAGCTTTCTGAAAAATCTTTGTAAAGCTGCCCAAACTTTAAACAGATCATATGGCACTGTAGGAACAAAGGGAAGTCCCACATTCAAAACACATAACTGTTCTGTCATTAGAACTTGTCCAGAGATATTGATGATAGCTGTTTAGTCTTGGATCAAGTCGTGGCCCCCCTTTACCCTCCCACTGCTCCTGTTGATAACCCTGTAAATTTTACCAATCCCGGAGGGAATTCTCTTTTTTATGGGTTTCCCCTCGGTTTGGATTGGCTCATTCAATGCTCATCATCATTTTGATGTCACATTGACATGGGACGCCATCTTCTTAAATAGTGAAGGGATAATGGTGTTTTCACAAGTGCTTCTGGATTGTTTGTTGGACCTGGGAATCTCCTTAATACCTGATGTAGGGCCGTAGATTGTTGGTCCGAAACGGGCCATGTTGTGTTGAGATTCATTTACCATCTTGGGTCCCTCAGCCCTTTCTTAAGATAAGTACAAGAGCACATGCAATACAATAAAAATGATCAAAGGGAGATGCCTTTTGTGAAAGGGTGATTTTTCACTTCCCTTCTCGGCTACTCCGACACATATGTTTCAATGAAGGATTTTAAAGCAACACCCGTTCTGTTATTTCTGGGGGTCCTTTTTTGAGTGATTTATGTTTTGACTTTCCTAGTTTTAGTGGTTCTATATTTAGCAATGAAAGAAGACAAATCTGTTTGCCAGTTCCTTTTGTGTTAACTCTCTTGTGAACTGGAACATCAAGAAATCCTTATCTAGCAGAAAGTAGAGGCAGGCTTTAACAAGTAACTTTAGACCTTGTGCTTTCTTTTCCAAGTTTAGAGCTTCTCTAGCTTTGCCTAAGATGAAACTATGAATGAAATCTGTAAATGAAGATAGATAAGTTAATAAACGTAAACAATACCCAACATGGAGTCAGAACATTCAGCTAATTTTGTTCTGTTACTTGTGATGCCCTGGGACATTCCCATTCTGACCATGAAAAAGCTGAATGCAAGGAAACTGGACATAATGGTAAAGGAGAAAAACATGAGAATGGCATTGGTAACAGAGGTGTCCATTAAATCGTGTGGAAAGAGAGACGTTCCTTAAATACCACAAAATACAGTTAGACCCAAAAAAACATGGCAGGGAGATACAAAAATATTTCCGAGCACACATTGATAGGTTGCCTATACATAATATTAGGTATTATTTTATAAGCATTCCCACATCTAAAAAAGCACATTTACGCATGGTTTGCAGCTTGTCATGCTGTGAGGGCTTGTGTGCATCAGTGATGCTGAGAGCTAAGCTATTGGTAGCTTAACTACTGGCAGGGTCTCCCAAGATGGACAGGTCTCAGCTGAGGTGCTAGACCAAGACAAACCACCCATCTTGGCAGCAGCAGAATGGAAAAGCGGAGGATCACATTTCTGTGGCAAAGGCAACATTAGAATTACCTGCGCAGAAGAAAGATCTGGCAATCTACTTCCGTATCTTGTGTCACGAGGTAACGCCATCAGAACCCATAGAAGTAGGGGAGAGTGAGAAAAACAGAAGGGAAACTGACAGCTCACCTTCACATATGGGAAAGGGTTGCTATGAGCAACAGTGGAAAACACAGCCATGAGGTGTTAGGGAACGCCTGAGCAGAGAGGGAGCTCAGAACCCATTAGAAAATAGAGAGCACCTGCATGGGGGCGGAACCCAAGCTAACACCAATTGCAATATATTTAAGACTCACTTACCAGCAGGTAGAGAGGGAGGAATGGAGTTGAGAAGAGCGGAAGTGTCTGGAACTGCTGAGTTGGAAAGCAGTGTCCACAGAGCTGTGAGGACAGAGCCAAGGAGAATCTCCGAGGAACCCGAGGTTGGTGACTTCCAGAGAAGCTGTGGGGAACAGCAGTGCACAGCCTCCCAGTGTCCTCAGGAGCATTGCTGTGAGGCAAATAGGAAAGGCAGTCCAACAGCTAAGGTTAGAGGCTACAATTTGTCTAACTCCAGGAAAGCAGAAGGGGAAAGTTTTTACCCTGAAGCACATTGGCTGGATACAGATAAACGCCGTGGAAAAAGGGTGTCAGAGCAGAGCTGTGTTCGCCAGAGAAAGCAGGAAGCAGCAGAGCCTAGAGGTAGGCGTATTCTCCCTAATAAGAGGGACTTGAAATACCCTGACTTTCTCTGTTCATACAAAGAACTCTGTAGCTCTCAAGACGCTAAATATAAGCAATATGGTAATTTCCCACAGGCCACTAGTATAGTGGAAGAAGATAATCTTTTAACTCCCCGGCAGAGACATTTTAACTTTAAGGGCATTTGGGAGCCAGAAGTTCACTCTGACGAGGAGGAAATGCAGGTTGAATTCCCTGAAGATGTTTTAGAGGGAACTGCAATGGATTGCACGTACACTTTGTCCGATTGTGTAACGTCTTTGTGTTAAAGCAGCCAGAACTGTTTGAAAGAAGAAACAGGTGCAAGAAGCACGTGAGTGAAAGGAACTGTTTTTCTGTTATTTTCTGGTGCTGTTATTTAATGCTGAAGAAAGCTGATTTTTGTTCAGTGTTTTCTTTAATTGTGTTACCAGACGTATGGTCTGTTTTTCCTTTATGTTCCATGGTTTTGAATCCGCCCCGGACGGGGAATAAAGCCTGAGTTTAAACCTTACCCTCTGCCTCAACTACACTTATTGGCTAAAGGTACAAACTACAGGAACCAGAAGGCTTTGCTAATACCTTCATAGGAACTTACCAGCCAACAAAATACTGCCCCACCAAGCTACCCAAGCCCTTCTTAAGCCTCTGGGCACGCTAGTGGGTCACACTTGCCACGAAAACCCAATGGATAATCACAACAAAACAAATTGCACTATAGTTCTGGAAGATGAGACCCCAAGGTTGGAAGGTACTCAATTGGCTACTAGAGATAAGCTGAAGACTTTTCAGAGTAAAGCCAGCATTTATGATGTGGTTGGATCAAAGCCCTCAGGACGTTTGATTGCTGATGTAGCTGCACATGAAATGAGAGTCAGAAGCTGAAAAGATGTCTTACATATTGGGACATGGAATGTACAAAGCATGAACCAAGAGAAGTTGGAGGTGGTGAAGACTGAAATGGAATGTGTACAACTCGATCTGTTGGGGGTCAGCGAACTGAAATGGATTGGTATAGGACATTTTGCATCTAATGATCAAATGGTCTACTCTGCTGGAAATGAAAGACAAATAAATGGTTTGCATTTATTAAGAAGAATAAATGGTTTTGCATTTATTAAGAAGAAACTTGCAAGAACTGTAATGAAATACAATGCATTTAATGAACACTTAATTTCTATTCGTCTATGAGCAGGGCCGGATTTACCTTGAGTGAGGCCCTACGCCAACAAAAATTGTGGGCCCCCAGAAAAGATAAAAACGAGCACGCCGGATCAGCTGCGAGCTGTTGGCCCTGACATCATAATTAAACTGGGAATCCCAAAAGCCAAACTTGGAATGTACAACACTATAGAAATAAAACTATACATTAATTTGCTCTTGTACTACACAAAGCGCAGACGTTAATGATGCACATTTACCAGAGCTGACATATTCCAATTAATAAATTAAAATTAAAGAGATATTTTTCTACCTTTTGTGCATTTTTTTTTCAGCTGCAATTGCTCCAGCCGCTTTTTTCTGGTTTCTTCGTGTCAGCCCACCTCCAGTCTTAACCCCCCCAGCCCATTTCCAGCCCCAGCCCCCCCCCCATCGGCTCAAGTAAAATTTAAAAAAAAACAAAAAACGCTGGCTGCTGCCGCGGCAGCATGGACTGTCCCGCGGGGCCCCCTCTGCCCGGCTGAATCCCTCCCTCCGCGACGGCTGAGCCCCTCCATGCCGGCTTTGAGAGGCGCGAAGGGAGAGTGTCTCCCTCGCGTCTCTGTTAAGCCTGCAGGGGCAGATGGGAAATTTCCCATCAGCCCCTGCGGGCTTAACAGAGACGCGAGGGAGACAATCTTCCTTCGCGCCTCTCAAAGCCGGCACGGAGGGGCTCAGCCGGGCAGAGGGGGCACCGCGGGACAGTCCATGCTGCCGCGGCAGCAGAGGGGGCCCCGTGGGACAGTCCATGCTGCCGCGGCAGCAGCCAGGGTTTTTTTTTAAATTTAATTTTAAAAAAGCTAACAATTTCTTCAATTTTTGTGGGCCCTTGCCAGCTGTGGGCCCTACGCCACGGCGTAGCTGGCGTATAGGTAAATCCGGCCCTGTCTATGAGGAATGCCCATCAGCACAACTATAATTCAAGTATATGCTCCCCCAACACAGCTGGAGAAGAGGATGAAGTTGATGAGTTTAATGAACAAGTAAAAGCTGAAATTGACAGAACATGCAAATAGGATGTCCTGATAGTCATGGGTGACTGGAATGCAAATGTTGGCAACAAAGAAGAAGGCAACGTGGTTGGAAAATATGGATTTGGCAACAGAAATGAAGCTGGAGAAAGACTGATAGAATTCTGCAAGACCAATGATCTATTTATCTCAGACACTTTCTTGCAGAACAACAAAAGCAGTGACTGTACACATGGACTTCACCCAATGGATTGTACAAAAATCAAATTGACTACATCTGTGGAAGTCAATGAAGGAAAAGCTCTATAGCATCAACAAAGACAAAACCTGGAGCTGACTGTGTTACAGATCACGAACTACTAGTATGCAAACTCAAGCTAAAGTTGAAAAAGAGCAAGTCACTCATAAATGTAGCAAAATATGACCTTGAGAATATACCACCGGAATTTAAAGATTGCCTGCAAAATCAATTTACTGCTTTAGATACAAATGACAGAGCTCCAAAAGAGTTATGAGATGATATCAAGAAGGTTGTGTTGGAAAAAAGTGCAAAGTCTCTACAAAAAGTGAAAAAACAAAAATGGCCAAAATGAATGACGGAAGAAACTCTGAAAATTGCCCAGAAATGCAGAGAAGCTAAAGCCAGAGGAGAAAGAGAGACAATCACAGAACTCAACAGAGATTTTCAATGTGCAGCAAGACAAGACAAGGAGAAGAACTACAATGATGCACGGAAGGAAATAGAAGCAGAAACTATTTGAGAAAGAATAAGATCAGTTTTCCTAAAGCTACGAGAGTTAAAGAAAAAATTCCAGCCTTGAATTGGAATGATACAAGATGCTCAAGGATCTATGCTGAATGATGCTGAGAAGATCAAGAAAAGGTGGAAAGAATATACAGAGTCATTATATGATAAAGATCAAGCGGACCAACAGCCGTTTCAGCCTGTACCTTATGATCAGGAACCATTGCTGATGAAAGAAGTCAAAATATCATTGAAAGCCTTATCAAAGAACAAAGCACTGCACATTGATGATTGAAGTATTACAGTAATCAGATGCAGCTGTTAGCATACTTCAAGGCTCTGCCAGGAAATTTGGATGATAACATCATGGCCAACTGACTAGTAAAGATTTGAATTTATACCAATACTGAAGAAAAGTGATCTGACTGACTGGAAATTATCACACAATCGCTCTGATCCCACATGCCAGCAAGATTCTACTCAAGATCATTCAGCAGAGACTACAACCATACCTGGAATGAGAACTGCCTGAAGTACAAGCAGAGTTCAGGAATGGGTGGGGAATGAGAGACATCATCGCGGATGTGAGATGGATCCTTGAAAAGACAAAAGAATACCAAAAGGATATCTGTGTTTTATCGACTACATCAAGGCTTTGACAGTGTTAACCATGAGAAACTCTGGGCTACATTAAGAAGCATGGGCATACCAAAATACCTGATCATTCTATTGCACAACTGTTACATTGATCAAGAAGCAACAGTTTTTATGGATCAAGGAGAAACAAAATTATTTAAAATCAGCAAAGATGTACGACAAGGCTGCACATTTTCCCTTTACCTGTTTAATTTATATGCAGAACAAATAATCAGAGAAGCAGGACTGTATGAAGACAACCTATGTGTGAAGATTGGTTGAAAACTCATCAACAACCTTCACTATGCTGATGATACCACATTACTGGCTGAAAGAAAAGACAATCTGAAATATTTGCTTCCCAAGATCAAGGAACATACTCTTAAAATGGGCCTGCACCTTAATTTAAAGAAGACAACTGGTAGAATCAATGAGTTCATCATTAAAGGAGAAGAAATTGAAATAGTGGACAACTTTAACCTACTTGGATCAACTATCAATAAAGAAACAACAAGCAGTGAAGAAATCCAATGACGTATTGCTCTTAGCAGAATGGCTATGAAGGACCTAGGCAAGATTCCCAAGAGCAGAGATGTCTCTCTCCATACAAAGATTTGACTTGTTCAAGCCAATGGAAACTGTCTTCCATCTATTCCAGTAGCACATGCCGTCCACATGAAAGAGACATACGATAACTTAAAGCATCTACTGACTTCCGTTAACTATAACAAGTACAGCTGGCACCTCTGTAGTGACTTGAAGGTAGTTGCCCTTTTAATGGGACTGCAGCAGGGATATATAAAATACATGTGTTTCTTATGTGAGTGGGATAGCCGAGCAAGGGATTGGCACTACTTGCGGAAGGAATGGAATCGCAGAGAAAATGTAACAGTTGGAGAGAAGAATATCCAGCACCCAGCTCTGGTTGAGGCTCACAAAATCCTGCTACCACCCCTTCACATCAAACTAGGTTTGATGAATAACTTTGTGAAAGCCATGGACCGCACTTCGCCAGCTTTCCGATACCTGCATGAAAAATTCCCTCAACTCAGCGAAGCAAAGATTAAAGAGGGAGTTTTTGTGGGTCCTCAGATTCGAGAGCTCTTCAAAGATGACCGGTTCAACAACTTGCTGCAGGGTGATGCGAAACAAGCATGGAATGCTTTTCGCCTAGTGTCAATAAACTTTCTTGGGAATGTTAGGGCAGAAAACTACAAGGAACTAGTAGAAGACATGCTGATGCAGTATCAGAAACTTGGCTGCAATATGTCTCTAAAGATCCATTTCCTTGATTCCCATCTCGATTTCTTTCCTGACAACTGTGGTATGGTTAGTGATGAACAGGGCGAACGTTTTCACCAGGTTATCGCAACGATGGAGCAAAGATACCAGGTCCACTACAATGCTGGCTGACTACTGCTGGACACTCCCCAGAGAAGCTTCCGAACAGCTGTACAAGAGACAGGCAAAAAAAATCTAAGAAGTAGTATATGATTAACCGAAGGCCTATTATATTTACTATTGACATGCATTTCTTGATGTAAACATTAATTATTGTAGATTACAAAAAAACTAGAGCCAACTTTGCAATTTCACTGTCATATTTGTGTTCAGCATATAAAAATTGATAAGAAATGACTATTTTTATTTCAGTAACATGACTTTTGTAAAAATTTGTTGACCAGTGGAATCAGCTCTGATCCTCCCATCCCTTCAGAAACACATTGTCCAAGCTCACCCCCCCCCCCAGCAGTTCCAATCCCTTGCCCCACTAAGAGCTCCCTGCAGCAAAATGTAGTCTACCTGACCCCTCCCCCCTCCACCAACCAAAACTTCCTAGTGGCCCTCCCTAGGCAAACTGCCCACCCCACCAATCTTCAGTCCCAGGCTTCCTGGGCTCATCGGTGATCAATGGGAACAGGAGTGATGCCCACTCACTCTTGCTCAGCATGTGGTCTTATCAAAAATGGCGCTGATCACCCATAGTGGTAACCTTACAGTACTGCAAGGACCCCTCTATAGTCAATCGGTGGCATTTCAACATATAGTTTGCAAAATATATGTGTAAGTTACAAAATACAAACTTCTACATGTAAGTGCAGCGTGTGTAAGTTGCCAAGTTGTCCCTATTGGTTTTTCCCACATGTAGATTTGTAAAATGGCTTCTACAGTACATGTCACCAAATACACAAGCACTCCTGCACAGCCTTATATGTACAGTATTTTAGAAAAACCTCCATGTTTGGCAGAGACTTTTCTAAAATACCACTGGAACTGTGTACATCCCAACTTTGACGGCTCAGTTCCGATCTCCCCATACTATCTCAAATTTGCCTTCACAAGTTTTCCTAATAGTTCAATATAACATTATAGGGAAAATTACTACAGTACCTAAATGCATCATAATTATAATAATGCTCCTCTTATATGCTTCAGGGGAAGTATTATAATAGCTACTATATTATTTGGGGGCGGGAAGGTGATTTTCAAAAGATTTTATCCAGGCAGCTAAGCAGTTTCCTAAGTAGAATTCTGGTCTTAAAATTACCTTCCATCGCTGCAGACCACAAAAGGGCAGAGCCAAAATTGGAGAAGCTGGCAGGGAATGTACAGGAATTTAATTTAGAAAGCCCCTGCTATACTGCATCGACTTTGTACCTACAAAGTACTGAAGTACCTACTGCATTTTCAAAGTGAGATTTTGCTAGATGTTTCCCTTTCAAAATTTGCTTGCAGGCCAAAGTACTTCTGCACCTCCAGGTAATGTACTTTAAAAAAAAGAAAAGCTCTTTTATAAAAGAGGCATTTTTGCAGGCCTGTAGTACAAAATGCATAGTTTCTCATAGAGTTCCCTTTGGAAAATATTGGGCCGGCTGGTGCCACAGGTAATTTAGTACCTGCGGGCTTTTCATCTACTTTGTACCAAGTGCTAACTCTGCACCCTATACACACATGAAGATTTTAAAATACACTTCCTGTGCACTGTCTGCCTGCTCAGCCTCCCTCGCCCATCACTTTGCAGTGCAAACACTTTTAGCTGCGGGGATGGGGGAAGGGGGAGAATAAGTTTGGGCCCCAGTTTTATCCTGGGAACTGCTTAGTCACCTGAGCAAAGTCTTTTAAAAATGGACTTATCCAAAGTGATACTGGTGGCATTAAGTGCCTTAAGAAAACCTCTGTAAATTTAAAAGTCTCAAGTTCAGAAACTATTTAAAAAATATTGTTATTAACCTTTACAAAAAGAAACAAAAACATTCTGTTAGATACTTTTACCAAGCTGTCCCTTCAGAAGATTCTGATAACATTCGGGAGCCCTGAGCAATTGACCCAAAGTGACCACGCTCCCTATAGAAACTAAAAAGAAAAACTGATTTTAAGTACTGGGGGCACTGGGAGGCAGGGGTTCTAGAATATCTTGTAGAAATTGAAATGAAGGTCAGTGAAGGTGAAGTGCGAGGCCCCTACCGGGCTGTCCCTGGTCCATTGCTACAGTAGAATAAACAGACAATATGAACAATCTGCAAAGCAAAAGTAAAACTTTTATTAACACTTTCTGCTGTAGCAGAGTCACAATGCAATGAAATACAAGTGAGTGACCCCCTCCTGGGGGAAGCACATACTTTTTATACCTTTTCTGAACCAAAGGCATGTATAGGGAGTAAAAGGGGAGAGTAGCAACCCAAAGTTTTTGGGTGGTCAGAAAATGGGGTTACTTACCTGTAATGGGCGTTCTCCATGGACAGCAGGATTAGTCAGCCACACCTGGTGACGTCATCCGACTGCACCATGGATACAGAAGTGCTCTCCTAGAGCTCAGAAAGGTGAGCCTTTCTGAGCATGTGCTAGTTGTCCCCACCCCAGGCCTGCCCCTACCTGGCTCAGTTCGTACCGAGCTTACGTCTGTCTTACTGCTTGGTAGGGACGTGGCCCATCTCAGCGGTGTGGAGGACCGTCGTGCCTTCATCCATAGGAGAGGCGGGGGGGGGGAATGTGTGGCTGACTCATCCTGCTGTCTACAGAAAATGCCTGTTACAGGTAAGTAACCCCGTTTTCTCCTAGAACAAGCAGGATGAGTCAGCCACACCTGGTGACTCACCAATGCGACTTTGCCACCCTGAGCTGCAGTAGGATGAAGGCCCCCGGTCCTGCCATGGGACCTTTCCGCAAAACACAACACCTTCAGATGGAACAGGTTGCTTATTGGACTTTTTATAGCAAACAACAACTGGCTCAATGCAATGGCAGGGAGCAATGAACAGACAGCAATGAACGGTCAGCAACAACAGTCATTGGCAATATAGGTGACCGCAATCAAGGTCACAGCAATCAAAGGGTACATTGACAGCAACAACAACTCTTATCCATCGACAGGCCTCTGATTTGGCTGGGTCCCCACCTCTAGCATGGAACAGCTGAACAAGCAGTCAGTTAGAGCCAAATGTTCCAGGCAGTAGTATCTCTGGAAGGTGTGGGACGAGGCCCACGTCACCATCTTGCAGATATGGTTAAGCGGGACTGTGTTGAAGTTCGCCAGCTTGATCACCATGGCCCATAGCTGGTGTGCCTGAACATGCACTGGGGCATTTGTGGCCCCCTATGAATAGCAGTAAGCGATGCACACAGTGATCCATTGGAACAGTGTCTGCTTGGTGACCAGTTGTCTGGATCTATTGGGGTTGAAGGCCACAAACAGTTTGTTTCCTTGGCAGGTTGTTGCCATTCGTGCTAGGTACATGCGCAGTGCACGCACCAAATCCAGGGTGTGGAGGTGATGTTCTTCTGGGCTTTCGAGTGGCTCTGCATAGAAGGCAGGGAGCTCGATGGCTTGGTTGATATGGAAAGGCGAGGCCAACTTTGGTAAGAATTTGGGGTGTGTTCTCAGTGATGCATGGTTCGGGTGGAGAATGGTGTAGTGTGGGTGCATCACTAGTGTCTGAAGTTCACTCGCCCTCCTAGCAGACGTGATGGCAATGAGGAATAGTGTCTTCAATGTGACGAACTTGAGTGGAGCCTGCTCCAGTGGCTTGAAGGGGTCCTTTGTGAGCTGCTCCAGCATGATGTTGAGGTCTCAGGAGGATACCGGTTTACTCACCGGGGGCCACAGGTTGGTGAGGCACTTCATAAAGCGTGAGACCAAGGGGTGTATAGAGATGGATTGGCCATCCAGGTGGTCATGGAAGGCTGCAATGGCTGAAAGGTGTACCCTGATGGATGACATTTGGAGGCTGGCCTGTGTGAGAGAGGATAGATATGGAGTACTTGCAGTAGGGGGCAGGAGAGGGGACTGACCTCTGCTGCCCTGCACCATGCGTCAAATCTGTTCCACTTTAGTGTGTATGAGCATTGAGTTGATCCCCTTCGAGCAGCCAGGATGACTTGTTGGACTTCACCTTTGAGGTTCATGCTGGATAGGCGCACTCTTTCAATTTCCAGCCAGTCAGTGTGAGGGCAGGGATATTGGGGTGCGTGGTTCTCCCCTCGTCCTGGGTGATGAAGTTCGGACACATGGGGAGGAGCACAGGAGGGCTCTTGACGAGGTGTTGGAAGTAGGAGAGCCACATCTGTCAAGGCCAGAATGGCGCGATGAGGATTACTGAGGCACTGTCAGTGATGATCTTCTGCAGGACCTTGGAAATGAGTGGTGTCGGGGGTTAGGCGTACAGCAGCTTGTGGCTCCCCCAATGCACGTGGAATGCATCCGCTGCTACCTTTTGCTCTGCCAGGTGTCTGGGAGCATAATTCTGCACACTTTGTATTGTCCGGATGCGCGAAGAGGTCCATCTGTGACTAGCCCAACTTCTGGAATAGGGAGGCTGTGATTTCTGGGTGGAGAGACCATTTGTGAGGATACAACTGGTGACTGAGCCTGTCTGCCAGGTGATTGTGCTCACCAGGAAGGTAGGTGACCAGGAGGTGGCTGTTCTTGGACTGAGCAAAGTTCCAGAATGCGTGCGCTTCCCTGCAGAGGAATAGCGACCCCATGCCTCCCTGTTTGTTGATGTAGAACATGGCGACTTGGTTGTCTGTCTGGATCAGCATCACTTTGTTGTTTAGCCATGTTTCGAATGCTTGGAGTGTGTACTTGATGGCCTTCAGCTCCAGCAGGTTGATGCTGGGTCTGCCCTCCTGTCCCGTCCACATTCCTTGGGTGCGCAGGTGCAGAAGGTGGGCATCCCACCCTAGCTTGGAAACATCCGTGGTGAGGATGAGTTCGGGCGGGGGATCCTTGAAAGGTCTGCCGAGAATGAGGTGTGCTTTGCATGTCCCCCAGGTGAGTGAGACCCGTATCTTTTGGTCTATGCCTATCCATTGTGACATGGACTGTGATTGCTGGTTCCAGCAGTGGTGGAGGTGCCACTGCAGGCCTCTTATGTAGTTCCTGGTGAGCAAAATTATATGTGTAGTTGCTGCCATGTTTCCCAGGAGGTGCAAGAGTACCCTGGCAGTTACATCTTTGGCTGCTGAAACATCCTGTGCCAGGGATGCGATGGTGTCCTCCCGAACTGACAGAAGGAAGGCTTTTGCTTGGCAAGTGCAGAGCATCGCACCAATAAAGTCCAATATTTGCATGGGTCGTAATTGCAATTTCTTGAAGTTGACCAGGAAGCCAAGAGTGGCTAGGAGTGTGGTGGTATTGTGTATAGCTTCTTCCGCTGCTAGCCTTGAGGGGGTAGAGATCAGCCAGCTATCCAGATAGGGAAAGACACAGATGCTGGACCTTCGGAGGTGAGCAGGTGCCACCGCGACACACTTGGTGAACACCCTCGGGGTCAGGGAGAGGTCAAAGGGGAGCACCTTGTATTGGCAGTGGCTGTTCATGATGCGGAAACACAGGAACTTTCTATGTGCTGGGTGGATAGAGATGTGGGTGTAGGCATCCTGCAGGTCCAGCAAGGCCAACCAATCGTTCTGCTGTATGACGGGCCAGGTGGACCCTAGGGAGTACATCCTGAAGCGTTCCTTGCAGACGAACTTGTTGAGACTGCATAGGTTGAGGATCTGGCGCATTCTTCTGGACTTCTTGGGAACCATGAAGTACCTGGAGTAACAGCCTCACTCTGCTTCTTCTTGGGGCATGTGCTCTATTGCCCAGGCATCTAGGAGGGCTTTGATTTCCTGGGACATCATACTGCAGAGATGGACTGGCATGCGGCTGTGGGGAATAGACTTCTGTTGAGGGGTTGCCATGAAGTGGATGTGGTAGCCTTGGTCTACGATTCATAGTACTCACTTGTCTGTGGTGTTTTCTCCCATGCCTCCTTGAAGAAGCTAATAAGTCCTCCTATTGGCAGGCACATGGGTGCTGTGTCATCAAAAGGATGGGGTGCTTTTCCCTGAGGATGTCACTGTTTGTTTCTGTTGCCTGCGTTCCTTGGTATGTGGTCTTTGGTAGTAGGACTGGTAAGGCTGGTAGGTCAGCTGGTAGGAATGGTAGTTGGAGCGATTTGCCTGCCACTTTTGGTGAGGCAGGTACTTCCTGGGTGGTTGGGACTTTTGTAGTAGGATCCTTGTAATTTCCTGGAGCTGGAGCTTCTGTCAAGACCATCAGAAGCTAGGGTCTGGAGTGTGTCAAAGTGATCCTTCATGTCATTTACTGTCTCTTTCACTTTTGCTCCAAAAACTTTGTCGCTGGTACAAGGTGCATCCACCAGGCATTCATGTGTGTCCTCTCTCAGGCCTGAGGCCCGGACCCAGGCCATTGTCTTGCCACAATGGCTATTGCAGCCCCTCTGGATGCAGCGTCAAAGACGTCAAAGGTGGAGTATATGAGGTACTTACTGCACTCACTCAGGACCCCTAGGAGGGGTGAGAAGGTAGCCTTGGATTCAGGGGGTAGTCTATCTATGGCCTTCTTGAGACTGTCCAGGATGGTGTTGAGTGTCAAGATATAGGACCTGCTGAAACTGGTGCGCCACAATTTTCAAACTCAGCATGGTAGCTTGGTATGACTTTTTCCCCTTGATCATCTTGTGATTGTTGCCTGGTGGTGCATTGGAATACATGCAGGAGCTCTTTGCCTGTTTTAGACTGGACTCCACCATGATCGACTGGTGTGGCAGCTGGGACTTGTCAAATCATGGTGTTGGCTATACCTGGTATTTTGCATCCAACTGGTGTGATGTTGCTGGGATGGATGCAGGTGTTTGCCAGTTGCGATTAAGAGTGTCCAGCAGGAGGCGGTGGATCGGAATGGAGACCACTGATCTGGGCACATCAAGATACTTCAAAAGCCCCAGGACCTCACTCCTAGGGTCTGGAGTATCCGCAAGTTTGAGAGCCAGGCGCAAGGACAGCTTCTGTAGGAACTTGGGGTACGTTAGGTTCTCCGGTGGTGAAGGTCGGAGAGGAGGCATTGGAGAGGGTTCTGAGGGAGTCTCCCTGTTATTGCCTGCAGGGGAGGGGCTGCGTGAAGAGACACGCTCAGCTGCCTCCTCTGCTTCACTCTCTGAGAACAGAGGCTATGGGGAGAACCCGATGGGTGAGGGAGATCTTTGTGGGGGTGGTATCCAAGGATTTGACACTTGTGGCTGTGGTTGTTGTGGAGCCTGGATGCTTTGCGTGGGGCAGTTCTGCACCAAAAAAACTCCTCCATAGATCCATGATGGCTGTGGGAGGGCGCTCGAGGTCGAATGAAATCGGAGCCGGAGACCTGTGAGGAATGTGCTTTTGTGCCCTTTGAATTCCCTCCGCTGACTCTTCCGGGGGGTGGGGGGGGGGGGGGTTGGTGAGTTGGAGGTAGAGGAGAGAGAACTGCTACAAAAACTCCTCTCCCAGTGATTGCACCTTCTTCCGATCTCCCAACTGCTGCTGCTGCTTAATCTTCTGCTGGCGTGGCTGTCTGAATGGCGCCGCTGCTGGCATTCAGGTGACGAAGAGTGCCTGGTTTGGTGGGGGCTGATCAGGCTGACTGACTTTGGGGCTGGCACGATGGTGGCTGACTTCGGGACTGGCACGATGGCGGCTGACGTCATCATGACATCGGCCTATCACATGGTCTGTAGGCAGGGCCTTCCTGGACATGCGGGGATCAGTGCTGACATGGGGAAACTCCTGATGGTCCTTGCTTCTTACTGCTGCAGCGGCTGCACTGCTTTTAGTCGGAGGTGCAGCGGGCGCAGGTGAAGGAGTTTCACAGCCGGACTGAGAATGGAGGCTCCTTGAGGCACATCCCGGGTCGCAGCTGGAGGCAAAGAGTCCTGGATGGTAGCCATCTTGGATGCAGCCATGCAGTCACTCCTCTCAATTACTGCCTGCTCTTTCTTTTTCTTTCCACTGGTGCTGGCTGCAGCTGTAGCAGAGGGAGCTAAAGCTGGAGCCTCGGAGGGTGAATCCTTTTCAGAGAGAAAATCCTGTAAGGCATGGCTGTGGGATCGGCGGGCCCTGGGGGACAAACGAGCGCAGTGAGAGCAATCTTCCATGCTGTGATCCTTATCCAGGCAGCGCACGTAGCGATCGTGGGTGTCTGTGGAGATCATTTTCTTTGAGCAACGTGGGCACTTTTTGAACCTGTGTTTGTTGATCTTTTCTTGTTTGTCCTTGCTTTTCTTGACTGTTTTTCTTTATCCTTAAAACCATGTAAAGCAGGTGCGCTGATATTCCGTCCATGTGGCAGGGCAGAAGAACAAGAACTGAGCTAGTTAGGGGCAGGCCCAGGGGTGAGGGCAACCAGCACATGCTGAGAAAGGTTCACTTCTGTATCCATGGCGCTGTCGGATGACATCACCAGGTGTGACTGACTCATCCTGCTTATCCTAGGAGAATTTAGTTTATAGATGCCAGGCAGTTTTTAGTAGGCAGACACAGGAAAGGGGGCTGTGAAGGAGAGAGAAAGGGAATAGGGGAGGGAGAAATGTTTATGCAAGGGATTTGTCATTCAAAGGCACTTTCTTCTAAGGAACAGCTGGGGCCCCTTCAGATGAAGTGTCTGACTATGGACCATTCATTGGTAGTTTGAACATAATTGTCTTTGTTTGTGAAGGCCTTATTTTTCCAGCCTATTATCTTCAGAGAGAAGAGGGGGGAAGTGGAGTGCATTTTACCCATTCAGATCTGAGCTGAGAAAGTTTGCTTTAGCTAAAATGTATCAGGCCTTATGTTTCCTTTTTCTAGGTATCAATATCTGTTTTTGTTAAACAATAGTGTTTGTTATAGAAAGATACAAGCCTGCAGCTGTATCAGGAATGCTCTCATAGCATAATTATTTCTTAAGGCCTATGAGTAGAATTTTCCTAGCTAAATATATCTTTGCTGAAACTTCTAGAAGCATCATTAAACTCATTTGGTAAATGAACTGCATCTTTGCTGCTTATTCTAAATGACAATTCTCTATGTATGCCCTAATATGCATTAGTAAAATAAACTTGAGAGAAAAGGAAAAAGGGAAAGAGAGGAAAATGAAATAGAGAGAAAGATGGGGTGGGGGAGGGGGTCTTGCTGAAGGCCTAGTCTGCTTTTACACTTTTCACAAAGGGTTCAAAGGTTGTTAGGAAGGGGCACTCTTACTGGAGGGACAGACACAGGGGCACGATGATCATATGAGGCCAATAAGGCTAAATATTGGGAAATATAGAAAATAAGATGTTGTACCATATTGGCGTGGAATAAAATGTCTATTCCATTTATTTGCCTATATTTTGCAGATTGCCTGGAGGAGGGAGAAGTGAATTGCTTTCAGCTTTTCAAAATATGTCTTTAATGTGGAGCCCATTTCAGAGAGGGGCACGTCCGGGCCATCCAGATGGCCCCAGGCAAGACGGGCCCGTTTGGACCCGATTCTGGATCGTGGGAACAAAACTTTCCAGCAGTGGCCAGAATCGGGCCTGAGGACAGCCCAGTGTGTCCCTGCCACCTGCAGGGCCACAGGTGCCCCAACTCCTGTGGCTCTGGCCCCCCTTTTCCCTGCTGCCTGACTCAAGGCTGGCCTGCCGTGGCCTGGATCGGGCAATGGGGACCCCCCCCCCCACACCTGGCCCCAGCCCTGGGGGGGAGGATCCCCAACCTCAATCATGCCAAAAGTGCTGCTTATTCCATCTTTGAGGTGAAATAAGCAGCATGTCCCCACAGGCCTGGCAGGACGTACTGTGCTGCTGGGCTGGCCTGCCCTGCTCTGCCCCGATCCCGCCCCCTCCGCCCCCGCCAGCTCTCCTCGTCCTGAGCATCAGGATGTATGGGGAGAGCCAAAGGGGGAATCAAGCTCAGATGGCTTGCGGGGCTGCACATCCTGCAACCTGCATCTCTGCATTAGGCCCATAGTGTATTACGGAGCTTCTGAACACATGGGAGCTGACATCTTTAAAAGCCAGTCTTGGGCTATTCCCTCTGATTAAGTGAGCATCACAAGAAATGACGGTTGTTGTTACTGTAAAATACCTGCAGTTTAGTTTAGTTTAGTTCCTTACTTTCTATAGCAACTTCCATTAGCTAAATCAAAGCTGCTTACAGATTGTAATAAAATCTATGATAGTGGTAGAATCTGAAGAGGAGCAAGATGGGAGAAATTAATTTCCATCAACTGGTAACAAGGAAATTCAGCAGTGTCACATTTTATTTATTTCCTCTCTTGTTCACAGATCCGGCATAAGAGTGACACGAGTATCAATAACAGACCCTGTGAAATCCTGAGGGGTAAAAGGTCAGATGCGGCTATATTCCACATAAACAGCAGGTTTTCAAACAGAGATGTACATATCTTTCACTCTTAAAAGGCATGAGCAGGACAACCAAGGCACCAGGACCGGAGGGGAGAGGACAAGTCACTGTAGGGAGGAAGGAGGGAGCTTATGCTTCTGGCCAGTGGGGGCTTCTTTATTTTTCATTGGTCTCCACTTGGGGCTCTTTAATTTTCCAAAGATTGAGAGGGCAGAAGGGAGAGAGGACCAAAGGCATGTCCACAGGTAAACCAGGGCTTTGCATGTAGATTTAGTCTTTTCCAGACTTGCCTGGGATATGTGTGCTTAAAGATATGCGCACACACTCTGAATACACATACATTTATTCAGCACAGACAGAAGCATTCCTGGGGCAGAGTTTGGATTTTGTGCATGCTTTATATATACTTAAAATAAAATAGGAAATTTGTGGAGGCAAAAGAGCAGTTACAAATCTTGTGTTCACTTTCCATGGGTCATCTTCAAAGAGAAAGCAAGTGCATACCTGCTGTTTGGCAGCCTATTATAAACCTGCAACCCCTGTGGACACTATTTGTAGATAATGCCCACTAAGAGGCCTACTTACTAATGAACATTAGGTGTTTAACGTGAGTTTCAGCATGCACGTTTAGTTAATATGGTGTGCCATTAGCAGATAATGTGCCTTGTCAACAGTTAGCCTGTGTACAACTAATGTGGAAATTCCAGTTCCGGTGAGTGGAATGGGCAGGGAATGGATGCAGACAGGGCGGCTCAAGGCAATCTGCTGCCAGAGGCAAGGGGTAAGATTGCACCCCCCCCCCCCCAAGAGTTGGGGGAGGAGGGGGTTTCTCAAAACTCCAGTCGGGGACTGAACCAAACCAAAAAGCCAATTAGATAATGTGAAGAAAATGCAAGATGTTTACACACCAAAGAACTTAAAAAGAGCGAGAACCATAGCACAGTTTATAACACCAAATTATAACTCATTTTTATTTTGTTGTCATAAACTGTGTTATAACTCTTGGTTTTTCATTTTGAACATATATTTTGCATCCACAGAACCCCCTCCATCAACAGTGGGTGCAGAGCAGAACTAGGACATTCACCCACAGAACTCAATATCTAAAAAAATAAATAAATCTGATTTTGGTCATCTCATTAACAACAAACATTCTCCATTACCAGGCATATTGTGAACTAATACAAAACCCTACAACAAAGTCACTGAGGATCTGTAGAGCAAACCTACCATGCCATATCAGCACCAACTTACAAAACTCCCATAAGGAGCCTACCCAAAAAAAGCATCACTGTAAACACTGCAGCGGACCCTGGAACATCCAAACACCTATTTGAAAAGCTGAACAATTCAGATTACTACAGTACAGATCCCTACATATAAACTCCATGTTAACAGAACACCTGGCCTTGGCCACAAACTCAGAACACAGACCCTCACCAAAGTACAGAATAAGTGACCATAACCTAATGATAAACATATGTAGATAAAAATTTACTTAATTTATATTTATTTATTTGAACAGTTTTTCTATACCATCCCTTCCATCGATCAGGGGTGGTTTACAGCAAACAACAAGCAGTTATGGAGAACATACTTAAATTATAGTACAATTAAATATATACATACCAGTTAACCACAAATAGAATCATATACGGGTAGCTGGATATCTTTAACTATATACATGGTAGCCAGACAGAAATTGGAGTTAGTGGCGGAGAGAAGGCTGCTGGAGAGAAGATAAAAACATAAGATATGTCATACTAACCTTATATACAGCAAATGGGGGCACGCAGCCGAAATGAAATTCTTCAATTGGGGAGCTGAACGGAGGGTGGTGGGGTGAGTGCTCAATCGCTCTCATTTAGGTTAGTTTTACGCTGCTGGAGTGTGGGGGGGGGGGGGGTAGAAGTGGGGGTGGGAAGGCGGGAGGGGAAGGGGGGGGGAGAGGATACTACCTCATGAAAAACGCCACCAATTGTATTGTTATGCTGTCTCCTGGAGGGGATAAGAGTGCACCCCTCGTGGAGACTTGGTTAATTGTTTTACTTTGCCTGTATTTATTGGTGGATTAAAATAAAGTAATTAAAAAAAAAAAAGATATGTCATACTGGGACAGACCAAGGTCCATCAAGCCCAGTATCCTCTTTCCAACAGTGGCCAAGCTAGGTCATAAGTACCTAGCAGTTTCCCCAAAAGACACAGGTTCCACAATGCGGGACTAGAATTTGGCAGCTAGGATTTAATGTTAAAAAATGTAAGGTCATGCATTTGGGCTGCAGCAATCCAAGGGAGCAATATAGTATAGGGTTGAAGTACTTGTCCACTAAAGAAGAGCGGGACCTAGGCGTGATCGTGTCTGATGATCTTAAAGTAGCTAAACAGGTAGAAAAGGCAACAGCAAAAGCTAGACGGATGCTTGGGTGCATATGGAGAGGAATGGCTAGCAGAAAAAAGGAGGTGATAGTGCCTCTGTATAAGTCTTTGGTGCGACCTCATTTGGAGTATAGTGTGCAATTCTGGAGACTACACCTTCAAAAGGATATAAAGAGGATGGAGTCAGTACAGAGGGTGGCTACTAAAATGGTTAGTGATCTTCATTATAAAGCATATGAGGACAGACTTAAGGATCTTAATATGTACAGCTTAGAGGAAAGGCGGGATAGAGGTAATATGATTGAGATGTTTAAATACCCCCATGGCATAAATGTACAGGGGGAGAACCTCTTTCAATTGAAAGCAAGTTCTACTACGAGGGGAAAGGGGATAGATTCAGGCGTGATATGTGGAAATATTTATTTACGGAAACAGTGGTGGATCCATGGAATAGTCTCCCAGTGGAGTGGGTAGAGATGAGGACAGTATCTGAATTCAAAAAAGCATGGGACCAACACAGAGGATCTCTAAAGGAAAAAGGGGACTGTTGTAATTGTTGATATGGAAGGACAGACTAGATAGGCCATGTGGTCTTTTTCTGTCAACATTTTCCTATGTTTCTATGCTTGTATTGGGTCAAGCAATGATATCTCAGGTCCCTTTTAATAATGGTTTATGGACCTTTCCTCCAGGAATTTGTCCAAACCTTTTTTAAACCCAGCTACACTAACAGCTTTTACTACGTCCTCCGGTAACAAATTCCAGAGTTTGATTACACGTTGAGTGAAAAAATATTTTCTATTATTAGTCTTAAATAGTTTACCCTGTATCTTCATTGTATGTACCCTAGTCTTTCTATATTCTGATGATGTAAACAATCAATCTACGTTTACCCGTTCCACTCCATTCATTAATTTATAGACCTCTATCATATCTCCCCTCAGCCGTCTCTTTTCCAGGTTGAAGAGTCCTAACCTTTTTAGCCTCTCTTCATAGGGGTATCCTTCCATCCCCTTTACCATTTTGGTGGCTCTTCTCTGTACCTTTTCTAATAACGCTATATCCTTTTTAAGATACGGTGACCAGAACTACACACAATACTCAAGGTGCAGTCGCACCATTGAAGAATACAGAGGCATTATAATATCCTTTGTTTTATTTTCCATTCCTTTCCTTATGATACCTAGCATTCTATTTGCTCTCTTGGCTGCTGTTGCACACTGGGTGGAGGGTTTTAACATGTTATCCATGATGACACCTAAATCTTTTTCCTGGGTGGTGGTTCCTTGCATCATGTAACCATAGTTGGGGTTTTTCTTTCCTAGATGCGTAACTTTGCACTTGTCCACATTAAATTTCATCTGCCATTTGGATGGCCAACCTTCCAATTTATCAAGATTCTTTTACAATTTTCCACAATTCTCATGGGTTTTAACAACTTTAAATAGTTTTGTGTCATCTGCAAATTTGATAACTTACCTGGTTATTCCCTTTTCCAGGTCATTTATGAATATGTCAAAAAGCAGCGGACCCAGCACAGATCCCTGGGATACTGCACTATTCACCTTTCTCCATTGGGAAATTTGGCCATTTAGCCCTACCCTCTGCTTTCTATCTTTTAACCAGTTCCTTAGCCACAACAGTACACTGCCTCCTATCCCATGACTTTTTAGTTTTGCCAAAAGTCTCTGATGAGGGACCTTGTCAAAGGCTTTCTGAAAGTCCAAATACACTATATCAACTGACTCACCTTTCTCTACCTGTTTATTCACACCTTCAAAAAACATAACAGATTAGTAAGACAAGATCTTCCTTGTCTAAAGCCATGTTGGCTGTCTCCCATTAAGCCATGACTATCTACATGTTCAGTAATTTTGTTCTTTATTATGGTTTCTACCATTTTCCCTGATACTGATGTCAGGCTCACTGGTCTGTAGTTTCCCGAATCACCCCTGGAACCCTTTTTAAAAATTGGCGTTACATTGGCCATCCTCCAATCTTCAGGTATTACAGATGATTTTAACGATAGTTTATAAGTTGGAGGGATGGGGGGAGAATTGGGATGTGTGTATGTACTGTTGGCCATGAGGGGGTGGTAGTGTTCGGAGAATAGAAACGTTTTTAAATCCTTACGGAATGTCTGTAGGTCTTTGGAGGATCTTATGTAGTCAGAGAGTGAGTTCCACAGCATGGGTAGAACAAGGTACTGTGTACCTAAAGGCTCTACTGCTGGTAGCCCAATGGTTGAGAGCACTGGCTTGGGAACCCAGAGACCAGGGTTCAGTTCTCACTAGCACTCCTTGTGGCCTTGGGCAAGTCACTTAACTCTCCATTGCCTCAGAAAAATCCAAGTTATCAATGTCCCTATTTAATGTACATTACCGAGTTTAAGTTTCAATGTAAACCGCTTTGATTGAAATGATAAAGCAGTATATAAAAGCTGTTAAATAAGTAGTCTTCTGTATAGTGGAAGGTTCTGTGTACTCTTTCTCTCATTTTGGGTATTTATTTTGGTTGATAGATAGGAAGGGGAGATGCCCTTGACTAATTTGAATGTTGTAATAATCATTTTGTATTTTTATTTATTTAACATTTCTTATATACTGCCTTTCATGATATCAAGGTGGTTTATATTGAACAAACTGAAATTGCATTGAACAGGGCATTATAACTTGGAGATAACTATTTTACAGGGAACCTGGGCAATGGAGGGTTAAGTGGCTTGCCCAAGACCACAAGGAGCACCTGTGGGATTAGAAACCCCAGTCCTTCCAGCCTAAGGTTGCTGTCCTCTAGTGGGATTTGAGCCCCTGACCTTCGGTACCTTGCCCCAACCACTAGGTCACTCCTCCACTCCCTACTTGCTATAGGGAGCCAATGGAGATTATAGAGTATGGGGGTGATATGATCAGAAAGATCGGCTTTAGCAATAATCCTTGCAGTTACGTTTAGAGCTAGTTGGAGTGTATGCAGGTTCTTTTTCGGTAAACCCTGTAACAGTTAATGCTTTTACAGGTTGTTACAGTAGTCGAGATGTGGTGTGATTAATGCTTGCACTACTGTTCTAAAGTCATTTGATTCTAGGAGCGGTCTGAGGTGTTGAATTGTTTTTAGTTTGTAAAATATGTTTTTAGCAGTGTGCTTTACATGAGCTGACATGTTTAGGGCTCTATCAATTATAATACCTAGATATTTTATCACCTGTTTAACTGGGAGAGTGATGTTGTGGAGTTTGACATTTGTGGAGGGAGGAGGGGTGAAATTCAGTTTTTTTGTAGTGAAGAGTATTTCTGTTTTCTTGATATTTATATGCAGATTATTTGCATTTAGCCAAGATTCTGCGTCAGATAAACAGTCTGTAATGCTTTTGTATGATGGGTTCCTTATGTCCACTGGAGCATATGCCATAATATCATCTGCATAGATATGATATTTGATATTGTGTTTATTGAAAATTGAGCAAAGTGGTTGGAGATATAAATTAAATAGAAGAGCAGAAAGCGCAGAACCCTGGGGTATACCCTGTTCTTGGGGGAAAGTGGAGGATGATTCTTGATCAATTTTTACATTTTGTGAGCGATTTGAGATGTATGAGTTAAACCATTTTAACGCTGTTCCTGATATACCTATTTGAGCAAGTCTAGAAAGGAGGATGTTATGATTGATGTTGTCAAATGCAGCTGTGATGTTTAGAAAGACCATGATGGAGGCTTGATTTGGATTATCCAATCCACAGATGAGTGTGTTGAATATGATTAGCAGCAGGGTTTCTACGCCATGGTTAGGGAGGAAACCATATTGTTGTGCATCAAGGGGAGCATTGAGATCGATAAAGTCCTGTAGTTGAATTTGAACCACTTTTTCAATTATCTTTGCTAAGAATGGAATGCTTGCTATTGGCCTATATGATGCAGGGTCATCTTGTTGAGAGATTTGTTTTTGAGAATAGGACGAATAATAGACAGTTTGAGTGAATCGGGCATTGTGCCTTGGAGGAGAGATTGATTGACCATGTTGAGTATTACTGGTGACAGCTCATGTTTCATTGCTTTTATTCATGATACACGGCATGGATCTAAGTGGGAGATTGTAGTATTAATTTGAGTGATTGTGTCAAGGAGTTGCTTCTCCTTGATTAGGTGGAAAGTGTGCCATTTACTGTTGGGGGTTTGACATACCTCAAGGACGGATGGCGGGAGGGAGATTTTTGTATTTTAGTTTTGTTGCAAGGTGGTTTGCTAAGATTTGCGGGTCGATGGGGATGTCATTTGTAGTGTTTGCATGTGTCTTAGTTAATGTTTTTACGATCTCGAATAGCTACCTAGGGTGATTGATGGCCTTGTTTAGTGTATTTGTGTGGTGTGCCTTCTTTGCTTTAAGAATTGTAACCAGGGTATCCCGGATGCCCTTCACCTCACGCCCACAGATAGCACCCCTCAACAGTCCCCCAAGTTTCACTGCTACCACCTCCCCCTTTCCCATAACAAAACATGCGCACACATAACTTGGAACAATATTTTGGTCACAGCTTTATTAACCAGAATTAAAACACTGGCCCACAAACATCCCCCGCCCCCCCAACCCCATTCCGGACAATGCCCTCCACCAGCCATATTATTAGCAAGGTAGTGCATCATCCTCCCCCCGCCACTACCGCTCGCCTTGTTATGTTAGTAGCAAAGGCCGGCTCCATTTGCCTTACACCAGGCAGAGACCCCAACCGGGATGTCTCACCCCCCTCTGAGGAGCACTTCACTCCCTTCAATGCGCCATCAGCCATATATGCCCCACCATCTAGGCGAGTGCTAGATCTATTCCCCGCCACCGTCACAAGGTAGCCCCCCCCTATCCTTGTGCCGCCCCCTCAAAAGAAAGCTACAACCAACACAACCCTTCCAATGCATCCTGCCAATCATTCAACAATAAGTCTTGCCCCACCGACGAGAGGTATACACCGTCTGTGCGATATAAGCCCGCACACTTCACCTCCGCCCAAGGATGTTGTACTGCAGACCACCCATCTGCTGGACCCACCACCCGATCTGTCTATTGACCTTAACCAGGCCTCGTGACCACCACCGCTGATCCTGGCAGGAAGGGCGTGGGATGATATCCGACCAAACAATCATAACTCCAGGCAACAGTTCCCATAGAAATCCGATGTCTCGCTGCATTGACCGAATGAGCTGCCTACAGGACCAGCTGGATAGGTCATTGCCGCCCAGATGAAGCACCAGTCCTACTGGCCGCTGCCGCTGCTCGGCCCTCAGCTGCACGAACGATACCAGCTGCCACCAGCGCATGCCGCGCTCGCCCGTCCACAACAGCCTAAAGCCGGAGGTCGCCAGTCCCAGATGCACTCCAAGTGGGCACGACATGGCCCTGCGCTCTGCTCAGTACACGAACGAGTGGCCAATGATCCACCACTCCCCACAGTGCACGCCATCTGCAGCGAGACAAAGCTGACTGCAACCAGCTGGAGACTCTGCAAAATGAATAACATTGTTAATGCCCCCCCCATCCCTACCCACCCACCCCCTATTTACTTAGCACCCACTATACCAAAAGCTATTGACAAGCATACAACGGGCAACCTACCCCACATAGACCCACAAACAGAAGCTTACCTCAAAACTCCCCCGGGCGAACATATCCCACATATGCGCCTGAATGCCACCTGCCAATCCGCTGGATCACCTCACCCCCAAGCCCAGCAGCAGCAGCGCTAGTACCAGCACCAATTCAGAAAGAATGCAACGCAAAGCACTTCTGATTGCAGCCAAGATACCGCAACGCCAAACAAAGCACCGCAGTAAACTGGAACTGCATTACAGGCTTACCGTCCTCATGCAAAACAAGTAGCCCGATGCCTGCGGCCAACGCTGCAAATAAAGATGCAAATTATGCACTGGACAGGAGGGTACCGTGAAAATTTCATTTAGCAACACCCAACCCCCTTTTCCATTCTGTTCAGTTTTTGATTGTGGGAGAAAAATGCATACATGCGTCGCCTCCATAGCCACGTGCTTGACATCCAAACCCCCAAAGCATCCCTCCTCCCCGACTGAGGCACAAGCTCACAAACGCGGAATGCCCCAAAGAATGCAGTCACGAACAATGCCCAAAACAACACTGACTCAAACTCAGAGACTGCAACCGCAGGCATCACTTCCCAAATTTTAATAAGCAACTCGGGCGACACTGGGAGCCGCCAATCTTGCAACTTGGGATGCCCCTTTGCCCAACCCGCCAGCAGACGCTGCACTAAAAAAGGAAAACCCTAGGATTACCCCATCACGCAGCCTTACTGAAAAGGAAAACCATGCTAGCGCCAAAATGACTGCTGATCTGGACCAGCCTCTCCCTTTTGCCCACACCACAAACAGGCTCAGCATCTCTCCCACCACGCCAACCTTTCCCCATCAGCAAGCCACGCACCTTAGCATATCCACGCATATAGGATGACCAGGTCCCATGTGCCATCGATGCCCGCAACAACGCCATCACACCAGGATCCCAATCTGCGAAAGATGATCCGGAACCACCGATGCTGCCCCCTCCACCTCTGGAGCCAATAGACAAAACTGCAACCACTGAAAATGAGACAAAGCATCAGCAATTAAATTCTGGGTGCCCGGCACATGCCGCGCTCTGGCAGAAACATTGAGACGTAAGCAAGCTAAGACGAAGACTCTCGTGAAAGCCGCCACTCGAGGACACTTGGGTGAATGCCGATTAATAATCTCCACCACCGCCCCGTTGTTACACCAAAACACTACCCTCCTATTCCTCAGACGCTCAGGCCACACCCATAAAGCGACTACAATGGGAAATAACTCTGGAAAGGCTATGTTATGAGTCAACCCAGAAACCTGCCATTCAATGGCCAAGCCTCTGCGCACCATACCCCTTGACAATATACTCCGAAGCCATAACTACCCGCAGCATCTGTAAACAACTGCAAATCTGCATGAGACACCTCTGGCAATTGCACCACTGTGCAATCGTTGAAATCAGATAAAAATGAATCCCAAACCTGCAAATCTTCCCGCATTTCAGCAGATACACGAATCCGCTGAAAAGGACGTCGCACCCCTGTCATAGCCAGGGACAACTGCCGCGCGAAGGGGTGCCCCATTGGAATAACCCGACAAGCAAAATTAAGATGCCCCACCAACGACTGCAGGTCCTTAAGCATGATCTTGGTGGATGACCCCGCAGCCGCAACCAAGCCTCTTAGCCGCTCAACCTTTTCTACTAGTAAATGCACCAACATTTCCACTGAATCTATCTCTACCCCCAAAAAGGAGAGGCATGTCACCAGCCCCACTGTCTTGCCACCTGCTAATGGGATGCCAAATTCACTGGCCATTTCTTGGAAAGATGCCAGCAAGGTGGAATAAGTCTCAACTTGGCTGGAGCCCACAAACAAAAAATCATCCAAGTAATGTACCAGGTTGGAACACCCCGTCCACTGTCCCAAGATCTAGTGTAAAAAGGAACTAAAGGCCTCAAAGTAAGCACACAAGATAGCGCAATCCATTGTGTCACACCCTGGGCCGCCTGTAGCGGTAGCGTACTGGTTGGGCTGCAGGGGGACCTTTTATTGAAAGGTTTGTAGTTGGGCTCCTTTGCAATAAGGTAGTTGAGGCACGAATGGTTAAGGTCAAGACAGGGTTTTATTTCCCCTCCCGGGGACGGATTCCAAACACAGGTAATAAAGAAACATAAGCCATACACTCTGGCAAAAAGGATAGGATAAAGTAAAGTCTTGTACTTTTAAACAGGCAGTTAAATTACTTCCACAAGTGTATCTCTTCAGCACAGTGAAACCACATCACTTAATACAGCCAATGAACAGTCCATCTGATTGTCAGATAATCCTGTTTCTGGTGGATCAATTATCATTGATTCAATCTGACTATCATCTGTACCACTCTGCTGCTGCCTATAGAGTGTTGGCAGATTATTCTCCTCTGCCAGCTCCCGTGACCTCCCTACTATCTCCTCTAGCAGGTAAGGGTCTGTATCACCATATCTTGGCATATAATTGTAATGAGAGTTATGTCCCTTATAACTCCTACGTGAGAAAGTCTTGTATCCAGCTTTACATTGGCTAATTGGCCTACCTTCAGGGTTTGAGGCAAGAGAAAGTCTGTGCACTGCTCCTTTTAGAAGGGGTTTAAACCTTAGAGGCTTTTCTCTACGTTCAGGCTGCTCAGCACCCTCTTCCAACATACAAATGTCTGGCACCGTATATTCTCCCTTTCTTGAAGCTTGCAAATACTTTCCAGTTATCCTGACTGGTACTTTCTCCTTGTGAATGCCTTCACCATAAGGAATAGGTTTTGAGGTTTGGTTAAAAGGTTTCTGTGCCTTTCTCCTCCAATTAACTCTATTAGCTGTTAGCTGCCTTTCTCTTTCCCATTCAGAATCAGAGTCACACACGTGAGTTTTCCTACCAGCCCAGGGCAGACGTTGCTTTCCAGATTCAGACCTCAGCTTGCACACAGATTCCAGCTGGTTCTGATTCACCACGTCTTTCCTGCTTCCTGTTGCTGGCTTCTCTGAATTCTCTGAGCTGCTTTCTCTGGAGCTACCAAAGCCAAAGCTCCTGCTCCTCCTACTGCCACTGCTGCTCACTAACTCTAGTGAACGTCCCTTATATGTTTGCTGAGGCTCTAATCCAGCCCTTCCCCCTCCCAGGTGAAAGCTATTAGAGCTATGAGCTGGGGATTGCTTATCAGCTGTGCGGGGTTCTTTCCCTCGTGGCTGGGAATGTTTGTGTTGCTCTTGGCAACTGGGTGTCCTGATATCTTCCTTCCTGCTAGAAACAGCCCTATTGCTCATAGGTTCCTCTGTTTTTCTATCACAGGATATCTTTTCCCCATTACAATTGGCATACACTTATCAAATAAAACTGAGTATCAAACTGGAAGACCAGCAACAGGAATGCCGAAAGGTGCACCGGCAATAGCCGAAAAGCGGATTCAATATCCACCTTCGCCATCAGCGCCCCCACCCCACATGGACCAACGCAACTGCAGTGTCGAACGACGCATAACGTACCATACACAACTCATGAGGTATATGATCATTAACTGAATTACCAGGCGGGAACGAGAAATTATGTATTAACCTGAACCACCCGGGCTCCTTTTTAGGAACCACTCCCAATGGAGAAACCACAAAAGCCGAAAATGTGGGTTCGCCGAAGGGACCAGCTATCCTACCCAAAGCACACTCTGCCTCAATCTTCTTGCGGGCAACATCAACCAAAATTTTCACTGAGCTGGAATTCTTGGCCACTGTATCTGTCGCTACACCTTGAAATGGAATACGAAAACCTTGCAAAAAAAACAAACAAGATCATCCTCCATGCCTTACCCTGCCTACTCGCCCCAAAATGAAGCAACCATAGATGCAAAGCTTCTACCTTGATAGGAGTAGGCGCCAAAGCCCAGCACAACTCTTCACTTGCCCCCCACAGGAGCTCCTGCTAACCCCTTTTGAGTACACTTTGTGGCTGCATACCTGCCCCCACACAGGCATGACTGAACTTACAGTCCGGGAAAGGACATAAAAACATAAGATATGCCATACTGGGTCAGACCAAGGTCCATCAAGCCCAGTATCCTGTTTCCAACAGTGGCCAATCTAGGTCATACGTACCTAGCAGTTTCCCCAAAAGACACAGGTTCCACAATGCTTGTACTGGGTCAAGCATTGATCTCCTGAGTCCCTTCTTAATAATGGTTTATGGACCTTTCCTCCAGGAACTTGTCCAAACCTTTTTTAAACCCAGCTACACTAACAGCCTTTACTACATCCTCCGGTAACAAATTCCAGAGTTTGATTACATGTTGAGTGAAAAAATATTTTCTTTTATTAGTCTTAAATAGTTTACCCTGTAGCTTCATTGCATGTCCCCTAGTCTTTCTATATTCTGATAATGTAAACAATCGATCTACGTTTACCTGTTCCACTCCATTCATTAATTAATAGACTTCTATCATATCTCCCCTCAGCCATCTCTTTTCCAGGTTAAAGAGCCCTAACCTTTTTAGCCTTTCTTTGTAGGAGTATCCTTCCATCCCCTTTACCATTTTGGTGGCTCTTCTCTGTACCTTTTCTAATAACGCTATATCCTTTTTAAGATACGGCAACCAGAATTGCACACAATATTCAAGGTGCGGTCTCACCATGGAACGATATAGAGGCATTATAATATATTTTGTTTTATTTTCCATTCCTTTCCTTATGATACCTAGCATTCTATTTGCTCTCTTGGCCGCCGCTGCACACTGGGCTGAGGGTTTTAACATGTTATCCATAATGACGCCTAAATCTTTTTCCTGGGTGGTGGTTCCTAATGTGGAACCTTGCATCGTGTAACCATAGTTTGGGTTGTTCTTCCCTAGGTGCATAACTTTGCACTTGTCCACATTAAATTTCATCTGCCATTTTGATGCCCAGTCTTCCAATTTATCAAGATCCTCTTGCAATTTTCCACAATCCTCTTGGGTTTTAACAACTTTAAATAGTTTTGTGTCATCTGCAAATTTGATAACCTCACTTGTTATTCCCTTTTCCAGGTCATTTATGAATATGTCTAAAAGCAGCAGACCCAGCAGAGATCTCTGGGGTACACCACTATTCACCTTTCTCCATTGGGAAAATTGGCCATTTAGCCCTACCCTCTGCTTTCTATCTTTTAACCAGTTCCTTAGCCACAATAGTACACTGCCTCCTATCCCATGACTCTTTAGTTTTGCCAAAAGTCTCTGATGAGGGACCTTGTTAAAGGCTTTTCTGAAAGTCCAGATACACTATATCAACTGACTCACCTTTGTCCACCTGTTTATTCACACCTTCAAAAAAACATAACAGATTAGTAAGACAAGATCTTCCTTGTCTAAAGCCATGTTGGCTGTCTCCCATTAGGCCATGACTATCTACATGCTGAGTAATTTTGTTCTTTATGATGGTTTCTACCATTTTTCCCGGTACTGACGTCAGGCTCACCGGTCTGTAGTTTCCCAGATCACCCCTGGAACCCTTTTTAAAAATTGGCATTACATTGGCGATCCTCCAGTCTTCAGGTATTACAGATGATTTTAATGAAAATTCACAGATTACTAATAGCAGGTCTGCAATCTCATATATTCAGTTCTTTCAACACCCTTGGATGTATACCATCCGTCCCAGGTGATTTGCTACTCTTCAGTTTATCTAATAGTTGTAATACATCTTCCCGATGTATCGATATTTTCTTCAATTCTTCCACACCTTTAAATACCACTTCAGTCATGGGTAACATCCCTACATCTTCCTCAGTAAAGACTGAAGCAAAGAATTCATTCAGTCTCTCCGCTATCGCCTTGTCGCCTCTTAGTGCCTCTTTAACCCTTCTATCATCTAATGGATCTACTCTCTCACAGTTTTTTACTACGAATGTACTTGAAAAAGTCTTTATTTCACGTTTTTGCTTCCGCAGCAAGCTTCTTCTCAAATTCTCCCTTTGCCTGCCTTATCAATGCCTTACATTTGACTTGCCAGTGCTTGTTGTTTCGTCGTTTGGCTTTTTTTCATCGTTTCACTTTTTTTTCCATTTCCTGAAAGATGCTTTTTTGGCAAAAACAGCCTCTCTGACCTCACCTTTAAACCATGCTGGCAGTTTTTTTGGACTTCCTTCCACTTTGTGGAATATTTATTTATTTATTTAGACAGTTTTGTATACCGCCTTATCCTTCAATCAAAGTGGTCACAACACAATTGGGGGATACATTTAGCACATGGGGATATGAGACACATACACTAATACTTACGGGGTACATGGGCAATGGAGGGTTAAGTGGCTTGCCCAAGACCACAAGGAGCATCTGTGGGACTAGAAACCCCAGTCCTTCTGGCCCAAGGTTGTTGTCCTCTAGTGGGATTTGAACCCCCGACCTTCTGGTCTGAAGTACCTTGCCCCAACCACTAGGCTACTCCTTCCTGAATACAGCTGCCTGGTCTTCCAAGATAGTATTTTTCAACAACACCCAAGCTTGATGTAAGTCTTTAACCTTTGCAACTGCTCCTTTTAGTTTTTTCTTAACTATTTTCCTCATTTTATCATAGTCTCCCTTTAGAAAGTTAAAAGGTAGTACTGTGGATTTCCTTACTAGCCCTCCTCCACTAATTAAATCAAATGTGATCGATAAGGGGAGTAACTAAGATGTCGGATGTGAGCGCGGAGCGGTGAGCTGCTACCTTGAGTTCCGCGAGCCTGTGGAGCTGCTACCGTGGGACAGGTCGGAGAAAGCGGAAGCAGGCTGCCTTACCTCCAGGCGAGAAGCCATCGAGTTCCTTGGGTCAGCGAACGCTCGGGGAATGCGGCTTCGAGCCCCGTGCTGGAGCGGCGTCTTTGGCTGGGGCGGAGGGAGGAAGTTCGCCCCAGAGCGTCTCAGGTGTCTGACTTTCTCCCCAGGAGCGGACACCTCCACTGCATCCAGGAAGCTTGTCCTCAGCAGCTGTTGTGTCCCCGGAGTTGGTGCTAACGAGTTCGCCGATTTTGGAGGGTATTGGAGGTGCATCTACTGAGTCGGAATTCCCTTCTGAGGAAGTGGGCCGAGGTCGGAGGAGAGAGTTGGGGGTTCCAACGGAGCGGCCTGTGTTTGAAGATCCTGTGATGAGGGAAGAGCTTCCTGTGTTTCCAGTTTTGGTGAGACCTGCGGTATATACATTGGAAATGCTATGGGAAGGACTGGCGACCTTGAATTACTCTATGAATAGAGTTTGTGGGACTTTCAATACGGAACTTAATGTGGTTAGAGATTCTTGTGATTCTCTTACTAAAGCTTATGAAGTGCAAGCTAGTAGGGTAACCACCCTGGAGAAAGAGTTGGGGGAGGTGCATGGTCTGGTTGATGCACAGTTAAAGGATAGCACTGTGGCTAGTAGGAAGTTGGAGTACCTGGAAAATCAGGTCCGGCGATGAAATCTCCGGTTCCTGAGTTTTCCTAAGTCTCCGGTACTATCAGCAGTAGAGATGCTGCGAAGGTATTTTGGGGAGGTGTTAAAAATCCCCCCAGAACAGTTTCCTCCTTTGATCAGGGCCCAGTATTTGTCCCTGGGTAGTAGGGGTGGAGGAGACGTGGCCTCCCCCTCTCTTTCGGGTCTCCTTGAGAGTTCATTGGAGATTGAAATGGAAAGAACCACTCTGCTTGCCACATTTGCTTTAGAGACGGACAAAGTATTTATCCTCAGAATGCATTTGAGGAATGCTAACGAAGCTTTTTTAGGCTCTAGAGTAAGGGTATTTCCTGACTTATCATGAATTACACAGTTGAGAAGGAAGGAGTTTTTGGCTCTTCGCCCTAGGATTCTTGCCTTGGGCGCTTCCTTTCAGCTTAAATTTCCTGTTAAATGTTGTTAATGTAAACAAAAGATGTACTTGTTTTTTGAGCCCAAGCAGTTGTTGGCTTTCTTGGAGACTAGAGAGGCGAGTAATGTTAAGATCGTCATCCCTTCCCATACAGCTGATGTGTGAGTCTCCCACCTGCTTATTTGTATATTTGTGATTAATGGCTAGGATATTCTTGGCATTATGTAATTTAACTATTTCCTAGTACTCCCCTATTTCCTTATTTTGGGGTCTGAATATGATGGAATAAGTGACTGTGATAATTTTTCTTTTTTCCTATTAGTAATTGATGTTTCCATCGCTTCATTTCATTCATGGTATATTGTTTGGATGTAAAAATTTAATAATTCTATAAATAAAATAAAAAAATCAAACGTGATCATGCTATGATCACTATTGCCAAGTGGCCCCAACACCCTTATCTCTTGCACTAGATCTGGTGTTCCACTAAGGACTAGGTCTAATATGGCTTCCCCTCTGGTCGGTTCATGAACCAGCTGCTCCAAGAAGCAGTCATTTATTTCATCTAGGAACTTTATCTCCCTAGCATGTCTTGCTGTGACACTGACCCAGTCGATACCAGGGTAATTGAAATCACCCATTATTATTACTGTGCTGTAACTTTTGTTAGCTTCCTTGATTTCTTTGAGCAATTCATCATCCATTTGTTCTTTCTGGCCAAGCAGTCGATAGTACACCCCCACTGCCATCGCCTTCCCTTTTTTACATGGAATTTCAATCCATAGAGATTCTACAGCAAATTTTGTTACCTGCAAAACTTTAATCCTTTCTGACTTAAACTTAAACTGCTGCTACTAGGCCCTGACTGATTTAACAAAAAACACTGGGTTCACAGATTAATTAGCTTTAATACAAAGAAGTCCTTGCAGAAATTTCCCAGAAGTATATACTCACAATTGCAGATCTCTCTCCAGAAGTAGCAGTCCCTTTTTCTAGTCCTTCAAGACAGGAGGACTTGTTAAAGCACCAAAACAGATCTCCGCCTCCTGGCCCTCCTTTCGCCGGCGCGGTAAATCCCACTGGAGCTTGAAAGCACCGAGGGCCCACAATGCTACTTGAGATGTCGCTCGGGAGATGCCCCCCCCCCCCCAGTCACCCTCTTGGAGGACATTTGCATAGGCCACAAATTGATGTTTTTCGTCCCCCATGACAACTGAGTATTTTCCTTCATCATGTTCCGAAACTCCTCGTCATAGTTTTGCCATGCCCAACCCTCATAAGCTTGCGCCGCGGCCAATATAGCATCAGCATATGCCAACAGTGCGCCATATTGACCTGGATCATAATGCCCCCACACACTTGCTAATCTTAAGAAGGCCCATGTCCAATTAAGGGTATTGCAGGAAACCTTCCACTTCCTACCTGCCTTCTCGTCCTCTTTACGCTTCTTTCTGCTATCACCCGAACGTTTCCTCCCCTCTAAGAGGCGAAAAATATGAATATACCAACGCCTTCTGATCCGGTGCCTCAACTTCCTCGGTATGCCTTCCCACAGCTCAGAGCAATAGACAACTGTAGGAGCCGATCCCTCCCCCTTTTCCCCAGTCCCCGCTGCAGAGCCTACAGAGGAAGTCCCTGACGAAGTCGACGATGATGAAGACGAATCACGCCAACAACTGTGCCCATGCCTACGCTTTGCCTTGGCCTTGCGTCCACCAGCCGCCCCGGACCTGGAAGTAACCCCAATGCCCAAGCCACCCTCCCCGCCTGCATACACACCAGCTTCCAGATTACCCGCTGCTCGCTCACTCATGCCTTGCGGTTCGTCAGCAGGAAAGAACTGCCCTTGTGTCTGTGATGTCGAGGCCGCTCCGCTGGCCCGACCAGGGTCAGCCATGCCCACCCTAGCACTGGCTCTCCCTTGCACCTGAATAGGAAAAGAAGGACAAACACCAGCAGCAGCGGTCCGAGACGCTAGCCCCCCCTTCCCTCCTCCCTTCCCCAGCACCAAGCTGAGGAACCCATGAACCCATACTCCTGGCATCCCCCCCTCCCCGCTCCGCCCCCCACATGAGAAGACCCAGCACCACTACACCCTGCTCCTGGCCAGTCTCCCCACCCATAACACCAAGGCCCTGCTCCTCCATAAGAACATAAGATATGCCATACTGGGTCAGACCAAGGTCCATCAAGTCCAGTATCCTGTTTCCAACAGTGGCCAATCTAGGTCATACGTACCTAGCAGTTTCCCCAAAAGACACAGGTTCCACAATGCTTGTACTGGGTCAAGCATTCATATCCTGGGTCCCTTCTTAATAATGGTTTATGGACCTTTCCTCCAGGAACTTGTCCAAACCTTTTTTAAACCCAGCTACACTAACAGCCTTTACTACATCCTCCGGTAACAAATTATTCCCCATACTGTCCAACACCTAGGGACCAATGCCCCGGGTCACCGGTAAAATATGGGTGCTGAAAACGCCTGTCAGGGCGCCACGGGGTATAATTCTCGGGGGAGGGAGTAGGGAAAAAGACCCCAGATGTATCGAACCCCTGCATATTGGTATTAAGACCTACCACATTTCCACCCAGATCTCCCATCATCACTCCCCCTTCCTAGCCCGACACCCCAGCCCCGGACATCCGCACAGGACCCCCCACCATCTCTAGCACAGCCCCGCCTGAAACCACCTCACCCCTTTGACTCGTACCACCCTCCTCCAATTGACGGATCTCCACAGCAGAGCCCCTCGCCGAACCAACTGTCCTTAAACCCCACCCAGGCCTCCTGGTTTGTGACCTCTTCACTCCTCCCCCAAGGCACCCAACCTCCACCGAACCCCTACACTGCCTGGGCACGGACACCTCTGCCCTCGAGCCATCAGGCACCACTACACGCTGCACCCTACTTCTTCTCCCCCACCCCAGACTGCGATCCAGAGCCCCCACTCTGCCCCCTTACCCCCTGGCCCCTCAGCGTCCGCACAATGGCCCTCACACCAGCGTGCACACTGCTTTAATATGTGCCCTCAAGCCAATACTGCCTCCCGGCCACCCCAGAATCTCCTAGGTTTTCTTGGCTGTGTGCCCCCAGTTAGAGTGCCAGGCCTTTCTGCCCAGAAGGTGGTAATGTGCCTTCACAGTGATCCTGGTACTTGGGAAGTCCAGGAGCACCAGTACCCCACTGCATTTCAAGTGCCTGGACTTCCCAAGCCAGTGTTTCCCTACTTGTCACTCCGCTTTTTTTTTTTTTATATATACCCTCACACCTCATTCTCCCCTTTCCAGCACACTGACCAAAATATCTCCCCCCCCCCCCCCCCCCCCCCCCGGCTAACCCTAGTCCCAGCTACAGACGGATCAGCACGCTCCCTCTCCCCCCTCTGTTCAGCCCTGCTCCCATGCACCTATATGCCTGGAAAAAAAACCCTTTTCTGGTTGCAGCACCCCCCCCCCCCCCGCTTAACACCCCATCCCTTTCTTCTCACCTCCCCCCCTTGGAGTAGTACTAGTCATGGTCAGTGCTCACCATCAAAAAATTAAATAAAATGGTCTCCCGGTCCTGCTCTCCCTCCCTCCCTCCCCACCCCCTCCATCAACTGATGTGCTGCAGCAGTGGTCAACAAATGTTAAAAGAAAATGTTCTCCCATGACTTTCTTCCTTCTCACCCCCTCCCCCAGGGGAGAGCTGATCCCGTCTCAGTTTTGTGTCGACAGGAGGGGGGGGGGTTAGGGGGAAGGAGTAGTGGGCAGTAGGTAATGCTCGTTTGAAAAGAAAAAAAAAAGGTCTCCCATGTTCCATCCCTTTGTAGTAGATTACCAGACCAAGAAAAGACACCTGAGGCCTTCGTGAAATCAAACAGTTTTATTAGCATGCGAGAACTCAGTGGAATAGCTGCCAAAAAGACTGAGCCCCCAGGGCAAAGATTTCAGTTCCATTTATAGACTTTTAGCTATATGCAGGTCAGCTGGAGCGTGTTATGTAAGGTGAGAAGCTGCTAAACTTTGCATTTCTTACTGCATGGTTCTACTACTAAGCAGGCTACAGTGAAACAAAAGAGACAAAGACATTCCAGCTAGGCCACAGGCCTAGTATTTCAAGGTACATTTGAAAGCACACTTCTGACACCACTACACTCCCCCCTTTAATTCAGCATCCTCACCAGCAGGGTGCCAAGAATTATAAGCAGGCGCAGGATGTAAACCATGTGCTGGGTCCGTGTTTGGAACCGGACGGTACTGACACGGGCAGCAGATTTGCGGTCAACGGTACTGTCAATGGCAGCGTGTAAACCACGCTGGCAGAGAGGTATTAGGCAAGGCAAAACAAGGCAGGCCATAAGGGACTTCAGACCACCTAACCCATTAAAAACATTCCCAAACCAGCCGTCAACTGACAGACCATTCCAGGTCTGAACAGGAGCATGGGCTAACTTCCGCATGAGATCAGTAATGTCTTCAATAACCTTCCCAGCATCATCTATCTGTAGGCAGCAATTAGCGAGGTTAAATTTCCCACAGACCCCTCCGTCTGCGGCTAAAAGATAATCAAGGGCCAGCCGATTGATAAATAGCTGTGCGCATTTGAGTGTTTTGTTTTGCCTGTAGGGTCAAAGCCTTGCTGGTGTCATTAGTAATCATTTTCTAGAACAGCTTGCAAGCGAATAATACGATTTAGCATGTAAATAGGGGTACGGTAACCATAGGATCCATCCTCGGCCCATGTTGCAGGGCCATAATACTGTATAATGTGCTCGGGGCATTCCCTACCGGTGTGGTGAATCCTGGGCCGATCCGGGAGAGACATATAGTCCCTATAATGGAGGTCTGCAATATCCATTCACTAGCTGTGGGTTTAAACTGGGACTGATTAAAGGAGGATGAAGAATAATTACACTCCTGAGCTTCCCAGGGCCACTGATCGCCCATATTGGTGCAACCACAGAAGTAACAATTGGTGACATGCAGTTGTGTAGTCATGGTCTCAGCTAATTCAAGGAATAAATTTCTGACAGCTGTGGGTATGGGGTCCATCTGGGTCGCCATCTCCTCGTAGAAGGAGTGGAAAACACTAGTCAGGTGGGATTGTCGGTTTTTTTCTGCTATTACCCGGATATAAAGATAAGTGCCGGGGTCTGTACCCCGGCTATAAATGAGTAGGCCAAAACGTTGCCCCATACGCCAGTCGGCCTGACAAGGGTTCAAAATAGAGAGATTAAGGGGATTACAGGTGGAAGTTTGACAATGGGGGGAGGCCGACATCCTCGTTAAAACTGCTTTGCAATCATCCCCTTGGTGGCCAGTAGGCACTCCTGGCCAAGAGGCGAAATATATACACTCCCACCGGAGGCAGAAATATGACCCTGCCGCCTGCCACTACCCAGCAGTTGGACGCATTGATGCCCATGCACTGGCCCCAATTATAGGCACGTTGAGGGCAAATGCAATGTGTGCCTTCGAGTCAGGGCACATGTACTTATTTGTAGAATAGGTGTGTTCCCATTTGAGGGACCTGCAAACACCAGAAAGAGGTTTTTCCGATTGCGAGGCACGCATTGAAAAACAAGGATTTAGGCTGGCTATCCTCAAACGTGGTAGAGTTAAGGAGCAGTCCCTGGGAATTGTCGGCAAGTACTTCCAGGATCCAATAAACAGGAAACACTTGAGGATTAAAACACACAGGCTCCTTTCCTGCATGGTAACAGATAGTAAGGTCGGTAATATTGTGACGGCAGGGGGTCTGTTTGGTACTGGAACAGGAATAATAAGTATGATATACCAGGGTCTGAGTGATTTTGTGGTCAGTCTTAGTTACTTTCAAACAGGGGGTGCAGGGGATTGGATCAGTTACAACGGAACTCATGGTTACCATCAGAAATACAACTACTGCAAACTAAGTATACGTAATACTGCCGTTGATATAAATGCACTCTATAAACAACAGGTCCTTGGGTTCTTTGTTCCCAGTTGTCGATCCTCAGTCTTCACGTAGACCTGTCAGCTTCCGGTGGTGATGGGGGTAGGGCGTTGCGCTGATTGACATGCAGGCTGAGTCGTTCTGGACAGGATGAGCTTCAGTTGGTTGTCAGGATCCATTCTGGCAGTCCAGGTGCTGTAAGTCAGATGGGTTGCTGGCTTGACTCGAGTATGGTGAATCCACGGCACAAGTTCGGCAACCTCCACAGCTGTGGGGGTGGACAGTATGACCATAAATGGCCCCCACCAGCGGGGTGTCAAAGGATCAGAGTTCCACTCCTTAATCCAGACAGAGGAACCTGGTTTGTGGGGGTGAATGGGTTCAACAATACCCTTTAACCTTTCCCAGCATTCGCGGCTTCACAGATACAGCCACCAGCGTGAAGGAAAAGGCTCTTCACGCTGGCGGCTGTACAGAGGGAGCCGGGGCCTCGCGCGAGCTTCCCCAGCTCCCTCTAAAGCCCCTCAGACAGCCGCGGTGCTGGTCGGGGGGGGGGGGCAAGGACTGCATGGGCTGTGATTGGGGGGGGGACCTGGACCGGAAAAGGGCTATGGGGGGGGGGACTTGGACTGGAAAGAAATGGGCTGGGATGGGGGGGGACCTGAACTGAAAAAGTGATATGGGGGGGGGGGGGACATGGACTAGAAATGGGTTTTGATGGGGAAGGGGACCTGGACTGGAAAAGGGCTATGGGGGGGGGGGACATGGACTGGAAATGGGCTGTGATGGTGGGGGGGGGGGAACTAGGACTTCAAATGGGCTGTGATGGTGCAGGGGGACTCGGACTGCAAATGGGATGTGATGGTGGGGGTTAGGACTGTAAATGGGCTGTGATGGGGGACTTGGACTGTAAATGGGCTGTGATTGGGGGGCAGGGCTAGAACTGGAAATGGCCTGTGATGTGAGGGCTAGCACTGGAAATGGGCTTATGAAGAGCTGGAATAGGACTGGAAATGGGCTGATGTGGGGCATGGGAGAATGGGACTAGAAGGGAGTGGATGCTGGGTGGGTCTAGAACTATAAGGGAACTGATTTTGGGGGAGGACTAGAATGGATGGGGAATGAGAATGGAGAGGGGAAAAATATTTTGTGCTGGGTATTGGGAGAGTAAGAGGGGCTTGAAAATGGAAGGGTGAAATTTAAATGGATGATAAAGGAATAAGGAAAGAATTGGGGGAAAGAGCAAAAGGGAAACAATCAGTATGTTAAAGCAGAAATAGAGAGAGAATGGAAAACATCTAAAAGAGAAGAAAGGACAAATGGATAGCTCGCAGAAGACACGAAGAAACCAGAAGAAAGTGACTGGAGCAATTGCAATTGAAAAAATGCCCAAACAGAAGGTAGAAAAATACTTTTTATTTTGAATTTATTAACTGGAATATGTCTGGTCTGGGAAGTGTGTATTGCTAACATCTTTGCGTTTTTGTTTAGTGCAAGAGGAAATTACTTTATAGTTTTATTTCTCCAGTGTTGTACATTTCATGTTTGGATTTTGGGGTTCCCAGTTTAATTATTATCTGACCAAGGAAGTTAGCCTACACGTATCCTCGGTAATTTTTGTGGGTGGGGCTGGGGGCGGGGCAGGGGTGGGACTAGGGGCAGAGAATGGGTGGAGCATGGCAAGCCACAGGTGTCGGGGTTTTCTCGGTGAAAAAGTTGGCAACCCTATTTGTGGGTGTGTTGGGTATAGTCAGAGTGAGAGGCGGGGTTGTGCGAGCCTGGATCCCTCGCTCTCTAGAGAGAGTTGAAATTGCTGCGGCCTAGCTGAACGGGGCTGTCCACGAGCTTCTCCAGGCCCTGGCATGAAGGGGAAAGAGGAAAAGGAGAGTGGGGGAGGCGGGAGTCCGGAGAAGAGCACTAGCGCTCAGGAGTTAAAGGAGCAGGGAAACAGACTCTTCGTCACCCGCAAGTACCAGGAGGCGGTGGCCTGTTACACCAAAGCCATAGTGAGTACCAGGGAGCAGTGACGGCCAGCTCCGTTTCCTGTAGCTGCTGTAGTACCGCCGGATCATTCAGTGATCCTCTTCCCCGATGGATAAGACATTTTTTAATGTATTTCTTTAATTCCGATGCTGATTTTGTCCCTATTGCCTCTTTATGTCAGGCAATTCTATACATCTATTGCCATTTCTGTTTTGATAAGTTGATCTCGTTTTTATTTTTTCTGGGGGCCCACAATTTTTGTTGGCGTAGGGCCTCACTCAAGGTAAATCCGGCCCTGACCACAGCATATCCGGCCTTCCGTTGTCCATCTTCCACAAAATTGCTGCCACCGGTAAAATATTGAACATCAGGAAAGGTCAGTGGTACATTTTTTCAGATCTGGGCGGCCGGAATACACTTCATCCATAACCTGGATACAATCATGTTCAGGTAGCCCAGGTGCTACAGAGTGGCAGGATTGAGTGTTTTTCACTATCTCCATGTGGACCCGAGAATTCACACACAGCATGCTTTGGTACTATGTCATCCGCTCGTTGGTAAATCAATAATTGTCTTTGTACTCCATCAGCGTCAGTACTGCATGCGGCACTTTTAACATACAGTTCTTGCCCAAGGGACAATTTATCAGCCTCTGTTGCCAGGAGAGCTGTTGCTGCTACTGCGCGGAGACAAGAAGGCCACCCCCTTTCTTCATGAACATACAGATGGAATGGTTTTTCCACGTTGGGCAGTACTTGACTTCAGTCTGGCACAACTGGGGCTTTACTTTGAGACACCCGATAGCCAGACATCCAAAGCAAGTGCAGAAGTTCTGAAGTGGCGGCAATACATTCTTCTGGGGAAACAGCAGCAATGAGTAGATCGTCCACGCATTGTAGCAATACACGTTGAAGGGGACTTGACTGGATCCGACGCAAATCTTGACTAAGTGCATCCCCAAACAGCGTGGAGGAGTTCTTGAATCCTTGGGGTAACTGGGTCCATGTCAGTTGTCTCTTACTGCCAGTAATAGGGTCTTCCCATTCAAACGCAAACAGTGGCTGGCAAGGAGTGGCCAATCTCAAACAGAAAAAGTCATCCTTTAAGTCCAAAACAATAAAACAGGTAGCTTGTGCAGGAATCAAACTCAGTAAATGGTAAGGGTTTGACTCAACAGGATGAATGGTAACAACACAGCTTCATTGACCTTCCGCAGGTCCTGCACAGGTCGGTAATCAGTAGTACCTGGTTTTTGAACTGGCAGCAAAGGGGTATTCCAGGGTGATTGGCATGGTTTTCAGGAGTCCAAACTTAAATAGTCACAGGAGATGTTTATGAATGCCCTCAACATCTCTTCGGGGCAGGGAATATTGCCTGACACAATTGGGACATTCGTTTTTTCTTATTTTTTTCAGTGGCCCATTTCTCTGCAATAGGCACATTGATCTCGTTCCAATAGTCCTTGCTCCAATGATCCTCGCCGGGTTCCTCTACCCCGGCCTCGGCTTCTCGGTTCCCACATTAACTTTCCTTGTCCTTTCTCGACTAGCGCCGCTGCTAACATATCAGATTTCTTTTCTCATCTTTCATTCACACTCACGCTTCATCTCCTGATCTCTGTTCACAAATACTTTCATAGCAACTTCCATCAGCTGGGTTATATTCATTCCAGCAAATCCCTCAAGCTTCTGAAGTTTCCTTTGAATGTCCCCCTGTGATTGTCCCACAAACACTGTATTCACCATCCGCTGGTTTTCAGGTGCTTCGGGGTCAATTGGAGTATAAACACGGAAAGATTCACAGAGTCTTTCATAAAACTGGCCAGGGCTCTCATCGGAGGTTTGCAGTACCTCAGATATTTTCCCCACAGTCATCACTTTCTGGCCCCCCCTTTATAAGGCCTTCCAGGAGAGCCCAATGATAGCGATCCAGGGCAAGGCGGCCTGTATCACTGTTTGCCGCCCAATGGGGTTCTAGGTCAGGAAAATCTCTCAGCGCTGCTTGCTGGGTATTCTGTTCACTTGAAGGGTTCTCTTCCAACCATTTCATGGCTGACCTAGTCACCCGGTATCTCTCTTCAGTACTGAGTAAGGTTAAAAGGAGCTGACAACAGTCTGCCCAAGTTGGACGATGGGTTTGAATAATAGACGAAAAGAAATCTATCATAGCTTGAGGTTTATCAGTATAGGATGGATAATGAGTTTTCCAGTTCAACACGTTGGTGGTAGAAAAGGGTACATATACAAATGTTCGAGAGCCTTCAACAAGTTCCCCCTGGGCATTAAAGGCAGCCGGTCCTCGAGCCTCTCGGAGGGGTAGGTGGAAACTAACTTCTGGAGTCTGTTTTCTAGCATTTACTGTGTGGGGGTCTCTCCTGAGGTCGTAATGCTCCAGTACTTGGGGGGGGGGGGGGGTCCTAAACTGAGACTGACTTCTGACTTCCCTCAGATCTGGGACTCAGAGAACTTTCTGAAGTGTTGGGCAGGTCTGTATCTGAAAATGGCATTCTTGCCTCACTGGCAGTGCTCTTCTGACTATCAGAAAAAGTAGTAGCTGTCGAAAGGGGCGGGGGAGAAGCTGTATCCGTTCTAGCTAGAGTCCCTGCTGAGCCTGCTAACCTAGCCGGAGTCATTTGCTGGTGAACATAGGGGGAGGAAATTCTTCTGTCTCTGGCTCCTGTACTAAAACTGATAGTTTTATTTTTACTTTCGGCTGCATTTTTCTGTGAACTACGGGACAGGAGTTCCTCTGGGTGCACTCTGCTAGCTAGATTATAATCAAAGATTTAAAACTCTGCCACTCTTTCTGACAATATTTCTTTAACAGGGACTGGGGTCATATGACTTTGCAAGGCGACTGTGTGCACATCTAGTATCAGGTCTATATCTAGAGATCCCTTGGGGAGGCCAGGTTAAAGACAGGAGGGGGGCCCATTCCCATTCACATAAAACTTCCAATCGACCCCGGGGGTCATTACGATTACATAATCACCAGAGAAACACTTCTTAAAGTTCTTAAGGAGACACTGCAGAAAGCTCAGTATAAATACACCCCCTCCCTTGCTGTTCAAAAATGCTGTTCAAAACCTTTGTCTCTCTCTCTCTAACTCTCCAGCAGCTGCAATACAAACACTGTCTCTCTCACACTCCAGCAACTGTAAAACAAACCCCGTCTCTCTCTCACTCATTCAGGTTTCTCCCTCCCGAATCCCACAGAAATCAGCAGAGTAATTATAACAGAAACAACTGAAGTAGAAATCCAGGCAGAGCTGAGAGTGCAGAGAGGATTAAAACTTTCTCTTTCTGTGTAGAAAGGATATGCCCCTTGAAACTTTCTCGTTCTGTCTGTTTGAAAAGGATACACTCCTTATATCCCACCCCTATTTTTTTTCTCCGTTTCTCTCTCCTTGCTAGAAATAACTGCTCTTAGCTGTGCTGTAAATAATTGCTCTCTCTCTCTGAGCTGTGCTGTGACTCCGGAATCTTTTTTTTTTTTTTCCATTTTTTCATTCAAAAAAAACCCAACAGAATAATCTTACAGTATACCAGAAGGGAAACCGGTGGGTTCAGTCAGCATCTGACATACTAGGACCAGTCCCAGGAGTTGATCACGCTCCTTTCAATTACAGATAACAATACCAGATACAGAGAATTACCAGATAACAATACCAGATACAGAGAATTACCAAAATCAGACTTACCGTATCCGGTGAAAAGGACAGGTTTGTTTTCTGGGCCCCTTCCAGGTTCGTGAGTGAGTCCGATCAGTCCCATGGGCTCCAGGACTGTTGTAAAGTCCCGTCCAGAAACAGTCCGGTGGCGCCTCGAGACCTCTCGGGACTCCTGGAGCCCGCTAGATGAACGGCTCATCACTCCGAGACAAAATAGTCTTCGTTTCCTGGTCAGGGAACCAAGAAATGTAGTAGATTACCAGACCAAGAAAAGACACCTGAGGCCTTTGTGAAATCAAACAGTTTTAATAGCATGCGAGAACTCAATGGAATAGCTTCCAAAAAGACTGAGCCCCCGATCAAAGGTTTCAGTTCCATTTATAGACTTTTAGCTATATGTAAACAAGTAATTTGTTATCACATTCTAGCTACTTCATGATAGGCACATATTAGGTTCCCCTTGATCGCTCACCAATAGAGGTCAGCGGGAGCGTGTTATGTAAGGTGAGAAGCTGCTAAACTTTGCATTTCTTACAGCGTGGTTCTACTACTAAGCAGGCTACAGTGAAACAAAAGAGACAAATACATTCCAGCTAGGCCACAGGCCTAGTATTTCAAGGTACATTTGAAATCACACTTCTGACACCACTACACCTTTCTTCTCACCTCCCTCCCTCACTCCCTGCCCCCTCCATGGACCGGTGTGCTGCAGCAGTGGTCATCATCAAATGTTAAAAAAAAAAGAATAAAATGTTCTCCCATGGCTTTCTTCCTTCTCACCCCCCTCCCCCTCCTGGTCGAGGGAGAGCTGATCCCAGCTCAGTTTTGTGTCTGCGGGGGAGGGGCCGGGGAGAGGAGTAGTGAGCAGTAGGTAGGTACTGCTCGTTTGAAAAGAAAAAAAAAAAGGTCTCCCATCCCTTTCTTCTCACCTCCCTCCCCACCCCCTCCATTGACTGGTGTGCTGCAGCAGTGGTCACCAAATGTTAAAAAAAAAAAGAATAAAATGTTCTCCCATGACTTTCTTCCTTCTCACCACCCCTCCCCCCATCGAGGGAGAGCTGATCCCGACTCAGTTTTGTGTTGGCAGGGGGGGGTGGGGGTGGGGGTGGAGGAGTAGTGTGCAGTAGGTAGTGTTCCTTTGAAGAAAAAAAGTCTCCCATCCCTTTCTAACTTCTCTCCTCCCCCCCCCCTTGGAGTAGTGCTGGTCAGTGGTCGTCAAAAAATTAAATAAAATAGTCTCCTCAGTACCGACCCTGCCCTTCTCCCTTCTCTCCCCTCCCTCCCTCCCTCCTCCCAACCCCCTCCATTGACTGGTGTGCTGCAGCAGTGGTCACCAAATGTTAAAAAACAGAATAAAATGGTCTCCCATCCCTTTCTTACTTCTCATCCCCCCCCCCCCCTTGGAGTAGTGCTGATCAGTGGTCACTGTCAAACAATTAAATAAAATAGTTTCCCGGTCCTGCCCTTCTCCCTTCTCTCACCTCCCTCCCCACCCCCTCTATTGACTGGTGTGCTGCAGCAGTGGTCACCAAATGTTTAATAAAATATTAAAATTGTCTCCTTCCCTTTCTTCCTTCTCACCCCCCCCCCCTCCACCCATCGAGGGAGAGCTGATCCTGGCTCAGCTTTGTGTCCTGGGGGGGGGGGGGGGGCGAGTAGTGTGCAGTAGTGCTCGTCTGAAAAAAAAATGGTCTCACACCCCTCCTCCCGTAGTAGTGCTGCTGGTCACCATTCCTGACTGGAGTTTTGAGGAAGCCCCTTCCTGCTCCGGGGGGGGCACCATTTTCATCCCTCGCCTCAGGCAGCAGACTGCCTTGAGCTGCCCCTGTTTTCAAGCATGCCAGATTCACAAGAGCCCGCGCTTTTGCTTTCTGGTGTTTTAACTTAAAGTTGATAGCTCGCTGCCACTTATATGTGCAGTGAGCTATCAACTTTGAAAAAAAAGGTAATGGAAAGCAAAAGCACCGGCTCTTGTGACTCCGACATGCTTGTAAGACTCTGATGGGTCCTGTTCCCTCTAATGATGCTTTTCATGTTAGAGGGAGGAGAACCAACAAGGGCTTACAAGCGCGCCAGAGTCCTGAAGAGACTTTGGCTTCTTCTTTTTTCATAGTTGATAGCTCGCTGCAGCTGCCCCAATGTCCTCAGATCTGGGGCTGGGGCAGGGGCAGTGGCAGGGGGGGGGGGGACAGTTTGATTCTGCTGCTGCTGACCAGAATAAACAGAAGCAGCAGTAGCAGCTGGTCCATTCATTTTTTTTTTTATCTTAGAAAGCAGAGTGAGGAGGCAGCCACTTGGCTGTTTTGGGGGCATTTTTTGCTGCTCCCAAAACTTTGCCACCTGAGGCGGCTGCCTCATTATAGAGCCATCCCTGGATGAATAGTGCACTTTGCAGTTAATGTGTGTCATTACATGTGTAAACTGCTAATGCAGCAGAAAATGTGAAACAATTAAGATCAACTTCTGAGGTGTAGCTAACTGCATTCTATGTTAGCAACCATGTCATTAATATATGATGGCAACCATTGCCCCATGTTAGTGGCACAACTGCCTTCCCCAAAGCTCTGGGAGACTTCTAAGAGGTTCTGCAGATACCACGTGTTAAACTTTTTCAGCTAACGCATGTTAGGCGCAAAAACTTAATGTGACTTAGTAAATAGGCCCCTAAATGTAAAACCTGAAAAATAAACAACAAATTTTGTTGGAGGTTTTTGATTTGATTCACTTTTAAATGACATAAAATAGTCTGCTTCACTATATTTATCGTATTTCAAAAGAAATGCAGACCCCTGCTGTGTTCTACTGAGGGATTTAAGTTTTTAGATATCTTTACAGATGAAGAAAGAAAAGAAAAGGCTTTCCAGCTCAAAATAACTTTGATTGTTAAATGATCATTTTATTTTGAAGCTTCTGCAGGAAGAAATGGAGAGATATCCAAGTTGGGGATATTGTGCGCTTATGGAATGATGAATTTATACCAGTAAGTAGCACTTAATATCTTCATGGTAAGTTTCTCCACATCATTTTGCATCATTTATCTTCATGGAACAAGGCCCCATGGATAGCTTAGCAAGACACAGGTAGCACTTTCATCAAATATGGACCTACCAATCGGGAAAGGAATATACTTTCAACCTGTTAAGAACGATTTGTCTTATCTAGATGGCTCCATTTTACTAATTATTTATACCAATACATTCAATACTTAAAGGTCTTCAGATGTGGTCTGATATCAACTTAAATTGTCTGAGCTTCAAGTAACACTTAGAATGCTCACAAATTAGCTATAATCTCAACGAGTTGAGTATGAGTTATCTCCCAGGCCTACCAAATTTCAACCAGTCCAAGGCATTTCAGCCAAGGAAGATACTAGGTAGAAATCATGGATTAGTTGAGGAATTCTTTTTAAACAAGGTTTGTGAAGACATTCCTCTTTTCTTTCTGAAAGGCAGACTTGTTACTCCTCTACAGCTCAGAACCAAACAGTCTATGCTATGTGGAGACAGCTGACATTGATGGGTAAGGAGCCTTTCCACTAGGACCAGGTATCTGCTAAATACTTTTCTCTGATTTACCAAATATTGTTTGATCTAGTACCCCTGAGATTACAGGAAATGAAAATTAATACATTATTGTAGAGATCTAACCGTTGTACAACACCATCTACTGGGACTTCACAGTTGTGGTGTAATAAAAAGATTTGACATGGTTGAGGGCTAGGATACATTAATGAACTATTTGGGTGCTAATGTGATACCAGAAAGAATGAAAAAAGTTCTAAATTAACAGTATAAAATATAAGTGAAAACAGTACTCTCACATATAATGCTCTGTTCTCTCCTCCAAGATGTAAAGAGCTATTATATATAGACAATTTATTTACATTCTCTTATATACCGTGCTATTCTGCATCAGTGCGGTTTACATAGAAACATAGAAACATGATGACAGAAAAAGACCACAAGGCCCATCTAGTCTGTCCTTCCATAACAACTACAACAGTCCACTTTTTACCTTTAGAGATCCTCTGTGTTGGTCCCATGCTTTTTTGAATTCAGTTACTGTCCTCATCTCTACCACCTCCACTGGCAGACTATTCCACGGATCCACTACTCTTTCCGTAAAGAAATATTTCCGCATATCACTCCTGAATCTATCTCCCTTCACCCTCATCCCATGTCCCCTCGTCGCAGAACTTGCTTTCAATTGAAAGAGGCTCTCTCCCCGAACATTTATGCCACGGAGGTATTTAAACATCTCAATCATATCACCTCTATCCCGCCTTTCCTCTAAGGTGTACATATTAAGATCCTTAAGTCTGTCCTCATATGCTTTATAATGAAGACCACTAATCATCTTAGTAGCAACCCTCTGCACCGACTCCATCCTGTTCACATCCTTTTGAATGTGCGGTCTCCAGAATTGCACACCATACTCCAAATGAGGTCGCACCAAAGACTTATACAGAGGCATTATCACCTCCTTTTTTCTGCTAGCCATTCCTCTCCGTATGCACCCAAGCATCCTTCTAGCTTTTGCCGTCGCCTTTTCTACCTGTTTAGCTACTTTAAGATCATCGGACACAACTACGCCTAGGTCCCGCTCTTCTTTAGTGGACAAAAGTACTTCACCTCCTATACTGTATTGCTCCCTTGGATTGCTGCAGCCCAAATGCATGACCTTACATTTTTTAACATTAAATCCCAGTTGCCAAATTCTAGACCATTCTTCAAGCTTAGCCAGATCCCTCCTCATGTTATCTACACCTTCCTGGGTGTCTACTTTATTGCAGATTTTGGTATCATCCACAAAGAGGCAAACCTTACCCGACAGCCCTTCCGCTATATCACTAACAAAGATGTTAAAAAGAATCGGACCAAGGACAGATCCCTGGGGCACACCACTGGTAACATCCTTCTCCTCAGAGTGAGCTCCATTTACTTGTACTCTTTGTCGCCTCCCACCCAACCAATTTCTAACCCAAGCAGTAACTTTAGGGTCCATCCCTAGGGTGCTCAGTTTGTTTATAAGTCGCCTGTGAGGAACAGTGTCAAAGGCTTTACTGAAATCTAAATACACCACATCTAGAGCTCTCCCTCGGTCCAACTCCCTGGTCACCCAGTCAAAGAAATCAATCAGATTTGTCTGACAAGACCTGCCTCTGGTGAATCCATGCTGCCTCGGATCCTGTAATCCGCTGGACTCCAGAAACCCCACTATTTTCTCTTTCAACAGCGTTTCCATTAATTTACTCACCACTGAAGTTAAACTAACCGGCCTGTAGTTTTCAGCCACATCCTTACTTCCGCTTTTGTGTAAAGGCACCACATGAGCCTCTCTCCAGTCCTTTGGCACCACTCCCGACTCCAACGAGGCATTGAAAAGGTCAGTCAGTGGAGTTGCTAGAACGTCCCCAAGTTCCCTCAGTATTCTAGGGTGTATCCCATCCGGTCCCATCGCTTTGTCTACTTTAAGTTGAGCTAGTTTCTCACGAACACAGTCTTCTGAAAATTGTTCAAGATGTCCCTCGCTTCTGTTCTTATTTGTGGGTGTTTTCTGAGGTCCTGCTCCTGGTTCTTCATCTGTGAACACAGAACAAAAATATTTGTTAAGCAATTCCGCTTTATCCTTATCAGCTTCTACATATTCCCCCCCTGTACCCTTGAGTCTGACAATACCACTTTTGCCCTTCCTCTTCTCACTAATATATCTGAAAAATGTCTTATCCCCCCATTTTATTGCATTGGCTATTTCCTCCTCCTTTTGAATCTTTGCCTTCTTGACTACTTTGCTAGCTTCTCTAAGTTTTTCCAAATACAGATGCCTGTCTTCCTCTCTCCGTGATCTCTTGTATTTCATGAAGGCCTCCCTCTTTTTCTTCACTTTTTCAGCTACTTCCTTCGAAAACCATAGCGGTCTCCTGTTCCTTTTGCCTTTATTTACCATTTTAACAAAAAGGTTGGTTGCCTTTAAAATACCCCCTTTCAGTTTTGTCCACTGTTGTTCTACATCCCCCAGCTGTTCCCATCCCACTAATGACTCCCTGAGGTATTGGCCCATCTTCGCAAAGTTAGTCTTCCTAAAGTCTAAGATCTTCACCTTGGAATGGATTCTAACAGCCCTAGTCCTAATACTGAACCACACCATCTGGTGATCACTGGATGCAAAATGATCTCCCACTACAACATCAGAAACACTTTCACCATTGGTAAGCACCAAGTCCAGGATGGCCCCTTCACGTGTGGGGTCCGTTACCAATTGCCTGAATAGTTCTCCCTGTAGAGAATCCAGGATCTCCTTACTCCTAGATGATACTGCAGCAGGAATGTGCCAATCAACATCTGGCATATTGAAATCTCCTAGCAGTAGCACTTCCCCTTTCCTAGCAATGCTGCGTATGTCTTCAATTAACTCTCTGTCCACTTCTTCCTCTTGTGAGGGAGGTCTGTATATCACATCAATGCAAATAGATTTCTCTTTCCCTCTTTCTAGTTTAACCCACAATGCCTCCTCTCTCCCTTTTAAGCTCTGTAATTCCAAAGCTTTAATAGTAGTTTTTACATATAGTGCTACTCCTCCTCCCCTTCTTCCTACCCTGTCCTTTCTGAATAAAGTATAGCCAGGTATAGTTACATCCCAGTCATAGTTTTCTGTGAACCATGTTTCTGTAACTGCCACTAAGTCAGCCACTCCCACCAAAGCTTCAACTTCAGAGATCTTATTTCCCATGCTACGGGCATTAATACACACTGCTTTCCATATGTTACCCCTGTTACCCATTTCCATAAAGGTATTTAATGTATCACTTACCTGGGGGCTTTCTTCAACCATCCCCAACGAATCTAGTTTAAAGCCCTCTTCAGTAGATTAGCCAGTCTACTACCAAAGATGTGTTGACCTTTCTTGGACAGATGGATGGTTTACATTGAACAAACTGAAATTACATTGAACAGGGCATTGTAACTTGGAGATAACTATTTTACAGGGAACATGAGCTATGGAGGGTTAAGTGGCTTGCCCAAGACCACAAGGAGCTCCTGTGGGACTAGAAACCCCAGTCCTTCCAGCCCAAGGTTGCTGTCCTTTAGTGGGATTTGAACCCCCACCCTTCCGGCCTGAAGTACCTTGCCCCAACCACTAGGCCACTCCTCCACTCATGAATAGTAAAGACCACATCTTCAACCCAGTCCATTGTTTGACAACCCAATCCAAGAGAAACAGTGAACCTGTCTTTATCTGTGTTTGTACAGCGTTGCCTATGCCTAGTAGCACTTAATAAATGTTTAATAATAATAATAATAATAATAATAACTTTTATTTGCTAAAATTTATTATGTTTTTTTCTTTTAATTTTCAGTGAAACAAACCTTAAATTTCGACAAGCCCTGATGGTCATGCATACAGGACTCAGTACCCTGGAAGCACAGGCAGCTTTTGATGGTGAGTGTAAGCTTCTAGCCACAAATGCCTGTAGAAGTGACCAACATCCTCACAAAGCTGCACAGGAGTCCTAAAAATGCAATATCACAGCACTTCCCTCTACCGCAGCAGTTACAGGCAAGAACTACCGTGCAGCTTTACAGGAACGTTGGAGGTGACATGCTATTCCTTATTTTATTTATTTATTTATTTATTTGAGCAGGTTTTTCTATACTGCCTCTTTCATCGATCAGGAGTGGTTTACATCAAACAGCAAACAGTTACAGAGAACAAGTTGGAATTATGTTACAGTTGAACTATCATACAATTGAGCTATATACATACCAGTTAACCACATAAGGCATAGTATAGAAGTAGTTGGTTATCTTTACTATATATATTGAAGTCAGACAGTGAAAACGAGTTTGAGGGCAAAAATCATGTCAGAGTGATAGATGCAGGTGGGAAGATGTATTAGTTGGGGGAGAGTAAAGGGTGGTATGTGTATGAATATTGTTGGCCATAGAGGTATAGTAGTGTTCCGAGAATAGTAATGTTTTTAATTCCTTATGGAATGTCTGGAGATCTTTGATTGATCTGATGGGGATGGGGAGAGAGTTCCAAAGAGTGGGTGCTGAGTATATGAAGGCTCCTTGTCATGGTGACTGTACAGACCAGTGGAAAAGGGCAGCATTTGTATACTTTTCTATCCCAGATGATGCATTTCTAACTAAATCTTTTATGCTTTCCCTTGGCAAGTCTTAAAACACATTTTCCTTAGAGAATGACCCTAAAACTATCCACTTCCCTGTGGTGTTCCCCAGGGCTCGATTTTGGCTCCTTTATTGTTTAATGTTTTTCTTGCCCCATTGGCCCTTCTTATTCAGCAATCTGGGATTTCAAGCTATTTTTATGCTGATGATATTTTTCTGCTGTACCATACTTCACCATATCACCCTGATATCTCTCCCTTGGAGAATTGTCTGTCCACCGTCTCTTCTTGGCTTTCCTCTAATTGCCTAGTACTTAATGTTCAAAAAACTGCTGCGATTTGGTTCCCGCATACCTCTCCTGCCCCTTCGCTCGCCCCATCTCTTGCAGGTTCCCTCATTACTGTAGTCCCTACTCTTCGCTATCTTGGAGTTTACCTTGACAGTGCCCTCAGTTTTCATGATCACATTTCTCACGTCTCTCGGTGCTCCTTTCTGTGCCTCCACCAAATTCGTGCCATTCGCCCCTTCCTGTCCACTCAGGCCAGCACTACTTTGCTTCTCTCTTTGATCATCACCAGGCTAGATTTCTGTAATACTGCTTTTGCCGGAAACTCCCCCAATACCAGAAACGCCGCCTCCAAACTAATTCAGAACACAGCCGCTCGTATGATTTTTCTCGCTTCACCATGGGACCATGTTACTCCTTTGCTCCATCACCTCCATTGGCTGCCGATAGACTTTCGGATTTCCTTTAAGGTTCTTACCTTAATTCACAAAGCCATTTATCTCTCTACACCTGCCTATCTCTCAGATCTGCTCTCTTACCATACTCCTACACGCAGTCTCCGGTCCATCCACATCAACCGCCTCCATCTTCCAGCACCCTCCAGAGCTCATCTACAATCCACCAGAAAATCAGCATTATACTATTTAGGGCCTTCTTTCTGGAACTCCCTGCCAACCAACCTCCGCACAGAAGAATCCTATCTAAGGTTCCGTTCTCTCCTAAAAACTCATCTATTTTCTCTAGCTTTCCCCCCTTGAATTTTCCTCTCCTTGTCCTTTCTCTGTTGCTTTGCATGCTTTTTTTTTGTTGTTGTTGTTTTGTGCTTTTGTCTCTTTTCTCTCTCTACTGGCCATTGTAATTTCCTTTCCTTTTTCCTTTTCAACAATTAATTTTATTGTTTGTAAACCGCTCGGATGTTATGGGGAGCGGTATATTAAATGTGATTAAACAATAAACAATAGTGGTCACCTGAGCTTTTTTTAACTTGTGAAAAATCAGCAAAGATGGAGGAGTGATGTGCAACTGAAAGTAAACTTTTGTTTGTCTCTGGTGTAGGTAAGGTAACCTGTGAGGAGCCCAACAGCACCATGCACACTTTCATAGGGACTCTAGACTGGAGGAATGAGAAGTATCCTCTGGACAATGAAAATATACTGCTACGAGGCTGTAGGATCCGCAATACGAAAACCTGCTATGGGCTGGTCATCTATGCAGGTACACGACGTGGATCTATTATGAAAACTTGGAAGGAACAACAATCTATGGATTTAATTAGGTTTACTGTATATATCACCCTCTACCCACAGGCCTGAAGTAATCCACAGTGATAACTTAAATACAAACAATACCTCTTTGCAACATGATGACTTTCCTTTTCCCATATAGACACATCTTCCATGTTGCCCCTTTCATGCTAGCTTGCTACCCTCCAACCTTGTCCTATAGCAGCCAACATCATAAATATATTACAAATATAATACATAACAAATAAAAAGCATAAAAAACATACAGCCTCCTTTTGCCCTGCTCACTCCTTCATCTTTCCATAGGCCAAAATTAAACACTACTTCACTAATCAGCATTGTGTGTCCACTAATTCCTGTCCACGCTGCAAGGAAGTAGCCAACTGTATGATATATTAAGCGCATAAAAAAATAAAGCTCCTTGTCCAGGATGGTTTTTGTTTTATTCCTTATTTTTTTCACCAGCCTGGCTAGATAAGCAACAAAATCCCACAGTTAATCTAACACAAGCACCATTGATGGCCTATCCCCAAGGGGCATGTTGATAAGCTGCGCTAGCTGTTGGAGCATACTAATGGACTGCACTAACAGCACACATACTAAGCAGGCAGCACTGAGTTAATTCCATGTTATCTGCTTAGTGCGTGATGGGACGGAAAATGGATGGGGTAAGGGTATAGCAGGTTAGTGTGGGGGTTGAGAGCGCCTGTTCATCATCAATATTGCACTTAGCGAGGATACAGTTAATGGCCCCTCAATGGGTAGCATTAAGTGCATCTATGTTAAGCCGAATTGCCGCCAGCAGGAGTGAGAATCCAAATCAGTGTGATATCTGCTGGGGTCATGCTGTACAAGCCTCAAACATGTACCACACGCTGATTCCCACTCTCAACGCATGATACCTGCAAAACCTTAGCACAGCTTAGTAAACACGCTCCCAAGTTTTGTAACATTCTACATAGGTACCAAGTCTATAGCTAGAGTTACTAATGTGTGCTATTGTATTAGTGTGTGCCTACGGCATTAATGAACATTATTAGTAACTAGATACCACTGCATCAAATAGAACCTGCAGTAAAATAATGTTTGTTAACAGCATTAGCGCATATTAGTACACATTAATAACAGCAGCTGATAGTGAGGATATTGCCTGAACATTCAGCCTTCTCAGTCCCCTTCACCTTGCTGATAGTCCTGGACCGCCACCACCCTGCTGGCACTAATCAAGTTAGTTTCTAGGGAGTTGTAGCTTGCCGGTACCAAGCCAGATGCCCAGGGCTGGCCCCAGAGTTGGCTCAAGATGTTGGAGCCCTAGGCAAACCTTACACCTCTCTTAGTTGTCAGAATCTATTGTTTAGCTTTGAATGTCCTGCTCTTTGTCGCCCCCCAGAAGCTCCTGTTCTAGGTGACCCCCCTGCAGATAGCTCAGGTCTACCATGTTGCTAGGTTATGCTTCCTTTATCCCTACCATAATTATCTCAACCTTGGAACTTTCCAATAATTTTCTACACCTTCCTTTCAAAGGGTTTGATTCCAAAATAATGAAAAACTGTGGCAAGATCAGCCGTAAGAAGACTAAACTCGATGTGATGATAAACAACCTTGTGATTATAGTAGGTATAAAATAGTGCAGTGATAGTTGGTTGGGGGTGTTACACTGCTTTAGGTTTTGATGACATATCCAATTTGCTTCAGCATTGATTACCTCTCTAGAGGAATGCATAGTAACATATTAAATGACGGCAGATAAAGACCAGTATGATCTACCTAGTCTGCCCAGTAAGATGGCAAGAGTAGGTGCACCTACCGCTCTATGCAGGCCACCCCTCTCCAAGTCTTTGTTTAGGGGTGAACCCACTGCTCCGTGTAGCATGTTCCAGAATATTAACTTGCAACCGTTTCTTGTTTAGGTTTGGATTAGTGACTGCTTAGATGGGGCCTACCTGCTCATTCTTGACACGTATTCTGTGGATTCAGCCAGGGCCGGTGCAAGAATACTGGGTGCCCTAGGCAAAACTTCAGCCTCCAGGAAATTTTGATAATTAAACTCAAGAGCCATGATCATCCCAACCCCACTACTCCCACAAGTATCCTGTGAAAATGCATAATTGGACCTCATATTTAAAGCTTCTCTTTGTATGTGTATGTGGGCCCACACTCCCTGCAGGGAAAAGAATGCGCTGATGACTCTTTGAGTTTGTGTGGCTTGCCAAGATCTACTGTTTTTGCTTTAACTGCTGCTGATCTTTGCTGCTCCTCAGAAGCTGCTGTCCCAGGCCATCGTCTAGTCTTGCCTGATAGTTGAGCCTTCCCCGGATTCAACTTTGGCTATTGTTTCCTGTTTAAATTTCTAGTTTCCAGTACAGTAGGTTTAACTGTAATCTATGGCCTCTCCATAGATTTTTCCAAGAGACTTACTCCACATTCCTAGTCTGGTCGCTCTTGGAAGACAGTAGTCTGAAGTGTAGCTTGCTTCTCTGTGGGCCTGAATAATTTCGATTTTCCTGCAGCTGCCTTCAGCACAAAATAAGGATGGTACTGTAGCGATCTTGAACATGAGGGAAATAAGCTATTGGCAACACTCTCAACCAATCCCTTGCTGATTTTCTCACAATGTTATTTTTTTCCAGGTTTTTCTGATATTGGTTAGCTCTGCATTTTGCCTAGCTGTTGCTGCTGGAATCTGGGCCTCTTGGTTTCAGCAAAAACACAGTTACATCCCTATCCTTCCAGAAAACCAGACGCCAGTCTATTCTGCATTTCTTCTCTTCTGGAGCTATATCATCCTTATGTCCACCATAGTTCCAATGTCTCTCTTTATGACGTAAGAAGATATTATGAGTTCTCTAATGCTTAATGCTTCTGTATTGCCGCATCTATCATCTCCTATTGGTGGGGATGATGCCACCTGGATGGAGAATGATGATGAAGGTAACACAAATACTAAGGAAAATCAATGGCTGGGAATGGAGCTCTATGATGTCAACATATTGGTGAATGGGAGGATAATAGTGAGCTGTAGAAGACAACTTTAGGTTTCTTAACATTCTTATTGAGTATGGGGTAGATTCTGCCCTGTGAATATTGGGGATGAGCATCTGATTTGGATGTTCAATCCCTGCTACTCACAGAGACCCAATTCAGGCCACAGAGCTCTCTGCATGTATAGAGGGGATGTGCGGGGAGCTCTAAATGGATGCGGGAGGAAGTGGCGACAGGGCAGGGAGTGGGCGGGCCTGGGGCAGGACCCTGACCCTGGACGTACAGGCCAATTCCGGTTGTAGCCCTGTATGTCTAGGGCTGCTGAATTAGATGGGGGGCTTATTTCACCTTGGAGGTGGAATAAGTCTCCCCGGAAGAAGGGGTTCGACACCTGTGGCCCGCCAAACCTAGATGAGGAGCAGCAGGGGTTCCCCACTGCCCAATCCTGGCCATGGCAGGACACTCCAGGGGTTGGGTGGTGGGGAAAAGGGACATTTGTAGGCATGCGGGCAAAAGGGGCTCCTGCATGCCGTCCTGGTGCCATGGCGATGAGACGCCATGGCACTGAGCTCCATGCAGGGCCTTGGGAGGCTTAGACGGAAAGGGCACTGAATGTACAGCAGGCCAGGATTGGGGCACTTCCTGACTGTCCAGGACTGGTGCACCCGATTCTTCTCCCACAGGATCATCTAACTCGCATATGTGCAGAATCGGGTGCACAGCCGGCCTGTCCAGATTTTGGACATCCAGATGGGCCAGACATGCCCCGTGTGGAGTTGGCTTCCTATATGACTTAAATATGCCCAGGGGCGGCCCAAGGGGGCGCGGGGCCATGTGCGGAGATTAATTGCGGGGCCTCATTTGCATAAGGAACCTAATTTGCATACATATTTGCATAATGTTAACATGCGCTTTTAGTAAACAGATTTCTACATTACTATATTGCAGTGACAACCGTCAGGCCCATTAGGAAGTACTACAAACACTGATCATTTGGAACCCATAGCAAATCCACCGTATCATAACAGTACTATCAGGACTCACAAAGCACCAAACCCTACCTATCAAAAGACAACACTGCATATATTAAAACCAGTACATCTCAGAGAATACCAATACATCTCACTGGGGGAAAGAGAACAAGTGGGACTGTCAAATAGAAACAATATGAACAGAATACCTCAACTTGGTTACACATGCAGAACATAGACTGTCACCACACAAAGAACAAGGGATCACAATTTAGAAATAGGAAGATGATAATTAAGCTGGGAACCCCAAAAGCCAAACATGAAATGTACAACACTGGAGAAATAAAACTATGAATTAATTTCTGCTTGCACTAAGCAAAAACGCAAAAATGTTAGCAATACACACTTCCCAGACCTGACATATTCCAGTTAATAAATTCAAAATAAAAAGTAGTTTTCTACCTTCTGTTTGGGATTTTATTTTTCAGCTGCAATTGCTCCAGTCACTTTCTTCTGGTTTCTTCATGTCTTCTGCGAGCTATCCATTTGTCTTTTCTTCTCTTTTAGATTTTTTCCATTCTCTCTCTATATCTGCTTTAACAAACTGATCTTTCCCCTTTTGCTCTTTCCCCCTTTTCTTTCCTTATTCCTTTATCATCCACTCAAATTTCACCCTTCCATTCTCAGTCCCCACTTACTGTCCCAATACCCAGCCCATCGTAGACTTTTCTTCCCTCCCACACAAAATATCTTTTCCCCCCTCCATTCTCATTCCCCATCCCCAACCCTTTCTAGTCCTCCCTCAAATCAAATCAAATCAAATCAAATACAAGACAATTCTAAACATATTCAGAATCAAACACGAGAACTCTGCCCACAGCCTTCAACCCCTCATATAACCCGACATCAGCACTAGAAGAAGAGCCACATCAGACACAATCAACACGCCAAAAGTCTACACAAAGGCATGCAAGTCCACCGCACAAAGAGCGCTATCAATGGCAGCACCTGGAATGTGGAACGCACTCCCTGACGAACTGCGATCCATGGAAGATACTAAGGACTTTCGGAAACAACTAAAGACTCTGCTCTTCCTGGAACACTACGGCCCAAACACCTAATGGGAGCAACAGCCACGAACTAACGTCTCACCCGCACGCTCATTGTACATAGCACTGTATAAAGCTCATGCTGTAAATAGCGCACGCTAATCAACCTACCCACACGCATACACATCCACTGTACAATATAAGAATACCTTGAACACAAATGCCAACTCCTTGATTGGTTGCTGTGTACACCGCCTTGATTGAAGGATAAGGTGGGATAGAAATACCCTTTAAATAAAAAATAAAAATAAAATCAGCTCCCTTATAGTTCTAGACCCACCCAACATCTGCTTCCTTCTAGTCCCAATCTCCCAAGCCCCCATATCAGCCCATTTCCAGTCCTAGCCCCCATATGCAGTTTTCCAGTTCCATTCCAGCCCCCCATCAGCTAATTTCCACTCCAAGCTCCCCCATCAGCCAATTTCCAATCCTAGCCCCCTTGTCAGCCCATTTCCAGCCCTATTCCAGCCCCCATCAGCCTATTTCCAGTCCTATCCCCCATTTGCCATTTCCAGTCCTATTCCAGCCCATCACCTATTTGCAGTCCAAGCTCCCCCATCAGCCCATTTCCAATTCTAGCCCCCCATATGCTCTTTTCCAGTTCCAATCCTAGCCCCCTCGTCAGCCCATTTCCAGTCCTATTCCAGCCCCCATCAGTCCATTTCCAGTCCTAGCCCCCCACATGCTCTTGTCCAGTTCCATTCCAGCCCCCCATTCGCCCATTTCCACTCCAAGCTCCCCCATCTGCCACTTTCCACCCCCCTCGTCAGCCCATTTCCAGTCCCCATCAGCCCATTTCCAGTCCTATTCCAGCCCCCATCAGTCCATTTCCAGTCCTAGCCCCCATATGCTCTTTTCCAGTTCCATTCCAGCCCCCCATCAGCCCATTTCCACTTCAAGCTCCCCCATCAGCCAATTTCCAGCCCCTCGTCAGCTCATGTTCAGTCCTAGCCCCCCATCATAGCCCATTTCCAGTTCTAGCCCCCCCCCACTATTACAGTCCATTTCCACTTCTAGCCCCTCCATCACAGTCCATTTCCAATCCAAGTCCACCATCACAGCCCATTTGCAGTCCTATCCCCCCATCACAGCCCATCCAGTCCTAGCCCCCCCATCACAGCCCATTTGCAGTCCTAGCCCCCATCACAGCCCATCCAGTTCTAGCCCCCCATCACAGTCCATTTCCAAACCAATTCCCCCCCATCACAGTCCATCCAGTCCTAGGCCCTCCCCCATCATGCCCCATTTGCAGTCCTAGCCCCCTCCTCCATTAGAGCCCATTTCCAGCCCCAGTTCCCCCTTATTCTCCTGTTTAACACCCTTCTGTGTTTTATCATTTCCCTTGAGCTACCCTATAGCCTTGTTTGTTCTGCTTGTCTGTCTGGCATAGATTGTAAACTCTATTGAGCAGGGACTGTCTCTTGTGTGTTTGTTTATAGCACTGCATATGTCTTGTAGGGCTATTCCAGTGATTAGTAGTAGTAGTGGTAGTAGCAGTAGCAGTCAGAATGGCTGCTAAGTGATTAACCTGTCTGTGCCTATAGACCAAGAGACTTCCATTGCATTGGAAATTCTCCTTCTACATTTACTGTGGGTAATGTAAAAACTGTGACTGTGTGTCCCTGCTTTACTGCATTTCACAAAGTTGTTTCTGTTGTGGCCTAAGACTATCATGCAGATCCCTTTGGAACTAGTCATTGGTATGGTTGATCTATGCTCTTTTCAGACATCCTAAGTTAATATAAATCACCCAACAGCTGACCAATGGCATATTCAGGGCCGGCCCGTCCATTGTGCGATAATGTTGTTTGCACAGGGCCCCGCGCTTCAGGGGGCCCCGCGCAAACACCATTAATGCACAATGTGGACGGCTACAGAGAGAGCCGGGGAAGCCCGCACGAGGCCCCGGCTCCCTCTGCACAGCCGCTAGCGTGAGGAGTCTTTTCCCTCACGCTAGTGGCTGTATCTGTGAAGCCGCAAATGCTGGGAAAGGCAGAGACAGGTTAATCACTTTGCAGCCATTAAACAGGAGAATAAGGGGGCCAGGATCCAAAAGCAGCCTCACAGAGGTGGGTTTTTAGCCTTGATTTGAATAGGACCAGAGATGGAGCCCGACAAACGGACTCTGGTAGTCTATGCGTAGTCTAGGCGTATGGTGCAGCAAGGTGGAATGAATGGAGTCTGGAGTTGGCAGTAAAAGAGAAAGGCACAGATAAGAGAGATCTGCCTGATGAGCAGAGTTCATGGGGCGAGATCAGCGAAGAGAAGTAATGGAGAGCTACAAAGAGAATGCACTTGCAGGCCAATAGGAGAAGTTTGAATTGTGTACGGAAATGGATGGGACCCATGAGAAGAGGGGTTATGCGAGCATAGCGACACTGCTGGAAGATTAGCCGTGCAGCTGAGATTTGCACAGATTGGAAGGGAGAGAGATGATTCAGTGAGAGAGCCACAAGGATCGGGTCACAGTAGTCTAGAGCAGGAGTCTCCAAATCCGGTCCTGGAGGGCCACAAACCCATCAAGTTTTCAGGCTGTCCCTAATGAATATGCATGAGACATATTTGCATGCATTGGGGGCAATGCATGCAAATATATCTCATGCATATTCATTAGGGACAGCCTGAAAACCTGACGGGGTTACGGCCATCCCAGAACTGGAGACCCCTGATCTAGAGCAGTGGTTCTCAACCCACTTCTCAGGGCACTCCCATCCAGTTGGGCTTCAGGATATTCACAATGAATATGCATGAGACAGATTTACATTCATTACCTCCTTAGAATGCAAATCTGTCTTGTGCATATTCATGGTGGATTTCCTGAAAACCTGACGGGATGGGTGTGCCCCCAGGGCTGGGTTGAGAGCCCCTGGTCTAGAGTGCTGCTAGGTCTCTTAGGCTTTTCTGTCATTAGAGAAGTGCCTTTAGCAGGAGATAGCCAGCCACACCCTGCTAGCTGCACTCCTGCTCTGGTTTAACCAGCTCTCAGCAGAAGAGTTAGAAACTCTGGCCTGGATTCCCACATCTGTCTGTTCATCTGTACCAGCAGGGGTTCTCAACCCAGTCCTCAAGGCACAATTAGCCAGTCAGGTTTTCAGCCGTGCTCCCAAACTTTTATCCACTTTTAGTACATGTAAATTTACATGACCCCAGATGTTGATGAAAACAAAATAGGAGACCTCCATTGCCCTCCCTCTCCCTGCTCCCCCCCCCCCTCAATCCAGAGCAGGAAGATGGCGGCAGTATTGGCAACGGTGGCGGTGTGCAGCATAGGGCCCTGTGTGTCGGTGTGTGTGATCACCTACCTTAGTGCACTGCATGAATTTCCAGTGTAATAGGAAGCCCACACAAGAGGAGGGTGCAGGATCTGTGAACTGATAGAAACTCCATGCTGACTGCCACTGCTGGGCACAGATCACAGCAGAGATCGGAGGGAAGGGAGCAGCCCTGTGTCTGTGACCCCATCCACTGAGGATGTGACCCCATTTGGGGTCCGAACCCCCAGTTTGAGAACCACTGTTTCCAGGATAAGCACAATGAATATGCTTGAGAGAGATTTACCTACGATGGAGGCAGTGCATGGAAATCTCTCTCCTCCTTAATCATTGTTCTTATCCTGGAAACCTGACTGGCTAGATGTGTTCCAAGAACTGAGCTGAAAACCACTGTTATAGTGATGAAATGAGTTTTGGGATGGTGACCACATGAAGACTTGGTATCGAGGTGTTGGATCAGTTATAGGGGAGCACATACTGGGTTATGTTTTATTTTGAGGGCTTTGATAGGCATTTTCCTTTAGGGTCTTTTTTTCCATTTTGTTTTCTGCTTTAGAAACAAAACAAAAATAAACTTTGCTGGGATTTTATTTCTTTCACTGTCCACAGTATTGATAGCAACCAGATGCTGGGGGTGACCTTTTGCTGAGGACCCTACACTCATTTCACTGATGATGAGATTTTGGGATATCCAAGTGCCAGGCAAATCAAAATTATATTAAAATCATATTAGCAAAACCTGTCCTATGGGTTACCAGCATCATTCCACTCAGGATGTTGAATGAGGCGAGGTTAAAATGTGCCAGAGATAAGATGACCCAGGGGAATGATACAGAAAAATGTGAAATTAATCAAGTCAAAATTCTACTTGCCAACTCTAGAATTTGAATTGATTAATCTTGACTTTTCGTGTGTTTCATTCCCCATTGTTCATGCTGGATATGTCTGATGTGGGCATTTCCTATTCTTAACTAGAGCGTGCCTGGGCCCAGTTACACAGAGTTCCAGAGCAGGAGGTTATCGGCACAAACAAGGAGCCTCCTCCGTCCAAGAGGTGAACTAAACAGTTTTAGCCTTTCATTAGGTTCCCGCAACCACACCGAACTCCTCTACTTGGAACCCAGATCTAGCAAATGCTGCGCGGTGTCCTCTTCAAACTCAGGAAAGTGGCCATCTTTACAGACGGCAAAGCCATGTCATAGTGTAGGCATTAGCTTGCAAGTTCCCATCTCTGGTGGCCAGCAGGACCAGTATCTGCTCTCTCTTCTGTGAACTACAGGGCCAGCTAGTCTGTGAAGGGACAGAGCTTTGACGCAGGCAGGTTTATTTAATTTAATTTCTTCTATATTGCTGACACAGGTTAACTGCCTGTTCAAATACATATAAAATACGCAAACAGAGAATATGCAACCTGCAGTCTTTATAACTGTGACCAGTTAACGGATAACAATAAGCTGTACTTCCCCCAGTTATACACAGTAACAAAAAATATGTTAAAATCCCCATTTCTCGTTTTCATTATGGATTCAGATCAACAGAAGCGAATTAAACACGAGGATAGCCCTACCCTGGTTCACTTATGTGAGCCCCAAAGAACAGGGCTTCCCGACCCTCTCCTGGAGAGGCAAGTGGGCTTTCAGGATCACCACCAAGAATATACATGCGATAAATCTGCATATTTATTTATTTATTTAACTTCTCTTCTATACCGCGCTATTCCTTATCAGTGCGGTGTATATGGGAGACTCACTGCTTACGAATCTATCTCATGCATATCTGTTACGGTAATCTTTAAAACTTGTCTGACTAAGTGGGTCTCCATGAGAAGGATGGGAAGCAAGCCTCTAAAACTGTAGGGGAGCATATTCCACAGTGGCGGATAGGCTGGTTAAAAGTGCTAGACAGCAGAGCTTTATTTAAAATTGGATATTCAGTAGTAGAAAATATCCAGTTACCGCTGTTGAATATCTGAGACAGCGAGAGTTTGGACAGCTATTTAGTTGACTTAACCTTAAGCAGTTTAGCTGTCCAGTTGGTGGCTGAATATAAGGCTGACCACATTTTAACCAGTTAGCAGGTCTGCTAAGCAGCTAAAACATTTTGAAAATGTACCCTCTAGGGTCCAGTTTTCAAACGGGCCAATATTTAAATGCCATGGCAGTCGGCTGCGGCGCTTAAAGATCGGCGGGATGTTCAGCGGGACCTGCCGCTGAACATCTGGGGTGAGCATCGCTATCTGGATTGGAGCCGGCACTTACTTGGCCAGTGGGATGTTCAGCCAGGACTTATCCGGATTGCAACTTAAGCAGCCTCAGCTGCCTGGATAAGTGCTGGCTGAAATCACGCTAGCCGGATGAAGTCGACACTTATCTGGATAGAAGCGACACTGCCCTTCCTCCTCCCCTGGACCATCCCTGCACTAGCCAAATAGTGCCGGGGCAGTCTGAGGAGATACGCAGCGGCGCTACCCGGATGGTGCCCCTGAATATCTCAGTCAGCAATTAGCACCCTGATCTGGACAGCCTCTCGTTGGCTGCCAGGCTAAGAATTCTGGATACCAGCTCCATACTGTGCCATGAATGCACAATAGCGGGAGAACAGCTCCTGCTCCACTCACGCCAAGGGATACTGAACTCTGGAGTCACAGGCTAACACGTGGTGGCCATGTCACATGACTTTGCATGCATACTATATTGTGTGAGCTCTTCCTTTTATCTTTGAGATGATTTCTGTTTTCACCGTTTTGTAGGTTGGAGTTTATTCATTTGGTGCACAGCCGGTTCATTGACTGGGATTTACAGATGTATTACGCCAAAAAGGGCATTCCAGCCAAAGCCCGATCCACCAGCCTCAATGAACTTCTTGGTCAGATTGAATATGTTTTTTCGGATAAAACCGGCACATTAACTCAGAACGTTATGACCTTTAAAAAATGCTGCATCGGTGAAAGGATTTATGGTAATTCTTCCTTCCATCTTCTTTACTCCGAAAGCATGACATTCCTCCCCTTAGCTACCGTGTCCAATATCTCTGTACCACTAGCTGTTGTAAGAGGCCCTGGGCATAAAGGTCCATAAAATCTCTGAATCCTTTGTGTATGCATAATGGAAAATGGATTTTTGCAAGTTAGTAAAAATGGCCTCGTTATGACAGACTTTTAATATGTCGAATCCTTTTCTTTGATGATAGAGAGGAAAATGTTGATACTGCCCGGAACCTGCAAGCTCATTTTCGGTGGGGAGACCCTGTGAGGTTTCCCTCTAAAAATGCAGATGGCGTGCCCATATACTTTGCACTTGAGAACACACACATTGATTTGAAAATGAAATCACCATGAACTCTTATCCTTCCTTGACCTCCTAACCCTGTCTGCTTTATTATAAGGGTGAAAGTGTGTACTCACATAGGGCCCGATATTCGAAGAGCTTTACATGGTTTACAGCCTAGTAACCCATGTAAATGCCTTACATGGGGATATTCAATGGGCCATACATGGGTAGTGCCGTTGAATATCCCCATCTATGTCCCCTAGGTGCCGCGATGCTATCCAGCTAGCGTCGGGGCATGTCGGGGGGCGTTCCTGGGTGGAGTGGGGGTTGGGACACGAGATAACTGGACAGCAGCAATATTGTATGCTGCCAGGTTAGTGCTCTGCACTGAAAAGATAGGTGAGGCGCAGGGCGCTAGCCGGGTAACATGCAATATCATTGCTGCCTGCTTAGCTTTGGCGGCTTCCAAGTTGTGCAGCGATACCCAAATATTCAATGCCGGGGTTGCATATGACCCCAGCATTGAATATCTGGGTTTAAGGATCAGCAGGCAGGGTAAATTTTCAACCAGCATGTTTATACAGGTAAACATGGGTTTACCCATGCCTTTTGCCTCCTAAAGGAGGAAGCACGACCAAGGTTCCACTCCTGCTGATGCTCTTTGTGACCTTGGACAAGCAGGACTGGTCCTAGAGTTGATTCAAGGGGTTAATGCCCTAGGCAAACTGTAAGCCTTATGCCCCCTCCCCCGAGCTGTCAAAATCTGTTGTTTACAGGACCTTTGAATGCCCTGCTTATTCCTGCCCACCAGAAGTTGTCCCCCCCCCCCAGGTGAACACCTAGTTTGCCTAATGGTTGGCCCGGCCCTGTGGACAAGTCATATCACCCTCCACTGCCTCAGATACTATTTTAGAGACTGCTTTACTAATGTGTGTGCGTTAATGTGACTTAGGGGGAATTTTATAAATGCCACTGATGACATTACCTCTGCAATAAGGATGCATGTACTTTTTATGCGACTCGGGTGTAAGTATCTTTAGGGGCAAAGTTTTGGTAGAACACAGGGAGAATCATACTTTACATGTGGATGTAAATGTATGCAAGTTCATTTTAGCCGCAGTTTCTGCAGGGTTTGTGCTGGTATTTTATGATGACACATAAGTGCCCACGTGTATTTAGAAAATAGCCATGAAATAGGCATTGACTTGTCCTTCACACCTAGGCGACCTACTTTAAAATTACTCTCCTAGTAAATAGGCCCTATTGATGACACTGAGGCTTGCATTAATGCCCATTGCTAAATCTATCCCTTAGTGGCAAAGAAATACCTACCGATGGTATTTGAAGGCAATTTAGAAAGATGGGCAATCAAATCCACCTAAGGAAAATTTCATAAAAGGGGGCCTATGTGAAATGTCCAAAAAATCTGTTTATAAAGGCAATATTTGGTCAAGTACAGTGATGTGTGCCTTTGGTGCCTTTTTATAAAATAGACTCCCAGAACCATTAGGGCACATTTTAGAAATGACGTCTAGGTGTAATCTGGGATGTCCATATGAAAAAGGCTGGCCACGTGCAGGTTTTGGCCCTGTTTTGCAAACGTGCACATACCCAATGCCTTTGGCCATATAGACATTCCGCAACAAATTTTTAGAGCGTGGATATCTATCCCATGCTGCAGCCATGTCCCTGCCTGCAATTTTCAATTGGAGACATGCATCGGCGTGCCAATTGTCCTCATTTCCCTTCCGTTTTCTTTATGATTGTGAAAAGTATTGGGGATATCAGAGCACCTTCTTTATTCCCTCCAAGTGGCAGAACAAGAGCTTTTCTGATGTCTATTCGTGCCCTGGAGCAGGAATAGATATGGATATTACCACAATACCACTGTGGGTTGAGACATGTTCACCGTTTCTGAAATTGGGCATGCACATGTATCTACCAGAACACCCCCCAGATACTCTTCTGCCATGTCCTCGTGTGATATGGACACTCTTGCACTGGGGATGTCTACATACCTGGCTTTCTGAAATGGCTTTGGGGGTGTGTCCATGACTTGCATGTTTAAGTGCCTGTTTTCAGACATCCATCTCATGAATAGGGTTTCTAAAATGACCCCCTTAGTAGCAGCTTACCGAAGAGTACAGCTAGTTCAAACAACAGTAGTAGACTCTTCACCAGAAGCTACATTAGGAGGTCTGAGATTTAAAGGATGTAACTCCTTTCTTTACTCTGGACTAATTGTTTTTGATTCTGTTTTTTAGTTCTCTTTTAATAACAAGTTGGAGAAGTGTACGTTTGTAGACTAATGCAAAGTAGGTATTTCACGGTTCTTCTCGTTTGTGGATATTCTTATGGATTATGAAATATAGTGAAATAGTTGAGTTGCTGGTATAAGTGAGGTATTTTGCTGAGTGATAGGGGAAGAATTGTGAGACCAGCAGGGTTGGTCCCAGAGTTGATTCAAGGCATTGGCACCCTAGATAAACCTTAAGCCTTATTCCTCCCCCCCCCCCCCCACTCCCAGCTTCAGACTCTCTTGTTTAGCTTTGAATGGCATGCTCTTTGCCACCTCCAGAAGATGCTGTCCTAGGTGACCACCTAGTTTTCCTGATGGTTGGGCCAGTCCTGGATACCAGTAGGGTGTAATCAATATTGGGGAATAATGAGAGTTAGGACAATGAACATATGCTTCCTCTTGCCCCTCAAATGGTCCTGCCCTTCTGCTGATTGGTCTAAAATTTGTCAGGAGAGCTTCCATTCAATCTATCAAATCAATCTATCAAATGTCAGTCAAATTTGTTTATGAAGAGGGTTCCAGTTCTATGTGGATGAATGTACACAAAAGCTGATAGACATAGCAACAGCATCTATGAGACACGTCTAAAAATAAAAATTACTTATGTAGTTTGTCATCAGATCGTTTTAATCCGTACATGTGCATCTTTCTTTTTTATTTAAAGGTACAAGTTCAGATGGCAAGAAACAACCTCAGGTAAAACATTTGAGGTCTCTTAAAGCATTTATTTATTTATTTGTTTTTATATACCGCGCTTTTTCAGATCAGTGGGGTTTACATATAACACATGAACAATAAACTGGTTTACATAGAACAGGTTACATGGAACAAATTTACATCAAATTGGCATGAACATGAACGGTTAACAGTAAACATTATAACATCAGCAGGTTTGTATAGAATAGTTTAAGTTGCGTAGGAACCAATGGAGAACAGATTGTATACTAGTGTTGAGGGTGGTAGCTAAGTGTTCAGCTTAGGATTCAGTTTAGGGTGGTTGGTTGTAAGCTAGTTGGAAAAGGTATGTCTTTAATGCCTTCCTGAAAGATGTAAGATCTGGGATGGCTCGTATCATTGGGGGTAATGCGTTCCATCGAGTTGGTGCAAATAAAGAAAATGCACAATTCTTAGTCGATTGGGTACAAGATCTTAATGCTGAGGGGATGATGAGAGAGTTTACCATGCACAATCTCCTAGTTCTGGTCTCCGGCGTACGTTGTATGAGTTTTGTGGGAGAAGTTGCAGACATTCCGTGAAGGGCCTTGAAAGTGAGTAGTAGGGCTTTGTAGATCAGGCGACTTGCTATGGGGAGCCAGTGAAGCTGAATCAAAAGGGATGTGATGTGGTCATATCTGGATGCAGACAGGGGTGTTCGGGCAGCTGTGTTCATGGCAAGTTGTAATGGTTGGAGAGCGTGCTTTGGCATACCATGGAAGATGATGTTGGAATAGTCTAAGTGAGGGAGGATGAGGGAAACAGAGCAGTAGTCTGAGGACTCGAGGAGAGGGTGTAGATGCTGGAGGGTTCTCAGCTTATGGCAGACTGCTTTGGAGACATTCTGAATGTGGACCTCCCAATTCAGATGTTGGTCGATTGTGATTCGCAGATAACGAACTTCTTGCTTGGTTATGAGGTCGAAATCTTTCACCCTAGCATGGCACCTAACTAGCAGCATACCAAAAACAAGCCATCAAAATTTAACTGTAAACTGTATGAGACTTAGGCCCATGTGGAGGATAATTTTATATGGTGCTGTGATGGGGTATTTAGGAAGTTACTCATCCCTCTCCAAAAAGATTATCAGCAGCCCACCTTAAAAGGGCCTACAGCTCAGAACTCAGGACTGGGAGGGCATGACTCAGACAGAGGTATTAAGAAACCAGCTGTGTGCACAAGGGAGAGGAGAGGCACGTAGAGATAGAAAGCTCCTTCCAAGCAGGACTGGGAGCAGAGTCCAGTTGTAAGGTAGGCAATTCAGGAGATGGGAACCATATTTACAGACACTGAAGACAAAGTGATTGGACTTTGTGCTGAACTTAATTCCGAGTTTTAAAGAGTGGGTCGGGGGAAGGACATTGAGAACCAACCTTGTGAAGGTAACAAGCTGGGGAGTGATTGCTGGATAAATGAAGGGAAATAAAAGTGTTTCTTGTTTGACCCTGAACTGTTTGCCTGTTATTTGAAAAAGCCCCTTATCACTGCATGCCATGCTATACCACAGGTGCGCTTAGGTTTACATGTGTTTTCATGCACGTATTTCATGCTTATTTTATAATGTTTGGTGTATGCATACTTGACTTTATGAAATAGGGCATAAGTGGTCAAAAACGCATGTAAGTTTAAGTCATAAGCCCTTAAGCCAGGCCTATGGCTGGTGTAAATTCTCACAGCTTGCTTGTTCAAGAATACGCATAAATTATAGTATGTTATAATTTATGTCCATAACTTTACGCTCCATTTGTGCTCTGCTCAAACTCCGTTCTTGTACACATCCAGAGTGAAAGTATGTGTGATTCGCCTGACGCACGTACTTTCAGAGTAGTGACTGTGTCACATATATGGCTTGTATGACTTAATACCTAGATTTAGACATGGAAACATGCGCGCAAATCTAATTGCGACTTATAAAATTAGCCCCATGAGTTTAGGGAGTGCAATCTTTAAAGTTTTCTTATTTATCTACTTGAACTGATGAATTGGCCAGACTCCCTTAAAAATGTGGGTTTCTTCCTGAACACTTCCATACACAAGGGTTTCCCAAAGCTGCCCTGGGGATTCCTCTGCCTGTCAAGATTTCAGGCTATTTGCAATGAATATGCATAAGATATCTCTACAAGCACTACCTCCATTCTGTACAAATATATCTCATGCATATTCATTGTGGATATTCTGAAAACCTGACAGGCTGCGGGGTGCCTTGGACAGCTCTAGGAAATTCTGCCATAAACCATTTTCTTTACTGGTTCCTTCATGTTTTCCCTTTCACGAAAGGTTGTCTCTCCTAAATACACTTTTTTAATGTTTTTTTTTCAAGCACTATTGTAATGACCTGCTCTTGCAAAAAATATACTTGATAAATGTCTTCTCTTCCATAAAAAAAATCATAGGGAGTGGACTTCAGCTGGAACCGATTTGCCGATAAGAAATTTCAGTTTTATGACCAGTCCCTCGTAGACGCAGTCCATAGGGATGATGCGGACTTGAAGGAATTCTTCAGGTTGCTGGCAATCTGTCACACTGTTATGGTGGAGGAGAAAGAGGGTGAGTTCTTAGTGAAAGATGTTTGAAAACCTTGGGCAATATTCAGTGATGGCAGCTAGTGCTGTTAAAGTGACTGGTTGTCGTTATTGAATCTAAGACCCGGATGTTAAATTCCGGAGCTATATCTGGCCACCGGCATTGATGATCTGGGTCGGCCGGATAGCAAACCAGGTAGTGATGATATTCAGCCGCTGCAGGTTAGATTCCGCAATTAAACTTCTGCCACCCTTTAAGGTGCCTAACTGTTGCCGCTTACAGAGAATCGGGCAGCAGCTGAAAATTGCCCCTGCCTGGTATTCCCTGGTGCCTCCTCCGCTTTGCCCCTCGAACACCCCGATGCTAGCCGGCTAGCATCAGGGAGTTCAGCAGCGGCACACAGAGATATTCCATCATGCTAACAGCTTTAGTGCTGCTGAATATCCCAGACAGCGCAATTAGCACAGTTAGCAGGTCTGCTAATCGCATTAATCGCGCTGAATATTGGGCCCTCTAGTTTTAATAGGCAGGATAACGTCATCAGATACACATGTACGTTCCAGCAGTTTCAAAGAGCAAACATGTGCATACTGTCCCTTGGAAAATTAGTCCATAGGAAGTACCACCTGCTATTTATCACCTGCAACGTTTTTGAGAAACTTTATGGGCAAACGTTTGAAAGTCCAGTTCTATGCTTATAAGTCCAAATTCCACCTTGACTCTGCCCCCCCCCCCCCCCCAACTCTGGGTAAAAGCATGAAACAAATGGCATTACATGGACACTTTTACCTGGGGGGAGGAGAAGGGGGGTAATTTTATTAAAGGATGCTTATGTGGAATTCCAAAATGTGCCTATTTTATGCCCATTTTATTAAGGTCTCAGCGCACATACCCAGATCCAAACAATAGTGTCAATCACCTTAAAAGTGGCATTTTACAAATTACATCGAAGTGCAATCTGCGATGTCTAAGCCAGAACGTCTGATTAAAAAAGCAGGCATGATTTCAGAAACATGGACATGCCCGGTATGGAGGTTTGCGGGAGTGTCTACACAGACAATCCCAGAATAACATTTCAGAGTGTGGGCACCAGCAATAGCCTAATGGTTAGCGTAGTGGTCCGGGCCCATGAAAGCCAGGGTTGAAATCCCAATGCTGCAATCATTGTGATTCTGCAGCGTACTAGGGATGGTAGCGTGCACTCTGCAGATATTTTATGACCAAAATGAGCGCTTTCCCGATGCCTAATTGTGCCTAGAGTAGGTATAACATTAGACACAACTCAGGACTTCTAGGATGTTTCTGAGTTTAGGCGAGGACATCCAAGTTCTTGAACGCCTCCATCACGCTTCTGTTCAGGCTTGGACATCCTTGGGCTTCTATTTATTTATTTATTTGTGCTTATTTACCGCTTTTAGTGAATCAAAGTGGCTTACAGAAAACTTCATAACATGAACGTTACATAAAACAGATTTGCAAATAAACATTTAACAGGAGTGTAGTGGGATAGGGTAGCAATAACTTAAATCGAAAGATGCTTCTGGAGATGTACGTCTCTGTGCCCATTTTCAGACATTGTAAGCACAAATAGGGCTTCTAAAATAAACCCCTAATTGTTAAAAGGGACCATCAGAAACAAGCCACAGTTTGCAGCAATTCATAAGCTGCCATAAAGACTAATTATTTCATTCTTCGGTCCCACTATGCAGTCCATATTTTAATTTTTTACTTTAAATTTTATTATTCAAATTAATTGTATTTAATTATATAGGAAAATCCCTTTTAACAATTATGATTGCCACTATTGTTTGGATCTGGGGGTGTGTGTTGGGGTATTTTGAAATACACCTAGATGCCATGACTGGTTTTGATTTTATTTTGTAAAGGCAACATAGCTGCTTTTGTGCCTTTATAAAATAGGCATCCAGAACCAGCTCCAGTAGTGCAGAAATCCTCATGCATAAATTAAGACCTGCTCTGAAGATGGTGTAAATTTGTGCCTGTATACTTGAGTATACCTTTTTATTTTATACCTGCATCATTGCAACTCTGCCCCCACTTCATGCCCAGGAATGCCTACATGTGGCGATGCTACAAGGAGTGGGATAAACACATTAGATCCCTAAAGGACAAGAGGATGGAAACCATTAATGGAGCACCTCAGCCCAAAACAACTGTGAAATGACTCTTGCACTTCTCCTAAGATACCATGGGGAAAGTAACCTGCATTGTGTGGCTGGTATGACACCTCAAGAAAACAAAGGCATGGGGAAAGTAAGCCATGCACTGCATGGATAATACTGCAAGACCCTGTCAGTCTTTATCTGCCATCATCCACTGTTACTAAATGAATTCTTTGTTTTGGTCTTTTCTGAGGAAGATGTGATGAAGCTACCCATGCCAGAAAATGTATTTATTAGTGATGAGTCAGAAGAGCTGAATCAAATCTCAGTGAACCTGGAAGATGTAGTAGAACAAATTGCCAAACTAAAGAGCAAATCACCTGGACAGGATGGCGTACACCCAAGTGAACTGAAAGAGCTCAAAGATGAAATTGCAGTGCTAATATTAATTGACCTTTCATTAAAATTGTCTATTCTACCAGAAGATTGGAGGGCGGCCAACTTAACAACAATTTTTAAAAAGAGCTCCAGCAGCGATCTGGGAAACTACAGACCAGTGAGCCTAAAATCTGTGCCAGGCAAAATGGTGGAAACAATGATAAAGAAAAGAATTACTGAACACATGGACAGGCATGGTTTAATGGGACAAAGTCAACATGGATTTAGGCAGGGGAAGTCTTGTCTCACCAATCTGCTCCGTTTCTTTAAGGGTGTGAATAAATATGTGGATAAAGGTGAGACAGTTTACAGTTCGGACTTTCAGAAAGTATTTTACAAAATTCCACATGAAAGATCCTGAGGAAATTAAAAAGCCATAGCATAGGGTGCAGTGTCCTATTGTGGACTGAAAACTGGTTGAGAGAACATAGAAAATAGGGTTAAATGGTCAATTTTCTCAGAGGAGGATGAATAGTGGAGTACCTCAAGGATGTGTGCTGGCCCTGGTGCTTTTTTAACATATTTATAAATGATCTGAAATTGGAAACAACAAGCAAGGTGATTACATTTGCAGAAGACATCAAATAATTCAAAGTTATTAAATCACATGCAGATTGTGAGAAATTGCACGAGGACCTTGTGAGACTGAAAGCGGGCCTCCAAATGGCAGAAAAAATTGAATGTGGACAAGTACAAAGTGATGCACATATAGAAGAATAACCTTAATATATAGATATATAGTGCTAGGAGTCACCACCTAGGAAAAGGATCTAGGCATCATTGTTCACTATGCAGTAGCCAAAAAAGCAAACAGAATGTTAGGAATCATTAGAAAGTGAATAGAAAATAAAACAAAGGATATGCCTTTGTATCAGTCCATGTGCAATTGCACTTTGACTATTGTGTGCAATTCTGGTCTCTGCATCTCAAAAAAGATATAGCGGCTTTAGAAAAGGTACAGAGAAGAGTGACAGAAATGATAAAGGGCTGGGAGGACTCACCTCCGAGGAAAGGCTAAAAAGATTAGGGCTCTTCAACCTGGAGAAGAGACAGTTGAGGGGAGATATGATAGAGGTCTATGACATCCTGAGTAGAGTGGAATGGATAAATGCGAATCAATTGTTTGCTCTTTCAAAAAGTACAAAGACTAGAGGAAATGGAATGAAGTTACAAAATAGCACATTTAAAATCAATAGAATAAAATATTTTTTCTTGCAATGAATAATTAAGCTTTGGAACTCATTGCCAGATGATGTGGTAAAAGCAGTTAGTGTAGCTGGGTTTAAAAAAGGTTGGACGAATTCCTGGAGGAAAAGTCCAAAAAGCATTAATAACACTAGAAGCCCCAAAGTGTGTCAATTGATGCAAATGCATCTTCGAAGTTGTATACCAGCGCCACTGCTAGAACCATGTCAGTCATGTTCCATGACTTTGTTAGCAAGGTCAAGATGTTCAAATATGTGCATCGAAAATTAATGACAGATGCACCACCTAGCGGGAAAATGAATTTATACCTAGAAGCCCCAAAACATGTCAATTGACGCACTCAATTGTATTGGATGCGTCAATTGACATACTTTGGGGCTTCTAGGTATAAATTCATGTTCCCACTAGGTGGTGCATCTCAATCACTGTTTACAGTTTTACTCCGACATTACAAACAATAAACTGCACATACTGCACGTATTTAACAAATAAGTAACTTCAGATTAATTCACATCTGCATTTCATGCTAAATGCAGTCGTCGTGATAATGTGTCAATTGACGCACTTTGGGGTTTCTAGTAAAATTCCTTTTGGGGCTTCTAGTGTTAAGTTGGACAGAGAGAAAACTACTGCGTATCCCAGGGGATAAGTACCATGGAACTGGCTACTTTTGGGATTATGCCAGGTACCTGTGGCCTGGATTGTCTACTGATGGAAACAGGACATTGGGTTGATAGACCTTTGGTCTGACCTAGTGTGGTACTTCTTATTTTATTACTATAACCAACTTATCTGTGCCATTTTATAGGAGCTGTTTGCCATGTGTAAAATATGCTCTACATGTGGAAAAATGTTTTCTAAAATTGCCCTCAGATAGTCTGGGCAATTTTATAACGAGCCATGTCTACTTATAAACCACAGTTTTATGTGTGAAAATGGCTTTGAAAATTTTCACCCTAGTGCACAAAGAACATTTTTCAAAGGAATCTGTTCAGATTAGGGTGGGAAATTGAAAATAGGCATATAGATATTATTTTGAAATTCCTGTCTAAACTTTGCTATGGGGGTCATTTTAAAAGCCTTAGAGATGATTTGGATGTCCAAAAATGTGCGTGTGGATGGCCAAATCACAGAAATGTCCCCAGAGATATTTTATAAATGGCTTTTAAAGACATCTCTGATGAGGGGATGCCCAAGTAGGAGGGAACATGGCAAAGGCAAGTCTGGGGATGTGCAATGGACTTAGACGTGCCCACTTGATTTCAGAAATGTTGGGAACATCTGCGACCCTGTCCAAATTTAGAGCTGCTCCAGACACATATAGGCATTGGGAAAGTGCTTGTTTTTGGCCATAAAAACATCCAGAGGGTGTAGAGTTAATGGACTTGTCAAGATCACAAGGAACAGTATTGGGATTTGAACCCTGGCCTTAGCCTACTCTAACCATTAGGCTATTAGATGTCCCCATTCTGGAATACTATTCCAGGGATTTGTATGTAGACATTCCTGTAGACGTCCATATTGGGCAAGTTCATATTTATGAAATCGTGTTTGAACCTGCCCTGCTGAGTGGATAAAGAAATCAAAAGAAGACTTAAGCACACCCCTAACCCACATCATCAACGAATCCCTCAAGCAAGGACACATTCCAGACGCCCTTAAGACCTCTATCATTCGTCCAACCCTGAAAAAACCCAACCTGGACCCACTCGATCCAGCCTCTTACAGACCAATAGCAAGCCTCCCATTCACCACCAAAATTATAGAGAAGATCATTCAACAGCAACTCCAAGATCACCTGGACACCAACAAAATACTGGACTCGCAACAACACAGATTTCGCCCACACCATGGAGTTGAAACCCTCATGGTAACTCTACTGAACACCCTCAACAAAGGCACACAGGCCAAACACTCGGGGTACATCATGCTCTTTCTAGACATATCTGCGGCCTTCGACACCATTTCCCACAACACTCTCCTACAAAGACTCCAGGATATAGGAATCAAAGACACCGTTCTGCAATGGTTCCGCTCCTACCTAACAAACAGACAACAACTAATCCGTACAAACACAGCAACCTCCCCCCCCCCCCTTCCAACAACATCCAGGTGTGCCACAAGGATCCACACTGTCCGCCATGCTCTTCAATGTCTATCTGCAACCACTCTGCTCGATCATACAGGACCACAACATCAACTACCATATATACGCAGATGACATAATGCTCTACGCCCCAATCACAACCACCAACCCGACATATAAACAACTATCAGACTGCTTCACTGAGATCTCCGACTGGCTACAAAAAAACAATCTGACCATCAACATCAAGGAAACTGAAGCCCTTATAGCAACAAAGGACCCAGATTTCACCCCACCATCTCACATCACACTAGGAACTACCCAAATAAAGATTCAACCCCAAATAAAGTATCTGGGAATCACTATAGACCAAGCTCTCACATTTACCCCACAGATAAAAAAGACTGCAAAGACAATATTCCACAAAGCAAAAACAATACAACGGCTCAGACCACTCATAGATCCACAAGACTTCAGAACTGTCATGCAGGCCATGACACTCCCACACCTGGACTACTGCAACATAATCTATCATGGACTCTGTGCAACCCACATAAACCCTCTACGGACTGCCCTGAACACCACCGCGAGGATCATCCAGAAAGCAAAAAAACACGACCACATCACCCCAGTACTAAAAGAACTACACATACTACCACTTCAAGCAAGGATCAAATACAAAGCTGCCCTGCTTATACACAAAGCCCTCCATCAACCCCTGACCTCCCATCTTCGCTCCCTGCTACCCCAGCCCACCCACAACAGAACGACCCGACAAACCACCAACAACACCCTCACCATCCCCTATCAGCGAACAAAATATAACCAACGGACCTGCAATAGAGCCTTCGAACTATATGCACCCTCCCTCTGGAACTCACTACCAAGCCAAATCAGAAACACTGCTGATCCAACTGCGTTCCGAAGACAACTAAAAACCATCCTCTTCCTGGAATATCTTGGACCAGATCCAAGCAACCTCCACTGACATCTCACAACCCCGCAACCGAAATCCCAATTTACCCTCTAAGAGACCCATGTCTATTCCCTAAGACTTCTTCACCTGTTTGAATCATCAATGTTGGCCCCCTGGTGAACGCCCCCCCCCCTACACTGATTTCTGTCCCCCCCCCCCATTTTATGTCACACCGCTTTGACCCGGTGAAAAGCGGTATATAAATGCAGTTAAATAAATAAATAAATAAACCTGGACATGCCTGCTTTCTTTTCAGACATTCTGGCTTGGACATCCCAGCTTGAACTTGGATATCATTTGATAAATGTGCCTTCACGTGTACTTTCCATCTGTTTTAAGGCAAGTGCAACGTCCACAGGTACTTTGGTACCCATGGTGTTTGCCAGCCCTGAACTTTGAAAGGAAACTTCCAAGGAAGGTTCACTTTCTGCTTAGCTTGTACATCTGTAGGTGCAATGTACATCTCACACTCGATGCTGCGCTAGAGCCTGGCATTAAGGCTCTAGTTTAGGGTTTCCTCAGGTAGTTTTGTGCAGCGATGCTGTAAGCAAACAGCATGCAAATAAGCTCTGTGCAAAAGTCTGCGCTAAATCTGGAGAACAAGCCAGTCACATGTGCACAGGGGTCCCCATTAGCAGCACTTATATCCTGTGCACTTGAATGCATGTGCTGGATTGGTATTTGCTGAGAATAATATTGCTGTTTATGCATCAGATAGCAATCCAGAACATGCACATTACATTGTTCCAGCACATTTCCTCTGCCGTTTTTTTCAGCAGTCGCTTCAGGAAAGCTAGAAAAAGGTTGCAGAAGCTGTACTCTAAGGGAGTTATTTTGGAAGCCGTATCGGTGCTTTGGACATCTGAAAATGGCATAGAAATATCCAAAGCACAGAGGTGTCTACTGAACTATTTTTGATGCTGAGTCTGTGGACGTCTCCAGCGTGAGAACCCCCAGGTCTGAACAGGGGTATGGTGGAGGCGTGACCGGGGCATTCCCTGGAACCTGGCCGTAACTTCCTGATCTCAGAAACATCCTGGACATCTAAGTTTAGACCTGTTCCAGACAAGAATAAGCATCAGAAAATTGCTCGTTTTGGCTACACAACATACAGAGGGTGTAAGGAAGATGTTGTTGTTAAGTGCCGTCGAGTCGGATTCGACTCATGGCGACCCTCTGGATAGCTATCCTAAATTGTGTTCGATCTTCAGTCAGGCGGCTCATTGTTGACAGACTGGTACCCGTAGCTGCTGTTATTGTATCGATCCATTTCATTGCTGGCCTTCCTCTTTTGCGTTGACCTTCTATCTTGCCAAGCATAATGTCTTTCTCTAATGATCTCTCTCTTCGCATGATGTGTCCAAAGTATGAAAGTCGAAGTCTTGTCATCTGAGCTTCTAAAGAAAGCTTAGGTTTGATCTCCTCTAGTACCGACTGGTTTGTTCTTCGGGCAGTCCATGGTATACACAGTATTCGCCGCCAGCACCATAATTCAAAGGCATCAATTTTCTTCCTGTCTATCTTTTTCACTGTCCAGCTTTCACATCCATATGATGTTATTGAAAATACCATGGCTTGAACAAGTCGAATCTTTGTATGGAGAGAGACATCTCTGCTCTTGAGAATCTTATCTAAGTCTTTCATAGCCATTCTGCCAAGAGCAATGCGTCGTCTGATTTCTTGACTGCTTGTTGCTTCTTTATTGATAGTTGATCCAAGTAGGTTAAAGTTGTTCACAATTTCAATTTCTTCTCCTTCAATGATGAACCTGTTGATTATGCCAGTTGTCATGATCTTTGTCTTCTTTACATTAAGGTGCAGGCCCATTTTGAGACTATGTTCTTTGATTGTGAGAAGCAAATGTTTCAGATCATCTTCACTTTCAGCCAGTAATGTGGTATCATCAGCATAGCGAAGGTTGTTGATGAGTCTTCCACCAATCTTCACACCTCTGTTGTCTTCATACAATCCTGCTTCTCTGATGATTTGTTCTGCATATAAATTAAACAGGTAGGGGGAAAGTATGCAGCCTTGTCTTACACCTTTGTTTATTTTAAACCATTCTGTTTCTCCTTGTTCCGTTCGAACTGTTGCTTCTTGATCAATGTACAGATTACGCAAGAGAACGATCAGGTGTTCTGGTATACCCATGCTTCTTAATGTGGCCCAGAGTTTCTCATGATTTACACAGTCAAAAGCCTTGCTATAGTCTATAAAGCACAAATAGATATCCTTTTGGTATTCTTTAGTCTTTTCAAGGATCCATCTCACATCTGCAATGATGTCTCTCGTTCCTCGCCCTTTCCTGAACCCTGCTTGCACTTCAGGTAGTTCTTGTTTCAGGTATGGTTGTAGTCTCTTTTGAATAATCTTCAGTAGAATCTTGCTGGCATGTGGGATCAGAGCGATTGTGCGATAATTTCCACAGTCAGTTGGATCACCTTTCTTTAGTATTGGTATAAACACAGATCTTTTCCAGTCAGTTGGCCATGATGTTGTCTTCCATATTTCTTGACAGAGCCTTGTGAGTACGGTAACAGCTGCATCAGATTGCTGCAATACTTCTATGGGAATGCTATCAATGCCTGGTGCTTTGTTCTTTGATAAGGCTTTCAATGCTGCTTCAACTTCTTCTTTCATCACCAATGGTTCCCGATCATAAGGTACAGGTTGAAACGGCTGTTGGTCCACTTGATCTTTATCATATAAAAACTCTGTATATTCCTTCCACCTTTTCTTGATCTTCTCAGCATCATTCAACATAGAACCTTGAGCATCTTGTAACATTCCAATTCGAGGCTGGAACTTTTTCTTTAACTCTCGTAGCTTTAGGAAAGCCGATCTTGTTCTTCCTCTAATACAGGGGTCACCAACCTGCGGCCCGCAAGGGCCTTCCGTGCGGCCCGCGAGACTCTCCCCCGGTGCGGCCCGCCAAGGCAAACTCACAGACTCCTTCATGTCAGCTCTCTCCCTTCTTCTGCAGCCGCGGTTCCCTGCCTCTTAGGGAACCGCGGCTGTGCTTGTAACATCATCGCGGCTCCGTGCAGCATTGTCCCGCCTCTAAAGGAAGTGGTAAACAACTTCCTTTAGAGGCGGGACAATGCTGCACGGAGCCGCGATGATGTTACAAGCACAGCCGCGGTTCCCTAAGAGGCAGGGAACCGCGGCTGCAGAAGAAGGGAGGGAGCTGGCATGAAGTATAGGTACGAGCAGTTTTCTTTTGGGGTTTTTTTTTTTTCGCGCGGGGGGTGGGGGGTGCGGCCCGCGAGTCTGCCGGTAGTCGGCTGTGCGGCCCGCGGCCCTTTGGAGGTTGGTGACCCCTGCTCTAATAGTTTCTGCTTCTATTTCCTTGCAAGTGTCATTGTAGTACTTTTCCTTGTCCTGTCTTGCTGCACGTTGGAAATAGCACTCCATCATACCCAGTACTAAGCACAGTCGCAACGATAGCAGCAGTGGGATTGTGAACACTAGCTACCCTGGTCCTAGTCCACTACTCTAATCATTACGCTATTCCTAGACGTCCAGGTTCTGAAATACTGTTCTGAGGATGTCTTTGTTGATGCTCTTGCAGACGTCCATATTAGGCACACCCATGTTTGTGAAATCGTGTCTGCAGCTGGACGTACCTGCTTTTTTTTCAGACACTCTGGCTTAGACATCCCAGATTGCCCTTGAACAACATCCTTACTAAAATGCCCCTCTAAAGAAACAGGCATAAATTCTTCACAGCATTGACCACAGACCTTGAACTAGCACTTAATGCCTCCTTAGATCTCGTATTAAAATCTCACGTGAAGTTAAGCCTGCTGTGCACTTTGCTGCATCTACGCTGCATAGCTAATGATTCACTATCATGCATCGCCATGGATTGAAATGTGCTGTGCACTGCCGTTAGCGCAGGCGTCTACACAGTGTTCATGCTTGCATTAGAGTCCTCCTTGCATTCTGCGTAAACACTGTGTGGAAGTCTGCACTAATGGCAGTACCTGTTCCTGCATCAGCCTGTCAGTCGATAGTCCCTTCTTGCAATGGCAGCAGAAGGTTTTGTACTGTCTGACTGCTGTTCTGTGAAGTTGTGAAAATGAGCATATCACATCCGTGAGGTCCTCAGTGAATTCAAGGACTGATCACTAAGATCACAGCTGTCACTAACTCATTTGCAAGTTGATAATGACAGAAGGATACAAATCAGTTTTATGATTAAATATGAGGATCCATCCAGAAATCTCAGAATGATTATTTAGTGTTTGCTCTTGGCTCTAGTCCGCCTTTACAGCCTCTATTATCTCAGAGTTTTCCAGCTGCTGTGTTCTACTTATTTGATGAGGCAAGCCACAATTTATCTGAGTAAGCTATACATAAATCATGACACTGAGTGTTGCAATGAATTCAAGCAAATAATTACTGCAAAGAAAGTTTGGGAAAATGAAAAGCAAGTCTTCCTCCTACTGCCTCAGACAGGTGGATGAGCAGAAATGGGACAGATTTTTTTTCTGCAGTGGATACCAATGGTATCAAGCAATCAGGGCCGGCCTCAGAGTTCGTTCAAGGTGTTGGTACCCTAGCCAGACCTTAAGCCTTATTCCCCCCTGGCTGTCAGAATCTATCTTTTAGCTGTGAATGTCCTGCTCTTTAGCACCCCCAGAAGCTGTCACTCTAGGTGACCATCTAGTTTGCCTGATGGTTTGACCAGCCCTGCAAGCAATAAAAACATCCTGAGTTAATCTCCCCTCACTGCTTGGAACGTCTGGTATAATCTTCGACATAGCATGATCTACAGTAGGGATTTTTAATAGTGCGCTGAGATCAGTTTTCACGGAATCCTCCAATAAAGCAACCATTAAAAGAGAGACTCTAAGGCTACCAAAAACTATAAATGGATGGAATAGGTTAGAAAAGAACATTTTTGTTTAGTGATTCAGTTAGAAATATAGAAAATGTTGATAGAAAAGGATCACTGTCCATCGAGTCAGCTCATACCGTGTAGGTCTATTCCCTTCTCGATGTCCAGCCTCTTGTGTGGCCGGGCAGAATTGGGGCGTACAGCAGTATACCCGATTCTGATCCCACATGGGCTAGATGTCCCTGTGGGATCAGAGTGGGGTCTACCAGCCTGGATGTGCAGGTCGGCCCTGATTCTGATCGGCCGCATGCCCAGCCGCATACCCAGCTAAGCTTGGCTCTGTAATGGAGCAGCAGTGCCCTTGTGTCTTGTTGCCATGGCACTGCAGCTCCATTACAGAGCTGCGAATGCTGGATGCCGCTAAGATTGCCCTTTCCCCACAGCCAGACCCCCAATCTGGCCTTCCATGGCCAGGGACCAGCTGCGGGGAACCTCCTGTATGCATCCCTGCTTTGTCCCCACTGGCCACTGCCATGGTGGAATAAGTCCCCCGTCTAACTGGCATACCCCGGACGTACAGGGCTGACCTCAGAATTGGCCCTGCATGTCCAGGGTGACAGCCCACCCACGCACTGCCATTTCTCTGCTTCCCACCTGCCCCCTCCTGACCACATCTAAGGTGCCCCGTACAACTCTGCTGTTCATACAGGGAGCCTTGCACGGGGACGGCAAGGGGGACGAATAGAAAGAATGTACATCCAGGCAGCGCATACATCCCCGCTATTCATGGCTCAGAATGACCCTCTTAGCAATTAAGGTTATATGAAACAGTTAGCCCCCCTTCCTCCTGCCAACATGGGCTTGAGAGAGCTCAAATTTGTTAAGTTTCAGAAGCTAAATATGATGAGACCTCGTTAGTACCTGGATGTGGGAGACCAGGGAAGACCAGGAGGCATGAAGCAATGGCCAACTGCAGCGGCATTCTGCAAGGAAAGAAGGCTACAGGCATTGTAGCGGAGTGCTGATCACCTAATCCTCAATACCCAGAAATAGATAGAAAAAGGATAAGAAGATCACCAAAAACAGCACTAGCTGGACACAGAGAACTGCTGTCTTTCTGATACCCAATCTGGGAAACATCCCTGAAAAGCAGATGCTTCATTTTTGTTGATCTGTCCTCTGTCCTCTGTCACTGGCTTATCGGCAGCAGTAATTATTATACCTTGTGATACGAGAGGTCTCTGGCTGTTCAGATAATATGCACATACCCACGCCTATAGAATTTTTGCTGTCCGTTGTGAATTTGTGATTTGGTTAAGAAATCTGATGTCTTCACAACCCAAATTTCACATCTCCTCTGTTCTTGTACTAGTTACATCTTTCATGTTCCCTCTTTGTAAAAAGGCACAGATTGTAAGCATCTTGCTAGTTAGACTGCTCCCCTGGTAACTAGAATATTCCCTTGATCTTCTCCATACTTAACCTTCTCCAGCCTTAAGGGATGAGATCATTAAAACAACACCATAGGATGTGGTGCATTGTAACCCTGTCCCCCCCCCCCACACCCAAAAAAAAAAATGAAAACAAACTGCAAAATCTGATAAGCAGGCTATCCTGAGCATAACACGGAAAACAGAACAAAAAATATTTATGTATTAGGCCCCATTATGCCCCCTCACATGCAAATTCAGAATCCTGTCAACTCAGCCTCTTCCTGGCAGACTAAGCAACAGTTGGCTAGGATTTGACACAGGGATCCCTTATCTCTTGGCTAAAAGTGCCCTGTTCCTGAATTATCTAATCTATTTGACATAACATCGGGGATTTCAAAGAATAATAATGTTTTCCCATTCATAGAATCCTAGAAAGATGTCAGGAGGAGACCTCAAGAGATCTTCCAGTGCACCACCACCCCTGCCACCGTCTACTTTGCTTTTCGAAAACCTCCAGTGATGGAGCATCCATTCTCTCCGTTTCAGGTAATCTGATCTACCAGGCAGCTTCTCCAGATGAAGGGGCCCTTGTGACGGCGGCCAGGAATTTTGGTTATGTGTTTCTCAGCCGTACACAGGACACTGTCACTGTCAGCGAACTCGGCGTGGAGAGGACGTACGCAGTTCTGGCGATTTTGGATTTCAGCAGTGTTCGCAAGAGGATGTCTATTTTAGGTAAATGGATAGAAGCACAGTATCGATCGTACGTAAAGTCACAGGTTTAGCAGTGCATGGTTGTGTGCCAATGTGGTCATAGCACCCACGAGCAGCAGAATCCTCTTTTGGTTGGAGAGGCTAAACAAACCAATCTCCGGTCCTATTCCCAAGCTTTCTATTTGCTGATTCTGTCGGGATATGTCCCTAGAGACCCACCCCATTCTGTCACCTGTGATAACACCAATGTCCTCACAAAGCACATGGAAGTCCTCCACCACACTTCTGCCAGTAGGGGGAGGTGCTGCGATATTGACTAAAAACAGGGCTTTTTTGAGGAGGTACGTGGTGGTATAGAGTAGTGGCACCTTTTTCATCCCCTGCTAAAATTGACCCATGGTCCACATATATTAAAGAAAGAGTACTGTATATGAGTACCAGCTCCTTTTTCCTAGGAAAAATGCACTGACTACCAATGTGATATCGCAGTACCTTTCACGGTTGACAGGAGTGCGGCTGGAGAGCATTGTATAGCACTGTGAAAAGAGTGGGATAACATTTAGTCAAGTCTGGTGATGCATCATTTCCGCAAGAACCCTAATCATATGTAGGATACTATTTGCATATACTGGCCTCCACTACAAAGGAAGAATTTTTGCTGTCATAAAAATATGAGGTGGGGGAAGATTGAATAGGATTGCGGGGTAAAATGTTGTTCTGAAAAAGACTAAATCAGTTCAAAGGAATGTTAGCTAGGATGCAATAGTCATTTTGATATAAATATAGCAGAACTCTAAGGAAACCTCGGGGAACATATTCAAAGCGAGATATTGCATGTTAGTGCTGCTGGATATCCCGGAGTGCCATCCCTCAACGTCCTAGTGCTCGCATGCGGCAAGTCTGGGGATGGAACAGAGGCGGCACCTGCTGGTCATCCTGAAACGGCGAACGTTAGGTGCCTTAAAAGCTGGACTAACATTTGCCACAGAAGCTAAGTGAATATGGCTGTTGCCTGGTTAGCTTGTACGCTATCCAGCTGACTCAGACATTCAATGCCCGTGGCTGAATATAGCCCCGGCATTGAATATCCGGGTCTTAGGTTCAGCGGCGATGGCTAGCCGCTTTACAATGGCTAGCTACCTCTGCTGAATATTGGGCCCTATGGAGGTCATTCTGCGCCACGAATAACATGGATGTACGTCCTGCCTGGACATAAATCCCTGCTATTTGCCCACCTGCTGTTCCCAGTGCAAAGGCTCCCCTACTAACAGCATTGTTGTACAGGGAGCCATAGATATGGACGTTCTGGAGGCACAGCGAGGGAGGGGCATGGGCGAGCCATGACCCCGGATGTACAGGGCCGATTCTGAGGTCAGCCCTGTACGTCCGGGGTCAGCCACGTAGAGGGAGGATGCCAGAGCCGGAGGGGTGGTGACAAAGTGAGAGGGCACAGGGGGATCCCCACAGCCCGACCTGGCCCTGGGAGGCTGGATCAGGGGTCGGGCTGCGGGGACAGGATGTTGGGTCTTGTGGTCAGTGATTGCAGCTTCTGAAAGGAGCCACAGTGCTATGACAACAAAAAGCAATAGCACTGCAGCTCCATTTAGGAGCCTGGCAAAGTTAGCTGGGGTTCTGCTGGGCATGCAGCCCATCAGAATTAGGGCCCAACCTGCACGTCCAGGCTGGTAGACCCAATTCTGATCCTACAGGCACGTCTAGCCCCCACGGGGTCAGAATCGATGCTACTGCTGTATGTCTCAATTCTGAGGGGCCGCGCAGGGACTGGATGGCCAGAATAGAATTGGCCACTATTTGTACAAATATACATATATGTATATGTAGAATATCAGAATGTCAGAGTTTATATGTTTGGCTCGGATGGCCCACATATTACCTGGTTTTGGCATGCCTGAGCCAAACATAAAAGCTAGATATATGGGGTGGAATAACAGTAGCTATTTATATAGGGCCTGATTTTCGAAGGCCTTTACACAGGTAACTTCCCTAGTTACCCGCGTCAAGGCCTTATCTGGGATTTTCGAAGGCAGCTACATGGGTAGTGCCCTTTGAAAATCCTGGATATGTCCGTAACGCCTCCAGATGCTATCCGCATAACATTGAGGTGGGTTCGGGGTGTTCCTGGGTGGAGCAGGAGAGGAGGAAGGGGCTACACAGATAGCAGCAATTTTCAATGCTACCCGCCTAGCCCTCTGGGCCTTAAAGATAGGTGAGGTTTTTCCTTGCCTATCTTTAATGTGCAGAGGCTATGCAGATAGTATCGAAAATCACTCCTACCCAGTAGCCTCTGCAGCACGGAAGTGAAAATCTGGGTTAAGGGGGTCGGCGGGCAGGTTATACGTCACTGTGGCGCAAAGCCTGCCTAATTCAAATTGGACGCATAATTTATAGAAATTTCTGGCCCTGCCCTAGAACGCCTCAACCCCACCCTTCCGTTCTACATATAGCCGTGCTGCTGTATGTAAAAAAAACAAAACAGTACTTAGATGTTCAACATGACATTAAACATCTAAGTGCTTTTTAAATGAGCTATAGGTTGATGCAGGTGCAGGTTCTTTTTTTCAAGGAAATTTTCCAAGCAAAGGTACTAGAGACTTTGCAACTAGATATTTCAAACAAACAACGTCCTTCCTCCTTTCATTGCGGTAGTTTGTGAAAGGCTTCCAGCATCCCTGCAGATAGCTTATCCGCTTCTCTCTGCAGTGAGAACCCCTGAAGGGAACGTCAGGCTTTACACAAAAGGAGCAGATCATGTTATCTTTGAGCGTCTACATCCGAGCTGTTCAAATGATGCCGTCACCAAGAAGGCACTAGATGTGAGTATGGGATCCATTCCAAGGAAATTCTAAAATCTTGACTTGTTTTTCAGCTCAAACATATCCCCAGTGCACTGATCATATGAAGCTGAGTTTGGCACTGACCCTTTGGAGACCAATTCATTCCCTCCCTTGGGTCAATATCTGGATTGCTTTCGCCCTACCAATTAGCAGGACTCTTGTGCACCGCACTCAACAAGAATGATTTTCTTTCATGGAGGGATGGACTTGTTTTTGTTTGACAAGTCTGTTTCATCATTCTAACCAATTTACAAGCCAAAATAAATTGTCCCTAGTATGAGATTTGTAGCTCTCAAGCTTGTCAGTTAGAACCCCGATAACTCACTCCATAGAACCCTGAAGATGCTTTGCAAGGTGAGTAGTGAGTAGCGGATAGTGCTGGAAACAAGTTGGTGTTTATTTGAAGCATTGTCTGTCTGTTGTGAGCTTGGTTATTTTATGTTGTTGTTGGAATATTAGCATATGTATATGTATTATGGGGGATATTTGGAAAAGTCTAGTCCTAGAAAAGCAGCACTTAAGACCCAGATATTCAACACCAGGGCCATATCCGGCTAGTGTCAGCAGGCAATCTTCAGCTGCTACTCAGTTTGCTTATACGGTGAAAGTTAGGCCAGCCTTTAGGGCGTCTAACTTTTGCCGCTTAGGGATAACCGGGCAGTGGCTGAATCTTGCCACTGCCCAGTTATCACCGGGTGCCAGCGCCGTACCTAGGCCTGGGTAAGCGGTGCAGCTACACAGGGTGCAAACAAATAGGGGCGCATTTAGGGTTGCTGACCACCACCCTCTGCTCCACCCCCCCACTGCCTGCCCGGCCTGCACTGCCGCTGCTTTTCCGAACACGGGTCTTTGCAACTCTGTACTTGCATAGCTGGTCTGGCCCCTCCCTCCTCTGGCACGAGCATACGTTAGAAGAGAGGGATCAGGCCAGCCATGCAAGTGCGGAGTTGGAAAGACCCACTTTTTTTTAAAATTGGAGGTCCATTGCTGCCGCTACCCCCACTGCCACCACCGCCACCAAGGGAACAGGAAAAGCGATGGTGGGGCAAGGGCAGGTCGGGCAGGCAGTGTTGGTGGGGGGGGGGGGGAGCTGGCTGGACATGAAGAGGTGGGGTAAGACGGGGGGATGTTAGGCATGGGGAGATGGGACAAATGAGAAAAGTCTGTCATTGGGGAGAGGACGCCTGGTTTGCAAGTTGCTCAGGGCACATTTACGGCTTGGTACAGCCCAGTCGTGTGCCACCTCCACTTTACTCCCATCGGCACCTTGGGATTTTCAGCACCACGAAGTGTGATAACGCTGCTGAACATTCTGGTCACCGCAACTAACGTGATTAGCAGGTTTGCCAACTGCATTATTCGTCTTCAATATCAGCTCATGTGGTTTTATTAATGATGTCACTGTGTGATTTAGGTTTTTGTGTTTATTGTGTTTAACTTGTATTTATTATTATGCATATAGCAATGATGTAACTCGCTTAGATTTTCAGATAATGGGGGCTAGAAATTTTTTAAACAAACATCAGATTGTACTTAGAGACAAAACAAACCCAAGGAAAGTTTATGTTGTTCATGACTTCAGAGTCTGTGCATGGATGTTTCTCCAGTGTTTTGCAGAGGAGACACTGAGGACTTTGTGCTTGGCCTACAAAGATGTGGATGATCTCACCTACGCTCAATGGAGCCAGAGACATTGTGAAGCCTGCACATCCCTGCAGAATCGCATGGAAAAGCTAGATGCGGTCTATGAAGAGATTGAGGGAGAACTGCAGGTACTGTGCATTCTTTTAGTGATGGGAAACTGCAGGTACGTTCACAGGAAAACAACCAAGAAAGCAGAAATGTGTTGGGATGTACTGTGCCACAGATTGTGCCTCTGTTTAGCTGAAGCTAGCAGAAACCTTCCTCTGGTAAGAAGCAAAGCATCCAGTTTGCACTAGGGCTAGTTCTAATGACTGGCTTCCAGGAATGGAGCGTTCCACCTGCTAGCGGTATCCAGAAGTCTTTGCAACGTCTAACTTTCCTAAAAGTGAAGTGAGCGTAATTTATTTGAAGCTGTTACATGCGGGCAAACAATGAGTGTGATTAAAATAGTTTCTCCTTTAGCTGCTCGGAGCCACAGGGGTTGAGGATAAGTTACAAGACGGAGTGCCTGAGACCATCCAGCAGCTGAAAAGGGCAAACATAAAAGTCTGGGTATTGACTGGAGATAAACAAGGTAGGATTGGCTTAAGACTCTTCAGAAAGAGGAGGGGGGGGGGGGTTTCTTAAGTAAAAATCTCAAGATGTTTCCAGGAAATCGGAGCTTGTTTTCTCCTAGGACAAGCAGGATGAGTCAGCCACACCTAATGACGTCATCCGACAGTGCTGAGATAGAAGTACTCTCCAGAGCTCAGAAGGGCTTTTTTGCCCTTCTGAGCAGGAGCCAACTGGCCCTACCCCCTGGCCCACCCATGGAGAGTACTTCCATCTCAGTGCTGTTGGATGACATCACCAGGTGAGGCTGACTTATCCTGCTGTCCACGGAAAATCCCTATTACAGGTAAGTAACCTTGTTTATTTCAAAGATGATGACACCTAGCATGGAAATTTCTTATTACAGAAACAGCAGTGAATATCGCCTTCTCGTGCCAATTGTTGACTGATGATATGGAAATCCTGAATGAAAGTGAGGTCTGGTAAGAAGACGTGAATTAAGATTCTATTCTTCCAGTTCAGAATGCTCCTACGCTGTCCCTTGTTAATACAGATTCCCCGTAATACATCATACTGTACATGTATGGTTTTTTTTTTTTTTCAATCCAAGCAGGCCGGTTCTTCCTGATCCTTTATGCTTCTAGCTTGATCAGAATCAGGGCAGGCACCTTGAGCCTTCATTTAAAACTATCTGGAAATATTTTACTCTGTTTATATTCTCACACCCCCACCACACATAGGGGCTTGTTTACAAAGCCGCGGTTCGCGGTCGTTATCGGAGCCGCGGCCCCATTGAAATCAATGGGGCCGCGGTTCCGATAACGATCGCGAACCGCTACCGCAGCTTTGTAAACAAGCCCCATAGTCTTGTTGTCACATTGACCATGCTCCAGGGCTCCTTCTGGAACCCTGTACTCATAGGTCTTATATTTAGCCACTAGGTGTCGCCCTTAAGCAGTGACCAGGACTCCCTCTCCCGCTGGCTTGATGGCTGCAAATGGTCCTCCACAGCATTCTGAGCTCTAGGGACTGAACAAAGGGACCTTCTGTGTGGCACTGAGCCACCAGGAAATTCTTGCATTTTATTATATTCTGTTATTTTTGTGTTGTGAGATGTTCTGAGTCCTTTTAGAAGAGAGAGGAATATAAACGTGAAAATGAAATGAAAAAATTACCAAAAAGGGTTCCTAATATAATGAATTCTAAAAAAACAAACGTATGTTCGATGCCACTACACAGTGAATCTTGGGCAAATGTAAAATGTAGTTAGTATAAACTGTGCACAGGTGTTAAATCATTCACCTAATTGCATGCTCATTTTCTCAACCATTTAAATCTTAAATTAGACTGTAGCATAAAATTCTGCAGTAGGCTTTGTAGAAGTGAAATACGTGGAAAGCATAATTCTGAATGGTTTCTTTAGATTTGATAGCTCACCTCTGCTAAATCTGAGCTCAAAGCGAATTACATACAGGTGCAATAGGTGTCTCCCTACCCCAGAGAAGTTACAGTCTAATTCAGGTAAAGCAAACCCCACAGCATCTGCCACTATCACTTGTCTTATTTTGATACCAGGAAGAGTTTATCCTTTTTATTCATTTCTTTAACCGACAGTCATACTCTGACATGCCCATCAATGAAGACTTTAGTGTTGAGAATGTCAGAGGTTTATTAACCATACTGATAAATCTGGATTCTTACACCCAAAAGAGATAATATGCCAGAGAGATAGCTACCCCCCCCCCAAGTACAGGGGTCAATATTCAAATGCAATTATCCAGCTAAGCAGACCCTGCTATTGGGGTACATGCTGGTCAGATCGATATGCAGCGGCAGATAGTACCAGGGCAGGGCGAGGGCAGAGAGAGGAATTAGAGCTTCAGCTGACCACGCTATCTGGATATTCGGCGCCAGTCACTATGGGCTCGATTCCATCCCTGATGTATATCCCCTCTGAGAGTCCGATCTGAACCGGACACAGAGGAAATAGCGATTCTGATCCCGTGGGGCACGTCTAGTCCCACGGGATCAGAATCATGAACAGCAATGTACGTGCAGGCCAGGACCGCGATTCAGTCTGGCCTGCACATACATTAAAAGCCCAACTAACTCAGTCAGGGCTATTAAATGGAGCCACGGCACCATGACATCCTGTTGCCTTTGCACTGCGGCTCCATTTAAAAGCCACGATGCAGGCCCATTAAGAAAAATGATTTCTTTCCCGCAGCCTGACCCCCAATCTGGCCTCCTAAGACCAGGCTCAGGCTGCAGGGAATAAATCCTGCCCCCCCCCCTGCCCCATCCGCACCCCAGCAGCAGAAAAAACAAACATCCAGGGGCTGGCGACTGCCCACTGCCCATCCAGACTCTGCCCCCAGGCAGCCCATTCCATGCCCTCGTCTAACTTCCCCGCACAACTGGCGGGGAAGTTATTCCGGGGCAGGTGAAGCCACGAATAGCGGGATGGACATTGGGTCATCCATCCTTGCTATTTGTGATGCAGAATAACCCCCTATATGGATACCAGCACTGAATATCCATTTTTTATTTAACTACAGCAGCAGGTATTTTAAAAAAATGCAGACTGCAGTGGCTCAATATTGACCCCTCGGTTTTGAGTGCTCCAGGTCTTGCCCGTGTTTTTAGTTTTCATGGCTATTTCTACCTTGTCTCCCCACCAGTGACATGTTAGATGCCTCCTGGGAGCATAACAATAACAGAACTAGCAGTACTGAACATCTCCTGGTCAGCGCAATCTTCAGAAAGCACAGAGCGAGTCTGCACCATGGGAAGATGGCGCTTGTGATCACAGGAGAATTTTTGGTAAGAATAGGTTAAACTTAACTTTAAAATAAAAAATCTTTATCAGTCTTGTCGTAATCTCTTTTGACTTGTCTGTCATAATTGCTTACTTAACCACGATGCATGAACAGCAGCTCTGAAATGAGATCACACTGACTTACAAGCAATTCCGAAAGCGCTTTCTTGACACATGCATATTGGCGATACTATTGCTTCCGTGGATTTTAGTGTTGATCTGTATTACATCCTGACTCAGGCCTGTCCTTATTGAGCAGGGCCACACTCAGTGCAGGGCTGAGTATTTTCTCTCTCTTCATTGTCTGTTTCTTTAGTCTTGAGGTGGGTTCTTTGATGGAGAACAGGGAGGATTCACTTCTAGGACCCAAGAGTACGATGTGTAACTCTTCTCTTAAACAGATGAGTCAGAGTCTTGAGTGATGTTCCAGCATAAGTTTATTGCTAAATGATTGCTGTATGGTATGAGTACTCTAGCTTACATCCACTCAGCTTAGCAGAAACGCAAATAAACATCTGCTTCAATGTTTCCACCAAGCTGCACTGGACTCCTCTGGCCCCACTGCTGCTGGTAGGGAGTAATGCAATATCACAGTACCTCCTCTTACTAGCGGCAGTGGGGCCTGAGGACTCCCGCGCAGCCTGGCAGGAATGTTGATCTGTGTCTGTCATCCCTTCAGTTTTCTTTTGCACTCTGTGATTCTTTGGTCTCCCTGGGATCTGTGAATGGAATAGTTTTCTTCCTTCGGGAATTCCCCTTTCATTCCTGGGATCCATTATTTGCTTCTGCACTTTACTCAGCTTCCATATTTCTCCTCAGTGCCTTGTTGATATCTCATTCACCTTTCTCCTCTGGGTAAAGAGTTTTAGTGGTATTTCTTCAACTCCTTTGTCTTCCCATGACAGGACCAGCTGAGTGTCCAGCGCTCCCTTCTCTCTTTTAATCTTTCCTAAGAACGTAAGAAATGCCATACTGGGTCAGACCAAGACCCATCAAGCCCAGTATCCTCTTTCCAACAGTGGCCAATCCAGGTCACAAGTACCTGTCAGGTTCCCAAAGAGGCACACAGGTTCCACAATGCTCGTCCCAGGGCAAGCAGTGGATTTCCTGGGTCCTTTTTAGTAATGGTTTATGGACCTTTCCTCCAGGAACTTGTCCAAACCTTTTTTTAAACCCAGCTACACTAACAGCTTTTACTACATCCTCCGGTAATTCCTACATCCTCCGGTAATTCCAGAGTTTGATTGCACATTGAGTAAAAAAATATTTTCTCTTATTTGTCTTAAATGGATTACATTGTAGCTTATTTTGTGTCCTCTAGTCTTTCTACTTTTTGATAGCATAAACAACCATCTATGTTAACCCATTCCACTCCATTCATTAATTTATAGACCTGTCATATCCCCCCTCAGCTGTCGCTTTTCCAAGTTGGTAGCTGGGTCCTCAAGGTGGGAGGTCCCTTGGTATTTCTCTCTCCTTTTGGATAAGAAGGGTGGACTAAAGCCTCCTTCCAATATGAACAAGAATCTACATAAGAGGAAATTCTTCTATCTAATCACTGTTTGCGACTTCCACAAATTTCTCTTTCATCCTAAACTTGTAGGACCCAATATTTGAGGGCATTTACATGGTTTACAGGCAAGTAAACTGTGTAAATGCCCTAAATTGGGATACTCAATGGTACTTACATGGTTAGTGCCATTGAATATCCCCTTCAAAACCCGCTACATGCCCCGATGCTCTGCAATTAGCATCGGGGCATGTTGGAGGCGTTCCAGGGTGAAGCGGAGGTGGAGACTGCCGCTAACCAGGTAATGGTGATGTTGCACCACTACCCGGTTAGCAATCCGTGGCTTAAACTAGGCCAGCTTTTGGCTCACCTAGTTTTAGCTGCAAATGCCAACCAGGTGGTGGTGCACTATTGCCGCTACCAGATTAGCCTTGGCGGCTCCAGGGTATGTGTGGCAGTGCCGGATATTCAGTGCCATCACCGTGACATTGACTATCCAGTGTTAAGGGTCAGCGGGCAGGGTTATGTGCCATAGCAGCACATAGCCTGCCCAATACAATGTTGTTGTTAAGTGCCGTCGAGTCGGAGTCGACTCATGGCGACCCTCTGGATAGCTATCCTAAATTGTGTTCGGTCTTCAGTTAGGCGGCTCATTGTTCACAGACTGGTACCCATAGCTGCTGTTATTGTATCGATTCATCTCATTGCTGGCCTTCCTTTTTTGCGTTGACCTTCTATCATGCCAAGCATGATGTCTTTCTCTAATGATCTCTCTCTTCGCATGATGTGTCCAAAGTATGAAAGTCGAAGTCTTGTCATCTGAGCTTCTAAAGAACGCTTAGGTTTGATCTTCTCTAGTACTGACTGGTTTGTTCTTCGATAATATCAAAACTCAAACCTCTATAAGTGAATCACAGATACATCCAAAAATATAAGAAATCACTTTATAGTTCCCATATGGTTTGTTCTTCGGGCAGTCCATGGTATACACAGTATTCGCTGCCAGCACCATAATTCAAAGGCATCAATTTTCTTCCTGTCTGTCTTTTTCACTGTCCAGCTTTCACAGCCATATGATGTTATTGAAAATACCATGGCTTGAACAAGTTGAATCTTTGTATGGAGAGAGACATTTCTGCTCTTGAGAATCTTCTCTAGGTCTTTCATAGCCATTCTGCCAAGAGCAATGTGTCGTCTGATTTCTTGACTGCTTGTTGCTTCTTTATTGATAGTTGATCCAAGTAGGTTAAAGTTGTTCACGATTTCAATTTCTTCTCCTTCAACGATGAACCTGTTGATTATGCCAGTTGTCATGATCTTTGTCTTCTTTACATTAAGGTGCAGGCCCATTTTGAGACTATGTTCTTTGATTGTGAGAAGCAAATGTTTCAGATCATCTTCACTTTCAGCCAGCAATGTAGTATCATCAGCATAGCAAAGGTTGTTGATGAGTCTTCCACCAATCTTCACACCTCTGTTGTCTTCATACAATCCTGCTTCTCTGATGATTTGTTCTGCATATAAATTAAACAGGTAGGGGGAAATATCAGGCCCATATTTTACAACTGAAAATAAAATTTAGTGGAGCAAGAGGGAAGAATTCCTGCACCTACTAAGACCAGCTAAAATATTTCCATAGTCTTTACTGGGCAGACTGGATAGGTCATGATAGTTGTTATCTGACATCAGGCACTAAGTTATTAAGGATTTCTTGCTAATTCAAAGTAATGAAACCACATCAAGATGTTAGAAACTGTATCACAGCACAAATGGAATTGTGGAATGATGGTCCTTCCCTTTTTGTTAGGATAAAATCCTGGGATATAAGGACAAAAAGAAGATGCCATTCTTGGGGAAGCTGAGAGGCCCATGCTGCAGAGGTGAGGCAGAGACAGAGGAGAAGACTGATGGTCTGAAGGAGAAGGCATTCGTGGACGTGGCCTGCCTTTGCCAGGCTGTGATCTTCTGCAGGGTTACTCCAAAGCAGAAAGCTATGGTGGTGCAGCTTCTGAAAAGACACCAGAATGCTACCACATTGGCCATAGGAGATGGAGCGAATGATGTCAACATGATTAAAAGTAAGGACATAAATGATGGCTGCTAAGTTATTCCGCAGTTGAGTGGAGAGTTGAGTAGGCTTAAGTTGAGGCTATGACTCAGTGCCAGACTGAGCATGGACGTTATTGCTAAGCTCAGCTTCCTCTCTGAGAGCCAGCGATGCAGCTTCTACATTGGGCCTAGCTAGCTTAAACCAGGAAATAAAGATAAGTGAAGTTGAAGGAAAGTTATGGGACCTTCATTGAAAGAATAATCTTTGCTTGGGTTTCTAGTTAATGGGGCCTCTTTACTAAGCTATGTGCTAGGAGTTTGCACCTAATGCGCATTAACGGCTATAGTTAAGGAGCAGTAAATACAAAACTTCTGTGTTAACTGTTAAGGGAAAGGTGGTTGTTTAGGTAATGCAGAGCAATGATCGCTAATGTGTGTTAATGGTCCACCAATGACATGTAATGCAGTTAGCGACATCTCTGGAGGAGTAGCTAACTGCACCGCATTATACGCCGCATCAGCAGTAACACAGTAACAAACTCTGTGTTAACTGCAATGCACAGTTCCCACTCATACCATGACCTCGAACAGGAATGTCACACTAGCTGTTTAATGCAGTGGAGGAATAGACTAGTGCTTAGAGCACTGGCTTGGTAACCAAGGGACCAATGTTTTATTCCCACTGGCATTCCTTGTAAACTTGGGTTAGTCACTTAACCCTCCATTGCCCCGGAAGAAGGGCCTGGCAATCTACTTTTGTCATACTGCCAAGAAAACTCAGGAGCTTCTGGGTCACCAGGAGTCAGCATTGACTCGAAGGCACATATTGCATTTTTTGTTTAATGCAGTAGTTAGTACGGACTAACAGCTAACCCGATGCCATGTTGTTAGCGTGCATTAAAAGCCGTGTAATGCACCTAACGCAGCTTTGTAAATAGGCCCCAAAATACCTCTGCTCAGGCCTAGCACAGCAACATGACCAATGACCATTCCCCATTCCAACCTCTAAACACAATATCACAGCAACAAATAGCCCCCAGAACTGGATCACTCCTTTCCTTCGCTTGATGAAATTGGAAGTCTTAAATTGTTTTGCCACAGCCTTTAAAATTGATTTTAGATGAAGAGGCAGCTACCTAGCAACTGACAAGCTGGTAATTCTGTGCTCTGTTACTTTTTTTTCACTCTTTAGCGGCACATATTGGCATTGGTATAAATGGGCAGGAAGGGACGCAAGCAGTCCAAAACAGTGATTATGCCCTGGCACAGTTTTGCTACCTGCAACAACTCCTTCTTGTCCATGGCCGGTGGTCCTACTTTCGCATATGCAAATTCCTGCGATGTTTCTTCTATAAAACCTTTGCTAGCGTGCTGGGGCACATTTGGTTTGCCATTTTCAATGGATTTACAGCAATGGTAAATACCTTGTTCTTCTTTATATTTACCTGGAACAGGGAAAGGAGGGAGGGGAGAGGCAGGTAGTGTTTGCCGTACTTAGGATAATCTACTGTACCTAGCCCCCACTGCTTGGAGAGTACTGTGGTCCTGCATATAAGTTAAAGCTATTAATACAAGTGAAAACCCATCACTCTGCCATAAGTTGGAAGTAAAATCATTGTTGAGCAGGGAAACTGAAGCTATAATTGTGTTGCTATTTCTTGTATATATTTAAATAAGTCAGAAAACAACTGTGGCCTATGAAAACTTCAATGTTAGCCTGGAGTAACAAAAAAATCATGACAGCATATTTTTAGAAAAACCATTTAGGTGCCTCCTGGACGTCCAAGTCAAAACATCCAAAATTACATGGGTGGGGCAGCAGAGGAGGTGGACATGTGTAAAAAGGTCTAAAGTTGACCTGTCTGTGCCCCCAGAAATAAACGTTTCCACGAGCATATAAAGAAATTGTGGATGTGCAGAAAAAGGACTCGGACACGTGCAGGGAGACGGCACATGCACATGTGAAATATGGACATCGCCGGGATTGGCAGCATAGACATTCCCATGACGGTATTTCAGAATGTGCACGTGTAGAGAGTACCGAATCCACATCCCAGCCTGCAACTTCTATGAGGGGGAAAAATAATTTTGGTGACAAGAGGGAACATCCCTGTTGTTCTTATTGTTGACAGCTGGCCAAAACAAGCATTTTTTAAATTCCTAATCACGCCAAGGGACAGGTCTAGATATGGACGTGTCCACCAGCAGTGTTAAACGTGCAGTCCTGTTCTGAAATTGGAGATGCACGTAGATTTATTTATCACCACCCTGGACACACCTACATCACGCACCAGTGCGACATGGATATGATGGCGCCAGACACATGTAAATTTAGTCCTTTGTAAAACGTTTCTTGGGGCATGGATGCAATTGTCACATCTGCAAGGCATTTTCAAACCTGCAAATCATGAATAGAGCTTCTGAAAAGACCCCCATAGGCTTGTGGCACCTTATAGATTAGCCTATTTACTTGAGGCATGAGCTTCTGAGGACAAGTGTCCACTTGGTCAAGTGCACTGCGCATGGAAGCAAATTTGTCGGACTAGATGGGTTGTATGAACCTTATCTGATTTTTTGATACTCTTCCCTTTTTCCTTCAGTCACTGTATGACACCTGGTTCATAACGTTCTATGCAGTGTTTTATACGGCTTTTCCAGTACTCGCCATGGGACTGCTAGAACAGGTAATCCCTTGTCTAGTACCTATGATACTTTACTGTTTGATGTCCCACAGTTGTATTGAATGCTCTGTAGCAATGGGAGCCCTTTGTGTATACTGTGAGGTGGATGCATGAGATCTTCACTCCAGAATAAAAATGTTCTCATGTTTATCGATAACTCTAAATAACGCGTCATTTCCAGCGGGAAAACCTGGATCCATCCGTCTCTCAGATTGTTGTGCTCTTCCTGGCCAGCTGAGAAACGTGTATGCAAATTATTCTCAATTGGTTTCAGTTTTTGCAAACGATCCTCTCAAGAATCCTTAGTGATTGTCTTCTATGAATGTAGTCGTCCAAAAGCCACGGGCAACGATGCCTCCCCTTTCCCTCCCCCTACCCCCAAAAAAGGTTGCTGCATATTTTTATTTGGCATCTGCGAAAACTTATTAAAAAGAGAACCTAGAAGTCATAGCCTGAGAATCAAAGGCTTTTATCATGAGGTCCATGAAATCCAAAGGTGGGCAAAAAGTGTGCAGGAGCACTTGGTTGCACAGATATTCATGTATTAGCCATTGATGTGCCTCAAGAGCTAGAGGACTCTGAGCTGCAAATTCTGTACACAAAGCCCTAGCTGCAGGCTATGGTGGCCATTTTTACTAAGCTGCCCAGTGACAAGATATACAGATACTTTGCGTCCGTGGCAGGATACATGAATATTCTTTATCAGCCTAACTATCTAGGTACTTTCTTTTTTAAAAGCTGGCTAATAGTAGCGTGGCTTCAATGCGCCCATATACACTGACCCTGCCAGGGTTAGATTTACAGATGCGGTACTGCTAGGTAGGGGCATTCCTCTTCAAACATCTGAGGGAATGAGGGGAAAGATCACAAGTAGGTGGAAGTGAGTGTCCCCACTGTGTCTGTACTCTTATGCCTAACTGGAAATCCAAGCTGAGCCCCTGCTGTATCTGTGACTCCAGTTAGGTGCTTCTATATTTAGAATATTTGCATCTTTTTCCCCCTCCCCACACCTCCAGAAATGCATATGTTTTTTTCCAGTGGCATTTGGGAATGGTATACAAAGAAATAAAATGGAATGGAGGAGAAAGTGGATGCACGCACACATTCTAACTGTAGGTTGCCATGACAGTATGGAACATCTTGTAGGAACCCTATATCAACCTCTTCTCTATAATTGGTTGCAGGATGTGAGTGCCAAGGTTAGTCTGCAGTCTCCAGAACTTTACAGAGTGGGCCAGACAGGCTCCCTCTTCACTTATTGGACCTTCTTTTGGTCGCTCTTAAATGGAATAACCACCTCCTTGGTGACCTTCTTCATAACCTTTGGGGCCTTCTTCGACACAGCTTCACTGGATTACCCTTGTGATTATAATTCATTTGCAGCAATCATATCTACAGCAGTCTTTCTGGCTGTTACACTGGAGGTGAGATGAGGTTCCTTTAATTTTGTATGCATGAATTGAAATACTTGTGAAGGAGTAGGGCATTTTTAAAAATTGGCTCTAGGAAACACTGCCATGTTTTAACAAAACCAAAAATCTGAAGGTAGGAAAAAGAATCAGCAAGGCTGGCTGAATCATCAGGCAAACTAGTTGGTTGCCTAGGGTGGCAGCTTCTTGGGCGGTGGTAAAGAGCAGTCGCAATAAAAGCAAAACCCTACATCTTGACAGCCAGACAACTCAAAGAATCATCAGCATGTTCTTTTACCCGCAAGGAGAGTTCTAATAGTTTTCAAATACGCATATACCTGGATAGTTTCTCTTCCGCAAATCTACAGGATTTTCCTGAATTGTATGTGGGTAAATGGCTTTTGGAAATTGCCCTCATTACATATATACATACAGGGCTGGTCCAAGGGTTGCTGCTGACCTAGGTGGCCCACTGTGCCACCGCCTCCCCCCCCCCCTCCGCACCATGCCGCTTGGCTCACCGTGCTTTACCCACCCACACCATGCCTCTCATGGCACCCAGCCTCCAGCCTCTCACTTGCAGGAGATGGGAGTCATGGCGATCCTTTCTTGCTTCTTTGAAGTGGCGGCATGCTTTAAAGCGTCCGCACATGTGTGGGCACTCATGGCCTGCTGCTCCTTCCCCTCCGATGCAACTTCCTGTTGGAGGGCACTGTGACTGTACGCACACACACAGGTGCTTTAAGACCTGCCATGGTGCTGAACTTTGAAGAGTCAAGAAGGGATCGCTATGCTGCCCACCAGGGTCTGCCACCCTACTTGACTGCCTAGTTCACCTAATGGACAGGCTGGCTCTGTATACATTGGGGCGCATATTCAAAGCAATCTAACTGTTTGGCAAGTCTGCTAACCATTTTTTCAGCGGGATATTTATCGGCACTAAACCATTTAGTGCCGCTGTATATCCCCTGCTACCTGGTTTATACTATCTGGCGCTAGCCTGCTAGTTTTGGGGGTGTTCTGGGAGCAGCACTAGAGTTAACCAGTCAATGGCGATATGGTTGGTTAACTTAAACTAGCTAAATTTAGACAGGAAAAAGGCTAGCCTAACTTAGCCGGTTTAGCTATTCGGCCAGCAGCTAAATATTGACACTGATTGGTTAGCTAAAACACTAGGGAGGTCATTCCATTCCATGAATAGCGGGGTTGGACACCTGTGTTGGACATCCAACCTGTGCACAGTCCCTGATCTTGATTCCAGTCCCAGCGCTCCCCGCATGTGCGGGGAGCACTGGATGGGGGCAGGAGGGAGCAGTGCAGGGCGGAGTGGGGGCGGTGTGGCGGAGGCGCCATCTGCCGAGATGTACAGAGGCAATTTGTGTCATGCCTCTGTACACCCCCTGGCAATGACTTGGATGCTCAGCTTATTACACCCCGAAGGTGGAATAAGTGCTGGGCTCCACTCTGATTGCAGGCTGCAGTGACCCTATCTCATCGTGCCACCGCAGGAGTGAATCTGCCACCCGAGGATCTGAAGGCGGGTGACAAGGCTGATTGGCGTCTGGGCACTGTGTACCTCCGGCTGGATGTGCTGGTACCACGGCAATGGGACACTGCTGCACCGGCACACCAGCCGGAGTGTTGGGCGGGCTGGCCGGGCAAATTACAGGATGTCTCCCTCCTTGGAAATGGGTGCATGCTGGGCTGTCTAAGTGCCTGATTTTGCAACCATGGGTATGTATAGCTCCCGTGGTTGCAGAATCAGGTACAACTCAGGTCCGTCCAGGTTTTGGGCACCCTCACGGCCCTGATGTGTACCTTTGAGAATCAGCCTCCACAGGCCTGATATTCAAAGGATTTATGCTCGTAACTTTGAGAGTTAGGCTCCTAAATTGGTTTCTGAAAATTTATTAAGGCTAAATGCCTTCATATGTTCTTAAAATTTTACTAAACTCCTAAATTTAGGAGTATAAAAAGTGGATGGCAACATGAGTGGATTTAGGGCGGGGAAAATCCAAAGGCCTTTACTCAGTTCTCATTCTTCTTGATCTTTCTGCTGCTTTTATCGACCATCTCCTCCACCTCGACACTTTGTCCTCTCTCAGTTTTAGAGGCTCTGTGCTGTCCTGGTTCTCGTCTTATCGCTCCGATCGCTCTTTCCGTGTTTGTTCTCATGGCTCCTCCTCTACTCCCATCCCTCTCTCAGTTGATATACCCCAGGGGTCTGTTCTAGGCCCTCTCCTCTTCTCTCTCTACACCCAATCTCTTGGTACCTTCATCTCTTCCTATGGCTTTCAATATCATTTTTATGCTGATGAGTCTCAAATCTATCTATCTACACCTGACATTTCTCCTTTTCTCCAGGCTCGTATCTCTGCCTGCTAATCAGACATTGCTGCCTGGATGTCTCATCACTGTCTGAAACTGAATATGACTAAAACTGAACTTCTTACCTTTCCCCCTAAACCCTCCTCCCCCCTTCCTCCTTTCTCTAACACTGTTGAAAATACTCTTCTTCTTCCTGTTACATCAACCCACAACCTTGGGGTCATCTTTGACTCCTCCCTTTCCTTCTTCTCGCATATTCAACAAATGGTTAAAATTTGTTGCTTCTTTCTCTACAGATTAACAAAATTCGCTCATTCCTCCCTGAACACACTACTAAAACTCTCATCTATTTCTCGGTCTCCTCCCATCTTGACTACTGCAATCTTCTCCTTGCTGGTCTCCCTCAGTCTCATTTCTCATCTCTTCAAACTGTCCAGGACTCTGCTGCACGGCTGATCTTCCACCAACCCCGTCACATTCATATTACCCCTCTTCTAAAGTCACTTCACTGGCTCCCCTTCCCTTTCCGCATCCAATTCAAACTTCTCCTTCTAAATGCATTCGCTCTTCTGCCCCTCATTACCTTTCCTCTCTCCTCTCTCCCTACACCCCTCCTTGTGAAGTCCGTTCCTCCTCTGGTTTTCTTCTTTCGTTGCCCTTTTCTTCCACTGCCAACTCCAGACTTCGCTCTTTTAACCTTGCTGCCCTTTATGCCTGGAACAAACTCCCTGTATGTCTACGTCAAATCTCTTCCCTTCCCCTCTTTAAGTCCATGCTAAAAGCTGATCTCTTTGTAGCCGCTTTTGGATCCTAATCCCCCCTTCTCCATGTGTCTCCTTCCCTATTCAACCCCTTGTCTTGATTAGATTGTAAGCTCTATGAGCAGGGACTGTCTTCTCTATGTGTTTGTACAGCACTGCGTAAGCCTTGCAGCGCTTTATAAATGATTAATAGTCGTAGCAGTAGCAGCACTGATTTTCAGCACTAGCGGCCGATGCAGAAAAGCTTAGTGTGGAATTTTCTGACACTTTTCCCACGGTAGACTTGCTCTCCGGTGCAGAAAGCAAGCTAGCATCGGAAAAATGCCGAAAAGCAACCACGCTAAACTGCAGTGCTCTTGGCATGCAAATTGCTGCATAAGTAATTGCGCCCGATGTAAAAAAAACTGCGCTGAAACTTAATGCAGTTTTTAACACTGGATCTTCATGCTAGCTTCACGCTAGTTTTACAATTCACCTCATAAGATCTAGGCATTGGGGAAAGCCTCCGATGCCATCTGAATACTATTGGGGGGCCAGTGTTTCTCCTCCGACATCGATCCCCTGACAGAAACCAAATCCAATAAAAAAAAATCCCTGGTGGCCCATCGGCCCTGATCCACCCACCCAATAAAAAATAATTCCTGATGGCCCTACAGCCCCAATCCCACCCACCCAATAACAAAAAACCCTGGTGGCCAGGTGGCCCCCAAACCCCGACCCCCTCTCCCCTCCTGGTACTTTTAATCTGGAGCAGGAGCGTTACCCACACGCTCCTGCCCCTGTGCTGCTATCTTTAAAAATGTAAGCACCTGGGCCCACACGGTGCATCCCATCAAGATGACAGTACTGTTGCAGGTGCGTGTGGGCAACGCTCCCACTCCAGATTAAAGGTACGGGAGGGGGGATGAGGGGGAGGGGTTTGGGGGCCACCAAGGATTTTTGTTATTGAGTGGGTGGGTGAGTGGGACCCAGGCTACTGGGTCACCAGGGTTTTATTTATTGGGTGGGTGGGAGGGGGGATCGGCGCCGCTGGGCCACCAGGAATGTTTTTTATTGGATGGAGGATCGGGGCAATTGGGCCACCAGGGAATTTTTTATCGGGTGGCTAGGGGATCAGGGCTGCTGGGGGTTGGTGTCCAGGGGGAGCACCGGACCACCGAAAGTATGCTTCTAGGTCATCTGAGGTGAAGTGTCCAATTTAACCTCAGATGACCCTGTTTTTCCGGGACAGCATGCTAAACGAGCTGACTTCTTTGTGCATGTGTTTGGCTTGCTCTCCCAGTTTAACACTGACTTTTTGTGCACCGGGTAATTTGAATATTGCATTCCAGCGCAAAGAATCAGTGATAAAGTCGCACTATGAAAATCTGCGCTAAAGCTTTAAGCACTGGGCTTTAGCGAAGGGTTTCTGCATCAGCCCGTAGGTACCTAAATTAGGCTCATAAATCCAGGCAAATGAATGGCAGGAGCATTTTAATCTCCTAAATTAGGATGAATTTTCAGCTGAAAAGTTTGGCTCCTATATGTGGCTGAAAATCGTGCACAAAGGAGCCTAACTTAGGAGCCTAAATTTAGGAGCTCAGCTTTATTAAAATATCGGGCCCTAACTGCACAACCCGGATATTTAATGCCGGTGCCCAGATATGGCCCTAGTATTGAATATCTGGGCATAATTTAAAGCAGCGACGGCTAGCCACTTTAGCAGTGCTGGCCACCTCCATTGAATATGTCCTACATACAAAACAGTGTAATATTTAAAAGCATGATGCACATCTATGCATTTTTACAGGATCGTTTGGGGATGGGTGGTGATGTGGTAATCATGATTGCTGACTGTAATTATGAAAATATTGGGGGATGAGGGGATTATGAGCATGAAAGTTAATTGAGTGGAGGGGGAGCAAGGCCGAAGGTTCACCTAGGACATTTAATAGCCTTACACTGACCCTGACCTTTTCTTAGCTTTGCTCTTAATTGAGTGTAACATGATAGATCAGGGGTGATCAAAAGTTTTGGACTGAGGGCCACACTGGGAACCATGAATGAGGTAGGGGTGGGGGGGTCTATCAGCTAATGATGTGAAAATCTCCAATACCGTAGCCATCCCAGAAGGACAGGTAGGATGAAAAATGATTTAAAATATTTGGAAGCACAGCCAAAGATTTGCCAACTGCACTTTAATTTTAAAAAAAAGCTAAATTGTGCATTTGGAGTTCAGAAAGCTAAGGGCTAGCTATCATTTGGGAGGTGAAGCGCTTGAAATCACCAAACATGAAGGAGACCTGGGGGTTATCACGTGTGATGACCTATACTGCTGACATTTTCTGTTATTTCCTCTCTTTTATTAATGCTCTCAATAACTGATCTACTGATTTGTTTTACTACTGATCCTAGTGGCAGTTTTGTATCATTAATCATTCCTAGATAAATTTATTCCAAGAAACTTTGCAAAGTTTATAAAAGACACATATGGGTCAATATTCAACGGCGGCACTGGCTGCTTTTTATTAACTCTGCAGCAGCATTTTAAAAAATACATATATTCAGTGTCATGTGGAGGACGATTGCCCCTACGCTATGGAATTCTATTATTGTCCACCCAATAAAAATAGGAATAAAGACATGCAGTGACATAAATTCTGCTCAAGCAGGGAGTAGGGGGCCCACCTGCAGCTGCTCCCACATCTTCTGAAGTGGATTTCTCCCACTCTGGGGGCCCTTTGAAAAATTGTTTCTCGGGGGCCCATAATTTGAGTTTCTGCCACTGAAGCCTTTGGGCCTGATATTGAAAGGGTCCTGCTAACCATGTTAATCCCCTTGGCAGGATATTCAGCGGCACTAATGCAGTTAGTTCCGCTGAATATCCGCAGCTGGGAAGCATCGGGATATTCCAATGGCAGCACCCGGTGCTAACCGGGCAGCGAAGATATTGAGCCGCTGCCCGGCTATCGCAATGCAGCAAAAGACAGACGCAGTAAAGGCTGGCCTAACCTTTGCTGCCGATGGTAACCGGGCAATGGCTGAATATCACTGCGGCCTGGTTAGTTTCATGGCAATTCAGGGACCCAGATATGGTCCTGACATTGACTATCGGGGTCTAATGCTCAGTGGTAGCGGCGTCAGTCATTACTACTGAATATCAGTCTCATGACTTTTTTCCCAAGGCTTTCCCTCATAATAATCCGATTTACTATCTAGCAGAACATCATCTCTCAAGCGCTCTCAGTTAATCATCTCTAGGAAGAAATTGTCCTATTCCTCCATCCCGACTGTCTCTTGTCCTTGAGTTTATGTCGTACTCATTGCTGTTACCTCATATTTTAATTATGCAAACTGCTTTAATATTGAATAAAGGTATATCGAATGCTTTAAAATAAATAAATAGAATAGAATAATTTTGTAAGGGGGCACCTAGTTTAAGTGTACTTTCAGGCACTTATATTAAGGCGCCCATATAAAATTACAAAGTACTACCTTAAAACAAATAGGAGAAAATATGTTTTCTCTCAATGCAAAATTAAGCTTTGGAGCTCATTGATGGAGGAGATGCTAAAAGCAGCTCTTAAAGTTGGATTTAAAAAAAGGTTTGGACAAATTCCTGGAGAAAAAGTCCATAAACTGTTATTAAGCTAGACCTGGGAAAGCACCTGCGTATCCCTGGGGGTAAGTAGCGTGGAATCCGGCTACTGGCCACTGTTGGAAATTTGGAGATTTTTTTGGAGGGGCGTGTCTAGAAGATTGCCTTAGTAATAATATAGAAAAGTCTTCCATCTTTGCTTAAAGTTTAATTTTTGATGGCTGAACTCTTAAAAATGAGAAGCAAAACTGTTCTTTTGGTGTCAAATAAAAATATTTTATAAGGGGTGGTAGAAATGACTTCATAGAGTTACTTCCCATATGTGGTGCCTGCACCAGCATTATCCATTTGGTTTAGGCCTGTCATTTGGATAATATAAATTATCCAGGAGGGGCTAAATAGGAGTGAAGCCACCATTGCAAGAAAGGACAGTTCACTATCTACAGTCCAATGGGTTGCAGAATCTGAAGTAATGTGCCAAGCAAATCTGATTCATTTCTTCAACTGGTAGACCAGAGAATTAGATCGAGGGTTTTAGCACAGCCATTACTGTCTCAAATAGGAAGCTAATGAATAAACTGAGAAGCCGGAGGTCAGTCTCAAAGCAGAGAGCCGGATCAAAAATGAGTTGACCGACATGGTGAATGGAACTGACTTAGAGGAGATGGGAAGTTAAAGAGACATTGAAGAAAAGATACGAAAAGCGAGACCAAGCCTAAGTTACAATGAAGTAAATATATAACGTGTGCAGATTGTGAATGAAATGTTTTTAACACTATGGCTTCCGATTCATTCCCTACAGATCAGTCTGCAGACCTCTTATTGGACTGTCTGGTCTGGCCTGGCCGTTGTAATCAGTCTTGTGTTATATTTCCTTTTGTCCTTTATCTTTCAACTTTCCCCGCTGTTCAAGGTACAGCCTAGAATCTTTCGGTTTCCAGGTAAGTACCATAGGAACATAGTAAATGACGACAGCTAAAGACCAGTATGGTCCATCTAGTCTGCCCAGTAAGGTGGCAAGAGGGGTTGCGCCCACTGCTCTGTGAAAACACTTTTTGAACGATGATCTTGTAGACACAAGTTTTAAAGTTCACATCTTGTGAGACATGATTTCATACTCTTCTCCAGTACTTGTCCCATGAGAATTTGTCACTTGGGGCCAGATGTATTAAGCATTTTTTCATAGAAAATTGGGAGGGGGAGAAGAATCCTTTCATGCAAATTGTGGGAGCAGGGGTGGGGGGGGGGGGACCCTTTCATATATCTGGCCTCAAACTGGTCTTTTGCAGCTTCATGATACCAGTGGTAAGTATGAAGAACCTGTCAGTCCACCCTCCTAAACTGGACGTTTAGCTGCACTAAAGAGCCAGTAAGCTTACTTCTTTCCTGAAAATATTTCTGCCTTCCTCCTTTTTGGTTTTAATGATGACCTGACAGTTTCCTGCTCCTCTTCTTCCTTCTGGTTAAATCAGACTTAGTCCGTACGAGGAGACAATGCGGTAACCTCCATTTGTAGCTGTCTGGGATCTTTCCCCTCTTTTTATAGCCAAATCAGATTGATGTATATTCTTTCCGTACCCCGCCACTGGAAGCACTTCCGTCAACCACGCTAAAAGTGCATGTGTTGTGCAAGCTACATGAAGAAGAGAAATTTACAGGGAAACAATCTATTTACCTGGTAAATTGTTTTAAAATTCTCTTCAATATGCAGGAGTGCAGGTTTTACTCCTATTTAGGGCGGCATATTCAAAGCATTTTAGCCAGTTAAGCAGACTGGCTAATGGCTAAATTGCGGCACTTCCGATATTCATCAGCGCTATTTGGATAGTGCAACTGAATATCACTACAGACTGCAGTAAAGACACACAGTTACAACTAGGGTGGTCTGTGGGTGAATTGTGGGCAGTCCTAGTCGCTAGCCAGTCAGCGGCTATAGTCAGCCACTAATTGGTTAGCTAAATCAGTTAAAGTTAGGACAGGTCAGTGGTTGCACTAGCTTTACATAGAAATATAGAAACATGATGGCAGGTAAAGACCATACGGCCTATCTAGTCTGCCCTTCCCTACCAACTACTACAGTCCCCCACAGCAGATTTCACTACCCGGCTGAATATCAGCACTGGCCAGCTAGCGAAGGTGCTGTTTAGTGAGACGGGATGGTGGTTAAGTGCCGTCAATGAATGTACGGTTTTATTGAAAGAGACAGCGGCTAGGCACTACCACCGCTGCTGAATATCGGCCCCATAGTTCTTAAATCTCAACAAAAGTTAGTACTGGCTCCTGTTTGCTGACCCTAGCAGACTATCTGATAAAACATTAGATCAAAAGACCATTTTAGGGGTAAAAATAAAGGGGGAGGGGCTATTCAGCATTGGCAGCTAGCTCTTGTAAAGCAGCTAGCCATTGTCTCTGAACTTTTAAACCCAGATATTCAGTGCCGGAGCCATAACCGGGCACTGACATTGGATCTCTAGGTCGGCCAGATAGCACCGCGGCTCACCAGGCCGCGGCAATATTCAGCTGCTACCCATTTACCTATGGCAGTGAAAGTTAGGCGAGTCTTGGCTTCCTTGGAATAACCGGCTAGCAGCTCTGCCCCAGAATGCCGTGATACTAGCGGCTAGCTCCGTGGTGTTCAGCAGCAGCACCTGGGGGATATCCAGCAGTACAAAATATGATTTTATATGTACTTCGTGCAATCCGTAAGTGAGCGTAATATACATTTTTAAATAAATAAAAGAAATAACTGCTTTAGGCCACTGAATATCTTGGACGCCATGATTAATGCTGTTAACAAGTCTGCTAACCAGGTTAATTACTTGGAATATCGGCCCGAAAGTTGCAAACTTTCCAGTTCTGGTAGAGATACCAACACAAAGACATTTGCTTTACCCATCTAAGTTCTCTTTTCTGGATGATTTAAATCTTGCATTCTCAAGGACCTGGTTTCAGCATGTGTATCATACTGGTGTTGAGACCCACTGATGACCTTTTCTTGAAAACTAGTTGGCTTGTTAGGGACAGAGGCATAATAGTGAGATCAAGTCTTAGCAAGACATAATGCTGTGGAACTGCCTGTCATATTTTTGTCAAGGCCTAATGGTTAGTGTTTCATCTATCACTGGTAAACAAAGGGTTACAGTGTCATGGAGCAGCTGAGTGTCAAAATTATCTGGTTAACTTTGGGTATCACTGCAGCTAACCCACTAAAGCTGTGGTCATATATCTGCTTAAATCTATTCACACCAAACCTGCAATTGGATTTAAAGTAGCCATTTGTGTCCTTGCATTTAGGAGTATAAATTTAGCTGGTTAGTGCTAAACATTGCTCTAACCGGATGCCTTTTGAAAAATCTTGCCCTGGGCACACCCTAGTCTAATTCCATTTTTTTCTAGCTCAATCAGTGAAAATATTTAACTGGATAGGCATATGTGCTTAAAAGCTGAATTTAATCTCATACGTCTTTTCAATATCAACTCAAAAGATCCAATGGAATATTTAGATATGTTGGAGAAAGACAGACAACATTTACTTTCCTGGAAAGGAAGGCTGGTTTTGCTGGCCAAATATTGCAAGGCTAAGATTGTACATCACACATTATTATATAGAAAAACTGGCTCATGTCTCAGGTAGATCATCTCTGAATTACAATCATGCTTTCCTTGCTGGGCTGGCTGGTAACTGGATCAACAGCATCTAGGTACTGAAAAATTCAGATCGTAGCTTTACACTGAAAACAAAAGAGACAAACCCCATGGTTAGAAAATGGATTTGTTATATTGGCTGCTTATTAAAAAGAAAGAAAAAATAAACCCCGGCGTAATGAGAGAGAACCCCTGGACAATAACTTTTTGTCGGAGTGATCATTCAAAAGAGGGAGGAATTAAAACCCTCCCCTCGCCGTGACCACTCCTTTTAATTATTTGAAAAACAATGTAATAGTTAGAACACTTAACTTGTAAGCTTTTCCACGAGCTTGAAGAAACCACAGAGGTTGTGATGGACGACGTGGCATGTTTCGGGTCAGAAAAATTCCTAACCCTGCATCGGGTTGAAAAAATCCTGCAGTCATGTAAGCTTCAATGTCCGAAAAGCAGAGCATTCAGACTTTAAAGAATCGGCATGTGACGTCAGCGCTTGACGAACCCGTATCTGCCATTAAGGAACTCATTCAAACATTTCATTCCATTTGGTGAAGCTTACCTCAGCCAATGGAGCAGGGGGAACCCTATAAGTCAGGGAATCCCCTATTCCTATTGGTTGAACGAGCAGAGGTTGACTAATTATATGGCAAAAAGTGTTAAAATACTGAAGATATTGAATTAAATCATGCTGTCCCATTCAAAGATGCATTTAGACCCGAAGGGGAAACGGTCCCTAGTTTAAAAATCCATTGTTGTTCTAGTTTTTGTAATTTGGAAACCTGATCTCCTCCCCTGGGATCCGGTGGAATACTAATCAGAATGCGCCATTTAAGATGATCAAAAGCATGCGCTTTTTGCAAACAGTGTTCTACCAAGGGCGCTGTCAAGTTCCTCATGCGAAGACGGGAGGCATGTTCGCCTAAACGAACCTTTATACTTCTCGTGGTGCGGCCAACATAGTAAAGGAGACATGGGCATTGGATTAAATAAACCACAAAGGTGGAATCACAGTTGGTGCGCCATTTAGATCTGTAAACAATTGAAGTGCAAACATCTGTCCAGAAGGAACCTGAAAGGACCAATGGGCAATAGCGGCACGAGCCGCATGCATAATGATCTGGGTTTAAGTGAACTACAGGAGGTCGATCGAGGGGAGATGTGGTCTTAACCACCATATCCCGTAGATTACGTCCTCTTGAATAGTCAATCATAAGATGTTTGTTTGAAAAACAAGAATGTAAACTTAAAATTGGCCAAAAGTGATGTAATTTTTTTTTTTTTTAAAGTCTGAGCGCTCTGCTTTTCGGACATTGAAGCTTACATGACTGCAGGAATTTTTCAACCTGATGCAGGGTTAGGAATTTTTCTGATCCGAAACATGCCACGTCATCCATCACAATCTCTGTGGTTTCTTCAAGCTCGTGGAAAAGCTTACAAGTTAAGTGTTCTAACTATTACACTGTTTTTCAAATAATTAAAAGAGTGGTCACAGCGAGGGGAGGGTTTTAATTCCTCCCTCTTTTGAATGATCACTCCGACAAAAAGTTATTTTCCAGGGGTTCTCTCTCATTACGCCGGGGTTTAGTTTTGCTTAGTTTAGATTTACCTTGTGCAGGGGTTTTATCAGTAGTTGTATTAAAAAGAAAGTCAGTTTCAAAACTAAAAAAGTGATTATGATCTGAATGAATTCCTATGCTTTTTGAATTGATAACATCCTCCACAATGATTAAACCAGATGACCCTGTGGGAGATAATTTTCAAATAGCCCCACTCCCCCCATAATTGCAAACTCGACGGTTGCTTTCAGCAGGCATACATACCTTAGGAACATTTTTTCTGTTTGACAATTAGCCGATAAAATATACACAATGCATACTTTTAGTCTGCTCTTTGTGTGGATGGTGGACGGGGAGGGGGATGGGCAGGAAGGTGCAAAATGTCACACGAGCATTTGAAAACCGAATGTACACATGCTATTTTCTTTCCCTGACCTAGACCTGCCAATAGGAAAGCTTCTGTTTTACTTTGCTTAAAAGTACACACGTTATTTAACCCACAGATACTTTTAGCTGCATTTTCAGTCCGACCATTAGGATAAATACCTTTGAAAGTTCCTGTCCTGAGTATACACCTTACTGCAGTGAAACATTTTTACTGTAAGCATTGACACCTCTGTCTTTATCAGGTTGCTTGAATTACCACAGTTTTGTGATTGAGATTAAAACATTTCCTTTTTCTCAGATGCCAACAACAATAACCTCAATAAAGTATACTCCTGGGCTATCATCCTGCTAGCGGTGGTCATAAGCATAATCCCTTCACTGTTTACCAAGACATTTCTGAAGCTTATAACTGATAACACAGCCCAGGAAGTAAGTATTTTTCTGGAGTGTAAGTTTTTTGGAAGTCCTATATAGCTGGCAGTCCACAGATAGGTAGGGAATTGGATTCAGGGCTGGTCTGACCACCAGGCAAACTAGGCAGTTGCCTATTGTGGCCGTTTCTGGGGACAGCAAAGAGCTAGGCATTCAAAGCTAAACAATAGATTCTGACAGCCAGGGGAGAAAAAGGCTTAAGGTTTGCCTAGCTAGTGGGCCAGCACCTCGAATGAACTCTGGGGATTTAGCTCAGGCCTTTCTCGGGAGCTCAAGGTGAGCTACATTCAGGCACAATAGGTATTTACTTGTCCCTGGTAAGTTTGTACCTGAGGCAATGGAGAGCTAGGTGACTTGCCCAAGATCACAAACAGAAGCAGTGGAATTTGAACCAGATTTCCCTGCTCTAACCAGTAGGCCGCTCATCCACTCTTGGTGGGTTTTGGAGTCTCTGTGACTTATTTTCAAAGGAAGTTATATATTTACCAGTGGCCGGTAAAGGTATCACTTCTCTGTCTATGTATTTCTAACCAGCCCGAAATACCTACTGTGCCTGAATGCACAGTTTTCAAGCAACGCAGATATGGAGCAGGTTATTAGGTAGGAAAACCAATATCTGAAATAGATGATTGGTAAAGATATTCCTATTTCAAAAATGTCTTTCTTAATCTTCATTTAGCAATTTTATTGATTTTATATGGTTGTTAAGAGACTAATTGTATTAGTGAGTTTTAATGTTTATTATGTTGGTTATTTCTTTTAACTGTGAACTGCCTTGAACCAGCGTTGGATAAGGCAGTCTATAAATATCTGTAAATAAATACATAAAGGTGTAACTCACCTTCAGCTACTCCTGATACAGGTGCGAACAAAATCTGCAAACATTATGGGGGTCATTCCGACCCACATTTAATGGGGATATTCGCCCTGGTCAGATGTATAATCCCTGCCAAACACCCGACTGCAATTCCTAACACAGAGCTCCCAACACGTACAGCCGAGATGTGCGGTGAGCTCTGCACCAGGGCAGTAGGGGGCGTTCCGGAGGAGAAGCAGGAGTGGGCCAGAGGTGTGACACTGAGCCCAACCTACAGGGCCGATTCCAGCGATGGCCCTGTACATCTGGCCTGGATTACTTAGATGGGAGACCTATTCCACCTTGGAGGTGAAATACGTCACCCCTCTCCCCCCCGATGCCAGTGGCCATCCAGACTATCAGAGGAGGTGAGAGGGGCAGGGGGTTCCCTGCAGTCTGATCCCAGCCCCGGAAGGCCCGATCAGGGGTCAGGCAGCGGGGAAAAGGGCACTTTGGTGTTGCATGAGCGATTGGGGCTCCTGCTGGAGCTGTTGTGCCATGGCGACAGGATGCCACTGCACCGCGGCGCCATGCAGGAGCCCAGACTGAGCTAGCCGGGAAATCTGTGCGACGTCTAGCAGGGCAGAATCGGGGCATGTCCAGGACATCCAGGCCCTATACCCCGATTCTGCTCCTGAGGGGCCATCTAGTCCCCGTGGGAGCAGAATCGCATGCACATCCGGGCTCTCCAGATTTTGGACGTCTGGATGGCCTGGACATGCCCCGATCAGAATTGGCCTCATCCGATTTAGCAAATGGGGCGGAGGAAGAAGGGAACAGCATTATGGAATGGGCAGTGGTGATTTTTAGCTGCTGTCTGGATAATCGGTATGTTTGGTTTAGGCCTGCTCTAAGGCAGTTGTAATCATGTCTGCGTAATGTGCCACTAGGAAGAGGCTCACCCCCTGGGCTTCCTCTGTTTTCCACTCCCAGGAGCACATAAAGGGGCGCGTTTACTAAACCTTGCTATTCCAGGGATTAGTGCGCAGTTTGGGCACCATGCTAAAAAGTAGCTCGGGCCCTCGTGCCAAAAATCCCGCACTACCCTGGTAGCATGCGTCAGGAGGAGGACTGAGTGGCACAGCGCTGGAATGCCAGTGTGGCGTAGCTATACGGGCATTAATGGCCTGCACTTGTGCTTGATGCTTTTAGCATGGGCGCACTTAACACCACTTCAATGGGTGGCCCTAAGTGCTCCCGCGTGCCGACTTGTCCAGTGCTGCGTCCTGGGCCTGAGCTAATTGCAGGGGGATAGAAGTACACCCTCCCTGAAGTTAGCGCTACCCCTCTTTTAGTAATGCAGTCCACCTGCATGTTACCAGTGCGGGACTTAGTAAACATGTCCCAAAGATAGAAGTGTTTTTTGTGTGCATCTGCTTTCTATGCCTGTAAAACTGATTTTACAGACAGCTCATGAGTCTGTAGAACGCTGTTTAACATGCTCAGGTCCCTTATAAAATCATCCCTGAGGTGAGAGGGGATGGACTAGCAGCTGATCTCCCATCTTTTTTTTCTTTCATTAGTGTAAGTAATGGCTACTGTCTCCTGTCTTCTTGCAGAAACATGCCAACAGGGATACATCAGTAGAAGAGAACACAGTAGAGTTAAAGTCCCATTTTAAAAGGAACGCCACGTTTCGTAGATCCAGCTATGCCTTCTCACACCAGGAAGGGTATGCTAATCTCATCACCAGAGGCACCAGCATCCACAAGAAATCAAAGATACTTGAAACTAACGACAAACATGAGGACCAACGGAAGCCCAGTTAACCTCTCAAAAATAGCAACAGCAAGGACCAAATGCTGGACTTTCCAAAATCAATTTTTGGAATTCCCTTTCTGGAAATGGCAAATTGCAACCCTCCTCTGATTGTGCACTTGAAGGTTTTACTACTGTCTGCACAGTGCTGCCTGACTCCATCCTTAGTTTGGAAGGAGACATCGCTGATCGGGGCGGGGGGGGGGGGGGCAACCCTACATCTTCCCTAGTGTGAAAAGCACGAAGCCATGAAAAGAATTACCAATGCATGCATTAGAGCACCGACTATCTCTAAATTAGTGGAAAACATGGGAACATTATACTATTCCATTTTTTTGGGATGCCATCAATGACCGTCTGCTCTGGGTGCACAAGATTGACTTGTTCCTATCAGAAAAGATATTGATTACTCAAGCACTAAGTTAAAAATGTTCACTTTCAACTTACTTAGGACTTCCAAGCATGGAAATTTTCCAGCATGTATGGCATAACTGCACCGGTTTTAGGAAATTCAAAAGGTGGCCTGTTAAATTGTTAGAATACATTATCAAAAGGCTTGTGTTCTACCATTAACTGACATTAATTGTTATTGATCTGCAAAAATGTTTCCACTCATCTCATGGATTCCTTGTCACCAAAGACATTGGAAGGAGAATTTTCTCTTCAAAGAACTGGCTAGTGGAAAAAGCAATAAAAACTGATCCCTGCAAAGAAATCCTCAGGTCACTACACCAAGTGAAAGCAGGAGTGATAAAAATACCCCAAATCCCCACCCCTATGAAGTAAGCCGAGAACACACACAACACAGACATCCCGCAGACAGATTGTTGTATTTCACAGCTCCTCAGCAACTCCCACAAAGTACAAATGTAATTCCACCAGAAGGTAATAATTATTCTATTAAAGGGAAGTCCTGGCAACCCTTATATTACCTTCAGATTACTTGGACCTTAACAGAGATGGTTTTCTTGAACAGGAAGAGCTCCCTCACGTGGAGGAAAACAGAATTTGAGGTATTCCATCTGATGGAAGGCGATGAGACTGGAAACAGCCGTTACTCAGTTCACCATTCGTAGGACCAAGAACCAGCAAGTGCAGTGCTCTAAAGCTAGTCACAAATGTGTTAAACTAGCCCAATAAACAGGTTGAACATGTACTTTACTTGTCAACCTTCATTTCTACATATTTCAGTACCACCCAACTTCATGTAGTTCACCACAGAAATGTAGGGTTCAAAAATATGCTGTGCTTCTAAATTTAGGAGCATTTTCAACGGAACCTAGGGTCCTAAATTTTCAGTTGGGAATTCACTTAAATGTAGGAATGTAGGGGTCGATATTCAGATGGGTTTAGGGTTGCCAACTGGCTCCAGATGCGCCCGACAGACTTGATCCAGTCCTGTGTTTACCGCATTGCATGCAGGGACTTGTAGTCTTGCTTTTCTTATGGAGTGCAATGGAGAAATCAGAACTACGTGTCCCTGCATGCAATGGAGTAAACCCAGGACTTGATCAAGCCTGTCGGGCGCATCTGGAGCCAGTTGGCAACCCTAGATGGGTTTATGCAGGTTACAGCACTTGCAAACTGCGTAAAACCTGGCAATGCTGATATTCAGTAACGGGATCCAGATGGTACCACTGAATATTCCCACAAACTGCAGTAAGGACACCTGGTTAATTCTGGGGTAGTCTGTGGGCAGAGATTGGATTCTTCCAGTAGCTATCTGATTAGCAGCGACAGGACTGTACCAAGCTAGAACTGTGCCCTATGCAACTTGTGAACCTGGCTCCCCCACCTCCCCAGCCACATGGAGGAACTCGCTCCTATTGGGCTTCCTGGAAGCCCATTGATGACATCAGCACCCCTTCCATACTTGTGCCCTGTGCACCACTCACACAGCCCTTGGTACAGCCCTGAGCAGCGATATTCAGCCATTAACTAGATAGTTAAATCACATAAAGTTAGGACAGGTCAATAGTTGTCCTAACTATATATGGATTTGAAATCCAGTTTGTGGCTGAATATCACTGTTAACCAGACAGCAAATCCAATCAGCAGCAAAACTGGATATTCAGTGATACTGAATATCTGGTTTCACTTTCAGCCGCGGTGGTCAGGCACTTTAAAACACTGAGAGTCATTCCGAGGCAGGAATAGCAGGGATGGTCGTTCAGTTGGGATGTCCATCCCCGCTATTCGGCCCCTCTGCCAACCACGACAAACTTCCCCGTATAACGTACAGGAAGGCTAGACGGGGCGGGAAGTGGATGGTGCGGGGAGGAGTTTGGGCGGTCAGTGGGTGGTCGGTGGCCCCAGACATACAGGGTCAATTCCAAAGTCGGCCCTGTACATTCGGGGCTGGCGGTCTGAACGGGGAACATATTCCATCTCTGAGGTGGAATAAATTCTCCTAGTTGGGTGGATCTGGCAGGCCTGGAGTGCAGAAAAGGCAAGAGGGGACAGAGGAAATTCCCCACAGCCAGACCCTGGCCTTGGGAGGCCAGATCAGGGATCAGGCTGCGGGGAATGAACATTTTGGTCCGGTGGCCGGGGATCGTGGCTCTTGAATGCAGCCGCAATACCATGGCAACCAGACACCATGGCGCTGTGGCTCCATTCAAAAGCCCTGACTGAGTTAGCTGGGGAAGGTCTGTATGTGCAGCCTGACCAGAATCGGGGTCCCGGCCTGTACGTAGAGGCCTGGACGCAATTCTGATCCTGCGGGGCTAGACGTGCCCTGTGGGATCAGATTTCTGGCTCACTCTGTGTGTCTGATTCCGACCGGGCGCATAGAGGGCTGGCACGTCCAACTCAGAATCAGGCCCTCTAACTACAATTACAATTGTGGAGCCTAAAAGTCCAATTTTGTACAGATTGCCTACATCATAAAAGAGATGTCCAAATTGGGATGTTCAGAGTTTGCAGCATATTTTACATATGGCTACCTGAACAGGGGGCTTTTTATAAAATACGCACAAAGTTGCTGGGAAAACATGTCTATTTAGCAGCAAGTGCAGTAAAAACAGTCATTTTACAAAGAAATATCATTTCCATAGCACCCTGCTAGACAAGTCCAGACAAGTGGGCTGTGTTCCCCTAACAGTAGACTGGTGGAGACAAAGAACCAATGAAAAACACACGTTTCAATGACATCACTCCCATGCCTCTATCTATCTTAGCCACCAGAGTTCTCTTCGGTATTTCTTTGTTTCTAGCAGATGGTGGATGGATTTTCCCCTTTCTGATGAAAATCTGAAGAATTGAGAGGAAAAGATTGATTTAAATGCTCGTAAATGACCACCTTCAGGGTGACTCTCACTTGAGCATGATGTGGAATGTTCCACTAGATTGCAGTCTTCTCAGTAGCCATAGGAGGAGGGAAAAATTGGTTCAGCTCCATGCTCTTACCCTGATATAAGCCTGTTGCGCAGCCAAAAAAAATTGGAACGATCTGCAAGGATTTGAAGAGTTCAGTAGCCTCACACAATCTCAATGCCCCCTCACTCCTCCTCTGTCCCCCTGCTCTCTCCTGAAGATCGCAGAAGGCTCTCAGAAGAATCTGCTTGCCAGCCAACTTACACGCAGTGCTACAAAGCCAGAAAAACAGTTTCAGGTGAGTAGAGCTGAACCCAGCACAGATTCTCTGCCTGGAGCTCTATGGGGTATTAAGGCTTGACCTCATCATTATCCTTGTTGGGCTCCCGATTCTGTCCATCTAGGGTGAAATTTGGGGTGGATTTGTGGTGACCATTGGCATGGTGTGGGGGTTTCCCGCCTTTTCTTGTATGCGTTGGTAGCATTTTTACTATTGTGCACCCAGCGGTCACTCAGTCCTTGCACACATTCACTGAAATGGCTCCAACGCACGTTCCTACCCAAGTGCCCATAACGCACATTGTTGTGTAATGCTGTTAACATGCACCTTCCAGGTTACTGCAGCCTGCTGTTTTGACACTTGTCTTAACTCTCTATGTCTTCTTCCAGGAAGCATTGTTTGGTCTGTGGCAAGCAAGGTGCCTTATCTCCGCTTTTGGATTCTGGTCTTCTTGCATGGCAGCTTCTGAGTGGTCCACAGAGGGATTGCTCCCCCTCTCTACAGTGGGGGATGCAGTTAGTCTGGCCTTGCCTGCCTTAGCAGCGACAGGACTGTACCAACGACAGGACTGTACCAGCGACAGGACTGTAGGGCAGGAGGTGGTGGATGGCACTGTAGGTAAGGATAACCATCCAGCCAGAGGTTCCAGCCACTGTGCTATGCACCACTTCCCAACCTCTAGGGGATCGACGACGACTATATCCCCTGATATAAGGGGGTCATTTCCACGAGGAGAGCTTCCAGAGTCCAGATTGTCCTCCCTGGAATTATTTTCCTTTTTACAACATGCCTGGTCATTCTGCCATGGAAGTTCGGACCCTGCAGCCTCTGGGTCCCATGAGCACAGTCTCATGAGAGGCAGGCTGAGAGTGAAAGCCCTGTTAAATTGCCTATGGCTAAGCGACCCCAGCAAAGGGCTCCCTTTGGAGATGGGGATTATCTGGAATCTATCCGAGATCTGGATTGTGGCTTGGATTCAGATGTCTAATGTGGCTGAAAAAAGTACTCTCGCCTTCAGAGGTTTGTGAGGAGGCTGATGTTATCTGCCTGTTCTGGGAGGAGAAACAGGAAGCATTGATTCTGAGGGTTTTATCCACCTTGAACTTGGCGGATGCTCCAGGCATGGAGCAGGAACCAAAGATGTGGCCACCCCTGCAAGGGGTGCGGAAATCCACTACTGTCTTCCCATTCATGGAGATGCTCAAGGGCCTGTTCTGGTCAGGGACTAAGAGTGTATAAGAAGATGCACACTGTGTGGAGGAGGAGTGCATTGTGTGGTTTGATGTTTCCAAGATGGATATGCAGGTCATGGCAGTTACCAGACAGACCACCATTCTGTGGAAGGTGGATCGGCCTTAAAGGATACTCTGGACAGAAAAGATGGATTCATGTTGAAGATCCAGTTTGCTATGGCAACTGCTATTCTTCAGTTGGCAGTATGTGCAGGCCTGATGTATCGAGCTCTGCTCTAGTCGATTCCGCAGATGATTCTACCCCTCTTTTGGAGTTGGCTTCGGCCTTCGTTTCTGATGTCATGTACGGCCTGGTATGTTTAGTGGCCAAGGGTTGTGCCCTGTCAATGGTGACATGGCGTTGGCTTGGCTCTGATCCGGGGCAGCGGACTAATCTTTCAAAGCCCATCTGGCCTTAAAGGGACACTTCTGTTGGGTCCAATTTGCAGAAGCTGGTGAAGGACGGGTGAGACTAAATCCTACCGCCTTCTGGAGGACAGGTCCAAGGGGCCTGTGAAGCAGGTAGGAGCCCCTTTTCTGTCAACCTCTGCGCACTTCTTGCAGGCTCGCTGGTTGGACTCCTGGGGTGTCAGGACTCCTGTCGCTACCAGCCTGGAAAACATTTCTTCCCCTCTGCCTATGGACTTTGGGCTCATTCTCGGTCCTTTCGTGGAGCGCTTTGGCCCAGGGACCTGGTCTCATCCAGAAGAGGACCCTCCCGGGCTGCACAATGAAGGTTTGGTGGCCCATTCCCTGGTTCCTTTGACTGGGAGCGGGCTTTGCCTCTTCTTTCAGGAATGGGCCTGGCTACTATGTCCTGGAATGAAAAGATCTGATCCCGGCCACTTTGGTCTTCTCCCTTGTTGGTCTGTGAACAGCAGGGCTGCTGTGTGGATCGCCTTGGTCAAGTTGCCTCTCCTGAAGGCAGTGGTGCCCATTCCCCCAGATGATTAGGACAAGGGCAGATTCCATCTGTTTCGTGGTAGGAAGGAACAGTCAGGGACATTCTGGACTACAAGTGTGTCAACGAGCACTTGCACATCATGTGCTTCTGGATGGAAACTTTGCGATCCATGATTCAAACTGTGCACTGAGGGGAGGTCCTGGCATCTCTGAATTTGGCTGAGGTGTATTTACGTATCCTGGTCCAGGGGATAAACACAGTATCTGTGTTTTGCCGTGCTTGGCTCTCACCTTTAGTTCACTGTCCTCCCATTTAGACTCTCCACTGCCCCAAGGAAGTTCTCCAAGGTCATGGTGGTGGTGGCTGTGGTGCAACAGCACCAAGGGATTTATGTGCACCCATATCTGGACTACTGGCTCATTCAAGCTCATTCTCTTTCAGAGGCATCATGGGTAGCTCCCCGAATGGTGTCCTTTCTGATAAGCCTCGATTGGATGATCAATTGGGGAAAGAGCCAGTTGTTGCATTCCCAATCCCTGGTGTTCCCAGGAGCACATTTTGATACTCGGGTTTGCTGAGTCTTCCTGCCAGAGGAGAAAGTCAAAGGCTGTTGGATTGCCTATTGCTGTTCTGGCTCCCAGAGTCCATGTTGATTTTCAACTCCTCGGATTGATGGCGGTGATAATTGAGATGGTGCTTTAGTCGCATGCTCATATGTAGCCGTTCCAATGATCCGTAATGACTCAGTGGTCTCTGAGTTTTCAGCAGTTTGAGCTCAGGCTACCGCTCCCAGTTTTGGTGATGACCAGCCTATGATGGTGGCGGCAGTAGCAGCACAGTCTTCTGAGGAAGAGCGTGCCACTGGACGATTGCTGATGGATTCTTCTGACAATGGATTCCAGTCTCTTGAGCTGGAGAGCCCATTGCCAATGCCAACAGCCCAGGGTCGTTGGAACCATAGAGAGGCAGTGTGGTCTATCAACTGTCTTGAAGTAAGGGAAATCAGGCTGGTTCTTCTGCATTTTCAGCATACGGTCGAGGGTCAGATGGTTTGAGTATTCTTGGAAAATGCCACGCTGATGGCTTATGTCAATCGGCATGGTGGCATGAGGATTGCCAAGATAGCTCTGGAGATGGCTCTCCTGTTTGCCTGGGTGGTGAAGAACCTCCTAGGTTGTCAGCTCTGCACATTGCTAGAGTAGATACTGTGGTAATGGATTTTCTTAGCCAGAACTCTCTGAATCCAGGAGAGTGGGAGTTGAGTCAGGAGGCATTTCAATTGTTTCTGCGCTGCTGGGTTCACCCCAAGAGGGATCTTATGGTGACCCGCACCAATGCCAAAGTGTACCGTTTCTTCAGTCGCTACATGGAGATTGGGTCTGAGGATGTCAGCGTCATAGCTCAACTTTGACCAAGTCAACACCTGCTGTATGTTTTTCCTCTGTGGCCCCTGGTGGGGTGTTTGATTTGGCATTTGGAGTGCCACCCGGGAAGGATTATTCTGATGGTGCTGAGTTGACCAAGGAGAGCATGATTCAGATATCTGATGTAGCTCCTGCAAGTGCCATTTCTTCGTTTACCTCCATCTCGGGGCCTATTGTGTCAGGGGCTTCTTATCTTGGAGGACCCGGCTCCCTTCTCGCCTATGGTTTGACTCCTGAAAGGAGATAATTAACTCATGTGGGCTATTGTCTGGAAGTGGCTTTCACTACTCAGCACGGAGGAGGTCTACCAACCTGGCATAAGTGCGGGTCTGGTGCCTTGAATGCTGGTGCAGTGCACGACAGCTGGCTCCTGAGGCAGTGAAGGTGACGTTTCTGTTGGCCTTTTCTGCAGGATGGTCTGGAGAAGGGCCTTTTTATTAGCTCCATGAAAGTTCAAATGGCAGCTTTGGCCTGTTTCAGAGGTCCGTTGACTGGTAAGTCTCTAGCCTTACACCCAGATATTTTGCGCTTTCTTCAGGGGGTTCAGCATCTGCATCCCCCCTCCAGTCTATGTTCTCTTCCTGGGATCTGTGTCTGGTGCTTGGGACCCTGATGTTGGAGCCCTTTGAGTCATTGAAGTGCGCTACTCTGAAGGTTTGATGCTCAAGATGGTCTTCTTGGTTGCAATTTGTTCCAGAAGGAGGATTTTGAACTGCCTGCTCTGTCTTGCCAAGATTCTTACCTATCTTTTTCTGAGAAGACCATTTCCATTCAGCCTGTGCCTTCCTTCTTCCCGGAGGTGATTTCTCCTTTTCATGTGAACCAGGTGGCTTGCCAGCCCTCCTTCTCTAAGAAGCAGAGTCAGAGGAATGGTAAGGATCTTCGCCTTGTGGATGTCCGGAGGATGCTTCTCCGGTTCTTGGAGGTTACGAATTTTTGTTGTAAGTCAGACCATCTTTTTGTGCTGTTTGTTGGCCCATGCAAGGTGACTTGGCAACTAAGTTTGCATTGGAGTGCTGCGCTGGATTAAGAAGACCATTGTCTCAGTGAATCTGTTGTGGAACCAGCCGGTTCTGCAGGGTTTCCATGCTCATTCTCCCTGAGCGCAAGGGTCCTTGGGGGTGAAGCTGAGCTCAGTAGCCTCTGCACACCTTTGTTGGGTAGCAATGTGGGCATTATTTTCCATTTTTGTCAAGCATTTCCACTTGGATGTCCATGCTCGGGCGAACACGGTCTTTGACGCTAATGTTTTCTAAGCTGCTGTGTCTTCTTCCCACCCAGTGGAGATGTTTCTTGTATGTCCCACTTGTCTGGACTGGTCTAGCAGGATGATATGTAAAGTGACATTTTACTTACCAGATAATGTCCTTTCCTTGAGTCCTACTAGACCAGTCCAGGGCCTGTCCCCTGGAAGTGTGTTTACTTTGTTCTTTTCTAGCAGTGCCCTTGGGTCTGCTATGATTTAAATACTTGGCTCTGCAGGTCCATCTTCTATGGACAGCCTTCTGTTTATGCTTTTCTGTACATAGTACTCTACTGTTTGATTACTCATTGTTGCCCACGTTGAGGATGCGTTAGGTATGCCATGTTCTCCCATATGCTTTGGGACGAATACTGAAGAGACCCCTGGTGACTGAGATGGATAGAGGCATGGAAGTGATGTCATCGAAACCTGGACTTTTCATTGTTTTTTTGTCTCCGCCATTCTGCTGGCAGAGGAACACAACCCATTTGTCTGGACTGGTCTAGTAGGACTCAAAGAAAGGACATTAACTGGTAAATAAAATGTCACCATTGTGACTCTTTATTTTAGAATTTTCGTTCAACTGTAAAAAAAACAAGCATTTCACAATCCTGGTTGGGGGGGGGGAAGGGATTTATTTAGTGTGGAAAATGCAAAGGTTTACAATAAAAGACAAAGGGGCTAATATTCAGGTGCCTTTGTTTTAAAACCCTGCCGCAGTGGCAAGAAAAAATCCAGTTTTTCTGTCCTGGTATCTGCGTAATGGCCAGCATTGCATATCTGGTATGGTGACTTGCAGTGCTATGCGGATAGCAGTGATATTCCACTGTCCAGATAAAGCTAGAACAGCCTTTTTACTATTATACCTTTATGTGGCCACTTATCCGAATAGTGCAGAAGTTCTCAACCCAGTTCTCGGGACACACCTAGTCCGTCAGGGTTTCAGGATAACTACAATGAATATATCTGAGAGAGATTTGCATTCAAAGGAAGAAGTAACATAGTAGCATAGTAAATGACGGCAGATAAAGACCAGTATGGTCCATCTAGTCTGCCCAGCAATATGGCAGGAGTACGTGCACCCCTTCCCATGTCTTTTAGGGAGTAGGTGCACCCTTACCCATGTCTTTGCTTAGTGGTGCACCCACCAGGAGCAGGTGCACCCCTCCCCATGTCTTCACCTCTCCCCATATCTTTGTTTCTTTGTTTAGTGGTGAACCCACCGCTCCTCCCTCCCATCGCTCCATGTAGGACACCCCTATTTGTTGAGAAATTAGTGGTTCATGCAAATCTTTCTCATGCATATTCATTGTGGTTATCCTGAAAACTTGACTGGCTAGATGTGATCCGAGGACTGGGTTGACAACCCTTGGAAAAGTGGACTGAATATTGCTGCTATTTGGATAATTTGTCGCCCCGCCCCATCGAATATCACTGTTTAGCTCTGGCTTGTATCACATACTGGATAGTAGCACTCTCTCTTATCTCACTCTACACTCCTCCTTGGTAACTCTGTCCCTCTGGCAGATCCCTTTAATCTTTGCCCTTCTCTGCCACTGCCAGCTCCAGACTTTGTTCATTCCACCCTGCTGCTCCTTATGCCTCGAACTAGCTATCTGAGTTGGTACATCTGACTCCTTCTCTGGCCCTATTCAAGTCCAGGCTGGAGACCTACCTGTGTGAGGCTGCTTTTGGATCCTGATGCTCCTCCTTCTCTTTTCCACTACTTATGTGAATCTTGCCAAATTTTAGTCCCCAGTTTTGCGATGTTTTTCATCTTGATTAGATTGTAAGCTCTGATGAGCAGGGACTACACCTTGTAGTGCTATACAAATGATTAGTAGCAGTAGATAAGTGATCTTGACTTTTGACTTAAAACTTATTGCAAGATTCTTCTGATCTTAAGTAGCGGAACGTAGCAGGTATGTGCAGTGTTGCAACATGAGCAGGCAAGTGCCATCTAGAATGTCTCAAAATAACATACCTTAGGACTGTAACCAGGGCAGTGGCATGCATGCTGCCCAGTGGGCACAAGGAAGAAAGGGACCCATTTGCAGCTGCTTCCTGATCTTCTGAGATGGATTCTCCTCCTCCATTTTTGGGGTCCTCTCTGAAATTGTTACTCAGAAACCCTGTGGTTGACGTGGCCAATGTGAGGCATAACACAGGACTCCACAGCCAAGAGGTTTAAGGAAAATATACTTTCTTTAAGGAAAAGCATCCAGACAACAGCCCTAGAGTTAAACCCTCTGCCACCTTATTTATTTAATTATTTATTTAACAGATTTCTATACCACCTTTAAGCCAAAGCAGTTTACAAGGAACAAATAGCAAAGTCGGATAAGTTGCCGTTACATTGAACATAGGGTGTTACTAACTTGAAGCTAACAAATGGGGTATTTACAATTGTCTGTTTGACTTAGCGAACGTTCTCCTATATGATGCTACGTGATATCTTTATTGCCATAGGGCCTGATTCTGTTCTGGATGTCCCGGCCCTCTGTGCGCCTGGTCAGAACTGGGCACACAGAGTTAAACGGGATTCTAATCCCGTAGGGCACGTTTAGTCCCACGGGATCAGAATCGCATCCAGGCCTGTACGTGCAGACCGGGACCCCAATTCCAGTCAGCCTGCACGTACAGGCCTAGCCTGGCTAACTCAGTCAAGGCTCCTGAATGGAGCCACCGCACCATGACATCCAGACATCCAATTACCATGACACTGTGGCTCCATTCAGGAGCTGCGATCCCCGGCCGCCGGAAAAGAGTTTTCATTCCCCGCAGCACGACCCCTGATTTGGCCTCCCAAGTCAGGGTTGGGCTGCGGGGGCTGCGGGGAATCTCCTCTACTCCCTCCTGCCTTTGCTGCACCCTGGGCCTGCCTGAACCACCCGTCTAGGGAATAAGTTCCCTGTTCAGGCAGCCAGCCCCGGATATACAGGGTTGACATTGGAATCGGCCCTGTACGTTTGGGGAAGCGGACTGCCCACTGCCCGCCCTAACTCTGCCCCCACAACACCCCTTTCCTGCCTCCGTCTAACCTCTCTGTACAACGTATGGGGAAGTTAGTCGGAGTCGGCAGCAGGGACGAATAGCAGGGATGGACATCCCAACTGGATGTCCATCCCTGCTATTCGCGCCTCGGAATGCCCCTGATAGTGTTCAATGAATAGATGTGTCTTTAATAGTTTCTTCAGGTCCTGAGTGAACTTTGAGGCTCTTATAGGTTCCGGTAGTGAGTTCCAGATTGTTGGGGCAAATAGTGAGAAAGCTCTGTTGGTTTGCTGAGTGCATTTTGTCTTGAGATGAGGGATGACTGATGGATTTTGATTCGCTGTTCTTCTTGCTCTTGTTGTTGGGTACTGTACTGATTAGGTCCTTGAGGCAGGGGGCTGATAAATTATGTATGATTTTGTAGATGGGGGTTGCTACTTTGTATTTTATCCTTTGTGCTATGGGCAACCAATGCAAATTCTTTAGGGTAGGTGTAATATGTTGATGCTTGTGATGCATGTTAGGATTCTGGCTGTAGTATTTTGCACTAGTTGAAGTCGGTATAGTGCTTGCTTTGGTAGACCCTAGGCTTTTCCCTAGCTGTAACAAGTCCTTAATTGCCCTCAGCAGGGCTATTCTACTGAATAGCTGAACGCTGCTCCAGTACACAAATGGCACTCCCAAAACAAAACAAAATTGGCTCCTCAAAATTTCTTCACTTCGGGCACCACCGCCCAGCTAAAGTCTGTGCTAATTCCAGCAGCAAGGCAGCAGCAAGACAAAAATGAATTAAAATGCTCCCTAGCTCCACAGCAGGCTCTTTTTTTACAGGTAAGTAGTCTTCAGGTATACTCCAGATACCCGGGCTCCTCTTCCCCTAAGTCTCCTGCTTCCTGCTTTAAACCCCGGGACCTGGCCACATTCTCCTCAGGCATTGTCCAGCCTATTCTCTTACAGGGACAGGGGTTTAAGTGCTTAACAGAGCAATACCTCACCAGTTCTGGCCTTAGCTGAGGAGAGTCCCTGCAGGAGATGGGGAGTTTCCCATACACTCCATCACAGGCCCTTAAATTGAACTTATGCCACTGAATCAGGGTAAAGTTTTAAGAAAAAGCAGGGTGCTAAAAGAGTGAAGCAGAGAAAGATAATCAATTTAACACACTTATTCTAGACAATATAAGTGGAATTTTAGAAAGGACGTTCAAGTGCAATCTGGGATGTTTAGGGCGAAATGTGGGAAAAATGTTGAGGAGGTTTATGCTTCAGCCAGATTTTAGAAGCATAGACGTCCCCAGTGCGGATTTCCTCAGCCCTGTCCATAGACGTCCCCAGTGCGGATTTCCTCAGCCCTGTCCATAGACGCCCCCAGTGCGGATTTCCTCAGCCTTGTCCATAGACGTCCCCAGTGCGGATTTCCTCAGCCCTGTCCATAGACGTCCCCAGTGCGGATTTCCTCAGCCCTGTCCATAGACGTCCCCAGTGTGGATTTCCTCAGCCTTGTCCATAGACGTCCCCAGTGCGGATTTCCTCAGCCCTGCCCATAGACGCCCCCAGTGCGGATTTCCTCAGCCCTGTCCATAGACGTCCCCAGTGCGGATTTCCTCAGCCCTGTCCATAGACGCCCCCAGTGCGGATTTCCTCAGCCCTGTCCATAGACGTCCCCAGTGCGGATTTCCTCAGCCCTGTCCATAGACGTCCCCAGTGCGGATTTCCTCAGCCCTGTCAATAGACGTCCCCAGTGCGGATTTCCTCAGCCTTGTCCATAGACGTCCCCAGTACGGATTTCCTCAGCCCTGTCCATAGACGCCCCCAGTGCGGATTTCCTCAGCCCTGTCCATAGACGCCCCCAGTGCGGATTTCCTCAGCCCTGTCCATAGACGTCCCCAGTGCGGATTTCCTCAGCCCTGTCCATAGTGGGGTGGCAACTGTAGGGATGGTACAAGTGGCATGTTTTGAACCAAAGCCTGAACCTACAATATGGTTTCCTGTTACAAGATGGAACTCTTTTCTGCTGTTCAAGCTTCAAACATGTACATCAAGCAATTCTGTCAAGTTTTGCGCCATACAGCAGAGCCGTTGTTTTTAAGCCAAGGCTATGCGCAAGAGGACTCGCTGCTGAGGCTGTTTCTATTCTGCTGGTCCCAATATTTGCAACAGTCTATGAATCTTCATACCAGCGTCTTTCTCTCACCATGGACCTTTGTTTGGAGAAGGACCACCTGACAATTGTTACCCGATTTGCTGAAGATGTCACACAGTATCTGAGACCAGTCAATCCTCATGCTGTGACAAGGAATTCAGGACAAAGAATTATACACTGGGCATGGAGGGATGCAGGTACTTCTTTTTTAGGCACTTAGAGAGACATTTACACTACTTTTGGTCTCTCTACTTTCTGCCACACTCTACCATTCTGTAGACTTCAAACCTACTGCCTGCCTGTCTCTGGCTGGAAAGTCAGACAGTTTGCAAGGCTAAGGTCTAACCTTGGGAAGGAGTGAATCTCTCCCACAGACCCGAATCTCTGTGTTATCACACTGCTTGGCTGGACGCCTGCAACCTGCATTGGACCACTGTCATCCTTTGGACTTTATGTTGTTTCAGAGACAACTTCTCAAACCCAGCCACAATCATGCTCCTGGCAAAGCTAAGGTACTGATCTTAATCCTCCTGGGGTGAGCCTAGCTAATAGACAGTTCATTTTCTGTACATCTGAGTGCAGAGCAAATCAGTGACTGTGGTTGCTAAAACAGTGATTTATGATCTTGGTGTAATTATAATTATATGGCTATATAACTTGCTACCTCATAATTCACATTTATTCTTTATCTGCATTATTTTTCTATCAGCAATAAAGTCTAATTCATATATGGGCACATGATTCATTCCTTGTCTATCTCTCGTGGTTCATTTGACTGTAGTCCCATAGAATCTTGGGAAAAAAAAGAGGGAAGTAGCAATGCCCTAGAACTATCGTGTAATAAATATTTATTAAATACTTGCTTCTGACAATAATACCCACAGTTTGTCTAGCACATGCAAGGTGCATATGGGGATGTCCAGTGATGTGGCAAACTGGAAATATGAGTCTCCATTTATCAGCAGAGTTTGTTGTCAGCACGAGAAACATATGGGATAGAAATTTACCTCCTTCTCCACACCCTCTGGATGTAAAGCTGGCCCAAGAGTTTCTACCACCCTAGGCAGAAACCCCGGCCTTGCCGCCCCTGCTGATGCTACCCCCCCAAGCTGATGCCACCTCCCTCAGCTTCCGCTGTCATCGCCTTCCTCCAGCTGCTGCCACTGCCCACCTTCTCCCCCAAACAGAATCAGTGGCAGCTGGGGAGAGGCAGTGCGGCCACCACCCACCTGTGCCAGCAGTCCTAAGCAGCCACCTTTGTCGCCTAGTGGTTGGGCAGGCCCTGTCTGGATGTTTAGCAGGCAAAACAAGCACTTTTCTTCTGCCTATTCATGCTCCGATACAGCACAGGACATACAGGGAGTTTCTGCAATCCAGCGAGGATGTCCAGGTTCTTGGTAACACTCTGGACAAACTACACCATGCTTCTGTTCAGAATTAGATGCCCTCATGCTGGAGATGTCCACAAAACTGGCTTCTAAAATGGCTCCAGGGACATCTCCATGCTTTGGATGTCTAAATGTCCATTTTCAGATGTCCAAAGCATGAATAAGGCTTCTATAATAACGACCTAAATTACGCATTCTCTGAAACATGATTAAAAAATGGTGATAATCCCTACTTTGCCTGCTGTGCCCCACCCAATTACTCCTATTTTTGTAAACATAGGATGACTAGAACATAATGAGGGTTAGCAATCTTTTTTGATACTGCTCTTTTGCTCTGTTTAAATGCCTCCGTCCTTCTCCACATCCTACTTGTATACTCCTCACCTTCTATTACATCATCTGACTGGGATAAACCTTTACTAACAATCTCACATATAGCTATTCTAAAATGATCTATCAGTGCTTGGTGAGTTTAATATTCATGCAGATATTCCTCAAAACTCTATGGATAACAATTTCATAGACCTTATGACTAATTTTGCTTTAACACAACGTGTTTTTAAACCTACTCATATGGCAGGTCATACCTTTGGCCTCCTATTTTCCTCCAATTCACTGTCTAGATTTGTTTCTTGGGTGATCAACATGCCTATATTATTATTATTTTTTATTTACATTCTCTTATATACCGCGCTATTCTGCATCAGTGCGGTTTACATTGAACAAACTGAAATTACATTGAACAGGGCATTATAACTTGGAGATAACTATTTTACAGGTAACATGGGCTATAGCATGGTCCAACCATTTTCTAGTTTCCAGCTGTCTTGAAGTGTCTATCTCTCACCCTAAAATTCAACCTAAACCTGTCTCATTTTGAAGGGTGACATCACTTTGATTCATTAACCTTAGATGATGAAGCATTTGCTTGAAACATAAGAACATAACATATGCCATATTGAGTCAGACCAAGGTTTCTCAAGCCCGGTATCCTGTTTCCAGCAGCGGCCAATCTAGATCACAAGTATATGTTATATATACTTGTTATATATATGTATATGTATATACAGTACATTGTTATCCCTTAGATAAGATGGCTCCTATCCAGACTAAAAAATCTCACTCCTTCCTAGTATCACAGGGGCTTTGCTTACGCAAACAACAACATTGATGTTCAGAAAGAATATGGCAAAAATCTACACCAGAGGAGGCAGTCCATTCTTAAAAAGAAATAGCCAAGGTGCTCAGTGCTCAGTGTTCTCACTTACATTTAAACCTCTGAAGAAGGACTAGCTCAGTTGGAATTCCCTGGTCAGTGTCCCTCCCTTCTAGGCATGTTGCTTGGGTGATGACGTGTTCTTCCACCAATGAAGTATTTGCAGGCTCCCTAGGACTTAGGGGCCTTCAGTTTCTTGAAGGCATGTGTACTTGAGCTGGGGACTGAATGAAGGTGCTCTTCTCCATTGTGTGCTACAAAAGCTCATCAGGTTAGAAGCATGGATGATTCCTGTGATAGCCTCCTACCCCCTGGCAGTTCTTTGTCACAGGGGTGGGTGTCCACCTCCTGGAACATCAGTTATTTGTGGGGTGGATGTCCTCTATGCCTGACCTAGGGGCTGTGTCTGGACTCCAGTTAGTGGGATGGGTTGATGGCAGAGAACTCCTAGCAAATGCACCCTATATCTGTGTGATCTCTGTGTTGGACCAGCAGATCTGTACATCAGACCATTGCGGCCCCTCACTCACATGTGGGGCATCTGCACCCCTGCCTAGCAAGGGTTTAGTGCCAGGTGTATGAGGGAAGTGACAAGGAATGGTCCTAAACACCATCTCCCCCCCAAGGTCTAGCCACCTGACTATTGCACCCTAGGTGGTCAGGCACGCTGGGTGACTCAGAGCAAGATGGTACCTTACTTTAGCACCTACATGCTGGGCAATGCTTTCACCCTCCCTTCAACAGAACAGGGCCTCCTGCACATGCGGATGCAGCATCTATGTCCTAACTCCCAAAGTTATACATTATAAATTGTGACAGGATTTGTGTCAGAGCAGGGGCAATGTTATAAGCTATAACTGACACTTTAGAAAGGATGTCTAAGTCAAATCAGGGACATCCAGAGCAGAGCGTGCTGAGAAACTCCGGGAACATCTCTGTCTCTGCCTAATTTTCGTAACATCGATGTACCTGATGTGAATATCTGTATCAGTGTTCGTTATTGGCACGAAATTATAAGGGACATCAACGGACCTCCTTCTTCACACCTTCCAGATGTCTGTCTGACAAAATTAGCCCTTTTAGAAACATAGAAACATAGAAATATGACAACAGAAAAGACCACATGGCCTATCTAGTCTGTCCTTTCATATCAACAACTACAACAGTCCCCTTTTTACCTTTAGAGATCCTCTGTGTTTGTCCCATGCTTTTCTGAATTCAGTTACTGTCCTCACCTCTACCACCTCCACTGGGAGACTATTCACGGATCCACCACTCTTTCTGTAAAGAAATATTTCCGCATATCACTCCTGAATCTATCCCCCTTCACCCTCATCCCATGTCCCCTCGTAGCAGAACTTGCTTTCAATTGAAAGAGGCTCTCTCCCTGAACATTTATGCCACGGAGGTATTTAAACATCTCAATCATATCACCTCTATCCTGCCTTTCCTCTAAGGTGTACATATTAAGATCCTTAAGTCTGTCCTCATATGCTTTATAATGAAGACCACTAACCATTTTAGTAGCCACCCTCTGTACTGACTCCATCCTGTTTATATCCTTTGGAAGGTGCAGTCTCCAGAAATGCACACTATACTCCAAATGAGGTCGCACCAAAGACTTATACAGAGGCACTGTCACCTCCTTTTTTCTGCTAGCCATTCCTCTCCGTATGCACCCAAGCATCCTTCTAGCTTTTGCTGTCACCTTGTCTACCTGTTTAGCTACTTTAAGATCATCAGACACAACCACGCCTAGGTCCCGCTCTTCTTTAGTGGACAAAAGTACTTCATCCCCTATACTATATTGCTCCCTTGGATTGCTGCAGCCCAAAATTATGGCCTTACATTTTTTAACATTAAATCCCAGCTGCCAAATTCTAGACCATTCTTCAAGCTTAGCTAGATCCCTCCTCATGTTATCTACACCTTCCTGGGTGTCTACTCTATTGCAGATTTTGCAAAGAGGCAAACCTTACCCGACAGCCCTTCCGCTATATCACTAACAAAGGTGTTAAAAAGAATCGGACCAATGACAGATCCCTGAGGCAAACCACTGGTAACATCCTTCTCCTCAGAGTGAGCTCCATTTACCTGTACTCTTTGTCGCCTCCCACCCAACCAATTTCTAACCCAAGCAGTAACTTTAGGGTGCTCAGTTTGCTTATAAGTCGCCTGTGAGGAACAGTGTCAAAGGCTTTACTGAAATCTAAATACACCACATCTAAGGCTCTCCCTCGGTCCAACTCCCTGGTTACCCAGTCAAAGAAATCAATCAGATTTGTTGACAAGACCTGCCTCTGGTGAATCCATGCTGCCTCGGATCTTGTAATCTGCTGGACTCCAGAAACCTCACTATTTTCTTTTTCAGCAGTGTTTCCAATAATTTACTCACCACCGAAGTTAAACTAACTGGCCTGTAGTTTTCAACCACATCCTTACTTCCGCTTTTGTGAGCCTCTCTCCAGTCCTTTGGCACCATTCCTGACTCCAACGAGGCATTGAAAAGGTCAGTCAGTGGAGCTGCTAGAACGTCCCCAAGTTCCCTCAGTATTCTAGGGTGTATCCCACCCGGTCCCATCGCTTTGTCTACTTTAAGTTGAGCTAGTTTCTCATGAACACAGTCTTCTGAAAATTGCTCAAGATGTCCCTCGCTTCTGTTCCTGTTTGTGGGTGTTTTCTGAGGTCCTGCTCCTGGTTCTTCATCTGTGAGCACAGAACAGAAATATTTGTTAAGCAATTCCGCTTTATCCTCTTCAGCTTCTACATATTCCTCCCCTTCACCCTTGACTCTGACAATACCACTTTTGCCCTTCCTCTTCTCACTAACATATCTGAAAAATGTCTTATCCCCCCATTTTATTGCATTGGCTATTTCCTCCTCTTTTTGAATCTTTGCTTTCCTAACTACTTTGCTAGCTTCTCTAAGTTTTTCCAAATATAGATGCCTGTCTTCCTCTCTCTGTGATCTCTTGTATTTCTTGAAGACCTCCCTCTTTTTCTTCACCTTTTCAGCTACTTCTTTCAAAAGCCATAGCAGTTTCCTTTTCCTTTTACCTTTATTTACCATTTTAACAAAAAGGTTGGTTGCCCTTAAAATATCCCCTTTCAGTTTTGCCCACTGTTTTTCTACATCCCCCAGCTGTTCCCATCCCACTAACAACTCCCTGAGGTATTGGCCCATCTTGGCAAAGTTAGTCTTCCTAAAGCCTAAGACCCCCACCTTTGAATGGATTCTAACAGCCCTAGTCCCTAATACTGAACCACACCATCTGGTGATCACTGGATGCAAAATGATCTCCCACTACAACATCAGAAACACTTTCACCATTGGTAAGCACCAAGTCCAGTATAGCCCCTTCATGTGTGGGGTCAGTTGCCAATTGCCTGAATAGTTCTCCCTGAAGAGAATCCAGGAACTCTTTACTTCTAGATGATACTGCAGCAGGAATGTGCCAATCAACATCTGGCATATTGAAATCTCATATCAGTAGCACTTCCCCTTTTCTAGCAATGCTGCGTATGTCTTCAATTAACTCTCTGTCCACCTCTTCCTCTTGTGAGGGAGGTCTGTATATCATGCCAATGCAAATAAATTTCTCTTTCCCTCTTTCTAGTTTAACCCACAATGCCTCCTCTCTCCCTTTTAAGCTCTGTAATTCCAAAGCTTTAATAGTATTTTTTACATATAGTGCCACTCCTCCTCCCCTTCTTCCTACCCTGTGTTCAGTGTTCAGACAGTGTTCACCATACACTAATGCTCAATAGGCTCAGACAAATAGGTGCCAACTCAATAGTTCATAAATGGTTCACATCGTATCTATCCAACAGAACTCAAACTGTCAGGATCAACACTCAAACCTCTAACACATACATACAGGAAATAGGCCTCCCCCAAGGATCTGCTCTCTCTGCACTCCTTTTTAATATATATATACAACCAATTTGCAACATCTTTAAAAAAGTCAAAATCCTTTATCACATACATGCGGATGACATCATGTTGTACATTCCTTTCACAATCCCTACGCTTCCACTTCAACTATTAACAGATTGTTTCAAGGAACTAGCAACTTGGCTAGAGGCCCACAACCTCTATATTAACCATGCCAAAACTGACATACTGATTGTGACAAAAAACAAATCTTACACCCAGGGCCGGATTTAGCTAGAGTAAGGCCCTACGCCAAGAAAAATTGTGGGCCCCTCCCGTGTCCCCGTGCAGTCCTGGGCCCCCCCGTGCAGTCCTGGGCCCGCCCCCATGCAGTCCTGGGCCCCCCCGTGCCCCCGTGCAGTCCTGGGCCCCCCGTGCCATCCTGGGCCACCCCCATGCCCCCGTGCAGTCCTGGGCCCCCCCGTGCAGTCCTGGGCCCCCCCGTGCCCCCGTGCAGTCCTGGCCCCCCCCCCGTGCAGTCCTGGGGCCCCCCCGTGCCCCCGTGCAGTCCTGGCCCCCCCCTGTGCCCCCGTGCAGTCCTGGCCCCCCCCGTGCAGTCCTGGGGCCCCCCCCCCCCGTGCCCCTGTGCAGTCCTGGGTCCCCCCGTGCAGTCCTGGCCCCCCCGGACAGCATCGCGGCTGTCTGAGGAGCTTCAGAGGGAGCCGGGGAAGACCGCGCGAGGCCCCGGTTCCCTCTGTACAGCCGCCAGCGTGAAGAGCCTTTTCCTTCACGCTGGCGGCTGTTTCTGTGAAGCCGCGAATGCTGGGAAAGGTTAAAGGTTGCCCTTTAACCTTTCCCAGCATTTGCGGCTTCACAGAAACAGCCGCCAGCGTGAAGGAAAAGGCTCTTCACGCTGGCGGCTGTACAGAGGGAGCCGGGGCCTCGCGCGGGCTTCCCCGGCTCCCTCTAAAGCCCTCCGGTGGGCCCTTGCCAGCTGTGGGCCCTATGCCACGGCGTACGTGGCGTATAGGCAAATCCGGCCCTGCTTACACCCCCCCTACCCACATTACACTTCAGAAACATGACATCCACATAAAAACGAAATAAAATACCTAGGGCTTATACTAGATACACACCTTAGTATGAATACCCACATAAGAAATACAACGAAGAAAATATACTTTAAACTCAAAGTTTTAAAAAAATTACGCCCACTAGTCCACCTGCATGACTTCCTGAGCATCATTCAAGCCATTATCACACGACATTTTGACTTCGCCAACCTCTCTCTACTAGGCACAACTAACCAAAACATCAAAAGGCTCCAATTGGCCCAAAATGCTGCAGCCAGTACCATAATGAAGATACACCCTTTCGAGCACATATCACCCTATCTAGCCAAACTACACTGGCTCCCTATTCAATGTAGAATAAACTATAAGTTAATAATAACCACCTTTAAAGCATTAAATAACACTGCCCCAGCTACCCTAAATAAACTACTTACTAAAGACACTCCCCAACCCACACATAGAAGAGGCAATGCCAATAAAATAAGGATTCCAAAAGAATTCACAAAGACCAAAAAAACAACCAATAAAAAAGCATTCTCCCATGCAGCCCCTATACTCTGGAACTCACTACCTGATGAAATCAGAGCCTTAACCGACCTTAAAGACCTACGCAAAACCTTAAAAACTTACCTCTTTATCTCCCACTACGGTCCACTGGCAAATTCCCAACACCAAAATGAAAAGGGATAACTATATAACACATTGAACCTAACACCGCAATGTCTCATGATATTATGACCATTACACTGTCTACGATGCTTATACATATCTACCTTTACTGTTGAACTCACTTTTCTAACTGTACATAGTTAATTGTACATAGTTCTCCAAAGTTTAAAAGTTCAATTGTTAATGTACATAATTTATGCAATGTTCAATGTAAAAACAGAAATGTTATCCTGTTTCCTTGACTGTTATATGTAAACCGCACCTGATCGCTGGAAGGTTGCGGTATATAAAAGCTTGTTAAATAAATAAATAATAAATACCATGTCCTTTCTGAATAAAGTATAGCCAGGTATAGTTACATCCCAGTCATGGTTTTCTGTGAACCATGTTTCTGTAACTGCCACTAAATCCAAGTCGGCCACTCCCACCAAAGCTTCAACATCAGGGATCTATTTCCCATGCTATAGGCATTTATACACACTGCTTTCCATATTACCCCTGTTACCCATTTCTATAAAGGTATTTAATGTATCACTTACCTGGGGGCTTTCACTTACCTGGGGGCTTTCTTCACCCATCCCCAACGAATCTAGTTTAAAGCCCTCTTCAGTAGATTAGCCAGTCTACTACTGAAGACGTGTCGACCTTTCTTGGAGAGGTGCCTTTTCTGTTACCTATTCATGCCTTGAACAAGTATAAGCTTGGGCGCAGCTCAGGACTTCCAGGTCATTTCTGAAATTGGGTGAGGAAGTCCAAGTATTGGGAATACCCCGGACATGCCTAATCCACACCCCCATTCTATCTTGGGCATCCTTGCCCTGGGGATGTCCACAGATCCAGCTTCTAATATAATTCAGCTTGTTTTACTTATACTGCAGGTTCTTCATTTTGGCCTGAGAATATTGAAGATGAAGGACACACACTTGCAAATCCCACAATTGAATATCCGGCAGTGACCAATAGTCTTCCTCCAGAGACTCAGTCATTGGGCATCTCTCACGTTTTAGGAATAATTTTATAAAGGTTTTTCCATGCATAAAGCCCATTCTACATGCAGAAAAGGGCTGTTATAAAACTGCATGGCTGCATACATATGAATAAGTACATGTGTCGAAAAGATGGAATATAGTTATATGCGTGCCATACCATGGGCATAGCCCCTAAACGAGTTACCCCTATGATGGCCGTGACGCTTGTCTGCCCTTCTCATCTGCTCATGGGAGATTGGATCCAGCAGGCAAATAAGCATCACAGCTATCATCGTGGCAACTTGTTTGGTGGGCAATGCCTGAGAGCAGAAGAGAAGGGGATTGAGCAAAATCCCCTTTTCTTCTGCCCACGGGAGATCAGATCCCCCATGGGTAGAACAGAAGAGGCAGTCCAGAGACAAGCAGTCTGCCCATGGGGATCCAATCCCCCGTGGGCAGAAGAGAAGAGGGAGGCCCAGTGGCCTGCAGCACAATAGGTTGTGTGGGGGGGGGGGTGGAGTTCAAGTGAGGTAAAGAAGGCGGGAACAATTTAAAGGAGCAAAGGGTCTCTTTAAGAAAGGAGGATGGGGGGGATTTTAGAACAAGAGATGGGACTGCTAGAAGGCATTAGTGAAGGAGGGAAAGTCTGGAAGGTTAACAGAGGAGGGGAGCCAGCGGGGGAGAGTTTGAAAGGGGAGGGAAGAGTGCAAGGTATTGCCAAAAGGTGCATTCCCCTCCCCCAGAACACACACAAGCATCCCATCTCCATCTCCACCTCCACACCACACACACAGGCATCCCATGTCTACACAACAGGCATGCACACACAAACACACACACATGGGCACCTCACCGACATACCATACACACACAGGCAACTCTCGCACCACATACACACTCACACACACACACACACAGGCACCCCACCTCCACATGACAGACACACACAAACACAGGCACCCCACCTCTGCACAACAGACATGCACACACACAGGCACCCTCCCTCCACATGACAAACAAACACATGCACAAATGGGCACCTCACCGCTACACCATACACATACAGGCACCTCACCTCTACACCACACATATATACACACACAGAGGCACCCCACCACTGCACAACAGATGCACACAGGCACCCTCCCTCCACACAATAGGCACACACACTTGGGCACCTCACTTCTACACCATACACACACAGGCACCTCACCTTCTTACCACACACACATGCACACCCATACAGGCACCCCACCTCTGCACCACACACACAGATGCCCCTGCACCCCACTCACAGAAAGGAACATACCACATCTCCTCCCATGCACAGATAGGCACACCACAGTTGCACCACACACACATACAGACATATGGAGCCCCATTCCAAGAGGGGCATGTCTGGGTCATCAGCCTGTCCAAAAACTGGATGGGCAGGTTGTGTACCTAATTCTGCACCCATGGGAGCTAAATGTTCCCGCAGGTGCAGAATCGGGCATTTAGATGGGCCAGACGTGCCTTGACCCCACAGCATTGGATGCCCATCAGAATCCCAAGCTAGCCCTCCCTATGCTCCTCCTGAAGCTCCAGTTCCATGGCGTCTTGTCGCATGGCACTGGGACACCATGCAGGAACTCACATGGCCCACCGCAGATGCAAATACTATTTCCCCACTGCCTGACCCTCAGAGGGGCTTGCCAGGGCCAGGTTCAGGCAAAGGGGGCCTACCTGCCATGGCTCGTTGCTGGAGAGGGGTTCCAGGCCCAATCACTATCCTCAGGGGGACTTATTCCACCTCCAAGGTGGAATAAGTCCCCCGTCCATCTTTGCCTTGCCTGATGTACAGGGCCGTGACTTGAATCGGCCCTGTAGGTCTGGGTGAGTCGGCCCGTCCTTGCTCCGCCCACCCTCCACCTCTGGCCCTCCCCCTCCTGCTCCCATCCAGCACTCCCCACACAGCAGATCTGTGCATGTGGGGAGCACTCTAGCTGCATACGGTCTCGGTGAATAGCAGAGCTAGAAGTCCAACCCCACTATTTGTGTCTCTGCATTGGAGCCTTAATATCTGAAACTATAACTGTTGTTATCTGTATTTCTGTCTAAAGATGCCATGAGGTATAGGAACTCTGGTGCTGGTTTCATGAGACTTGAGAATATGAGGCCAGCATGAGAGATAATGGGGGGTGGCAAGAGCAGTTCACAAGCACTGGCTCTTAAGATTTTGGTCTGGCTCCTAAATCCACAGAAAATTTGTTGAGTCCTGCAGTAGAGGCACAGTACATTTGGAATTTTGATGCCAGCTATAGGCACAGCTGCACAACTGCACAAATAAAGAACCGTCATCATGTGTACCTCTCTGCTAGCTGCAGCTATTATGTTTGCTGAGCAGTAACATGAGGCATAATTCGCTCTGATCCCACATGCAGGCAACACTGCCTCTCCCCATGGTCTACCCCTCCCTCGATCATGATGATTCTTGTTCAGAGATGGGCTGTAGTGAGAGCCAGCACTGCACCTAATCAGCAATATGGCCACCTTTGAGCAAGTGGCATTGAGATCAACGGAGGGGGAAGACTATGGGGAGAAGTTGCATCACCTGCATGTGTGGGATCAGAGAGGCCTATGTGTCTCATTCTACTGCTCAGCAAAGGTGAGGTAAAGTGTCATCTGCCTCCTCTATTTCTTGTGCTACACTGCATGCAGAGCCTGGCTTGTTGGGGTTTCAATTTAATTTTATCTACATATTTCTACTTTGAGTTTATTATAATTTATTCTGTACTTGCTGAGGGTCTAACTGTGTTTTGCTTGTGTGATCGAGATGAAGTGTTCAGTTAGCATGGAGTTTCACTTGGGGCAATTTCTCCAAATGGGTTAGTTTTGCATATACCTTGACAGTCATGAACCTCACTTCTAAGCCAGGGTGTGTGGAGTTTCTGTGTAGGATCTGTAGTAATCTGGCTTGTTCAGTTTTCCAAACAGGTGAAAGGATGTTCTCACTGCAATATTTATGGTGCTGCTCTTTTTTGGGTAGGCTCCTTATTGAGTAATTTTAGAAGGTGGTTTCATTTTGATATGGTAGATTTGCATTTTAGGTCAGTGACGTTTGTAGGATTTTGTGATAGCTCATAATCTGCCTGGTACTGGATAGGCTGTTAATCAGGTTTTTTTCCCTTATATGGTGGGTTCTATAGTGAAATATTCTAGTTCTGCTCTGTATCTACTGTTGGAGAAGGGATTTTATTGGATGCGATATAGGTGTTCAAAAAGAAAAAGAGAGAACCATAGCACAGTTTCTAAAACCAAAATAAAATTAATCATAATTTATTTGATGTTAGAAACTGCACTGTGGTTTTCTTTTTCTTTCTGTCCCTTGGTGTGAGAGCACCTTACATCTCCTTTGTTTTCTGCAGAATAGTCAGTAGATCTTTTTTTTATTTTAGAGTGCCGGGCTAAATAACTAAAGAGCTACAGTTTTTGCTGCATTTCAGTTATACAGCCTGGGAATATGTTGCTTTCCCTTTTTTTTGGAAAAGCCACTGAATGAGAGCCTCTGCTCCTTCTTTGAATATCCTGGCGGGGCCAGCTCATTCCTCGCCTGTTTGTTATACTGGCTTCCTATCCATCTAGGATTTTTTTTAAGATAACCATAATGAACATGCAAATATGCGGCTCCCCCTCCTCCCCCATGAAACAAACTACGCCCATGTGCCATACATAGGCATTCCCAGGGGCACATGTCATAAAATATGTGTATCAAACTTGTGTATACTCAGTTATAGAAAGTAGAACCTCATTACTTGGGTCTTAATAATTCTTTCTTATCCGAGGTCTCAGACATCAAAGCACGATTTTTCTGGATTTAATATCCTTCCAGTTTTTGTGCTTATTTTGCATCAATGACCTCCTATATGTTATCTTCTGAGACTGAACTTCGTTTTTATCTAAGCCTATTCTACGAGCTTTTCCAGCCTATCCAGCTTCTCAATTAACAAACTCTAAAAAAAGAGTGATCACCAACTCATGATAAAATCTATTCAGGGGCTTAATAGTGACCCTCTGATCCCACCATCACACGAGTCGCCATTCAAACTCTTGAAATTGAGGATAAACTTTAACAATTTGTGGCTCACGAATCCCAACGCCTATCCTAGGAGCCACAGTCGCGTTTCACTCCTTCTGTTTCTTCAGGGGATTTGTTCTCTTCTTTGTCTCACTTTTTAATGCTGCACACGTCTCGTACCAACTCTGTGTGAATAATACCATTTACTCAAAAGTTTTTCTACAAGCACGGCGTTCCTCTGAAGTGCTTGTAGAAAAACTTTTGAGTAAATGGTATTATTCACACAGAGTTGGTACGAGACGTGTGCAGCATTAAAAAGTGAGACAAAGAAGAGAACAAATCCCCTGAAGAAACAGAAGGAGTGAAACGCGACTGTGGCTCCTAGGATAGGCATTGGGGTTCGTGAGCCACAAATTGTTAAAGTTTATCCTCAATTTCAAGAGTTTGAATGGCGACTCGTGTGATGGTGGGATCAGAGGGTCACTATTAAGCCCCTGAATAGATTTTATCATGAGTTGGTGATCACTCTTTTTTTAGAGTTTGTTAATTGAGAAGCTGGATAGGCTGGAAAAGCTCGTAGAATAGGCTTAGATAAAAACGAAGTTCAGTCTCAGAAGATAACATATAGGAGGTCATTGATGCAAAATAAGCACAAAAACTGGAAGGATATTAAATCCAGAAAAATCGTGCTTTGATGTCTGAGACCTCGGATAAGAGAGAATTATTAAGACCCAAGTAATGAGGTTCTACTTTCTATAACTGAGTATACACAATAAGTTTGATAGACATTTTAGCTCAGGAGGAAGACCATTGGTTGCTGTATAAAATATGTGCATACACGTTATGTCATACGAGAGGGTGTGTCTGTTGTGGTCTGAGATGGCAGGGGCCTTGGCCTCTTTGCAGAAAGTAGCTGCAGGCCACATGATGTTATGTTAGACTTTATTGTGTATTCATAATAAAAAAGATTTTGCAAAGAAAAACCCTCCAAGATTCCAAGTCCTATGGGACTTGGAATATTAAAACAATCAAGAGTGGAGACGAGTCCTCCCTAAGGAGTGAAGTTACGGGGCAAGTCCTGCCTCGTTTAAGTGATCAGCTGCATGCGTGGTCTGGGATCCCAGGATCATCGGTCTCCAACTGCGTCAGAGGAGAAAGAAGGATCAACTAAGCTAAAAAATAAGAGTTATACATGAAAGGAGATGCCCTTCTTATAGACTGCATGACCAGGTAGATTTTTAAAATTCGAATACAGATGTGCAAAGCATCAGATAAGGTTTTAAAGATGCTACTTAAGTATCTTTCAATATCTAACATAATATGTGGATGGTTCAGAGAAAGGGCCAGCTCTAGGTTTTTTGTTGTCCCAAGCAAACATTTTTTGGCTGATCACCTCTCTGTAATTTTTGTTCAGTTTTACCCATGCCCATGCTTTGCAATTTGCTAAAAGCATAGTGGAACTTTTTAACATGTGCACATCCATTGTGCGTGTGTTAAATCACATTTGTGCACACTAAGATTTTTAAGATATATTGACATACTGAACGCCTGCTAACAAATGCACAGCCCTAGTCTATAATTGTCAAATGTATGGCTGAAAGGCTGCCCCTGGACATGTACCACCCCATGCATCGGTTTGCTTTGCTGGTGTCTAGAGTCAGGCCTGCACTCAGCTACTTTTCAGCGTTAGACATCCTGAATCTGCCAGAATTGCCTGGCTCCAGGCTCTTCCTGATACTTACTGACTGCACTCCATTTGTTTCTTCTGCTTGTTAGTTCACAAGTGTCTTATGTCTTATATTGTTTCCCTTTTTGTTGTATTTGAATGATAGGATGTCTCTCTTATGGCTACCCCTTGCATTTTTTATAAAATAAAGTGGCTGCACTGTAGATATACAACGGCTTCACTAGGATGCTGTGAACACAAACATTATCTGGTTAACCCTTTCGCCCTCCCCCCAGACTATGTTTCAGTACAGATAAATGACTTGGGAAAATTGTTAAACATTTTGCTTACCCAGGGAATATGAAATACATCCGAAAGGAAAAAGGGGTGTGTTAGTGTTTTCTATTCACTCCAACCACTCTGAAAAAAATAACTGTATAAAGAACCCACTTCCCTCTCCCCCTGTTTGACCAAAGACTTGGTCATTTTCTGTCAAGTCATCAACAGGGAGTCTTTCAGACCTGTGGCTAATTTCCTTCATTCCCCAGTGCAGCCAGAGTGGAAGGGTAGAGGCCTCCGTTGGCCCTGATCTGATCAGGGCATTTTCATAAATTCAACACTGGAGTTTGGGGATATCAACCATGAACTTGTCAATAGTAAAATAGCTTCTGTAGATGAAGAACCTGCTTCCACAGTGCAGCGAGACAACACATACAGAAAGGTACCGCCAGATACTCACACTGAGTGAATGAGTAGAAAACAATTTATTGAACATAAAACTGCAGAAACTTACAACACAGTGATAAACAATAAAAGATGAACAAATATCAGTTATTTCTCTCTTTTTCTCTTTCTCTCAGCAGGAATGCAGTGAGGACTACTCTCCTGTCATGGAGACTATGCATCATGGCAAAGTCAAGGTCATGGATGGTACCAACATCAAACTAGGCCACAGGATAAAGTGCCAAACACTTAGGATTTCTTTTTTTTTTTTTAAGTTTAGGAATTTTCCCCCTCTTGTAAAGCACAAACAATATATTTGCAACACAGAGAAAGCAGCTACCGTCAGCAGTCATTGCAGTTTGCAATCAAAAGCAGGAGAACATTTCCTAAGACATTTTAGTGGCATAACAAAAATAAAATAAACAAACAGAAAAAAAGCAACAGATGCATTCAAAGAGTCCCAAAAAGCATTGCAACAAATTGGATGAGATACCAGCCCCTACAGAAATTCATGACATCCTGTAGGCTTGTAAAGGATTTCTGCAGGGCTGCTGCCATACACAAAAAGGCAACAGATCGCTTTTAAGATCTGTCAGCTATTTACCTGGTCCATCAACAGAAAATCTGTTCTTTTTAAAATTTCATTCAGAAAGCAAAAGCAAGAAGCTACCAAAAGCAGAATGAAAAGAAACTAGATTTAGTGTAAAATTAATTTATTTTATAGCCTATACCATCCTGACCTTCTGGCTTTCATACTCCTCTGCAATAGTTTGTGATCTCCAAGACAAGGGCTGCCAAAATGAATGAACTCTGGTGTCAGACTTGGCTTTTTGTATTCTTTTTATTTTCTTTGGTGCTTTTTTGTGGTTGATATTGCTCATGTGTTTAGTTTTTCCAGCGAATAGTATTTGAATTGGAGAGAGGTCTGGACTGGCTGAGGCCCGGGGTACTTCTGTGCTTATGGTTATCATATAGCTGAATCCAATTTATTTAGATCCATTTACTATCCCCAAGTCATCAGAAACAGTATGGAATATTCCTAAATGTTTGTTAAAACTCCCATCTCTATGCAGTCTGGAGTTTGTAGTCTTGCCTTTTCAAAACATAATTTAAAACATCCAGGATTCCGAACACCAAGATGCTGAAAGATGAGAATTACAAATAAAAGCCCGGCCCATGGTCTCCTGCAAGCAAAGGTACCTGGGAGAAACTGTACTTTGAATAAAACTGGGAGAGACCTGGGGTCTTAGGTTGAGCTGACATTTTTCTTGACTAATGCAAGAATGCTACACTTTGTACCATTTGTATTAAAGCCTGTGATAATTGGTGCTTGGCAGGGTACTATGAAAGGAAAACTGGATGAACTTTACTTAATAGAAACTGTAGCTAAGAGGTAACGTGCAAGCAAAATTTCTCAGGCAAGGCAATGGTTTATTAATGAAAACCTGCACTTTCTGAAACCCCTTCTCTGACCACAACCAATCCTTTTCTTCAGTTATGTTTCACTGAGGAAATCTGAGAAGCCTGTCAAATGTCAATCTCTCCAAAACTCTCCTAAGGGTTTTAGGACTGCTTTATTTGCTGAGTCAATTTGGTACAGGTTTGGGCATCTCTTTGGCTCAATCCGATTCTATTGGATAGCTTGATAAACTTTGCAATTGCTTTTGATGTGCAAACTCTTCACAGATTCTGCGGATCACCAAGCAGCTGGCACCAGGATCTCTCTCTTTATATCTGGCCCCACACACTTAGGAATGAAAGATTCAGGAACACCCCAGAGTTAGAAATTGCCTTTGCGACAGCAAGGATTGTCATTACCTATATATAATCTTTGGTATGATTCGAGGTGATCGTGAAACCAGTTTGGTAAGTGGGCGAGGATCGGCCTGCTTACAGAAGAACCTGTGTGCACAGAGGAGAAGTCAAACCTTCCCACTGCCTGAGGAGGATAAAAGGATTTTCTTTTGAATATGTCTAGGAAAAGGAGAAGGGTTTCAGATTCTACTCCTTTTGTTGTAGTCACCTGTTTTGGTTAGTACTGTGCTATGAGAATACCTCACGCAATGGGCTCTTCATCCGTACGTTGACATAGTGTAAACCCAAGGGTCAATCTGCTTGAGCGCAGAACGTGAAAGAACCACATGATTGTTTGGCATATGTCCATACATCTATATGGAGCATCAAAGCAGTTAGAACCGCAATTTGCAATACCAGGAACCAGTAAATCCAAGGTCCTCAATATCCACTGATTAAGTGAAGGAAGGCCTTCTTCTCTGTGACTAAGCTTCCTTTGATATACGCATATGCATTTTTCTCATGGATCAAGGGTGTCTTTGTTGGAGAATACTGTAAACTGGAGACAAAGAATTGATGAACTAAGGACAAGCTGTCCTTAGAGCAACACTTTGAAACATAAACTGGTAGGACAAGTCATTATGAGGCAGGTTTACTAATGAGTGCACTGGTACTCGTAGCACACGATTGGGCTATGCCAATGTCAGGTGGCGTGTGCATCAGTTAGCGCATTGCAGACATGTGGCATCCACTGAAGTGGCATTAAGTGCACTCGCACTAATGGCATCATTCAAGGTTAGCGTGTGCCCATAAGGCTTTGATGTACCGTCAACACCCCTGTTCCACACCTTACCCAGTCCTCACCCAATTGTGAGAGACCCAGTAAGTGTGGAATTTTAGTGTGGGACCCTGCACTAACTTTTAGCATGACACACTTCCTGCACGCTGAACTCCGTGCTAATGGTTGGCGCGGTTTAGTAAATATGCCCCTATGAGTGTTAAGATATTATTCTTTAACACCAAAAGAAAGAGAACTCAGGTCAAAGGACATTTGTTACTTTTTTGCTGGCTCAACTAAGATATTTCTAGTTCTCCAAAACTAAGGAATTTCTCCAGCAGTATTAAAATACAAGCTTCTCTATTTTGACAGGATCCTTCTCTGAGTCAATTTCATTCAATGCACATCAATGGAAGAATTCTGGTATATCAGCCACAAGTACCAAAACTTATAAACTGTTACATTTAGGTTATTGTGGTCTTGATTCCTATAGTATAGGGTTTAATGGACATCAGAGCCCAAAGGAAGATGGGTTTTTTTCAAGCTCTTTAAACATACAGCCCCGTTGACAAAGTGCATTAAATGGGACATGAAGATCCCATTGTACTGTCAATATGTGTTCAATAAATAATGAATAAAAGTGTGTTCTTAAATTGGGGGAGGGGGGATTATCTTGCAAAAAACTAGAAACCACACAAAGCCCTCTTGAGGAAAGCTCAAGTGACCACAACAAAGGGAACAGAGAGGGGCCCACAGGATCTTTTCCGATTGATCTAGGAAGGAATGACCTTGTCTTGGAGAGCACTAGGTCACACCTGACCACAGGAGGAGAGGTTGTGGTTGATTGTCTCTCTTCTGAACAAAGACACTTGTGATTTTGATACTATGTGAATTAAGAAAAGAATGATAAATGGGCTGTTAAAATGACCATGTTGTACACAGGGAGACATTGGCTATGTTTGTGTCTGGTTTACTCTCACCTGGAATTCTTTTAATCTTTTTGCCTTGGGCTAGCTTTAGTGGTGTGAGATAGGACGAGTTAAGCTAATCCCCTTTCCGAGAGTGGCCAGAGAGCTCTAGTGAATCTCTTTATTTAATCTTTGGAAACTGGGCAGGGGTACACGTTAGCCAACGTTTTGGGGAATACTTTAGTCCTTTCACTTCTCCAGACTCTCCCACTCACAGTGGAGACCACAATCATTCTTCAAGCTTCTTCCTTACATTTTCCTTCACCTCTGCTTGACCTCTCTGATCTTTGTAACACCAGAGCTGAAAAGAATCCACTATCCCTCTCCTGTTTCTCCAACTGCTTTTGCGCTTGACTTTCTCTACCACCTGCCCTGTTGAAATGTACAATTTTGCCAGACCTTACAGTATGGCAAGATTTGAGTTACATTTTGAAAGCACATTTCAGGAAACAGTCACACACAGAATACATAAAATAAGGTTTTGCAAGATTCTATGCATTTTGACATGTTTTTTAAGCCCTGGCATTGTGTTATTTTACCACTGAAGCTCCCTTTCGCTCCTATCGCGTCCCCCTTGTGCCAACATATCTTGAGTAACTTCTCCTAGTGCTTTAGTGTTGTTACAACACATTATTAATATATACAAATGCAAAAAACAACAAAAACGCCCACATTCAGGTGATGAAAAAACATCTCATGCAACTTCTATTCCAATGAAAACTTTTGCTTGGAAATTATTCTCTCTCCCCCTCCCCCTCCCCCTCCCTCACCCTGTCAAAGACAAATCATTACATTAGTTCAGGAAAGAGTACATTATTTTCATGCATAAATCAGAAATCCATTTTATCTTTTTTTTTCTTTTTTGCTATTTTTAAAATTACAATTCAAAACACATAACACATAATAAATACTGTAGTATAAGACATCAGATAAAATTAAACACGACGGAACAGAACGTATTTTAAAAGGACTTTTTCTTTTTTTTTAAAAAATATGAAACCTGTAAAGTACATGGGTCCCTCTGTATCTCCCTTCTTTTGTGTTTGTGTGTGTGTGTTTCTCTTAAACTAGCCAACTTTCAATGCCTTGAACATTCAATGTGTCTCCCATTCAACGCATCAAAGAAATAGAACATGCCAAACCTCTGCAAAAAATTATAATTTAACAGTATAAAGCTTCAAGTCACAAGTTCCAAAAACTAGCTAAGTAATTTATCACATAAACTATACATTAAATATTTTGAGGTATTTCAGACAAAATTGTCAAAGGCTTGAGAGGTCTGTGCTGAAAGAGGATCATTGGTTCCCCCTGGTGGAAAAATATCTTTGGTATAAAGTGAAACAGTTGGGTATTGGGCAGAAGGGACTAGGGCAATGGTTGGTGGAACATTTTGAACTCAGATGCCAGAAAAGGACAGATACCTTCAGAATGGGGGGGGGGGGGGTGCCATCATCACTAAGACTTCCTTTTCATATGCTGGGAGCAACATTCACTCTAAACTGTGGGAGTGCCCCCTACGCACGTTCCTACCAGCGAGGTTGCTGCATCAATATCGCATTTGCAATTGGAAGAAGAAAGCAGGTTCTGCCGGACTTCCAGGGGACCTGCCTGAACATCACAACTGGAAATGTGAGATTGATGCACCACCTCTGCTCATAAGCAACATGGGTAGAGGACTCAGGAGCCGTTTAGAGGATAGTAGACAGCAGCTGGTCTTGAGTGGCTTATAGACCGCAGGCTGCCATCTCTTAAATTAGCTCTCTGTTAAGGAGGACAAGCTAAGCCAGTTCTGATTTTCCTCCATTTATCTATCTGGGGATGTAATTTTGTTTTTGGAAAATCAGAACTTCATCACTTAACCTGGACTGGGGCAAATCTGGGATTGACTGACCTTGTTCCTATTGACATGAAGTTATATGGTAATCCTGTGCATAAATAAAGGACAATTAACAGATCCCACAAAAATAATATAGCGTACAGAGTGACCTGAAACTTATTCTATAATACATAATAATGAATTTGGCCATGACAGTTGAATAGGTTAGGACCCTTGATAAACAGAGCCTTTGGTTTAAAAAACAAGGATCAGATCTATAAATATAAGTGAATATGACCCAGTCAGGGCAGCAGTCACCTGAGGTTTATCAGTATGACCACATGGCTTCCAAAGTCAAGATGTTATTATTGCCTTTAAAACCTAGAATTTGACAGCAGATAGAAACCATGAGGTTCATTTTATCTGCCCATTCTTGGTTTTGAAGGTCATCTTTAACTTTACCTCTTGCTAATAATGATTTCAGGCATGTGAACATGCCTATATTTTATTTAACAGATCTTTAATTCTGCTTTATCTTTATATTGTAACTTAAACTTGGCAATGTACATTAAACAGGGACATTAATAACTTGGAATTTTTCTGAGGCAATGGAGGGCTAAGCGACTTGCCAAAGGCCACAAGGAGTGCTAGTGGGAATCAAACCCTGGTCTCTTAGCTCCCAAACCAGTGTGCTAACCATTAGGCTGCTCCTCCTCTCCCAGAAGGTTTTAACGAAGTGGTTCTGCACAGCAATGTTCCCTTTCAGCGGTGTGAGAATCTGCTACCTGCATCCTTACTGTCAAGAGTGGTGCTGCAAGCTTGCAGCTTCAATTGTGGGAGGCAAGCAGATTCCACAGGACTTCCAGGGGATCTGTTTGCTCTGCACGATTGAAACTTCACATTTCCAGCACCATCCCTGGACTACAGACTCCCTCCCAGCACAGAGGGCATGCTGCAGAACAGCTTCCCGCACCCTCAGAGAATCATTTTATAAGTGATTTGAGCATACAGAACAGCGTTTTACACGCTCAGCTAGGTGCTAATAAAATCATCCCAGCATATAGATGCATGAAAGTAGATGCTTGGAATTGAGCACCTCTTTCGTGTGATAAATATCTAGTCAGTCACTGGGGCAGAGAATGGGTGACGTGGAGGTGGTTTGTCACTTATATGTATATCTTAGAAAATATTGCACAGATTAAGCCCTGATTCTTACCGGCACATACACGAGCAAAGCTACTATTATTTCAGAGCAGGTGTAAGCTTTTGCTACAGTTTTCAGGGAGGCTAAAGGCACATAGATGCTTATGTTGCCTTTATCAAATAGGTCGAATATATGTACCCCTGTGCTTTCGCAGTCAGGTGCACTGTTATAAAATTCTCCTCCAGATCTTATCCTCACACACATGAATAGACAAACAGCATGCAGAGGTTTGGTGAATTTTAAGCTCTCTTTGTATTTCGAAAAAGAAATATAGAGACTCACTTTTCATTAAAAAATATTAATTGAAAATGCTATAAGTAGGGTGTATCTTGTGTTCTTATGCAGAAGGGTCTTGCTTTTAAGATAGAAGTCAAAGATTCAAAAAAGGAGGCATTGCAAAGGTTTCATCATGACTATAGTATATAACGTGGCCTCTTTTAAACAAATGGTTAGCATCTAAGCCTCGGCTTTGATTCTTTTAACATATGTCTGCAGAATCAATGGAGAGTTGGTTGACTTGTCACCTATTGTGCAGACTGGAATAGGGACAGGGTGAACCAGTTAGCTATGCCACCAGCTCTTTTCAAGATTTCTTTTTTATTTGTTGAGAAACCTCAATTGCCATAAGTACAGGAGATAGGACAATTTGATGACCTCTTCAATTGGGTACCTAGTTAAAAAGAAAAAGGTGGAGAGACCTCTCCTTGGTGAAGTGGACAGCAAATTCCTGCAGAATAGATAAATCGCAAGTTTACTCATCCACTCCTTGATGCCCTGATAACCTGCACTCTGGTAGGCTAAAAGAATTTTGCTATGGACAACTCAGATATGGGTAGACCCTTTGAAGAAAGAGCTAAATTGTAGTCAGAAACACAGAACATGGGTTTAGCGGTTCCATAACTATGTTTAATGAGGGCTCTTTCAACATCTTCCCTCCTGCATACAGTGAAATTCTAGTGTATAAGACAAAACTTGCTTAACTTGATGGGTGAACTTGATAGACCTTTGGTCTTCTTCATGGTCTGCTGTTAGAAGGGTAAGGAATGTCCACTGGCATATTACTCAGAATTTAGATTCCTATGCTCAGTGTTCACAAAGGTGAACTATTAAACAGACTTATCTATTTTGAAAGGGGAAGGACACTTCCATTGAAGGTTCTTAAAATAATATATTCATTTTAGAACCCTATGGGAGCAGAGCGGGATTAATCCTTTGGGTTTCCATAGGCTATTGGGCCTTCACCATAATATAAAGACACTATTTAACCATCACAAGCATGTGAACTGTAAAGGAGGGAGGTGATTATGCTAGGGAGATGGGGGAGGGAATAGATTATGGCACATTGACTTTCCCTTCCCCATTAATAATCACCTTTCCATCCTGCTTACCTCCCAAGAATAATTTAACTCTCCTTATCTCCCTGGTATAATCTTCTCTCATCACCTTCACCTCCAACATAATTAGGAGTACAGGGAGTAGCACCTTCCCTGCTGCTGCCTCTTCCACCTCCATCTTTGCAGGCTTCTCTGAAAACTGCAACGGCACACAGCCATGTAGCCTTGGAAGACCTAGAATGGTGCTTTGTGACTTTACGGGAAATTCAGACGTAGAAGAAGGAGCGGGCAGATAAGATACACTGCTCGCTGGCTACTTCTTGTGTCAAGAGAGGGTCACAGAGGAAAAAACTATTACCTATATCCTCTTCTCTCTGGACTTGCTGTTCCTGGAAACAGCTCCTCTCCATCATCCGCAATCACCCTGTTTTCTGATGTTCCTCCCACTTCCTGCCTGCCTGTCCTACAGAGAGAAACCAGCAGAAATATGCTCAAGGACTCCTGCAAGTGGGAAGGGAAGTTATTGCACAGGGAGGAGGTTAAATATGAAGATTCTGCTGTAGCCAGTGGGCACATCTGACAAGGCCCCCAGAAAGGTTTGAGCCCTAGACATGTGTCTAGCATGCTTAATCTAGCACTGCATGGCCCCCTCTCCAAGATATTAAACCTTACTGCAAGGTTTGAGGATGGATCATAAATTTTGGGAGATAAAAGCTGGGATACTGAAAACTGATGCATTTAAAGAATGAAATTCAAGGCCCTACATGCTGCCCAGTCATTTACACTGCTCCAATACCCAAATGCTGCAAGAAGGAAATGAGGTATCATCATGAGTCTATAGGATAAAGCAGAGAACTTTTCCAAATGATCACACCTTTGGTACAAGAAAAAGGCACTCATCCAGTATCAGCTACCAACCTCTCTTCTCTTCTTCATGGGCTCGGGAGGGGCCCTGTTTTCAAAAGGTCTTCTTTTGTCAGAGACACAGAATGGAGGAGACACCATCTGAAAACAGGGTAAGTGGGGATGGGGGTAGGGGCAGAGGGGAGCTTCAAACAAAGTAAAGGGAGGGATACATCAAGAGGGGGTGAGGAGGGGTATGCATGTACCTGTCACAAAGGTAGCGGGAAAATGCATTTCCAGCACAGACCAGGCAAGAGGGAGCAAATCTTTGGTATTAGACGTGATTTTTTTTAATCACAAATTGAAAACTCAAGTGAGGTAGCCTTTTTCTTGAGGGTTCTCACTAGAAATGTCTGAAAATGTCCTTATTTGGAGCTTAGGGAAGCTGTTGAGCACAGTGTCCTTCACTTCCCTTGGTAGGAACATAGATACCACTAGCTCTGGTCTGAGAATCCGTCACCATCACCATTTCACAAGACAACGAGAGACTCGAAGGGGGGAAACATTTCATTTGTTTGGGTATTTTTTCCTTTCCTTTTTTTTTTTGGCAAAAACACGCGATCCCACCTTCCATTTTCCATTTCTTTTCTCTTTCTCTGGTAGTGGTTAGGACATAAATTTTTCATCGTTACCTTTTTTGGGGGGGAATCAAACCCCATCATTAGAAGTTCTGTACATCAAGATTTCTTGCAGTCCAACACACAGTGGTTGTTTTTCTGAAGTAGAACGTCTTTCTTTCAAGTGAAGGTATTTTCTCTCTCTCTTTCTCATTTTTTTAACTTTTTTGATATATGTATTTATATATATATATATCTATATATATATATCTATATATGTTTTTCAACAAGGTGCCTAACTGCTGCACAAACATTTTATCTTTAAAGTGAATAGAAACCGTTTTATATTGTTTAATTTTTTTTTAATACACACCTCTGAGATGGTACTTCTATTACCCGCATCATTTTAAATAGTGTTCATTGTGGTTTCTGCCCCCTCCTGGCCTAAATTATAGAAGGGGGGGGTCTGGACCCTTCCCCACCACCAGGAGGTGCTCCAGAAGAGGAACCAGGAGCATCTGAAACTTTGAAGGAGGTTTTGAATGATTTTTCCGGTCTCCATGTTTCTGGCCCTTGTGATTTGAGTTTTTACTTATGGCACAGAAGCTACTTTCAGAAAGAGAGGGCACGCAAGTGAAGTGTCAGGTTTATCCAGAACCCATTTCCCGTGAGTAGCATTAAGGCAGTTGTTATTGGCACACAAAAATATGTCCATCTTCTCTTCTGGACTTGCGTTGTGTTGCTTTGGGTTTGGGGGGGGGGGGGTGTTTGGTCTGTTGTCTCAGTTCTTTGGTAGCAGAGATGGAAAAAGTCTACAAAGCAGAATAAATTAAAAATCGCTCTTGCAGAGAAAAAAAAAGTCTTCCCAAACTAATCACCATTTCAGGACTTTTCTGCTGGAGCTTGGCTTTTTCCCTTAGGCCTGTGTACAGTGCAGTCACACACATTGCAGTGCTGATTTCTTCCGGGTTATGCCAGGTCACCAACCTGGAACCTTTTGCAACTTGAGTGAAAGGTAGAACCTCCCTCTCCCCCACTAGCCCCTTTTTATATTTTATAGAAAATTACCATTGTCATAGTGTGATTGCCAAAGGTCACAGGGAGAGTCAGTGGGAGAAGAAGGACCTGAACCCCGGCTTCCCTGGTTCTCAGCTGTGTGTTTTGCCATTTTCTCCTTTTCAAAATCCTTTCTGTATGTTCTTTCTCATTTTATACCCGGTTTGAATGTGCTTATTAGACCTGCTTTAAACTGAGGTGGCATGGTGCAACTTCTGTCTCTCCCACCAACAATTTGGTCCACTCTGTCCTGCCTTGGAGATACAAGATTTTGCAAGGCATTGCCTATCTCCCCGTATTTTAATTCCTTTGGTTTTCCATTTTTGTAACAATTTTGAATAGATTAATGTATGGAGCCTGTTTCCTATCAATTGGAAGTTTTGTGCATTTGGTGTTATTTAATTGCTGGAGCAGGATTGAGGGTTTTCTTAGGTGCTAATCAGAAGACCTTACTCAGGTTTCATCGTTTCTGGAAAGTAAAGTTTTGGGGTATAAGGAGCCTCAGCCTGGATTCTTGCTTTTTTAAAAATAATTATAAGGGTTATAGAACAAGTTCACTTTTTTCCCCTTTCTAAAATGTGCCAGATATATTGTAGCCACCAGGTCTTTTGCTATTCCAAGTAGACAAAGGACTTGTTGACTTATGGACAGATTCTTAAGAATCCCTATGTTTTCTTATTTGAGATATATATATATATATACACACACACACAAACACACACACACACACACACATATATTTTTCTTTAAAGATTGCAAACTTAAGTGGACTGATGTATAGTCCTTGGCCCCCTATTTTGCAAAACTTGTATATGTGCAGAAATAAATCTTTCCTTGGGTAAACTTGCTCCATGAGACAGAGGCGAATACCCTCCAAGCCCGCATTGGACTTTTTTTTTTTCGTAGGCATGAGAAAAAATGCTGCAGGAGGCCAAATCTCTCCCATTTATGTAGCTCAGGGTATTTGCATCTTAGAAGCCCAAGCCAGAATTCATAAGGTTTATTTGTAGCACAAGGCCCTCTTGTTAAGCCTTGTGTTGAAGAGGCTTCTCCTGTGTGTGTATGTGTGTATATATCTATATCTGTATATCTATATATCTCCATATATAATCTTCAATTCATTCTTTAGCTCTTATGTTTTGCTGTCTGTATCCTCTTGGAAAAGTACAAGCTCTGAAAATAACTACCTGTTTTGGAGTCAAAATCAGAACTGCTACTGTAAGCGACACAGGATGATCTTTTTCAGAAGGTAGAATTTTTTTTTAAATGGAAGGTTAAAGGGCAGAATATTTGCCTTGAGTCTGGTCTGGGTGTTTGTTTTTTCAACGTAACTTTCAACTATGTTTTCTCCATCATTCCAATAATGCTACTGCTTTTTTGATAGATGTTTTTTTAAGGGAAAAAAAGCCTTTTGTGATAGACTGAAGGCCTGCTGCATCTTGAGATTCTTCAGTTATCAGACAAAGATTAGGTTAAGTCTCACAAACAAGACCCTTCCAATGTAAATTTCTTGGGTTCTGGGCCAATGCATAGAAAACACCAAAATAAATCCGGTGACACAACGTACTTGTACAGTGCAGGCTTTCCTCCCCCCCACTGTGGTTGTTTCACGTGCCTTCAGAAGCCTACACTAGATTGCCCTGGCGTTGGTTTATTAAGTTACTTTAGACTTGTATTTTTTGGGGGTGAGGGGTAACAGTGGGATGTCATTGCTGTTGTCATTGTAGATTGTTGGAGAGGGAAAAACCAAACCTCATGCTTTGGAAAAAGTGCTTGTGGATGAAGAAGGCATGCCGGGATTGGCACCCGGGTCTTCTTGCCAGCGGTTCATGCACCGCCGGCGGGCATTCATGAAGAAGTTGCTTACGGTGTTGAGTTCTAGACCCAGCTGCTGGGAGATGGTAATCTGCATTTCCTTGGAGGGACGCTTGTTTTCCTTGAAGATGGCAATCAAGGTGCGACGTTGAAGGTCGGTGAAGACCAAACGCTGCTTCTTGGGCTGCAGGTTGCGGTCCTTCTGCTGCTCTTGCTCTTTGCGCTTGCAGGCTAAGACAGTCAAAAGAAAAGGACACACAGATTATTACAGGCCTAGGTATGACCATCCGTGGCAATAAATCTACCAGAATAGAACTGACTTTGCCTAGTTGTTATAAGAATCATGACTGATCCCAATTTGACTGGGCCGATCATAATTATAGCCTGATCCGCAATCATTGTCAAAATATACCCAGCCCTTCTATAAGTCCAATTTATAGCTTCTGTATTCTAATGGGTTGATGGAGCTACTTATTAAGAGTTGAAAGGAATGAGCCTCTTGGCACACCTTTGGACATCACCAGCTTTGAAAACTAGGCCATCTTATGCAGGTCTATCTCAACTTCCTGCAGTGTATTTGGTTCTTATTTATTCATCTAATTATGACAGCTATACTTTGAGAGATTAATTTTATAAAGTCATTGTCACACATATGTGACCACATAAGCGCGTCAATGGCCTCTTATAAAATACGAAGTAACATAGAAGTAAGCACGTTGGCATGAACACACAGACTTTGCTGGTAGGCGCAGCCAGCAGCGTGTGCAAAGTGTGGGTGGAGTTTGAAAATATGTGCATTGATTATGAAATAACAATTTATATGCATGTTTGCAAACTTTATGAATTTAAGATATGAGCTAGTATTTTATAAAGACACATAGATGCCTACGTGTCTTTATAAAATGGTACCCAAGTAGGCAAACTAGGCATCACTTTATGAAATTACCGTCCACAAGTATTCGGATGTTGGGGAATCTTGGAAACCCCTACAGCCTGATATACAGTACTGCGTTTGTTTACTTATTATACAGTATTGAGACAAATCTGCCCCTGAGGCAGGCATCTGCCGAAACATGACCATGTAGGGCATTATTAAAGATTTGCACTCTGCTTTATTGCCCTTACTCTTTTTTTTCCTTTATAAACTAGGGGTCTGATATTTAAAAGGGTTTAGCCCGTTAGCAGGACTTGCCAACTGGCTAAACCCCGCTCTCTCCAGTATTCAGAAGCACCAACCAATTAATGCCACAGAACATCACCAGAGACCTCCGTAGAAATGGAGCAGTCTGTGGGCAGAGCTAGGAGCAGTCGCAGTGTTTAGCTGGTTAGTCACTAATCATATAGGCAAACTGCATAAAGTTAGGACACGTCAATGGCTGTTCTAACTTTTTGCAGTGTTTTCTATCTGGTTAGCAGCTGAATCGGACAGCAAATGTCTGGTTGGTGAAACTGGATATTCATCACCGGCCGCCAGATAGGCTCCACTGCTGAATATCTGGTTTCATGTTTGACAATTACAGGGGGCCACAGGACAGATAAAAGAGAAAAAGGAGAGATGCTGTTGGGTACTGGCTAGAGGGAAGAGAAACAGAAACTGGAGGGAACTGACTGGGGAGAGAGAGAGAAAAAGAGACCGAAACTGGTGAGGATTGGCTGGAGGGGGAGAACAAGAGACTGGTGGAGACAAGAAGAGGAAGAGAGATACAGTGGGCCAATGGAAAGAAACTTTAGTGTTTGGCAAGAGGGGTAGGGATGAACAAGGGGTCCCTGAACGTTTAATAAAGGGCCCTCACAACCTAAAAGGTTGGAAACCTTTGTCTTACAGAATTACCACCACATGCATCACTGTTCCTGGGAGTGGTGAATGGGCGGAGCAAAGGGCAATTGGCACTTAGTGGATACTATAAAATCAATGCATATTTGCCGATTTCTAATGACACAAGCACAGAGCTGCTCTTGCCTCAGAGCAGGTATAACTTCGTCTGCATCTTTCAAGCAGATGACTTTATAAATGCACACCGGCGAATTCAGTATATTACCTTTATAGCTGATGTGTCTAGGCTCCTGCCTAGGCACCCTCTTGTAAAATTACCCTCCCTGTGTCTCTGTACAGTGAAGCATAACAGCCATTACTGAAGGAACAGCATCATATATCGAAAAGGATCTCTGTAAGATCCAATAGTAGTTTGCAGGGATTGTTTCTGTTGGGTTTTTTCCTAGTCTGTTACTTACTGATGCAGCACAATCAGCCTTTTCCCAGATCAATCTAATTACAGTTCTGTGACAAAGAAAATCGATAACGGCTCCCGTCAGATCTATTTACAGCTGCATCTGTGATCAGGAACGCAAGCTGCTGACTTGCTGCTTCCTTCTCCATCACCTGCTGGTGCTTCACCTCAGTTTTCATGAAGGGGCTGCCTGCACTTTCTTCAGGTGAGTCCTGATTTAATCTCTCCTACCCCTACCAGTTTGAACTTGTAGTTTCTGCTCTAGGGAAATCAAGACTCTGCAATAGGGTAAATCCAGGACTAGATCAGCTAGCACTGAAACATAGAAACATAGAAACATGATGACAGAAAAAGACCACATGGCCTATCTAGTCTGTCCTTCCATAACAACAACTACAACAGTCCACTTTTTACCTTTAGAGATCCTCTGTGTTGGTCCCATGCTTTTTTGAATTCAGTTACTGTCCTCATCTCTACCACCTCCACTGGGAGACTATTCCATGGATCCACTACTCTTTCTGTAAAGAAATATTTCCGCATATCACTCCTGAATCTATCTCCCTTCACCCTCATCCCATGTCCCCTCTTAGCAGAACTTGCTTTCAATTGAAAGAGGCTCTCTCCCTGAACATTGAGGGAGAAGGTGGCGCTTAATTCTGAAGGGCTGGCAACTGGGCAGGACCAGCTTAAGAGGTGAGCCAGTGAGGCAGAGCACACCACAATAGGAGCACAGGTAGCCTGCCTCACTAGCTCCTTCCAGCCTGCCCTCTGTCTCCCCAGCTGCGGTTGTGTCAAGCATTAGCATGGCTGCTGGAGCATTTGCTTTTGCTCCCGCCAGAGTACAAATGCTCAGCACAGCTGCAAGAGCGTTTACTTTTGATCACCATGGCTGTGCTATACTCAATCACTATACACCAATACCCTTAATAAACACCATTTATCCACTAATATAAAAAAACCTTATCCACCAACCTTTAGAACAAATAGTTATTGCACAATTCAATAAGGCATATGTGACCTCAGGATGGCCTTACCCCTACATATGGCGAAATTAATCACCATAGGGTTTAAAGCAGACACTCACATCACAGGTCACTATCCTTCTATAATTTAATTCACCTATTACACAATTTCAAATTTCCAAAAATCTAATAAAACTGCCAACATCCAAAAAAGTACTTTTTGGGATTCTCTGAACAATTGCAAGGATTCAAAAGCATCTACATTCCAACATGAAACAGGAACATATAGACCATTCAATCGTCTCCCTGCAAAAAGAGGAGAGGCATTTCTTATGCCCTCTGTCGAAAATATATGGAGACACATTTTGTGTTTAATTCTGTTGATATCTGTGATAATTGTGCTATCAGGAATCCCTGAAGAAGCCTATTTGGCGAAACAGAAGCTTTGGTTGGGTATTTGTACTCTTGGCCGCAACGGGGGACACTTATGGTTGTTCGGCATTGGCAGCTAGGTAGCTGCAGTAAAAACTGACGTCTGTTTATCGACATGTGCTGGACTCCCTGGATCATTAAGATAAGTGGATATATACTTACTAAATGGTGCATAGTTCACTTCGGTTGAAGAGAAAATGTCTTCTCTCTTTTTGCAGGGAGACGATTGAATGGTCTATATGTTCCTGTTTCATTTTGGAATGCAGATGCTTTTGAATCCTTACAATTGTTCAGAGAATCCCTAAAAGTACTTTTTTGGATGTTGGCAGTTTTATTAGATTTTTGGAAATTGGAAATTGTGTAATAGGTGAATTAAAATATAGAAGGATAGTGACCTGTGATGTGAGTGTCTGCTTTAAACCCTATGGTGATTAATTTCGCTATATGTAGGGGTAAGGCCATCCTGAGGTCACATATGCCTTATTGAATTGTGCAATAACTATTTGTTCAAAAGGTTGGTGGATAAGGTTTTTTTGAATATTAGTGGATAAATGGTGTTTATTAAGGTTATTGGTGTATAGTGATTTAGTTAACCCTTTGGCAGTTGGCTTTCTCAATGTGCTATACTCAAGCCATGGAGCCAGTGGTTGGTTTATTTATCTATTTGCTTATTTATTTAACTAGATTTATATACCAGTTTTCTATAAGTCAAAGCGGTGTATATTCAGGTACTGTATATATATTTCCCTTGTCCCCTAAGGGCTCATAATCTATGTTTCTGTACCTGAGGCAATGGAGGGTTAAGTGGCTTGCCCAAGGCCACAAGGAGCGCCTGTGGGACTAGAAACCCCAGTCCTTCCAGCCCAAGGTTGTTGTCCTCTAGCAGGTTTGCATATAGCATAGCCATGGGAGCAAAAGCAAATGCTCCTGTGGCTGTGCTAAGCATCACTACAGCTGCAGGAGGAAGAAACAAATGTTCCTGCGGCTATATTAATGTTCAAGACATCAGCAGGAGCATTTGCTTTTGCTCCTGGACTGTGTTGCTGTATGAATTGGGGAGGAATGATTGACACTGGGATTGTAGGGTGGGGAGCAGACATTGGACTGGGGGGCTGGAAATGGTCTTATACTGAGACTGGGGGGACTGGCATGGCAATGGGCTTATATTGTGGCTGGAGGGAATGGAAATGGGCTGATACAGGGGCTGGGGGCTGACTGATACTGGTAATGGGATGATACTGGGAATGGGGGGCTTGGACTGGAAATAGACTGATACTGGGTAGAGGGCTGGCTGATACTGGGGCTTGGAGATTGATACTGGAAATGGGATGATTTAGGAGCTGGGGAACTGGAAATGGGCTGATACAGGAGCTGTGGGGGCTGGCTGATACTGGAAATGGGCTGATACTGGGAATGGGGGGCTGGGAATGCAAATGGGCTGATACTGGGGCTGGGGCTGGGGGATTGGAAATTGGCTGATACAAGAGCTGGGGGCTGACTAATTCTGGCAATGGGCTGATACTGGGACTGGGGTGTTGACTTATACTGGAGCTGGGGACTCTACTAGAAATGGGCTGATATTGGGGCTCTGGACTGGAATTGGGCTAATGCAGAGGCTTGGGGCTGACTGATACTGGCAATGGGTTGATACTGAGAATGGGGGCTGGGACTGGAAATGAGCTGATACTGGATCTGGGGGCTGGTACTGGAAATGGACTGTAATTGGGGATTGGGGACTTGAAATTGGCTGATACTGGGGCTTATACTGGAAATTGGCTGATATAGGGGCTAGGGGGGACTGGAAGTGGGCTGAAACTTGGGATTGTGGCTGGTACTGGACATGGATTGATATGGGGTCTGGGGGACTGGAAACTGGCTGATACAGGGGCTGGGGGCTGGTACTGGAAAAGAGTTGATACTATATCTGGTACTGTAAATGGACTGATATTGGGGCTGGGGGGATTGGAAAGGGGCTTATACTAGGTCTGAGGAGATGGGACTTGAAAAGTGCTGGGACTGGAAGGGAGCTAATTCTAGGGCTGTGGTCCTGGGATTGAAATGGGGCTGATGCTGGCAAATGCTAGGATTGGGTAGGAAAAAGAGGGAGATGCTGGGGGAGGAGAGGAGGACAGATATTGTGGGCAGTGGGAAAAAAACAAAGTCAACCGAGGGAAAGTTGTGAATGAGAGGTATAAGAATGCATGCTGGGCTAAGAAGGAGGAAAGACAAGATTAATGACTATTGGAGAAGGAAGTAAATGGGTGGGTGCTGGGGAAGGGGAGTAGGAAGCAGGCGGGCAGGTACTAGGGACACAGGATGTGAAAAAGCAGGGACGCTGGTAAGTGGAGACTCTAAGATTGGGTGAGAAAGCAGAAGAAAGACTCGAAGATAGGCTGGGTATTGGGATTTTAAGTAGGGACTTGGGGCTTGGGCAGGATTGGGAGTGCAAGTTCCCAACTCTGCTTAGGGGGGAATAGTGGGGATTAAGAAATTGAAGAGAGATTAAGAGGATGATGGGAATAGGGTCATTGGGTGAGAGATATGAGTATGAGACCAGGTACAGAAATATGGGGAAGGGAGAAGGTTTGAAGGACCTCAAGAGTTTGGGGGAGGGTTGGGGCATTTGAAAAGAACAGAGTGTTATGAAGAGGATGAGAGTCACAGGAAGGGAGAGGTCTTTCTTGAAGCATGTGAAAGAGGGTAGAAATGGGAGAAATGAAAGGGGAAATGGAAGCCTGGCTGGGGTAAGACATAAGAAAGGGCCTGGTGGTGGAGTGTTAGGGAATGAACTGGGGTTGGTAAAAGGATAAGAAGCAGAAGGTGGTAAAAGAGACTGGAGAGGCGATGAGTACGGAGGGAGGAAATGATGGACTAGAAAGTGGGTGAAAGATGGGGAGGGGGCATAAGGATGCTGGCAAAGGAATGAGACAGATGTGGAATAGAAGGACTAGGGAAGTAAGATTAAGAAATGGAAAGCTGGTAAGTAGGTGAATGGTGCAAAGAGAAAGACTGAAGATTGTAAGAAGGAGATAGAGCAGGGGTGGCCAACTCCAGTCCTGTTATGACACAATCCAGTCCGGTTTTTGGGACATCCTAATGAATATTCATGAGGTATATTTGCATCCACTGCCTCCCATTGTATGCAAATATGTCTCATGAATAATCATTAGGGGCATCCTGAAAACTGGGCTGGATTGTGGTGCACCAGGACTGGAGTTGGCCACTCCTGAGATAGACGAATGGAAGGAAGCTATAGCTAGGTAAAAGGCAAATGAGAGAAATAGAAGAATCAATGTCAGAGAGAGATGTAATGAAGGAAAGGTCAAAGAAGACAGGGAGTGTGAAGAAACAGAAAATGGAAACGGGATCTTGGAAATGGACTTAGAAGATAACCAACAAGAGGAAGTAGAAAAGGGAGACTGGGACCAACCCAGCTGGAAAAATAAGATGATCTGTCAAGAAAGGTACAAAAAAGTCTCAGTTTTTAGAGAATAAAATATGCCAGCTTTGAAAATGTGCTTTCTTATAGTTCATTGCAGGGGAAAACGCATTTCTGTTTCTCTTTCTTTCATGTTTTACAGCTTGGTGTCTGATTTGGGGGTTTTCCATTCCAATTGTTGTCTTTTTAGTTTCTTAATCTTTAAATGGTGATGGTCTGTGTTTTCCATGTGCAGCCGAGATAAGGAATTCTGTTAACATGTAGATTCTCTCTAGGAATCTATAGTAGTTCAGCTTGTTCTCTTTTCCATCTGGGGGTTACTGGTGGTCTAGAATATTTGCAGTGCTGATTTTCCATAGGTAGGGCTGGTGCAATTTGAGTTCTTCTTGCTGGTGTTGAATAACCATTTACAGGGTTTTAGTGTTATGACTCACAATGTCCAGCCATGGAGGGAGTCAGTGTTGTTGTCACTGATGTGAGACTAGAATCTGAAGAGAATGTTTTGGTATGTTGAGATGTAAAGTGAGGCACCTTACTTATCTGTGTCTTTTGTTGGAAGGGCCGGCCCAATGGTTTCTGCCGCCCCCAGCTGTGGCGCCTGCCCCCCTGCCGAGCCACCCCTCCCCCAGCCGAGCCACGCCACACCGCTGCCCCCCACTGCTACCGATTCAATCTTTGGGGGGAGGCGGTTGGCGTTGGAAGTATTTTAAAAGCGGTGGCCTTGTGCTGCCACTATGTTGCCGTGGCAGGCCATGTGCTTCAGCACACCTGGCCTGCCACTTCTGACCCCCCTCCAACAGTAAGTTGCATTGGAGGGGGATCAGAAGCAGTAGGTCATGTGTGCCGAAGTCCATGGCCTGCCATGGGCAACAAAACAGCTTAGTGGACAGGCTGGCCCTGGTTGTTGAGAGAGTTTTATTGGTGAGTCTGGGAGGGTCGCCTATAAATGAATGATTATGCCTATCAAACAATTCAAAGGCAATTAGGAGTTCACTGGCAAATGTATAATTAGACTAACTGTGTATTTAAAAAAATATTTAGATAATATCAGGCTTTTAAATTGCAGAATGGCCAGATATTATCTGTATACTTGTGGGGCATGTTAGGGGATGAGCAAGGAGAGGCCAGAAAATGATCCAGATAGCGGCGATATTCAGCCGTAATTCAGGTAAGTTCCATGTTTAGTTTAGATCTGCAGAATATCAGCAAAGACTAAACAGATAATTCAGTGACCATGCCAACACTCTCTGTACATTCAGCACACGATCTATATGGCTAGTGGCACAGTTTAAGTTAAATGGGAGGGTGACATTTAACAAGCCAGTGGGCTGAAAATTTACCCCTGTTTGTGCAGCTCGCATGACAGATTGGACCCAAGTGTGTGTGATGGGGGAGGAAGGGAGGGGGGAGAGTGCAAAAACAAAAGTTGGCTCGGGGTGCTACAACCAAACAGCAGGAGCAGGAGGTCTTCCGCAGAAAGTACAGTAGGAGGACGTGGAAGCCAAGAAGCACAGCCAAACACAGTAAGTATATCCAAAAGACTTTATTAGCAGACCCAACTAAAATGTTTCGGCCTGGGGCCTTCTTCAGGGGTCAAAGAAGACAAAAAGCAACATCAAAAGGGTAGAGCAAACCACTCTTCCCAATTTGCTGAAAAGTCTAAAAGTGTAGCACCCTGAGCCAACTTTTGCTTTTGCGCTCTCCCCCCTCCCTTCAAGGTGCTACACCCCCTTGAGTCGGCCCTTCAGGGTGCTACAACCCCTTGAGCTGGCCCTTCAGCTGGGTATCTGGAGGCTCAGTTGTATTTCACTATTTTTCTTTCATACGACGATGATAGATTTAAGCATCTTAACTTCAGTGATGTTAGCATATAAAAGCATCCTGGTTGCGTGCTAGAGTAAAGGTGTAGAGCCGGCTCAGTCATTAGGCAAGGCTAGGCAGTTACCTGGGGCGGCAGCTCCTAAGGGCAGCAAAGGCCTGCTAACCGGATAAACCCCTCCGAGAGGGACACTAACAGGCTGCTGCCATCCAATATTGCTCCTGACAACCACAGCACTGTCCAGACAGCCCGTGGGTGGGCGAGAGCATGCACAGCGCTTAGCCGCTTAGCGGCAACGTTCAGTCCCATAACCGGAAAAGTGTCCACAGAAAGACAGACCACTCGCAAGACTGTCCTAACTTTGCGCTTTCGCTGTCTGGCCAGTGGCTGAATGTTGCCACTCTCTGGAGAGCGATGGCCATTAGTGTTGAATCTGGATATTCAGTGCTGGAGGATATCTGAGTTCCAGAGTTGAATATCCAGCTTCGGTTTGAAACGTAGTGGCCAGGCACTTGAAAAATGCTGACCGTCGTGCCTGAAAATTGACCCCAATAGATCCTGAGAGCAACAGATGCTCAAAGAACCATCAGCACTTTCTTTTACCCGCAGGGAGTGTGAGTGCAAAGCAAAATGTGATACTTAAAATTATGATGTGCAATTCTGCATTTTTACAGGTTTGTTGTGGGAAGGGCAGCGTTAGGATAGTCAGGACTGTTGAACTGAATTATCAAAATCTCCAGGGGGATGTAAGGGTGAAGGGTCAGCTACGTTCCCCAATACCCCTGCACCAACTGTAAAGCTGATGACCTGCAATCACATTATAAAATCACGTTATATCCTAGCAGTGGAGGAGTGGCCCTAGTGGTTGGGGCAAGGTACTTCAGCCCGGAAGGTCGGGGGTTCAAATCCCACTAGAGGACAGCAACCTTGGGCCGGAAGGACTGGGGTTTCTAGTCCCACAGGTGCTCCTTGTGGTCTTGGGCAAGCCACTGAACCCTCCATAGCCCATGTTCCCTGTAAAATAGTTATCTCCAAGTTATAATGCCCTGTTCAATGTAATTTCAGTTTGTTCAATGTAAACCGCACTGATGCAGAATAGCGCGGTATATAAGAGAATGTAAATAAATAAAATAAAGCTGCTTGTTAACCACTCCATGGGGTATTTGTAAAGGATGCCTCTCAAGATCAGGGCCAGCTTGGCAAACCTTCAGCCGTGCCTCTTCCCTAGGGCAGCTCAAGGCTCTCCCCCTCCCCAATAGCCCAGCGCTTCCCCTTTCCTTCCAACCCTACCAACCCACTGGCATCTCCCCTTTACTTTATGATCCCTCTTTCCCTATTCTTTATTCTTGGTTCCTGTTCTTTCTGCTTCATCCTAGTTTCCTCTTCAGGCTCTTCCGTCACCAGAAAGCTCCTCCTCCCCCTCCCTCCATGTCTCCTCCTCTCACTACAGGAAAATTCTCACCACATCATTTCCACTTCTGGAATGTTCTCCTCACATTCTTCTCTGTTTTGTCCGTCCCCTGAACTCCTCCCCACATTCCCCCTCACTTTCCCTTCCTAATCTCTTACATATTTCACGCCTTATATTCTTCCCCAAAAGCTCTTAGCATATTCCCTCCCCTGCCTTGAAAATTCTTATTGCGCTCTCCTTTGCCCCCCTAAAAAGCGTTCATGGGATTCTCACCCATCCCACTTCACAATGCTCTCAGGGAATTTGCCTCACCCCCCCTCCCCCCCGCAACATTCTCTTCACCCTCCCCTTAAAAGCCTCACCAGACCTGACTCTACCTCTGGCTCCCTGCGTACGGCCTTCACTTCTGCTGCACAGTTCAATGGCGCCACGCACTGGAAGTGAAGGCCGTAAGCAGCACTGGTTTGATCTGAAAAAGAAAAGAGTATGTTGGGGTTGGCACCACTTAATCCCTCTGCCACTGGGCCACATTGAAAAAGCTAAATCAGGCGTGGCACCTCTACTTGCTCCTTTGACTGACTCAGCAGTGCAGACGTCACCACCTGGGTCACACTAGCAATCAGAACTTGAGTCCAGAGGATCACGGCTGCTGCAGAGGGAGGGGATGGTTCTGTCTCCTGTTCTTGCTGCGCCAGAGAAGCCGGTGCCTTCTAAGTGCCATGTCTAAAATTACGCTGCCCTAATTGGTTGCCTAGTGCTAGGTAGGAAAGATGCCGGGATATGAGGTTCCTAAGCACATTGTCAATCCTGGCATCACCTCCCTGCTTCCACCCCCCCTCCACTGTCAACATTGCCATCCAGGGCCTGCAGTGGTGCAATGTCGTCTCAGTGGTAACACAATGCTTGCCCGAACTCTCCATTGCTTTTTCTGCACTCTGGGACCCATCACTGTGCGAACAGGAAGTCTGCTTGGAGGGGGCAGAAGCAGGGGTCAGAGGGCAGGAACAGCAACTCAGCACTGGAGAGTTTGGCTAAGTCGTACATGGCACTGCTGCCGCTGCAGGCTTTGGAGAAGGGTGGCAGCTGCAGTAATGGGTGCCCGGGAATGTTGGCACTCCAGGCGACCACCTAGTTCACTTATTGTGTTGCATCAACCATAATGCTAGGGCTTGCTTACTCAACCTATCTTGACTCTTACTCCTACAGATGGACAGTATAGTTTTGCTGTGCTGGTGTCAGGAGTGTGCATGGAGAAATAACGTTGCGTTGCACTATTGTGTGATTTTGTTTTTGTGCTTACTGGCATTCTGTTTTCCTACCTAGATACCTCCAGTACTGCTTATCATTTATATAGTGCTATACATATACAAGTAAGAGACAGTCCCTGCTCATCAGAGCTCACAATCTAGTGAAGACAGACCACACAACAACTGGGAACTAGGGTAAATATAGGGAAATGGCAAAGATACAGATAGGTGATGAGCAGGAGAATAAGAGGATCAGGATCCAAAAGCAGCCTCGAAGACCTGGGGTTATAGCCTGGATTTAAATAGGGTTGGAGAGGGAGCCTAGCATAATAATCCAGGTAGCATATGGAGCGGCAAAGTGAAATAAACTAAGTCTGGAACTGGCAGTGCTAGAGAAGGGCACAGACAAAAAGGGGTCTGCCGGAGGAGTGGAGTTCCTGAGAAGGTGTGTAAGGAGTGAAAACAGAAGAAAAATAGTGTGGAGCTGCATAGGGCCAGCCCATCCACTAAGCAAGCTAGGGCGACTGACCCGGATGGGCGGCTGTGTGCCTCTGCTTTGTTGCCTGCAGCAGGCCATGTGTTTTTGGCACACATGACCTGCCGCTTATGATCCCCCCGCAACTTACTGTCTGAGGAGGGTCAGAAGCGGCAGGCCATGTTTGCTGAAAAACACGGCCTGCCAAGGGCAACAAAGTGGGGGAACATAGTCGCCACTTTTACTGCCGCTGCTGCCAGCCTCCCCCTCAAGATGGAGTTGGCGGTAGATGGTGGCGGTGGCACGGCTTGGCAGGAGCGGCACAGCCGAGGTTTCTGCCTGAAGTGGTGGAAACCCTTGGGCCAGCCCTGGAGCTGCAGAATGAATGCACTTGTAGGTTAGTAAGGAAGGGACGAATGTTGCTAATGTTATAGAGAAAGAAGTGAGAGATTTTAGCTACCTGTTGGATGTGTGCAGAGAAAGCGGGAGAAGAGTCAAAGATGACCTCCAAAATTGCAAGCTAAGGAAATAGGGAGAAGTATTGTGTTATCCACAGAGGTAGAGGAAGGAATAAGGGGGGAAGTGGGTTTAGAGGGCCAGATAAGGAGTTCAGTTTTAGCCATATTCAATTTCAGAGGGCAGTGGGCCATCCAGGCAGGAATGTCAGATAAGCAGACAGAAATACAGGTCTGGATTCCTGGTGAAATTTCAGGTGCAAAATCTGGGAGTCATTAGCATAAAGATGATACTGAAAACCATAGGAGGAGATGAGTGCACCAAAGGATTAGGTGTAGAAAGAGAAAAAGAGAGGTCCCAAAATAGAGTCCTGAGGTTCGCCGACCAAAAACAGGATGGAAGTAGAGAAAGATCCACCAGAACATACACTAAAAGTACAAAGGGAGAGAGAAGAAGAAAACCAGGAGAGAACAGAGCCCCTAAATCCAAGGAAGAACGTGGCATCAAGGAGAAGGCGGTGATCAACTCAAAAACAGCCGAAAGATCAAGAAGGATAAGGATCGAATAAAGGCCCTTGGATTTGTCACTATGGGGTCTATTCTGTTCTGCGAATAGCAAGGATGGACGTCCCATTAGGATGTCCATCCCCACTATTCTCCTTCCTTGCCATCCCCGACTGAGCCTCCCTGTATGAACAAGGAGTTTGAACGGGGAGGCTTAGACGGGGCCGGTTCAGAAGCGTAGCTAGGGTGGGCAGTGGATGGTGCACAGCCCTGGACATACAGGGCCGATTCTGAAGTCAGCCCTGTACCTCTGGGGCCGGCAGACTGGACAGGGGACTTATTCCACCTTGGAGGTGGAATACGTTCCCCTAGACATCGGGGGACGGGAGACCCAGCTGGGAACAAAAGGTGAGAGGGTGCAAGAGATTCCCCACAGCCTGACCCTGGCCATGGGAGGCCAGATCGGGGGTCAGGCTGCGGGGAAAGAAACTTCTGGTCAGTGGTCAGGGATCGCGTCTCCTGAATGGAGCTGCAGTGCCATGGCAATCAGACGCCATAGCGCCGCAGCTCCCTTCAGGAACCTGACTGAGTTTGCTGAGCAGTGGCCTGTACATGCAGGCCAATGGGAATCGGGTCCTGGCCTGCACATACAGGCCTAGACGTGATTCTGATTCTGCGGGGACTAGACCTGCCCTGCAGGATCAGAATCGCGTCCCAGCCTCTGTGTTCCCACAGGACACATAGAGGCTGGGACGCACAAAATGGAATGTGCCTCGATATCATTAATTTGTTATCATACTCTATTTGTCTTTAAAATGTGTTACTTTTTTTTTTTTTACAATGAGCGTACTTTACTTGATTTTGCTATGGTGTGTGATGACATGCTTTGGTGTAAATTGAAATAACATTAATGATAAACGATATTTCTTTAGTTTTGTTGAACAGGTTGGGATTTGAAAGGACAAACAAGCATATCACAAATATCGGTGATGACCTCCTTTCCTCAAAAGATGGCACCTTCCTATATCCCAGGGCTCCAGAGGAGGTATGGGACACCTCCCAGTCCCACCCCTGGCACAACCAGTTACAAAGTTCCTTATTGCCTGTTGCTCATGGCCACCATCCCTCTCTCAGTCACGGCTCTGTAAACTTCCAGGTCTGTTTGCTTATAACTCAGAGGGAAGGTAGGAAGAAGAGGTAATGTCTGGGGGAGGGTCGTTAATGTTTTTGTATGTTCAAGCTATCAACTGCATTATTTTAAAAAAAATAACAACTGCTGTGTTAAATTACATAATGAATTTATTGGCTTATTCCAGATAATCCTTGTGAAACCTTCCAGAATTATCTCTAAAGGGGCGTAATGAAGGGATATTAGTATAACCACTCAGATACTGAAAAGACATCTCAGTGTGAGCCCCCTTCTCTTCCCCCCAGGGCATTTAACCAAGAGCTTATGGGCTTTCTAGCTCAACTGTCTATCTGTATTATATCTGCAACCCCTCCCTCACCCCTCATTTTCTAAACTTTGACACTCTTGGCTCCATTTGTCCATAAAACAACCTGCAATTTTTGACACATTTTGCTTAAGTGCCCACGATTTGCTGAAATCACAAAAGGCTGCAAGCACCAACCTGCTGTCACTAAGTGGAAGCTTTAAACACTGCCAGGTCTGATCATAGGACCAACTTCCAAACTGTATTGTGCACTGACTTCCCCTAATTGAGCCTTAATTTCTTTTCCATAAGTTGATATGTGGTTTGTTTCTTTTCAGCCCTGTCTTCTTCCAATACCCCCCAGAGGTTGTCTTCCCATTTGTGTTGTTTGACCCTCCTGCTCTGGAGAAAAACAGGCCTGGTTTGATGAAAAGCTCCCCCTCCACCCCCCATGGTTCCACTTTCTCAGCTAAACTGTTAAAGAATCTATGATTTCTGTTTTTCTGTAATGAGTACAAGTTTAGGGATGGAATGAGGAAGGGGGGAGAAGGAGGGAGCTGTTGGCTGTTGGAAAAGACGAGAAATGTCCACAGATTTTGTGGAGGTGGAAGTACCTGCTGGGAGTGAGAATTGATTTCAAAATGACAATATAATCCAGCGATGAAAGTGGCAGTCATGAATCAGACCCTCGGCTCTCTGTTGCTGATGTGCAAACAGGGAGGGACACGTATTAATCATATGAAGTTTTCCGGTCCATATTAGATGCTTCAAACTTGGGGCCCGATATTCAACGTGATTAACATGGTTAGAAGACCTGCTAACCGCGTTAATCATGGTGACAGGGATATCCAGCGGCACCATCGTGGTTAGTGCTGCTCAGTATTCATGGGTGCTGCCTCTAAATACCCTGATACTAACCTGCTAGTATTGGAGCGTTTCAGGGGCGGGGCGTAGGCAGCAGCCGACGAGAACTGGGCAGTGGGTGACTATCACCGCTGCCCGCTTAGCTTCAGTGCTATCCAACTGAATCACATCTTCAATGCTGGTGACCGGATATGGCTCTGATGGAATTTCGGGGTCTCGGGTTCAGCGGAGATGGCTAGCTGCCATTGCTGAATACTGGGCCTTTGATTTTTTTCCCATTTATATTACTGTAAAACCACAGAGAATTTAGCACTAGCCCCTGATACTTCATGCCAGAAATGTGATCAAGAAATGAAATTGGGGGTCTTTTCCCAAGAGAAAATGTTCAACAGGCGTGGGGGTTCTCCTTGGTTATGCATCAGAGGGTATGTGGATTGATTTCCTCCATCTGAGCTGACAAGTTACCCAGTGTCAATGGGAGCTATTTTGGCCATGGTTGCTTTGGAACTCAGATCTCAATGCATGACTGTATTTGTAGTCCCTGAATCTGCTGCAGGTCCCATCCTGGAGCTGAACCAGTTGCTAGCATTGCTGTATGTATGATTGAAATGCAAACGTGCCTTATCTAAAATACCCACTAGACATAGTTGGGGGGGGGGGGGGGTGAAGAGAAGGTGGACATCAGATGCAACAGAGAATCTATAAGAATTAAGCATTATTCCTCAACCAAGTTATAGTTTGTTTGCAGTTAGTGACTATTGTCTTGACTTACACCGTTAGTTATGTTTCACAGGCTGCGCCCTGTTCCCTAGTGCAGTGAGAATACATTACAAGTTTCAATCCTTTGCTTCTCGCCCAGTATTTTCTCTCCAGCTTCATCCTACCACAACTGCTAATGGGCTATGGAGGGGTGGCTCCACCAAATGGCGAGCTCCCTACTGGCCGCCCCTCACACCCCTAGCTTGGAAGTCACCCTTGCATGACTGATGTATCCTGCTTGTCCTTGGAGAATGCAAAGTTACTTACTGTGGACAGCAGGATAAGTCAGCCACAAAAACCCGCTCTTCTCCCCTTTGGATGAACCTGTTGAGGCTATGGAACACACTGAGGGAGGAAGTGGGTGTCTCGTGGGGGGGGAGGGGGGCGGGGAAGAGTTATCTGCTCATGCTCAGAGGAGTCCTAAAAGACTTCCCCTTCTTTTCATATTTCTGTTGTATAAAATGGGAATTTTTCAAATTAAAAAAGAAAAGACTTCCTCTGCACTAGGTGAGGGTTCTGTCCAGGCGCCATCAAATGATAACACCCATATGTGGCTGACTTATCCTGCTGTCCAGGGAGAACCCCTGTTATAGGTAAGTAACTTTGCTTTATATAAATTGCTCCTTAGACATGGTTGGGGTGGGTGAATAGAAGGGGCACATCAGATGGCACAGAGAATCCATACGAATTAGGAATTATTTCTCCGCAATACAGATATTTATTTCATCATGGCAAAGTATTTAATTTGTAATAATAAATCATAATTTTTATCATAATCATTCCTCCATAAAATATATGTAAACATAACACTGCAGCTGATGTGAACAGCACTTGTTTTATTTTAAGGACCGAAATGCACATAGCTGATGGTTGAGCCTAGACATACCGAAACACAATCTCACCAATATAATCCTAGAAATCTGTTTTAAGAGGCTTTGTTACCCTAGCCGGCAGGAGGATCTGTTTGGGGGTTTGTCTCGGAAGTAATGTCTTTTGCAGGTGTCAGTGTTGTCTCTTAGTGGCTACATACCCAATTATGATTTATAATTACAGATATATCATAGATACAGACAGAATTACAAGCGCTCTTATAAATATTTTGGGAAATGTGGTTTAAGGCTATTAAATAAATCAAATAAGAAAGAAAGAAAGAAAGAAATTAGATTGCGTACAATGTGGCCAGTAATGCCCATTCTCATGGCGATTGTGCTGGTAACATACATATTTTTCTAAATGCAGGCGTGTGTGTTACCGGTATGAATATAGAATACCAAACCTTGCAAAAGCACATTGATGCGTGGTTTTAATGCACTTCGCTAAAAAGATCCCATACACTGCATGTTCCACAGACTTCAAATCCTCAGAGGCCTACAGCCGGGAGGTTCTGCAAGTTCGCAAAGAACTAAGATGGAGTTTGGAGAAAGCTATGACGGCAGGTTGCTGCCATCTCTTTTAACTATGTCTAACTTAGTTATGCCTGTTATGTTTTAACCATTAATAATTACATTGACAAAGGACAATCAAAATATACAATTTTGATGGCTTTCTAGAAGTTTCCCCTCCATCAATTGCTTCTGAGTTAGCTTCCTTCCTGCAGTGAATTGCCTTTTCATCGTGTCAGGTGACCATCACTGAGCTCTGAGATCATATTGGTATCATTCAGGGGCAGCAGAACACCTATTGGTTGGAGGGGCCAAAAACCCCAATCCCCAGCCCCTCCACCAAGTTCTCTAGCTATTGAAGCTGTGCTGGTCAATTCGGGCCATGGCCCTAGAGATGCAAACCCATTCCATTACCTACGATATCAAAACATTTATACAAAGCGCGTTGAAAGCATAAAATGAAGTGAGGCTTTCAGTCCCAGTACTACCTCTTCAAAATTTTGAATTGTCTTTTGGGAATGCCACCTAATTTTTTCCCATTTTAAAATGGAATTTGGTTTTCAAAATCCTACATTCCAACATGACCAGGGAGCAACACAAACAGCTAGACTTTAACATGGTGCTGTTGCACCCTTATGAGGCCAGTGCCTGAATTAACATGTGCTGGGCGTGAAAGAACATATCACTTGCAAAGTCATCTCGGGTCACAAACAAGCAAAAGGATAAAATAAATATGTGCCAAATTTGACTTTAAGGCCAGGCTGGGTTTGCAAATGTTTCTTTGGAATCACACCTTTCAAAGCAGAGCTTTCCACACTTGTTGTCTGGACCATTTAATTGGTGGAGTCTTCAGGATATCCTCAATGAATATGCATGAGATATATTTGCATATGCTAGTGCTCCTATATATGCAAACTTATCTTGGGCTCATTCATTGCGGAATGTCCCGAAAACCTAGCTTGCTGTGAGGCTGTTAGAATAAGCTTGGGAAGCTTTGACTTAAAGCTCACACAAAGAATGGATGAGAATGTGACCTTGTTTTGCACAAGAAACTATTCAAAAGAAATCCATCTGTGGCTTTCAGATAAAATTACATATTTCTGAAAATGAATAGTCATGACTGGACGGGGAGAAGAGTGACCTGGAGAAGGGAGAGCATTTAAGGAAGGGGAAGGGAGAAGAATGGTAGGTGGTTATTGTGTTGGACTGTGCTTCATGGGAAGTCTTGACATATAATCGTGAGCAAGTCACTTTGGGCTGTGGACACAAAGGGGCTGATTTTAAGAGGGACGCGCAGAACGTTACATGCCATTTACGCATAGAAGTCCCTATTTTAAAGGGCGTGAATGGGCATTTATGCGCATGCTTTAGGTAATCAGTATTCTATAGGCGTGGAGCCTAAATTTACACGCATACATTATAAAATAGTATAACTTATACATGTTTCTGGATATTCTAGGTGTGGGCATTAAGGCCTGCTCTAGAGCAGGTATAATTGCCGTTACTAGACTGAGGTGTGTCTTTACACCCCTGTTTAGTAAAATATGTGCATAGTTCACTTTATAAAAGAGGCTCCAACAACATGCATATCAATGTGCGTTAACTGCGCAGGAGTTTATAAAACTGCCCTCAAAATGGGAATAACTCATTACCTTGTCCCACCCTCTATTTCCCAGTGCCGCTAGAAGCCATTTCAAAACAAGATATTTGCTTTAACTTGGCTTTCCTGGTCAACAGATTAAACACCAATTAAAAATAATTTCTGTGTGACAAAGTTCTCCCTGTGAAGAGAAATTGAAAGCTGAAGAGATCTTTGTTGGAAATATCACCATAAATATTTCACTGTTATAAAGAAAAAGTAAAACATCTCATAACCAAATAAGAACATAGGATTTGTCATATTGGGTCGGACCAAAGGACAATCAAACCCAGTATCCTGTTGCCGACACTGACTAATTCAAATCACATGTACCTGGCAGGATCCCAAAAATAGCAAGATTTTATGCTGCTTAACCCTAGGGCCAAGTAGTGGTTTCCCCCAGGTCTATATTAATAATAGTTTATGGACTTTTCCCTATGAACTTGTCCAAAACCTTTTCAAACACAGCTATTCTAAGTGATTTTATCACATCCTTGTGCAAAAGAGCTTAAATATGCATTGACAAAACAAGGATGGTGGCAAAATCCAAAACTTCCAGTCTGATGCATCTTTGCACTAAATCTTCCCTTGTGATGGAAGATAAGAACACAAGAACCTAAGAAAAGCCTTGATGAGTCAAACTAAGATCCACCGAGCCCAGCAATTTGGCTCTGACAGTCTGGGTTACAAATATCTAGCAAATTCCAAAAAATAGATCTATTCTCATAGCTCATTTCCAGGGATGATCAATAACTCTTCCAAGTCCACTTGACTAATAATTTATGGACTTTTCCTTCAAGTACTCATTCAAACCTCTTGTGAACCCCTCTATGCTTGTCTCCTTGACCACATCTTTCGACAACATATTCCACAGCTTAATCATTCCCTGCATGAAATAAAAAACTGATTTGTTCTCAATCTGCAAAGCATTAGTTTATAAAGGAGCATTTTAAGCAAATTCAGTCATGCTTCATTGGATACTTAGAAAAAGTAAAAGTTTCTCATTTAGTTAAGAGGGAGGATAAAATGTTCACACCAGGTGAGAACAAAATAGATCATTATATTCAAAATCTATCCTAATATTAGGTGATCTTGAGTCCCACCAGTTTGATTTAAAGGGTGCCACTGGTTGACTGTGGCTAGTTGTTGTGATAGCCTTGGTTGATCAACATCTGTCTGTTATAGCTGTCTAAAATTCTGCACCATAGCTAGTGGTCCCTCAAAGTTCTGTCAAACCATTTGGAGATTTTAATTTCAGCTGATAAGACAGACAAATATTCTGTAAGGTGCTATTCACTTGCATTTCCAGAACTTGTATATTAATTCTGACCACTCTAGCATTTGGTCAGCATGAAATAACTTATTCCATCCACATTTCAAACACCAAAGTGCAAAGATGGAGATAGGTCACATGCTTTGAACTTCCTGTAAAACAGGAAGTTGTGATATGCAACTGGCATTGCCAGTCAGCAAGCTTTCCAACAGTCCAACATCGCTGATTAGCCAACACGCATCATCCAGTCTTCATCTTAAATCTGGCTCAAACTTAACTTTGGCCTACTCATACTAATAATGCAGAGATACAACGGACGTGTTACGTTTCTCTGCAGTTTAATCATACCAGACCATCTCTGAACATGTTATTCAAACACTAGCACACATCACTTATGCAACATTGCACTGATGTAGCACAGAAGACTTTCTCAGCTTCAGTTTAGTATATTATTTCATGACTGAACAAGCTGGGAAATAAACCCATTCTTCATGGACTTTGGTTCCCTAATATAGACATGAGAGACGCTGGAAAAAGTCGGCATGCATCTATGAGTGTGGTGAAAGAGACAAGAGTGATGAATTTTCCTACAAAATAAGCCCTAACACTAGTCAAATTTATAGATTTGCTTTCTAACCAGTAACCATTGCCCCTCTCTCTCACCAGTATCCAGGAACCTCAAGACACAGCCAGTGCTGTTTAGGTTATGCCCCCACTGACTTCCAGGGGCAGGTCTCTTGTTCCCAGAGCTCAGAGTGACAGAAAAACTTAGAAGATTGGGAAGAGGAATTTCTAAACATAGATATTAAATCATTTTTACACAGATTTGTCCTGTCTATGCAGTTTTGCCCCTCTGGATATATCAATATCCTTGCTCAACAGAGGCACAGAGTACATGCCTGGTAGAGATGTTCCATCACCTCCCTCTGTGATCACCTTTACACCTAACAAATGGTGAGCATGCTGAGTTGTTAGTCTTGATAGATTTGCAGCCTTCCATACTTTGGACCAAATCTACAGCATTATATTCTACTGTCCTAAATCTGTTGCACTGCCACAGGAACATCCCATCATGATGTCCCAAATCCAAGGTATTATTAGAGAAATATTACTCTGTATTGTGCTCTGAAACTACAGTATTAGCACAGGAGTATGTCACACCAGCTTTCACATCCATAGCACTGTGTCACAGGAGTGCTACAGTATAGTGTTGCAAATCCAGGAGATTATCTAAAATATACCACCATTACCCCAGTATGAACGGGGATTCAAGTCGCTACATAATCATTTTGCCCATGGCTCAACTGAATTTGATACTGTAGCATTCCTAAGGCACTATTACCATGGCTCAAGGCATTAGCTAAAGAATAACCAAGGTTTCCATGCACCAAATTGTAGTGAGCATACTATTTGGATGGTTTCAGATTGAAAAAGCCCCACGATCTCCCCCTCCCCAACCTGACCCTAAATTTTCTTAAAATGTCTTACTTGAACCCACCCGTCCCCATGGGTCTCGTGCTGACCCATGCATGGCTGCTTCTGGGTAACCTCGGCCTTAAGATGCGACAAGGTTATGTTATTTTTATTACCTTTTCTTCCAGGTTTTCGGAAGTTGAGACCAACTGGAGAGAGAGAGAGAGAGAGAGAGAGAAAGAAGCTTCGATTAACTATCCAGGAGGTTTTTGGGAACCCAGGCCACCCATCCAACAATAACAAAAGAAGAAATGTCAGCCCAGTTTATATGCTTGATTCGCCCTGATCCTGCCAGCCAAGCCTAAGCTCACTGTAAGGAAGGTGCATCAAAAATTTCTTAGAGGCAGCCTTATGGGCATTAGAACTTATTTTTATAAGCAATCAGACCGAAGGTTCTGATATTTTAGTGAAAACTGGTCATTTCACTCTCTCCTTGCTCCTTCCTCATTCAGTTCTCGTGAGAGAGCTATTAGACAATTCACAAGGGTCTCTAATATTTCTCCATCTGTAGTGCCAAAGTTGGAGGACACATCCTCTAGATGAGAAAGAAGGAAGCATCTTTCTAAAGATCTGCTTCCAGTCCTGCCTTTGCTCTTTAACTGGATATTTCAAGATGCCCCACCCCTGATAGCAATCCTAACCCCCACTTTCCCCCTAGTAATCCTCTCTGGTCTGTAGAATCAGGAGCCTGCAGTAAGTATCAAACATAGGTCTCTACTTCGAGCATCAGACTAGACCTCAAATACCCTTTTTACTGGAAATAAAAGCAAAACATGCATAAATCTTACTTTTCTAAGAATGTTGTGGTACTACTGGGAAATGAGCAGAGCAGTAGAGTAATACCCTGGTTTTGTACAAAGAAGTGCTATTCCTCTCTGGGATATAGCTACTGACTATTGCTGAGCCATCAGGCGCTATGATTCCATCTGTAAAGGCATATCTGAAATGTATTCTTTGGAGATGAGTCTATCCAGCCTTCTTTATATTAGGCAAAGAGGAGGCAAAGAAGTAGTGGGGGTGGGGGGGGGGAGGGGAAAGGCTGGCACATCATCACATTAGTCATTGTACATCTTCTAATTTGCTTTAAATCAAACGCTGACTCTCCATTCCCAAGAAGAACAAGCTGATAGGAAACCTGGAATGCTCAAAAAAGACCTAATTTCAAACGGCAAAGGGCCATTATTTTTCCTGACTGGGTTAAATTCCTAAACTCAACACACGTCCATTTGAGAATTTCTATCAGTGTTTACTCTGAGATGCAGCCATCTCCTGCCCAGAAGCCTTGAGAGTGTGAGCACGTCCCACAAAGCTCTGGAGCAGCCGCTCCAATGAAGGATGGAGACAGCGGGGACTCCAAGAGCATCACTCAGCTGCCCTCTGTACTCCATCTGCCGGCTGAACCCAGCTTCCCAGGCCCACATCTACTTTCTCAGTAACTGTCACTTAATGCGGCAAGAGAAAATTGGGCCTAATAAAGTGCTAATTAGATATAACACAGATACTAGGTGCCAGAGGGCCCTTGGCGAAGGACAGGGAAGCCCAGTCAGATGCACGTCTAGACTGGAATCCAGTTACAGGCAAGAATGAAGTGCTCAATTGCATACCTTTATTTATAAAAAAGGTTATATATAATAAATACAAATTAAGCTTCCATCTTTATTGCAGAGCTAACATCAGTGCTTATGATATAATCAACTGTGCCGGCTCCCTTCGCCCAAGCATTTTTCTTTGTTTGTTATCATAATATCCGAGACATAGACCGGTAACTTATTATGCAGCTGCTGTCTTAGTGAGCACCGATACTGACTTCCATAGAAATCAATTTGCTTCTCTTTTAAAATGCAGTTGAAGTTCGTTCCTTGGGACTTATTGGTTCTAGTAACAAACTACCTTCTCCCGCTCAGGCCTCTATGCAGAAAGACACACTAGAGCCTAGCGGTAAAGGTCTAGCAGTGGGTTTCCTAAAGCAAGTTTAATGCAGAAGTTTTGCTAAGAGATGCTATAAGTAAATAGCTTGCAAATATGCTGTGCACAAAATGTCTGTGCTAAACAAGGAGAGTAAGCAAAACACCTGTGCCCAGCGATCTGCATTAGCAGCACCTATATACAGATGTACTAAGGAGCAGACTCCCAACTACAATTCCCCCCCCCCCTCCCTCAGACACTGCCAAAAACGTATTGATGGCTGAGTGGCCCTGAATCTCCTAAAAAAATTCCCTGGTGGCCTCTACCCCACTACCAACCCCGCAAGTCCCCTAAAAAAATTTCCAGGAGGACCCTACCCACTTCCCCTCATTGGGGGCATGAACAATGCCCACAAACTCCTGCCCCCCATTGAGGGAGGTACAAAAGGGGGCGATCAAAGCTACTAGGGGTTCAGAAGGTGGTGGGTGGTAGAGGCCACCAGACCACCAGGGAAATATTTTTACTTATTTTTTATTTTATTTAACAGGTTTTTTATACCACCCTATCTTCCATTCAGGGAGGTTTACATTACAACTTCAACATCTTTACAATGAACAGGGGGATTAACTTGGAGAGTTCATATATGAACCTGGGTGAACTATTATACAGTAGCATTATGCAGTGAAGTATTTTGGCTTGGATCAGGGATAGTGGGAAGGTTTTGGTTGGGATTAGGATAGGGCTAGGTGGTATTCATTAAGTGGTGTTGGTATAGTGCTCCATAAATAGGAACGTCTTAATGGTTTTTCTAAAATCTTGGAGGTCCGTGGTGGCTCTTATGGTATCTGATAATGAGTTCCAGAGTGATGGTGAATAGAGAGAGGGCGCTCTGTTGCAGGTTATCTGTTTTGCTTTAGTTTTTTTGGCTTCAGTATGAGCAATAGTTTTTTTTAGTGGATGTTCTTCGGGTTTTTGTTTTTCTGGATCTCTCTCTATCATTGGTTGGACGGTGATTGGTGCCAGTTAGTGAATTATCTTAAAGATGACGGTAAGCGATTTGAATTTGGATCTTTGAATGCTTGGGAACCAGTGCAATTGTTTCAAAGTTGGGGTGATGTGGGTGTCCTTCAACATCCCAGATATTACTCTTTCAGCCGTGTTCTGCTTTAGCTGTAGAAGTTGGGTGCTATATTTTGGTAGCCTTGATAAACAGAGTTACAGAAGTCCAATATTGGCATAATCACGGCCTGGCAGAAGGTACAGATGCTCTTCTCGTCTAGGAGTGGTTGGAGTCTTTGTATTGTTTGAAGTTTATGATATGCTGATCTTGAGGTTTTTGAAATGTGTGTTTGGAAGGATAATTCTTGATCCAGTATGATTCCCAGATATCTCATTTTTTGTTTGATCTCAATGTTGTTTTGATGTATTTTAAGGTTGGGGAGGGAGTTTGGAGCCACCAGGCTACCGATGTTTTTTTGGCAGTGGCAGAATGTAGGTGGGGAGAATGGGAACATTATTATCAAGTGTCTGCCTTGAGTGTCAAACTTCACTTCAGATGACCTGTTTTTGGAGAGCATTCCAACGCATGTGCAAGATAGAGATTCTGACCACACCTTGAATATTGTGTGCAATTCTGGTCGCCATATCTTAAAAAGAATATAGCGTCAGAGTCACGTGATGTGGTGAGCCCGGGAGGTCGCATCTCTCTTGAGCTCCGGGATCCCCTGCTCCGAATCGGCGAAATTGTGCCTCTTTGCGCGGCACAGGAACGTAAAATCAACTCCCCCGCAAGTGCGGAAGACCTGAGGAGCCTGCACTGACCAGCCGGGAGAGGATGGCAACCGCAGCGAGGACCGTGAGGAGGGAAAAGGACCACGTGGTGGGAACTCACAAAATGGCGGAGTCATCCCCGGTCCCGGGGGTTTCACCCGCAGCGTCCCCAATGGTCTCCATTGAAGAGATCTCGGCGGCGGTCTTGGGCACACTGGCTGCACAATTTGAAACCCTGCGCAGCAAACTGGACGAAGTGCAAGCCTCAGTGGATGCGGTTGGAGTCTGAATGCAGCAGGCGGAGGCCCGCATCTTGCATACAGAGGAGGAGGTAGAGAGGCTTGTTCAGGAGCTGGCGCAAGTACGCTCCATCCAGAGGGCCCAGGAGGAGAAATTGGAAGATCTTGAAAATCGTTCGAGGCGTAGCAACCTCCGGTTTTTGGGGATTCCTGGCTCGATTGGAGACAGAGACCTTAGACTTTATTTAGAGTCTCTCTCGGCCTCATTGATGGGGGAGAGGGGGAGACCCCCCAAGTGGTCATTGAAAGAGCGCACAGAGTAGGCCCGAAGAAGTCTAATGATCCCAGGCCTAGGGTAGTGCTGGCGAAATACCTATAATTCCAGCATAAGGAGGCCGTCCTACGGGAGGCTTGGAGATGTGGGATAATTGAAAGAGACAATGCTAAAATTCGAATTACACAAGATTTCTCTGCAGCAGTGAGCCAGCGCAGAAGGGCTTATGCGCCTCTATGCCAGAGGCTTATAGCAGCTAACATCAAGTTCTCGGTGCAGTACCCAGCGCGTTTCAATGTGGTCCATGAGGGGACGCATCGGATGTTTGGCTCAGCGGAGGAGGCCGTGTCCTACGTGGATCAGCTGGAGAGGCAGGTCTTACACCTAGGAGATTCGCCTGCAAGAACGCCGTGAGACTGTTGGGAAGGGCGCTCCTGGTTCTGAGTATGGCGTATGAAGGAGAGAGCCTGTAGGTGACTGAAAGCCTGGTAATGCTGTCTCGCTTCTCTGATAAGGCCCCTGGGCCTAAGGACTATGGAACACATGGAGGGCCATAAAAGAGTGGTCTTGGGGGGTAGAAAGGTCACTCATAATAACGGTAATGTACCTAATACAGTGAGTACTGTTGGGGTGTTACGAATTCTGTTTTGCAAGTTGAAAAGGCCTTCCAGCCTCTGGAGCACTGCTTATGGGGAGGGCTGTTGCAGTTCTGTGCTAGGGGGCAAAAATGTGTTTTAGGGCATTGTTAAAACATTTAGTATGGAGATACATGTTGGGGTGGCGGGGAATGTGTGCTTATACTTTGTTTTGCCTGTTACTGGGTGACTGTGGAGGGGGGGGAAACACTTTGAGTGGAGGGTGGGGGGATCCCGGTCACATCCAATATGGCAGGATAGAGGAGGAGAGCATAGGTGCGGGCAGGTGGGTAGGGGGCAGTGGGGTGGAAGGGGTGGGGTAGGTAATGGGGGGGGTGGTAGACTGGGGGGGAGGGGGGAAGGGTTGAGGTACGGGCAGTCACAGGGAGACAGAGGGATTTGGGCATCTGGGGGGGGGGGGGATAGTCGCACACAAGGCACCCGAGAGGGGCAAATAACAACTTTTGAAAGTGTATCCATGGAGAGGCCTCAGGCTGGGGGGCCTTCTCCACCAAAATGAAAACAGTGCTGATGATATGGCTTGACGCCCTATTGATATCCTGAAGATAATTTCTTGTAATGTCTGCGGGTTGGGTAGCCCGGTGAAGAGATATAAAATTTTGAAGGCTCTCGCCAGACAGCAGTGCGATATAGCGCTACTACAAGAAACTCACCAGACAGCCGAAGAGCACAGTAAATTGTGTAGGGATTGGATGGGCCAGGTATGGGGTGCCCCGGCGGTAGGTAAAAAAGGAGGAGTGGCCATTTTATTTCACAAACGAGTCCGCTTTGTCCTGGACAGGGAAGTTGCTGATCCTAACGGGCGTTTTGTACTGTTGCAAGGAATGTTAGAGGATAGGAAGGTAATTTTGGGGGATCTGTATAGCCCCAATGTCTTAGATCAGGATTTATATCATCGTTTGGCAGCGAAGGTGGAGCAGTTGGCGGAACTCCCGTTGATCCTCGGAGGGGATTTTAATGGGGTTTTTGAGGTCGATATGGATACTTCTAGAGGGGTGGGATCGCAGGAGAGAACTCTGATGGCCCGGGTGCTGCATAGGTTTCGGACTAGATTGGGGCTAGTGGACCCTTGGTGACTGCTCCACCCGTCAGAAAGGGACTTTACCCATCAGTCAAGGGCCCACGGCACCAGTGCGCGGATAGATTATCTTTTGATATCAGAAAGCCTTTTTGCTTCAATAGGCGAAGCACAAATTGGCCCTACGGAGATCTCCGATCATGCACTGATCTGGTTAGATCTGCATTGGGGTGGGAGGGGTCCCGACTCCACTCGCATTTGGCGGTTTCCCATAGAGCTGTATAAAGATACTCAGTTTACTCAATTTCTCCGCCAACGATGGCGGGACTTTGAGGTGATGCACCAAGGCCATCAGAATGACCCGGAATTGATGTGGGAGACCGCCAAAGTGGTGTTGAGAGGTGACATAATTGGGTATGTGGCACGAAGGCGGCGGTTGATGGCGGAGCAAATAATCAGATTAGAACAACGTGTAACACAGGAGAGGCGTGCTAGTGGACTCCGCCCCACGATGCAGAATAAGAAGAGATTATGGGAGACTCAAACGGTTTTAAAGGAGCTTCTGCATCAGAGAGCAAAGAAATCGATGTTGTATTGCCGTTACAAGCTATACTGTTTTGGAGACAAGCCAGGTAAATTATTGGGTCGATGTCTGAGGGGCTCAAGGGGAGGGAAATTAGTGGCGGCCGTTCAGGATGCCCGGGGGGCTCTTCGGAAAGGCCGGGGGGAAATAGTGGCGGTTTTTCAAGATTTTTTTAAGAAGTTGTATACCGCGGGGGAGGAGTCACCCAGTAAAATGGAGCAATATTTGCAGGCTATTACCCTGCCCAAATTGAGTAGTGAGCAGAGTGCGCGTTTGGGGCAGCCTATTACTCTCCAGGAGGTGCAGCAAGTTATCTCGACGGCGCGCGGTTATAAATCGCCGGGCCCAGATGGATTCGGGGCTGAATTCTATAAACTTTTATCAGAGATGTTAAGTCCCTTATTAGTAGCTATGTTTTGTCAGAGAAGGGAGACAGGCACCATTCGCTGGGTGGCAACCAGGCACATATTGTGCTGATACCTAAGCCGGGAAAGGACTTGACTTTGGCGGCTTCCTATAGACCTATTTCTTTGTTGAATTTTGATTCGAAGTTGATGGCCAAAATATTGGCTGATCATCTAGCAGAAGTATTGGGAGAATTAGTACATGATTCCCAAGTAGGTTTTGTTAGGGGAAGGTATGCGGTACGCAATCTGCGCAAAATCCTAACTTTGCTGGAGTGGGTGCATGAGCAGCACCTGCAGTCGCTTTTAGTCAGCTTTGATGCTGAATAAGCATTTGTTCGGGTCAATTGGGGTTACCTGCAATATTTGCTCCCATTGTATGGCTTGGGGCCGTCTTTTTGTGAAATGGTGAAGATCCTTTACGTGAACCCGACGGCTAGGGTTTTATGTAATGGCGTGTTGTCTGAGTCTTTTCCACTGGAAAGAGGTACAAGACAGGGCTGTCCTCTATCCCTGCTTTTGTTTGTTCTGTTGTTAGATCCCTTAATTCGTAGGATAGAGCTAGATAATAGAATACGTGGAGTGCGTATCGGTTCACAAGGGTTTAAGGTGTCGGCTTTCGCAGACGACTTTTTGGTACATGTGCTGGATCCTCGGGAGTCTTTACCTCGCTTGTTGGCGGAATTTTCAAATTTCGATAGCTTTGCCGGACTCCGTATTAATGCAGATAAGTCTGAGGCCCTAGATGTCTCAGGTCAACTTCAGGGGCGATGGGGGGGTCCTTTCTGTTGAAATGGGCCACTAATCAATTTGTATATTTGGGTATTGTTTTGACTCGACTGCCACAAGAGTTATATGTCTGTAACCTTGAGAAAATTATGTCTCGGTTGCGGCTGCAGCTGAGAGTCTGGAATCCTCTTCCGTTATCTTTGCTGGGAAGAGTGGCGGCGGTAAAAATGGTGGTCCTACCGCGGATTTTATATTGGTTGCAGACTTTACCGGTATGGCTGATGCGTGGGGATTTATTCTTTATAGAGAAGGAAATACAAAGGGTTTTGTGGAAAGGGGCTAAAGCTCGTATACCGTTAGTTCGTTTGATGGGCCGATGGAAGGCAGGCGGCGTTGGACTTCCTGATCTTTGGCTATATGCGTTGGCCTGTCAGGCGAGACATCTTGGTGATTGGTTAGGGGGGGACCGAAACTTATATGCCCAGGGCCTTAGAAGAAGCCTTGGTAGCCCCTCACACGGTATTAGCAGTTTTACATATGGAGAGTAATCGGCTGCCTGTTGATATCAGGCGGAGCGGACTGATAAATTCGATGCGATGTACGTGGAGACAATTGAACGTATACTGGAAACAGCGTTGGACAACATTGAGTTGGCTACCATTACAAGGCAATGTGTGCTTTTCCCCAGGTTCCGAGACCAGTGTGTTTCGAATTTGGAATGAGAAGGGAATCCGCAATATAGGACACGTTGTGGATATATCTGGGAAGTGCAAACCGTTCTCTGTGTTATCGGTAGAGTATGATCTGCGGCCGAACCATTTCTTTGCTTATATGCAGCTGGCCCATTATGTGGCTGGTTTGCCGGTAGAGGAGCTTATGGTTGAACGATTGGCACAGATTTTAGAATTTTTTGACCTTGGGGGGATAGTCCCCCGTCTATAGCTTGGCTGAAGGCTCGGCTAGAGTGCTATGGAGTTAAACCGGAGTATGGGGGTGTGGAGAGGGCTTGGGCGCTAGAACTGCGCCGGGAGGTGCCACCTGGCTCTATCCTGCGGGCTCTAGAATGGATCTCTGACCTGGCGGAAGGGGCGCGCTGGAGAGAAATCCAATTTAAGTGCATAATGCGGGCGCATTTTTCGCCTAGGAGAGCTCTGCGTAGTCGTCTTACTGTGGATGGGAGTTGCCCCAGATGCGCGGAGCCATTGGCTAACTTGTTACACATGTGGTGGGAATGTAAGTGCATTAGGCCATATTGGACACAGATCAGCAACTGGCTAGCGGGGTTGTTACACCAGCGGATACCTTGGACGGGCTCGTTTGTGGTTCTGGATCAACTGAACCAGGATCTCCCTAGGGGGAGGTGGGTTCAGCGGTGGGTGCACAAGGCATGCCTGGTGGGAAAAGGCCCAATCCTTTATAGATGGCGAGAGCCGAATCCGCCGTCCTTTTGAGAGTGGCGCAATAATTTTCACCAACTGATGTTAGTGGAGCAATGGAGGGCTAGGGCTAACCCGCAGAAATGGTCCACTTTCATGCTGTTGTGGGAGCCTTATATTCAAAATTTGGGCCCACGGTGCCGTAATGAAATATTGCACGTGGGATATTAGGGTAGGGTAGTGCTAAGATGACTAATAGGGAGAAGGGTGGAGGTGAGTGAAAGAGGGGGTGTGACTGTGGCGATTGGGTGGGGAAGGGGGGAAGGGAGGGGGGTAGAGTATAAAACAAAACAAAAAATCTTGTCATTGATATGTCTGTTTGTATTTTGGTGTTAGTTCATGCCTGTATCGGTCATTTGCCCCCCTGCTGAGGATAAGAGTACACCTTGGTAGGAGGATTGTTGTTGTTGGATGTTGTTGGCATGTATTGCTAATTTATAAATAAAGTTATTAAAAAAAAAAAAGGATATAGGTTATCAGAAAAGGTACAGAGAAGAGTCACCAAAATGGTAAAGGGGATGGAAGGATACTCCTATGAAGAAAGGCTAAAAAGGTTAGGGCTCTTCAACCTGGAAAAGAGACAACTGAGGGGAGATATGATAGAGTCTATAAATTAATGAATGGAATGGAACGGGTAAACGTAGATCGATTGTATATGTCATCAGAATATAAAAAGACTAGGGGACATGCAATGAAGCTACGGGGTAACCTATTTAAGACTAATAAGAGAAAATATTTTTTACTCAATGTGTAATCAAACTCTGGAATTTGTTACTGGAGCTTGTAGTAAAAGCTGTTAGTGTAGCTGGGTTTAAAAAAGGTTTGCACAAGTTCCTGGAGGAAAGGTCCATAAACCATTATTAAAAGGGACCCAGGATATCGCTGCTTGACCCAATACAAGCATTGTGGAACCTGTGTCTTTTGGGGAAACTGCTAGGTACATATGACCTAAATTGGCCACTGTTGGAAGCAGGATACTGGGCTTGATGGACTTTGGTCTAACTCAGTATGGCATATCTTATATTCTTATGCTAATGCAGCCCCCCATGTGAATGTGTCTGGCTCGCTGTCCTTGTTTAATGCAGACATTTCTCTCACAGCTTATTTGCATACTGACCAAAACGTCTGCATTAAACTTGTTTTAGGGGGGAGCTTACCTTGTTTGCTGTGGAGCTTACTGTGCTAGCAGGATAGGACTTTGGCGGCAGAAGGTTCCTAGGACGGGACAGCCCTTTTGCTGATGACATCTCCGGGTGCCTGCAGAGCTTTAAAAGACCTCGCAGGGCCCCATTATGCAATAGGAATGCCCCATGGTGAGGGAAAGAGGACAATCAAGCTGGCCAAGAAGTAGAGTGAAGTAATTCTGTCTTCAAGACCTAAAACTGTATCCGGGCCCTTGGACTCATGTATTTGTGCTTCCTGGGCCTACGGTAGAACTTACTGCAGCTGGGTCCCCCTCCTTGTCTTCTGGGGTTTCTTTAAGTCCTATTGCTCAGACTCCTCCTCCTAATCCTGGTTTGGTTAAGGTAGCAATGGATGGGGACCATGGGGCCCCCTTAGTGGAATCCTAGTGGGGCCATGGAACAGACCTCGCTGTGGGATCCACCGCAGACTCCTCTTGTTGGTTCTTCAGAGGGCGTGAGGGTGATTATTCCCTCTGGGGACTCCCCTATGCTTTCAGAAGCCAGAGTTGGGGATATTTCGTTGGTGGATATGTGGAAGGAGGTATCAAAGATTACTTTTTTGTTACAAGGTTTTATGGAACAAACTATTAATTTCTCTGAGCAAGCAGTTGCTAAAATTCAGGCTATGGATGAGCAATATGTTTTCACTACCCAGCACCTCAATAGACTGGAGGGGCAAGTGGGCTCGCTCCAGTCTGCTGGGGCACGGGGTATAAAAGATTCTTATGTATTGTATCAACATGTAGAAATGTTAGAAAATTCCCCGAGGACAAAAACTATAAGATTGTTGAATTTTCCGCAGTGTTGGTTGTTGTCCCCTTTAATATTATTCCATAAATATTATAACAAAGTTTCATTGTTCTCTGAGCCAGAAAAGATTGTGGTTACTCATTTATATTATCTTTCTTCCCCCTTGGAGCCCTGGGCTATCGGAATGACCCGTGAAGAGGAGGTATCAGAAATGGATCTGACTAATTTCCTCGAATCTTCAGATGAGGTAATATCTTCTCATGCTACTTTGGTTATAGCTTTGGCTTCCAAACGGGTTAAAATTTATTTTTTAAAAGCTTATTTCCGCAAGAGGGAGACTCCGTTTTGCGGGCAGAAGATTGCTGCCTTTCTGGATGTTTCACGATATACTCAGTTCAGGAGGAAGTCCTTCCTGCAGCTGAAGTTGAAGGTCTTGGCTGCAGGGGGACTTTCTTCCTACATTTTCCTTGTAAATGTCGGTAATGTTTGAGGGGAGAAAGTATGTTTATACTGATCCTTTGCTTCTGGAGAACTTTTTATCTAGCAAGTAGAGTTTGGCCTGAACCGGCTTTTTCTTTGTATTTTATTTATTTATTTAGCTGCATTTATATCCCGCTTTTCACCGGGTCAAAGCGGTTGGGGGATACATTTAACACGAGGGGATATGAGACACATACACTAATACTTACAGGGAACATGGGCAATGGAGGGTTAAGTGGCTTGCCCAAGACCACAAGGAGCACCTGCGGGACTAGAAACCCCAGTCCTTCCGGCCCAAGGTTGCTGTCCTCTAGTGGGATTTGAACCACCGACCTTCCGGCCTGTAGTACCTTGCCCCAACCACTAGGCCACTCCTCCCTCTAAAATTAATACAATTTCTTGTATTTTTCTTGTATTCATTTTAGTGGGAGAAGTTAATCTGACAATGATATTGTATTTCTCTACACCTATCTATGGTTTGCTCCCTCGAGATGTGGTCTGTGTTTTACAGGTTGTGATTTCCTTTATGTGGATATGCTATCTGTAGTTATTTGAGGTTTGCTTTTGAAAACATTGGTACCTGTATATGCTTACATTTTTCTTTACCTGTAAAGTCTTGAAGGACTACAAAAGGGACTGCTACTTCTGGAGAGAGATCTGCAATTGTAAGTATTTACTTCTGGGAATTGTTCTAAATCTTGGGGAAAAAATAATTCTTTAGATTAAAGCTGATTAATCTGTGAACCCAGTGTAATTGTTAAATCAGTCAGGGCCTAGTAGCAGCAAGAGTTTGCAGTTTAAATTTAAAACACAGCAGAGAGTTTTCTGGTTAAATTTAGAATGAAGACTCCCTCTATCAAAGCAAAAGCTTTGGAACTCCCCTTTGAGATTGGTCACAGATTATCTTAGAAGCACAGGACAGGCTACTGTGTAGCAGCCAGCTTTTAATAAGTCTTCTTTCCCTTCCTCCCTCCCTCCCTCCCCAACACCCACCCAGCCCTGGGATAATTGTAGCTTTATAGGTGCTTAAACCTCTTAAAGGAAAGGAGGTGCCGTATTCACTCTCAGGTGCAGCTGTTTATTCTCATCAGCATACATTAAGGACCTGAGATTAATTAAACTTCAGGTGAACAAAGTACATTAAACGTATTAGGTATAGTTTTATTAGTATAAGTATCCCTAGCAACCCTTAGTAAGTAAAGAACTTAAATATCTAAACACAACCTTAAAGCGAAGATGCAGACAGCACTCCAGCAGTGAGATGGGGGCTTTCCAGTCTTTTGCACTGAGTGTCACATGTATGATTTTCTCCCAGTTGGTGAGGGGTCTTAAGTGTGCACAAGGTGCAAGGAGCTTTTTGCTCTCAGGGAATGAGTCCGATCTCTTGAGACAAGAATAGCAGACTTGGAAGACATTAGAAAGACAGAGAGGTACATAGACGAGACCTACAGGGATTTAGTCCTCAAGTCCCACCTCCAGTCTGGCAGCATCCCTGTTGCCATGGAGGAAAGAGATCACGTGACAGAAGAGAATCACCCTGGTGTGGCAGGAAGTGATCCTGTAGCTAGGACCTGTCCTCCAGGTGATGTAAAACCCTCTTGCACCGAGGAAGTTTCTCCAGGGCCATGTGCCCATGAGGGAAGGGTTACGACAGCCATTATAGTTGGTGATTCAATCATTAGGCATGTAGATAGCTGGGTGGCTGGTAGACATGAGGATCGCCTGGTAACATGCCTGCCTGGTGCGAAGGTAGCGGACCTCACGTGCCATCTAGACAAGGTCTTAGATAATGCTAGGGAGGAGTCTGCTGTCTTGGTACATGTCGGTACCAATGACATAGGAAAATGTGGTAGGGAGATTCTGGAGGCTAAATTTAGGCTTTTAGGTAGGAAGTTGAAATCCAGAATGTCCAGGGTAGTGTTCTCCGAAATGCTTCCCGTTCCACGCGCAGAACCCAAAAGGCAGGCAGAGCTCCGAAGTCTCAATGCGTGGATGAGACAATGGTGCAAGGATGAGGGTTTTGGATTTGTTAGGAACTGGGAAACATTCTGGGGAAAGGAGGGGCTCTTCCAAAGGGATGGGCTTCACCTTAACCGAGATGGAACCAGGCTGCTGGCATTAACCTTTAAAAAGGAGATAGAGCAGCAAGAGTGCATGTTTCGGAACAATGTATCCTTGAAGGATACTACCAAAAAAATGAAGTTAGGGCACATCAGCAGAGAGATTCCAATAAAGACAAAGGTAGCCCAAATGCCCTTGAGTACAGAGCAGGGAGCTTAAAGATTCCAAATTGCCCCTGCCTACCAATAACCAGATTAATATGAATAAAATACAGTCTCTAAAATGCTTTTATGCAAATGCTAGAAGTCTAAAAAATAAGATGGGAGAGTTAGAATATATAGCACTAAATGAGAAGTTAGATATCATTGGTATCTCAGAGACATGGTGGAAGGAGGACAACCAGTGGGACACTGTGATACCTGGGTACAAACTATGTCGTAATGATAGAGCTGATCAAATTGGTGGAGGGGTTGCGCTCTATGTCAGAGAGGGCATTGAGTCACAAAGGATTAAAGTTTTGCAGGAAACAAAATTTTCTATAGAATCTCTATGGATTGAAATGCCATGTAAAAAGAGGAAGGCGATGGCAGTGGGGTTGTACTATCGACTGTCTGGCCAGAATGAACAAATGGATGATGAAATGCTCAAAGAAATCAGGGAAGCTAACAAAAATTACAGAACAGTAATAATAATGGGTGATTTCAATTACCCCGGTATCGACTGGGTCAGTGTCATGGCAGGACATGCTAGGGAGATAAAGTTTCTAGATGAAATAAATGACTGCTTCTTGGAGCAGCTGGTTCATGAACCAACCAGAGGGAAAGCCATTTTGGACTTAGTCCTTAGTGGAACACCAGATACGGTGCAAGAGATAAGGGTGTTGGGGCCACTTGACAATAGTGATCATAGCATGATCGCGTTTAATTTAATTAATGGAGGAGGGATGGTAAGGAAATCCACAGTACTACCTTTTAACTTTCGAAAGGGAGACTATGATAAAATGAGGAAAATAGTTAAGAAAAAACTAAAAGGAGAAGTTGCAAAGGTCAAAGACTTACATCAAGCTTTGGTGTTGTTTAAAAGTACTATCTTTGAAGCCCAGACCAGCTGTATTCCATGCTTTAAGAAAAGTGGAAGGAAGTCCAAAAAACTGCCAGCATGGTTTAAAGGTGAGGTCAGAGAGGCTGTTGTTGCCAAAAAAGCATCTTTCAGGAAATGGAAAAAAGAGCCAAATAATGAAAACTAGAAACAGCACAAGTACTGGCAAGTTAAATGCAAGGCATTGATAAGGCAGGCAAAGAGAGAATTTGGGAAGAAACTTGCTGTGGAAGCAAAAACGCATAATAAAGACTTTTTCAAGTACATTCATAGCAAAAAACCTGTGAGAGAGTCAGTTGGACCATTAGATGATAGAGGGGTAAAAGGGCCAGTAAGAGGGAATAAGGCTGTAGCGGAGAGACTGAATGAATTCTTTGCTTCGGTCTTTACTGAGGAAGATATAGGGATGTTACCCATGACTGAAGTGGTATTTAAAGGTGATACTGCAGAGGAATTGAAAGAAATATTGATACAGCGGGAAGATGTATTACAACTATTTGATAAACTGAAGAGTAGCAAATCACCTGGACTGGACGGTATACATCCAAGGGTATTGAAAGAACTGAAATATTAGATTGCAGACCTGCTATTAGTAATCTGTGAACTATCATTAAAATCATCTGTAATACCTGAAGATTGGAAGATCGCCAATGTAATGCCAATTTTTAAAAAGGGTTCCAGGGGTGATCCGGGAAACTACAGACTGGTGAGCCTAACATCAGTACCGGGAAAAATGGTAGAAACCATTATAAAGAACAAAATTACTCATCATGTAGATGGTCATGGCTTAATGGGAGATAGCCAACATGGCTTTAGACAAGGAACATCTTGTCTTACTAATCTGTTATGTTTTTTTTGAAGGTGTGAATAAACAGGTAGACAAAGGTGAGTTGGTTGATATAGTATATCTGGACTTTCAGAAAGCCTTTGACAAGGTCCTTCGGCAAAACTTTCAGAAAACCTTTGACAAGGTCCTTTGGCAAAACTAAAAAGTCATGGGATAGGAGGCAGTGTACTATTGTGGATCAGGAACTTGTTAAAAGATTGAAAGCAGAGGGTAGGGCTAAATGGCCAATTTTCCCAATGGAAAAAGGTGGAGTACCCCAAGGATCTGTGCTGGGTCCGCTGCTTTTTGACATTCATAAATGACCTGGAAAAGGGAATAATGAGTGAGGTTATCAAATTTGCCGATGACACAAAACTATTTAAAGTTGTTAAAACCCAAGAGGATTGTGGAAAATTGCAAGAGGATCTTGATAAACTGGAAGAGTGGGCATCCAAATGGCTGATGAGATTTAATGTGGACAAGTGCAAAGTTATGCACCTAGGAAAGAACAACCCAAACTATGGTTACACTATGCAAGGTTCCACATTGGGAACCAATAACCAGGAAAAAGATTTAGGCGTTATTGTGGATAACATGTTGAAACCCTCCACCCAGTGTGCAGCGGCGGCAAAGAGAGCAAATAAAATGCTAGGTATCATAAGGAAAGGAATGGAAAATAAAACAAAGGATATTATAATGCCTCTGTATCGCTGCATGGTATGACTGCACTTTGAATATTGTGTGCAATTCTGGTCACCGTATCTTAAAAAGGATATGGTGTTATTAGAAAAGGTACAGAGAAGAGCCACCAAAATGGTGAAGGGGGTGGAAGGATACTCCTGTGAAGAGAGGCTAAAAAGGTTAGGGCTCTTCAACCTGGAAAAGAGACGGCTGAGGGGAGATATGATAGAGGTCTATAAATTAATGAATGGAGTAGAACGGGTAAACGTAGATTGATTGTTTATGTCGTCACAATATAAAAAGACTAGGGAACATGCAATGAAGCTACAGGGCAAACTATTTAAGACTAATAAGAGAAAATATTTTTCACTCAACGTGTAATCATACTCTGGAATTTGTTACCAGAGAATGTAGTAAAAGCTGCTAGTGTAGCTGGGTTTTAAAAAGGTTTGGACAAGTTCCTGGAGGAAAGGTTCATAAACCATTATTAAAAGGGACCCAGGATATCACTGCTTGACTCAGTACAAGCATTGAGGAACCTGTGTCTTTCTGGGAAACTGCTAGGTACGTATGACCTAGATTGGCCACTGTTGGAAACAGGATACTGGGCTTGATGGACCTTGGTCTGACCCAGTATGGCATATCTTATGTTCTTATGGTCTTATTTTGAAAATCAAATTTAAAAAAAAAAAACTTGCTTTAGAAAACTCTGCACTAAGCTTTAGCCCTGGGCTCTAGTACAGGCTTTCTGCCTTGAGCCCTGAGTCTTATAAAGCCACCCCTCTTGCCTGCATGCTGTTAATTTAATGTAATTTTAATAACAGTGCTTATATTCCGCTTTTACAAGCTACAGACATACAAAGCGGAGTACAAAATTGAAGTATAGACAATTCACATTAAGTATGATTAACGGATTTATTCCATAACCATGTCTTTAAAATTTTACGAAATTGCACATAATCCTCAACATCCCTAATTATAACAGGTAAGTCATTCCACAATTTTGGAGCCACACCTGCCTTTAGTTAATAAAGTAACATCTGTTCTTGTGATGCACAATCTTAACTCTATTCTAAATACTGAAAGAGGCTTTATCCTAAATTTCTTTAGTCAGTTCCCTGGATGTTGTTTCAGGAAGAGTCTAGGCTGTGCTATTACACAGGAGTTATTTGAGTCTCTTGTCCATTGGACTAGGAGTCCTCTGACCATGGTGCAGCTAGTCACGAGCGACTAAAAGCTCAATATTTCAGCACATCCGCCACCACTCCCCATGAAGATCAGGGAGAACGTTGCTAGCAAGGAGGGATTCAGCCTCCACTAGAGACATATGACTGGCACAAGAGTGAGAGGGCTTCAAAGCTGTCAGGCTCCGAATAACACAGTCATAATCAGGGGAGTAGCGGAACAGGAGCAAAATTGCAAGAATCAACACCTGAACAGTTTGGCTGCTTTCCATGTTCTCTTGATTGCAAGTTTGTCCCATCCTGAGCAGCAGAAACAGCAGACCATGCCCCTTTAAACCAGTGCTGCAGTCCATAGGAATGAGTATTTTGTTCAGGAAGGTTGCATTAACCATGTATCTATTCTCTCCCTTTTATATGGATCAAAATATCTTCCTTTCATTGTGCACCACAAAATACACAGACTGTTCTGTTTCCACTTGTGGTTTCATGTTAAGGAACTTAAGTGCCTTAACTGTATGTGTCCAGCAGAGGGAGCCCCAAGCTCCTTTTGAATTGCACCTGCCATCAACGAGGAAACCTGCCGCAATGCCTGTCTTAGTCCTTGTCACTCAAGCTTTTCCTTACCCGGCTGTCAGTATTCCAAACAACTTCTCCGTTAATAAAATTCCCATTTTTAGCATAAAAATGCATGTTTCGCCTGAAATGTAATTTCACACCCTTCCCTTCCTTTCCAGCTTAGATCTTCTTGCTATCTCCCTATTTGTAAAATAACGTTTTGCAGCTGACTCTGTGTTCTGCTTTATCTTTGATTCTGTCCTTTTCCTACCATATTAATGGAGTTCTGTTTCCTTTCTCTTCCTTTTCCAGCAGCCTGTCTGGATCAGTTTTACTTATTGTAAACCGCTCTGGTGCCTTTGGTGTGGGCGGTATATAAAGAAACAAATAAAGATAAAGATAAATAAAGATTCTGTCCTAGATTTCCTGCCTCTGCGTGTGGACTGTGTAGCTCTGCTTTCCTCTGAGTAAAGCAGGAATTATACATCATGTACGAGCAGAAAATCTTAGGATCAGGTGGCAGAGTGGGACTGGAAGGCACAGCCAGTTTCTGCGAAATTTAATTCTAGGTACAACGCCATAGACCCTCACATAACTGGGGTTCCTTCAGGCCTATCTCAGTCTAGTCCGAATTCTCTGACTGTTACTGCCGTCACCACCTCTCCTGGTGACCCTTTTATGAATCCATCGCCTTTTCTACAGTTACCCTTGAGTTGATCTGCTCTGAGCCTCACATCACCTCTTGTCCCTTTCCAATGAAAAAAGGTTTGTTTCTTCCACAATATTTATACCTTTGAGATATTTCGATCTGTCTACCATATGCCCTTTCTCTCCTCTAAGGTATACAGTATATAGTAAGGCTTTTTTCTAGGACTTTTGGTGAAGACTGTTCACCATTTTGGTAGCCCTTCTCTGGGATACTTCCATTCTCTCTTTGTCTTTGATGGCCTTGCAAAGAGGCATCATCCGCACTTCTTTCTCTACTGACATGAAATCAGGATTGGATCAGAGTGTCCTAGGGAAAACGGGATGTCTGTTGGGGAACTTTTTCTATATTACATCCAGTACCGGAGACAGACACATTTTTGCATCTAGACTTCTCTGAACTCGACCCAATAAACTGGCTTTGTTACATACTTACATGGTTCATCGTTCTTTGTTTGATATACTGCATACCAAATCAATCTATGCCGTTTCCAATGGAAGTGGGGAATAAATGGGGGAAGGACAACAGGACGTCACATGGAGGAAAGGAGTTCCAGTGCAATATATTATCTAACGACCAAAAGAGCAAAGGGAGAGATAGAGGATCCCGGCAGATTCCTGCAGCACTGCAGAATTAAATCAGTCGGTTATGAATCATGGCAGATAAAGACCAGCATGGTCCATGTAGTCTGCCCAGTGAGGTAGCTAGAGTCGTACCCACCGCTCCATGCTGGTCCCTCCCTCTATGCCTTTGTTTACGATTGAACCTGCCACTCCGTAAGGAACCCCTGTGTCTCTGATTAGAGCTACAGGTACAGTTTTAGTTAACTTGATATACTGCCGATAGCGAGGCAACTAGCCAGTTAACAAAGTAAAAAGCAATGATACAAAACAAAACTGAAACACAGGAAACGAACAGAGGTAGACGAAGCGGAAGGAGGGCCTAGGTTACAATGCAGTAGCGAGTGTTAATAAAACTAAGGACACAGAAGGATGGGAAGGGAATGTGGAAGACACAGACAGACCAAATTGGCTTGGACTGTTCAGGGGATACCACCTGCTGCCCTGTGCAGGTTACCCCCCTCTATGCCTTTGCTTAGGGTTGTATTTACTGCTCCGTGCAGGTTGCCCTAGTTTTTGAAGTGCAGCCATTACGAAGTACTAAAGTTTTCTTTGATTCATCCTTTTGCTATGAAGGCATCCATCCCAAGCCGTTTTAATTTTGCCCTGTTTTTGCCCTATCAAGAGGGCATTCCAGGCATCCACCACCTTTTCCGTGAAAAAGTATTTCTTGACATTGCTTTTGAGTTTATCTCCCTGCAGCTCCATCTCATGTCCTCTAGTTCTACAGCTTCCCCGTTTTTGAAAATGTTCTGGTGGTTCATTAATACCCTTTACGTTTTTAAATGTCTGTATCAAATCTCTCCTGTCCCTCCAGATCTCTTCTGATACAATACATCTTCTGGTGCAGATCCCATATCAGTTTCAATCTTGCTATATGCTTAGCAAGATATAGTCTCCAAAACCGAAGACAATATTCGAAGTGAGGCCTCACCGATGACTTGTACAGTGGCATTAATATCTCCTTCTTTCTGCTGGTTATGTCTTTCTGTATGCAGCCCAGCATCCTTCTGGCTTTGGCCGCTGCCGTGTCACATTGTTTTGCCACCTTGAGATCCCTAGATGCTATCACTCCAAGGTCCTTCTCCTTGTCTGTGGACATCAGCCTCTCATCCCTTCTCACAGACTGATCCTTTGGATTTCTGTATCCCAAGTGCATCACTCTGCTCATCTTCATATTTAATCTTAACTGCAAAAAGACAAATTTTTCCTTTTAACCCTTTGGCACTATTACTGGATCTGTCAGTCAACCAATTTACGGTTCAGCTCAGCATCTTATCATATGTCAGATAAGAATCTATTAACTCAGCCAGATATCTGTCCCTTCTGACATTGCTATAGCTTGAACATCTCTGACTTGCCATCACTCCTTACCCAGGTTGATTTTGTCTTCTACCTTTCCAGGTAAATAAGCTGTAAGGTTCCATACTGAAACCAAAATTCAGTCCGTCATTCTTTACCTGTCCTCCCCTTACCCTCTCTGTCTGTCCCAAGCATGCTTTAGGATTTGGGGTTTTCTGCTGGTGGCTCTTCCAAGCATCCGCCACCCTCTGTAAAGATAACGCTGCCTCTGAATGACCTTGTTTTCCATGCAGGGCCAGTGCAAGGATATGAGGCACTCTATGTGAACCCTCATTCCTCCTGCCCCCCCCCCCCTGCTCCCACCCCCATTGCTGCTCCTTTCCGGGCCCTGTAGCAGTGGCAATGACATTAATACATCAACGCAGCACTTACCCAACGCCTCTGGTGCCGCAATTTGACCGGTTGCTTCTGCCCCCTCTGATGTGGACTTCCTGTTTGCATGGGGGCAGAAGTGACTAGTCAAAGAGCAGCACCAACAGCATGCAGTTGGCCACCCTTGGTGCTCTAGATGACTGCCTAATTCACCTAATGGGTGGTGCCGGCCCTGCTTCCATGTAATATCATGACCCTTTGTCCTTGAGTTTCTTTCTCTATAGAGAATGCCTCCTTCTTGTAGTTCATTGAACCCAGCCAGATATTTGAATGTTTCCTCCATGGAGTACACATTAAGTGCCTCAAGTATCTGCATAGTATTTGTGTTGCAGGCCTTCTACTGTTTTGGTGGCCAACCTTCTTCTCTGATCTACTTATACCATCTCAATGTCTGTATGGAGGTCTTACAGAACTGAAGACAATGGTTCTCAACCTAGTCCTCAAGGCACACCCAGCTATTCAGGTTTCCCAAAACAAATATGCATGAGATATTTTTTTGTATTTATTGTTAGCATTTAACTCATGCCTTTCCAGGAGAAGATCAAGGTGAGTTACATTCAGATAAGTATGAATTTCCCATCCTCAAAGAGCTCAGAATCTAAGTTTAGACCTGAGGCAATAGAGGGTTAAGTGGCTTGCCAAGGCCACAAGGAGTGTCAAGGGGATTTGAGCCCTGGCCTTTCTGGCATTAGAGGTGCTTCCCTAATGACTAGGCCACTCCTCCAGGCATGGAAAGATAGATCTGCTTGCATTGCCTCCATTGTATGCAAATCTGTCTCATGCATATTCATTGTTGATATCCTGAATGGCTAGGTGTGCCCTGAGGACGGGTTTGAGAAGAACTGCATTACTGGCCTGTACATAAGCAGCATCACTTCCTTTTTGCTGCTGGTACTCTGTCTCTCTCTCTACGCAGCACCTTATCTCTGAATATGGGATCTCCCCCAGACACTGGAGAAAAGGTCGAGATCTCAGTTTCTGGGCACCTTCAGAATTTATTGCCCTAGGCACATGTCCATGTTGCCAGTTCGTGGATCCAGCCCTGGTTATCCACTATGTCATGACAGCTCCTTGCAGAAATACTGACTTATTTGCAGTTTTTGAAGAAAAACCCTCTCATGTGTTTGTCTAGTTCTAAGCCAGAAGACTAAGATGCAGAACTCTGAGAGAAAGCCGATGCCACAGGTAGGAACAGGACAGTATGCACAGTTATTACTCTGAGATAGTAAGCAAAGACCAGGGTTACCAGCCAGCTCCATTCCATGAGAGGCAACCTGAGCCAGGCCTGGTTTTACTCCCATCGCCCCCTGTCTCTGGCATTGCAGCCTCAACGTCTTCAAGAGAGGCAGAAACGTCCTGTCCATGGATGCTCTGGGGGTAGAGCCAGGTTTGGCTCAGCCTGTCCCTAATGACACAGAGCTGCTTGGCATCCTCGCAGGGAAAACTGCCATCTCTTTAAACCTTGTATTTGCAGGGAAGCTGTTTGCTTGTCTCTGGCAAATGTACACAGATCATAGGGGTGGGAGGCTGTGGATATGGAAACCTCAGAGCTTACTCTCTATTCACTTAGGAGCCCCAGATCAGATCTCAGTTGCCCGCTGAGTGTTGGTGCACAAATACTGTCCCCTTCATGATCTGGCACTGTGGAATATGATCAAATAACAACATCTTTAAGACATATTGGTGCAACCCGATATTACTGCTCAGATATATAGTGTAAGTAAGGGCTTCTTTTCAAAGGTCTTTCTAAATTGCTCACCAGGGGTTCGATGAGGGCACATGAATCAGGGCTTACTGTCTTTGGGCCACAGCTATTATTGCTGGATATCTTTTCCAATGGAATCAAATATATAGGTTTGTGTCACTTAGGAGTCAGGACCAAAAGGCACCAAAACTGAGTGGAGGATACAAGATAAGCCCAGGGGAGGGGTAACAGCACTGGGGGCAGTGGTGTTTTACCAGTGTTTAACCAACAAACACTTGTTTTGATCTATTTTGCATCAGGGTGTTTTATCAGTGTTTAGCCATTAATACCTAAAATCATAAGCCCTAATTATAACCTAATGGAACATGTTGCTAGGGTTGCCAACTGGCTCCAGATGCGCCCATCACGCTTCATCCAGTCCTAGGTTTACCCCACTGCATGCAGGGACATGTAGTTCTGATTTTTCCATTGCACTCCATAAGAAAAGCAAGACTGCATGTCCCTGCATGCAATGGGGTAAACCCAGGACTAGATCAAGCCTGTCGGGCACAACTGGAGTCAGTCGGCAGCCCTACATGTCGCATAGTTTCATTTTAGCAGTAAAAAAGAAAAATAAATCCAATGGCTGTAACAAAAGTGTTAGGGTGACAGTGTCTTGTTTGAGAGGATGAACTGAAGGAGTGGCCTTCTTCTTATGTAAGAGATGCATTCTTGGTGAATCAAGGCCTGGTGCTTTTCAATCACGTTTTCTGCTTGAGGTTTGATAGTAATTTCAGCATCGGTCCCTTTCTGGAAACACTTGAACACAAGCCGGCAGCACTCCTGTTAGAATCTTGGAAAATAAATGCCTGCTTGCTACTGACTCTCTGAGCAATGGAAATACTTCTCCTCCTTCTACTTCCCCTCCCTCCCACCTCCCGTGCAAATGGACACTGTCAACTGCAAGCACTCTGTCATCTCAATAAATCTGGGTAGGATATCAAACTGCAAATACCCAGAGAAAAAGCTATTAATTAAATAGGAAATCAATGGTATTTTATGATTTACAAACAGAGGAAACTGGGGGCCAGCGGATCAGGAAGTCGGAGCAATTAGGTTGCTAAACTTGCCTGGATGGTAAGAGGCTGATTGAAATACTACCTCTCCTTGCTTCAAATGAGAGAAGAAAATTTTACTCATAATCAAAAGAACATCACGAAAAATGAACACTGCTGACAGGCTGCCTTTCTGCAGTTCTCTCCTCTTTAAAAGGAAGTTTGCAAAAACTGATTCCCCCCCCCCCCCCCGCCCCCCTACCAGGTCTCTCCCTGATGTCTGAAAAGAAATGGGAGGTAGGTGTCAGAGTAGAAGTGGCATGCAGAAAAACCTGTAATAACAGGAAGATTTTTCCCCACCACAGTCGTGTTCAGAGATTGGTACCAACAGGGTTTAATTTGTAGACAGAAAAGAAGTGGAATTGTGGCGAACCCAGGGCCGGAGGTGACCTGCAGGTGTGGGGGGAGGGGGGCGCAGGACCAGGACCAGACGTTTTTACATACTTGCTTGTTCCTGGTTTTTCATATTGATGTTCTATTGCATTATATGGCATCAGCTCAACTATATGTTACCCCTGATGCAAGCACAGCTGCTGAAACTTGCCCAAGTTGGGTTTTCAATGCAGTGTATTAACAAAAGACCTTTTTGGGTGGCCGTGGTCACTCTCTGCTCCTTCCTTTGGCATTTAACAATTTTAACAGCCCAATTGATTTTATTTATTTATTTAACAGGTTTTGTATACCGCCTTATCTCAGAATCAAAGTGGTTTATATGATAAACAAACATGATACATGGCAGTTATACATTACATAGTCGTGTGGGGTCGGGGGACATGCAGGAGGTTCTTGGTAGTAACTTATTTACAATGAGGCGTATATACAATATTTACAAGACAGTGTCATGAGTTGAGGCAGCCGATTTTGTCGGGGGGGGGTCTATGGGGGGAGGGGGCATTGCGCATTATGTGACGGCTCCATAGTGTTCTGTGAAGAGGTGGGGTTTGAGTTTCTTCCTGAAGTCTTTGGCATCGGAGGTGGCTCTCAGGTCATCTGGAAGGGAATTCCAGAGGGCCAGTGCTGCTAGTGCCAATGTTCTTGCAGATGTGGATTGGGCGGTTTTAGGGTAGGTGCTAAGGGTCTGATTGATGTCCACTCTATTACATCATTTGGGTCTTGTGCTTATGTTTGTATTGGTAAGACTCTTGAGAATGTCAGAGGATACGTTGTGCTGGATCTTATATATGTTAAGAGCTGTTTTGAATTTGATGCTGGAGGCGATCGGAAGCCAGTGCCAATATCATCTCTATATATCTTCCAATTACACACTTAGCCTAATTATGCATTTGCCAGTGAATGCATAAATGTCTTTGAATAGGGCATAATTATTCATTTGTCCAATAGGGCATAACTATTCATTCATATGGGACACTCCCAGATTCACCAATAAAACTCACCCATCAGATGCAGAGCAGTAGAGATTTCAATCTACAACTCAACATAGTGGAGGAGTGGCCTAGTGGTTGGGGCAAGGTACTTCAGGCCGGAAGGTTGGGGGTTCAAATCCCACTAGAGGACAGCAACCTTGGGCTGGAAGGACTGGGGTTTCTAATCCCACAGGTGCTCCTTGTGGTCTTGGGCAAGCCACTTAACCCTCCATAGCCCATGTTCCCTGTAAAATAGTTATCTCCAAGTTATAATGCCCTGTTCAATGTAATTTCAGTTTGTTCAATGTAAGCCACACTGATGCAGAATAGCATGGTATATAAGAGAATATAATAAATAAACATACAAAAAAAGATTCCATTCAAATTCTGATCTAACTTCAGTGACACCACCATCTACTCCCTCCACTGCCAAACATTGTGCATCATAACACAAAACCCTGCAAATAGATATTCAACCCAGAACCAAGTCGAAGAATTCAACCTGCACCAACCCTACCTATGAAAAATTAGCACTGCAAATGTTTCAAAACACCAGCAATTTCCAGTTGGAAAAACAGAACAAGCTGAACTACTATAGATTCCTACACAGAACCAACATATTAACACACTCCCTCAGACTCCTTTGGTTGCAGTTGGAAAATATAGACCATCACCTGGTAAAGAATAAAACTACAAATTAGAAAAAATATGCAGACAAAACTTGAAATGAAAAACCCCTAAAACAGACACTGAGCTGTGGAATACAGAGGAAAGAAACAAAACTGAATTCCTTTCTCTACCGAACTAAAAGAAATGCACATTTTCAAAACTGACATTTCATTCTCTAAAAACTGCTACTGTACCGTTGCTGTCTGATCATTTTATTTTTCTAGTTGGGCTGGCCCTGGTCTCTTTTTTCCACTTCTTCATCTTGGTCTTCTTCTAAGTCCTTTTCCAGGATCTCATTTCCATTTTCTGTTTCTTCACACCGCCTGTCTTTGTCCTTTCCTTCCTTACATCTCTTTCCGACACTGATACTTCTGTTTTATCTTTTTTCTGTTTCTCTCATCTGACTTTTTCTTAATTATAGATTCATTCCGTTCCTCCCTCCTTTAATCTTCATTCTTCCTTTTTTCACCTTTCACCTTCTTAACATTTCCACTTCCCAACCTTATTTCACTAGTCCTTCCATTCCCCACCTGTCTCATTCCTTCGCTAGTCTCATATGACCCCATCTTTCACCCACTTTCTAGTTCACATTTCTTCTTTCTGTATGTATCTCCTTCCCAGTCTCATCTACCACCTTTTGCATCTCTTTTCCTAATCAGCCCCAGTTCATTCCCTAGCACACATCCTCTCTCTTCCTCCAGGCCCTTTCTTATGTCTTCCCCCTAATCCAGGTTTCTGTTTCCATTTTCACTTCCCCATTTTTTATTCTCTCCCACCCCTTCAAGAAAGACCTGTCCCTCCCTGTGACTCCCACCCACTCCATATCCCTCTGTCCTTTTCACCCATCTCCAATCCCTTCCCAAACCTGCCAAGGCCCTTCAAACCTTCTCCCCTCCCATATTTCTGCACTTGGTCTCACAGACCTACTGATACCCCTCAGCTAATCACCTTTTCCTCACTGCCCTCCTAATCTCTGGTCAATTTCTTAGTCACCAGACTCCCAACTATCCCTCCAAGTAACCCCAAGTTCTCAGTCTTCCATCTTACCCAGTCCCTGAGTCCTCACCACCCAAACCCTGAGTCCCCATGTACACACCCAATACCCAACCTATGTTAAGTCTTTCTTCTGTTTTCTCACCCAATCTTAAATTCTCCACCTATGCCCAAGTCCCTGTTCTCCCACATCCCCATGTCCCCAATGCCCACCCATCTACCTCATTCTCCAATACACATTAACCCTTCCCTTCCTCCTCCTTACCGCAGCATCTGATATTAAACTCCTCCCTCTCAACTTGCTTATGACTTTGCTTCTTCCCCAACCCCCACAATTTCCATCCTCTGCTCCTTTCTCACTCCACCAGTATTTCCTCTTTTTCACACCCTGACCCCAACATTTGCCAGCATTAACTCAATTCAGTAGTAGACCCCCCCCAGCACCTAAATTAGCCCCTTCCCAACACCAGTCCCCCTCAGCCCCACTCCAATATCAGTGCATTTCCAGTTCCAGTCCCCCCAGCATCAGCCCATTTCTAAATCCCCAGTCCCCCTCCAGCCCCAGCATCAGCTCATTTCCCCAGACCCCCTCCAGCCCCAGTATCAGCCTATTTCTATATCCCCAGTCCCTCTCCAGTCCAAGTATCAGCCTATTTCTAATTCTCAGTTTCTTCCAGTCCCAATATTAGCCCATTTCTATATCCCCAGCACATCATACCTAGTCCTGTGCAAGCAGTGCAGCTGCACAGGGCACAAAAGGATTAGGGGTGCATGTCGAACTGCTGGCCCCAGCCCACCCCTCCCCCCCCCCCCACACACTGACCTGCAGCCACCCCCACATTTTTGTTTTCTCAGAGGCGGCAGCAACAGCAGCAGTGAGACAGACCTGTGTTTGTAGGCAGGTTGGGTCCCTCCTTCCCTTCTCTGATGTAGATCATGTCAGAGGAGGGAGGGACCCGACCTGCCTACAAACACGGGTCTGCCTCACTGCTGCTGCTGCTGCCGCCTCCAAGAAAACAAAAAAATAGTGGTGGCAGCAGGGCAATGCAGGGGGGCGGGGCACGCCAGAAGAGGAAATAGCACAGAGTGCAGCTATGGCTTGGTACGGCCCTGATCTCCAGTCCCCTCCAGCCCCATCATCAGTCCATTTCTATATCCCCAGTCCCCCTCCAGCCCCAGTATCAGCCTATTTCTAGTCCCCAATCCCCCTCCAGCCCCGGTATCAGCCCATTTCCAGCCACAGCCCACCTCCCAGCTTCAACCCTCTTCCAGTCCCAGTCCTTTCCAGTCTCTATCACCATCAGCACATTCCAGTTCCCTAACCCCTCCCTCATCCCACATCAGCCCCCTTGTCCTAGCCTACAACCACGCCCCCCCCCCCATTAGCTCTTCCTCCATCAGCTCTCCATCTAATCTTCTTCTCCTCACATCAACCAGTCAGCTACCTCCTCTTCCTACAGCCATTGCGGGAGAAAACAAAAATGCTCCCACAGCTATTTTAAACATTAATATGGTCATAGCATTCCAGCACTTCTTGAGCTGATAAGTGATTTGTGCCATGGCCGTATTAATGCTTAACATAGCTGCAGGAGCATTGCTGTTTGCTCCTGCGGCTCTGCTACACTGAAGAAGCCCAGCCCGCAGCATTGTCATTAAAAGCTTTATTAAAAATGCTGTAGGCCAGGCTGCTTTAGTACAGCGTAGCCGTAGGAGCAAATGAAAATGCTCCTGTGGCTGCACAATTACTTCCTGGGCTTAGGAAGTGCCGGAAAGCCGTTTCATCCTGTTCCAGCACAAATTAAGCCCTAGGTACCGGTAATCTTAAGATCCCAACCCCCCCCTCCCAAAAAAAGTCAAAGGTTCAGATCTCTATATCAACATTCTTATTAGATAACAGAAACAAACTGAGCTCTAATAAGACCATTCAGAAATGGTTGTGAAAATGTTTTCAGAATGTTCCCTGATATCATACACCTCTCCTCCTCCTCCCTGCATCTCCTCATTCATCCTGCTTTAGCCATTCCTGTTTATTGTAAACCTTTAGGGCTGCACAGATTCTGAGGAGAAACTCTGAAGAGAATCCCTCTTTGAATTCTCTTTACATCTCAAGATATGGAGCATCTAAATATCTGTACCCTAGAGGAGAGGAGGGACAGGGGAGATGTGATATAGACCTTTGAATACTTAAAGGGCACTAATGAGCACACAAACCTTTTTCAAAGAAGGGGAAGCTGTAAAACTAGAGGGCATATGATGAAACTGCAAGGAGGTAAGAAACAATGTCAGGAAATACTTTTTCACTAAAAGGATGGTGGATGCTTGGAATACCCTCCCGATGGAGATGGTGGGGGCAAATACGTGATGGAATTCAAAACGGCATGGGACAGACACAATGGATCCCTTTATAGCCAGAAGATGAAATCAAAACAAACTTAAATATCTTTTATATTTCAAGAAATAGAAGGAGCTGACCTGCACAGAGTGGTGGTTACAACTAGTCTAGCCACCTTACTGGGCAGACTAGATGGACCATATTGGTCTTTTTCTGCCGTCATATACTATGTTACTCTGTTACATATTTCTGTACCTATAGCTGGTTTTCACAACCTGAACTGAGGAGAAGAGGTTATCACACACATACAGATATGCCATGTCATGGACAGAGATCTGTTAATTATGGTTTAAATCCCACACTGCATGAAAATAAAGATTAAGAAACAAGTGATACCATTTTATTGGGCTTACTTCACAGATGCCAAACACAAAAGTCAAAGGCATTTCTGCCAGCAGAGGGCTGCTATACCACTGGGAAATCGGAATTGCCCATCATGTCTAAGCGTTAAAATATGTGTTTCTGAGCAACATTATGCTGTTACACACTGACTGCAGAAGCAGCCCATGAGAGCAGGGTGAGGGAGAGAATTCATAAGACTCAACTATTCAAAATGATCGTGGCTGCTAAACTCAACTCATGTTACCAGTCTCGTGCCTGGCGTTAAACATGTTGAGACCCAGGACAAAAATTTAGAAGGGGTTCCAATGTACACCAGCAGACAGAGCCAGCCTTAGCAATTGTGGGGACCAATTTGGAGCATTTTGGTGGGGCCTCCTGGACTTAAGAGTAATACATGTATTAAAAACAAAACAATATCTATATTTATTAGCTTATATTTTCACATTAAACGTTTTAAAACAAAACTGTACTTATAAATAAATCTTTCTTGCTTTCTGTTCTGCAAATTCTTTCAAAATCCAGTAGTTCCCTTAGCTCTAGTGTGGGGCCCAGTGCCTCATTGGGTCAAATAGGTTCAGTTGGCCTAAGGTCAGTGCTGCAGCCCACTCTATCTCATTCATCTTCCCTAGACACCAGAGTTTCCAGGTTACCCAGTTCCAGGAGTGAGATTTGAGACGAGTCCTGGATTTCTGACAATCTCATTCTGATGCATTATACGACCTGCAGCACTGATGCCAATGGGTAATTTCAGGGACTACAAATACCATATTGCTTTGCAATGCAAAGTTAAAACCAGAACTGGCAACAAATCTCACTCCTGGAACTGGGTAACTTGGCAACTCTGGGACACAGTGAAGGATTTTCTTCAGTACCAAGGATGCTCAAATACTCACTGGTCCACAGAGATAGCACCTATGTGGGGGACTCAACTACGTGTGTAGTTTTGTGCCAAAGGATTACACCCAGAGAAAACAGATGCAAAGTTCTGTGAACAGTTTTAACATGGGTAATAATCAAAGCACAGCTTTGTTTTCACAATTGATGTAAACCCCACTGATGAAAGAAACTTGCAGAATTTGCCTCAAGGTATCCCATTTCGATAGGCTTTTGGGAAGCAACATTCTGCTCCATGTCCAAATTGGGCAGCTACATTGTTGGCTAGTGTGTTTACAAATCTTGTCCACATGGTGGCAATGCTGCCTCATAAATGAAGCCAAATCCCACTCCAGCCATTCTTGTGAGAAAGCCATTTAGGCAAGTAACCTGAATAATTACAACCTACCCTGCTAATTTCTTTATTTATTCATACTAGTATACCACCTTATCCTGCAATCAAAGTGGTTACATCACATCACAATTGGGTAACATTTAACATGTGGGTGTTTTACAACATTTAACATGAGGGAATTTAACAACATTAAGACAACACAATTTGAGGGTTACATTTATCATGATGGTGTCGTGAGTCTAACTGGGTTGGTTAGGTATTGAGCTTGCAGTGGAGTTTACGTTGCAATCCCGCTCGGGTGGGGGCTGTTGTGTATCTGGTTGGGACTGTTGTCTATCTGCTCGTAAGTTTCTGTGAAGAGCAGGGTTTTAAGGGCCTTGCGGAAGTCTGCGAAGTCTTCTAATTCCCTTAGGCTCGTTGGGAGGGAGTTCCATAGTGTAGATGCCATTAGTGATGGAGCTCTTCTAGACGTATTTTGTTTTGTCTTGTGATATCCTGAAGGTGCGCTGATCATGTTGTCATAATTATTCCTTCTTGGTCTGTTACTGAGATCACAGTGAGCTTTATGTTTATGTTTATGTTTATTAAAACTTGATTAACCGCCCTTGTGGATAACTGAATAGTATATATAGTATAAGGGCAAGTATAAGGCTGTATATAGGTGAAGTTGCTGTCCATACGGCAAGTGAGATTAATTTGTGATGGCTTACCTATGTTCTATTTGCAAGGTAAACACAGTGGCATGAGAGCTACAACGTCAAATCCGAGAAAGTCGGAATTTTCCAGAATTATCCTGCAATACCATAATCTTTACATGCTCAAGTGTCAGTCAAACCCCACTCACCAAGTGTGGTTGCACTGTCACAAACCTTGTCTAATGGATTGTGGTTGTGATTTCAACTAACAGTGGGGTAAAACCAGACAGGAAGCGATCAACCAACCCTACCCAATGCTGCAGTTGTGAGTGGGTAAACGCAAGGCTCTGAAGTCACCCTTCTAGCCCCTAAATTCAATGTTTTTGTTCCTTACATATATGCAACATTTAAGAGGTTCCTTGCTGTCAGAGAACAATAAAAGAGTTTTAAAAAACCCTCCCTGCTTCCAAGCAGTTTACAGCTTCCCCTCTCTCCTCAAAGAAAGAAAGATGAAGAACACACCGAGAGGCCAAAGCGCTTCTCCACCAAAACTGAAAGTGAGGGGACAGCTTCAGAGGGTGACGGGAGACAGCTGTGTCTCTGGTTACAGCAGCAGGCAGGGCCACCCCTAGATATGTTTGGGCATGTTGACCTCACATGGCCCCACTCCATTGCAAGCCCTGTTTCCGCCCAGCTGGAAAAATCTGAAGACTATCCTGATCCCTCCAGCTGTCGCTGCTGCTTCTACTCAGACGGCGGCAATAACATTAGCGCAGCGTGGGGCCTCTGAGATGCATGCCTGCCTCCGAAGCCCTGTTGATCACACCTGCATTGATGCATACTGTTCACGCCAGAGGAATCGTGACCAGCAGGGCTATAGGTGCGCACAAGTCTCGCAGGCTCTCATTTGCCACTGCCACTGCTGGACTGAGGAAGTGAGGCAGCGATGCCCATGGCTGCTCGAGAAGAGGAAATGTTGAAAGGGAAGTCCAGCATGGGAGGGGGTTGGATTGGAGGGGACCAAATGGCAGGAGAAGGGAGAAGAGACTGGAGCAACTGGACGCAGGGGAAGGGGAATATGGAGAAGGAGGGGAGATATTGGACATGAGAGGGAGATCAGAGGGAGGGGTTGGGGAATGCAGGACAAAGGGGAAGGTGAGGGAAGGAGAGAGGGAGGGGGCATTCAAAGATGGAAGGGAGATGCTAGACAGAGGGGAGGGGCCAGGAACTAGGGAGATGGCGTGGAGATGCTAGACATGGAAAGAGATACGGAGAAGGGTGGAAATGCTGGATGGACATTGGGAGACAGAGATGGGAGCTTTTGGAGATGGGGGAGGGGCTATGGAGCGAAAGAGAGGAGGAGATGCTGGACGGGGAGAGAGAGAGGCATATATTAGATGGGGAGATGTCGGACAGCGGGGCTGATGCTAGGGGAGAAATGCTGGACGTGCTTCTGTGCAGTGCTGCATACGTCTTGAAGCGCTATATGAATGATTAATAGTAGTAGTAGTAGTAGAGAGGGAGGGAAGAAATGCCGGACACGGAAGGAGGAGAGAAAGCGGAGTATTAGGAATAGACTGGGATATGCTGGGGAATGAGAGAGATGGGAATGGGAGGGTTGGGCTCAAGACTGCAACGTATTAGACTGAGGACAAGATGGAAAGAAGAAGGAGAGAAATCTGAGTCCATAGAGAAAGAAAAAATATGTGGATGAAAGCTGAAAGGAAAAAGATCAATATTAGAGATGGGTGTAGAGAAACGCGGCACGGAGGAGGAATTCGATGGTTAGAGCACTGGCTTAGTAAGCAGAAGACCAGCATTCAATTCCCACTGGCCCTCCATTGCCTTGGAAGAAAGACCTGGCAATTACTTCTGGCCAAGTTGCCAAAAAACCCAGGGGCTGCTGGGAGTCAGCCGTGATTCAAAGGAATGCATTGCACTTATAGAGGAGAGAAATAACACAGGGATTTGAGAAAGAGTTAAGAGAAGACGCAGAAAACAGGTTGGAACCAAAACAATTAGAAAAATAAAATGGCTAGACAACTGTGATTGGAATATGTCAGCTTTTATAATTTACATGTGCTTTCTTTGTATGCATCTTTCTATTTCTGTGCTGTTGCACTACACACAGTGTGCCTTCTTGGCGTGTCAGTATAATTTTTGTCAATATATTTCTATTTTTCATTTGTGGTCACTAATTCTGTACTCTGTTAGCATGGAGTTTCTATATATTTATTTTATTTATTTATTTAACAGTTTTTTTATACCGCTTTATCATTTCAATCAAGGCGGTTTACATTGTAACTTAAAACTTGGTAATGTACATTAAACAGGGACATTGATAACTTGGATTTTTCTGAGCAATGGAGGGTTAAGTGGCTTGCCCAAGGCCACAAGGAGTGCTAGTGGGAATCAAACCCTGGTCTCTGGGTTCCCAAGCCAGTGCTATATATAGGACTCTGACTTGTTCAATTTTCCCAGTAGGTGTATAACTGTTCTAGGCTCCACTGGGTACGTTTTAGAAGTTAATACTGTTATGGAATGGTAGATTTCATTTGTGGGTCCTGTACTGTGGGTTCTTCGTGTATAGTCATCTGTAGGGTTTTCGTTGCTGGGTAGTGAAAATGGATTGTCTTTGAGATCTGCAGTCTGAAATTTAAAATATTGTGCCAGTTCAGATTCAAAGAAATATCAACTTTTAAGGGAGCATCTCAGTTTAATTTTGTTTACCAGCCTGATAACTTCACTGCTGCTGATTTCTGAACACGTTCCAGTCCAGCCAGGGCACGTTGATCTTGAATTCACAACTACCAGGATTCGTTTTTCTCATTTCATATCTTTATTCCTCGCTAAAGGACCAAATAAATCCAGTATGCAGTTATTTATCATGGTTTGCCTTCTGTGGGTATGTGGAAGTGGTTTTAAGTTCATTTTGATTCATGATTGCTATTATGTTTGTTTTATTGTAACATCTGTTTTAATAAATTGTGTAAGTCTGTTTGGAAGCCACTTAGGATTTTAGATGGGCAGCATATACATTTTAAAATAAATTAAATGTATGCAAATGAGGTCCAATGGATATGAATATATTTATGCAAATGAGTTCTCGCAATGAGTCTCTTTGCATGACACGCTTGAGCCACTCCTGACGATAGGCTGAGAGCCGGAGAATCAAAGTGAACAACATGGGAAGATATCAATAAACATATCAACAATCTGGAAAAACTGTTATCTTCCCGGTTCTTTTCAGACTTAAAGAGAAGGAAAAAGGCCTCAGAGACTGTTGTTCAGCCAACTTTGGCTTCTCGTGTCTCAAAGCATCATAGGTCAGAAAAACCTTCCCATTTCTTTTCTTTTTTTATTATTAGTTATATGTTTTAGTATATTTATCTTGTTCTTTCTTTGTTATCCAGTCAAACTGGCTAAATTTTCCTCCCCCACCAACAAAATCCCCTTTACCAGAGATGCATGAATCCTTTTGGCCTGGTGTGTGAAAATGGGTTTTTGTGTACAGGACCATACCTAACCCTGTGCGAGCAGTGCGGCCGCACAGGGCACAAAGGCTTAAGGGGCGCATTTCAGCTGTCTGCCGTTGCCTGCCGCCGCCATTTTTTCTTCTCTCAGCGGCGGCAGGCGACGGCAGACAGCTGAAATGCTCCTCTTAAGCCTTCTCGCGGCACGCTAAGCAGGTCTGGGCCCTCCGGGAGGAACCAGACCTGCTTAGCGTGCCGGCGACTTGCACATCGGGTGCGCCTCTTCTCTCCCGCCCCCTAAAGTGGCTAGATGGAGGTGCAGGGGGGGGGGAGGGGCGGCCCGATGTGCATGTCGCACAGGGCGCATTTCATGATCGGTACGGCCCCGCTTGTGTATCCTGCTCCAAAAGCATCTATTGGTCTGTCCTTCCATCCACACGCATGTGTCAGGGAGGCTCTTGCTGAATGAAGATGGCTGAAATATGGGAGACTTTCACACAATAGGAGCAAAGGGCCCAGACAGAAATTTTGCCATATCAGTTTTGCACATAAGCTTCCTAGGAAACGTGCCTGCTTGTGGTAATCCGGTGTTTCTAGAAGCAGTCCTGGGGTACCCCTAGCCAGTCTGCTTTTCAGGATATCTACAACGAATACGCATGAGGTAGATTTGCATGCAAGGCCTCTATCACATGCAAATCTGTTTCATGCATATTCATTGTGTATATCCTAAAAACAAACTGAGGATACACTAGGACCAGCCTGAGAAATACCGTGCTAGTGATATATATTACCAACTTTCATTCTTCGTTTCATGCGGTGCCAGACTCCAGCAGTCCATAGCTATCTCCCCAAATCAGGATTTCCAGGTGTTTCAATGAATGACTAGAGGAGAGGGAACAGTCTACCACAGTTTCCTAAACTCTTCCATAGTGAACCTTTCAGGCTGTTGCAAACATCCCTTACCCCTATCTGCTTCCTCGGCCCGCAGCGTCACTGCAGCTTCGTGAAGCCCTAGAGAAAGAATCTCTTGTTTTCATCTTGGGGATTATTCTGATCTGTGTTTAGCAGGGATATACATCTGGGTCGGACATATGTGGCCCACTAAACGCCCGGGTCCAATTCCCTCCGAAGACCTCCCCATACATACAGCGGAGATGTGCGGGGAGCTCTGTACAAGGGTGGAAGTGGGTGGGCTGGAGGAGGAACGAGGGTGGGCCAGAGGCATGACCCTGACCCCAGACGTACAGGGCCTATTTCGGTGACAGTCCTGTACGTCTGGACTTGGGCAGCTAGATGGGGGACTTATTCCACCTCAGAGGTGGAATAAGTTCCCCACGACAACGGCAGATAGCTGGGAAGGACCCCCCCCCCCCCTCTGAAGTGGTGATGAACTGGCCAGGGGTTCCCCGCAGTCCGATCCCAGCCCCGGATGGCCCAATTGGGGGTCAGGCTGCGGGGAAAATGCACTTTGCAGCTGAGCGGACGATTGGTGCCTCTGCATGGCATCCCAGTGCCATGACGATGGGATGCCATGGCACCAGGCTGCATGCAGGGGCCCTGGGTGGATTAGAAGGGGAGTTGCTGGGACGTCTAAGCCATCTGGATCGGGCACAGCCAGGCCGTCCAAGCCCTCTACACCTGATTCTGCCCTGGTGGGAAGCTCCCGCGGGTACAGAATCGGATGCAGATCCAGGCTGCCCAGATTTTAGATGTCTGGATAGCCAGGACGTGCTCCGAACGGAATTGGCTTCCACATGTCTAAGTTGCTGGACTAAAATGGCCGCCCTTTCCCTTCCAGCCTCGCATGACCACAAATCACATAGACTGTCTCAAAAGACCAATGTGGTGCCCCTCCATCTTGGCACCCCAGGCAGTTGCCCTGCTTGCCCACCCCTTGTGACTGCCCTGTGGCATGCTCTCCCTATCTAGCTGCACCACGCACCATCTACAAAGAACAAACGTTTTAAAGAGTGCTCATGGCAAGAGAGGGCCCAGGTGATGGCTCTAGAAGAGAGAATAATGAATTGAAAATAATATAAAATGAACAATCGGCCAATTAGGAGTCAGAAGCAAAAGAATTAATTAATATATGTCAAAATGAGGAAATATATTCATTGTTTGAGAATGATGGATAGGTTGTTCCATCTGTTAGGTTAAATAAAAACTTTTAGAAAAAATATCAAATAAATTTCCTTACCATCTTCCCTCTTGTGATCAACTATGAACGCACAATCTAGTTCATCTCCACCTATCCTAATGGTGTTTATATTGTATCTGCCATGAACTGGCTCACTGCTTGGCATCTCAAGCAACAGTGAAGTCTAACAGTCTTCAGATGGGGTCTTCTCCCTCCCCCTCCTTCCATAATGAGAACTGACCATGGAGAGAAGGCGAGAACAACCCCTCTCTGTATGATTGTGCAGGTTTCCAGAACTGCCGAACACAACAGCAGAGCCGCAGTAGCCTGGGCCCAGGAAGATCACAGTTTAAATCCCACTGATGCTCCTTGTGACCTTGGGCGAGTCACTTAATCCTCCGTTCTCTCTGGTACAAACTCACATTCTGATGCAGAAATACAACCTATGCACACAAATATCACCAGTGTCAAATGCAGAGAAAAGCTTGATGTGCGTGTCATCTGTGCAGAAAGGTGTGTGCACACACAGAGGTGTTGGAAAGGGATGCGCCCTGGCCCTACCAAAACTTGTGGCAGGGCAAACTATCCAGCGAGATCCCATCCCCCCAGGGCTAGCTCAACTACCAGGCAAACTAGGCAATCGCCTAGGGCAGCAACTTCCAGAGGGCAGCAGAAGCAGAGCATTCAGAGCTAGATAACAGATTTTGACAGTGAGAGGGGTATGAAGCTGCATACGACTTGTAGCGCTATACAAATGCTCAGTAGTAGTAGTAGTAGTAGTAGAAAGCTTGAGATTCACCTAGGGAACCACCACTTTGAACCAACTCTAGAGCCGGCCCTGAATTCCCAGAGGCAAAAGAAGAAGAAAAGCCACGATCGTGGCAAAGGCCCTTCCTGTCTGCCTGTGGGAGATCAGATGCCTGTAGGCAGAATGGGAAGGGTCTCTGCCCACAGGGCAGGGCTTGGAGCAGAGTTAGGGGTGGAGCTCGGGGCCCCCCAAAGAATAAGGTCTTCCACTGCTCTTCTGCACACAACAGTGTCACGTGTATTCAAATGATACCCAAATGAGCCGTGTGTATTGAAATAAGATGCTGATAAGGTTTTTGCCTGATGCAGAGGATTACATGGCCAGGAGCACTGTTATACGTGGTTTGAGGTGACATAAAATTCATGTGCATGTAGGGAAAGACAGTTTCAGCATGTGTACCATTTTACCTTCAGCGTACAAGCGAAAGTTCGGCATTCAAGAAGATATGTCCTTTGCTTCTTACCCTTTAGTGGCTTTGCTGCTTGCATGAGCTAGAGCTTCACACCAAAGAAATGGGGAGAACAACCGAGACCCCAGCAACAGAGACATGGGGAATGCTGGAGAAGAAGGTAGGAGCCAGGACGATGAGGAGGGACAGGCTCAACCTCTCATCATGAGGCCCTGCACACAAGGGCAGCCCAAGGGCGATGCAGGGCCATGTGTGGAGGCTTATTGTGACCTCATCTGCATAGCCTTTGGACCTCATTTGAATAACTTTAATCAATTTTATTTTAAAATGTATATGTTGCCCATCTGAAATTTTAGGCGGCTTTCAAAGGAGTCCTTCACAATCATCTGTTTTGTCCTGGCAATGTCTTAGGGGCAGGTTTACTAAATATTACTGTTCGTTAAGTGCCGCTGCACCAATAGAAATAAATGGGTGTTGCTGCACTTAGCGCACATTAACTTTTATGAATGCACATTAACATTTAGTACACATGCCTCTTAATGAGTGACTCAGTACCATTTTCATGGGCAGTGAGGATAAAGAGACTTCCAGATTTCTACATTACTATACTCCAGTGGCAACTGCCAGGCACATTAGGAAGTACTATACACCCTGTTCATTTAGAAACCATAGCAAACCCGCACTACCAGGACTCACAAAGCACCAAACCCTACCTATCAAAAGGCAAATATTAAACCAATACATCTCAGAAAATACCAATACATCTTCTACTGGGGAAAGAGAACAAGTGGGACTGTCACATAGAAACTACATGAACAGAATACTGCAGGTTCGGCTACACATGCAAAACATAGTCTGTCACTAAACATAGGACAAGGGATCACAATTTAGAAATATGAAGATAATAATTAAACTGGGAACCCCAAAAGCCAGACTTGTAATGTACAACTCTGGAGAAATAAAACTCTAAATTAATTTCCTGTTGTACTAAACAAAAATGCAAAACATTAGCGATGCACATTTCCCAGAGCTGACATATTCCAGTTAATAAATTCAAAATAAAATACAGTCAAACCTCGGTTTTCATGATTAATCCGTTCGAAAAAGTCTGACTAAAACCGAAACGTATGAAAACTGAAGCAATATTTCCCATAAGAAATAATGTAAATCCAATTAATCCGTTCCAGACACCCAAAAATATTCACAAAAAATACATTTTATAGAGAATAACTATATTTTACATACAGAAAACAATGAGAAATAAATATAAATGACTAATGAAATGGATAAATGAACATTTAACATCACTGAAAGCAAGCTAAGTACAGTACTGTACAGTACAGTATGTTAACATCTGGCCTTAGCCACCCCTGACAAGCTGCTGTGCCCAGCTCTCTTCGGAATCACATTGGATTCAGCCCATTAAAATACTTTTACATTATCTGCTCAATGCTTCAGAATGGCAGAAAATCTTAATGATATAGCTTCAGACGTACCCTGCAAGAGAAAGAACTGCCTCCCACATTCATGCAACATCTCCTGCTTACGTTGACAGCTTTTCTTCCCTGCTACCGGGACAAAATCTCAGTCAAAAGACGTTGAAAACCGAAGCAATGCATGAAAACCGGGACAAAATCTCAGTCAGAAAAGACGTTGAAAACCGAAGCGTATGAAAACCGGGGCAAATGAAAACCGAGGTTTGACTGTATGTTTTTTCTACCTTTTGTTATTTGGGCATTTTATTTTTCAGTTGTAATTACCCCAGTCGCTTTCTTCTGGTTTCTTCATGTCTTCTGCTAACTCTCCATTGTCTGCTGTCCATTTGTCCTTTTTTCTCTCTAATAGTTTTTTTTTCCATTCTCTCTACATCTGCCTCTAACATACTGATCTTTCCCCTTTTCTCTTTCCTCCATTTCTTTCTTTATTCCTTTTTCATCCTCTCAAATTTCACCCCTCCATCCTCAATCCCCACTTACTATCCCAATACTCAGCCAATCATAGATTTTTCTTCCCTCCCACTCAAAATATCTGTTCTCCTCTCCATCCTCACTCCCCCAGCTTCTTTTTTCTCCCACTAGTCACAACCCCACCCCCTTCTGGTCCTCCCCCAGCATCAGCTCCCTTTTATTTCCAGCCCCTCCCAGCATTCACTCCCTTCCAGTCCCAGTTCCCTATCTGCCAGCATCAGGCCATTTCCAGTCCTAAACCCCCAGTATCAGCCATCCTCTAGTTCCTCCCAACATCAACTCCCTTCCATTCCCCCAGCATCAGCCCATTTCAAGTTCTAACCATTCGGCATCAATTCCCTTCCAGTTCCAATCCCAGTCCCCCACCTGCCATCCCTAGGCCATTTCCAATCCTAACTCCCAGTATCAGTCTTCCTCTAGTCCCTCCCAGCATTGACTCCCAGTCCCCCAGCATCAGCCCATTTCAAGTCCTAACCTCCCAGTATCAGTTCCCTTCCAGTCCCAGTCCCCCTTCCCCAGGCCATTTCCAGTCCTAACCCCCAGTATCGGTCCTCCTCCAGTCCCTCCCAGAATCAGCGTCCTTCTAGTCCCAGCCCCCATCCCCCAACATCAGCCCATTTCCAGTCCTGCTCCCCCCTGTTCCTCTTCTAGCCCCTAGTTCCCCCCATCCCCAGCCCATTTCCAGTTCTAACCCCCCCCCACCCCCCAATATTAGTTCTCTTCCAGTCTCTCCCAGCATCCGCTCCTTTCCAGTCTCAGTCTCCCATCCCCCAACATCAGCCCATTTCCAGTCCTGGCTCCCTCATTCCCGTTCTAGCCCCTAGTCCCCCCCCTGTTCCATTCTAGCCCCACCCCATTCCACTAACACCCCCTCCCAGTTCCATTCTAAACTCCCATTCTCATTCAGCGCTGTGTACGTCTTGTAGCACTATCCCCCAGTCGTCGTCCCCAGCCACACACCAAAAGGGGCCCTGTGCCTGATCGGCTTCAGAGACAGTCAGGGAGGCCTGAAGCCCCAGCTGACTTCTGAACAGCAGCGGCAGTAAAGAGCAGCGTTTGCCTTCTCTCCCATGACTGTGATAAAAAGGAGCCCGCCGACACACTGAGTACCGGGATGTCAAACAGGGGCATGTCTGACGAGCAGGCCTTTGTAGTGATGTCACCTCCATGTGCATACCACTGGGCCAGCATGAGCGCATGAAATCTACCCACGTGCATGCAACACTTCGGTAGCGCATCTATCGTTTGCATATACGTTGCCCCCTCCCTCTCATCTTTATGCCACAGTTTTATGATATCTCATTTGCATGCATACCTCTTGTTGCATATTGGTGTATAACTTTTGCGCTACCAGTGTGCTATGAAATCGTGCACACAACCAGTAGCGTGTGACTTCAGCACCGGCTTTCTGCATCAACCTGTTAGATTGTAAGCCCTCTGGAGACAGGGAAATACTGACAGTACCTGATTGCAACTCACCTTGAACTACTTCTGGAAAGGTGCGAGCTAAATACTACTTATACTGTAAATAAAAATCCAATATCCGATTTCAAACTAGGCCTCTCCATCCCCTTTTCCATGCAAAATGAGTCCCTGTGTTCCGAATCTTCATAGAAACCTGGCAAGGAAAAGTGAAGACCCAAATACAGACTATGGAGACAAGGGCCAGATGCATCTTCTAACCCATATGCCCTCATATTTCAAGAAACCACAGAGTGAATAGGACATTCTCTGTTAAATGGTGTATTTCTGACTCCCTGCAAATCTATTCTGGTAAGTACATAAACCATAATGGAGAAAGTTGCATAGACTGTTCTGCTGACAGAGTCCTAGCTCTCATTTACACACACACAGGCATACATACATGTACACATAGACACATACACATATTTGTATGCACAAACACATACAGGGATGGAGTGATGAATTCCCCCTTAGAGCTGAATCCATCTCTGTCACGTGTACATTTCCCAGAACACCATCACAACAAGCATAAAGACTCAACAGCAAGCTATCGTGGAATGTATTGTAAGGTATTAAAATGTTATCCATAGAGGGGACAGCAAATAAAGTCCCTTTACTCCATCCACCTAAATGTTAAAGCCACTGGACTAAAATGAGCTCAAATGTGACTGCGGTATGAATTGCAACTGTTGTTTACCCAGTCTATGCAAATTATTCCTTTAAAAAATACATTTCCTGCAGAGCGAAAATAGAACTCAAAGGCCAGGCTGTGTTCTTCATCAGCTGGACCTTATAAATAAAGACTGCCCTGCTGCCTTATGATCACACAGAAAGGAGGTACATAACCTGTGCAGCTCTACATAAAATGATTTTAGCAGGGCAGATGGGGGTTGGCAGTCAGAGTACAGCTATATTCAGGCATCATATTTATTTATTTTTATTTTTTGCCTGGTAGTTTCTCCTGTCTCCATTTCCTTCTAGTCCAAAAGAAGCACACACACTTGCAATGTCAGAGGAACTTATAGAACTGAGGTGACAAAACAAACAATGGAGGATGTGGACTATTGGTGTTCGTACCCTACAACTGTATTTTGGCTACAACCTTCATCAGGAGTGCAGGGACCTCAAATAAAATACAGTACAAAAGGGGGGAAAACACATATGAATATTAGTTGCATAAACACTCAAAATTAATCAATAAAACGACCTTAACAACAATTTAAAAAATCAAATAAAATATGAGACAAAGGAATGTATAAAAGGATAATATAAATAATATACATTGTATTTACCATAAAAGGATAAAAATCTTATCTCAGTTACCTTTTAAAATGCTTAATACATGCCACAATGGATAAGTAAATAAAATGTAAAGCATATCACCATAAATGAAACTAAAAATGATAAAATATAAAATAAACATATAAAAATAGTGAATATAAACATACGAGAGTTGTAAATTATATAACATCATAAAATAAGGAGGCAAAAAGATAAAATAGTGTGTATGAGCAGGGCTCATCATAACATAAATAGAACTAAAACCGACTTACCAAAGTAGCACAGTCGAAACATCAATCCATGGGCATCCAGCATAAAGTGCCTTCTCACCGTAGAGCCAACCACCTAGTTAAACAGCTCTTAGAAGAGAGCAGACTAGAATGAAAACCCGACCAGGACGCAGCAGCCATATTTGACTAAAATGTTTGCGCCAAAACATAGATAGACAGTTGCCATAGTAACCCATGGGATACAGGTCTGAGTAACACTATTTCAGCAAATTTTTACACAATTTAATCTATTTGCCAAAATTGTGTTTCTCAGAGCCATAACCATTGGGTTACTATGGCAACTATCTATCTTTTTGTTTTGGCACAAACATTTTAGTTGAATATGGCTGGTCGGTTTTTCATTCCAGCTGACTGGCATATAGTCTGATCTCTATTAAGAGCTGTTTAACTAGGTGGTTGGCTCTACGGTGAGAAGGTAATGGATTTTGTCCCTATTTTGACCACTTTTCTCCTTCTCTCTTTGCTAATTATATCATCTCCTATATGCGGGATATTGCTCCAACTTTTCATATGTAACAGAGTCTCTTGCTATTATGCATGATTGTTCACAAATGGGGCTCATTGCACCCGGTTACAATAGGGCTTTTGGAGTTACCTCTGTTTGGGCACTCTCCCTCTGGTCTCCTGTCCTACTGTTTTATCTTTGTTCATTTGATATCTCCCGATGTGAGTGCTGACCGTCCTATATGAGACGGCAGGCTCAGAACTATGGGCTTTTAGAGCCTAGGATAGATTCCCCTAATTATTTATTGTTTACTAGGTGTCTTTATTAAGTTAGGGTTGATTGGTTCACCCTTCCTCACCATACCTGAATTTATATTATTAATTTTAACTTTAATTCAGAATGGTATTCTCACCAATTTGAACACAGTACCCCTCCGTTCCTCCTAATACTTAGAAGTTTGTTGTATTTGACACACATAATTTGCAACCCGGGTATAATGAATATGTTTTATGCTAATACTTTCTGTAGTGGCATCTTTGGGTCCTCTATGTGGGCACTTTATGCTGGTTGCACATGGATTGATGTTTCTACTGTGCTACTTCAGTAAGGCAGTTTTAATTCTTTTTATGTGGTGATGAGCCCTACTCATACACACTGTTTTATCTTTTTGCCTTCTCATTTTATGATGTTATATCGTTTAAAACTCTCATTGTCTGATTACATTTGCTATTTTGTAAGACTTTGTTTTATGTTTATTTTATACATGTGCTAGTGATTTTAGTTTTAATTATGGCCATGCTTTACATTTTATTTAAGTATCTGTTGTGGCAGGTATTAAGCATTTTTAAAGGTATCTGAGATATGATTTTTATCCTTTTAGGATAATACAATGAGTATTATTTATGTTGTATTTTTATACATTCCTTTGTCTCATATTTTATTTGATTTTTAGTGGTTCTGAGGGGCTTGTTCATTGATTAATTTTTAGTTTTTATGTGACTAATATTTGTGTGTTTTTCCACTTTTGTATTTTATTTGAGGTTCCTACACCCCTGACGAAGGCTGTAGTCGAAACACAGCTGAGTAGGATAGGAATACCAATACACAGGGAAGGAATACCTTAAAAAAAGACTCATTAACCCACATCCTCCATTGTTTGTTTCATCGCCTCGCTCTTATAAGTTCTTCCATTTCCTTCCAGGTCAGTCGGAACCAGCACAGGGACTCTGGTGTTACAAGAGTTCATTTACAAATACTCCATCCTAGTATTTCTCATCTGGTCATTACTGTAATGGTCTCAAGACAGGGAATCCCGCATCAGAACTGTTTCTGAAACCAGGCACCTTCACCGCCTCCCCTCCAATAGAATTTCAGATATTTTGATGTAGATTTCTCAGATTTCACCTAAACAACCTTTCTAAAATGTGCCTTATAATATGCAAATGGTTGTGGGATTTTCTTTGTTAAATTGTGGATGATGACAAAAAAACCATTACAACACCTCCCTATGATGTAATTAGATTTCATGGAAAATCACAGGGCTCTCTAAATGCAAAAAAATAATGTAAAATAATGGCAGACAGCACATGCTGAAATTTCCAAATGTAGCTATGCATGCTATTTTCCAGTTTTCCATGTGCTATTGTGTTTAAGAAACTATTTGCAGTTTAATATATTGGCTGTATAATTTTTAAAGAGCATTTTTAACACCAGCACGACAATTTCAGACATTCATCTTCAGTTCAATGTGTGCCTGTGAGATTGCCAGTCAATTCCAGGACAGTTAAATATACAACACCCTAATTTATTTAAACCCATAACAGTGCGAAGGACCAAGCACTAGGAATTTACCCAGACAGACAATATTCGGATTGCCCTGGGGACTTAAGGGAAAATAGCAAGGAATAAAGGATAATCTCCTTGTTTTGTTTGATTTTAGACCCCATGTTTCTGCATTCAGCCATCCAAAGCAAGGACTTCATGATTTGCAACATGTTACACGCCCTCCTTTGGCAGTCCCAGTTTCCTGTGGGTTCATATTGAGGAAGAAAGGAAGGCCTACATCCAGCAGCTCTCTCTGTTGCAGTTGCACATCTAAAGTAGAACCAGGAGAGGCCCTACGTTATCCAGCCCTGCCCTGCCAGTCAAAGCTCAGCACACAGTACCGCCTTGATCCTTTTCTTCGTTCTGACAAGATGGAATTATTTAAAATGAAAAGAGTAAAAAAAAAAAAAAAAAACTGGTCTAAATGTGATACAGAGCCATGCTGTATGAAAGATGTAGGAGGACTGGACTGGAAATCGTCCAGAATGGGAAAGACGCCCAGGACCCTCTCAAGAAGGCAGCCACTAGATATATGTTGGGAGGGTGGGAGGCAGAGGAGAATTCTCTTCGTTTACACCTTTCCCACATGATGCATGCTTAGATGATAAAACCACTATCTTGCCAATTTCCTCCAATCCTCAGTGCTACAGCACATTTCACATTGCTTTTGGACCGTGTCCCTTTGCGCACTGCACACGAGTTCTCCAGATTACATTGGACTTCCTTCTTGCTCCCGAAGAGGAGATTTCCATAGTAAGGGTCTTATTTGCTAAGGCTTTTCCCCATTCTGTGCCTAATAGCTGGAACTCTAAATGAGGTTTAGATAGAGCAGACTCCAAGATGTTGCTTCTGTTTGAGTTTGGGTTTGGGGGAGCTGAGAGAAAGAGAGGAGTTTCCCTATGGCATGTCTTTCTTATTGCAGCTGGAAAGCTAACTCCTCTCTGAATTTTCTCTTGACATGCAGCCCTTCTTCCTCCTTTCCTAGCACTCTGACGTACTTTCTGCCAGGGTAACCTGAAGCATTTGCTATTCAGGAGTCCAGGGGAGAACACATTTGACTTTCTTTTTCCATTCTAATTTGAATGAGCCACCAATGCTAAAGACCTCCCAAAGCTGTTTTCCACTTTCTGCCCTGTTTTTGGAAAAAAAGACAATTTCAAACACAAGTCCTTCTCATTTTTTTTTTAGATTTTGTATTCTGATACTGCTCACTCTGTGGATGGGAGTACTTGCATCCATATCAGAAAGCAAATTCTCGCTATCCCAGCACAAGTTTAATATATGTATTAAAAAACCAAAGACACTGTTTTTGACTCCTTATTGGCACAGCTGAAAGAATAGGTCATGACTGTATGCTGCTGGGGGGCTGCTGATTTGGAAATACTTATATATCCATACAATCTATCCAGCAAATAAAGTGTATTATTAAAATAGAGAAATAATTAGATTTATTTCCCCAGAGTTACAACCTCCTCTGGCTAGTGATTACGTGTTTCTGAAAATCATTTTGCAGCCAACCTCGCGTTATATTTTTGATGCTGACATTCAGGACCGGTGCTACCTTTTGTGCTGCCCCCTCCCTCCAGCCCACCCCATCCCGCCCTACCATACCCTATGGATTCCAGAGGAGTCCTTCACAAGTCTCTCTTTTATCCCAACATCATGAAAATTTTCTGAGGGATAGATGTGTTAGTCTAGCAAATGACAGAGGCAAGTGGCGCCTTACAGACCAGGAGATCTCAACCCAGTCCTTGTGCTTCATACTGTATGTCATGAGGAGTGTCAAGGGCTTTGTGCATCTTTGTGTGTCATAGAGAGTATCGAGGGCTTCATGCATGGGCGTGTGTGTGTCTGCGTGTGAAGGGGAGCATCAGAGGCTATGTGTGTATGTGTCATGGGGAATGTCAACGGACTGCATGCATGTGTCTGGCATGGGGTTGTTGTGGGCTGTGTGTGTGTGTGTGTGTGTGTGTGTGTGTGTGTGTGCCAGTCTGTGCTTGTCGTGAGGTGTGTCAAAGGCTTCATGCATCTGTGTGTGTCTTGCGCTGTGTGTGTGTGCCTGAAAAGGAGTCTCAGAGGCTATCTATATCTGTCATGGGTAGTGTCAGGGGCTGCATGTGTATCCATTTGTGTATCTGTCAAGGGGAGTGTCATGGACAGCGTGTATGCATGTGCACCTGTCTGTCATGGGGAGTGTCAAGGGCTGCATGCATGTGTCATTGTGAGCATCAGGAGTTGTGTACATATATGTGTGTCTATCATGGGAAGTGTCAGGGGTTGTAGTGTATGTGTCTCTCTCATGACCCCCTCTGTGGCTTCCTCCAGTCTGTTTCTCTCTCTCTATCTCATGACCCCCTCCTACCATTTCCCAGTCTCTTCCTCTCTCTTATATCCCCCCATCTTCCCCCAGTTTCTATCTCTCTCTCTCTCTCTCAATTAAGGCCCTATCAGACTTTACTCAATGTCTATGAGTCACACCACTAAGGCTTTTCTTTCTCTCTCTCTCTCATAACCCCTAGCCTTCCCCGAGTCTGTTTTCCTCTTTCTCATGCCGATGCCTCTCCTTCCAATCTATACATGCATACCTTGTGCTGCAGTCTGCAGAAATCACAGCCAACTGGACCTGGCAGTGGCCAATAAAAATCATCACACGCTGCATGTCAAACACATGTTCTGCCACGCGCCTGCTCCACAGTTAGGTTCAGTTGGCTCACTGTGCTGACTGTGCCACCCACCTGAGGCTGCCACCCCATGCGAGAGCATGGTTTGCACAGTGCGCCACACCAGCCCTGCTAACATTGGGGATCTAGCCCAATAGCAAAATGCTATTTATTTTCCCTTCTTCAAATCTCAGCTCCCAGCACTCAGCCCGCTAGGTGGTTAACAAACTGTAATAGCTTATAAACTCACATTAAAAGAATTAAAAGCTTCAAAGAGCACATCAATAAATAAATATTAAATGAAACCCTGTTAGACTTTATCCAAACATCTGGGTCGCCACACAAAATCTCCCATAAAAATGCATTAATAACTGCTGGGGACATGCTGGTCATGGAGACTTTGCCTTTACCATGGTGCATGTTTACTAAAGGTTAATGCATGTTAAGTAATGTTAACGCATGTTAAGTGCTGCAATGACCCATAGAAATGAATGCGCAGTGGAAGCTCCTAACGCATGTCAGTTTTACTTGATGTGCGTTGACCTTTAGTAAACATACCCCATGTGTTAAAAATGCATGATAAGTACACAGCCTTCATGGGATTTATTAAAGGACCCCTAAGTTTCTATGTGAGGCAATAGAGGATTAAGTGACTTGCCCAAAATCACAAGGGGTGGCTGCTACTCTAACCATTGGGCTGCTTTTCCACTCCTTACATGTTGGCCACGGAGGATATTGCCTGCTCTAAATAGCACACTTCAATGCAACAATAGGCTTTATCTCTGGCTACCTTTAGAAAGAGACATTGGAGCAGCGGGTGAAAAATAGGCTTGACAGCTTCTTGCCAGTTGTTTTGGTGTAGTTTCAGTTGTAATTAATGTATACTAAATATGAAAATTGTTCAATCAGAAGGCCTCCTGCTTTGTTGCCCATGATTGTGTTGTTTCAACTGCAAAGGTGCTGCAGAAATGCACCAGAATCAGTGGACAACATGCAAGAGTAATTAACAGTAGCCTGATACATTAATCAGAATGATTTTCATTGATGATTTTACAACATTGCGCACTGCATGCCAGCTAGAGATGTACACGGAAAAACAAATTTGGTTCATTTTCAGACTTCTGGGCCAATTTTTGTGTATTTTTTCAGTTCATTTCCAAATTGTTAATGCACATAAAACATTTTTATATGCAAATTTCAAGTGTGTGTATTAATGCGTAGGTTCACACATGTTAAATCACTTTTTATTGCATTTTTTGGTGAATGCAAAATTAAAGAACTGAATGTGCACTAGCAAAATGCACATCCCTAGTACAGGGAAGATTGAGTATCAAAATATGGAAAGTATAAATGAAAATTCTTGCTTTCTTCTCTAACTCTCCAGTTTATAGCTTGATAAAATGGAGGGATTCTGAATGCAGCTCACTGGGGCTGGTGGATGGCTCGGTGATTTTGCTGTACACGGCCATGTAGAATATCCAGTGATACCTGCAGGAAAGACTCACAAAAGCAGCCAGCCTAGGTTCCCCAGAAGACTGTGGCCAAAATGGCTGGCCTATAGGGGAGGGCATTTAAAAAGAGGACAGAGGAAACACAGTAGTCTCAACTAATATTCATAAGAACATAAGAACATAACATATGCCATACTGGGTCAGACCAAGGTCCATCAAGCCCAGTATCCTGTTTCCAACAGTGGCCAATCTAGGTCATACGTACCTAGCAGTTTTCCCAAAAGACACAGGTTCCGCAATGCTTGTACTGGGTGACTAATAGCGCAAAGTGACTAATAGCGCAATGGGTAACTCATGTAGAATAAATTCCTTCTCCAAAGGGCTTACAATCTAATTGGGTACCTGAGGCAACTGGAAAGTTAATAACTTGTACAGGGTTACAAGGAGTATTAGTGAGGCAAGTGGACTTTGATCCCTGGTTACCTAGACCTTAGCCCATTGCTCTAGCACAGACTGTGAGTTATAACTCCATTGTACTTACTAAATCCATATTTTAGGTTATATGCATGGTGACAATAAAGCCAAGGCGCTGGCCAATGCTGGGATGATATAAAGGCATCCACACTACTACCTTTTAACTTTCAAAAGGGAGACTATGATAGAATGAGGAATATAGTTAGGAAAAAACTAAAAGGAGCGGTTCCAAAGGTTAAAGACTTACAGCAAGCTTGGGTGTTATTTAAAAATACTATCCTCGAAGCCCAGACCAGCTGTATTCCACGCATTAGGAAAAGTGGAAGAAAGTCCAAAAAACTGCCAGCATGGTTTAAAGGTGAGGTCAGAGAGGCTGTTGCTGCCAAAAAAGCAACCTTCAGGAAATGGAAAAAAGAGCCAAATGGTGAAAACTGGAAACAGCGCAAGCACTGGCAAGTTAAATGCAAAGCATTGATAAGGCAGGCAAAGCGGGAATTTGAGAAGAAACTTGCTACGGAAGCAAAAACATGAAATAAAGACTTTTTCAAGTACATTCGTAGCAAAAGGCCTGTGAGAGAGTCAATTGGACCATTAGATGATAGAGGGGTAAAAGGGGCAGTAAGAGGAAACAAGGCTATAGCAGAGAGGCTGAATGAATTCTTTGCTTCGGTCTTTACTGAGGAAGATGTAGGGATGTTACCCAAGACTGAAGTGGTATTTAAAGGTGATACTGCAGAGGAATTGAGAGAAATATCGCTACACACCGGGAAGATACATTACAACTATTTGATAAACTGAAGAGTAGCAAATCACCTGGACCGGATGGTATACATCCCAGAGTGTTGAAAGAACTGAAATATGAGATTGCAGACCTGCTATTGGTAATCTGTGAACTTTCATTAAAATCATCTGTAATACCTGAAGATTGGAGGGTCGCCAACGTAACACCAATTTTTAAAAAGGGTTCCAGGGGTGACGCAGGAAATTACAGACCGGTGAGCCTGACGTCAGTACCAGGGAAAATGGTAGAAACCATCATAAAGAACAAAATTACACAGCATGTAGATAGTCATGGCCTAATGGGAGACAGCCAACATGGCTTTAGACAAGGAAGATTTTATTATTGTATTATTGAGTTGTAATTTTAATAGTTGAATGTTATTTCTCTAAATCCATTCTACATAATATAATAGTTCCTCTGTTATACTGTTCACTGTTCTAAAACCTGTTCTATTGTAAAAATAGTTCTAATCCTGTTCTATGTAAAATAGTTCTGAACCTGTTCCATGTAAAATAATAGCATGCTATTATTAAACTTTGTTTACCTGTAAACCGCCACTGATCGCTGGAAGTGGCGGTATAGAAAAGATGTAAAATAAATAAATAAATAAATAAATAATCTGATATGTTTTTTTGAAGGTGTGCATAAACAGGTAGACAAAGGTGAGTCGGTTGATATAGTATATCTGGACTTTCAGAAAGCTTTTGACAAAGTCCCCCATCAGAGACTTTTGGCGAAGCTAAAAGGTCATGGGATAGGAGGCAGTGTACTATTGTGGATCGGGAACTGGTTAAAAGATAGAAAGCAGAGGGTAGGGCTAAATGGCCAATATTCCCAATGGAAAAAGGTGAATAGTGGAGTACCCCAGGGATCTGTACTGGGTCCGCTGCTTTTTGACATATTCATAAATGACCTGGAAAAGGGAATAACTAGTGAGGTTATCAAATTTGCAGATGACACAAAACTGTTTAAAGTTGTTAAAACCCAAGAGGATTGTGGAAATCTGCAGGAGGATCTGGATAAATTGGAAGACTGGGCATCCAAATGGCAGATGAAATTTAATGTGGACAAGTGCAAAGTTATGCACCTAGGAAAGAACAACCCACACTATAGTTACACGATGCAAGGCTCCACATTAGAAACCACCACCCAGGAAAAAGATGTAGGAGTCATCGTGGATAACATGTTAAAACCCTCCGCCCAGTGTGCAGCGGCGGCCAAGAAAGCAAATAGAATGCTAGGTATCATAAGGAAAGGGATGGAGAATAAAACAAAGGATGTTATAATGCCTCTGTATCGCTCCATGGTACGACCGCACCTTGAATATTGTGTGCAATTCTGGTCACCGTATCTTAAAAAGGACATAGCGTTATTAGAAAAAGTACAGAGAAGAGCCACCAAATTGGTGAAGGGGATGGAAGGCTACTCCTATGAAGAGAGGCTAAGAAGGTTAGGGCTCTTTAGCCTGGAGAAGAGACGGCTGAGGGGAGATATGATAGAGGTCTATAAATTAATGAATGGAGTGGAACGGATAAACGTGGATCAATTGTTTACGCTATCAGAGTATAGAAAGACTAGGGGACATGTAATGAAGCTACAGGGTAAACTATTTAAGACAAATAAGAGAAAATATTTTTTCACTCAACGTGTAATCAAACTCTGGAATCTGTTACCGGAGGATGTAGTAAGGGCTGTTAGTATAGCTGGGTTTAAAAAAGGTTTGGACAGGTTCCTGGAGGAAAGGTCCATAAACCACTATTAAAAAGGGACCCAGGATATCAATGCTTGACCCAGTACAAGCATTGTGGAACCTGTGTCTTTTGGGGATACTGCTAGGTACGTATGACCTAGATTGGCCACTGTTGGAAACAGGATACTGGGCTTGATGGACCTCGGTCTGACCCAGTATGGCATGTCTTATGTTCTTATGTTCTTATAACTGGGCCTGTGCAGGCTCAGTGGGAGGAGGGGGACAACAGGAAAGTCATTGCAGATGCTATGGGGGTTATTTTAGAAGCCCTATTTGCAACTTGGCATGGAGGAATAGCCTAGTGGTTAGAGCAACAGCCTAGTACCCAAGAGGCCAATGTTTGATTCCCATTGGCATGCCTTGTGGCCTTGGGCATGTCACTTTACCCTCATTGCCTTGGAAGAAAAGGTCTGGCAATCTACTTCTGATCATACCTTGCCAAGAAAACCCAGAGGCTGCTGGGTTGCCAGCATTGATTTGATGGCACTTTAAAAAAATTGCCAGTTAAATGCTTATAGGCAGCCATATACAAGTGTAAATGGCCATTTTAGAAAGGGTCCAGTTTACCCGTATGGGTGTGTTTCAGGAGCATGTCGGAAGTGGAGCCTGGATGAGAAAAAAATCTATATGGAATGCACATATAACCTCAAAATTGTTCACATTTGGTTCTACACCTACTCTCTGGTATGAGCAGTGCTCTTTTCGGCCATCCCTTTACAGGATGGATTATTTCCTCCCTCCAACTTGAAATGAGGTAAAGATGGCATTCTCTGTAATTAATCAAGCATAACTGCATGTCCAGTTTTGCAAAATTGCACAGCTGCACATGTGAATGCCGACATTCCAAGTGTTTGCTGTGCGATGCCGACCCTCGGACGTGTAAGTTGCTGGTTCCCTCTGTTGATTTTCCCGGCATGTACATTTGGGAAAAGGCTTCTCCTGCTGCATGTGGACATCCATCCCTATGCATTGCCGCACTTCCTTCTAGGAAATACAAAACATGCCCATTTTGAGGGCGGAGATTTGCAGACATGCATACGCTCTCTTCTGAAACTGGCATAGATTTGCAGACGTTTTCACTTCCATGTCTCTTTCACTGCATAAATAGCCTTTCTAAAATGTGCTGTCATCTGTAGGCTTGGAGCAGGGGCACAGAAGGCAAGGTCGGGTGAGGCTGGGTGCTTTTCTCCACTAAAATGGGGACAGAGCCACTTAGCGGTTGGGAAGCACTGCTCTAACCACCAGGTCACTTCTCCTTATGATGCAGCAACACCAGTGGAAGCTAATTTGTTTTTGTTTTTTTTTCTTATATACCGCACTCTTAAAAATCAGCGCGGTTTACATAAAACGAATACTGTGCCGGTCGACACTTACAATGGAACAGGGGAATGAAACTTGGACTTGATTGAGTTGAAAGGCCAAAAGAGAAGAAAACTGTATTACCCTCTCAAAACTAGAATTCCCATGAAGATAAGTGAAATCTTTATTTAGCTCATCGTTGCATCTCTGTGCTACAGTCCCAGCCCTCGACTCTTCATAACTCACCACCAGCAAGAGGCCATGCATTAAAGAAGGGGTGGGGGGCGGGGTTCCACTTTCTGTATCTATAAGAAAAAAAATGTTCAAGGCACCGGGCCCTAGGTCCTGCATTTAAAGCTCCTTCAGCAGTCAGCAGGCTCCAGCAATGTGATTTTAATAGATGTATTTTCAAATTAGTTCTGCTGCTTTCAGGGACTTATCAGCTAAATGAGCCTTTTGAAATTGATTCAAAGGTCATCGGTAGAGTTCCCTGGTCCTGTTATCTTCCGTTTAGCATTTCAATGGCAAATGCGTGCCTGTTTCTACACCAAGTTAAACAGTAACAGTTCCAGATATATTTGATACTCATAAAATATCTCAAATGTGGATAAGGTTAAGTATTACCCTCATATTTTATGTATATAAATATATGATCAGAGCAAGAGAGAGAGAGCACACGCACATATATGCTAAGATGTCTATCTCACATAGCTAAAGTGGATCATTCTTTAGATTCATGAAGATCTGTATGGAATATAGCTCCTTTAGAGCGCAAGAAGGATGAGTGTATGTTAAAACATAAGTAATGGCTGCTTCAAATCATTTGCAAGCTTTCTCGCTGCTATATTTTATCCTTTATGCTCGAGAGCAGGGGTTCTCAACCCAGTCCTCCGGGCTCACCTAGCCAGTCAGGATTTTAGGATACCCACAGTGAACATGCATGAGAGAGATTTGCACGCACTGCGTCCTTTTGTATACAAATCTATCTTATGCATATTCACTGCGGATATCCTGAAAACCCAAAACCCGAGGACAGGGCTGAGAACCGCTGCTCTAAGATAGTTTCCTTTTAACGGGAATAGAGAGAAATTACAGACGCTTTTGATGAAACATTTATATTTCTGCATGAGAACGTGTATGCGTGTATGGTTTCGAGAGCGAATATATAGAGAGTATATAAAGCGATACTGAAAACTCCTTCTCCAGGTCTGGGTGATTATGTTCTTAGCTGGAAGTTCGGGACATCCAAGTGTTGTAGCTATATAACTCGCTCAGCAGACGCCAGGCTTCCGTGAAAGCTTTCTCGAGTTAAATATTAAATCCTTCTATTTTTAACCTGGTGGCGGAAGTTATATCTCTCTAGATTCAGGTAGAGGCCACGCCCGAGTTTCTTGGTTTCGCTTGGGTAACGTTGCTTTAATTCCCTGAGCTTTCGAGGGCTTTGCCTCGCTACACCCCCCCCCCCCGCCCCACCCCCTTGCTACTATCCTACAAGCCGAGTCCCTTCGACCCGAACTGAGTCACAAGGCAACAAAGTTAGGGAAAACATCAGAGATGCGTATCATCATCACTCTTAAGAGATATTCCAACATCTGGGGCCTATTTTAGGGTCAAATTATACGTATTCGTGAGCGCATGATTTTAAAGAGTTCATATATGAACACACCCACCCAACCTTTTGTTTATTTAAGTTTTTATTCAAGTTTGTGAAACATACAGAAATGGAACTCTATAAAAGCAATAAAGAACAACAAGGGCCATGATTCCCCCCACCAGCAAGCACAACCGAGTAAACACACACACACGGCTTTTTAATTGCAGAGCAGCCATTGAAATCGTCTCTGTGAATATGCACCGTTTGAGTTAAATGGTACATATTCCCCTCGCAAAAATAGAATACTACAGTCCCACTTAAAAACAAATGCCTCTACTATGGGTCACGCATTTCTATTTAAGATTTTTCTTTTGTCGTTACTGTTTACCTGTCGTTTTTAAGGGGAGCGTGCAAGGAAACTGAGCTCTCAGGATCGTGCCCTTGCTATATCTGGAATTATTGTATTTTATCCTGCTTGTAGCCCGCAGTAGAAGCTGCTAGCTTGCATTTTCCTTCTTCGGGTGCACCTGGGAACGTTCGCGGCACTAAAGTGCAACCATTGTAGTTTTGGTTGATAAGGAATTTCTTCGCCCTGGGATTTTTTTTTCACACCATTTTTTCGTTGCTTAAGGAAATGAGCTGCGTTTTTGCTTTTTTTTTTTTTTTTCGTTTGAAAGGAGGTAATGGAATGATTTAAGTGAGACTTGAGACATGCTCAGTTCCATTCACGAACCGCTCAGTCGGCGAATTATTTAAGGATGGTGTGAACTGGTACATTCAAAGTTAAGCAGTTTATGAAACATTTTCGTTTTTTAAGGAGGGGGACATAATGTGATATTTATTATATGTTAGAATTATTCGGTTCTGTACTTTGCTATACCGTTCTCATCGTATAGAAATCGTTGCTGGGTCTCCACCCACAAATGCTTTTAAATTATTTCGCTGATAAAAGCATAGTCCGATCTTGTTTCAAGGGGTAGACGGATAAATCTAACTAGACAGACAGAGACATCTACTGTTTTATGAGGAGAAAGCCAAAAGAATGAACGGGGTATTTTCTGCAAACATTTTTGGGGGGTCATGGCCTGCGGGGTGAGCTGGTAAATGTTGCGAGAAGCCTGAAAGAGAGGGTGAACTTCCATCCTTCAGTCTGGGCCGCTTTCCCTCTCCAAACATACCAGGCGCAAAAACGCTTGGTACAACACTTTTTTTTTTACATCTTCCAGCATAAGTTTCTAATTTTGACCTATTCTTGTCTTATTATAAGAAAAGGAGAGAAGTGATGGGAGGCAGGAACGTCCAGGGGGGAGAAAAATGTTCGGAGAAAAAGTGTCGCGGTCCCTTACAGTACAACCATACGGCTTCTAAATCTAGCAAGGCTACAGCCGTGTATGTAAGCTGTGTGTGTGGATCTTTCGTGCATACACTTTGGGAATTATTAATTGGGATCCAATGTTAATTAAAAACGAAATGTAAGAATATGCCTGGATCTACCTCTGTTAACTATTTCCTTCCCCTTTTCTCACCTCAAAAAATCTAACCTATTGGTTTTGTCTTTCAGTTGTCACTTTCATACTTTACCCGGGTTGGTATGTGTTAGACGAGGACAGCTGATCAATTGAAGTTAAGATCTATGTTACCCTAAAACAACTCTCACTGTGTTTCATCTAACTGCTCTGGCTTAATGCTAGATAATGTATTCCAAAAGTTACTAAATATATCTTTTCTTTCTAGAGAAGCCCAATAATGGGACTGACGAGCTATAAATCTGGGCAATAGAAACTGTTATTAACTACAAAAATCTGGAAAGCGTCTTTGGATTTTTTCCTCTTTTCGTGTTCTGTTTTCCTGGTCTGGAGCCTTTTCAGTAGATTTCCCCACAGTGCTTGTCGCCCACGTATTGTTAAAACGGGATCTTCAACTTTACTGGAGTCACTAGGCAAGAGTAATTATCCGGATAATGGCGTCATTATCCGGATACCCTGAGGTTCATCCATACAACTTCAGAATATCATTCGGATAAAGTATTTTATTTAACCTCCAGGGCCGGCCTTAAAAAAATTCGGAGAGCGGCTGATATATATCGAACCAACCTCCAAAGCCTATGAAGTACATCAGCTAGAGGGGTAAGATCTTAGGGAAAGGAAATATCTCTCTTCACATTACTTTCAGTCTTCCTTCCCCCTGGAGAAAGTAACAAGCCCCACTTTGCAAAGCACCTGGAAAATAGAATTGAATGGTCCACGCGGAGTGTTACACAGTTCCCCCGATATTTTACAAAAGACTCTACCAAATGCGGAATCTTCAAACAGACGAAAGGTAGATCTAACGCCAAAAGCCACTTCACGAAAGTATAGGCGGGTAAAAGAACAACTTGTACGTGAATGTACCTTTATGATATACCGCCCTCCAGTAGCATCCAAAGCGGTGTACAATAAAACTATTATTTAAAAGAAGAAAGGAACGCCATAAAACCGATAGGAAAGTATTAGAAAAGAAAGAGTTGGAAGAAATAAAAGACAAGAGAAGCCAAAAGAGATTACCTAAGTGCCCAGAGCCAGAACCTAGAACTGCAGTTGTCGCCGATTACACGAAGAAGAGCCTTCTCGTCCTTTTAGTACAGTTGGCGACTGATAAACTGAGCTTTCTAGTTTGTTGGTTTTCCTGTTAAATGTTGAAATAATACACGGAGGCTTATAACAATTGCTCTCTCAAGCAATCCTCACCAGCACAGGCCGACACGGGTATTCCTCCGCTGCAAGGTGCAACGTACTTTTTCTTATACGTATTTCTCTACTGTGCAACGGGAACTGACTACACGCCGGTCGCCTGCCATGTTTCTTAAACCCAGCTTTAACATCTACCACAAAGCTAGCACCTAGATATAGCATTTCACCTTGACATGCATCAGGTACATAACAGCACGGAAAGCAGATTCTTTAGGCACCAAAAATAAATGCACATTTTAAATCATCCTCTGGGAACGTAAGCGCCCCCCCCCCCTTCCCCGCCGAGTATGACACCTGCGAACGTTCACAAAAAATCCCAGTGAAATAATCGTCCCCCTGTGTGTTGCGATCTGGCAGAAGGTAGGATAACACTCGGCGAAAGATTTATTAGCCGAGCGCTAATTCCGGCTGCTTGCGCTGCTTAACCCAGACAATCGGGCTATTGACTTTTTCCGTAGCAATAGCAAAGAGCACAATCCTGTTTCTCTTTTTATTCATACAACGTAACATGAAACATGAATTCTTACTCTGACTACCCTAGCCCGCATTTATAAGATTTGATTTTATATCGGGGTTCTTTCAATACTATAGTTTACTTGTTGCTCTTTACAGATTTAAGGGTTTGCTTTTTTCCCCTTCAGATTACTGTTTTAATATTATTATTTTGATATATAGATATGGGTCCATTCAAACACACATTTTAGTTCTCCTCTATGAAGCTGGAAGGGGGACTAGCTTGTGATGCATTAAAAACTGAAAATATATCGGAGAAGGCGCGCATTTAAGTTACCGATGCTATCTTAATTCAGCTCAAGAGTGTTTTAAACTCATATCTTCTAGGCTATTAGGGGATTGCTCTCAGGCAGCCTCGATACCTTAATAATCCATCAAATCTTCCGTTTTGATTTCTGAAACACTATTTAACCTTAATGCCTAATAGGAGTCCTCATTACCATGTTCCTCGTGTCAAATTTTGCTATTTTTTGGTGACGTTCAAATAAACGTAGTTTTAAGGACCATCCTGATATCCTACTAAATTTAAAACTAGCTGACTCCTGATACCTTTCGAACTATGACCGACTTCGCGAAAATGCAGTCAAATATCAGTTCCACTCCCTCCCTTTAAGGAGTCTGTATTCAGTCATGTGAAGATGAACTGTAATTTAAAAAACAAAATAATTCTTATGTCATTCTTTTCGAATTAGAGCTGGAAACTATTCGTTCTCCCTCTTAAGAAATGGGGACAGGTCAAATGTTCTACTGGGTCAAGTGAAGAGCTCTGGAAATATCGCGCAGGCCGTGTGGGAGGGTTTCAGGAGACGCGCTGCGAGTCGGGGGAGCGAACGAACAGCCTGGCTGGAGAAATCGATACAGCTTCAGCTCAAACTAGCTATAAGATCAGCTCTCAGAATGCACAGAACAGCTCCCTCCCTATAACCCCGACCACATTCATCAGCCCGCTCGCCGGTGCCCTAATCGGGGACCGACACCTCCCGCGCTATTCCCGAGCTCGGCAAAATGTCCCCGCTACCGGCTTGCAGCAGCCCTCACACCACATCTTCTCCCATCATTGTAAATGTGTAACAACGCCCGGGGGAGTTTGTGTGGCTGCAGCCTATCGATACATTATCACCTCTCTAGACACACATTGAAATATGTTGGGGGGGGGGGAGGGGGCAGGCAGATACTGAAGTCTCATAGGGACATCACAAGCAAGGAAAAAGATCTACAGCAAGGGAGAGCAAAATGCAGCATGCTACAGGGAAACTGAGAAACCAGAGCTGGAGACAGGAGACGAGGATGGTAGGATGAGGCGATGAGATGTTTGTTTCGACAATCAGAATCACACAGATGCCAGGTCCATGATTTATTCCTAACTCTTCCCCTTTGGGACCTCCTGGACTATGCCAGAGCATTAATTGCGCAGTTCAGTAATAAAATATGACATCTGGAAAGCAGACTGCAATACAGTAATGTTTATAACAGTCTCGATATGAAGATCAGAGGATACCTCATAAGCCCGGAGCTCCAGGGGAACTAAAAGATCCAGCCAGGGCATTTACGGCAAACCCTGCGCCGGGCTTAAAGGAAAACGCCAACGCACGATGCTGAAAGAGACCCGTTAGCGCAGGATTTACAGGAGCGCCCGCAAGGGCCCAGTTTGCGATCTAGAAACCTGCCTTACTGTGCGCCCTGATTGTAACAATAAAATGAAGAAATTCAATAGATAGGCTCTATAAATCCAACAGAAATCCCAAATTAACATCTCCCCTCCCTCAGCATACACACACTTCACTCATCTTTGTCTCCTCGTTTACTGTTTATGAAAAACGGACAAAAGGAGTCCATGGACATTATTTTAAGCTTTGTTGCACTTTCGGGGGGAGGGGCTCTCAATTCTGGACTGGCCGGTTTCTGCTTCTCTTTGAACAATTGGATGGGGGGCAAGGATGTGTGATGGAAGGAATTATTTTCCCATCAATCTCTGACTGGCCAGCTCGTAAAGGCCTCTGTAGCACTCATAATTATTTCGATCGGGTGCTAAATTTGATGCCAGGCAACAACCGCATTTAACTTGGTAGACTTTATGGAAGAATTGTAGTGACTACAGATGCAGAAGCACCCCCCCTCCCCCCCCCCCCACACACACACACACTCCCTCCCCAAATCCATCCAACCTCTAGTAGATAACCTGTTCCCCAATTTCAAGTGATATACATGGTAATGCTAATTAAATAGTCAAAAAGGTCGCAAGAAGAAATTAGCAAAGTGGGAATAACGAGGTTCGTGTAACAGAATTTTCGAAATGATACCTGCTAATGAGTGACAGCTATTCTGGGCAATGCAATGCAATGTGTGTCTTTGCAGCGCCCTATAAACTTCCTCTCCATATAGGAGCCCCCTAGAGGTATCGAGTTTATTGCAAAGGCCCTTCCTGGGCACTAGACTGCAGCACGAGCTCCAACAGAGATGACATCTTTATTCTGAATCAGTGCAGCGCTCTGGCAACTCGACTATTTCTAGAGGAAACGGGATTCTCTGGGCAGGCGCTGATACCGTGTCTGGGACCACATCAAGAATAATCACACGATTTTGTTGTATCGGAGCTTTAGAGGCCACGGGGGCGGAGCGTCATTCTTTCTTACAAAAATAAGAATCATTCCTATACGATTCTTCTGCAACTTGCATAAAAACAATGTACATAAAATGTTATATTTACATGCTATGCATAATTCTCTCAGTAGTAGTAATCTGTCATATGTATTTATATCCATCTATCTTTACCTTTGCCAGCAGTATGCATTCATAGGGCTAAAGGGGCCATGTTTTCAGGATACCCCTAATGAATAGCAATGAGGTCAATTTACATGTCTACAGCGCTGCGTATGACTGATAGCGCTATATAAATGCTCAATAGTAGTAGTATGCATATCACCACCATTATGTATACAAATCTACCTCATTTATTTATTTACATTCTCTTATATACTATGCTATTCTGCACCAGTGTGGTTTACATTGAACAAACTGAAATTACATTGAACAGGGCATTATAACTTGGAGATAACTATTTTACAGGGAACATGGGCTATGGAGGGTTAAGTGGCTTGCCCAAGCCCACAAGGAGCACCTGTGGGACTTGAAACCCCAGTCCTTCCAGCCCAAGGTTGCTGTCCTCTAGTGGGATTTGAGCTGCTGACCTGAAGTACCTTGCCCCAACCACTAGGCCACTCCTCCACTCCTATTTGTTCTGGTATCCAGAAAATCTAGCCAGTTCGGGCCCTCCAGGAGTGGGAGTGAATACCAGGGGCTTATATAGTATCCAGATAGCAAAAATACTTTTCAACTTGCATTTTCTGGGGATATAGTTTTCTTTCCCTCTGCCTTGAGAGCATCATTCTCAGGCTGATGAAAACTTGGGTAGCCAACCACTTAGCAATGAAGTAACTAGCCCAAGAATAATTTGTGAATTTGTTACTTCCAGTCAGCCTAGAAGCAGATCACACAGAAATGGAGGTGGGTCTGTCCTAGAGGACCACATTCTTGGTATTGATCTGATGAATGGGGAGGGTTATGGTAGTGGGGTACCATCAAAAAAGGCTAGGAGACATGGGAGGCCAGATGTTTGGCCAGCAGCTGTACTGCTGCTCTTTGAGTTGCTGTGGAAGGCAATTTCTCCAAATGGGCTAGTTTTGCACATAGTATGACAGTCATGAATCTTACTTCCAAGAGAGGGTATGTGGTGGTTAGCTTGAGGATCTTGCATGCTCAACTATCCAAGATGACGGATTATAGAAGAAAAAGAAGAGTAAATCTATCTTGTATTTGCTTTAATATGCTATTTGAGTAATTGTTTTTGCTTTTACTGATTGATGTGTTATATTGATTGTACTTTTAAAGAATAATAAACTGCTTAGGAACAGAGAAACAGCGACAATCTCTAGGTGGTGAAGCTCTGTGTCTGTCAGCTGGGAAATATCCTTGGCATTGTAGATAGGGATAACTGGGCAGAGTGGATGGAGCAACTAGTCTTTTCTCCTTTCTTCTACTATTATTTCATAGGTGGGACAGTTTGCCTATTTCATCCAAAATACAATTTGGCCTTCTATCTCTGTGTTCCCTAATTAATGCAAGGACAACTTTGAGAAAAAAAAAGTAGCAGGACTTTCCCTTGCAGCAGGGTAGTAAGACATCCATACTCATACTATTCATCCTCACATTATAACTGTTGCCTTGCATGTTGGAGTCTTTATTAAGACATTCTCACATGTTTTCTAGGTTTCACTAGTTTCTAGCTTGCTGTCTTAAAATACACATGATGATGGAGCAATTCAAGAGATCATGTAGTGGTAACCCTGACAGGCTGGGTAGGAATATCCTCAATTTAATTTACATTAGTCCTCAGTCCTGGCCCTGTTATCTTAGCTCAAAGCTTCTTATTAGTGTCTTTTTAGTCTGTCTGAACCAGATCACAAGCTCCAAGGAGTAGTCTCTCTACAGCACAGTGCACATCTGGTATGCACTATGGCGTAGATTCCAAATTCCGAATAATGGGGTTGTACATCCGGCATGGACATACAACCGATGAAGAGGCCTGGGACAGTATTCCAGCCCCAACATTCCCCGCACGTAGAGAGGGTTTGTGCGGGGAGGGCTGAATGGGGGCAGGAGGGGGTGGGACAGAGGTGGGGGCAGAGCAGGGGCAGACTGGAGCACCTGGATGTACTGGGCCTATTCTGGTCAGGGCTCTGTACATCCACCGGCTGTCAGATGCATGCCCAAATTATTCCACCCCGAAGGTGGTCCAAACTCCTCCGTGCCCAGCACTTATTCCAAAGGTGGAATAAGTGCTGGGCACGGGGGAGTTCGGACCCTGCAACACTCCGAATGATAGTGATGTCCCACCACCTGATCCAGGCTCTGGCTTCCCCAATGAGGGTCGGGCAGTGGGGAGAGGGGTTTACCGCACCGACAGGCATTGAGCGCTCCCGCTGGATGTGCTGGTGCTATGGCAATGGGACTCAACAGCACCGGTGCACCAGCAGGAGCATTGAGCAGGCTGGCCGGGCAATTCCCTTGACATCTCCAACATCAGTATAGGGGCATGCTGGGCCATCCAAGAGCCCTGATTCAGCAACCATGAGAATGGATAGCTCCCATAGTTGTAGAATTGAGTTCACAATGGCCCCATCTATCTTTTGTCCATCCGGATGGCCTAGACATGCTCCTCTCTGAATCGGCCTTTATACAAATAATAATAATCCTAATTTATGGAGCCTATCAGAGTCTCTAAGGAAGAGCAGTTTCAGGAAAGCTGCAAAAGTGGAGAGAAAAGGGGGAAAAGTGATTGCTAAAGATAAGGGTCAGCGAGAGCTGAAAATGAGCAGGGAGAATACAGAATACCTTCCCCCTCCTCAGCATATGTCTGTATACACAGAGACAAGTAGGATATAGCCTCTACTCCTCGGAGCTTACAGTCTAGTCACGACGGACAGACAAGATGCATAACAAGAAACAGGCAAAAGGCTTTGAGCCATTGAATAGGAAGCAATAATAGAAAAACCCCATGACTTAAAAGACAGAAAAACTGGCATGTAGATATAAAGAGACAGAGATGACGTTTTGGGAGAAAGGGAGAGAGAGAGGGATGGGGGAGAAATAGATTAACACAGAGCACTGGGGAGAGATTTTCTGGCACTCAGTTTTACGCTGGGTCTGTGCCAGCCCTGAAATCAGGGATGCCTGCAAGGTGTTGCTTTTGAAATGTTGATGTGGTCAAACTGGCAGTGCTCAGCTAGGCCAGAGAGAGCTAGGCGCTTTGCTGACCATGAATGTGTTAGAGCCCTGGCTGAATAATTTATAGTTCATCTGCAGGTCGGTCAGCGCTGCAGCTATAAGGGGAACTGGAGTGGAAAGAAGAGAGTGGCCAGTTTATAGGTGGCCCCAGCTTGTCTATTGATCTTCTATCTACTGACTCTAACTAATACCTCAGGATGGAACAGTGAACTCACAGTAAATGATCTGCCGTGGGCAGCAGAGAGGCCTAAGACAGGCAGGGGGTGAGGTCAGAGGAGGGAGTGAGTTTGTCAGCTTGATTTCAAACATTTTCGCAATCGTAAAAGCTCATTGAGTCATTTTTTTAGCATTAAAAAGGAAGCATTGGGATTTCTATTCTTTTTAAAAATGTTCTCAAGGGTTGCTCTTTGTCAAAACGTAGAAAGCAAATGACACAAGACTGACCTACAGAAATGTAGCCAAGAAGATTCTTTCACCACATAAGAAACACTTCTAAAAGCAGAATCTTACTGATAATAAACACACTTTCTCCAGGGCCAGAGCAGGGGTATGAGGTGCCCTAGGCAAACCTTAAGCCTTGTGTCCCCCTCGCAATTAGCTTTTAGCCTCTAGTCCCCCCTCCCTGAAAAGTTTGATTATTAAACTCAATTTTAATCATCTCAACATGTCCCTCTGAGAACAATCCTATAAAAATGGATTTCTGGACATCAAACTTTTAAATATTGAACTTCATTTTGTAAATACATACATAACGAGGGAGATTTTAAAAAACCCCACTTGGAAGGGTAAATGCACTAGTAGCATACTGCCAATTCTTCCAGCAGGTAAAAGTATGCACTAATGAGTGAAATTGTGGGGCCGCCAGGACTCTTTCCCTTGCTTTGATTGTAGGGGCTTTTTGTCCCCCCACCCCAAATATGCTGCTACCTTAGACCACCGCCTAGTTTGTGATAACCGTTCATTGCTAACCCTCCACCTCATCTGCTGCTGCTGCCCCCTTAATATGCCCAGTGGTTGGGCCAGCCCTGGCTTTCTTATATATTTTGATTCTATAGATTAGTATTATAGAGATAGAAAATAGTGAGTTTGTAAAGCTGAAACATGGGTGAAACATTCTTTAGTAGCAGATTTACAGCCTGGATTTGGCCAAGGTGTTAAGAACATAAGATATACCATACTGAGTCAGACCAAGGTCCATCAAGCCCAGTATCCTGTTTCCAACAGTGGCCAAACCAGATCACAGGTACTTCTCAGGTTCCCAAAAAGGTCCACAGGGTCCACAATGCTTACATCCCGGGGTAAGCAGTGGATTTCCCTGGTCCTCTTTAATAATGGTTTATGGACTTTCTTCCAGGAACTTATCCAAACATTTTTTAAACCCAGCTATATTGAAAGCTCTTACTAAATCCTCCATTAGCAAATTCCAAAGTTTGATTACGTGTTGAGTGAAGAAATATTTTCTTTTATTAGTTTTAATGGTTTACATTGAAGCTTCATTGCATGTCCCCTAGTCTTTCTACTTTTTGATAAACAACTGATCTATGCTTAACCGTTCCACTCCATTCATTAATTTATAGACCTCTATCATATCGCCCCCTCAGCTGTATTTTTTCCAAGTTGAAGAGCCCTAACCTTTTAAGCTTTTCCTCATAAGGTATTCTTCCATCCCCTTTACCATTTTGGTAGCTCTTCTCTGTACCTTTTCTAATTCTAGAGCATAAGAACATAAGACATGATATACTGGGTCAGACCAAGGTCCATCAAGCCCAGTATCCTTTTTCCAACAGTGGCCAATCCAATTCACAAGTACCTGGCAGGTTCCCAAAAAGGCACACAGGTTTTATTATGCTTATCCCGGGGCAAGCAGTGGATTTCCCAGACCCTCTTTAATAATGGTTTATGGACCTTTCCTCCAGAAACTTGTCCAAACCTTTTTTTAAACCCAGCTACTACATCCTCTGGTAACAAATTCCAGAGTTTGATTGCAAGTTGAGTGAAAAAATATTTTCTTTTATTAGTCTTAAATATGTTACAGTGTAGCTTCATTGCATGTCCCCCGTCCGTCTATCTACTTTTTGATGGCACAAACAATCGATCTACATTTACCCGTTCCATTCCATTCATTAATTTATAGACCTCTATTGTATCTCCCCTCAGCCGTCTCTTTTCTAAGTTGAAAAGCCTTAACTTTTTAAGCCTTTCCTCATAGGGGTATCCTTCCATTCATAATTCTGCTATATCCTTTTTAAGATATGGTGAACAGAATTGCACACAATATTCAAGGTGCAGTCGCACCATGGAATAATACAGAGGCATTATAATATCCTTGGTTTTACTCTCCATTCCTTTCCTTATGATTCCTAGCATTCTATTTGCATTCTTGGCTGCCTCTGCACGCTGGGTGGAGGGTTTCAACAAATTGTCCACAATGATGCCCAAATCCTTTTCCTGGGTGGTGGTTCCTAATGTGGAACCTTGCATAGTGTAACCATAGTTTGGGTTGTTGTTTCTTAGGTGCATAACTTTGCAACATTAGATTTCATCTGCCATTTGAATGTCCATTCTTTCAATTTATCAAGGACCTCTTGTAATTTTTCACAATCCTCTTAGGTTTTAACAACTTTGAATACTTTTTTAAAATATTTTTTTATAAACACCGGGGCTGTTAGTTTTAGCCATTGTCCTTTACTAATTATAATCAATATATTTTTGGATGTTAGGACTTATTTGAATTATAAATACAAATGCATCCATTTTTACTGGGGTTTTTTTTCAGTTTTCTGTTACATTATAAAATGTACAAAACTCTACAGATCTGATTTGACAAAGTGTTAAGATAGCTAGAAAAAATATTTGTAATCATCTTTTTATAGCTCACTACATTTATGTTTTGGTGACTTTGTCAGCCACATTCCAAACAGCTTGTTTGCACTGCCCTTTTAGGATATTTAATGACTGAATTTGTTCTTTGGGGTGTACTTTCAGTATCCCATCAAAGATTGAGGCCTTAAGTAAAGATGAGTTACAATAACAATGATTTTCTCAAGGGTTGCAAAGATGACAATTTTCTGTGCATTTCAGTGTTACATTTATAAAATGGCATTCTGATCATTGCCCGGTCCATCTGTGTGCAAAGATCTGTGTGCCAAAAACAATAGCATACATGTACTTTCATCCTCTGAGAGAACTGTGCACACTGCCTTAGCATATGATCAGAGATGGTTCTACCATTAGGTGAACTAGGTGTCTGCCTAGGTGGCAGAATTCTGGTGTGGTGGCAGCACAGGACACGATTTGCTCCCTCCCCTCCTTCACTGCCTGGGCTGTCCTGAAGCATTGTAAAGTGGTGTGCACGGAGGTGGGCCTCTGAATTCAGGCATGTGCCCGAGCTCTGCGGGTCCCTCCTCCTCCAATGTTCTGCTGAAGGGGGTGGGATCTGGCAATGCTTGAGTGTGCACCTCTGCTCAGAAGCCACATGCTATGTACCTCAGGGTGGTGGCTTCAGCAGTGGCAGTGGTGGGGGTGGAGAGGGAGGGAGGAAGGGAGAAATCAGGTTTAGCAAGGGACAAGGATAGGAATGATATGGAAGAGATGCTGGATAGAGAGGGATGGTGAAGAGTAACACAGGTGGAGGGAAGAGAAAAGGAAATGAACATGTGGGGGGAGAGAAAGTGAGATGCTGGACTGCAGGGGAAAGGGGGGGGAGATACTGGATACCTGGTGAGGGGGGGGGGAGAAGGGGAGATGCTGGACATGTGGCATAGGGAAGGGGAGATGTTGGATATCTTGGGTGTGGGAAGGGGAATGGGAAGGGATAGCTAGTTCCCTGGGAGGACGGAAGAGAAGGGGAGGGATAGGAAGGAAAAGGAAGAGGATCTATGGACACCTGGAGGGGAAGGGAAAAGAATGGGAGTGGCTGGACATGAGGCATGAGAGAAGGGAAGAGAGGGGGACATGGAGGGGCAGGGGAAGGCAAAAGAGAGATGGCTGAATGGGAGGACTGGGCCGAGGTAGATGGAAAGCTGTAAGTAGATGCAGCAAGAAAAGAGCAAGACTGAGGCCTGCATGACGAGGAGGGCTGAAATATGAGTGGACAAGGAAGCAGACAAATAAAAGGAAGAAAGCTGAAAGTGGAGGGGAGGAAGTGAATCCAGGAGGAGAGAAAAATAGCAAATGGACAGAAGACAGAACAAACTAGAAACTGAAAGCGAAATGATTATAAAAATGGCCTGACAAGAAAGGTAGAAAAAATTGTTTGTTTGTTTTTTCATTTTAGTAATTAGAACATGTCCATTTCTGGAATTTACATCAGTCGTCTTTATATTTTGCACAGTACGGGGGGGGGGGGGGGAATGGCTCTTTCTATTTCTCTGGTTTTGCACTGCATGCTGAGTGTGATTTCTTGAGTTTAATTTTTGTCTACTTATATCTCTTTTTAATTTGTGGCAAATTATTCTTACTTGGTGAGGGTTTATCAGTGTGCATGGCCAAGGTATCAAGGAGTTCCTATCTACTGATCTGTAGTAATCCGACTTGTTCAGTTTTCCTAGTGGTGTAGTGATGTTCTAGAGCCCATTGCAATATTTACAATGCTAGCTTTTTCTGGGTAGGGTTTTGTGTAATATACCTTGTACTGGACAGAAACCACCTGGCCAGTGTTCTCCATGAGGGGACTCTCTCTCCCTCCCCACTCCCTAACCAGATTGTTGAGAAGGCAGCAGATGGTCTTGATCCACCCAGGGGTTGGGGGCCCATAGCTCAGATACCCTCTGGGCCAGCCCCGCACATGTTTATTTGCAATGTTCCCTTTAAGGTGCATGGGAGTCCACTGATGGTGTTCTAACCATGGGGCATGATGCTTCCCTCCCATACTTTTAGCTGCAATAGGCAGGGAAATCCGATAGGAGCTCTGTAGACTAGAAGGCTTCAGCGTGCCCAGCGGTGAGAATAGAAGTGGTGGACTCTGAGGCAACTTAAAGTGATGCGCAATGTATATTCAGGGCTGGTCCAAGAGTTGATTCAAGGTGATGGCACCCTAGGCAAACCTCAAGCCTTATGTCCCCTCCCCCCCCCCCCCCCCCCCCCCCCCCGCTATCAGAATCTGTTGTTCAGCTTTGAATGCCTTGTTCTTTGCTGCCCCCTGAAGCTATCACCCTAGGCAACTGCCTAGTTTGCCTAATGGTTGGACTGGTCCTGTGTAAATTCTGAGTCTACTGGCAAAAATATATTTGATGTTACTGGTGCTGGGAGATCAGATGAGTCAATATACTTATATATATGTTTTCTCCTGTCATTTTTGGCAGACCTCTCCCCACACACACACTTGCACTCTATCTGCTTCTGATCAAAATGGTCTCCTAATCAGAGATGTGCAAAGATTAAAAAAAAAAAAAAAGTTTTATTTGTGCTCCTTTAAATGAATTTTCCCAATGTCTACGTGTTTTTTCTCATTTTTTTCTCACACATCTGTTTTAAATGCATGCAGGCCATGGTTGTTTTGCACGTGCAAATTGATTGTACATTCATTAATTAATAGACATAGGAGCAACTTGTACAATTAACAGTTTTAGGTGCTCAAACCAACTGAATGCACACCTACCAATGCACGCTCCTATTCCCAATTTTTGTTGTTCTTTTCCCTGATAGCCTAAAGAATTCCATACCACTAGATACATTAATGAAATTTTCAAGACCTGAAGACATTAATGGGTGATTGCAGAATTTTATAGGATCTTATAAACGGAGAGCTTCAACTCTGGAAGGCCCCTCCTAAAGCCATTATGCATTTGAACCTGTAGAAATATGCCCTCTAATTTTCAAGGAGAGAAATGTATTTATGTAACTTATCCCCCTTTCTTCTCTCCCACCTTCCTTCTTTGTTCTTTAAATTACAATATGTATTTATTTAAGCAGAATCTTTAGACTTATAGCTTGTTCATTGACGAGAATGTTGAATCTTCTAACGTTCCAGGTTCTGGGACTACAGACTTCATAGATCTGGGTTTTACCAAAATCGCAACGCCATTGACTTTTTGCCTGTCCCCCGCTCGGGTTTTTCTTTTCTGGATCTTGCCTTTACTGACGCTGCGTGCGGACTACAGTAACTTCCGCGCACCATTATATAGTAGAAAATCATATATCATTTTCTTTTTGCCAGTTTACAAAAAAAAAGAGTTTTGATATAGGCTTGCAATTTAAACATTATTTGAAGAAGGCGAAACAGAAATCGATTCCCGTGACTGTGATGAATTAGGAATAGTAATTCGAATTTATTGATTTCAGTGGTCGAGTCCTATTCCCCTCCCCCAAACCAATTCCACTTTCCATATAATTACTGTTTGAAATGTAATCAGTGTATTGTATTCCAAGCATATGCACACAATATGCATATTTGTGTTTTTTTTTTTTATAAAATCTCAGTTAGTAGTAAGTTAGGGAGTCCCCGAGGAAGAGATTTTGTAGGTCTGTTTTATCTAACTGTTGTTTCATAAATTTAATTATATATATATTATATATAGTATAGTATAGGTAGGTAGTATGTATGATATATGTAGATAGTATCGTGTGTGTGTGTGTGTGTGTGTGTGTGTGTGTGTGTGTGTGTGTATACACACAGACACACACATACATATTCGGATGTGTTTTTGTATATATCTTTATTCTACATGTACGTCCATATGAAAAATTTCGTGCATAGTTAGTATTTGTTTCTAAACACGCACTTCTTTTTCTCCATTCTTCTCTTTGTCCCTTCTGTCTATAAACATTGACTTACCTTTCGGTTCTTTGTTTGAAACGTATTTCTCCTTTCACACTAATTTTAATTCAGAGCTGTTTTCTTTCTGCCTTTGCATAGGGAATGGTTTAGTGTAACAGAATACAGTTAAATGACCTGTTTATTTTGTTATGGAATTATATATTTTTTAAATGCTGCATTTTTACCCTTCACTGCTCACTACGTTTTCCAACATGCTGACTTTAAATTGCAGGGCTTAACCTCGATGAAAGGAACTACTAAATGCCTCATACCAGAACCATTGCTTCCATTATGGTCTTCAATAGATTTCAAAAACTTATTTATTTAAAGAAAACCTTAATTAGATGGCAGGTCACTTGTTTCATTGGTAACTCTTCCATATTTACAGGTTCGTTCTTTTCAAACCGAGGTCGAACAAATAAATATCTAGGCTAGAGTTCAAAAATAGGCATCTTCACTTTCCACGTATAACTGCTTTTCTAAATTGCTTTTTAATACGGATACAATGATTGACTTCAAACTTTAGGCTGATAATTCTTTTGAATCTCAATACGTTCAAATTTTCAAACTTTCCTAACAGATTTAAAATAGGATGGAAAAATGTAAATCTCCCTCTGTATCTCTCTCTCTGTAAGGGTCAAAATTAGGTATGTATATATAGACAGATAGATATAGACAGAGATATATAAAATATGTGTGTATGTTTGTGTATATATATATATAGTGCCCTTATAATTCATGAACATATGCTTAAGCTGGCAAGCTAACATATTAGTATCTAGTCTTTCACATTATATTTAGGACTGATATAATATTACAACATATACCCAGAACAGAAATTATTAAAATCAAAGAGAGAGACACACAGACAGACACCCAGAGGCTCACAGGTAGTCTTCCTTTTATGTTTTTTGGCGAGTGAGAAATAAAATAGCCACTGCTCAATTAGATTGAACTACAGGGGTACTTAAAAAGCCAATTGTGGCAGTCTTTAAATCTTTATTTACCAGAACCTTGTAAAGCCAAGAACAATTTGCATTCTATTAACTGCTTTTCAATAGGGCATCGACTGGAACCGAAAGATGCCACGATCCGGCCCTAATTAAAGAGGAACTGAATTACACTAAACGCGTATGAATACAAGCATACTTCAGTAAATAACGGCAGACCATCTGGTACAGTGTGCGGGGAAGCCCTGACGGATCCGGACTCCACTGGCGCACAGAAATGTCCGCCCTGTTGCTAGCTTTGTTCTTCAGGCTCTTTGCCGTACGCTGCCGCCTCGGACACACTGGATGACCCACGGGTCATGGGGAATTCGGGGAGAAAAAGCCTGGGAATCCCCAACGCAGAATTCTAAAAATGCCTCGCTTTAAAGCAAGTCATTCTATGTGGATTTTTTTTTTTTATTTTCATCTGTGGCCACATATCTGTTATATTCAGTGTATTCTGATGGTATAAAGAAGAAGCGATGGGAACTGACGCTGTATGTCGGAGGGCAAAAAGAGGGGCCAAGTGATCTTTGGAGTCTAGTCGGAGCAGCTCAAAAAATATCTAGGAAAGTGCATTTTAAGGTAGAACCATGGAATTCTCAGATCGTACAGCTGCACGTAGAGAAGTTTTTAAATTCCGTAAAATATGAGTAAGCTAATAGAGAACCTATTGAGATCGTAAGTACATCGACTGAAAATGTGAAAAAGAAACTGTGCATGCAAACACGCAAGCTGATCCTGGTGTGCACATTACTACATATAGGATTGCAATGACGATCGATATAGATCTAGATATGGTTATATATCACGCGCGCGCCAGACACACACACACACACACATGCAGAATAATATGACACCCGCATACATACGTACACACACAAATGTCGAGGGTCAATTTGTAAATAAAGCATGAATAGCACACATACACTACTATGGCTTTTCATTTCGTGGTCTTTTACAGGATTCCCTATTTAGAATGCGAGGCTGAGTCTTTTTTTTTTTTAGGGGGGAGGGGTATGCATTGAATCAGATTAGATCCATAGTGACAGCGAAAGGTGGTGGGTACCCTTGCAGAAAGCAGGCTTCTCTGGAGTGCGTGTGGGTCTATAAAGGCGGAGCGTACCCGTGCATTCACAGCCACCCGTGGCCATATCTAGGAGAGTAACACGCAGCCTAGGAGCCCTGGGCTTTGGGAACTAAGCGCTTGGGCAGAACAGTCCTTGGAGAGTTTCTGCAGAGGGGGGGTCGGCTTTTCTTGCATAAAGAAATCAGGCCCTTTAAATGAGTAGCCCGTCAGATGTCCCCCATCGCTAGTCTTCCGAGAAGCTATAGATAATTGATAGAATTTGCCATTTGTGAAATGAAGGAGCTATAACATCGATCGATGGAAGAGAGAAGCAGCTGAGTTTGATCCCCATTCAGGAAGCAGCGCCAGAAGCAGAGAGTAGGCCTTTTGCCTTTAATGTCCCTGCTAAAGGCCGCTTCTGTTGCCTAAGTCAGAGAGGAATTGCAATCCAGTTTTCCCGAAAGGTCTCAAGTGGCAGTACGGGAGTCAGACAGGAAGAAGGCGGCCCAGAGATGGACCAGTTTGCACCACTGCCTGCCCAGACCTCTGGCCGGTGATTCTGTATTCCAGACTGTCAGCAGAGGAGGGGGAGGGGAAGCAGAGGGCTTTTTACTCAACGGAGCTGTCTGCCTACTCTCCTCTTAAGACTTGAAATATAAGACTAGGTGATCAATAATTGATCATATTTTGTTGGCTGGTAGGATTTGTGGTGGGTTGCTTTCCCCTTTACGTGTAATAAGAAGCTTAGAGCGTACTGTTTCTACCCGAGCAATGCATGTGTGTATGAGCTAAATCGAAATACCTTCCTTCCCTATGTATATATGAGATTTACCGCGTGATTAATACTATGGAAACATATCTATCAGACACTGGAAACCATTACAGCATGCTGTACAATTCAGCCTTGCACACGTTATATATGTGTTTTTATCTCAGAAACCTCCTACCTGCAAGTCTCAGAGCGGACATTCTCTGAAACTCCGGCTCCTGAAGCCATTTCCACATCCTTCTGAAGGTTTCACGGCCTGACTTCAGTTTACTCCAGGGTTTGGGGTTCCTCAGGAGGTCAGAGAGGGTACCTTGCGACCTGCACAAGATCCTCTGGGCAAAGATGGCCTGGGGGATGCTGTATCTTTTCAGCTCCGCTGTGATCCTCTGGGCCACCTCCTTGGTGTTTATTTCCTCCACTTGCCCAGAGTTGCTGGCTTGAGACCCCGAAGCCGATGCTTGCCTGTCTCTGTCGGCGAGGATGGAGCCGTTCGACTGAACGTGATGGTGGCTGTGTGGATGCATGCCATTCAAAGGGGGCATCATGCCAGCCCCTGGAGCTCCCAGCCCTCTAGCCAGGTGATCATCGCTCCTGGAAAGCATTGCAGCATGGGAATCAAAGCTGTTTGGAGACAGCATCTTGTCACTGGTCAAGTGTCCTGCTGGGCCATAAGGGGCCAGTGACTGCTGAGAGTTGTGTAAAGTGCCCAGACCGTTCGAAAGAGGGGAGAGTGGTTGGCCCATGCTGGACATGTCCTTAGGATAATGACTGTACAGATTGCCCATGGATGCCAAGCTTCTTTCGTCCCTCATTAGGGTAAAGCTGCCGCTCACATTTCCAGTCAGCCTCTGGTGAGGGTGGTGATGATGGTGGTGGTGGTGGTGGTGAGGATGATGGAACTTATCGGACACCGTGGAGATGGGCGGCAGGTGCTGAAGAGGCGTCAAAGTGGTGTAAGTGCTGCTGAGACTCATTCCCGACGGAGATTCGCAGGACATGCTCATGGCTGGATGCAGAGGGGCAGACAAGGGATGCTCTGGTCGATAGTCCCCTCCGTCCAGGATTGAAGCCATACTGGATACCATGGCAGGCCGGCCATGGGTTACAAGGTTCCTATGAGCAGCCTGCCTGCTGTGGGAAGTGCTCATTAGCTCCCCAGCCTGGGAATGGGACACGCTGTGGAGATTGCCCAGATTCTCCATTGTAAGTTCCATGTTGCTAAGGTCTGTCTCTCCCTCTCTCTCTTTTGCTTTCCAGGTTAATTCAGATTCAAAGCTTTGCCATCGATTACTCTTCCTTTCAGTCAATCCAGCATGATTTGATGAGGTTTGTTTGTCTCTCTTGGATACAGCGTCTCGGTGCTAGCTGGGTGCTCTCTCGCGTAAGTGATGTGCTAGCCCTGGGTCTGGGCTCTGTGTCTAGTGCTGAAAGGCTGCAGCTTGCACTGAGTCGCAGACCTCCAACCAGCCTCAGTCTCACAGCCAGCAGAGCCTGACGTCACCATCTCCCGGCTCATCCGTCCAGTTGCAGCACCTTCCCCCCCCCCCCCCCCCCCCCCCCCCCGCATTACCTCCTCACCACCACCACCACTAATCTAGTGAAAGTCTAACTCCATGGCGGCGTGCACCTGAAAAACAAATTAACTTCTACCTAATACACCCACACCCACACGCTAATAATACACATTCGTCCCTACCCTCAGAAATCCGTCTCCCGAAGGGACTCGGCAGAAGAAGGAATTCTTTACGGGTTTTTAATGGGTTTTGTTGTTTACACAAAAGAACAGGCTAAAAAAAGACTACGAAATCGTTAACGGCTAGCTGTGGCTTTGAAACTGGACTTTTTAGATAAGAATTTTCGTCAAGCACAACTACTTTAAGGAAGTCGATAAAATAGATTATAAAGAATTGATTGCGTCCATATCTCACTCTCAAACACATATCTTCTAGGTCTGGTGTGCGTGTGCGTGTTACTATGTGTGTGCATGTCTGTGTGCTGCCGGTATCTAATATATGTTTGACACAATTTACTCTTACATACGTGTGTGTGCGTATGTGTCCATGTACACTGATCAGGGAAGGGCCATCATATATCCGCCTTCCTCTATTCCATAACAGAGTTTTGAGGCTTCAGTCCCAAAGCCTTAGTGCTAGTCAGTCCAAAGTAGTTCCGCACAGATCTCGAATGTATAGGCGATTAGCTTTCAGCGAGAAAAGATCTCGGATGCCAGGATTATTCACGCTAATTGTCAAAGGATCTGGTCTGGGTATATATATATATAGCATGACATATTTTATATATATAGCATTACATATTTTATATATATAGCATGCCATATTTTTCACATTTAAAGCCAGTCCGTCGCATTGGGATATTTGTGAAGGCTCTCAGCCCTGTTTACTGACGAGGTAATTTATTCATCAAAGGTCGGATCCCAAGACATCAAGCTGGACTCTCGTTCTCCCCTCCTCCATCTAAATGACCTTATCATGTCCAAGGGGCTCCTCTATGCATGGGCGTAGGGCGCATAGTCTGTGAGCGCCGCGTGCTTCTCTCGGGCTGGTGTAGGGCCCAGAGAGCGCCCGGCTGCATACAAAGGGTACGTTTCGTTGCTTTGATGAAAGATAATCTTGAAAGCGGGTCCAGTACTTGCGAGATAATAGGGCCGATGGAGTTTGAAGTGTCAATAAATCTATTGATGAATGCCATCATGCAAAATTAACATTTTCATAGAACTGAAGACAGGGAATTTAATATTATTTGTGCCTTGAAAACCGCAAGAAATAAATATGCGTGTGCGTGTGTGTCTTTCTGTGTCTCTATACATATATCCCCATATTTGTCTAATGCTATTAGATAAATTTTATGCCACAATAAGAACCTAGCAGGCCATCACCACAAGCTTTACATTTGAGAATGTATGAACATATCTCTTCAAAGAGTTGCATATATTTTTGCTCCTTTCCTTATCACTGAATTAAGGATAAGGCCTAAGAAATACCATGCAGTTATACAGCTGTTTGATGTGATGGAATATTAAACAGACAGAGTACACCACTTCATAGACTTACATGCATGATTTTATCAATCTGACCAATAAACATGACCCAGCCTTTCCATTCATAGCTAATTGAATAAACAGAGACATGAAAATCCTAGAGGGGGTATTTTGCCTTTATTTAGGTTGCCCTGTGCAGAGCTTGATCACACAGAAAGGATGCCATGCTTTGAAGAGAAAAGGCACGTCTTTGTGACATCAAATATCAAAGACAGATGACATCAGCCACAGAAAGAACCATGATGACGTTTAAAGTACATAAATGATTAGGCACATACCATTATGATTTAATAAGGCAAGCCCCTTAACCCTCCATAGCCCATGTTCCCTGTAAGTATTAGCGTATGTGTCTCATATCCCCCTGTGTTAAATGTATCCCCCAATTGTGTTGTGACCACTTTGATTGAAGGATAAGGTGGTATACAAAAAAAAACCTGTCTAAATAAATAAATAAATAAGAGTTGGCATACATGTATTTCCACGTCCCTGGAGGGCTTACAATCTATCAGGCCGATGCAGAAAGCCGGTGCTGAAGTCGTGTGCTATTAGCTGTGTACTCGCTTTCATAGTGCACCAATAGTGTGAGACTTCAGTGCTGGTATGTAGCAAAGGGCATGATTGCAAATAAGCTGTGTGCAAAACTTTGGCATAAAGTTGAAAGGAGGGGAGCCAATGCATGCGCAGATAACAGACGGGCTATAAGTGGCCATATACACATGCGCGTAAATGTCAAACGCTGGATGCGCAGGTTCCTTTGGTGCTCATCCTATAATAATCAATACTATTTCACCCAAACACATTTTATATGAAATCACTACTACTACTACTATTGAGCATTTGTATAGTGCTACAAGATGTATGCAGAGCTGCACATATACATGTAAAAGATGGTCCCTGCTCATCAGAGCTTACAGTCTAGTCAAGGTAGACAACACAGTAGCTGTAGACACTGGATACATCTAGGGGGAATGGTAAAGAAACATAAAGAAGACTAGGGGAGTCAAGATCTGAAATCACAAGAGACCTAAAATAAAGATAAATATAAATAAAATGAGTCAAAAAACACACAAGGATAACAAGCAAAAAAACATTTCTTCTTGAATGATGAACTTTCGCTTATACACTGAAAAGATACAGTCTTCGGTCTTTACTGAGGAAGATGTAGAGATGCTACCCAAGACTGAAGTGGTATTTAAAGGTGATACTGCAGAGGAATTGAGAGAAATATTGCTACACCGGGAAGATGTATTACAACTATTTGATAAACTGAATAGTAGCAAATCACCTGGACCAGGTGGTATACATCCAAGAGTGTTGAAAGAACTGAAATATGAGATTGCAGACCTGCTATTAGTAATCTAAGGGAGGAGTGGTCTAGTGGTTAGGACAAGGTACTTCAGGTCAGAGGGCTGGGGGTTCAAGTCCCACCTGGGGACAGCAATCTCAGGCCGGAGAGACTAGGATTTCTAGTCCTATAGGCACTCCTTGGGGTCTTGGACATGCCACTTAACCCTCCATTGCCCATGTTCCCTGTAAGTATTAGTGTATGTGTCTCGTATCCCCCAATTGACTGCTTTGACCTGGTGAAAAGCAGGATATAAATAATCTGTGAACTTTCATTAAAATCATCTGTAATACCTGAAGATTGGAGGAACACCAATTTTTAAAAAGGGTTCCAGGGGTGATCTGGGAAATTACAGACCGGTGAGCCTGACTTCAGTACCGGGGAAAATGGTAGAAACCATCATAAAGAACAAAATTACACAGCATGTAGATAGTCATGGCCCTAATGGGAGACAGCCAACATGGCTTTAGACAAGGAAGATCTTGTCTTACTAATCTGTTATGTTTTTTTGAAGGTGTGAATAAACAGGTAGACAAAGGTGAGTCGGTTGATATAGTGTATCTGGACTTTCAGAAACCCTTTGACAAGGTCCCTCATCAGAGATTTTTGGCAAAACTAAAGAGTCATGGGATAGGAAGCAGTATACTACTGTGCAATGTTCCCTCTAATTTTCTGTAGGCTATGTGCGCATAAAATATCAGCTGTGTGCGGCTTTTGAAGGAAGGTTAAATTTTTGTGCATCACATAACGACACTCAGAGTTATATACTTTAAAATTTGACTACACGTCAGAATACAGTATGTACACCACATTGATTTTAATCAAATTAAATGAAAATAGATGATTACTAAATGAAGCGGGAAATTTCTAGCAATTACAATCATAACTTTTACATTTTAAGATGTCTGTGTTGTTTTCTATCAGAATCAGAGCCATAATTTTTGTGCGCTCTGTTGTAAAGTATGTGCGCTCGCTCGGCGAGGTGTGTGCGCACGCACATGCGCACAGCTTAGAGGGAACAGTGCTACTGTGGATCAGGAACTGGTTAAAAGATGGAAAGCAGAGGGTAGGGCTAAATGGCCAATTTTCCCAATGGAAAAAAGTGAATAGTGGAGTACCCCAGGGATCTGTGTTGGGTCCGCTACTTTTTGACATATTCATAAATGACCTGGAAAAGGGAATAACTAGTGAGGGTATCAAATTTGCAGATGACACAAAACTGTTTAAAGTTGTTAAAACCCAAGAGGACTGTGGAAAACTGCAGGAGGATCTGGGTAAATTGGAAGACTGGGCATCCAAATGGCAGATGAACTTTAATGTGGACAAGTGCAAAGTTATGCACCTAGGAAAGAACAACCCACACTATGGTTACACGATGCAAGGTTCCACATTGGGAATCACCAGCCAGGAAAAAGATTTAGGAGTCATCGTGGATAACATGTTAAAACCCTCCGCCCAGTGTGCAGCGGCGGCCAAGGAAGCAAATAGAATGCTAGGTATCATAAGGAAAGGAATGGAAAATAAAACAAAGGATATTGTAATGCCTCTGTATCATTCCATGGTATGACCACACCTTGAATATTGTATGCAATTCTGGTCACCATATCTTAAAAAGGATATAGCGTTATTAGAAAAGGTACAGAGAAGAGCCACCAAAATGGTAAAGGGGATGGAAGGCTACTCCTATGAAGAGAGGCTAAAAGGGTTAGGGCTCTTCAACCTGGAAAAGAGACGGCTGAGGGGAGATATGATAGAGGTCTATAAATTAATGAATGGAGTGGAATGGGTAAACATAGATCGATTGTTTACGCTATCAGAATATAGAAAGACTAGGGGACATGTAATGAAGCTACAGGGTAAACTATTTAAGACAAATAAGAGAAAATATTTTTTCACTCAACGTGTAATCAAACTCTGGAATTTGTTACCGGAGGATGTAGTAAGAGTGTAGCTGGGTTTAAAAAAGGTTTGGACAAGTTCCTGGAGGAAAGGTCCATAAGCCATTATTAAAAAGGGACCCAGGATATCAATGCTTGACCCAATACAAGCATTGTGGAACCTGTGTCTTTTGGGGATACTGCTAGGTACGTATGACCTAGATTGGCCACTGTTGGAAACAGGATACTGGGCTTGATGGACCTTGGTCTGACCCAGTATGGCATATCTTATGTTCTTATGTTCACAGAAAATGCCCATTGGTACATACCCTGAAACAGTCTACATACACGTACAAGGTTTAAGCCATCTCAGACTAGGCATAGAGATATTAGTGCTCCTGCTGGTTATGTAATCCTCTCTGCATTGAGCATAGACCTTATTAGCATGTCATTTTAATATACACAGTTCATTTGTATACTGTGTGTGCATACTTTTCCTTTGCTGTTTATGCACGCATCAATCTCTTTTCTGTATTTGGCATGACAGAACTTGTGTGTGTAAATTGCATTATTTGCAAGCAAAGGGCACATTAGTCTTTCTGCATTGGCCCATATGTACCTAAGACAATGAAGGGTTAGGTGACTCACTCAAGGCCACAAGGAGTGCTAGTGGAATTTGAACAGTAGTCTGTTTGGTTACCACGCCACTGTTCTAACCACTAGGCTATCCCTCCGGTCCTCATGAATTCATGAATTGTGTATCCCCCTTGGATACACCGTTTTCAGAAAATAATTGGACAAGAGGGTTCAGAGAAGCCAGCTTTCTCCACCCATCACTGAAGAGAACCCACTGTGTGCATGTATAAAACAGAAAAACCAGCCAATATTAGGTGCCCAGTACCAGTTTAGTTTTTCTATTCCATGAGTTGTCTGGGGTTTAGAGCAGAAAGCTGAAATCCAGGGTTTAAATCCCACTGAGCTCTTTCAGGCTGATGCAGAAAGCTAGCGTGGGCTTTATGAGCCCATAACACCATGTTTAAGCACATTTTAATACAGGAAATAGACGTAAATGCAGACGGAAAAACTAGTGCCCAATTAATGCCATCCATATTTAAATCTATTTAAATGAATCCTAATTATTCAAATGCATTTTAATCAGCTGGGCTGCTGTGCGAATCATGGTTACGTCTGATGCAGAGACAGGCGTAGAGGATTTCATAACGAGCAATAGCGCCAAAACTTTTACTGCAGGGTCGAAATAGAAGTAAACCTCTAATGCTACCCCACCAGTATTTTGATGGCACTGGGTGCTTTTCCCGACACCTAGATCATCATCTCCTTAGATGATCAGGCATCGGGAAAAGCCCCTGATGCCATCAAAATATTGGCAGGAATTGTGCCAACAAAAAAGAATCCCTGGTGCCCCTCGCCCCCGGACAATACGAGACAAAGAGCTCGTCTCCTGCAGCTCTGCAAATGTGTTAAAGGAAACCGGAGGTTCCTGCTCCCTGTAGCCAGTAATAGGCCCTTATGAGCATTTTTGTAGCAGATCCTCTAAGTTTTCATATTAATCTCATTTTGGCAGTCTTTGTTAAACAGTAAAAAAATTCCAAATTAGCCACCGGTGCCTGGAGAACAAGCCAAACTAGTGCAGACTTCTTGTGCGCATGTTTTTGGCTTGCTCTCCCAGTTTAATGCTGCGGTGGCTCATTTGCATGCTCATGGTTACCGCGGTGGGCATTTGCATACTCTAACCTTCCTGCATCGCACGTTAAAATGTGTGCATTGTCGGGAATGTTAAAAAATGGATCCAGCGCGGGTGTAGTGCCCGCTTTCTGCATTGGCCTGTTTGTGACCTTGATCCAGCAACTTCACTCTCCCTTTCCTCATGTAGAAAACTAGATTCTAAGCTCTTCAGGGACAAGGAAAGAACCTATTTACTAAACTTGGCTAACAGCATGGGGCTTTTTCTAACTAGGTCCCATTGAATTGTATCTGAATGTAACTTGAGCTACTAATGAAAAGGAATTAAATTAATAAAATAAATAATAAAAACATGCATAAGGCGAGATTGTATTAAGCTCTTTTAATATTAATATATGATAGCTACCTGAGCAAAACACAAGGAATATAGGGTCTAATTGAATTAAGGTTTGCATCAGTTTTAGAGCTGCTCAATTACCCATATCTGGGAGGGATATTTTGGGCCAGTCCTAGATTTCTGATATCTCCATCCTGATGCATTTGAGATCTGCAGCCTTAATTTCAGAGGCTAGAATCAGGGAGTACAAATACCACACTGCTTTGGGTTGTATGTTCAAAACCAGGACTGGCCAAAACGTTTCCCTCCTGGAACTGGGTAACTTGGCAGCTTTGCAGTTTCCCTCCGCTGCAAAACTTGCAGTTTTTTTCCCCTCAAGCATTTTTTCTCATTAAAACGAGTGAAGATTTGGTTGTCGCTGATAAATATGGCACAAACTTTTCAGGGAGCTCTCGTTCTTTAGCGTAAATGCAAGCAGTTTTGGAAGAACGTTATCAGTACCAACTGTTTTGGGGTTGATTTTATAAAGGGTTCTGACGATTTTGCTCCTGCACAAAACCGATGCCAGATTTATCAGTAACAAAATAGTAATGATAAAAGCACACACCACTAGTTTTAATGAGTACAAACTTCATATCAACTTTAATAAATCACAGCAAGTAAGACATTCCTGTTCACTGTTTTTCAAAAAATGTTAAGGAAAGAGAATAGCAAACAAGCAACCCACATCTAAACAAATAATTCAATATATATCTAGCTCTATAGGAAAATCAAGTTTCCTTTTGAAAGCTTATTTTGGGTAGGCGAAAGAACCGGCAAAATACAGCCGCCTCGGAGGCTTTCAACCAATACACAAATTGATGTTGAAACTCTTCCAATATTCGGACTTTTTTCTAAGTCCTAGGGTCAATATACACTGGACTCTAAAGCTTTATTGGGCTATGTAAAAAAAATCTATAGCTTACCATTTTTAAAGCATTGCCAACTGTTCTAAGACTTTGTATTTAATAAGAGCCATCAATATAAAAAGCATGCACTCCGGTTGAAAAAATCTTAAAGGGCCCTAAATCTATTCAGATAGTCTGCATGATATCAAATACTTTTCATGCAGTTGGGGAAACTAGACCAATTCACTCAGGCTCTTATTGACCCAGCTAGGAAGCTTGCACCAAAGCATAGACAGCGGATTGGGGTGGGCCACAGGGGCAAAGCCCACCAATAATATGTTGCCCAACACAGCATCAGTAAGGAGAGAGCTTTGGGGCCGGACTGAAGATTGGTTTGTTTGGCCCCCTCCAACCAAAAAGGCGTTCCGCTGCCCCTGCACCATAGGCTACACCAAGTGTAATTTCTAGGGGAAAATGTTTATCCAGCCTTTATGTGCCCTACGGAGATATGGTAAGTTTTGTGGGAACCACAGTGAACGCGCAATTTCTTGTTCGGTTAAACCTGTAGTTCTCAACACCTGGGTGAGGGTTGGGATCCAAAAGGTGTCCAAGGAGATCTGAAAATGGTTGAAGCTCCTGGGGGAATTCAGCACCAAAACACTGAACAGTCTGACTGGAAATTTCTAAAATTAATAATAATAATAATAATTTGTTAATATGAACAGTTCCATAATATACATGATATATAAAGTTGCTATGTGAATGTGTGTTGAACGGGAACTGGCAGAACTATAATTGTAGAAGTCTGGTGTAACGATGGGTTCCCAGAATTTTATCTTAAAAGGTTGGATAGGGGGTATCTCCAATATGCCTCAGCGAAAAGAAAAATTTGGGCGTTCAGATCTCTGGTCCATGCTGAAAAACTGCAGGTTTCGGACGAAGGGGAGGCAGGAGCGTGGACTCAAGGCCGAAATAATAGGCGCCCTTCTCAGCTCTGTGCCTATCCTTATATGCATCTGCAAAGTCGCTAAACTCCACTTTTTTGAAAGCTTGGCTCTTCCCTTTCCAGAGGTCTAGCAGTCCGAGCTTCAGTCCTTAAATGAGAGGAACGCCTGCCTTAATGAGTGTGAACGGATACACCTAAAAGGCTTTCTCTCCTTTCACTCTTGGTATCTAGTATTAGGTTAGGAAAATTAAAATTTGCCATGTAAGAAGACCTTTCAAGTATAATCTACAGATATATCATCTTAGCGCCCTTCCCTGCTTCAAAATGCAAGGCACTATAGAAGATATATACAAATTCAGATGATTACTGGGCTAAAGGCCCTTACAAAGTGCTTTCCAAAAATCAGTGTTCACTAGTTCCTCATTCTCTTATCTCTATTGCAAGAAACAGCCTTAAGAAGGAGTCACTCTCCAGGGTATCTTTCGACTGATTTCTTTCTTTCTTTCTTTCTTTTTCTTTTTTTATTTTAAGTACAAAAGTTAATTCCTTGTCTGGAAAGGTAATTGGTTTCAGCATGCTTTTGATGGGGGCTTTAATACATCTTTTCGCAAAAACGTAAAATCAATCCTTGGAGCTCAACAATTTCCTTTCTTCAAGTTACTGTCGGATCACTTAAGTTCTTACTTTTGAAAAATGGTGGTGCTGTGTGTCTTTAATCAGATAACTTTGAATATCGTTTAAACGTGGCAGCCAAGCCTTGGGTAAAATGAATGTTTTTCTTTAATGCAGTGTTAAGGACAGATACAGGTCTCCTTTTTCAAGGCTTACCTGGTATTATTTTAATAGCCTTTATGTTATTATTGCTTCCTTTATCAGAAAACGTAGATTAGTGTTGATAAACATGCTAAAATACCCGTTTTTCATATTTGTGTCAGGGATTGTAGCTCTGAAGATTGAGTACTGCAGAGTCAACAAATAACGTCGTTTGTTTCCCATCACTAAAGCTCATATAGATTATCTTGGGGGAAGGGGGAAGGGTGTTTATGTCAATTTAGGGTTTGCGGAAGTCCACTTCAAAACAAGTGTGCCGGTTGATTTCAGCTCCAGCTTTTCAGAAGACAAACCAGCCAGCAAGCCTGCTTAGATGCTATTGTTTCAGGACAGACTAAAGCAGGCCCCTGGACTGGTAGCTTTCGGCTCCGGCAAACGACCCTCCCGCTTTGGAGAAACTCAACTTGCTCCTTAAAGGGCCCGCAGTGCCAAACACAATTTCCCGCGGACACAGAATGGCAGAAACCCTTTCAGAACTGTACGCTTGACTGAAAGAAGCGCCCAGGTCCCGTCCCGACCACTTTTGCTCTCCAAAGGCAAGGGTACTATTTGTATTTTTCAGGTGACCGACTGCTGGATCTGAAATGTAGAAACGTAGAAGTAATTGAAACAAGACGCAGGTGTGCGGCTGTTTTTCTGCAGTGAAGAAGAAAGGGCTAGATGTAAAAAAAAAAGATTTCTTCGCGGACTGGGAATATGTTAGTCATGCTTTGACTTCTGCACTCCTTGCATTAACTTTGCGTTAGGATCCAACTCGAATTATTGCTTTTCGCAGCACTCAAGCGTGGGCGTGTGTGAATGTTTGTGTCTTTTTAATGTATTATTATTTATAGAGTAGTAAATAGTTTATCACTCGGTAAAGAAGATGGGGAATGCAGAGGGTAGCAAAAGCAGTTTACATGCAGTGAATTAGAGTTTGCTACCCTTGCAAAGGGCACAACAAGTATGTTCTGTGGGGCAAAGAGGCATCTTCTTCAAAATAAGATGAAAACTACATTCACCGCACTTGGGGCAAGAAGCAGTGCTCGGATATAGCTTATAATGAAACTGGATATCTGGAAACATTTGCAGTTAAGCAAAGGAAGAAAACAAGAACCATTGTTTATTTTCTCCTGTGGGACAGATTCCCTTTCTGTCCACACCATCTACCTAGACAGAATATCTCTTCCTCCAAAAGAAGCTGTATTCTAGACTTCTGATGGCAGACCCAGCCCTTTTATTTAATGCCGATCCATAATTTATACAGCTCTGCGAAATCCTTGCTCTTAATTTTGTTCCAGGATTGTTATTAATTGAACCCCCTAACCAGGGCTCTGAAAGAGCCTTTTTGTAATTAGTAAAATATAATGGAGCAATGCTAGCGTGTGTTTGCAGTCCGCGACACCCCATTGCTCCCTGCAAATCGATAAAATATCATTAAGCAAAAGGGAGGCAAATGTGCTGAGACATAGAGGGGGAAACATTAGGATGAAGCAGTATCTCAGCAAGGAAAGGAAGCTTTTCCCGACAGAAGCGCACTGAACAAGGAAAGGGGAGGGAGAGAGGGAGGAGGAAGGGAGGTAGGTACCCGACAGTTACTGGTAACTTAAAAGTAATGCGTTATTTATTGCCTTCTTAAGAGCAATGAAAACCTAAAGGGCCGTCCATCTATCTATTTGGTGCAAAGCAGGAGAAATATGGATATTGAAAGATCTGCCTTGCCGAAGGTATCAAAAGAGATTTGCAGCTGGCGGGCTGTTGCAATGTGCTTTGTTTGACGCTGAATCCAAGCCTAAACTCTTTCACCTCCTGGGGGAAACCGTTCCATTTTCTCTTTAAAGTAGGCCAGAGAGGAGTTTTTCACCCCAACCTTGTCCGTTCTTTATTCTAATTTGCAGAAATGTTCCGCTCCGTATTACCATGGAGCTGGCCATAATCCAGGTCTTTCTGTAAACCGCTATCCTCCTGCCTGCGGAGGACATGAGAGTTTGCCAGGGGTCTAAGCCTATTACTTCATAGCGGATGCCTGAGGTTAAGGTTGGAAAACGCAGTTGGGGAAGAAAGATTGGTCTGGGCTGTTTGCAATTGTCGCGAGAATTTCACGAATACTTGGCCAGGGAAACCTTGCCAGACCGGCAAAATGGGGCTTGGGCCCCTTCACCCAGTTTCGTCCTGGGACGGTAAATGCCTTAGAACTTTCTTTGTGGCGCCCAAGTAACCCCCCCCCTCCCCCCTTTCTGGCCACTATTTGCAAAACCTGATAAAGATGTGCGTGTGTCAATACGTATAGTTCGCTCCATAGACACACACATTGGATCCATTTTGTTTGAGTGGCAACTATTTGCACTGGCCTTGCAGAAGTCATGAGGTAGTGTGGGCTAATCCCCTTTAAGGGGAGCCACTTAGGACGCCAAAGTCAGCCATCGAGGCAGGTAGGATGGGGGTGAAGCGGTCCCTCTTTATAGCGCTAAGGAGGCTGGGAACCACGAAAAAACCTGAAGTCTTTTAAATAACTCCTGCTCAGAATCGCTCTGTAGCTAGCGCTATAAGTAGAAAGGGGAGGAGGTGCCTGTGTTTCAAATAAAAGTATGGAAACAGACTGGAAAAAGGTTTCAGGGAACGATGAGAGGTCCTAGGAGGGACTATAAGGGAATCTGTAAAAATGATTTGGTATTTTCCACCTCTGTTAGTTTTAAACCAGTATTTTCTCCAACTTTTAACCCCCCCCCCCCCCCTTACTGCATTATTTGTAGCTTTTCTTTCCCTCTTCTTGGCATGATATTTCGTAAAAACTTGACCGAAATGAAAGAGTATCCGTGAGTCCCTGCGTGAAAGTGCAAACGCACAAAATCCTTCCTCCTCCCTCTATGACGCTGTCCTCCAGGGTTTAGTTTCAATCTGTATTTTTTAAATAAATGTTTCTAGACTGAATCCTGTTTAAAAGTATTATTAACACACTTGTTTCGGTAACTCCAGTTTAAAACTGATAATTTGATCCTCCTCCTCACCAAGTCCTAACTTGGACCAGATGTACTAAGCAATTTTATCCCTCCCAGATAAAATGGGGAAATGCTTGGCTGCATCTGGTCCTAAGGGCTAACATCCGTTCCAAAAAGCATGTGACAAAAATAGAGACTAGTTACAAAATGCTTTTGAATAACTTAAGTTTTAAGTGCAATATGCAACGCGAAACTTTTCAGTTGACAGATCGATTTTTTTTCGCTTTCTAATTGTTCTGGCTTTTTTGTCCTACTGCTCCCGAGGGTTAGCTAGCGCTGATAACTCTAACCTCACACGCAACAGATATTCCAAAAGTCCATGATATTCGGGTATTTGGGGACCTAGCCGCTCTTAAATAATAGTTTGAATGTAGTCGTGAAGGCGGTTTTAATTCCCTCTCTTTTTTTTCTTTTCTCCATTCGACAGCTGCATCCTATTGATTCCTTCCCCTCTCTTGTCTGTTGTATTTTTTTTTCCCGGAGCTCGCTCTTTCTATTTAATCCTCATGTCTCTGTCCTCCAAAAGCCATCCAATCATTTCTAGAAATAAAGGAGGGGCGCTCTGGGGATGCGCCTGTCCTGGCCAGGAATCTGGCAGTGAGGTGCGGTAAGTGAGACTTCAGGGGGACTAGGAGGCTCCAGAGCTGGAGGTGTGGGGAGGGGCACTGCGGACCATTTCTGTCTTCCACAGCGATGAGAAGTTTCTGCGTTTATACAGTAGAAAGGGAACGTGTTTATTTCACTTCTATTTTTATGGGGGGGGGGGGCGGGGGCTGAAAGTTCGCTCGGCCAGCACTATGTCCACTTTACTGAATGCTATATCCTGATCCTTCCTGAATAAACAGCCACCCTTCCACTACATGTGTCTATATTGAGTTTCAGAAACTTTATTTTTCTGATATATCAAAACGTACGCATCTTTTTCCGAAAGGGCTGTTGTTTGAAAGCAAACGGGTACTTTGCAGCCCTTATGCGGTGAGACATTGCGGTGGTAGAAGTGGGGCTGAACGTATCTGTTGCTATATTGAAAGGTAAACTGCAGAGCATGCATATTGCCCATTTAAAGAGGCGCTTAGCACACAATATACAAGCAATGATGGCTCAGGACGCAGGAGTGAGTTTTAAACTCGACATTCTTTAAAGAAAGCGTGTCACATTTAGAAAGAACTACACTCTCTCTGTGGTTCCACGTGTCCCGAAGCGCCCCCTTTTCGTATTTCTCCCTTTTGATCGTTGGAAACTAAAACAGACCAGGATGGGGAAACTTTAAGCGAATATTATAGCTCTGTACGCAGACGAGTGTTTGCGGCCTATTGAGAGTCTGCAGACCCCTCTGGTTATAACATCAACGCTAGGCGAGCTTCGAAACCAACTTCTCTGCCGAATCGAGAATTAACATTATTAGTTAACAGTTGCAGGGTGGACAAGCAAGAGCGTTTCCCAGTTTGACAAAGGCGCAAACGTGGTTTGTCATACATGATACAACAAGCCCTTTCCTAAGAGTTTTTACTTCAAAACAATTCGAACTTCCCCTTAGAAGAGACCTATGAGGCGAAAAGCTTCAAGTTCCTTTGCAAACCTGTATTTCTGTTCAAATATTTTATAGGCAGGTTTTCCGTATAGATTTCTCGATCTTAAACCAATCAACTCTAAAGCAAATACCGCGGCAATTCCTACTCAATCGATTTTCCATGCAATGGGCCCCAGATGATGCTTGAAAATGTGAGAAGCTGAAATGTGTTGGTTTAAATAAGACTTTTTTTTTTTTTTTACCAATCAATAACCACCAAAAAGTAAGGTTGATAGTAGGTTTTCAAGGAACTTCAAAAGCTTTTTAGTTTGATGTGCAAAACTTTTGGTATCACTGGCTTCACATAATCAAACTCCTTTACTAAACTTGTAGCACCTTTAAATAATGTCTCGGATCCCAGCAGCATCAGCATAGAAAATGCCTATTGCAACAATTTCCAATATATATAGTGCTTTAGGCTGCTCATTGCTCTTATATTGTTGTATGCAGTTTCTTCCTGAATCTGTTTTCAGCATTTACTCCTTAAAATAAGTAGGACAATTATGAAAAAGGGCTATTTCGAAAATTTGATATACAGCACTTTATACGATGGAACCTCTCTCTTTTGTATACATTGTAGAATATATATCAATATATATGTGTGTGTGTGTATATATATATATATACACACACACACACACACACATACCCACTTACTTATATATAACTAAATGATTATAAAGTGTATCTATAAATAATAACCTTACATTCTGTGTTTATTTTGAAATAGGAACCCAAACACAAAAAGAATGAATTTAAATATGCTCAAACCAAAATCATTTCCTATATAATTGCTTTGCCATCCCAGCCACACATTATTATATAATTGCTTTGCCATCCCAGCCACACATTAGCTATAAAGAAATTTTCGCTATAGTCGCTATTGGTTACTGAAATGTATTATTACACAGTCTGTTCACTGCTTGGCAGCGGTATCCCGAGTTTCAACAATTCGTTAATTTATTTTAAATGACTGCAGAAAAAATGGAAAATCACTTTAGGACGGACAAGTGTTATTCGGATGTTCCGGATGGCAAGGTTTCTTAGGCACTCTCTCCAAAATCTGAAGATCTCTAAAGCCCCACCGAAGCCCAGCTGTAATTCCACTTTGATAAGTTCAGTTAAAGTTTAAAAAAAAAAGAGAACATTTTAAAATATGGTCTTCATTTTGCAGGCTACATGCGTACTTAAAAATGTATATATTAAAGTCTGTTCTGTTTGATTTTCTTTACCCATGCACCCAAACTAAATGTTAAACAAAATCATGGCAGATAATCCCCAAGAAATATATTTACAGAATCTGTATTTCTGGAAGACACACCAAGGAAATACGCCTTCTCCACTCACCTGTAATACTGCTAACCTACCTGCGGGAAAAATGTGGGGTTGTTTTTTGTTTGTTTTTTTTTAAATCGTCTTTTTGTAGCAAGCCCACAAGTGAGTTTTCCTTCTATTCCAGAGGAAATGAGCAGCCGTAGAACAAAAATCAATTGTAGACCTTGCAACCGACTTCAATTTGTAATTTATTTGAAAAGTTAACAAAAGCACACCCTGAACTTTAAACCCGAGTCAGATCATCTCAGTAGTTTCCGGGTTTTCAGGCCACGCGTCTTCCTATTATGACTTGTTTCCAAGCAATTCCAGATTCAATTATAAATAATCAGGGCTCGTATTAATAACAACATAAATAGATTTTTACCGTTTTACAGAATTGATTTTTTTTGTTTCCATGTACATATGAAATTCCAAGTTAAAAATAAACAGTTACGCCTACAAACAGAAATTTCTCTAACATACATCAACTCTATTTTGTTGTTAGAATTTTAACAGGTGTATGAAAATATTGTCTTCTGCTATTTGGGTTTTGGTATTGTTTTTGAAATCTTTGAGAGAGTGAATTCTTACTGCATCTTTATCCAAGAAAGAAGATTTTCTATATTGTGAATGATATAATATTATATCACAAAAAAATTTACAATTCAAAGTGACCCTGAAATCTGTATTTTAAAATCTCGGCGAAAAGACGTTTTACTTTTTTAAAATTCCCTGTTGCGTCTGTATCATTTGTTTTTTGCCTTTTTAATATGGATATTTCAGAAACAAATGATAAATATTTGCAGTGCTGAAACATATTTTACACAGGAAAGTCATATGCATTATATGTATGAAATTAACTCAAAGGGTTCATTTCTATTAAAATAAAATACATACTGGTAGTAGAGCGATTTTAATGTATTTATGGTGGAGGCGAATAGTCAAGTGAGTTAGGAAACCCCATTTTCTGTCTTGCAGTGTTTACCTTGGTAATACGCATCTACGAATATGCGGACGTAGCATTGATTAACCGCTTGTCCAAATACTCTTTTGTACCACATTATCTGACACTTAAGCTGAGTCAAACCGATCTGTTCTTATAAAGGAAAGTAATGTTATTGTTTTAAGTTAGGGGAACCAAAGGACATATCCTGCCCTGCATAAGTTTCTCAGGTGTATAGTTCTAAGGGGTCTCATGAAACAGGGAAATCATAAGAGGCTGTTAGGGAGCAAAGCTTTATTGACAGAAGAATGACATATTTGCTCTACCACAAAACTATTAGACTCGGGAGACTGACAAGGGCTTAAAGTGTTAGACACCTATATGAACGGTCCCCAAAGAAAGATGCATTGGCCCATTCAAGCTTTTCTGACAAAATCATTGCACCTTGACAGTGAAGCTCTGTTTATCTATTGAATGGCCACTAGATTCTACAGGCTGCACAATTATACTCACTTAGGTATATGTTTAATCTGGCTAGATCTAGCCGTCGTCCCCCCCCCCCCCCCCCCCCCCCCCCCCCCCCCCCCGTCAAGATGATTGTTAACTTAAGATGAAGCCGATTCTCTTTCTGCCCTGAAGCATCATTTCGGTATTGTTTTTTTAGTCTGCGTAGGTACTTTCCCTGTTCTGTGAGTGTGTTTGATGAGTGGAAAATGGAAGATGCGCTAATTTGTGTGCACGCGCAAAACTACATTGACTTGAAAGTTCCATTCGCACATTTGTTAGCGTCTTGGATGGATTAGTTGGTTTTGTTCTCTGGCCATCTAGTATTTTACTATAGTTATCTTTTAAGTAAAAAGCTAGTGTAGACTTTCAATGAAAATAAAAATGGTTTCTATTTGTATTGCTGCTCCCTATAGGAGATGGATGAGTGTGATAGGGGCCTACCATACTGTAAACCGTTCACTGCTTAGGGAAGAGTAATGTAGAAAATAAGTACATTACAGTACATACTCGACCCTATGCAATGAGGAAGACATTTTTTAGGCTGTCAGATTTATCCACTTCTGGGAAAATTCATTTTCACCCCAAAAGGGAACCTATCAGTTACCATGTTTTACATCAATTTTCTTAACTGTTTCCCTTACCTTTCAAAAGCAAAATGTTTCAGACTGCAGGTTGAGGTCAGTGCTATTACCCCAACCCGCCTTGGTTCTGTGGTTCTTATATCAAGGGTGCAGTACGCCGCAAGTCAGGCTACCAGCCATTAGCAAATAAATACTTTCCTGCTATAAAGAAAGAACAGAAAAGGTAGAAACTGCTGTTTTTGATGTAGGACATTTTGACTGTTGTGTGTACTGAGTAAAATGGCAAAACTTCTCAGATTAAACCTAATTGGGTTATTAACTCCAGTAATGGTAGTCTTTCACACATTTCAGTATAAGAGAAGTCTGAGAAAAATCTCTTTGATAAATCCAAAGAACTGATTCCGAATGAATTAATTATTTTTTTCCTACTTCCTCCACTATCCAACACCGGTCTTTTTTTAGGGGGGGGGGGGGGGCGAGTAAGAAGAGAGAAAGAGAGAGAAATAATAGAATAACTCTAAGCCCTCGGCATGTTCAAGCCCATGGAATAATCAGTTTAGCGAACCTGTTCAATTAAGATCTATTCTTGGATTTAATGATGTGTGCAGAAGAATTGACAAGAAAATGTGAAAAGGGCAACGACCATGTCTGTTTCCTGGCCACGTTTTCTAAATCTGATTATAACAGATTTTCCTGCAAGCAAGCCAGAGAATTATGAAAAGAGCGGAAAAATAACCCAGAGAAAGCCCCGAGTGTCTACCTAGCTCCCCTTTTTGTAAGTTTTTGTATGTTTTTCTAGCATTCTCTTTATCCCGTAGTTTACTGTTCCTTCTCTTTCACCCTTCTTTTTCTGATAGGTTCTTTTAGCGACGTCACGCTCCAATCTTTCCAAGAAAGCAATTCACGTCGAAACGCAGGGTTGTGATGGCAGACTGGTCCTGACGTCACTACAAGAATCGACGTCACTACAAGACTCGTAGAAGCTCTTGCTTTTGAGGGGGGGCGGGGGAGGGGGGCTTCTGCAAGCAACGACAACAACCAAGGAGACGGCAAAAAAATGTGAAAATGGCTCTTCACTCCTATCGCCCGAAAAGAGATTTAGCACTTGGACACGACACAAGGTTGGATTTAAGAAAGGTAGACCTGATATCATTGTGCCTGGTCATAAAACACAATAACTGAATGGTAAACAGATTTTACGGTTTAATATTTAAGAAACATGCACGTAGCCACCTCTGGAGTGGATGGCCTGGAAGCACATTTCTGCAAGGTAGAACTGCATGGGAGACCGAGATGCTCCACTGTCTTATTGCCCTGGCCGAGTCCGGCTCAGCATTATGACATGTTTGCCCATGCATAGTCTAGAGAATAGGGCATATACCTGGGCATTTGAAGGGTAAGTGCCTGAAGTGAAAAGTAGCAATTTTGAAGCACTTGTGTGATGTTTTATCTATGCTTTCCTTCAATAGAAAAAAGGCCAGTGGAAAGCTGCAGAGAACTTTGCTAATCCGCTTGGGTGCTTAGGGAGTTTTATTACGGATGCAGAATAAAGACTTTTTTTTGTTAGTCTCATTTTGATTTGATTTTTTTTAGATGTTCCAGTCATTATGCCCAAACTGATAAGCCTGGTCCCACTGAACTGTGCAAACAGGAAGGCATCAGTGTCCTGTCGGCACATCTGGCTTTTCTGCACCTCTGTAGATTACAGACTGAGTGATCAGGTAAAGGTTACCTTAGTATCCACGGTGAAAATCAATGCCTGGAGTAGCAGGGAAATAAAAAAGACAAAATGCATCTATCACTTAGGGCTTCGACTGGACCAGACACATCTTGTCAACAAATACTTGTTTAAACAGAATATCTCGACACTTTATGGCAGCCTTGATCTACAGAAAGGGCATTGTAAGGTGCCAGGCTGGGCTGCCAACTGCTTGGAAGAAACCAGCTGTGATTTCCGGCTCCACAAAGGCCAGCTCAGTCTGATTTTTCGGGAATATATCCCAAATTTATGACAAAATTAATGGAAGTAAATTTCTCTCCCTCTCTGGATGTAGAATACCATTAGATAGCTGCAGGCCCCCAAAGGTGCCCTGCGGGCGCTCAGACATGACCCAGAGTAATGTTATCCTGCATTTGCCCACCGCCATCCACCTCACAGTATGTATGTTCAGTATACCGCTAAGAACACCTTGGTAAAAGCCATAGGGCGCTTCTGTCTACGGAAGTATGAAATTCCAATAGCCATGATCCTGGAGGATCCCAAAACTTGAAAAATCACGAGATCTTGAGTTAGGATTTCGGCAGCCACGTTATTGTTTGAAAAAAATTAAAATAATTTAAAGATGTGTGTACAGTTGAGGTTTTCAGACGGTGATTTATTTCCTGAGTATGAATAAAATCATTTCAGGCTTGAGCTCTGGAGCCGAGAGTATTTATTTAGGAGGGCCGCAGTGCAACCGGTCGCACCAACCTGCAGATTCAGATTCAAACAAACCCAGCAGGTTGTTTTTTTAATTGAAAATGGATTTGCTAATGCACAGAGTATCTAGAAATGACAATCAACCAGCAAGTCTATTCAAATATAACATTTTAGAAAGAAAGAAAACCCCCAAGAACATATGCATTAAGCCCGCTATCAATATTTCCCTTAAAAATGTGTAATGCACTTTTCCTTTCTGAAAAATTAATAAGATTGCTTTCTCCATTGCTCTTTTTCTACTTTCCTCCACAGTGGACATTTAGTGGAAAATAGTGCAAAGGATGAAATAAAACGCCCATTAATACTTGAGAATCGTGGGATGGAGGTTTTAGAAGGCTTCTGAAAAGAATCTCCCGTTCCAGTCTCCTAAAGCGGCTGTTTGATGCTGAATAGTTGTTGTTTTTAAATAATATGTCTATGTGAACAGCACCTATGATTTCTCAATATCTTACATCCCGATGGCCACTGATCATAGCTCCAAGGTAGCTTTATAGGGGACAGGTGTAATCGGTGGTTAGAAGTATGGCAAACCTCGAGGAGGGAGAAGTTGGAAAGAAAATCATTTGAAAAATTCAGGTCAAAGAGGAGAAAAAAACTATGATAGAAAAGACATTTTCTGTCTGGTGGCTAATTCTGAAGCAAGTCTCTGAGATGCCATATTAACTTATGAATATTCATTATTATTTATATTCTAGAGTTGCTCACTAGGGGCTGCAGATTGAACACTGAATAAACATAAATATGCGAAAGAAGAACGCTTTGCTCGATAACCACTGCCAAAACCCGACCTGCAGGTGACTTTCTATCACTTCTCTATTATTTCTCTTTGATATAATTGAGAATTTGTAAAATGTATAGAGCCGTCCAAAATAGTTATTTTTTCCCCTTACACTAGTCTGTTCCGTGCGACCATTATTCAACATGACAGTGAGAAGTAATTTCACTTTGCTCCCTTGGAAGAGAGCGGAATTTTAAGAATGGTCTATCCGAATTCAGTCATTCATTCTTTAAAAAGTTCAATCGCTGCCTTTAACAAAACCCACGGTTCCCTTTTACCATTTCTTTGGTAGGGACAGAAAACAACGTCACCTACACGACCAATAATGAACTCTCCATGGTTCTGAAACCAATCCTTTAGCTCCAGCAGTCCGCTTCATCCAGATGTAAAGATGCACTTTACAATTTAATGTGTCGGAAGGCGACCTGCTGCGGGACATAGTAAGTCAGTGGCAGAAGGACTCTTGAACACCTGCGTATGACTTGCTCCTGACTGGCAGCTGAAAGCGATAATCTCCGTCGATAAGAAGAACGTCTAGAACGCACAAGGAAGGCTACTGCTGACTGTTTTCTCTAGGCAAACTATTCCACTAGGCGCCTGACGGGTAAAGTTTCACTGCAGAGTTAGGTGCGTAATTCCAGAGTTGCGCAAACCCCGATTTTAAAATAAGACACGGCTACAAGTTAGCTTTGAAGATCAGAAGCTTTGCAGCTAAATACACGCAGAGGGCACTTTAGCCGTCGCAAAAAGGGGTGCAAAGTTTTGAATATAAATAGCATGTTACTAATGTGCATATTTTGTGAAAATTCATTTTTGTGGGCATATATTCTAAACATGCTACCAAAATGCCTCCCGAACACATTTTAATCACATATAACTTCGTTCATGCAACATATTTTTTTTTTATTGAAATAAGAAAGAAATCTTCAGACTGAATCAGGGACATATGTAGAACTTGTGTGTAGAAAAAGAAACAAGAAACTGTTAATATTCAGAATTAAAAGTGTAAAACTACATTAAAATATAACAGTCTTCAATATTCTTTCTTGTCAAGAGAACACTCATGTTTTGATTTGATTTTTTTTGAAGGGGGTAGTGTAGTTTAAAAAGTGACTAGATCAAGGGCTGAAATTGATAAGAAATGAGTCAGGAGAAGCAGACAGCTTTGAGGTATGTAGTGTTCCTCATCTGGAAAGTCTGTGGATGGACAGAGAAAAGGTTCTGCGGGGGGGGGGGGGGAGGAGAGGAATCCTGCTTTTTAAATACTTTCTTTTGTCATGATAAGAGTTAGCCAACAGCTTGTCAAATATTGAACGGAATGTGGGTGATGGTGACTCTAAGCGAAAAGGAAATCAGTTAATAGTCCTCCTAAAACGTATCTTTAATGGTGTAAGTTCAAAGGCTCTGGCCATACCTGGTGGTAAGCGCATGCGCTGCTGCTTGCTTTTTCATACTCTTCAAAATGGTCATTCATCATTGTCATGCTTTATATTTGTAAGATTAGATATTTATTTCTTAAGTGATAATGTTTAATAAGGAATGATTAATAGTAAGAGAAAGACCTGGGAGGGTAGTCTGCTGAAGAATCTCCACCCTTTCATATTTATTATCTGCTAAGTGCTCCGAGAGGGAATGAAAAACTCAAGAGAGCTCTATTGCTACAGTGCAGTGGAGGATCAGAAGGGCAGAACTGAATGAATGTGTTTAGCGCGCATCGGATGAGCTATTTCATCTTTTCCTACATTGGGCTTTCCATTCAAAAGGCTTCTTCTAACTCTTTTCCTGCATCTCATTTCTCTGCAGGATAATATCCCATGTTCGAGAAGCAACTCAGCTAGACAGGTCCGCGCCCAACATTATGCTCACCATGGCACCATTATGCATGGGGAACACTGTCATCCCATCGCTGCCCACTCTTTGACATAGAAACACCTACTCTCTCCCTCCGTCTCACGTTTCGGATGTCATGAGAACTCTTGGATGAAGGACTTCTAGTTTAGGGTCAGCCGGCAGAGTGTCTCTCTCTGGGTCTCTTCATAGGTGTTTAACAACCCGTTTCTTTTGCAACAGGCCAGCAGCATTTAAGGAAATGGAGGCGGGCAGAGTTCTGGAGCTCATCTGATTTGATGACGCTTAGAATCAATGGCCCTTTGACCTCAAGAGCGTAAAGTAGGAAATATTTATTGGGGTGATGTGTCGAACCAGAAATTGACCTTTGTCCTCTCTGACCCCCGATGCAAGAGGTTAGGGAGCCAATAGAATAAAAGTATTTTGAACATATGGAGGAGAAGAGGGATGGCGTATGACAAGGGAAATGAGGCAGAGTTTTTGCAACATGTGAGGCTGAAGCAATCTCATTTTGTTGCACAAATTGGTGATAGAACCAGCTCTATCAGAGGGGGCCTGGAGAAATCCTAGCTGCACAGTTTCGTTCCATCTCATTGGACCGTACTGGCTATGATGTTACAGATGATGCGCTTCACACCTGCGTGATGTAATCAGTGGTTCTCTCTAGGGCAGAAAGCCATCCTTGTCTTGAGCAAGAAAGTAATGAAACCAAGGGGAATGGCGAATAGATTACCCAGAAAGGGTTACAAGAGGAGCAGCGGGTGGGCATCTACCTGTAATAGCAGGTAGATAGAAGAGAATCAGAGGTGAGGTGAGAAACCAAAAGAAAGAATTATAATATATATTTGGGATGGTCCCCAGGAATTATTATATATATATATATATATAATTATTGGTGCACGAGATATCAAAACTGCACTGAACCTACAGCACAGTCCTCCACCTGCTCGTATCCTACTCCTGGGGACCGTCCCAAATTATTTTTAGTGATACGCTTCTGTTGGTCAAAAAAGATGGCAGACACTGGCTCACAAAAGATTTCTCAGATAATATTTATGAGGCAGGGTCTGCCACCTTCTTTGACCAAAAGCATAAGAAAATTATTCTAAACACTATTATACTCCGATGCTATTGCAGACAATTAGCAGAGGAGGTAAACGACTACTGTCAACAAATAATCTGCTGGGGAATCCCATTTCCTGGGTTTTTAACAAATATATTTGATTTTCATTAACATAATAGAAGACTAGAGTCAGATAAGAAGCCAAGAATTGGCACATTCTGCTGAAGAACGGTAGAAGCAACCATACATAGACAGATGGAACCGTGAACCGTTCGTCTAGTGCTTATATTATTAAAATAACCGATGCTTACAACAACTCTCACACCCTCTGTGTATATATAAACATTTGAATGGCAGAACTCATGAAATAAAGCCATGTATACCTGTAGCCTGGTCTTTTCCTGTTGTTTCATGAGCGTGGAAGGTTGCAGGCAGATGAAACTGCTCAAGAAATAGAGAAGATAGGAGTGTGGCTGCATTCCCCTTGTACACATTTATGGCACATTATTACTTGAATCCTGTCTATCAGGGCCATCCCCAGCATTCATTCAAGGCCTTGGTATCCTAGGCAAACCTTAAGCCAGTGGTTCTCAACCCAGTCCTCTGGGACCCCTAGGCCAGTCAGATTTTCAGGATGTGCACAATGAATATGCATGAGATAGATCTGCATGCACTGCTTCCATTGTATGCAGATCTAACCCATGCATACTCATTGTGGATACCCTGAAAACCTGATTGGACTAGAAGTCCCAGAAGACTGGGTTGATTATTTAGCTTTGAATTCCTTGCTCTTTGCCTACCTTTAGAAGCTGCTGCCTAGTTTACCTAATGGATGGGCTAGTCCTGCTGTCTATTCACCATGTGCAACAATTTGGAAGGCCTTATGGCCTATTTTTTGATGCACCTTTTTTGTTTGGGAACACAAAATAGTTAAAAAAAATGGTTCCATCTTCTCATAGCATGTGTAGCTTGACAATGGGCCAAATTCAGCAAGATTCTAGATGGAAGAAGGGGTATATCCCCAGGGAACGGAAAGGATGGCCCCTGCTTTTAAAAGTTACCCTCCTTGTAGAAACATATATGAATGGTATTACTGATAGAAGTTTCAATGCAAAGTGACTATTCTGTACTATGTATGGAGAAAGAGAAGATCTCCTGAGTACCAAGAGAGACCAGTAGCAGAGTGGGAGAGTAGTCTGCTGGTTCTAGCAATAGGTTGGGCACCAGGGAGGGAAGTCAAGGTTTCAATGCTCCTGATGCTCTTTATGACCTTGGGTAAGATACTTAACCTTTTATTGTCTCAGCTACAAGCTTAGGGGCATGTTTACTAAAGTGTGCTAATGGGGGTTTACAGTACAGTAAACACCCTGTGCTGTTTAGCAGGTGATGGGATGGTGACGGGGAAGGACAGGCATTATTTGCATGGTGAATGTTGCCATTAGCCTAGGTGCACTAACTGTTTCCTCAATGGGTGGCAGTAAGTGTGCTCTCAGTTTAGAGCAATAAGGTGCATCTCTCCATGGTAATTGCAGGGTGACATACCAGGCATGTCCCCAATAGTTAGCATGGGTCTACTTCACCTCCTGCTCTAATCTGTGGATCAAAAAATAAAATGTGGCAGAGAGATATAGAAATAGTCTCAATTGTATTGAGTATCACTGGCCTAATTAAAAATAAATTCCTAGCTCATCTTGATATTTTGCCTAGATGTACGACACCCTATGCAGGGCTGATGTAAGACTATTGGGTGCCCTAGGCAATCTTTCAGCCTGAAAGTCCCCCTCCTCCCCTCAAGATTTTGATAATTCAACTCAACCCCTCTCACAACAATCCTGTAAAAATGCATACCTGGCATCATACACTGAAATACTAAACATTGCTTCTTACTGTGTGTGTGCGCGTACCCAATCTATGGATGTCAAGATCTATTGCTTTGCTTTGACTGTTGATGCTCTTTGCTACCCCTCAGATGTTGCTGACCTAAGCAATTTTCTAGTCTTGCCTAATGATTGGACCAGCACTGACTCTATGAACTCCAGAAGGAAACTCTCTCTGGCACAACACAAATATTTAGGTGAGCCAGTGGCATAACCAAGGGTTGGGCCATGGCCTCTCCACTTTGATGTCAGGCCTACCCAGTCAACAACAGCAGAACAATTGAATAAAAGGAGATCTTGATCCAGTGTCAACATTCACACTGCCTTGTGCCAACCTATGTTGATCCCAGGTACTACTGCAAAATCAGTCTTGGCTATGACACTGAGATGGGCACCAGCGACAAAGTTGAGAGACCGAGATCATACCCAACATATCCTGGTTTACAGGCACAGTAGGTTTTGGTCCTGTATGCAGTAAACAAACCTATTTGGAGACACCACTCCTGAGAGGACCTAGGCATTAGAAAGGCAGCCTTTAGTTGTGCATCCATAGAGTGGAAGCCTTTTTTGAGTGAGGCGCACTGTGAGGTTTGTGCACCCTAGAAGTTAGCGACTCATAACTGGGAGGGGCACAAACACTGGAACCCAGGGTTTTCTCATATGTGACAAAGAGTAAAAGCCACATCTTAACAAGAAATCGCAGAGTTTAATACAGTGCACCTCCTGCATCCCCCACCCCCCAATCACATGGAGCATTGGCTCAAAGTGATAAGGAATGGGTCAATAGAAATAGAAAGGTTAAACGTGAGATTAGATTGATCTTTTTTTTTTTTTTTGCTGGGAGACTGGAGTCATTGCTGGAGGACAGACTGCTGGCCAGGCTGACCAACTGACCACAGAGGGAGGCAGAAGCTTGTAGCCAGGCACTGACCAATGGCTGTTCAAAAGAGCCATGGTTGCCTAGCAACGGGGCTGGCAAGAAGAGAGTCAGAGATGGATTTCAGATAGCAGGAGCGAGAACGGATCAATTCTCCAATGGGAGCTACAGTGGCCAAGCGGAATCTCTCTGCCTTCCAGCAGCTATTGATCCAGCCAGGCTATAGGCGTTGAATGAGCTGTAATAAACCCAGAGTAAATAGGAGCAAGGCTTTAAGTGATGGTCCAGCAGTCACAAATCAACTCCCTCTTAGCCACACTCTTTTCTTCTTAAAAAAATTTTGTGTGTGCTTAATTGCTTAAGTGTTTCCAAAGACAAGAAAAGAAAGTTTAATGAAAGAACCCACCTCGATAGCACAGATATCCACTTAAGCCTGATTACAGAAATGTGGACCTTAAAGGATGAGGTCATGGCACTATGGTGCCTATCACTATAGGCAACTGGTGCTCTGATGTTGCTCCGTCTCCAGAAAGAGTATATAGACTGGCAATGTACTGTAGTGGTGAGGGTAGAGAGCTGCAGATCCTGGTCAGATTCCCTTGGTCATCTTGTGACCTTGAGTACATCACTTAACCTCCCTGAATTCAAAGCTAGATTGTATGACTCTTTGGGCATCCTAACTGTAACTTACCTTGGATAGCCCTGTGTGCAGTCATGACACCAAAGCAAATAAATTGTTTTCTAATAGGAGTTATATAAGGACATAGGGTGAAATGGAGCTTGTTAGCTTAGTGAGGGTGAAAGCACAGAAGCTGCTGATGAATGGGCCATGGAGTCAGCTGCAGTGTCTTTCTCCACCATCAGATTCTGGTTCATACATTTTTTTCCACCTAACTGCAGCCATCAGGGCTGAGGCCAGTACCGGCACTGTTTATACTTTCAGCATCAGACTCAACTACTTCTAACATACCACATGAATTGCATTATGGTTCATTTTCCCACTGCCGGATTGTTAATAACTCTCTTGGTAAGATCTGTGCACCAGTCCAATGCTGGGTGATTTCGTTTGAGGGATAGCAGGACAAGCGCTAAAGTTTGTAAATACTCCCCAGTCATTCTTTCACTCATACTCACATCTTCAAAGTTCCTCCTTTTTCCTCTCTTGTCCATCCTCTTCCTTTCTCCTTTTCCCTTCTACATTTAATTCAGTGAGAAATGAGCCTGAAAATTGAGCCTGCAATAAAACCCAAAAGCTCTGTTGTTAGGCTGGTCAGTTGATGCCGATAATAAGAAAATTGCCATCCTTCTTAACACCTTATGGTCTCACTTGTTGCCTCCTGAGAATAGAACTGCTGCCGCATCCGGTGCTCTTCCTTGACTCTTATGTGATGACTAGCAAGATGTCTTGATTTGGCTAATCTCATTTGCTTGCTATGGTGGAGGGAAGAAAAAACTTTAAACATCAGATCAATATTTTAAAAAAGCTGAGCTTCTCAAAGGAAAAAAAAATCTCATTGCTTTAAAGCTCAAAATGGATCACAACATGAAGAAAATCAAATTAACAACAAAAAATTAATAAATCAAATACATAACTAAACAAATGCTAATACATAACTGCAAATAAAGAATTGAAGCAGCTGCCTCTGCCTAGTCTGACACGAAGGATGCCCCATCTGCCCCCCTGATGGCAACAAAGGCCATACTAAGATGGCCAACCAATAGCAGGGCGGGACACCTCCAGATGGGACATCTCTAGAGGGCACCCCAAAAGAGGTTGCCCTTTGGCGAGCTTCTTAGGGAGTGATTAGGAGCTGATTGGGACACCCATATTGGCTTGGGATTGAGACAATATTATGATGTGAGGGGTCCTGCAGATCTACAGGGAATTGTTGGTGACATTTATTCTAGTTGTGTTTTAGATTTTGTTTGTTATAATTATTTTTTAAGCATTGACTTTATAATTCAGCTGAGCTCTTCCTAGTGAAAAAAGGGAACGAAACTTAGTTGGGTGTTATGACCTTATTATTACTTTGTTTGATTTTGCTATTATGTGAACTGTTTGGAATTGTTTTTTTATTTCTAGTTAATGTGTATTTACTATGTTGTATTTCATTTGTTGTAACTGTACACTGTTTTTATTATGCTATAAGCTGCTTTCCATGGTCCTATGGATCCAATAAGACTGAATACAAGTGTGAAAACAGAAAATAATAGAATGGAAATTCCAAACCCTGCCCTAACCTTGTGTAAAAATGTCATCATAGCCCACTTCTATGCTAACAGTGAATAGCGGGTAATTGCGCTTTCCTAAATAAATACACATTCAAGATTTTCCCATATATTCAAAATCAGAAAACCCTTTTGTACATTAGGCTCTAAGTCCTAATGTGACATACCCCATTAATAAGGCACTGAGAATCTACATTAAATAAAATGGATGGTATCTCTTTAACAGAGGAACAAATCTTGGTTTTCCAGCCCCAGTAGACTAAATTCATACCGTTCTATTGATTTGATGTTTTTCCTTTTCAGCCGATTCCCATAGCCTCCTGCATAATGAAGATTAAACTCCATCCCTGCTGCTTTGACTTTGAAATGCAGCAACCCTCAGATTCAGAAGTACATTTTAATGCTTGCAGGGACACATTTCATTAAAAAAGACCACTAAATGGCCAGTCCAATGATTCCGTGGCAAGTGCTGTAGATTGTCGTGCAGAGGAACCAGACTTGATTCTTTGGCAAGGTCTTCTATTGCCCAAGCAGGCTGGAGATGATACAGAAACAGCACCACCGATCCTTTGTGAGGGAAGGACTCGCAACCATTACTAAATGGCTATACCTCATAGCAGGGCTGTACCATGGGCATGTGAGCGGTGCAGCCGCACAGGACAGCATAGGAGGGAGCGCTGATATCGTCACTGGGCTTCCAGGAAGCTCAAAAAGAGGGTGTTACAGAATGTGGGTGGGTGGAGGGGGGCCACCACATTTCTTAGTCATGCAGAGCACATTGCTAGCTTGGAACAGCCCTGCCTAGTAGTCAGACTTAGGGTTCATGTTAACCGGATTCAGGAGGGAGTTGTAATTTGCAGCTGCTGGCTGAGGACCTTTGCTATGATGATTGGGCCGAGTTGGGAGGGGGCTGTAAAAAAAAAAAGAAAAACTTCCAGGCTCATTGTGAATGATGGCTCATAAGGCCAAACTCCAGCCCTGGTTTATATTGAGCTGGAAACCTAAAGAAAGAGAAGGAAATTGTAGGGATACAAAAAAAGAAAATGAAGAGGCCAATTCCATTCCTTGTCTCTGCCTAGCGATCATGGAGTTTGAACATTACCTTAATTACCATAACTTAATTTAATTTAATAACATTGCTTATATTGGCCAAAGTGGAGTACAAAAAGAATAATAAAAAACAAATCATATGAAGTACAGTTTAAAAATTTCCTCCATAACCACGTCTTTAGAGCTTTATGGAACCGGACATAGTCTACATGATCCCTAATCGCAGAAGGTAAATTGTTCCACAATTTTGGTACTGCACTAGAAAAACATCTCTCTCTAACCCTCTTCTGCCGAAAAGTGGAAGCAGAACCTATTTGATAAATAAATCGGGCCTATCTTACGAATAGCTATAAAAGCCAAACATAAACCCTTAAACAAAGTATTAAATTATAGAGGTGATTAATAAAATTGAAATAAATTACTTATTGATGCTAAGAGTCAGATCATTTTGTGAGACATCCTTACTAACTTTGGTCCAATGTAGGGAGTTATGGAAACACCTAAGCCAAGGGTTCCCAAACTGATGTGGTCCAGGAAGCTTATTTTTCAGCCCTCCTACTTTTCTTGCTCATCACTGAACGTGGTCTGTAGAGAAAGGACATTTTGAATGCACAATAGTGACAAAGGCCAAAAGGTGTGTGGGGGTTCCCAGGGTCTGCCAGCTGAAGAAAATGGTGGCATTTCTCAGCAAGCTCAAAGAGGAAACTCCACTCAGTGAACCCCAAGGGGAACTCCCTTTCGTGCTCGCCAAGCCTTATGTGACACTTCTCATTAAAAGCCTAGAGATCCTCACTTTAGCTCACAAAAATATCAGTGTGCAGACAAGTTAATGGAATGTGCACCCCTTTCACAAATCTCCCAATATGACATGATGACCTAAAAAGAAACAGAAGAACTGCTGGCAGATTAAGATTGCCTGGCATTCCCAACCTAGCCATCATCTCGTTCAACTGCAATAACTCAGACCCTACTTGAATTCCAGCTTTGCCTGATTCTCTGGTTTTATTACCTTCTGAATTATGCATTTTTGTCCCCACCACTTCCATTGGACTTGGTCTTTCCATTAAACTACTTCCCTTGTCCTACCCTACTTTCCTCCATCGCTATATATTTCCCTGATACTTGAAACTCTTACCCCTTTCTTGAAAATTGCTATCATTTTATGTCTATGGGAAAAACTGTTGTTGAAATAGAGGCGCCAATTTCCACAGAGCTTAGGTGCATAACAGGGTAACAAAAGAAATTAGGAGCTTAAATCATCTCTTTTGACTAGGACAGAAACTACGTTTGTGCTTCTAATTTCACTAGCAATTAAATTTAGTTTCTTAAAAAGTAGGCAGCTACAGAGATGGGGTTATGGGAGACTAAAGAAGTTAGATGCTAAGCAATGATTTTTAGTACCAGGTACCTCAATTAGATCCCAAAATCTAGAGAAAAGAATTGCAGACCTAAATTTAGGCATCTAATAAGTATCTTTTTATCTAAAACCTTTAACTAAATTCAGCTGAAAATCTTCCTAAATTTAGGAACATAGTTTATTTATTTATTTAACAGGTTTTTTTTATACCGTCTTTCTACGATTCAAGACAGTTTACAGAGAACATAAGGAACATAGTTTAAGCACCGAACAGCTTTGGAAAATTGACCCCAGGACAGAAAAGAAAAATGATAGCGGATGATCACCAAAAGGTCAGCCAAGTTTCTTTCCTGGTGCATAGGCAGAGGTCCCCTTACTCCTTTGCATCTCAAGATGCTAAAGTTATTTCCTTTTAGAAATTCATTGTTATTTCATGGCAGACATGTGACCATTCTACATAGGCATTGCTGTTTTAAAAGCTTGTGTAATGTAGAAAGACATCTTCCCTTGTTGGAGGTAAGTCCTCCACCTAGAGCCATCCAAAACAAATAATTTTAGTATATATGTTTGCTGAAAACTCTCATACTAAGAGCAAGGAAGGTGTGTTGTGTTTTCAGATGCACATTTGTATGCTGGAAACCCAAACCAGTAGTCCAAAAGTCTTAGCCAAGCAACTGTTGAAATGGGCCTCGGTAGCAAAAGTAGGTCTACAACTCCTCTTTCACTCAGCTCTGTAACTGCAGAGCCCTGGCAACTCTCTTTCCCACCATGTGAGCTCAGACCCGACAAAACCAAACTCTCAGCCGAAGCAGGAAGTAGGAACACAATCAAAACACACACTCTCCCTCACACACACACACATGGAAATGCAAGTTTTAGCTCGAAGGAAAATGCTTCTAGGATCATCAGTGCTCCCCACTCATCTTTACCAGTTTTGTCTTTCTGGAGATTATGGGGGAAATATTCAAATTGATTAACATGGCTAGCAGAGCTGCTAATCATATTACTTGTGGCCACCAGGATTCCACGGGTGCGGCCACTGAACGCCTCGTGTTTTGGGGCTGGAGTGGAGGCGGCACCCAGCGATAGCCAGGCAGTGACGATATTGAGCTTAAAGAGTTGCTGGACTTTCACTGCAGATGGCTAAATATCTTCGTTGCCCGCTTAGCTTCTCTGCTACCCGGCTGACCCAGATATTCATAGCTAGTGGGAGGACACTGAATATACAGGTCTTTAGCTCAGTGGCGGCAGCTAGCGCCTTCCTCTGTGCTAGCCGCTAAATATCAGGTCCTATATGTTTTATGACCACTAATGTTTCTTGCGTCCCCCAGTAGAGGATTTTGAGTGGAGAGAGCAGTAGCAGGAGGAGAAGGGCTTGATCCTGGATTTGAGGGAGTCGGACATTGGCATTGGGAATAACCAGAAGGTTCCATGTCAGCAGATGCAGTCTGCACCCGACCTGGACTTGTCCTCAACAGTCATTGTATGAAAAGACTTCCTGGACTGGATTAGGGAACAGGCGTGGAGATTCTCCATATCCCCAGGGCAAATCTAAAACTAGTGCAATCCCACTAGTTCTCAATTTTTTAAATATTTCACAAATCAAAAGATACCCTGAAGATTTTATATAAAATAGTAACGTGAGGTTCATGAGAATTTCTTGAAAATGTCACTTTGAAGTAACTCAGCACACCTTTTGATCATGTCGACATTTCAGATAGATTCTATCACCTGCATTCAGTGAACAAAAGGTTGACATGTTCACTGAGTCAGCTGCAATGGTTGGAAACACTGTAGATGGCTAGGACTGTTACATAGTCAAAATAAAAGCTCTGTTTGTGCTTGTTTAAAGCACATTTTTCTGAATTTTCAAGCATTTTTGAGGAGTTTGTTTGTCCTGTTTGGTTTTTCAAGAACTTAAAAAATGTGTGTAGCCAATTGTACATGTATTGATTCATAAGTAATATGCATGTACAAACAATTTGTTTGCACTTCAAATTTTTAGTTACCCAAACAAATCAAATATATGCTCAGGAATGCGCACCCGTCTAGATGACTGTACATAAAGATCAATCAGCACATCCAGTCTGAGCAGTTGTCCTTCTATGCTAGTTGTCTTCCTCTTTAGATAAATAAGAATATTAGTTCTGACACTTAAAACCACACCAGCTCTCTCCTCCCCTCCCCAAATAGTTCACCTGATCTTTAATCCCCCCCCCCATATAGTCAATCTGATCTTTAATCCCTGTTCCTATCACTGCTTTCTATATCTATCGAAATGCTATTTAAATTCTTTTCCATTCTAGATCCTATTCCCTTCCTCTATGGTTTTTAAAGGTCCCATAAATGGATTTTCTTGAAATTTGTGGTATGTGCCATAAATTCCGCCCGCATTCACCCTGCTCCTGCTGCGTGATCAATCACATCGTTATGGAGGTGGTACCAACCCAGACAGGTACTGAAGTCAAATCATGGAGCTTAGTTGGCGATTCCCACTGGACAGGTCATATATAAAGTGAAATTTAGGTAATGGACATTTCCTGTGGCAGGATCAGAGCTCTAGCATTCCATGCCTGTGGATATTAGGCTAAAAATGACGTACCCCAGGGCAGTTTCTTCAAATGGGTTAGTTTTGCGCATTAACTAAGATCACACTGCCCTAAGGGAAACAATATCAAAAACTCAAAAAAAACCCTTAGAAAACCCTAAATATCTACAAGATCATTCTCAATATCAATTAACACTGATTATAAACTAACACACTTCCACCATTATCAATTTTATCAAAGCCATTAATACATTTTTACTACAGGGAGAAAAAGACCTCAGGATGGCTCAAATCCCACTATGTGCCCTATTCCGTCCCGCATGTAGATCCCCTCTGTGCGTCTGATCTGAACCAGATGCACAGAGGGGATCGTGATTCTGATCCCGCGGGGCACGTCTAGCCCTGCGGGATCAGAATCATGATCAGGCATGTACATGCAGGCCGAGACTGCTATTCAGTCCGGCCTGCACATACATGCACAGCCTGACTAACTCAGGGCTTTTAAATGGAGCTGCGGTGCCATGTTGCCATAGCACCACGGCTCCATTTAAAAGCTGCGATGCTGGTCATCTGAAAAAGGGGTTTATTCCCTGTAGCCTGACCCCCAATCTGGCCTCCTAAGGCCAGGGTCGGGTTGTGGGGAATGTCCCCTGGCCCCCCTGCCCCATCCGAGCCCCGGGCACTTAAAAAAATCTCGTTCAGGGAAGTTATTCCACCTCGGAGGTGGAATAACTTCCCCGCAAATGTCACTGGCCCTGGACATACAGGGCCGACATTAGAATTGGCCCTGTACATCTAGGGCCAGCGACCACCCACTGCCCAACCAAACTCCACCCCCAGGCCGCCTATTCCCCACCCACATCTAACTTCCCCGCACAACCGGTAAGGAAGTTAGTCAGAGGCAGGAGCTGGCACGAATAGCAGGGATGGATGTCTCGTCAGGCCGTCCACCCCCACTATTCGTAGTACAGAATAACCTCCTATGTGGCGAACTGAATCGCCATAGGGGAAAACGAATAGCTCATATCACCAGCCTTAAAAAGCTCCCTATATCACACCTTTTAAATACCTCAAAAAAAGTATTTTTCTTGACTTTCAAATATATTTTCTTTAAAAATGCTTAAGTATCCAAATTAGTTTACAATAGAAGCCACCATTTAAGAGGTCTTATGTATCTTGTATTTTGTGCAATAAAGCAACATTCTCTCTCACAGATACAGCAACTAATTCCGTTCAGGTCCACCAACCTTTGCATAGTTCCTGTAATAAAACAGATGACCCTATCGCTATATACATGCAGCAATACCACACAAAATAACAAATTCACTTATCTAAGTGACCATATTCCCAAACTGCATCAGGCATCGTAGCCAAGCCCAACAAAGATCTTCATTTCCCCTTCAAAAAGGCTTCTTCAGAGGCACTATGTTTGATCACAAAGATATAGGGAGGTTTTTTTAAGACCGGTGATGTGAGCTATTCGCTTTCCCCTATGGCAATTTCAGTTTGCCACATAGTGGGATTTGAGCCATCCTGAGGTCTTTTTATCCCTGTAGTAAACATTTATTAATGGCTTTGATAAAATTGGTAATGGTGAAAGTGTGTTAGTTTATAATCAGTGTTAACTGGTATTGAGATTGATCTTGTAGGTATTTTGGTTTTTCTAAGGTTTGTTTTTTTTTAGTTTTGCGCATATCATGACAGTCATGAAACCTCACTTCTGAGCCAGGGTATGTGGAGGATGATCTCGGTCTCTCAAACTTACTGTTAATGCTCGGCGTAGTACCTGCATGGTGCCAAAGAGAGCCTCCTGCTGGAGTTCATAAGATGTAACAGGTATGGACGGTTTGTCAAGATGTGCTTGGAAATTCTTCTTTATCAAGCCTGTGGCTCCCAGTACCATGGGAAATATTTCTGTATCCTTCTGCCACATTTTCTTGGTCTCTGATTGCATTACGTGGTACTTACCTGGTGTGATGGGGTGTATGTCCCATCACTAAGGTAGATTCCAGGCCAAGATTTCCCCGTTGATAGTGCTAGGGAAAAAGGAGTCTTGGTCTCCCAGTTAATTCAGGAGGGAGAGGTTAGAAGAAGTGGGGCTAGCCAGAGAGACTCCAACTGTGTAAAGATACCAGACTATCTGCTTGCCTAACCCTTCAAGAAAAGGTAAAATGTTGCTTTGCTTTCCTTATAAGAGCCCTGGAGTAAATACTCTGTTTTGTTTTGGAAGAAGATTTAGATGAAACTTTGCCTTACCTCTGAAGGGAATTTGAGCAAAGGACTCTGCTAGTTTGAAAGTAGCTTTGGCTAATTATAGGCAGTTTAATTCTAAAAACAGTTGCAGACAATCCTGACAGTGGTTGGTGGTGGTGACCTTGATTCAGAAACAATAGCCAAAGAGTCTGAATCATGGGGATCACAAGAATGGTGTCAGTAGGGCTACTAGGAAGTCCACTAAAGATTGCAATATTTTTCTTTATTGTTTTTATTTCTGAATAACCCCAGAGAGCACGTTAAAAAGGGGCCAAGATTTAACCCTTCATAGAAAGAGTGCTAGCAGTAAAAAGATCGGGGTCAGCCTCACTGGGACTGTTTGCTGAAGGACTGAAGATTTGTGCCATATCACCTATAAGGAGGATAGTGGGTCTTCCAATACTTCCAGACCTTTATGTGGTTTTTTTATATGGTTATATGTACTGTTCAGCTTCATTGTGCTACTGGGACTTAATGAACTCCAGACTAGGGGGAAACCTGGGTCAGAAGATAAGGCCTTCTCAGACAAACAGAAACCAGCCTTTCTCTTGTGTTCCTGGATCCTTTCATGTAGCTGGATATTGGACAATGCCAGGAATATCCAAAGCTGGAGATCAGAGAGTGGTTGACCCGAATTGTACTCCAATGGTAAGTGACTGGAGGTGCAACAAGTCGGTCAGGAGTGAGATCTGCAGACCATTACCTGACAGGAATCCCCTAAACGAGGAAAGAAAAAATAACATGTGGCCCTTGTGGGAAGACACTCACTCCAAGGAAATGGAGCTAAGTATCCCTCAACCTTTGAAGGGTGTCTAGTGGTAGGAATTCCCAGTACCATAGCTTGTATTTAATGAAAGGGAGGTAAGGGTATTGCAAAGCAACCATGGGAGACCAGGGCCATGATTTGTGCTTCTGCACTTGGTGTGTCCTTTTTGCCTTACAAAGAAGATGGCCACCAAAGAATTCATCAAGTTGATGTGGGATCAGATGTAGGCCCATTGGGATTCTATGGAGTGCTCGCTGAAGGAGACCATAGAGCATCAAGTGTGACAGCAGAGATTGCTATTACAGCTGTTGACAGACAATATGCTGGAGATGAAAAATTTGACATTTTGTTGGCAGCAATAATGGAAACACACTGAAGTGGGAGTAGATGTGGAGAAACTGGGACTCATTCTGGGGGAACGTGGATATAGGTTAACCCTGACAATGTTAGGTCACAGGAATGACACAGAGGCCTGCATCATTACATTTGAGAGGTTGGGGAAAGTGGCAGTGTGGCCCAGAGAGCAATGAGCTATTCACCCTGCCTTATATTTAACTGGCAAGGCACAGGTGGCCTATCGGGCATTAGAAGTGGCCTCCTCCTTGGACTATGCCAGGTTAAACTGGCCACTGAGGACTGGTTGGGTCTGTCAGGGAAAACTTACAGGCAGAAATTCAGGGGAAGAAAATTTGGAAAATGAAAAAGACTGAGGGTCAAAACCCATCTACTAGAACTGGCCACCTAGTGGTATGAGCCAGATCACCAACCAGTCCAGGATATAGTCAAATTAATAGTCCAAGAATGATATATAAATATTCTTCCTCCTAATGTTAAAACCTGGGTTACTAGGCAAGGCCTCACATCACTAGAAGAGAGGGTGGAATTCACTGAAAGGTTTTTTGGGAGTGGAGGAAAGGTTGGGGGTGGGGGGAAGTGCATAGGAGAGACTTCCCCTCTGGTGAGAGAAGCTGGCTGGTAATGGACCCCCAGGACTACCTAGTCAGGAAACTAAACCCAACTAAAAGTGTTTCACCTGAGGGGAGAAGGTCTACTTTAAAAGGATTGTCCCTATATACATTGTTCATTCTTGGGGGTGGGGTGCAGAAGCTACTGTGGAGCACCAGAGAAAGTTGTAAAGATAGGTGTCTGAGTGTTAGGGGCCACTGTAGAGGGTTTAATAGACATTGGGGGTAACCAATCACTATAGTTAAGATCCTTGGCCCATGTCTTGGGAATCCCCAATAGGACAGGGAAGTTTTGTAAAAAGGGAAAAGTGAAATGTGTACATGGTAATGTGTGAGAATATTCTAGATATGAGTTACAGATAAGTTGGGAGGGACAGATAGTTCCCATAAGAACATAAGAACATAAAATATGCCGTACTGGATCAGACCAAGGTCCATCAAGCCCAGCATCCTGTTTCCAACACTGGCCAATCTAGTTCACAAGTACCTAGCAGTTCCTCAAAAAGACACAGGTTCCACAATGCTTGTACTGCGGCAAGCAGTGGATATTCTGGGTCCACCTTAATAATGGTTTATGGACCTTTCCTCCAGGAACTTGTCCAAACCTTTTTTAAATCCGGCTACACTAACAGTATTTACTACATCCTCCAGTAACAAATTCTAGAGTTTGATTACACGTTGAGTGAAAAAATATTTTCTCATATTAGTCCTAAATAGGTTACCCTGTAGCTTCATTGCATGCCCCCTAGTTTTTCTATATTTTGATGGCATAAACAATCAATCTACATTTATCCGTTCCACGCCATTCATTAATTTATAGACCTCTATCATATCTCCCCTCAGCCGTTTCTTTTCCAGGTTGAAGAGCCCTAACCTTTTTAGCCTCTCTTCATAGGAGTAGCCTTCCATCCCCTTTACCATTTTGGTGGCTCTTCTCTGTACCTTTTTTATAACACTATATCCTTTTTAAGATACGGCGATCAGAATTGCACACAATATTCAAGATGCAGTCGCACCATGGACTGATTCAGAGACATTATAATATCCTTTGTTTTATTTTCCATTCCTTTCCTTATGATACCTAGCATTCTATTTGCTCTCTTGGTGGAGGGGTTGCACTCTATGTTAGAGAGGGCATTGAGTCACAAAAGATTAAAGTTTTGCATGAAACAAAATTCACTGTAGAATCTCTATGTATTGAAATTCCATGTAAAAAGGGGAAGGTGAAGGGGATGGCAGTAGGGGTGTACTATCGACCACTTGGTAAGAATGAACAAATGGATGATGAAATGCTCAAAGAAATCAGGGAATCTAACAAAAGTTACAACACAGTAATAATAATGGGTGATTTCAATTACCCCTGTATCTTCTGGGTCAGTGTCACGGCAGGACATGCTAGGGAGATAAAGTTTCTAGATGAAATAAATGACTGTTTCTTGGAGCAGCTGGTTCATGAACCGACCTGAGAGGAAGCCATTTTGGACCTAGTCCTTAGTGGAACACCAGATCTGGTGCAAGAGATAAGAGTGTTCGGGCCACTTGGCAATAGTGATCATAGCATGATTGCGTTTAATTTAATAAATGAAGGAAGAATGGTAAGGAAATCCACAGTACTATCTTTTAACTTTCAAAAGGGAGACTATGATAAAATGAGGAAAATAGTTAAGAAAAAACTAAAAGGAGCAGTTGCAAAGGTTAAAGATTTACATTAAGCATGGGTGTTGTCTAAAAATACTATCTTGGAAGTTCAGACCAGCTGTATTCCACGCTTTAAGAAAAGTGGAAGGAAGTCCAATAAAACTTCCAGCATGGTTTAAAGATGAGGTCAGAGAGTCTATTGTTGACAAAAAAGTATCTTTCAGGAAATGGAAAAAGGAGTCAAATGATGAAAACTGGAAACAACACAAGCAGTAGCAAGTTAGATGCAAGGCATTGATAAGGCAGGCAAAGAGAGAATTTGAGAAGAAGCTTGCTGTAGAAGCAAAAACGCATAATAAAGACTTTTCAAGTACATTCGTAGCCAAAAATCCTGTGACAGAGTCAGTTGGACCATTAGAGGATAGAGGAGTAAAAAGGGGCACTAACAGGGGACAAGGTCATAGCAGAGAGACTGAATGAATTCTTTGCTTCGGTCTTTACTGAGGAAGATGTAGGGATGTTACCCATGACTGAAATGGTATTTAAAGGTGATGCCGCAGAAGAATTGAAAGAAATATCGATACACTGGGAAGATGTATTACAACTATTTGATAAACTGAAGAGTAGCAAATCACCTGGACCAGATGGTATACATCCAAGGGTGTTGAAAGAGATTGCAGCCCTACTATTAGTAATCTGTGAACTATCATTAAAATCATCTGTAATAACTGAAGACTGGAAGATGGCCAATGTAATGCCAATTTTTAAAAAGGGCTCCAGGGGTGATCCAGGAAACTACAGACCCGTGAGCCTGATGTCAGTACCGGGAAAAATGGTAGAAACTTTTATAAAGAACACAATTACTGAACATGTAGATAGTCATGGCTTAATGGGAGACAGTCAACATGACTTTAGCCAAGGAAGGTCTGGTCTTACTAATCTATTATGTTTTTTTGAAGGTGTGAATAAACAGGTAGACATAGGTGAGTCTGTTGATATAGTGTATCTGGATTTCCAGAAAGCCTTTGATAAGGTCCCTTATGTGAGACTTTTGGCAAAATTAAAAAGTCATGGGATAGGAGGCAGTATACTACTTTTGATCAGGAACTGGTTAAAAGACAGAAAGCAGAGGGTAGGGCTAAATGGCCAATATTCCTAATAGAGAAAGGTGAATAGTGGAGTACCCCAGGGATCTGTTCTGGGTCAGCTGCTTTTTAACATAGTCGTAAATGACATGGAAATGGGAATAACGAGTAAGGTAAACAAATTTGCAGATGACACAAAATTATTCAAAGTTGTTAAAACCCATGAGGATTGTGGAAAATTGCAAGAGGACCTTGTTAAATTGGAAGACTGGGCATCCAAATGACAGATGAAATTTAATGTGGACAAGTGCAAAGTTATGCACCTAGGAAAGAACAATCCACACTATGGTTACACGATGCAAGGTTCCACATTGGGAACCATCACCCACGAAAAAGATTTAGGCGTCATTGTGGGTAACGTTGAAATCCTCTGCCCAGTGTGCAGCGGAGGTCAAGAGAGCAGATAGAATACTAGGTATCATAAGGAAAGGAATGGAGAATAAAATAAAGGATATTATAATGCCTCTGTATCGTTCCATGGTGCAACCGCAACTTGAATATTGTGTGTAATTCTGGTCGCCGTATCTTAAAAAGGATATAACTTTATTAGAAAAGGTACAGAGAAGAGCCACCAGGGGATGGAAGGATACCCCTATGAAGAGAGGCTAAAAAGGATAATGGTCTTCAACCTGGAAAAGATATGGCTGAGGGGAGATATGATAGAGGTCTATAAATTAATGAATGGAGTAGAATGGGTAAACGTAGATCGATTGTTTATGCCATCAAAATATAGAAAGACTAGGGGACATGTAATGAAGCTACAGGGTAACCTATTTATGACTAATAAGAGGAAATATATTTTTCACTCAATGTGTAATCAAACTTTAGAATTTGTTACTGGAGGATGTAGTAAAAGCTGTTAGTGTAGCCAGGTTTAAAAAAGGCTTGGACAAGTTCCTGGAGGAAAGGTCCATAAACCATTATTAAAGGGGACCTGGGAAATCCACTGCTTACCCCAATACAAGCATTGTGAAATCTGTGTCATTCTGAGAAACTGCTAGATACTTGTGACCTAGAGTGGCCACTGTTGGAAACAGGATACTGGGTTTGATGGACCTTGGTCTGACCCAGTATGGCATATCTTATATTCTTATGTTCTTAATGGTAATGGATGGCTCTGGAATTGGACTTAGGACATGTTAAGCCAGAAAGAAGAAGAGGAAGAAAAGCACTCATGACATGAAAGCTCATGGAAGCAGAGAAGAGGTATTTCACATCAGAAAAAGAATGCCTAGCTGTAAGGTGGGCTATTGTAACGTGAGGTACTATCTATTAAGGAGACCATTCACCCTTATAATAGACTATGTGCCCGATTCTGGAAGGTGACTAGTGGGGCTATATGTCCCGGTGGAACTTGCAGCCTCGCTAACCGTGTGGCCCTCATTCCCGAAAGTGATGTCCCCGCACGCACACAGCCTCAGTGCAGGGAGATCTGGACGGGGGCAGCCCGAGGGTGGGGAGTGGGCAGAGCAGGGGTGGGACAGACCATGGATGTACAGGGCCAATTCAGGTCACACCCCTGTACATCTAGGGAGCACCAGGAGGGCGCCCAACCTATTCCACCTCAGAGGTGGAAAAAGCATGGGGCGCCCTTTTGCACTGTTCTGGCAGCCCCCCAGGAGTAATGGAGGCACTGGAGGTGAGTTCCTGCCACCCGATCCTGACCCTGGCTGCCCCATCCAAGGGTTGGGTGGCAGTTATCGGGGGTCGGCTCCGCAGCAGGCTGGCTGTGGAGGGCATCTCCTGTGGTGCAGCAGAGGCAAGCCGGGCCATATCAGGGCCCGATCCTGCACCTGCGGGAACATCTGGCTCCCACAGTGCAGAATCGGGTCCTAACAGGCCTGCGTTGTTCAGGTACGTCCAGACGGCCTGGATATGCCCCTTCTGGGATCAGGTTTTTTGTCCCTCTAAAGTAGCTAGGGATAATGAAAAATTCCAACCCTAGGTTTATGTATAGGTATCTTGCCCTTCAAACATATGATTTCTCTGTTGTACATAGAAAAGGGAAAGACAAAATAAATGCTGCCTGGGCTGCACAGCTGCATAAATAATGCTCTGGCGCAATGTGCTCCTCTTTGCTAGCTGCTGCTCTTATGTTTGCTGGCCCAAGGGTTTCTGACGTCTTTGGCAGAAGCTCAGGCTGTGTTGCCCCCCACATCCACCACACCACGCCCCCATCTGCACCACGCCACTCTTCCCCCTCCCCCCATGTTGAGTCGTGTTTCTCCCACTGCTGCTGATTCCAGCGGTGGGCGGCTCACCTGCAGCGGCAGGGCATGTGCTGAAGCAAAAGGCCTGCTGTGGGCTGATGCCACCAAGCCTAGCCACCTGCTGCCAGAATCAGTGGCAGCCGTGGGGCGGCATCACTATTCAGCAGAGGGGGAGGTTGCATCATGGTTCAGCACAGGGGGAGGGTGGCGTGGCTGGGCATGTGGGAGGCAGCAGGCCATGTGTGCCAAATCAGTGGACAGGCCGGCCCTGAGCATGATGCACTGGTCTCTCTCACCCCACATGCAGGTGGTGCTGCTTCTCCTCACAGTCTACCTCCTCCCTCAATCTTAGTGATTCATGTTTAAAGATGGGCTGTAGGGAAAGCCAGCACTGCACCTAATCAGGGGCATGGCCACCTCTGAGCAAAAAGCAGTGGAACTGAGGGAGAGGACAGACCATGGGGAGAGGCAGCACTGCCTGCATGTCAGGTCAGAGAGACCTGTGCCTCATGCTACTGCTCAGCAAATGCCTGTTTGTCTCAATTAGAGCTGTGCTGTCCTCATGCTGCTGTATTTTAAACTGTTGCAGCATCCAGTTGCCAGGGGTCCTCCTGGCACGTAGATCCTAACTTGAATGAAGAACGCCTATTTCCTACCTCCTCTCTATATTGCTTCCGTCTGTTGGCCTCAGCCTTTATTCTCCACCCTGCTCTCTACTTTACAACCCCTCTGCTCTCATATATACTATCATTTATTTATTTATTTTATTTAGCTGTATTTATATCCCGCTTTTCACCGGGTCAAAGCGGTCAATTGGGGGATACATTTAACACGAGGGGATATGAGACACATACGCTAATACTTACAGGGAACACGGGCAATGGAGGGTTAAGTGGCTTGCCCAAGACCACAAGGAGTGCCTGTAGGACTAGAAATCCCAGTCCCTCCGGCCTGAGATTGCTATCCCCAGGTGGGACTTGAACCCCCGGCCCCCCGGCCTGAAGTACCTTGTCCTAACCACTAGACCACTCCTCCTCACTACTTACAACATATGTATATTAAAATTTTAATATTTGATCATGTTATCTATAGTACATAACATATGATGCATAGAACCCTATTTCCAGAAGACCCAGGTAAAAAGGATCTATTTCAACAAAAAGCTTTTTGGAATCTTTCTTAATGTTTTTCTTTTAACTACACTTCTTAAAGTTATATAATATTGATATTTTTCTCCATGAAGGAAATGCCATCAAGTCTGATATGGTTGACTCCAGATTCATGCCCTGCTCTATCTTCACCCTGCTCTCCCCTCCCTCTGCTATCCACATCACCTCTCATTGTGGGAGACAGTGCAGGGCAGTGAGTGAGGAATTAGAGACAGACAGAGAGAGAGCAAGAGAGAAAGGGATTGTGGAATGCGTAAGAGGGAGGCAGAGAACAGGTCAGGTGGGTGAACTTGGGATGGTAGTAGAGGGGAGACAAATAGTTTTTGGTGATAGAGTGGGACATTGAAAGCAGGAAGAGATATTGGGGTAAAGCGTGTGGGTTGAAGGGGTGGGAAGCAAAGAGTGGAAGGCAGGAGATGAAGGAAAGGGATTACCTTAATGAATATGTATGAGATGTATACATTCAAATGAATATGCAAAGGTGTCACCTCCCCATTGACATCTGATTGCCCCACCCTTTGCACTCTTCCCCAGATGAAACAGACAAACTATGCCTATGATGATATTTGTGAGTAGTTTGACAAGCAACAACATGGTAGTAAGGAGCAGTAGACATCCTTCCACTCTATGCCCAGTTCAATGGCTCTGTTGTAGAGTTTGTGGCTGCTTTATCTATGGGAGGTGTGTGCTTGGGGCACCTTGACTGGGAAGTTCACTGAACTCCCAGCTGGATAAAATATGCTTCACTGTTGTTGCTATGCCGTTTTTTATATACTGCTATAGACATTTCTCATATCCCTTTATCATATTTGAAATTGATCAGTAGGCATGAGACAATATATGCAAATATAATCACATAATCGCTACGACTTTCACATCCCCCCACAGCAAAGGCTTACAAGGGGCACAGGGAGATCTTAATAAAACAGTGAGTAAAATACATTTCCCATTATAACAGAAACCAGACAGTCTCCAGCCAGCCGTTACCATCTGAGCAGTATTAAAATTCCTACATATGCTCTGGCAGTAGAAGCTGGTGAATCAATTAATCAATCATGATCGAGATTACAAGGTGTAATCATAATTAATTTTCAGTGTTGATTGATCATGCCATGGGTATCTTGTGTGTGCATGTGTGTGTCTGTGTACATGCAGGAATCTGCTGATAAGAGACTATTCGATGGAGACGTTTTGCAGGTTTGCTGCTCACTATGAGGGGTCCCTGGGGAAGATGGGTTTCCATTGAGGAGGAGGGGTTAGTACTGGAAGTACAGAAAATCAAAGCAAGCAGCTGACCTGGTAGATTAGCTCCTGGAGGGAATAGTTTATGCTGAATTATGGGGTTTTCTGCCTCGTTATTACCCATAGATACAGCATCTGAGTCTTTCAAATGGAGAGGAAGAATCTAATCACCTGACCACAATACTTCCGATAAGATGTGATAACTTATGACATTTTAGGATGGTTGTATTGGAAGTAATCATAAGTGTGGCGATAAGAAGCTTTTATGTAAAAATGAGAAATGTCAGCCCAAAATGCCCATGCCCACCTGGAGATTCAGGTTCACATTGCATTTTGATCCTAGTAGCTTGTCATGAAAAATGGCAAGCCCCAGAGTTCACCGTGTTGGGGGTTCAAGAACCATAAGTGACTCCACTTATGAGTATGGTAAAGATTGGCAGGGCTAGGCAAACTACAGCCCTTGTGGACACCAATCCACTCAGATTTCAGGATATCACTATACACAGGAGATAGATTTGTGTACAATTGAAATAATGTGCATGAAAATCTCTCTCATACATATTCATTGGCGATGTTCAGAAAACCCAAGTGAATTGCTGTCCATGAGGACTAAATGTTGCCTACCCTTGGGACTAAGGGTCCATGTTCTCTTCCAGTTTATAATTCACTAGTAGAAAACCTAATACTGATACTAGGATTTGGAATCAGGCCTACATTTTTTTACTTCCTCTTCCAACAAAATATATTTCACATGCTGTCCTTCACATTTCCAAACTCCTCGAATTTCAACAGCTAGCACAAAATTACATAGACAACTCCATAAGCAGAGAGCTGGATCCTGACTGACCTTTTAACACTTCTCCTTTAGCACTTGCTTTTTAAAGACAGAAGCAACCAGTTTTGATACCTGAAGAAAGTATGCCCCAGCTTGGTTAACTAGGGGTTCACAGATCATGCCCTTGCCATAGTCCTAGACTTAATCATTGCCAAGCACATTTCTGTATTCTGTCATGGGTGAGAGAAATTTGCATATTATGCAGATCTCTCTCTTTCATATTCTTTAGGATCTCTTGAACCCTGACCCCCTGACAGCATTTGAGAATGCCAATGCCCCCAAATGGATTTACCTAATGTAATCTCACTTTACCGGGTTACACCACCTAACAATAGGAATAGTGGTGTCGCTACAGTTGGAAGGGGAAAAGCATGCTTTGCCCTTCGCTAGGCCCAGGCATGAGAGACCCCAGAAACCCGTGCTTAGCCATGACTAAAGCCAGGACTATGTCATGGGATTTATCTGCGAAACCTTTGCTAACTGCTCTGCTCTCGTTTTCATTGGCTCTGGTTGATCCCATTACTAACTATACTACTACCCATTGATGCAATCAGTGCCACTAATTTAGCATTTCACCTGCATTTTGTTACATATTGAGGTTGATTTTAGAAAGGATGTCTAAGTAAATCAGAGACTACCAGGGCAGAATGTGCAGAAAAACACCAGGGATGTTTATGTCTCCGGCTGATTTCAGGAACATAGATGTTCCTAACATGGTGCGCACGCAGGCAACCACAAAGACTTCCCCATTAGAGATTCTTGGGTCAAGAATATCCATGTCAGGCAAACTAGTATAAGGGGACGTCCAGAGACATAACAGAGCCCCCATTCCCCATCAGTGTTCATTGACATAGTGCAAAATACAGTGGTATTAGTGTAGCTTCTTCTCCACACCTTTCAGACATTTTCATGACACAACGAGCATTTTTCAGATGCTTGTTCATGCCTGGAGCAGGTTTAACCTTAGATGTGATTCAAGATGTCCAGGACATTGCTGAGATCAGGCGAGGACGTCAGGTTCTTAGGAATGCCCTGGGTATACCTCCAGCACGCCCCCCATTCAGACCTGAAGATCATCATACCGAGAATGTCCACAGACCCAGCTTCTGAAATGGCTCCGTGGACATCTCTGTGACTTTGATGTCTGCATGCCCATTTGCAGATATCCAAATCACGAATAGCATTTTTAAAATAACACCTATTATTTGGAATACGAGTTCAGTGTAGCAGATTAAATACAAACCAGAGCAAGTAAAAGGAAGACTGAGAATATATCCAAATTTGGTGGGATAAAAGAACATCCAGTTGGCCTCACATTTCTGTGATTTCATCAGAACTCCTAAATGCACCTCAAAACTTTCTTTTGTACTGTTGTCTATGTACAATTCATAGCTCTAGTGGTATAGGAATCATGGAGACTCCTTTGGTTGAGCCTGGGAACGATGAACCTTAACACTGACATAAAGTAACAAGACAAGAATCAATCGATCAATGCAAATCCATGAATGAATAGTGCTAAGCTTGCCTCGCACCAATTAAACTATCATTTTTTATAGATTCTTTGCTTTGTGTTACTCTTTCTTGCCCTTTATCGTGAGCTCAAGATAGAAACTTGTGATGTGCTTTCAACAAGTCTCACTGTCTATCCGCAATACCTTAAGGAAGAAGGTCGATGAACAGCACTTGTAGAGAGCCAACCTCCATTTTTGGAGACTTTTCACCATTTGGAGATGAATCTTTGATTCCCAGAGATCAAGCCCACATTCCTGGAGATTAATTCATCTATTGGGAAATGGATGCATGATATTTGAAGATTCCAGGACAATCCCTTATTTACACTCTTAACTTTAACCCAACAAATACTTGATCAATAGCCACAAGGATGGCTGATCAGGATGTAGTGGACCCCAGCTGATACGTTCCTGATAACCATAGCTAAAAATAGCCAGAACTACAAGCTTTCATTGACTTCTGATGATGTGATATTTGATATGTAGACACAGAAACACTTGCATTTTTATCGTGGCTCACAGTCTTTTTTGCTTTTCTCACCTAACACCTAACCCTTTATAGACACTGGGTACTAGAACCCCTATAAAGCCACAGATATAGGTTGTGTTTCATATGAAGACATTTTGCTCTTTCTTGCGGACCTGCCGCAGGAGGAGTTCTCCATGGACAGCGAGATGAGTCCTCGCATATGGATGGTGTCGCTGACTAAGCCCGGTGCAGGAGCATCTCCCCGCCATAGACTTTCTCCATGGCCAAGCAGAATAGCGAGAATCCCTTGCTTAAGCTGCCTTGAAAAGAAAAAGGGATAAAACTATGAACCATAAAGGTGCTGCAACAGGCAGATGCCTATAATCAACTTTTTAAAAAATGTTTTATGCATTTTTTTTGTTGGCAATCAGCTTTATTTATTTTTATTTTTTTTTTACTAAAAGGCATCATGGAAATAAGAAATGGATTGGTTGGGGGATGGATTGGAGGGGTGGACAGTTTACTAGAAAGGCATGATTTTTCCCTGGAGGAGGTTACATTCTTCCGCTTACTGTAGCGTTTGTACTGCTATCCATCTGGCTGTGCTCTGCTGTTTGTGCCTGGCTGTTTTGCTGAATTCTGCTCTACTCTCAAGTTTCCTGCGCTCCTGCCCCTCCTCCCCCAGGTAATCACACTCACTCTGTGCCTCCTGTGCATACTGGAAGTGACATCTGCATGACTGACACCAGGGCAGAGTTCACAGCTTAGGGTTGCCAACTGGCTCCAGATGCACCCGGCACACTTCATCCAGTCCTAGGTTTACCCCACTGCATGCAGGGACATGTAGTTCTGATTTTTCCATTGCACTCCATAAGAAAAGCAAGACTACATGTCCCTGCATGCAATGCGGTAAACCCAGGACTGGATCAAGCCTGTCAGGCACATCTGGAGTCAGTTGGCAACCCTATCACAGCTTCTGATTTACACAAGCTTACTGCGGTGTTTCGCGCCACAGGACGAGCTCCTTGGGGCGACTCTGGGGGCAGCTCTAGCGGTTGCTGGTTCCTGACTACCTTTCCCTTCCCCTGGTGGCCTGGGCAACCTCAGGGACAAAACAACAAACCGTCAGCTGTTCCACTGTTTTACTGCTTCTGTTGGCTTTTCCTCCTCTGTTTCTTTTCTGTGTCTGTTCTGACTGCCCTGCTGGGGAGCATGACTACTTCCTCCACTCCCGCTGCGATTCCCACCATTTGAGGACATCGCCCACCTCGTGGGCACCCCCTCCCTGGGCATCTCTGTCATACACCATCCAACTTGATCATTTGCTGTCTCCTGTCTTCTATTAGCAACTCCTCCTCTTCTTCCCCTGCCTCTGTTAATATGCAGCCCCTCCGTGCGGGCCTCGTGACTTGCTGGGTTCTCTGGAGCAAAACTGTCCTGATCCAAGATCTTGCGCTCCGTTCAGACCTGAACATTCTTTTTCTAACAGAAACATGGTCGAGGGAAGGTGAGGGCCCGCTCCTTGCCGATGCCTCCCACACGGTTACTGTGGAATGGCTACCCATCGCCTGGGAGTGGTGGAGAGGCTGCCCTCTTTCACGCCACCTTACCTATCATTCACTGTTCCTCCATTTCCCTTCCATATCCAGAGTCCCTTCTCCACTTTTGTTCCTCTCCTCCCCTACATCTTCTTCTTCTCTATGTCCCTCCCACCCTACGTCCACACCTATGGGAGTCCCACACCTGCACTATCTCCGAGGCCGCTCTTCGTTTTCCCCATCTGCTCCTTCTTGGTGATTTTAACATCCATCTCTCCCCTCCTACCACTGCTCGTGACAAATTTTTTTTGTCACCCTGCTCCATGACCTAGGCCTTCACCAGCACGTGCTCCTACCCACTCATATCGGTCAACACATGCTGGACCTTCTTATCACTCCCTCAGACTCCCCCTCTGTTCCCATAGACATTGCAGTGACCCCTTTGCCTTGGACTGACCATTCCCTCATTTCCTTTCTCCTTTCCCCACCTCCAGCCTCCAGCAGAACGAATGGAGCTGCACCTGTGCAGACCCCTCAGCCTGTCCGTTTATCCCGCCATATCACTCCTGCTACTGTTCAGCACTTTCCTCCTGCTAATCAACTTTTTCCTGCAGATATTTCCGCCCTTGCTCCAGAGGAGCAAGCCCTTCTCTGGAACTCCAGTCTCTCCTCAGTCCTGGACCACCTTGCCCCCTTGCGTCCATGCCACCCGTGATCCACCTCTTAATGCCCATGGTACCATCAAGGCCTTCACCTGCAACGCATATGGAGAAGAATGCCCATGGTACCATCAAGGCCTTCACCTGCAGAACGCATATGGAGAAGAAAGAGAGATTCAGATTCCCTTTACCATGTCCAAAGTTGTCACACTCACTATCGGTCCTTCATATTAGAGGCAAAGCGATTTCATTTTTCCTCTATCATCTCCTCTGCATCAGCTTCACCCATCAGTTGTATACTTCCCTCAGATCCCTCTCCTCGTTGCATCTTCTCCCTACTCGTGGAGAGAACCACCCAGAGTCTAGTCCTTCCTGTCTCACCTCCTTTTTTTTTATTTTTTTATTAATAACTTTTCATACAACTTACAAAAGCAAGCACAATAGAAAATCAAAAGCATTTACATCAAAAATTCACAACTAAGTATCACATAAATCAATCTTATAAAATAAATAACCAGCAAACACTCTTGCTCTTAGCCCACAATAATGGGGAGACATTTTAGTGAAATAATTAATAACAAAGAAAAATAAGAGCAAAACTCTAAATAAATGACAGCATTTGAAATGGTTCCCTAACCCTCACCTATCGAATTTCCATGTCGTTCTTTACCATCCAAAAAACGTCCTAGCTGAACTGGATCTAAAAAGACAAATTTAGAGTCCTGAAATGTAACCAGACATTTACAAGGGGTACCTAAGGAAAAATGTAGCTGATAGGGCCTGCACCCTAGGTTTCAGCGCCAAAAAGGCCTTCCGCCTAGTTTGCGTGGCCCTACAAACATCGGGAAACATTTGCGCCCCAGCGCCACAGAACAGAGTCAACTTATTTTTTAAATAACTCCGAAAAACTAACATCTTGTCCTGGTCAGAGACAAAAATAAAACCAAGGTAGCACGAGAAGCAATATTATCCTGAGAATCCTCCAGGAATTGAGTAAGATCAAGTCCATCACGGGCCTGAACTACATCAAAATCCCCCGGAGGGTTTATAGAGAGCCCCCAACCAGACAAGTAATATAATTTAGATATCGCTATGGAATCGGTCGAAGCCAATCCCAAAACTTCCCTAAAATATTCCTGAAGCAAAATTTCAGCAGAAAGAAGACGGCAGCAAGGAAAATTTAACAATTGAATATTCTTAGCACAAAACATATTATCATACATCTCCATCCTGTGGTGGGTAATTAAACTATCTTTAAGGCTAGAAGAATTAACAGTTTTAAAAGTAGCACACTGATTTTCACAACTAGATAATTGAGTAGACATATTCCCCAACCGCCCTTCTCACCTCCTTCTTCGCTGCTAAGGTTCAGGGACTCCATTCCTCCTTTAGTATCAATCCTCCGCCACTTACATCACCCCCCCCCCTTCTCCCCCTCCCATCCCCATCTCTTTCCCATGTCTGGTTTGCCTTCCAGCCTGTCTCTGCCACTGAATTTGCTAAACTGGTCACCTCTTCTCACAAAACCACTTGCGCCCTGGATCTGGTCCCTTCCAACTGGCTGCTGGAACCTTCTCTTGCACTTCTCCCAGTCCTGCTTATCATGCTCAACTCCTGTCTTGTTGCTGACGTCCTAGAAGCATGGACTAGTGCGTCCCATTACTAAAAATCCTTCCCTCAGCCCTGGTGACCCAGCCCATTACCATCCAGTTTCTCACCTTCCATTCATCTCCAAACTTCTGGAAAAGGCCGTCTTTGCACTACACTCCACTTACCTGGACTCCACTCATTTCTTGCACCCCCCCCCCTCCTCCCCGTCAGTCCGGTTTCCATTGGGGCCATCCTTCTGTCCTTCCAAATGAACTCCACATCTCTCATAACTGTGGTGACATTTCTCTAGCTGTCTCTCTGGATCTCTCTGCTGCTTTCGATTTTGTTGACCACTGCATTCTCCTCTCACGCTTCAGAACTGCAGGTCTTGGGGGGATGGTTTTCCGATGGTTCCACTCCTTTTTCTATTCCCGCTCCTTCTCTGTGGTTTCTAATGCCCACACCTCCTCTCCTTTACCACTTTGTTGTGGGGTTCCCCAGGGCTCTGTTCTGGCCTCCCTTCTATTTAACATTTTCCTGGTTCCCCTCACCCTCCTGGTGCAACAATCTGGGATCTCAGCTTACTACTATGCTGATGATATTATTCATCTACACCACACTTCCCGTGAGAATCTGGATCTCTCCCCCCTCAATGCCTGTCTCTCACTTATCACCACCTGGCTATCTCCTAATTTACTCCACCTCAACCCAGTCTGCAATGTGGTTCACCCACGGTGATCCCCAACTGGCCCTCTCCCCTCTTCTTTTGGATGCCCCAATCACCCTTGTAACCTCGCTCCGGTACCTGGGGGTTATCCTGGATCCTGCCTCTCCTTCCACACTCACATCTCCTCCCTTGTGTGCCACTCCCAGGTCCGGCCCGTCCATTGAGCAAGAATGTTTTTTGCACAGGGCCCCGCGTTTCAGGGGGCCCCATGCAAAAAACATTCTTCATTAGCACAAGTAGAAAAAAAAACAATCCCATCAGCCCCCACGAGATTAACAGAGCCGCGAGAAGAAAGAGAAACTCTCGCGGCTCTGAAAGCTCGCGCATTGGGAGGGACTCGGGAACTGATGGTGAAGGGAGGCTCTGCCGGGCAGGTGGGGCCCCGCGGTGGGACATTTGATTCTGTGGCTGCCACGGCGGCAGCGGCAGCAGCAGCCAGTTTGTTTGTTTTTTAATCTATCAGGGCTGATGGGGGGAGGGGGGTTAGGACTGGTAATTGGCTTTGGGGGGGTTAGGACTGATAATGGGCTATGTCGGGGGGGCAAAGACAGGAAGTGTGTTGATGGGGGAGGGGGGTTAGGACAGGTAATGGGCTATGGGGGGGTTAGGACTGGAAATGGGCTGATGGAGGGGTAGGACTAGTAATGGGCTATAGGGGGGCTAGGACTGGAAATGTGCTGATGGGGGGTTAGGACTGGTAATGGGCTATGGGGTGCTAAGACTGGAAATGGGCTGATGGGGGGTTAGGACTAGTAATGGGCTATGGGGGGGCTAGGACTGGAAATGGGCTATGGGGGGCTAGGACTGGAAATGGGCTAATGGGGGGTAAGGACTGGAATGGGCTGTGGGGAGGCTAAGACTGGAAATGGGCTGATGGGGGGGTAAGACTGGTAATGGGCTATGGGGGGAGTAGGACTGGAAATGTGCTGATGGGGGGGGGTTAGGACTGGTAATGGGCTATGGGGATGCTAAGACTGGAAATGGGCTGATGGGGGGTTAGGACTAGTAATGGGCTAAAGGGGGGCTAGGACTGGAAATGGGCTATGGGGGGCTAGGACTGGAAATGGGCTAATGGGAGGTTAGGACTGGAATGGGCTGTGGGGGGGCTAAGACTGAAAATGGGGTGTTGGGGGGGGCTTAGGACTGGAAGTGGGCTGATGGGGGGCTTAGGACTGGTAATGGGCTATGGGGGGGCTAGGACTGGTAAAGGGCTGGGGGATGGCTAGGACTGGAAATGGGCTGAGTGGAAGGAGGGCTTGAACTGCAAATAGCTGATGGGGACGGGGGCTTGGAATGGAAATGGGCTGTGTGGAAGAAGGGCTTGAACTACAAATAGCTGATGGGGAGGGGGCTTGGAATGGAAATGGGCTGTAAGGGGAGGGAGCTAGGACTGGAAATGGGCTGAGTGAAGGGGGCTAGGACGAAATGGGCTGATGGAGGGCTAGGATAGGACTGGAAATGGGCTGTTGGGGGGGCTTGGATTGAAATGGACTCATGGAGGGGCTAGAACTGGAAGTAGGCTCATGGGGGGCTTGGATTGGAAATGGGCTGAGTGGAGGGGAGCTAGGATTTGACATGGGCTAATGATGGTGGGGCTAGGAAAGGACTAGAAATGGGCTGATGGGGGGCTGGGATTGGAAATGAGCTGATGGAGGGATGGATGGGGGAGCTAGGACTTGAAATGGGCTGATGGGGGTTAGGACTGGTAATGGGCTATGGGGGGGGCTAAGACTGAAAATGGGGTGATGGGGGGGCTTAGGACTGGAAGTGGGCTGATGGGCTTAGGACTGGTAATGGGTTATGGGGGGCTTAGGACTGGTAATGGGCTATGGGGGGGCTAGGACTGGTAATGGGTTGGGGGGGTGGCTAGGACTGGAAATGGGCTGAGTGGAAGGAGGGCTTGAACTGCAAATAGCTGATGGGGACGGGGGCTTGGAATGGAAATGGGCTGTGAGGGGAGGGAGCTAGGACTGGAAATGGGCTGAGTGCGGGGGAGCTAGGACCGGAAATGGGCTGATGGAGGGCTAGGATAGGACTGGACATGGGCTGTTGGGGGGCTTGGATTGAAATGGACTCATGGAGGGGCTAGAACTGGAAGTAGGCTCATGGGGGGCTTGGATTGGAAATGGGCTGAGTGGAGGGGAGCTAGGATTTGACATGGGCTGATGGTGGGGCTAGGAAAGGACTAGAAATGGGCTGATGGGGGGCTGAGATTGGAAATTAGCTGATGGAGGGACTCGGATGGGGGAGCTAGGACTGGAAATCGGCTGATGCGGGGACTAGAAGGGAGCAGATGCTGGGTGGGGCTGGAACTAAAAGGGAGCTGATGTTGGGGGAGGATTAGAATGGGATAGAGCTGGGAGAGTGAAATGGAGAGGGAAAAAATATTTTGTGTGGGAGGGACGACAAATCTACAATTGGCCAGATATTGGGAGAGTAAGTGGGGATTGAAGATGGCGGGGTAAAATTTGAGTGGATGAAATAGGAATGAGGAAAGAGCAAAAGGAGAAAGATTAGTATGTTAAAGCAGATGTAGAGAGAGAATGGAAAAAAACTAGAAGAGTGAAGAAAGGACAAATGGACAGCAGACGATGGAGAGTTAGCAGAAGACACAAAGAAACCAGAAGAAAGTGGCTGGAGCAATTGCAACTGAAAAAAATGCACAAAAAGTAGAAAAATATCTCTTTATTGAATTTATTAACTGAAATATGCCAGCTCTGGGAAATGTGCATCATTAACATCTGTGCTTTGTTTAGTACAAGAGGAAATTAATTTATAGTTTTATTTCTACAGTGTTGTTGGGCTTTTGGGGTTCCCAGTTTAATTATTGTCTTCCTGTTTCTACATTGTGATTTCTTGTTTGGTGAATGTCTATGTTCTGCACGTGTAACTGAGCTGAGGTATTCTGTTTATGTAATTCCTATTTGACATTGCCACTTGTTCTTTCCCCAGTAGGTCATGTATTGTTGTTCTCTGAAATGTATTGGTTTAATATTTGTAGTGTTGCCTTTTGATAGGTAGGGTCTTGTGCTTTGTGAGTCCTGGTAGTGCTGTTATGATACGGCAGGTTTGCTATGGGTTCTAAATGGGCAGTGTTTGTAGTAGTTCCTAATGTGCCTGGCAGTTGTCACTGGATTATAGTAATGTAGAAATCTTTTAGTCTTTCTGTATCCATACACTCATTAAGAGACATGTTTACTAAAAGTTAGTGTATGGTAACATTATGCAAATATTTAAGCAAATGAGGCCCCTTATGCAAATGAGGCCCCACACCGAGTCTCCGCACATGGCCCCGCACCCCCCTTGGGCTGCCCCTGGCCACTCCCACTTTTTTCTTCATCAGATTTGAGCCATCAGTCCTATGCTCTCCCCAGTATCCCTCACAACTCTTCTTCTCTCTAGTAATTTCACATCTCAGTTATTGTAATGTTGCTTTTGCTGGTATCCCCCACCATCAGCTTCACCATCTACGGCTAATTCAGAACACTGCCGCTCATCTCCTCACTCATACTCCTTGCTTCAATCACATCACTCCCTCCTTGATCCACCTGCACTGGCTCCCCCTCCCCTACCACGTTACCTTCAAACTCCTAATCCTAACACACAGGGCCCTGCATCAGCACACCCCTCACTATCTCGCAGACTCAATACACTTTTGTACAGTACCTCATAACCTCCAGTCCCTGCACACCAACCGCCTTGACCTCCCCTCTTCTGCCCGTGCCCGCCTGGTGCAAACTCGGCATTCCACCTTCTTTTTCCTAGCCCCATCACTGTGGAAATCCCTTCCTCTTCTAATCCGTCAAGAAGGATCATTTCCCAACTTCAAGTCTCTCTTGAAAACCCACCTCTTCTGTACTGCCTAGACCTCCCTTTCCCTGACCCCCCCGTTTCCTCCTCTCCTTCCACTTAAGCTCTTTTTCTCTTTAGTCCTGTACGAGTGTGCACTTTCCTGTTTGGCATTGTAGTTTCTTTTCTGTTTCTGGCTTTTCTTATGTATATTGTTGTTATTGTAAACCGCCCAGATGTCTCCCGATGGGCAGTCTATCAAATGTTTTAATAAAGATACAGATGTTCATTGTTATTGTTGGCTTTATGTTTTACTGTGTTATAATGAGTGTATACTGTTCTTGTTTGTGAACTGCTTTGAAAGATGGTTTCAGGAAGTCGGTATCTGTTTATTAACAAATCTCCCACCATTTTAATGAAATTCCCAAGATTCTTCATCCCACAAAGCACCTTAGAATACCTCAGGGCATTTAGAAGGCATGCTGTGTCTGTTTTATGCAGACTGGGGGTAATTTTATAAGGAGATGCGGAAAGTTACCCACCATGTACACGTGTAAATCATGGTATTTTAGTGGTTTACATGCGCAAATGGGTATTTACATGCATACTTTAGGTAGAAAAATAGAAACATGACAGCAGAAAAAGACCACATGGCCTAAAGGGAGGAGTGGCTCAGTAGTTGGGACAGGTTACCTCAGGCCAGAAGGCCAGGGGTTCAATTCCCACATGGGGACAAGCAACATCAGGTCAGAGGGACTGGGGTCTCTAGTCCCATGGCCACTCCTTGTGGCCTTGGGCAAGCCACTTATTCCTCCATTGCCTCAGGTACACTTAGATTGTGAGCCCCTCAGGGACAAGGGAATAAAATGTGTCTGTTAGTATACATGTAAACTGCACTGATTCTAAAGAGCACAGTATAAAAAAAAATATCTAGTCTGCCCTTCCATATCAACCACTTCAACAGTCCCCTTTTTTCCCTTTAGAAATCCTCTGTGTTTGTCCCATGCTTTTTTGAATTTAGATACTGTCGTCATCTCTACCACCTCCACTGGGAGACTATTCCATGCATCTACCACTCTTTCCATAAAGAAATATTTCCTCATATTACTCCTGAGTCTATCCCCTTTCACTCTCATCCTATGTCCCTTTTTAGCAGAGCTTGCTTTCAATTGAAAGAGGTTCTCCTCTTGTACATTTATGCCACGGAGGTATTTAAACATCTCAATCATATCACCTCTATCCTGTCTTTCCTCTAATGTATACATATTAAGATCCTTAAGTCTGTCCTCATATGCTTTATAACGAAGATCACTAACCATTTTAGTAGCCATCCTCTGCACAAACTCCAACCTGTTTATATCCTTTTGAAGGCATGGTCTCCAGAATTGCACACAATACTCCAAATGAGGTCGCACCAAAGACTTATACAGGGGCACTATCACCTCCTTTTTATCTGTTGGCCATTCCTCTCCCTATGCAGCCAAGCATCCTTCTGGCTTTCGCTGTCACCTTTTCTACCTGTTTAGCTACTTTAAGATCGTCAGACACGACACGCCCAGACCTTGCTCTTCTTTTGTGGACAGAGGTACTTCACCCCTTATACTGTATTGCTCCCTTGGATTGTTGCAGCCCAAATGTATGACCCTGCATTTTTTAGCATTAAATCTCAGCTGCCAAATTCTAGATCATTCTTCAAACTTAGCTAGATCCCTGTTCATGTTATCAACTCCTTCCTGAGTGTCTACTTTATTGCAGATTTTGGTATCATCCGCAAAGAGGCAATCCTTACCCAACAGCCCTTCCCCAATATTACTAACAAAGATGTTGAAAAGAATCAGACCACGGACAGATCCCTGTGGCACACCATTGGTAATCTTCTTCTCCTCAGAGTGAGCTCCATTTACCTGTACCCTTTGTTGCCTCCCACTCAACCAATTTTTAACCCAATCAGTAACTTTAGGGTCCATTCCTAGGGTGCTCAAATTGTTTATAAGTCACCTGTACTGAACGGTGTCCAAGGCTTTACTGAAATCCAAATACACCAGATCTAGGGCTTTCCCTCGGTCCAATTCCCTGGTCACCCAGTCAAAGAAATCAATCAGATTAGTCTGACAAGACCTGCCTCTGGTGAATCCATGCTGTCTCGGATCCGGGAATCCATCAGACTCCAGAAACCTCACTATTTTCTCTTTCAGCAGTGTTTCCAAAATTTAATAACCACCGAGGTTAAACTAACTGGCCTGTAGTTTTCAACCACATCCTTACTTCCGCTTTTGTGTAAAGGGACCACATGTGCCTCTCTCCAGTCCTTTGGTACCACTCCCGATTCCAACGAGCCATTGAAAAGGTCAGTCAGTGGAGCTGCTAGAATGTCCCCAAGTTCCCTCAGTATTCTCGGATCCCATCTGGTCCCATTGTTTCGTCTACTTTTAGTTTAGCTAGTTCCTCATGAACATAGTCTTCTGAAAATCTTTCAAGATCCCTGTGGCTTCTATTCCTGTTTGTGTGTGTTTTCTGTGGTTCTGCTCCTGGCCCTTCATCTGTGAACACCTGGCAGTTACAATTTGTTAAGCAATTCCACTTTATCCTCATCAGCTTCTACATATTCCTCCCCTTCACCCTTGAGTCTGACAATATCACTTTTGCCCTTCCTCCTCTCACTAACATATCTGAAAAATGTCTTATCCCCCCATTTTATTGCATTGGCTATTTCTTCTTATTTTTGTATCTTTGCTTTCTTGATTACTTTGCTAGCCTCTCCAGGTTTTTCCGAATATAGATGCCTGTCTTCCTCTCTCTGTGTTCTCTTGTATTTCATGAAAGCCTTCGTCTTTTTCTTCACCTTTTCAGCTACTTCTTTTGAGAACCATAGCGGTCTCCTTTTCCTTTTACCCTTACATAGTAACATAGTAACATAGTAAATGACGGCAGATAAAGACCAGCATGGTCCATCTAGTCTGCCCAGCATGATGGCAAGAGTAGGTGCACCTGTCGCTCTGTGCAGGCCACTCTCCCCATGTCTTTGTTTAGGGGTGAACCCACCACTCCATGTAGGATACCCCTATTGGAGATGTTAGATGGTTCAGAAGTTAGATGGTATTGTTTATTTTGTTTTTATCTTGTTGCTGTAAAGGGATCCACTGTGTTTGTCCCATGTCGTAAAGGGATCCACTGTGTTTGTTATTTACCATTCTAACAAAAAGGTTGGTTGTCCTTAAAATATCTCCTTTCAGTTTTGCCCACTGTTTTTCTACATCCCCCAGATGTTCCCATCCCACTAATAACTCCTTGAGGTATTGGCCCATCTTGGCAAAGTTAGTTTTTCTAAAGTCTAAGACCCTCACTTTTGAATAGATTTTATGAGCCCTAGTCCTAATACTGAACCTCACCATCTGGTGATCAGTGGATGTGAGATGATCTCCCACTATGGCATCAGAAACACTTTCACCATTGGCAAGCACCAAGTCCAGTATGTCCCTTCACATTTGGGTTCTGTTACCAGTTGCCTGAATTCTTCTTCCTGTAAATAATCCAAGATTTCCTTATTTCTAGATGACACTGCAGCAGAGGTGTTCCAATCCACATCTGGCATATTGAAATCCCCTATCAGCAGCACATTCCCTTTCCTGGCAATGTTGTATATGTCTTCTATTAAATCTCTATCCACTTCTCCTGTGAGGGAGGTCTATATATCACACCAATGCAAATGGATTTCTCTTCCCCTCTTTCTAGTTTGACCCACAGTGCCACCTCTCTCCCTTTTAAACCCTGTAATTATATAGCTTTAATATAATTTTTTTACATATAGCACCATTCCCCTTCTTCCTACACTGTCCTTTCTGAATAAAGTATAGCCCATTATAATTACATCCCAGTCATGGTTGTGCGTGAACCATGTTTCTGTAACTGCCACTAAATCCAAGTCACTCTCTTCCATTAAAGCCTCAACATCTGGGATCTTATTTCCCATGCTACGGGCATTTATACACACCGCTTTCCAGATGTTGCCCCTTTTACCCATTTCTATGGAGGTATGTAATGTTTCATTTACCTGGAGGCTTTCATTGCCTGTCCCCGACGAATCTAGTTTAAAGCTCTCTTCAGTTGGTTAGCCAGTCTGCTACTGAAAATACATCGACCCTTCTTGGACAGATGTTGAAATATCCATGCCTATACCTGCTCCTGACTATGAATAAGGTGCAAAAAAGTGCTTGTTTCATGGCTGCAATGCTTGCAGGGGGAAGAGCAAATTGTGCTTACATTGCAGTGGTTAATATTTCCCAGCCAAAGTAACATTCCAGTAAATATATACTCCAAACATATTACTGGTCCGCCGCTGCACGTCTGAATTTCTGAAATGTTAGGGCAGGATGTACTTGTCTCATAACATAGATGCCCCTTATCTGACCTACCCAGGTTGGAAAGTGCAAGTGCCCGGCTCTGCAGGGGCGCACGTCGGGGACATCCGCATTTGTAAAATGGCCTACACCTGTGCACGTAGCTGGCCTTGCTGTCTGCGAAGGACCGATCTCCTGAACTGGTTACTGGGACATTCATTTTTTGGGGTGGAGACAGGGCGATTTCAGAAGGCGCTGCTGCTACTACCCCTGTTTTTGGATGTTCTGCTCTGAATAACCCAGATATTTCTTAGACGTCTCTTCTGAAATGCCGTTTCATGTATCTCTGCATATATTGCTTGGCAATATTATAAGAACCTGTTTGAGCATATACAATATGCAAGTCCAATAAAATTTCCCCCAAAGTCATTACAATAAAAGAACAAAAATCTATAAAATAATAATAATAATGCATAAAGTTACAATTTATGGAAAAGCAATTACAAAGACAAGTCCCGGGTTCTGGTGCCGGCTCCTATTGGGAAGGATATTCAGGGGTGGTGGAGAGCCATTCCAATGTAGCTAGCTGCCGCCGCTGAAACTCAAACCCAGATATTTAATGCCAGGGTTATATCTGGGTTGCCCGGATTGGCAGGAAGCTAATGGTGCAGAGGTGATATTCAGCCGCTGCCTGGTTTACCCACAGTGGAAGTTAGGCTAGCCTTTGTTGCGTCTTACTTTTGCCACTTTGCCATAATCAGGCAGTGACTCAATATCACCGCTGCCTGATTAGGGCCAGGTGCCGCCCCCAGAATGCAACGGTTGCACCTGGGGATATTCAACGGCACTAACTGGGTGCTGTTGCCGCACACCCTAATGCCGCTGAATATCCCGGATGGAGGGGTCATGTCTGCTGACCATGTTAATCCCTTTGAATCGGGCCCATTGTCTTTCTGACCACATGAAAGAATTTGGCATAATTTACTACTGTTTCTCCCATTCCTTCCCCCCTCCCCCCCCCAGTCCCCCATTTTAGAAAGTTTTTCCTGCTCATAATTATAGGGATTTTCTCTCTCATCTTGGGGAATGTACATCTCTTCTGTATTTTGTGGTTTGCTCAGTACAGGAGGAAATACACTTCTGTTTCTACTTCTCTATTGCAGCATTGCAGGCAGAGTCTGGCTTCTTGGGGTTGGCAGGTCAGGTTTTGTTTGAACATTTCTGCTGGTAATTTTGGTTCTTAGGGTCTCTGTTCTTTTTGTCGCTGATGTTCTAGTTTTTGAAACCCTTACAAAGGAGAGCAGGAAGAAAAAGACCCCAGCAGCCTTTGAGATTAAGCAGGAATGATCCTACATTATTTTTCACCAAATATCTATCTATCTGATGAACCTCAAACGATTTTGCAATGTTTAGCTTAATTATATTTTGGAAATGAATGATGTGCTGGATTGCCTGGAAACTACTGCCTCTCACACAGTCTAGGACTTTCACAGTTTGCACTGAAAGCATGGAACGCAAGGCTGAAAATGTAGCTCCGAGGCTCTGAGCCGTGCAATCGATTGCTCCCTTATTCAGTGTTGGAACCCTGATGAATATTTTCAAGGTAAAAGTAGGATTACAAAACTATAACACAGCGTCGAAAATTTATTTTTTAAAAAGTATGAATTTGGTTAACTTTATAATCCTGGGAAGAAATGAAAGAGAGAGCGAGGACGAGGGCGAGGGAGCTGCCCATTTTGGGAGTTTCAGTAATATGTGCACGGTTCACGCTCTCCTAATGTAGAGAATTTTGCAAGGAGACTTTTACTTATCAAGAACTTTTCCCATAAACCCAGATTGAGGGAAAAATAACCCTTAGTGAACCAGGTCGCAATTGAATAAAACTTTTATTTTAAATTTCCAATAATGTTCTTTAGAAAATTCCATTAAAAATATGGCAAAGGGAAATTAGTTCCAAAAGTGGTTATTTTGTTTCTTTCAAAACTTATCCTTCCAAATGCACAAAAATAAAAATGCAGGGCTCTCCGTTTTAGATGCACACCACACTAATTTTAGATTTGCAAAAGAACAAGAAAAATGTGCAACATTGTTCCCCAAAACTTCTGCTCCAGTCCCAAGAATGTGCAAACGGTCAGCGAGCAGGAGAAGATGGAATACACAATAGTAAAATTCATAGGGAATGATGGAATGGGAGTCAGAGCACATGACTGCACTGAACAAAGGCCTTGATAAAAAAAGGCTCATGAATGGAAGTCTGAATAGAAGTGTCAACGCTGTTTGCTTCCATTCAAGAGACTCCAGTTCCTGGTTTTGGAGTCCCTTGGAGAGGCAGTGTTCATCGCCCCAGAGAAGGAGGGTGTGTCAGTCATCAAGGATGAGCGACACCTGCTGGCTGGTTCAAACACACCGATGTGCTAGTCTCAAAGGGAAGTACAGTGAGTTCTTCTCAGCCGGAGGACTGCCATTGCCTGGTTGAGCTGGATGTGAATAGGAATAAAAAAGGGGAGAATGAAGGCTTTCACTGTGAGGCCCCAGTTAGTGCGGGTTCTGGTTGAGCTGGAAGAGCAGGAGGAAGCTGCCAAGTGAAAGAAATAATGGATTCCAAATGTAATAAGAACAGAACCAAATTGAAAGGCTTTGAAACAGATATATGGTTCAGAAGAAGTTCCCTGATCAGCCATAGACCGTGGTACCATATTCATGGCTAAAGTGGTTAAACCATCACGGACTAAAGTATCATTTAAGCATTCTTTGACAATAGTTGGTGGCTTGGCCATTGCGTCAGAAGGTGTTACTATCACTCCCATGGGTTCACTCTTCCACTGCTTTTGTAAACTCAGTCACTAAACCATTTCCCAGAGGCTACTGGAAATAGTATATGCCTTGCTGGCAATCAGAAAGCAATCAGTTCCTGAAAGTATTTACAAGGACGAGGAATGAAGATGAAGCCAAAAGCTTTCTGGAACTAATACATTCCGCCAGAAGACAATGATGGTGAGAAAAAGTGGATGAGATGCAGTTTGCATGATCTGGTTACAAAGAGGGGAATTTTATAGTCCCCCACATATCTGAAGCATGTCCCCATGCACATGTAGGTGGCCTATTTTTTATAGTAAGGCACACGCGCCTGCCTCTCTTTACAAAATACCTGTATACTGATGTGCCATACTCTAGGTGCATCAATTGCAACTAATCTAGAGTAGTCATAGCTGGTGGTGCCTAGACTGGCGTAGGGATGCACATTTGTCATTGTATTCTATCATGTATGTGCACCCCTCTAGACCATGCTTATGCTCCACCCACGCCATGCCCCCAGGTGTGCCCCATATTCAGACTGTGAGGAGGGCACTTCCGCTTACACCTATGGAATGACACCCAACAAAAGCATGCAGAGAAGTGCCCATGCACACATGGAAGTCTGGGAAAATATACATTTCTGTGCGTAGGGACCGCGGATCTTTCCACGACTCTCTTATAAGATCACCTCCAAAGTGTAGAACTTTCTGTATCACCATGACACCAGCGAATCATCAATAAGAAGGACATTAAAAGTTAATGTAAATCACATCGCATCACTCCACCCCCTCTCCCATCCTGAACCAAAAATATGATAGCTAAACAGTTTACTGTAAACTCTTTATACTTTCTGGCCATGTTCCCAAGAAGATTCCAGAAATGTTCCAAAGAATATGAAAGCCAAAACATTGCTGGCAATGATGACAGTTACCCTGAGTTCTTTAAGAACTTGGGAACCGTTGGGTGAGAATGATTGGCTACTCTGCTTGCCACTGCTTGCCATTCATAGCCCTCATTCTCTGGAACTCACTCTCAGAGGGGTTATGTCTAACTCAAGACTACCTCTACTTCAGGAAGTATGTAAAGACCGGGTTCTTCTATCAAGCTGTGATGACTGACTTCCCATTCACTCATACTGCTTCAGGACTAGCTTGCTGCATGCGCTGAAACTGAGGTCAGATCTGCATAACCTATTCATGTGTATATATAATTTACCTTCAGTCTAGTTACCAATTTTCATTTGTCCCTATGACCGTCGTACCAGTTCTATCTGTCTATAGGTCCCAACTGCACCTGTTCCATCTGCTGCCTATTAAGAACATAAGAACATAAGATATGGCATACTGGGTCAGACCAAGGTCCATCAGCCCAGTATCCTGTTTCCAACAGTGGCCAATCTAGGTCATACGTACCTAGCAGTCTCCCCAAAAGACACAGGTGTATAGATGCTTCAGTCTATAGTACGGACCCGGTGAGTATCCTACCTATGTTATATGAATGTTCTACCATGCTGCTTTTATGTTGCATCATTTGTAGTGTGCTGACATTGTGAGAATCCTATCTATATTATTTAAATGTTCTACCGTGCTGCCTATTAAGATATATCATTTGTGTTCTGCTGATCTTGTGTCATATTTTTGTTACGTAAATGTTCTGCTATGCTGTACATCACTGACACTGTGTCATATTATTGTTTTTGTTGTCTATCTCCAAGTTTATCTCACTCTTCTAATTGTCTGTTATGGTGACATGGAGTCATTTTGCTATTGGTATGCTACTACTACAATGTTAGTTGTCTATGTCAGAGGAGACCAGGGCCGGCCCCAGAGTTGGCTCAAAGTGTTTGCTGCCCTAGGCAAACCTTAAGTTTTTCTCCCCTCTAGCTGTCAAAATCTATTGTTTAGCTTTGAATGCCCTGCACTTTGCTGTGCACCCCCCTCCCCCACCAAAGTTGCCTCCCTAGGCGGCCACCTAGTTTGCTTAGTGATTGGGCCAGCCCTGGGAGAGACCTGTTGTAAACCGCCTTGGGTGAATCTCTTGGTAAAGGCAGTTAGTAAATAAATGGTATACTGTAATTGCAAAGGTCTGGAAAAGAGAAAAAGTGGTAGCCCTGCAAAGGCCTGGGAAATCAGAAAAAAAAAATCCTTCTAGCTACTGGCTTGTTTCACTCCTGTCAGCAACATAAATTGATGGAAGCTGGCATTAATTGCCTGAATCTTGGCGACGACTGAGAAACATCTACTTATGAGCTAGTCATATTTCAACAAGCACTAAGAGGTGCAAAGAATAGTGGGGATATTTTATTCTACAGTGTCAGGAGACACTGAATTGTTCTTAAAAGGGATTTGGCACAGGGTGGATGAGGCATTCTTAGCTCAGGCACAGAGAGGAGTGAGATGGAGTGGGGGGCTCCGCTCACCCCTCGATATTGATGCAATGCTGTTTGTTCACACCTCTACAACCCCTCTTCCTGTCAATGAGAACAGGCACCAGAGGCAAAATATGGACAATACATTTATTGCTGATTCATATCAAGACAAAAAGAAAATACATTTTCTTCAATTATTAATCAGTGAGGTGTGAGAAAGATACAAGAAAATGAAATTAACTCCCTGACCTTTGGGTTCTCTCCTCCCCTCTAGTCCTGCTGCTTATGCCCTTGGTTCAGCAAAAAGGCCAGAAATAGTCACCTTGCTGCTCTCTCACCTCACTGAGGAAGAGAGACGTCTTCTTTTAATGCACTCAGGAATGTCAGCAGAAGATGCAGATGTCGAGAAAGGTTAGGGTAAAAGTAGAGAAAGAGGGAGCTTTCCAGGCTGCGAAGCATCACATCCATCTCATCGTCTTCCAACAGATCGGAAAGTGCAAAGACGCCACATTTCTTTCTTAATTGCGCTCTGGTCTTTGTGACTTTGAGGGGGGGGGGTCATCATCTGAATTAAACTATGGCTAGCTATCAGTGTGAATCTAGCCACTAAAGCATAGGGAAGACTTATAGCCATGACACTATGGTGGCTCACTTATGAAGCATATTGTAACTCAGGAATGCACTGGCAGAGCTGTTTGGAGGGGGGTGTCTCAGAAAAACAGGGAGTTCTGTGGGGCAGGGGTGAGGTGCATTGGAAGAGCTGTGTGGGGGGTCAGTACTTGAAGATGGTGCTGCAGGAAGGGTTTCCCAGAAGAAACAATAATAACCAAAGATTGCAATTTTAATTTAATTGTTTTCTCCAGCACCTTCCTTTCCACATACCTTGAAATGAATAAAATCAAGTCTGACAGCGAAAGTTGCTTGGAGTTGATTTCTCTCTCTGCTTGCCTGCTTCCCTTCCTCCCTCCCTCCCTCTCTCTCAAGGTGCAGCACTGCGGCAGTACACACTGTACCGGCAAAAGTGCTTCCAATCGATAGCCCTATTGAGCACTTTTCAAGCTACGGTGCGTTTTGCGGATTCAGTGCAAACTGCAAGCCTGAGCCTCTCTCCCCTTCCCCCCATACACTTTGACCAAGGAAATAGTACTGCCCTCTTTCCCTCCCCCAACCTGATCCTAACAAGCCAAGTCGTGCCTGCCTGGTAGACCTGTCGGCCGGCAGTTGCCCATGTGGTGGTCAATAAACCCGCTACTTTCATGGAACACCTGCTCCCAAACTGGGCAAGAGAAACATACAATGTACTTTTTAAGCTTAGGCCAAGAGCCTTCTGATTCATTTCTTTCTTTAACTTTAATCCTGGTGCCCTCTCCTGAAGGACAGCCCAGATCAGGTGGCACGAACAAGGCAGCATCTCATGCCTTCCAGGTGTGGCGGCATGCACGCTTCAGATAAACCAGAGAAAATATTTTCTCACTCAGCATACAGTCAAACTGTGGCATTTATTGCCAAAAGATGAGGTTAAATTGCTGGGTTTCAAGGTGTATGGACAAGGTCCTGGAGGAAAAGTCCATAAACTCCTACTCCACTACTCCTACCCTCCTACTAGTCCCTCTAATTGAGATCCTAGTGACCCTTGCTATTTCTTAGGTAAACAAACGATTCATATTATTGTAAATAATATTTTGTACATAGTTATTAGTTCCCTAGTTCTTATGTTACTTATATAGCCACTTATTCTCGTTCTATGTAACCTGTTACCTTGTTCTATGTTCTATGTAAACAGTTGTATAATACTGTCAGTTATGTTACATGTAAACCGTCTTGAATTGTAGAAAGACGGTATATAAAAACTGTTACATAAATAAATAAATAAATAATAAATAAACTATTATTAGGCTTGGGAACTGAGCAAAAAATAATCAGGTTAATAGTTAGCCACAGTAGTCAGCATTGTTTCTAGATGGCAATTGCTGGGGCTAAGTATAAACTGAATATTCAGCATTGGTGTTCAGAGAGTGGCCAGCACTAACTATACACTCACCGCACTCAGTGCCTATGGACAGCTAGTTGGATAACATTTTGTTGTCCTAAGCTCTCTGGATAACTATCCATGTAGTGGCATAGAAAGTCACCACTATACAGATAACTTGAAGCTCCGCCTCTGGATCGCCCTAGCACTATCCAGATAGTGACCGGTGGGTGGGGGTGGGGGGAGGATATTCAAAGGCATTTACTTGGTTTACAAACCTGCAAACTGTGTAAATGCCACCGAACAGGATATTCAGCGGCACTTATATGGTTAGTGCTTCTGGATATCTGTAGGTGCTGCCGCTACATGCCCTAATCCTAAGCAGTTAGCATCAGAGCATGTCGTGGGTGTTCTGGGGCATAGTGGAAGTGGCACCTATCACATGCAGCAAAGGTTGGCCTTACTTTACCCGCCGAAGCTAACCAGGCAGCAGCTCAATAGCACCACCGCCTAGTTAGCTGTCAGGTTCTACAGCGACCCGGACATTCGATGCCGGTGGCCGGATATGGCTCCGGCATCGAATATCCGAAGTTAGAATTTGGCAGGACAGCTAGGTGCTTTACAGGCACTAGCCACCATCGCTGGATATCCCCTCTCCTCCCCCAAGGTGTGCAGAGACAGTATTCAGCAACACTATCCATATATTGCCATGGAATAACTCTCTCAGCGGCACTTAACAGCACCTGCTGTCCATATAACCGGATAAGCAAGCTTGAATATTGATCCAAATGGATCTACTGCTTGGCATTTCCTAGTGGCCTGGATTGGCCACTGTTGGAGACAATATGCCGCTGGACTCAATGGATTCAGGTCTAACTCAGTATGACACATCTTATTGCATTGTTCTGCCCTGCGTAGCATTGGAAGGTATGGAACATTTTGAATACAGTAAATAGTCCTAGATAAATACAATTATAATGCCAATAAATCATAATGAATTGTTGATGGAATTATAATATCCAGAACTGAACTAGAAGTGGAAAAGTAGGATATTGTTCATGGATGGGCTTGGACCAGGAAATAAAATGAAATTTACGCTTGAAATGATTCTTTGCTGGGTCTCACAGGGAGAAACCTTTCATTAGGGATGTGCACAGGCAAGGAAAATTTGATTAGTTTTCATTTTTTTCATGACATTTTTCTGATTTTCGTGTGGTTTTTCACTTACTTTCACACATTCATTTTAATAGGGAATGTTTAGTGCACACTAAATCAATTTAACAAGCTCTAACTGATGAATTAAGGTACGCTAAGTCAATTAATGCATGTTAAATCAACTTAGTACACACTAAATTTTTTAAGACACCTTAACAAACCAAACGCACACCATTACTTTCCATGATGAACTGGAGAGGGAGAAAACCCAATCAGAAAATAATTTCATTCAGTTGACAAATCATCATAAGAAGATGGAGCAGGTTTAAGAGAGCAAAGTTCATTCAGTGGCAAACAAGTTTCAACTCCACGTTCAGTTTAAGGTGACCCTGTCCTCTTCCACTCCCCCACCCTATGGAAATGTCTATTTTTCATCTTTCTTTTCCTCTTGAAATTCGCAAAGTGCCGATTCCTCCTTTTGGCAATGAAAATGCCCAAGCATTTTTGGGACAGGAAATTGGGACAGACCATCAAGTAGCAGGATTTGAGGTCTCTGCCCACTTTGAGAAGAGAATCTCAAACTTCTAGTATTCAGGGGATCGTCTGGGATTAAGCTACCTTATATCTTTCTCACAGATGTAAAACCAAGAGTGGATCAGCCTCTTCCTGATGATCTGGAACCATCTGGTCATTATATTTCTCAAGCGATTTCTCTAATTTTCTGATCTGTATTTTTGTCTTTAGTCATATAAGGTGACCAAACTGCTCCAGATTCTCAAAGACTGGCTAAACCAGACCTATTTTTAATCTCTCTCCCCAGTTACATCCTAAGATTTGCAGTCCTGCCTTTTCTTAGAGTAGAATCACAAATGATTCAGTGCACTGGAACAAAACCCACTCTCTTTGATCCACCTTTCAGAGGCTACCCCCAATTTTGGTCCATTGCTGCATATTTTTAGTGGCAGTTCCTCGATTTATCTGTAGAAAAATGGGAAAAGGGGATAGGAAAAGGAGACTTAGCCGCTAAAATGTTCCTTCTCTTAAGATCTAATGCTTTGCCGCTTTTAAAGGAACCAACCAATTCAAAGCCATCCAGGATATATTAAACTAGTCTAGTGCAATGAGATTTTTCTGCTTCCATCCCCTGCATATTCTGGGATTTGTGCACTAGCTTTTAATATCAGTGAAGTGTGGACTACAGATCTCAGAATGCTTGGTGGTGAGACTAAACCCACATGGCTCCAAGAGGATAATTTTTAAAGGAGCCGCCTAAAGCTGTGTTCCATTTACATATGTAAATCGTGGCATTTTAGTGAGTTATGTGGGCAATTGGGCATTTACTCACATAACTAAGTTGCTGTTCTGAAAGTATGCACACTGGGTCAATGGTGTGTACTTTCATTGTGGACATGTGCATGGGCCAAATTTGGGCAGTATGCACAAGCTCATGTGTAAATGATAAAATAATATAATTTACATGCCTTCTTTGCTCAACTGGACCCTGGCATTGACACCAGCTCTAGGGCTTCCGTAAGTGATCACGCCTTAGATTAACATATATATGTGACCACCTACGCTAGCATTCTATAAAGAAAACTAGGTGCCTACTTTTATTTATAAAGCAGGCTTGACATAGGTTCATGAATATGCAAATTAACTAGGCAGGGCTTTGTATGATTACCCTCCAAGTGTCTCCGGAAGCTCTGTTTTATGCAGATCCATAGCTAGATAGATAGATACAGAGTACCAGTAGCGTTCCCAGCACCACCATTACCTGGGGCTGGCGCCCCCCACCATGCTGCCAGTGCCCCCTCCCCATGCAGCGCAGCGCTATTCACCGCAAATCACCCCCATCAACCTAATTGGTCCCATTGAGTCAGCACGGCAAATTTGCAATGAGCCAATTTGCCACAGATCCTCTTGCTCCAGGGGCCCACTGCTCTGCTCTTCTGGCCAAAGTCTGGTGAATCGTGAGACTTCAGCTGAGAGAGCAGAGCAGAGAAGAGTGACTGGCCCATGGAGCAAGAGGCACCCGAGACAGGCCGCATACCATTGCAGAGTATATAAGCACAGCCTCCCCCCAGGTGGATCCCAACTAAAGTACTATGACTCGGTCAGGCACAAGGCCACACTCAGTTCTTCCTTATTTCTCAATATCCTTCTTTACCTTGGTGGTGGATTCCCCAATGGGAGGCTTAATCTAACTGCCAGGGTCTGGGGGTTGAGTATGTAAATTGTATATTCTATTAAATACATGACAATCTGCACAATTACATATATGGTTTATATGTAGGGTTGCCAACTAGCTCCAGATGTGCCAGACAGGCTTGACCCAGTCCTGGGTTTACCCCTCTGCATGCGGGGACTTGTAGTCTTGCTTTTCTTATGGAGTGCAATAGAAAAATCAGAACTACATATCCCTGCATGCAATGGGGCAAACCCAGGGCAGGATCAAGCTTGTCAGGCACATCTGGAGCCAATTGGCAACTCTATATGCACAAACACACATGAACACATGTATGCACACAAACACGATGAGGACAATTTCTAAAAGACTTTCACCCAGGTAAATGGCTACTTATCCAGGTAAATTACCCACCTGCGGGTTAAAGTATACACGGATGGTCATTTGAGTTTATGTGGCTCTTGGGGCCTATTCTTTTGCAGCTGCTTTTCATCACCCCCAAGAAGCTGCAGCCCTGGGCAACTGCCTGGCCTGCCTGATGGTTAAGCCAATCCTGCGGCAGGGGAATTCTGACCTGATTGTGTTCCATTGCATCCTAGCTGTTAGTGTAGCTGGGTTTAAAAACGTTTTGGACAAGTTCCTGGAGGAAAGGTCCATAAGCCATTATTAAGAAGGGACCCAGGATATCAATGCTTGACCCAGTACAAGCATTGTGGAACCTGTGTCTTTTGGGGATACTGCTAGGTACGTATGATCTAGATTGGCCACTGTTGGAAACAGGATACTGGGCTTGATGGACCTTGGTCTGACCCAGTATGGCATATCTTATGTTCTTATCCTATCCTTTCAGTGCCCCATCCAGCCAGAGTTTCAGGATATCCACAATGAATGAATATCTGCAACGAGGATATCATCTCATGCTTTTACTCAAAGTCTCCTCCTTCATTTATTTATTTATTTAATGTCCTTTTTTTTTATACCATGCTCTTTAGAATCAGTGCGGTTTACAGTTAACAACTTGTGCAGTGCAGACAGGACCTACACTGGGCTTACAATGAAGATGGGTTTCTAAACGGGACTGACAGGGTAACTATGTACAGACGTGATCAGCTCGCAACTATTTGCAGATTTGTTCAACTATATACAGATTTACCGGTCAGAGTATGCACACATTCCACCTGCAGAGTGTATCATGATCTAGAGAGTGGGGCTACAATCGTGCAGGGTGGCTGCGCTGGGGATGACGGCCTGGTTCCTGGGTGTGACTGGTTGTGAGATGTCATTTGAGTCGGTATAGTGCTGGAGGAAAAGATGGTGCTTCAGCACCTTCCTGAACTGAGCGAGGTCGGTGATGGCCCGAATGGCGGGTGGAAGGGCGTTCCAGCATGTGGGTGCATATAGTGTGAAGGCTCTGTTTCTTGTTGACTGTGAACATTTATCGCCTTTGCGAGTGTCAGAGTATTAGCGGCAGCTGATCTCCTAGCTCTGTTGAGGGGGGTGGGCTGGATGAGGTCCATGAGGGAAGTAGAGGAGCACTTGTTGATGGCTTTGAAGGTCGTCAATAGCATTATAAAGGAAAGTCTGCAGTGGACCAAAAGCCAGTGCAGGTGCTTCAAGATTGGGGTTACGTGTTCCCTCCTGGAGGCTCCATGCAAGATTCTAGCAACTGCATTCATTGCAAGCTGCAGTGGATTCAGCGTGTTCTTTGGGAGTCCATGTAGTATTGCGTTAGCATCATCAAAATGTGGGATTACTAGGGCTTGATAGATTGTCCTGAAGTCATCTTGCTCAAGCAGCTGTCATAGGTGATGGAGCGTCCTTATTTTGTGGTAGACCGCTTTGACCATGTTGCTGATCTGGGCTTTCATGTCAAGCTGTTGGTCTAGCGTGACCCCTAGGTAGTGTACCGTGGGCTTGCTGAAGAGCTCGGCATCTCGTACTTTCAGTGAGGTGGGCGGGGTGAATGCTGGGTTCCTGGTGATAAAGAGGACCTCCGTTTTGTTGAAATTTATTCTGAGCCTCTGCGTCTGTAGCCAATCAGTGACGGCATCGAAGCAGGCTGTTAGTAGTGAGAGATCTGGATGTTCTGTTGAGATAGGCATGTAAAGCAGGACGTCATCGGCGTAGACCAGGCAGTTGATATTGAAGGAGCGGATGAGAGCACAAATGGGCTGCATGTATACATTGAACAGTAGGGCTGAGAGTGATGATCCCTGTGGCACGCCTTTCACTTGTGGGAAAGGTTTGGAGGTAGAGGAGCCAGTTCGAATGTGCTGCCTTCTGTCTGATAAATATGACTCACACCAGGTTAGTGCTGTACCGTGGATGCCCTTTCCTTAAGGCGTGTTAGGAGTATTTCGTGGCTGATGGAGTCGAAGGCTGCAGCAATGTCCATGAAGGTCAGGATCAACTGTCACTCTCTGCTGCTAAGAATTCCTGGGAGACGTCTGGCTCTAGCTGAGGTGAAAAAAACCAAAGTTGTTTAAAAATAAACATCTCATGCAGCAAGAGTGAACCTCACCCCATGCCAGAATATGTTGGAGAAGTTGGTTCCCACTGTGGTGAGAAGCAATTGCTTCCGTCATGCTAGATACAGCCAGAGAGAGAAAAAATAAAGCGAAATGAATCCCCCATGCCCCTATCACCTTGCTTTCCAGGTTAATACCTAGTAACGTGGTGAATGATGTCAAAAATGATCAAGCGGCAAATCCAGTCTGCCCAATTATGCCATAGCTAAAGGTATGCCTCAGCTGCCAGCCATAGAGCGTAACCTCTGTAGAATATGGTGCTTTATCCAGATGAGTTTAGTTCTATGCTCCATTGCGTTCATACCCCAACTAATCACAGTTATTATTTTCCACATTGATGTCTCTATTATCCTGGGCAGATGAGCATCCACTCCTTAATGCAACACCCAGCAAACTTAATAAGCTCAACAGCTAGCAAAACTAATGAGGCTGTTGCCCACATATCTGGCCTCTAAGGTCCCTATGATGTTCTTGAACAGGACCCAGGCACAGATTTAGGTATAGGTGGCATAGGCAACTGCCTAAGGCCCCATTATTTTGAAGGTGTCAAATACCCAGGCCAAGGAGGAACCTGCTCCCGCTTCTTGATGTGCTGCTTCAAAGATGTACCACTGTGACACCATGAGCTGCTTTTTCTCTTTTGGTGATCCAGTCTTTGGGATCTCTGACACCACTCCAAGCCTCTCCTGCTCTCTGAAAACTGGTGGGTGGTATTGCCTGTGGGTGTCAAAATCTTAAATCCAGCCCTGACAGGACCTAGCTGATGCCAACTTGCTAGGGATTTGTAGCCTATTAGTTATTATTTGTATTATTATATATTAGAGAATGAAATTGAAGAGTTCTATGAACAAGTACAAGCTGAAATTGACAGAACATGCAAACAGGATATCCTGATCGTCATGGGTGACTGGAACGCAAAAGTTGGCAACAAAGAAGAAGGCAAAGTAGTTGAAAAATATGGACTTGGCAACAGAAATGAAGCTGGAGAAAGACTGATAGAATTCTGCAAGACCAATGATCTATTCATCTCAAACACCTTCTTCCAGCAACACAAGCGGCGACTGTACACATGGACTTCACCGAATGGATTATATAAAAATCAAATTGACTACATATGTGGAAGTCAACGATGGAAAAGCTCTGTAACATCAACAAAGACAAAACCTGGAGCTGACTGTGGTACAGATCATCAACTACTAGTATGCAAACTCAAGCTAAAGTTGAAAAAGAGCAAACCACTCATGAATGCAGCAAAATATGACCTTGAGAATATACCACTGGAATTTAAAGACTGCCTGCAAAATCGATTTGCTGCTTTAGATACAAATGACAGAGCTCCGGAAGAGTTATGGAATGACATCAAGAAGGTTGTTGGAAGAAAGCGAGAAGTCTCTACAAAAGGTGAAAAAGCAAAAACGGCCAAAATGGATGACAGAAGAAACTCTGAAAATTGCCCAGAAACGCAGAGAAGCTAAAGCCAGAGGAGAAAGAAAGACAATCGCAGAACTCAACAGAGATTTCCAACGTGCAGCAAGACAGGACAAGGAAAAGTACTACAATGACACTTGCAAGGAAATAGAAGCAGAAACTATTAGAGGAAGAACAAGATCGGCTTTCCTAAAGCTACGAGAGTTAAAGAAAAAGTTCCAGCCTCGAATTGGAATGTTACAAGATGCTCAAGGTTGTATGTTGAATGATGCTGAGAAGATCAAGAAAAGGTGGAAGGAATATACAGAGTTTTTATATGATAAAGATCAAGTGGACCAACAGCCGTTTCAACCTGTACCTTATGATCGGGAACCATTGGTGATGAAAGAAGAAGTTGAAGCAGCATTGAAAGCCTTATCAAAGAACAAAGCCCCAGGCATTGATAGCATTCCCATAGAAGTATTGCAGCAATCTGATGCAGCTGTTACCATACTCACAAGGCTCTGCCAAGAAATATGGAAGACAACATCATGGCCAACTGACTGGAAAAGATCTGTGTTTATACCAATACTAAAGAAAGGTGATCCAACTGACTGTGGAAATTATCGCACAATCGCTCTGATCCCACATGCCAGCAAGATTCTACTGAAGATTATTCAAAAGAGACTACAACCATACCTGGAACAAGAACTACCTGAAGTGCAAGCAGGGTTCAGGAAAGGGCGAGGAATGAGAGACATCATTGCGGATGTGAGATGGATCCTTGAAAAGACTAAAGAATACCAAAAGGATATCTATTTGTGCTTTATCGACTATAGCAAGGCTTTTGACTGTGTAAACCATGAGAAACTCTGGGCCACATTAAGAAGCATGGGCATACCAGAACACCTGATCGTTCTCTTGCGCAATCTGTACATTGATCAAGAAGCAACAGTTCGAACGGAACAAGGAGAAACAGAATGGTTTAAAATAAGCAAAGGTGTAAGACAAGGCTGCATACTTTCCCCCTACCTGTTTAATTTATATGCAGAACAAATCATCAGAGAAGCAGGATTGTATGAAGACAACAGAGGTGTGAAGATTGGTGGAAGACTCATCAACAACCTTCGCTATGCTGATGATACCACATTACTGGCTGAAAGTGAAGATGATCTGAAACATTTGCTTCTCACAATCCAAGAACATAGTCTCAAAATGGGCCTGCACCTTAATGTAAAGAAGACAAAGATTATGACAACTGGCATAATTAACAGGTTCATCGTTGAAGGAGAAGAAATTGAAATTGTGAACAACTTTAACCTACTTGGATCAACTATCAATAAAGAAGCAACAAGCAGTCAAGAAATCAGACGACGCATTGCTCTTGGCAGAATGGCTATGAAAGACCTAGATAAGATTCTCAAGAGCAGAGATGTCTCTCTCCATACAAGGATTCGACTTGTTCAAGCCATGGTATTTTCAATAACATCATATGGATGTGAAAGCTGGACAGTGAAAAAGATAGACAGGAAGAAAATTGATGCCTTTGAATTATGGTGCTGGCGGCGAATACTGTGTATACCATGGACTGCCCGAAGAACAAACCAGTCGGTACTAGAGGAGATCAAACCTAAGCTTTCTTTAGAAGCTCAGATGACAAGACTTCGACTTTCATACTTTGGACACATCATGCGAAGAGAGAGATCATTAGAGAAAGACATTATGCTTGGCAAGATAGAAGGTCAACGCAAAAGAGGAAGGCCAGCAATGAGATGGATCGATACAATAACAGCAGCTACGGGTACCAGTCTGTCAACAATGAGCCGCCTGACTGAAGACCGAACACAATGTAGGATAGCTATCCAGAGGGTCGCCATGAGTCGACTCCGACTCGACGGCACTTAACAACAACAACATATTAGTTATTATATTATTTGTAGCCTATTAGTTATAAGCTGTCTTCCCCAAAAACAGATAGAGATTCAAACCCAAGTCAACTCTGTGGAAGGCAGTTTTGCTAATCACTAAAGGGGTTATTTTGGAAGCCCTATGTTTTAGACATCTGAAAACGGGCATAGAAACATCCAAAACACAGAGATATCTACAGAGTCATTTTAGAAGTCGGGTCTGTGGATGTCCCCAGAGTGAGAACGTCCAAGTCTGAATGGGGTTGTGGTGGAGGCAGGGCTGGGGCATTCTCAGAAACCACCTGGAAATCTGGAGTTACGTCTAAATTTAGACCTGCTCCAGGCACAAATAAGCATTGGGAAAGTACTTGTTTTGGCTGAAAAACATCCACAGGGTGTAGAGAAGAAAGCACTTCATCATTCTCAGTACTCCGCACATGATAGCAACAGTAGGATTTTGAACCCTGGTTTCCCTAAACCTAGCCACTACTCTAACCATCAAGCTATTCCTAGACATTCAGGTTTTGAAATACTACTCTGGGTACATCTATGTAGCTGCCCCTGCAGTCTTCCATATTGGGCACATCCATGTTGGTGAAATCGTGTCTGCAGCTTTTTTTTTCAGACACTTTGGTTTAGACTTCCCAGATTGCACTTGGACGTCTTTTCTAAAATGCCCCTCTATATTACCAAGGTCTTGCCCAAGGTATAAACAAAATGCAACATCCATCAGCAAGGCAGTCTCATTAGTATTAAGGTCTAATTATGACAGTCTATTAAAAGAGGAGTATGTAAGATCTGCTTTAGTGGAAGTTCATTAGATTTTCCAGTGAAATCAAAATTACAGGGTTTTAATGGCTACAGTGACTGATGATGGCTTCAAAGGCCATGAAATTCACTTGTCATGGACTCGCTTCCAGCCGTTAAGTGAAGAAATCAAATAATGGCTGTCACTCTGCCCATGTTGCTATCTCTGCCAGGGTCACCCAGCTTCAGGGTAAAGAGGAGCCAAAGGCTCGCATTATATTTCATGGCAGTTTCACCAAGATATCAAATTTTCTTATACTAGGGTATAACAAAAGGCAAAATGACAGTTCTGAAGCTTACAGAAATCATTTTGGAAAAAATTATTCCCTGTCCACGATGGGGATTACTGGACTGTTCCAGGTAATCAGATGAGACCCAAAATCCCCCCCCCCCCCTCCGTTCTGCCTCTTTACATCTGTGGGCAAGAAATGCAACAGCTTAACCTCAGATGATTCCCTGAACACTGGAACTTTGGGACTCTCATCCCCAAGGGATCTGAGATCTGGAGCCTTGATGCCTGCCTGCCCACCAAATAATTGTGAAAAGAAACAGCTTTTGGTAAAAGCAAGCTCCCCTTTTTTGTTTTACAGATATCAGCAAAATGCAATGCCTGTTCCTGTGCCATTTGTGCAGATTTTAATGTAGCCCATGTCATGGAAAAAAGGTGACAGTTTACCAGGCACACCACGAAGAGGATCTTTTCCCAGTGCTGTGTGCACAACAAAAGGGGAGACGTTTCCAGGTCATCTGCCGTTCTGTGGTCCAGCCCATAGGGGTGTTCTTAGACCCAGTCTCCAGTGAACTCTTCAGCATAGTTTGGATTGTGCTTCTCAGGAGAAACTCTGCAGGTAGGAACTTTGATATACCCCTTTAATGGATCTCCAGGCGAAGGAAGAGACTAAACCTTCCCTCCTAATGCTGATTTCTGGAGGCAAGCAAAGTGAATTTCTTAGACAGGATCAGTTGCACAGGGCCAGGAATATGTCTGGTCTATGTGTGCACTCTGAAATGATATAAAGAAGCAGGAATAATAATATGGATAGTGGGGAATGGGGCAATGGAGGGACTTGAGTCAAACCAAAAGATCACTGCAACAACATCTTTGGAAAATTCTTCTGTTGGTCTAGGTGTGAAGTATAATAGGTTGTAGAGAGTTTAGCTTATTTTAGGACAAAGATAGCTTCTGGCACACCCGATGTAGAACACTCCTATTCTTCAGACTTATTAGCAAAGAGCACTTGATCATTACTCCCTCTATTGGAGTCAAAGGTTACTATGGTTACACTGGATTATGTGAATGTGAGAATGGAAATGGGTGCAACACTCACACTACTACTACTACTGATCATTTATATAGCACTAATAGGCATACGTAGTGCTGTAGAGACATGTAAAAGACGGTCCCTACTCATCAGAGCTTACAATCTAGGCAAGATAAACAGCACAGAAACTGTGGACAAGGATATATCTAGGGGGAATGGTAAAGAAACATAAAGGAGATTAAGTGGATCAGGATCCAAAAGTGGCCTCTAAGAGGTGAATTTTCAGCCTGGATTTGAAAAGGACCAGAGCAAAAGCCTGATGCACAGATTCAGGTAGTTTGTTCCGGGCATAAGGAGCAGCAAGGTGGAAGGACTGAAGTCTGGAGCTGGCAGTGGAAGAGAAGGGCACAGATAGAAGTGATTTGCCAGAAGAGCGGAGTTCCCGAGGAGGGATATAGGGAGAGAGAAGATAGGAAAGGTGAGGAGCAGCAGAATGAGTGCACTTATAGGTAGCCCCACGAGACCACCCCCACGAAGATTCCATCCTTTCAACAAGGAAACCATCTTGAACAACACACACCCACTTCTTAGCACGACAACAACTAGTCCAGATAGACTAGTCTCCAGCTGGAACGAAAGCCTTAGTGCCATTGCACTACGCACAGTTCACAACAAAGCCCCAAGGAAAAAAGCTCCCGCACCCTGGTACTCTGACAAACTGAGGACTTCCCTCCTCAAACTTAGAAAACTGGAAAGACGATGGAGACGGACACGATCCACGGAAAATCATGAAGCCTATAACCTTCAGCTAGCAATTCACCGTAAAGTGATATCTGAGAAAATGAGGAAAGCACACACGGACACACTAATGCGATCTCTACGTAAACCACATGACCTATTTAACCTCGTCAGGAACCTAACGAAAGATCCAGGCCAAGAGCAAAAACCTGAGATCCACGCCCAAGACTACGCTGATTTCCTTCAATCAAAACTGTGCCAAACTGACAAGACTGATCCACCCTCTCCCATCACAGTACCATCAAACACAATGACTCTAGCAAGATTCACCACCCCACCCAATAAGCGTATCATTGACACAATCTCCATAATCAACACCACCACCACCCAGACTGACCCCTGTCCTGCCTTCTGGATAAAGGAACTACAGTCTGAATTCAGCCCATTCATAGCTAGATTCATTGACACATCTTTCACATCAGGATCTTTCCCCCTAACTCTCAAACACACATCCATCAGACCTCTGCTAAAAAACAGCAAGTTAGACCCCCAGAAAGTGGAATCATATAGACCGATTGCCAGCATCCCACTACTAGCTAAGATAATCGAGAAAGAAGTACTATACCAGATTCAACAACACATCAACAATACATCGCCGCTAGACCACTGCCAACACGGTTTCAGAGAATCCCATGGTGTGGAGACGCTGCTCACCACTCTCTTCAACAACATACTCAACGCAATAGATAATATCCATTATGGGGTTGCACTAATATTCCTTGACATAGTGGCAGCATTCGACTCAGTATGCCACGAAACCCTTCTGAAACGACTCAAAGAGAAAGGCATCTGCAGACTAGCTCTAACCTGGTGTAAATCATACCTATCCAATAGATGGCAACACGTGCAAACAGAAACCTCCACCTCCAAACCGTTCCACCAGAAACAAGGTGTCCCGCAAGGATCCTCCCTCTCTGCTTTATTGTTCAACATCTACATGCAGCCGATCTGTGACCTCATATGATCATTCAACGTTGAATGCATGATCTATGCCGACGATGTCTTACTTTACATGCCTTTCCAGATCAACCAGATGGACCTCACAGCCCTAACCAACTGTTTTACCACAGTAGAAAAATGGCTCCAAAATCAGAATCTCCGTATACAACACAAAAAGACCGAAGTGCTGTTCATCTCCAGAAACCCCAATTTTTCCCCTCCAGCCTGCCTAAAAATCGGAGAGATAGAACTCCAAACTAAACCATCAATCTGCTACCTGGGCGTTACACTGGACCAAAGATTGGATATGAGGACACACATTGGCAACATGGTAAGATCAACATACCATAAGATCAAGACACTCAAACATCTACACCCCCTACTTCAACCGGATGACTTCAGAACAATCTTCCAGGCACTAACCATCCCCCATCTCGACTATGCCAACGCAATCCTCCAAGGGCTGCCACAATCCACCCTGAGCCCGCTGCAACTTGCCATGAATGCGGCAGCCAGGGTCCTAAATGGAGCCTCAAGGCGTGACCATATAACACCCATACTCAAAAGTCTCCACTGGCTCCCAATCCATGGTAGGATCACCTTCAAGATCTTGCTACTAACATTTAAGACCATCAATGGGCTTGCCCCCTCTTCACTCGCTGGCCTCACGCACATTACCCCACCAAATAGAGCCAGATGAACTACAGCAATAAACACTTTGGTAATCCCCAAAGCAATGACCCATTGTACACAAACAACTGTAAACAGGGCATTCAATCTCTGTGCACCCAGATGCTGGAATGCCCTTCCACCCAATATACGAGCAATCCCTGAACTATTAAAATTCCAGAAGGCACTGAAGCACTACCTCTTCGTCAAATGCTACCCGGAGGAACATACACCAATCCCCTCGCACAACACACGCACAACACTGCTACATGACCACATGTAACTACCCTCAATATGATGTTTATATGTAAATACTTTTCTGTTATCCATTGAGATGTAAATAGTGTCGTGAAGTGCAAGGTTCAGAACCGATGGAAACAGAGGTTTCTGTGGAAAATGAAACCAAAGATGTCAGTACTGAGTCAAGCATGGAGGGTTGGCATGGAAACCATAAACAAACCTCGTCACAGAGGGCTAGGGAACGCCCATCCCCTGAGCTAGCTCCTACCTCATCAGGGAACTGTGAACACCTGGGGGGAGGTGTGGCTCAATACAACGGGGGAAGGAAGCTAGATAAAAACCCTCTAGTAAAATATATGGGGGAGACGGAGACAGACACAGACACGGGAAAAGATACGAGCAGAGACAAGGGGAGAGTCTCAGATGGAAGCTCAGTCTCCGACACGGAGAGAGACACAGCAAGCGTGGGAAAAGGTAAAAGAAATCCCAATCCTAGTTGGAGATACTCTTCAAAGGACAAGAGCTGTGTAGGACATTCAGGTCCAGGACACAGGGAGCAGTGCTTAAACATAGGAGGCACAGAGGATTTCTATTGCTCAGGAAGCAAGGACATTTATGCTGAAAAGCAGAAAAGACAGCCACGCTGGGTTCACAAAAGGCAGACTCCAGGTAAAGTCAATTTCCCTGATTATAAATATATATCAGAAGGGGGAGAGGAGTTTTGTTTTCCGTGTGGTAGCCAAGGGAGAATCCTGAGAGGAAGTAGTGTTAAAAGCAAAGGAAGAATTCCATGTTATAAAGCTGAAGAGGGAAACGTATTACCCTTTAACTACAGAGAGCTGTTTGCACCTGAGAGCAAGCATTTAGACTCACCAAGCAGGTTGGGGGAAGGAAACCCTGTGAGTGAAAGAGAACAGTTTGCCTGGCAAAGAGAAGAACCTGTTCTAAAAGGTTTCCAGGAAGAAAACTGATTGCATGCACTGGGACCCATATCAACCTCCTGAGTCAGAATATATGATGGACTGTTCTTATATGGTGGCGGATAATGTGCAGTCTCTGTGCTGAATATATTGGCTTTTACTAAGGAGAAAGAAACAGCCAAAAGAAACATTTTGGAAGGAACTGTTTATTGTTTTGGTTTTGTATAACAGCTGAAAGTAAGCAATATTTTTGTTATCACTGGAAGTATAATTTCGTTGTAAATAGTCCTTATTCTTGGTCTTCAACATCTAACCCCGGGAGGGGAAATAAATCCTAATTTCCTTAAACCACTCGTGCACAACGTGTACTCATTTTCATGGTTGGTGGACTACATTACCCAGGAGGCCTTTCTACACCTCCATTTTAAGTTTTACCACCCAAGAAACACAACTACCCACTTGCCCTACCTATGCTAATTACCTCTGGGAGGGTGAGTGGTGACATATCTGGCGTAGTTTTTCGGATGTTTGACCTTGAAGGAAGGACAACAGAAGATTACAGCACCAGGATTCCGGCACAAGCAAGGGGGCTACCAGAAGGCTGCAGGAAAGACAAAGACAAGACACAGCTTCTTTTCCTGAACGCAGACCTCTACACGAAGCCTCAGGTAATAGCACCTGGGCATAAGTGAGGGAGGATACCAGGAAAAGAGGGGCGCTGTGGGGTTGAGAAAAAAAAAAAAAAAAAAAAAAAAAAAAAACCTGAAAAAGGGAGCCGCACTTGGGTTTTTTTTTTCTGTCTTTCATTGCAGGTGCTGACGAGAGATGGAGGCCCAGGACGTAATAGCGTGGATGCGGAAGCAGTGGGACCTACAAATGGAACTTTCTAAGCGCATCCAGGAGGAGAATGCCGCGCTCCAGAGAGAGCAGCAGAAGCCGCTGCTGGACGCTGTAGCAGCACTTCTACAGGAACGCCAAGGACCACGGACGGACAATCCTTTGGTTATGCCAGGACCCCCAATGCACGCAAGTCATACATTTTCTTTAGGACAATTGAGTCCAACGGACAATATTGATGACTTTATAGATGCATTTGAGCGTATTGGACAGGCGTTTAAAATGGCCTGATAGTCAGTGGGCTACGCGCTTTGCAGTTTCGCTAACAGGTGAAGCCCTGTCAGCCTACAAAGCGATGCCAGCCGCTCTTGCGGATGATTATGCTGAAATAAAAAGGGCGGTAAAGGACAGGTTGGGGCTGACAACCTCACATTATAGGAGGCTTTTCAGGGAGGCTCGCCTGAAGCCTCAGGAAACTCCAAAGGCGTTACAACAGCGTCTTAAGAGTCTGGCGTGGAAATGGCTAAGTCCAGAAAATAAGACAATGGAAAGTGTATTAGATACAGTTATATTAGAACAGTTTGTACAGGCTGTACCTAAGGAAATGAAGATGTACCTCACCTTGCAAAATTGCAAGACCACTGAGGAAGCAGCTAGTTTGGCGGACCGGTTTTTGGAGGCCCAAATAGCTGACCCCTCAGAGCGCAGCGTATTGCAAGCTGCAGGTTTATATAATGTTAAAAAGGGAAAGGTTCCCTATGATGAAAAATATACAATGGCTAATGGGAATGTTAGAAGTAAGAATGATGAGAGTGTTTATGTGCCCAGAGAGAATGTGTCTACACCCAAGGGTAAATGTTATCTGTGTGGGAAAATGGGGCATTTTAAAAGGGAATGCACTAAGAGGACTGTTCTGATATCTGGGGTGGATGACCCAGTTCAGAGTAAATTTTTATTACACGCACAGGTGGAAGGGGTGGACACCTTGGCCCTGCTTGACTCGGGGGCCGACCAGAGTATGATTTCTCGCACACTCTGGGAGGCCATCGAGCGGCGCTGTTCGACACCCCCGAGACAAGCAGGAAGCCAAGTCAGAGTGAAATGCATACACGGTACGTTTGCATTTTACCCTCGCCGGAATCTCTTGGTAAATGCACTAAAGTTTAAGCAAGTTATGTCATTAGCCATACTTCCTGCATTACCCCAAGACCTTATTTTAGGTAGGGATTGGGTACCCTTTTATGAGGGATTAGTGGAAGGTTTGAACACCCGAAACCGGCCTGGTCTCCACTAGATCACAAGCCGGGACCTCAGGGATGGGAGAGACATCAACTGGGGACAGGGGAGAACCTGAGGAAGGATTAGTGCCCCAAGAGGAGGTATCAGGGGAAGAAGAGACAGATATTCTTCCTACCCATGAGGACCTAGTGTATGAACCTAATGCACCAGGGAGAAAGGCCAAGGCAAAGAGGCGCCATGAGAGGCAGTCTAGGTCCCGCGGCCGAGCGGAGTTGGAGGCGGGTGCAAGCCTACCCTGGGTACCCGCCGAGTTAGTGAATAAATTTCCCTCCTTTCCTGCTGAGCAGCAGGCCGACCCAGCGCTCAAGAGAGCCTTCGAATGGGCCCAGGAGATTAGGCCCACATTACCTAGGTTCTTTATGGACAATGGCGTTCTGTATAGGGAAAGCGTAGACCCTTACTCTGAGGCAGTAAGGAAACAGCTGGTAGTGCCTACGACGTTCAAAGCCACGGTCTTGCGGCTCGCGCACGACCACCCTATAGGGAGCCATAAAGGCATCCAAGGCACCCTAGACCAAATATTAGGTCACTTTTACTGGCCTGGGGTGTTCAAGGAGACTAAGCAGTATTGCGAGTCGTGTGCTCCATGTCAAAGGGTATCAGCGTTAAGGCCAAAAGCTGTACCCTTGGTGCTTACTCCCACCATAGCCGTACCTATGAGCCGGATAGGCATAGATATGGTAGGCCCTATGACACGCACACCCAGGGGTTTTCAGTACCTTCTCGTTATAGTCGACCATGCCACCCGGTTTCCCTGGGCTATTCCCCTAAGGAACACCTCTGCGAGGATTATAGCCCAGGAGCTGGTCAAACTATTCTGCATGGTAGGGTTCCCCAGAGAGGTACTTACAGACCAGGGTAGCAACTTTTTATCCAAGCATCTGTCTACCGTATGGGAGGCTTTTGGGATAAAACACATACGGACTTCGGCTTACCATCCACAGACAAATGGTCTTGTAGAACGTACTAATCAGACCATTAAACAGATGCTGAGGAGAGGGCTGGAAAAAGGGGAGATAGCAGAATGGGATACCTTGCTCCCATTCGTTCTCTATGCATGCCGAGAACGCGTGCAATCTTCATTAAAGGCCTCACCCTATGAGCTTATGTTTGGGAGATCCCCTAGGGGGATATTAGATATATTACAGGAGCAATGGGTGGAACCAGACATTTCTGAAATTGAAATACCTCGGTTTTTAAAGGGTCTAAGGCAGCGTTTAGAGAGAACGGCAAAGGCTGCAATGGAAAATCTGCAAGCAAGTAAGCAGAAGCATAAGCAATACTACGACAGGGGAAAACAACCCCGAACGTTAAATGTGGGGGATAAGGTAATTATCCAGGTGGCAAATCCAGGCCCAAAATTTGAAGCCCATTGGAGGGGACCATGTACGGTCGTAGAGAAAGTAGGGCCCGTTTCCTACAGGATAGAGAACGCAAAGGGTCGTAGGCAGGTATATCACCTGAACCTTTTAAAGCCCTGGAAAGACAGAGTTGCCACTGCCAGTATGGTGTACATGGAACAGCACAGCAGATCCCACACTGGTATTACGTACTGTCCGGAAGGTGCGGCAGTACGTAATATTTTAAGGCGGGGGATATGTCGTGAAGTGCAAGGTTCAGAACCGATGGAAACAGAGGTTTCTGTGGAAAATGAAACCAAAGATGTCAGTACTGAGTCAAGCATGGAGGGTTGGCATGGAAACCATAAACAAACCTCGTCACAGAGGGCTAGGGAACGCCCATCCCCTGAGCTAGCTCCTACCTCATCAGGGAACTGTGAACACCTGGGGGGAGGTGTGGCTCAATACAACGGGGGAAGGAAGCTAGATAAAAACCCTCTAGTAAAATATATGGGGGAGACGGAGACAGACACAGACACGGGAAAAGATACGAGCAGAGACAAGGGGAGAGTCTCAGATGGAAGCTCAGTCTCCGACACGGAGAGAGACACAGCAAGCGTGGGAAAAGGTAAAAGAAATCCCAATCCTAGTTGGAGATACTCTTCAAAGGACAAGAGCTGTGTAGGACATTCAGGTCCAGGACACAGGGAGCAGTGCTTAAACATAGGAGGCACAGAGGATTTCTATTGCTCAGGAAGCAAGGACATTTATGCTGAAAAGCAGAAAAGACAGCCACGCTGGGTTCACAAAAGGCAGACTCCAGGTAAAGTCAATTTCCCTGATTATAAATATATATCAGAAGGGGGAGAGGAGTTTTGTTTTCCGTGTGGTAGCCAAGGGAGAATCCTGAGAGGAAGTAGTGTTAAAAGCAAAGGAAGAATTCCATGTTATAAAGCTGAAGAGGGAAACGTATTACCCTTTAACTACAGAGAGCTGTTTGCACCTGAGAGCAAGCATTTAGACTCACCAAGCAGGTTGGGGGAAGGAAACCCTGTGAGTGAAAGAGAACAGTTTGCCTGGCAAAGAGAAGAACCTGTTCTAAAAGGTTTCCAGGAAGAAACTGATTGCATGCACTGGGACCCATATCAACCTCCTGAGTCAGAATATATGATGGACTGTTCTTATATGGTGGCGGATAATGTGCAGTCTCTGTGCTGAATATATTGGCTTTTACTAAGGAGAAAGAAACAGCCAAAAGAAACATTTTGGAAGGAACTGTTTATTGTTTTGGTTTTGTATAACAGCTGAAAGTAAGCAATATTTTTGTTATCACTGGAAGTATAATTTCGTTGTAAATAGTCCTTATTCTTGGTCTTCAACATCTAACCCCGGGAGGGGAAATAAATCCTAATTTCCTTAAACCACTCGTGCACAACGTGTACTCATTTTCATGGTTGGTGGACTACATTACCCAGGAGGCCTTTCTACACCTCCATTTTAAGTTTTACCACCCAAGAAACACAACTACCCACTTGCCCTACCTATGCTAATTACCTCTGGGAGGGTGAGTGGTGACAATAGTTAATACTGTTATCCAAGTTGAGCTTCCTGTTATATGTAATTACGGTGTTACCCCCATCGTAAACCACCCATGTTGTATGTAAACCGCACTGATGTGGAAGAGCGCGGTATATAAGAGAAATAAATAAATAATAAATAAATAAAGTAGGAGAAGTTGGAACTGATTGTGGAAATGGATAGGGAGTCAATGAAAGGACTTGAGAAGAGGGGCTATATGAGCATATCGAGGCTGGTGGAAGATTAGCCGTGCAGTTGAGTTTTGAACAGATTGAAGGGGAGAGAGATGATTCAGAGGGAGACCAGCAAGAAGCAGGTTGCAATAGCCTAGACAGGAGGTGACTGAAGCGTGGATAAGTGTCTTAGTAGTGTGTTCAGAAAGGAATGGGTGAATTTTGCTGATGTTATAGAGAAAGGAATGACAGGTTTTAGATATCAGTTGGATGTGTGTGGAGAAGAAGAGGGAGGAGCCAAAGACACCCAAAGGTTGGGAGTCGAGGAAACAGAGAGGAGTAGAGCTTTATCCACAGAGACTGAGAAAGGAGGAAGAGGGGAGGTGGATTTAAACAGCTGAGTTTGTCTTAATCATACCCTCTGTATTAAGGATGCTTGCTTTTACCAAGGACTCAAGAACTGCCCCTCACATTTTCCAGATTCTACTCCCCTGTGCATCAAAAAACCCTGGATAATTTGTGGTCACGACAAATCCTGGGCAGAAAGGCGACTATCAACAGTGATAAATTGACTTTCTGTTCAGGGCACCAGTACAATACCGCTTGTCCTGTCTGGCAAGCAGAAAGCGTGAACAATCTTGCAGAGGGCATGCACCCATGGTAAACTGCCTGCCGAACGACTGCCATCGGTGTCCTTGCCTTTTAATTTAGTGTCACAGTAAATGAGTTTCTTAGAGATGCATGTTCATGCACAAAGGAGTCATAAACCCAAACCATCCATACAGCCCTAGATCAGTAACTTTCATAGAATGTCTACCTGTTAATGGCAACATGATCGGGTTCCTTTTCTGTCCTCAGTATACAGGGTGGATGCAAAGGTATATGGCATGGTACAGTTCCAATGTGTGGGAGCTTATGGGCACAGGAAAATCAGTGCATCTTTCTAATAAGCATTATACGTCAAAAACACCAGTTAAAGATTAGGTGAGAAGCCTAATGTGGGCCCTTCGGATAGCACTGAACACCTAATTATAGTACACTCGGACATCCACCCTGCTGAAAGTGAACTAATTGCCTTGAATATTACACTGATATCTTTCTCAACTTCTGGTTTTAAGCATCATTGCTGTGGTCAAAATATAACCAGAGCCCCCGAAAAGGTATTTGGGATCTCATCAAATCCAATCCAATCCGCAAAATCTAATTGGTGCTCAGAACTGAAAAATTTAGCTCAGAATCTGACGCGTTAGAGGATAAAAACATCTAAAGCTAGAGTGTGTGAATATACAGGTCTGAGAAACACAATTTTCATTTTATTACACTGATAAATCAATATATTAGAACTTTCTTTCTCTCTCTCTCTCTCTCTCTTTACATATATACCTGTCAATCTATACAGATATCTTTCTCTCTCTCTGCACATATATATAGCTAAGATTTCTTGCTCTGACATCAGAGAGCGGTGAGAGCATTAAGACCCATCACAATGGTCCCCTGAAAGCAAACATTAGGCGTAAAGCTCTCAGCACACTCCAGGGAAGGGGCCAAGCATTCATCTCCTCCTCTTTCCCTTCGCTACGCCATCTCACTGCCGATCCATGTGGATCAATGCAAAATTAATTAGAGTAATCAAGTCAGCTGTACAATGGAGATCATATGCGCCGGCTTTGAGCTGACTAATTGGTGGAAGTTGGCAGGCGATATTCTCCCACCCCCTGTCGTAAAGGTATTAACACTTTTTTTTCCCTTTGGAGATTAATTACTACTCCCCATCTCTTCCTTCATCAGCTTTCCAGCTCAGCATTTTTGGGGACATATGGGAAAAAGGCTTTGTTCTTTAAGAAGCTTGGCTGAGGACCTTAAAATGACCACATAACAGCGATATGGCACATGGTACAGGCTGAACTCGTCTTGATTTTACTCTCATTGCATCTAGGGAAGTGTGGTGGCAGTTTCTCAAAAAACAAAAAAAAAGTAGAAACTACCTGTCCACAGATGTAATGCAGATGCAGAAAGCTAGCACGTGCTTTACAAGCCCATAACGCCACGTTTAAGCACATTTTTATGATCCTCTCCATGCAGGAAATAGATTTAAACGCCAGCGGAAAAACTAGCGACCAATTAACGCCACGCACATTTAAATGACTACTCATTATTTAAATGTATTTTAATCTGCTGGGCTGCTATGCAAATCAGGACTACGCAAGATGCAGAGACAGGCGTAAATGATTTCGCAACCAGCCATAGCGACAACATTTTAACTGCAGGGTCTGAGTAGAAGTAAACCTCTAACGTTGCCCCCGACAGTATTTTGATGGCACTGGGTGCTTTCCCTGATGCCTAGATCATCTTCTCCCCAGATGATCAGGAATCAGACAAAGCCCCCGATGCCATCAAAACAGTGTTGGGCCGTGCCGACAAATAAAAAAGATAAAGCTGAAGTGAAACCGGTTTTTGGTGTTCTTGTACCGTGCGGTTCATCAGTCTGTCATCTGGTTAGATAAGAAGTTGCTGTGTGCAGATAACGCTACTGTTTTTTAAATAGCCAGGAAGCAGAAGGATGACTGAAGGAAAACATGCAGATTAGCCACCGGTACCTGAAGAGCAAGTCAAACTAGCCAGACTTCTTGTGCATATGTGTTTGATTTGCTCTCCCAGTTTAACGCTGAGGTGGCTCATTTGCATGTGCAGGGTTACCGCCATGGGCATTTGCATATTCTAGCCTTCATGCATCGCATATTAAATTGTGTGCATTGTCAGGAATGTTAAACAATCGCGGGTCTAGCACCGGCTTTCTGCATTGGCCTGTCTGTCCTTAATGACATGGAACCATCTGGTCACCTTCAAGAAGCACACAGGCCTCTCAGATTTCCTTCTGCAAGTTCTCATGTGATTCATTAATCCTGTTCTGATTTTGAAAAGAGTAAACACTAACAGGATCATTTCGAGGTGCATCATTCCGTTGGGACGTCCATCCCTGCTATTCGGGCTCTCTTCCAACCACGACTAACTTCCCTGCACGTTGTACGGCGAAGCTAGATGGGGGCAGGAAAGCGGCACAGCGGGGGCGGCATTAGAGCAGGCAGTGGGTGGTTGGCGGCCCTGGACGTACAGGGCCGATTCCAATGTTGGCCCTGTACGTCCAGGGTCGACTGCATGTACGGGGAACTTATTCCACCTATGAGGTGGAATAAGTTCCCTTAGTCGGCGGGGGACAGTGAGCCCTGCCATCGAGGAAGGTAGGAGGGCTAGAGGGGATTCCCCGCAGCCTGATCCTGGCCTTGGGAGGCCAGATCGGGGGGTCGGGCTGTGGGGAATGAACTGTTTGATTCGGCGGCCGGGGATTGTGGCTTTTGAATGGAGCCGCGGTGCCATGGCAACCGGATGCCATGGCACAGTGGCTCCATTCAAAAGCCCTGACTGAGTTATCCGGGCAAGGCCTGTATGTGCAGGCTAACCTGAATTGGGGTCCCAGCCTGCACGTACAGGCCTGGATGTGATTCTGATCCCGCGGGGCTAGACAAATGGATCAGAATCCCAGCTAACTCTGTGCGTCCAGTTCTGACAAGACGCAGAGAGGGCTGGGACTTCCAGGTCTGAATCAGGCCCTAAGGCTCCAGGCAGCAAAATTTCCTGCAGAAATAGCTGAAATGTTTTCTAAGATGTTTTCTGTTGCTTTATGAAAATTATTGTTTTTTTCATTTTTACAATTTTACACTAATCCCTCAACATTCATCATAGTTTCACAGCATCTCGCCTTTCCCCTGGCATCCTCCTCTTCCTTGGGCATAACAATTTTCAGACCGCTAAGTTTGAAAGACCAAAGCAACATCTTTCAGAATATCCACAATGAATATGCATGAGATAGGTTGCATATGCATACAAACCTATCTCATGCACATTTATTGTACTTATCTTGAGAACGAGGGTGGCTAGGGGAATACTCCATGACCTGGCTGAGAATCATTGGATGGGAACAATCCCATAAAACCTCTCTCTGAAAGAACCGCATTATCTCTAACTGATGACATCATTGTTCTGTCTACTGGTTAATGACATCATCGTCCCTTCTACCAGGGCTGAAGCCTTGACAGTTGGTGCTTCTACTCACAAGGTTCAAGCTTGAGTCTACTTCAACCCCATCCTCTGTAGTCCACTGGATGGAAACCAGTATAGAAGCGCTGATTTCACCTGAAGTTGTTGATGACATGATAGTTCCACAGTGACAAAACAACTCAACTAAGAGGGTTCTGTGAAAGCTATAAGAAGAGCTTCACCGTATCGATTAAACTGGATTGTTTGTTTGCTTTTTTTTTCCCTCATGTGACATGTTTCTTGCAGCTAATATTAAATTCTGCTGCGCCTGCATCGTGTTATGTCTGTGTTAATATTCATTTACAGTCAGACAGGCCACACAGGCAGGCAGGTTAAATAAATGCAAGGCCAACACTTTACATTTTGGATTACATTAAATGTTCAGCAAGCATAAAAATGCATATTTCATGCTCATCGTTCGCCCCATGCTGCCTGTAACGAGAGAGGAATGAGTTTTTTGTCTTCGTAGAATTATTAAAGAAGCCACGGTATGGTTATTGGAAAATGCTAACATTTCTCTACTCATTGTGTAGCCAGTGCAGCATTTTTACTTCACACTGAACTAACAGAGGGGTGGCAGAGGATACAGCTGTCATTTGAATCAGTCTGTTGACTTCTTGCGGCTCCAGTGTTATAATTGCGCTTGCACGCTTTTGCATCCCGTTTGCCCAGCTACCTATGATCACACGAAGGGTGAAATGAGATTGGAATTCAAGAATCCCTGACTCCTAGACCTGAGGCACTAGAATGGATTCTTGGCTCTAAATTGCCAGCTTCCTGCCCAGGGAAGAGACCCAGGAAGATGGTGGAGCTGGTGCACCATCATTTTTAAACCCCTTCACACTGAGAGCAATAAACAAAGAAATAGTGAAAATCTATCAGTGCAAATTGTTGTCACAGAAAATGCTTCTCTTCCAATATCGAAAGTTTTGCAAAATAACTTTTTTTTTATTATTAAATCACATCTTTTCATATCTAGATGAAATATTGACTATGGATTATTGCACTGCGGGCTGGCCATTTCAATTCTGTCCTGCTGCTGTTCAGACAGATGATTGATTGTGTGCAATAAACTGCTTATCCCACTTCAGCCACCATGGGGGGAGGTGAGAGCAATGGACTCTGCAGCGTGTATTTCTTTTATAATCGAGAAGAACCAGATCATAACTCTGAATGTGCTATTTCTTTCAAACACAGAAATTCTTAAACTACTACATGATCAGTTTAAGTAAACACATGGAACCGGAATGCTAGGCCCTCTTTTTTGCGGAATGGAGTGAATATGGTTCTTCTCAAGCAGCCTGAGTATCCTGTTGCCAGTCTGCTTTTCAGGATATTCACAGAGAATGTGCATGAAAAAGATCTTCAGGCAATGGAAGCAGTGCCTACAAATATCTTTCATGAATATTTATTGTGGATATCCTGAAAATCAGATTGACTAAAAGATATTTAAATACTGGCCTGAGAACCACTGCTCAGTCTAAAGGATTCTTCTATGATGGTGCTCTATAAAGATAAGCAACTTTAGGTTACCTACAACAATTGAAGTTTAATCTGCCATCAGGGAATATGACATTTATGCGGATCAATGGGTTAGACTAACTATAAGCCCAAACATGCCAGCCCAAAACAATACCACACATCATAGTCTCCACTAACCATTCATACAGAACTGTGTGTTATGGCTTCCACAAGTCATTAAAAAGTACAGTGAGTAACGGCCTTTGCAAGTCATTAATACAATACTGTATATCATGGTCTTTAGAAGTCATAAATACAGGTAGGAGGGAGGAGTAGCCTAGTGGTTGGGGCAAGGTACTTCAGGCCAGAAGGTCAGGGGTTCAAATCCCACTAGAGGACAGCAACCTTGGGCCAGAAGGACTGGGGTTTCTAGTCCCACAGATGCTCCTTGTGGTCTTGGGCAAGCCACTTAACCCTCCATAGCCCATGTTCCCTGTAAGTATTAGCATATGTGTCTCATATCCCCACATGTTAGATGTATCCCCCAATTGTGTCATGACCGCTTTGATTGAAGGATAAGGCAGCATACAAAAACTGTCTAAATAAATAAAGTTGTGGTCACTATTATTGGCACCCTTGCATTTTAGGTATGTTGTGTACAGTATCTTGAGAAATAATTGGAAATATTCCAACTGGATGTCATCATAATATTTTAATAGTATGTTCAGAGGTATACAACAGAAAAAAAGAGATGTCTGTGCAACTTAGACAAAGTAATTTCTGAGAAAAAAAAATAAAATATGACCTGGACAGGATTAATGGCACCCTTCATTAATATTTGGTTGTACAACCCTTGACAGTGATGACAGCCTCCAAACGTTTCTTGTAGATATCTATACGTTGTGGGGTCTATTCCGCCCCTTTGGGACGTCTATCCCTGCCATTCGCCATCCTGTGGCTATCAAAAACCTCCCCATACGAACAAGGTGTTTGTATGGGTAGGCTTAGACAGGGGGGTGTTCCGGAGGTGGAGCAAGGGTGGGGCATGGGCATTCTGCGACTCCGGATATATTAGGCCAATTCTGAGGTTGGCCCTGTACGTCCAGGGTCAGCAAACTGGACGGGGGACTTGTTCCACCTCCAAGGTGGAATAAGTCCCCCTGGACGTCGGGGGACAGCAGGCCTGGGCAGCAGCACAAAGGTGAAGGGGTGCAGGGGATTCCCCACAGCCTGACCCTGGCCATGGAAGGCCAGATTGGGGGTCAGGCTTCAGGGAAAGAAGATGGTGGTCAGCGGCCATGGCACTGCGGTTCCATTAAGGAGCCTCACTGAGGTAGCCAGCAGGTGGTTGTGCATGCAGACCAATTGTAATTGGGTCCCGGCCTGCACATACAGGCTCTAGATCCGGTTCTGATCCCGTGGGGCATGTCTAGCCCCCACGGGATCAGAATCGGGTCTACCTCTGGGCATCCCAATTCCGATCAGATGCACAGGGGCCTGGACGCACACATTGGAATGTGCCTCCATGTACATCTGTCTGCTGGTAGCTTCTCCCACTCTTCAACTGCGATTTGTTCCAGCTCATGAATGTTTCCAGGATTCCTTTTACCAATGGCAGATTTCAGCTCCTTCCAAAGGTTCTCGATTGGATTGAGATCAGGACTCATTGCTGGTCAATTTAAAACAGTCCATTTGTTCCTTTTTAGCCATTCCTTTGTACTTTTGGATATATGTTTTGGGTCATTGTCCTGCTGGAGAACCTATGACCTTCGACCCAGACCTAGCTTCTTAACACTAGGTAGCACATTTCACTCCAAAATAGTTTGGTAGTCCTCTAACTTCATGATTCCTTTAATGCATTCCAGTCCTCCATTTTCTGAGGCAGCATTATGGAGCCTCCACCATATTTAACTGTAGGAAAGTGTTTTTTCCTTATAAGTTTCCTTTTTTCACCTGTAAATGTATTGTTGGTCTGCATTGCCAAAGAGCTCAAGTTTGGTTTCATCTGTCCACAGAACATTTTCCCAGAAGACTGTGGTTTCTCAAGGGAGATTTGGACAAGGAACAGGCATGCTTTTTATGTCTGTCTTTGCATAGTGGAGTCCTCCTTGGCCTTTGCCCATGAAGTCTTTCTTTGTTTAGTGTGTGGTGTATGGTGTGGGTTGAAACCACCACTCCAGATTGCTCCAGATCAGCCTTAAGCTCTTTGGATGTTGTATGTGGTGCTTTTCCAACAGTTTGCACTAACCCTCGAAGACTTCTTGGATTAATTTTCCTTTTCCCACCATGATCTTGGAGGTTCTTGACAGTTCCATGAGCAGAAAACTTCTTAATAACATTGGGGTCTTTTCTGAGACCAGAATAGCGGGTCTGGAGTCTGATCTAGACATCCAGATCCGTTATATGTCTGGCCAGTGCCGGGGGGGAAACAGAGTTCCCCATATGTTCACCCGATCTGTGTGTTTGTGGGCAGAAGAGGGCAGGCCAGAGGAGAAGCAAGGGCGGGCGGTGGGCTGCGACTGACCTTGGACATACAGGGCCAATTCTGAGATCAGCCCTGTACATACAGGGTCTGCAAAATCGACGGGGGACTTATTCCACTTCAGAGGTGGAATAAGTCCCCCTAGACGTCAGGAGACAGCTGAGCCAGGACCAGTAGAGGAGGTGAGGAGGTACAGGGGGTTCGTTGTAGCTCGACCCTGGCCATGGAAGGCCAGATCGAGGGTTGTGCTGTGAGGAAAGGGGACTTTGGTCAGTGGCCGGTGATCACGGCTCCTGAATGGAGCCATAGTGCCACGGCGACATGACACCATGGCACTGCAGCTCCATTCAGGAGCTTGGCTGGGCTATCCAGGAAGTCCATTGTGTGTGCCAAGTGTTCAGTATTGGGACACAGCCTGGACGTCTTGGCCCTGTTCCCGATTTTGATCCTGTTATCCAAGTTATTTATTCCTGTTCATATGTAAACACAAAGTACCATAGGAAATGTGTAAATTCTTTGTTCAATGTAAACCGCGCTGATGCTGAATAGTGCGGTATAGAAGAGACTTAAAATAAATAAATAATAAATAAATCTAGCCCCTGCGGGATCAGAATTGGGTGCAGCCGGTGCACGTCCTGATTCTGGGCCCACAGACAAAGCGTTGGATGTCCGGATCGGAATGTGCCTCCATATGAACTGTAGACACAGGAATCCCAAGGTCTTTGGAGATGGCATTATACCCCTTTGAAGTTTGATATTTGGTGATAATGGCTTTTCTGACAGTCTCAGGCAGCTCTCTTGTCTTCACCATTGTGAAAATGGAAGAGGGAGTGAATGTGGCCATTTTAAACATTAGAGCCATCATTCATTGGTTGATTCAAGTCATGTGAGTACTGACAATTGATCACAGGTGCATCTAATTTTACTGCAGTGGGAATGTGGTTCTTCTGTTCAAACTGATTTGAATTGTTTATAATGGTGCCAATAATCATGTCCTATAACCCCTAATAAGAGCAACACTCATCTATCATATTTTTTGTTGGAACTCACACTATGAGGATCAATTTAACATTATATCCTCCCGTGGTGTGGTGTTTCTTTTTATTCATTATTTTTAAAAAAGGTCATTAAACCTTTAAACCACGCTAAGGAGACCATACCCCATAGCATGTGCAGCAACACCAGTTATATTCGTACTTGAATTACTTGGAAAATTGAAAAATTGAAAATATGAAAAAGAGAGGATCACTTAACTATCGCCAACCCCCACAAGAAGGTAATGCATCGGAGATGGGGTGTACATCAAGAGGAAACCTATTCTTTTCCCACTGTGGTTTTCAAAACCTTCAATTATTCAAAGTCCTCTTTTCTTTTCACCTTGGCAGATCTTCCACCACAGTGGATCCTCTACAAAGACCATCACTGAAGCAACTACCCCGCGAAAATCACGGGATTTCATGTGACCCAACGTTGTGTTTCAAGCCTCTCGACTCTCTTGGCCCTTCTTCAAACTTCGTTGCAGCACATGCTATGGGGTATGGTCTCCTTAGTGTGGTTTAAAGGTTTAATGACCTTTTTTAAAAATAATGAATAAAAAGGAACACCACACCACGGGAGGATATAATGTTAAATTGATCCTCATAGTGTGAGTTCCAACAAAAAATATGATAGATGAGTGTTGCTCTTATTAGCGGTTATAGTAAATTTGTGGGGAACACTGTTGGGGATTAGGTTGTGATAATAATCATGTCCTGGCAATGTTCCCGTTTTTATACTATTTCCTTTCTGAATTAGTCTTGTTTTATTTGATTATGTTATGTGTGAAATATATGTGCATAAATAGTTGAAAGACATTTCACTGGCCACTTTTTTTTAGGAGATATTGGACATTAAGGGGTTGAAGTGCAAGGGTACCAATAATGTTGACCACAACTGTAACTATCCATGATGAAATGGCACCTTGTTTACCCTGTATGGTCTCTTTCCTTAGCTGGCTTTCCATTCTCTTTGTAATGCTTGCATGAATTAAGTGGTATTTAGGTGTCCAGATTCAGCTGTCCACGTGGGGGGGGGGTCTCTTTTCTAGGTATTCCAAGTTATCCAGTTACCCCAGCAAAAGGAAGAAAGACTATTTTCAGCTGACCTCAGTTAGCTACATTAGACTACCGTGGAGTCTCTAACTGGTCTGGTTTTCAGAGTAATTAAATTATATAAATTGACCATAAACTAGAATCAGAGCTGAATGTAGTGAGGTTCAAGAAGAACAATTTTCTGGGGTCCCAGCATCTGAAGGCACACTTTTGGCAAAGATGAGTGAGGTCATTAAGGCAGAGCTTTAAGGTATATGGTTCTGGTTGAGTTCCAATGCCTACTTCCAACCCTGACTGGAATCAAGTGCAAATAAATTTCATGAATACTGTATGTTCAAGGTTAATTTTGTAAGAACCAGACCTATTTGTGACCCTTGAAAACCAGAGTGAGAATTCATAAAATACAACAGGACCTCCTCCTATCATATGGTCATGATAGCAACATTAGATATTTATATCCAAATTCTGAGGCCAATTTAAGGCATCTGGTATGCCCATATGACTGTGAGCCATGTAGAAGAAGACCATCAATGATATATTCTGTTGCTTAACTTTTGTTACTAAAATCACAACTTGATCTAAGTTTCTAGCAGTTTTAAAGATAACTATGTCTTCCTTGTCCAGTTCATCATTGGTTTCACATTGGCCACACCTTCTATGAAAATCAAACCCAGCATGTTCTAAGTGTTAATCCCAAGTTCCTGAAGGTGAGGGTACCTGAAGTGTCCCAACCAAGAACATCACTGGGTGAAGGATGGATTTATTAGATACAAGCAGTCACTACAAAACCATCTTCAGGGCAGGGGTGGAATCACTGTCTCTTCCCTTATCTACCTACCTGTAGCCCCTCAGACAGCATGGTAATTTGCATAAGGGGTGTACAAGACCACATACCGTCCTCACTTACTCCTTCTAAACCAGGTTATGCAGGGAGGAGAAGACAATCCCTACACATTCAGGCATAGGATTTATTGGTTGGAATGGCTTAAACAAACTGAGAGGGTAGTTAGCACCCAGATAACCCAGTCATGGACTTTAATGCTCATAACATAATGCCCCTCGCCCTCCCCTGCACTGCTCCATATGTCAGTGCCCATCTGTGCCCTAAGAAAGGACCTTTGCACCAGTTCAGGTCATCAGTTATCCCTCCTGTGGAGACCACATATTAGGATAGCAGCTATTTATCTTGGAGTTTAATTCCCTGCAGCCTCCCAGCTAATGGCCCTCCGGCACTGATTGGTTATTGACCTATTGAAGGGAGAGAGAAATCAAAAGTGGGGGAGGGGAAGAAAGAAGAGAGAGAGTGAGAGAGAGCAAGAAAGAGTGAAACTAAAAAGGAGGGAGAGATTAAGAAAGGAAGAAAGAGGAAATAAAAACAGTGAAAAAGAACCTGCCTTGGAAATCTTAACAATTTAAAGGTGGACCTAAAGGAAACCAGTTGCAAAATCTTCTGAGCTGATGCTGACTGTTTCCTGTGTTTTGGGAATATGGATTCAACACTGGAATTATTATTCTTTAACAAACAGCATTTCTGTTACTAACGTGATTTTTCTTCACATAGTTTTGGAGAGAAAAATCTGTTTTCTCTGAGGTTTGTCTCACATATAGTGTTAGGTATATTCCATCTGTGGACAGAATAAAACATCTCCCCTGAGCTGGCACAACCACCTTTCAGTTGTATGGCTCAAAACCGCCTCCTGCCTTATCCTTTATGCCCCCATTTCAAGGTGGATATTACACAACAACTGCTTCAAGTGTCCTGAGCAAGATGATAGTTATATATGTAATCGGGGGAAGGAGGGGTGTCAGGCAGCCTGCAGGTGCTGCACAAGTGTACACATCACATGCACACATGCAAATACATCGTCACAGACAATGATAGTGCACGCTTTACATGGGTACTTACAGACACTGCCATCAGCATGTAATTTTACCTGCAGGGAGAGTGGGTGCACACACATACAAAGCAAAGGTTGCAGACAGAGGACAAAGAGAAGGTCGTTTGAAAGATTCCAGACATCTTGTTCCCTGCAGAACAGATGCACCTTTAACATGCTGGTCCACCATTCCCTACTTTTCCAGTTTTTCCCCAGACAACTGCTCCCAATACAGGGTCTTAGCCTGAATATATTCTGGGCATGAACCTGTAAAGGGGCATGAGAATACTTTCATCGTCTGTTTAAACTCTTCAAATCCCAAATTACTCCATCTCACACCTTCTGAACATAGAACATGAAAAGATGTAATTCCTCAGCACTTCTTTACTAGTGCCCATGTAATCCCCTACCCCCTCCCTACTCCCAATTGGTATTCCATGGCATTGACTTTATGTATTTTTTAAACTACCCTCACAAAGACTGCTCAGAATGGTATATATGCTTGACATCAAATATAATAACAATCCATAACTTTGTAAAACGCGTTGGTACTTTTGTATAAGGCAGCAAATGAAATCTTAAATAAACAATAAACAGCAAAACACAAAATCCAAACAAATCTGCTTACCATAATACAACAACCACAATAAAATGGCATCAGCAGCAGACCTCATAAATAATTATTTTTTAACCATTAAAAATACATAAATCAAAGGTTTCAAAATAATTTGGAAACAAAGATTTTTTAAATTGCACCTGGATGGTAATTCAGTTTCAGGCTTGGTGAGTGAAGAAGCAGGAACAGAGGGGAATAGTCAGCTCCCTCTCAAAGCACTTTCTTGAAGTATCTTGTTGCTTTTCCTTTGGCCTGATGAAAACAGAATGTGCCAGATTCAGAGAGGCAACTTGCGTCCTGCCCCTATTCCCCCTCAGCTCTCCCCGCATGGCTAGAGCAGCAGTATGGGGAGAACCGGTGGGGGTGGGAGAGGGCAGAGTCTGTGCAGAGCGGGGACAGGCCGAGGCTGCAGGACGTACTGGGTCAATTCAGGTCGCAACCCTGTATGTCTTGCGGGGTCAGGGGGAACATGCTGCTTATTCCATCTCGAAGGTGGAATAAGCAGCATGAACCTGGCAATCAGGTCTGGAACCCCCCCTCCCCCAGAGGTCGGGGCCAGGGGCAGGTAAGTTCTTGCCATCTGATCCAAGTCCCAGCTGCCCAGCCATGGGTTGGGCAGTGGGGAAAAAGAGGGTTGGCACTGCAGGTGATAGGGGAGTCTGTGGGGATGACATCCTCGCAGGAATGCAGGGGCACACCGGGCCATCCTCGGGCCCGATTCTGTATGCCGCGGGAACATTTTGCTCCTGCGTTACAGAATCCGGTCATAACAGGCTGTCCAGACAGCCTAGATGTGCCCCTTTCTGAATCGGACTCCATGTAACTCTTACGAAAGCCCAGAAGTCAGCAGCTATTATCTGCTTTGACCAAATCTAACCAGACCTGACACTTAGTACTAACAGCCTACCATAATACTCTAACTGTGTGCAACATATTAGGCATCCCTGTTATCCAAGTTATATGCCCTGTTATCTGTAAACTCATACATGTTAATTGTACTGAGCATTTTTGTTCCATGTAAACCGTGCTGATGCTGAATAGTGCGGTATATAAGAGACTGTAAATAAAATAAATAAATAAATCCCTGGTCAAATGATCGTATACTTTGGAAGAAAGAAGATAGAAGGGAGATATGATAGAGACCTTCAGATACCTCTGTGGCATAAATACACAGGAGGTAGGCCTCTTTCAACTGAAAGGAAGCTCTGGAATGAGAGGACATAAGATGAAGTGAAAGGGGATAGAGTCAACAATCTAAGGAAATATTTCATTACTAAAAGGATGGTGGAAACATGGAACAGCCTCCAGGTAGAGTTGGTGAAGACAAGGAATGTATCTGAATTTAAGAAAGCATGGGACAAGCACAGAGGATCTTTAAAGGAAAGGAAAGGATTGGAAAGTTTAGTAAATGATGCGTATTGCTAGACCAGTGGTTCTCAACCCAGTCCTCTGGGACCCCCAGGCCTGTCAGGTTTTCAGGATATCCACAAAGAATATGCATGAGATAGATCTGCATAGACTGCTTCCATTGTATGCAGATCTGTCTCATACATATTCATTGTGGATACCCTGAAACCCTGACTGGCCTGGGGGTCCCAGAGGACTAGGTTGAGAACCACTGGGCTAGACGGAGTGAATAGACCAAATGGTCTTTATCTGCCATCATTTTCTGTTTCTAAGCTTATTTTCATTGAATCCCTAAGTGAATAGAAGGTGACACACTCTCTGCATGGTACAAAGATAAACATGGCAGTTTTGTGCAATTTCTAATACAAAATTCCTATGCGTTTGCTAAAAATAATTAAAGAGTAAATATGGCATAAGCAAAAGTTTGAATACCCTTCAAGTTGATTCATTGCTATTTTTTTCATTGCCCAAAAGGTGGCTTGAATCATTAGACCTTGAGTTAGTTAAGTTACGACAATCACATTTTAGAACACATACGCTGACCTTTCTAACCTCTAAGGTTGTGATTGTTGTTTTGTCTACTTTCAATAACCATGGGCTTCTCTAAGCAGCTATCTGAGTATTTGAAAATGAAGAAAATTCATTCTTACAAAGCAAAAGAAGGCTATTGAAAATCTCTAAACACTCTCAGCTGGCAATTTAAACTGTTATAGACATTGCTAGGAAATGGAAATTACATGGAACTGTTAAAGTTAAGGAAAGATCTGAAAGATCAAGAAAAATCTCTGACAGAACTGCCCGAAAACTGATCAGATTTACTAAACATAATCCACAGATCACTGCGAATGACTTGCTGAAACGTTTAGCTGACGCTAGAGTAATTGTCCAGCGTTGCTTATGCAACAATGATCTATATGAAAGAGTTGTCCAAATAAACGTTTTTTCATAACCTCATCACAAATGTCATCATCTAAAGAAGCAGAAGAAAATCGTATAAACCTGGAACATTTTGGAATAAAGTGCTTTGGAATGATGAAATGAAAAGTGGACTGTCAGACCATAACCACACAAGAAACATCTGGAGAAGAAAGAGTGAAACATTTGAATAACAGAACACCTTGACAACAAAAAAGCACAAGGATGGATCTATTAGACTTTGAGGTTGAATGGCAACCAGTGGCACAGAAAATACGGTGCAGGTGAAAGGAAGAATGGGTTTAACTAAACAGCAACTTATTCTAGAAACTAATGTCCCACAATCAGTGCGGATGCTGACAAAAGATTGGATCACTTAACTTTCTATTGCCTCAGGTACAAACTTACAGGCCAATGCAGAAAGCTAACGCGGGCTTTAGGAGCCCATAATGCCACATTTAAGCACATTTTTACAAACTTCACCATGCAGGAAATAGACTTAAACGCCAGCGGAAAAATTAGCAGCCTATTAACATCATGCATATTTAAATGAATACTCATTATTTAAATCTACTGGGTTGGTATGCAAATCATGGCCTACGCCTGATGCAGAGACAGGCGTAGATGATTTTGCAACCAGCCATAGCGACAAAATTTTAACTGCAGGGTCTGAGTAGAAGTAAACCTCTAGCGTTGCCCCCGACAGTATTTTGATGGCACCGAGTGCTTTCCCCGATGCCTAGATCATCTTATCCCCAATCAGACATCGGGCAAAGCCCCAGATGCCATCAAAACAGTGTTGGGCCGTGCCGACAAAAAAAAAGATAAAGCCAAAGTGAAACCGGTTTTCTAGTGTTCCTGTACCGTGCGGTTCATCAGTCTGTTATCCGGTTAGATAAGAAGTTGCTGTGTGCAGAAAATGCTAGTTTTTATATAGCCTGGAAGCAGAGGGATGACTGAGGGAAAAATGCCAATTAGCCATCGGTGCTTGGGGAGAGCAAGTCAAACTAGCCAAACTTCTTGTGCGCACGTGTTTGGCTTGCTCTCCCTGTTTAACGCTGCGGTGGCTCATTTGCATATTCTAACCTTCCTGCATCACATGTTAAAATGTGTGCATTGTCAGGAATGTTAAGCAATCGATCCAGCGCGGGTCTAGTGCCGACTTTCTGTATCGGCCTGTTAGATTGTAAGCCCTCCAGGGATAGGGAAATACCTCAGTACGTGATTGTAACTCACCTTCAACTACTCCTGGAAAGACAGAAGGTAGCTACTGCTAATAATAACATCTCAGAGGTATTCTCCAAAATATACCCAAAAATCAACCATGAAATACTCACAGGAAAGAAAGATGAAGGCTTTGAGAAGACCTTCACTGTCCCGAGATGTGAATATTAAATGTTTGTGCAGAGATCTCAAATATGCTGCACACACAAGGAGCACTAAGAATATTTCTGAGTTAAGAGTTCTGCAGAGAAGAGTGGTTGGAAAATTCCTAAGGCAAGAGTAGAAAGATTCTAAACTGGCAACTGGAAATGTTGCAAGCTCTTATTTCTGCTGACAGAGCTGTAAAGTACTGACTCAAAGGGTGTACAAAGTTTTACACCTCTCAAATTAGTTTCTTTTATTTTAAATTGGCAAAAAATGCAAATAAATAGAAATTATGCATTGAAACTACAGAAAGATGATTTGTTTAACTTTGTATGGTGTAGAGTTTAGGGGTCATTGTGGAAACTCTGTTCATGCTTTGGATGTCCAAAGCCATTTTAGAAGCCACGCCTGTGGATGTCCAAGTATGTTTTTGCATAGATACCGGTGGTAGGCGGGGGGGGGGGGGGGAAGAGATCGTGTGAACAGACTTTGATCTTGTGTGAACAACATTGGATCTTCTGTTTACAGACGGTAGTTCCAGGTGGTTGAAATATGCAAATAGATTGGGGGGTTTGCATTTGAATGTGACCCTAAAGTAATTTTCTTTTGATAATTTGGTGCTAGTTTATCACTGTTGTGCAAGGGAGTTTTTGTCGTTAGCTGAATGGTGTTTGATGCATACCGATCACGTCGATATGGTGAATGTTGTGTTGAAGGATTTAAATAGAGGGAGTCCCCTTTGGGTAGGGAATCCCGATGAAGTCGTTACGTGTCTTCAGTGCCAACATAGTTCAACAGAGTATATGTATTTAATATAAGATCTTGTGTTGGTGGTTGAACTGTGAGGTGTATTTGAAGGAAGCCCACTGTATTAATAATGGACGTTGTGCCGTATGAATGAATCATAGGGTATTCCCTTTAGGTAGGAAACCCCAGTGACGTCATTCATGACGTGTATTTTAGTGACGTGTATTTCAGTAATGGTTTTTGGTCTGCAGTTCGCATGCGCGGCATTGTGGAGCAGAACCGGCCATGTTGAAGGGAAGGCTATGTTGTGATTGCTTGTTGCATGACACTTGTTTAAGGTAAATGTAGCTCGAAAAAGCACAGATATTTTGTACATTTTGATTGTTATGTGTTTTAAGTGTGTTTTGTGTTTCTTTGTTAACAGTTTATCTATATTCTCCTGATGAAGCTTTTTAGCGAAATGCTCGAGGGGCGCCGAACAGAGGCGTTGGGGAGGCTAACAGATCCCATTGCTTTTTGAACAGTTTTTCTGTAAAAGATAAGTTTATGCGGATTTGATCTGTTTTTTTGCTTTCATTTGTAGTTTTGTGCTGTTTCACGATGTAGGACGGTCATTGATGCAATAGGGTGATGGAATTTGAGTTTTCGTATGCCTTTTCAATGCCTGTTAGGTCTGAGACCTCCATTATTCGTGAATACATATGAACAAAGAAAACTGTGGTAAATTGTGTTTTTCCTGTTGTGAACTGGGCATAACAATTTTTAGATTTTTATGGAGTGTGTTTTTTGATTGTTTGATAATATTTTCCACTCTGAAAGTGACCGAAGTATTGTTGAATCACAAGTATGAATGAGGGCATGTTGGGGGCATGGCAGGAACCCGATTTCAGAAACATCTCAGATGTCCAGCATCGTGTCTGAGTTTAGACCTGCTCCAGACACCTGAAAAGTGCTCGTTTTGGCTGAAATGTTTTATTTATTTATTTATTTAACAATTTTTAAATACCGCCTTTCAGATTCTCAAGGCGATTTACATGGAACAGAACTTGTTTTCATAAAACATTTCATTAGAACTATGTACGAAGCTGTTAATATTGCTTGCATTTAACAATTAACTATTTACAGTTCTGTCTGTGGTTATAGGCAATGTTTTAGGTGGCTGGAGGGTTATGAAAAGGTTCACTGAATAAGTGAGTCTTTAATAGCTTTCTGAAATCTTCAGTGTCGAAAGTGGCTCTCAGGAGGGGTGGGAGAGAGTTCCATAGCGAAGGGATGTAGAATTTGAATACTATGTGTAGGGTATTCTGGGAGACACCTGTGTGTGACGTGGTGCTTGCAAGGGAGTTTTGGTGCTGGGTTCTCCTTGATCTGTTGTCAGAGGTTCTTCTGATTATGTTTTAAAGAAAAATATCCAGAGGGTATAGAGGAGAAAGCACTCCATCATCCCCAGTACTCAGCACAATTTCAGTACTACTACTGATCATTTGTAAAGCGCTATAAGGTATACGCAGCGCTGTACAGACACATGTAAAAGACAGTTCCTGCTTATCAAGACAGACAACACAACAGGCCATGTGTCTTTTTCTGTCATCATATTTCTATGTTTCTATAAAGGTAAAAAGGGGACTGTTGTAGTTGTTATGGAAGGACAGACTAGATAGGCCATGTGGTCTTCTTCTGTCGTCATATTTCTATGTTTCTAACAGCTAAGGACAAGGATATATCTAGGGCAAAGGTAAGGAAACATATAGGAAACTAAGGGCCCAATTCCAGTCATCCGGGCCCAATTCCCCCTCTGGCTCTCCCCTTATGTTCTGATGCTCAGGACGGGGAGAGCCAGCAGGGAGTTGAGGGGGGCAGGATTGGGGCAGTGTGGGGTAAGACGTACAGGGCCATTTCAGGTCACGGCCCTGTATGTCCTGCCACCCGATCCAGGCCACAGCAGGCCAGCCTTGGGTCAGGCAGTGGAGAAAAGGAGTATCGAGGATACGGGAGTTGGGGTGCCTGCAGGAAAGACATTCCCGCAGGCGGCAGGGGCACGCTGGACTGTCCTTGGGCCCAATTCTGGCCACCGCGGCAATGCTTTGTTCCCATGGTCCAGAATCAGGTCCGAACGGGCCCATCTTGCGTGGGGCCGTCCGGACGGCACAGACATGCCCCTCTCTGAATTGGGCTCCATGTGGATCAGGATCCAAAAGTGGCCTCAAAGAAGTGATTTTTCAGCACGGATTTGAAAAGGGCCAGATATGAAGCCTGATACACAGAGTCAAGTAGTGTGTTTCAGGCATGAAGAGCCACAGTAGATTTGAACCCTGGCCTCTCTCTATTGCTAGCCCACAACTCTAATCAATAGGCTATTCCTAGATGGCCAGGTTCTGACATACTATTCTGGGGATGTCTATGTAGATGTCCCTGCAGACATCCATAATGGGCACATCCACATTTGTAAAATCATGTCTGCCTCTGGGCATGCCTGCTTTTTTTGGGTTCAATGTCCCAGATTGCACTTGGATGTCCTTTCTAAAATCCTCCTCTTTGCCAGCTTCTGTTCACTCAGGGATTCACTGAAACATCCAATTCGACTGGGGTGCTTAAATTTTGTATACAACTGTAGAAAGAAAAGGATTAAGTTAGCCCAGTGAAAAAGGTAGCATCTACTTCTTGTTGGCCAACCATTTTTGCTACACGTTTTTGCAGACTAACACAGTGATACATGATCAGAAGGGAAAGGGGAAGACTCGGATGGGTGCTCAAATGTAGGCCAGTTGTAGATATGGAATTTCTAGCCTTGCCGTCTGAATGTATCAGCTCTTCTCAGTGAATCAGAATGATCCCTGTGTAGGTTTTCTTGCGTGTTATAGACCACCTTTGCAGTATCTGTGAGGAGAAAGAGCAGGCAAGTTATAAGCAGAGGCATTAATACTAAGCAATATTACTTAAAAGAGAAAGCCACAATAAGGTAGACAACAGAATACACTTGGAATGATCAAAATAGTTTGGCATGTAAATATCTAATATCATTAATTGGGAACAGATTTTCTTATCACCTTTGATATTTATGCAGTCTAAAACACATTCTAGTTTCATTACTTTTTATAGAGCGCTAGAAAGTCAGCTTCTGCTACCTGCACCCTGCCACTTTCTCCTTTAACTGGATGCTTCAAACATGGGGCCAGTTCTAAAAAGTGCATCTTTTGCATTATAAGAACATAAGAACATAAGATATGCCATACTGGGTCAGACCAAGGTCCATCAAGCCCAGTATTCTGTTTCCAACAGTGGCCAATCTAGGTCATACGTACCTAGCAGTTTCCCCAAGGGACACAGGTTCCACAATGCTTGTATTGGTTCAAGCATTGATATCCTGGGTCCCTTCTTAATAATGGTTTATGGACCTTTCCTCCAGGAACTTGTCCAAACCTTTTTTAAACCCAGCTACACTAACAGCCTTTACTACATCCTCCGGTAACAAATTCCAGAGTTTGATTACACGTTGAGTGAAAAAAAAATTTTCTTTTATTAGTCTTAAATAGTTTACCCTGTAGCTTCATTGCATGTCCCCTAGTCTTTCTATATTCTGATAAGGTAAACAATCGATCTACGTTTACCCGTTCCACTCCGTTCATTAATTTATAGACTTCTATCATATCTCCCCTCAGCCGTCTCTTTTCCAGGTTAAAGAGCCCCAACCTTTTTAGCCTTTCTTCATAGGAGTAGCCTTCCATCCCCTTTACCATTTTGGTGGCTCTTCTCTGAACCTTTTCTAAAATTGCTATATCCTTTTTAAGATATGGCGACCAGAATTGCACACAATATTCAAGGTGCGGTCTCACCATGGAACGATATAGAGGCATTATAATATCTTTTGTTTTATTTTCCATTCCTTTCCTTATCATACCTAGCATTCTATTTGCTCTCTTGGCCGCCGCTGCACACTGGGCCGAGGGTTTTAACATGGTATCCACAAGGACGCCTAAATCTTTTTCTTGGGTGGTGGTTCCTAATGTGGAACCTTGCATCGTGTAACCATAGTTTGGGTTGTTCTTCCCTAGGTGCATAACCTTGCACTTCTCCACATTAAATTTCATCTGCCATTTTGATGCCCAGTCTTCCAATTTATCAAGATCCTCTTGCAATTTTCCACAATCCTCCTGGGTTTTAACAACTTTAAATAGTTTTGTGTCATCAGCAAATTTGATAACCTCACTCGTTATTCCACTTTCCAGGTCATTTATGAATATGTCAAAAAGCAGCGGACCCAGCACAGATCCCTGGGGTACACCACTATTCACCTTTCTCCATTGGGAAAATTGGCCATTTAGCCCTACCCTCTGCTTTCTATCTTTTAACCAGTTCCTGATCCACAGTAGTACACTGCCTCCTATCCCATGACTCTTTAGTTTTGCCAAAAGTCTCTCATGAGGGACCTTGTCAAAGGCTTTCTGAAAGTCCAGATACACAATATCAACCGACTCACCTTTGTCCACCTGTTTATTCACTCCTTCAAAAAAACATAACAGATTAGTAAGACAAGATCTTCCTTGTCTAAAGCCATGTTGGCTGTCTCCCATTAGGTCATGACTATCTATATGCTGAGTAATTTTATTCTTTATGATGGTTTCTACCATTTTTCCCGGTACTGATGTCAGGCTCACCGGTCTGTAGTTTCCCGGATCACCCCTCGAACCCTTTTTAAAAATTGGTGTTACATTGGCGATCCTCCAATCCTCAGGTATTAGAGATGATTTTAATGATAGTTCACAGATTACTGATAGCAGGTCTGCAATCTCAAATTTCAGTTCTTTCAACACCCTTGGATGTATACCATCCGGCCCAGGTGATTTGCTACTCTTCAGTTTATCTAATAGTTGTAGGACATCTTCCCGATGTATCAATATTTCCTTCAATTCTTCCACACCTTTAAATACCACTTCAGTCGTGGGTAACATCCCTACATCTTCCTCAGTAAAGACCGAAGCAAAGAATTCATTCAGTCTCTCTCCGCTATCGCCTTGTCGCCTCTTAGTGCTCCTTTAACCCCTTTATCATCTAATGGACCAACTGACTCTCTCACGGGTTTTTTGCTACGAATGTACTTGAAAAGGTCTTTATTTCGCGTTTTTGCTTCCGCAGCAAGCTTCTTCTCAAATTCTCTCTTTGCCTGCCTTATCAATGCCTTGCATTTGACTTGGGAAATGATCTGCACCAACCTCGACATTGCTCTCGCCGCGCTCTTGTTACTTTCCCCTGCTCTGAGTTTGCAGTAGAAATTTCTTTTGAAGTCTGACTGAAGCAGGATGGGAAGGTGCTTTTTTATGTTGGTGTAATTTTCGTTTATTAAAGAACTTAATATACCCACCTTCCAAATTAAATAAACAACAAAGTGGTCAGCAGGTACTAAAATAAGAAATGGGAAGGAACTACAAATGTAATGGGGCAGTACAGTAGTTCAAAGGAAGAGCAAGAAGGTGTGCAGGAGATTTCAGGTCCACAGGGACTCACCCGGTCTCCTCCCTCCCTCTCAAATGACCCACTGAGTGCTAAGGAAAGTGGCATCAGTCCTACGGCTTCATAGCATTCAGGTTCTGACTTCTGAACAAGGGGTGTCACCAGCATCCTGACAGCACCGAGCTTTTCCAGAGAACCAGACTACTAGCTGTACATCTTAGAATGAACACAGTACAACCATTTAAAAAAAATCTCCGCTTTAGAGCAGCAGCAGCCAAATTTCTTTTTAGTGTTTTTCCTTACATGGTGGAAAATTACTTAGGGGTGATCCAAGCCTCTGTCCATCCCACAGGAGGCATGATTACCCTGTAAGCTGCCACAGGCTGGTTGCAGACGTGAAGTGAAGGTTACCCATAACCCAACAAGTGATCCTATTTTCCCTGCCTCAGCTTGCAATCTAACCTTTGTAGCTGAAGTTTAGTGGTACTGGAGAGAGAGGGAAGGGCAGTGCTTATCTTCAGTTCACTGAAGTACATACTTCTTCAGGGCTGGAGAACTGGGGTTGGCTGAGTTTCCTATGAGAATTGTTTTATGATGCCATTTAGAGCTCATGTAATCCAAGGGAAGCTCTGATTTCATGATCCTTCAGTCCTTGACCTCTTGGTAGAGACCGGACACTTATTATTCACTAGCTACATACATTTCGCTAGCTGAGGTCATCAGTCCTTTTGCATTGGCTCATGAAGCCTTTAGACAGTGGTACCTTTCTTGCTTAGTTCGGACTTTCTAGGGATAAAGATCAAATGTTTTGCGTGGGATCATATTCCACAAAAGTCATAGACCAGCAGTATCACTGACCCATCCAGTCTACCTCTCATGCTTCCTTTCCTGAACCACTCTGCAAACTCAAACTTGAATGTCATGTTTTTGATATATAATTAAGTTAGTTTGATTGTTTTTTTCCTGTATCATTTATTAAATTAATACTTTAGAATTCAGAAGTCCTCTGGGTAATACTTCCTTACAAGTTACAGGTCACGTGTTACATTCCATCATAATGGACTCATGTCAAGTCCTCTTAGCATGATTATGTGAACCAGAAGGCTTCCATTTAGTCCTTTCATAGATCACTAAAATGCTGGTCCATCGTCATTGGAGTTTGGAATAGTTAACGTATACTTAAAAGGAGTGGGGTGGTTCTATGTTCACCTGATAGGAAATAGATAACCTGTGAAGCGCTTATCTGTGAACACATGAAGGTAAAAAAATGTGTCAATTCTGCTGAGTGCCTGGTAGGTGTAATTGTTATTGACTTTCAGATGTAATTATTAGGGACTGGTGAGAAGAGCAGATGGAGACAGCAGCAGGTGAGCAGACTGAGAGTTAGTTATTAGGGAGTAAAGTGGGAGCAGAGGGGAAAAAGAGTAGCCAAGAGCCCTTGTGGGATTGGGTCCTGAATGTCTCATATATGTTGATAAGGATTTCGGTTTATTGTGTCTTGTTTATTGTTCTAGATTTTTGCTGGAAACAATGCATACACATCTGAAAATCCAGTGTTCAGGTGTTGTTATCCTACCCCACCCTGCAACTGGCCCTCGTTCCAGCTGAAGATTCGCTTCTTAAAGAACAGTGTGCACTTTTAGCTAGATACAGTGAGGACAACTTTCAGGCAGGCAAGTGACCTGGGTAGGTGGTTCTGAAAACGATCTGCTTGTGCTCCTCTACAGGCATATACAGATTGTAACAATACCCCCTACTGGGATCGGGGCTCCTTTGTCAAAAGGTTTATCCCATCAGAGCAGAAAAAGAGACTTCATGTGATTTCCTTTGTCTTTTAGACAGTAAGAATTAATTTGTCCCTGTCCCATACGCTGCAAACAGATCAGCTGTTCTTATGAGCCTACTTGTCAGGGCCGGCCCCAGAGTTGGTTCAAGGTGTTGGTGCCATAGGCAGACCTTAAGCCTTATACCCCCCTTGGCTGTCAAAATCTATTGTTTAGCTTTGGATGCCCTGCTCCTTAGACGTTGCCATCTAGGCAACTGCCTAGTTTCTATGATGGTTCCCCCAGCACTGCTGCTTGCAGTGACTCCTCTGTCCTCGGTTTTAAGAGCTTCCACGTTCTTCTCTGGGTTGCAGCGAGAATGCTCAGCAGGCGTTGCTATGAAGACATTCCTATCACTGGTGCACTTCCTTTAGTGAGGGGGGGAGAAACCTAAAAGCACTCTAAGCTTAGAGGACTGTGTGATTTCTTCTTTCAGCCTTGTAAATGTTTTGCACTCAGAATGTTTGTTTAGCAATATTTTAAACATGCTGGGCCTGATTTATGAAAGGCTTTCTCTTCACTTTATGTTTACAGGAAAATCTCTTCCTAAATCCAACCCTGTATGGCCTAAAAAAGGCTAAATGATCTTGGTTCTAGAAGAAACTGCTTGGGATGGGATGCTATCAAATTGGCACCCCAACGGGCAGTGGGGATGGTGATGTGGCACACCTGCTCACCAAACGTCTGAATCTTTGGTGCTCTGCAGGGTATGTGCCTTCAGCACTATAAGACACATTAACCAGGAATCCTCTTTCAGAAATGCATCTTGTCTGCAATCTCAGGGTCCTGTGAACAGGACCAGTTTTAGAGTGAGATGAACAGGGTGGTTGTCTGGGGCACCATACAAGGGATGCCATTGGGAGCCCCAACCATACAACCTAAGCAGGACTGCTGTGTGGTCTGCCGTGGACTCAACCTGAGCACATGAACACCAGAAGTGCCATACATGTTCCCTCACCAAGATTACATTGGGGAGGGGGGCATCAAAATGCTCTCAGATGGCATCATAGACATTCCCCAGAGCCAGGCATGGCTGCAAAAGCCACCTTAACTTCATTCTTACAGTCTCCAAAATTAGCCTACAATTCTTCTGAAATAGTTTTATAAAGAAATACAACCTGGCATCATTTTTTGGGGTGGGGGAAGGGCATAGTTTCTAATGATGACTTTTCAAGATGAAAAGGACCAACCAACGGCAAGTCTAAGAATTTCTAAGCTCAAACTGAAGCACCATCTCCCATACTTTTACTGACTTCCCCAGTTTGCTTAGGTACACAACTGGATAGTAACATAGTAACATGGTTTATGGCTGTAGATAAAGACCATCGTGGTCCATCTAGTCTGCCCAGCAAGATGGCAAGAGTAGGTGTACTTGCTGCTTCATGCAGGTCACACCTATTTGTTGAAATAATGGAGACAGTTAAGGTTATTTTTATTTTATCCTGTTGTTATAAAGGGATCCACTGTGTCTGTCCCATGCCATTTTGAATTCTGTCACTGTATTTGCCCCCACCATTTCCATCGGGAGGGCGTTCCAAGCATCCACCACCCTTTCAGTGAAAAAGTATTTCCTGACATTGCCTTTCAGTTTCCCCCCTTGCAGCTTCATGTTATGCCCTCTAGTTTTACAGCTTCTCCATCTTTGGAAGAGGTTTGTTTGTTCATTAATAAAAGTATTTAAGTATTTAAAGGTCTGTATCATGGATGTCAGACTTATTTTATTACTGAAAGAAAACATAACACTGTTATCAGCTCCACCCTGCAGGTAGCTCTCTCCCAAAACAGATTCTTAAAAAAAGCTCACGCACACCAATGTATTTCAATTGGATATTAAAAGATCTCCATTTCCTGCCTTCTCCACCTTAGATCTTTTTCCTAAGAGCATGTAAACAGTATGTAACAATGAAAACTGAATGAAGAGAACTCCTCCCTCTCTAACCCCCACCCTCTCACCCCTTCAGGGAGGTCCTTCAGATATTATAAAGAAAAGTCAGAGCCATCAGGCTGGAAGTCCATTAGAGACTGCCGAGGTCTTGACCTCCTGAGAACTGTGCGTGAGAGGTGGGGGGGGGGGGGGGGGAGGGTGTAATCCAAATGCCTTGCTTTGGGAAACAGAAACCTGCTCCTCAGGAAATTCACACATGCACTCAAGGCTCTCCTCAGGTTCCTAGAGGAAGTCAAGGTGGGCAACCTTCTGTTCTCTAGTCCCAGAAAATGACTTCACTGTGACTTGCACAAAGTGGGGCGGGGATGGAGGGGGCAGGGCCTGCTGCCATATTGCTTCCCACTGCCTATTGTCCTCATGGCCCCAAGGAATTGATCGTAGCCCATTTGTTTGTATTCAGTGAACCAAAGTATCCACAACTATTACTCATGTTCTGATTTTTCCCATTTATTTTGCATAACCTGTAATTGATCACCTTGAACTTAGCCAGGCAAGTTGCTTGTTGCCAAGGGTAAATTTTTTGGAGTTCCCTTTAATGGGGTGCACAGGGCAGACGGAAGGGTGTTCAACCAAGGGGAAAAGGTGAGGAAGACACCAAGGGGCATGTTTACTAAAGTGCGCTTCTGGTAATATGGGGTTTAGCAAACGGTTTAGGAGCTGCGATAAAAAGTAGCATGGGCTCCTGCGCTAAAAATCCCACACTATTTGGGTTGTGCATGATAGGACCAGGGACTGGGAGGGCCAGGGGTGGAATAGAGGCAGTGATGACAAGTTACAGTTAGCAAGAGTGTTAGTAGCTTTTGCTAAATACCTTGCTTGCCGACTTTAGTGTAGGTAAATAATACCACCTCATTGGGTGGCATTACGTGTGCCCCCGTGCTGACTTGTTGGGCCAGCACCAACTGCAGGAGGACAGATGCACAAGCCCCCTAAAGTTAGTGTGGGCCCTCAGCACTGGTAACTCGGCCCACACACACATTACCGGTGTGGGCTTTAGTAAACATGCCCCCAGATATAGTCCGTTCTAAATTTAACTTTAACAAAGTATTATTGTGGATGCCGCCATACTATTTTTTTTATTAAGACTGCCATATAAAATATCCAAGAAACAATTTGTTTCTTGTCTAGTAATTTAGATGTTCATCTAAATAAAAATAGGAAAATATCGCAAAGTAAAACACAAACAAATCTAGTGGCTGGGACATCTACTTTCAAGTCCCCAATAGGGAGAGATCCTAGTAACAGAAAATTATATAGGAATTATTTAAAAAAAAGACTTAAATAAGCCAGCTTTTGATCCTATAAGCCTTGGGGTTAATATTGGTGACCAAGACTGCGCTATTTGGTAGCAAACCTTTTTGCAAAAAAGGTCTTTCATGGCCTCTGCTGGCATTTTCAAAACGTCCATTGAGTATTTTTTAAACAGATCCCTCAGATTCATTGTAGCAATGGGTGGAAATGCTACAGTTCTCATATTAAGATGTCACAGTTTCTTTTCAATCCTTTCCACACTCGACATATATTCAAGAAATCTGTAATTATTCTGACTTGCCCAGAACAGAAACTCTTGCTTAGCTTCTGTTACCTTCAATTTCCCAGCATGCTCTTCTCCTCTGGTCTCCAATACTTCTACCTATTTTTGAATAGTATCTATAGAGCCTCCTACAACCCAAACTTGGATTCCACAGTACCTTCCAAACATGCACTAATTACAATATTTTATGAATATCTGGGAACTTGTTGGCAATTTTAGGGTGATGACTGAGAAATCTCTGGGATGTTCCAGAGAGGGCCGAACCGAGGTTGAATCGCGCCCTGTGTGACTTGCTCAATGGGTGCGTGCCCCCCCCCCCCTGCAGCCGGAGAGAAGAGGCTCGCCCACTATGTAAGTTGACGGCGCGCTAAGCAGATCTGTTCCTCCCTTCTCTGACGTTATGACAGGGAGGGACAGATGTGCTTAGCATGTCGCGAGAAGGCATAAGGGGTGCATTTCAGATGTCTACCATTGCCTGCCGCCACTGAGAGAAGAAAAATTGGCGGCGGCAGGCAACGGCAGAGAGCCGAAATGCGCCCCTTAAGCCTTTGCGCTCTGTGCAGCCGCACAGCTCGCACAGGGCTAGGTACGGTCCTGGTTCCAGATAAAGTAGTTTATAGTTTATTTTAGGTTGAATAAATCGCTCTATCAGAATGTATCAGGATGGTTTAAAATAAAAGAGAGAGATTAGAATAGAGAAAAGAAGGAATAGTGTAGGTAAGAATTAAAAAATAATTGGAGGAGTGAAAATGAGATAAGGAATAACAGCTGTCTCAATCATAGGTGGCCTGTTTGGCTGGTTGCAGGCAAGCTCAAAGTAATAGGCCTTGAGACCTTTCTTAAACTTTTTATAGACAGTGCTTTTTTAAGGTATAGCAAAGGGAGTTCCATAAATGGGGGGCTAAGAAAAAGAAAATCGAAGCGTGGTTGGATTCTAATCACGATTCATGGGTGTTTAATGAGTGCAGCATTTGACTGGGAGAATAGGGAACTGAATGGCTATTCAGGTAAGAGGAGGATGCCTGTATAGAAGGCCTCATGACCATACCAAGCTAGAAGTGTGCCCTATGCAACTAATGAATCTAGTGGCCCCCCTCCCCCCAACCTTGTCCAGTAACTCACTCTTTTCGAGCTCCCTGGAAGTCCAGTGATGATATCAGCGCCCTTTCTTTGCCTGCACCCTAGGCGGCCTCACCGCTCACCCCTTTGTACTTGTCCCTTGGTATGGCCCTGAAAGGCCTTATAAGCTATTGTTAGCACCTTGAATTTTATATGGTAGGAGATGGGGAGCCAATGGGCTTTCATCAGCAAGAGGTCACATGATCAAATTTTGAGGCATTATGAAGACGTTTAGCGGCCATATTTTGAACATGCTGGAGTTTGGACAGATTTGTAGTAGTGATACCCTTGAGGATGCTATAGCAGTAATCAATGCGGGACATGATCAACGTCAGAATGAGCATGCGGACAGCAGAAAAGGTAAGATATTTTTTAATGGATTGAAGTTTTTGTAGCTTGAAAAAGGAGCTCTTGATTGTAGAGAACACATGTGAGTTGAAAATTAGTCCTGAATCAATGAGGCAGCCAAGGATTTTGAGGGTGTGAACCGTGGCTACCTGATGGCTTCAATGATTGGAGACAAGTATGGAGTGTATGCAGGACCAGTGCTAGGATATGAGGTGCCCTAGGTAAACCTCATTCCTGCCTCCCCTGCTCCAGTTCCCATCCCCATTACACTAACAGCATGGAGGGCCAGAGGCTCTTGGTAAGTGCTGCATTGCTGTTTTAAAGTCATTGCCACCGCTGTGGGTCCTGGAGAGGGACGGCAGTGGCAGTAATGGGCTGCCATCAAAATCTTGGCTGTCTAGGCAACTCTCTAGTTCGCCTAGTGATAGCGCTGACCTTGAGTGAATGCCAAACCTGTAATCCACTTGCTTCAGTTTTTGTGAGGTTTAATTTGAATTGGTGTGAGGAGAGCCAGTTACTAATGGTTTGTAGGCAGGAGATGAGTTGTGTGAGGTCAGGGTTTTGGCAACTAATGTAGGCTACTAACTGTTTGTCATCTGATGCCATAGTCTTGTATCAGAGTGGTGAGGGGCCTGAGAAAAACATTGAAAAGTGTGCAAGAGAGAAGTGAACCTTGCAGGACACCGAATGTGACTGGATGAGTTTCAGATATGGATGAATTGAATTTCACCTGAAATTTGCAGTTCTCAAGATAGGATGTAAACCATTGTAAAACAGTACCTGAAATGCCAAAATGTAATAACCAAGTAAGTAGAAGTGGATGATGGACCAGATGAAAAGCAGTGGATAGATCAAGTGAAACTGGGAGCACTATCTGTCCAGCATCAAGATGTTTATGGATATCGCTGAGAGGGCTGTAACCAGCATGGAAGCCTGATTGATGTGAGTGTAAAGTGTTTGTTTTTTCCAAGAAATCATTTAGTTGAAGGAGGAGTTGTTTTCTCAATAATTTTAGAGAGATAAGGTACATTGGATGATAATTATTGGGGTCGGCTGAACTGAGTAATGGTTTCTTCAACTTTGGTAGGATCAAGGTCTGCTTCCAGTCATCTGGGACAATGCTCGTTTGTAAGCTGCTGCTTACCACTGAAAGGATTGGTTCAGAAAGATCTTTCAGTTACTTCGAAAGGATGGGATTAAGTAAACAGATAATGGGTCTGACAGAGTGTAATATTTTCTGCAATTGGATTTTAGAGAGGGAACCGAAGTTAGTCCAGGAAGTATTTTGTGAGGAGTTTGTTCTGCTTTCTTGGTGAGACCCTCTTCAAAGCTCAACAGAAACCTAAACAACAGGGAGAAGTGCAGACATTTCCTGATACCTTGGTTCCTTCTTGGGAACAGAAATTTTGCAGAGGGTTATCTCAGTGTTGACTGTGTAAATTTCTGGATGATAAGTACGACATCAAGTATTAAAGACAGTTTATCCCTAGAGGAAATAAGTCAGCTGCAACCACAGGCAGGGCAGCTTTAAAGATGCTTGATGACATTGTAGTGTGCTCTGACCGCCCTAAGATTTCAGCTGAAGTGACCTGTTTTCCTGAAAGGAAGTTACAAATAAGGAAAAAAAGAGGTTCAATGTGTCTGCGGCTTTAAGGGCGCAGGAAAAGGGTGAGGCGCTCCATCATCCGAGGTACAAATTGGAGTAAAATTGGTTTAGATGGAGGAAGAGATAGACACACTTCAGAGGGTCAAGTCAGGCACAATGGTCTATAGGAAACTAGGTGAAAAATCCCACAATAGCAGGCAGGTAGGGGGCGTATTCATCTGTTCACTGAAAACAAGAGAGTCTAAGCAAAAGGAAGAATTAAGAGAGAAATAGCACAAAGGGAGGGAGCGCTGGTCTCTGAGAAGAAATCTAGCAGAAGGAAGTGAATGAGTAAGTTAGGAGGACCAGGGAGGGAAGTGCCCGGAAAGAGCAGGGGACAAAGTTGAAGAGGGAAGGGGAAAATGGTTTTTGTAAAAGAGAGGCCTGGATTAATGGTACCTCCTGCTTCCTGGCCCCTTTCCCCCTTCATCCCTTTGTCTGCATGGGCAGCACACAACAGAGCAGTGAGGCAGCCCAATCAATAGCTACACACTGTTTGCATGGATCCTACATGCAAAGAACACATCCCGGATCAATGCTGAGGTCTCACAGAAAGAAAGGGGCGAAAAGAAAGACTTAACATCACATTTACAGTTTCCATGGCAACACAGTTGCAGCCCTCATCTCCCAGCGTCGACTCGGTCCAAACATAAGGATTTAGAACTTGGCTCTTGGGCTCATTTTTCTCAAGCTGGGCTGGCACGTTTGCAGATGTACCCATCTGTCAGCACAGTATGCAAGGTACAGTCAAAGCTATCAGCCAGCTGTTGTGTAGTTTAACTCTGAAATGTAGTGTTCACCGTATGTGGTCTGAATGAAAAATAATTCCCATTGACTTAAAATAATATACCTATAGATAGACATCCCAGTAAGTGATTCACCTGGAGGAGAAGACCCAATTTTATATCTGGAACTGTGGGAAGTTCTGTAATGGTTGGAGGTCAGACTGGGGATCCTGGGTTCTCCAAAGAGATCCAGAAAAGATGCCTAGGTATAGTGCACCAATGTCTGAACAGATCTCCTGAGGCATCTTATTGGACGACTCCAAAAGGCTAAAATTTAGGGCAAACAATGGCTCTATATAATTCATACCTTTTCCAAGAAAAGATATCATAGCTAGCATGTTATATCAGAACAAAAATGTTTCCTATAATATGTGTTATGATTTTTAAGTTGCATGTTTTCGATTAAGAAGGCTGTCATTTGTAATAAAAGCAAATTTTGAGTGCTCTTGAAAATGTCAGTTTAACAGCTCTCTCTCATGCGCACACCTATCCTTGCTGATGTACTTTGCCAGTTGTTTTTTTTCAATAGAAAGTCTAGAACCAGTTCTAGAATCATGATAAGAGGCATTTCTTCACTGCAGCACCTTACAAAGCGACAATTGCTCCCTGTGTGACTTGTGAATCTCCATTATGACATTTCAGACTTTATCAGTTGGTATTTAGTACTTTACTCAAATACTATTCTCAGCTTCACATAGGCCTATGGGTTAATACATAAGAACATAAGAAATGCCATACAGGATCAGATTAAGGCCATCAAACCCAGTGTCCTGTTTCCAACAGTGGCCAATCTAGGTCATAAGTACCTAGCAGTCTCCCCAAAAGACACAGGTTCCACAATGCTTGTATTGGGTCAAGCAGTGATATCCTGGGTCCCTTTTAATAATGGTTTATGGACCTTTCCTCCAGGAACTTGTCCAAACCTTTTTTAAACTCATCTACAATAACAGCTTTTACTACATCCTCTGGTAACAAATTCCAGAGTTTGATTACACGTTAAGTGAAAAATATTTTCTCTTATTAGTCTTAGATGGGTTACGTTGTAGCTTCATTGCGTGTTCCCTAGTCTTTCTACTTTTTGATGCTGTAAACAACTAATCTATATTTACCTGTTCCACTCCATTCATTAATTTATAGATCTCTATCATATCACCCCTCAATCATCTCTTTTCCAAGTTGAAAAGCCTAATTTTTTAAGCCTTTACTCATAGGAGTACCCTTCCAGTCCCTTTACCATTTTGGTGGCTCTTCTTTATACCTTTTCTATTTCTGCTATATCCTTTTTAAGATATGATGACCAGAATGGCACACAATATTCAAAGTATGGTTGCACCATGGAACGATACAGAGGCATTATAATATCCTGGTTTCATGCCTTTCCTTATGATTCCTAGCATTCTATTTGCTTTCTTGACTGCTGCTGCATACTGGGTGGAAGGTTTCAACATATTATCCATGATGACACCTAAATCTTTCCTGGGTGGTGGTTCCTAATGTGGAACCTTGCATCATGTAACTATAGTTTGGGTTGTTCTTTCCTAGATGCATAACTTTGCACTTGTCCACATTAAATGTCATCTTCCATTTGAACGTCCAGTCTTACAATTTATCAAGGTCCTCTTGCAATTTTTCACAATCCTCTTGCATTTTAACAACTTTGAATAATTTTGTGTCATCTGCAAATTTGATCATCTCACTCGTTATTCCCATTTCCAGGTCATTTATGAAGATGTTAAAAAGCAGCAGGCCCAGCACAGATCCCCAGGGTACTCCACTATTCACCTTTCTCCTTTGAGAATATTGGCCATTTAGCCCTACTCTGTGCTTTTAATCTTTTAACCAGTTCCTGATTCACAATACGACACTGCCTCCAATCCCAGGACTTTTTAAATTGGCCAAGAGTCTCTCATGAGGGACCTTGTCAAAGGCTTTCTGAAAATCCAGGTACACGTGGAGCCCAATTCCATAAGAGGCACATCCAGGCCACCCGGACAGCCCCAAGCAGGATGGGCCCGTTTAAAGCCAATTCAGAACCGCAGGAGGAAAACATTCCCATGGCAGTCAGAATCGGGTCCAAGGACAGCCCCAGAGTGCCCCTTCCATTGCCATGAGGACGTCCTTCCCATGGCAGCACATGTGTGATATACCCCGGGACCCCATTTCCCCACTGACCCTGCTCGATGGGGGCATCCAGTACCCTGATCAGGGGGTGGGGACCACATGTGCTGTGATTTGACTCCAGGGGGGCTGGTTGGCGGGATCAGGGGGCGGCCTGTTCTTATTCCACCTCTGAGGTGGAATAAGCAGGCTGTCCCCCCAGTATCCTCCAGATGTACAGGGCAGACAATGGAATCGGCCTTGTGTGTCCTGCCGTCTTGGCCCACCCCTGCTCTGCCCAGACCCCACAAGCCGTGTTTCAGAATCAGGTTCTATATTAATCGTCTCACCTTGGTCTACCTGTTTATTCACACCTTAAAAAAAATATAACAGATTAGCAAGACAAGATTTTCCTTGGCTAAATCCATGTTGGCTTTTTCCCATTAAGCCATGACATGTTCAGTAATTTCATTCTTTATAATGGTTGCTATCATTTTACCTGGTATCGATGTCAGGCTCACCGGTCTGTAGAATCCCATGTAAAACAGCTGTCCTTGTCAAGTTTATGCTTACAAATGTTCTGTGATTACATTTTTGCACCCCTCCAAATCTGTGTCCTGTACAGCCACACCGCTCACACAGCACTTGGTATGGTGCCGCTTCACTGAAAAAAACAAGGAATGCCGGCTTCAGTTTGCTGACCCCCCACCTTATGGAACGACCTGCCACAAGACAACCTGGGATAAGCAGACGAGATCTTTGGATTTGAGGATAAAATCTGAGATTAGCTAGGTTCCGCAGTACTGCATCAGCAATGGTCATATTCCTCGTTTTCCACACTTCTCTGTTTGGGGTGATGTCTGCATGCACTCATCTAGCCCTATTTTCTGTGCTGACTAAAAAAAACATGGGGAGTGGGGAAAGGCCGAAAGGTTTAAGTATAAGAACCTGTCTGTTCATCGGACCAAGGGAGAGAAGACAGAAAAACCGACTTTGGTGAGGAGCAATATCCTGCAAGCTTGTACGACCGACAGCTAGGAGATAACTTTATTTTCAATAGTGTAAGCTTGAAAAATCAGGCTGGGTGGGTTAATTGGCCCATTTCTGTGGCCTGCTACTATGCTAGCACAGTTGCACATAAACTCTCTCCTGTTTTCTCATTAGTAAAGTCAGAACTAATCTAACAAATTCCTAACCTGTCCCCACTGGGCTGGAGAGTCACCTAATCTTCTCTAGGACCCCCCTTTCTCCCTTCCGGCCAGTTCTGACCTTTCTGCACCCTCAAATAAATGGACATTGCCCCCTGGCAGCTATTCCTGATTCTAAAACATTCAAAGACGATAGTGAGAGCCAACTAAATTAAAACAATTCTGGAGGAATTAGACCTTTTCTGAAGCGGTTTGGAAAGCATTTGTCTCCATTGTCTGCCAATTAGTCTTCCACAGGAGAGCAATCAGAAAGCTAATACAGCCACAAATGAAATCACACATCATTGACTATTCAAAACGAGAGGTCTGTAAGCGTTCTGGACAATAAATCACAATAACCTTAGTGAGGCAAAAACTTTTCTCTTTACGCCTTTATATACATGCTCATAAGGTTACCAGGCAACTCCATGTTGCCAGGGATGGACTGAGATAGTCCTAGTTTTGCCGCTCTCTTCACCATTACGTCTACGAGCTTCTAGTACCGGCTTTTCAGGACTGCAGTCATAAGCTTTTAGAGGTCAAAGAGCAAAACCAGGCCTGGCTCAGCCTACCCTCAGTGAACTGGAGTCCTGTGTGTACAGGCCTGGAGTTATATAGGTGTGCTGGAAGAAAAGCAATCATTTTGGCATCACTCATACGAACTGAACTCCAACACTGGGAAGAAGTACAACAGATCTGCTTCATGAGCTGAAGGTCACTAAGGGCAACTGGCCTTTTCTGCTTCTTAAACTCATAACAAAATGGATTCTGTTTCATAAAATGAAAGAGAAAAAGGCAGGGTTGCCAAGCTTAACAGTCTAGAATTAGATGGCATTTTATTATATTGTTTTTACATTTTATAGTTTTTTTCTTTTTATTATTTATGCAATTTTACAAAATTAATCAAGCAAAAGCTTGTACAGCAAACAACAACTTGTTTTAAATTGTACGTTGCCTGGAGTCTATTTGAAAAGAGTGGGTTCAAATTTGAAATATAAATAAACAGAAACAGGAATTCACAGAGTGTAGAGCAAAATGTGCTAGAAAGGTTTAGCCTGAATTTATGGTCTCACTGGCACAGTTTGATCCTAGGTCTAGCCCAGGCAGACCCTCTCTCTCCAAGCAAGTCAGATTTTCAGGATATCCCTAAATATGCATGAAATTATGTTTCCCTGCACAGCCTCCAATCTGTGCAAATACATCTCATGCATATTCATCAGACATAGCCTGAAAACCCAACTGGCTAGAAGGGGGCCCGAGGATTGGTTTGAGCACCACACATACGGCATAAAACTGATTATCTAAAAATCCTGAGTCTTACAGCTGGGATATCTGGCTTTCATTTGCCCAGTGCTACCTCATAAAACAAAAGTGGGCACCGTATACTCTGTATACATTTTAAAAGGAAACTGTTGCTTTCAGTACTGGGAAAGGAGGCGTTATCCTTCCCCCTCCCCCCCCCCCCCCGACCATAACCCCATCCTTAGCACAAAGTCATAATTAAGAAGAGAGGAGCAATTTTACTGGAATAAAAACAGGTTTCCTTGAGATGACTTTATCCTGCACTGAAAAAAAATTATAAAAATAAACCCAAACATGAAGGAGATAGCGAGAGCGTGAGAGCTTCTTTGTTGCGCTTAGAGCCTGTTCGATCCATAAATTGAAGGAGTAGAAGAAATAAAAAATCAAATCTTTGCTTTTGAAAGGCGATTCTGTGGGGAGCAGCTTCTGTGAATCATGCCGGCCTGGCCGGTTCAATAAATCAATGGCTGATGTAGACTGGCTGAAATCAGTTGCAAGGGAGTGCATGGCTGCTGAGGGGTCTGCATGATAGATGGACAACAGAACAGAGGACGTACAGATGGGGCAGAGGTGAGGATCACCTTCAGGCTTATTGTTCGGCGCTGAAAGACAGAAAACCGAGGAAGAATTAGAGAAATTACTAACAACCAGACTATTCCTGGGCCTTGCATGGCTCCGAGTTCATATCCTGCCTTGCACTCCTTTCTGCAGTTTCTACTCTGTCCACTCCACCTCTCCTCACCCTCTAGCAAACCTTGAGTTCTCATGTCAAGGGTTTTCAGGGTATGCTTGGCTAAGGTTACCAGATGTTCCCGGTTTCCGAGGATTGTCCCCAATTTTGAGGTAGTGTCCCAGATTCCATCTCCAGTTTCAGTGGAGACAGAGGCTGGAACCCCTCTGATGCATGCAGTCTTCTCCATCCTAGTAGAAGATGTAAAATTAACTTTTCTAAAAAATGAGGAATTTTAGAAATGCATAGAATATTTATCTATATGTATAAAACTAAGTTTCAGCATATGTGTATGTATGCGCGCTTATAACTCGAAGGGCTGGTATTGCCTTTTTTTAAACTTTTGAAATTACCGAATGCTACTTCAACTGGTCATTTCAAAATATATGGGGAAAGGATGCCCAAGGCAGGAGGGCTCCTACCCTCACTCAGCACAGCTCAGCCCTGCCCAGGTGTCCCAGATTTGCTCTCCAAATATCTGGTAACCCTAAGCATGGCAGCCATTGAGGGATGATGTTAGGCACATTGGGACCCCGGCACAAACTAAGGAGTGGGCCTGGCTGGTACAGGGTGCCCTGAGGCTCTGCCTCAATGACACCAATCAACTTCACCAGTGAAGCCTCTTGAGGATTTGGGACCCTGGACAATTTCTAACCTCTCTCTCTCCAAAAGCCTATCCCTGGTGCCAGCAGACTGCACACAAAGAGAAGACTCTTTACAGAGCTGCTTTATCCTTGGACAGAAACCACATTTTTTTACAGACATGTGGACCACATTGTCCACATTGTGCCCACAAAGCAGCCCGGGAATATGAAACCATGTTTTTGTACCTCTATTTTATTCAGTTAGGATGCTAATGATAAGGGTTTACCTTGGTCATTAAGGTTTGGCGTTCTTATATTCTTTCAATAAGATTTCAACAAAAGAAGTAAAATTTGGTCCCTATGATAAATATCAACAATGTAATTCTTCAGGAAATATAAGGGGGGAAAGAATATATAGATAGGAAACAAAATACAAATTGAAATGAACAGATTTGGAGGTCAACCAGAAAGTTAATCAAACATCATTGTGCTCTAACGGCAAAACCATCTGGTGCCCGTTGACAGATTTATGCTAATGAATTGGATCATAAAACAAATATTTTCAATCTTTGTACAAAACTGCATGACTGCAATGATGATTAAAAAAGAATTTAGCGCCAAGAACTAAGACTTGAGGTCCAAGATACCAAAATGCTTACAGTGGTATTTTAGAAAGCACATCCAGGTGCAATCTGGGATGTCCACAGCAAACAGTCTGAAAAAATGCTGGGGATGAAGTTTTGGCCCGATTTTAGAAACATTGACATTGTCAAAATGGATGGCCATGTCGACAACCACATAGATGTCTCAGCCACAAACCCTTGGGGTGGGGACATCTATCCAATGCCGAATGCATGCCTTTACTAACTATTTTGCATGCAGAGATGGGCATCAAAGTGCCAAACTGAAAACACGTGTCCTCATGTCCCTGCAGTTTTTGCTATCATTATGCAAAGTATAGGGGGTATTAGAGTACCTTCTTCTCCATGTCCTCCAGGTATCTTGATGACAGAATGAGACCTTTTCTGATGCTTATTCATGTCTTGGAGCAGGAATAGACATGAACAGTCCTGCTAGTGGGTGATGACGTGCTCACCATTTCTGAAATCGGGCACCACCTCCATATTTCCTGGAGTGCCTTGGTCACGCCTCTGTCACACCCTTTTTCGACTTGGATGTCCTCGCACTGGAGACAGCTATAGAACCATCTTTTAAAATGGGGCATCTCTGTGATTTGGACATCTGCGTGCCCGTTTTCAGCCGTCTAAAGCATGAATAGGGCTTCTAAAATAACCCTCTTGGTGTCTGTGCTGAATCTCTCTAGTCATATCAAGATATGCCCAAATCACCTGCTCTAAAACCTTTTTATGATTTTTAGTAAGAAACAAAAGAAGCAACCAATCTTTGATTCTAATGCAAAGGGTTTTTATTTATTTATACATTTTGAAATAACTTTTCAAACCACAGAAATCAAAGCATACATAGATAAATCCAGAATAATCTAGTGAAATCATCAAGAAATAACACTTTACCCGCTCTTCTAGACCACATCAACGGGGAGAGGGAAGAAAAAGTTATGTTTTTAAAGCAAGGGTGTAAGATGTTTTTAAAGCAGGGGTGTAGGATGTCACTTCAAAAAGAGCTCCCTTCTTACTAGTGCCCACACTCTGGAATTCCCTCCCAACAAGCCTGAGAGCATTAGATGACCTAATGGAATTCCGAAAGGACCTCAAAACTTATCAGCAGACAGAAAACACTCCCCACCCAAACACTCACCCTAAACAAACATAATATAACGTTAATTACCTTGTACTGTCTATATGTTACCCCTATGTTAAATGTAACCCTCCAATTGTACTGTCTAGATGTTGTTATGTACCCCTATGTTAAATGTAACCCTCCAATTGTGATGGCACTGCGGCTCCATACAGGAGCCACAATCCCTAGCAGACCCCAAAAAGCTCCTTTCCCCACTGCCCAACCTGCAATCGGGCCTGCAGTGGCTAGGGTCAGGCTGCGGAGAATCCCCTGTACCCCCTTACCTCCTTTTCCATGCCAGGAACCCACATTTACTGCCATCCAGGGGGACTTGTGGAATAAGTCCCCAGTCCAAATGGCCGACCCTGGAATCGGCCCTATACTTCCAGGGTAAGGTTCCGGCCCCTTCCCACCCTCATTCCTCTTACAGCCCACCCCCTCCCGCCCAGGAACAGAGCGCCACACACATCTTGTACATAATGCAGGCAGCTCTGTTTGATGAAGTGCCACCCAAGCATTTACCGGGCATGGAGATCTGAACCGAACGCAAAACACAGTCTGAAACATGATATTGAGGAAAGACAGAACCTTTATTGAACCAATGACAACCCTTGCATCCTACGTGATATCTGCTTCTGTTGTGTTGTAACCTGATCTGAATCGGATGTCCATCCCCGCTAATGGCTGCTCAAAATCTACCCCAAAGCAAATAAGAAAGGGAAATTTATGCCTCCCCCCCCCATGTACTACTCGTCATTTCAAGTCCCAGATCAATCTTATCCCCCCTAACCATTCCCAATAAATTAAGAATTTTTCAAGCTATACAGGATAAAAAAATAATAAGTAGTTTCTTGAAACCTAATAAGCATTTACACAATAAGTTTTAAAACAAGAAGGTCCCAAAGCCAGCATGCTACTCTTCAGTTGAACAGACATTTAACAAACTAAGGCGCATGTTTACCAAGTCCCATTCTGGTAACACGAGCATCGGCTATATTACCAGCAGAGCGTGAGTACATCTGTCCCCCTGCATTTTCCGTGCTACACCACAGAGAAATGGCCACAGTACTTGCTCAGAGCCCAGGTTACAAAGGCCCACACTATCAGCGCTGTGGAGGGTACGCCCCTCTCCTGTACGCTCTTTCACCCCGTTCTGAGCTGCCTGGGTAGCACAGAGCCCCAGGCTACTATGAAATTGTAGCTCGGCAACGAAACTGTGTACTAACCTCGCATTCCCTTGGTAGCAAATGTTAGTAAATATGTCCATAAGCATGTGGCCCTTACCACATCAGGAAATCCTTTTTCTTAAAATAAGATTTCAATGAAGCATCTTCTCTTGCTTGGAGATGAAGGAAACAAGAAATTTAGCCCGTGTGGTGGTGATATCCTGTAAATGCAAAGGTTTTAGAGTCAGGGAGTTTTCTTCGGTTTTCAGTTTTCTCTTAGTTGCTCACTCTATTTCAACAACTTCGAATGTACGATAAAGAAAATCATAAAAGGCCAGGAAAAATCTCTTGGTTGCTGCAGTCATATTCTGACAGCCCTCTCCCATACAGCTGCAGATCACAACCCAACAGCTTACCCAAAGCCAATGGAGCAGTTCCTGCTATGTTTGGGCAAGACGGATTATGTTCTAGATGTCTGCCAATTGGTTCTGGGTCAAGGAGGTCTGGATTCCTATAGGAAACTTATCAAAAGCATCTGCATATCCTTAAAACATGATAACTGAACTGAAAAATGGGGAGACTTGTTCATTATCAAAACCTCTCCTCCAGCTGATTGAGAACATTGCTTAGCACTCATCTCTTCAGCTCATGGATGATGCAACACGCCAAAAATAATTATAACACCTGCAAGATTGGATTCATCATAGGTGGAATTGATACCTCCATTTTTTTTAGCTTAAATAAGATGTGCCTGTTACATGGCCCTAGATTTTATTGACTCAAATATGCATAGCCTAAGGGAATGAGATGGAATGATTAGTGATCCTATGCCCTTGCTTGTTATGACAGGCTATATCTTTGTCTTATTATCCAAAAGGACAGTTTGCGAAGAGATCTAGCCTGGTAACTACCTAGTGAGCCTGTTAGATCTTCAGAGGTAAAATCTCCTTTCATGCCCTGTGGGTACTTTTAGTAGGAGGGATTGGTGTTCTTGGGAGTGGGGGAGGAAGACGTGATTGGATCAGAGGAGTGAACTGCATGGGTAAGGCTGTATTTCCAAATGTCTGCTTGCAGCTTTGCTCAGTCAAGGAGATTTTCAGAGAGAGATCCTTGGAAATTTCACTGAAAATCATAAGAGTACCCATGTACCTTGCACCTAGGCACCTTACTGAAAAGTGTTCCCTAAATACATATTCTATACATGGAAATCAATTTTTAGTAACTGCTGAATGGAAAAGATAACCAGTTAATTCTTTAGCTGATTTTTCAGATGCACCTAACAAGTTAAGTCTGTGGTAGAAAATTCACCTACATCTAGCCAGACAAGATCTGTTTGGTTGGATTTAGGGCAGGCATTTTTTGCAACTGGAGCTGTCCAGTTAAATCAAAAACCTGCCCTAGGGACACCTCCAGTTATATTTCTCAGCCCTTTGAATTTGGTGGACAAATTTAGTTGGTCAGCAGGGGGAAACTATTGAACTCCAAAGTTACCAAATAAACCTTTTTAAAAATGCCCCATTAGAAATATGTGTCTCCATACGACCAGGATTATATGTAAAATACTTCCAAAAGGTTTTAAAGAGCACTTCTACACTTGACACGGCCCTGGACATTTAGGGGCAATTTCATGATGTCATTAACATGCATATCTGACCACACACATACACTAATGGCCTCTTATAAAATCCCGGCTGGTGTAAAAATAAGCAATTTGGCATGAAGGCAAAGTATGTGGCAGATAGGTGAAGCCAGGGAGGTAGGTAGAGTTTGCAAGTACGTGCACTGATTACAAAACACCTTAATTTATGTGTGCACTTGGTACTTTGCATGTGCTCGTTTACACCTGCTTTAGAGTAGAGGTAAATTTCTTTGCCCGCTTTTAAGGTGCGATCCCTGCCACTTGAGCTAGCGTTTTATAAAGACAAATAGGCAGCTGTGTGTCTTTCAAAGCAGGTACCTATTTACCCTCTTATCCTAGTTGCCCTGTTATAAAATCATCCTCTTAAGTGCTTTTGAAAATCCTGTTGATATTATACACACACACACATACAGAGATATCTATATATAAAATAATGCACTTAGATTTGAACATACGATCTATGCACATTATCTCCTAGTCCTGCCCAGGACACAATCCCAGGACTGCCTTCCTTATATGGCTAAGGGGCCCCAGGCTGTGAAGCCACACGAACTCCACTCTTCAAGTGCCGGTTCATTACCTGGGCACCCCTAGTGACACATAAGGGAGGCAGTCCCACAAGTATGTGTGGGCTGCAGCAGGAAATACTATGCATTACTGCCCTCAGAACTGTACGCCCACAAAAAGCAGGCAACAGGGTATGCAGGGATCTTATGCCTACAGCAGTTTTTAAAGGGAAAGTATGTGTGTTTACTCTGCAGCTCCTCACTATCTCTCCCTATACCCCTCCTCTGTCAGATCCCTTTTATCTGTGCCCTTCTCTGACACTGCCAACTCCAAACTTCGTTCTTTCCTCCTTGTTGCTCCATATGCATGAAACAAACTACCCAGGTTAGTACCTCAGGCTCCATCTGTGATCCTATTCAAATCCAGGCTGCTTTTAGATCCTAGTCCCCTTATTCTCCCGCTCGTCACCCATCTGTATCGTGACATTGCTCTTGAATTACTCCAGTCCCCAGTTGTTGTGTGGTTTGTCTTCATTAGATTGTAAGCTCTGATGAGCAGGGGCTGTCTCTTACTTGTAACATGTTTAGCACTGCATATGCCTTGTAGCACTATATAAATGATAAGTCGTGGGAGTAGTAATGCTACCCCTCCACTACCCACAGAGCAGTGCCAAAAACACCCTAAAGAATATGGTGCCAATGTGTCAACCTCCCCTTGTTCCTGGCCCTGATTAAATGGACAGTTTGGAAACGACTCCTCTATGGACCACGCTCTTCCAATCTGTCCTTGCATATTCTAGTCTTGGAAAGCACTTCCCGAAACTGCAGACTTTAGAAGCAAACAAAATGGACGAGGGAAAGGGAGGGTTGCATAAACGAAATACTATGGTAACCAGATTGATCAGCTCTTTGGCAGGGGGCGAGAGCTGCAGACCGCTTGTGTTTGTTCCTTTCATTCCTAGAAGATTAGCTAAACCCTAACCAAATAAGTGCGCATTGATTCTTCTCAGCTGCAATGAAGCTCCCCCCCCGCCCTCAGCACCCAGACCCCCCGATTATGGAAACGAATAATGAACATGCGCTTCTACGCTACCCTGGATGAAGTGAGATCCACAAAATGTGTGCTGCGTCTCCATCGGTCTTGTGTGCTGCACCCGCCCACTTGCTGTCTGCTGTCTCTACAGCTAATATTTAGATTAATATCGTATGGCACTTGCAGTCATTTCTTTCTGCTTTTCTCTCAACCTAGCCTTCTTTCTCTTCCCTTCGCTTTTCATGTTCCAGTGCACCTTCGCTTCAAGGGCGATGTCCTCTTCTTCAGGGCACCCATGTCACTTGCCTCTATGGACCTCTGTGGACTCAGTCTTAGCAAAGGGTAACAGGCCCCAGCTTTGGCTTCATGTATATAACACACTGAATTCAGAGAGTAATGACACCAGCAAAATCATACCATTTCCTGGGTTCCACGTTTTATGTGACTGGTTAACACACAGTCCTGCTCACCCTGCACCATCTTGTTCATGGTACCACTCATGGTATCTGATTCACTGAGGACTTTCTCCCATCTGTGTGTACTATGGGGAGAAGCAACATTTAGTGCGTCAGGCCCATGGTATAACATTGTGACTCATTTAAGTACAAACCCATTAAAGCAGCAAATTTTTATTATTCATTCTTACGTCTGTAGCTTCCTTGTTGACTATAAATGTCTGGCAGATGAACACAAGAGTATAAAAAGCAAGTGGTGCTTACTAAATTCAGATGCTAGCTTGGTCATTAAAGTGTTTTAAAAAAAAAGTAATGATAAGTGCAAATGTTTGGTTGATTTTACTTAGTTGCACAGCACAGTTCAAGCCAACTGTTTTCCTACAACATCCCAGTGATTTGATCGAGTAGTTGACATTTTATTCCTGGGCCCAAAACAATATCATTGGTGTATAAGCAAGTTGAAAAACGGTTCTCTATCCTTCCATCCCTCCATACATTTGTATCCTTGCAGATCTTTTTAGTCCTGACATGCCTCTGTGACATTTTTTAGATCTTTCTTTCAATAAAAAAAGCACCCACTAAAGATAACCCCAAGATTCCGGACTACTCCATTTTATCTTAGTCTATGAGCTCTTTAACAAGCTTGCCGTACTCCTAAAGACCAGACTAGCACCATCTTGCGGTCAGAGAAAAAGGCAATCAGAGATGGATCTTTCTTGCATGTAGCTGTATAATTTATGCTCAATACATCTATCACAAATTGGTTGTGAATAATCGAGAGAATCTAGTGAATCAGGGTACTAATTTGTCTCCCGCTTACTCGTAGTTATACATTCTCCAGGAGCCTACAGCTAGCAACATCTAGAGATTGCTATGGAGTCTATAAAATCTGGGTCACATTATTTGCAGAACCTGGTTTCCTTTAGTTCAGGTGGAAAAGTGCAGGAGACTGGAAGCTGTATTTTGCGAGGACTTCGCATTCCCAAACCACTCATTCACCATTCTAACAAGAGGAGTTGGGTGAAATATGAAGAGCACATTCTTCCTGAAGTTTAACATTTGGCAATAAATAATTAACTTTATCATTGTATATAGGGAATCCCCAGGCAAAGCATCCTCAGCACGGTCCATTATCTTTAATGATGTTTGTGCTACAAGGCTGGAGTAGCTCAGTCATTCTCAACATGTTTCTTGAGGATCAGCCGACCAGTCTGGTTTCCAAGATATGTGGAGTGAATATGCATGAGATGCATTTGCATACCCTTTCTCCATTCTATAGAAATGGATTTCATGCATATTTATCAGGGAGATTCTGAAAATCCAGCTGGTTGGATAGTCTTCGAGAACCAGGTAGATCACCACTAGAATACAGTAGATCAAACTACACCATCAACCCTAGAAACATAGGGCCCAATATTGAAAGCGATTAATGCAGAGCAGAGCTGCTAACAGCGTTAATCACAATGAATGGGATAGTCAATGGCACTAACATGCTTAGTACCATTGAATATCCTTGGCTGCCGTCTCCACATGCCCTGATACTAACTGCTTACCATTAGGGCATGCTGGGGGCGTTCCAGAGCAGACGAGACATTGCTCGTTAGCCAGGCAGCGGTGATATTGAGCCTGATTAGCAATATACAGCAAAGGCCAGGTGCAGGAAGCCCTGGCCTAACTTTTGCCACGTATCGCTAACCAAGCAGCAGCTCAATATCGCAAGTGGCCTATGCGGCAATCCCAGATATTCAATGCCAGGGTCGGATACGACCCCAACATTGAATATCCAGTCTGCCCGTCCATAAGAACTCTTAGGCTCTACAATCCCATCCTCTCACTCAGATATCCTCTGTACTTGTCCCATGCTTTCTTGAATTCAGATACTGTCCTCATCTCCATCACCTCCACTGGGACACTGTTCCATGCATCCACCACTCTTTCTGTTAAAAAAAAAAATACTTCCTCAGATTACACCTGAGTCTACCTTTCACCTTCATCCTATGACCCCTCATTCCAGAGCTTCCTTTCAACTGGGAGAGGACTAGCTCCTGTGCATTTATACTTTGAAGATATTTAAATGTCTCTATATATTGAGATCTTTAAGTCTATCCCCATATGCCTTATGACTAAGACCACTGCTATTTAGATAGGCACCCTATGGACCGACTCCATCCTGTTTATAACCTTTTGAAGGTGTGGTCTCCAGAACTGTACACAGTACTCGAAATGAGGTCTCTCTAGAAATTTATGCAAAGGCACTATCACCTCCTTTTTCCTCCTGGCCATTACTCTCCATATGCATCCAAGCATCCTTTTTTCTTTTACTGTCACCTTTTCTACCTGTTTGGTCACTTTAAAATCATCCAATATGATCACCCCCTCAGTCCCACTCTCAGAGTTGCCGAGTTACCCAGGTCCAAGAGTAAGATTTTAAGTCAGTTCTGGATGTCTGACAATCTCATTCTGATAAATTATGGGACCTGCAGCACTGATTCCAATGAGTAAAATCAGGGACCACAAATACCATACTGCACTGGAATGCAAATTTAAAACCAGAACTGGCAAAAAATCTCATTCCTGGAATTGGGTAACTTGACATTCTTCTTCCATGCAGTAAAGTACTTCACCCCCTATACTGCACCATTCCCTTGGGATTTTGCCACCTAAATGGATGGCCTTGAATTTTGTAGCACTAAATCTTAGCTGCCAAATTCTCAACCATTCTTCAAACTTTGTTAGATCTCTCTTCATGTTATCGACACCTTCCAGTGTATCTACCCTGTTGCAGATTTTTATATCATCTGCAAAAAGGCATACCTTCCCTGCCAGACCTTTTGCAATATCACTTACAAAAATTGTTAAAAAGATCAGGGCCAAGGAAAAATCCCTGCAACTCCCCACTAGTAATGCCACGGCTCCGATATCGCATGGAAGCTGCTACCACTGTTTAGTAAACATACCCCTTAGTGTCTTTGCTTTACTGACTGCTTTACCAGCTTCCCTTAGCTTTTCCAGATATTGTTTGTCTTCCTATTTCTGTGATCTCTTATAGTTTATGAAGGCTAAACTCTTTTTTTCTTAGCGTTTCAGTTACTTCTTTTGAAAACTATTCCGGTCTCCCTTTCCTCTTACTTTCATTTACTTTCCTAACAAAATGTTTCATTGCCCTTAAAATATCTCCTTTCATTCTTGCCCACTGTTGTTCTTCTTCCCTAAGATGTTCCCAGCCAGCTAAAGACTCCTTGAGGTATTATTCCATCTTTGCAAAGTTAATTTTCCTGAGTCTAGGAGCATCGTTTTTGAATGGACCATCTCCACTCGTGCTCTAATGTTGAAGCTCACCATCCAGCGATCACTGCACACCAGATGGCAACATCAGAAGCAATCTCCCCATTTGTAAGCACCAAGTCCAGTATCAGTCCCCTCCTGGGTGGGTTGAGGTACCAGTTGCTGGAACGATGCTCCCTGTAGAGAATCTAGGATCTCCCTACTTCCAGACGACACTGCAGCAAGGATATCCCAGTCAACATCTGGCAAATCTAAATCTCCAACCCTTTCATAGCAATATTCTGAATGTCTTCAATTAAATCTCTATTTCTCCTGCCTGTGAGGTAGGTCTATATATCACACCAATGTAAATAGATTTTTCATTCCCTCTTTCTGGACTAACCCACAGTTCCTCCTCCTTCCCTCATAAGCCCTGCAGTTCCATAGCTTTAATATTATTTTTTACATAAAGAACCACTCCTCCTCCCTTTCTTCCACCCCTGTTTTCAGGAATAGATTATAGCCTGGTATAACTACATCCCAGTCATTGTTTTCCATGTATCATATCTCAGTGATTTCCACTATATCCAAATCAGCTTCTTCCATTACAGCTTCTAACTTTATTTCACATACTTTGGACATTAGTATACACAGCTCTCCAGGTGTTGCCCTTTTTTCTCTTTTTAATGTTTTTCTAGTATTGCTTAACTGGCTACATGTCCAGCTGCCATTGGGAAACCAAAACACTGACTCAGACCTAACAAGAAGATGGCATCCAGACTCGGAAGCTGACATCCAAGAATGTCTGGTGCCACCAAGCAAGAAATAACCTGAGGCTCTGACCAGTTTCCTCATGACATGTCATGGTTTTGGAATTTCTAATTCCTATCCAGGCAGTACTCTTGGTAGCCACCTCTGCAGTGGTTTGAGATCTCTATCAGTTTATCATTGGAAATTAAAATTACCCCGACTTTGAACATCTCTCAGCATCCTTCTTTCTTCTTGCCTTCTATCCCCCCTCCTCCCTCCCGCTGCCCCTTTCCCACCCCTCCTTCTCCCCTAACCCTTCCTCGGCCTTTGTCAAAGCACGTTTTCCAATTAGAGGATAAAAATATTCCATTCCTGACTCTATACAGTATTGATTTTGCCTGTAGCTGTGTCTATGAATACGGGGGGTGCAGGAGTGTGTGTACGATGAGGAGGGGGGAACAGGAGGAGAGATGGTGAAGGGTTAGTTTGGCCAACATTCTGTTTATTACTGTTAGTATTCATCAGTGCAAAAGGTGCTCTGCAAAGTCTGATTAGCCTAGCTGACCACCAATAGCAGGGGAAGGATCAATATTTAATTGACCCCAACTGGGCTATAGAAGCTGGGATTGGTGAGCAAAGGAAAGCAGCAGAAAGGAGGGAGGGAAAGAAAAGCAGGCAGAGGAAGCAAAATTGGACGCAGAAGAGTGAAGATGTAAGAAGGAAAGGCAGGAAGAAGAGGGGGGAGGGAAATGGGATATAAGAGAATTAGGAATAGAGAGAGAAGGAACGGGAGCAGAGAGAGAAGACGAGGATGCTGAAGGAAAGGCAGAGAAAAGCAAAAAGTATGAGAAGGACCGAGCAATACAGGAAAGAAGGAACACATGAAAAGCAATGACGGCAAGGAAGATCTGAAGTGGATAGAGTGTCTTGGGGCTGCATGTGCTTTTTCATGTAGATGAGAGCAGAATTTGATTTCTGCCACACTTTCTGCTTAGAGATGATTTAAGGAGCCATGCAAGGTGAACCCCAAGGTGTCCTTGAGTGACCCCAAGCCCCCTGGTTGGTTAGGACCCAGCTGAGTCAGCCCAGGATTTTCATTCCTGGCTTAAAAATATGTTCTGGAAGCTTCTCAGTGCAAAAAAACACCAAGACAGGAATTAAGAAATTAGAGCTAACTCAACAGCTTTGGAGGATCTAGAGCTAGAGAAGACCTAAGAAAAGTCCTCGTGAATGGGGAGTGTTTTCTCAAGTTATGGGCTTGCTCATCCCAAGTTTCAACTTCATATCCCAGTCCAAAAGTCCAAGTGGACATGTTGTCATCTAAATTTAAAGGACAATGGTGATTTCTTGTCACATCGCTGATCTGGGACCTTTTTGAATTCACGTTCTGTTCCCTGTTATAGTTGGAGTGGAAGGTGGAGGCCATCGTCATCCCTGACCTTGTACGTTACTTTGTTTTTAGAAAAAAAGGCTAAAATTTTCCATAGTTCACTGGGGAGCTGCATAGATAAAAGTGAGTTTCCAAAGATAGAATGGCGGCTTGCCTAGGTAGATTTTCAACCAACTCAAAGCCAGTGTGTATTTTCCCAATATGCACACTTTTAACTGCAATATAAAGAGGCATTCCAGGGAGTACAACTTAATTGGGGAGAAAACTATGACATTACATTAAAAGACAGTAATACTACATCTTCATGCGAGGATAAAAAGGGCACTGTGCAGACTGGTGGATGTTCAAAGCACATGGATCTACACCTGCTCTTTCGGGCACATAATATTTCCAGATTAACTTATGAGCACATGCTTGAATTTTCAAAGTATGCACATGAGCGGAAACCTCACCCTAACCCTAGGAACGCTTCTGCTCGCTCTGTGTAAAATATGCATATGCAGGTTGTACACACAACTTCTACTTGCATATCAGGTGGTAATTTAGTACAATCGCATTTCCATGAGTAAAGCACCTCTTAGAAAACTATCTTCTAAATCAATATATCCTAACTCTTCAAAAGCCCAAAGCAGCTTACAATAAAATATAACAATGAAAATACATACAATACATAAACAATAAAAAGAAAAATGTACAAACAACTAAAAATAAAATATAATAAAAAATGTATTAGCATACATCAGCATCCACAGTCCTAACAGGCATAACGCCTGTTAATGCAAAAATGTAGGTAGGTTGCTTCAGATGGTGTTAGTCAAAGGCTTCTATCCACACAAAAAGCTGATATTCAAACACAATGTGCTGGGTATCTTGTGTTTGAAAATTGGTTGGATTGTGGGCTATAAAATAGGTGTCTGAAACTTTAACCCCCAAATGTTCCTTTAAATATCCCTTGCATCCTCCCTCCCTGCTCATTCCAGCCATCTATAAACCAAAATATTGATCACTAATACTGGGCAATAAGTTTGCAGAAATAATATTTTGGTGAGCAAGGGAGGTCCAGTTGTTTGTGAACTTTTAACTAACTTCAGAAGGTAAGATAAGGGCTGCCCTAGTTACTCACTGCCTTCTTTTCTTCAGTTACTTCAATTTTTTTCTATTGTTAACAAAAGTACACATACAAACATAGCCTTAGCATGCAGACACTCTTACATATTGATGGAAATAATGCATATACAAAATGTAGTTTTTACATTTTCTCCCTCCTCCTTCGTCACCCACCCTCCTTTAATTTATCCTACCTCATCTTTCCCATTTCTCTTTTCAATTCCCTATCTCAACCCCCAACCCTTCCATCACTCATAAAGGTGTAAGAGCATCAAAGCCTCCTGTCTTAAAGAACAGAAAAAAAACCGCTGCTAAGAGAGGGAGCAGTATATCCTTAACATGAAAAAGATAAAGATACATTTGCCACAAAATCCTACAAGGTCAGTAACTCATTTCATACACAAGATGTAAACCTCTGGATTATAGTCCCCCCAGAGAGTTTTAAAGGCATCTCTCCACCTAGAGGGTCCTCTGAAATCAGCCCTTCCATCAACATCAAATTAAGAAAGGAGTTCCCCCATTCTCAAAAAGATGGAAGTTCAGGATCTCTCCATTGTCTCAAGATACATTGTTTACCGACCAAGCAAGCGTTCCTTATCAAAATCTGGGTCACCTGCCTTTTAACACTTAAGCTATTAACCTCATCTAGTAGGACCACCTCCAACATCAGGTCTAAAACTTGTTAAACCAACCTTCCCAGATATGCCCAGATCTTCTCCCAGATTATCTGAAGATACGCACATTCCCAAAACATGCAACTCAAATTAGTCGGGCCCCTGGAACAATGCGCACATTTATCTGAGTCAGCAAATCCTGCTCTGAACGCTCTTAGCAGGAAAATCACCTTATATTGAACTTTTCGCATCTGGGAGCTCTCTATCAGCTCCAGAATCTTCACAAGAGCATTTATCAGCCAACTGCCCCCTTGCCTCATAGCCCTAATTCCACTGAACCTTTGGCCTCCTGTTCATCTCTCTGCACTTGAGGGGCTAGGTCCCACAGTCTTTTGTAATACCACTCACAAGCATATGGAGGTTACTATCATGAGAAAGAGAAGAGAAGCATGCTATTTCGGTGTCAAGACCATTGCCACATTGCGCTCTTTCAGACTGTGTCTCTGTTCTCATGCCGCTCTCTCCTCACCACCATATAAAATTCAGTTAACCTTTCAACTTTCATAGGCAATGAAAACAACTTTCAAGTCCAAAACTATATGGAGACCTAAACTGAAGATATCCCATGGTTATCATGTGATGCCAAGTTACCTAAGCCAGGCTGAACCAGCCCTGGTTTTACCCCCCTCCCCCCTCCCCATTGCTTGCATGGAGACATAGTCCTGCTTCTCATGGGGAAATCAGATCTATGCCCCAAGCTTGCAAAATGAAGGAACTGGGCGACTGGGCCAAGGTTGGCCATGCTGGGCGATATGGCAACCTGGCTGTTAGGTGTAATTTGGAGCCTGTTTTGTGAGATGCATTTCCATTCTCTTTGCCAGACCTCTTGACCTTTCCAGATGAAACCATTTGCAGAAGGGGTGGGGGAATTTAATTAGTCACAACCCCTCATGTTCCTGAAATGGTAATACTACAGTGAATGATGAGAAAGTAGCCTGTTTAATGTTCACCAGGTTGCAATCACATGTGAAGTGAAGGGGGTAAAGGTGGAAAAATCCTCTTTTATTCCTCTTTTGCTTTTAACGTTTTTCACTTTGTCATCTTTAGACATATAGGAGCACATTAAACCCTCCCAGGCATCATATTCTACCCTCAACTGTGTGGACTAGATCCGGCTTCCTGTCTGCCTTGATATATAACATGTCAGCCTTAAATGCACGCTGTCCATCTTTTTAAACGATATATGACTGCCGTCCATTATTCCCTTTAATGCATGAAAAAAAATCATTACACATTTCTACGGAGACCCATCACCATAAACAGAAGCCGGTTTCAAAATGCACTTTTGCTTAAATGTCAAACATAAACTGACTGATACCTCTAATACCCACCTCCTCCTCCTCTCCCCCATTTCTCCCCTTCCTCGATCAATTTTATGATGCCAGGCTGCGCTTGTTAATGTTTCCGGAATCTCTCTCTGCCCTGTTTAAAAATTCTTAATTAAGCAGATTTTTTTGTTTACACTTGAACTAATTACACTTTTAAAACCAACAATAAAACATAAGATATTTGCCATTAGCGAATGCCAGTCCGGGAACGGACAGTACGGCCATGCAATTCAGGAAATCCGGCATATCCATCAGCAGATTGAAGAGTCAAGAAAGCAGGCATCTGCCAGGCTTCTCTGAAGAGGATCCTCAGCCCATGTCCTGTCCTGCTTCAGCTTTCAAATAGGAGTAGAGGGTAGCGGGTGGGAGGGAAAGATAGTGGGGGAAGTAAAGATTAGATATGTGAAAGGCGAATGACTACCTGACTTTCCCATACTGTAAAGCACTCAGTGGTTTTCCTTGATTTCAGGTAAATGTTGGTACAGATAGACTAAAGCAATGTGGACTGATCCCTTAATGTAATAAATTGCATAGCAGGTAATCCAAGGTGCCATTAAGGCTGAATACACAGAAATTCCATTTTACATTATGGTGTTTATCGTATCCACAAAACACTATGTTGTAGTTTGGGGCAGTATTTCGACTTGCCACAATGCCAACCTTTCATCTAAAAGATGAATTGCCTTAAGGTCTCACAGTTCAGACTTTCCTAAATGAACTTTGATTTATGACCATCAAGGAGGCAAGTTCAGAAGAGAGAACAGGGGAAGGACCATGAAGGCACAGAATGGATTCATATAAAAGGGCAAGGCCGCCCTTCTTGCTAACCAGCCCCCCAACTCAGTTGAAAACAAAAAGAGATTCAAAGAGCAACCAGCCAGCTCAACACGCTTCATAGTCACCTTGGGGTCAGCTTTCACTGAGCTACAGTTCAATAGTCAACATTCGGCCCACTTCCTACTTGTCAACATTTATACTTTTATATCTGTGGCTTCGCTTGGTTGGACTACCCCTTTAGCCTTCTGCAATTTATGATGCTGTCAAAGAAGGTCAAGTTCTTGCTTAGTTGTAATGGCCTTTACTTGCGATGGCTTTCATGCAACCACAGCCTGTTTAATGTAAGATACTTTCTGGTGACTGCTGCAAAATTTACTCATTTTCAGCCATAGCTTCATTTTGGGCATGGAAGGAATGGCTAGAGAGATTTGACTTTGTTTCATGTTGAGGTGGTATCCAAGAAGCCTGTGACTTAGCCATGGATATGAATTTCAAAGGAAGCCGAGTGTCTGACTCAGGATCCTCAGTTTTAGGAACCTGCTGCAGTTTGATGAAATTTCAGCCAAAAATAAGCACCAGAGTTTTAGATAAAACATATGGCGTTATTATTCAAAGCATTTTAGCCGGTTAGCAGAGCTGCTAACCAGGTAAAACATACTGAGCTCGATATTCAGCGGCACTGACTGGATTGTGCTACTGAATATCATTATGGACAGCGTAAAAAATGCCCAGTTAAAACCAGGATGGTCTGTGGGAGGATTGGAGGCAGTGCCAGTTGCTATCTGGTTAGCAGTAATATTCAGCCACTAACCGGATAGCTAAACTGGATAAAGTTAAGTCATCTCAATAGCTGTCCTAACTTTAACTGGTTTTCGCTTGATGATTAGTGGCTGAATATTGCTTCTAACTGGATTGTGACACTGCTGTCCGGTGAACCTGAATATTTAGCGCCAGATGCTGGATAAGTTCCAACACTGAATATCTGGGTTTAATTAAAGGGGCAGCGACTAGGCGTTTTAAATAGCTTAGTCACCACTGCTGAATATTGGCTCCTATGTCATTTTGATGCCAAAAACTGAGGTATCTAAATTTAGGCGTGCTGTTCACTCGCCTAAATGTAAGCGCTTATGCTAGGCACATAGCATTGGAAATCAGAATGGAACATCTAACTTACTATCCTTACCTCTGACCCCTCCCACTTTTAGGAACCTACATTTAAGCACTCAGCCCTAGTCAGTATTCAAAGGTATCAAAGTTAGGTGCCTAAACTTTTGAAAACTGAGCTCTTTGCATGTGTGACGAAACAGAAATGGGGCTCTATGACTTGAGGAGAAGGCTGTGAAGCGACATATGAGAAGTCACAAGAGGTAGTCATAGCACATGCTGTAAGGCTGACTTCACTTGATCAAAAAGCAATATCGCATTTTAAGATGCCTGCTGTACCACAAAGGAAGATGCATGCCATTCACTTTGCATTTTAGATATTGTCTTACCCATGAAATTTACAACTAACATTTGTGATGAATTCATATGTCTTCAGTTAGAGTAACTAACCTATGCATCTGAAAAAGGAAGCCATAAAGCCGGAGCAGGGCTAGCATTTCAACGCATCTATTCGGCAGAAATATAGACTGGGATGGCAGATAAGGACCACCCAGCCCAATCCTGATGCAGAACGTCTGAATGCCAGCCTTTGCCCTCACATTCACATCAGGGATTCGCTGGCTTTAGCCAAGGGTTTCTTGAGTCCTATCACTTTTTTTTTTTTTTACCTCTACCACCTCCCACGGGAAGCTGTTGTATGCATCCACCACATTTTCATTGAAGAAATATATCCTTATGTTATTCCTGAGCCTCCCTCTTTTGACCCTGTCATAATTTCTTGTTCTAGAACTTTCTTTCACCGGAATATGTTTCCTCCATGTGCATTTTTCTGAGAGAATTTAATTATCATATCTTTCATCTACCTTTTCTCTTCTGGGGTAAACATGCGATCTTTAAGTCTCACAGACAACACACCATTTTGATAACCCTTCTCTGGACTGCTTCTACTTTTGAGGTATGATTTACAGAACTAGACGTAGTTCTTCAGCTATGGTATCACCATTGATTTGTACAGAAGCATTCCTCTCTGCCCTCCCCCCCCCTTTCCCTATATGTCACTGCCTTGTCTCATGGTTTTGCTATCTTGAGATTATCAGATATGATCACCAAAGGAACTCTTTAATTTGGTACACAACACCACCTCATCTCCCTTCATGCACTGCTCTCTTGGATTTCTACATCCCATATGCAACATGAGCCTGTGCTTATTTGCCTCACATCATAGTTGCCAAACTCTTGATTGCCTCTCAAACTTTCTTAGATCGCTTCTCATACCTATGCGTACCCAGAGAAGAGCAGAGAGGAGAAGAGATGTGGATAGGATTGAAATATTCAAATACCTGAAAGAGATAAATGAACAAAAAATAAACTTTATAGAATTGGAAAGAAGCTGTAGAACTGAGGGTCATAATGAAGCTCCAAGGAGGTAAACTTAGGGACTATGTCATGACATTTGATTTAATGGCAAGGATGGTTAGTGCCTTGGATGCCCTTCTGGAATGGTTGGTGGAAGTTAAGAGAGTAATGGACTTCAAAAAATTATGGGATAAACATAGAAGACCCTACTTGCAAGAAGTGAATGAATAATGGAACCATGACCTAGAAGTACATGAGCCATAGGGATAACCTTGGGATAACCTCCAAGAAGCAGTGATCACAATCCTAACAGCAGTAATATGACTGCATTGAGTTTTCAAGAAGACACTGAGATTGCCTAAATGGACCAGCACAATGCAGTAATCCATTGATGATAACAGAAGGGACTGCAAGATGGTTTTAAATCAGCGTTACTAACATATGAGTCTATGATGTTGTCTTAATTTCATAAAGGCACTCTTAGAAAGTCTTCAGTTGTGAGCAGAAAGTCAATTTGTTATCATGTATGATACCAAGTAATGGACCTTCTCCTTAACTTCAATCACATGGTCCCCAATCACAATTTTTGTTTGGAGATCATATGAACTATTACTATGCAGGAATCTAAATTCCATTTTCCTGACATTTGGACTTAACGATGTTGCTCTATCTACTGAACACATAAAAGGATATGTTGCTTCATATTATCTATTGTCAGATCCATTCTACCAAATATGGGGATAGGTAACATAATATCATTGGCATATAGCCAGTATTCCAGACCAGTATCCCAATTGCCTTCTCCATGTGCAGTTTTGCTAGCTCCCTGCAAATGGTTTCCTCTATAAATGGAGATTGGGCACAAACTTGAGATTTCAATAAACAACGACTTCAGACGGATTGTCTACACTTTGAAGGATGTCAAAGTATTAATATATGGAAAATATGTTAAAAGAAAACCAGTGGGGCTGGCCTGAGGGGTCCATAGTAGTCCTATTCGCTACTATATGGGAAATAAGGACCCCAAGCTCCGATTTCTGCTCTTGTCGGTTCACAAGCTGAAGACAAAACCCCCATGATAACATCTATTGGCCAGATGCAGGGTGCATGAGTGCCAGGTTCCAGAGGGAGCCACCGTAGTCTGTGGCCCCTGGACAAGCAAAGCTCTTGTGATGGATAGGTGAGACAAAAAGGAGGAAGAGTTTCAAAAATGGATAAAAGCCAGCAGAGGACCGGTACTTGGGTACACATGATGCATTCTGTTTGTCCTAATAATGGTTTAGGATTCAAGCTTTTGGGACTGCTTCTTCTTCAGGAAATCCCAGTTGATGTATCCCAGTCATTCCCAATTACAAAATTATTTTAAAAATTGTACTTTTGTTTTAAATTCTCCATTTTAAGTCTCCTCTCCTTACTCATGATTCTTCTCTCAGTGGATGGCCAAAAGCGCTAATGGGATGGATTTCACTGATGCCTCTCTTATTTAGCCTCAGGATGACAGCCACTCCTTAGACCATGAATTGGGATACAGCCCACTCTAGGATTTCTTTTATTTTTTATCTTAAAGTTTATTCAATACAACTTATTCTACAAAGACATTGTAAACCACAACCTGAAAAACTTCACAGACAGAGCTAATAGGCTCTTACACAATGTCCGTCAACTAGATTGTACAGCTGCTTCAACACTTCTACGTACAGTCTTTGATATTACAAGTGATAACCAATAAATGTTGTGTTGATTATTAATGTATTCCTTCCCTGAACCCCTCCCTTCCCCCTCCCTCCTCATCACTTCCTTGAACATATCAGCACATCAGATTTTCATTTTATAACTATCAATACCCTCTCAACTGCACCACTTATATCTTCCGTTTTTCATTTTTCACCCCCTATCCCCTCCTCTCTCCCTCCCTCTTAGGTGCTGTGTAGATGCAACAGTGTTCCACAAATGCAGCACAAAAATTTAGCAAGCAATTTTGCCTAATAAGCTATACAGCCCACCATTTCCCTACCTTCTAGACCTCCCCTCTTTCTGTCCTCTGCAGCCAATTCCTATAGGGCTTCCAGCGCCTCCGAAAGGTCACTGTACCTTGATTCTTGTAGACATTGATCTCACTCATTCGATACATGTATGCAAGTCGGCTTAAAATTTTACTGGGGTCTGATCCCCGTGGAGATTTTCACTCTCTCACAATTTCCATTCGGACCCTGATCTCAGCATTCACAACATGTAATTCAGATTGCTACCCACATCTCCTCCCCAGTCATTCAACAAGACCTCACTTGGGGAAATGGGGCCCCCCAACCCATCATGTCCCTTGCAACATCATGCAGCCACTTCCAAATGTCCTGCAGAATTGGGCATGTCTACCAAATATGAAAGAAATCACCTGTTCCCTCACACCCCCTCCAGCACTGTGGATTGTCCTCTCCCCCCGTCTTGCTAATTCATAAAGGTGTTAAATACATTCAGCAGAGCATTTTATTGCAATGCTCTTGGAAAGTAACAGATACCAGGGTAACTTTAGTTGCCTCATATCTTCTCCCATCTTGCTTTGTCCCATACCGCCCCCCCCCCCCAGGTCCCTCTCCCAGGCTTTCAGGTGTGAGCCCCATAACGTTGTGAGACCAGTCCTCTGGAAGTATCACATATCCTGTATATTTTCTCGAAAGGGGTCTCCTTACTCCCTAGATCTACTGTGGCTTTTTTACAGCCCAAAAATGAGCTATCTGAAAATAGCCATACCAATTTCCTGCTTCAAGATTAAACTCTTGCTTGAGCTCTGCAAAGGGCCGCAATTTACCATTCTCTGTAAGCATTTGACCTAACTATTGTACCCCTTTGTTGCCCAGCGTAGGAAAATTATTGAGGCTCCACCTTCCATAAAACCCTCACATTGGATAATGCGTTGCAGTCTTAAGTCTCCTCCCATTCCCGTCAACTGGTGGCGTACTTTTCACCATAAGCAAAGAATAAATGTTATAAATGGATTACTCCCTTGTCTTCACCCCTCATTACTTCCGGATTGCCACTTGAGGTCAGTTAAGAGCTGAGAGCCTACTCCCGCTTGCTCATTCCTGCTCCAATGGGGCCCCTGCTCCCCATGTTGCCATCCTAAAACGGCTCTAAACTGAGCTGCCCTGTAATATCTTGCCAACTCTGGAACAGCCAGTCCCCCATCCACCTTCCCGCTGTACATGACTGTCCTCCGTACCCTCGGGGGTCATTGCTTCCAAATATATGCAAATATTCTTCGCTGTAAGAGTGCCAGCATAGAGGTGGGCTCTTCTATAGGCAAGGCTAAAAACAGGAACAACAATCTGGGAACTATATTCAGACTAGATGGACCATGCTGGTCTTTATCTGCCGTCATTTACTATGTTACTATATTAATTTATACTATAGCAATTCTGCCAAACCACAAAAAGTATAGTTTATCCCATCTCACAAGATCTGTCAACACAGTTTTAGCCAGGAGTTCATAGTTAATCTTTTACATGTCTGTCCACTCCCTGCTGACCTGTACCCAAAGTATTGTATCCTATTTTTTGCCCACGGGAATGGGACAGTTCCCCGTATACTTGGTTCCTCCATAGGGTCTAGATGAATTTTTAGGATCTCGGTCTTTCCCATATTCATTTTGTACCCAGATAGCTTGCTGTATAATTGAATCCCCCGTTATAGATTTGGTAGGGTAGTCAGTGGCTGCTCCAGCGTGTATATGACATCATCAGCAAAAAGCAAAATCTTGTATTCAAATTCCCCCACGCCTATTCCTTTAATAGCGCTGTTCTGTCTGACCCACTCAGCCAGTGGTTCAATAACCAATGCAAATAGTTGTGAGGCGAGTGGGCAACCCTGTCTTGTACCTCTTTCTAAGGGAAGAGCCTCCAAGTATATGCAATTCATCTTAATACGGGCTTTGGGTTCTGTGTATAAAGCCCTTAACCATTGCTAGACATTCACCCCCAAGTCCATTTTTCCATAAAGGCAAACATGAAAGCCCATTCAACACGGTCAAATGCCTTTTCAGCATCGATCGCCATTAGGAGGGATGTTTTATTTTCCTGGCGGGCCAGCCATATAAAATGTAAGAGTTTGCATATATTATCACTAGCCTGCCTACCCAGAATGAACCCAGACTGATCTTCTTGGATCAGCCGTGGGAGAAATCACTGTATCCGATTCACCATGATCTTTGCAAGGATCTTGGCGTTGAGGTTTATGAGAGAGATCGGCCTATATGAGCCGTATAATCCTATGTCTTTGCCTGGCTTGGGTAGAACCGTGATTCCAACCACCACCATTGACTCCAGGAGACATCCTCCCTTTAGCACTCCATTGAAGATACCCATCAAAACTGGGCCTACTTCTGTTGATAATCTTTTGTAAAATTTAGCGGTAAGACTGTCGAGACCTGGGGCTTTTCTTTCTTTTAAGCTTTTGATTGCATCTAGCACCTCCATTCCTTCGATCTCTCGGTCCACCCACTGTCTTTCCTCTTCGCCCAACTGCTCCAGACCTACCCCTGCCAGGTAGTACTGTATATCCAGGCCTTCCCCCTGCTATTCAGACAGGTAGACCTGCTGGTAAAAGTCCCGAAAGGCCCCTCGTATTTGTTCAGTGGTATTTGCCCATTGTCCCTCCCCGGTCTTAATTTTAAGAATTTGCTGCTGTACCCTCCTTTCCCTGAGTTTTCATGCCAAATACTTCCCTGGTTTGTCACCTTGTTTAAAAAGCTCATGATTTATTTTGGTTAGCCTATAGGCTTCCTCATAAGAACATAAGAGCCTGTACAATCTGGCGAAGCTGTTTCCCCCCCCCCCCCCTTCTGTTTGTGATTGGTCTCTAGCTACCTCAGTTGGGTCAAATGTTCTTCCTGATGCCCTTTCTGGTGTCTCCGTCTGGCTGCTGATGCAATAAAATGCTCTCTTAAAACTGCTTTGAGTCCATCCCATACAACTGCTGGTCTCACATCCCCATTGTTATTATGGACCATGTATTCTTTTATTACCACTTTTGTACTAGTCAGCCCTTCTGGATCTTCAAGGAGAGATTCATTAAGCCTCCAGAAGTGTAGTCCTCCGCACTGAGATCTGAGATTAATTACCATCTCCACTGGTGCATGATCATGTTCGCTGTAAACCGCACTGATCTTAACAGCGCGGTATATAAGAAACGTAAATGAATAAATAAATAAAATAAATCTCTAGCCGCTCAACACGGTCCACTAGCCTTCCATCCACCCAAACCATGTCCAGCCTGCTGTATGTTTTGTGGGGGTGTGAATAGTATGTGTACTCTTGTCTATTACCTTGTACATGTTGCCAGGCATCTATTACCCCCATCTCCTTCATGAGCTTTGTCAATCACTTGCACACCCCCTGACTACCTGCTGGGTTACCCCCTGCCATATCCATCAGGGGGTTCATTGTAGCATTGACGTCTCCCCCATCTTATTATTGGATCTTGCAAATGCTCTTCCATCGAGATAAACATTTGGTCATAAAAGGTACCTTGCTGGGCATTAGGAGCATAAACACTGCAAAGAGAAAGGGTTGTCCCTGCTACCTTGCCTTTCCACAGAAGAAAATAGCCTCCTGGGTCCCGCACCACCAAACCTTCCTCCGATAATAATCTTCAGGCGAACAAAATCCCCACCCCTCCCTTTTTTAGATGTTCCCGATTATGAGCTAGGTACACCCGGTTATACGCCCCATTAACTAACCATGTGTCCTGCAATCTCTTCAAGTGTTTCTTGTATGAATAGTATATCTGTCTTAAGCCTGCTATACTCTTTCAGTAAGGTTGTCTTTTATGCCAGGAATTAAGGCCCTTGGTATTAATTGTTACAATCTTGCATATCGCTGGTCTGCCTTTATTGCCTCCCAGCTCTCCAAATATGAAATCTAGCCGTGATCCCCACACAAGACCCATCCTCCCCTGCAACCCATCTTCTCTGTCCTTTCCCTCCTCCTTGTATCCTCCTCACCTCCCCCTCCCCACCCCTGTCTGTGAGCGACGAATACGCCGCTGTTGATTCAGATGTGACCCCATCTTATCTTCCCTCCCACTTCATTCCCACTGCAGACCCCTCAAACATCTTCCCACTATTCCAACCTTCCCCTTACAACCCATTCATACCTTCCATGTATCCATCCCATTCAACTTAAGCAACTTTTACCTTTATCTTCCATTCATTCCCCCTCCCACATTACCCACCTTCTGCACAGAGAGCTAACTGTTGTCACTGCCAACCCCACTCCCACACCTGCAACAGATCAGTAACTCCATGATTATAAGATTACGGAAAAGATTGCAGCCTGAATGCAAGCAACTGGACAGTTCAAATGGCAGGGCCACACAGTAGCTATCTATGCTGACAGCTGCTGCCACACTGCAGCGCAGAAGGGCCTAGCAGAGCTTCACAGCCCGGTTGTGGGAGGAGAACATTAAGTATAAGTGGCTGTACCCAGCAGGCCTATTCTTCACACTTAATGGAGTTACACGGAGAGCCATCACGACGCAGCAATTGGCGGCGGCGATCAAGGAAGATGGCATCGCCTCTGTCCCAGTGGTAGAGGAACTGAGGGCACATAAATGGGGAAGAGTACAGCATGGCAAAGAGCGGACAAGAAGAAGAAGAAGAAGCGTGGCAGCCAAAAGAAGATGCCTGACAGCCAAATTTAATCACGAATTATGAACAATGTTGATTAAATGAACAGACATATTACTATATCTCAAGGGTGATCCCCCCTATTAGGGCCCAAGGCTCTATGTGCATTGTCCATTTTTATCTCCAGATTATTTACTTCCTCCTCCGAGTCAGCTAAAACTGCTTTACAAATTTCATGGGCAGTCGCGATATTCATTTTTTTCAGGTACATCTTTGAATCTTAGATTGTTGCGTCTCGCCCAATTTTCTAAATCTTCAATTTTGAGTTCAAGTAGATCTCTGGATGTTTCCAATGCTGTAACATTATGGCTTAAGTCACTCACTGTGCCTTGCACCTCTTCCAGTTGCACTTCTATGTCTTCAACGCGCTTGCCGATCTCTAACACTTTCATGCGAAATTCGGCCACGGCTGCTTCCATATCCGCTCGGAGCTCTTCTACCTCAGATCAAAGCTCTCCAAACCACGAGCACAGCTCCTTCTTTGAGATCTGTACAATGGCTCCTTTGCCAGGTAACAGCTCCGACATTCCTGCTGGCCCCTCCTCTTTGCGCCCTGTGGCAGCCTCTCCAGCCATTTTCTCCCCCTCCTTATGCACGCTGCATAGGCCCGGGTATGTAAACTCCACTGTTTTTCTCACGTTACCGCCATCTCTCCAGCTGTGGACTCAACGCTCAACAGTTGCCCATTAGGGGGATTTCTCACTTCTCAGGATCTGTTTTTTCTCCACTTGTGGGATTGTCTGGCAGAGCTCAGCACTCAGCCGTCCATGTAGGTTGGTGACATCATTGGAAGGATTTCTTCCAGTATTGCTGTCTGGTCATGGGGTGTCAACATAAGACTACCACTTGCTTCTTCTCACTGGGCTTGAACTTCAGCAGCAACAGCACTCCCAGCCCAGCACAAGCCATAGACCTTAAGCTGGGAGCAAATGGCATTTTGCTTCCCTTCGTTTTCCAAACCTATTTTCTCCAATCCCACTCCTCCCCACCCTCTGACCTGCTAAGACCATGCTGTTTCCATATGATCTCCTGGGATATCCTTGATGCATCCAGCACAAAGCAAGGCTCTATTGCTTCAATTCTGCTCTCTATCGACGTGGGTAACGTGACCTGGGAGGTCTCAGAACAAGGCAGAACAAGTCAACCTCTCTCAACACTGACATTTCAGTGATATTTGTATAGGTAATAATGGAAATAAAAGCACTCCCCCGGCAAGATCTCATGAGACAGACGGCAAGGGGAGTAGGGGGTGGGGAAGGGGATGGCATACAGTCCTGCTATGCAAACAAAGGACAGGATTTAACATTCCAGGACTCTCAGCACTCTAGAATTTATAGCAATGTTGTAACTTTGCTGCACTAAAGGGCACAGTCTGGAAGAGCGTCAGTCTCAGAAGCGGCAGGACTTTTATCCCAGTCAGTTTGGGTCACCAAGCAGTGACCAGTCTCTATCTACATTCAACCTAAAAGCTCATTTTTCAGAAGAGCTTTCTTCATGGGCACAAAATGGGGGAAGGTGGGAAAGTAAGAAAAGCTTTTGAAAATAGGTTCTGCTCTGTGACCCAGGGGCAGGCAGCCCACCGGGCACAGGATTGGCCCATGAGCTTGTCTGTGCTTCCTTTTTTTAGCATCCACAGGAACAGCAATGGGAGAAAAAATCCTGGAGAGGATCATCACACAGTGAAGATGGCAAAAAGACGGATTGGCAAGGTTACCAGCCCCTCAGAAACTAAGGGGTCAATTTAAGAAGAATTGTTTAGGTGCATAACTTTGGGACTTAAGAACCTAAATTGTCCCTTTTAGGAAAATTAACTAGGGCCGAGCCCTACATTTAAAACTGTTTTTGCTTGGCTGTTTTACCTACTTTGTCCAATATGTTGTCCTGGTAGCTAATTTCAAACAAATTTAAGAAAGCATTCTTTTCGGTCAATGCAGAATTGAGCTTCAGAATTTGTTGATGGAAGCTGTGTTCAAAGTTAATATAAATGAATTTTAAAAGAGATTTGGACTAATTTCTGAGGACAGGTTTATGGACAAACATGTAAGATGTAGTATAGGGATTCCAGAGGAGTGATAATACCATACAGCTCTGTGGCATCTTTCTACAGTCTGATTAGCTGCTTCCACCCCCATGCAAACAGGAAGCCGGCATCGGGCATTGGAGGGGTGGAAGCACAAACAGCTCCGCTGTGCCAGAGGTAAAGGTAAGTGCTGTGGAGCTGTTTGAAGTCATTTCCGCCACTGCAGGTCCCAGAGAAGAGCGGCAGTGGGGGCAGGGTGGGAGCAGGAGGCACGAGGCATTAGGTTCGCCTAGGAAGCCTCATATCCTTGTGGCCTTATTATTACAGGATGGCAGATAAGACCAAACTGACCCATCTGGTCTGTTCAGCAGCAATAGATACATACAAGGGCTGATATAATAAGATATGCATTATGAAGGTGCACTGAATATCAGCAGGCAGTTTCTTGATGCATGTAAAAATTTTTTTAAAAAAGCACACGTTGGGCCCTGTGATGGGGTCTATAGAATGTTACCCATCCCTCTCCAAAGTGAGTATAAGCAGTCCCCTTTAAGAGAGTCTGCAGCCCAGAGTTCAGGACTGGGGGGCATGGCTCACAGGGAGAGGATAAGAACCCAGCAGGAGGGAGAGAGGTCCATAGAGCCAGAAGTCCTTCCAAGGCAAGCCATGCAAAGGAGTTCTGAGGTAGGAACTTCAACTGGGGCTGGAGGAAGGGCTGGAGAACCAGCTTGTGGAGGTTTAACAAGTTGGGAGAGAATAAAAGCTGCTTTTGTTTTCCCTGAGCTGCTCTCTGGCCTGTGTTTTAAACAAAGCCCCTTCCCACTGCATGCCATACTACCACATATGGTAGCAGCATGTGGATTTCTTCTAACCACATGACTGAGGGCAAATCCACATACCTCCAGGGCTCAGCCTCTACAGCAGGTCAGAATTTTTTGTTTGTTTTTATGGGCTAAGAGGGCTAGCTTTGCCCTATTTAGGGAGCTTAAAGAAGGTATAGTCAGTGTCAGACAGGAAGGCTTTGTTTGGGCCACTAGAGGCTGCTAAACGTTTACTGGATTTGGAATACTGCAGGGTTAACTCAGCTGCTGAAGCTGTGGTGGTATTGCAAGTGACAAGTCAAGATGACATGGCTGATATTCTGGCAGAATCAGGAGGAGCAACAGTATCAACAGCAACAGCAACAATGTCAGCAGTAGTTTCAACACGCCCTCCTGGAAGGGCAGCAACAACAGCAGCAGCAGATATAGGATCTTATTCAAGCGCAGAGGGAACTACATAAGAGTTCCCTAGTTCAGTTGACCCAGGCCCTGCAGAGAGTGCAACTCCACCCTCCAGCGCAAGTGTTTCTTAAAATGATGGCAAAAGATGAACTGGACCATTTTTTGTGAACTTTGAATAAACCACCAGAAGTGACATGGACTACCTATTTGGGGAATCTGCTGATAGGCATCATTCAGGATGCCAATACAGATGAATGAGCAACATATGCAGCTGCCAAGGCTGCCATACTGGAATGGGCCAACTGTACCCCAGAAGCCTACCGCCAGAGATTCAGAAAGGGGGCTCAGGTAAAAAAAAGAGAGCCCTCAGAAGTTCCTCTATCAGTGCAAGGATTTCACATGGGTAGAGGCTGCAACCGGAGGGAGAGACCAGGCTGTTCCAATAGCCAATATTGTGCTATTGGAGCAGCTTTTGGAGAGCTTGACTATCCCGATAAAACAGTGGATACATCAGCACTCCAAGTTTATAGGTATCATGAAGACCAACTGGTGACTGAAGCTGAGAATGAGAAGGGGAAGAAGGAGTCCATCAGTCCAGGAGGATGGAAAGGGAAGCTGGAAAGGATGTTGATGCCCATGTTCTGACCCCAAAGGTCACCTCCTAAGTGAGGGCATAGCCCCAGCCATGACTCCTTCACCTATTTTAGAAGTGAAGCAAAGAGACACTTTGCTCGGGAATGTCCCCTGGATACAGAAAAAATCCATGGATGTCAGCCTAACCACCCCTCACACCTGTGCTTTTGTGGACACTCCCCACCCCAAGGCACAGAACTTTGTAATTCCAATGGAGCTCAAGGGAACCCACTTCCAGGCCATGATAGACTTCGGGAGTGTGCAGACCCTTATTCAACGGGAAATTGTAACCCTATTTCATTTCAAATTGACTATGCAAAGACTGTAACACTGGCCTGTGTACATGGAGACCAGAGGTAGTATCCAATGGCGCAGGTTTCACTTAAGACTCCAGCAGGGCACGCTACGTTCGAGGTCATGGTACTACCCTGGCTCCCGTATCCAGTGTTGATCAGCTGAGGCTACCCGAACTTTGGAGCGATATGGGCTCGGCTAACTGACGGCTCCGCTAAGTCGGACCAGGAAGATTTCCCAGAGATTTTCCTGCTGGAAGAATCAGATCTATATGTCGAGAATCCCAAGCCTGCTAAGTCCCGGAACTGGTGTCACTGGGAAAAGCTACACTACTAACAGAATCTAGGAGCGGCTATGAGGGAGGGATCGGGGGGGGGGGGAAGAGCCTAAGGAAGAAACCCCTGGGGATAGCTCAAGGCTCAGCGGTAGTGACCCAAATACAGTTGTCCCCTTCCCAGAGTGGAGGCTCATCTGGAAGGACCCAGGGAGCTTCAGGAGGGCCCAGCAAGAGGATGAGTCCCTTAAACATGCCTGAGAACAGGTTTTGGAGGTGGATGGGGTTCCAGCAGGTAACAGAGTCCCCTGCAAGAACCTTTACCTATTTTGTGCTAAAGGGAGATTTATTATACAGTGTCCGAAGGTGCCATAGAGGTGGAAGAGGTAAAATAACTGATAGTTCCCCGGCCCTATCATCAGCAGGTGTTATCACTGGTCCATACCCATTTATAAGGGGGACACCTGGGGATAGAGAAAACACTAGAGTGCATTTTGGCTGAATTTTTCTAGCACAGGATCCATAAACAGGTGCAGTTATTTTGCCAGTCATGCCCCACTTGCCAGCTTCACAACACCACCAGAGTCTGACCTGTCCCTCTAGTGCCTATGTCCATCATTAAAACCCCATTTGAAAGAGTAGCCATGGATCTGTTAGGATCCTTGGAGTGTACCACCCGAGGAAACAAGTATATTTCAGTCATACTGGACTACACTACCCAATCTCCGGAGGCCATTGTTCTAAGGAATATGAAGACTACTACGATCGCAAATGCCCTCTGGGAAGTATTCTCATGGGTAGGAATAACCAGTGAGATCCTCACAGATCAAGGAACGCCCTTTGAAGCCAAGGTGATGAAACAAGTGTGTGCTTTAGTGAAGGTCAAGATGCTGCAAACATCAGTGTATCACCCACAGACAGATGGCCTCTTTGAGTGAATCAATAAAACTCTGCAACAGATATCTAAAAAAATTTGTGCAGGAGGACAGGAAGATTTGGGACATTCTGCTACCCTATTTTATGTTTGCCATCCATGAGGTACCTTAGAGTTCCACGGGGTTTTCGCCTTTTGAGTTGCTCTTCGTAAGATGGCAAGGGGCATATTAGACATGGTAAGGGAAACCCAGGAAGGAAAACCCGATGCAGGGCATAATTTGGTGGCGTATGTTATACAAATGAAAGACCGCCGGAGGAAAGCCGGAGAAGTGGCCAAACTCAGTCTAGAAAAAAAAACAAGCTGAGCAGGCCAGGGGCTACAATTGGGCAGCCATACGCCACACCTTCCAACTGGGAGACAGAATTTTAGTCTTGTTGCCCTCATCCGAGAGCAAGTTACTCTGTAAATGGCAAGAGCCCTATGAGGTAGAAGAGAAAGTGGAGCCTGTTAATTACAAGACTGTCCAGCCAGATAACTGGAAGAAAGCCAAAATTTACCATATTAACCTATTGAAAAAGTGGACTCTAGCGATGGCTATGGTGGTTCAGGGAGATGATTTTGGGCTGGAAATTTGAGCCCTGTCAGATCCATCTCAAGCCCCGATTGAAGACCAGTTCTCTGCTGCCCAGAGAAGAGACTTAGAAGGTTTGATCCACCAGAACCTAAAGGTGTTCTCCACCCGCCTGGGACGAATCCACCTCATTTATCATGATATCATTACTGACCATGGGATGGTTATCCAGCAACAGCCCTATCAGATTCTGGAAGCCTGGCAACAGGCCATCACCAAGAAGCTGGAAGAGATGCTTAATCTGGGCGCTATAGAAGAATCTATGAGTGACCAGTCGTCACCCATCATCTTGGTTCCTAAACCTGATGGAAAGCATCAGATTCTCTATTGACTTTTGGAAGGTCAATGCAACTTCTAAACTGGAAGTGTATCCTATGCCCAGAGTAGATGAGCTAATCAAACGACCCAGCACAGCACGCTTTATATCAATCTTCGATCTGACCAAGGGATACTGGTAGGTGCCCTTGAATCTGGATGCCAAGAAGACTGCTGTTTCGACACCACAAGGTCTGTTCCAGTTTACAGTACTACCCTTTGGATTAAATGGGGCTCCTACCATGTTTCAACGCCTAGTCAACCGCCTACTGAGATCGCACAAGGATTATGCGGCTGCATACCTTAAAAACATCATCATCTACAGCAGAGATTGAACCACCCATCTAACCCAAGTACAAGCCATGCTGACCAGCCAGAGTCAATCCCAAGAAATGTTTTCTGGGAGGTCGGGATGTTCAATTCCTGGGATTTAATCAGGAATGGGCAGATACGACCAGAACTATGGAAGGTGGATGCCATTTGCAAGGTCTCAACCCCGAAATCGAAAAAATAGGTTTGTGCCTTCCTTGGATTGATTGGCTATAACCACTGGTTCATCCCTAATTGTGCAGAGGTGATGGAGCGGTTAACCAATCACCTCCGGAAGAGAGCTCCTGAATGGATTTAGTGTTCACTGGACCTGGACCTGGCTTTCCAGTGCCTCAAGAAGGCTGTATGCTCTGAACCTGTCCTGATTTGCCCTGATTTCTCTCTACCATTTATTTTGCAAACTGATCCCTCTGAGGTGAGCCTAGGAGCCATTCTGGCCCAGGAAATCAGGGGTGAAGAACATCTCATAACATTGATCAGTAGGAAGCTGCTTTCTCAGGAACAGCATTATGGGGTGATTGAGAAGGAAGCCCTGGCTGTCAGGTGGGTACTTCAGACCTTCAAATGCTACCTGTTCAGCCGTCTGTTTATGCTGGTAACAGACCACCAACCCCTCAAGTGTCTGGCTCCAAATAAAGATTCCAATGGCTGTATTATGTGGTGATTTTGAGTCTCCAACTCTACCAGCTTCAGATCTGCCATAGGGCTAGTCGCAGGGCCGGATTTACCTTGAGTGAGGCCCTACGCCAACAAAAATTGTGGGCCCCCAGCAGGGGCGGCCCAAGGGGGGTGCGGGGCCTCATTTGCATAAGGGGCCTCATTTGCATAAATATTTGCATAATGTTACCATATTCTAACTTTTAGTAAACGTGCCTCTTAATGAGTGTATGGACAAAGAAAGACTAAAAGATTTCTACATTACTATAATCCAGTGCCAACTGCCAGACACATTAGGAACTACTACAAACACTGCCCATTTAGAACCCATAGTAAACCCGCCGTATCCTAACAGCACTACCAGGACTCACAAAGCACCATACTCTACCAATCAAAAGGCAACACTGCAAATATTAAACCAATACATTTCAGAGAACAACAATACATGACCTACTGGGGAAAGAGAACAAGTGGCAATGTCAAATAGGAATTATATAAACAGAACACCTCAGCTCAGTTACACATGCAGAACATAGACCATCACCAAACAAGTAATCACAATTTAGAAACAGGAAGACAATAATTAAACTGGGAATCCCAAAAGCCAAACTTGGAATGTACAACACTGTAGAAATAAAACTATACATTAATTTGCTCTTGTACTAAACAAAGCGCAGACGTTAATGATGCACATTTACCAGAGCTGACATATTCCAATTAATAAATTCAAAATAAAGAGATATTTTTCTACCTTTTGTGCATTTTTTTCAGCTGCAATTGCTCCAGACACTTTCTTCTGGTTTCTTCGTGTCTTCTGCTAACTCTCCATCGTCTGCTGTCCATTTGTCCTTTCTTCTCTCTTCTAGATTTTTTTCCATTCTCTCTCTACATCTGCTTTAACATACTAATCTTTCTCCTTTTGCTCTTTCCTCATTCCTATTTCATCCACTCAAATTTTACCCCTCAATCCCCACTTACTCTCCCAATACCCGGCCAATTGTAGATTTTTTATCCCTCCCACACAAAATATTTTTCCCTTCTCCATTTTACTCTTCCAGCCCCATCCCATTCTAATCCTCCCCCAACATCAGCTCCCTTCTAGTTCCAGCCTCACCCAGCATCCATTCCCTTCTAGTCCCTGCATCAGCCCATTTCCAGTCCTAGCCACCCATCAGCCCATTTCCAGTCCTAGCAACCCCCCAACCCAATACCAGTCCTAGCCCCCCATCAACCCACTTACAGTCCTAAATCCCCATCACCCCATTTTCAGTTTAAGCCCCCCTATAACCCATTACCAGTCCTAACCCCCCATCAGCCCACTTCCAGTCCTAACCCCATCAACCCATTTCCAGTCAGCCCCCCATAGCCCATTGCCAGTCCTACCCCCCCCCATCAGCCCACAGCCCATTACCAGTACTAACCCCATCAGCCCACCTCCAGTTTTAACCCCCCAGCCCATTTCCAGTCCTAGCCCCCCCATAGCCCATTACCAGACAACCCCCATCAGCCCACAGCCCATTACCAGTCTTAACCCCCCAAAGCCCATTACCAGTTCTAAACCCCCCCCAACAGCCCATTACCAGTCCTAACCCCATCAGCCCACCTCCAGTCTTAACCCCCCAGCCCATTTCCAGTCCTAGCCCCCCCATAGCCCATTACCAGACAGCCCCCATCAGCCCACAGCCCATTACCAGTCTTAACCCCCCAAAGCCCATTGCCAGTTCTAAGCCCCCCCAACAGCCCACAGTCCATTACCAGTCCTAACCCCATCAGCCCCCCTATAGCCATAACCCCCCCCACCCCATTTCCAGCCCCAGGCCCCCCAATAGCCCATTACCAGTCCTCCCCCCGCCCCCCCCCCCCGTCGGCCTAAAGTAAATTTTAATTTAAAAAAAAAACCTGCTGGCTGCCGCCGCTGGGCCCCCTCTGCTGCCGCGGCAGCACCGACTGACCCGCGGGGGCCCCCTCTGCAAGCTGACTCCGTCGGTCCCTCCCTCCCTCCGTGCACGCTGTGAGAGGCGCGAAGGGAGAGTGTCTCCTCGCGTCTCTGTTAAGCCCGCAGGGGCTGATGGGAAATTTCCCATCAGCCCCTGCGGGCAGAACAGAGACGCGAGGAGACACTCTCCTTTCGCGTCTCTCACAGCCTGCAGCCTGCACCGTGCACGGAGGGAGGGAGGGAGGAACGAACCGACGGCTTCAGCTTGTAGAGGGGGCCCCCGCGGGACAGTCGGTGCTGCCGCGGTAGCAGAGGGGGCCCCGTGGCGGCAGCCAGCAGGTTTTTTTTTAAATTGTATTAAAAAAAAATTAAAACTTGTTCTTTTTTTGTGGGCCCCTGCTGGCTGTGGGCCCTACGCCATGACGTACATGGCGTATAGGCAAATCCGGCCCTGGCTAGTCGGACTCACCTGAACGCAGAATTCCTTTCCAGAATGGAGGTCCTGGGTGAGGCAGGCGCTCAAAGGGGCATGATTGCACTGAGAGGGAAGGTGTGTGATGGGGTCTATAGAATGTTACCTATCCCTCTCCAAAGGGAGTATCACAGTCCCCTTTGAGAGAGTCTGCATCCCAGAGCTCAGGGCTGGGAGGGCATAGCTCACAGGGAGAGGTTAAAAATCCAGCAGGCTGCAGGAGGGAGAGAGTCCCATGGAGCCAGAAGTCCTTCCAAGGCAAGTCATGCAAAGGAGTTCTGAGGCAGGAACTTTAACTGGGGCTGGAGGAAGGGTCATGAGAACCAGCTTGTGGAGGTTTTACAAGCTGGGAGAGAAGTACATCTGATTTTGTATTCCCTGAAATGCTATCTGTTCTGGGTTTTGCTTGGTGGAGGTTTAACAAACTGGGACAGAATAAAAAGTGCTTTTGTTTTCCCTGAATTGCTCTCCAGCCTGTGTTTTAATGAAAACCCCTTCCCACCACACGCCACACTAGCACAGGCCCCTTTTACTAACACTTAGTGCACACTCTCTGATGCATGGTTCATTTTATTCCTATGGGCCTTGTGGCAGATAGTGCACACTAAGCGTTAGTAAAAGGGCCCTTCATTCCTGATGCAATAAACTAATACTGTGCAAATAGTTGTCAAGTATACAAATCCTTCACCTCTAATATTCCCTATGAGGAAGATACCCAAGCCTACAGCATTATCAATCAATGTGATGCTGACAGAAAACAATACTATAATAATAATGGTACAGGGAAGCACCAGAGCTGGGCTGTGCGTGCTTAACACTGCTTGTCTCCAGTTTCAATCATCGGTTCACCTTACTCCATGCAACAGTCCAAACTTTCATTTTAATATTTCAACTTTTTTTTATATGTGCTTTTTAAATTCTTTTTTTTTTTATTGATAAAAGCACTTGGCTTCTTCTTGCATATTCTCAAAAATTTGCATTTCCTGTATTTCAGCTTTCGAGCTGCTGCAGAGTATCTTAGTTCAGCGTTCTTACTGCTGCGGAATATTATACTGGCGTTCTTACTACTGCACAGTGTCTGTGTATCATTCACACTGCTGCGATATTCCGCATTGCAAGTCAGTCTTATTAGTCTGAGCTAGTACTAACTCCAGCACTTCTCTGTGTTATCCAGCACTTGTCCGTTTATCTGCTACTTCCCAGTATTACAATTCAAACTTCATGACTTGCAGCGGATCGCCTTCTGCCACCTAACCTGTCCACAGTTTTCTTTAGTCTGCGTCAAGGGTTAGTGTGCACCTACAAAGAGACAGAAGAACCAGCAGCTAGTTCGGTAGGAAGAACGCTGAACAAAGCTACTCTGCAGCAGTTGGAACGCTGAAATAGAGTGAAGGCGAATTTTTGTGTATACGCAAGAGGAAGTCAAGTGTTTTTAGGAGTAAAAAATACATATTTAAAAAAAAAGCAAAGATGAAGTATTAAAATGAAAGTTTGGACTGTTGTATGGAGTAAGGTGAACCGATGATTGAAATTGGAGAGAAGCAGTGTTAAGCATGCACGGCCCAGCTCTGATGGTTCCCTCTACCATTATTATTACATTATTGTTTTTTGTCAGCATCACATGAACGTCGTCTTCATAGGGGATATTAGACGTGAAGGCTTTGTATATTTGGAATTTGATTTTTCCTTCATTAGAGTGGGTTTGGGAACGTAAGGTGATGCAAATTATTGTTGCATTAAAAAAAACTGTGCAGACAGAAAACTGCATAGTTAATATGTGCAGAGTTTTCTGCATGGAGCCTCTGTGTGCATGAACTGTAATTTATTCACTGCACCTCAGCAATGATTGGCCCCTTGTCAGTGAGAATTTCATGTTGAATGGGGATTGGCTCCTTCACTGACAAGGGCCCAGTCATTGCTGAGGTGCAATGAATAAAGGAATTGAGTAGCACCTCCTGCAAAGAGATAAAAGCCTCTCCTCCTCAGTCTAAAATTAGATTTCTTTAAGGAAAGCTTATAAATGTCTATATTTTATAAGATGGACACTGGTGAGCATTTAATTATTATTAAGACTAAAGGCCACTAACTTTCCACGTCAAGGAACAAGCTATCATTTTTAATAAATAGAATTGCGCTAACACTTTTATATGTAATCAGTCATTCTTCCAAACAAAATTCATGCTTGAACAAATATAAGAAACAGAAATATGTGTATGAATTGATGAGGATTTTGGAGTGGGGACTGGCTCAGCAGCTGTATTTTTTGCTCACCTACTTCACCTGGGAAAGGTAGGTGAGCAAGAAGAATCACAGGTAAATCATGCTGGAACATGAAGCTGATACAGCAACCTACACTAAGGCTAGCGCTTCACTCCACCTTAGGCCATGAGTTCAATTCCCAGTGTTAAAAAATCATGCATTAATCTTTTGACGCCTGTACACACTTCTTGGCATTGAAAGATAATAGCTAGGGAGAGAATTTGACTTGAGAGGCGAGTGGGCTGGACTTACTAGGAGGCCCTCAAGAAGATCTCAGCTCAGCATGGTGAGCAGAAGTGAACATCCAGGCGCTGCGGGAGACGACCCTCCCTGACGTCATCCCTCACACGGACATTAACCTCGGAGACAACTCAGGGCATGCTCCAAAGGGGCAGATTACGCCTCTTTGGAGCCCCTTCGGAGCACCATCAGAGCAATCGGAGTGATGTCCTTGTTGACATTGAGTGGTTTGCTACTCAAGGTATTGCTTAGTTTTGTTTCCTCTTTTAGGTTGTAGATGGGGAAACGGAAGGCTAAAACAGTGCCTAAGACTGCTTCTCAGAGTCGGCATCATGGCAGGGTAGTTGGTCTGCTCGATAAACATGTGGTGGTCAGGGTAGTTCCTTCTGCCTTGCCTGAAGGGGTTTCCTTGAGTCCTGGGACACAAACTCCTCCCCCTCCCCCTAACCCGCTACTCTCCTCAACGGTCATGTCTGAATTGGTTGAGGCTGGCACGGAAAGCTCCGCCCTTTTATTTGGGCCAATGCCCAAACCAGTTTTCTTACCTGTATTGGATAAGACTCGGCTTAGTGACAGAGCAGATCAGGATATTACCTTAAAAGATTTATGGAAGGTTGTTGTGGGAATTGATGTAAAATTGTCTGATATGGTAGCTTCCTTTATGTTCTTTTTCGCAAGAAGTTGGAACTAAATTACAGGAGATGGAAATGGGCATTTGCTTAGTCTGCAAGCAACTAATGCTTCTGCCATAAAAGATTCTTTGGCCATACATTACAAACTGGAGGCCCTGGAGAATTTATCCCAGGCCTGTAACTTACATTTTCTTAATTTCCCTGTGACCCATCTCCTATCTCCAAAAATATTGTTAAAAAAATATTTTTCAGAGGTGCTGAAGTTAGCTAGTGATGTTATAGTCTATTCGTGTTATTATTTACCTTCTAAACTGAGGGTGCCGTGCCCAGGAGATGGGAATGCAGATGTTTTAGTTGTGAATGAGAGTCAGAATTTGATGAATTTCCTAGAGGTTTCTCTAGATGTGAAATCCAAGAGAGCTACCTTGCTGGTGACATTTGGTTCTGAGGCAGAGAAAATCAAAATTCTTAAATTTTATTTTTAAATTTAAAGATGTTATTTTCTGTGGACAAAAGCTGGTCATATTTCCTGATGTGTTGTGGAATACACAGCCTCGTCACAAGCAATTTTTGATTTTGAAGTCTAAGGTTTTGGGGATAGGGGCTACCTTCTTCTTAAGGTTCCCCTGTAAGTGCATAATATCTTGGCAGGGGAATTCTTCTTCCTTTTTTGATCCATTGCAGCTAGAAAACTTTCTAGCTAATAAAGAGATTGTGTAATTTGGGAGTGATATTTAGATCCTCAGAAATGTAGGAAAGTTGTTTCTTAAATTTCCTGATCTGTTTTCTTCATTTGTTCTCCTTGAGATATGGGATCATGAGTGCACATTCTTAAAAACTATTTTTTGGGCACAAAGGTTCTTCCTGCTTCACTCGCTAAGCCTGGCACTAGCGGTGTGTACAGCGTCACGCTCCTTAATACATAGACCTCTTCCATATGGTAGCTGGGAAGAGGAGCAAAGCCACAGGAAAGGGAGATACGATGTTGTCTGAGACTCCAAAATTTTGCCAGGATCTCTGGAGTTTTTCTCCCTATTTTTATTTCTCTTGCCTTTACGCTTTGAAGACCGGTGAACTCACAAGGTACCAATCTCCAAAAACAACTATGGTGCCTTGTGAAAATATTCATCCCCTTGGTTTTTGTCCTGTTTTATTGCATTACAACCTGGAATGAAAATGGAGGTTCATCTGGATGTTAGGTAATGGACCTGATAATATCCATAATCCAAATTGCTGAAGTGGAATGGCAATAAAATACCTTTTATATATAAAAAAACAAATAAAAAAACTGAAAAGTTGTGAGTGCGTATGTATTCACCCCTTTTGCTATGAAACCCCTAAATAAGATCTGGTCCAACCATTTAACCTCAAAAGTCACATAATTAGTTGATTAGGGTCCCCCTATGTACAATCAGTGTCACACGACACCTGTATAAATATACCTGTTCTGAAAGGCCCCTAACTCTGCAACACCGCTAAGCAAGCAACATGAAGACCAAGGAGCATCCCAAACAGGTCGGAGACAAAGTTGTGGAGAAGTAGAGATCAGAGTTACATTATAAAAAAAATATCCCAAATTCTGAATATCCCATGGAGCACCGTTAAATCCATTATAACAAAATGGAAAGAATATGGCACCACTACAAGCCTGACAGGAGAAGACCGGGCAAGGAGGGCATTAATCAGAGATGCCACAAAAACACCAAGGATAACACTGAAGGAGCTGCAAAGATCCACAGCGGAGATGGGAGTATCTGTCCATAGGACCACTTTAAGCCATACACTCCACAGAGCGGGGCTTTATGGAAGACTGGCCAGAAAAAGCCATTGCTCAAAGAAAGAAATAAGAAAACACGTTTGGAGTTTGCACAACAACATGTAGCAGACCCCCAAATCAATAGAAGAAGGTTCTCTGGTCAGATGAGATGAAAATTGAACTTTCTGACTATCATGGGAAACGCCATGTGTGGGCAAACTCAACACTTCCCATCACCAGAGAACACCATTCCCACAGTGAAACATGGTGGTGGCAGCATCATGCTGTGGGGATGTTGTTCATCGGCAAGGACAAGAAAACTGGTCAGGACTGAAGGAACGATGGATGGCACTAAATACAGGGCAATTGTTGAGGAAAACCTGTTTCAGTCTTCCAGCAGGACAATGACCCTAAACATACTATAAGACAGTGTTTTTCAACCTTTTTTGTGCAAAGGCACACTTTTTTCATGAAAAAAATCACGAGGCACACCACCATTAGAAAATGTTAAAAAATTTTACCTCTGTGCCTATATTGACTATATATAAAGTAATTCTCTTGAATAGGAATCAAACGTTCACACCAACCCCCCTCCCCTGCTGGTTCACTCACACTCCCCCCCCCCCTTGCTGGTTCACTCACACACACACACACACACCCCCTCTGCCCAAGCCGCTGCTTCTGCTTTGTACAGAGCAGCGGCTGCACTACACTTACATTGAAAAGTAAGAGAAACTGTGTCAGGAGCCCTCCGGTCATCGCAGAGCCCGAGGAAGTGATGTCATGGGGGCGGGCTCCTCACAGGCTGTCTTTCCTTATCAAATTAACTTTATTGCAGCTAAAGTTAATTTGAAAAGGAAAGACAGCCTGTGAGGAGCCCGCCCCCATGACATCACTTCCTCGGGCTCTGCATGATCGGAGGGCTCCTGACACAGTTTCTCTTTACTTTTCAATGTAAGTGTAGTGCAGCCGCTGCTCTGTACAAAGCAGAACCAGCGGCTGCACTGCTATAGGGAATCGCGTTCGCGCCGCGGACTTCGGCACAAAAGCCGGTTTTTTGCTCTGGCCGCTCCCGAGCTTGCGGTCAGAGCAAATAAATGGCTTTTCCATGGCCGGTTTTCAACTGTGCCGGCAGCCGGCCTGGCCATGGAAAAACCGGCCAGGCCGGCTGAAAACCGGCCGGTTGGCAACCCTAATTTGTGAGCCAAGGCCACATGTTACGGATGAAATTGGAATTTTTCCCACGGCACACCAGACAATATCTCACGGCACACTAGTGTGCCGCGGCACAGTGGTTGAAAAACACTGCTATAAGAGATATACTGGAGTGGTTTAAAGGGAAACATGTAAATGTCTTGGAATGGCCTAGTCAAAGCCTAGACCTCAATATAATTGAGAATCTGTGGCATGACTTGAAGATTGCTGTACACCAAAGCAACCCATTTAACTTGAAGGAGTCAAAGCAGTTTTGCCTTGAGGAATGGGTGAAAATCCCAGTGGCTAAATGTGCTAAGGCCAAGTTAATAGAGACATATCCCAAGAGACTTGCTGCTATAATTGCAGCAAAAGGTGACTCTACAAAGTATTGACTTTGGGGGCTAGAAGGGGGGATACCTATGCACACTCAATTTCTGGGTTTTTTTTGTCTTACTTATTGTTTAGGTCACAATAAAAGATATTTTGCACCTTCAAAGCAGTAGGCATGTTGTATTAATCATATGGTGCTAACACCCAAATCTCCATTTTAATTCCAGGTTGTAATGCGACAAAACAGGAGAAACACCGAGAGGATGAATACTTTCACAAGGCCCTGTACATCCCGAGAACTGGAAACCGAGCAGGAGAATAGCACTCAAAGGGCATGAGTTCAAGTGACAGCACCAGAGATAAAAACACTCAGAGAATTCAGTTGGCAGCTCAACCAGAATATTGAAACCAAATTATTTTCCTGATTATCCTTGAGGTCTCTTGAAAGATAAGGCAAAGAAATCAAGTATGAATAAATAAGCCAGCAAATATCCCCTCATTGCATTGTGAGTTCCACTTCGTTCCTGTGCTGAGTGGAGCAAGCAGCAGCTGCTTAGAGAAAGTGTGTACGAAGCAGGGCACCTCGAGAGCAAGCTTTCTGCTGTTGCTCTTTCTCTCTTCCAGTCCTCGTGATTTCGGGATGCACTGACCCCAGGGTGACATCCCTGACTGCTATGTTTATGTTCCACAGCTTCTAATTGATCAATAGGCTACAAATGTTTCCCACTGTTTGTGAAAAGCAAACACCAGCCTTTGACATTTCTGAAGGATCCTCCTATTAAACTGTGGCCATATGCTGAATCTAAGTAAATGGTGTTGGTGAGGGTGCTGCTGTGCTGATCATCATCAGACATTACACCCGTGCAGCGAAGGAAACCACTGAAGACAGGCCTAGGAGAAGGAGATTTTTAAAACAGGTGCTGCGGCTGTCTCCTGTACATGAGGGCTTTAAACCTCAGAGATGCCAAGTTACCCAGTTCCAGGAGTGAGATTTTAAGCCAATCCTGGATTTCTGACAAGCTCATCATGATGCATTATGGGACATGCAGCACTGATTCCACTGGCTAAAATCAGGGACTACAAATACCATACAGCAATGCAATTTAAAATCACATTTAAAACCAAAACTGGCAAAAACTCTTAATCCTGGAACTGGGTAATTCTAGGTTTCAAACATAGCCCATTCCTCACCCTCTCCAGTACACCGGATATAGCTTTCTTCAAAGTTCAGTGCGAGTATACAGTAGAACTATAGTGTGGGGGGAAATCTCTCTGACCTCTGGCTGTACTGGGAGTTCTAGGGTTGCCAACTGGCTCCAGATGCGCCCGACACACTTTATCCAGTCCTAGGTTTACCCAACTGCAAGCAGGGACATGTAGTTCTGATTTTTCCATTACACGCCATAAGAAAAGCAAGATTACATGTCCCTGCATGCAATGGGGTAAACTCAGGACTGGATCAAGCCTGTCGGTCGCATCTGGAGCCAGCTGGCAACCCTAACTGAGACCCAGCATGGCATGGCACCACAAACCTCATGCTCCATCTCCCCTGATTTTGTTCTTAGTCTAGATCTGAGGCTCCTTAGAGTGAAAAGGATTCTATGCACCCTGAACTGATTTGCAATTTCTGGGGTTTTGGGGGTTGCAGATATATTTGTTGCTGGCACCAGCTCCACTGGTTCTGGAAGGCCTGGCCCTGTACACACGGGCTTGATTCAAAGTCAAGATGAAGGAGCAGTGAAATGTTTCAGGCCCAGCATCCCACCTCCACATTTTACAAACAACAAGAAAGAGAACGAAAAATGCAGCATTGATCTTTCAGCTCCTGTTCTGCAGCCTTCCTGCCTTTCCCCTGTCTATCAGGATGCTCACCCTGTAATTTGATTTTTCTCTGTCTCTCAAATCTAATAATTTTCTCCCAACTAAATAACATCGCCTTTGTGAGAAAGAATTAAGTAAGCTCAAAAAGGAAACAGCAGCAGCTCAGCAGGAAGAATGAGGGTGTGTGCAACTGAAAGGAGGGTAGCCATTAGCATGTTGACTTACCCAGGGATAGAGGAGCAGCGCGCACAGCCCATCACTACCCACTGCTGGTATCGATCTGCCTCGCGGCTGTTTTTGGACAATAAAGAGCCTGAACCTACCCTGTTGCTTTATGTGTACTATGAAAACTGTCTATTAAGGCTGCTTTTGGGCAATGGGCTGCTCGTCTTTATGGCCAGCAGAGTGTTACATGGAATCTGAATGCATTCTCATAAATACCTGGCTAAGTCCAGCTGGTGGTCTTAGCTGCCAGCTGCCCCCCAGCAGATGCACAATCTGACGAGCAGGGTTCACTGTACAGATGCTCTTTTAGGGAAGACTTTGCAGGCAAGCTTCTGGATAAGAAATGAAAGACAAGAGACTGTACCCTCTTCTTCTGAAAAGGAAAACCTGGTTTGGTTTCTGTTTTTTTTTAGGGGGAAGAGAGGATGGGAATTCTTGGATTTAGAGAACAAAGGCTATGTTCTTTTCTGAAAGGCCTTTGTAATTGCCACCAGCTGAGGACACTTTACTTAATACCACAGGCTTAGTATAGACCTGACAAGTGACCCAGTTCCTGAACAGAGATGTCAAACCATTCTCGGTTCTTGAACTTACATCCAGTGCAGTGCATTGTGGTATTTGCAGTACCTTCTACCTTAGGAATATAGTTCCGTAAGTACTAGAAGTACAAGACTGGCCTACAATCTGTCTCCAAGAGCTGGGACATTTATTAGCCAGGCTACTGAGTTAAAAGTGCCTTAAGATACTCCTGGGGGAATTTTGCACAATTGCACAAAGCAGAACTGGCATGGAAAAGATGACCCTCCAGAGCCCATGTTCCCTGTAAATTAGTTATCTCCAAGTTATAATGCCCTGTTCAATGTAATTTCAGTTTATTCAATGTAAACCGCCTTGATATCATGAAAGGCAGTATATAAGAAATGTTAAATAAATAAAATAAATAAATAAATAAATAAAATAGAAGGGGGGTGATATTCAAAGTGTAAATGACACTAAGAGGGATATTCAGCACACTAACATGGTTATTGGTTATAAATGTCTAGTACCTGACCCTACAAGTGACCTACACATATGGACTAACCGGTAATTCCAAGTTGTATATTTCCCTCTCGTACCCTAACTCAGTAGAGTTCTGGGTGTTTGTAACTGCTTTGATTGAAGCTAAGGTGATATATAAAACACGTTAAATCATGTATTACGTATTTATTTATTGTCACTGGCCATCCACAGGTGCTGCCACTATATCCAGTTAGTAATGGGGCAATCCTGGTCACAGCAGAGGTAGCACCCATCACTAACGAGGCAACGGCGATCACTGCCCAGTTAGCGACCTACAGGTAAAGCAAGGCACGGCAAAAGCTGGCCTAACTTTATCCAATGAGGCTAACCAGGCAGCAGCTCAATATCAACGCTGCCCGGTTCACTTCCAGGCTTCACGGTGACCCGTAAATTCAATGCCGGTGGCCGAATATGGACCTGGAACTGAATAGCCAGGGTTCGTTTTCAGCGGCCACAGCTAGCCGCGTTGGCAGTGCTAGCTGCCGTTGCCACCGAATATCTCCCCCCGAAGTTGATAAAATCACGAGTGGGGCAGAACTGTTTAACCTTTCAAGGAATACAAAAACGAGAACATGAAATTAATAACCAGCAGATTGAAAACAAATTGTAGAAAGCCTTTGTTTTCCACGCAGCGCGTAAGTAAGCTGTAGCATCTGCTGCTGGAGGAGGTGGTCAAGGTAACTAACATAGTGGGGTTCTAAAGAGGTTTGGACAAGCTCATGGAGGAAAAGTCCATAAGGGTTATTAGCCATATAGATCATGACATAATATTCCTCCATAATCTCGACATCCTCATGGTTACCGAAACATGGTTATCCCCTGAAGACAACGTCATACTCAACCAACTCCTCCCTTTTAACTTCTCAGCGTTTACAAGCCATAGACAAAACAAAAGAGGAGGAGGAGTTCTCATCCTCAGCAGGACAAAGCTCCATTTCCAGCTGATCAACTCCACCAGTACAAACCACTTGGAGACGGTCTCCATTTCCAACAAGATCTGCTCTATAAATCTGCTTTATAGAGCTCCTTCAGCCTCCCCAGATGAACTCCCATCTATTATAAACCTCGCATCCAATATCCAGAATCCAAATACACCAAATTGGATTCTGGGTGATTTCAACCTGCCAGCGCTTCAGGATAACTAATCTTCTGCATTTATTGAAGCCCTCGAGATCCTAGGATACAAGCAATTAGTAAAAAGAATCCACTCATGTAAAGGGAAATACACTAGATCTTATATTTGCTCCGCAGACATTCTCGGACCAATCCCATGACTCTGGAATGTCCATAACTACTGTACCATGGTCAGATCACAAACTCATTATTTTCCATATTACCACTCATGACAGTCAATCGAAGTTCAACAGAACTCCTAGTAAACCCCCTAATCTACCAGCTAGAAGTTTCCACCCATTCAATAGAGATATTATCCTGGCAGAAATGGGTTCGCTCCTTAATGAGACCACCCTAAACCTGGAAGAACTGATCACGTGCTGGAACGATAACCTCAGTGCAGTCGCACTTCGTCCGCCGCCCAACAGGTCATCAAGGAAAAGAGCAACAGCTCCATGGTACACAGCTGAACTTAAATCATCACTCAACTCACTACGAAAACTTGAGAAACGTTGGCGCAGGTCACACTCCATTCAAGACCAGACAGCATACATTCATCAGCTAACCATTCACCGTGAAGCCATCACAGAGAGAATGAAACAGTACCACACAGACACCCTGAAATGCTCACTAAATAAACCTCACGATCTGTTTAACCTCGTCAAGTCTCTATCCAAGGAGCCAACACCCGAGCACCAATATGAAATACATCCTCAGGAGTTTGCCACCTACCTACAATCTAAGTTATGTCGGACAACTAAAATTTCAATTGGCGTCTCCTCCACAGGCCATGTGTGTACAACATCTCTAATGTCTTTCTTGACCCCCTCCAAGAAGTGCATCGAAGATACTATCATGACCCTCAATACCACTACAGCGCAAACAGATCCTTGTCCAGCGTTTTGGATAAAAGAACTGCGCAGCGACCTCAGTCCGATAATAGCCAAGGTAATGAACCTATCTTTCACAAGCGGTTACTTCCCATCTGCCCTCAAGCACACTTCGATCAGACCGCTGCTAAAAAATAGTAAACTAGACCCCCAAAAGGTAGACTCCTACAGACCCATTGCAAGTATACCTTTTCTCGCAAAGTTGATCGAAAAAGAGGTGCAAAGGCAATTACAAGACCACATCGACGCTGCTGCTCCACTAGACCCATGCCAACATGGATTCAGGGAGTCACATGGAGTGGAAACTCTCCTTACCACCCTTTTTAATAACATAATCATTGGCGTCGACAGCATCCGTCACGGAGTTGCACTCATTTTCCTAGATATAGCTTCAGCCTTTGACTCAGTAAACCATGAGCTTCTCCTAGGACGGCTAAAAGAGAAAGGCATCTGTGGAACAGCATTGGAATGGTGCAGATCATACTTGTCCGGTAGATGGCAGCACGTACAATCAGGTGGAACAACATCAGAACCGTTTCATCAATGTCAAGGAGTACCACAGGGTTCCTCCCTATCGGCCTTGATGTTCAACATATTCTCTTCATAACGAGGAACCCGTTCTTCAGCCCACCCCAATACTTGAAGGTGAAAGAAGCCGATCTACAAGCAAAACCCACAATTCGTTACCTGGGAGTTACACTGGATCAAAACCTCGACATGAAGGCACACATAGCGAACACTGTAAGAGCAATCTATTTCAAGATCCGTTCACTCAGACATCTACGCCCCTTGCTTGAACCGGAAGACTTTCGGACAATTTACCAGGCCTTGATAATGCCACATTTCGATTACGCCAATACCATATTACAAGGTCTCCCCCAATCCACCTTGAACCCCTTACAGCTCGCCATAAATAGTGCAGCGAGGGTTCTCCACGGTTCATCTAAGAGAGACCATGTGACTCCCCTTCTAATGCAGTTACAGTGGCTTCCTATTCATGCCAGGATCTTCTTCAAGACAGCGCTGCTGGCATTCAAAGCGGTCAATAATCTCTCCTCCTCTTCACTATCTGACCTTATCCAAACAGCAGCCCCTAATAGACCAAGAAGATCAGCAGCAGTAAATATGCTAACATTGCCAAGAGAATTAACAAGATGCACCTCGGCAACTGCAAACAGGGCCTTCAGTCTCTGCGCCCCAAGACTCTGGAACTCCTTACCGACAAGCATCAGGTCAATCACCAACCTAATCCAGTTTAGGAAGGCCCTTAAACACTTCCTTTTCCTCAAATACTTCCTAGAGAACAATGAATCACATTCCCACTCAATTTCTTACAACTGTTCCAACACACCTTGTCAGCCAGAGGACCACACCATGCAAGAGGTCCTTGACCATTAAATCTCATTCTTTGTTTTTATATGACACTGTTTTGTAAATAGTTATCTTTGTTATCCAAGTTGTCTCTCCTGTTAATTGTAAAATCAGACTTATGTACCCGTCTGATTGTTATGTTTCATGTAAACCGCTCTGATGCCGAATAGTGCGGTATAGAAGAAATTATAAATAAATAAAACATCGCTCATTCTCTGAAATGATTTATGAGAAATATACTTTTTTGGGATCTGCAGGGGATTTGCGACTCGGACAGGATGTGGAACTCAATGGGCCTCGGTCTTGCTCAGCAGGTGTTTTATGGTGTTCTTATGGTCTCCCTGCAGATATTTTTAATGCCATTGAAGATTTCTCAAGGTGTGATGGAAGCACGAGGAAGCATCATCAGTCCAGCCTGGGAGAGCCAGAGCCAGAAGCAGAAGGAAGTGGTACTGGTCCATTCCAGTCAGGTTGGAGCAGGAGAGAGAGGCAGCAATGGCCCCAAAAGAGACAGACCGTGAGTAGACTGGGTTGGCAGAGAGGGGGGGGGGGGAATGGATTGGTGGATTGGACTGGGAGGGGGAGGGGTTGATTTAAGGGCCCTTTGACTAAAGTGCTGGCAAGCATGAGCATGTATTGAGAGTAAAAAGTAACAGCTGGAAAGTGCAACAGTCGTGCACTCTTGGCGGTGTGCCGGGAATGCCCCTCCCAGTTGGCATACAGAACTGTACCCTAACATATGGATGCACCTACCACTACCCACAGAGGTGTCATTCACCGCGCCCGTGCTAACTGCCAAATTGGCATGAGAAGGCGCTATATACCCCTGCACTAACTGCAATGTACTCTCCACACCCACACTCCGCCCATTTTGCGATAGGCAATTAACGCGCACTGTAGTGCATTGTGGCTGTTATGCCCACACGGTGATGGTTACCACATGCCACAATGCGCATTAATCGCACAGTGCACCATAATAAAAGGACCCCCTTAATTCTCTGGAAGGAATTCTGCACCTTTAACTAAAAACTTATCTTTGCAATTTACATTAAGCGTTATTCAAAGATAACGATGATACTATTTTGACAAATAAAAACATGTAGGAACGCTATTCAGCGGCGGCAAATAATGCTGCTAAAGCGGCTAGCCACCACCACCATTAGAGCCAGATATACAGGGGCCATATCTGGGCCGCAGCACTGACTGTCCAGGTTGCCTGGATTGCTAGAAAGCTGACCGGGCAGCGGCGATATACAGCCACTGCCCAGTTAGCTTCAGCAGTGAATATTTTGCACCTGACTTTCACCATGTTGCTGAGTTATAGCCGGGCGTTGCCCTTGGAATGACCCGATGCTAACCGTGTTAGTGCCGCTGAATACCCCGGCCAGGGGATTAACATGGTCAGCAGTGATAGAGAACTAGAAACATTTCAGAAGAATCATGGTAACATTCTTGGTGAATGGTAAAGAAACTCTTAGCTCATTTTACCACCTGGGTTGTGCCCACCAGGCCTACCCTCCGGCTCAGCGACCTAAATAACCCAGATGTCCTAAGCCTTGCAGACAGGGCTGGAGCAAGGATATGAGGAGCCCTAAGCATACCTCATTCGAAGTGCTCCCCCTGCTCTGATTGCCCCCACTTCCGCCCCTCTTCAGGACATGCCATGGGGGCGTTGAAGCGCCAGAGGTATCTTCAGCGCCAATGTTCCAGTGCCGTTTGTGTTTCCGCCTCCCTCAGATTTTACTTCCTGTTTGCACGGAGGCGCTTCAGTGCCATTTAAAAAGTATTGCCGCTGCTTCTTCTCCTGGAGAGGAGGAGCAGCAGCGGGTACTCTGGAGACAAGTGCCTAGTCCTCCTAATGATAGCGCCAGCCCGACTTGCAAACAACCTCTGGTATCAGTACAGATGCAGGGCACGACGTCAAAGCAAAAAAGAAACTATTTAAAAAACGGCCACTATGATTTTTTTTTTTTAACCAAAAGGTGTGGCCTACCGGTTAGAACAAAGAACTGGGACCAGGATCCAAATCCTACTCTCCCACCAATACTCCTTGTTTTTCACCTTACCTCAGGCATCCATTGTACCTGAATTCCCATTAATGCTGTAACCTGTCTTGAGCATTATTTGGAAAGGCAGGCTCAAAATCCAAATTATTATATATAGAAAAAAAAGATTCTGTTGCATTTTGCTAAAAAAGACCAGGAAAGGGCTTGGTAAACAATGGATTTCATATCTAGTCCCTGAAAAGCTCAACAAGGCTGGCAAAATATGCAAATTAGTCTTGTTCTCCAACCAAATTTATCTCATGAATAGTCCTCATGGGTATTTTTTAAACCAGACTTGCAGAAGATGCAAGGACTGGATTTGATGAAGCAATATTCTGTCATGTTTTGGCTTCAGGAGGCTGGAGATACCCTCCCCATCCTTAGTCCTTAGGCAGCCAGGTGTTGCTTATATTTCCAGGCTTGGAAAACCTTCTCTCCCTTCCCTACCTCCTGCTTTTCAGTACTCTGATCCCTTCCCTCCATCTGCCTGCTAGCCTGACCTTGTTTCTGTTTTATGGGCTTTTTCTTGCTATAAATATGTTTTTGAGAAGCACATTTATCAGGGTCTGCTGATATTGAACTGGAGAACTCCAGCGCCGGCTCTGACAGGCTGGAATTGACTCGTATGATATTATAATTGCAATTGATCTCTTCGGCACCTTGCTTCTCTACAGGCCTTGTGGCCTGATTTTTTAAATTTTTCTTTCTTTCCTGCTTTTCTGTTGAAAACACCAAGGTCCACATTGTCAACAGAGAGCAATTCTTTTCGATCCGTTTTTGTAATTCTAGATAGGGTTTGATTGTGGGGGTTGAGAACAGATCATAGTCCACATCCAGGTGGAATGATGCCCTGTTGGCATCTGGCTTGTTTAAGCCATGACCCTCTCCATTCCTGGCTCTATTCCATTCCCCATTTTATTGCCAGAGTTACCAATGTAGGCTACTGTGTTAGTGCACACTAGTGCTGTCAACACGTGTTATTTTACCTTGGGTCCAGGTCCAGGTTTAGACATAGGCAACTGGCTAGGGCACCAAATTCTGAAGGTGCCAAAGAGGAGCCTGTTCCCATTTACATTAGGGCTGCTTCAAAGGGGGGGCTCTTCTTCTGGCTCCCTTCTCTCTGGGATCTGCTGTCTCGTCTTGCCTAGGGGTGCCGTTCGGTGCAATGGATTCTAGCTACTAATAAAACCCGTTAACAGTGTTAGCACATACAAACGGAGTGGCACATATTGTAACCCTAGCTGTTAGTCTGCTCAGTATGTGCCATAATGCTTTATATTTCTTATATTTGTATACTTTTCTTCCTTAAGAATAAAAGTTGTGAACCCCTTTATTATGGCCACCTCCCTCCCCTCACCTCCATTAAAAGTCTTCACTCCCACAGTAACTCTTTTTTCACCTGTGTCCTTAGCCATCAGTAAAAGCTGTCAATTAGTGCCTCCCCGTTCTTTCTGGTCCCCCCACATTCACATACATTTCTACATTACATATTTGCATGCCCACTTCCTCCATTGTATGCTAATCTCTCTCATGCATATTCTAATGAATATGCATGAGGGCTGCAAACCAGCCTGGTTTTCAGGATATCTCTAATGAATATGCATGGATATATTTGTATGCATTACCTCCATTGTATGCAAATATACCTCATGCATATTCATTAGGGAAATCCTGAAAATCAGGCTGGTTTGTGACCCTCCAGAACTGGAGTTTAACACCTCTACTCTAGAGGAATGAGAACTATGGGCCCGATTTTCAAAAGGGCTGATATTTAAATGCCACAGCAGTAAGTCGTGGTGCTTTATATCCAGATACTACCACTCAATCTGGATATTCCATGGCAGCTACTATCTGGATAAGTTCCGATCTTATCCGGATGGCAGCTATTTTCAGTCAGCATTTATCCAGACAGCACCGTAGACCTGCTTTCCATGAGACCTATTATGCGGATAAGTGGCAACTGCAAATCGCTGCTATCAGGATAGTACCGATACCACCCTTGCTCGGCCCATGGACCCCCTCTACGCTAATTGGACAGTCCGAGGTGGGCTGTGGAGATATTCAGCAACACTATCTGGATAGTTCCCCTGAATACATCACTCAGCACCCTCATCTGGATGACCCCTTGTGGGCTATCTGGATAAGGGTTTTAAATGTTGGCCCCTATGAGTAGTAACTCAGTGTCCCTGCTGACCTAGTCATCTGGCAGCTCTAAGCAGTGCCTCGGTGAAAGACGTCCTGGTTGGGCTTATTTATCCAAGCTTTGTTCTCTGTCTGTGCCTATTATAAAATAAAATGTTAATAGATTTATTTATTTCATTTGTTAGACTGCCCTTTGAGCAAAGAAAGCCATCAGGGCAGTTTACAATTAAAAAGAAATTTAGAGAGCAGAAAAGAAATTACAGTCTAGAACAGGGGTGTCCAACTCCAGCCCTGGAAGGCCACAATCCAGCCTAGTTTTCAGGCTGTTCCATTGAATATTCATGAGATATATTTGCATGTACTGCCCCATTGTATGCAAATATCTCATGAATATTCAATAGGGACATCCTGAAAACCAAGCTGGATTGTGGCCCTCCAGGACTGGAGCTGGACACCCCTGATCTAGAAGACAGCAAGAAAGGCCCTTGCAGGTGTGATACTTCAACTCTTTGCCCCAAGGACCTGTGAAAAAGAGAGATGGAATAGCCAGACCCTCAAGGCCGTCTTGAATTTTGGGAAAGAAGATTCCTGTTGCAGGTATAGAGGGAAGGAATTCCAGATAAAGGCTCTCAGGCAAGCAAAAGTAGAGTGGCGTGGAGTTTCCAGATGTAAACCAGGAGGGGAGAGAGCATAGCCGAGCCTGTGAAGTGCAGAGAGTGTGAGGGGGGATGTATGGAGTAGTTAGCCTGGCCAGGTTGGGGAGGGGGTACCTGAATAATAGGACAGGTGCGCAAAAGTCAAAATTTTAAACTCCAGATGTGCTGCGAAATCAGAAGAGCAGTGATATGATTGTAGCAATGGGTATCAAAGACAAGTCTAGCAGTGGTTGATTGAACCTACTGAAGGCACTTTGAACGAGTAAAGTGAGAGTCCATTATAAAGAGAATTGCAAAAGTCAAGTCTAAAAATGACAAGAACCAGTAGCTTTAGTTGAGCAGGAATAAGTATGATGGAGGCCAAAAAAAGGAAGCTTTCACAACTGATATTAAAGATAAGGAAGGAATCTACAATCATTCCAAAGATAAGGAAGGAATTAACTCCAAGAGTATGGACAGAATCATACAACGGAAGATAAGAGAAGGAGAAAGCACGAGAAGGAGCCAGGTGCAGAGAAGAGGATGGCCTCACGCGTAAAGATGTTAAGTGACAAATGGTGGTCCTTAAACTAGTCACTAACTGATTGTAGACAAGACTGCAGGGTAACATCCAAAGCAAAGAATAAACTGCAAATAATATCTGTATATCATCAGTCCATAGACACATCCAAGGGACTTAATGAACAGAAGAAGAACAAGAAAAATATTGAATAAAGTGACGCTAAAGGGGAGCACTGGGAACCCCACAATTCAAGGGTGAGAGGAGGAGAGTATAGAATCAGAAGACACCTGAAAAGTACAATGATGAGGATACAAGGAAAACCAGTTAATGACTTTGCCATTTAGGCAAATTTCTTGGAAGCCAGAGAAGCAAAAAGGAATGATCTAATAGGTCAAAGGCAGAGGAAAGGTCTAAAGTAACTAGGAGAACAGATTTACCTTGATCAAGAGAAGTCCAGATTTCATTGAGAAGGGATTTTATGCTGTAACGAGCACAGAGGTCAGCCTGCCTGGGGTGCAAAACTAAAGTCTTACCAAGAAACTGAGTGAACGGCCAAAGGATGATTTTTTCCAGAACTTTATCAAGGAAAGCGAGATAGAAAGATAGAGCACAAATTAGACAAGACTGTGTGGTCTAATGAGGTTTTCTTGAGAAGAGGAAAAACAGCCACGTGCTTCCGAGCAGATGAAACATAGCCTAGGGAAGGACTAGGCTGTAGCAAAGGAAGAATGTATGGTAAGACCTTTCTGCATATGGTTTGGAGGCATAGCCAAGGCGATTGGTTAGAGTATGAGCCAAAGAGACCAGGGTTTGAATCTCACTGATGCTCCTTGAGGCCCCAGGGCCAGTCTCCATTGCCTTGGGTACAAACTTAAATTGCAAGCCCCCCAGGGACAGGGAAATCATTTCCCTACCTGAATGCAGCTCACTTTGAACTTTTTGAGAAAGGCATGAGCTTAAATCCAATTCCTTTCTCCTATATGGAAAGGCGTGATCTAAATAAAGGCTGGCTAGGGGTAGTGAGGGGGGGAGGGGTATGCAATAAGGGAGAGGAAAAGTGAGTGGGGTGGGAGACAGGAGTTAAAGGGGTGAGAGAAAAGTAACTGACAAGGACTAGGCAGAAATAGGGATGACTGAGGTAGGATGGAGACAAGACTGACAAAGATGAGAAAAGTTTAGTATAGTCTTTATTAGGGGTAGAAGCTACAGGGGATGTGGCTGAAGGGGTCATGTGAGCTAGAAGATGAAAAAGCTTCTTAGGCTTATTAGAAGCAGCAACAAGAATGTTCTGCCCCCAAGATTTTCTTACCTAGCGAACTGCCTTTTTGTAGTAAAAGAATCATTCCAATGGGCTTTATTTCAGCTTCCAGTGAATTGAGAAAGGCGGTAATTCTCCTAGGGGTCTTCCAAGTATACATGATGGCATCTGAGCATGGTAACGGATCAAGGAAGGCTCTTCCTCGATTCAGTATCTCTCTCACCTCACTGAATGGGTCCAGTCAGTTTAGGGAGGACAGCAGCCTGGGAACAGGGATACCAAGAAGCTCCATGCCATAAGAGAGTTTAATCCAGACCTGGATTTACCCTATTGCACGCAAAGCTTATAATAGTTCGGAGTTTATAATAAAAGCATAGAGGGAATAGGGGTAAAACCAGGACTGACAGAGCATGTCCCTTATGAGATGGAGCTTGTTGGCAAGCCCAGCCACAAGTTTTCTAAACCCTTTGTTCTACAACTTCCTTTGTTACCAAAATATGCTAACCTCTTGCCTTATTCCATGACCACCGTTTTCTCCCATAGCGATAGAGAGCTCTTGCACTGGATGAAGGACACAAGCACAGCTGGAAACATCTGGCTGCATCTTCGCAGGACACTGGGGGTGCTTAGCAGCAGGTACGGCAGCAGGGCACAAAAGACCAGATGTCCTGAAGGGATTTTCCAACTTTCTGACCCTAGGAAAATTGCTTAATACATCTGACCCATGCTTTGCCGAGCATCAGCCTGACAAGAGGGGAGGTCAGGAGGTGGAAGGATTCAGACTAAAGCAGGCCCAAAGGCCTCATAGAAGGGGCACGTGTGTGCGTGTGTGTGTGCACAAGAGCAGGAAATCAAGACAGATGTGCATAGCCCGTCCACAATAGAGTTATGAAGAGAGAGGCGGCAAAGGGCAAAGCACCCCGCCCAGGTCACTTTCATTCAGAGCTAAGGAGCTGCCGTAGAGGAAACTTCCCTTCAGGCAGAAGGGATACAGTCGAAAGGACTTCTGCCAAGGAGAGAGGTCAGGCGAGAGGTGAAGGGCGAAGGGGGTCTCATGTCCAGGAGGAAAGGTGTGGCCTCTAGTGGAATTGTTGCTCTATTCAGTATCATATGCCACAGAGCTGCAAAATAGCCTACCATCTTTGGAGAGAGCCTTTGGGACGATCCTGACTTCCCCCTCCCCCATGCATTCTGAGAACGGCAAAGCAAAACCTCCTGTGGAAAATGCCAGAACTACCAAAAGCACTGGGATATTAGCTCAAAAGATAGAAATGGGGCAGGTCCTGTGCTGGAAACAAGTTTGAAGCTGCTCTGTGCCACATTCAATACATGTGCATAAGACCAGGCACAGTCACGGCGATCAAATTCAGCTGCTAAACTTTACAGCAGCAGCCATGGCTTTTAATTTCGTGCAATGACCACAATGTGAGGACAGGAAGGTTAAGTGCATCCCTGAAGGTCAGACGATGAGTACTGAGCAGGAGAATCAAACAGATTTCTCCAGGTTCATAGGCAAAATGACTAGGCTAAGCTAGCAGCACTATCAATAATCAGTATAAATTGAATATTTATTATTAGCTGAGGCCTGTGGCTGCCACAAGCCAACCTGAGTTGTGATTGTGATTAAAAGGAAGAGAAGGAGTTTGTCACTTGGCTACTAAGACATTATGGATGAAGAAAAAAGAAACCCGGGTTTCTAGCACTTTATTTTGATCCAGGGCTGACTATTGATCCTGGAAAACCTATATAGTCCTTGCAGGATTAATTTATGTTTGTCTGAAGAAGACTAATTAAGTCTGCCGGAGAGAAAGTGAACTTTAATAACACGATACGCTCAGGATTGAACAGTCCTGAAGAAGAAATAAGAAGATAAAAGGGGTGAGGGGGGGGGGAGCCCAAAATGGCTGCCCGATTCTCAGAAAGGGGTGCAAGCCAGCGCATGGCGGGGAGGCGCGGTGGTGCACTGCAGAGCAGAACCTCAGTTACCAGGCGTTCCCAGCCCAGCTTTGCCAGTTCTCCGAGGTTTCTGTCCTGTTCTTCCTTTGCATGGCTCAAATGGAACTGGAAGCCTCTTGGAAAGCAGGGTCACATCACTGCAGTCCCCACCTGGGAGGTTCTCTGTGCAGTGCGCACCTGGCTAGTCAACCTGGAGCCGGCTGCGCTTGTGTTTATGAAATGTGATTAGGGTGGCTGGCTAGTACCTACGAGCCAATTCCATCCCGGTTTTACCCTCTGGTGTACACAATAATAGTTCTGAATGCTCTCCGAAAAGCAAGGTAATATGTCTAAGGGGGTAAATGCCTGTATAAAATGGATCCAGCTGGTATCCTAGCTGTGGCCACAAAATGCATGACAGGACTGTAAATATCCTCTCTCTTCCCCTCCTTCCTTGATCTCTCTCTCCCTCCCTACCCAGTCCTCCTCCCCTTGACTGACAGCTACTCAAAGGCAAAATCTGGAAAGAAACATGGTGCTTGGATTCCTCAGGAAGACGCTGACAAGGATTCAACGCACTTTAACTATAAATAAAATATATGAAGCATGCTATAATTAGAATAATTGATGCTAGCAGTAAGTAACTCATACGTGGCTCCAGTGAGTAAATACCTCAGCTTTTATTAGCTCTGGGGAACTGTTTATAAACTCATATGCTCATTACTTTCATCAATTATAGCTTAAACACAAACCAAGCTTCCCCGAGATATGGAGAGGCCTCAGAAATGCGATGCATTAATACCAAAGCAGGAGCCCTGGAACTGTTGGAGTCAGGCCACAGAATTTCTGTTCTCTGCAAGCCGTGATGGAGAAAACCGGGATGTGTGCACTTAGAAGGCCAGGAAAGGGAATGGAACACTGTTCGGTCTTCCACAAAGAGCAAAAATCCAGAGTTTGGGTGAGATCCTGTGTTCTTGTGTGGACTTTTGGCCAGGTCATGCCAGGTTGTGGACATTAGGGATGTGCACAGCTAAAAGAAAAGTTTGATTTGTGCTTGTTTAAAACAAATTTTTCCCAGTTTTCAGGTATGCGTTTAAGTTTATTCCACATATTTGTTCTTTAGACATGCACTGTATATGTGCTAGATGTATTTTTAAAGCGCAAACCGATTGTGCGTGTGTTAATTCCTAGTTTTTATGTGTATATGGGATTTGCACGCACTTCATATATTGAGGTATCCAAAGAAACTGAAAGTATGCACACAAGTGCACATCCCTAGTGCATGAGGAACCTTTCCTATGTTTATTTTCTCTTCTTTATTGCAGCAGGACTGCAAGGTGGAGGCTGCCACTGGCCCTGACCTGGTACCTTTTTGTTATAACTTTTTAGGCTCACTTCATAATAGGCAATATTGCTGCTGTTGATGGGTCATCTGTCTGTCCATCCATATACACATTTGCACACAAAGAAGCAAGGAGAAATAAGGACCTGGAAGCTGCTGGGCCGATAGAGAACACAACTGAAGAAGATGAAATAGTAACAGCAGCCGCCTCCTAGGAACCCCCTTCGCCCCCTGCCCCCTTTCCCACAGGCAGAAACTTACTAAAGGTGAGGCTGGTCCAGGGCCCAATGGCAACATTATTCCAGGAACAGCCATTAAGCTTCTTCTGCGAGGCCCTATCTCCTGTCAGGAGGTAGACTTAGTAGAAAAAAAATAAACTGATGGCCCTCACCCCTAAACAAGCTGCTCAACATCCTGTCTACAATCACTCCAAAATCCTTTTCCTGTGTGGTGATTCCTAAAAGGTCCTTCATAAAATTACATAAGAGGCTTCATCAAATTAAACATAAAGCAACATTTAAACATAGCATGCGAGTGAGAGCCTCAGCAGAAACTCACTGATAAAACAAAATCAGGAGTAAAAGTAACAACAATGGCTCTCACTCGCTATCACACCAATCAAGATTCACAAGACAAAAGCTTAAACATGCTTCACTTTAAACTTTAAACTTCAAATTTTTCAACAGGTCCGTGAATCTAGATGGACCCAATTCCATCTAGATTCACGGACCTGTTGAAAAATTTGAAGTTTAAAGTTTAAAGTGAAGCATGTTTAAGCTTTTGTCTTGTGAATCTTGATTGGTATGATAGCGAGTGAGAGCCATTGATGTTACTTTTACTCCTGATTTTGTTTTATCAGTGAGTTTCTGCTGAGGCTCTCACTCGCATGCTATGTTTAAATGTTGCTTTATGTTTAATTTGATGAAGCCTCTTATGTAATTTTATGAAGTATCATTTTGAGGCTTTGATATTGGCTTTATAGTCTTGTGGATTCCTAAAAGGTGACATAAAATCTAGCAACTTTATGGGATCTTGCTGGATATCTGGATTGGCCATTGTTGGAAACAGGATACTTGATGGACCTTTGATGGCAATTCTATGGAACCCCGCATCATATACCCATAACTGGGATTAAATTTCATCTGCCATGTATGTTATTTATTATAACAAACTTGATGATGCGTCTCATCCCAAAAATATCCGAGGCAAGTTACATTGCTACAATCAGAAATATATCAAGTACAATGAAATACACTGTAAACATTTAGACATCCAGCCCCCCAGTTTCATAATGTTCTCTTGCAATTCCTCAGTCTATGCACATATTCACAACTCCGAATAATTTGGTATCATCTGCAAATTTAATGACCTCACTCGTTGCTCCCATTTCTTGATCATTTACAAATATGTTAAACAGCAGTGGCCCCATTACAGACCCCGTAGCACTCCCCTACGTAAATTTTGATACTGAAAACATCTTGGGCAAGTCACTTAATCCTCCATTGTCTCAACTACCACTTAGATTGTAAGAACATTTCAACAGCGAAATAACTTGTCTACCTGAACTTGTAACTCACCTTGAATTTGTATTTGGAAAGGTGAACAATTAAATCTCAAATCCAGATCCAAACATCTTACCACTTCCATTCTGCTAATATTTTCTAAATTCTTTGTGCAGTACAAGGTTTAGAAAATCATTGCAAGCTAAATGTATATTATAAATGATTGTTTGCAGAAGGATATACTTTCACATAACTCACAGGAGAATGTTAGGCTCCTGTAAGACTCCATAAAATGATAATTTACTGTGAGTGGAAGGGACAAGGGATAACCACAAAAGTCCAGCAAATATACTTTTATTCCTAGAAGTAAAACATATTGTTTTCCTTTTTGGAACAAAAGAGATATCAGGAGCAAGTAATGTTAAGAATCTCTTGTGATCTACATCCTCAATCTAACATCCATCTTAAAGAGAGACCTTTGCACAGAATCTAGTGTGAATCAGAGTTACCAAGTCACCCAGTTCCAGGAGTGAGATTTTTAGCTAATTCTGATTTTAAAGTTGCTTTGCAATGCAGTATGGTATTTGTAGTTCCTGATTTTACCCATTGGAATCAGTGCTGCAGGTCCCATAATGCATGAGAATGAGATTGTCAGAAATCCAGGACTGGCTTAAAAGCTCATTCCTGGAACCGGATAACTTGGCAACTCTGGAAAATGAGCTCTGATTCCCTAGAAATTCCCTAGCATTTTCAGCCCTCTTGAGACCAGATTCAGAAGACAGAGGTAAGAGCGAGAACAAAGAAGCAGTTAATCTGAGATGAGTTAGAAATGGGCAACTGTGCGAGCCAAATCCTGAGCTTTCAACAATTAACACATTATGGTTAATTTCATAACAGGATTTCCATAACAATTCTCAAAAAGGCACCTCTCTCGTGGCTATTTAATAATGGCAACAAAGCCACTCAAATCTTTTGCACAAATTTACACCTGCTCTGACAGAGGGGTGTGTGTATGCCTGGTTTATGGTTTATAAAGCACACATGCACATTGCAACTCTGACCATGGGCATATCTATGCGCCCCTCATGTGAAAGCAGCTGCTATCTTTCTGTGAGCCCGAGTTTGTATATGCATAAACATCTTGCAATTTTCTAAGAACAAAAGATATGCCATACTGGGTCAGACCAAGGTCCATCAAGCCCAATATCCTGTTCCCAACAGTGGCCAATCTAGGTCATAAGTACCTAGCAGTTTCCCCAAAAGACACAGGTTCCACAATGCTTGTATTGGGGCAAGCAGTGGATATCCCAGGTCCCCTTTAGTAATGGTTTATGGACCTTTCTCCAGGAACTTGTCCAAACCTTTTTTAAACCCGGCTACAATAACAGCTTTTACTACATCCTCCTGTAATGAATTCCAGAGTTTGATTACACGTTGTGAAAAAATATTTTCTTTTATTAGTCTTAAATAGGTTACCCTGTAGCTTCATTACATGTTCCCTAGTCTTTCTATATTTTGATGGCATAAACAATTGATCTACGTTTACTCGTGTCTAAACCATCCTTTACATGTAGAAAAGCCTTTCTGTAATCATCCCCAGTGCACACATGGGTGGATTGTGCTGTTCACCCTCAAAAGCAGATAGATAGAGACTTTTATTTCCAAATACTGGGACTAGCCCCCAGCTGTGCCCCACACCTGTTGTTTAACCCTGTACTGGACTAATCAGGGAGCAGTGATATGATTCTGCTTCTTGTGTGTGTGGAGGGGGGGGGGGTGCGGTAAGAGCAAAAGCACTCGGTGTTACTAAGGCATATTTTACAGGTAACGTTTGAAAAATCTGGAGGGATGCATGAAATTATACCACCAGGGGGTGATTGAATTTCCCAAATTTGGAGCCAAAAGCCTATTGAGTCCGTCCAAATGTCCTATTGGCAGCTTGAGAAAATGCACCACCCCCCCCCCCCCACCCCCAGCACAACTTCTCCCCACTGCCCTCTTCTCCTTTCCAAACAATACTATAGAAAACCAGAGGACACAAACTGATTGCTGTCCAGTCCTTTAATAATCCAGTCCTACTTTTTTAACGATTTCTTCATTATTCCCCAAGTTGTTTCTAATGATTCAATAGAAATCAGCTCTGGAAATATTTGATGTGAAGTCCTGCACACCACAGTGATGAATTAGGATTAAAGACAGTAAGGACTAGCACATCATAGGAGGGAAAAACGGGTGCAGAATTTGCTTAAAAGGAGATCATGCTTGGTTGACTCCAGCCTTCTACGAATTAGAAACAGACATATATTTATGGTGCACTCACAGATTTTACCTACCACTAAGCACCATATATTTCCAGGTCATTGGGACATATTGAGCCAGTCCTGATTTTGCCCTGTTGAATAACCTTGTAGTCTTGCCCTTTTAAAAAGGATTGAAACTACAAATCCCAAGATGCAGTAGGATAAAGCCAGGCCTGGATCACCCTGGCCCTCCTGACCTAGAGCCCTCTGCTAATCTGACCTAAGGACTACTCATTTACCTAGGAATGGAAGGGGGATTTTAAAGAGCCTTCTGCCATTGGTGTGGATTAGGACATTGTGGTCCAGTGCTGCTGTTATTCTTCCAAAAATATAACCCTGGGAGCCAAGGAGGAGAAGGGGCAGAGGAGTAGGCAGAAACATTACTTGGAGAAAATAGTCCTTGCACTGCTTAATTCACTCTTGATGGGCTGAACGATTCCTTAGATGTGGCACAGATTTACGATGGTCTTCCTCCTCCCTTTCCTGGACAAGCAATCGCAACCCAACCTGGTTGTAAAGAAAAACACAATTAAAGGGGAGATGAGGACGGGGGGGGGGGGGGGGGGGTGGTGAAAGGGGGGTGAAAGGCATTCGCCAAACAGGCCAAACTCCTTCAGGCCACAGCTGCATCTCCTTCCCCTCTTAAAGCAAACATCTTCATTACCACTCAGACTTGTTTAAATAAATGAATGAATATTGACGAACCATCAACGGAGCTAATAAATGATTAGTTAAAGGCATACATACATCACATTACGGTTAGCACTAGCTAGCGCTTAATTACTTGTGGAGAGGATCCCATTAGAGAAGGTGCTAAAGCTGCCTTTGCAGAAACGGCCCAGTCAGGCATTAGCAGCACTGAATGCAGTAGCTGGCCTTTCCGTTCCTGGTCTCTTCTTACGTTTGGTTTCTCTTTGTAATTCTGCTCCTGAGGAGGGCTTAGCATAGCGGGTGCCTGGAACAGTGCACTGGCAGCCCAAAGCTATGATGGATAGACACAGAGTTCGGTGGTAAAGGCAGCGGAAGAAAGCAGGGGGGGGGGCTTGAGTGCTGCTGAGTCATGCTAAAAACCAGAGAATACAAACCTGGGGCAACCTACATGGAGTAGCCACCCTTACAACCCTGATCCATACGAGTATGAAGGGGCCAGGTGTTTCGGACCTCTTTAGCTTTGAGGGCCACTGGATAGCTACAAAGCTTGGTAGTAAGAGATGGGGAGTAGAGGGCAGATGACGGATTAATAAGTAATGGACCTGAAAGAACCGGAGAGTAAGATAAGAGGGCCTGGACTAGCTGACCGGGTGAGCTGGTTAAGGTAGGCATGGTCATGGAATTCAAACATGCTTGGGATAGATAGAGAGAGCAGTAGCTGGAACAGGTGAAGGAGTTGGGTAAAAGACATCAGGGGAGAGGGGCAGCTGGTGTTATCTTATATATGAGATTTTATATGTTTATTTCCGCAGAAGAATGACAAATAGAAAGACTGGATCTTATGGAGTTGATTTTCTGAAGTCATTTCCATGCATAGGTGGGCACATACACGTACAATTCTGACGGGCATAAAAGTAGGTGCTTTGATACGATGCAGCTTACTTTGCCAGTATACGTACACAAGGGTAGAGTTTGGGTGGAGTTCACAAGTACGCAAGTAGATTATTAAATACTATAATTTATGTGCATATCTAAAAATTATAGGGGGGCGTGGTAGTGTGGCATGTGGTGAGAAGAGGTTTTCTGTACAGCACAGGCCAGTCAGCAGTTCAGGGGAAACAAAACAGCTTTATTTCTCAGCTGTTAAACCTCTCCAAAGCAAAAACCAGAGCAGACAGCAGTTCAGAGAAAACAAAAATAACTTTATTTCTGTCCCAGCTTGTTAAACGTTCACAAGCTGGTTCTCCCAGCCCTTCCTCCAGCTCCAGTTAAAGTTCCTACCTCAGAACTCTTCTGCACAGCTTGTCTTGGAAGGACTTCTGACTCCACAGGCATCTCTCCCTCCTGCAGCCTGCTGGGTTCTTAACCTTGTCCTGTAAGCCACAACCTCCCAGCCCTAAACTCTGGGCTGCAGACTCTCTTAAAGGAGACTGTTGATAATCCCTTTGGAGAGGAACAGGTAACATTCTATAGACCCCATCACAAGTGGTATATTCAGTGGAGGCAACTATTTATTTATTTATATTCTCTTATATACCATGCTATTCTGCATCAGTGCGGTTTACATTGAACAAACTGAAATTACATTGAACAGGGCATTATAACTTGGAGATAACTATTTACAGGGAACATGGGCTATGGAGGGTTAAGTGGCTTGCCCAAGACCACAAGGAGCACCTGTGGGACTAGAAACCCCAGTCCTTCCGGCCCAAGGTTGCTGTCCTCTAGTGGGATTTGAACCACCGACCTTCCAGCCTGAAGTACCTTGTCCCAACCACTAGGCCACTCCACTCCACTCCACTCCTAGGCTAAATAAAGCACTTTAAGTACACCAGGCTCCTTCTCTGGCCCTATGCAAATCCCGGCTAAAAGCCACCTCTACAAGGCTGCATTTGGATCCTGTTCGCCTTATTGTCCCGCTTATCACCCCCTTGTGATTCCCCTTGAATTACCTTAGTCTCCAGTCGCTGTGGTATGCCTGTCTTAATTAGATTGTAAGCTCTCACCAGAAGATACTGTCTCTTACATGTACAGCGCTGCATATGCCTTGTAGCATTATGCAAATGATAAATAGCAGTAATTAGTAGTAGTAGTAAAACTGGATACTCATGGCTGAACATACTTTGTTTCCACCGCTGTCCAGACACCATTGCCACTCACCAGATAGCACTAACTGGTTAAAGTTAGGACAGTCATTCACCTTCCTAACTCTAACAGGCTATTCAGTTCACATCTGAATATCACCACTTCCTGGACAGCAGCAGTCACTGCCCTGCTCTATCCACAGACCACCCCAGTTTTCACCAGGCATTTTGGGCAGCCTAGTTAGTGCTGCTGAATATCATGGTGACCACATTTTAGCCAGTTAGCAGGTCTGATTACCGGCTAAAAGACTTTGAAAATGTTCTCCTATAGACGTGGGAATTTGCATCAGCTCCCATGCTGCTGCAAATGCCCATGCCTGCAATGTAGGTTTGAGATCTGCCACTTAAGTTAGTATTTTATAAAGACAAGTTGTGCTTGTTTGTCTTTATAAAATTGCCTTAAGATAGGTGCTTGAAAACACGCTTAAACTATCCCCTCCCCCTTATAAAATGGCCCTCCTCCTGTCTGGGGAAGAAATTTATAAGTGCCATGCAATAAATAAATAAATGTATATTATTATTATTATGTTAATGTGGTTAAAGTGTTTGGCAGTGCTTCCTGCATTAGCCATTCCAACTAAAGCGTGTGGAAGGGGTCTGCTGTGCTGATCACCATCAGAAGAATGCCATAGCAGGTATTACATCAAGGAAAAATGCTAAAAAAAAAAAAACCTCACAGGGAACAAGGCCATAATAAAAGAGAAAAATCCTTTTTTTAAGGAGTAAGCAGTTTCTTCTTTCTTTAGAGTTCCACTTTATTTAGGACCAAGGCCAGGATCCAGTGTTATGAACTGTCATTCATAATTAGCTGGGGATTTTTCCACTATTTACTATCTCCTCCTAGCTCACTTAATCCAGTCATTGCAATCCTGGGTCCAGAATCAGGCACCTGGATCCCTGCCATAAATCTGCAATCATGGGTCCTGAATTTGGTTACTACATGCTACTGTAGCATGCTGACGCTATTCATCTTGCCAGGAACTATGAACTGTTTTGACATCATTACCAGTCAATGCAGGGATCAGGAGACCTGAGTCGAACCCAGGTCCGCCTGCATAGCACTGCAGAGGACTGCCATTGGCCCAGCCCCAGGGGCAGCTCTTTTATTGGTGAGAAGATATAGGAGGGAGCACAGGTAGCTGGGAAACTCCTCCCTTTGGTCAGCTATTGTGGAAAGGAGCACAGGCAGCAGGGAAAGCGTTTCTATTGGTCGGTGGCTGTTGGAGAGTGGGGCATAGGAAGTTCAGCGAGCTCTTCTATTGGTCAAACAGATCCTTCGCACATCAGTTACTTGGAAAGCAAATCCCAAAGCAGAACACAACAAGCTTTAGCCAATCAGAGACTTTAGCAGGGGGGAAAGGACATCAGAGCTTCAGAGGTCCCGCATTCTGAATGAGGGACATTCAGATCCAGAAGATTTATTTCAGGCAATCTGGGACACTTATCTTTATCTTTATTTTGAGGCTTAATATACCATACCTTCACATACATTAGGGCGGTTTACAAAATCCAAATGGTGGCTGTCAGCAGAAAGGAAAGGAACTCCATTAATGGACAGAAAAGGATAGCGCACTCGCACAGAGAAGAAAAGAAGAGGGGAGGACAAAGGAGTGGAAGGGAGGGATAATGAACGAGAAAGGTCAAGAGTTGGAAGAGGGGAGATCAAAAGCTGATTGAAAGAGGTGGGTTTTGAGTAATGACTTAAATTTCTGGAAAGAAGGCTTGAGGCAGAGGTCAGCAGGTAAAGAGTTCCAGAGGAAGGGGCCTAGGAAGAAAAAGGCGGAATTACAGGTAGATTCAAGGTGGGCTCATGAGGCGGAGGGGAAGTGTAGACGATGTGCATGGATTGAGCACAGGGCATGTGATGGGGTGTGAAAATGAAGAGAGTCTGAAAGATACAGTGGAGTATGACTGCAGACGGATTTATGGACCAAGGTGAGAATTTTATAGTGAATGTGGAACTTGATGGGGAGCCAGTGAAGATGGATGAGTAATGGGGTGGTGTAGTCAAAGCGGGTGGCATGTAAATGATCTGGACTGCGGTGTTCTGAAGTAGCTGGAGGTGACGAAGCTGGTATTGAGAGAGACTGGCAAAGACATAGAAACATGACGGCAGAAAAAGACCACATTGCCTATCTAGTCTGTCCTTACATATCAACTACAATAGTCCCCTTTTTTCTTTTAGAGATCTTCTGGGTTTGTCCTATTTTTTTTTAAATTTAGATACTGTCCTCATCTCTGCTACCTCCACTGGGAGACTATTCCATGCATCTACCACTCTTTCTGTAAAGTAATAGTTCCGCATATTACTCCTGAGTCTATCCCCTTTCACCCTCATCTTATGTCCTCTTGTAGCAGAGCTTGCTTTTAATTGAAAGAGGCTCTCCTCTTGTATATTTATGCTGTGGAGGTATTTAAACATCTTCCATCCCTCCTTTTCCTCCAACATCTTTAAGTCTGTCCTCATATGCTTTATAATGAAGACCACTAACCATTTTAGTAGCCACCCTCTGCACTGACTCCATCCTCTTTATATCCTTTTGAAGGTGCGGTCTCCAGAATTGCACACAATACTCCAAATGAGGTCTCACCAAAGACTTATGCAGAGACACTAATACCTCCTTCTTCCTGCTGGCCATTCCTCTCCCTATGTGCCTAAGCATCCATCTAACTTTCAATATCACCTTTTCTACCTGTTTAGCCAATTTAAGATCATCAGAAACAATCACACCTATGTCCTGCTCTTCTTTCACGGACAGAAGTACTGTACACTGTGCCACTCCCTTGGATTTTTGCATCCCAAGTGCATGACCCTGCATTTTTTAGCATTAAATCTCAGCTGCCAAATTCTTAAACATTCATCAAACTTAGCTAGATCCCCCTCATGTTACCTACTCCTTCCTGAGTGTCTTCTCTATTGCAGATTTTGGTATCATCCGCAAACAGGCAAACCTTATCCAACAGCCCTTCCGCAATATCACTAACAAAGATGTTAAAAAGAATCAGACCAAGGACAGATCCCTGCAGCACACCACTGGTAACTTCTTTCTCCTCGGAGTGAGTTCCATTTACCTGTACCCTTTGACTCCAATTTCTAACCCAGTCAGTCACTTTAGGGTCCATCCCTAAGATGCCCAGTTTATTTATAAGTCGCCTGTGCGGAATAGTGTCAAAGGCTTTACTGAACACTTAGTACACCACATCTAGGGCTCTCCCTCGGTCAAACTCCCTAGTCGCCAAGTCAAAGAAATCAATCAGATTTGTCTGACAAGACCTGTCTCTGGTAAACCCATGCTGCCTCAGATCCTGCAATCCATTGGATTCCAGAAACCTCAGTATTTTCTCTTTTAGAAGCATTTCCAATAATTTACTCACCACAGAGGTTAGACTAACCATTATGTAGTTTTCAACATCATCCTTACTTCCAGTTTTGTGTAAAGGGACCACATGCGCCTTTCTGCAGTCCTCCGGGACCACTCCTGACTCCAATGAAGCATTGAAAAGGTCAGACAGTGGAGCTGCTAGAATGTCCCCAAGTTCCTTCAGTATTCTCAGATGTATCTCATCCGGTCCCATTGCTTTGTCTACTTTTAGTTTAGTTAGTTCCTCATAAACACAGTATTCTGAAAATCATTCAAGATACCTGTCACTTCTGTTCCTTTTTGTGGGTGTTTTCTGAGGTCCTGCTCCTGGCCGTTCATCTGTGAAAAGAGAACAGAAATATTTGTTAAGCATTTCCGTATTATCCTCATCAACTTCTACATATTCCTCCCCTTCACCCTTGAGTCTGACAACACCACTTTTTCCCTTCCTCCTCTCACTAACATATCTGAAAAATGTCTTATTGCCCCATTTTATTGCATTGGCTATTTCTTCTTCTTTTTGTTTCTTTGCTTTCCTGACAACTTTCCTAGCCTCTCAAAGTTTTTCCAAATTTAAATGCCTGTCTTCCTCTCTCAGTAATCTCTTGTATTTTATGAAGGCCTCCTTCTTTTTCTTCACCTTTTCAACTACTTCTTTTAAGAACCATAGTGGTCTCCTTTTTCTTTTACATTTATTTACCTTTCCATCAAAAAGAATATTGCAATAATCAATATGTGACATGACAAGAGACAAGAGGAGGGTGGTCAGGGAAGAGGAGGACAGAAATGTACAGACAGTACGAATTTGTCTGAGAAAGTAGAAGGAATGATGGATAAGCAGGGAGAAGTAATCATAGAATTACAAGGCAGAATCAAATGTGATGCCTAGGTAATGAAGGGAGAGAACCAGGGGAATGGGGGAATCCAAAAGGGGAGGAGTCAGAGCAGGACAGGAACCACCAAAAGTGAACTAGATAGCTGCGGTTTTAGATGGGTTTAAGTGCAGAAAATTAGAGGACAGCCAATGTGCATCTTGTGAGAGACATGCATTCAAAGAGGTCAGATTTGGAACAGAGGGGCTACTATGGTATAGGATGATGATATCATTGGCATAGTTGTATGCTGACAGCCCATGTTGTTGGATTAGCAGAGTGAGGGGGACCAGGAAAATGTTAAAAAGAACTGGGGCCAACACGGAACCCTGGAATAGACCACAGGGAAGAGACATGTGTACAGAAGAGGTGATATCCAAGATGACAGAGAAGGACCATGAAGAGAGAAAAGAATGAAACCAGTGGAGAACTAAAATGTGGATACCAGCTATGCAGAGACATGAAAGAAGGTAGAGTGGTCTACAAAATGGAAAGTAGAAGAAAGATACAGCGAGACAGCCAGAGAGACATCACCATGGTCATGTGAAATGTGAAGTTCATTGAGGAAGAAGAACAAAATGGTTTCAGTGCTATGACCAGGCCTACAACCAAACTGACAGTGAAAGTGAATGGTATCTAGATGAGAAGAAAGTTGGGAGAAGACAAACTTTTCTAGGATCTTAGAAAGGAAGGAAAGATTGGATACAGGGCGATAGTGCGCAGAGTCAGCAGGATCCAAGGAAGGCTTCTTGAGGAGGGGATGGACCAAAGCATATTTACATGGAGCGGGAAAGGTACCAGAGGAGAGGATAGTGTTCAGAATAGTGAGTATGGACCGAAGGAGAGTAAGGGAGGGTTCCAATAGCCAAGCAGAGGGGATGGGGTCAGAGCGGCAGGTAGTCTTATGTGAAATGGAAAGAGTCCATGACAGTTCAGCGAAAGGTAATAGGTCAAAAGGTGGATCAGATATGAGAGAGGGATGGTAACAGGGGAGGGGAGGTGGAAGGAGGAGAAGAGAGGGGGAGTGGGCAGGCAGGAAAAGAAGAGCAGAGAGTCTTTATTTTGTTGAGGAAGAAGGAAGCAATTTGGGTAGGACTGGAGGGCGGAGGAGAAGAGGCAGAAGGAGGGGATGGTTAGGTGGTCGATGGGGATCTCCGAACTGAATACATCTGGTGGAAGAAGTTAGAGGATGAAGCAATGAGGCTGGATTAGTAGAACTGTTTGGCATTATGGACAAGAGACCGATAATGTGATAATAATACTGGAAGTGATGCAGGGAGTCAAGGGAGTGATGTTTTCTCCAAAGGCATTCTGAGTGGCCAAGATAGGAGCAATGTAAATGGAGTCCAGGATGATACCAAGGGTGGTGAGATGAGGTATGGAAGGGAAGTGGATGGAGGGTGGCAAGTTGATTGAGAGCAGTGGTCAGACAAGAGTTCTAGGTAGCTACCTGGTTGTCAGAAGGGAGGGTGGAGAAATTGGTAAGAAGAAGTAGGTCGGAAGAGCGAAAGTGTTCAAGGGTAGAAGGAGAACCTGTGTCCCTTGGGGAAACTGCTAGGTACATATGACCTAGATTGGCCACTGTTGGAAACAGAATACTGGGCTTGATGGACCTTGGTCTGACCCACTATGGCATATCTTATGTTCTTATGAGTGATGTGATGGGATGGCCAAACAGAGACAGAGGTAGAGGAGGAAGTAGCCGAACAGTAGAGGGCTGAATGAAACTGTAACGAGAATGAGATACAGAAATGATTGGTCCGTGGTAAAGGAGTAGTAGAAGTGGAGGATGGGAGTAGGGGAGAATCATAAGGAGTGATTAACAGATCGAGTGTGTGGCTGGCAACATGCATGGGAGAGAGAATATGTTATGAAAGTGCAAGATCATGGAGATGAGTAATGAAGATGCAGTCCGGGATAATGCAGGAGAGTGGTAGTGGACATTGAAGTCACCCAGTATCACCAAATGGCAGAATTGTGGGGAAATCTCAAATATAGTAAGAAGGAGAGCATCCCAGAGATGAAGGTGAACAGAAGGGGATGAATAGATGAGAAGGAAGTGAAGAGGAGGAGAAGAATTCAAGCAAAGTAGGAGAGATTCTGGATAATGGACTACAAGAAAATGAATCTGAGCCAGAGGTAGGAAGGCGTGGAAAAAGGCAGTTACCCCACTCCCAGAGCAACTTAAGTGAGGTGTGGCAAAGATCAAATAGCCTGGAAGGAGGCAGCAGTTGAGGAGTGGGTCCTCGCCCTCCCTCAACCATGTCTCCATGACAAATAGAATGTTGAGAGAGCACTGAGGAATGAGGTCCTGACCTAAAAGTGTTTTGGACTGCGTGGAACAACAATTTACAAGAGCTAAACAGAGAAAAAAGTAAGAAGGGGCAGCAGCAGAACTGGTGGGTCAGGACAGTGCTGGCTGGGAGCAAAGGTCGAGATTGTCATGAATGCAAGATAGGTGGCCAGGTAGTCAGGAGAGTGAGGCCGCAGGACAGGGATGGCGGACATTGTAGAAAAAGTATAAGAGAGGAACAGTAGCAGTAACAAAACAGAGGAATGCCTTCCCGGCGATCGATGGTCTTTGAGACGAGGTGAAGGACAGTTAGGATGGCAGTCACGAGCAAAGAGTACCGAAGATATATCAGCTACATCGGCGGAGTCGCCCCAAGGAGCTCACTCAAGGAGCATGTCCTGCTCCTTGGGCATGCACCCGCGGCACAGAAGGCCGCAGAGGTTTCCTTTATATCTGTGTGCTGGTTACCTTCGGATTCATGGCCGCATTTACTTCTGGGTGAGCGGGGTTATGGCAAGAGCATGCAATGGACCTGGAAAAGCAATATAGCAAAGCAATCAGGAGAGCAATCACTACAATAACAGAAAGCAGCATATAAGCAGGTAGGGACAGCCTGCCTTATCTGAAGTGCCTGTGTGAGGGGGAGGGGGAAGGGACACCTTTTAGTTCTAGGTTTCAGCAACAAGGTGTGGAGGATGGAAGAGGAGTCATTACCCACCGCCCCCCCCCCCTCCACCTTCACCCCATGACAACAACAACTTTCAAGCAGACAAATCTACAATGATGCATTTTCCCCGCACTGTGCCGAATATAAAGATAACGGATGTACATTCTAAAAACAAATCACTAAACTGAAAATAATTTTCTTTTTCTACCACCTCTGTCCCTATTGCTGGGATCGGGGGACAGGAGGCTGCCAAACAAGTGAAAGCCAGAAACACAGCTCTAAAATTGAGCTCAATCCTCAAAAATCAGAAACATCTGATAACCTTACCTCCATGGCAGGGAAATACCAACTAGATCTGAATCATAGCTCAGATCTCACAAGACAAGTAATTAAATCCAGATCCAGATCTTACATGCTTCTCATTATCACTGTGAATTAAAAATATAAATGTATTACATTTTTGGCTTCCACAGCACTACATTGTGTGTCTATGCTGCGATAATGTGATTATAACACTTGGGATAAGAGAGGAGAAAAGCGACATAGAGTTGAGATTAAAGATGAAGAGTGAGAAGTACTAAGGTGGGGGGATGGGTCCTCTCATGTTATTTATTTATTTATTTGGGGTGTTTTTGCTTTATCTGAGAGGTTTGCTAACAGCTGCTTTTATCACTTTTCAAGGATATGTAATGTATCCAGCTGGAATTGTGCCCTTCTTTCATCTCTGGCAGCTAATTGATATGGAGAATAGCTAAGAGGCAAGATAGGAAAGTGGTTGAGTCCTAAAGGACGGGAGATGGGAGGGAGCCCCCAGTCTGAAGGACCAGCAGAGCTTTCTGTGGTGCCCTTCATTAGAAGATCAAGAGAGGGAAGAGGATGAGAAGGCATAAAAATGGGGAGGGGAAGGAGGGATGAGATAGGTGATGAACGTAAGATGCATCTTCTGAACGCCTTAGTGCTGAACTCTGACAGCAGTGTGCGCTAATGCACTAGGGCAGAAAGCTAAAGGATCCTGAAAGAGCAACCTTACCCTTCCCTGGTCCATGTGCTGGAGATAGCAACAATTCTTTCTAGAAAGGTTTTCTGTATTCTCTTGATAGAAAGCGACTGTGCCGAGACCATAGGTAGAGAAGTTCGTAGAACTCTCTCTATTTTTTTTTAACCTTTCAATCCTGGTCCCCTCCATCGGCTTGTAGTCCTGTATTGAGATCCCCCTCCCACACATACACACAAACACACACAGCTTTACCAGTGCACCTCACTACTGCCTTGCGGTAGCCTCAGCTATTCCAGCACTGAGACCTTCCCCCACAGCTCTGTCATTGCACCTCTGCCCTCTGCTATTTCCAGTATTGAGATGCCTGCATGATCTTCTGCTATTCCAGAACCAAGACCCCCCCCCCCTCCCTCACACATGGCTGCCAGTGCTCCTCAGTCCTGCCCTACCCACTCCCTCCTACCGTAGAACTGACACATGCAGCTTTATATATCATGGCAAGCTTATTTACCCTTATTTCTTATTGTTGTTTTTGTTAAGTGCCATCGAGTCGATGTCGACTCATGGTGACCCTCTGGATAGCTGTCCTAAACTGTATTCGGTCTTCAGTCAGGCAGATCATTGTTAACAGAGTGACATCCATAGTTGCTGTGATTGTATCAACCCATCTCATTGCTCGCCTTCCTCTTTATTTACTTATTTATTTAGACAGATTTATATGCCACCTTATCCTTCAATCAAGGTGGTCACGTCACGTCACATCACAATTGGAGGGTTACATTTAACATTAGGGTACGTGTAAACATTTAGACAGTACAGTTACATAACAGTATTTAGACAGTATAATTAAAGGTAACATATAACATGAAGGTATTTAGTAACGTAGTATGATAAACTTGTGTGTGTGGATCGGATGGGTGCGTGCTTAGTTGGCAGCGTAAGTGGTATTTCAGTATTGGTCTGGGATGTTGCCTGGATGCTCATATGTTTCTATAAATAGAAATGTTTTGAGGTTTTTGCGGAAGTCTGTGAGGTCATCTAATGCTCTCAGGCTTGTTGGGAGGGAGTTCCATAGTGTGGATGCCAGTAGTGATGGTGCTCTTTTTGAAGTTGATTGGTTTTGTGATAGCCTGCAGGTGTGCCGATCATAGAAACATAGAAACATGATGACAGAAAAAGACCACATGGCCTATCTAGTCTGTCCTTTCATATCAACAACTACAACAGTCCCCTTTTTACCTTTAGAGATCCTCTGTGTTGGTCCCATGCTTTTTTGAATTCAGTTACTGTCCTCATCTCTACCACCTCCGCTGGGAGACTATTCCATGGATCCACTACTCTTTCTGTAAAGAAATATTTCCGCATATCACTCCTGAATCTATCTCCCTTCACCCTCATCCCATGTCCCCTCGTAGCAGAACTTGCTTTCAATTGAAAGAGGCTCTCTCCCTGAACATTTATGCCATGGAGGTATTTAAACATCTCAATCATATCACCTCTATCCCGCCTTTCCTCTAAGGTGTACATATTAAGATCCTTAAGTCTGTCCTCATATGCTTTATAATGAAGCCCACTAATCATTTTAGTAGCCACCCTTTGCACCGACTCCATCCTGTTCACATCCTTTTGAAGGTGCGGTCTCCAGAATTGCACACTATACTCCAAATGAGGTCACATCAAAGACTTATACAGAGGCATTATCACCTCCTTTTTTCTGCTAGCCATTCCTCTCCGTATGCACCCAAGCATTCTTCTAGCTTTTGCTGTCGCCTTTTCTATCTGTTTAGCTACTTTAAGATCATCAGACACAACCACGCCTAGGTCCCGCTCTTCTTTAGTGGACAAAAGTACTTCACCTCCTATACTGTATTGCTCCCTTGGATTGCTGCAGCAGAAATGCATGACCTTACATTTTTTAACATTAAATCCCAGCTGCCAAATTCTAGACCATTCTTCAAGCTTAGCTAGATCCCTCCTCATGTTATCTACACCTTCCTGGGTGTCTACTCTATTGCAGATTTTGGTATCATCCGCAAAGAGGCAAACCTTACCCGACAGCCCTTCTGCTATATCACTAACAAAGATGTTAAAAAGAATCAGACCAAGGACAGATCCCTGGGGCACACCACTGGTAACATCCTTCTCCTCAGAGTGAGCTCCATTTACTTGTACTCTTTGTCGCCTCCCACCCAACCAATTTCTAACCCAAGCAGTAACTTTAGGGTCCATCCCTAGGGTGCTCAGTTTGTTTATAAGTCGCCTGTGAGGAACAGTGTCAAAGGCTTTACTGAAATCTAAATACACCACATCTAGAGCTCTCCCTCGGTCCAACTCCTGGTCACCCAGTCAAAGAAATCAATCAGATTTGTCTGACAAGACCTGCCTCTGGTGAATCCATGCTGCCTCGGATCCTGTAATCCGCTGGACTATTTTCTCTTTCAGCAGCGTTTCCAATAATTTACTCATCACCGAAGTTAAACTAACTGGCCTGTAGTTTTCAACCACATCCTTACTTCCGCTTTTGTGTAAAGGCACCACATGAGCCTCTCTCCAGTCCTTTGGCACCACTCCCGACTCCAACGAGGCATTGAAAAGGTCAGTGGAGTTGCTAGAATGTCCCCAAGTTCCCTCAGTATTCTAGGGTGTATCCCATCCGGTCCCATCGCTTTGTTTACTTTAAGTTGAGCTAGTTTCTCACACAGTCTTCTGAAAATTGTTCAATATGTCCCTCGCTTCTGTTCCTATTTGTGGGTGTTTTCTGAGGTCCTGCTCCTGGTTCTTCATCTGTGAACACAGAACAAAAATATTTGTTAAGCAATTCCGCTTTATCCTTATCAGCTTCTACATATTCCCCCCCTGCACCCTTGAGTCTGACAATACCACTTTTGCCCTTCCTCTTCTCACTAATATATCTGTTGTCCTTGTTAGTTCTTCTTGGTCTATTGCTGATATCCCTTGTTATGATGTTTTGGAGTGCGTCTGCTGAGAGATGGTGAATGACTTTGAAGATGATCATGATTGTCTTGTATTTAGCTCTTGCCATCATTGGGAGCCAGTGCAGTTGCTGTAGGATGGGAGTGATGTGCTCGGTCCTTGGTGTGTCTGTAATGATGAGTGCTGTGGTGTTTTGTACCATCTGTAGTGAGTGGAGTGTCTGCTGAGGAAGGCCTTGATATAGTGAGTTTCCGTAGTCAAGCAGCGGTGTAATGAATGCTTGGCACACTGTACGGAAGTGATCCTGACGGAGCATTGGTTTAATTTGTCTGACTATTTTCAATCGTTGATAGGCCTTGTTTGCGGTTTTGGTGATGTGGGATTTGAGGTTTAGAGCTCTATCTAGTGTGATGCCCAGATTCTTGACTTCTTCTTTGACTACTATGTCTTTATCTAGGATGCTGATAGTTTGTGGAGGTATGAAGGTGGGGTTCCTGATGACGAACATTGCCTCAGTTTTATCGTAGTTGACCGTCAAGTTGTTGGCTGTGAGACAGTCATTCATGTCTTCAAGGCATTTGGTTATTGTTGTGGTGTTTAATGCTAGTAGGTTGACGTTCAACCTTGCCAAGCATGATGTCTTTCTCTAGTGATCTCTCTTTTCATATGATGTGTCCAAAGTATGAAAATCAAAGTCCTGTCATCTGAGCTTCTAAAAACACTTTGGTTTGATCTCTAGTACTGACTATTATTTCTTTGGGCAGTCCATGGTATACACAGTATTCTTCACCAGCACCATAATTCAAAGGTACAGTTTTCTTCCTGTCTATCTTTTTCACTGTCCAACTTTTGCATCCATAAGATGTTATTGAAAATACTATGCTTGGGCAAATTGAATCTTTGTATGGAGAGACACATATTTGCTCTTGAGAATCTTGTCTAGGTCCTTCATAACCATTCTGCCAAGAGCAATATGTCATCGGAATTCTTGACTGCTTGTCATTTCTTTATTGATTATTGACAGAAGCAGGTTAAAGTTGTCTAGTATTTCAATTTCTTCTCCATCAATGATGAACTTATTGATTTTGCCTGTTGTCACAATCTTTGTCTACTTTATGTTATGGTGCAGGCCCATTTTAAGACTATGTTCCTTGATCTTGAGAAGCAAATGTTTCAGATCGTCTTCACTTTCAGCCAGTATTGTGGTATCATCAGCATAGCGAAGGTTGTTGATGAGTCCTCCACCAATCTTCACACCTCGGTTGTCTTCATACAGTCCTGCTTCTCTGATGATTTTTTTGCATATAAATTAAATAGGTAGGGGGAAAGCATGCAGCCTTGTCGTACAGCTTTGCTGATTTCAAACCATTCTGTTTCTCTTTGTTCTATTCGAACTGTTGCTTCTTGATCAATGTAGTTTGTGCAAGAGAACGATCAGGTGTTCTGGTATACCTATGCTTCTTAATATGGCCCACAGTTTCTCATGCTTTACACATTCAAAAGCCTTGTTGTAGTTTTTTCAAGGATCCATCTCACATCTGCGATGATGTCTCTCATTCCTCGCCCTTTCCTGAACCCTGCTTGCACTTCAGGCAGTTTTTGTTCCAGGTATGGTTGTAGTCTCTGCTGAATGATCTTGAGAAGAAACTTGCTGGCATGTGGGATCAGAGCAATTGTGCGATAATTTCCACAGTCAATCAGAGATCACCTTCTTCAGTATTGGTATAAACACAAATCTGTTCCAGTCAGTTGGCCATGATGTTGTCTTCCAAATTTCCTGGCAGAGCCTTGTAAGTATGGCAACAGCCACATCCTATTGCTGTAATACCTCAATGGGAATGCCATCAATACCTGGTGCTTTGTTCTTTGATAATTCTTTCAATGCTGCTTTGACTTCTTCTTTCATCACCAATGGTTCCTGTTCATAAGGCAGAACCATACCTAGCCCTGTGCAGGTGGTACAGCTGCGCAGGGCGCAAAGGCTTAGGGGGCGCATTTCAGCTGCCTGCTGTTGCCTTGCTGCCACCACTTTTTCTTCTCTCAGCGGTGGTAGAGCAACAGCAGGCAACTCAAATACACCCCCTAAGCCTTTTCACGGCACTTTAAGCAGGTCTGTCCCTCCCTTCTCTGACGCGACATCAGAGCAGGGAGGGACAGATCTGCTTAAAGTGCCGGCAACTTGCACATCGGGCGCGCACCTTCCCCTCCACCTCCATCCAGCTGCTTTCTGCTCTTTCCCTGCTGCCGGCACCATTGTGGAGAAAACAGAGGGCAGCGGCAGCAGTGCAAGAGCAGGCAGCAGCTGGACGGAGATATGGGGGAGGAGGAAGGCGCGCGCCCGATGTGCAAGTCGTACAGGCCACGATTCTAGCTCGATATAGCTCTGTCATAAGGTACAGGTTGAAATGCCTATTGGTCCACTTGATCTTTATGGTATAATGACTGTATAATCTTTCTGCCTTTTCTTGTTCTTCTCTGCATCATTCAACATGGATCCTTGAGCTTTTTGTAGCATTCCAATTCGAGGCTGGAATTTTCTCTTTAACTCTTGTAGCTTTAGTAAGGCTGATCTTGTTCTTCCACTAATGGTTTCTGATTCTATTTCCTTGCATGCGTCATTGTAAAACTTTTCCTTGTCTCGTCTTGTTGCACAATGGAAATCTCTGAGTTCTGTGATTGCCTCTCTTTCTCCTCTGGCTTTAGCTTCTCTGTGTTTTGGGGCAATTTTCAGAGTTTCTTCAGTCATTCATTTTGGCCTTTTTTGCTTTTTCATTTTTTGTAGAGACTTCTCATTTTCTTCTAGCAGAACTTTCTTGATGTCATTCTATAATTCTTCTGGTGCTCAGTCATTTGTTCCAAAGCAGCAAATTGATTTTGCAGGTAGTCTTTACATTCCAATGGTATATTCTCAAGATCATATTTTGCTACATTCATGAGTGGTTTGCTCTTTTCAGCTTTAGCTTGAATTTGCATACTAGTAGTCGGTGATCTGTACCACAGTCGGCTCCAGGTTTTGCCTTTGTTGATGTTAATGAGCTTTTCCAACGTTTACATCAACAGATGTAGTCTATTTGATTTTTGTGCGATCCATTAGCTGAAGTCCATGTGTACAGTCGCTGCTTGTATTGCTGGAAAAAGGTGTTTGAGATGAATAGATCGTTGGTCTTGCAGAATTCTATCAGTCTTTCTCTAGCTTCATTTCTGTTACCAAATCCATATTTTCCCACCACTTTGCCGCCTTCTTTGTTGTCAACTTTTGCATTTCAGTCACCCATGACTATCAGGCTATCATGTTTGCATGTTCTGTCAATTTCAGTTTGTACTTATTCATAGAACTCATCCACTTCTTCCTCTTCTGCAGCTGTTGCTGGAGCATATACCTGCAGATGTTGTTGGGGCATATATCTGAATAACAGTTGTGTTGATGGGCATTCCCAATAAGCGAATAGAAATTAAGCATTTGCTGACTGCATTGTATTTCATTACAGTTCTTGCAAGTTTCTTCTTAATTATAAATGCAACGCCATTTCTTCTTTGTCTTTCATTTCCAGCATAGTAGACCATGTGATCATTAGATGCAAAGTGCCCGATGCCAGGCCATTTCATTTCACTGATACCCAACAGATCAGGTTGCACACGTTCCATTTCATTCTTGACCACCTCCAACTTCCTTTGTTTTATGCTTTATGCATTCCATATCCCGATATGTAAGACATCTTTGTAGCTCATTTCATGTGCAGCTACATTAGCAGTCAGACATCCCAAGGGCTTTGATCCAACCATATCACCATATCATAAATGCTGGCTTTACTCTGAAAAGTCTTCAGCTCATCCCCAGTAGCCAGTTGAGTGCCTTCCAGCCTGGGGGTCCCATCTTCCAGCACTATAGTGCAATTTGTTTTGTTGTGACTATCCATTGGATTTTTGTGGTAAGATACGGAAGTAGATTACCAGGCCTTTCTTTTGTGCAGCTAATGCTAGTGTTGTTGCCGTTGTCACAGAAATGTGATCCTCTGCCACCAACACCGTCCCATTCTGCTGCTGCCCAGATAGGTTGGTTGTCTTAGTCTGGCACCTCATCTGAGACCTGTCCATCTTGAGAGACCCTGCCAGAAGTTAAGCTACCAATAGCTTAGCTCTCAGCATCATTGATGCCCACAAGCCCTCACAGCACGACAAGCTTTAAACCTGGTTGATAAATGTTTCTAGCCATCACATGCAACATGAGACAAAAGTGAGTGACACAAAGAGCATATCCACATTTAAGTACAGAGAATTTACACTGAAAACTGGGTTTGGGCAAATGGACAGACCAACGGCTAGGACATGGAGATAGGCAGCCAGCCACCCTCACCCCTGCTACCTCACGTCATTTCCAAAACTTTTCCTCTGTTCTCGTCATCTTTGCATGTTTAATAGGAAAGACACTGTCTCTTTCAAACAAAATCCTTAGGGAGAAAAAAATAGATATATATTTAAGTAAATATACATATATATGTATATATACACACACTTGCCATCAGTCTCTAAGATTTACTGCTAATGCTCCTCTCAGCCCTTGTATGTATGTATGTATATATATTTATTTATTTAGCTGGTTTTATATTCCATCTTTCAAAGGTGTCAAAGCAATTTACATAGAACAACTGAACATAACATACATGGAATGTTTTACAAGAAACAACCAGTAATTGAATATAATATCGAAAGAGTCTGTTAACAGGACCATGTGGAACAAATGAACATACGGTACATGGAACATTTTACAAGGTGTGAATCAGTAACTGAGTATAAATCAACAGTGTCTACTAAATCAACAGTATTCACTAAGCAATAAGGGCCCGATATTGAGTTAGTCTCATTTTCAAAGGACTATGCGCCTCGTCGGCAGATAGCTCTCCCCGCCAACCTCTAGCCCAGATATTCAATGCCACGATGACGGCATTGAATATCCAGGGGTTGCCACACACACTGGAAGCCACCAAAGCTATCCGGGCAGCAGCGATATTGCCTGGTTAGCTCCTGCACATTAAAGATAGGCAAGGGTTTTCCTCATCTATCTTTTCGGTGCAGATCACTAACTGGGCAGCATGCAATATCACTGCTGCCCGGTTATCACTTTTTGCCTCTTCCGATCTGCCCCGGAACGCCCCAGACACCTCCCGATGCTAACTGGATAGCATCTGAGTGCGTAGGGGACTTAGAAATGGATATTCAAGGCCACTAACCATGTAAGTGCCATTGAATGTCCCAATTTAAGGCATTTACATGGTTTACTGGGCTGTAAACCGTGTAAATGCCTTTCAAAAATCGGGCCCTAAGAGAACTATTTACAGGTTGTGGTTCCGGTGTATCTGGTATGTTGGGCATCTTAGGAGGGTTGGGGATAAGGAAAACTGGGGGGAAGTGAATGTACTGAGCTACTAGCTAATAGATGCTAGCAGTTTACTGATTTCTAATGGCTAAAAGATTTTGGCAGTGGGACATTTATTTCTGTTTACTATGGGGGTCATTCTGAACTGTTTAGGGGGTCTGGACGTCTGATACAGCCTGGCCCATGTCCTGGAAACAGAGCTCCCCGCACGTAGATCTGAGCTGTGCGGGGAGCTCTGTTTGTGGGAGGGAGGGGGTGGGCTGCAGGCAGAGAGAGGGCGGGCTGTGGGCAGCGCCATGACCCCAGACATAAAGGGCCGATTCCGAGGTCAGCCCTTTACATCCAGAATTGGTCAGTTGTACAGGGGACATATTCCACCTCGGAGGTGGAATAAGTCCCCCTGGACTGCAAAGGCCGGAGGACCCAGGCCTGGAAAGGAAGGTGAGAGGGTGCATAAGGTTCCCTGCAGCCCGACCCTGGTCACAGCAGGCCCGATCAGGGGCCAGACAGTGGGGAAAGGAATATCTCGGGGTTGCCGGGGATCGTGGCTCCTGCATGGAGCTGTGGTGCCATGGCAACAGGATACCATGGCGCCAAGGCTCCATGCAGGAGCCTGGCTGGGCTAGCTGGGTAGTGGGCTGGACATCCGGGTGCCCAGAATCGGGGCATGACCTGCACATCCTCCAGTTGCACCCAATTCTGATCACGCAGGCACATCTAGCCCCTGTGGGATCAGAATCAGGTGGAACCGGGGCACGTCCAGATTCTGGGTACCCAGACAGGTGGGGGACACCCAGAACAGAATTGACCTCTAATGGATTTTAGCAGTGGGACATTATTTAATCGTGGGGCTTGCCAAAGTGTTCCATGAATTGGTATGTTTCTATTTTCTTATTGAAATCAGACAGGTTGTTTATTGTGTGGATCTCATCTGGTAGGGTATTCCACATCTTTGGTGTGAAGAGGAGCATGCCCTATTTGATGTTGTCTGAGTGCACTTTCTGTTTCTTCGTGGGATGCCAAGTGTGGATTGAGTGCTAGTTCTTCTGGGTCTATTTTCCATTGTTTTTTGTAGCTAGGATTGCAAGTATGTTGATGATTGTTGATGGAATGCTTTGAAGATGGTGTTTATTGTTTTTTATTTGGAGCGGGATTTTATGGGGAGCCAGTGGAGATTCGTGAATATGGGTGATATATGTTCATGCTTCGGTGTATCAGTTAGGACTCTAGTGGCTGTATTCATTGCCATTTGTAGTGGGTAGATTGATGTAGCTGGGAGCCCCTGGAGGACTATGTTGCAAAAGTCCAGACGCAGCAGTATCATGGTCTGGAAGACTGTTCTGAAATCATGATGGTCTAGGAGTGGTTGTAGAGCTCAGACTGTTTTAATTTTCTGGTAGACGAGGTTTTTTGTATTATTTATGTGTTGTTTTGGTGTGAGGCGTTGATCTAGGGTGATTCCTAGGTGTCATACTTGAGATTTTACTTGGAGCTGTTCCCCTCGTACATCTATGTGCTGTGTTGGTGTGAAGCTAGTATTTCTGGTAATATGGAATACTTCCGTTTTTTGGTAATTTATGGCAAGGGTATGTGCCTTAAGCCATTGTGAGATGGCTTTGAAGCATTCAATCAGTGGGGAGTGTACCAGATTAAAGGTGGAGAGTGGGATATACATTCTAATATCATCGGCATAGATATGGTATAGCACATTGTAGGTTTTGATAATATCACAGATATATATATATATACACACACACAAAATATATATTTTTTTTTTTTTAATAAAATGCATCAGTGCATAACCTCAGAGCTAAAAGGGTCAGGATGGAGAGGTGATTCAGACACAGCCTCTGAATGCTCTCTCTGTTCATTAGCAGCTAATGGGTGCTGAGACTGACACTGCTTCCTTGAGACCAGCTATTCATATGTCTATCTGTGATGGGGAGCAGGGTGGGGGCAGGGAGAAAGACAGAAAGAGGAGAGGGTGACGAACAGAAGGAACAAGGGAGAGCTGGTAATGGGGTGCTTAGGAGCAGTGGCGGAAAAGAATTGGGCAAAGAGATTAGAGCCCTCTCCAGTGGGAAAGTGCATGGGATGAAGTTTATACAAGGGATCCTTCCCCCCACCTTCTGTCCCTTGCCCAGGGCGGCAAATGGAGGGTCCCGTTTCCTTTTCTATCTCTTCCCACCTACCTTACATAGACTGGGCTGAGAGACACAGCTCAGAAAATAAATAACATGTACTAGTTAAACACACCGATTGCGAGCAGGGCCCCTTTTAAGTTATTAATGGATGGCAATGGAGAAAACTTTACAGGGACACCGCTTCAGTTTAATTTGATCACCTGGGACATTTCCATTCCCAGAGATCAAAGGCCCTGTGCAAGAAATCCAGCCAGGGAAACGTACAAGAGCAGAACTTCTTACAGAAACTATTCTGCACGACATGGGGAGAGAGAAAATCCTCAGGAACCAAGAGATGCAATCAGACACCAAGAAACTGTGGCAGGAAGATGCAGAAATTGCCCCAATTATATTGATAAGTTGCCTGTGCATATTACACTAAGAAGGAGGCGCTCTTTGGAACAGTGCGAGCGTTGCGATGAGCATTAGCAGTGAATCTGAGAGACTGAGATAATCTCTTACATGCCGTGACAGAGGGATAAGGTTCATTTCAGTCATGGCATGCACAAAATTCATCTCAAAAATAGAGAAAATCCAGAGACTCTAAGGCCACATAGCGTACAAAACATCTCTGATCACTTGCTTAAATTGCGATCATTCACTGGCATTCCAAAAAATAAGGAGAAAAAAGACCTCAGTATGCAGCACTTGTGAAATAAAGTTCTTTGCTGGGCGTATGGACTGCAAGAGATTTTCAGATAAGTGTGTGACCATTTTTATTGAGTCTATATCACTTTTGGAACATGAATGATATGAACTGCCTTAGAGGCTTGTAATAGAAAGAACCATGAAGAAGCAAATGAAAGGTTTTGAAGGAAAATTAAATGGTAAAGGATAATATGACATAAATAATATATAATAAAAGGACTTAAAAATAAAAAGGAAAATTAAGTATGAGGAGTTTTTTTAGACCTATGAGGTTGTGGTAAGCAAAATATTCCCTGTGTTGTAAAAGGCGTAATTCTTTAGTCTACCAAGGGAAGAAGAGTATCCTGAGGCCTTCATCTCCTCTTTTTGGAATGCGGCATCTCTTGCAGTGAATTAGCTTAATTTAAGAGAGTGTTCGGAGATTATTTTGTATATTATACACAAAATTAGCCCATTTGGAAACATTTCTCTTCAAAAGAAGAGTATCAAGTCCCACAAGAAGCAATCAGAGACCAGAAGAATGCGGTCGAAAGATACAGAAAGAGTTCCAGTTGTGTTGGGTGCCAATAGTCTGATTAAATAGAAATTCCAAGTGCACTTTGAAATACTTCCTGTGCATATTACACCCTATGAGCACCAAAATAAAGTTCTTTGCCACTACATGAGTTTTAAGGGAACACTAGCAATAAATCAGGGAGACTGAAACTGTACTCAGCATACCTCAGCTTGTGAGCAAGGTTCATTCCTGCCATAGTATGCATGAAACAAAGCCATTTGGAGAGATTACGCCAGGAAAAATATATTTCTTAAGAGTGCAGTACTAGATAAACACTTTTGTATCTGCTGCGATGGTATTTACCACCTCCTGAATTGTGCTCCAGGCAACAGAGGTGCAGAGAACAAAGAAATTGTGATCATTGGGGACATTCCCATTGCAACTAATAAAAATCTTGATGCAAGAAAACCAAACATTGTGGCTAAGGAGAAAAACAAGAATGGCATTGATAGCCGAAGTGTCAGTACAAAGTGATTATTCTGGCAAGAGAAAAGATCCTCAAGGGCCAACAGAACCATTCAGAGACCCAGAGAATGTGGTGGAAAGACACAGAAATTGTCCTAGTTGTATTGGTCTCCACTGGTTTGATGAAAAGAAGGTCCAAGTGCATCTTGGTGAGTCACCATGTATCTTATTCCCTATGAACTCCAGAAGGAGGCGCTCTTTGGCACCATGCAAGAATTCAGAAGGGCACTAGCAGTAAATCTGAGAGATTGAGATCATACCAAATGTGCCTTCCTTCTGAGAGAAGCTGCTAAAACAGAGGATAATGAGGTTTCTGGAGTCCAGTGGATTGCAGGATCCGAGACAGCATGGGTTTACTAGGGGAAGGTCTTCTCAGACAAATCTAATTCATTTCTTTGACCAGGCAACCAGAGAGTTGGATGGGGGAGAGCATTAGATGTGGTGTACTTAGATTTCAGTAAAGCCTTTGACACCGTTCTACACAGACGACTTATAAATAAATTGAGCATCCTAAGAATAGATCCTAAAGTGACTGACTGGGTTAGAAATTGGTTGAGTGGGAGGCAACAAAGGGTATAGGAAAGTGGAGCTTACTCTGAGGAGAAGGATGTAACCAGTGGTGTGCTGCAGGGATCTTTCCTTGGTCTGATTTTTTTAAACATTTTTGTTAGTGATATTGCAGAAGGATGTCGGGTAAGATTTGTATTTTTGCAGATGATAACAAAATCTGCAATAGAGTAGACACCCAGGAAGGATTAGATAACATGAGAAGGGCTCTTGTTAAGCTTGAAGAATGATCAAGAATTTGGTAGCTGAGGTTTAACGCTAAAAAAATACAGGGTCATGCATTTGGACTGCAAATATCCAAGGGAGCAGTACAGTATAGGGCAGTGATGGCTAACCTTTTTGAGCCCGAGTGCCCAAACTGCCGCACAAAACCAAAGAATTTCCTCAAAGTGCCAGCACGTCATTTGCATAAGTGGTCTTATTTGCATAAATATTTGCATAATGTTACCATACACTAACTTTTAGTAAACATGTCTCTTAATGAGTGTATGGATAAAGAAAGACTAAAAGATTTCTACATTACTATAATCCAGTGCCAACCGCCAGGCACATTAGGAACTACTACAAACGCTGCCCATTTAGAACCCATAGCAAACCCGCCGTATCCTGACAGCATTACCAGGACTCACAAAGCACCATACCCTACCTATCAAAAGGCAACACTGCAAATATTAAACCAATACATTTCAGAGAATACTGGGGAAAGAGAACAAGTGGCAACGTCAAATAGGAATTTCCTCTTGTACCAAAGCGCAGATGTTAATGATGCACATTTCCCAGAGCTGACATATTCCAGTTAATAAATTCAAAATAAAGAGATATCTTTCTACCTTTTGTGCATTTTTTTTCAGTTGCAATTGGTCCAGCCATTTTCTTCTGGTTTCTTCATGTTTTCTGCTAACTCTCCATCGTCTGCTGTCCATTTGTCCTTTCTTCTCTCTTCTAGTTTTTTTTCCATTCTCTCTCTCTCTACATCTGCTTTAACATACTAATCTTTCTCCTTTTGCTCTTTCCTCATTCCTATTTCATCCACACAAATTTTACCCCTCCATCCTCAATCCCCAATTACTCTCCCAATACCTGGCCAATTGTAGATTTTTCATCCCTCCTACACAAAATATTTTTCCCCTCTCCATTTTACTCTCCCAGCCCCATCCCATTCTAATCCTCCCCCAACATCAGCTCCCTTCTAGTTCCAGTCTCACCCAGCATCCATTCCCTTCTTCAAGCCCCCCACTTCCCCTCAGCCCATTTCCATTCCAAGCCCCGTCCCCATCAGCTATTTGCAGTTCAAGCCCCCCACTTCCCCTCAGCCCATTTCCATTCCAAGCCCCATCCCCAACAGCTATTTGCAGTTCAAGCCCCCTTCCACTCAGCCCATTTCCAGTCCTAGCAACCCCCAACCCATTACCAGTCCTAGCCCCCCATAGCCCACTCCCAGTCCTAATCCCACCAGCCCATTTCCAGTCCTAACCTCCCCATCAGCCCACTCCCAGTCCTAATCCCCCATCACTCAATTTTTAGTTTAAGCCCCCCCAGCGCCTATCACCACTCCTAACCCCCCCAGCGCCCATCACCACTCCTACCCCCCCAGCCCAGCGCCCATCACCACTCCTAACCCCCCCAGCCAGCCCAGTGCCCATCACCACTCCTAACCCCCCCCAGCCAGCCCAGTGTCCATCACCACTCCTAACCCCCCCAGCCCAGTGCCCATCACCACTCCTAACCCCCCCACCCCAGCCCATCACTACTCCTAACACTCCCCAGCCCAGCCCAGCCCATCACTACTCCTAAACCCCCCCCAGCCCAGCCCAGCCAATCACCACTCCTAACCCCCCCCAGCGCCCATCACCACTCCTACCCCCCAGCCCAGCGCCCATCACCACTCCTAATCCCCCAGCCAGCCCAGTGCCCATCACCACTCCTAACCCCCCCAGCCCAGTGCCCATCACCACTCCTAACCCCCCCCACCCCAGCCCATCACTACTCCTAACACCCCCCAGCCCAGCCCATCACCACTCCTAAGCCCCCCAGCCCCGCCCAGCCCCACACCACTCCTAACCCCCCCCAGCGCCCATCACCACTCCTAACCCCCCCAGCCCAGCCCAGCCCATCACCACTCCTAACCCCCCCCCCAGCCCAGCCCAGCCCATCACCACTCCTAACCCCCACTCCCCCCCAGCCCAGGGAAAATTAAAAAAAAAAACAACCCTGTCTGCTGCCGTTGTCGGGGCCGCCGCGGCAGAATAGAGCGTGGCCCGGGGCCCCCCCGTACCCCGCAGATCCGGCCCTCCCCGTAGCAGCTCGCTCTTTGGAGCTGCAGTCCGACGCGCCGGCTTGCAGCGCGCGTGGGTAGAGTTCCCTCGCTGCTCTGTTAAGCCCGCGGGGGCTGATGGGAAGTTCCCATCAGCCCCCGCGGGCTTAACAGAGTCGCGAAAGGGAAACTCTTCCCCTTCGCGCTCTGCAAGCCGGCGCGTCTGACTGCAGCTCCAAAGAGAGAGCTGCTACGGGGAGGGCAGGATCTGCCGGGTACAGGGGGGCCCCGCGGCACGCTCGATTCTGCCGCGGCGGCCCCGACAACGGCAGCAGACAGGGTTGTTGTTTTTTTTTTCGATTGCGGACCTTCCCGCGTGCCAGCTGCAAGGCCTTCGCGTGCCACAGCTGGCACGCGTGCCATAGGTTCGCCATCGCTGGTATAGGGGGTGAAGTACTTCTGTCCACAAAAGAAGAGCAGGAACTGGGCGTGATTGTTTCTGATGATCTTAAGGTGGTTAAACAGGTAGAAAAGGTGATGACGAAAGACAGAAAGATGCTTGGGTGCATCAGGAGAGGAATGGCCAACAGGAAGGAGGAGGTGATAGTGTCTCTGCATAAGTCTTTGGTGAGACCTCATTTGGAGTATTGTGTGCAATTCTGGAGACCATACCTTCAAAAGGATATAGAGTATGGAGTCTGTGAAGAGGGTGGCTACCAGAATGGTCAGTGGACTTTGTCATAGGCATATGGGGACAAACCTAAAGATCTCAATATGTATGCTTTGAAAGAAAGGTGGGAGAGAGGAGATATGATAAAGACTGTTAAATATCTCTGTGGCATAAATGCACAGGAGAGCCTCTTTCAATTGAAAGAAAGCTCTGCAATAAAGGGGCATAGGATGAAGGTGAGAGGGGAATAATATGTAGATATATATTTTTATGGAAAGAGTGGTAGATGCGTGGAGGTAGTAGAGATCAGGACAGTATCTGAATTCAAGAAAGCATGGGACCAACACATAAGATCTCTATAGGAAAAAAGGGACTAAAATAGTTGGTATGAAAGGGCAGAATAGATAGGCCATATAGTCTTTTTCTGCCGTCATATTTCTATGTTTCTAGGTTTATTCTCATCATGGTATGTGTTGACCTAAGCTATTTCAACAATCATTAGGATAATGTCCGTTTATATTCCAGACACTCCATTTTTCATTTATTTGCATGACTAAACCAGCAGCAATCGGCACACAATACTTCACTGTACACATGGAGGTCATTTTACAACAGATGGCCTTATTTTAGGCAGGGAACATAGACTCCCATGCACCTTTATAAACTAGACTCTCAAAAGTATCCTTAACAATGCACAAATTCTCTCCTACAGACTACACCTGCTCCAACGAAGGTGGAAATGTGTTTATAAATGCGATGCTTGTATACATGCATTTGATACATGCAAATCGCATAAAAGTAGCTGCTATATGCACATGTACACATCAATGCAATTTTCTAAGAACCATTTTCCATGTGTAAAACGTGCTTTATAAAATAACCTCCTATATGGGAACCAGTAGGCAGAGACTGATATATATGGTAAACACATGCAAGATTGGCACATGCAAGCACACACATCTATATTGCTACACGTATGCAGACTCATATACACATTAGTGCACATGCTCATGTGCGTGCGTGCACTCCATTGTATACATGCATGCAAACACATGAGCACACATGCATAACATGCAAATCCACCTACACTGGTCTGTGCACATCTCTGCTACAGGCAGACATGGGAAGGCAGAGGAAAGAGTTATTTATGAAGCTACGATAATCAATTGCACTGACCTCAGATGCTGACACCTTCCCCCCTCCCCCACTTACTTCTCTGGTTATCCCTTCCCTTCCCCTTCTACCATCTCTCTCCCAGGACCGATCATCTCTGATCCACAGATCAATGGCATTCTCAGATCTGAGGGGAAGAGCACTTAAGAAAGAGTTCTGGGTGCAGCAGATCATTATCAACTGCCCTCCTTTATCTCTTACCTCCTTACTTTCTTCTCACTGTCAATCTATTTCCCATTTGCGCAATCCAATTCTGCTCAGTGTTGTAGGTAACTAATCAGTACCCAGCCAGCACCAGTCTGCTGTGCCTATGCAGCTTATCCCATTTCCAGGGTGGGCAACCAGCAGAGCACAATGCACTTCTGCTTACCGCTGGCCTGAATTATAAAGCCCACCACCACGATCAAGATCTAGTGCTCGTTCTTGGGCCTCAGGCATTGATTGAGAGAAGGCAGCTGCACATTAAAGAGGACACTGTGTTTAAAACATTACGAATGGACAGCTCCACTGAACTTTCATAACCGCTGTGATTGCAGTTACCATGTTGTATGTGCCTGCAACTAGAATACGACATTAGCTATGTCTACGATTAATCATTTGTTTAGTGCTACAAAGCAAATGCAGCACTGTACAGAGACATGTAAAAGATAGTCCCTGCTCATCAGAGCTTACAGTCTAGTCAAAACCGCCAACACAACAACTAGGGACTAGGATATCTCTGGGGGAATGGTAAGGAAACGCAGGGCGGTAAACAGTAGACTAAGCGGATCATCCTCAAAGAGGTGAGTTTTTAGCCTGGATTTGAATAGAGCCAGAGATGGAGCCTGACATTCTGACTCAGGTCATTTGTTCCAAGCATAAGGAGCAGCAAGATGGAAAGATCGAAGTCTGGAGTTGGCAGTAAATGACAGAAGACAAAGACCAGCATGGTCCACCTAATTTGCTCAATGAGGTGGCTAGAGTTGTAGTTGCCACTCCATGCAAGTTACTCCCTCTCTTTGCCTTTGTGTAGGGTTGTACCTTATGCTCCACGCAAGTTGCCACCTTAAGAACATAAGATATGCCTTACTGGGTCAGACCAAGGTCCATCAAGCCCAGTATCCTGTTTCCAACAGTGGCCAATCCAGGTCACAAGTACCTGGCAGTTTCCCAAAAAGATGCACAGATTCCACAATGCTTGTATTGAGGCAAGCAGTGGATTTCCCAGGTCCTCTTTAATAATGGTTTATGGACATTTCCTCCAGGAACTTCTCCAAACATTTTTTAATCCCAGCTACACTAACAGCTTTTACTGAAACCTCCGGTAACAAATTCCACAGTTTGATTATGCGTTGAATGAAAAAATATTTTCACTTACTAGTCTTAAACAGGTTACACTGTAGTTTCATTGCATGTCCCCTAGTCTTTCTACTTTTTGATGGCGTAAACAATCGATCTACATTTACCTGTTCCACTCCATTCATTAATTTATAGACCTCTATCATATCTCCCCCCAGTTGTCTCTTTTCCGTGTTGAAGAGCCCTAACCTTTTCAGTCTCTCTTCATAGGTGAATCCTTCCATCCCCTTTACCATTTTACCATTTTGGTGGCTCTTCTCTCTACCTTTTCTAATAACGCTATATCCTTTTTAAGGTACAGCAACCAGAATTGCACACAATATTCGAGGTGCGGTTGCACCATGGAATTATACAGAGGCAATATAATATCCTTTGTTTTATTCTCCATTCCTTTCCTTATGATTCCTTGTATTTTATTTGCCTTCTTGGCCTTCGATGCACACTGGGCGGAGGGTTTCAATGTGTTATCCACAATGACGCCTAAATCTTTTTCCTGGGTGGTGGTTCCTAATGTGGAACCTTGTATCGTGTAACCATAGTTTGGGTTGTTCTTTCCTAGGTGCATAACTTTGCACTTGTCCACATTAAATTTCATCAGCCATTTGGATGCCCAGTCTTCCAATTTATCAAGATCCTCCTGCAATTTTTCACAATCCTTTTGGGTTTTAACAACTTTAAATAGTTTGGTGTCATCTGCAAATTTGATAACCTCACTCATTATTCCCATTTCCAGGTCATTTATGAATATGTTAAAAAGCAACAGACCCAGCACAGATCCCTGGAGTACTCCAATATTCATCTTTCTCCATTGGGAAAATTTGCCATTTAGTCCTACCCTCTGCTTTCTATCTTTTAACCAGTTCCTGATCCACAATAGTACACTGCCTCCTATCTCATGACTTTTTAATTTTGCCAAGAGTCTCTCATGAGGGATCTTGTCAAAGGCTTTCTGAAAATTCAGTTACACTATATCGACTGGCTCATCTTTGTCTACCTGTTTATTCACACCTTCAAAAAAATATAATAGATTAGTAAGACAAGACCTTCCTTGGCTAAAGCCATGTGGGCTTTCTCCCATTAAATTATGTCTATCTACATGTTCAGTAATTTTGTTCTTTATAATGGTTTCTACAATTTTGCCTAGTACTGATATCAGTCTCACTGGTCTGTAGTTTCCCGGATCACCCCTGGAACCCTTTTTAAAAATTGTCGTTACATTGGCCATTCGCCAATCTTCACGTTTTACAGATGATTTTAATGATAATTCACAGATTACAAATAGTAGGCCTATAATCTTATATTCCAGTTCTTTCAGCACCTTTGAATGTATATCGCCCGGTCCAGGTGATTTGCTACTTTTCAGTTTATCAAATAGTTGTAATACATCTTTCCGGTTTATCGATATTTCTTTCATTTCTTCCAATGCATCACCTTTAAATACCATTTCAATCATTGGTAACTTCGTTACATCTTCTTCAGTAAAGACTGAAGCAAAGAAGTCATTCAGTCTCTCCACTCTGGCCTTGTCCCCTTTTATTGCCCCTTTTACCCCTCTCTCATCTAATTGTCCTACTGACTCTCTCACAGGTCTTTTGCTAAAAATGTACTTGAAAAAGTTTTTATTATGCGTTTTTGCTTCCACAGGAAGCTTTTTTTTCAAATTCTCTCTTTGCCTGCCTTATCAATGTCTTGCATATAATCTGCCACTGGTTATGTTGTTTCCAGTTTTCGTCATTTAGCTTCTTTTTCCATTTCCTGAAAGATGCTTTTTTGGCTACAACAGCCTCTCTGACCTCACCTCTAAACTATGCTGGCAGTTTTTTGGACTTTCTTCTACTTTTCTTAAAGCGTGGAATACAGCTGGTCTGGGCTTCCAAGATAGCATTTTTAAACAACAGCCATGCTTGATGTAAATCTTTAACCTTTGCAGCTGCTCCTTTTAGTTTTTCCTTAACTATTTTCTTCATTTTATCATAGTCCGCCTTTTGAAAGTTAAAAGATAATACTGTGGATTTCCTTGCCGTCCTTCCTCCATTTATTAAATCAAGCGCAATCATGCTAAGATCACTATTGCCAAGTGGTCCCAACACCCTTATCTCTTGCACCAGATCTGGTGTTCTACTGAGGACTAGGTCCAAAATGGCTTCCTCTCTTGTTGATTCATGAACCAGCTCCTCCAAGAATCAGTCATTCATTTCATCTAGAAACTTAATCTCCCTAGCATGTCCTGCCATGACACTGGCCCAGTCGATATAAGGATAATTGAAATTACCCATTGTTACTGTGCTGTAACTTTTGTTAGCTTCCCTGATTTCTATGAGCATTTCATCATCCATTTGTTCATTCTGGCCAGTCAGTCGATAATACACCCCCACTGCCATCGCCTTCCCCTTTTTACATGGAATTTTAATCCATAGAGATTCTACAGTGAATTTTTTGTTTCCTACAAAACTTTAATCCTGTGTGACTCAATGCCCTCTCTAACATAGAGTGCAACCCCTCCACCAGTTTGATCGACTCTGTCATTGCGATACAATTTGTACCCAGGTATCACAGTGTCCCACTGGTTGTCCTCCTTCCACCATGTCTCTGAGATACCAATCATATCTAACCTCTCATTTAGTGCTATATATTCTAACTCTCCCATCTTATTTTTTAGACTTCTAGCATTTGCATACAAGAGTTTTAGAGGTTGTATTTTATTCATATTAATCTGATTATGAGCTTTGTAAGAGATTGAAAGCACAGTGGTTTAGGATGGTTATCTGGGTTGGTAGGCTGTCCTAAACAAGCAGTGAGTAGATCATAATAGCGTAGTCGGCTAGAAGCAGGGAAGCTGAGGTTTGAATGCCACTTCTGCTCCTTGTGATCTAACCCTATGTTGCCTCAGGTCCAAACTTGGATTGTAAGCCCATTAAGGACAAGAAAATACCTGAATGTAGCTTGCCTTGAACTTCTAAGAAAGGGCATGAGCTAAATTCATTTCCCTAAGATCTTTTTTTAAGTGCCATCAAGTCAATGCTGACTCCTGGAGACCCAGCAGCCCCTGGGTTTTCTTGGCAAAGTATTACTAAAAGTAGATTGCCAGGTCTTCCAAGGGTAAGGTGACTTGCCCAAGGTCATAGAGAGTGCTAGTGGGAACCGAACCCAGATTTCCCAAGTACTAGGCTGTTGCACCAACCTCTAGGCTACTCCTCCACTCAGGGTATGTTTAAACTGTGCTGAGAAAAAGGGCTGCTCGTATAGTGCCTCGTACACTTTCTATCCCACCTATCACTACGTTTTCTTTTTGTTTTGGCAGAGTCTAGGATATTTTTAGACTGTGCTGAAAAAAAAGATAATTGTATTTCTGTATGTTATATGTGGCTTGATTATTGTTAATGTTTGCTGTTACTCGCTTGAAATGTAGTGATAGGTGGGATAGAATGTATACTAGGCATTGTCTAAGCAGCCCTATTTGCCCAAAGAAAGCTTTGCATAGAACAACAAGAGAATTATGCAAGGATGTCACACATGACCTTTCCAGACCGCTCTTTCGTCATAGGTAAGCAAAGATTGCACCTCAACTAGCTGTGTTAAACAATTGACTTCATCATAATATTACCAGAGTATATTTGGCACTAACATTCCTTACAGGTGCACAGTGAGGGGGGGGGGGGAATGTGAGGAGGGCTTGCAGGTATTTTCACTTTTTTCTGGATTATGACATACAACAAGCTGTCAAGAAATCAGAAGGAAGTTGAACTAGATGGACCTCTGAACATCTTTCAAAACCATTAAGCATTTTACCGCAGCGTTGAACACTCCCAAAACAAAGTAACACCTTTTTTAACTAAGACTTCTTTTTTTCTATGATATTTTGGGCATTATAGTTATTGGTACCACCTACCTCATTGAACTTTGACTCCGCCTGTCCTCCTTCACCTCCTGCCCCTCCCCCTCTCCCCATTTTGAATCTCTCCGGAAGAAGCCCAATAGAAAGGGTTCTGAAGAAGGCTGGAGGTCTCTACCTCCAACTACCCTTGTCAGTCTCTTTCTCCTGTGCTCATTTCTGCTGTCTCCACCGGTTCCTATAATGCTAGATAATGGGCCATTGAAAGATGGGCCTTCTGCCAATACCTGATCTTGACAAATGTGACCTTATCAGAGTTCCTCTGTCTTTGTGCTTAGTCATTTGTTTTCCTTAATGTGTGATTCTGTCAAGAGCTACTAAGTTCCCTCAGTGCAAGCCACACCCGCGTCACACACACAAAAAAAGAAAAATACTTGTACAAAATTCAAGCTTTTCTGAGAATCCTGCAGAAAGTTCATCATCATAAGGCAGCCTTTATCTCATCCATCGAGTTTTAGGCTCAGCAGCCGCAATTAACTAGGCATTTCACTAATGAATTCAAATGGCAGCAGTAACCTTTCTAAGAGAAGAAGACTCTTACAAAGTGTGCAGGCTTCATTTCACTTTCAGACCAGTCCTAGACAACATTCCACCAAGCTGCATGGGAATCTTCCGGCCGCACTGCTGCTGGTTAGAGGGATGCTGCGATATTGCTTTTTTGGTCACAAGGAGCAGGCATTGACTGCTCCTTGTGACTAAAAGGATGATATCGTAGCACTTCGTCCCACTGGCAGCAGCATGGCCAGAGGACTCCCACTCACCTTGGTGGGAATGTTGGTCCTAGATATATTCCATCATGACCAAAGTCAGCTAAGTCTGCATTCTTCAATCAATTTGACCCAGTTTCCAAACTCCCTGGGCGAGCACTTGAAAGGAAGATGAAGTAGAGGTTGTGGTGTAAATTTCCATCCTGTAGTAGACTGACTGTACAGATATATTCTCCTCATAAATGTACAGGGCAAGTACATTCACTTCTTTTTCAATAACAAAGAACTTAGAAACAAGTCATTTGCATCTTATTTGAGTACTTGGTGTGGAAGTTTGAGTTATCTCATGGGTATCTGCAATACAGCACCTTTCCATGTTCTTACCAGTTAGATAATATTACGGGTATTTGTGTTCAATTTCCATGTTAATAGCTTAAGGTGTGCTGTACCTCACACCCCTTGATTTTGTTCATCTCTTCGAACAACTTCCCCTCCCCAAGTATACCTGCATGCAGGCCTAACGCATCCTATTTAAGTATTCCATCTCTATTACATGAAACATGCCCTAAATGTTCATTTTAACAAGGATAGCTTTATTGATTTTTTTCTCTTTCTCTTTTTACAAAGAGGAGAAACAGTGTTATTGTAGGTATCTTTTTTCTTCTCCTCATTTAGTATTGGCAGGGTGGGTTCCTTAAATAGACCTGAAAGTGTACAGGTGTCTGGGATGAATTGATTTCCTCACTGATGAGTCCTTGTTCCAAGCTGTACATTGAAGATTAACTGGAGAGCAAAGCTGATCTATTTCCCTACCATGGTTCTGTGGTCTTAATCCCAGACTCTCTCTCAACTCCCCCCACCCCCACCCCCACCCCCTTTAGTCTCTCTGTCTCTTTTCCTCCCAAGCATACAATTTTTTTCTTACTTAAGTTCAGCATGGTCTCTTTCCCTGGCCACTAATTCTGTAGGGACAGGAGAATTAGGATTTCTGGCACCAGCGAAGCGTCATATGCAGAGCCAGTAGCTAAAAGGTCATTCTAGGAACCTGCTTGTGGTCTGCAGGATTCAAGGTAAATGTTTGGCCTGAATTTTTCATGTTGCTGTAGTTTAAAAGAAATCTTTCCTTTTTGAGTATTCCATACTATTTTCTGAAGTGCCCTTTGTAAGAAAGGACACTCAAATTCTGTGTCCATTGAAAGTGTTGCCACTGTCAGCCATTTTGAAAACTCTACAAGTTGCTTTCTGGCAGTTCCCTCTCAATCCCTAGGAGTAGCTTGCTGATCTGATTGGTTCATGTAGCCTGATGTCATTTGTTATTATATTTATTTAACTGGGGTTTTTTTTATACCACTTTATCCTTCAGGATAAGCAGATTATATTTTAACTTAAACTTGATAATATACATTAGACAGGGACATTGATAATTTGGATTTTTTTCTGAGGCAATGGAGGGTTAAGTGACTTGCCCAAGGCCACAAGGCGTGCTAGTGGGAATCAAACCTGGTTGCTGGGTTCCCAAGCCATTAGGCTACTCCTCCATTCCAATTATAGTGGCTAATATGATCTTTCCTCATTGGTCGAGTGAGAATAAGGCACAAAGCAAGGGCTGTAGGAACAAGAAAACTATTACCACTACTACAGATCATTTATCTAGCGCTACAAGGCATGCACAGATACATGTAAAGATGGTCCCTGTTCATCAGAGCTTACAATTTAGGGCTTAAATTAATAAGCAGCCTTCTCCAGAGACAGGATGTGTCATTAGATGTAGTTGTTCAATTATTTCTTCTCTTTTGTGTCACTACTAGGACAAAAGCATGCCTATTGTTGCCTGTTCCGACGAAGTCAACAACATGCCATATTGCTGAAACTACTACATTTGCTAGGCTTCCATAGGCTCAGAAGATGAGCTGAGGGCCTGCTTGGTGGCATAGTTCATTCAGCTGGTATTCCTAGAATTAAGATTACCAGATGCCCCCCGATTTTCAGGGATTGTCCCTGTGTCTCTGATTCCTACATGTTTGGCAGCCTCCTGTCCCTGATTCCAGCAATGGGGACCAAGGGAACAGAAAAAATATTTATTTGCAATTTAATGATTTGAATATCTCAATTTTTAGAATTTATACCCATTATCCTTATATTTTGCACAGTATGGGAGAAATGCATCATTAGTTTATTTCTCTATTGATTTGTCTGCTTGGATGTGATATTATTGCTGTCATGTGATGTATGGGGGGGGAGCAGGGCTGGCACTACCATTTGGCAAAGTAGATGATCGCCTAGAGCGGCGGCTCTCCAGGAGTGCCCAATTCTGCCACTGTCACCCCTCTCAGGACCTGCAGCACTGTCAATGGTCGCAAATAACCCCGCGGCGCTTACCTTACAACTTCAGCATCACGGGGCTGTTTGCTTCTACCCCTTCCAATTCCTGTTTGGTGGTCCAAGGGGGCAGAAGCAGCAGCCCTGTGGCGCAGATGTTGTAAGGTAAGCACCAGGGGGCTGTTTGCAGCTATTGCTGCCACTGCAGGTCTCGGAGAGGGACAGCAATCGGCACTGCAGGGGAGCTGGGGGGTGCAAGGGATGAGATTCGCCTACAGCGCCGGCCTGGGATAAGGCATGGTAAGGACTCTTCTTCCCTCCTAAACGTCTTTTTGTTCAAATTTGGAACTAAGGTGTCGCTCTCCACCCCCTCCCCCGCCACACACACACACAAACACAATTCGGATAAGCATTGCAAATTGACCTGTAAATAATCGGGTAACCTTACCTAGAATACAATGAAGCATTCTGGGAAAGAAAAAACAAAGAGTCTGCCCTGGATTTTTTAACGCATGTAATCAGGTTCCCAAACTACAAGAGCTGAAAAAAAATCAGTCATTTCAGTGGGGAGGATTGGAAGGGGTTGGAACACGGAGGAAAGAATCCCATTAAAATGTAAACTAGATGGACCATACTGGTGTTTATCTGCCATCACATACTATATTACTATGTTAACAACCTCTCCACCTTCCCCCTCCTTGATCTTTCCCCCCATCCACCCCCAAATTCTTCAACAAACCATGTCTTTCTGCTGGGGTTGGCGTCGGTAGGCAGAACACTGCATGCGTATTTCTCTTTAAGTACTAAGAAATTTAATTTTTGGTATATTATAAACAAAAGGGTTTCTTTTAGGGTTTTTGAACAGGATTGCTGAAACTGGCCTGGAGGCAAACTTGATAGGCAGAGAAAGACAAAAGGGGGTGGAGCTTAATTGCTAACGCCTTCTGCAAGCTGGGCTTTCTCCAGTACTTCACTCCTCCCTCCTTCTCTAACTCTGCCTGCCGTGGTCTTGCTCTCTGTTTTTTTCATGTTGACTTTGCTCTGCTGCTGGTGCAAGATGGAGGGTCTCAGGGAGCTCCATTGAGATGAACTACCTCCCAATTTCTTTCGGTCTAAATCAAGAAGCAATAGAAGGATTTGGGCCTAGTATTTCCCCTTTATGGACACCTTGTCCAATGTAGTGCCACCTATTGCCCTATTGGCTAAGCGCCTCTCTGCATTAAAGGAGACCTCTCATCTACTTAAGACTGTGGTCAAAGGAGCTATGGGAAGCAATATCAGCAAAGCTAAGCAACCAAAACCATATTTTCCATTAGGGAAATGGATTCGGCTCACACCTTTTCTCTAGAATTATATTTCAGGTTATTATTTCTGTCCCCAGAGGGCTTACAATCTATTTTTATTTTCAAGATTTTCTATAAAATAATATGTGAATGTCTTGGCATCAGATATATTGTGCTTTCACGCATTTACGTTGATGACATAGGCATAGCCTAGTGCTTAGAGCTGTAGACTAAGAAGTAGGGAAGCCAGGATTCGGATCCTGCTTCTCTCCTGTCATTGCTCCTTAGGTCTTTAACACTTTACCTTCTATTGCCTCAGGTACAATTTAATTGTAAACCCTCTAGGGCAGGGAAATAACCTACACCTGAAATATAATGTGCCTTGAGCCTGGCTTTGAAAAGGTGAGCGGGCAAGTTCATAACCTAACCTGATTGGAAACCCTTGAATAATGTTACTGTCCAGGGCAAAGGACATTCTAGAATAGCACTTCCCAGACCTGTCCTGGTTAGAGACCCCATAGCCAGTGGAGAATTAAGGATTTCCACCATGAATATACATGAGAAAAATCACCACACATTGGAAGGGAGGAGTAACCTTAACAAACGTAACGTACCTCAACAAAAGCCAGATGGTTCACCCCCACCCTACGGAGACTAAAAACCAAACTCAGGAGAGCGGAGAGAAGATGGAGAAAAACCAAAAAAAGAAGAGGATAAAACAAAATACACGAATGAACTGGACGCTTACCACACAGAAACTGATAAAGCAAAAAGGACCTACCACTCAAAGATCATAAACATCTCAAAAAACAAACCACGTGAGCTCTTTGGGATTGTCAAGAAGCTAACAAAAGCACCCAACCACTCCGACCAGCTACCAAACATACCACCAGAACTACTAGCACACCAATACAAACAGCTTCAACAACCACAAAAACCACAACTGAATGCAGAAGCAACAACCCACCCTACTACCATAAACGCAAACTGTGGCACATTTGAAACAATCACAAAACAAAAAATAGAATCCACCATCTCCTCCCTAAATACTACCACCTCTCCACTGGATCCCTGCCCTGCAGAAAGGATAAAGAAATCCAAAGAGGACTTAAGCACACCCCTAACCCACATTGTTAATGAGTCCCTCAGACAAGGACGCATGCCAGACATCCTCAAAACCTCCATCATCCGCCCAACCCTAAAAAACAAAACCTAGACCCCCTTGACCCTGCCTCCTTCAGAACCATAGCAAGTCTTCCATTCACCACCAAAATCATCGAGAAGATAGTTCAACAACAACTTCAGGACCACTTGGATGATAACAACATACTGGACCCACAACAACATGGTTTCCGTCCATTCCACGGAGTCGAGACCCTCATGACATCATTAATGAACACCCTCACCAAGGGCACACAGACCAAGCACTCTGGATATGCTATGATCTTCCTGGACATATCTGCAGCCTTTGACACCATCTCCCACAATATCCTCCTACACAGACTCCAAGAAATTGGCATAAAAAATGTCGTACTTCGATGGTTCCACTCCTACCTGAACAATAGACAACAACTAATCCGCACAAACTTAGCAACCTCCCCCCCTTCCAGCAACACCAAGGAGTACCCCAAGGATCCACACTATTCGCCATGCTCTTCAACATCTACCTACAACCACTCTGCTCAGTCATGCGTGCTCATAACATCAACTACCACATCTATGCAGATGACATAATGCTCTATGGACAAATCACAACCACCAACCCGGTGAACAACCACCTATCAGACTGCTTCATAGAAGACTCCAGCTGGCTAAAAAGGAACAACCTATCCATCAACATAAAAAAAACAGAAGCCCTCATAGTAACCAAAGACCCAAACTTCACCCCACCTACGCACCTCAACTTAGGAGCCACACAAATACAAATTCAACCACACATAAAATACCTAGGAGTCATCATAGACCAAGCGCTCACACTCAAAAACAGATTTAAAAAACTACCGGAATAATATTCCACAAGGCTAAAACAGTACGACGCCTAAGGCCCCTTATTGACCCACAGGACTTCAGGACAGTTATGCAAGCTTTGACGCTCCCCCTCCTGGACTACTGCAATATAATCTACCATGGAATGCCTGACACCCACACCAACCCACTACGAACAGCCTTAAATACCACAGCAAGAATTATCCAGAAAGCAAAAAAACAAGATCACATCACCCCAGTCCTGAGAGAACTGCACATACTCCCTCTCGAAGCAAGAATCAAATACAAATCTGCCCTACTTATCCACAAAGCCCTCTACCAAACTCAGACTTCCCAGCTCCGCACTCTATTGCTCCAATCCACCCACAACAGAACAACCAGACAAATCACCAACAACACCCTCACCATTCCCCACAAACAAACTAAATACAATCAACGGACCTGCAACAGAGCCTTCGAACTGTACGCACCAACCCTCTGGAACTCTCTACCAAGTCAAATCCAAAACAATGGAAATCCCTCAACATTCAGGAAACAACTAAAAACCATCCTGTTCCAGGAATACCTCAAACCAGAAACAAACATCCATCACTAAATACTCCTCCAGACCTCACAACATACCCTCAGATCTATCTACTGAGAGTCTCATGTCCACTGTTTGTCCTTAATGTTTGTTCAGATCATTAATGTTGGCCCCCTGGTGACAGACCGTCCCACCACCCTAGAATTGATCTCTGTCCCCCGCCCTTCAATGTTAAGCCACTTTGACCCGGTGAAAAGTGGGATATAAATACAGTTAAATAAATAAATAAAACCTAGTGGTTAGGATGTGGTACCTCCAGGCTAGAGGGCCAGGGCTTCAAGTCCCACCTGGGGACAACAATCTCAGGCCAGAGGGACTGGGGTTCTAGTCCTATAGGCAGTCCTTGTGGCCTTGGGCAAGCCACTTAACCCTCTGTTGCCTCGGGTACACATAGATTGTGAGCCCTTTGGGGATAAGGGAATATATCCAGTACCTGCTTGTAGTAGCTACGTAATGTAAACTGCTTTGATTGAAGGATAAGGCAGTATAGAAAACTGGTTAAATAAATAAATATGCAAATGTATTTCATGAATATTATGGATTTCACCTAGGACAAGCAGGATGAGTCAGCCACACTTGGTGACGTCATCCGACAGCGCCGAGACGGAAGTACTCTCCATAGCTCAGAAGGGCTTTCTCCCTTTTGAGCATGGGCCAACTGGCCCCACCCCCTGCCCGTCCCTAGCTAGCCAGTTTCTGTTCTTCCGCCTTGCCACCAAGTCAGAATTTTATACTCTCCAAATGAAATCTACCTATATGAATTTAAAATGTATCTAATTCTGTGTCTCGGATGTCTCCTTTCTTTCTTTCAGATTCCTGAACAAAGGCAACTTCTCTGAGCAGAGAGCTAGGCTGGGGGCACATCTACCGATGGACATGTGCTCAGCGTCCCTCGGCCTTCGCATGTGCCGGGCACTGACTCCTCTGAGCAAGGGCTAGGCTGGGACCACAGTCTACGCTTTTAAGATCCTCTGACCTACAGCGGAACAAGCTGCCCTCGGATTATGCTACCCTGCTGCTGCTCGGGTTGTGCCTCTAAGGCCTCCATCCCCAGTCGCAAGCTTGATATTTCCCAACAAGACCATGCCGGCCACGATGAGGCTAACCACAAGGAGGGGAAAAAGACACGGCACGGGATGCGCCCCCGGGCCTCCATCCCCGGCCGCTGAGATTCTGAAGCAGCCCACCTCACGTACCTGCTCCTACAGCAGAAGACTCTCTGGAAGGTCAACCCCACCGCGTCCCAAGTCGTGATCAGGGGGCTTGGCTCACAGCATAGGTACTTTCGCGCCACGCTCCATAGAGGGATCGACAGTGGATGGGAGCATCCCTGGGCGATGAGGAACGACAGTTGTGCGGGGAAGATAGATGGGGTGGGGAAGGGGCAGGGAAGGGATAAAGTATGGACAGAGTCTGGATGGTCGCCGGCCCTGGACATACAGGGCTGATTCTAATGTCAGCCCTGTACGTCCGGGGCCAGCGACATGTGCGGGGAAGTTATTCCACCTCTGAGGTGGAATAACTTCCCTGGACGTGCTTTCATTTAAACATCGGGGCACAGATGGGGCAAGGGGGCCGGAGGACATTCCGCGCAGCCTGACCCTGGCCTTAGAAGGCCAGATTGAGGGTCAGGCTGCGGGGAATAAGCATTTTTCTCTGGCAATCGGCATCGCGGCTATTCAATGGAGCCGCGGTGCCATGGCAACATGATGCTATGGCGCCTCAGCTCCATTGAAGAGCCTTGACTGAGTTAGCCAGAGACAGTCCTGCACATGCAGGTCGGATTGAATTGCAGTCCCGGCCTGCACGTGCAAGACTGTTCGCGATTCTGATCCCGCGGGGCTAGACGTGACCTGCGGGATCAGAATAGCGATCCCCTCTGTCCACTTCCGACCGGATGTACAGAGGGGATCTATGATCGGAACAGAATTGGGCCTATTATCTCCATTGGTGAGTACTAGATCCAGCATCAAACTTTTCCTGTTTTTTTTCCATCACCATTAGTCTGAGCAATGTTTCTGAAAAGGCTTCCACAATCTTTTTGCTTCTTTCTTCATTTTGGGAAGAATTGTGTCAGCAGATCCAACGTATGTTGCTAATAAATCATATTTTATTTTTAGATATTATCATCTTTAGATCATTTCTGGTGGAATCAGACTTATGTCTGTCTCAACAGAAATTTCTCAACATATTGATATTCTTAGCTTTGCAAATGATCTAAGCAAACTGGAAAAAATTATCATTTGCTAAACATTCATTACTGGTGTAATCTGGTGTATTTGGTTTCCAGGTATGAGATGGCAGCTGCGGAGCGTTGTAATATAATATTGCACATTACCAAAGTTTGGCAGTCAATTGCTGATTACTTAGCAACTAAAGCCACAAGTATGTCTGGTCAGACACCTAATGGCTAACAGTAGCAGGCACTGGAGGAGGGACTGCTGTAATAACCCTGTACACCTTTGTTGTATTGGTTTTGCTGTTCATTTTCTGTAGGTGAAAATTTAATAAAATATGTGAACAAAAAAAAAATAGGTGGAAGGGGAGAAATCAGCTGACCAGAAATGAAATGTCAAAGTAGGGAAGGAGAATAGCTGCCAAAATTACAGCAACATAAAAAATGAAGAATGGAGTATAGCTGGCAATGAATAACTTTGGATCAAATAAATAATATCCATGAAGCAGAACTAAGAATATAGTTGGTTTGAAACATAGCACTCTGTTGATGGATTTTAATTTTAAAGGAACAGTTCTAGTGGATTTTAATACAATGAAGTGAAAACAAAAAATACAGAGTAAAAAAGACTCTTAATACCTTTTGTGAATCCAGCAGGTACTTGTGACCTAGATTGGCCACTGTTGGAAACAGAATATTGGGTTTGATGGACCTTGGTCTGACCCAGTATGGCATATCTTATGTTCTTATGTTCTTATGACATACGCTGACCAGAACGACAGACGCTGACCTCCTACCCTGAATAGATGCAACTAGCCCTCTGAGGGTCACAGCAACTAAGGACTCTGCCCTCCGGAACGCCGCACAGCCTCCTCAGCTCCTGGCCGCCACCATAATCGATACATGAGGTCAGCACCTGCAGCTCCGCCCCTATGGCACCATAGGCCAATGCCATGACAACGAGCAATGCAACTCCCCCCCTCTGCTCCATCTTCGTCGCGGAAAGCCCGACACTGAGAGCTCTGACGCTCCGTCCCACACCATTGGCTCTTTCTGCCTCCACCCCCACGACACCATTGACTGGCGCCACGAGGGGAATCCAGGGACTGTGCCATGCTGATTCGCGAGCCCCTGTCGGCGTGGAGGAACTCCCCACAGCACCGGGGAACTTCCCCACTGCGCCGCAATCACCCCAGGGCAAGCCTCCTTCGGTTCGCCAGCATGGAGCAGCAGAGTAATCTCCTCAAATTTTCCTCAGAGAACAGGCCAGCAAAATGCCGCCTCTTCATTCCACGTCGAGTCACGGTAGCGTGCAGATGAGGCGCCGGTCCACGATGATTGCTGCAAACACATCGAGTCACGATTATGGCAGCCACATCGAGTCACTCTGTGACCTCCAAACCCACTGCACCTAATGCCACTATGGTGGCCAAGGGGTTCCCTCAGACTGGTTAGGCCACCAGAGAGGTCTGCTCACTGCACCAAACTGAGCCTCTGCAGTTTCTCTGCCAGATCACAATCTCGCTGTGCTACTGCTCCTGCCTCTCGATTCTCTGCACCGACAGAGGGAGTCTCTTCCAGCACGCAGTAGGCTGTCAATTCGGCCCCTCACGGAATGCACAACAATGCTGGCACCGACGAGGCAACCACTCCAGCAACGCCACTGCCAATTCCAGTTCAGCTCCTCATGTTGCACACAACAATTCAAGGAGCCTAATGGTTAGAACACTGGCTTGGGAATCCAGAGATCAGGGTTTGATTCCCACAAACAGCCTCGAAACTGAGCCAATCCATGCAAGAAGGAGAGTGGAGGATTGCACCACCATCACTCGGAGGCGCTCCTCCTACTCATTAGCCCCTTCCTTCAGCAGGGCTGCAAGTGCTGCCTACCACAGTACTTCTGCTAACCACCTCCTACTGCCGAGGCCCATGCTGCTGCGGAGTGGAAGTCGGGCTGTGTCATCATTCCCCGAGACGCAGGCACGCACGCACCACCCGTTCGGCACGGACCCCTATCTACAGGCTTGGTGCAGCCAGAGGGGTATGTTTATGTTTATGCAATTTCTTGATATACCTCCCAGGCTGAAGGGCATCAGAGTGGTTTACAATCACTATAAGCAGGTACTGGGTACTGTCTTAAAGGGGCCTGGGCACGCACTTGCATGGTGCCAACAGCATGCTACTGATTACACTATCGGGCAGCCAAGGAGCAGACACCTTAAAACCTGTAAACTCTGGCGCCTTCGGTTGAAGCCCCTTCAAACCTGGACCTTAACTGGTATGCCTTAAACATCAGGGCCCTCCTGCAACAGACCACTACTCAGGGGGTCTGGGGCTGGATTGACACCATGTACCTTCCTGGCAGCTTTGCACTGGTTTCTGCTCCAGAATTACTCATGCGATCACTTCTAACTGACTACCAGTGGTACCCAGAGCAGCAGCTAGAAAAAAAGAATCCTTACGATTGCGCAAGTAGTCCAAAGACTAAGGGGTCCACTCCCTACCAGGAGACTTGATGAGCTGCACCCCTTGCCACTGACTGCCATGACACTTGGGTGAGCTGTGCCTCTCGTGGACTCTATGAATGGCCAAAGGTCCCAAGGAAGCCGGACATCCCACCACCAGTTGCAGTGGCAACTGGGTGGTGCAGTACGCTTAGTCTAGTACGCATAGTAAATGTATCGCCAGAAGGAAGGTCAGGGGTTCAGATCCCAGCAGTGGATTCTACACTCCACGCCCTTCTTCAGCCAAGGAGACTAAGAACCCGCATTGACTGCGGGCATGACCATTCATGACTAGGTACCCTCTAGTGCGAAGGCGTATCTGAGAGTGTGAAGGCATACCTCATAGCCCACCATTCCCACAGGGACTATCAGAGGAAGAACCCCATCGCCCACTGGTTAGGGCATGACCTTAAGAACCAGTAAGCAGTGTCAACTTGATCTTAATGCATTGATCTGGCAGCCCTGGAGCATCCGCTTGATACACATTCTAGATCCGGCATCTGACCAGACATGGATATTTTGCATGGGTCCCCATGTGCTCCCACCTGGCAAAAGGTCAAAGGTAAACACAACTCCGCCGTCAGGTTGGGCCCTGCCCTCCCTCCACTTCTCGGACTCAGCAGCGCTGCCTTCCCTGCCAAATAACAGCCTTTCTCATGCCGGCTAGTGCCGCCTGACCACATAGCCTATCCAGTAGGGAAAACTCTACCGAAACCCTACGGGATCCCTAACCTACCTAACCATCTGGGCGGAAGGGCCCACGCTGTGCCCTCAGAACCATAACCATGTGGGGCAACTCACCTCTGTGGAAAGGGTAGCCCTCCCGTAACGGGGGAAAAACACTCCTGTAACGGGGAAAAACACCATCTCAAGACCCAGACAATCTTTCCGTAACTGGGAAAAGCATCACCATCATCTTCATGGCATGGGTCATCTTCTCCACCCTGCGGAGAGCACCTGCCCCATTAAGCTCTGCGGCACTAGACCTAACGCCACGGGATGCATATAGACAGAATGACATGCTCACAACCAGCCTGGGATCTCCAGCTTGGATGTTTCTCTATGATCAGCTCAAGGGCAACACCCTGCCTCAGTGAGCACAAGGGCAGGGTATCTGACCAGCTGGTCGCAGGTTCAAACCATATTGGGGAACTACAACACGTCACCACGGTGCAGCAATGTCTACGGCTCTGTACTCCAGGGCCTGGACGGTGATGGAATGGATGCTCCTGACAGTCCTTTCCCTTGGAATCATGTATATCCTTAGCCCTTAGGCATCCTCCATCAGTGGGGCATCTTTCTCCCCAAGAACATGACCCTGTTGTCACCGGACTCTGTGGACAGGTTGTGACCCCGTCGACAGGTTGTGATCCATGTGGCCTCGCTACCCACCAATGCACGATGGAACGGCTGCACTGGAACGAGCAGGAGCCTCCTCAAAGCCATCGATCTGGACAGCCCACTGCCATACCAGGGCATGATGGCCAGGGATAGATCTGCAATGGATCTCCAGTATGTGCACGAGCCTGCCTGGAATAGATCTCCAGTATGCCCAGGATATACACTGAACAGTGCACGAGCCTGCCCAGTCGCAGTGGACTACCCCCTAGGGACTCCACCTGCATCCCCACCTAAAGTAGGCATAGCCTAGTAGTTAGTGCAGCAGTCCAGCCGCCTACTACCCTAGCGATCTGGGCCCAAGTCCAGTTAGTGCAGCAGCCCATCGGTCCACTACCCAAGCGATCTGGGCCCAAATCCCACTGGCACTCCTTGTGGCCTGGGCAAATCACAGTTGTGGCCCGGGCAAAGCTATGCTTGCACTATGTTCACAGCTGCTCTGATACAGGCAAGGGCCCAAGCCATGCCAAGGACGCACACAAAATGCACGCATCCCCAGAGGTCTTCCCTGCATACGCACACACAATGCATGCATCCCCAGAGGTCCTCCCTGCGTCCCACGCATGCAGCACACATCCGCAAGTCCTGCGCATGTAACACACATCTGTAAGGCCACCTAGGCCTTGCAACAGGGGCTATCACATCACCCGTACACCGACACGCACTGTCCAAAAACACCACCGGTAATGGGTGCATCTCACTGAGAAGTATAAGGTTGTGAGTTCTTGTCGACCAGGTAGCCTTAAAAATCTGGCCTGCCACCATCGAAGTCGTGAGTGCTTGGCGACCAAGCAGCCTTAACAATCTGGACTGCCACCTCCGCATGCCGCTCAAGCTCACATGAGCTCGGAACTGACTGGTGGACACTGCGGCCTTTGTGGTCTACCTCATACCACTCTTATAGCATAGCCGATGCTGCCCTGCTATCCCGGCGTGCACCGCTCACCTCACTGAGAACATATACCCGACGGTACGCCATGCTGGGTCAAAGGAGGCCCATCAAATCCAGTCCCTGTCTCCAACTGTGGCCAATCTAGATCATGTCTTCCCAAACGCACGGGCTCCCCCAATGTCAGTGTTGGGCTGAGCAGTGACTTTCCAGTCCCGGTTATCTCTTACCCTGCTACACTAACATCCTCCGGTAGCAAGCTCCTGAACTGACTACACGTTAAAAAAAAAAAAAAAAAAAGTCCCTTATTAGTGATGTCTTAATATCCCACTTTGCACCACTCTCATGGCCGGCAATTTGATGCCGTTGCTTCTTCATTGCGGTGACTCCCACACCACTACTGCTCAATGGGCCGGCATCTTTCTTACTGCACAGAGGCGCTTTGTGCCCACAGCCTCTGTTACCGCACAGAGGCGCCTTATAACTACACCCTCTGCACATGCATGCATCATGACTGCAAGCCTGTTACCTACATCTTTCTTACCGCACAGAGGCGCTTTGTGCCCACAGCCTCTGTTACCGCACAGAGGCGCCTTATAACTACACCCTCTGCACATGCGTGCATCGCGACTGCAAGCCATCGGAAGGTGCCTGGTAACTGCACCCTCTCACAACGCGAACGCTGCGCATGCATGCATCGGATTACAGGCCTATATGTTTTGTTGCAACTTGCAACGTGGTGTACCAAGGGCACGTGCCCGACCTGAAGAAGGATCTCGGCCTTTTCCCCATCCACCACAATGCATGGCAGCTTGGGAGGCACCAAGTGTGGCTGACTCATCCTGCTTGTCCTAGGAGAAAACAGAGTTACTTACTTGTAACTGGAGTTCTCCGGGGACAGCAGGATAAGTCAGCCACACATACCTGCCCACCTCCCCTGGGATGGGGTCAGCCTACGTCCTGGTACCCGCCTCCTAGCGGCAAAATGCTCAGCTAGGGATGTACTGGCTAGCTAGGGGCGGGCAGGGGGTGGGGCCAGTTGGCCCATGCTCAGAAGGGCGAAAGCCCTTCTGAGCTATGGAGAGTACTTCTGTCTTGGCGCCATCGGATGACCTCACCAAGTGTGACTGACTTATCTTGCTGTCCCCAGAGAACTCCAGTTACAGGTAAGTAACTCTGTTATCCTGAAATATTAATTAGTTACTTTAGAGTAAGGGCCCAGAATAGGTTAAGTTACCAGATTTTTTGCAGGCAAATCTGGGACAAGGGTGGAGAGTTCCAGGTTTGAGCAACACAATGTGGAGGACAGAAAAGGAGTAATTACCCTCCCCCTCCATGCCATCCATCCCATGACAGCAAAAATATCACTTCCAAGCTGACAAATTGTCAGAAATAGAAACAGTGATGCATTTCCCTCGTTCGGTGCAAAGTATGAAGATAACTTTAATGATAGGAAGCTGGCTTGGAGGAAAGGAGGGGAACAGTCTCAGCAGCAGTAACATCCTAAAATATTTGTGCACAACCAGGATGCATGCAGCACCCTTCCAAGGGAGGTGATAGAGGAAGACACATCATTAGGGGTATGTAAGGAACAAAATTTCTTGTTTCAATTTTTGTTTGTTTTATGATTTACATCTGGAGGAGGGAGAGGGTCATTTTTGGTTCAGCATGCACAAAAATCACCAAAATGAAGATAAATGACATTCCGTTGGTATTTTTTATGCCATCTTAGATGGAAACAGCAGCAAACAGCATGACCAATGTCACTATTTCCCTGTTATTTTAACCTGACAGCACATTCCTACATTTTATTAGAAATCAGGAAATCAGGGTGAATTAGCAGGGAAGTGAGGAGTTAATCCAGAAATCAGAGGCTGTCTGCAGCAGAAGGAAAGAGGAAGCAGACTATGGGGGTCTTATAGAGAGATTCAAGAGGTTTTATTGTGCAAACAGAAAGGAACATGCATAGGAATGGACAGGAAATGCTCCCAACTTTAGCCCAGACCTCCCCACACTCTCTGGACTGTCTTCCATTCAGCTTTGGAAGTTGTTCTGATATAAGAGCATCTTACATTTTTTATGCTGTTTATTGAAGTGTGAGAATCATGAAGGTTATATTTGATCAGATCAAGATATTGAGCTGTTGTTTGCTAGAGGGAGTGGGGCGGATTTAAGCAACCTAGGACCCTCCATCGTTTTTTTAGAAATTCTTCTGGTCTAGACAGGATGGAAAAAATGTCAAAAACAAAATACTGATACCACACCAACCACTGCAAAAAAATTCTAAATCAATCCCATCACAGAAATTGCAGCAAAAGAATCTTTTAAATCAATACTTAATATAACTCATACAAACAAAAATGTTTATAACTGAAAAATATGTATTTCATTTCATGGATTCATCTTTATCTCTTTCTCCTCATAGAAGTACTGAGGGAATTACAGCAATACACACATATTAAAACAACACAATTAACATAATAGATACATAATAAAATGACACAAAACAATAGTACAATTATATAAACAAATATGCCTTCAAAACTTGCTGAAAAGACAAATTGTCATAAAATTAATAGAGAAACAATGAAAGCAAATTCCACCTAATTGAGTCAGCCACTGAAAAGTCTCTGCTCAAATCCTAGCTCTGCATATGAGACAGATGGAGCAGTCCGTGAATTGCTTTGACTTGACTTAAGCTCTCTAGAAGGCACATAAGGAGTAAACAAAACAAATTTGATAGAATAGTCAGAGTGTAAAAGCTGAGAAATCACACAGAGATATTTCAAAAATATATGCTGTCTAATAAAAAAAAATATTCAACCAGTGTAACCCCATAAAATACTAAGAGACCTGGTCAAATTTTCGTAAATTAAAAATAACTTGAACAGCAGAATTTTGACTCATTTGCAAAGAACAGAGGGAGCTAACACCCCAGTCTGTCAGTTTTCAAGAACTCCCTGAAGAAACCTGTGCCCGGTGAAACCATCAGTCATGATCAGAGGTGGCTGTACAGCTCTCAGTTGTGATGTTTAAGGGGACTGTGAAAACCAGCTGAATCTCTACAAAAGAAAAGTTCTTCTTATGGAATCGTATGAACTTTGCAATATGTAAGAAATAATGAAATCAATGAAGCAACGAAAATAATGAAAACCTGAGGATTTTGGAGAGATGATGAAAGATTTCAGTAGTCTAGCAGTTACAAGTCAGCTCCGTTATCCTTTTCAAATCAATCATTTAAAGTTTCTAGAGAGGACAGAGCAAAGGGAACAAAAATGGTGAAATCCTTCCAGGCGGTTCTCCTGTTTCTGCTGCCCTGTGCAAATGATTATTATGCTGCACCTACTCCCCCCCCCCCCCCAAGGATTCCAATGGAGCCACTCACAAACTTCTTTTTGTTCCAAACACTAACTTCTTAACTATTTGAACACTGGCAGTGGGATTAACAGGGTGGCCACCGGATGGCTACACAACTTCCCTGCAGTGCCAATTGCCATGTACCTTATGAGGTCCTACAACACTCTGCACTATCAGAGCCTACAGCAAACGTGTCATACTGCAACACCACCAGCATACTGTAACAACACCGTCAGGACTCGCGCAGCATCAGCCCTATTTATCAAGCAGCACTACACATATTATATTGGGCCCTAGAACAGCAGTACTCCTCCTACTGGGGGGGGAAAAAAACCCAGAACTGCTTCAGAAAGTTAACGCTAGTAGAACACTGCATCTCAGTCACATATGCAAAGCACCGACAGCCCCTCACCAAATACAGAGCAAGGGGCCACAAATGAGAAATAGAAATATGCAGACAACGATTTAACTGACGCCTCTAAGAAGTCAGACTCTGCGCACAGCGCTACATTAGTGAAATAGACGCAAGCTCATTTCCTCTTGCACTGAGCAAAATGCAAAGACATCAGAGGTGCACGTTTCTCAGAGCTGACACAGTCCAACTAGTCATTTGAAAAAATACAATTCTTAGACAACAAAGGTAGAAACTGCATTTTATTTTGAATCACGTTGGTCCTGGTCTCTTTTTTCTTCTAGCTTTCTTTCCAGATTCTACTGCCCGTTTGCTATTTCACTCCCCTCCTTTTATTTTCATCCATTCCTCCCTTAATCTGTCTCCAACATTCATCTTTCCCTTTCACTTCTTTCTTCCATTTCTTTCCTTTCTGTACCTGCCAGTCCTCAGTTTCCCTCTTCTTTTTATGTTTCACCTATCAATTGTCTGTTTCCTTCCTCACTCATGCCCCTACTCTTATCCTCTCCCCAGCCCTCCCATACCCCTGTCTCATTCTTTCTCCGGCCTCTTTTCTCCTTTCTGTCTTTCACCCGCTTCCACACTCTGCATTCACTCTGTACCCAGCCATCATCTACTTTCATGTGTCATAAGAACATAAGCAATGCCATACTGGGTCAGACCAAGGTCCATCAAGCCCAGTATCCTGCTTCCAGCAGTGGCCAGTACATGTCATGAGTGCCTGGCAGGTTTGCAAAAGACACACAGGTTCCACAATGGATTTCCCAGGCCCCTTTAATAATGGTTTATGGACCTTTCCTCCAGGAACTTGTCCAAACTTTTTTTAAACACAACTATACTAACAGTTTTTACTACATCCTCAGTTGAGTAAACAAATATTTTCTCTTATTAGTCCTAAATAGATTACATTGTAACTTCATTGCATGTCCCCTAGTCTTTCAACTTTTTGATGGCGTAAACAGCTGATCTACATTTACCCGTTTCACTACATTCGTTACTTTATAGACCTCTATCATATCTCACCTCAGCCGTCTCTTATACAAGTTGAAAAGCCCTAACCTTTTAAGCCTTTCCTTATAGGGGTATCCTTTCATCTCCTTTACCATTTTGGTGGTTCTTCTCTGTACCTTTTCTAATTCCGCTATATCCTTTTTACGATATGGCGACCAGAATTGCACAGAATATTCAAGGTGTGGTCGCACCATGGAATGATACAGAGGCATTATAATATCCTTTGTTTTATTCTCCATTCCTTTCCTTATGACTCCTAGCATTCTATTTGCTTTCTTGGCCGCCGCTGCACACTGGGCGGAGGGTTTCAATATGTTATCCACGATGACGCCTAAATCTTTTTCCTGGGTGGAGGTTCCTAATGTGTAACCTTGCATCTTGTAACCATAGTTTGGGTTGTTCTTTCCTAAGTGTATAACATTTCACTTGTCCACCTTAAATTTCATCTGTCATTTGAACATCCAGTCTTCCAGTTTATCAAGGTCCTCCTGCAATTTTTCACAATCCTCTTGCATTTTAACAACTTTGAATAATTTTGTGTCATCTGCAAATTTGATTTCCTCACTCGTTAGTCCCATTTCCAGGTCATTTATGAACATGTTAAAAACAGCAGACCCAGCACAGATCCCTGGGGTACCCCACTATTTACCTGTCTCTCATCCCCTCACCAGCTCCAACTTGTTTCCTGTCCTTCATTCTCTGCAGTCCCTTTCCCCAATCTCTTATCCCCCACCCGATCTCAAAATGCTCCCTTTTACCACTCCTATGCTTTCTTTCCATTCTCCTCCCACTCATCAACTTGCCAATCCCCTGCCCATGCCTTGCCATCTTCTCAGTGGCATTCCAAGTCTACTTGGCACCGAGTGGATCATTTCAATGCCTACCCCCCACCCCCACCTGCAACACTCGCCCCTGCGCACACACTCGAAAATGTACCATAATTTCTTGGCAGGCTTGCCGCACTGCTTCCGCTCCAGGCCCGGTGACTGTTCCCTCCTGGGCTAAAGTCTCATGATAACAGCCTCACTACTTCGGCTTGGGAAGGAACAGTCGCCAAGCCTGGAGTGTAGGCAGTTTGGCGAGCCAGAAAACAAGTTAAAGTAAGTTTTCTGAACATGCTGTCACTGTGTGGGCCCAGAATTTGGCAACTGCAGCCCCCTTCTGGCTGGCACCCAGGGAGGACCACATCCACTGTCCCGACCTTGGTTCTTTCCCAGCCCAGCCCAGCATCTCCTACCTTTCCCCTTCTTCCCCCTGACCAGTTCAGTCCAGTTTAGACCAACCTTTCCCCCTTCTCCCCTACCTTTGGGTCTACTATCTCCCTCTCAGGGCTGACGGCAAGGGCAGAAATGCCAACTTTATTTTCTAGAGCTTCTTCCTGGCTTGCTGGAGTGTGAGGCTCTTATTAAAAGCTTCACTTGCAGTGTGCGGGAGCAGTGTTAAGACCAAAGCTGTGCACCAGAAGTGAAATCTTTAAGAAGAACTTCCATGCTCCAGCAACCAGGGAAAGAAAGCTGCCGTTTATGATCTCCTTTTTCCTGAGGGTTTGCACTGGTGCTGCTGGGGCCGTGAGGCAGCATTTAGCTGGCAATTTGGAGGCCGATTCCAAATATGTGCACGTCCAGGCAGCGGGCATGTCCAAATAGAAATGTACAAGAATAGAAACTGATTCCGCACGTGCGGGGATAGATGCAGATGTGTGCACAGAATCGCCTACAGAGACGTGCTAGGCGCAGCCAGCACACAGCACTATGTTGTACAAAGACTCCTCCCCACTGCCCTTCAACTGGAACAGACCTACTCTAGATTCAAGTCCTTTCTAAAACCCATCTCTTTTCTTCCACCTCTGTCTCCTGACCCTACTAAATGTTTCTGTTGTCTGCCTCTCCTTTCCTGTCTTACATTATAGTTCCTTTCCTCTTTTCTTTCTTTCGCTTTGGATATTTTATTTTAGTGAAGAATTGTACACCGCCCTGATGGTACAAAGGAGCGGTATATCAAGTAACCTAATAAACATAAAATATATATGCCAACGATGGCTTTGTATGTCCCCAAGCTCGCCGTATTATAAAAAAGATGTACATCTGTGACCCTACCCATCTTTGCAACGTACCCACAAATGACCATGCCCCCTCCCTTTAAAACATGCAGCTGTGAAGCTGCTGTGAGCACAGACAGTGCTGTAATGAGGCTGAATGGCAATGTAAGTTGGTGATCCTTATAGGTGGATGCAATTTAGAGAATAGAAACTAGGCTGTGGCATGTCCAGACCACTACAAAGCAATTGCAGTGCACAGTAATATAGCAGGAAAACAAGTGGCGAGTGAGCCTACTGGCACAAGATGCAGCACAACATACATGGCAGTAGACGACCTCCCGAGGAATGCATGTTGTGTGCATCTCAGGAACGTGACTGTATAATGCTAAGGAAGGACATGAACCCAGCAGAACAGGCCCCCATAGCAAACTATCCAAACATTTCCCCTTCACTACTAAAGGGCCCTTGGAATGACGGCAGTCAGCAGTGCAAGCACCACACAGACATGCCCAGAGACACCATCATCGCTCCCTACAACTGTGCATATTTGTAGAGACCAATGCTGGTACACCTGGGAATGACATACTGCATTTTTCACTGTTGCACACCCTCTCTCTGAGATCCCCTGATTAGTGACAGGGAAGTGATTACGGAACCATCCTGTTCACCCCTGCTTGTATGCACTGCCAGCTGCTGATGCTGCAGTCATCCCTATGGTCCAGGAACCTGCCAGGCATACCTGCCCCCCCCCTCCTGGATATGTGGATGAGCAACTAGACACCCTCCCCCCCCCCATGCAGCCTTCCAAACATGCACACACACACACACACACACTCTCACTTGCAGTTCTGCAGAAACAGCTGTCTGCCAAAAGAATGCCCTTTACCAAATGTCGTCGCTGATGGAAAGGAAACCAGAGCAATCGGTACCTCCAACCCAGCATCATGTCTGCTCACTATCTTTCTATTTAGCTACTTACATACACGATAACTACAATAGTGGACCTCAAACAGATACAGAGTTACAATAGGCCCACACAGCCCTTCCAGCATATCATCCCCAAGGGTTAGACCTTGCATGTGCACTGCACATCATAGACCCACATATGTTAACAAAAACAACAGTGACCTGTGCACAAGATATGTGCCATATAGCCACCGGCATAAGATATTCCCAATACAGTGTTCTGATAGGATGTACATATGACCTTATTTGCATCAGAGGACTGTACACATTGCATAATGCATACTGTAGAAATCCACTGTGTGGGCCACAAGACTCCAGCTGGCTGGGTGCTGCACATAGCTCCGATGGCTGGGCTTACATTCTCACATAGGGTCCTGGGACTCCATCACCAGTATCATTTCCAGGACGTGGGCAATGTTAGGGAGCCCTAGCTGTGCCCCTTTAGCTCACACAGCAACTGCCAGCATGGCTGGACTGAGCACCAGTGCTTTACTGCATACATTTGTGGGGGTGTTTATTTCTGCTGCTTTGACTTACATCCTCCCCCTCCTCTGCTTTCTGTTCTGTAACACTGCATGCTGTGGTTTTCCAGACTTCAGCCACACCCGTGCACAGCATAGGTTAGACATCCATGCACCATTATTGACTGCACTGGGGCTGAAGAGCAGAAATAGTTCTAAGTCCTATGTTTCTGCAGGTATAACCTGGACGTCTGCAGGGCCAACTGCAGACATACATGGGTGTGACCGGAATACACTTTATACGTCTCTGTGGCTGGCCACATCCCCGTTCTACCCCTTCCTGCCCACATTCTGTGATCCCCATTTAAGTGTCATGTGCGTGCAGGGCCACGAAGGTTCAGAATATGGTTCTAGATATTTTTGCGGGATAAATGTCCATGCCTCACATACAGGTGGCTTATTCGTGGTTCAGAATGACCCCCTTTACTCATTTACAGGGTGGGTTGCACCAGCCCTGGGATAATCCTCCTCCTTGAAAGCTGTAAGCAAAGCCCCCTAGTATGCTGGTTAACATAAGACTGATTAGGTGGAAAACTGTTATGGGCAGCAGTGCATTGTATGGTTACATTTTAAGTCTGTGTTTTATCGAATGTGCTTATTTTAGTTTCCCTAATCCGTTGTTATATGTTAAGCTTTTAGTTGTAAACCGCTTAGATGAACTGATTTGCTGAGCTGCTATAAAATAATATTGAAACTTGAAAGGGGGAGAAAGAAGACTGGTAGGGCAACAATAAATAAATAAATAAATAAATACATAAATAACAGAAATCAGTTGCAGCTGGATTAAAGAACAGGGGGTTTATCGTACATTAAGAGGCTCCATGTTCACCCTTGAGTCTAGGAAGGCAATCCAAGGCTAGACAGCTGTGAATGTCAACTTCTATAGACAAATGTCCTTCAAACAAGATGACCAGGTTGCTCCAGGTCATCAAGGGCAGTCCTGGTCTTACCCTCTTTCATACTCCCCTCTCCCCCGTCACTGTAAATATGGGCCTGACGCTCCTGCTTAGAGATGTTGGAACTAGTCCAAAACCAGAGCTGGAGCAGCCTTGGGTCAACCTGGAATGAGGTGCAACCCAAGGGTATGTAGACAGCGAGGGGCAACGAGTTTGTCTGTTCTTAGAATAAGCAATTGGAAGGACAAGCGACAATGAAAGATGGCAAGTAGAAATGTTAAGTCACGTGTTGACCTGGGGTGAGGTGCAGTTCTGAAATACCCCTCTGGCTTTCCTTCGCCCTCTCTGCTGCGCTTTGTTTTTGCCTGCTGCCAGCACTTTGCACTTCTCTCTCTTTTTTGAAACTATTGATTGCAGTTGCTTTTAGAGAAGGGAGCTGCAGCGGAGCTGCTGAAGGTCCTCATTGTTACTGAGGTCAGGCCCTTCCCAGCAGCCTCCTTTCTCCTAGCCACGTGTGCTGAGATCAGAAACGCACTCTCTCCATTAGAAAAGAATGGAAAGCAAAAAAAAGGAGGAACTAAATGAATGGTGGTTGCATGCAAGGTACCTGCCTTACAATCGGCCACAAAACAGAAAAAAGCAAAATGATATTCCCTTTTCATTCCAAAATCACACACTCGTAGACACATACAGGGGCACGGGTACAGACAGACGTACTTACACGGCACAGGTTTACAGAGAGACACAGACACATCAATCACCCTGAGATGAAGGGTCCTTGTTTCGCACCTACACACATCCCCTTTAGAAAGTCTCCCTCAACACAAAGACCTTGGCAAGAAGGCGGCAGATTTTGCTGGCTTAAGTTAGCAGAAGGACATTGTGCCTACGCTCTCCTCGTGGAAAGCTGCAGCGTGCCTGTGAAAGCCTGTGCCAGGCTTGCACCCAGCACCTCCCTTCCTGCAGTATCAGGGAGCAGCTTTGTCAGAGCCTTGAAGACAAGCTGCTCCTGTCGAGTGCTCCCAGCCCAGGCCCAGATCGATAGGAGCGAGCAGCCTGGGCTTTTTGCTTCCTGTTTATTGCAGTTTTCTTCCTTTCTCTCTGGGTTTTTTTTTTTTTATCCTTTTTTTTTTTTTGCATCTTATAATTTTCTTATCATTTCCCCAAGCCCTGATCATTTTTGAAATCCAATTACTCCTGCACATTGCCTCCAACTCTGTTGCAAGCCTGGTACAAATGGCCACGGTCTGCTTGCCATCCAAGTGCCACCCTGCTAAACTCTATTCAGTGTTGAGAAGGAGGAGACCTGTGATTAATGTCTCTCGTTTTTGGTAGTTCTAGATCCCACAGTTTATAGAGGGCTCCTGCTTACTTTCTGCTCTCCAGGTCCTTGGGATTTCTCAGCCGCTGTGCTTTAAATGCTAGTGCTACAGCTTCTTACAGCAGCAGTCCCACGGCCTATTAAAGGCACTGGGCCGTTGCACACCACACTGAACATATGTGCGCAAGATCAGTGCAAGGGTATTGGGTGCTCAAGACAAACCTTCAGCCTGATGCCTGCCCTCCCTGAAATTGTGAAAATTAAACTCAACAGTCATGATCATGCCAACACCACCCCTCCCATAACAACCCTGTAAAAATGCATAAATGGACATCATTATTTTAAATGTTCAACTTTGCTTTGTAAATATAAGTGTGCCCATTCTCCCTGAAAGTAAAAGAATGTGCTAATGCCTCTGAGTTTATGTGATTATCGAGATCTACTGTTTTGCTATGACTGATGCTATTCGTTGACACTCGAAGCTGCTGCCCTAGCTGATTGCCTAGTCTTGCCTAATAGTTGAGCCAGCCCTGCATGTAACAATCACTTTTCAGAGGCTGTAGTCCATGAGCACCTGATTCTGGGCTCCTGTATCATACCAGGGAGGCACAGAGACAAGCCCTGTGAGTGCAATAGGTGCTGAAGCAGCCCCAATATTGAATAAACTCCTTTGCTGTGTCCAGGAAGGGGTGATTTGCATTGACTTTAGTCTACTCTGTCATTCTGAAAAGTTACTCCTACACCAGGAAGAGATTTTAGATGTACAGGGAAACTTGAACTGAATTTCCCGGATACAGAAATCAGACCCTCTGCACCTCTGCCCTTTCACCTTCCATGCACATACGTCTTAAGGTAAGATCTAGCTCTGGCACTAGAGCTCCATGTCATAAGACAGGCTGAGCCAAGCCTGGTTTTAGTACCACTACATCTTTTCTTCCAAAACAGGCAGGACTACAAGTTCCTAGATGCAGTGGGGTAAAGCCAGACCTGGTTCAGCTGTCCCTACCGGCATGGAGTTTTTCAGACACCACAGAGCATTGAGAGGACTGGAAATCTCCAGCCAGTGCCTTTGTGGTTTTTAATACCAGTAATCTGCTTACTGCCAATCCCTGACGGCAACGGCCTTTCACATTCCGATATACAGAGAATCACCAATCCTGTTCTCTCTGACTCAAACCTTCACTCTACCCCCTTTCTGTCTGCTTACGGCATCTCTCCTCTCTTCTTCTGACCCCCCCCCCTCGTCTAGTACCAATTACCAGGTAACATTTAACTGACAGAAGGCAAACTCTTTGCTGGCCAAAGCCTCCTTCAGGGAGACAGTTTACCAGAACATCGGCACCAGCTTCCCAAACACGCTTCCAGCTCTGCAACACATTTCTAGCTCTACATAATCTAATATATGTTACCATAGCATCAATCAATATTCTCACTGAACCAGCTCCGAAATTTATTCCCTTAAAGAGCCAGTCCCTCAGCTTAAGATTTGATGAGGGTCAGTCTGGCGGCAAAGGTTCAGGCCCATGTCCTTTCATGTCACAGAAGGGGGTCAGCACGAGGTTTACAATGTGCGCACATTACAAGATACCCCGTGCTGCTCACACACTATGAACCATTTCATTTAGGTACATGACAGGCTGCATCAGTCACACCCTTTAAAATAAAACAAAAGGGAAAAGATCATGTTTTTTTCAGTTCTCTTTTGTTTCATCCCTTTAGGTAGCAGGTGCATTTATGATGTGATATCTAAATCTGAACTACCAAAATCATCATTGATGTCACGCCTGTACCTGATCTGATTGGTCTCCCACTGGCTGTGACATCACAAGGCCATAAGATGGAAAGCCTTAGCTCCTGGTGCGCCATCAATTATTCCTTCTTGGGCTAAAGTTTGGACCTGATGTTAATGAACTGCTTGATTCCTAGCTGGTACACAGTAGAAGCGTGCAAATTGTTTCTTAAAATTGTATTTTCTTTTATCTTATTAAGTGGCATTTTAGAAAGGATGTTCAAGTCAAATCTGGGTTGTCCAGAATAGAATGTGCAGAAAAATGCCAAGGACGTCTGTGTCGCTGGCCAATTTTTGTAACATAGATGCCCCCCTTAGGAAAGCAGGGCGCAGGGATGGGAACATCCACTGGCATGGAAAAATGGAAAAATGAGCCCCCCCCCCCCATTCCCCCTCAGTGTTTGTTGTTTTGGGTGCCACAGGCTTAATTAAGAGGAATTTCCAAGCGCACCTTGATAAATGACCCATACATGTAACATCTGATGAACTCCAGAGGGAGGCTCTCTTTGGCACGATGCAAGTCCTACGCCGGGCATTAGCAATAAATTTGGGAAACTGAGATCATACTCCTCATACCCTGGTTTAGAAGTGAGGCTCATGACTGTCACCCATTTGGAGAAATTGCCCCCTTCATTGTTGTATTGTAAAATAAAGAGGGTATTAGTGTAGTTCTTTCTCAGACCCTCCATACATTGTCCTGACAAAACAATCACTTTTCAGATACCTGATCGTGGCTGGAGCAGGTATAACCTTACATGTGATGCTGGACATACAGTACATTTCTGAGATCAGGCAAGGATGTCCAGTGGATGTTTTGGAGAATGCCTTGGCCACACCTCTGCCATGCCCCTGTTCAGACTTGGACATCCTCGCGCTAGGGATATCCACAGTCCCAGCTTCTAAAAGGACTCTAGAGATGTCTGTATGCTTTGGACATCTCTGTACCCATTTCCAGATGCCCAAAGCATGAAGAGGGCTTCCAAAATAACAGTCATTGTTTTAGGTCCTTATCAAGGACAAGCAAAGCAGTTTACATATTCAAACATGCTTAAAGAGGGGGGGAAAGGAAAAATTACAATAAAATTATTTAAAAAATTAAAAGGACAAATAAACAGAGTAAAAAGAAAAAGGTAAAGCTGATCCGGTTGGCAGACACCCCAGATCCAGAGCTTGCTCAGGGCATGGCCGACCCAACCACTAGGCAAACTAGGCTGTTGACTAGGGTAGCAGCTTCTGGTGGTGGAAGGGGGGGGGGGAACAGCAAAGAGGTGCTGCAGTCAAAGTAAAACAATAGATCCTTATAGCCACACAAACTCAAAGAATCATTAGTGTGTACTTTAACCAGAGGGAGGTTGGGTAATTTTCAATAGCCCATTTACCCAGGTAAACAGCTTCTGGAAATTGCTTTCATTAGGTATATGCATACAAAACAACATTTAAAATTGAAGTGTGATGGATTTACAGGATTGTTCTGGGATGGGTGATGTTGAGATAATCATGACTAGTATTAAATTTTGAAGATCTCAGACAGGCTGAAAAACATGAAAGATAATTGGAGGAGGGAGGGGGCAGAAGGCTAAAAGTTTGCCTAGGGTGGTTAATACACTTGCACCGTCCTTGGCTCAGGGACACCACAGGCTAAACAGGTTTTAGGGGACATAAACTTGGAAGGGCTTCTGGAGTTTCCATGCTGTTTCTTGCAGTTTTTTCATTCTATTCTGTTTTGGTTACTATTTTATCACGTTTATTGCACCCGTTTTGTTGCATTTTTCATTTTCTTTGAAAGCGAACACACATCATTCCTAATGTACAGGTGGGTCAGTTCTGTTCAGCCTTCTGTCAGGCTTAGCCCATGACTTCAAACTAGCCTGGGGAATGGAATTGGGGTGCCATACAACCAATTATTACTTATCCTTTGCAGGGATACAGAAACTAGTCCCCCCATTCTTACTCCAAGCGCTGTCACCAGATTCTGCTTCCCTTCCCCCCCCCCCCCCAATCCTGCAGGACGATTCCAGGGATAAAATCTTCCTCTTGTGCCCGAAGTGAACTGGCTGTCAGGGAAAGTGCTACTCATCTATGGGGAATCTTTACTCAAAGGTTAATCTAACTAAATTAAAGTAAATGTCATTTCTCTTCTATATGTGTCTTCTGTCAGGGCCACGACATATTTTTAGAATCACTTTATTTATTTTTTTATTAATATTTAGCGTAGACCTTTCCAGTAGCAGTCCAAGGTGAGTTACATTCAAGTCCAGTAGATATTTCCCCACCCATGGAGGATATATAATCTTACTAAAGCTTAACATGTGTTAATGGAATTATCACACATTAAGTGCCATTGTGCCCATAGAAATAAAAGGGCTGTGGACACTTAAGCACATTCATTTCATTAACGTAGGTTAAAACCTTTAGTAAAAGAGCTCCTAAGTTTGTAGCTGAGGCAGTTTCAAACATGACTGCCTCCAGAGGTTGGGGATAACTGCAAAAGCATGTGAAAAACTGTCCATCGTACCATGTACAAAGCACACAGCTTTCTCCTTGTGCGAGCAGTGATCTTCAGACTTTGACCTTGCTGCATCCTCTTTCAGGCTTGCTAGAAGTTCTTCTCTCTTTTCTGTCAGAGTATGCTATTGCTTTCAGGGGTTCATTACTCCAGTCCTTCAGGGCCACCAGTGGGTCTGATTTTCAGGGTGATCATTAAGAATATTCAGGTGATAGATCAGCATACATTTGAATTCAAAAAGGGCTCATTTGCATAGTTTAGTTACCTCAAAAACCAGACCTATCAGCCTTCCAGGACTTCTTGTCATATTTCTTATAGTTTGTAAAATTGATTTAAATAAAAGCCCCAAAGGCTGCTATTAGGTGTGAAGGAGAAAACGGGGTTACTTACCTGTAACTGGAGTTCTCCGTGGACAGCAGGATAAGTCAGCCACACCTGGTGACGTCCTCCGGGCGGCGCCATAGTATGGAAATGCTCTCTAGAGCTCAGAAAGATGAGACTTTCTGAGCCCACCCAGGTAGCCCACCTCCCCGTTCCACCCCCTAGCCACCAGTAAGTTCCAAGCTAGTCCGCCGGCTAGGGAGCGGCTCTTAGGATGGCCTCCTCCAGGGGAGGTGGGTGGGATTGTGTGGCTGACTTATCCTGCTGTCCACGGAGAACTCCAGTTACAGGTAAGTAACCCCATTTTCTCCATGGACAAGCAGGATTGCGTCAGCCACACCTGGTGTCTCCCTAGCTGGATATGCTGGGGGGAGGAGGCCCATCGTGCTGTATGGACCTGGATATGTGAATTAGACACCTAGTCCCAGATCAACAACTGTATGTTTATTAAGGATTAGAAAGTGCAATCGTGCTATAACAACAGATTAGTGCACCGAGGTGCTAGCAGCATAACAGTGTCAACAGTGCAACAACAACAACAGTGCAAACAACAAGCAGTGTAACAGTGCAACAGTAATGTCAATTGTCCAGTGTAACCGAATGCCAGCAACACATACCGGTAACACGACTAAGTGGTTGGAGTTAGCTTCTGAAGCCGCTACCGCACAGGGTAGGAGCAGAGCTTAATCGTGCCTCATTGTTGTGGAGAGGACGGCAGCGCCGAGAGCGCAATACTCCTGGGAGCGGAGGTCAAGGCAATAGTGTCTCTGGAACGTGTGTGGGGAGGACCAGGTGGCCGCTCTGCAGACATCGCCAGTGGTACTGCGCGGAGGTTGGCAATTGAAGTAGCCAGAGCCCTAAGATGGTGGGGGCCCACTCTTGGGTGCTCACTGGCGTCTGAGGAATCAAGGCAATAAGCGACACAGGCGGAGACCCAATGGGACAGTGTCCTCTTGTTGACGGGTCTCCCGGGTCTGTTCGGGTCGAAGGAAATGAAGAGTTGCTCTCCCTGTCGGATAGCTTGCGTTCTTTGTAGGTAGATCTGGAGGGCCCTGAGGCAGTCAAGAGTATGCAGGCGCCGTTCCTCGTCTGAAGAGTGAGGTTCCGGAAAGAAAGATGGAAGCTCTATAGACTGGTTAACATGGAAGGCAGAAGACACTTTCGGCACGAACCTAGGATTGGTCCGCAGGGAAGCATGGTTCTGGTGCAGTTGTGTGTAGGGGGGATGTGATACTAGAGCATGCAGTTCGCTAATCCTCCTTGCGGATGTGATGGCCACAAGAAACAGCGTCTTCCAGGAGGCGAACTTCATGTCGGTTGACTGAAGGGGTTCAAAAGGTTCTTGTGTCAGGCGTTGCAGGACCGTGTTGAGATCCCAAGGTGGCACAGGTCGTCTGATCGGAGGCTTCAGATTCGACAGGCCCTTCATGAAGCGTGATGTAAGGGGCAGTGCCCCGATAGAAGCGGCCCCTGTTGGCGGTGCATGGAAGGCCACTATCGCCGAGAGGTGTACTCGGATGGACTGTGTTTGCAGGCCAAGATTGGACAGGGACTTGAGGTACTGCAGGACATTGGGGAGAGGACACATGGTGGGCTCGAGACCGTGGTTTGTGCACCAGGTGCTGAATCTCCTCCATTTCAGACCATAGGACTTCCTGGTGGAGGGTCTCCTGGCCGCCAGCACCACGTCCTGCACTTCGGAGGGTAGCTGGGGTTTGGAAAGGTTTAGCCGCTCAACCTCCAGGCAGTGAGAGACAGGGCTCCGAGGTTGGGGTGCCGTATGCTGCCCTCGTCCTGTGTCAGCAGGTCCGGCCTGAAAGGTAGTCGCTTCGGGGCTCCATGCGCTAGACGCAGCAGTAGGGCAAACCACATCTGGCATGGCCAGTGGGGTACTACCAGGATGGCGTTGGCTCTGTCCTGCACAATCCGTTGCAGTGTCACTGGGATGAGGGGCCTTGGCGGAAAAGCATACACCAGAGACCACTCCCCCCAGAACACGTCGAATGCATCCGCCGCCAGCCTCCTGGTTGACGGGTGCCTGGAGCAGAACAAGGGGCATTTGGCATTCCGCTCCCTGGCGAAAAGGTCGATGTTCGGAAACCCCCAGTGCCGGAAGAGATTGCCTGAGACCTCCGGGTGCAGGGACCATTCGTGGGGCTGGAGTTGTCTGCTCAGTCTGTCTAATTAACAAATATTAATGCGGTCACTTTTCACAGAGTACAAATTCAGATAGTAGTGTCGCTCTGTATTACCACATAGGAAGTGCGTTATATATCGTATTTAGACTCATGCCTATGGAGATCTCAGAAACCAAAGGCTGCCACTGCTTTCTGGGAAACTGCAGTGGACTGATGCCTAGATGTACATCAACGACCCCACTCATTAACCATTAGCCATTCATATTTTTTTGAAATTTTTTGATATCAACAAACAATGACGTTTCCCTTGACAAGCCTCATAATTATAATGTGCTCAGTCTGTCTGCCAGGATATTCTGGTCCCCTGGGAGATAGGACGCCCGAAGGTAGCAACCGTTCTTCAAGGCCAGGGTCCATATCAGTGTAGCCTCCTTGCAGAGGGGACGTGAGCCGGTGCCCCCTTGTTTGTTGATGTAGAACATGGCCACCTGGTTGTCCGTCTGGATGAGGATTGATTTCCGCACAATTGTGGGAGAAACGCTTTCAGAGCATATCGCATGGCCCTTAGTTCGAGGAGGTTGATGTGTAGAAGCCTCTCGTGCTGAGACCACTCCCCCTGAGTACTTAGGGATCGGATATGAGCGCCCCAGCCAGTGTTTGATGCATCCGTGGTGAGAACAATCTGGTGATCGCGGGGGTGGATGTCTTTGCCCACTGACAGGTTGGTTGGCATCGTCCACCAGTGAAGCTGGGAATGGATCTGTGGAGTCATCATGATCACGGTGGAAAGAGGTTGACAATGCTGGTTCCAGTGAGTGTGTAAGTGCCACTGAAGCGGGCGCATCTGCAGCATTGCCATGGGAAGGACTGAAGTGGTGGCCGACATGTGTCCCAGGAGGCGCAGGATGGATCTCGCTGAGGAATTGGCTGCCTTGGTCGCCCTGACTGCCAGCGCTGTGATGGTGGATAGTCTGTGTTCTGGGAGGTAGGCCTTCGAAGCCTTGGTGTCGATCACGGCCCCTATGAACTCCAGGCTCTGGGCTGGTGAGAGGTGTGACTTGCTGAAGTTGATGACAAACCCCAGGGAGGACAGCAGTGTCATGGTTGTCCGTAGTGCCTCCTGTAGTTCTGAGGCTGAGGGGGCCGTGAGGAGCCAGTCGTCCAGGTACGGGAAGACCGCTATGTTCTGCTTGCGGAGGTGGGCTGCCACCACGGCTACACACTTCGTGAAAACCCGCGGAGCCGGGGACAGTCCGAAGGGTAGGACTCTGTATTGGTAGTGCTGGCCTAGCACTTGGAAACGGAGGTACTTCCTGTGGGACTTGTGGATGCGGATGTGGGTGTACGCGTCCTGCAGATCCAGGGACGCCATCCAGTCGCCGGTTTGAATGAGGGGGAGGATGGCGTTCAGGGAGTACATCCTGAATTTCTCTTTGCTGATGAACATGTTGAGCCGGCGGAGGTCCAGGATGGAACGGAAGCCGCCAGTCCGCTTGGCGATGAGAAAGTATCTGGAGTAGAATCCCGAGTTCCTCTCGGGCGGGGGAACCTCCTCTATGGCCTGAGAGTGCAACAGATGTAGCAGTTCCGCTGCCATGGCGAGGCGCAGCTGTTGAGGCGTGTCGCTGACTGGAAGAGAGTTCTGATGAGGGAGCGCCACAAAGCGCATGCAGTAGCCTTCTCGAATGACCCGCAAGACCCAGGAGTCGGAGGATATTCGCTGCCACTCTGGCAAGAAATAGGTCAGGCGTCCCCCGATCCGGTGGCTCGCCCTTGGTCTGGCGTCAAAAAGAGGGTCCACCTTTGTTGGAGGGCGTGCTGGTCTTCTTTTGTTTGCGGTCCCTCTGCGAGTTTCGCTGATGAGGTGGTCCTTGGTAGGGATTGTTTCTATATCTGTTGTTTTGCCATTTGTGGCTTGAAGGGTACCTCTTGTTGGAGGAGTAGTAAGGTTTCCTCTGGAATTTATTTCTCTGGGTGCCGCTGTTGCGCTCAAAACCGTCCTCCGCCAGGGTCTGTAGCGTGGTACAGTGCTCCTTCATATCATTGACAGTATCTTTTACCTTGTCGCCGAAGAGTGACTTGCCAGAGCAGGGTGCATCCGCAATCCTGTCATGTGTGTCTTCACGCAGACCAGACGCCCTCAGCCATGACCATTGCCTCGCTGAGATAGCTGTCCCAGCGGTTCTCAGCGCTGTGTCGAAGGAGTCAAAGGTAGCACTGGCTAGGTGCTTGCTGCATTTGGACATGTCGGCGAGTGCCGCAGATGCCAAGATCTGAGATTCCTTTGGGAGGGAGGTCATAGCGACTTTTAGGTTTGCCATGCATGCATCCTGGTAGAGGACGTGCTGAAATTGATGAGCCGCTATCTTCGCGTTTAGCATGGCTCCTTGGTACACTTTCCTCCCGATATCGTTGAGGAGCTTGTGGTCCCGGCCCGGCGGGCTGTTGGCATGCGTGCGTGAGGACTTAACGCGCTTGAGGGCTGAGGACAACACGATGGATTGATGCGGTAGTTGCGAAGATGTAAATCCTGGCACAGGCTGCACTTGGTATTTTGTTTCCAGCCTCCTGGGAAAGGGGCGGCCAGATGCTGGGGTCTGCCAGAGCCTCAGATGGTTGTCTCGGAGTGTCTGGTGGACAGGCAGCACGAACACGGTTCTCGGGGTGGCTAGGTATTTTAAGACCTCCGGCACCGTCTCCTTCTTGTCGTCCTGGCCTTGTAAGGACAGGGTAGATGCAAGCTTAAGCAAAAACTTGGGATAGGTGAGATCCTCAGGGGGTGGAGGTTCCTCTGGATCTGGGGAGCGTCCTCTATCCGGGGTTGCGCCCTCACTTTGGTGGGCCGTGGACCCCACAACTGCCCCTCTGAGCTCACCTCTGTCAGTGCCAGGGAGCAGGTCGCTCGAGGGTCTGCTGCCTGGCGAGGGTGCCCGGCTGTCCCCAATCAGTGGCTCTGTCTCCGGGATATCCGGCTGGGCGTCTGTTGGGAGTGGAGCTTGCTGAGGCATGTGCGAAGGGGCTGCCACGGCAGACTTCTTGAGGAGCTGAGACAGCAGGCGTACCACTGAGCTGGAATCCGATCTGCTCCGCAGGCTGCGACAGGTGCTGGGGGAGGTAGAAAGGTTCACATGGCTCCTTTTGCGTTTCTGGCACCGATGCTTGGTGTGGCGTCTCAACGAGCGGCTGCCTCTGTGCCTGGGGCTCCGATGCCGGCTGGATGAACTGCTGTTGCTGCTGCTGCTGCTGGAGCCGTGATGGCGTCTGCCTCTGCTTTTTTTGTGCTTCGAGCCCCGTGTCCGATGCGATGAGCGGCTGCTGCTCGCGCTGCTGGATCGTTCGCGCCTCCCTTGCTTTCTCCCTCCACGGCATGTCCGTCCGTCGGAGCTGCTGCTGATGTTGTTGCGTTCATGCCTTCGGCGCGCAGGGGATCCGGCGCCGAGGAGGGAGGCGTTGCCATGGCTCCCCGACGACGCCGAGCAACAGAGAGGCTCGTGGGCGGAGCTGGAGGACTGGCGCCGGCAGACCTCTATGGCCACATCTCGGGTTTCAGCCGATTAGTTCCTGGAGTCAGCAGACTTGCAGCAGGAAGGGGCGGGGTTGGAGGACTGACTTCCAGTGTTGGAGGACCTGGACCGGGCGCCATCTTCTGCCACCGCATGGCTCTCCTTAGTTCTTTTCCCTGGAAGGGAGCAGGCAGGCCTCACTTCCCCCAGCGAGACCCCCGCGGGCGACAGAGATGGCGGTGGGAGGCCAGGCTGGAGATATTCAGCACCGTGGTCATGGAAGGAGGCCGCACCGGGCGCATCCAGAGCCGGGGCATGCAGGAAGACAGCCGGAGCAGATGCAGGTACTGGGAGGGAGGAAGAAGAGGTGCTTGCGGTTTCTGAGAGGAATTCCTTTAAGTTATGTCCCCGGATCTTCAGGGCTCTGGGGGACATTCTGCCGCAATGCTCACAGTCCTCGGTTTTGTGGTCAGGCCCCAGGCAACGCAGGCAATTGCCATGTGTGTCCGTGATGCTCATCTTCCTCTTGCAGAGGAGACATTTTTTAAACCCCGGCTTGGTCATGATAAAATAACAAACAAAATAATAAAATGGTTAATGGAGAGAGAGCAGGGTCCGTCTTGCTGGCAAGACGGAAGGAAGAATACTGGTGGCTAGGGGGCGGAACGGGGAGGTGGGCTACCTGGGTGGGCTCAGAAAGTCTCATCTTTCTGAGCTCTAGAGAGCACTTCCGTACTATGGCGCCGCCCGGAGGACGTCACCAGGTGTGGCTGACGCAATCCTGCTTGTCCATGGAGAATGAGGGGATTCACAGGGACTTGCGTACAGAGGCTGGTCCCTCGCTGGGTGATTAGCTCTGTAAGGCTAGAGAAGCCATGTGTTGCAATAAGTTCATGTTTGCCCTGCAAGGGAAAAAGTGGCATTTTCACAAAATGTAGGCCCCTTCTACCCAAACCTTTGCTTCTTCTTCTTGGGGGCAAATGGAGACCTTCTTAGTCTCTTTCCAGGTATTGGGAGGGTTCCCTTTTCACAGCTCCAAATTAGCTGAATATTGAATGATGACTTCACAGACTGACAGCAGTTGGTCTTTTTTATTCTGTAAGTTTTGTTTGTTTTGTAAGTTTGAGATGGCTGTTTTCTTTTGGATGTTAGGTTGGTTAACCTTTTCAGGTATAATCTTATTGTGAATCATGGACTGGCCTTTACAACCAGCTGCAGTATTGAAATGGGAAGAGGATATGGGTTGTATTAGTTTGATCTCTGTGGAGATATATTGTCAGCTTGTTTCCTCTTATGAGCAAAAATAACGAATTTTAAAAAAGCCCCCTAGGAACCTGGTGTCCAGTCACATCATAAGAACATAAGAACATAAGATATGCCATACTGGGTCAGACCAAGGTCCATCAAGCCCAGCATTCTGTTTCCAACAGTGGCCAATCTAGGTCATACGTACCTAGCAGTTTCCCCAAGAGACACAGGTTCCACAATGCTTGTACTGGGTCCAGCATTGATATCCTGGGTCCCTTCTTAATAATGGTTTATGGACCTTTCCTCCAGGAACTTGTCCAAACCTTTTTTAAACCCAGCTACACTAACAGCCTTTACTACATCCTCCGGTAACAAATTCCAGAGTTTGATTACACGTTGAGTGAAAAAATATTTTCTTTTATTAGTCTTAAATAGTTTACCCTGTAGCTTCACTGCATGTCCCCTAGTCTTTCTATATTCTGATAAGGTAAACAATCGATCTACGTTTACCCGTTCCACTCCGTTCATTAATTTATAGACTTCTATCATATCTCCCCTCAGCCGTCTCTTTTCCAGGTTAAAGAGCCCTAACCTTTTTAGCCTCTCTTTATAGGAGCATCCTTCCATCCCCTTTACCATTTTGGTGGCTCTTCTCTGTACCTTTTCTAAAATCACTATATCCTTTTTAAGATACGGCGACCAGAATTGCACACAATATTCAAGGTGTGGTCACACCATGGAACGATATAGAGGCATTATAATATCTTTTGTTTTATTTTCCATTCCTTTCCTTATCATACCTAGCATTCTATTTGCTCTCTTGGCCGCCGCTGCACACTGGGCCGAGGGTTTTAACATGGTATCCACAATGACGCCTAAATCTTTTTCCTGGGTGGTGGTTCCTAATGTGGAACCTTGCATCGTGTAACCATAGTTTGGGTTGTTCTTCCCTAGGTGCATAACCTTGCACTTGTCCACATTAAATTTCATCTGCCATTTTGATGCCCAGTCTTCCAATTTATCAAGATCCTCTTGCAATTTTTCACAATCCTCTTGGGTTTTAACAACTTTAAATAGTTTTGTGTCATCTGCAAATTTGATAACCTCACTCGTTATTCCACTTTCCAGGTCATTTATGAATATGTAAAAAAGCAGCGGAACCAGCACAGATCCCATGCTTAGAGAGAGAGGAATAAAGAAGAATGTCTCCATGAGTCAGTCCTTTAGCTCCTGGGCACACAAACCCCTGGAAGTTCTGTTTCCTGAGGTGGACCTGCTTAATAAGGGTTGGTTAAGACCAACGTTCCCTCTAATTTTCTGTAGGCTGTGTGCGCATAAAATATCAGTTGTGCAGCTTTTGAAGGAAGGTTAAATTTTTGTGCGCCACATAACGACACTCGGAGTTATATACTTTAAAATTTGACTACACATCAGAATACAGTATGTACACCACATTGATTACACTAGAAAACATTGTAGAACTTGTGAAAATCGTAAATACATAACAACTTAAATTTTAAGACGTCTGTGTTGTTTGCTATCAGAATCAGAACCGTAATTTTTGTGCGCTCTGTTGTAAAGTTTGTGCGCTCGCTTGGTGAGGTGTGTGCGCGCGCACACGCGCACAGCTTAGAGGGAACAGTGGTTAAGACATGCCAACTTCACATGTTGAGAGCTTTGAAGGTAACCAAATATGTAGATCAACCTCATGTATGCACATACATTAATGAATATTCCTTGTGGCTCTGAAACCAGAGCCAGATACTGCAGCCGCTCTCCAAGAGCAGGGTTGGAATCACTGCTGTAAACCCACCTGCTGGAGAAGTGACTGGAAAGAGCTGGAAGGTGTGAATGACTAAGAGAGATCTCTTTGTTCTAGCTGCCGCTCCAGCACAGTTTCAGTCTCCAGAGCTTGCTTTCAGCCTTTCAGCCAGTCTAATATTAATTCATTTCGCACTGTCTGCATTGATCCTTCTTGCTTTAAAAGTCTCCCCCCCCCCCTCCCACACACACCCTCTGCCCACTTTTCTTTTTTCCTGCCCTCCTTCCCAGCCACTGAATGCATCCATGCTCACTGCCTAACTCAGGGCAACCAGCAGCCTAAGAGATCAGCCAAAGTACAGACACAGAACCTGGCTTGGGGGGAGAGTAGGGGGGTCAGATTCCAGGAGGCACCAACACACTCAGACTGAAGGCTGGGTGGGATCTACTAAGCCGCCCTTGGAACTCAGATGTAGAACCTGTTGCTACAGTCTATCCAGGGCTGGTTGGGGAGGCATCAAGCAGGGCAAATTCCCAGCCCCCGCCCTACTTAGCAAAACTGAGCGAGGCAGAGCTTCAGAGCCCTCCTTAGTTTCTGCTCTGGGTCGCCTAAAACTAGCCAGATTCCTCCTGCCTTCTTCTGTCTTCGATGAAAGTGAATTTATTGTATTGTGTCAATTTCTTGCAGATAAAGGAATGTATTCGCTAGATTAGTCCACTTGAAGGAGTGACAACAAAGGTCTCACAAAATTAGGTTTGCCAGCTGGCTCCAAATTTGCCTGAGAGGTTGATCCAGTCCGTAATATGGGAAATAAGATCCCAGATGTTGAGTCTTTAATGGAAGAGAGTGACTTGGATTTAGTGGCTGTTACAGAGACATGGTTCACGGACATCCATGACTGGGATGTAATTATACCGGGCTATACTTGTTTTTATTTAATGAAGGGCGGTATATCAAATATAATAAACATAAACATACTTTATTCAGGAAGGACAGGGTAGAAAGAAGGGGAAGTGGAGTGACACTATATGTAAAAATAATATTAAAGCTATAGAATTACAGGGCTTAAAAGGAAGTGAGGAGGCACTGTGGGTTAAACTAGAAAGAGGGAACAGGAAATACATTTACAATGGAGTGATATACAGATCCCCCTCACAGGGAGAAGAAGTGGATGGATATTTAATAGAAGACAAACGCAGCATTGCCATGAAAGGAGAAGTGCTACAGATAGGTGATTTCAATATGCCGGTTGTTGATTTGGCACATCCCTGCTGCGGTGTCATCTAGAAGTAAGGAGATCCTAGATTCTCTACAGGGAGAACTATTCCAGCAGCTGGTAACAGGACCCACATGTGAAGAGGCTATACTGGACTTAGTGCTTACCAATGGGGAAAGTGTTTCTGATGTTATAGTGGGAGATCATTTTGCATCCAGTGATCACCAGATGGTGTGGTTAAGTATTAGGACTAAGGCTGATAAAGTCCATTCAAAAGTGAGGGTCCTAGACTTTAGGAAAACTAACTTTGCCATGATGGGTCAATACCTCAAGGAATTGTTAGCGGGATGGGAACAGCTGCGGCATGTAAAAAAACAATAAGCAAAGTGAAAGGGGATATTTTAAGGGCAACAGACCTTTTTGTTAGAAATGTAAATAAATGTAAAAGGAAAAGGAGGCCACTGTGGTTCTTAAAAGAAGTAGCTGAAAAGGTGAAGAAAAAGAGGGTGGCCTTCATAAAATATAGGAGATCTCAGAGAGAGGAAGACAAGCATCAATATTTGGAAAAACTTAGAGAAGCTAGGAAAGTAGTCAGGAGGGCAAAGATACAAGAAGAAGAAGAAATAGCCAATGCAATAAAATGGGCAAGGGAGTGCAAAAGTGGGGTTGTCAGACTCAAGGGGAAAAGGGAGGAATAAGTAGAAGCTGATGAGGATAAAGTGGAATTTGCTTAACAAATATTTTTGTTCTGTGTTCACTGATAAAGGACCAGGAGCAAGACCTCAGAAAATACCCACAAATAGAAACAGAAGTGAAGGGGATCTTGAACAATTTTCAGAAGACTGTGTTTGTGAGAATCTAGCTAAACTAAAAGTAGACAAAGTGATGGGGCTGGATAGGATACATCTGAGAATATTGAAATAACTTGGGGACGTTCTAGCAGCTCCACTATCTGAACTTTTCAAAGCTTCTTTAGAGTCGGGAGTGGTCCCAGAGTACTGGAGAAACAATTCAGATGTATCCTATCTGGCTGGTCCTGGTCCTTTATCAGTGAACACAGAATAAAAATATTTGTTAAGCAATTCCACTTTATCCTCATCAGCTTCTACATATTCCTCCCTTTCCCCCTTGAGTCTGACAACACCACTTTTGCATTCCCTTGCCCATTTTATTGCATTGGCTATTTGTTCTTCTTCTTGAATCTTTGCCCTCCTGACTACTTTCCTAGCTTCTCTAAGGTTTTCCAAATATTAATGCTTGTCTTCCTCTCTCTGAGATCTCCTATATTTTATGAAGGCCACCCTCTTTACACAAAAGCGGAAGTAAGGGTGAGGTTGAGAACTATAGGCCAGTTAGTCTGACCTCTGTGGTGAGTAAATTTATTGGAAACATTGCTAAAACAGAGAATAATGAGGTTTCTGGAGTCCAGTGGATTGCAGAATCCGAGGCAGCATGAGTTTACCAGAGGCAGATCTTGTCAGACAAATCTGATTGATTTCTTTGACTGGGTGAACTGAGAGTTGGACCGAGGGAGAGCTCTAGATGTGGTGTATTTAGATTTAAGTACAGCTTTTGACACCATTCCGCATAGATGACTTATAAATAAATTGAGCACCAAAGGGATGGACCCTAAAGTGACTGACTGGGTTAGAAATTGATTGAGTGGGAGGCAACATAGTGTACAGTAACATAGTATATGACGGCAGATAAAGACCAGCATGGTCCATCTAGTCTGCTCAGCAAGGCAGCAAGAGTAGGTGCACTTGCCGCTCCTTGCAGGTCACCTCTCCCCATGCCTTTGTTTAGGGGTGTACCCACCACTCTGTGTAGGTCACTCCTATTTGTTCATATATAAGAGATAGCTATGCTTATTGTGATTTTATCCTGTTGCTATAAAGGGATCCACTGGGTCTGTCCCATGCTATTTTGAATTCTGTCACTTGTTTGCCCCCACCACTTCCATTGGGAGGGCATTCCAAGCATCCACCACCCTTTCACTAAAAAAGTATTTCCTGACAATAGGTAAATATAGCTCACTCTGAGGAGGAGGAGGAGGTTACCAGTGGAGTGCCACAGCGATCTGTCCTTGGTCTGATTTAACATTTTTGTTAGTGATATTGCAGAAGGGCTGTCGGGTAAGGTTTGCCTCTTTGTGGATAATATCAAACTCTCCAGGAAGGAGTAGATAACATGAGGACGGATCTAGCTAAGCTTGAAGAATGGTCAAGAATTGGCAGCTGAGATTTAATGCAAAAAAATGCAGGGTCATGCATTTGGGCAGCAAAAATCCAAGGGAGCAGTACAGTGTAGGTAACGAAGTACTTCTGTCCATGAAAGAAGACTGGGACCTTGGCATGATGGTTTCTGATTATCTTAAAGTGGCTAAAGAAGTAGAAAAGGTGATGGCGGAAGCCAGAAGGATGCTTGGCTGCATAGTGAGAGGAATGGCCAGCAGAAAAAAGGAGATGATAGTGCTTCTGTATAAGTCTCTGGTGCAACCTCATTTGGAGTATAGTGTGCAGTTCTGGAGGCTGCACCTTCAAAAGGATATAAACAGGATGAAGTATGTGCAGAGGATGGCTATTAAAATGGTCAGTAGTCTTCATTATAAACTAGATGGGGACAGACTTAAAGATCTTAATATATATACGTTAGAGGAAACGCAGGATAGAGAGATATGATAGAGACGTTTAAATACCTCCATGGCATAAATGCAGAAGAGAGCCTCTTTCAATTGAAAATAAGCTCTGCAATGAGGGGACATAGAATGAGAGTGAAAGGGGATAGACTCAGGAGTAATATGCAGAAATCTTTCTTTATGGAAAGAGTGATAGATGCGTGGAATAGTCTCCCAGTGGAGGTGGTAGAGACGAGGTCAGTATCTGAATTCAAGAAAATATAGGACAAACAGAGAAAATCTCTAAAGGATAAAAAGGGATTATAATAGTTGATATAGAAGGGCAGACTAGATAGGTCATATGGTCTTTTTCTGCTGTCATCTTTCTGTGTTTCTATGGGTTTACTCCTCTGCATGCAGGGAGTCTTGCTTTTCTTAGTGTATAGGAGAAATGGAACTGCAGGTCCCTGCAGAGAGTGGAGTAAACCCAGGGCTTGATCAACCTGTCAGGCAAACCTGGAACCAACTGGCAATCTTAACCAAAAAATACATAAAGTAAGGTTGCCAACTGGCTCCAGATGTGCCCGACAGGCTTGATCCAGTCCTGGGTTTACCCCATTCCATGCAGGGACATGTATTCCGATTTCTCCATTGCCCTTTATAAGAAAAGCAAGACTACAAATCCCTGCATGCAATGGGGTAAACACAGGACTGGATCAAGCCTGTCGAGCGCATCTGGAGCTAGTTGGCAGCCCTAACATAAAAAGTGATACTGTTTTAGGCATGTGAATTCACTAAAAATGTATTAAGTGGCATTTTAGAAAGAGCACCCAACTAATGTGCAGGAAACGCTAGGGACATCTGTGTTTTGGCCCGATTTCAGAAACATAGACGCCTCTAACATGGATGTCCACGCTGGTGTCTATATAGACATCGCTGCTATGAAACCATGGGGCAAGGACGTCCATCTCAAGCAAGGTTGCTTACAGGGGCGTCCAGCATCATGGCAAAATAAATACATGAGCTCCCATTCCCTGTCAGTGTTCGTCAGGGGATATGAGTGTACCTCCTTCTCCACACCCTCTAGATATTTGCCTGACAAAATAAGCACTATTCAGATGCCTATTCATGCCTGGAGCAGGTATAACCTTTGAAGTAGCTCGGAATGTCCAGAACGTTTCTGAAATCCATGAGGACGTCCAAGTTCTTGGGAACGCCCTGGCCACCATTCCGACTTGGATGGCCTTGTACTGGAGATGTCTACAGACCCAGCTTCTAAAATGGCTCTGGGGACGTCTCTGGGCCTTGGATGTCTCTATGCCCCTTTTCAGACGTCCAAAGCACAAATAGGGCTTCTAAAATAGCCCCCATTATATCTTTTATTTCCATTATAGGTTTAAGGGAATGTGTCTGTTGCCCGGATTCCTGAAGCAGCCTTCTTAGCCACTCCTGGACTTTGAACATACATCCCACATTTGTTGTTGCATGTCAGGGGGGGGGGGAGGGTCTCTCCAGAAATCTGATTACAGTGCATCCCACTAGACTTTCCACCCGAAAAGTGGAAGTTCACTTTCCACTCCAGGAAGTTTATGCATTTTTTAGAACAGTGGTTCCCAACCCAGTCGTGGGGAAGCCCCGGGCAGCTGGGTTTCAGGATCTCCACAATGAATATGTATGAGACAGATTTTCATGCAATGGAGCTAGTACCAGCGCGAGGAGATCAGGCGGCACCCTAGGGGAACCTCATTCCTTTCACCCTGTCTCCTCCCGCAACACTCATTGCCGCTGCTGTCACCCCTCTTTGGGATGTACAATGGCAGCAATGGTAGGCAAACAGCCCTGCAGTGCTTACCTTTAAGCTTCGGTGCCGCGGGGCCATTTGCTTCCACCCCCTCAGGCCGCCTGATGTCGACTTCCTGTTTGCAGGAGGATTTTGGCATCGGGATTCAGAGAGGGGGCGGAAGCAAATAACCCTGTGTGCCAAAGCTTAAAGCTTAACCAAGGCTTAAAGGTAAGTGCCACAGGGCTGTTTGCAGCCATTACCATGGTGATACATCCCGGAGAGAGGCGACAGCGGTGCAATGGGTGCCCCTTAGGGGCCTGCAGTCTAGGCGACCACCTAGTTCACCTAATGATAGTACTGGCCCTGAATAGAGGCAGTAAATGCACATTACCTTCACGCATATTCATTGTGGATATTATTTAAGGTTGCTAGCTGGCTCCAGATGTGCCTGACAGGCTTGATCCAGTCCTGGGTTTACCCCATTGCATGCAGGGACATGTATTCCTATTTCTCCATTGCACATTATAAGAAAAGCAAGACTACAAATTCCCGCATGCAATGGGGTAAACCCAGGACTGGATCAAGCCTCTCGGGCATATCTGGAGCCAGTTGGCAACCCATCATTGGAATCTTGACTGACGGGGGGGTCTCCCAGTTTGAATCTGGGAACCACTGCTCTGGAACATTAAACCATCTCGAGAGAACTAATAGGGGAGCAGGACACTTTTAAAAGGTTCCCCTGAAATTGCATTAGGAATGTAAAGACATTTTTAAGGTGGGGGCCTAGCTGGAGCTCAAACTCTTATATATTCTGGTGCTGAACTGTCCTTTCCTAGTAGGGTTGCCAACTGGCTCCAAACTTGCACACAATGGGGTAAACCCAAGACTGGATTGACCCTGTCAGCCAGAGAGGTTCATTTCTGAAATTCCAGAGTTGCCAAGTTATCCAGCTCCAGGAGAGAGATATTAAGCCAGTCCTGGATTTCTGACTGACTATCTCATTCTGATGCATTATGGAACCTACAACATTGATTCCAATGGGTAACATCAGGAACTACAAATACCATACTGCACTGCAGTGCAAACTTAAAACCAGAACTGGCAAAAAATCTCACTCCTGGAACTGGGTAACTCGGCCACTCTGCATGTGTCCTCTATGGGCAGAACTTTCCCCTTGCCCCCGCGGGGTATCTGAGTCCAAATACTTGCCTGACTCTGAATCAAACAGTGGCCTTTTCCCCAGTGCTCCCTATCCACACTCATTCTTCTAACTGGCAGACAGTCTCTCCGTGACAGCTGCTGGCAGGTAGGATAAGCCAGAAGGACCCGACTTCTTTTTCTCCTCCTTTCTAGTTTGCTCTAATCCAACATCTTTCATTGGAGGCTTGTGTGCAGCCACCTCTGGTGAGAGAGGGAATAGCAGCTCCTGGAACATTTTCTCTTTATTTTTTCACCCTTACAACCCAATTACAGATGAAAGGAGAAAAGGAGGTCCAGAGATTCATCCAAGTCACAGAGAACATCCATAGAAAGCAAGGTTTCGATTCCCAAACCCCTGCATCCCAATTACTGTGCTATTATCACTAGCTCCAGGCCCTCCGATCTTCCCTCCCTTTATCCTATCTTACATATTTTTAAAGTCCAGTCATCCCACGCTCCTCAACTTTCAATCACAGGATGGTCCGAGTTGACCATTTCTGAATTCTGTGTGTGTTTGTTCATTCTGGGTGCCTAATCTCCTCCTCCATCTTTTTTGCTTCGGAATTAATTAACCCCGACTGGTAAGTGTGGAAAAGAGCCTCGGAATAAAAATGAGATTCCTTGACCTCTGACCCTGGCCGAAGAAGCTGGCACCCTGCGGGGGTCGAAAGGTCAGGAAAACGCTGACCACACTTCGTTGCCGAGGCAATGTCACTGTCCCCATGTTAAAGGGGGAGGAGAACAGTCCCAAGGGTGAAGACCCAGCAACATGCTGGCCATCATTTCTAAGAAGGGATAGGGGCGGTGGAGGGGGGAGGGGGGGCGGAGAGGAGACATTCCATGTCAGTCCCTGCGATTCTGCCGATACTGGACGGTAGTTTCTGATCAATGACTAAGGAGGGCGATAACAACAATGGGGCAAACGAAGAGGGAACTGAGGAGATAGAATGCGTCCTTACACAATCATGTCTTGGTATAGAAGAGTAGAAAGCAAGAGGGACCAGAGTGGAAAAAACGTCCATTAGAATGTTCTTGAAGTCTTCTGTGGAAAGATTCAAGCCTGGAGGTGTTAAGAGAGAGTTGGGGGGGGGGGAAGAGGGTCATAAGGGATCACACCAACCAAAAGCAAACTGAGCTAATCTCTCTCTTTTCTGCTGTTCTTTTGCTTTTTCAGTGTCTTTCCTAAATGATTTGCTAACATCTGGTGCTCCAGCTTTATGACCCTTGACCTTTCTGCTTGACCCCTGCAGTGACCTTTTCATTGGCACTCTCCCTGTTTAGGAAATTCGATGTTTAGGGGGAGATCATTACAGTGTTTCTATTCAGAGCGGCGCGAGCCTCATTCACTGCCACTGTGACAGAAGTCACCCACAGTAAGCACTCAAGCATTCATCCCTAGACACAGCTGCAGGAATAGCGCTGGCTAGGCCCTGCAGTATCACGCCTTCCCAGCAGGAGTCACTACAGGGGTACTAGCTGAACACGGCCACTCACATGCCTATCTTCAGAGCTTCCAGCCTGGTCAGGGCTGTGCACAAAACTTGCACACACAAATTCATGTGCTGGCAGACACAAACTAAACCTGCAGGCCAAAGGCCTTGATCTGACTGGATCCTTTCCCTAGAACACGGCCGAGATACATCAATAGACTGTCCCTTCCCTTGGAAACCTCCATTCCCTCTGTCCTAATGTAGAGAGCTGAAGAGGTAGTTGGGTGGATGGATGGATCATTCCATGGAAGCTTCTGGGGCATCTACTGGTACAAGCTCCCAGGTGCATCCATGAAGATACTACAATCCCATACCAAAATGGAGTTCCAGGCCTCTACAATTTGTGCCACACTTGATATCTTCCTGTGCTATTGTTTTTCTCATGAGTTGGAAAGGGAAGTTATTTATGGGGGGGGGGGCTATCAAGACAGGCCTGGGGGGGAGGCAAAAAGCAGAGGAACAAATTCACAACATTGTACAATAGGGATACATGTTAAATTTACATTAGCGCTGAGAGTAAACACAGCACTGTACAAGGAAGGATGTGCAACACTGCAGCAAAGGATAAAGACATACAGAGCTGATTACAGATGCAGAGGACTCCTGTAGATACATATTAACAGAAGTATTATGAAATAGCAGCAAATGCTCAAAGTGTCTGTAGTTAACTCTAGGTACAGTATCTGTCTGACTCATCTGTGCATGGGGGAGGGCGCACATTAAGAGCAATGGGGAGGGGACAGGCGGGATCAATCTCTATCTCTTAGCTAATTTCTCTCTAGACTGGAAATGTGGATGGCCCTTCTGAGAAGATCCACTTTGCAGTATGCACCGAGGCCAGAGGCCAAGGGGGTCTGTGCCAGAGATGGCTCACAGCTTGGGGGGGAAGGGGAAGCTGCTTTTCAGACTTCCCCATAGTATCTTTCTCCATCCAGGGCTCCATCAGACTCTGGGTTGTCAGTAACTGGAAGTTAAATCAATAGGATGTTAGAGAAAGAGGATCTGAGTCTGACAAGGGTTTCTTCTGAAAGGTAGCGGAGGCTCGTGGGGACCTTCACTCTCCCAGTCCAAGCTTTAAGTGCAAGAGAAGAAAAGTCAGACAGTTTTACCAATCAACCTTACTCCTGTTCTGCAGCACCCTGTGCTGGTCCAGGGCTGACAGCTCCGTCAGTGTCCCTCATTCCTCACCTGAGACCCTCACTCTCAGCTCTTTCAATGCACCTCACTCCTCACCTGCAGCACCCCCCCCCCTGCTTTTCTAGTCCAGAGCTTCTGCCAGCTTTGCCAATGCTCCTCACTTCTGCTCTACAGCACCCCTTGCTATTCCAAAGCTGAGCACCCCTCCTTCTTCTCCCTCCCACCCCCCACCACACACACATACCCACACACTTCTCTACCAATTCATCACAATCCAAACCTGCAGTATTTTGAACACAAGACTGTAGAAAAGAGTAAGAGACAGAGAGAGATGGATGTATGAAAAGGGAGGGAAGCTCAGAGAGAGAAATCACCCATCCTAGATTTAATAAAATTGACATTTTTGGTGTTGTGATGCCCTCTGGTGGCTAAATATATGCTTACATTTGCAGCTGAGTGTTTTGAACTCTGACCTCTTTGTTCATCTGGACAAACCTACAGTCCCTTGGGTACTCTCTAGGCTTTATTCTGACTTTTACCCTTGTGGTACAGTGCCAAAGTATTCATAATAGGTCAGGCCCTGAGGGAAATAGAGGGCACAGAAGTAGGGAGGAGGTAGGCCTAGTAAACATACCTTCAAAACATTGATTTGCTACTTGGGGTGCTCTTTCAGGAGGAGTTCAAATAGATGAAATTTCATCAAGATAATAGATGACTTTGCATATTAATGAGTATGCCCAATGATTAGCCAAGACTAATGATGGCTTAGGGTGTGTGGCAGAGAAACCATATTCAAGCAGCTTGTTTCCCAGGTAGGATTGCCAACTGACTCCAGATGCGCCCAACAAGCCAGATCCAGTCCTGTGTTTACACCATTGCATGCAGGGATATGTAGTTCTGATTTATCTATTGTACTCCATAAGAAAAGCAAGACTACAAGTCAAACCCAGAACTGGATCAAGCTTGTCGGGCGCATCTGGAGCCAGTTGGCAACCCTATTCCCAGGGCTGTTGTCAGGGTGTAGTCTAGCTGAACAAAGGACTCCAGTCCAAGATGTTCTCCTTCCCAGAACTATACACAGAATCCATTCCAAGGGAAAATTAATTTTGCGTTACCCTCCAGGAAGACTGCCAGACTGAGCCAGGACTGCCTTTGCTCCTTCGAATAGACTTTTCCTTGGACTCAGCTGCTTTGTCCCTAGCTAATGCTTAGCTATGTAAGAGCAAAAATGTATTTTCTCTCATGAAAATGCAGATGACAGCACTAGGAAATAGGCCTATCTTGCTTGCTCATTTTTGCTTGGGGTGAGCATGTAAAAAATGTACATGTGTTGATTCATATTCCTCTGTCTCTCATTTTGTTTGTTTATCTTGTTTTAGTGCACGCTAGACTGTTACAATGCATGTAATTATTTTTACAACTCACACATTGTACTAATGATACATGCTAAAACAACATTACAGAATGAAACATTGTTTTTTTTGTATTGTTTCAGGTGAGAAATGACATAAAACAATATAACTAATGTCACTTAGGTTTGTGGGTCATTTTAAAATGACAGCATGTCCTAATTTTTTTTTTACCTTCCTACTGCAATGGATGGGCAGACTAGATAGTTTGTATGGCCTTTATCTGCTGTCAGACCCTTCCTAACCTCCATCTTTACTCCTTGTCTCCCCACAGCTATAAAGTTTCAGTGCTTGTCCCAGTCTTTCTTGAATTCCGATGACACTTCCTCTTCGCCGTCTGTGCCAGGGCCTTGTTCCATGCATCTATTAACCTCTTGGAAGAAATTCTCTCTTGAATTACTTTGGAGTCCTCTCCTCTAGCATATGCATCTAAATATATAAATTATCACATCTCATTTGTAGGGTTTATGAGGTAAACTACGTACCAGTTTGATGGCCCTTCTCTGATGCTTCCCTCTACTCTGCCTATATGGAGTGGAGGAGTGGCCTAGTGGTTGGGGCAAGGTACTTCAAGCCAGAAGGTGAGGGGTTCAAATCCTACTAGAGGACAGCAACCTTGGACCAGAAGGACTGGGGTTTCTAGTCCCACAGGTGCTCCTTGTGGTCATGGGCAAACCACTTAACCCTCCATAGCCCATCTTCCCTGTAAAATAGTTATCTCCAAGTTATAATGCCCTGTTCAATGTAATTTCAGTTTGTTCAATGTAAACTGCACTGATGCAGAATAGCACAGTATATAAGAGAATATAAATAAAATATCCTATTGGAGATGTGGCTTCTAGAACACTCTAACTTCTTTTTAAATTTACTTTAAAAATGAAAATGAGTCACAGTGAAAAGATGTGCCTTCTTTCCACTGGAGCTGCTGCAGACTAGAGGAATCTCAAGTGGTTTCCCATGTCTTGGGGGAGGGGTTCTAGTGACTGGCACGACAACCTAAGCCAGTGTCATAGATACAGGGCTGCAATCCACTAGGGTTTCAGGGTTTCTTCAATGAATATGCATGACATCTAAATAAATCTCATGCATATTCATTGTGCAAATCTTGAAAAACAAATTTGGTTGCCGTCCTTGAGGTAAACCTGCCCTAGGCCAGGGCCGGATTTAAGATTTTTGCGCCCATGGGCAAGTCCAGACTGTAGATCCCAGATAGCAGAAGGGGTAGGGGGGAGAAGAGTGTCAGAGACTTCAAAGACTGTAGAACCAGAAAATGAGAAAAGCCAAAGTGTCACAGGGGTGCAGAAATGAAGTAGCCAATCCACACGGCTGTAGAATAATCAGGAGCAGGATCCTTGCCCTGGGCCTTAGGCACCTTCAAAATTTGGTGTCCTAGGTGATTGCCTATGTTGCCTGTGCCTTAATCTGGGCCTGCCCTAACCCTTCAGTCTCCTGACTGAAATTGCCAAGAAGGTGAAGGTTTTCTCTCCATTACTGCATTCAGTGCCCAGCAGGTGGCAGTATTTCTCCCCTGCAGAATACCAGACAACTTCATGCAAACAGGACAGGATTAGTGTCTACACGTCTTCTCAGCTGTCACTCAGAGCCTTTTCCTCTTAATCTTCCTCCTCACAGGATTCAGCTCAGCTGAAGCCTTCTCCCTACTAGCCTCTTTCCTAAGCAGGCTAGCTCCCCACAATAGTAAAAATTCATTTGACATATAACTATAGGATGAATTCTTTTTAGAGAACAATAAAACTCAGCAAAAGAGTCTCTTTTCTTCCGTTTTCCCCATTCCTTTTCCTCTTCTCGTTTTTACATTCATTTCTTTCTTCTTCTCTCCCTCCCTTCGCATCTTCTGTACCCTTCTTGCTCCCTCTTTCCTTCCCTGTCTCTTCTTTATATTTTTCTCTCTAACTCTCCATCTGTCTTTTTTCCTCTTTCCTGTCTTTCTCTCTCTCTCTCTCTCCCCATTCTGAGTGTGTGTGTGTGTCTCTCTCTCTTCTCTTTCTCTGCCCCCCCCCCCTTCCCCTGCACTTCAGTGTAAATTCTCATTTGCAGCATGGCTTATATGGACTGCAAGTGAGTTAAGGTTGCAATTCTGTAATCTCGTTCTCTTTCTGACTTTTCATAATTGCACAGAACTAATCTTGAGGTTAATGGAGATGGTTGCCATACAATTAGGGTCCCCCATGACAGCTCCATGTCAAGGGGGACAAGGGACAAATAAAGCCAATTCTAGTTTAAGCATTAATTACAAGCATGGTATGTTCTCTCTTTATATTTTTATTAGGAAAGTTAGAAATACAACTCCCTGCATGCAATGGGGTAAAATTAAATCAGAAGTGGATTGGCTTGTCCTCCCTATGAGACTTCCTTCCCTGAACCCCTGTTAAGTAACATGAGGTTATCACATGCCTTTCATTGTGGGAGTGATACCCTCCCAGGTACCTCCTCTAGACTTTAATTCAGCTCTGGTTACTTGGCCTTTTAACTGCCCTGTTCTGAAGCAGGGTTGCATGGAACCTGTGTGATACTCAGAGGCCTGGCCGATAGGGGTTTGACTGCAGAGAAGCCGCCCTCTCCTCACTCCCTGCCACACTACCACCACCACCACAGACACCTCTTGTCCTGTCTGAGGCTGCGAGGGACTCCCTCACCCATGGCTGCCAGCTTAAGTGACCCTCTCAGGCAATGTCTATTTCTGTCTCTGTCACTCACTCTGAGACAGATGACTAAGCCTCCTGCTGTGTCATTCCCTGGCTTCTTTCAAACCCTCCCCCCTCCCTCTCCATTTCACCAGCCTTTCTCCTGCCCAATGTCCAGTTATAGAGGAAAGGAACAGTTTCACAGGGGGGTTTATGGTGTTTATTTCTGACTAGGAAGTGGCATTCTGCATTCTATTGCCCCAGTGCTAAGAAGGTGAGAAAAGGTGAGAGAACTGGGGGTGGGGAAAAGGGAAAGAGAGAAAGAAAGGAATAGGAGTATGTCCTTATTTTCTGATCTGACACAAACACAATAGAACCTTGTAAGAGTATGATGAAAGCTATTTTTTAATCGGGCTTATTATTTTGAATATTTTAGATTTTATTTACCATTCCATTATCAGCAAACAATTCAAGGGTATATTAATGAGTTCACCATCAGTCAAAGGCTTTTATATAAAACAAGTAATTAATAAGCCCAATACAGATAAATTATTGAGGTCCCATGTCATCATTGTAGGAATAATTAAAGAGTGAATATATTGGGTCAACCCTGTTGGCAGAGAGCCTGGGTTGGATTCTGAGGTCACGTCATTTAATGTCCTTGTCAACCAGGACTGAAGGTGCTGGAGAAGCAGAACTCACAGCCCCTGGGGAAGGAAGGGGCGTTTTCATCATTGTGCACTGGCGAGCCTAGTGATCAGATTTAGGGACTATGATTGCATAGTCCTGGAAAGGGCCTTGGTGGATACTCCACTCCCCCCAAGGCTGGCTCGTCCACTAAGCGGCCGCCTAGGGCAGCAGATCTCTGTGGGCGGTACAGCAGGGCACTCACAGCAGGCCATGTGCTTTGGCACACATGGCCTGCCGTGGGCCGCTGTTGCTGCCGCCATACCAAGCCTAGCCTCCCTTCCCCCCCTGCCACAGTCGATGGGATGGCAGCGCAGCTCAGCACAGGGGGAGGGCAGCATGGTCTAGTGGAGAGGAGGGCAGCATGGCTCAGCACAGTGGGGGGGCAGCACTGCTGGGGCTTCTGCCTGGGGAAGCAGAAACTCTTGGGCTAACACTGCTTTCCCCCCCCCCCCCCTCAGCTGAGCACTGTCACTGGGCGAGCTGAACTGAAAGAGGGCATGCAGAATAGGGAGAAGATCCCTGAGTAGCTGCAAATGACATCTCCTGGCACCAGACCCCAGCCCTTGTTCTGACTGAGCTGGATGCCCAGAACAAGCAGGAGGGTCCTGCCAGGCATGAGTGCCTACATATGATTTTCCTGTCTCTGGCATCTCTCTTCAGGCAGCAATGCTGCCTGGTAGGAAGTGAAAACAAGACTAAATGCCGATATGCACTGACTTTCTGTGCAAAGTGGTGCCAACCTCTTTGGGTGCAAATATGTTAATTATTTGCTGTGGCATTCATGTGAGATGGCTGCCTTTTGCAGCCACGGAGTCTGATGTCTAGGCAAATTGGATATTTTGAACAGATTTGGTTCCAGGAAACATGAGGCATCTGCAGATGGGGATGTAAGAGGTTTCGAGAGCTCCTATGCAGTAATAAGCTGTGGACCCTCGATCTTCAATGTGTATCCTGTGGGTACCAGGCCCTCTCTGCTGTGATACCTATGTAAACTGCATAAGCTATTTATTTCCATAATCACGGACATTTAAAGCATACTAAATACAGAAAAAGATAAAATATCATCCATCCATGCCTTTGATCAGATACGAACCTGATATCCACTATAGCACCTACTGTTCATCGAATCAAAGATATCACAACGCCTGAACTATCCTCTAAACATGCTAAATGTATGCACTGAAGGAGTTCTACCATCCAGATCATACAAATTTATCTCTACGACTTCCTCCCTCATTTCATCTTTCTCCCTTGTTGTCATTCCGTCTCCTATCCCCTCTCTCCTTCCCGGTTTCTCTTTCTCTCCCTCTCACTCCACCTTTTCCTGCCTCTTTGGTTGGTTCTGGATAGAAAGATTCCCAAACAAGAAGCGGTTGATCCTTAGAATTCCCTGGACCTGACAATCTAAAAGAGAAAAGTCAGCTAGCTGGTTCTTGCGAAGAGAAATTGGAGGGATGAGACGGAAGGAAGGGGAGTTGGGATGAGATTTGCTTGATGGGCATAAAGCGAGATAGAGACCAGGGTGAACAGAGTGACAGGGTGGATTTGGTGGGATTTAAGAGACAGGGGTAGACCGTTACATGCCATGACGTAGCACTATAGAAATGATAAGTAGTGCTGAATTGGAATTAAAAAACGGGGCGACTACCATTCTGAACACGAAATGCAGAAGCATGAACAGATCCAAGCAGATGTATTGATGAAAGCCGAGAGATATACAAATAAGCAGAAAAGACAGAAAGAAACAGATTCGTCGGGGCTGGTGCAAGGATATCGGTAAGACTGCCAGATTTTTTGCAAGAAAATCTGGGACACTTATCCAAAGCTGGGGGCAGCCCCCCCCCCCCTTAGTTCCAGGATTGTGCAACAAGGGGAGAGGGGAGGAGGAGGAATCTTTCTCTTCTCCCCATCCATCCTGTAGCAGCAACAATATCACTTCTAGGCAGACAAACTAAAGAAATAGAAACAGTGGTGCATTTCCCCACTGTACTGTGCAAAATACAGCAGATGTGAATTCAAAAAACTGATATATTTCAGTTACTAAGCTGAAAATAAAATAATTTTTTCTACCTTTTCTGTCTGTCTGGCCATTTTTTTAACTCATCATCTTGCTTCTAGTCTCTGGTTTCTGCTTTTGTCTGTCTGTCATCTCTTAATGCTGTTCCCATGGTGTCCTGCCCATTTGTCATTTCTTTTCTTTTCTTCCTGCCTTCGCTGCTTCCCCTACATTCATCTCTGACCAGTGGTGTACCAAGGGCAGGGTGGTGGGTGCGGCTTGCCCCGGGTGCCAGCCAGGAGGAGGCGCACCCCTGCCAGGCCCACACATCTGAGGCAGTGTGGCAAGCTCACCTAAAAGCCGACGGCCTGCTACGCTGCCTCCAATCCAGGCCCATTGGGTCTCTCTCTCTCCGCTGAAGTCTCTCAATGGGCCTGAATTGGAAGCAGTGTAGCAAGCCGCCGGCTTTTAGGTGAGCTTGCCACACTGCTGCAGAGGTGTGGGCCTGGCAGAGGGGGGTGGTGATGTATCACAGCGCACTGTGGCACAACATGGAAGGGCGCCGGCCACAAGGGAGGCACCTCCCCCCCCCCCCCACACCAAAGGCAGAGTGGAGGAATAGCCTAATGGTTAGAGTACTGGCTTGGCACCCAAGAGACCAGGGTTTGATTCCCACTAGCACTCCTTTTAGCCTTGGGCAAGTCAGTTAACCTTCCATTGCTTCAGAAGAATCTAAGTTATCAATGTCCTTGTTTAATGTGCATTAACAAGTTTAAGTTACATTGTAAACCGCTTTGACTAAATGATAAAGCACTATAAAAAAAACTGTTAAATAACCAAATAAAGGCAGAGAGGTCTAGGAATGCCCGTCAGCTCTCTTCCATTCATTTTTCTGCTTCTCTATCCACAATGATTTTGCTCTTCTTCATTATTCAGTCCTCATTCTCCCCCTATTTAATTGCATCTATCTCAGCTGTCCATCTCCTTCATTCCAGCCCTCCCATTTTCCATCTCTCTCCCTCCTTCCCCACCCTCTTACTAACTCCAAAGAGATGGGGACAATCCCTGAAAATCGGGGGCATCTGGTAACCTTAGATATTGGGTACCCTAGGTAAAGCTCACCCCTCGCCCCTGAGATTTTGATAATTAAACTCAACCATCACGATCATCCAACACCATCGCTCCAATAGCAATCCTGTAGAAATGTATACTTGGACACCTTACTTTTAACTATGAAACCTTTCTCTGTAGGTAGGTGTGTGCCTGCTCATGGCTTTTTGAGTTTGTAGGGCTCTCGGGATCTTTGCTATCCCTCGGAAGCTGCCGCCCTAGGTGATCACCTAGTCTTGCCTCATGGTTAAGCCGGCTTTGAAACTCATTCTCGTATGCTGATAGACATCAGATTCAGCAAGAATTCAAGAAGAAAATAAGAGTTTGCGAGAAATGGACTGATTGTGGTCTAATTATCATACCTGGTCTGTATCCTCACTCCACTTATCATGTCCTTTCCGTATCACGGCTTTCATTTGTCTGGCCCCTTCCATATTATGCCTTCCGGGTATTATTTCCATCCCATTACATGACTGGCAATACCATCCTTATTGGACAGTTACCAGTGCTACCAAATAGGCTGCATTGATTACATGATACATAGGTTTTAGGACTGAGAGGCATGTGAAAAAGATGCCACACGTATGACATAAGACCATAGAAAACGAGGATGCTAATTTTAACTCGTATTTTCCTTTGATTTGCATATAGTGTGCTTTCTTTTCTTGTGGGAGTCTTCTATTCAAAGTCTTCCCATGAGAAAGGTGGTCTTCTATGGTCCCAATAAAACCTGAAGCCTGGTCCCTTCTGTCTCAACCCTTTGAATGGACAGCAGAGATGGAGAGGGCGGAAGATGAGAAGAAAACAAGGTAGGGAGTCGACTTCTATCTAAAAGACTGCAGGAACACTGTGCCTTTAAAGCAATGCTGCAAAATTAGCAACTCTGCAGTCATTAATATGCAAAAATGCAAATGAGGAGGTAATTAAGCTGCAGTCCTCCTGAGGATATTTCCAGCATAATGGATTCTATTGTCAGGGCGCGAGCAGCCAGGCAGATTTATGTTACTTACATGAATATAAAGTATGAACATCAAAGGATTGTCCTTGTGTTTGGTTTCTACAGTGCTAACCAGAATGTTAATGGTAATAGAGGGAGAGAGGGGGCGAATACACTGGTTAGCTGGGTTCAGTCGCCCCTACCAGAACCAGTGCTACTGTGCTCACGTTATGGTGATTGGCAGAAATGAGCATGTCGAGTTAGTCTAGACTACTAGCTTGAAATCCTACCTCATTCTCCCCTTCCCTATCCTGTTTCCTGTCCCAGAGTTTGGATCATGCTTGGATTAATGGCTGACTGAGTTTAGAAATGCACTCAAAGTCCACTGCTTTTTGCTACACTAAGGAGGAGAGAATTCAGAGTGCCTTCATATCCTTGGGGCTAGTACACTTGAAGTGTGCTGAACTGAAGGAGTGGAAAACACGTCTGAAAGTTGCCAGGGGGGAGGAAGGGAAGGAACCCTGCTATGTCTTCTTCCATCAGTCCCCATCTTGGGAAGGTGGAAGCCTCCAAGAGGCGTCGATTATTCCACTGGGGAAGCTGGGACCATCTTTAGAAACCTTTTCCCCTACATACAAAATAGGAGAAAATCTTTAGCACAAGAGGAATTACCTGACTTACAGGAAGAATAAAAGTAATGTGAGCCTAAAAGAGCCCTGTTAACAGCAAACACTCCATAGTCACCACACATCCAGAATTTGAAAGATGTTTAGTTGTTCCCCTCCCCCTCCCTCTCCCCCTTGCCCTGAAAGGAAAATACAGAAAGCAAATAGCAATGTTAGACCAGCATATATACAATAGTTCTAAAGAAAACTGACGGTGCCTTTATAGGACGATGAATGATTAGAGTGAACAGAAGCAGGTGTAACCTTGCGCGTATACATGCTGCTCTAACGCTGTAATTCTCTGTGTGCACATATGTGGCAATAAGAATCAGTGCTTGTGCATGTACCAATCCCAACCCTGATCTGCCCATTCTCTGCCCGGGAATGCCTACAGATGCAGACACTATAGGGTTGACATATCAGCGGCAGCAGTAAGGCACTTTTAAGGCACATGGCTGCACTTGCTGTAAGTGAAACCAGATATTCAGTGCCGGAGCCTATCCAGCGTCTGGTGCTGAATATCCACTTTCGCTAGTAATTATGGCAGCTACCAGTCAGTAACAATATTAAGCTGCTAACTGGATAGCTAGTGCATAAAGTTAGGAGAGCAATTGACCGGTCTGTAATTTAGTTGTCCAGACCGACTAAACATCTGGATCATGCTGGAGGCCACAGAGCTCCCCGCACGTATAGCCAACTTTTTGAGGAGCTCTGTTCTTGGGCAGGAGGGGATGGGCCAGGGGAGGAGTGAAGGCGGGCAGTGGGAGGGAACGCAACCCTGAACGTACAGGGCTGACTCCAAGGTCAGCCCTGTATGTCCAGAGTCTACCAGATACACAGGGGACAGCAGAGCCAGGCCACGGACAAGAGGTGTTGGGGTACAGGGGGTTCCCCACAGCCCGACACTGTCCATGGAAGGCCAGATTGGGGATTGGGCTGCAGGGAAAGGTGTTTATTTCCTGCAGCTGGGCATCGTGGCTCCTGAATGGAGCCATGGTGCCCTGGCGATAGGACGCCATGGCCCTGCGGCTCCATTCAGGAGTCTGGCTGAGTTAGCCAGATATGTGGCTGGGCATGCGGTTGATCAGAATCGGGGCCCAGTCTGCATGTCCAGGCAGGTAGACCCAGGCACATCTAGCCCTCGTGGGATCAGAATCGGGTGCCACCGCAGCACACCCGGTCTGCCCGGGGATATTCAGTGGCACAGTCTGGATCACTGCAGTTTAGCCAGTTAGCAGGTCCTGCAACCATCTAAATCCTTTTGAATATACCCCCTCTGCCCGCTATGGTTATGTGTGTAATGCCAAAGGAATTCCAGAAATACTTACAGTACCATGTAAAATGATGTCCTACACTGTGGTAGTGTGACATGTGATGAGAAGGGGGTTTTCTTTACAACATAGCCAGACAGCAGTACAGGGAAACAAAAGCAGCTTTTATTTCTGTCCCAGCTTATTAAACTTCCACAAGCTGGTTCTACCGGCTCTTGCTCCAGCCCCAGTTAAAGTTCCTACCTCAGAACTCCTCTGCATGGCTTGCCTTGGAAGAACATCTGGCTCCATGAGCCTCTCTCCCTTCTGAAGCTTTCTGAGTTCTTAACCTCTCCCTATGAGCCACACCCTCCCAGCCCTGAACTCTAGGCTGCAGACTCTCTTAAAGGGGACTGTTGATAATCCATTTGGAGAGGGATGGGTAACATTCTATAGACCCCATTACACCTCCCCCCCCCAGCACCTGCCTCACCCAAGACCCCCACCCGGGAAAGAAAGCCTCATTCAGGTGAGTCCAACCAACCTTATGGCAGACCTGGAAATGGTAGGGTTGGAGACTCAAAAACCACCACACATTACAGCTGTTGGACTCCTTATGTCAAGCCAGCCACTTGAGAGGTTGGTGGTCCATTATTAGCATAAACAGATGACCAAGAGGGTAGTATTTGAAGGAGTCAAGTGGCCACTCTTGACAGCTAGGAACTCCTTCATGATCACCACATAATGCTTCTCCCGAGGAAGCAGTTTCCTGCCGATGAATGCTATGGAATGTTCTTCACCCTTGACTTCCTGGGCCAGAAAGGCTCCTAGGCCCACCTCTGAGGCATCAGTTTGCATAATAAATAGTAGAAAGAAATCAGGACTAATCAGGATGGGTTCAGAGCACATGGCTTTCTTGCGATGCTGGAAGGCCAGGTCCAGGTCCAGTGACCACTGGATCTGTTCAGGAGATCTCTTTCAGAGGAGAATGGTGAATGGCTCTGCCACCTCAGCAAAATTAGTGATGAACTGCAGTAATAGTCAATCAATCCAAGGAATACACAAACCTCTTTCTTTGATTTCAGGGTGGGGAGCTGGGCAGTGGCATCCACTTTCTGTAGTTGAGGTCATATTGAACTTCCCAACCTCCCAGAAAATATTTCTTGGGGTTGGCAGTCAACATGACCTTCTGCAGGCTGGTCCATACGGCTTGTACTTGGGTTAGATGGGTGGTCCAGTCTCTGCAATAGATGACGATGTCATCAAGGTAGGCAGCCACATACTCCTTGTGTGCGGTCGGTCTCAGTGTGTGGTCAACTAGGCATTGAAACGTGTCAGGAGCCCCATGTAATCCAAAAGGCAGCACTGTAAACTGGGACAGACCTTGCTGTGTCAAAAAGATCAGTCTTCTCCTTGGCAGCTGGAGTCAAGGGCACCTGCCAATATCCCTTTTGTCAAATCCAAGGTTGATATAAAGCACGCTCCACTGAGTCACTCAATTAGCTCATCTACAGTGGGCATAGGATACACTTCCAGTTTAGAAGCTGCATTGACCCTCTGGAAGTCAATGCAGAATCTGATGCTTCCATTGGGCTTAGAAAACAAGACAATGAGTGACGACTAATCACTCATAAACACTTATATAATTCCCAGGTTAAACATCTCTTCAAGCTCCTTGGCAAGGGCCTGTCGCTGGGCCTCCGAATTCAATAGGGTCATTGATGGATAACCACCCCAGGGTCAGTAACGATATCATGATAAATGAGGTGAGTTTGTCCCAGGTGGATGGAGAACACCTTTAGGTTCCGATGGATCAAACTTTCTAGATCTCTTCTCTGGGCAGCACAGAGCTTGTCTCCAGTTGGGACTTGAGCTTGATCAGACAGGGCTGAAATTTCTGGCCCAAAATCATCTCCCTGTACCATCATAGCTGTCACTGGAGTCCATTTTTTCAGTAGGTTAATATAGTAAATTTTGGCTTTCTTCGGTTTATCTGGCTGGACAATCTTGTAGTTAACAAGCCCCACTTTCTCTTCCACCTCATAGGGCCCTTGCCATTTACAGAGTAATTTGCTCTCAGATCAGGGAAGCAGGACTAAAACTCTGTCTCCCAGTTAGAAGTTGCAGGGCATGGCTGCCCGATTGTAGCTCCTAGACTGCTCGGCTTGGGCTTTTTCCAGACTGAGTTTGGCCACCTCTCCAGTTTTCCTCAGCCAGTCTTGCATTTGTATAACATACTCCACCAAATTACATCTGGCACGGGGTTCTTCTTCACAGGTTTCCCTTACCATGTCTAATATGCTTCTTGGCCGACTTCCGAAGAGCAATTAAAAAGGCAAAAACCTCATGGAACTCTGAGATACCTCACAGATGGCAAACATCAAATAGGGTAGGAGAATGTTCCAATTCTTCCTGTCCTCCTGCACAATTTTTTTTAATATCTGTTTCAGAGTTTTATTGAATCACTCAATAAGGCCATCCATTTATAGGTGATATACTGATGTTTGTAGCATCTTGACCTTCATCAAGGCACACACTTTCTTCATCACCTTTGATACAAAGGGTTTTCCTTGTTCTGTGAGAATCTCATTGGGTGTTCCCACCCATGAGAATACTTCCTAAAGAGTATCCACGATCATAGTAGTTTCATATTCCTTAGAGCAATGGTAGCGGGTAGTGTAGTCTAGTATGACTAAAATATGCTTGTTGCCTCAGGTGGTTCGCTCCAAGGGACCTACCAGGTCCCTAGCCATTCTTTCAAATAAGGTTTCAATGATAGGCATAGGCACTAGAGGGGCAGGTCAGACTTTGGTGGGGTTATGAAGTTGGCAGTTGGGGCATGACTGGCAATATAACTGCACCTGTTTATCGACCCCGGGCCAGAAAAATCAGGCTAAAACATGCTACAGTGTTTTCTCCACCCCCAAGTGTCCCCCTAATAAATGGCTATGGGCCAATGATAACACCTGCTGATGACAGGACCGGGGAACTATCAATTATTCTACCTCTTCGCCCTTTAAGGCACCCTTGGCCACTCTGTAATAAATTTCCCTTTAGCACAAAATAGAGAAAGGTTCTTGTGTGGGCTCTCCATAACCTATTGGAACCCTATCCACCTTCAAAACCCACTCTTAGGCATGTTTAAGGGACTCATCCTCTTGCTGGGCCCTCCTGAAGCCCCCTGGGTCTTCCCTCACCCCCACTCTGGGAAAGGGACAATAGTTTTTGGGTCACTACTGCTAAGACCTGAGCTATCCCCAGGGGTTTCTTCCATAGGTTCCCCCCCCCCCCCAGATTCCCCCCCTCCCCCCGGATTCTGTTGGTAGTGTAGATTTTCCCAATGATGCCAACTCCGGGACTTAGCAGGCTTGGGATTCTTGACATATAGATCCTGGTCTTCCAGCAGGAAAATCTCTAGGAAATCTTCTTGGTCCGACATAGCAAAGCTGTCAGTTAGCCAGGCCCATATCGCTCCGAAGTTTGGGTAGTCTCGGCTGATCACCACTGGATATGGGAGCCAGCTCAGCACCACAACCTCGAACGTGGCTTGCCCTGCTGGAGTCTTAAGTGAAACCTGTGCCACTGGATACTGCCTCAGGTCTCCATGCACATAGGCCAGTGTCACCGTCTTTGCATAGTCAATTTGAAATCAGGATACGATTTCATGGCGAATGAGGGTCCGCACACTCCTGGAGTCTATCAAGGCCTGGAAGCAGGTCCCCACAAGCTTCACTGGAATCACAAAGTTCTGTGCCCCTGGGTGTGGAGTGCCCACAAAAGCACAGGTGTGAGGAGTATTTAGGCTGTCATCCATGGATTCTTCTATATCCAGGGGACATTCCTGAGCAAAGTGTCCCCGGGCTACACACATAAAACAGGTGAAGGGGTCATGGCTGGCGCCATGCCTTCACCTAGGATGTGACTTTGGGGGTTGGAACAGGGGAACCAACATCCGTTCTGGCTTCCCCTTCCATTCTCCTGGCTAACGGGTGAATTCTTCCACTTCTTACTGTCCATTTAAGTCACCAGCTGGGCTTCATGATACCCCTTGGCTATTTCTAGTGCATTCTCCAGTGTAAGCTTGGAGTTGCTGATATACCCACTGTTTCATTGGGGTGGTCAAGCCCTCCAAAAACTGCTCCAATAGCACAATCTTGGCTATCTTGGGCCCAGTCTTTCGCTCCAGTTGCAGCCACTTCCATGCGAGATCCTTCAACTGATAGAGGAACCTCCGAAGGCTCTTTTATCTGGAGCCTCTTCTGACTTGCTGGCGGTAGACCTCAGGTACAGCAGGTCCGTTCCAGTATGGCGGCCTTGATAACTGCATATGTAGCTCGCCCATCTGGATTGGCATCCTGGAATGCAGCCTGACTGCTGCCCGTCAGCAGATTCCCCAAATAAATAGTCCATGTCTCCTCCGGCCACCCAGGTTATTTCTGCTGTCATTTTAAAAAGCACTTGTGCTGGAAGGTGGAGTTATGGTCTCTGCAGGGCCTGAATCAGCTGCTGCTACTGTTGTTGCTGCCCTTCAGCAGGCGCATTGAAACTGTTGTTGTCGCTCTTGATACTGATGTTGCTTCTGCTGCCCTTCGGCCAGAATCTGGAGGAGCTGCTCCATCCTGGCTTGTCACTGTCCTGACAACACCTCTTCTGCAGCTGAGTTAACCCTACAGTATTCCAGCTCCAATAACTTTTAGCGGCCTTTAGTAGCCAAAACAAAGCCTGCTTGTCCGGCACTGCCTAACTTCTTCAAGCTCTCTAACTAGAGCAAGGCTAAACAAACAAACAAACCAAAAAAAAAAATCCTGACCTACTGTAGAGGCCCAGCCCTGGAGGTATGTGGATCTGCCCTCAGTCACGTGGTTAGAGGAAATCTCCAAGCTGCCACCATATGTGGTAGTATGGCGTACGGTGGGAAGGGGTTTTCTTTACATCATAGGCCAAACAGCAGTTCTGGAAAACAAAAAGGTTTTATTTCTGTCCCATCTTGTTAAACCTCCACAAGCTAGTTCTTCCAGCCCTTCCTCCAGCTCCAGTTAAAGTTCCTACCTCAGAACTCCTTTGCATCACTTGCTTTGGAAGAACATCTGGCTCCACGGGCCTCTCTCCCTCCTGCAGCCTCCTGGGTTCTTAACACTCCCTGTGAGCCACACCCTCCCAGCTCTGAACTCTGGGCTGCAAACTCTCTTAAAGGGCACTGTTGTTAATCCCTTTGGAGAGGGACAGGTAACATTCTATATACTCCATTACATACACACTAAAGTCTGGTATAAATTATCCCTATAGGTACACAATGCTGAATTCCATATTAGGAGTCACTGTCCTGCAAAAGAATCTTAGAGTCCTTCTGGATAACATGCTGAAATCCTCAGCTTATTGTGAGGTGCAGTCAAAAAAAAGCTAATTGAATGTTAAGAAGTATAAAAAAAGGAAGAAAAAATAACAAAGATCACTCATAGTGTAACTGCACAATTAGTCTTGCATGCAGCTCTGGTATGCCCATCTCAAAAGAGGTACAGCAGGACTTGAGAAGGTACAGAGGAGGAGTAGCCGCAGAGTGAAAGACAGGGTTCAAATCCCATTCCAACTTCTTACGATTTTGGGCAAGTCACTTAACCCTCTATTGCCTCAGATGGAAACCCAAATTGTAAGTTCTCCAGTGACAAGAAACTGCCCACTACACCTGAATGCAGTGCGCCGTGAGATACCACTGAAAAAATGTGAGCCAAATCTAAAATCCTTTCCCTCCGGAGAAGGGCAACCAGAAAGATAAAGGAGGTGGCAGCTTAGGGCTCTTCATCTTTGAGAAGAGAGAGCTGAAAGAAGATATAATGAAGTTTATAAAATCATGACTGGGGTGGAATAAGGAACACTTACCTTCAAAATGTACCAAGGGACAAGTCATAAACTAATAGAGAGCAGATTTAAACCACACTGGAGAAAGGGGGATTTTCTGACTGAGGATGTGGTCAAGGAATCTAACATTGCTGGGTTTAAAAGGAGTTGGGACACGTTTCTGGAAGAAAAGCCCAATAAACCACCAGTTAACCAGGAAGTCTTGGGAAAGCCACCACTCATCCCTGGAGTGAGCAATATGGAACGGATCTAGTCTTGGGATCTGCCAGGTTTTCCCAGTGATTTGGAATGGATTGGCCAGTCTCAGAGACAGAATGCTGAGGTCGACGGACCTGTGATCTGACCCAGTATGGTACTTCTTATGCAGAAAATCAATGTATGGTTTTAAAAAAAAATTGCCGTTGAGTTAATTTATGTAAAATATTTCAGTGCTACTTTTGAAATATTGGCTGAGAATTTAAAAGGTGAAATCCAAGCCTTCAGGGCTGACACAATCAAGCCCTCACTGTTCTCTCACAGAAATGATAGACTGTTTAGCTGAACACCAAAAAGTAACTACAAATATGTTTGGGTATCCCCAAGGAGCCATATGCAGGTGAGAGGTCACCTTGACCTAGGTCTATGTTTGGGTATCCCCAAGGAGCCATATGCAGGTGAGAGGTCACCTTGACCTAGGTCTATGTTTGGGTTTCCTCAAAGAGCTGTGGAAGACTGAGGGAGCCACCTTAACCAGACATTCCTGGGAGGGTAAGACCCAAACTACGGCTACAGATAAGGCTGCATCCAAATGGAGGAGTGGGAGTAGTTCACCTTCCTCCAAGCCCCTTTTCTCTTCCAGGTAACAAGGGCTTTCCTTTCTAAGCTGACCAAAATGCAGAAAAAGAGAAAAGAGCAACAAAGAGTGAGGGGATTAGGACAATTTGTTTAGCCGTCACAGAAAGCTGCCTCCTGAGATACCATATTGGGTAGAATTCCTTTCTGTGTACAGTTTAGTTAACACTGCATGAAATAGGTTGGAAGAGTAGTAAAGATGCCCCATTCCCCCCAGTACTCTTCTTATTTCCAGTCTAATCACATGGAGCTGATACTTCAAATCAAGAATGGTGTGTTTCAGTAAGTCTTGGAAGATAGGGGGTGTAAGTGCTGCTGGTATTTATCTCTTCACACCCTTGGCACATAGCGCGGCTGCATTCCCTTTCCAGAAAGCCAGGGTCCTTGGATTGTCACCTTCATGGCCAGTGAGTTGAGAGGCTTGCTGGGCTTTCAGCCCTCACATATTTCACTGCCACAGATGAAGAAGGAGTCAATCACTTGATTTATTTCTACCATTGTGGAACTGCAAGGGTTGAGCACAAAAAAGAACTTTAAAGAGACCAGGGCAAAAGTAGCTATTTATTTCTGTGATGGTCTGGTGTCTCAGAGGCAGTGCTGTGTGCTCACACACACAGGGATCTGGATTCCACTTCCAGCTCAGGCCTAAGTCACCTGGAGCTGGAGATGTACCGTGTCAGCCTGGGGGAAGAAGAGGCCGCTCATTGGGACTCCTCCTCCTCCTCCTGGGAGGCTATTTATTTGCAGATCATTTTGAACCTTTGTAATTATGGATTTACTTGTATGTATTAACTTTAATATATTTGTTTTATTCAAATTATGTATGTTACTTGTACACTGCCTAGATATTGTGATGGGTGGTTAAGAAGTTAATAAATGAAATGAAACTGCAATTGTATCACCTAGTGGTGGAGATTTAGGTCTCTGGTTTTACAGTCAGATTGCCATATTCAAGGATCACAATCTGATAAACCCTACCACCTACAAGAAAAACCCAACAGCCACTGTTGGCAGCACCCCCTCCCGGCTCTGTAAAATAAAAAGCAGACAGTTTCAGCAAACACATTTCAATTAGAGCTCTAGGAAGGAGGAAGCAAAAGGCTTAAAGACCTTGTGGGTTGGGCTGATGCACCCCTTGTGTGGTTCTCTGAACACACCCTGGCACTCCTGCCGACCTCAATGCATCTGCTCCTTCTCTACTAGCGTCCATGCCAGACCCACATGTTGTGGTCTAGAATCCTCCAGACGTTCTATCTTCCTTCCTCACCCAGGATTCAGTCTTTCCTCAAAATAGAATGCTTTGAGGAACCTGTGGTGCTCAGAGAGAGTTCAGGCACCAGCAGGAATGGAAAGTGAAGACCTTGTAACCACAAGCACAACACTGCTGCAGTGCTGTCCTCCACCATAGCCAGGGTTGGCCCAACTATTAGGCAAACTAGGCATTGGCCTAGCGTGGCTGCTTTAGAGGGGGAAGCAGAAAAAAGGGCATTCAAAGCTAAACAATGGATTCTGCCAACTGGTGGGGGGGGGGGGGGCCTAAGGCTTAAGGTTTGCCTAGGGCGCCAACATATTGAACTAACTCTGGGGTCGGCCCTGATCATAGCCAAATTAAAAAGTTTGTCTCCTATAGGTAAACCCAGAGAGCAGATCGTGGTGGGGGGGGGGGAGCAGCCAGAAATGAAATAGAGGAAGCTCACGGTGCAGCCACAGAGGAGCCTCTTTGAAGCACTATATGCACATGACCTTAAATTAAATGGAAGGAGGCTCTTCTTTGGCCCAACTGTTTCACACTTTCAAAATCTGGCACTCTGGTCAGTTGCTTATGTTGCCTATGTCTAAATCTGGGCCTGCTGATCTCCTGGTAGTAGTAGCAAGTCATAATCCAGTTCTCACTCACTAACACTAGCCTAGGTGGACACTGGATTTTGAAGTATTATGAAGTTGATTCCTTTTTTACTTGGGGAGGGGGGAGAGTCTGAGGGAGCTAAGAATAGGCACATCATGGCACTTAGGACCCTCTAAAGGAACCAGGATCCATATGTTAGGGGTCACGGGACACTCCTAAGACTACTCCTGGTGCAATTCTGCACATAATCATTCACGATTTTGTACATTTTTGTGACATGTCTTTTCTGTATTGTATTTAAATGAAGTATCACTCAAAAACAATATGCTTTATTATTTTGACAAACAAAGCATGCAGAATTTTGCATAATTCAGACTTTTTGACACAGAATTTTGAATTTTATGTGCAGATTCCAGCAGGAGTTTAAGACATTGACTTTATCTGTGTTATTGTGAGATTTTGTAACTTGCTCTCAGTGTGGCTTTACTACCCCCATGAGATTGGTGACCAAGTGTGGAACAGAAAAAAGTCAGTGCCTCAGTTTTCCATTTAAAGAGGCTGAATATAGTTTTTTGGCAGTGTGTTTCATATTGAATAAGTTCAGTAAGTAATAATTGTTCCCTACTAGGCACTATTGTCTAAGAAACATGGAATATCCAGTGCTTTGAAGCGAAGCCTGTAGATTAGGGCCGACCTGTCCACTAGGCGGCCGACCTGGGTGGGCAGCTTCTGCTGCTGCTTTGTTACCTGCGGCAGGCCATGTGATTTGGCACACATGACCTGCCGCTTCTGATCCCCCTCCGATGGAACGTACTGTTGGAGGGGGGGTCAGAAGCGGCAGGCCATGTGTGCTGAAGTACATGGCCTGCCGCGGGCAACAAAGCGGCAGCACAAAGGCGCCGCTTTTAAAATACTGCCGCTGCCACCTGCCTCCCCCCCAAGACGGAATTAGCGGCTGAGGTTTTTGCCTGGGGCGGCAGAAACCCTTGGGTTGGCCCTGCTGTAGATCAACAGTTCTCAAACCAGTTGGGTTTTCAAGATATCCACAATGAATATGCATGAGATAAATTTGCATGCAATGGAGACAAAACATGCATATCTGTCTCATGGTTATTCATGGTGCATATCCCGACAGCCCACCTGAGTTGGGGTTCCTACAGCACAGGTTTGGGAACTACCACCACTATGAGCCATGGCCATCATTAGAAGCCCTGTAGACCACTGTAAAAGTGAGCAGTATGAGAAACACATAGGGGTTTGGTTTTCGAAAGAGTCAATATTGAAATGCCCCAGCAGCCAGCTATAGTGCTTAAATATCGGTGGGATATTCAGTGCAGTATCCGGATAGAAGCTGCTGCTGAATACCGGGGCTGAGTGGTGTGAACAGGATCCGTGCTGACATCTTTCCAGTTAGAAGATTTTCCATTGGCACTTCTGCAGATTACTAGTTTGACCAGCTTTTCATGCAGCCTAAGTTGGCTGGATAGGTGCCGACTGAAAATCCTCCAGCAGGATAGATCTCGTCACTTATTCAATCCATGCTGACCCTGCCCATGCTCCGCCCCTAGACCCTGGGCCACCCCAGTCACTAGGCAAATTAGGCAGTCATCTAGGGCAGCAGCTTCTTGGGAGCAGCAAAAAGCAACTACAGTCAAAGAAAAGCAATGGGTCCTACCAGCCGCACAAACTCATCGACTCATCAGTGCTACTTTCACCCATAGACTAAATGGGCAATTTGCAAATAGTCCTTTTATCTTTGTCAGTGTTTTTTGCAAATTTCCCTCATTATGTATATGTTTGATGTCCGAATAGGATTGCCTGGGAGGGATGGTGTTGAGATAATTATGATTGAGTTTAATTATTAAAATCTTGTGAGGGGGCTATAGGGATCTAAAAGCTAATTGTGAGGAGGCGCAAGGCTGAAGGTTTGCTTAGGGTATCTAATAACCTTGCACCGGCCATGCCCAGATCGCCCCTACACTATCCGGATTGTGCTAGGATGATCTATGGGGATATTCAGCAGCAATATTCAGATAGTGCCACTGAATATTGCAGTCAGCAGACTTAGCTGCCAGCCTCCCATTGGCCGGCTGGATACGGGTTCTGAATAGCAGCTGCATAAACATTTGGAAAATCAATTACCATCAAAAATACATAGACCACTGAAGAAGCTGCCACAATGAACAACCCACAGACTACCGTAGACATGGCTACCATAGGAAACACATAGATCACTGGAGAAAGGGCCAACATAGGAAGCATGTAGACTACTAGAGAAGCACCTGTTATGGGCAACATATAAACCATTGAAGACGCAGCCACCATGGGCATTGCGTAGACTACAATTAGAAGCTCTATGGAACATTCCGATGAAAGAACCCATCTGCACTTTCTCCACGGTCTCTTGGAAAGTTTTAGGGTGTCATATGGGAGTGAGATGAGCAGATATGAAGGAAGACACGCCATACTCAGCCCTCTTGACCCACTTTTGGAAACAGTAAATTCTAAGACACACATGCCTTCACCGGAAAAAAAAAGAAAAACAAAAACAAAGGGATTGGCCAGGTGCCAGCCAGCCTACAGCTGCCATGTTCCGTCTTAGTCTGACATTTCTGAAATGTCAAGTGCTTGTCTCTGCGGTGAGGTACCCCAGCTCCTCAAGGCCAGAAAGAGTCACTGTCATGTGGGGATGGGAAGGGGAACGGCTAAGGGGGATCCTGCAGCTGCCACCATCATAATCAGTTAGCGAGAGTGGTAGGTGAGGGGAGAGGAAGTGTTATGATTTAGGAGGGGCGATTCAGTGCCATTGTGATACTACAGGCAAAGTTGTAAGATATACAATAGATAACAAAAGCAACGTTTCTTCTACATTGCAAGAAGCAGACCACATGTAAATGCAATGAGTTTGGAAACCTGAGATCTATCAGGCTGATATCACAGCTCTGTCACTCTCACTGCATGACCCCAAGTGTGTCGCATAACCTCTCTGTGCCCAGCCTTAATCTCTCCTTTTCTGGCCTTTCTTTCTTTGACTTGTAAGTTCTCTAGGGAAGGGACCTTATCAGCCTTGAGTTCTGGCATGATGCCATCCTGTGTAGTCAGCCATCAAAACAAAGAAAATGATGAATTCTTAAGAAGAGGCAAGGATAAAGAACTAGAGAGTAAGAAAAAAACAAGGTCAGAGAGACGAGAGAGGAGGAACTGAGCCCGGTGGGTCTTTAAACCACAAACACAACACTACCAGCACTGTCAGTGCTGACTGACTCTGAGACATCGATGCTTCTTGGTTTCCTGAAAAGGAAATCCTGTGTACTGTACCTGTGATGTAGAAGTGGGGGATTGCAGTGAGTGGGAGGGGGGGAACCCAAAAAGTGATTTTTTTAAAAATGTTATCTAGGTTACATTTAAACATTTCTTGAACATGCAGCTGCTTGAGTATGTGTATGTATTTGGGGGGGGAGGTGAGTGTGTGTCTGTGAACCTTGATTTATGTATGTAATGTGTGTGTGTGTGTGTGTGTGTGTGTGTGTGAGCCTCAGTCTATGCGTATGTGCATATGTGTTAGAATATGTTGTGTTTAATGCTCCTTTCGTGTTTGTGTTAAAAATATCTAGAGAGAGGCATCTGCCTGGGGGGTAATGACCTCAGAGGTTGTCTGAACAGTCTTCATCCTCCTCCCATGCCACTATGAGACTGTTTTCTGAAAGTGTAACCCTAGTGCTCTGATTATAGACTATGACACCTTTTACTGGATCAGGTCAGCATTTGGACCCCACAGACCCCATCGTAGGACAAGCATTTGTCTAGAGTGATGTGTGTGTGTGTGCATATGCCTCTATCACTATGAGTGTATGTGTTTGGGTGCCTGCATGTGTGTATGTTGTCTTCTTATGTCTAGAGAGCTTCAGGTAGTGTTATTTTGGGGGAATCTGGGGATTCTGTATTGTGGAAGGTTGTCAATAACTCACTGGGGTAAATGGCTGCATAGAGGGGGTGATAATCCCCCTGTACAGGACACTGATAAAGCGTCACTTGGAGTATTGTGTTCGGTTTTGGAGGTCTCACAAAAGACATAGAAAGGCTGGAATCCGTCTACAGGAAAGCAACTACATGGTAAGAGAAATAAGAAGAAGACAAGGGAGAAGAGACTGGAGGTTCTAAATTTGTATACCCTAGAAGAAAGGAGAGATGATACAGACCTCTAAATATTTGAAAGGTATTATTGAACAAACGAGTCTTTTATAAATAAGAGGAAGCTCTAGAACTAGATGGCATGATATCAAGCTACAAGGAGGTAGAATCAAAAGCAACATCACAAATGATTTCTTCAAGGAAAAAGTAGTGGATGCCTGGAATGCCCTCCTGGCTAAGGCGGTAGAAGCAAACACTGCTAGAATTCAAAAAGGAGTGGGATAAAGGACAAGAGGATGGAAACCAAGAATGGACACATCAACTCAAAACAGGTATGAAATGACTGTTGCACGTCTTCTACGTGGAGAAAGTAGCCTGCACTGCACGGCAGGTACAGCCCCCAAAAAGCTGGGGGAAGTAACCTGGCAACCCTACTGGCCAGGCTGGATGGACGATATTGGTCTTTGTCTACCATCATCACTATTTACTCCCAGCAGATCTGAAGAAGATGAGAGGAGCTACCATCATCACTATGCAGAGTTGCCAAGTTACCCAGTTTCAGGAGTGAGATTTTTTGCCAGTTCTGGTTTTATATTTGCTTGCAATGCGGTGTGATATTTGTAGTCCCTAATTTTACCCATTAGAATCAATGCGGCAGGTCCCATAATGCATCAGGATGAGATTGTATGAAATCCAGGACTGGCTTAATATCTCACTCCTGAAACTGGGTAACTTGGCATCTGTGAATATGTTACTATATGTTACCAGGGTCAGGTCAACCACTAGGTACACTAGACAGTAGCCTAGAGTAGCAGCTTCTTGGGGGGGGGGGGGGCCAAGAGCAGGGGCATTCAAAGCTAAACAATAGACTCTGTCAGCCGGGAGGGGTGTAATGCTTAAGGTTTGTCTGGGGTGCCAACACCTTGAACCAACTCTGGGGCCAGCCTCGTATGTTACTATAAAGTGTGAGATGTTTGTGACACATTTTGGGGTGCGGACAGCACCTGTCCCCAGATCCAGCGATGACACAGCTCCTGCTGAAGCAGCTCAAAGGACAGGAAAGAGAATGTTCCACGTCAAGAAGTTGATGCCTTTTGGAAACGGTAAGAAACTGGAAGGAATTTGCACAAATTCAGACTATTTGCTAAATAGGAACATCTGTTTGCCAGAATCAAAGCAAATTATTTATATAGGGCTAGTGTACAAGTGGCTGCACCAGCCAGTGTAGTGATGGGATTAATTACTGCATTCAGAGTTTTGCTACACCCCTTTGATTCTCCTTTTTGTCCAGATATGTGTTTTTCAACCAAAAAAACCTGCAAAACTGTGAGTGTTGTTAGAGTGCCTGGCTCCAAGGCTGTCCCTTCCAAATGCAGATTTTTACCCGCAATACAGGGTGGACAATTTTCAAAATGCCCATTTCTACTGCAAAACCCACAGAAATGGCTTTGAAAATCACCATTTCAGTAATTATTTGAGAATCAGAGAGGGCAAAATTCAATGAGTCTGTGTGTGTGAGGGTCTGAGGAACTGAAGACATAGAGGGTAATCGTGAAAGTGTGAGAGTGGTACTGAGATCCTGAGGGTGCAAGTGAATAAATGACGGTACAATCTAGTTATATGGTACAGCTAATCCTTACATTTATTTATTTGCAATCCATCCATTATACATTCTCAGTGGAGTACAAGCGACACCAAACCTAATAAAACAAAATAGTTCACAAGGTAATAATCAAACTGCAACAAAATAACACAGCAAAATATTACAACAAATCAACAAATGCAATAAATAAACCCCAGCTGCATGTCCCAAGCAATCCCCTCTCTGAGCAAATAAAGGTCAACAAGCAACTTGTAGGTGATTCCTTGTTCATTAGACTAACTTAAGATATTTTTCTCTTATATCTTATATCTTAAGTTAGTAGTTTTTCATACTTTGGACACATCATGCGAAGAGAGAGATCATTAGAGAAAGACATCATGCTTGGCAAGATAGAAGGTCAGCGCAAAAGAGGAAGGCTAGCAATGAGATGGATCGATACAATAACAGCAGCTACGGGTACCAGTCTGTCAACAATGAGCCGCCTGACTCAAGACCGAACACAATTTAGAATAGCTATCCAGAGGGTCGCCATGAGTCGACTCCGACTCGACGGCACTTAACAACAACAACAAGATATTTTTGACAAGCTTTCTAAGGGCATAAATTGAGGTAAGCAACCGCTATCGATTCCCATCCCAGAAGAAACAATAGAAATTACAACCCCAACCCCTCCAATCACACCTGAAGAAGCACACCAAAATGTTTTGGCCAACTCAACTGCCTGGATCCAGTGTCATAGGCCTTGGCAGGAAAGGAGCAGGAGTGGAGATAAATACCAGAGCCAGGACTGCAGCAACTGGAACAAGAATCAAGAGCAAAGAGTTCTGGGATTGAGGAATTCCCCCCCCCCCCCCCTCCTGCAGAGATAGTATCTCATCTCAGGTGTTAGGCTGTGAGAGTGTTAGTGACGGTGTAATGGTGTGTGTATGAGTATGTGAGAGCATTAGGGAGCCTATGAGTAAGTGGGGGGGGGGGGGGGGCCGGAGATGCAAAAGCTGACAGTTAAAGTCGAGCTTTCTCTCACACACAGTGACTTGCAGTCCCTTCTCTCTTTTCCTGATGGGGTTTTTGTGGTTAGAGATAAGGCAACCACAGGGGCATCCTGCCCTGCCATCTACTTAGCAAAAACTCAGCCTACAGGATAGGTAAAAGAAAAAAATTTCCCACACACCCCTCAGCAAGAAGATCTGCACAAAAGCACAGCCATCTGGGGGGTTTAAACCGCTCTTTCATAGCTGGAGAGTTTGAAAGCAAGAAAAAACATGTTGAAAGTAACTTGTGCTAAAGAGGTCTGATTACAGATTACCTGTCCTCTTCTGATATTATCATATGTACCTTTGGAAAGGTCTCAGAATAACTTTTGGCTTTGGGGCCCATTAGACAGGTTGCAAACTGTCAACTGGTTACTGTTAATCTATCAAAGGCAGTCAAAAAAGAAAAAAACCCTCGTATGCTCTTCCATGGCAGGAGGGAAGCAGTGTTTCTGTAAACCCTGGATTTCCTTAAAGCTGGATTTGAAATGATCCCACATCTCTCAGCACTTATGCCTGCTTGCTGAAAAACTCTCTCTGATCCTCCTTTGTGCCAGTGAGTCCTACTCTCTCAAAATGCTCACAGTTTGGGAGAATTCTAAAAAAATAGAATGAAAACCCTGTTCTTTAAAAAAGAAAATGGGTTCTAGTGAAAGCGGAAGGGTTTCAGAATACACCTACAGACAGTACAGCAGCTAGTCTCAAATTATAAATGAAGGCTTCTAGAATCAGTATTTCGGGGGACTCAGAGCTTCTCGTAGTCATTTGCTACATCTTTCTCTAGCAGCATCAGCACAGACAGAGGAGCCCTGGGCAACTTTGCAGGAAAAGTGCTCAGAATCTGATGCCTTTCTGAAGGGAGACTCCTTGCCAGATAGGGCCCTAGGCAAGCAGGCTTAGAGCCTGAGATCAAGGCAGCGTGTTACCAACTACTAAAGTTAAAAACTCATGGAAATGTTTCTTTTCACTGACAGTTTTCCAGATTTCTGCTGACAACCTACTTTGTATAAGCTGCATGCATAAGTGCTGCTGTCATTCCAAGAATGCCTACATATACAGAGGGTAATTTTAGAACATGCCACCTAAGCTGAGAGGGCAAGTAGAGAGGTAATTGTAGCCTATTTTGGAAAGACACATAGGCGCTTAAAAAACACTAGCCCAAATCCTGCAGAAATCGTGGCTCGAATGAACAAGTCTATATAGAGGGTTTACTTACCTGTAACAGTGGTTCTCCGTGGACGGCAAGATAAGTCAGCCACACCTGGTGATCTCATCTGATGGCACCATAGCCGTAAGTGCTCTCCTATAGCCTTTCTGAGCATGTGCCCAGTTGCCCCATCCCCTGGCTACCCCTACCTGGCTCAGTCATTCCCGAGTCTAGACCCCCACCCCTCAGGTAGGGAGTGCCTGGTATTTCACATGTATGTGCCGTTGGCTTCGTCCATAAGGGAGGTGGGTGGGTACGTGTGGCTGACTTATTTTGCTGTCCACGGAGAACCCTTGTTACAGGTAAGTAACCCTGCTTTCTCCATGGACAAGAAGGATGCATCAGCCACACCTGGTGACTCCCTAGCCGTGGTCATGCAGCCTGCTGTGGCTGCAGTAAAATGAAGCCTATGGATTAGACAATTAGCTGACACAGGGCATTGCAGTGAAGAATTTATTAACGGCACCATGGGTACTACGAATGAGCAACAACAATTACGGCAATAGCGACCTAACAGTCCAACAGGTGATCATAACTCCCAGAACAGGACAGAGCAATCAGAATATAACATAACTGGGACAGCAAACTAACAGCCCTGCTATTGGCAAGGCATCAGTTAACAGGCAACTTTAGGCAACCTTAGCACAACTTAGAGGAGAACAGCTAACGTAGCTGGTGAGTCCAGTCTCAGCATCTCAGTGTCAAGGTCCAGGACTGCAGTCCACAACTGGGTCTAGAAACATAGAAACATAGACATATGATGACAGAAAAATACCACATGGCCTATCTAGTCTGTCCTTTCATATCAACAACTACAACAGTCCCCTTTTTGCCTTTAGAGATCCTCTGTGTTGGTCCCATGCTTTTTTGAATTCAGTTACTGTCCTCATCTCTACCACCTCCACTGGGAGACTATTCCACGGATCCACTACTCTTTCCGTAAAGAAATATTTCCGCATATCACTCCTGAATCTATCTCCTTTCACCCTCATCCCATGTCCCCTCGTAGCAGAACTTGCTTTCAATTGAAAGAGGCTCTCTCCCTGAACATTTATGCCACGGAGGTATTTAAACATCTCAATCATATCACCTCTATCCCGCCTTTCCTCTAAGGTGTACATATTAAGATCCTTATGTCTGTCCTCATATGCTTTATAATGAAGCCCACTAATCATTTTAGTAGCCATCCTCTGCACCGACTCCAAGCTGTTCACATCCTTTTGAAGGTGCGGTCTCCAGAATTGCACACTATACTCCAAATAAGGTTGCACCAAAGACTTATAAAGAGGCATTATCACCTCCTTTTTTCTGCTAGCCATTCCTCTCTGTTTGCACCCAAGCATCCTTTTAGCTTTTGCCATCGCCTTTTCTACCTGTTTAGCTACTTAAAGGTCATCAGACACAACCACGCCTAGGTCCCGCTCTTCTTTAGTGGACAAAAGTACTTCACCCCCTATACTATATTGCTCCCTTGGATTGCTGCAGCCCAAATGCATGACCTTACATTTTTTAACATTAAATCCCAGCTGCCAAATTCTAGACCATTCTTCAAGCTTAGCTAGATCCCTCCTCATGTTATCTACACCTTCCTGGGTGTCTACTCTATTGTAGATTTTGGTATCATCCACAAAGAGGCAAACCTTACCCAACAGCCCTTCCGCTATATCACTAACAAAAATGTTAAAAAGAATCTGACCAAGGACAGATCCCTGGGGCACACCACTGGTAACATCCTTCTCCTCAGAGTGAGCTCCATTTACCTGTACTCTTTGTCGCCTCCCACCCAACCAATTTCTAAACCAAGCAGTAACAGGCCCAGAAGCTCCTGTCCTGCTCTTCTCTTGGGTTCCAGAGGGGCTGCTCTGGTCCTAGCAGGCAGTCATGTTGAGGATGGTGTGGCCAAAGGAACTGTCGGACAGCGTCAGTTGATCGAGGCAGTAGTGCCGCTGGAAGGTGAGAATGGAGGACCATGTGGTGGCCCAGCATATGTGTTGCACCAGTATGGTTCCCAGGTTCACTAGGGTAGCCGCCATGGTCTGAAACTGGAGTAGCAAAAGGCAATGCAGGAGACAACCCATTGTAAGAGTGTCCTTTTCATGATGGGGCAGCCCAGCTGGTTGGGGTCGAAGAAGATGAAGAGTTGGTTTCCTTGCTATAGGGCTGCCATCCTGTCAAGGTAGATGTGCAGTGCCTGTACGCAGTCCGGGGTGTGGAGGTAATGCTGTTCTGGTGTGTTGTGCAGCTCTGGGGAGAACTTGAGGAGTTCAATGGTTTGGTTAATGTGGAAGGGGAATGCCACCTTGGGAATGAATTTATGGTGCGTCCTGAGGGTGACACAGTCCAGGTAGAGTAGTGTGTACTGAGGAAGGACCATTAGTATTTGTAGCTCACTCACCCCGCCGGGCTGAGGTAATAGTATGAGGAAGAGGGTCTTCCAAGTGGTGTACTTGAGAGGTACATCCTGGAGGGGCTCAAAGGGGTCCCGTGTGAGCTGGTGCAGGATGGCGTTGACATTGTCCATGCTCTTCATGAACCTGGAGACCAGCAGATGTAAGGACTTGTTGAGGCAACTTGTTGAGGCAGTCATGGAATGCGATGATGGCAAACAGGTGGACCTTGATAGATGAGGTTTTGAGCCCTGCGTGGGTGAGAGTGGTGAGGTAATGCAGGAAGCGTGCAGGTGGCAGAACAGTAGCTCCAGCCCCACTGTGGTGCACCAGGAATCAAAATGTTTCCACTTCAGGGAGTAGGATCACTGGGTAGATTCCTGCCTGGCTGCAAGGAGGAAGTGCTGGAACGGTGAGGTGGAGAGACAACCATGCCCTCTCAATTTCTATGCATTCAGTGTGAGCATCGCTAAATTGAGGTGGAGCGTGCTTCCCCTGTCCTGGGTGATGAGGTCGGGCATTGGGGGCAGTCATATCAATGTGGCAATGGCGAGACATTGGAGGTAGGGGAACCATTTCTGCCTCGGCCAGTAGGGTGCAATGAGGATTACTGCTGTTCCATTGGAGATGATTTTTTGGATGGTCCTGGCGATGAGTGGGGTGGGGGTAGGCATATAGGAGGTCTAGCTTGCCCCAATGAAGGTGGAATGCATCTGTCGCCAGGCTATGTGTGGTGGGGTGCCTGGAGCAGAATTTTGGGCACTTCGAGTTGGATGGGTGGGTGAAGAGGTAGACTCTGGCCTAACCCCACCGCTGAAACAGGGATTCCATGACCTGAGGGTTGAGGGACCACTCGTGAGGTTGCAGCTGGTAACTGAGGCTGTTTGCCAGGTGATTGAGCTCACCTAGCAGATAGGAGGCTTGTAGGAAGCGACCTTTGGACAGGGTGAAGATCCAGGTTCTGTGGGCTTCCCAGCAGAGAGGGACCCCATGCCCCCTTGCTTGTCCATTTGAATCTGCACCACCTTGTTGGAGATCCATGATATGAAGGCTTGCAGGGCATACCTACTCGCCTGCATTTTCAGCAGATTGATATGGCATCAGTACTGCTGCGCAGTCCAGGCCCCTTGCAAATTTGCTGGAGGTGCACTGTCCAGCCAGTCATGGAAGTGTCTGTCATGATGACCAGATCATGCTAGGTAGGTTGGAAGACTCATCCCTGAATGAGGTGTTTGCATCATATCTGCCAGTTGAGCATTCCAGTCCATGCTGACCCTGTGGGACAGGAGTTGGAAGTGCTGGTTTCAATTGCAGCAGAGGTGCTACTGGAGGAGCTGGATGCATAATCTTGCAAGCGGGATGACCTGTGTGGTTGCTGTCATGTGGCTCAGGAGCCGTAGAAGTGTTCTGGTTGAGGTCGGCACGGATTGTGACAAGAAGACGACGGTGTCCGCCCTGTGCTGTGGCAGGAAGGCCTTTGTTTGAGGCATGTATAGAGCAGCACTGATGAATTCAAGCAATTGTGTGGGCTGAAGATGACACTTCTTGCAGTTGATTAGAAAGCCCATCGATGACAGTGTACTGAGTGTGTGTTGGACTGAGTCCTCTGCCCCAAGCCACAAGGGGGCTGTGATTTGCTAATCATCCAGAGAGGGAGATACCCAGACCCTGGATTTGCATAGATGAGTGGCTGTGACTGTGATGCATTTTGTGAACACCCATGGTAGAGTCTGAAAGGGAGCACTCTGTATTGGTAGTGGTGGTTCATGACACAAAAATATAAGTTCTAGTGGTGCACCGGAAGGATGGGAATGTGAGTATAGACATCCTGTAGGTCCAGCGATGCGAGCCATTCATAGGTTTGAAGAAACAGAAGGATGGAGCCCAGGAAATACATTCAGAATTGCTCCTTGTGGATGAACTTGTTGAGCCAGCGAAGGTCAAGGATGGGACGTTTGCCCCTGGACTTCTTGGGGAAGAGGAAGTATCTGTAGTAGAAACCAGAGTTGATCTTGTCGGGTGGTACTTGTTCTATGGCCTTCACTGCCAGCAGGTTACAAATCTCTGACTCCATGGTAGCGAGTAGGTGAGCAGAGGTACGGCTGTGGGGAACTGTGTTTTAGTGAGGAGTCTTGGTGAATCTGATGCGGTATCCTTGGCTGATTGTTTCTAGAACCCATACCTCAGTTGTTATTGTTGCCCATGTTTCCTTGAAAAGGGAGAGGCGGCCACCCACTGGCATGTCTCTCTGGGACGCAGCATCAAAAGGAGGGGGTATTCTTCCCCAAGGATGCTGTGGATGGCTTCTGCTGTTGGCGGTCCCTCTGTTTCATTTTTTGTTGATATTGGTATGACTGGTATGATTGCTGCTTGGTGCGCTAGGACTGCCATTTGTGGTATGGCTGGTAGTGCTTTCACACAGAATAAGATTTCTTGTGGTAGGTACCTTGTGACTTCCTGTAGCTAGAGTTGTGCTCGAGGCCATCGTAGAACAGAGGCTGGAGGGTCGTAACGTGATCCTTCATGTCGTTCACAGTCTGCTTAACTTTTTCTCCGAATAGATTGTCTCCCTTGCAGGGGGCATTGGTCAGATGCTTGTGCATATCTTCCCAGAGTCCAGAGGCCTTGAGCCAAGTGGTGTGTCTAGCCACAATGGTCATAGCTGCTATCCATGCCGCTGAGTCAAACATGTCGAAGGCCGAATGGATCATATGCTTGCCGCACTCTCCCAGGTCCCCTAGGAGGGGGGAGAAAGCAATCTTGTACTCCAGGGATAGTGTATCAACAGTGCCCTTGAGAGTTTCGAGAAGCACATCCTGATACGTGTTGAAACTAGTGGGAGGCGATTCTTGCAATGAGCATTGACGCTTGGTTAAGTTTTTATTCCAAAGTCGCCTAGGATCTTGTGATCCTTGCAGGGTGGAGCATTGGCATGTGAGCATGATGACTGCCCATTTCAGGGCTGATTCCACCATGATGAACTGGTGGGGAAGTTGTGTCTTCTGGAATCCTGGAGTGAGTTGCACATGATATTTCGCATCTGCCATTCTGGAGGTGGTGGGGGTGGACGATAATGTTTGCCAGATGCGTGTGAGGTCATCGAGTAGTAGCTTGTGGACTGGGATGGCGATGACGGACTTAGGTACATCAAGGTATTTCAGGAGACCAAGTACCTCCTTCCTGGGATGCAGTGTGTGGCTGGTGACAGTGCTAGGTGGTTGGAGAGTTTTTGGAGGAACTTCAGGTACGTTAGATCCTCCAAGGATGAGGGTGAAGGTGGTGGTGAGAGTTCAGATGGTTTGCCACTGACGTCTGAGGGGCGCTCAAAGCTTTTGGAGGAGCCCATGACCACAGCCTTCTCCCTTTTGCTGACTGTGGACAGAGCACCGAGTGAGAACCCCGTGGGTGAGGGAGATGCTCAGGGCAAGGGAGTCCTGGGCAATGGCGCCTCTACTGTCAGTGGAAGTGAGGTAGGGTCATGCTGCGAAGGCTGGGGTGGTTGAGAGGAATGCTGTGCTAGGAACTTGGCCAGCAGATTTAGCAGGGCTGAGGGCTGAGGTACCAAGGAGAAGGAGGCCACGGGGCTTGGCATCTGAGTGAAGCAGACTTACTGTAGTTGTCCTTCTCAGTATGGTGCCTGTGCAGGCTGCCATGGTTGATGGGCTACTCCAGTCAGAGGGAAAGCTCCTTATCCTCCCTGCCCTGTGCCTCCTCCCTGCTGCACCAGTAGCTGCAGCCTGAGCCACTGGTGCTGCTGCTGCCTCTGCTGCTAGTGAGCCAGTGTTTTATTTTATTGCATTTGCGGGGGAGGCGGGGGCAAGGGGATCTTGTTGGCACTGATGTAGTCTGTGCACTGTTTCTCCGCACTGTGGCAGCCTTCTCTCCAATTCTCGGCCCTGTGGTTTTCTCTGTGTCCCTCCTTGCATCCTCCATTGGCGCAGTGATGATGTGCGTCATCATGGCATCAACCAATAGCACCGGCAGTGGGAGGAGCTTGAGCTGCAGAGGCCGGATATAGCAATGGGGCTGACACTGGAGGCACAGGCAGCACTGAAGCACCAAAGGAGTGATGATTGGTCCTTCTTTCATCGGCAGCCGGCAGCAGTTCAGGAAGCTGAGCTGTGCAGGAGATGGAGTCCCCAGGGGACGCATCTCATGCAGAGACTGGGAGCAGGGTCGGCATCGTTGTGGGAGCCAATATGACAGAAGCCATGCGGTCTTCTCTGTGTCTGCACGAATCTCCCCTTCAGGTTGGTGTTTTGAGTGCTCACCCGATCGCTGAGTTGTAGAGTCAAGGAAGTCATGAAGGGCATGGCTTCAAGATCAACAAGCCCTGGGAGACATCCGCGCAGTTGGGGCAGTCCTCCACCTGAAGGGATTCTTCAAGGCATCAGATGCATCTGTCATGGGAATCAGTGGAATTCATTTTTTTCCAACACCTGGGGCACTTCTTAAAGCCAGGTTTGAGTTTCTCTGTTTTGTCCTTGATCATTCTGGTAGCTGTAGTAGAGGTAGATGTAGGATTTGGAGAGCTGGTATTCTGTCCTTCGGGCTGGGTGGAAGAAGCAAGACTGAGCCAGGTAAGGGTAGCCAGGGGATGGGGCAACTGGGCACATGCTCAGAAAGGCTTTGCCTTTCTGAACTATAGGAAAGCACTTCTGTCTGTGGCACTGTGTGGCTGATGCATCCTGCTTGTCCATGGAGAATTAGATGTGCTCGGTAGCAGGGATAAATGTATTTATTTATTTGAACATCGATCAGGGACGGTTTACAACAAACAGAAATCAATTACAAAGAACATATTTCAACTATAGTACAATTAACTATATATATATATATACCAGTTAACCACAAATAAAGTCATATGGGGAGCTGGATATCTTTAACTATATACATGGTAGCCGGAAAGAAATTGGAGTTAGTGGGGGAGAGAAGGCTGCTGGAGAAAAGATGTATTAGTTGGGGGGAGTATTGGGATGTGTGTAACTACTGTTGGCCATGAGAGGGTGGTAGTGTTCGGTGAATGGAAACGTTTTAAAATCCTCACGGAATGTCTGGAGGTCTTTGGAAGCTGCATGGATGTACATGGATGAAGTACGCACAAAGGTGGCTGTACATTGCAACTGCACCACAGAACATATCTACACAAAGGTCATGTTGAACTACATACTTGCCACTGCATGTACTTGTATGCATGCACCCTGTGGGGTCATAAGAGCCCTTTAATTGCGTAAAACTATGAAAAGTTTATAAAATTGCCCCTGAATTGCATAAAAGTGGGCACTCTTGGGGGAGATATTCAAAGCATTTTAATCGGTTAGCACACCTGCCCGATGTGCCACTGAATATTCCCACAGACCTTATAAAAATACCTGGTTAAAACCAGGGTGGTTGTGGGCAGATCGAGGACGGTGACGGTTCTATCCAGTTGCAGCTATATTCAGCCACTAACCAGATAGTTAAACTGATTCAAGTTAGATCATCAGAATAGCTGCCCTAACTTTAACCAATTTTCACGATCCATTATCACTAACTGGATAGCGGCACTGCTGTCCTGTGCACCCAGATAGTCAGCACCAGAAACTGGATAGGTTCTGGTGTCCTTGACGCAGCAGCAGCAAGGCACTTTAAATATCCTAGCTGCCGTCACTGAATGTGCCCCCTATGTTTTCCTCCCATGTGTGTATAAACCCAGGCATGTTAAAATACACCTACCGAGCATGTAAAAGTCTCTTCTACACAGTGAAGTTGCTTATACAATTAAGAACATAAGAGCATAAAAAATGCCAAATTGGATCAGACCAAGGTCCATCAAGCCCAGTATTCTGTTTCCAACAGTGGTCAATCCAGGTCACAAGTACCTGGCAGGTTCCCAAAAAGGCACACAGGTTCCACAATGCTCATCCTGGGGTAAGCAGTGGATTTCTCTTTAATAATGATTTATGGATCTTTCCTCCAGGAACTTGTCCAAACCTTTTTTAAATCCATCTACTCTTAACAGCTTTTACTACATCCTCTGGTAACGAATCCCAAAGTTTGATTATGCATTGAGTGAAAAAATATTATCTTATTAAATGGGTTACACTATAGCTTCATTGCATGTCCTCTAGTCTTTCCAATTTTTGATGGCGTAAACAACCAATCTAAGTTTACCAGTTCCACTCCATTCATTAATTTATAGACTTCTATCATATCTCCCTTCAGCTGTCTCTTTTCCAAGAGGAAGAGCCCTAACCTTTTAAGCCTTCCCTCATAGGGATATTCTTTCATCCCCTTGACCATTTCGGTGGCTCTTCTCTGTACCTTTTCTAATTCCACTAAATCCCTTTTAAGATACGGCAACCAGAATTACACACAATATTCAAGGTGCGGTCTCATCATGGAACGATACAGAGGCATTATAATATCCTTTGTTTTATTCTCCATTCCATTCCTTATGATTCCTAGCATTCTATTTGCTTTCTTGACTGCCGCTGCACACTGGATGGAGAGTTTCAACGTATTATTCATGATGTCACGTAAATCTTTTTCCTGGGTGATGGTTTCTAAGGTGGTACTTTGCATCGTATAAACATAGTTTGGGTTCTTCTTTCCTAGGTGCATAACTTTGCACTTGTCCACATTAAATTTCATCTGCCATTTGGACGTCCAGTCTTCCAATTTATCAAGGTCCTCCTGCAATTTTTCACAATCCTCTTGCGTTTTAGTAACTTTGAATAATTTTGTGTCATCTTCAAACCTCACTTGTTATTCCCATTTCCAGGTCATTTATGAATATGTTAAAAAGCAGCGGGCCCAGCACAGATCCCTGGGGTACTCCACTGTTCACTTTTCTCCATTGAGAAAATTGGCCATTTAATCCTATTCTGTGCTTTCTATCTTTTAACCAGTTCCTGATCCACAATAGTACACTGCCTCCAATCCCATGACTTTTTAACTTCACCAAGAGTCTCTCATGAGGGACCTTGTCAAAGGCTTTCTGAAAATCCAGATACACTATATCAACCAGCTCACCTTTGTCTAGCTGTTTATTCGCACTTTCAAAAAAATATAACAGATTAGTAAAACAAGGCTTTCCTCGGCTAAATCCATGCTGGCTTTCTCCCATTAATCCATGACTATCTACATGTTCAGTAATTTTGTTCTGTATGATGTTTTCTACTATTTTTCCCGGTACTGACATCAGGATCACCCCTGGAACCCGTTTTAAAAATTAGAGTGACATTGGCCACTCTCCAATCCTCAGGGACTATTTTAATGATATTTCAGAGATTACTAATAGTAGGTCTGCAATCTCATATTTCAGTTCTTTCAACACCCTTGGATGTATACCATCCAGTCCAGGTGATTTGCTACTCTTCAGTTTATCAAATAGTTGTAATACATCTTCCCGGTTTTTTTATATTTCTTTCAATTTTTCCAATACATCACCTTTATATACCATTTTAAGCATGGATAACTTCCCTACATCTTCTTCAGTAAAGACCAAAGCAAAGAATTCATTCAGTCTCTCTGCTTAGCGCCCCTTTTACCACTCTGTCATCCAATGGTCCAACTGACTGTCTTACAGGTTTTTTGCTATGAATGCACTTGAAAACATTTTTATTATATGCTTTTGCTTCCACAGCAAGCTTCTTTTCAAATTCTCTCTTTGCCTGCCTTATCAATGCCTTGCATCTAACTTGCCAATACTTATGTTGTTTCCTGTGTTCATCCTTTGGCTCCTTTTTCCATTTCCTGAAAGATGCATTTTGGCAACAGCCTCTCTGACTTCGTCTTTAAACCATGCTGGCAGTTTTTTGGTCTGCCTTCCACTTTTCCTAAAGCATGGAATACATCTGGTCTGGGCTTATAAGAACATAAGATATGCCATACTGGGTCAGACCAAGGTCCATCAAGCCCAGTATCCTGTTTCCAACAGTGGCCAATCTAGGTCGTACATACCTAGCAGTTTCCCCAAAAGACACAGGTTCCGCAATGCTTGTACTGGGTCAAGCATTGATATCCTGGGTCCCTTCTTAATAATGGTTTATGGACCTTTCCTCCAGGAACTTGTCCAAACCAAAAATACTTTTAAACAGCGTCCATGTTTGATGTAAATCTTTAACCTTTGCAACTGCTCCTATTAGTTTTTTCTTAACTGTTGTCCTCATTTTATTATAGTCTCCCTTTTGAAAGTTAAAAGGTATTATTGTGGTTTGCCTTGCTGTCCTTCTTCCATTTATTAAATCAAATGCAATCATGCTATGATCACTGTTGCCAAGTGGCCCCAAAACCCTTACATCTTGCACCAGATTCTGTGTTCCACTAAGGACTAGGTCCAAAATTGCTTCTCCTCTTGTCAGTTCATGAACCAGCTGCTCCAAGAAGCTGTCATTTATTTCATCTAGAAATTTTATCTCTCTAGCATGTCCTGCTGTGACATTGACCCGGTTGATAATGGGGTAATTGAAATCACCCATTATTACTGTGTTGTAACTTTTGTTAGCTTCCCTGATTTCTTTCTGCATTTCATCATCCATCTGCTCATTCTGGCCAGGCAGTCGGTGGTACACTCCCACTGCCTCACCTTCCCCTTTTTACATGGAATTTTTATCCATAGAGATTCTACAGTGTATTTAATCCTATGTGACTCAATGCCCTCTCTAACACAGAGCGCAACCCCTCCAACAATTTGATTTATCCTATCATTGCGATATAGTTTGTATCCAGATATCACAGTGTCCCATTAGTTGTCCTCCTTCTACCATGTCTCAGAGATGCGAATCATATCTAACCTTTCATTTAGTGCTATATATTCCAGCTCTCCCATCTTATTTTTTAGACTTCTTGCATTTCCATACCGGCATTTTAGAGCAGTACCTTTCAAACTTTTATCCCGTATGACCCCATTTTAATAACTGAAAATTCACGTAACCTCAGATGATGAAATCAAACAGGCAGATCTCCAGCCTCCTTTCCCACTCTCCATTCATCTAAAGCAGGAAGGCAGAAGCAACAGTAGTGGCATCAGCAGCAACAGTCCACACAGGGTCCCTTGTGTCAGTGTGCAATGTGTGCTTACAGACCCCAGTACTCAGCATGGGTTTAGCAGGAAGCTTACCCAGAAAGGGGCAAGGGCCTATGAATGTTCACTGGCTCACAGGATAGTCCCCATCTTGCTGCTGGACTGCTGTCTGCATCTTAGTTTTAAGGTTTTGTTTAGCTATTTAAGTTGTTTACTTAAAGTTGCTAGGAATACTTGTACTGATACAACTATACGAGTTGTTTAAGGGACTTTGTTCACCTCAAGATTAATTAATTTCAGAGCCTTTATTAATCTATTGCTGGTGAGGATATCCAGCTAAATCTGAAATTGAATTTGACCACCTCTTCCCCTTTAATAGGTTTAAGAGCTTATAAAGCTAAGATTATGTCTGGGGTGATGGGAGAGCATTAATACTTAGTAAAGGCTGGCTTGCTACACAGGTCCCAGACCTGTGCTTCTAAGGTAATCTGTTAACAATTTGCTTGGTTTGATAGAGGGAGCCTCTCAAATTGCCCCTTTGATCTGTCACTTGGCTTTGACACCTATTTAAAACAAATTCCCAGATCTCTTGCCTCCTAATTGGAAGGCCTTTTTTGTAAAGGTCTCTAAAAACAATTTCTTTCTTTCAACTCAAAGAATATTTACCCTATTCTTCCTTCTATGCTAAGCTATACTCTGATTTGATTTAAAAGCTTTCTACTGAGTTTTAAATTTTAACTAAAAGCCTGACTGAGTTCTAAATTTAAATTAAAATCTCTCTGCTGAGTTTTATATTTAAACAAAAAGCTTAAGCTAAAAGCTCTCTGCTGAGTTTTAAATTTAAGCTAAAAGCTATCTGCTGATACTGGGCCCTGACTGAATTAACAAATACACCGGATACTAAAATACACAGATTTATCAGCTTTAACCCAAATAAGTCCCTTTTCCTCAAGATTCAGAGACTTTCCCAGAAGTAAATACTTACAGGTGCAGATTTCTTTCCAGCAGTAGCGGTCCCTTTTGGTAGTCCTTCAAGAGAGTATTTTAGTAATTTACATGAATCAATGGGCATTTACATGAATACTTGAGCTGGCCGTGATTTTATAAGCCCATGCATTAGTTCAATGCCATGTACTTCCACTGTGGGCATGTGCAAGGGTGGAGTTTGGGCAGAGCATGAGGCACAGGGTCACATTTACCTATGGGCAAAGGGCCCCTGCACAATGGGGGCCCAGCTGCCTTATTGCCTATAGATAAAAGCGTACCTGTTCTTCCCTTTTGCTTCCTCAGACCACTTGCAAGAAAAGTGGATGGCGCTTTAGGGAATAGACCAACAACCATAAACTTCTTGCTTCTGGTCTGTTCAGTAAAGCACCGCTCACTTCTCTTGTAAGCGACCCGAGGGAGGAGAAGGGAGGAACAGTACTGCTGAGTGTGCTGCTTCGGGGGGGGGGGGGGGGCCTGTGAAGGTAGGGGGCCCAAAAACAGAAGGGGAGGCCACGAATGGAAGGGGGACCGTGAATGGATGGGGGGGTCGTGAATGAGAGGGGGGCCCCAAACGGGAGGGGGCCCATACAGGGTCAAAGCAGCCCTGAGTATGAATGTAAATTATAAAATACTATAATTTGTGTGTGTTCTTTAGAAATCTAGGAGCGGTCATTTACTCATCCTAGGGCCAATGCAAGGGGTCACACATTACATGAGTGTGCATTTTTGATAAATTGGCTAGTATTTTATAAAGAAAAGTAGGCATCTCCTTGTAAAACTACCTTCTTAGGGGTATGTTTACTATACTCCGAAATTGTGCGGGGCCGTGGTAGTGTGCCTGTGCCATATAAGGAGTGGGCGGTTCAGGCAGAAAAAAGAAAAAAAACGGGAGTAAGCGATCGCACATGTGCACGGCGCGCTATTGTGCGCCGTGCACAATAGTGCTTGGGAAGGCTAAGTGGCGCCCTGATCTGCACACACACAAAGGAGCAGAGCCATAGTACAATGGTTAAGACACTGACTGCTGGTGCAGGGGCCATGGGTTCAATCCCCCACTGTGCCCAATGAAGCAGGCTGGCTGAGGCAGTACCTTTTATGGGCAAGAATGCATTCTGAGGCATTTTATTTTACGTACTGGTGCTAGCAGATGTACCTCCAAAGCACTGGCGCCGTGCACAATAGTGCGTGGGAAGGCTAAGTGGCGCCCTGATGTACACACACAAAGGAACAGAGCCATAGCACAATGGTTAAGACACTGACTGCTGATGCAGGGGCCATGGGTTCAATCCCCCATTGTGTGCAACAAAATAGGCTGGCTGAGGCATTGACTTTAATGGGTAAAAGTGCTTTAGGAGGCATATTAATTTTGGGCGGCATAAGGCAGTGCACTGTTAATCTTGGGCGGCATAAGGCGGTGCACTGTTAAGTTTGGGCGGCATAAGGCGGTGCGCCGATGTCCAAGCACAGGAACAGAGCCACAGCACAATGGTTAAGACACTGACCAATGGTGCAGGGATCAGGGGTTCAATCCCCCACAGTGCCCAATGAAGAAGGCTCACTGAGGCAGTACATATTATGGGGATGAGTGCTGTAGGGGGCAATATATTTTTATTTCAGTTATCACTACTAGCAAACGCACTCACAAAGCGTGTTAACATAAGGCGGCCCATAAGGCACATGTTAAAGTTCACTGTCCGCCAAGGCACCCTAGAATGTCCCCTATAGGGCACCATATATGTTGCATCACAGGATAATGTATAGTGCACCTTATATGGATGGCAACCATAAGGTGCCCTATAGGGCGCCCTATAAAGCACCCTCAGAGGCACCTTATGGGTACAGTACGCTGAGGGTGTTATTGCTGGCATCAACATATGTACATTAAATTTAAAAAATGCTTTGGACAACCCTATCAAATAACCCCACTGTGGGTTTGAACCCATGACCACTAGCTTCACAGGCAGTGAAGTAACCATTGGGCTACAGCTCTATAGCTGCCAGCAAGCCCCTGGCTGGCTGCAGAGAGCCTTCACGTCACCACACAGACAGTCTGCTGTGGTAACCAGGATAGGGTTAGGCCACCCGTACCCATGATGCACTGCACATGCAAATCAGCTGTCCACAGATGAACACAAGATGGGGAATGCACCCCAACAGCTCCCCGGCCTGGTAGGGGGAAGTGTCCGTGTGCACCCACACAGCACCTCGGCCTGGTAGGGGGTACTGACCGGGTGTTTTACTGGCACAGAGTAGCTACACACCGTCACATTGTGCGGGTACTGTGCTCACCCTGAGGGTGCGATGAGGCACCCAGGACCAGGTCCACAACACCCTCCATGGCTGAAGGAGGCCATGCCAGGGCTCCAAAGCAGTATTAATTTGTGAGATAGGTAGTTTCTGCATAAACACCTTGGGTATCTCTGTCTGTCTCAGTCAGGGGAACCCATTATGGACCCCTGGGTGGGCTATGCACCACCATTCCTTTCTCTCCCCCCCCCCCCCAGCTGAGGATGAAAAACAGGGTCCCCTATCAACAGATCCACATTCTACCTCCCTGCAATGGTGGCAGTAGAGTGGACCATCAACCCCAGTCCTACTGAGGAACAGACACCCTACAGGGCATCTAAAGCAGCTCTATACACATCCATAACACAATATCAGACAGACATTAGGCCTGGATATGCTAAGCTGCACCTCGCCATTATCAGATATTCTCCTGCAGCAAGCCTTCAGCTGCTACACCCTGCAAGGTGCTCCATCAGGACACATACCAGCTTCAAACAGTCTGCTAGTTAGTCCTGGTGGAAATGCATGCACCCAGAACTGGGATGGCAGCACACACAAGCAGATAAGTCAGTGACTGGGCCCCAAAAGGAAACCCATAAATATCACATGAGAGAAATACAATCTAGCACTATGGGGGTGCCTAGCCATGCTGTCATCACTGCACAGTCAGGGTGGAGTGAAACCCCAGCAGCACATACAGAGGTCACCCTGTCTGTGTAGGTGGTGGCCGGCCACTACAATGTCCCTGCCAGTGCCCTATGCCCTGTGCAGATGCATCCTGGCCAGCCCACCCTGTCTGAGCTATACCCATGGTACCTTGCTGCTCATTATGCACATTGGCAGGCCAATACTGGCAACAGTGCTGGCAGTGTGGGCTGTGGAAGGTGTTTGCAGCCAACACACACTGTATAGGCAGACACACACTCCCACACGTATGCCAGCATTGTGCTACTATAGAGGGGCTTATCAGCCTTGCCCACCACACCAGTCCTGGGCACAGTACAGGCATGGATATGCTACGCAGTACTGTTGGGGGTCACTCCCCAGGGTGGTAAACACTGTCAGAGACCAGACCTGAAGCACGCACCGCAGACATCAGACAGATTGTTATGTTGGAGCTCAAAGAGCAAACTGTGCTTAACAGAGGAATGTCTATCTGCCAGTACTCATAGCAAACGTTTGAGAGCTGTGTACCGTATACCCAGGTGTAGGGTGGCATTGCTAAGGTATGCAGGTGCTAGTATTGGGAGATGCACGCAGGGCCCAATGTCCTGCCTCTCCAGGAGGCATTGGCCAATGGGGCCTGTGGGTGTGGGTGTGGGTGTGTTTGCCCCTGTTGGCTGCTGCTTTACGGCAGAGGTTCCCAACTCCAGTCCTGGTGTGCCAAACACTGTTCGGGTTTTCATGCTGTCCCTCATGAATATGCATGAGCTACATCTACATGCCATGGGGGTGGTGCATAGCTATGCAGCACAGGCATTTGTATTAGAGGCAGCAGGGAACCTGAATGGTGTGTGGCCCTCCAGGACTGCATTTGGGAGACTCTGTTCTAGGTACTGCCCCTGTTCATGGTGTCTGTGCTCGGTGGGGTAAAAGATAGGCGTATTACCAATGCATATGTCCTCGACACGAAGGGTGTGTCCTTACTATCACTGTTTAGTTGTGGGAAAAATATGTGGACAGGATTGGCAGTAGCCCCAGCTGGGCTTTGAACCTGTGACCTTCTGTTCTTGCACACACTGTCTGTGTGCACTGCACCACCATGTAACCACAGATTGGCTGTATTCCCTGGGAAGTCCATGACTGTACATCCGACAGGGCCTGTCTGTTGCAGTGGATGGTGTCAGCCTGCACATGGCTAGGCCACTGTCTGCTGTGGCTAGCAGCCACTGCCCCCGCCACCACCTGTACCCTTCCGCCAACATGCTGGCATGTCCTTATCTTGGAAAAGCATGTGACCTGATTGAGTTGTGGCACTCCAGGACTGCATTTGGGGGACTCGGCTGTCGGTAATGCCCATTGTTATGGTGTGTGTGCGGTGTTAGGTAAAATACAGGTGTTGGAACCATGCTTATGTTCTCTGCAATAACGGAGTGTCTTTACTATCTCTGTTTAGTGGTGGGTAAAATATGGGGACTGGGTTGGCAGGAGCCCCAGCTGGGATTTGAACCTGTGACCTTCTGGTCCTAATGGTACTGGCTCTGTCTGTTGCACCACACTGTGACCACAGAGACAGTGCAGTCCCTGTGGATGGGAAACCTGGCCGGCAGAATCCTAAACCCTGCTCTGCACATTTTTACTGTGGGCTCATTCACCTTGTCTGGAGGCAAACGTGCAAATACACCCTGCAAATGACCGTGAAAAAAGGGGGAAAAAAGATAACCAAGCTGGGCAACAGTGATATTAATGGGCAACCATAAAAAACACTCCCAGGAAAGCTCCCAAAAAAGGAAATGATTTTTGGAAGGGTCTCCGCTCCGTAGACCCTTCCAAAAATCATTTCTTTTTTGGGGGGCTTTCCTGGGAGTGTTTTGTGTTGTTGCCCATTAATATCACTGTTGCCCAGCTGACTTACGCTTTTTAGTAATTTTGTTGTGGTCATTTTCTATTTTTATTTGCACTTTTGTTCTGTGCACATGTATCACACTGCTCACGTTTTGCAGGTTTCCCCGGTTTTCCTGTACATTGCTGACGGAAATGGTTTCTCTTCCCTTTAAATGCACTCTACCGCGAGTGTTTCACTCGCAGTAGTTTTTGCTTGTAAATTCGGCCCCGCTGATGTGCGGGGAGCCTCTCCCCTCCCCTTCCCCGCCCATTAACCCCGTCTCTCCGCCCCTCGGGAGCCTTCCTCCGCCCTTTCCACGCCTCTATCGGACATTTGCGGGCCGCGTACTTGTGCGTGCCCGTTAGTGCGGCGTGCAAGTGTGCGTGGGCCCGTTAGTGTGACGCGCAAGTGTGCAGGGCACTTAAGAGCACTTAAGTGCATCATTGCCGTGCGCTATTGTACAGTGCGCAATTGTGCGGTGTTTAGTAAACATACCCCTTAATCTTTTACTCTGGCAACACATATACAATTATCTTGCATTCAGGTTTCCCTGACCAGAAATTGTAAGATGTTCAGCTGAATTGCAGTTATAGGTGTAACTAGTGAAAAAAAAGTCCTATCAGCATTATTGGAAATATGACGTTGATCCCTGAAGCAATTAGGGGCAAGATTTCTGAAATTCTTCACTTTTAGAGAGTTGCTCTGCTTACTACTAAGAATTCAGGGTAATTTTCTCTTGAACACAAAAGCGGCAGGGTTATTTATTTTATTTATTATTTATGTATATTTGATGTCTTGCCTTTGATAAACAACTCTGAAAGCAAAGTTATAATGAAATATAAAATACAGTTAGAAAAAATGTTAAAACATCTAAAATATAAACAACTCACAAGAAAATCATCAACCCCTCACCTGTGTGTCTCACCCCACCAATCTCAACCAATCAGCAATTAGTATTTAAATTGAACACTTCGGGGGGGCACATCTCCTGCTGCCAGTACCCTGTGGTATTTGGTTGTCTGAGGTCGCAGACAGTTTTCACTTTTTATTTTTATATCCACTGAAATTAACCATCAGAAAAGCGGTAATGCAACTGGGAAGGGCCAGAGTTCCGGCCAGGTGGTCAGCCTTTTGTTCCTATTGGAACCACAAATGATGCCAAGTCTATCTAAAAAGGTGCATTTTCCCCAAAATGGGGGCCATAGATTTTGAAATGAATTTATAACTCTGTAGTTGTGAAATAATGACAATAGAAGAGAATAAAAAAATCTCTGCCTCTCCCCTCCCAGATACTAGTACAGACCAAGGGAATCTCTCTCCTGTCAGACACCAGTACAGACCCAGGAGCCCCTCTCCCCATCTTGACACCAGCACAGCACAAGAGGCCATTATAATATAATGTGGGAGGTTCAGAGCACAGCTTAGCATGGTTTCTGTGCACAGTTTTCTGCACTGGTATGGCTGCCCTATGCAACCTTGGGCCGGAAGGACTGGGGTTTCTAGTCCCACAGATGCTCCTTGTGGTCTTGGGCAAGCCACTTAACCCTCCATTGCCCATGTTCCCTGTAAATATTAGTGTATGTGTCTCATATCCCCATGTGTTAAATGTATCCCCCAATTGTGTTGTGACTGCTTTGATTGAAGGATAAGGCGGTATACAAAACTGTCTAAATAAATAAATAAATAGAGAAGTTTAGCACCCAAACAAACTGTGTGCAAAGGATTGCGTAGGCATCAGTGTAATGCAATGTGTGCCTTTGAGTCAGTGCTGACTCCTGGTGACCCAAAAGCTCCTGGGTTTTCTTGGCAGCGTGGCCGGAAGTAGATTGCCAGGCCTGCTCATTTAAATCCAATATCAGCTATTAAACCTGGATGCAAAGCAGTGTACACATGACCCAAAGACTTAACATCTGATTTTCTAACACTGAGGATTTAGTGCACAGTCTGAGGAGAAATAAAAAGTTAGTTTGCTGTTTTGTACCAGTTTCTGTTCTTGTGCCGACCTTAACTATTCACACCTTTTTTCTTGATTCATTGAAAAGATGGGTGGACAAATTTTGAAAAAGGTAAGCGGATGAGAAGCAAAGCGATTGTATCCCCAAATGTGGGTTTTAGGGGACTGGGGGAGGGGGGTAGCAGGGCTGTGAAATGATGGGCAATGTGTTTACCTACAGAAATACGCATGATCTCATGCCAGTAATATTTATGTACAGAATATACATTTGGCATTCTAGAAGTACACATCTAATATGCCGGCCCCAGTACAATCTGTGCAAATGATTTAAGCTGCTGCTAGCACACACCCGGCCCACAGGAATGCACACGTTTCCATGGCTATTTCGGCATGCTCTCCCATATTTGTACATGCTGTTTGCATGCAATTTGTTTACTGCATGGAGTGTGAAATTCATTTCTATGGTTGTGTTAGGAAACTGTATGCTAGATTATAGCACACAGCCCTAATGCGCGGCTTATTATATTGACCTCTAAGGAAGCCCCTCTCCCTGTCTGTAACTCTAGCACAGAACTAGCAATGTGCAGTGGATTGGTGTATATAAAGGTTTGTCAATGTAACAGTAAAGATCATCATTGAAAGCTTATGGGTTTGCCCTTGAACCCAAGAGTTCCTCTGCCTCTTCTTAGCTGGATACCTCTTAAATCAGAAATCATGTGAGCAAGGAAATCAGCAGAGCAGAAGGGTTCTTGAGGAGGCCACAGGTAGGAATAATATCTTGTTTGCTTGTTTTTTAATTCACTGTCTTACTCTTCCGTCCCTTCAGCCATCCCTCAGGCGGCCTTGGCTGCCTCTGTCAAAGGTCCAGTCAAGGAACACAATGGTCTTGTCTTATATCTTTGTGACTATCTGTGCATATTATTCAGGGGCTGAAGCAGCAAGGAAGGGTGGGCTCTTAGAAACCCTTATCAGTTTCTTCATCAAAGAAGTCTATGGACCCGATTCTGCAAGATGCCTAGCGGGGCTGTACATCCCAATAGGAAGTGCAGCCCCACTAGCCATCCGGCCCTGATTCCGCATCCCTCCCTGCATGGCCAGAGCCGTAGTGCGGGCAGAGCCAGAGGGGGATAGGAGGTGGCAGAGAGTGGGCAGAGTGGGGTCACGGCCCCGTATGTCCTGCGGAAGGGGGACGGATGTCCTGCTTATTCCATTGCGGAGGTGGAATAAGCTAGGGAAATGGCAGAGAACAGGCCTGGGAAGCACACCCAGGGCCGGTGGTGGAGGCAGGTAGGTTCCTACCACCTGATCTGGGCCCTGGCTGCCCCGCTGGGGGTCAGGTGGTGAGGAATCAGAGGTTTTCACTGCGGCGGGCTGACTGAGCGGCAGGGTAGACATCCCCGCAGGGGCACACCGGACCATCTCAGAGCCCTATCTTGCACCCACGGGAACGTCTGGCTCCCTCGGTGCAGAATGAGGTCCTAACAGGCCCGTCATGCATAGGGGCATCCAGACGACCCATATGTGCCCCTAAGGGAATCGGGCTCTACATGTTTTTATTTTACCATTTATAGCGAATTACACACAGATAGAGTTAGTTCCTACCCATGGCCGGTGCAAGCATATCAGACCCCCTACGCAAACCTGCTCCCTCTCCTGTCCCCATTGCCATCGTGGCCACTCCTCGCCAGGACCTGCAGCTGCGGCAATGGCCTCAAACAGCCCTACAGTTCTCATTGTAAACCTTCTGTGCTGTGAGGCTGTTTGGCTTCCACCCGCTCTGATGCCCAATGTCAACTTTCTTTTCAATGCAAACAGGAAGTTGTCATCAACCATTGGAATGGCTGGAAGCCAAAGAAGCTTCCCAGTGCCAGAGATTTAAGATAAGCACTGTGGGACTGTTTGAGACCATTGCTGCCATTGCAGGTCCTGGAAGGGGCTGGAAGCAATGGCAATCGACTGCCAATGGACCATTTGTGATTTAGGCAGCCACCTAGTTCACCTAATGATTGTTCCAGCCCTGCTCCTACCTCAGAGAAGCTTATAGTATATGTGGTCACTGGAGGCAGGAGGACAGAAAAGGACTGGGTGATTTACTAAACTATTCCTGCAAATACAGAATGGGAAAAAAGCCTTAGCGAATCAGGCCCAAAGTGCCCTAGTCAAGGTCAGAGTCAGATTTGAACACTGGTCCTTATTCTAATCATTAGAGCCATTTGCCTTTCCTCACTGGGTGTCCCTTGAAGAAACTACAGGGTCCTTGTACTAAAGTGTGCTAAGCAGGTAATGTGCATTTTTGCACACGGTAACTGTGAGCAAGGACCCATGATAAGAACATAAGATATGCCATACTGGGTCAGACCATGGTCCATCAAGCCCAGTATCCTGTTTCCAACAGTGGCCAATCTAGGTCATATGTACTAGCAGTTTCCCCAAAAGACACAGGTTCCACAATGCTTGTACTGGGTCAAGCATTGATATCCTGTGTCCCTTCTTAATAATGGTTTATGGACCGTTCCTCCAGGAACTTGTCCAAACCTTTTTTAAACCCAGCTACACTAACAGCCTTTACTACATCCTCCGGTAACAAATTCCAGAGTTTGATTACACGTTGAGTGAAAAAATATTGTCTTTTATTAGTCTTAAATAGTTTACCCTGTAGCTTCATTGCATGTCCCCTAGTCTTTCTATAATCTGATAACGTAAACAATCGATCTACGTTTACCCGTTCCACTCCGTTCATTAATTTATAGACCTCTATCATATCTCCCCTCAGCCGTCTCTTTTTCAGGTTAAACAGCCCTAACCTTTTTAGCCTCTCTTCATATGAGTATCCTTCCATCCCCTTTACCATTTTGTTATCATGGAGGCATGACAGTTGCCACATAATTAACTGCTGAGCGCGCATTGAGGTTGTGAATGGGTGGCTTAGGAGCACTCTGCAAGTATTGTGGGGAGACATGTCAGGCGCTGTCAATGTTGCAATTAGCATGGGTGTAACTAATGCCACCTCAACAGGTCGAGTGAGGTGCACCTGCGGTAATTGTGCCGTGTGTTAGGGTACACATCTGCACGTTAACTGTCGGGAACTTGTTGACCCCCCCCCTCCCAATAGTTATTGTGGAGGCATAGCACTTCACATGTTAGCTTTAGCACTAAACGCATTTTAGTAAAAGGGCCCCTATCTATTCAAAAAAGCAAACAGAGAAACAGGCAGAGCCTGCAGTACTTCCGTTTTCAAACCCAGCAAACAACTCCTGGCTGGAAAAGGGGTTTCAGGTCAGGTCCGCCATTCCTTCTCTACATTCTTTCTGAACATGCCACGAGCCAATAAATCTGTTATAAAGGGATTCTGATCCAGTAGAAGGTGACTGCAGACATACACAGAGCGTGAGATTCGCTTTAAAAGTATGGTGCTTCCGTTTCTTATAAGCTGGATTTCAGGGAACACCCAGTTAAAGTGATTAAGACCTCCTTTTACTAAGCCGCGCTAAACGTTTGCTGTCACTGCATGTTAGTTGTCAGAAGGGTGGTTTATAAAACTTTTTTTAGATATTAAATAAATAAACAGAATTCATGTGTAGCAACAGCAGAGCCTCTCTGTTAACTGTTGGTGGCTTGGCCAGAACCTTCCCATGTGGAAGCCAATTCAGAAATGTGCGTCCTCGGGCCATCCGGATGTCCAGACATCTGAACGGCTCGGGGTTGCACCCAATTCTGCTCCCGCAGGGGCTAGATGGCCCTGCGGGAGAAGAATCACAGCATAAGGCCAGGACATCCAGGATGTGCCCTGATGTAGGCATCCCGGATGTCCCAACACTTACCCGGCTAGCCCAGCCAGGCTCCTGCATGGATCCGCAGTGCCATGGCATCATGTTGCCATGGCACTGCAGCTCTATGCAGGAGCCGTGATCCCCAGCAGACCCTAACAAGTTTCTTTCCCCACAGTCCGACCCCCAATCGGGCCTACCGTGGCCAGAATCTGGCTGCGGGGAACCCCCTGCACCTCCTCACCTTGCTTTGTGGCCCCAGTGTCCCCCTTCTGTGCCGTCTAGGGGTGACTTATTCCCCCTCCAAGCTGGAATAAGTCCCCTGTGCAAATAGACGACCCCAGACATACAGGGCTGACCTCGGAATCGGCCCTGTATGTCTGGGGTCAGGTTCCTGCCTACTCTCCGTGCTCACTCCTCCCCCAGTCCATCCCCTCCCGCCCACGAACAAGCTCCCCGCACATCTTGCCTATACATGCGGGGAGGTTCGTTTGCTGGATCGCCACCATGACATTTAGCGGGTCTGGACATCCGGATTAGACGTCCAGACTCGCTAAACACAGAATGACCCCCACAGTTAATGCACACACAATAGACGTATGGCATGTTAATTGCATTGCAGATAATAGCAATGCACTTAACACCAACTATAGAGGTGACATTCACTGCCCTGCATTATCTGCCGCATTTTAACAGTTAATGCATGTTAAGTTACTGTGTGTTAACTGTGAGGCACAATCCATGTGCATTCCCTGCCCCATTCCATACTATGCAGTTAATGCAGGAATTAGCAGCTGCTAATTGTCAAGCCATTGTGTAAACTGTTAATACTAGCATGCACTGATAGTGTGCACTAATTCCCATGCTAACTGCTTAATGCACTTTAGTAAATGAGTTTCAAAAATTTGTATTTAAGAATACTATTTTACCAGTACTTAACATTTCTATAGCACTATCAGACTACTTAGCACTGTACACAGAAGAGACAGTCCTCGCTTTCCATTCCTTCCTAATTTGAAATTGCATGCAGTGCCTTTCTATGAATCTCTCCCCATGCCTTCCACCCTAGTGTTGGTTGCATTTTCTAAAACAATGTGAATGTAAAGGTTGTATGGGGAGTAGATTTTTACTAAATAGAGGCTTCAGTTTTCCGCCTTGCTTTGGACAAGTCCCAGGCAGCCCCCAGTGCTGTGGGAGCAAATGAACCCAGTTCATACTTTCATGGGGAAATGAGGAATCTATGCAAATATTTCTATGAGCAAAATTGGTCGAGAAGGGATAAAAAATTCAGATGGCAATCACCAAGGTCTGAGTATGGAAATGAGGCTGCTTTTCCCCTTTCCATGAATGGACTTCTGACTGGTGGAAAATGTTTGTGTGCACCCCCCCCCCCCCAGTATTTCTGGTTGTTGATAGCGGTGTGACCCCCAATCTCATTGGCCTTGACCTGGCTGTTGGATCATCTGCAGAAGCAATGGCAAGAACCTAGTCCCTTTAGTCTCCTGTTCACCTTCCATGTGTTTCCTTAGCATTCTGCTAGATATATCCTAGTCCCCAGTTGTTGTGTTGTCTTTCTTGACTAGATTGTAAGCTCTGATGAGCAGGGACGGTCTCTTACATGTCTCTGTGCAGCGCTGCATACTCCTTGCAGCCCTATACAAATGATTAGTAGTAGTATAGTAGTAGCATGCCCCTGCCCAATTTTGTCTTGAGATCGGATCTTCTTGCAAACTTCAAGCTTTAATCCTTTCTTTTTGATTTCTTTCAAGCAAAACGATGTGAAGCTGCTGTGTCTAAATATAAAAGACTGTTCTCTTCCCCACCCATGGAGAGAGAACTGAAAGCTCGGTGAAGAAGGGGACACCTGCAGTCCCTCCCAGACGCAAGCTGTGCTTTGCATCCCCATAGCCCCCAGGTCGCCTTCAAGTTCAGGCCTTTGCCTTTGAATAATCATGATAAAAAATGGCATTTAGCCAGCTGGGGAAGCTGCAAGTGACGAAGTAGCCGATGCAAGCAAGGCCTTTCTTCAGACCCGATTTCCCATGAGGGTGGGACGGCAAAAACTACATCAAGGGGAAGAATCGTGATTTGACAGCTCCTAATCGCTGACTAAACCCAGGGGAAGAATTTCTGAGCCTGAGATAGTAAAAGCTGACACAACCTTGCTCTCCAGGTCTCTGGTGGATAAACAAAGATTTCCCCCATCCCAACTCGCTCTTCTCCCTGCCCTTAACACACCCAAGATGCTATTTCAGATCCCTCCGATACTACCTTTGCAGATATTTTAGACCCAAGCAAACATACAGCCAAGGCTAAACCTTTATGGCAGCAAATACATGTTAAACATGGGAAGGAGTCATCTTCCCATGAACCATCACTAACTTATGGTATTGTTTTTGCTTTTGCCCCTTATATCATGGTGTCCCCAGCGAGGACGGGTATCAGAGACGTAACTCACCTTCCCCACCACCACCCTCAATTCAGCAATTTTTCAATCTTAGCCTAAAGACCAAAAAGGGGCTGTAAAGCTACATATTGAAGATGTCAATTTGTAAACTCAAACAGGCCGATGCAGAAAGACCAACACACCCTTTGCATGCAGATAACACAACTTACAAGCACAGGTTCCGACACACCACATGCAGAAAAGAGACTGACACACGCGTAAACAGCATAGGAAAAACAAGCGCACAGAGTAACGCCAAGTGTATTTAAATTATAGGCAAATGAGCTGAGAGTATTAAATGGATTGCTAATATTGTTTGTACCCGATGCAAAGAAACACGAGGAGGATTACATAACCAGCCGAAGTGCCAAGATCTCTTTGCCTGGGTCTGAGGTGGCTTAAACATCTTGCGCATGCCCTCGACAATATTTTGATGGCAACAGGGGCTTTCCCCGATGCCTGGCTCACCTGAGGTAAAGTGTCAAACTTCCCCTCAGATGATCCAGGCATCGGGAAAAGCCCCTGATGCCATTAAGATATTGTCATGGGGCCTGAGCCCCCGTTACCAACCCCTGACAGAAACCAAATCCTTGGTGACCCAGTGTCCCCAAACCCCCCATACACCCACCCAATTAAAAATAACCCTGGTAGGAATTCCGGTGACGTCACGGAGCTGATGGCGGGTGTGTAGCCAAGCTCCGTCCGATTCCCACATAAATTGAGATATAAAAAGCGATCCCCACCTAACAAAGTAGACAGGAGTCAGGCACCCTCCGTTGCGATGTCGGCGTGGAAGAAGCTGGCGGGATTTCAGTCCGCATATGTGCGTAAAGAGATGGCAGCGGTAGAGGAATCGGGTGGCCTGGAAGAGACAGGTGCGCCGGTTAGCTCGGAGGAGGAGGAGGGCCTGGATAAGGGACATGGTGAAGGGCTGAATATCAGAGTGTGGCTGCAGGCATTCAAAGTGGAAATGCACGCTGAGTTGAAAGCAATGAGAAGGGACTTGAAAGAAATGCTGATTACCATACCAAAAGACCTGAGCAGCCTAGGACAGAGAGTGGAGGACTTGGAAAGCCACGTGGAGCAGTGTGAAGGAATGATACGGGAAATGGTGGCTGAACAGTGTATAATAAAGGCCCAACAGGAGGATATGCGTGAGAAGCTGGAGGAGATAGATGATCGAGCCCGACGGAGCAATCTCCGAATTCGGGGGGTGCCTGAGACAGAGGCGCATAAAGACTGTGTGAAGGTGGGGCAGTGGTTGTGTGCACACATTGAGAATGGAGGAGGAGAAGGAAGGCCGAGCGGCAATAGTGGGGAATGAGCGAGCGCACCGAAGTCTGGGACCTTGGAGGGAGAAGCAAGCAAGAGACATCATTGTGTGTATGAGCAGCTACCCCATAAAAGAATTCTGTCTATTGCTCAGAATATGGGCGGATCGCATGGGAGAGCTGTGAAGTAGAAATACTTAATGACCTCTCCAGGGGCACGTTGGAACGGCGGAGGAACTTGAAGGAGGTAACAGCCTACCTGAGAGGCAAAGGGCTGAGGTATAGGTGGATGTTCCCATTTGGACTATTGATGACTATAAATGGGGTGTCCCGGAAGGTGAAACTGGCGGAGGAAGCCTGGGCTGTATTGGAAGAGCTGGGATGTGAGAATCTGCCGAGGACATTGGAGAGAGCAGGGACCAGGCTGAGTAAGGGAGTGGATGGAAAGATACCAGCGATGTCGCAGTGGCAGCAAGTGGCGGAGAAGGGAAAGAGGCTAAAAAGACTGTTGCAAGAGAAGAGGACTTTGTTGGTTGAAGAGGAGATGTGAGACAGCTGACCAGAGATGGAGAAAGAGGAGGTGGTCACCCGACCTGGGGCAAGAAGGGCCTCTGAGGTACTGAACTGTTAGGGTATAAAGGGGGGAGTTAATGTGGTGGGTAGGGGGGGGTGCAGGATCTGTGGTGTAAAGGAGGGGGAGGGGGTGTCTGGAGTGCTTAGGATGGGGAAAGGGGTTGGGGAAAGACAATGGGATAGGACAGGTCACATACAGAAGAGCAGAAGGGTGGGAAGAAGGGGTAGGCGGCAGGTGAGGGGGGAAGGGGGAGGAGGGGAGGTGGGAGGGAGGGGAGGGGTTGTGACACATCATAATAGAGGGAAAAAGGGAGGGGGAGGAGAAGCGGAATAGAAATATGTTGCGGATAGGGTCAATAAATGTTAAGGGGTTGAACTCTTCAGGAAAACGGAGTCTGGTTTATCGGGATGCACAGAAAAATCACTGGGATGTAGTGCTAATACAAGAAACACACCTGAAGAGACAGGATATAGGGCGGATGAAGAATAGGCGATTCCAAGAGCAGTTTTATTCGAGCAATAAGGATGGGACAAAGAAAGGGGGGGTTGCGGTATTGGTGAGGGAGGGATCGGGGATTCAGGTGAAAGGCAGCTTTAAGGATATAGAAGAGAGAATAGTGGGGATAAAAGGGAAGATGGGAACAGCGGACATTGTTATTGTGTCGGTGTATGGGCCTAATGGTAATCAGGTCTCATTTTGGAAGGGGATGCGACAGTTGTTGGAGGGGGAATCTCAAGGGAAGCTTATTGTGGGGGGGGGGATTTCAATGTAGTGTTAAACCCAGGGGTAGATAGGATGTCGGGGGGGGGGGTGGAAGGAGGGGAAAGGAATAGAAGGGGGTTAAGACAATTGATGCAACAGTTTCAATTGGTAGTGTCACAAGGTGGACCTAATGGAGCCTGAGAAAATGCAGATCAGTAGCGATGATCAGGGAAGAGATGACAGTGTAAACAGAAAACTGTCAGATGGTTGCTACAGACAACCAAGGCACACGTGGGTAAGGGCTAGGAAGACACACCCAGATAGCAAGCAAAGGGAGTTTGCATTGCCTGATAGGAATCAGCTGGGTGGAGGTGGAGCCCAAAGACACAGAGATAAAACACGCTCACAAATAGTTAGAGGGGGAGAGGAGGTGAGCCAATGAGGGTCACAGCAAGAGAGACAGCGGCAAGCGCAGCAGAAGCTGTGGAAAGAATGGGACTGGAATGAAAGAGAGAGAGAAAGAGAGTCTGAACTACTGGATCAGCAGGAGAGCCCATACGAAGGTCTGAGTGAGTCCCGAGACCTGTGTGAAACATTTGGAAGGCAGAAGCCAGATACTGTGTGCATGCGTGGAGAGCATGAGAGACGTAGGAAGTCTTACATACAAGGTAACAGAGCAAGAAGTACTAATAGTGGCTGTTTCCTACCTGAGTGGGTAAAACCCCGAAGCAATAGGAAAAGCCAGTCACAAACAAGCTTTAAAGAAACAGAGAATAACTTTTTCCCTTGTAGTAGAAACCCCAAGAGAAGAGAAGCTCTCTTACCTGAAAAAGCTGGTGATTCTACTAGCAACTTTAAACTCCCCACGTTGGATAAGCTTCCGTCTAGAGCAGTGCAATCTAGGGCAGCTGTGTTGCAAAGGCTAGACCCGAGCACGCTCAGAGCATGCCATAATTATTCTAGTAACAGAGCCAGGGAAGTTGTTGAATATCCTTGTAGTTACCAGCAGGGGCCGAGCTCCTATGAGCCTCATTCAAAACCCTACGGTAGTTCCCAGAGAAGCATTGATTCAGAGGGACAGAACAACTTCCTGCTTGACGAGGCAAGCCAGCCTTATCCTTATGAGACAGCTGATCTCAGAAACGTGAGTTCAAATGAACCTGAATTAATGGAATATGAGAATGCAGAAATACCAGCAGTTCCTGAGCCAATGGAATGTTCACTGTCTGTAATTGACCCTGAGTTTTCCTTAAGGTAAATGGTTGAAGGTAACCAGTGCTTAAGAGTCACAAGCTGTGTGCTAACAAAACGTGTCTCTCAGAAAAACCATTATAAGTGAGCTGTGCTGTGGCAGCAAAAAGAAAAGGCTGTTAGGAACAGTGAGGATGTTTAATTCTTTTCTTTTTGTTTGCATTTAAAAGCTGAAGTAAGCTATTTTAGTTCTACCTTTAATTTCTGTTACATGCCCGAAGTGGTCTATTGTTTTGTTTGCTAAAGAGAAAGAAAAACCTCGTGGACGGGGAATAAAGCCCTGAGTTTGAAACTCAAGTGTGTTGTGTGCTTTACGTAGAGAAGGTACAACTACCACCCTCAGAGGGTCAGGCAAGGCTGCCTGCGGTACGTACGGAGCCAGAAGGAGGAATCATCAGGCAATACCTGACCCCACCGATAGGGCCCCTGGGGGTGCGACAGTAGATGCCTGGAGAGAATTGCACCCCAATGGGAGGGAGTACACCTTTTTTTCGGCACCTCATAATAGCTGGAGCAGGATAGACATGATTTTGGTAGATAAGGAGTGGATGTTGGAGGCCACGGATGGTAGCATAGAGCCGATCGTATGGTCGGATCATGGGGCGGTGGAGGTGGGAATTAGAGGGCGGAGGCAAGAGGGGACCAAATTCTGGCGACTGAATGAGAGTTTACTTAAGAGTAAGGAGGTAGTGGAAGATATTAGGCATGCTATAAAAGATTACCTCTCATTTAATGATACAGGGGAGGTATCCGAGGTGATGTTGTGGGAGGGGCTGAAAGCTTTTATTAGGGGTAGATTTATAATGTGGGGAGCAAAAAGGAAAAAGGCTAGGCAACAGAAGGAGGAAGAGTTGGGGAAGTTACTAAAAGAGGCAGAGCTGCAGTGTCAGAGGTCGGGGGCAAGGAGTGAGAGAAGGGAGGTGGAAAGGCTGCGGGGGGAGTTGCAAGCATTACAGGTGGAGCAAATTGCATTTGCATTGAGACAAGTAAAACAGAAGTATTATGAATATAGTAATAAATCCAGTAAGGTGCTAGCACGAAGGTTGAGGCAGAGAAAAGTAGCTTCAACGATATATCAGATTCATGGGGAGGGAGGGGTGATATGCAGGGAAGAAAAGGATATTAGGGAGAGATTTCGGCAATTTTATCAGGATTTGTATAGGCGAGAGGGAAGGATAGGGGAGGATCAGATTCATCGATATTTGGAGGAGGTTGGCTTGTTGTCACTTCCAGAGGAGGCACAAGAGGGTTTGGAAGTTAAAATTACGGGAGAGGAGATAGGGAGGGCGGTAAAAGGGTGGTGGGGGGAAAGGCCCCAGGCCTAGATGGGATTCCGGGGAGCTTCTATAAGATATTTGTGGGAGAGATAGGGGGGTTGCTTGGAAGGGTTTTCAATGGAATGTTGGAGGAAGGGGGGGAGCTGTATTCGGGTATGTTAACGGCAGGGATTACTATTTTACTGAAGCCATGGAAAGATCCGATGATTTGTAGTTCATACAGACCAATATCGCTACTTAATGTTGATGTTAAGATATTGGCGAAGATATTGGCGGGAAGGTTGGCTCCGTGGTGAACGGGAGTGATAAAGGAGGATCAAGCAGGGTTTATTATGGGGAGGCAAGCAGCAGATAATATTAAAAGGGCGGTAGGAGTGGTCTGGGAGGCGGAGCAGGGGAAAGAAGACTTTCAGAAATCAACTTTCAGAAATCAACATTGGAAAAACTACCCTTCCTGTTAAAGATGAGATCAAATACCTGGGAGTCACACTGGATAGGACCTTCAGTCTCGCTCAGCACATAAAACAAACTGTTAAAGCAATATACTTCAAGATACGGACAATCCAACAACTAAGACCATTAATTGACAACTCTGATTTCAGATCTGTGGCCCAAATACTAATAACACCCCATCTAGACTACTGTAATGGTATTCTTCAGGGAACCTCTAAGAAAAATCTACACACACTTCAATTAGCCCAAAATGTTACAGCGAGGATCATCTATAAAGCGAAAATAGCAGACCATATATCTCCTATTCTTTACGCTCTACACTGGCTACCTGTATCATGCAGAATCATTTACAAATCTTTAGTTACTACATTCAAGATCCTTAACAATCTAGCACCATCTTTCCTTTCAACGCTCATCAACATCCCTCATGAAAACAGGGCAAGAAGAAGAATTAATCTACATATGATCCAAGTCCCAGATTCCATTAGAAAGACTAACCAGAAGACAAGTAAAACAGCTTTTTCATTCTTCGCTCACACATTATGGAATAACCTCCCAATTGAAATTAGAGAAATCAAAGACCTTCTATCATTCAGAAAAGAACTAAAAAAGAAAATTCAAAGAAGAAAAAGAGAGAGACCCCTCTATCATATGAGCACTGATGACCTTAATGGCTGCCAGTAGAGAAGCTACCCTTCCACCCCCACCTCCCTCGCCTGAAGAAAATCTAACAATTGTTTAGGCTCAGAAAACAGAAAATGCTTAGTTTTGGGGTTTTTTTGTTTTTTTGTTTTTTTTGGGGGGGTCTACTTATTGGGATGAACATGTATTTTGAAGTATTTGTGGTTTTGCTTTTATCTTTTGTGAAATGTAACCCATATTTTTTTCCTTTATATTTTTCAATTGTTGTATTGAATAATGTAATAAATATAAAATAAAATAAAAAAAAGAAAAGAACTAAAAACCCATCTTTTTACTATGCATTACCATAATCTTCAGCATAATATTGTTCCGAACTCACAGAAAAGCAATGCTCAACAATCATACTCAGACCCTACCTAGACAACGACCACTACTACATCTCTCATAATCATTCCATCTCACAGATCACCTAACTTTTGAATACAATATTATTATCATTTATGTAACAATCACCTTTTAAGGCTATTGTTAATTTTTTATTTGAAGCATTACCAAATGTTACTCCAAGTTCATGGTTTGTTATCAACAGTTTCTATATGGTTTTGAGTTCTATGTTAATTCTGTTCTAAAATTGTTCTCTGTAAAATTGTTCGCTGTAAAATAATAGCTTCTCTATTATTAACTTTTGTTACATGTAAACTGCTACTGATCTCTGGAAGTGGCGGTATAGAAATATTGTATAAATAAAAAAAATAAATAAATGTCAATTGACATGGAGAAGGCCTTCGATAGGGTACATTGGTTTTTTTTAATGCAGGTGCTGAAGAAAATGGGATGTGAGCCAAATTATGAAAAATGGATAAGGGGTTTATATGAGGGGCAACGAGCACGAGTTAAAGTTAATTGGAGTTATTCAGAGGACTTTGGGTTAGGGCGAGGGACTAGGCAAGGGTGCCCAATGTCACCCTTGCTATTTGCTATGGTGGTAGAGCCATTAGTGGAAAGGATAAGGGCAAATGAAAAGATCCATGGATTGGAAAGAGGGGGAGTTCATCATAAGATTTCCCTATATGTGGATGATATCCTTCTGTATATTAGTAAGCTGCAGGGGTCTTTACCGGAGGTGATGAGGGAGGTGGAAAGGTTCGGGGGGTGTCGGGATTTAAAATGAATGTTGATAAGACAGAAGTGCTGAAGGTTAAGGGGGCTAGGGAAGTGGAAAAGGGACTATCCTTTGAGATGGGTAAGAAGATCCTTGAGTTATCTGGGGGTGCAGATCCCGGCGAGGTATGAGGAATTGTATAAAGTTAACTACCCGAGAACGGTTGGAGAAATTAATAAAGACCTGGAGGGGTGGATGAGATATGAAACTTCTTGGCTGGGGAGGATAGCGGGGGTTAAAATGAATATTTTACCAAGATTGCTGTATCTATTTCAGGCACTTCTAGTGGGCATTCCAGAGAGGGTGATGAGGGGGTTGCAGAGAAAGGTTTTTCAGTATATTTGGAAAAGGAAACCTCCGAGGATAGCGAGGGAGGTTATGTATGCCCCTAAAGAAGAGGTGGGGTTTGGGGGTTCCTAACCTGGAGGATTATTACAGAGCAGCTCAAGTAAGACATGTGATGGACTGGAGATCTAGTATGTGATGGACTGGAGATCTAGTAAGGGGGTGAAACCAGGGGTATGGTTGGAAAGAGCAAGGGTGAGGGGAGGAAGGTTGGAAGCATGGCTATGGGTGCCTAGGGCAGAGCGGAGGGAAATGGGAATAGGTACACCTGCTATGAGGCATGTGGCAGGGGTATGGGATAAGGTGCGGGTAAAGGATATTAAAAATAGGGGAACTGGGTTCTCGTTGATGACACCGTGGAGAGGGTGGAAATCCTTTCAACCAGGCTGGGAAGGAGGTAGCTTTGATGAATGGAGTTGCAAGGGGTTGGAATGTTACTTTCAGTTGGTAGAGGACGGAGAGGTACAGGATTTTGAGGCACTACGGAGAGAATTTGGGTTGGAAGATAAGGACAGGTTTGCATACGTGCAGGCAGGTTCTTTCCTAAAAGGGGTGTTGGGGAAAGCGGGGAAGGTGAGGGACGCTTCCTTGGTGGAGGAGGTGTGGTATGGGAAGACGGGCACGAAAGGGTTGATTTCAGCACTATATAAGGAAGTGAGGGGACAACAGGTAGGGAAATTTAGGTATATGGAAGAGTGGGAGAGGGATACAGGAATGACGATGACAAGTGCAGATTGGAAGGGGGTGTGGGATCAGGTGAAGAAGACGCCATGGTCGAGTAGTATACGGGAAAACTGTTATAAAATTTTATTTAGGTGGTATTATACGCCAGAGAGATTGCACAGAATGTATCCAGGGGTTACACCATTGTGTTGGCGGGACTGTGGGGAGGTGGGGTCATTCTGGCATATTTGGTGGGGATGTCCAAAGATACAGGTGTACTGGGGTGGGGTTAGGCAGTGGATTCAGCAGAAGCTGGGGGTACAGGTGGAGGGGACACCGGGTATATGGTTATTGTCATGGGGGGGGGAGGACAACAAAGGCTGAGGGGGAGCATGGTAATGGCCTGTCTGTGTGCAGTTAGATGTGAACTCGCAGCAGCATGGAAAAAGAAGGAGGTGCCCAGTCTAGAGAAGTATGAGGGGAGACTGCGGTATATTGTGCTTATGGAAAAGTTAATGGCGGCTAGGAGGGAGAGGTTGGGTAAGTTTGAAACAGATTGGGGAGAGTTATAGTGTGTCTTGGGGGGGAGGGGAGAGGGGGGAGGGGGGAAGGGATGTAGGCAAAGGGGGAGTAAGGAAGATGTAGGTGAAGGGACTATTGGGCTGTGGGGAGGGGTAGGGAGGGGGTGCAGAGAATGGGGTAAAACGTTGTGGGGGTTAAATGCTGTTAAATGTTGACTGCTTGGCTGACTATACATTGAAATAGAAAATAATGGAATAATAAGGAGGAAACAGCAAAATATAGTTAAAAGGTTTAAATTAAAAGGTTTAATTTGGATAAACATTGTTTACTATGTGTCTTAAATTTGGAAATGTTTACTGCTGGGTATACTATATTTGTTATGGTAGAAAGATGAGGATACCAGTAGTATAAGGCTAATGTATAAGAATGCCATATACCAATGTTTGTATGCTGGAAATTTTGATAAATAAAAATTTTACATAATAAAAAATAAAAAATAACCCTGGTGGCCCAGTGATCCCAAACCCCTCACCCCCTCCCAATACCTTTATGATGGAGCGGGAGCGTTGCCCACGCGCTCTTGCCCCTGTGCCACAAGATCATTTTTGATTGGGTGGGTGGGTGGAGAGTTTGGGGCCACTAGGCCACCAGGGGTATTTTTGGGTGGGGGGTTCGGGGCTGCTAGGCCACCAGGGATTTGGTTTCTGTCAGGGGTCAATGTTGGGGGCACCAGCCCCTGGACAGTATTTTGATGGCATCAGGGGCTTTCCTTGATGCTTGAATCATCTGAAGTGTCATTCCCCTCAGATGACCTCTTTCTCAGGAAGGGCATGCCAAATTTGCACTGAGTTCTGCGCACATGTGCTTGGCTTGCTCTCCCAGTTTAACACTGCCATTTGTGCCACAGTTTATCATGTGGCTAATTTGCATTTGTGCCCCTTTCTGCATGCTGGCACTGAAGACACACACTATCTGTGCGCTACATAGAGGTATACATAGTTAATAACTCGTGACTTCAGAGCCGGCTTTCTGCATCGGCCTGAAAGAGAATAGCTAAAAATAATGATAGACAGATGAGGATTAGGAGGAGAATCCTGAAAGTACAAGAATTTAATATATAGTATAGGTCAGCAGGAGAAGTTTGAACTGGATACGGAAATGGATAGGAAGCCAATGAAGACCAGCAAGGAGTAGGTTACAATAGTCAAGATGGGAGGTGATTAAGGAGTAGATAAGTGTCTTAGCAGTGTGTTCAGAAAGGAATGGGTGGATTTTGTTGATGTTATAGAGCAGCGATGGCGAACCTATGGCACGCGTGCCAGCTGTGGCACGCGAAGGCCTTGCAGCTGGCACGCGGGAAGGTCCGCAATCAAGATATGTGGCATTAAAAAAAAAAAAAAAAAAGCTGCCGCTGCCGGGGCCAGGGCCGCCGCAGCAGAATCGAGTGTGCCGCGGGGCCCCCCCGCCCAGCAGAGCCTGCCCTCCGTCCCCCGTATCACCTCTCTCAGCTGCCTCCAGTCACACGCGCCGGCTTTCAGAGCGCGAGGGGAGTTTCTCCCTCGCTGCTCTGTTAAGCCCGCGGGGGCTGATGGGAAGTTCCCATCAGCCCCCGCGGGCTTAACAGAGCAGCGAGGGAGAAACTCTTCCCTCGCGCTCTGAAAGCCGGCGCGTGTGACTGGAGACAGCTGAGAGAGGTGATACCGGGGACGGAGGGCAGGCTCTGCTGGGCGGGGGGGGCCCTGCAGCACACTCGATTCTGCCGCGGCGGCCCCGGCCCCGGCCCCGGCAGCGACAGCTTTCTTTGTAAAAAAAAATTCGCTGGGGGGGGGGTTAGGAGTGGTAATGGCTGGGGGGGGGGGTTAGGAGTGGTAATGGCTGGGGGGGGGGTTAGGACTGGTGATGGGCTGGGGGGGGTTAGGAGTGGTAATGGCTGTGGGCGGTTGGGGGGTTAGGACTGGTGATGGGCTGGGGGGGGGCAAGGACAGGAAAAGGGCTGATGGGGGGGTTAGGAGTGGTGATGGGCTGGGGGGGTTAGGAGTGGTAATGGGCTGGGGGGGTTAGGAGTGGTAATGGCTGTGGGCTGTTGGGGGGTTAGGACTGGTGATGGGCTGGGGGGGTTAGGAGTGGTAATGGCTGTGGGCTGTTGGGGCTAGGACTGGTACTGGGCTATGGGGGGCTAGGACAGGAAATGGGCTGATGGGGGGGTTAGGACTGCTGATGGGCTGGGGAGGTTAGGAGTGGTGATGGGCTATGGAGGGGCTATGGGCTATGGGGGAGCTAAGTCTATATGGGCTGATGGGATTAGGACTGGAAGTGGGTTGATGGGGGCTTAGGACTGGTAATGGGCTATGGGGGGCTAGGACAGGAAATGGGCTGATGGGGAGGGGTTAGGACTTGAGGTGGGCTGTTGGGTGGGGTTAGGACTGTAAATGGGCTATGGGGGGCTCGGACAGGAAATGGGCTGATGGGGAGGGGTTAGGACTTGAGGTGGGCTGTTGGGTGGGGTTAGGACTGGAAATGGGCTGATGGGGGGTTAACACTGGAGGTGGTCTGATGGGGTTAGGACTGGTAATGGGCTAGGGGGGGGCTTAGGACTGCTAAGGGGCTATGGGGGGGCTGGGACAAGAAATGGGCTGATGGGGAGGGGTTAGGACTTGAGGTGGGCTGATGGGGTTAGGACTGGTCATGGGCTGTGGGCTGATGGGGGGGGTTAGAACTGGCAATGGGCTATGGGGGGGTTAAGACTGGTAATGGGCTGTTGGCTGATGGGGGCTGTCTGGTAATGGGCTATGGGGGGTTAGGACTGATAATGGACTATGGGGGGGCTAGGACAGGAAATGGGCTGATGGGGAGGGGTTAGGACTTGAGGTGGGCTGATGGGGTTAGGACTGGTAATGGACTGTGGGCTGATGGGGGGGTTAGGACTGGCAATGGGCTATGGGGGCTGACTGGAAATGGGTTGATGGGGGTTAGGACTGGAAGTGGGCTGATGGGGGGTTAGGACTGGAAGTGGGCTGATGGGGGTTAGGACTGGTAATGGGTTATAGGGGGGGCTTAAACTGAAAATGGGGTGATGGGGGGTTAGGACTGGAAGTGAGTTGATGAGGGGGGGCTAGGACTGGTATTGGGTTGGGGGTTGCTAGGACTGGAAATGGGTTGGGGGGCTGCTAGGACTGGAAATGGGCTGATGCAGGGACTAGAAGGGAATGGATGCTGGATGAGGCTGGAACTAGAAGGGAGCTGGTGTTGGGGGAGGATTAGAATGGGATGGGGCTGGGAGAGTAAAATGGAGAGGGGAAAAATATTTTGTGTGGGAGGGATAAAAAATCTACAATTGGCCGGGTATTGGGAGAATAAGTGGGGATTGAGGATGGAGGGGTAAATTTTGAGTAGATGAAATAGGAATGAGGAAAGAGCAAAAGGAGAAAGATTAGTATGTTAAAGCAGATGTAGAGAGAGAATGGAAAAAAAAACAAGACAGAAGAAAGGACAAATGGACAGCAGATGGAGAGTTAGCAGAAGACACGAAGAAACCAGAAGAAAGTGGCTGGAACAATTGCAACTGAAAAAAAATGCACAAAAGGTAGAAAAATATCTCTTTATTTTGAATTTATTAACTGGAATATGTCAGCTCTGGGAAATGTGCATCATTAATTTTTGCGCTTTGTTTAGTACAAGAGGAAATTAATTTATAGTTTTATTTCTACAGTGTTGTTGTATATTCCAAGTTTGGCTTTTGGGGTTCCCAGTTTAATTATTGTCTTCCTGTTTCTAAATTGTGATTCCTTGTTTGGTGATGGTCTGTTCTGCATGTGTAACTGAGCTGAGGTATTCTGTTTATATAATTCATATTTGACATTGCCACTTGTTCTTTCCCCAGTAGGTCATGTATTGTTGTTCTCTGAAATGTATTGGTTTAATATTTGCAGTGTTGCCTTTTGATAGTTAGGGTATGGTGCTTTGTGAGTCCTGGTAGTGCTGTTAGGATACGGCGGGTTTGCTATGGGTTCTAAATGGGCAGCGTTTGTAGTAGTTCCTAATGTGCCTGGCGGTTGGTACTGGATTATAGTAATGTAGAAACCTTTTAGTCTTTCTTTATCCATATACTCATTAAGAGGCATGTTTACTAAAAGTTAGTGTATGGTAACATTATGCAAATATTTATGCAAATGAGGCACCTTATGCAAATGAGGCTTTAATTGACGTGCTGGCACTTTGAGGAAATTCTTTGGTTTTGTGCGGCAGTTTGGGCACTCGGGCTCAAAAAGGTTAGCCATCACTGTTATAGAGAAAGAAAAGGCAGGTCTTAGCTATCAGATGGATGTGTTTGGAGAAGGAGAGAGAGGAGTCAAAGACGACCCCAAGTTTGCAAGCCGAGGAAATGGGGAGGAGTAGAGAGTTATCCACAGAGACTGAGGAAGGAGGAAGAGGAGAGAAGGTTTTAGGGGGAAAAATAAGAAGCTCAGCTTTGGCCATGTTCAATTTCAAGCGGCGGTGAGACATCCAAGCAGCAATGTCAGAAAGGCAGGCAGATATCCGGGCCTGGGTTGCCGGAGAGATTTCAGGTGTGGAGAGGTAGATCTGGGAGTCGTCAGCATAAAGATGGTACTGAAAGCCATGGGAAGAAATGAATGCACCAAGAGACTGGGTATAGAGAGAGAAAAGGAGTGGACCCAAGACATATCCTTGGGGTACACCAACTGAGAGTTGGATAGCAGCAGAGGAGGTTGCTTGTTACCAGGAATCAGCATTGATTTAATGGCACTTAAAAAAAATGTTCTTCATTATGGATGCCAGGCAGTATAAGGAAGAAAACAGATTTTAAGAGCATCCTGGATGAGTAGGGGAAGGAAGGATACAATAAAGAAGCTTGCTTTAACAGGTCTCTGGCCACTACCTTACAAAAGTCATTCTTGTATCAAGAGGCTAAACTGAATTTTTAGAGATTACCTTCTTTCCATCTGAGTCCTGTAGACACTGGGAGACAATGTGACCTTATGCAAGGTCACAAAGGGCTTGAATTCATGTCCTAGTCATGGCTTAATGCTCTAGCTGAGGATGGACTGTATGCACAGTAATCCCCAAGGGTTACAGATTGACATGGAGGCGGTATTGAAAAACACAAAGAAGACTTTTGAAAATGAGAAGTGGAAGAGTATGGGGTAAAGAAGGGGAATCCCAGCCTCGGCAATGGTATTTTACAGAAAGAGGCTTGATGCTTGGTGCCCTAAAACACTCCGAATCTTGAGGAGATCATCATGGAAAAAGAAATTATTATTTCCAGCCTACCTCCTCTCGCCACCAATTCAGTGCTAATATACAAATTGTATTGTCACATGAACTGCTTTTCACATCTGAATAAGAATTGCAGCAAAACCTCTAAGCTCAAAAGCCTTTACATTGATGACTTTTGATGATAAATGGTGAGCCTGGAACCCCTTCCCCACCATCCTGGTATCCCTTGGTAGTGACCAAGCTGTGGCCTACCTAACAGGGCCGGCCCAACCATTAGGCACAACTAGTAGGCCAACTAGGTCAGCAACTTCCGAGGAGCAGCTAAGGGCAACAGCAGTCAAAGCAAAACTATAGATCCCGACAATCACACAAACTCAAAGAGCCATCAGCATGTGCTTTTACATACAGGGAGAACAGGCACACACGTGCATACAAAGCAAAGTTTACACTTTAAAAGTCTGGTGTCCCAGCTGTGCATTTTTACAGGACTGTTGTGGGAGGCGTGGTGTTTCAATGATCATGATTATTGAGTTTAATTATCAAATCTGGGGATGGGGCAGGTACGGCTGAAGGTACGTCTAGGCTGCTCAATAACCTTGCACCAATCCTATAGCCTAGGCAAATTTGTAACTGCCTGGTTTACAGGTGTTCTCTTGATAGGATAAGAGACTATTTTGCTTAGTCACATGTGACCCTTCTCCCACCCTCCACCCATAGCCCACCAGCTCCGCCACACCCAGTGGTCTCTCCAGTTTGTGTCTGCTCTTCCAAAGTAGCATCCTGCTTTTATTCATACACCTCAGAAACATTTCTAAGGGGAAGAAAAAGGGGAAAAGCCCTCACAACTTGAAGCCACATCTTCATTGCAAAACAGGCTCATTGCCTGTGAGACCATTGTCAGGTGAGGCTTTCATGTAATATAGTTTGGTTAGATGTGAAAAATGTAAAAAGCTATGCTTTGCATTGAGAGGGTAAACACAGCTATAACAGACACGAGTGTTCCCTCTTTCCATCCCCACCCCCCACCCCGCCTTCTTCAACCTCTTCTTGTCCGCAGACAGCATGTCTAGGTAGCACTGATGAAAGTTTTGTCAGCTGACAGGATGGAGGGGTGCCCTTCATTCTGCTTTATGTTTAGATAGGGGCTATAGCACCAGTCATCTTGCCTCCCTCCATGGACCTGAGCAAATCAACTCCAAGGGGCACACTGAAGCCTAAATTGGAATTTGGACTCACAGCTCCTGCATCACAGTATTCAATGATAAGGTTCTGTATATGGGGCTGATCCAAAAGAATGTTTTTTAATGTAATGCGGTAGAAACTTGACCTCTGATGTTGTAATTCTTGCAATGTTAAATACTGAACAAAAATAAAGACTACCAGGGCTACATTATAAATACTCTTTTAAAGGATTAGCTTCAATCTATCAAGAACTGTTTCAGATACAAGATTTTCTACAGATATAAGATATGTTTGTAACTAGTGGAGTGGAGGAGCAGCCTAGTGGTTAGAGCACTGGCTTGGGAGCCAAGAGACTAGCATTCAAGTCCCACTAGCTGGCCTTAGACAAGTCACTTAACCCTCCATTGCCTCAGAAGAATCCAAGTTATCAATGTACTTCTTTAATGCATATTACCAAGTTTATGTTACAAAGTAAACCACTTTGACTAAAATGATAAAAAAAAACTTGTTATATACATAGTACGGCAGATAAAGACCAGCATGGTCATCTAGTCTGCCCAGCAAAAGTAGGTACACCTGCCACTCCGTGCAGGTCCCCTCTCCCCATGCCCTTGTTTAGGGGTGTACCCACTGCTCCGTGTAAGTCACCCCTATTTGTTGAGATATAAGAGATAGTTATGTTTATTTTGATTTTATCCTGTTGTTAGAAAGGGATCCACTGTGTCTGTCCCATGCCATTTTGAATTCTGTCACTGTATTTGCCCTCACCATTTCCATCGGAGGGCATTCCAAGCATCCACCACTCTTTCAGTGAAAAAGTATTTCCTGACATTGACTTTAAATTTACCCCCTTGCAGCATCATATTATGCTCTCTAGTTTTACAGCTTCCACGTCTTTGAAAGAGGTTTATTTCTTCATTAATACTTTAAGTATTTATCATATCTCCCCTGTCCCTCCTCTCCTCCTGAGTGTACATATTTAGGTCTTCACGTCTCTTCTCATAAGTCTTCTGATGCAAGTTCCGAAGCATTTTGGTCGCCTTCCTCTGAACAGTTTCAAGCCTTTTTATATCCTTTGTGCGATATGGTCTCCAAAACTGAACACAGTATTCCAAGTGAGGCCTCAACAGCGACTTGTACGGTGGCATTAATACCTCTTCCTTTCTGCTGGTAATTCCTGCATCCCAGCATCCTTCTGGCTTTGAATTTTGAGCTGAACATTTCAGAGGTATGCCGTGCTGGATATTATTCTAGCATGCAGGGGCTTGCTGGTTTTGACATGTATAAGAAGTGGATGGATAATGTTTGGCTATTTGCTAGATTGAGCTTTATAATACTTCTAAATCAAAGGTCCCTGAACTTTTTGGGTATGTGCCTTTGAATTATGGTGCTGGCAAAGAATACTGTGTATACCATGGACTGCCCGAAGAAGAAACCAGTCAGTACTAGAGGAGATCAAACCTAAGCTTTCCTTAGAAGCTCAGATGACAAGACTTTGACTTTCATAATTTTGACACATCATGCCAAGAGAAAGATCATTGATGAGAGATATCATGCTTGGCAAGGTTGAAGGTCAGCGCAAAAGAGGAAGGCCAGCAATGTGATGGATTGATACAATATCAACAGCTATGGATGCCACTCTATCAACAGTTAGTTGGCTGACTGAAGACCTAACACAGTTTAGGACAACTATCCAGAAGGTAGCCATGAGTCGGCACCAACTCAGTGGCACTTAACAACAACAAACGTTTTGGGTGTAAAGATCCTTTGTTAACTATCTAAACGTTCAGGAACCCCTACTGCATCCCCATGCTCTTCCTGGACCCCTTCCTCTCATCACCAAATGTGTCCCCACTAGTTCTCTTTATCTCCCTTCCTCTTCTTGACTCCACCAGTCTCTCCCTCTCTCTCTATGGAGCCTGTCTTAGAGACCCTTTTACTAAAGTGAGATAAGGTTTTAATTACCGTAGGTTTTGCACTACAGAAACCATGCAGTAAGTGGAAAACATGTGTGGGAATGTGTCAAAATGGCACCGGTGACCCCTAGCAATAGTCTTGCCATGCTAACACTAGAGGTCATGAGACTACTTTGCATATAGGAAGTCGGCATTGGGCTTCAGCAGGGACAGTACAGAAACAGCCTCAAAGTGCAGGGGGTCGAAGGTAAGCACTACAGCGCTGTTTGTGACCATTGCTGCTACTTGAGGTCCCAGAGTAGGGCAGCAGCAACAGCAACAGGATGCCCCCAGACCATTGGCCACTGAGTTCACCTAATGGTCATGCCGGCCCTAGACCTCCTACATCTCCTCCCTTCACAGATACAGAGGGGGAGGAGTTAATGCAGACAGCTAAGCAGGAACTGGCTGTTCAGGGGCAGGATTTTACAGCACACACTGACTATGGAGAGGATATAGCACTGGAGATGAATGAAGTAGCTGTTCCTGAAACTTGGAACGAGCCTGAACCAGTGGTGTTAAGCTCCAGCAGAAGTAAGAGTTGCAAGCCTGCTTCCAAAACAGGAGATGGAGGGAGGCAGAATGATAACTGAGAGCACAACTTGTCTGCCAAATGGAGGGGCTGTCCACCCCACTCTCAGGAGAGAGGATGGGAGTGTGGGGAATAGAATTGAGTGTGTGTGATAAGAATGTGGTGCTGTGATAAACAGGAGTACGTGAAAGAGGACTGCATTAACTGTGTTGCGCCTCATAATGGGGCTGCGCTTGCAGCTGACATTACTGAAAAGCAGAGAAGGCTGTGAAAGGCTAATTGGTCTGCAGCTGAGAGAGAGGGAGAGAGACAGACGTTGTGGTAAAGCACGGCAGTAGTGCTGGTGCACAAGAGAGACTGTTTAAATGAAGCCTAAGGACTAAGAAGAAAAGACGTAACCTGGACTTTCTTTTTCTGCTATTGAGACATGGACTAGTTGGAAGCCAGGACTGTGGAGGAGGGGAGTAAACCCCAGTGTGAATTAGTATTGCTTGAAATTGATCTACAGCTAAGCTACTTTGTTTTGGGAACTTTGCTGTACTGACAAAGTCAGAGGGCCCGATATTCAAAGGCATTTATATGGTTTACAGACCTGTAAATTGCATCAGGGCCACTTAGAGAGATATTTTAGTGCTGTTGAATATCCATGTTTTCACCACTACATGCCCTGGTGCTAACTGTCCAGCGCCGGGGCGTGTCATGGGTGTTCCGGGGTGGAGTGGAGGTGGCATCCGTTGCTAACCGGGCAGCGGCGATATTGAACCACTGCCCAGTTAGCAACCTGCAGGCGTGGCAAAAGCTGGCCTATCTTTACCTGTGGGAGCTAACTGGGCAGTGGCTCAAAATTGCCGCTGCTTGGTTAGCTTCTGCGCTGTAAGGCACCGTGCGGCCAACCCAGATATACAATGCCAGTGGCTGGATATGACCCCAGTATTGAATATCCAGGGTTAAGGTTCAGCGGCAATGGCTATGCACTTTAGAAGCTCTAGCCACCAACACTATCGGGCCCAGAGATGCCAAGTTACCCAGTTCCAGGAATGAGATTTTTTTGCCATTTCTGGTATTAAGTCTACATTGCAGTGCAGTATGGTATTTGTAGTCCCTGATTTTACTCATTGGAATCAGTGCTGTAGGCCCCATAATGCATCAGAATAAGATTGACAGAAATCCAAAACTGGCTTAAAATCTCACTCCTGGAACTGGGTAACTTGGCAACTCTGCAGCACACTCACTCTCTGGCCTAACCCTGATTCAATCCTGCCCCGCAGCACTAAAAGTCAGAGTTGCCAAGTTACCCAGTACCAGGACAGAATTTTTTGTGCTAGTTCTGGTTTTAAATTTGCATTGCAATGCTAAAACCCACAGTAACCACTTATCACAGATTTTGCGTCACAAAAACTGCATGATAAGTGCAAAGCCTTGTCATAAATACAGGGGGGGTGCCCAGCATCTAATCTGCAATTAATGCACAGGGCAGACACCTACTGCATGGCCCCACTCTCCCTGCCTTGGCAAGTAGCACACAAGTACTCACAGAGTTGCCAAGTTACCCAGTTCCAGGAGTGAGATTTTAAGCCAGTCCTAGATTTCTGACAACCTCATTTTGTTGCATTATGGGACCTGCAACACTGATTCCAATGGGTAAAATCAGGGACTACAAATACCATACTGCACTGCAGCAAAAAATGAAAACCTGAACTGGCAAAAGAATCTCACTCCTGGAGCTGGGTAACTTGGCAACTCTGCACTCCCACTACCTACTGAGACAGTCCAGGTGGACCCAGATATTGAAGAAAGGGGAAGGATCAAGTAGCTGCAATAGCAACCTCCTTCTCCCCCCTCCCCAAGCTCTGATAACAGCCTCAGATCTGACAAATCGTGATTGGACCCTTATCAGCACACCCACCACCTCCCCCCCTTTAGAACCTTCCTGGCCAGAAAGCAGCCCAACCCATAGAGGATCTCATGCAATGCCCTCCACCCTTGGTAGGCCTCTCCCTTCCAAGGCATTACCTGGACCCTCCTTTCCGCTCCTGCCCCAGCTCAATCAGCCCTCAAAATGGCACCAGTGACTCCTAGCAGCAGTCTCACAATACCACTGCTAGGGTTTGTGAGACTGCCAAGTGGGTTACTGGTACTATTTTGTGGACTGTTGGAGATGGGGCAGGAGCAGAGGGGGACTACTCTGCCCCATTGACCACAAAGACCACCAGTGTAGCCCCTGATAAGAATCAAGGATAGGGGAAGGTGCAGTTAGGGCTGATCATTGGTGGAGGACCTGCACAACTGCAGAGGGCTTCACATGTTTGAAATGTTTGTTCTGCAATCTTATGTATGTTTTTATGCGATCTGCATAGGATTTTGAGCAGCCAATGCACTGGCAACTCAGTAGTGCAGCAGCCGCTCATACAAACCAAGCAAATGAAAACATCAGCATCAGCCAGGATCCTGACTACCCCCTAGCAATAGCCCTGTGCAATCTGAGCCCCTTATCTGCACCTGCCCCCATCAAAACCCCTCCTTCAGAACCTACCTAGTCATAGAAACATACATAAGATTGCAGAACAAACTAAAATTTCAAACAAATACAGCTGCAAAACTGCAAAAAAGGACTATGCACTTTTATGATATTAACACAGACAGGCCTGTTGAAACAAATGTGCTTTTAGCTTACTCCGGAATATCATTAATTCAGACACAGAGCGCAATTCCTTAGGTAGAGCATTCCAAATAGTTGGAGCACTCATGGAAAGAAATCCTATTGAGAAGTGTTTGGAAGTGTATTTTTTTTAAATGATGGTACATTCTAAAGGTGAGCGTCCTGAGAACAAAGTGGTCTCGAAGGACAATAAAGCCGCAGCAGAGCTGAAAGACACAGTGGAGCCTGATGATGAAGACATTTAAAAGTAATTATTATGACTTTGTACAAAATGCGAAACTTGATAGGGACCCAATGCAAGTTGTATAATTGCTGTGAAATTTCCTCAGATATTTCACAGCAACCAGTCAATAAATGGGCTGCAGCGTTCTGGATGGATTGTAAAGGCCGAAGGATACAAGTTGGAAGACCTAAAAGAAGACTATTGCAATAGTCTAACAAAGACTATACTAAAGTTTGAAGTACAGAATAAAAATTATTAGCAGACAAATATGGCTTTAGTCTTCTAAGAAGATACAGTTTGTAAAAGGCTGTTTCAACAAGTTTCTGAATTTGAGCTTGTTAATTTAATCGTGTATCAAGAAGTACACCCAAATCTCTAACCACAGAACTAATAGAAGGTAACAAACTATCAGCGTGGACAAATAGAAAACTTGAATCAGGTAAATCCCAGGAGAGATATAATATTTCCATTTTTTTTACGTTTATTGCTAACTTATTACAAGTCATCCATGATTTAATAAAGGCAAGACAAAAATTCACAATTTTCAATGAGTCTTCCAAAGATGCAGAACTTCACATCTAAGATGTTAAAAATTCTATAAATAGGAGCAAGGTAAATATTAAATAATATGGCAGATAAAGCTGACACCTGAAGAACACCAGCAGCAGTAGTTCGCCAAGATGAAACCCTACAGGCAGACTGAACCTGTATTGTCTATTTGACAAAAAAGACAAAAACCAAGAAAGAACAGACTCGTGGATACCAAGATCACATAATCTAGATAGTAACAGAGAGTGAGCGACAGTAAAAAATGCCCTCAAAATGTCAAACATCACTAATAAACAGGATTTACCCTGGTCAAATCCAACAAGAAAGTCTTTCACAAGAGAAAGCAACAAAATTTCAGTTCCGTGATGAGAACAGAAAACAAATTGATAATTAATAACACCATTTCTTTTCTGAAGGGGAGGGCGCTGATGGGGGAGCATGATGGGAGGGTTCAGATCAGAGGATGTCAGATGTGAGGCTGTTATTGGGACTTGGGGTGGAATTAAGTACAGCTTGAAGGTCACTGCAAAAGAGGAAGGCCAGCAATGCAATGTTTCGCTACAATAACAGTAGCTATGAGTGCCACTCTATCAACAATAAGCCGCCTGGCTGATGACAGAACACAGTTTAGGACAGCTATCCAGAGGGTCGCCATGATTCGACACCGACTCGACGGAACTTAACAACAACATCGGCAGTGATGACAGCCAGTGCGTGTGGCAACATCTTGCATGCTAGCTGTCCCATTCCTGCCATGATCCCGCCCTGCAGCTCTGAGATCTGGTAGCGCAAGATTTACCAGCACTCTTGGTGTATAGTAGCGATTACCAAGGATGTTTAGCATGTGCTAAATCCAACGGTAACTGCTAATCACACTTTAGTAAAAGGGACCCTTAGTCTCTTTCTCTCTTCCTCCCCCGGCCATTTCCCTTCAGTCTCTATCTTATCTGCACCCCCACTGTCTGTGACTTTGACGGCAACCATGCAATGTGTGTGCCTATGGTAACCACACATTGCAGGCATGCCTTCTCTCCACCCCTAGCATGCCCATTCTTGCAAATACTGTGCTTTCTGCAGACAGGGCAAAAAATCACTGCACTATCTACATTTTGCCTGTGCTATCTATTAAGGCAGGCTGATAGCGCAGGCTCTAGGCTGCATTAATATGTAGCTCAGCTTAGTAAACGCATCCCTTAGTGACTATTTGAAAGGCAATGGGAGGGAGGTTAGGTGTGTAATGGTTGTATTGTACCTGCAATGTTTGAGCCCAATACACACACTTACCCCACTCTAACTGGCTTTATCCTTTTAACTAGCTTTATCCTTCCTTTCCCATCCTGCAGGATATCCTGCTCAACAGGGAGCTAACAACTTGCCAAATGATAAATCACAAGTCCTGGAGTGACAGAGTCCCCAGGAAGCAAGTAGGTGAGAAAAGCGGCACAAGACCAGAAGGTTACATGTAGGATTAACTCCCTCCTACATCCAGGCAATGAGCATCCAGCTACTGTAGCTAGCTAGCTCCAAGACCCTTCCAAAATTGCTCTGATCCGCCCCTCTCCCCATTCCCCAATGTTCTCATTTTTCTTTCAACACTTGGGTGATTTTCTTCCCCAAGGACCCACTGGTTGCTCTACTAGCTATGGTGAGTCATGAATCTGAGAATGCTAGAGAATAGATGCCCCAAGGCTGGCAAAGGAAAGTGAAGCCCCTTAAATGGGTCATCTGAATAAATAAAGAGAGATGGAGGGCGGGATTTGGGATTTAGCTCAGCCTTTTTCAGCAGTAGTTCAAGGTAAGGTAACTTCAGATACACTAGATATGTTCCTATCCCTGAAGGACTAAGTTTGTAATTGAGGCAATGGAGGGTGAATTGACTCGCACAAGGTCACAAGTAGCAACCCTGGTTTTCCTGGTTCTCAGCCCACTGTGGTAACCATTAGGTTTTGGGCAAGGGCCTTGCTTCAAAAGAAATGGACCCCCTGGTGCTGCCAACCCCCCTGTTGAGCTGATTCTTGTACCCCCCTCCTCCTTTTTTTTTGTTAAAACCGCTTTGACCCGGTGAAAAGCGGGATATAAATGCAGCTAAATAAATAAAAAATAAATAAATAAATGCCCTGTCTGTTAGATGATAGCACAAGTAATTTGCATCAACTTATGTATTTATCCGTAACCTCAATTAAGTGCCACTTGTTCCAGTCTAGGTGATGACAATGCTATAAAAAATTAAAATGATATTAAAATATTACTGAACTTCATTTTTATTATTTTCCTCATTCTCATTACAGCATTCATTTAACACTCTTTACATTGTATGCTGCCCTTCATCAAACACAGCACATATTGTAACATTTTAACATTAAAATATTGTAACACTGCAACATTCAAGCAGAGCTGTTCCTGTTAAACATAGCTTTCCTTCTGATGCCCTTTTCCCCGGACACATCAACCCTAACTACATCAACACAAATTACTGGATTACTTTCAGTGTCCTGGATACAGTTCTAGGTTCCATACTGTAATATCAGTTCACTTTCCCACACAGTATACCTGCAAACGAGTATTAACCACTACGAATAGCAACCTCTATACCCAGCGGCCTCTTTATCTTAGTCACCCTTGTTCCCAACCTGCTAGATCCTCCCTCTCCACTCTCCCCCACCCTCCCCCCAGCTCCAGCACTTTTCTACCCCCCCCCCCCCCGTTCCACCCTCCCTTCTAGCATACCCCTCTATGTTACTCTACGCTCTATCTCCCCCTCCCTCCATCCCTCATTCAGCTATTCACACACTCATCCATTCACCACTCACTCTTCCTTCTTTCTTATAATCTCTACTGGCTGTACCATCTAGTGCTAATTATGATGCAAGCTTAGTGCTATCACCCATTATGGTGGAAACTCTACAGCACCGCATGCCATATTTTACCAAACTCTTCCAATTTATTTTTCCCCAACATCTGGGCTGTTTTCTTCTCCATATATTTTAATTCTATCATCCCTTGTTGCCACTCTTTTACTCCTGGGGGCTTATCGGATAGCCAATGTCTTAAAATGCATTGCTTCGCTATTAGAAAGCCTTTGTCATATAGTTTCCTGCAATGGCTCACCAATAGTCCCCCTCCCTCATGTGCACCGACCAAACACCACTCTGGTGAGAACTCCCTTCCCTGAGGTCCTTACACCAGCAATTGATCCTGCACTTCTTTCCAAAAATTTTGGAGCTGCTCACATAGTCAAAAACAGTGAGTTAACATCCCCTTCTCTTTTCCACATAGCTGGCACACATCCGTCGAGAGCAACCCCATCCTAGCTGCCCAGACATTAGGTACGTAGGCTCTTCATAAAAATTTATATTGAGTTTCCTGTAAACTAACCGATTCGGAGACAATTTTTATCCGTTGAAAAGTGTCTTGTAACATACCCACCGTCACATCTGGCATGCTGTCCTGGATCCATCTCTGGGCCAGTTTCTCTAAAGCTTCTAATGCGACCAAGAAGTCCCATATGCCCCTACTATGCAACACTGGCCCAAAACGTTTTTGGAGACCCCATATGTAGTGTCTGACTTGCAGGTAAAAATAAAATGTTTTTTGTTCTATATTGTACGTCTTGACCAGGGATTGAAAAGAGTCCATTTCCACAGTCTTCTCCATCTTCAACTGGCCAACATATACGATTCCATTTTGCACCCATCGTCTGGAGGCACCACCTTGTTGTCCTGGTTCAAAGTCTCCATTCCTCATTAGAGGGATACAATCTGTACCTCTCCAATTTAGTCCTTTCTGTTGGCATAACATTTTCCATGCCTGCTTTAGAGCTCTTATATACACTGATGATTTCCAAGCTGGGGGGAGATCTCTGCTATCCCTGTGCAACAAGTACGCTCTATGATACGGCTCTGACATCAGATCGATTAACTCCAGTGGTAGTATGTCCGTCGAGCCCACTACTAAGTCCTTCAAAGGCCTAAGCAGACAGGTTAGATTATAATTTCGCAATGACAATAAACCAGCTCCCCCTTCCTCCCTGCTTCTCATCAGCACCGACAGAGCTATGCGAGATTTTTTCCTCTCCAGATAAACTTAGTGATGTGCTGCTGCAGCACCAGCACGTCACGCCGTAGTAACCATATAGGAAGATGGCGCAATAAGTACACCCATCTGGGCATCTCTATCATCTGAATAAGAGCTATGCGACCCATGAGTGAAATTGGAAGATCTCTCCACTGCTGCAATCGAGCTATTGTCTTAGCTAGCATTGGTATGATATTTACCTCATAGAGTTTCGCTGTGTGGTCAGGTATTTGAATACCTAGATAGCCAAATTGCTCGTGTGCCCAGAGCAATGGGAATTTCCCCTGCCAGCTCTTTTAGACTCTGCCTCCTACATCTAAGGCTAAAGATTTATTTTTATTTATGCGGAGTCCTGAGAATAATCCAAACCTCTCAATTTGCTGACGGGCATGCTCCAGTGACCTTTGTGGGTCACATATACCCAACAGCATGTCATCTGCAAACGCACGGACTTTGATGCCTCCATTGCTCCACTCTATGCCCTTCACCTCCTCTGCTTTGATAAGGGAAAGCAGCAAAGGTTCTAGTTGCAAGACAAACAGAAGGTGAGACAATGGGCATCCTTGGAGAGTGCCCCTTTTCAAAGAAAAGGTTTGAGAACATGCCCCTCCACTAGTTACGCAGGCCAAAGGGTCCATATATAATGCTTTTACCCATCCAAGAAAGGCCCCTTCGAATCCAAATCTAGTTAACACCTCAAATATATAAGGCCAGGATACCCGATCAAAGGCCTTTTCTGCATCTAAACTTACCAGTATCAAGGGGGTATCTTGGGTAAGGCACCACTCCATTCCTAGCAATACTCTGCTTATATTCGAGAAAGCATCTCTCCCCCTCACAAATCCTGATTGGTGACTGCCTATCACTCTTGGTATTATCTTTTGTAGTCTTGTTGCCAAAATTGACGCCATGATCTTCATGTTGTAGTTAATTAACAATATGGGTCTATATGAAGCTGGATCTTCCGGATCCCTGCCCTGCTTGGGTATTATAGTGATCGCTGCTGCTCGCATGTCCTTCGGAAAAGACCCCATCTCCAGTGCCTCTTCATAAAGGACCATCAATGTAGGAGTAACTTGATTCATCAATATTTTATAGAATTCCGTCCCATACCCATCGGGCCCTGGAGCTTTATGTGGCTTCCCTGATTTAATTACTCTCTGTATCTCTTCTCCTGTTATAGATTTATTCAACTCCTGTAATTCTGTCTCTGTTAACTGTGGCAGTTGTAACATCTTCAGAAACTTTCGCTCTTGCGCTCTGTTCTCCCTTTCTGGAGTATACAAATCTTGGTAATACTGTCGAAATACTTGCACTATCTTCTCCACTTCTTTCTGCTTTACCCCATCTCTATCCCTAATAGTGGTTACCCCCTGGATGCCTCCTCTCTCTTTTACCAAACGTGCCAGTATCCTCCCGGTTCGATCTCCATGTCTAAACAACTGATGCCGATAGTACTGCATCGAGTGTATCGCTCTCTCTTGCAAAGTATCATTTAGAGCTCGTTGCACTTCCAAATAGGTCTGTAGCTGCTGTGGCTTAACTATAGATCCCTTTTTCATGTCTTGAAGTCTTTGAACTAGTTCCAGTATCGTTTCATTAACTCGTTTTCTTTCCTTTGCTACGTATGCTATTATGTGCCCCCGTAGCACCGCCTTCCCCGCTTCCCAGAAGGTTGCCGTTTTTATCTCTTGGGTCTCATTATATCTCAAGTACTCCTACCAATGATGAATCAAATATTGCCGGAATATTTCGCTTTTCCTTAAATGTCTGGGGAAAGACCATTTTGTCCCACCAGAAGTTCTCCCTTTCAAATCCATTGTTACCTTGGCATGGTCGGACAGTACAATCGGTTCAATCTCCACCCTGACCACTTTACCAAAACTCTCTCTGGAGATGAGGATATAATCAATCCGGGACCAAGACTGGTGCGCTCTCGACAGATGTGTGTAGTCTCTCTCCTCTTCGTGCAAGATTCTCCACGTATCAGTCAAGCCTCCCATTCTACATAGATATCCCACCCCTTTGTTCCTCCATTCACCTCTCCCGCTCCCCCTATCCCCATGTGATTTATCTAGTGCAGGATCATGTGGGCAATTAAAGTCACCAGCTAGTATCAGTGGTATCTTCGGCACCCCCGATATCTTTTTCAAAAGCAATTTGAAGAACTGATGGTCATAAATGTTCTGTGCATAGACATTCCCCAAGAATAGTTCCTCCCCCTGTATTTTGGCATGCAAAAGCACAAACCTCCCCTGCAGATCTGTCTCCTCACTGATAACATCTATCGGGATCCCTTTCTTAATTAAAATCACAACTCCTCACTTTCTACCACCTGATGATGCCGAAAATATCTGTGCCACCCAATCTTTTTTAATTTCTCATGTTCCTTTTCACTTAAATGGGTTTCTTGCAACATTGCTATTTGTGTTTTCCCTCTTTTTAGGGCCTGTAGTATTTTTGTCCTTTTCACGGGTGTACTCACTCCCCCCACATTCCATGTGGTGATCCTCAAATCATGTCTCATTCTTATCCTCTTTTAATATAATTATTTCTAGCTTCTCTCCTTTTCCAACCACTGCCCAGGGTTGCCCAGCCTCAACCCCAAACTTGACAGCAATGGAAACACTATTATATTTGCCCTTTTGTTTTTCCAGGAAGTTTTGCAATCTGTGCTATGACTTTCATACTTTTCACCGCATTGACTTTTGTTCCATTCTGCCTTCTCATCCATACAATCCTAGCATTCATTCCCCATTCATACCCCATCTTTCCCTCCCCCTTCCCCTCTCCCACCCTGCCCCTTATCCTCCCCTCTCTACACCCCATAACAATTATACCCCTCAGCTCTCCCCGCTGAGGCCTGATCCCAATTGAGTGCCGCAGGGCTGCCCCGGGCTTCTCTTTGATATCTTCCACATTACTATAGTGATAACAGACCAGGTAACCATTACATACACCTTTACCTTTGCTCTTCGCTCTCAACCCCTCCAATACACCCACATGTTACTTTCAGCATATGCAATGTCTATTCCTTCCTCGATGCTGTTTTCACCAAGGCCAAGCAGGCTGAAGGAGAAGGAAACACTCAGGTCCGCGCTCCGTCCTCGCCGCTGCCTCCTGCCAATCCAGCCAGAAATTGATTCGCTGCAGTCGCGGTCATAAACGTATAGTTCTGTCCCTGGTTTGTCACTCTGAAAATCGCCGGGAATGCCAGCGTGAAGTGAATCCTCTTCTTGAACAAAGCCACATAGATGGGGGTAAACTCCTTTCTTTTTTTCATTACAGCCGTCGAGTAATCTTGAAATATTAGGAGTTTATGATTCTCCAGCTGCAAATCTCCTTTCCTCCAATAGGCCTGCAGCAATTGCACTTTATGCTGGAAATTGAACAGTCTCATGATTACCACCCGTGGCTTCTGCTGATCTTCCCTCCTCAGTCCAATGCGGTGCGCTCGCTTGATTTTCAAATCTCCGACAAGCGAGGTGAGGCCCAACTCCTTGGGCAGCCATTCTCCAAGCAATGGTAGTAGCATACTCTCCGTCGTTGATTCTGGCACTCCCACCACTCTCAGATTGTTTCTCCTCGATCTGTTCTCCAGATCGTCTACTTTGGATTGGAGGGCTTCTGTCTGTTTTTGCTGCTCCATGCGATCGCGCTCTTACTGCCCATCCTCATCCTTGATTTTTGACACATGCTGCTCCAGTTCCTCCACCTTACTTCCAATCTCTGTCAATGAGTCTCCCAAAGTTTTCCGTTTTTTGATTACCTGGTCAAACTTAGGCTCTAATAGTTTTGCCACCTCTTTTGCCAGGTCTTCTGTCGCCGATTCTGTGCTTTCCGCACTTGGCGAGGCCGGATGCGACGGCGTGGAGGACAAGGCCCCGGACTTGCCTAATCGCTCTCGGTCTTTTCTTTGCGGCATAGTCATCGATCCTTCGGCTCTTGACCCCCACTTCATGCCACTCGTTTCCCCTCTCTCGTCCCCTTTCAGCAGCTTGCGATTTCATGGCTAAATTTCAGTACAATTTAGTTTGTTGCTCGGGGCAGCCCCGGAGCGAGCAGGAACCCATCTTGCTCACTCACGCATCACATGGGATCTCCGATATTAAAATATTAAAACATAAATAATTCATATAATATACAACCACCACTAACATCACACATACCTAAAATGGAACATACTATTTTGTCAAAGTCAGGAAGAGAAAAAAAGTTAAAGAAAAATGCTCCGCGCCTTCAAATATTATCCTGGAGGGGGGGGGGGGACATTTACAAAACCCCATCCATAGCTCTCAGGTCAGATGGAATTCTATTTCATATTGTAGGGAAAATGCATGAGAAAACGTTTGGGTCAATTTTCAAAGGCATTTACTCAGCAGCCATGCTTTATACAGATAAGTGCCAGTCAAAGCGACATTCAGTGGCACTATCTGGAAAGTGATGCTGACTATTCTCTCTGACAAAAAACACTCAATCAAAAACCCCAAACAAGGCAGACAAAAAATAAACAAAACAAAAACAAAATGTGAGACAAAACAACCAGATGGAGTGAGTATGATAGAGGAAAAAAGACCTCAGTAGCCCTCCGGACAGATAATGGAGGAAATGAGTCTAACATAAGGGAACAAGTCCCATGAATCATGAGAAGACTCTCTTTACATCAAAGGTCAATAAAAAAAACCTCTAACACATCACCCACTGGTACAGCTCAAGCAGGGCAGAAAAAGGACAGCAATCAGCGTTGAGAAAATCAGCCAAACAGACTCAAAAAAAGTCCAAACTTATCTGAAGTCAGGGCCTGAAGAGCAAGTATCTAATGATCCCCGACATGAGCTCCGACACCAGATGTTTCGCCTTACGGCTTCCTCAGGGAACTGCAACATATGTGGAACTACAATAGGAAAAGGAACGCTGACCTGCAAAAAAACAAACATTTATGTCTCACAACAAAAATCTAAAAACAAAAAACAAGAAAGTTTACACCAGGTAGGGCAACCACAAAAACTTACTGTGAATGCTATGTGGAGCGATAAGCTATACCAGGGCACGGCATCGGTATAACCCCCAAAAAACAAAAAGACGCCGAGAGAAAAAAAGCCATACGCATGCGTTTAAAAAGGCAAACCCTCATGACGTCAGGGGAAATCCTCAAGCCGAAAAACATCGAAACCAGAAAAACCACCGCTCCACATGATGGCCAATAGAAAAAAATGAAAAAATTATGAAAATACCGTGAAAAAAAACCCCACTGACCCACCCAAAAAAAACTTTGATCCAAAAATGAAGAGAATTACAGACAGTTCTTCCATTCTATAGACTCATTCAAACCATAGGGAACCACGGTATTTAAAGAAAAAATCCATCGTTGCTCCAGACGGATTAAAATCTTGTTCAAGTTGCCTGAAGACAAAGCACCTGTGTTATGACTAGACATTTAAGATCTTCAAACACATGCCCAAAAGCTTGAAAATGTTGGACCAAAGGTGCACCCTCCACTGCATGAGCAAGGCGACTACGATGTTCTATCAGACGTGTCCTCAGGGTCCGAGTGGTCTTCCCAATATGTGCTAAGCCACAGGGGCAGCGAAGCAAATAAACCACCCCAGAACTACTGCAGGAGGTAGATTGAAACGAACGCTGATTATGACAAAAAACTTGACAAGTCTCCATTATGGAGCAAACAGAACAATGTCCACAGCTTTGATGCCCTCCCGGAGGAAGAGATGTCAAGGATGATCTGCCAAACGTAGAGGGACAAAGTAAATCTTTCAAATTCGAACTCTTAGTGTAAACTGATCGAATATTCTGTTGCCCCAGACCAGGAATCAGACGAAAAACTGTGAGTGTCACTGAATGATCTTAGACAGCTGGTAACTAAGAGGATTATAACGTGTGACAAAATGCACAAAGGACGAATCCATTGATGCAGAACGATCACGGGGGTTCAATAACCATGCTCGATCATTAAAGCGGGCTCGAGTATGGGCTCTACGAACCAAAGAGATTGGATATCCTCGATCCACAAAAGAAACCTCCAACTGCTGAGATTGTGTCTTATAATCCGAAAGCAGTGTGCAATTACGACGATATCGAAGAAACTGAGCCAAAGGCAAACTTTCTTTTAACCGCTGTGGATGAGCACTGTTGAAATGAAGGAATGCCATACGATGCGTTGGTTTGGTATAGACAGAAGTAACGAGCGTGTGCGCATGCGTATGGCTTTTTTTCTCTCGGCGTCTTTTTTTTTTGGGGGGGTTATACCGATGCCGTGCCCTGGTATAGCTTATCGCTCCACATAGCATTCACAGTAAGTTTTTGTGCTTGCCCTACCTGGGGTAAACTTTCTTGTTTTTTGTTTTTTGATTTTTGTTGTGAGACATAAATGTTTGTTTTTTTGCAGGTCAGCGTTCCTTTTCCTATTGTAGTTCCCCATATGTTGCAGCTCCCTGAGGAAGCCGTAAGGCGAAACATCTGGTGTCGGAGCTCATGTCGGGGCTCATTGGATACTTGCTCTTCAGGCCCTGACTTCAGATAAGTTTGGACTTTTTTTGAGTCTGTTTGGCTGATTTTCTCAATGCTGATTGCTGTCCTTTTTCTGCCCTGCTTGAGCTGTACCAATGGGTGATGTGTTAGAGGTTTTTTTATTGACCTTTGATGTAAAGAGAGTCTTTTCATGATTCATGGGACTTGTTCCCTTATGTTAGACTCGTTTCCTCCATTATCTGTCCGGAGGGCTACTGAGGTCTTTTTTCCTCTATCATACTCACTCCATCTGGTTGTTTTGTCTCACATTTTGGTTTTGTTTTGTTTATTTTTTGTCTGCCTTGTTTGGGGTTTTTGATTGAGTGGTTTTTGTTATATTGGCTCCTTGAGGATATATTTTGTATATAGTTTGACTATTCTCTCTGGCCACCTTGGCACTATCTGGTCTGGGCAGAGCTGGCGTAGTCCCTTTATTAATCCATCTAGCAGCAATTCTCGGAGTGACTATATGAACGGCAACATGACCCCTAATTGCAGTACTACAAGACTACCACTAGGGGTCAACCAGTGCCATTTTGCACCCAGAGCCAGAAAGGGCAGGAGCACCTGGGAATCACTGCTGCCTCTTACCCTAGACCTGAAAAGATTTCTTCAGGTAGGATCAGGGGGGCAGGGGATATGGGAGGAAAGTTTTTGAGGGGTGAAGGAGAGGGTCTGCAGGGTAACTTTGAAAGGAGGGGGGCTTGACTGGGATCAGGGGGGAGTCTTCTGAGAGGGTGAGAGGCCCCGATTCTGCAAACTACCAACTCCTTTAAAATAGCTCCCCAGAAGGATCGGGCCACGTTTTATTGACCTGATGCTCTGTGGGAGCCGAATAATGTAGCTTGCAAGGTTGATCACAAAGTGTATTATTTATTTACCATGGGATCCACTAACCTGCGGTACTGCGATTCTGCAGATTAGTGACTCCCATGGTAAATTCAGCTGTGGTAAGATGTGAGAGGGGCATATTCAGCAGCTGCAGATAGGCTATTTATAGCACCTAGCCACTGCCACTTTAATTAAACCCAGATTTTTAGCACTGGAACTTACCCAGTTTCCAACACTGAATATCTGGGTTCGCTATCGGGCTCAGAACATTTTAAATGGATAGCAGATCTTCTAATCAATTAAAATGCTTTCAACTTCCCCCTGAAATTTTACCGCAGCTTAGTATCTAGCCCCCATAGTCTATCATAGAAAGGCTAATAGACATTATTTACCGTTATTAGTTTTAGAAAATGTGTTTAATACAAAAGAAGGGTTTTTTACAAAGGAATGTTAATTTCCTTATTCATTCCCAACAGAGCAAACGTACTGAAACAAATTATATTTTCAAAGCTTCAAATAAAGTGCATAAGAAACTAAACCTGGCAGAATGAGATATTACTGATGCTCTGTCATCTGATGGGGGTAACATGGAGGACATGCATCTGACTGTACTTACGGGCACATCCAATCTGTTCCTAACTCTGCCTGAGAAAAGGAGGTTGAAGTCAAGAAACGTATGGTACAGTGTTATAACAACAGACAGCCACCTGGGACATATTCCCTATTGTGACATCGTTGATAGCATTAAAATAGGAGTGAGCAATAGTGGAGCTTTCTGATGGAGAACATCCGTGGCACAACACAGGACTCTGCCCCATAAGTGTATTGCCTATAGGTGTTATTCTGAGACATGAATAGCGGGGACGTCCATCCCCGCTGTTTGTGCTGGCGGCAGCCCCCGACTAACTTCCCCGCCAGTTGTGCATGAAAGTTAGTCAGGGGTGGAGAAGAGGCGGTCCGGGGGCAGAGAGTGGGCGGTCGCCAGCCATGGACATACAGGGCCAATTCTAATGTCGGCCCTGTACATCCAGGGCCGGCGAAATGGCCAGGGAAGTTATTCCACCTCCAAGGTGGAATAACTACTCTGGTCGTGCTTTTTTTCATGATCCAGGGTGCAGAAGGGGTTTGGTGGGCCAGGGTTTATTCCCCGCAGCCCGACCCTGGCCTTAGGAGGCCAGATCGGAGGGCAAGCTGCGTGGAATAAATTTTAGTTTCTGGCGGCTGGCATTTGTGGCATTTAAATGGAGCCACTGTGCCATGGCAATAGAACGCCATGGTGCCACAGCTCCATTTAAATGCCTGACTGAGCTGTGCAGGCTGGGACTGAATCACAGTCCCAGCCTACACATACAGGCCTGATCGTGATCCTGATCCCATGGGGCTAGACGTGTCCCGGGGATCAGAATCGCGTTCCCCTTTGTACGTCCGGCTCAGACCAGACGTACAAAGGGGCTGTACGTGCGGGACAGAATCAGGCCCTATGTCTTTAATTTTTCTGGAGTGGAACAAGTGTTGTGGAAGGTAAATCGTCGGAGGTCATTTTTTTTTTAACTGCCTGCGATTGTGAAAAGCATGTGTGTATGTTTCTTGGCATGGATTGAGCAGAATTTTGGAATTAAAAGAAAGCACATGCTTACATTTACACTTGCTAAATTGTGCAGATATTTTTTCAGAGAAAAAGCATGCGCATACATTTGAAAGGGTAAGTGCAAACCCCTCCACCAGCCCTGCCCCAGAAACACCTCTTTAAAATGAGGCTAAACTTATGCGCATACAGGCATTATGTACACAAGCTTACCCACAGAATGGATGAGCAATTTGTGAAAAGCTCATTGGCACATCTAAAGCACTATTTACACCTGGAAACAGCTTTGAAAATTACTCTCCTTGGAATCAGGGCACAGGTTAGCTCGGTTTGTGCAGTACCAGTGCAAGAACAACTTTTGCACACGAGCTGTGTGCAAAAGCCTCAAGCAAACAGCAGCATATAGCACATTTAAATCCATTTAAATGGATGCTAATGAAGCAATTTGCTATGCAGCACAGATGCAAAGAAGTGCAGAGAAGACCAGAAGGCTGAGCTCAGCACTAGAATTTCAACGTGAGGTCTGAGGAAACATTAAGGGTTAGTTCATAGGGCTGCAGCCAGTGCTGGTGAGGAATTTATGCCTGTTTCTGGAGAGTACAGTGCTCACAAATTTTTTCTAGCTTTGCTAAAGGGAAGGGGGAAAAAAATAGTGGGAGAGGTATGCTGGAACAATGGTATGCGCATGTTGTAAACTGCTATCTGGCGTATAAACATCAATATTCTGTGCAGAATTTCTATGCAGAATAATATTGCTGTTTATGAACACCAAAATTATTCCGAGCAGAACTTCAGCACAGAATAATATTGCTGTATGTGCTACGCAGCATTCCAGCATGTTCCCGCAAGAGCCAAACTTTTTTTCTGCGCAAAATGTAGGTGCTGCTAACGCAGACCCCTGTGCTCAGGTGTCTGGCTTGCTGTCCTTGTTCAGCACGGGCTTTTTATGCACCATTTATTTGCATGCCACTTGCTTACAACATCAGTGAGCAAAACCTTTGCATTAAACTTATATTAGGAAACCCTATGCAGGATTTCTGCATCAAGACCCTTATCTTTTGAGCACAAGGAGATTATGGGCCATATTTATTAAATGTTAATATTCACTCTCTGACACCTAGCCCATACAAATAGCATGGGCACTGCAGCAGATAGGACCATATTTACTAAATGTTAGCATGTGCTATGTGATTTGCTTAGAGTTACATAGAGAATAGTTGCAATAGTGGAATTAGAATGTCGGATCCCATCATCAATTGCTAGAATACACTGTTAATTCCCCTGTAGACTGATCAGGAAGTTGACCAGCTGATCCTGTTCTTTGTTAGAGCAGACACATCCAGTCCAGGTTTTACCCCCACTGCATGCTGGTCTTGTAGATTTTATTTCTTGGGAATATCAGAACCACAATCCACATACAGTCATTTCAAACTAGGATTGCCTCCTTACCCAGGTCAACCCAAAGAGGTTGATCCAGTTCTGGTTTTTCCGCACCGCATACATTTAGATGTAGGTCCTATTTTTCTTAAGGAATTAGAGCTTACAACTTCATGCAGGGCGTTGAAAAAACAAACGCCAGTCGCCTGTACTAGAAAGGTTTCTGGGTTTGTTAAGGGGGTTGTGGCAGAGTAGCAGTCGGAGGCTGCTTCACTTTTACACTTGTTCTGCATTCTTTGGCCAAAGTGATGGAACAGATGTGTGCAAAGCAGACCCCAAGTCAGAGGTGGTGGAAAGGGAAGGGGGGAGGAGTAGAGGCCTCAACAAATCAAACCATTCAGTGTGCTTTAGAAAGACCCTTTTATTTACCAAACTATTGACCCGGGCACATTCAAAGAAGGTAATAGTAAAGCTCCATCACTGTTTAGAACTGTGGGACTGGTTAAGTATAAGTTTAAAAAAAGTTAGTCTTCCCTCAGATAATTAACTTGTAATGTCACTGGCAACACGTTGCCTCCCATGTCTTCACAAGCAATTGAAAACCGAATTGGTGTGCGCATGGAAACAAAATAAAATGTGTTTTGGTTTATTTTTTGTTTCATTTTCTAATTAATTTGTTTTGATCTTTTAGCACATTAAGATCACTTTAGCACGGAAAGCATTTCAGTGAAACAAAATGAAATTCTGTAGGGGTTTTTTTTATCATGTCGTCTCAGTTTGGAAAGACACAAAATTAAATCAATTTTGTTTGCATTTTCTATATTGTTTAAAATCAACAGCATGTCCCTAAATTGGATTCCAATTGCAGCATGCAGGCAACAACCCATTCCCATACCCCACACAAACTCAATCCCAGCCCCAATAAACAATAAGGAAAGGATGGCACAGCCTGTAAAATTTGTACAAATTATCACGTCAATCAGGTTTGCTGAATCAGAATCCAGTTTCTCTAAGTAAAGTGCTGGAAAAAGGGAGCACGAAAATGTGCTTTTCAGTGGGTTCATAGTCCAATCTTTGGTGGGTGTGACACCTTTTACTGGGTGACCTGAAAACACATCATAGCGTAGCACATCAGCTTTCGAGACGCTCTGTCTCCCTTGTCTGGATTTGACCCAAGAATGATGCTACGTGGTCTGAAAGCTACAGAGAGATCTTACAAACTGCATAGGCTCCAGTTTTCTCCAGGATTACAATAAGGTTACCAGATGTTTGGGGTTAGAATGAAGGGAGACAAAAGACATGACACCTACCTATCGGAACACTGATCCAGAAAACCAGCCTGTCCCGTAACATGCCACATTTATTAACCTGCTTAAAATCTAGCATAACGGTGTGGAGAGATGGCCAGTCATTGTTTGTTTTAATATACTTACTATTACAGATGAGATATATAAAGCTGTGTCGCCTTCTCTTAGCTAAACGGCCATTTAAATCCTGTGTATTATTGCAATACATCCCGCCACTATATCAAGTGAATAGACAAAATAGGATAAAATGTCACATAATGCACATGGAAGCCAGTGTTAGGCCTGGAAGGCATTCTTGGGCATGTGAGCTCTTGAAACAATCAAAAGGATAAATGCAGTTCCTTTTGATTTTTCTTTTCTGATTATGAAACCCTCTCTCCCTCTCCTTAGAAATATAATCTTGTTGCAAAGTGTAAGAACTATACCGGCCATTGCCCTCAAAACAAGCAAACTCCTCTGGCCCATCTGTTTTCCTCCCTTAACACACAGTTCCTTTCTCTCTCTTTCCCCTCTCCCTTCCCTCCTGCAGACTCTCAGTGACTCTGTCCCCTGTATGGGCCCAGGGTGATTGAGCTAACATCCCCAGTCAGCATCGAGCCATGTCAGCAATGCCAATATGAGCCCTGCCATGGAATATCTGACTCACTGCTATGGCCAGAGGCAAACATGAACTTGTTAAGTTCTCCCTAGAGCTTCCTGCTTGTAGAAGGCCTGGCTAATCTATTTCTGAACCTTCTTTTTCTTCCCAACCTCCCTGCTGAACAAAGGCAGAGTGTGCTGGGGCTGCTACTATTTCAGACTTGTTGAATGAGTGGATCCCATGAACACTCTCGGGTCACCCAGTCAGCTATTTTCTTTGACGTGTGCTGGGAGGCTGGTGCTCAGGCTCTTGGGGGTGGGGGTGGGGGTGAAGTATGAACTGATTTGCTGACATCACAGGCAGAAAGTGTGACAGATCAGCATGATTAATGCTAGGTATTCCTGAAATGCATTCTGTGGGTATTTGAGCAGGAGGGGTGAGATTTTCCATCAGCCCGCTTCCCTGGATGGTGAGTTGAGTATGTATGTGTTGGAATAATTACATTCTGATACATTTTTCCAAAGCTCCCCAGCAAGGACCCTCTTGTAACTCCTTCCCAATCTGTTCAGCTTTTGCTTACCCACCTCTCTTCCACTTGACTATCTACTGTATCTACCCTTTCAGCACATGGGTCAGATTTCCTTTTCACCTGCTTTGGGCCCAGCAAACAAGGTCTGTCTTGCAAGAGCTGACCACTAGGTGTCACTAGAAAAGTAGAACTTTATTTTTTCCTCATTCCAGCCCATGAGGAAGGATTTCAGGCCAGGAATGGAACCTAGGTCTCTCCCTTTCGGTCCCAGCCTTACGGCTCATTCTAATTTAGCCATTTAGCCCTGGATTTAGCCAGTTCTTATCCTCTTGTATCATAGCAAAGCAAGAGTCATTAGAAGGACGAGGGAGAGAATCCCAAGTCTGCTTAACCCTAGGAAAAAGTAGAAGCAGAGCTGGTCAGTGTGTCCTCACTGTGTCTAGATGCTTGGCATGTTTGATCCGCATGCAGAAGGCAGCCACTGAAGTGGGCCGATGCAGGCAGCCCACCTGCCCAGAACTGCCCTGCACATTCGGGACAGGAAAGGAAATCGCTGAGAGGGCAGCTCTACTGTTACTGCTACCAGATCATTCCTCTGCCACTCTAGGCAGCAATACTGTCCAAAGAGAGACATCCATAATGGGAATTATTATAAAGTAGGAATAGATGGGCAGCCAGATAGTAAACAGAAAATTCTCTAAAGGAAATGGAAAAACAAAATAGGGATGAGGCATCTTAAAAATAATTATATATTTCTTTAAATAATTGCTTTTCATTCCGTATGACAAAACTATCTTTATAGACTGAAATGGTAGGGCAAGAGTCATAGCAACAGTTACAGTACCTACAGCTCCAAGTTCCAATTCCACTCCTGTAACTTTCTGGCTCACCTTCTGCAGGTCACTTACCTGTTATGTTCTCAAACAGTATTACACCTGAGCATGGGAAATATGTAATCACCGGGCTTATCAGGAATGTGGTGTCATTTAAAATTGATATGGACAGGATTCATTATATCATTTTATGTTGTTTCAATCTGAAATAGCACAGAAACCCCTAATTAATATTGTTTACATAGAAACAAAGAAATTAATTAGATTTGTCTGCCAAGACCTGACCCTAGTAAAACCATGCTACCTCAGATCCTGCAATCCATTGGACTCCAGAAACCTCGCTATCCTCTGTATTAGCAGTGTTTCCATTCATTTATTCACCACAGAGGTCAGACTAACCGTCCTATAGTTCTCAACTTCATCCTTAATTCCACTTTTGTGTAAAGGGACCACATGTGCCATTCTCCAGTCCTCTGGGACCACTTCTGACTCTAAAGAAGCATTGAAAAGGTCAGACAGTGGAACTGCTAGAACTTCTCCAAGTTCCTTCAATACTCTAGGATGTATCCCATCTGGCCCCTTCACTTTGGCCACCTTTAGTTTAGCTAGTTCCTCACAAACACACTCTTCTGAAAATCATTCAAGATCCTCTTCATTACTATTCCTATTTGTGGATATTTTCTTGGCCCTTTATCTGTGAACACAGAAAAAAACATATTTGTTAAGCAATCAGCTTTATCCTCATCAGCTTCTACATAATGTATTTCTCGCCTTCACCTTTGAGTCTGAAAATGCAAGCCACTTAACCCTCCATAGCCCATGTTCCCTGTAAAATAGTTATCTCCAAGTTATAATGCCCTGTTCAATGTAATTTCAGTTTGTTCAATGTAAACCGCACTGATGCAAAATAGCGCGGTATATAAGAGAATGTAAATTAAAAAATAAAAATAAAAATAATTCCTTCTCTCACTAACATATCTGCATTAGCTATTTTTTCTTCTATGTGTATGTTTGTTTCCTGACTACTTTCCTAGCTTCTCTAAGTTTTTCCAAATAGTGATGCTTGTTTTTCTCTTTCTGTGATCTCTTGTATTTTTTTAAACTTTATTTTTATTTACAACTTTTACAGGTATAATTCTTTTCCATCACAACATCAGAAAACTTTACTCGCCCATCCCCCTCCTAACACCCCCCCCCCCCTTTTACTGCACATACGTCTGAATATATGGAGCCCAAATATTCTCAAATTTACCTTTTTTATTGCACCCAAAGGCTGTCAGCCTTTCCATAATATACATATTATGTAGACGAGCTTTCCAAGAGACAGCTGTTGGCACAGACACCACCTTCCAAAACAGAGCAATTTCACCCCTCACTGCTAACGCACAGACTCGCACAAATTTGTCTTTCTCCCTAGCCCACCCATCTCTTCCCACCCCCTAGAAGGACATTCCCCATCTCCCAATCTATGCTATTCCCCACCATCTCCTGTACTTCCTTCTGGATTGTCTACCAATACCTCCTTATGCTTGGACAATCCCGCCACATGTGGCGGTACATGCCCACTTGTGCACAGCCCTGCGAACAGTTCCCTGGGTATCCAGGTATCATTTTACTAAGTAACTCAGGGGGTTAGATCCCATCTATAGAGTACTTTATAACAATTCTCAATGTAGTTAACAGACACTACTCCTTTACCCAAATATTTAAACATCCCCTCCCATTGGCGCTCCTCCCAATTCTGGCTCATATCGGTCTCCCATTGTGTATGAAAACAGACTCCCTGCTTTTGGTTTATTCAGCAATTTATAAATTTGCAAAATCACCTTCCGCCTAGCCCCCAAGTAGTAACACAAGCATTCGAAATCAGTGGGACCTTGTAATATTGCTTCATCCCACTGCTTCCCCCTTACCCAATGTCAGAGCTGTAGATACCCATATCTGTCTCTGGGACCTAGACCATACTGCTACTGTAGGTTCTCAAATGTCTCAAACTTGCCCTCTGGACATAGTTGCTAGATAGTCTTGAGCCTTGCCTTTTCCCCGCATTTGAACAGAGGGTCCAGAAGCCCCGGCCCAAAGGCCGCATTATTTTGAATAGATTGCAGCAGGGAGTAGGCCGACGTAAACATTTTGCAGCACCCAGCCCACCGCCAAAGAGATTCTACGTGAGCTATAAAGGGCTGGAGCACTTCTCCCCCTTGCCCTCTATTCCAAATTAAATACCGCAATGAGAGACCCCTAACGTAGTGCTTCTCTATTTGGACCCACTTACGTGGTTCTTCCCCATGCCAGTATACCAATAAAATTGGGGCATGGCCTGAGCTTGAGGTCTATATAACACTGTTTGTGCTACTCTTAGTGGGCACTTTTTCCATATATACAAAAACACCTTCCGCTGTATTCTCTCCAATTCCCCTCAGGGGATGCTCACAGGTAGTGTCTGGAAGAAGTATAGCAGTTGCGGCAAAACCACCATTTTTAGGCAAGCTATGCATCCTAGCCAAGGTGTTGAAAACCACCCCCAATTCTCTTGGTCTGCAGCCACCTCCTTAAATAATGAAGAATAGTTGAGGTGATATAATGCATTAGGGACTGAACAAATCTTAATTCCCAAATATACCAGCGATTTCTCCACCCAGCGAAAAGGAAACATCCCCCTAAGCCTCTGTACCTCCTCGTCCACCAAAGAGATATTCAACGCTTCTGTCTTAGTGTAATTCACCCGGAACCCCAAGACCCAACCATAGTGCTCTGCTTCCTCCAAAAAGGCCCGTAGTGACTGCTGTGGGTCCCTAAGAATCAGTAAAAGATCATCCGCGAAGAGCGATATCTTATGATGGTCATTTCCTATCTGAAGGCCCACCATATCCTCCCTATCCCGCAAATGAGCTGCAAAGGGCTCTATCAAGAGGGCGAAGAGGAATGGGGACAGTGGGCAACCCTGCCTCGTACCCCTCTCCAATTTGAAGAACCCTGAATACCCACCATTAACTTTCACTGTGGCGTAAGGGTGAGCATATAGTGCCTGTATCCACTTGATAAACTGTTCCCCAATTCCAAATTTCTGTAGGACTACCCACAAGCACTCCCACTCGACACAATCAAACGTCTTTTCTACATCGACTGTGAGCACCAAGGCCCCAACCTTTTCGTAACGAGTGGTCCAGATCAAATTTATCACTCTTTTAATATTATCGGCCACTTGGCGCCCCTGAATGAATCCCATTTGGTCCACATCATCCAGCTGCGGCATGTATCCGCTAAGCCTATTTGCCAACACCTTTGCGAGGATGTTAGCATCCAAGTTGAGCAGAGAAATTGGGCAGTATGAAGCACAATTCGTAGCATCTTTCCCGGGCTTCAAGATAACACTAATGCTCGCCTGCCCCATAGTGGGAGGCAAGTCTCCCCCCTCCTGCACGCTATTTACAACCTCCACTAATGTGGGGCCCAATTGATCCCAAAATTTTTTTATACACTATATCTGGCAACTCATCCAATCCCAGGACTTTATCGCTTGCCAATTCCTGTATTACCCCCCTGCACTTCAGCTACTGTGATGAGGCGGTCTAGCCTCTCTCGATCTTCATGAGGCAGTTCTGACAAAGTCACTGTCTCTAGATAATCTTGCATCTCCTCTAATGCTCCAACCCTTTCCGCCCTATAAAGTTGTTGGTAAAATTCCTTTAACTCTTTTCTGAGTGCTTCATCCCCCCTGGCCCAGCCCCACCATCCTGATGGATTTGGTTTATGGCCTGCAACACTTGCCTCGCCTTTAGACACCTTCAGGCTCATTCCGAGCCATGAATAGCAGGGATGGATGTCCCTCCCACTGGTGTCCACTGTTCCCTCTAAGCTGTTCACGTGTGCGCGCGCACACACCTCGCCGAGCAAGCACACATACTTTAAAACAGAGCGCACAAAAATTATGGCTCTGATTCTGATAGAAAACACCACAGACGTCTTAAAATTTAAAAGTTATGATTATAATTACTAGAAATTTCCCGCTTCATTTAGTAATCGTCTATTTTCATTTAATTTGATTAAAATCAATGTGGTGTACATACTGTATTCTGACGTGTAGTCAAATTTTAAAGTATATAACTCCGAGTGTCGTTATGTGGCGCACAAAAATGTAACCTTCCTTCAAAAGCTGCACACAGCTGATATTTTATGCGCACACAGCCTACAGAAAATTAGAGGGAACATTGCTGGTGTCTAGCTTCCCCGCCGGTTGTATGGGGAAGCTAGATGGGGGCGGGAAAGGGGAGGATTGGGGGTGACATCAGTGTGGGCAGTGGGTGGTCACTGGCCCCAGACGTACAGGGCCAAATCTAATGTTGGCTCTGTACGTCTGGGTCTGGCAACTTGAACGGGGAAGTTAATCCACCTCCGAGGTGGGTTAACTTCCCTGGACATCAGGGATCGGTGGGCCAGGGTCAGGAAAAGGTGGCAAGGGGGCAGAGAGCATTCCCCGCAGTCCGACCCTGGCCCTGGGAGGCCAAATTGGGAGTCGGGCTGTGGGGAATAAACTGTTTGTTCCGGCAGCTGGGATCGTGGCTTTTAAATGGAGCCGCAGTGCCATGGCAACCAGATGCTATGGCGCCACGGCTCCATTTAAAAGCCCTGACTGAGTTAGTTGGGCAGTGCTTGTATGTGCAGGCCGGGATGAATCACAGTCCCAGCCTGCACGTACAAGCCTGATCACGATTCTGATCTCGTGGATCTAGACATCTCCTGCAGGACCAGAATCGCAACATCCTCTGTATGACCGGTTCAGACCGGACTTACAGAGGGTTCTACGTCTGGGACAGAATCAGGCTGCTTGCTAATACCTTTCCAGGCTTATTTCCATGTTCGTAGAAATGCTGTTTTGCTAACTGTAATTGGAAGGCCAGGTTTTCCAATTGAAGAGAACACACCTCAGTTCGGGCCTGCTCCATATTTTGCCTAGCCTGGGGCATATGTGGTCCTGTTCTAGCTGGGCTACTTGCCTATACCATTGTTGTAATTTAGCATGTTTTTCTTTCTGGCGCTGCGCACCCCACATTAAAAACTGGGCCCTTAGATATGCTTTAAATGTGTCCCACACTATTGGGGTTCCAACAGCTCCCCCATCCCTGCCCCCATCCCTTTCCCCCCATTACACATAAAGAATTCCTTTATGGACTTTTCAATAGAAGCAACTACCCCTGGGACTCGCAATAAGCTTTCATTCAGGTGCCAAAAATGGAAGCCCGGTTGGCGCCCCATCCCTCCAGCTCTATCCAGACAGGGCCATGATCCGACCACATTATAGGCTCATATACCCATTGTCAAGTCACTACCACTACGTCTCTACTCGTTAGCATCATATCTGTGCGGTAGTACGAGTGATGGCAGGAGGAATAGTAAGAATATACTCGACTCCTCGTGTGCACCTCCCTCCACCCATCAATCTGTTGCCACAACTGCATCAGCTGCCCCAAACTATGCCTGTGAGCATCCTCTTCCCCCACCCCCCTCCTTTGTCGATCCCATTGTGGTTGAAGCACTATTTATTTATTTAGACAGATTTGTATGCCACCTTTTCCTTCAATCAAGGTGGTCACGTCACATAACAATTGGAGTGTTACATTTAACATTAGGGTACGTGTAAACATTTAGACAGTACAGTTACTTAACAGCATTTAGACAGTACAATTTAGGTAACATTTAACATGAAGGTATTAATAACGTGGTATGATAGACTTGTGTGTATGGATAGGATGGGTGTGTGTTTAGTTGGTGGAGGTAGTAGTATTTCTGTTTGGGTAGGGAATGTTGCCTGAATGCTCATAGGTTTCTATAAATAACAATGTTTTGAGGTCTTTGCGGAAGTCTGTGAGGTCATCTAACGCCCTCAGGCTCATTGGGAGGGAGTTCCATAGTGTGGATGCCAGTAGTGATGGTGCTCTTTTTGATGTTGTTTGTTTGGTTTTGTGATAGTCTGCAGGTGTGCCGATCATGTTGTCGTTATTGATTCTTCTTGGTCTATTGCTGATGTCCCTTGTTATAATGTTTTGGAGTACGTCTGCTGAGAGATGGTGAATGATTTTGAAGATGATCACGATTGTTTTGTATTTAGCTCTTGCCACCATTGGGAGCCAGTGTAGTTGTTGTAGGACGGGAGTGATGTGCTCGGTCCTTGGAGTGTCTGTAATGATGCGTGCTGTGGTGTTTTGTACCATCTGTAGTGAGTGGAGTGTCTGCTGAGGAAGGCCTTGATATAGTGAGTTTCCATAATCAAGCAGTGGTGTAACGAGTGCTTGGCACACTGTGCGGAAGTGGTCTTGACGGAAAGTTCCAGCCCCAGCATCTCAAAGAAACTCCCTTGTCCTTGATTAGGTGCATATATACATACTATAGTGAATATCTTAGTCTGTATGGACCCTTTAATCGCCACATATCTCCCTTTGGCATCATACATCTCCCCAGTCCGCTCAAACTGTAGATTATTTCATAGCATGATCGCTACTCCCCCCATTTACCTCACCCCTCTTGGAAGCTGCACATATTTGCTGATATTGGCAAGCCCGCATTAAACCATGGTGACGAATCTGAAGGTGTGTCTCTTGATGCACACCACATCCCAATTGAGGCATAGTGCCTCTTTAACCACCTCTTTCTTGGAAGATTAAGACCTTTAGCATTAAAAAATGCTATTCGTATCTTAGCCATTCTCTCACTTGGTTTGCAGCTTGTCGTGCTGTGAGGGCTTGCGTGCATCAGTGATGCTGAGAGCTAAACTATCGGTAGTTTAACTACTGGCAGGGTCTCCCAAGATGGACAGGTCTCAGCTGAGGTGCCAGACGAAGACAAACCACCCATCTGGGCAGCAGCAGAATGGGATAGTGTTGACGGCGGAGGATCACATTTCTGTGACAACGGCAACAACACCAAACTCAAACTGCGCAGAAGAAGGCCCGGCAATCTACTTCTGTATCTTGCCATGAAAACCCAATGGATAGTTACAACAAAACAAATTGTGCTATGGTGCTGGAAGATGAGACTCCCAGGTCGGAAGGCACTCAACTAGCTACTGGGGAAGAGCTGAAGACTTTTCAGAGTAAAGCCAGCATTTATGATGTGGTTGGATCAAAGCCCTCGGGAAGTCTGACTGCTGATGTAGCTGCGCATGAAATGAGAGTCAGAAGCTGTAAAGATGTCTTACACATTGGAACATGGAACATACGAAGCATGAACCAAGGGAAGTTGGAGGTGGTCAAGAATGAAATGGAACGTGTACAAATATTGTACTAGAGGAGATCAAACCTAAGCTTTCTTTAGAAGCTCAGATGACAAGACTTCGACTTTCATACTTCGGACACATCATGCGAAGAGAGAGATCATTAGAGAAAGACATCATGCTTGGAAAGATAGAAGGTCAACGCAAAAGAGGAAGGCCAGCAATGAGATGGATCGCTACAATAACAGCAGCTACGGGTACCAGTCTGTCAACAATGAGCCGCCTGACTGAAGACCGAACAAAATTTAGGATAGCTATCCAGAGGGTCGCCATGAGTCGACTCCGACTCGACGGCACTTAACAACAACATCTTAGCCATTAGATCCCCATCCCCTAGACTCCATACCACATTCCTGTCCACCCCATACTTCTCCCTCTCTTCTTCCCCCTCATACTGCTCTATCCCCACCATCCCCTTATTCTCCCTTCCTCTCCTCCCAACAAACCCTCTGCATCCCACTGCCTTTCTCTCCAGGCAGCCACCTTCTGAGGTAGTGATCGTTACCCCCGTCTGCTCTTCTCCCACCTTATTAATACGCACTTGAACCAGCCCCCACTTTCCCTCCCCACTCACCCTCCCCTACAACCTATTCGCTCTTACTCCCTCTTAGGATACCCCCATTTCCATCTACTCATTCCCCTCTTTTCTACACCATCCTTATATCACCCCTTCCCGGTTATTCTTGCATCTCCTCCATTCAATCATGAATACAATGCCTTCTACAATCATTTAAGTTCATGGATTTTGCCAGGCTCCAGTCCTTTGATTGTCTACTCAAGTGGCTGTTCCACTCCACTCTCTGCCATTTAGCTTCTGACTGGTTGGACCGTCATCTTACCCAAATCCATAGTGTCCATGACCCCCAAGTCTTATAGGTCTTATAGCACTTCTGTTCTGGTCTTGGCCCTTATTGTCTGGTCCTCTGCCATTATAGCTATAGCAAAACGGAATAACCATCTGTATCGGATTCCTTTGGCCTGCAAATGTTCTGTAATATCCTTTAATTCATGCCTGCAGCACAAAGTTGTGGGAGTTAAGTCCTCAAACACTTCCACTTTGTTAGAGTCCCAAACCCATCGTCCTTTCATTTGGGCTTTAGCCAATACTTGTGATTTAGTAGTATAGGAATGAAAGCAGACCACCACATCTCAGGGCAGGTTTCCTCTTGCAGGGCCCAACACCCTATGTGCCTGATCTAGCGTGATGGGTGGGCAGTCCCGTGCTTCTTCCCATAGGGTCGGCACGAGTTGTTGTATTAAGGCTGTACAATCTGCATAACGAGTTTCCTCTGGAATATCCTGACCACAAATTACATCGCTGGCTGTGATTCTCAATATTTTCCAGCTTATCTGCAAATTCAGTATGCTGCTGATGTAACCCCTGTATTTCTTTTTCGAGCTGCTCAACTGCCTTGGCCTGGGTTTCCATTTGCATTTCAAAATTTTCGACTCGCACCCCTACCTCATGCAACTCACTCCGGAGGTCTGCTGCGATGGTTGCAAAGTCCCCCCTCAAAGAACTCAGTTCCTGCTTTAGTTCCCTAAACCAACTTCACAGCTCTACAGATGTTACATTCTCCTCTCCCTCGGATTCAGATTCCATTTCAGAGCTGGGATGTGCTGATAGTGTGCAATGACGCTGGAGGTCAGGGCTGGCCATTTTGGCAGGCTCTTTCTTTTGCCTAGAGAGTTGGTCAGACACGAATGCCTGCAGATCGGGAGTCTATTTGCAGGGTGCCATTCACCTTCCGTCTGCTCCTCGGAGTGCCGCACACCTTCTGCTTGCACAATGCTGGTCTTGGTGGGGCTGATTAGCGACTCTTTGCCTCTAGGGTAGATAAGCTCTAGCACCATGCCACCATCACAGTCGGTGACTTCACTTCCTCTTCTCTTGTATTTTATGAAGGCCTCCCTCTTTTTCTTCACCTTTTCAGCTACTTTTTTTGAAAACCATAGTGGCCTCATTTTCCTTTTACATGTATTTACTTTGCTAACAAAAAGGTTTATTGCCCTTAAAATATCCCCTTCAGTTTTGCCCATTGCTTTTCTACATCCCCCAGCTGTTCCCATCCTGCTAACAACTCCTTGAGGTATTGTCCCATCTTGGCAAAGTTAATTTTCCTAAATTCTAGGACTCTCACTTTGAATGGAATTTATCAGTCCTAGTCCTAATATTGAATAACATCATCTGGTGATAACTGGATGAGAGATGATCTCCCTCTATAATATCAGAAACACTTTCCCCATTGGTAAGCACCAAGTCCAGGATCGCCCCTTCATGTGTGGGTTCTTTTACCGGTTGTTGGAATAATTCTCCCTATAGAAAGGATCTCCTTACTTCTAGATGACACTGCAGCAGGAATGCACCAATCAACATCCAGCATATTGAAATCACCTATCAGTAGCCCTTTTCCTTTCATGGCAATACTGCGAATGTCTTCAATTAAATCTCTGTTCAATTCTTCTGCCTGTGAAGGAGATCTGTGTATCACACCACTGCAAATGGATTCCACATTCTCTCTTTCTAGTTTAACCCACAGTGCCTCCTTCTTCCTTTATAAGCCCTGTAATTCTGTAGCTCTAATATGATTTTTTACATGAAGTGCCTCCTCCTTCCTATCCTGTCCTTCCTGAATAAAGTATAGCCGGGATAATCACATCTCAGTCATGGTTGTCCATGAACCATGTCTCTGTAACTGCCATTAAATCCAAGTCGGTGTCTTCCATTAAAGCCTCAACATTTGGGATCCTATTTCCCATACTATGGGCATTAATGCACACTGCTTTCCAGACATTACCCCTTTTACCTATTTCTACAGAGATATTAAATGTTTATGTTGTTTAAATTCATTTTAGCATATACTAAAGCATTTCAACATGCACTATTTACAAAATTTTGCAAAATACATATAATGCCATTTAGGGGCCCTGTTAGTAAAGTGTGACACGTTATTGTATTTATTGTACATTAGGAGCAAAAGCCAGCATGTGTTAAGGCAAAAGCCATGCAGTAACTGTTCCTGGAAAAATTATGGCAACTCAAAGCTGGCTTTATTTTTTCTCTCTGGCAGCCAAAGGAATTTAGCAAGGGTTGTATTTACCAAATATGATTGCTTCTGTTTTTCCTAAATTCAGCTTTAGTTTGTTGTTTTCCAACCAATCAGCAATTTTATTGAGATTATCAGTGATGGTCAGAAAAGGGTCCACCTCACCTGGAGCAATAGTAACGAGTAACTGTATGTCATCAATATACAGTAAAGGCATGAATCCTAGTGATTTGAGTGAGAGCAGAACTAAGAAAATATTCCTATGAAGAGTGTCAGACGGCTGCCTGGGTGAGAATGTTCACAGTCTTGGCAAGTGCATATATCAATATGATTTGCAAGGGATTGTGGGAAATGCAGTCCATTCACACCAGACACAGCTGCTCACAATAATTAGTTGTGCTTGAGTGTAAAGCCAATAAGATATTTATTTATGGGGTTATTTCTCCCAACACAGATATGCTTGGTAGCACATAAAACAGGATACTTGCTTTCAGTGTTAAACTTAGAAAAACAAAATCAGGAAAACAACAGTTGAAATTGTCAGGCAATCAAATCAAAAGAATAAAGACCTGGTTGGTAACAAACTGGTCTTTTCTGTAGGCTTTAGCTAATATTTTCTTAGCAGTGTTTCAAACAACAAGCAAAACCCACAAAGAAAGGAAAAACTGTTCTTTTCAGGTTAACTTCTTATATCTTCACACATAGACTCAGAAGTGATTTCCTCAGAGCTCACAAGTAATTAGGTAAGGCTCAATTGCTAGCAGTTACCCAGCTGAAACCCCTTAGCTGGCTTGCTTTCTACTGCATGGCTCAAATCCTACTTCAGGAGCTTTTCTGAGTAGATTAAAGAACAAGTTTGTATTTCTTTGTGATGGTTGTTGTACTTTGTAACAGAAAATTACCAAAGGCGTTTAGACAGAGAGCAATCCATATATTCACAGCCTGTATCTAAGACCGCTCCCCCTTCTTCAACAATCATGGGTTCAATATCATGGATTGGCACAGAGGAATTTCTCAATGTAGCACTCTCAGGAGAATACTTGTTTCCCTGCTGTCTTTCAAGGTTATAGCTAGGGCATAGATCAGTGTTCATACCTGAGCTTCCATTGCTGTTAGAGTTCCCCTCTAAATAGCCTGGCCAGTATGTAGTCCAGTTCTTATGTCCAGCCTTCCAATCCAGATCCCTGGACACTGGATCTCTCTTCACATACCTTCTTGCATGGGTCCTAGGGTCCCTTCCACGTGCAGCCGTCTCCCTCACAGGTACCGTCTGGAGATTCCTAGCTCTGCAGCACCATTCCTCTGGCTTTCCCCAGTCCAATGGTGTATGCTGGCCTTTTGAATGTCTCCCAATATACGTACTGCTCTGGACTCCTTTAGGCCTCCCAAATGCTTTCCTCTTCTTTCTTCCAAAGAGTTTCTTGCCCTTTCTGTCCGTCCGCACTGGCTTCTGCTTCTGATGATCCTTCAGATGATGAAGATGTCCAAGCTGAGGATCTCCAAGCTGAATCTGAGGATGAGGATAATACTCTGTAGAATAAACTCTACCTTTATTCTGCTCTGATGAGTGCTCCACCTTAGCACAGCGCAGCTGTGCTGAATCAGGCCCTGCCCTTTGAGATGAGTGCTTGGGGATTACCTCATAGCCCTCTTGATTGAACACATGTTTTCCCACTTCAGCTCCTCTAATGGCTGTAGGAAACCTGGTGCATTCTGGGACTGGTAGTCTTTTATAGAAAAATTCTGTTTTCTTATTTTTACCAGAACTGACAGGTTGCTTGTTCAGAGTCACTTCACCTTTACTATAGCTCCTTCCTGAGCTATGATAAGCTTCCTTATCACATACCCCCTTGCTTAAGTTATTACGGACTGGTTTAACTGGTGAAACTTCTTTCCTACAGTCCGTAATACCTACGAGAGTGTTCTCTTTTTGAAGCTCACTTACTTCCTGACTGGCTTCAGGGTCATTATTATTTACAGGCCTCTCCTTCCAAGACTTAAGTACATTAATATGGTAGGTCTGCCTACGCCCTCTTGCATTTTCTACCATATAAGATACTGGGCTCACTTGTTTAACAACCTTCCATGGCCCTTTCCACTGTACTTCAAATTTTGGGGCAGTTCCTGCTACTTGAACCAAAACCTTTTCACCAATGCTTAATTGGCGGCTTTTGGCCTTCCTATCATACCACCCTTTCTGGCGCACTTGACTGTCCTGCCGGTTCCTCTCAGCAACCTGCGAGGTCCTTTTCAAACGTGCTCTCAAGTCACGTAGAAACTGTGGCACCTCCTGACTTCCTGGTTCAGGATCAATCCATTGTTCCCTCAAAATATCTAACAAACCCCGTGGAGCCCTACCATACATCAATTCATATGGAGTTACACCTAGGGACACCTGAATTCTTTCCCTGCAGGCATATAAGGCAAAGGGCAATAACATATCCCATTCTTTTACCTCTCCTGCTAACCCCTTCTCAACATTTGTTTGAGAGTTTGGTTGAATCTCTCCACCAAACCGTTTGATTGTGGATGGTAGGCTGAGGTTTTCACGTGATGAATGCCAAAGGCATCCCAGACCTGGGCCAAATATTTGGATACAAAATTGGACCCTCTGTCAGTCAACACCTCTCTTGGAAATCCCACTTCACAAAACAATTTTACTAGCTCTAAAGCTATTGTTTTTGCAGAAACATTCTTCAATGGTATGGCCCAGGGAAACCTTGTTGCCTGATCTACCATAACTAGGATGTATTGGAAACCTCGGGGCGTTTTGACTAATGGGCCTACAATATCCATGGCAATGCGACCAATTGGGTCTGTGATAATTGGCATGGGAATCAATGGCACCACCGGTGGGTGAGCCGCTGTAACTCTCTGACATGCTGGACATGCAGCACAAAACTGGGCAGTTTCCTTGAAAATACCTGGCCAGTAAAAACGCATAAGTATTTGATCCAGCGTTCCTTGCATCCCTTTATGACCTCCAACTGGATGATCATGTGCTAATCTAAGTACTAGCCCTTTGAAAGTTGTGGGTACCACCAATTGTTTACGTATGGTCCCATTTCTGGGGTCCTGACTCTCTCTATATAATATTTCATTATCTAGTCTGAATCTGGGCAACTCCTCCCTGACCTCCTGAGCATACTTAAAAGCTCGGGTGAGAGCTTGATCAGCTCGCTGCTCTTGTGGAAAGTTAGGAAACTTTGCCACTAACTCAGCTGGCACCCAGGGTAAACTTTGACCAGCTAACATCTCAGCCCTACCCTGTGCTCTGCAAAGTCTCTCACGCCGCTTTTGTGCTTTCAACTTTCTTACTTTACCAGATGATGGAGTTATTAAATCATCATGAGAGGGTAAGACTCCTAATAACTCTGCCTGCTCCCCTCCTCCTTCTGGCTCTCTACCTTAGCCTGCGAGCGGGTGGATACAAGGCCCCTCTTATTACCTATAGTTTGGCCTTCTGGAAGCTTAACCATCTTTTTAGCTAGGGACTGAGGACTTCCAAAGAAAGGCCCGGGAGCTATTACCATTAATCCTTCTCCCTTCTTCTTTCCTAGTCCTTCCACTAGACCCTGCTTAAATCTTGGCCAGTCCCTTCCTAGAACCAAATCAAAGGGTAGCCTAGGCGCCACTGCTAACATGACTTCCTCTTGTTCCCCCAGGCACTTAACCTTTAGCCTATAGGTGGGATATGATGTTGCAGCACCATGAATGCATCTGATGTGAACTTGGCTTTCAGGGGTTCTAGGCACAAATCCTTCTTGGGCCTCTATTCTCTTCCAAAGCCTTTTTGACATCATACTCTGGTCTGCCCCAGAGTCTAACAAAGCATTTGTGGTAATTCCTTGCACATCAACCATCAAAAGAAATCCTTCTTTGGGCTGTTTTAAATCCACACCCATTAAGCTAGTGTGTGTCTGGCATCCCTTTTCTAAATGTCCCCATTTTCCACACTTGAAACATTTCTTTCTACTCCACTGTGTCATCTGGTTTGGCACACTACATTTATTTTCAGAAACATTTTTAATTATTTTCTTTTCTGATACAGCACAGCTTGCCTCAGCACCCATCTTCAGAAGGCCACCCATTCTATGGCAAGCCTGCGTGGCTTCCAAGAATCTCTCTGCTAGCATGGTTGCCTCTCCAAGATTTTGGCAATTTTGCTGTATAAGGAAAGTGTGCAAATCTTTAGGCACCGCAGACATAAATTGTTCAAGCATAATAATGTCTAATAACATTTCTACCGTCTTTTGCTCAGGCTCCAACCATTTTACAGCTAATCCTCTGATTCTCTGACTCAGAGCCCTGGGTGTTTCACCCACTCTTAATGTAGTAGCTCTAAACATTCGCCTATACTCTGAAATAGACAACCATAGGCGATCTCTAATAGCAGCCTTTACATCCTTATAATTCAAAGCCTGGGCTGCTGGCATTGCTCTATAAGCTGCAAGCGCCTCTCCAGTTAATGAGGCTGCCAGCCTTACTGCCCACTGGGTCTCTGGCCATGCTAATGCTTGTGCCACTCTTTCAAAAGACTCTAGAAAATCATCAACATTATCATCTGGAGTTAGCTTCCCAAAACTAAATGCCCCAATTCCTTGATTGAGTCCCACACTGTCCACATGTGGTGTACCAGTATTTACTGCTGGTCTTGCATCTGGTCCACTTTGGTTCTGTAGGTTAACTAGGGCTTGCACCAGATCAAGCACTGGCCTCTGCTGGTCCACTAAGGCTTTCATAGCAGTGTCCTGAGCCTGCTGTGCTAGCTCCTGTTGCCTGCTAAACTGGGCTGCCATCCAGCTAGCCATCTCCCTCGGATCCATCTTGATCCCTGCAAGAAAACACAAACAAAAAACCACAGTGCACCACCTTCCAAACAGGTGTTTTTTTCTACTTTTTTTTTTTCAATTACCCCTGTGCCTTACTCCCATCCACCACTAGACATGCCCAGGTACTTGTTACCTTATGCCAGTGATGAATCCAGCTCTGCACAGGGTCTTTTCCTCCTGGAACAGCTACCTGGAACAGCCACCTCTCCTCCAAAGTGCAGTTGAGGGAAAATCTTTTCTTTCAGCTTTTAAGCTTGAACTGTCTTTTCCTTCAGTCTTGAGTTGTAATCCTTAGCAAGTAAATCCTTTGTGCAAAAGCAATCCGAAAAACTACGCCATTTGTCAGACGGCTGCCTGGGTGAGAATGTTCACAGTCTTGGCAAGTGCATATATCAATATGATTTGCAAGGGATTGTGGGAAATGCAGTCCATTCACACCAGACACAGCTGCTCACAATAATTAGTTGTGCTTGAGTGTAAAGCCAATAAGATATTTATTTATGGGGTTATTTCTCCCAACACAGATATGCTTGGTAGCACATAAAACAGGATACTTGCTTTCAGTGTTAAACTTAGAAAAACAAAATCAGGAAAACAACAGTTGAACTTGTCAGGCAATCAAATCAAAAGAATAAAGACCTGGGTGGTAACAAACTGGTCTTTTCTGTAGGCTTTAGCTAATATTTTCTTAGCAGTGTTTCAAACAACAAGCAAAACCCACAAAGAAAGGAAAAACTGTTCTTTTCAGGTTAACTTCTTATATCTTCACACATAGACTCAGAAGTGATTTCCTCAGAGCTCACAAGTAATTAGGTAAGGCTCAATTGCTAGCAGAAACCCCTTAGCTGGCTTGCTTTCTACTGCATGGCTCAAATCCTACTTCAGGAGCTTTTCTGAGTAGATTAAAGAACAAGTTTGTATTTCTTTGTGATGGTTGTTGTACTTTGTAACAGAAAATTACCAAAGGAGTTTAGACAGAGAGCAATCCATATATTCACAGCCTGTATCTAAGACCGCTCCCCCTTCTTCAACAATCATGGGTTCAATATCATGGATTGGCACAGAGGAATTTCTCAATGTAGCACTCTCAGGAGAATACTTGTTTTCCCTGCTGTCTTTCAAGGTTATAGCTAGGGCATAGATCAGTGTTCATACCTGAGCTTCCATTGCTGTTAGAGTTCCTCTCTAAATAGCCTGGCCAGTATGCAGTCCAGTTCTTATGTCCAGCCTTCCAATCCAGATCCCTGGGCACTGGATCTCTCTTCACATACCTTCTGGCACGGGTCCTAGGGTCCCTTCCACGTGCAGCCGTCTCCCTCACAGGTACCGTCTGGAGATTCCTAGCTCTGCAGCACCATTCCTCTGGCTTTCCCCAGTCCAATGGTGTATGCTGGCCTTTTGAATGTCTCCCAGTATACGTACTGCTCTGGACTCCTTTAGGCCTCCCAAATGCTTTCCTCTTCTTTCTTCCAAAGGGTTTCTTGCCCTCTCTGTCCGTCCACACTGGCTTCTGCTTCTGATGATCCTCCAGATGATGAAGATGTCCAAGCTGAGGATCTCCAAGTTGAATCTGAGGATGAGGATAATTCTCTGTAGAATAAATTCTACCTTTATTCTGCTCTGATGAGTGCTCCACCTTAGCACAGCGCAGCTGTGCTGAATCAGGCCCTGCCCTTTGAGATGAGTGCTTGGGGATTACCTCATAGCCCTCTTGATTGAACACACGTTTTCCCACTTCAGCTCCTCTAATGGCTGTAGGAAACCTGGTGCATTCTGGGACTGGTAGTCTTTTATAGAAAAATTCTGTTTTCTTATTTTTACCAGAACTGACAGGTTGCTTGTTCAGAGTCACTTCACCTTTACTATAGCTCCTTCCTGAGCTATGATAAGCTTCCTTATCACAAGAGGAGCAAGAATTCTACCAGCGAACAGCCACAGAACAGGATAGCAGATATTGTGTAAATCGATCTCATAAATTGGGAGATAAACAAGGCATGATCTACTAAGTCAAATGCAGAGGGTAGATCTACAGAAATCAGAAGTACATTATCCCTTCTGTCAAGAGCCTATCTAATATAATTAGTCAGTCCTAGAAGAGTTGGCTTGGTGCTGCAGTATGCTTGAAAGCCTGTTTGCCAGGATATAAATTATTTGATTTTTCAGCAAAATCAGACAATTGATGTCTGACAACTTCTTCCATAACTTTTTAAATGTATGGGAAATGTAAAATCAGCCTGTAGTTAGTGCATACCGTAGGGTCTGCATTGATGCTTTTGAGTTTAGGATAGATGACTGCGTGTTTGTAGTCCCTGTTGTAAGCTACAGCAGATCATAGACTGAAGAAATGGAAGGAAATAGTCTTTACATTTCTTTATCAGACATTAAGGAATGGGATCTAAGATAGAGAGTAGGCTTCATATCATCAAAAATGTTCGCTAGCATAAAAGCTGATGGAAGATTAAAACAGCTACGAGGTAAAAAATCCAATGTTAACTGCTTAGCGCAGTTTGGGGTGTTTTATTGGTGGAGATAGGCCATGGACAGTGCCGCCGGTTAGTGTGGTACATTGGCGCACACTAACCATCATGGCTGCTGGTAGTATGGCTGCATTTAACGCCACCTCAAGAAGCAACTATGACCCCCTAGCACGACTCTTGCGATACTACCATTAAGGGCGATCACCCTTATTTGGCAGATTGACTGCTGGTGGTAGTACTGCAAGACTATCACTAGAGAACATAGCCGTCATTTTGAACCCGATGTTCATGTGCGCAAGATGTGGTGTTAAGTGCAACCATGCTACCAGCAAACAGTTAACATGGCCACTGTCAATAAAACAATCCTCCCTTTGTGACCCTGATCAAAACCCTTCCTCCTAATCAGTAACCTCCCTAATCAGACTTCTTTGTCCAATCATGAACTACTGATCAAATCTCTAGCTAATCCCCTACCCGATTATGACCTCCCGATCAAACTCTCACCCAATGACAACCCCTAAGAGTGACCCCCTACCTGATGACAACCCCCCTCACCAATCATATCATGAACCTCCCCCACCCCCCACCCCACCCTGACCCCCTGGCACATACCAGGTAGCCATGGTCGTCTACTGGATGGGCAGGAGAGATACACTTCCACTCCTGCCCTGTTATTGCCTGAATTCAAAATGGTGGCTATGACCCCTAGTGGTAATCTTGTGGTACTACTGCTAAGGGTCAATCTGCCAAATGAGTGATTGCTCTTATTTGGCATACTGTCTCCAAGCGGTAGTACCATAAGACTACTGCTTCGGGTCATAGCTGCCATTTGAATCCAGGTGTCAATGGGGCAGGAACAGATGACTATTGCTTCTGCCACATCCACTGGACTACCAGGATTATCCCAGTAAATATCAGGGTGGGGGGGGTCAGGGGTGGTAGGATGCTTGCAGTATGGTTTGTGAGGGGGGCTTATTATGGGATGGGAGATCACTCTTGGAGAGTTTCTAATTGGGTGGAGGGGGTCTGATCAGTGGGGTGATGCTTGGGAGGGGGTGTCTGAGAAGGTTAGGGTCTGATCAGGAGGGGTTGTTCTAGGAGGAGAGGCATGTGCTCAGGGGGAGTGCTTTTCACCATGACGAAATATGCCTCAGCAAATAATGCAGGTGCATCCAGGCTATCTGTCGATACAGACCCATGTGTTATGTATGTGTCCTGTGTGTTAACTACAGGCCATTTGCTCACTATGCCCCCAACAGTTAGCACACAAGCAAAATTTCACTGAGGTTCCCCCCCATTGTCACCCCTCCTTGCAGCAGCCACCCCCATTGTCACCCCCCCCCCCTCCCAATTTGGCAAGCTTACTTATCGTTTATCTAGATTTGTTTGCCATGTTGCCTCCATTCTAGGTCCAGCAAGTATTTCTCCCAGGTCAAAGTCTAGCGGTGCGGCTGTTATCGTGAGACTTCAGCCCAGAAGCTAACAGACGCTGGGTCTGGAATGGAGGCAGTGCAGCAAACAAATCTAAGTAAGATGCCACACAACTGTGCAGGCCCCCTTCCTGCCCTCCCCATCATTGTGGAGACTGCTTAGGTGAAATTTAGGCTGCTGGCCTTTGCTCTTACTACGTTTTCATTTTTGCCCCTAATCTTAGTAAGTACAAAAACTTACCGTGCTTTAGAGGAAGCCCCCAGATGCTAAGAAAAATCGCCCCCGCATTGGAGTCTTTGTGGAATCTCAAGCAAAACACTTTGCCATAGGCCTCTGTTTATGAAGGTCTAGGCTGGTAATAATAATATTGATTCATCTTCGTTGGGAATATTTTGTTTTGGTACCATGATTTATTTATTTATATTTATTTAACAGCTTTTATATACCGCGCTATTGGTTATCAGTGCGGTTTACATTGAACAACATTACACTCAGACTTAGAGATCTAGTCCGAGTTTACGGGTAACAGGTAATAAAACAGTTAAACTGGGGAATAATATACAGCAGTTAAACATTTAACAGAGGTAACTATTTACCTGCTCATTCACCCCAAAAGTGAGTACAGCAGGTGTTCTGGAGGGGATGGGCAGGGGGAGAGGGAGGGATGGTTAAGATAATGGAGGCTATCTCTTTTGTTTTCTTCTCAGTATGCAACTTGGACAAAATTGGAGAGTGGCTTTTGTTTCCTAAGGGTTGTGGGAATAAAGAGTGTATTGGTGTATATACATCTAACATGCATATTGTTAAGGGGTTATTGTAATTAGGAGGTGGGAAATGGAAATGTTCTTTTATAAGACTATTTCTGTTAAGCTGAATGGAAAGCTGTTGAATTCTGTTACTGCACTGGAAAAACTGATGTAATATTTTGTTACATGTACAGACTTCAATAAAGTCTTTGAAATCTAAAAAAAAAAAAAAAGTGAGTAGAGCAGCTTCTGCCCCCTCATTTCAGCTTGAGTACTCTAGATTAGAATGAAGACATGGGAGCACTTCAGTAGATGATACCTTACATTAATAGCAAGAGATTCAATTAAATAGTTGCCCCTGACTAGGAAATAGATAAAAACTAGATCATCCGGATCTAAGTAATACTACCTTCAATTGGATTCCCAGTGGATCCGATTTTTACCTACTTAACAACAGGGATTTAAGCATGCCCCAACACTAGTATGCAGCACTGACGATGTTTCTATGCCACAGTTAAAGACTCAAGTTTGATCCAGTGGACCAACCATGGATCTAGTGGATCTAGATACTGAGCCGGATCTCTCGGATCTGATTCTTTCACTGCTGGAATAGAAGTCTGGCAACCTCTGCACACTAGCACCACCTGAGATTTTTCTGGCTGCAGAGCATTGACTTTTCCTTCCTCCGTGACGAGATCCAGAGGATCTAGACCTGGATCTGCTGAATCCAGATCCCCCGAATCTCAGTGATGGAGGGAGGAACAAATCAGAGTCAATGTTCTGCAGCGTGAAAAACATCTGGTGGTGTTAGTATGCAGCTCTGGCCAGGTTCATATTCCAGCAGTGAAAGAATCAGGTTAGATCTGGGGATCTGGCTTTGGATCCAGATCTACTGGATCTATCTTGAATCTTTCACTGCTGGCACAGAAACATGGCTGGCTGCCACTAATTAGAAAAAAGCTGGACCCTCCGTGGCTCCTATTCATAGGCATTAAAAAAGGGTGGGCCACACGGGCCCTGGCCCCATCAAAAATCATGGTGGCAGGCAGTAGACTGCCCATAGGGATCCCATGCCCCGTGGACAGTAGAAGAGAAGCCGTGATTGTGGCAAAGACCCTTCCTGTCTGCCTGTGAGAGATTGGATTTCCACAGGTAGAACAGGAAGGTCTTTGCTACAATTGCAGCTTCTCTTCTTCATCTGCCCATGGGGGATGGGATCTCCGCGGGCAGCCTGCTGTCTGCCGACCGTGATCATAGCAAAGACCCTTCCTGTTCTGCCTGCAGGGATCCAATCTCCAGTGGGCAGAACAGAAGGATCTGCCTTTGGAGTGGAGCTTGGGGTGGAATTAGGGTGGAGCTTGGGGTGAAATTAGAGTGGAGCTTGAGGTGGAGTTAGGGTGGAGCTTTGGGTGGAGTTAGGGTGGAGCTTGGAGCAGTGCCTGTGCCCCCTACCAAAATAAAAGGCATTCTGCCGCCCCTGCTATTTAAGGTGTATTACCTAGATCCAGAGGACCTGGAAGATTCATTTTTTACCCAGACACCCCTGGTTACTACAGATTTCAATTTAGCATAATTTATGCACAGAGAATGAAAAGTGAAAAAAGAGGAATTTCTTTGCTGAATATCACATTGGGACACCAAATATGTGTGCCAATAAACCAGCAATGTCTTAAAGAAATTCAGTTGAGATCTCAAGCAAATATTCAGCAGCAGATTAAAAAAGGAGATTAAAACAGGAAATGCACAAGTCTGCATTTTGGGAAAAATTATTTGTGCAGCTGAAATTGAAAGAGAGTTTCTGATACTAATATTTATACTAAGTGTGGCATTCAGACTGACATATTACTTTTACCAGTTTAACATTCCAGCATGTGGAAGCCCTAGAAAAGGATGAATTTCCAGATCATTGAGCCAAGATTTGAAGCAGGAAATTCAAGTTTAAGCAAGCATTATAGGCAGGAGGGAGGGACAGACAGGGGGTTTGCACTTTTCAACATGTCTGAATAGCACTTATGTGATGATTCAATTCATCCCTCTGTCTGGAGACATGATAACTTTCACTAAAAGGGGACTGATCAGGCTCAGACTTCCTGGTCCCTGGAATTTACCTTTTTGAAATTCTCCAGAACCTGACCAGTGTAAGGTTGAAAAGGGCTACAAAATCTAACCACATGCTTGAGGTTGACTAACTTGTATTTATTTGTTTTGTTTTTGAGAGATTTAATCCTTTTGCTTTTGCAATAGTTGTCACATTTTCCTGCCCCTAGTAAAATCAGATGTCAGGATGTAATCCTCATATTTAACAAGTTTTCGAACTGAGCTAAAAGGCCAAAACTGGACCATCCTCAGTTCATAGCTTGCGCAGCTCTCTGCTTCTATTGGATGAGGGACATTGTGACCAGTGCACAGGTTTGCCATGGAACAGATGCATTACTGAAAACAATGAATGGATTTTTCTTTTTGTTTTTGTTTTTTATGAAGTACATCTCTGCCTACACTGCTGACAAAGCACCTGTGTGCGCAAACTCAAATAGGGGCATGTACATCGTTTTACTCTTCATTTCCATTCAGGGGATTTTTGAGGGTTTCATTGCTTTTTGTTGTCTTTGTTTAGTTTTCACTTATAGTGCGCACTATAGCATGTGCTAAAATCAAAAAGGAAATGTAATTTCAAAATTCCGGTGCATTTGTTCTTTTTTCATTTTGAAATGAAATGAAAAGAAACAAAACTTATGTCGTTGCATTTTTATATGGTTTAAAAATAGATACACATCCCTAATCTCCAAAGCCTTTCTGAAGCAGTGCTGGAGATTTGTGCTGAAGGTTTTAACATTAGGTGGAGTCTGGTGGACTGGAAAACCATGAAGAACACTATTAAATACCAGGGCTTTGGTACGCTTTTAGCACTTTTGAACCTGTACATTCAGGTCCTCCCTGCTTGGGCAAGAAGGGTGATTTTAAATGTTTGATTCTCCTATGTAGATTTTGTGAATGTAGTGCTCTGGTGCATGGATTATGTGATTAATGTTGAAATAACTTTAATGTTGCATGCAAGCTAGGATGGGGGCTGGGGGATGGGGGTTAGGGGGTAGGGTAGGGGAATATCAGCGAATAATTGATCTTTGGCATTTGGCTCTGGTTTTGTGTTGGGCAATTAACTGCGCTTGAGGTCTTATCATTATAACGTTTTTCTCTGATGTTCCCAATAAAAAGATTTAGGGACTCTTTTTACTAAGTGTGATACGTTTTGACACTTACTATGCCCTAGGAGCAAAACCCAATGCACTGTAAGCGCAAAAGCCATGTGATAACTGTCGAGGGCATGTCCATTATGTTCTCTGCCTCTTACTACATGGAAAAGTCCCTTACTTCATGTTAAGTTCAATCACAGTTAGTATGGATGCACTTAATGCTTCCTCTTGAAGTAGCCTTAAGTGCACCCACATTAACTGTAAAGTAATTACCATGCACTAAACGGCAATGTGCAGTTCACGCCCACTGCCTAGGCCCCGCCCCTTCATGCATTAAACAGTTGGCTGCTTTTACCGCATGGCAACCATTACTGTGAGGCCACGCTAATGGCTACCCACACAGTAAAATGTGTGTTAACTGTTTAATGCACTTTAGTAAAAGAGCTTCTTAAATGAAAATACCAGGGCTGCTGTGCTGATACATGCCTAAAAAAGAAGAAGTGAACAGAAGCTGAGACTTCAGAGGGGGTATAGAGTCCTTGATAATGCAGCCAGCTTTGTCTTCAGCCTGCAATGTCCCCCACTCCCACCCTACACACACAGAACTCTGGTAACCTATTTTCTCCTAGGACAAGCAGGATGTGTCAGCCACACCTGGTGACGTCATCCGACGGCGCCATGACGGAAGTGCTCTCTAGCTCAGAAGCTTCTGAGCATGTGTGAGGTGGCCCCACCTCCCCGGCCCGCCCCTAGCCGGTCAGTCTTTTTTCTTCCGCCTTCGCCTCAAGACGGATTTTTAAGCTCTCATAGACAAAATTAAATACTATCTTCATCTACAATGCCTAAACCAGGTTTTAAGAAGTGTCTACACTGCAGCAGAAAGATCAACATCATGGACACTCACCAACACTGCATCAGATGCCTGGGGACCTCTCACGAGGTAGAGAATTGTACCAGCTGCGCTCGGATGTCCCCAAGAGCAAGGAAGCACCGGGAGCTCTCTCTGAAGGACTTGCTTGCCTCCTCTGCCTCATCGCATAAGTCCCCAGCAAAGCGGACATCAGAGACGCGCAAAAACTGCAGGCAAACCTCTTCGGAATGTCCCAGGACTGATCCAAGGCACCCGGAACGAAGACCCAGCCACCGGTAACCCGGCGATCTCCCCTACGCAGAGATAAGTCCTTCCGGAGAGACTTCCAACCCTCGGGTGAGTCCCTCCGTGGTTGTCGGCAACCCGGGCCTTCTTCTCCTGCCATGCGGTCCCCCGGCTGACTCCCAAGATGGCGCCGTCCATGTGGCCTCGCCTGGCTCCTCCCACGGACACGCCCGCTCCCCCCTGACTGGCCGGAGCGGGTCACGTGCCTCCACATCGGCCGCCGCCGAGATGAGAGACCGCGCTGATCACTGCAGCCGCAGCGGCACCAAAGAAAGAAGCGGCGCGGGGGAGAGAGAACACGCCGACCTGACTAGCCGGAGTGGGGCATGTCCCTCCACATTGGCCGCCGCCGACATGAGAGACCGCGCCGAGCGCTGCAGCCGTGAAGAGCTCAGTGGCACAGAAGAAAGAAGCAGTGCTGGGGAAAGAGACCGCGCCGGGCGCAATGGCGCAGGGGTCAGAGACCGCGCCAAATGCGCCGAGCACAGCGGCGCAGTGGAGAGAGACCACACCGAGCGCAGTGGCTCGGAGGAGGGACAGCGCAGAGCGCAGCAGCGCCGAGGATCGCATGGCGCGCAGCAGTGCAGAGAAAACAGAAGCACGCAAGAGCAGTGGGAAACACACTCACAAAAGGAAGCACCGGAGACACAGAGACAGTAGGTCTCCATCTGGTGCAAGAGCTTCCCGCAGCGGGTCCTCACACAGACACAAGAGGAGCAGGAGATCCAGCCCGGACTACAACCAAAGGCAGAGAAGCAGCAGATCAACTGATTCAACCTCCTCTGCCATTCTAAGCCTGCTCACTCGCCTGGTGGAACAGACTGCTCCCCCAAGGCTAGCCCAGGAGCCGGTAGCGCCCGTACACCTTCCACAGGTAACTACGGAGCGGTCCCACTCCCCACGATCGCCTAGCCGGTCACCGTCCAGAGCGCGGACCCTATCCCCAGCACCGGCTAGATCCCGGACTCCTTCCCCAGCACAATTGGACTCTGGGGAAAGCGACATGGAGGAGTTGGGCTCAGTCACCTCCAAGAGCTCAGCTGATGAACTGGAGGAACCACCGACACCCGTGCCTGAAGACCTAACATACCCAAAATTTCTCAGAAAAGTGGCGTCCAAACTAGGGCTGGCCACAGACGAGACGCCAGACGAGAAGGAGCCGGAGGTCATGAAGTACCTCAGCGGCCCTAGAACAGCCATGGCTCTTCCACTCCACCACAAGTTGAAGGACAAACAAGTCACACTCTGGCAGTCCCCAGCCTCTGGCCTAGCGTGTTCCAGATGCCTGGACAGCAAATATATCATACATATGGCACCAGGTTTCAATAAGCCACAGCTGCCTCACCAATCCATCGTGGTGGCATCTGCACTCAAAAGATCAAAGTCTACGCGGACCCAAGCCAACTACCCGCCAGGCCGGGACCCCAAGCGTCTGGACGACGTGGGAAAGAAGGTGTTTCAAGGGGCCATGCTCAGTGCCAAGATATCAGCACATCAGTTTCAGCATGTCCTCTTCCTGGACGCTCTCTTAGCCAACCTCAAAAGCCAGCTGCAAAATCTGCCCAAGGACTCACGTACATCTGTCTCAGCCACCATGCAGGAACTAGCCGAATGCAGCAAACACCTAATGAGTACAGCCTTTGATGCCTTCGATACGGCCGCCCGGACTGCGGGCACGGCCATCTCGGCCCGCCGCTGGGCATGGCTTCGTGCATCAGGACTGTCGGACAATACCCACGACCGAATTGCGGACGCCCCCTGCTCGGACGACTCCCTCTTCGGAGACAAAGTCGCGGACACGGTGAACGGTCTAAAAGAGGATTGCACAACTCTAAAGACGCTGGCAGCGGACGAACTCGAACGCCCCTCCTGGCCTCGGAAAGGGAGTTACTCCCGCAAGCCCTTTTCCTCTACAAAACAATATTACGGCTACAATTCTGGCTCCAACCGACAGTGGCAGACACCCAGATTCAAGCAGACCTACCATAAGTCCTCCTTTCAGAGACAACAACCGCGACAACGCAAACAAAAACAGACAAACACTCCTCATTCCGGCAAAGACGCAGCTTCCTTCTGACTACCCGACCTGGCTGGGTCCTGCGCCGGATACATCGCCTTCCCCCCCGGTAGGGGGTCGCCTATCACACTTCCTCCCGGCATGGCAGGAGATCACCACGGACAAGTGGGTCCTAACAATAATCCAGTCAGGCTATCGCTTGCACTTCTCCTCCCCTCCATGGCAGCTCAAGCAGCCCATCTGCCAGCCTCCACAGCATTTGGAAAAACCACTGGCGGAGCTCCTACAACAACTTCTCCTGACCCGGACGATAGAACGGGTGCCCCCGGGCGAAATCAACACTGGCTTCTACTCCTGGTACTTCCTGATCCCCAAGAAGTCAGGGGGCCTCCGCCCCATCCTGGATCTCCGCAAGCTGAACAACTTCATCACAAAGGAGAAGTTCAGGATGTATTCGCTCAACTCCAACCTTCCCCTCATCAGAGCGGGGGACTGGATGGCTACACTGGACTTGCAAGATGCTTACTCCCACATCCCAGTCCACCCCTCACACAGGAAATTCCTGAGATTCATAGCGCTGGGGTTCCATTACCAATATCCAGTCCTGCCATTTGGCCTCTCCCCAGCGCCCAGAGTCTTCACGAAATGCGTGGCAGTGGCCGCTGCACACCTCCGAAAACAAGGCGTCGCCATCTTTCCTTACCTGGACGACTGGCTCCTGTCGGCGAGATCTGCACCCGAACTCAAAAGGGCAGTGCGCCAAACCACAGCCCTACTACTCACACTGGGGTTCCTTCTCAACAAAGACAAGTCCCGATTGGAACCAGTGCAGTGCACGGAATTCATCGGGGCGATAATCGACACCAGGGCCTGCAAGGCCTTCCTGCCCCGGGCCCGGATCGGTGCCATCGTCAGCCTAGCCACGAAAGTGTCGGCGACACAACAGACTTCGGCCCACGAGATCCTGCGCCTGCTAGGCCACATGGCCACGACAACTTCGGTCCTCGCAGTGGCAAAGCTCCATATGCGCCCCCTTCAGTGGCATCTGCGGAATCGCTGGAAACAACTCTCCCAGCCACTCAACACCCGCATACCGATCACGGCCAAGATTGTTCAGAGCTTGAGTTGGTGGACAAACCCTATCAACCTCTCAGTGGGCAAGAACCTGTAGCCCCACATTCCTCAACTCATCCTCACCACGGATGCGTCCTCCAAAGGATGGGGAGCTCATCTACTGGATCTCAGCACGCAAGGAGCCTGGACCAAAGTGGAACAATCCCTCCACATCAATGTTCTCGAACTCAGGGCTGTCAAATACGCCCTCCAGACCTTCATACCTCATCTGGCGGGAAAAACTATCTTGGTGCAGACCGACAACCAGGTGTCCATGTTCTATATAACCAAACAAGGGGGCACGGGCTCCCGTTCACTCTGCAAGGAAGCCCTCGAGACATGGGCCCTAGCGCTAACCAACAACTGCGTCCTACAGGCGACTTACCTCCCAGGGGAGCAAAACGCATTAGCGGACAAACTCAGCAGACAACTCCAACCTCACGAGTGGATGCTTCACGGGGAGGTAACAGACAACCTCTTCAGACGTTGGGGGGCCCCCCAGATCGACCTCTTTGCAACCGAAGCGAACACCAGATGCCCGGTGTTCTGCTCCAAACGCCCGTCGAAACACAGATTGGCTTCGGATGCATTCGCCAACCCCTGGGGAACTTGGGAGTTGGCATACGCCTTCCCTCCAATGCCTCTAGTGACAACCACGATACAGCGCATCATCAAGGAGAAAACGCACGTGATTCTGATCGCCCCCTATTGGCCACGACAGATGTGGTTCTCCCTGCTGTTGCAGCTCGCTCAGGATCCTCCTGTTCGGCTCCCGCTGAGGCCAGACCTTCTGACCCAGAACGGCGGCACTACCTGGCACCCCAACCTCAAGACGTTAGCCTTGACAGCTTGGAGACTGAGAGGCTGACCTTGAACGACTCGCATCTACCTCCAGAGGTACAACACATTGTTCTGGCGTCCAGGAGACCGTCAACCAGAAAGGCATACGGTCTCAAGTGGAAGCGCTTCAGTAGATGGTGCAAGGACCAGGGCGTCCAGCCAACCTCTTGCCCAGTTCCCACTGTGCTACAGTACCTCTCCTCCCTCTTCAACTCAGGCTTGAAACCGCAATCCATCAAGGTACACCTGGCAGCCATTGCCTCACTGCATGAGCGCCCAAAAGACCAAATTTCAGCCTCCATTGCCGCCCTCCCCATTGTATCACATTTCATGAGAGGGCTCCGTAACCTGCAGCCCCCGGTACAAAAGCCGGTACCTTCATGGGACCTTAACGTCGTACTCCAACAGCTCATGCAGGAACCGTTCGAGCCATTGTCCACAGCCAATGGAAAATACCTTTCCTGGAAGACTCTTTTCCTCATTGCCATCACCTCTGCTCGGAGGGTTAGTGAGCTGCAGGCCCTGGTCGCGCACCCGCCATACACGAAACTCTACCACAACCGGGCGTCCCTCCGGACGCACCCCAAGTTCGTCCCTAAGGTCGCCTTGGCCTTTCACGTCAACCAGTCAGTGGAGCTGCCCTCCTTCTTCCCAGCCCCACACTCATCACCGAAGGAGCAGCGGCTACATTCCCTTGATTGTGTACGCGCCCTGCGCATCTACATCGGCAGAACGTCTGCCATCCGGATGGGTACCCAACTCTTCGTCTCCTTTGACCCGAATAGACCAGGGCGCCCTGTCACCAGCGCACACTCTCCCACTGGATCTCGGACTGCGTAGCTTATTGCCTACAGAGAGCGGGTGCGCTCCCAGCGAATAAGGCGACTGCGCACCAGCTCTGTGCCATCGCTGCTTCCCTGGCCTGCGCACAAGAAATTCCAGTGAGTGAGATCTGCAAAGCCGCCACGTGGCCCTCTCAGCTAACCTTCCAGAAACATTATTGCCTTGATGTCCACGCGGAGGCCGACGGCTCCTTTGGCCGAGCGGTCCTATCTGCGGCTACGGCACCCTTGAACGGGGGCCCAACCGAACAATCCCGAGACTGACCTGGACTACTACATCCAGACTCTGCTGCTATTACCAGTCGCTGTTTACACAGACTGTTATTGCACTGTTGTGATTGTTGCCCAATTGTTGCACTGCCCACTTGTTTGTTGCACTGCCCACTTGTTTGCACTGTCTCTTGATTGCACAGTTATTAACTGCACTGTATACTTGATTGCACATTACTGTTCTTTTTCTTTTTTTTCCATTAAATTTTTTATTAAGAATTCCACAATGCAAGAACAGCAAAACGGTAACACAGAATTCCTTATACAGAACTAACAGAATAAAACTACAATCCTTTGCATCCCGCTCACCCCCCCAGAACCCCCCCCCCTCCCCTCCCCGAGGCAGGCTACCCCATAGTATAACACGTATATAGTCAAGGGGTAGAGATCCGGCTAGGAACAATACTTATCATCAGCTACATAAGCAATCAATGCCAGGGGCAAAGGGCCAGACCAGATTATCTTGTCAAGACAGCAGTAACCAGACCTCCAAACACTTCCTAAGCAGTAAGGCACAGGCTGAGAACCCCCCTGCCCTTAGGACACCTCAGAGAGCACTCTATGGGGTGGATCATTAACCCATCTAAGATAGGGGCCCCAGGTTTCCTGAAACCGAGCCAACCGTTGCTGGCGGAGGGCGGTAAGGCGGTACATTAATGAAAGGTGCGTGACTCTCCTTTGTACTTCCTCTAAGGTAGGCGGAGAGGCAGCCCTCCACCTCCTCACAATCAAAAGTCGCACTGCCCCACACACCACCCTACACCACTTTGACCCCCCTCCCACATTCAACAAGGCCATACATGGACCGAGAGCGATACATTCGCCCAGAACCTCTCCCATCCACTCCGCAACCATACGCCACGTGGGCTGAAGCTTAGGGCATTCCCACCAGATGTGCATAACTGATCCCAACTCCCCACAGTCCCTCCAACATAGCCCCAGCCGCCCACTCCATTTCTGGATTCGTTGGGGCGTCAAGTGCCATCTATAGAGCACCTTATAATTTTGCTCCAAGAGGGAGCTAGATAGGATTCCCTTGAATAACCCTTTGTAAACTGCTTCCCATTGGTCCTCATCCCAGCTTTTAAGTAAGTCTCGCTCCCAAGCTTTCTTATGGGCCCAACCCCCCCTATCCCCGGTGTCCATTAGTCCGTACAATCGGGAAATCAAGCCCTTAACCGTCCCGCCCTCCACTAACCCATCCACAACAGCCCCTTGCCCCTCTCCCCCCCAACCTCCTAAACTGTTGCAGAAATGACGCGCTTGCAGGTATTGATACCTATCCCCCTCCAACTCCGGGAATTCAATGCATAAGTCCTCAAAGGTCACCCAATCTGCCCCGTCCTTAAACTGCCCCACATGGCTCAACCCCTGACGTGCCCACCGCTGGAAGGCAGGATCACACCTCCCTGGCGGAAAGTCGGGATTGTCCAGCAGGGGCATAAACCTTGAACACCCCCGATTGCCATACCACTTGGATCGCCATTTCAACCAATAGCGCATGGTAAGCGCTACATAAGGGTTTCCCCCTCCTTTTATCACGGCGCCAGCGTCCCTCACCCACACAATATGTGATAAGCGTCTCCCCCCCCCCTAAATCCGATTGTTCCAACTCCACCCACTCGGCTGCATCCCGCAATATCCATTCAAAGACCGCCCGCACTCGGGCCGCCTCATAATACCTACTCAACTGAGGCATCCCCATACCACCCAAACGTCGAGGTGCATATAGGACGTGCCGGGCCACCCGTGGCCGCCAACCCTGCCACACAAAAAACATCATCTTATCCTGTAGCTTCCGCAGGTACGACCTTGGGACCTCGACTGGCAAATTCATAAACAGATATAGGAGACGTGGCACTAAAATCATCTTGATCAAATCTATTCGACCTAGCCAGGAGACCTCATAGGCCCCCCACCTCTCAAGCTCCCGCATTACTTTACCCTGGGTAGGCAAGAAATTCTCCTGAAACAAGTCTCGGCTCTGGCCGGTGAGCTGCACCCCAAGGTACCGAATGCTAGATTTGGCCCAACGAAAAGGGAAAGACTTCCTAAGAACCTCCACGGTCTCCCCACCCACGGTGAGATTCAGGACTTCTGACTTCGTAGGGTTCATACGAAACCCTGACAAGGCGCCATACCTGGACAGTTCCTCCAATATTGCCGGAAAGGATCTCATAGGATCAGAAACAAAAAACAGAACATCATCGGCAAAAAGGGATATCTTGTGTTGCTGCCCGCCCACCGCTACACCGCGCACTTCCATACTGTCCCGGATTCTCTGGGCCAGCGGTTCCATGGCAAGTATAAACAGCAGGGGTGAGAGTGGGCACCCCTGTCTCGTCCCTCGATGCAATTCGAAAGCCTGGGTGGTGGATCCATTAATTTTTAAACAAGCTAGTGGATGCCGATACAAAGCACGCACCCAATCCAAAAAAGGCCCCACGATCCCCACCCGCTCTAGCGTCGCAAAGAGAAAAGGCCAACTCACCCTATCAAATGCTTTTTCAGCATCCACCGCTAACAATGCCATCTCTGCCCCCTCTCTACCCCCCTGCCACACTAAGTTCAACACTCTTTGAATGTTGTCAGAGGTGTATCGCCCGGGCACAAAACCAGATTGGTTTGGGTGAACCAATTGTCCCATGAGTGGGAGCAGTCTATTTGCCAGGACTCGGGTAAAGATCTTAAAGTCGCTGCCCAAAAGAGATATGGACCGATAGGAGCCGCATTCTAAAGGATCTTTCCCCTCTTTATATAAAATACTGACCCCCGCCAACCTCAGGGAGGGTGGTAATATACTATCCCCCTTAAAAGAATTATACATTCGCACCAAAGGCCCAACTAAACACCCTGCAAAGACTTTGTAAAAACGGTTGGGGAACCCATCCATGCCGGGGGCCTTGTGGGCTCTCAGGCCTTTAATCACAGTCAGGACCTCATTTTCCCCAATGGGAGTTGATAGACCCCCTGATTCCGCCTCAGACAGTCTGGGCAAGCGAACAGTATCCAAAAAATCACTGATCGCGGCCTCTGATACCTCAGTTTCCGGTGTATAGAGCTCCCAGTAGTACTGAACAAAACGATCTTCTATTTCTCGCCCCAACCACAGCATTCCGCCCTCTTGCCCTCGCACCTTCAGGATAGCATTCCTTGCAGCCAGCTTCTTAACCCGGCATGCTAACATCCTACCCGCTTTATTGCCGAATTCAAAGAACTTCTGCTGTAGCAGGCTTAGTTTGTGTCTGATCTCTTGCATATGCAATTCACTTAATTCCAATTGCGCCTTCCTCAATTGCCCCGCCAGGGATACCTCCTGCTCCCCCCGCTTCATACGCATTTCCAGCTCACCAATCACAGCCAACAATTCCGATTGCTTCTCCAACCGCAATTTCTTTTTAAGAGCACCGAGGGCCACTAGCCTCCCGCGGATCACCGCCTTCAAACAGTCCCAAACAATTCCCGGTGAGCATTCCCCATTATCGTTCACGAGCAAGTACTCTTCTATGTCTCGCCGGATCTGTTTCACTACCTCCGCATCCTCTAGCAAGGACTCATTCAATTTCCACACTTCTTAGTGGATCTCGAGTTCCCAAATTGTAAAGTACAAACAACCGGGGCGTGATCCGACCACGTCCGTTCGCGAATTTCACAAACAGCCACTTCAGCCAGCAACGTTTTATCAATAAGCAACAGATCAATCCGAGAAAATCCCCCATGCACGGAAGAGAAAAACGAATAGTCCTGCTCTCCATAGTGCGCCTCCCGCCAAAGATCCACCACCTCCAAAGCTTCCATCATACGTTTCAAACGGAGGCGATGCTTCCGCGTCGTAGACGATGCACCGCGCGAGGTATCGACTAAAGGATTAAGGGCCACATTAAAATCCCCCCCTAACACTAGCTGCCCATCCCCCTTGTTTATAAGAACTGTCTCAAGTACCCCAAAGAAGGCTGCCTGATCAGTGTTGGGAGCATAATCACAACATACCGCCCCCCTTTGTCCCTAATCACCTCCTCAACCTTTCCCAGTACCCTGTTGGACAACAGGAGTCCCACTCCTCCTTTTTTCTTCTCCAACTTATTGGAGGCAAAGTATTGTTGTGGGAAGCGCGGGTGACGCATGCGACCTTCATCTTTAGAGAGCAAATGCGTCTCCTGTACAAAAATTACATCCCCCTCCAATCTAGAGCATTCTTTAAAAAACAATTGTCTTTTATAGTAGGAGTTTAAACCCCTAACATTGATAGTCACCAACTTAAGTGCGGCCATAATCTCTCCCCTTAACACCATTTGTCATAGCCACCCCCGGGACCCCATTAACCCTTCCCCCCCCCTCTCCCCCCTCCCCCCCTCCTCCCTCTCTACCCCATCTTCCAACCCCCCTCCCCCCACCCCCCATCGCACCACCCGATCCAACAAGTAGATCGGTTCCAGGTCACGTCGGACAGGGCAGCCGCCCTGCTTGTTGCTTAGTCTCTTCCCCGGACACATGTACACAGCTCAAAAACATTCCCTCTTATTCGAATAGTCCTACCATTTACTCCCCCAATTCCCCTTCCCCCAAACCCCACACATCACAGCAATGGAATACAAATATACTACAAATAAATTGCAAAAACCCCTGCAGCAAGCATAATATAAATATAAATACCCCAAAAGATTTATATTGGCAGCAGCTAATATCAAACTACACCCCTTTGTTGGGGGTTTTTTTGTTTTGTTTTTTTGGTTTTTTTTTTTTTTTTCATTCTTCTCCCCTCTTAATGTTAATATATGTTACACGGTGGATATATGACCCCTCCCCTGCAACCCCTCCCCACACCCCGTTCCCAAACTCAACCGGGTTATCGAACCCTCATTTAGGCCATCAAAACAATACACCACAGTTCAGGAGGCCAACTCTGCAGGTTGCAATGCCGGCCTTGTCTTCCGTAGCCTCCGCTCCCCGCCAGACACTCTGCTCCAACTCGTCTGGGGACGTTTAGGTGGGTCTCCTCCTGCCCTCGCCCGCTGGTCGTCTGGAACACCTGTCGGAAGATTGGTCCATCCCGCCTGTCTCAGTCCTGCAATGGCTGCCTCTACTGTGTGTGCCACATATGATTTCGTGTTAATAGTAAATTGTAGGCCCACAGGAAACAGCCACCGGTATCGCACATTTTCTTCACGAAGCCGTTTCGTCACGTGCTGGTACTCTTGGCGCTTTTTCATAGTGATACTAGATAGGTCAGCAAACACTTCCACGTCCGCCCCATGCCAGTTGAGTTTCCCCAGCTTCCGAGCCGCCCGGAACACCAGCTCCTTGGATCGATATTCATGCAGGCAGCAAACAATATCCCTGGCTCTATTGTCGCGCTTCGGCCCCAAAGACCGATGGGCCCGATCCACTCTGAGACATACCCCTTCTACATCCATGTCAGCAGCTTTCAATATAGCGCCACAGAATTCTTCCGCTAGAGCCACATAATTAACAGCTCCGTCCCCTTCCGGGAGGCCCCGTATCCGAATGTTGGATCGGCGGGAGCAGTTTTCAAGATCCTCCAATTTTTGTAATATATCGTCCTGTGCTTCCTCCAGCACGGCGATGCGCTGGGTCGCGATCCCGATCTGATCGTCCTGCTCCTCCGTTCTATTTTCCAGCTCCTCTAGCCGGGTGCCAAGCATTTGCATATCGCCTTTCAAGTCCTTAAACCAGTTCTGAACCTCCGACTTAAGTGTGGAAATCTCCGATTGTGTAGATTCAAACCAGTTTTTCAGGTCTGCTCGTAAGCTCAAAATGTCACCTGCATTGCCCGGCGCGACACCTCCAACTTCTTCTCCCTTCTCTGCCACAGTGCTGCCCCCAGTCGCCATCTTATTCACAGGGGTCTTCACACCAGTTCCCCCTTTAAAGGAAAAGGTTTTTAAGTCTGTCCCAGGCTTTTTGCCAGCCATCGCTTCCCCAAGGTGCGCCCGGGCAGCCACCCAGCTCAGCGGGGAGGCCCCTCAGTGGGCTCCGCGGGTCCCCCTTGTAGAAGACCAAACCAGAAGTTGTATTCCACTGCCCTCTTTCGATTCCACTAATAGACAGGCAAGGCAGCCGAGAACAGTCCTGAGAGCTCAAGATTGGGCCAAAATGAATGTTCAAGGGCAGAGGACCAGGAGAATTGCACAGGAGGACCCCTCTTCTCGAACACTGCAGAGACTGAGTTCCCTCAGAGCCAGGGGAGATGGTTAGGCTGCGGTTCCAGCACTCGCAGGGGGCAGATTTGCATCAGGCCCGGTCTTCTCTGCTACCCCTCCACTTTAGTACAGCCACGTGGTCGGGCAGCTCCAGCGCTACCGGGAACTCGGCTCTGGTCCCGCCGCGGGGGAAATCCTCGATCCACCGGTCTGTCGCTGACAGCCACACAGCTCCCCTCAGCCCCAGGGATCTCCCCCGAGCAGACTGCACACCCGCATGCCAACTTCGCTAGCAATTATGGAGAGGAGGAGGGGGGGAGGGGGCAAGCACCTTAAAAGCCCGCCGCCATACTGCCTTCACACATCCCGAACAGTGCTGCGCTGTGTGCGGTCGCGGTTTATAAAAAACTTCATCGGGACGCTCAGGGGGTGCTTCCAGCCACACTCCGGTCTACCGGACGGCTTTTTTTTTCCAGGGGGTGCATTTTTCTCCAATTGCAGGGGGAAATCGGCGGAGCCAGTCTAGGGCACCGCCATGCTGCCTGGTGACGTCACCGGAACCTCGCACATTACTGTTCTAACTCTACATTGCACTTTGTTAGTTCTATCTCCCGGCACGTTGCCTAGGAGTTTGCACCTTAGTTTGTACTCCGGTTGTGTCTCAATAAACACTACTGCAGTTCCAGTTTTCGCATGCCTCCCTCATTCTCCACAGTGTGGATGCGTAGCTTGGGAGACACCAGGTGTGGCTGACACATCCTGCTTGTCCTAGGAGAAAACAGAGTTACTTACCTGTAACAGAGTTCTCCGTGGACAGCAGGATAAGTCAGCCACATGATCCCACCCACCTCCCCTGCATGAGGGTGGCCTGCTCGTCCCGCACCTAGCCGCGAGGGCACAGCTAGTCAATCACTGACCGGCTAGGGGCGGGCCGGGGAGGTGGGGCCACCTCACACATGCTCAGAAGCTTCTGAGCTAGAGAGCACTTCCGTCATGGCGCCGTCGGATGACATCACCAGGTGTGGCTGACTTATCCTGCTGTCCACGGAGAACTCTGTTACAGGTAAGTAACTCTGTTTACTCTCCTTACACTATTGCTGGAATGTATAGCCATATTCTGATAAACTGGCTAGTTACTGGACAAAACAGTTCCTAGGACTGACCCATTCACTAGACAAACTAAGCCGTCACCTAGGGCAACAACTTCTGGAGGAGCAGCAAAGAGCAGCTACAGTCAAATCCAAGCAGTGGGTCCTGGCAGCCACACAAACCCAGAGTCATCAATGTGCACTCTTACCTGCAGGGAGAATGAGCAACATGGAAATAATCCACTTGCCTTTGTAAATGGATTTTTTAAATCTCAATTATTATGTATATATTTACAAGATAAAGATGAATATCTAAACGTATGATGTCCAAATATGCATATTTATAGTATTATTGGTGTTGAGAGGATTACAATTGAGTTTAATAATCTGAAATCTTAGAAGGGAGAAGGTGATAGGAGTCTAAAAGCTAATTGCAAGGGGGTGCAAGGCTAAAGTTATGGCTAGGGCGCCTAATACCTTTGCACTGGCCCTGACTTCAGCGGAGACAAGGATTACTTTGGGAGTTTCCCTTCCCTTCCCATTTGAGCTTACATGTTTGCAGATGTACAGACTTACTCAGAAGGGCAGCCTGTCACCCCTCCCTCTGCTTTGCACTCTGGGCAATTACTCAGTCCCAGTGCAAGGGTACTGGGCACCCTAAGGGAACCATCAGCCTTAACCCCCTCCCCCTGAGATTTCCATAATTAATCTCAACAATCATTATGGATTTATTTATGTATGCATGCATCTGTCTTATATCCTGCTTTATCTGCTAAATCAAAGTGGCTAATATCAAAATGCCAGCCCTCTCACAACATACCGGTAAAAAATGCATAACTAAACACCATACATTTCATGATTAGACTCTGGCAATGTCTCCAAATGGGTTAGTTTTGCGTGTAACATGATGGTCATAAAGCTCGCTTCTAGGCTATGTGCATGTGTGCTCACTCTCCCTGCAGGTTAAAGAACATGCTGATGACTTTCTGAGCTTGTGTAGTTGTCAGGATTGCCTGCTGCCGATCTTTGCTTCCCCTCAGAAGGTGCTTCCCTATACAACTGCCTACTCATGCTTAATGGTTGAACTGGCCCTACAGCAATCCTGCTTGCCTACCTCTTGCAATTACCCTGTGCACAGAGACCCTGCATCTTCTCAATGATGTCCAAAGCTTGGACAGATTGTAATTGCATAGATAAGGGCTTTCCAAACCTGTCTTAGGGACCCCCCCCCCAGTCAGCTGAGTTTTCAGGATATTTACCATGTCTGTGTATGAGATAAATTGGCATGCTTTGGAGACCCAATATATGTAAATTTATTTCATGCACATTCATTATAGATAGCCTGAAAACCAGAATGGCTACAGGCTACTCCAGGACTGGCTTGAGAAACACAGACTTAGGGATCCCATCTGGCTTTGTGTTCATTTAGGTAGACTTGCAATCAGTTGGTACTTTGAGGCAATGGTGGATTAAGTGGCTTGCCCAAGATCATAGTAAGGAGCAGTGGCATTCAAACTGGGCTCCCCTAGTTCTCAGGCTGCTGCTTTAACCATGAGGCTACTCCTACCCTGGTCTCCTGATCAGTTGCACAGACCCCCAAAGCAGCAAGTTATATATAGCTTACCCGAACTGTACCAGGTCTACACTAATAATGAGCATCCTGTAGTCCACTCAAGTGTGTAAAAATAAACACCAGTAGACAAAAATAGGTTGATACCTTTTTTATTAGACTACCTCAGGGATTCTCAACCCAGTCCTCAGGACACACCTAGCCAGCCAGATTTTCAGGATCAGCACAGTGAAAATGCATGAGTGAGATGTGCATGCCCTGCCTGCATTGTATGTAAATTTCTCTCATGCATATTCATTGTGGTTATCCTGAAAACATGACTGGCTAGGTGTGTCCGAGAACTGGGTTAAGAACCTCTGGACTACCTTAATAGATTTCTTCACTAGCTTTTGGGATCTAAGAAGGGAGTGCCGGCTCCTGAAAGGAATGAAGTTAGCTCAATGAGAAAGTATTCATTGAAATAATTGTTTTTCGTTTGTTTAATGAACTCCATTTCTGTACATGAAAAGAGAAAGTCCTGCAGAGAAGAGCACAGGATAGTTGTGGCTTCTGCAGGTGACAAAAAACTGGGGGAACTCTTGTTTAGTTTGAGATTCAGTTATTAGCTTTGTTCAGTGATCCCGCAGGTCCTTGTGTGTTTTCATTTTTCGGTTGAGCTGTTTTTGGGGCACTGTCAAGCCGATGCAGAAAACCTTAATGTGGCATTTTTATAGTGCTTTGCCTATGCTAAGCTTACTCTCCGATGCAGAAAGAAAGCTAGTGCCAGAAAAACTCCAGAACTACCACACTAAATTGCAGTGCAGAGGACATCCAAATCGCATGCAAAGTGCTGCATAATTATTTGTACCTGATGTAAAAAACTGCACTAAAATGTGGCACAATTTTTTACATTATTTTTAATGCTGGATCTTTATACAAGCTTCGGGCAGGTGTAAATATCCAGCCAGGAGCAAAAAAGATGTGCAACGCAGCATCAGCTGTCCTAGGAAGCAACATGGGGGGGGGGGGGTGTCACTCTTCCACATAAGGCATTTTTTGCCTTATATAGCAGTCTGACCCTGCCCAGTTCAACGCAGGGCTAGACACCGCCATTTTGCAAGATGATGGAGCAGGGGCAGGACTATGTGAGCAAACTCCCACCCACAACATTTAAGGTCTAGGGAGGGTTTGGGGGGATTAGGGTCCACTGGACCACCAGATGCTCTTTTTGTTTTGGGGGGGGGGAGGTTTAGGGCCACTGGGCCACAGGTGCATTTTTGTTTTGGAGGGGATCGGGACCCACTGGGCCACCAGCAATTTTATTTCGGTCAGGGGGGTCGGTGTCCAGTTGGGGCCCCGGCCCCCCAACATTGTGCCGATGGCATCGGGGGCTTTCCCCAGTGCCTGGATCTTCTGAGATGAAGTGAGAAACTTCACCTCAGATGACTCTGTTTGTCTGGGACAGTATGCTAAACTTGCACGACCTCCTGTGTGCATGTGTTTGACTTGCTCTCCCAGTTTAACACGGACTTTTTGCACACTGGTTAATGTGCATATTGCATCACAGCACAAGAGTCAGCATTAAACTCGTGCTTATGAATCTGCACGCTAGAACTTTAAGCACTGGGCTCTAGCATAGAGTTTCTTCATCAGCCTGTGTGTCTTTAGATGTTTTGGCCTGTTGATATTAGGGTCTTCTTTTTTAAATGCTATAGGTCTGCCTGGGGCTGAACTTCTTCTCCTTTTTAGGGAGGGGGGGGGGGGTTAAGAAGGGTTCCATTCATGTGTGTATGGCTTGTTAACAAATTCACAAGAGTTAACGTTCCCATTGTGCCTTCTCACCCTGGGGGCCGAGCTTGGCTTTTAGAGGCCTTTCATATACCCCTTCCCCTAATAATTGATCTTTCTGGAAGAAACTCAACTCTTTTTTAACTTGCTAGTCTGCCTTTTCCAAAGTGCAGAGGGACATTCAATGCTTTAGTGCAAACCTCGCTGCAGAAAATGAATCAAACTTGAGGCACCAGATCTTTATCTCCCAGACTCTCTCTCTCCCCCTCCCCCACTGATATATATTTTTTTTTCCTGAAGTGATCCCAGGCTTTTCTTTCTTTTTCTCCGCCCTGTGTCTATGAATCAGAGGCAGTCAACCTAGACAGATTGATGTCGTGGTTCTCGCACAAAGCTTCCGCACAGGAGAGAGGACAGGAAAGCGGCCCAGGAAGAAGGCGAGACCTGACTGCACACAAAAGTTGGCGTCCTGTTTCCCGTGCCTTTTTCCTAATTTGCAGAACCATGGGCAGGGCTGCCTCCCTCTCTCTACACCACATTTGGTGTGGTGGAATGAGTTTTCTGCTGTTGATTGTGGAAACTTTGTAGTTCCTCTGTTAACTCAATTGTTTTTGTCTGTGGGGTATGTTTACTAAAACCCCGGTAAAGTGCGTGCCCCGGTAGTGTGCGGGTGCCATATAAGGAGTGGGCGTTCCGTCCTGAAAAAGAAAAGCCAGAATTTACATATGCGCTAAGGTGGGTGGCGCCCATGTGCGCCCTGCACCTTAGCGCATGAGATAGCTGCGCGGGAGGCATAAGTGGCACGCTGAAGTGCAAGAAAAAGAGCTGAGCCACAGCACAATGGTTAAGGCACTTACCAATGGTGCAGGGATCAGGGGTTCAATCACCCACAGTGCCCAATGAAGACAGCTGGCTGAGATGTTAATTTATGAGGCACAGAAATACTGGGCGGCATAAGGCAGCATGCTGATGTTTATGGAGGCATTATAATACTTGGCAGTATAAGTGGCGCGCTGATATGCAGGAAGAAAAGCAGAGCCACAGCACAATGGTTAAGGCACTTACCAATGGTGCAGGCATCAGGGGTTCAATCCCCCACAGTGCCCAATGGAGACAGTTGGCTGAGGCATTATTTTAGGAGGCATTTAAATGATGGGCGGCAAAAGGCAGCGCGCTGATGGGCATAAGGCGGCACGCTAATGTTTTAGGAGGCTTTTTCATATTGGGCGGCATAAGGCAGCGCGCTGATGTGCAATCACAGGAACAGAACCACAGTGCAATGGTTAAGACACTGACCAATGGTGCAGGGATCAGGGGTTCAATCCCCCAAAGTGCCCAATGAACAAGGCTGGCTGAGGCATAACATATTATGGGGAAGATTGCTTTAGGAGGCATTTTATTCATATTTTAATTATCACTACTAGCAAACGCACCCTCAAAGTGTGTTAACATAAGGCGCCCCCATAAGGCACATTTTAAAGTGCACTGTCAGCCAAGGCACCCTAGAATGTTGCTTATAGGGCGCTTTAGAGGGTGCCGTATGAGGTACCGCAAGGTCAGTGTACTGTTTTGTATGGCAGCACTGTGCAGTTTAAGGAATGAAAAGCATAAGTAGGTGTGCTGACAGGCAAGGAGGAGCAGCAGTGGAGCACAATGGTTAAGGCACTGACTGCTGATACAGGGGTCATGAGTTTGCTCCCCAGTGTGCCTAATATGTAAGGCTGGCTGTGGCATCAGCTTTGCATTATACATATTTTGTCCTGCAGCACTTTATTTTCATGTTATTAATTGCTGCCAGCAAACACGCCCTCACGTGCCGTAATTGAAGGTGCCGTATAAGGCACCCTATAAGGCACTCCATAGGGCACATTATAAATTGCAGTCCGCCACAGCACCCTAAAATGTCCCCTATAGGGCACCCTATAGGTTGCATCACAGGATATTGTATAGTGCACCTTATATGGACGGGAACCATAAGGTGCCCTATAGGGCGCCCTATAAAGCACTCTCAGAGGCACCTTATGGGTACAGTACGCTGAAGGTGTTTTTGCTGGCATCAAAATATGTACACTAAAAACAAAAAGGCATTGGACAACCCTATCAAATAACCCCACTGTGGGTTTGAACCCATGACCTCTAGCTTCAGAGGCAGTGAAGTAACCATTGGGCTACAGCTCTATAGCAGCTAGCAAGCCCCTGGATGGCTGCAGAGAGCATGCACGTCACCACACAGACAGTCTGCTGTGGTCACCAGGATAGGGTTAGCCTACCAATACCCATGATGCACTGCACATGCAAATCAGCTGTCCACAGATTAACACAAGATGGGCAATGCACCCCCACAGCACCTCGGCCCGGTAGAGGGAAGTGACCATGTGCACCCACACACCACCTTGGCCTGGTAGGGGGTACTGACCGTGTGTTTTACTGGCACAGAGTAGCTACACACCGTCACATTGTGCGGGTACTGTGCTCACCCTGAGGGTGCAATGAGGCGCCCAGGACCAGGTCCAGGTCCAGGTCCACAACACCTTCCATGGCTAAAAGAGGCCATGCCGGAGGTCCAAAGCAGTGTCAATGTGTGAGATAGGTAGTTCCTGCACATAACACCTTGGATATCTCTGTCTGACTCAGTCAGGTGTAGCCCCTATGGACCCCTAGGTGGGCCATGTACCACCACCACCACCCCCCTTCTCCAGGGCTGAGGGTGGCAAACAGGGTCTCCTATCAATGGATCCACATTCTACCTCTCTGCAAAGGTGGCAGTAGAGGGGTCCATCAACCCCAGTCCTGCTGAGGAGCAGACACCCCACAGGGCAGTCAATGCAGCTCTATATACATCCCTAACACAATAGCAGACAGACATTAGGCCTGGATATGGTGAGCTGCACCCCACCACTATCTGATATTCTCCTGCAGCAAGTCATCATCCCCTGCAAGCTGCTCCATCACAACACATACCAGCTGCAAACAGTGTGCTAGTTAGTCCACAGTGCATGTTCCCAGTGGAGATGCATGCACCCAGAACTGGGATGTCAGCATACACAGCAAGCAGATAAATCAGTGACTGGGCCCCAAAAGGAAACCCATATCTATCACATGAGAGAAATACTATGTGGCACTATGGGGGTGCCTAGCCATGCTGTGGTCACTGCACAGTCAGGGTGAGAGTGATCTCTCAGCAGGACATACTGAGGTCACCCTGTCCGTGTAGGTGGTGGCCGGGCACTAAAATGTCCCAGTCAGTGCCCTGTGCAGATGTACCCTGGCCAGGCCACCCTGTCCGGCCTATACCCATGGTACCTTGCTCCTCATTATGCACATTGGCAGCCCAATACTGGCAACATTGCTGGCAGTGTGGGCTGTGGAAGGTGTTTGCAGCCACCACACACTGGATAGACAGACAGCCACCCCCACACCTATGCCAGCATTGTGCTACTATAGAGGGGTTCAGCAGCCATACCCACCACACCAGTCCTGGGCACAGTACAGGCATGGATATGGTACGCAATACTGTTGGGGGTCACTCCCCAGGGCGGTAAACACTGTCAGAGACCAGACCTGCAGCACACACCGCAGACATCAGAATGATTGTTATGGTGGAGCCCAGGGAGCAAAATGTGCTTAACGTAGGAATTGATATCTGCCAGTTATCATGGGAAACATTTGATAGCTGTGTACCATATATCCAGGTGTAGGGTGGCATTGCTAAGGTATGCGACTGCTGGTATTGGAAGATACAGGCAGGGCCCAATGTCCTGCCTCTCCAGGAGGCATTGGCCAATGGGGCCTGTGGGTGTGTGTGTGGGTGTGTCTGGCCCTGTTGGCTGTTGCTTTACGGCAGTGTCCCAACTCCAGTCCTGGTGTTCCAAACAGTGTTCGGGTTTTCATGCTGTCCCTCATAACTATGCATGAGCTACATCAGCATACCATGGGGGTGGTGCATAGATATGCAGCACAGGCATCTTTATTAGAGGCAGCATGGATCCTGAATGGTGTGGGGCCCTCCAGGACTGCATTTGGGAGACTCTGCTCTAGGTAATGCGGCTGTTTATGGTGTCTGTGTCTGGTGTGGTAAAATATAGGCGTATGAACCATGCGTATGTTCTCAGCAATAAAGGTTTGTCCTTACTATCACGGTTTAGTTGTAGGAAAAATATGTGGACTGGATTGGCAGTAGCCCTAGCTGGGCTTTGAACCTGTGACCTTCTGTTCCCGCACACACTGTGTGCACTGCACCACCGTGTTGCCACAGATATGCTGTGTTCCCTGGGGAGTCCATGACTGTACATCCGACAGAGCCTGTCTGTTGTGGTGGACGGTGCCAGCCTGCGCAGGCCTAGGCCACTGTCTGCTGTGGTTTGCAGCCACTGCCCCCTCCACCACCTGTACCCTTCCGCCAACATGCAGACATGTCCCTATCTGGGAAAAAGCATATGACCTGATTGAGTTGTGGCACTCCAGGACTGAATTTGGGGGACTCGGCTGTAGGCAATGCCCATTGTTATGGTTTGTGTGCGGTGTAGGGTAAAATATAGGTGTTGGAACCATGCTTATGTTCTCTGCAATAAAGGAGTGTCTGTACTATCACTGTTTAGTGGTGGGTAAAACTAGGAGGACTGGGTTGGCAGGAGCCCCAGCTGGTATTTGAACCTGTGACCCTCTGGTCCTACAGGCACTGGCTGTGTCCGCTGCACCACACTGTGGCCACAGGGACGGTACAGTCTCTGGAGATAGGAAACCTGGCCGCACGAGTCAGACACCCTGCTCTGCACAGTTTTACTGTGGGCTCGTTTACCTTGTATGGGGACAAAGGTGCAAATAAACCTCAAATATGACCTCCAAAAAAGGGGAAAAAAACCAAAACCAAGCTGGGCAACAGTGATATCAATGGGCAACATAAAAAACACTCCCAGGAAAGCTCCAATAAAATGCAGTGATTTTTGAAAGAGTCTACGGAGCGTAGACCCTTCCAAAAATCATTTTTTTTTTTTGGAGCTTTCCTGGGAGTGTTTTTTAATGTTTCTCATTGATATCACTATTGGTCAGCTGCATTATAATTTTTCTGGAATTTGTTGTGGTCATTTTCAATTTATATTTGCTATTTTGTTCTGTGCACATGTATCACACTGCTCACGTTTTGCAGGTTTCCCCGGTTTTGCTGGACATTGCTGACGGAAATGGTTTCTCTTCCCTTTAAATCGGCTCTAACGCGAGGGTTTCACTGGCGGTATTTTTTTTGCCGAAATTCAACCCCGCTCCTGTGCGTGGAGCCTCTCCCCTCCCACTCTCCACCCATTGACCCCGTCCCCCCGCCCCTCGGGATCCTTCCTCCACCCTCGAAATGCCTTTCCACGCCTCTATCGCACATCAGCGCACCGCACACTTGCGCGGCCCCGTCAGTGTGAGGGGCACGTGTGCGGGGGCCCATTAGTGTGATGCGCACGTGTGTGGGGCACTTAAGAGCACTTAAGTGCATCATTAGCGTACGCTATTGTGCGCCGCGCACGTGTGCGCGGTTTAGTAAACATACCCCTGTGTGTCTTGTCAATCTGCCTTGACTAGACTGTAAACTCCAGGGAGCAGGGACGGTTTATTATGTCTCTCTAAAGTGCTGTGAACATCTGGTAGCACTATACACACTAATAATAATAATCATGCAGTATTCTACCTGAACAACTTGTAGGTTTTCTTTAATGAAAACACACTAACCAACCAGTCTTTCACATTTTAATCTATACTAAAGTGTATAATGCACATTTAATGCAGTTAATGCACATTTTAGTGGGGGCTATGGTAACTGTTACATGCAGGCATGACAGCTACTGCATGCTAAAACATGCATTAATTGCCCATCACGCAATGGGGGTGAGGAATGGGCAGTTTAGGAGCAGAGTGTGGGCATGGAGAGCACATTGTAGATAGAGCGGGGATACATATTGCATGCTCATTGTCAAAGTAGCAATAAGCAGTGCACTTAACGCTACCTCTATGAATGGCATTAGGAGCACCCATGTTAATTGTGAATGCCACTGCCATGCTTAAGGATACAGTTCTCTACACTGACTGCTGGGAACACGCTGCGCAAGCCCCAACACTATACAACTGTTGCACTTACCTCATGTTACGTTTTGCTCTGAAGGTGCTGTAAGCACAGACCCTTGCTGGCGCTCTAGTAAAAGCGCCTCTTAGTCTACCTAAAGCTGATTCCCATGCCTGCACTGCACACAGACCAACTTGAAGAAGATTTCTACGGTCTCCCCTCACTTTCTGAGTCACCTATAACCGCATTTGGTAAAACTGGAAAGCTCTTTTTGAGAGAAGGACCTAGCTGTGACTGTTACCAGTGACAAAATGAAGAATCCTCAATTTACAGCGATATGGAAATGTTTACGTGAGAGGTGTTGTTGTGGACTTTCTGTCCATTAAGTGTCATCTTCAATACAAAGGCTGGAGCCTATGGTACACCAATTCAATTTATGTTCAGCTTTCCTCTTTGTTTTGCCTGTCTTTCAAGATCTTGACCAATGAGTGGGTTAATAGGGCGATGTGCCTCAGTGCAGCTCCATTGCCTAGTGTTACTGATCCATCGCACTTCACTCTGGCAGCAACTGAAACTAAATATGCCGTCAGCTCCTAGTTCTAGAAGATATTCACATGGAGAGAGGGGAGGGGATCCATGTTCCCATGAAGCTGTGCAGGAGTCCTCCACATGCACTGTTGCAGCAGTGCTCCTTGTGACTAAAAAACAAAGTATCGCAGCACTTCTCCACATTGGTGGCAGCATGGGTTGAGTCAGTGGTGGGATTCGAACCAGGTGGGACCCAGTTTGGTCCATCCCTTCATCGGTCGGGATGTGCGGTAGCATATCAGAAGCCACACGCTCAGTCTGCTGCCGTCTGCATCGGAAGAGCAACTCCCTGGGGGGCCAGCGGCCTGATTCCCCCCACTTGTCAGTAGATTGATGCCATCGTGGGCTGCTCCTGATGCTGCAATCCCCCTGATGCCTTCAAACACTGTTGGGTGGGGGGATTCCCGCCACTCCAGAGTCGGCGTTGCAATGCCGTGTTCGGCCTGGTTCAGCGAATGTGGGCCGTGGCAGGAATCGGTTCACACGAACCGGGTCGACCGGCTGAATCCCAACACTGGGTGGAGGACTCCCATACATCTTTGTGGGGACTTTGGAGAGGATAGGATCAATCATTGTTATCTTTACTTTAAATCCAAGAAAGATCCCTGCTAATGCCATCCTTATCTTGGCTAAAATAGCAGCCTTAAAATGGAAGGACCCATTAGCATCCCTGCTGGAGGACTAGATGATTTTGAGATTCTACCTATGGAAGCACCCATGTAGAGTAAATGAATAATAAAAACAATGAGAAATGAATATAAACAATTGGTTCTAGTCTTATGCTTTGTGCTATGATTCCCCCATGGTGTACTTGGATTCCCACCCTTCCAGGCCTGTATTGTAATGTGATGACATGCACAATATCCGCCTATTATCTTTATGGGTATTTCCATTCACATTTTTGAAACAGAAATATCTCAGAAATAGGCTTAACAAATTGTAGACACATAATAAGAATAATACCATCAAAACTAAAATTTAACATATTTTGGATGACAGCCAATGATAAATGTCTAAATCCAAGGATAAAACTGTGGATCATATAATTAGCAGGCATAGCACAATTGCAGAGACTAACTACAAACAAAGGCACGACGGAGTGGTGAAGATCATCCACTGGAATCTGTGTAAAAAATATTGTATTTCTGCTGAAAAAAAAAACTTCTGGGAACATGCAGCAAAGAAGGTTGTAGAAAATGAAATGGTCAAGATCCTGTGGGACTTCTGCATATAAATAGGCAGCAATATGCCTGATATTACTGTTATAGAAAAAGAAAGTATGGTTTATAGATGAGGCAATCCCAGGTGATACCTAAATTGAGGAGAAAGAACAAGAAAAATTGACAAAATATAGAGACCTTAGAATTGAAGTGGAAAAGCTTTGAAAGAAAAAAAATCTACTGTTAGACCAGATGTAGTTGGAGCTCTCAGGACTATACCTAAGGGACTCCCAAAAGTTTTACAAATTTTGGACCTACCGGACTTGACGCCACAAATCCTACAAAGGACTACCCTATTTGGAACAGTTTATATATTGTGCCAATACCTGCATGATTTCTTGGTTCTTGGTTAGAGCCTGAATCATAGGATTAAAAAAAAGTCCTAGACTGGGTCTTCTAGCAAAGAATCCGCTATAATAATAGTGTGTGTTCTTTCATCTAAAAAAGATCTCAACACACTTTACATTTTAATGCTTCAAAGGCAAATACAGCCACCAAAGGGACTAGGAGGCCTAGGTTTATATGCAGTCAGGCTAGAGCTGAGAGTGCCACAGCTGACATCAATCCCACTAACCCAAAAAGGGGCCGTTAAACCAAAGAACACTTCAGCCTGATGTGCCCCACATATCCATTGGTGGTACACAGGGTTGGACCTAGTGTTTCTGCTGCCCTAGGCCGAAACCCTGGCCTTGCCATCCCCTCTCACTGACATACCACCCCCGCCTACAGCACCTCCTCCAGTTGCTGCCGATTCCATCTAGGGCAGGGGAGGTGGCAGTGGCAATATTTCCAAAAGCAGTGGCTTTTGCTGCCATTTTTGAAAATACTGCCACTGCCACTGCCCGCCTCCCCCCTCCAAACGGAGTCGGCGGCAGCGGGGGGAGGGGGGGGTGTGGTGGTGGCTGCCCATGTGTGCCACTGCCGCTGCTACCCACCCATGCCTCTACTGCCCCCCACCTGAGCCAGCCGCCCTAGGGACATGCCTAGCTCACCTAGTGGACGGGCCGGCCCTAGTGGTACGCAGTTGCAAGACAAATCCGAAGTGTATATCTAGGAGTCATCCTAGACCAACACCTCCCATTATCCTCCAATATAAGCAACACCACGAGAAACATCTCTTACAAGCTTAAAAGTATACACTTCAGACCACTCCTCAAACCACACGACTTTCGATCTGTCTTGCAAGCTCTCACCTTCCCCCACTTTGATTACTGCAATCTTATTCTACAAGGCCTGCCCGAATATGTGATTCACCCCCTTCAACTTGCCATGAACACAGCACATCTCCTCTACAATGCCTCAAGATCAGAACACATCACCCCGCTTCTCAAGCAGCTACATTGGCTACCTATGATCGAACAAATCAAATTCAAATCCATATTCACAATCAGGGCCGTACTAAGCCAGAATCACGCCCTGTGTGACTTGCACATTGGGCACATCCCCCTCCTCCTCCCCATACCTCCATCCAGCCACTGCCTGCTCTTTCCCTGCTTCTGCCACCCTCTGTTTTCTCCATGGAGGCGCTGGCAGCGGGGCAAGAACAGGCAGTGACTGGATAGAGGTATGGGGGGGGGGGGGGAGTGGTGCACGTGCCCAATGTGCAAGTCGCCGGCAGCAGCAGGTCAGAGCAGAACTAACTTTAAGCAGATATGATCCCTCTCTGCTCTGATGTCGCATCACAGGAGGGAGGGACCAACCTGCAGTAAGACCCACGCAAAGGCTTAGGGGGTACATTTCGGCTGCCTGCTGTTGCCCTGCTGCCGCTGAGAGAACACAAAAAGTGGTGGTGCCAAGGCAACAGCAAGCAGCCAAAATGTGACCCCCTGTCTTTGCGCCCTGTGCAGCTGCACCGCTTGCACAGGGCTAGGTACGGTACTGCTCACAGTCTTCAAAGTCACTCACGGCTTGTCCGCCACCTATCTACAATCACTAATTCAAAGACACTCAACAATAGGAATAGAAGAACAGGTTCCATGAAAACACTTCATATCCCAACAATGAATGCAAAGGCCAACTCCATGGCGTCAAAAAGAGCTTTCTCCCTCTTCACTCCAATTCTATTGAACACATACCCAGAAGGCCTCCATGCCACTAACGATCTGATGGAATTCAGTAAAAGACTAAAAACACACCTCTACCTGGAACATTGCTCGAACAGCAGAACATGACTATAAGCCCCCTGAATCAAGTCCCCTATGACAACCTGCTCATCACGGACTGTAACTGTTCCCCTAAAGTTAATTACTCTGAACCTATGTTGTTTACTGTTTATCTTTATCTCTAACCTTTTCTATTAATTTAACTAATTCTAGTTTCACGTAATCCATCATCTTGTTCTGATGTTTATAGTTCCATGTGAAACCATCTATGGCCTTGTTGTTCTCATGTAAACCACTTAGACTATCAGATTTGCGATATATAAACTTAGCTAAATATATACAATAAAGGAGGACTACCACACAGGTATTTTTTAAAGAATATTACTGCAGCGTATGTCTGCCATTTTTGAAAAACATGGTTTTCTTTTCAAGTTAATTTTAAAAAGTCTAATATAATACTGAAAAAATGAGAACCTAGCTTTTTTTTACATAATTATAAAGAACACAACAATGGCTGTACCGTCTTTTGTTACATTTTCATTGTGTTAACATGTGCATCTAAACACCCTAGCCAAAGTCCTCCATCTCTGGATCAGGTTGTGGACACCTTTCTTTTGTTCAGCGGACACTTGCTAAGGATATCATAAACGCTTAATACGGGCCCAATTTTATCCCCACTCCCAAATCACTACCTTATAACTCAAAGGATTGTATATTCTTACAATAGTATATCATGTGCAAGTATGTGCCAACCTCCTCTTTGCACATCCAGCATCTGTTGTCCTTGCCCCTAGGAACTTAGAGATTTTCACTGGAGTTCAATATACTGGGTGCATGAGGAAACATATGGACTGAGAGAACCTGACTTTTAATATGACTGCAGGTATGAAATCCCTGCAGTGATACTGCTGCACTTCCATATATGGAGTTATATTCCTGCAGTAATATGCTAGTAATATGAAGTAGGCAAGCTCTAGCTATCCTAGTACAATGGAATCAACTACAGCAGTGGTTCTTAACCCTGTCATAGTAACATAGTAAATGACGGCAGATAAAGACCAGAATGGTCCATCTAGTCTGCCCAGTATGATGGCAAGACTAGTTGCACCTGCTGCTCCGTGCAGGCCGCCCCTCCCCACGTCTTCGTGAACCCACCACTCCATGTAGGACACCCTTTATTTGTTGAGAATTTAGATGGTTCAATTTATTTTGATTTTATCCTGTTGCTATAAAGGGATCCACTGTGTCTGTCCCATGCCATTTTGAATTCCATCAACGGCACTTCCATCGGGAGGGCGTTCCAAGCATCCACCACCCTTTCAGTGAAAAAGTATTTCCTGACATTCTTTCAATTTACCCCCTTGCAGCTTCATGTTATGCCCTCTAGTTTTACAGCTTCCCCGTCTTTGGAAGTGGTTTGTTTGTTCATTATTTCCCTTTAAGTATTTAAAGGTCTGAATCATATCTCCCCTGTCCCTCCTCTCCTCCAAAGTGTACATGTTTAGGTCTTCAAGTCTCTTCTCATAAGGCTTCTGAGGCAGGCTCCAAATCATTTTGGTCACCTTCCTCTGAACAGTTTCCAGTTTTTTTACATCCTTTGTAAGATACGATCTCCAAAACTGAACACAGTATTCCAAGTGAGGCCTCCCGTCAGGCAGGCTTTCAGGATATTTACAATGAATATATATGAGCCGGATTTGCATTACATCGAGCCTTGTGCATATTCATTATAGATATCCTGAAACTCACTAATTGATTGCATCCCAAGGATGGTGTTGAGAACCAATATTATGGGCTGACCTTTTAAATATAAATAACCAAATCCTGATCCCCTTTTAAGGTTTTTGTTTATTTTTTTAGGTATGTCGTCTAGTTTTCTTTTATGACCAAAATAAAATTAATTTACTGTGGCAAAATAAAATTAAGACATTGAGCTCAACTGTTTTCATTTTAAGAAATATTTATAGCAGCACTTAATAAGTACGATTCCAAGACATAAACCCCCTTATTTAGTTGTTATTTTCAATAACAAGCGTATTTAATTATTTACTGTGGTAGTTTTATAAACATTTTGGTTCAACAATAGGCCACTCGGAGAATGGAGATGGATTATTAATAGGAGCTGGGGCATTTCAAAGAGTTCTCGCTTTTAGAGATGAACAGAGTTTAGCATCGCCAATACGTCGGAACAAACTTTCAAAGCGTTCACGTGAATCAAACTAACATAAACTACAATAAAAAAAAAGTAGCTGCCCCTTCTCGAAAGGAAATCACAATATCCACACGAGAGGCGCCGAGAAGCGCAATATTTGTTTTTTGCTCCAGTCTCGCGCGATCTCTGACCCCACCCCCATCGCACATCTCTTTCTCCCATTAGTCACAGGCTACGTCACTCATCCGGCCATCGCCCTCCCGGTTGGACGATGCCCTGCGGGCTTATTATTGTATCTCCCTGGGTCGTCTTCTAAGTCTCTAATTCTCTCTCTTTCGTGGGCGCGTGCCCGTGCTCGTGCGCTCTCGTATTCACTCACTCTCTTTTTTTTTCTTCAATCTGATGGCCCTCCGCTGGAAAACATAGTCCCTCTCTCTTCTCTTCTCTTCTCTCAGCCCACCCCTTCCTCCTTCCCTTCGCCGTTTTTTTTTATTTTTCTGAATGGTTCCTTTACTCTGCAAACACGGGACGGGGACATCAAACTCGCTTGACTTTCTTTTTTTGTGCCTCTTAGTCTTCTGTTTTGCTCGATTCCTTTCTGGCTGGTTCATGTAAGTACTGGGCCCTGGAAATGAGTTTTTAGAAAAAGGAGAGTATTATGGCTGGAGGGAGGGATTGAATTATTTACCTCCCGCCTCCCCGCGAGGAGAAGCGGAGGCGGAGGGATCCCGACGGGGAGCCGAAGTGACAATGTGGAAGGCGCTGAGTAGTGGGGATTGCGCTAGGAGAAGGATGAACTGGTTACATTTGTAGCTGGGGGACGGCGAGAAGTTAAGAGTTTCCATGTGACCCGGAGCGGCGCGGGTGCGCGCGAGGGGGACCAGAGACGGTGTCGGGCCGTGGCTCTCTCCCTACATATATGCCCACAAATACATTTTTTTTTAAAAATACGTTTTGTTTTCCCCCCCCACCGCCCCCTCTCGTGCCCCGCCGTGGTTGGGGAGAGGGGAGCGGGATCTTCTCTGCCGTCGAGCCGGACCATTGGAGAAAGGAAAGGAGAGGCGCTCTACCATCTCCGCCGCCCCCGCTTTCATGCCGTCCTGTTTTCCATTCGGCCCCCCTCGTGATTTTTGTTTGGCGTGGCCGTGGGTGCGAGAGGGGGGGAGGGGCGCTGGATGCTGGCTGTCTGCTGAGGTAAATACGAAGCGGCCCGCGAGGGCTCACGCTGCTGCTCCTTCTCTCTGTCTCTCTTCGTGCTGGAGGCCTTTGTTGGGACGGCTTGAATCGCAAAGTCTCGAAGGGGTGGGGGAGTTGGGAAGGGAGACAAAGTGCAAAATCCCTTTTTAATTCTGCCCAGAGTAATAGAGAGTGTTCTTTCTGGATCGATGTACTATACTTTTATCCCCCCGCGTAAACCATGATGCCTCGTCTTTATTTCCTTAGGGAAGGGAGGGGGCAGCAAACTTCATGGCTGGAGGAGGACAAGTTTGTCGCCCCCCCTCATATTTATCCGCAAGTGTTGAAACTGTTAAACGAATGAGAGAGACGGAAAACAATGTTTTTAATGGGGGGGGGGGGGTGATGCAGTTAAAGAATCCTGGGGAAAGGACTAAGCAGCTGGGCTTTGGAGCTTCATTGTTCGTCTCTCGTCAAGTTTAAAGGGCTTGAAGTGAGGGGGAGGAAGCGAATTCACAAAGCTTTCAGCTTTTTTTTTGGGGGGGGGGGGGGGGGTGGGCAGAGACTATCTCTCTGATGTTGATCTTCTGAATGCTGTTCCACAAAAAATAAAGTGGATTACTCCGGGTGAAAGTATTACACGCTTTGTAAACTTTGTTATAATGTTGCACTTGAAGAATTGTTGAAGTTTGTCACTTGTTTCTGCCGGAGGCGGAAGGGGGGGGGGGGGTGTGTTTCACTTGTTTGTGTCCAAGATTCGGAGACACTCATGGACCTGGTTCTCAAGAACTTACCCTTCTTTAAATATTTTCTTTCTTTTGTTTTTGTATGGGGAGAAAGTTGCTAGTAATAATGGTAGTTAGAAACCTTTGTGTAAATAAGTAAAGTACAGCATGCATTTGGCAGAAAAGCAACCGTCTCCGGTTGGTAGTGGGGCTGGGGGTCGGAGGGGGTTCTGTGAGTAACATCTGCTGTGTGTTAACTAGGGTAGCGTTTTATCCGCAGGCATGCAGCAGAAACACTCTTCTGAATGATTTCAAATGGGGGAAAAATAGCACCCTCTCCTTCAAAGCCAGCTTGCGCTACTGCTGCACTAGCTAGTTGGTAAGGGGAAAGACGATTAGTTTGTAGGCAGTTGTTTTCATGTTCACTCTTTCCCCTTGTACATTGAGCTCAAACCGGTTTTAAGAGTGTATACCAAGTTTGCAACCCCTTCTCTTGCATCCTCTAACCTGTAAAGTCGAGCTCATTTTTTTCCTTACATTTTTTTTGTTATGGGATCAATACATGTGCTAGACACTCTCTTTTTGTGGATCTGTGTTTTGTTTTGTGCTAGAAAGTTGATTCTTGGTTGATTTTAGTTTGAGTGGGGGTAGGCAGGTCAGTGCACCTTCTCTCTTGTTTTTGAGTGGTATGTTTTAACGGTGCCCCCAGGGAGCCTGTAAGGAAGGTTGCTAGTCAGGAAAAAAACATGTTTTCAAAGTTGCTTTTAAACAAATAATTGCCGGATACATTGATGACATAAAAAGGAGGGGTTAATTCTCCTCCCCCCCCCCCCATTTTTTTTTGTCTGGCTGGCATGAAAAGATGATTCAGAGCATAAGGGGCTACTGTGCTTGAATTCACATTTTCTTTGTGTAACTTTTTCATAGGGTGTAAGTACGCTGATACATTTTACGGTAGTCATGTACACCTATTTCTTCTTCTTTTTTTTTAAAATCTTAATAGGATAGTTCCTAAAACAAGTGTACATCTTGGCAAAAGCCTGTGATTTTGACAATGTTAATATTTAACTTTTCCTAAGAAGATGAGTCCTTGATCCTCCCCTGGTCCCTCCCCTTTTCTAGTCTAGAGGTTCTCTCTATTTTCATTTTGCTGTTAGACCTTCTTGTTGCCTTCTCACCTTGCCAGACAGTCTTGTAGGTTCTGGCTCTTGTGCATTTGGCACACTATTTAGTTGCAGTAAAGGGAGGCATAAAATAAGAGCACAAGGGAAGAAAAGTAGTTCTAGGAAAGCCATTGCCACTACCACAGCCTCACATACAAGTTCTTCTGGCATTGTAATGACCATCAGCCGAGTGCCTCTTATAGCTCTCTTGTCCTTGTGTGTGTGTGTTTGGGGGGTTGCTGAGGCAGCAGAGATGTGTAGTCCCAATACTTCACCATGATGTGGATTTATTAAGTTCATTAATGGGTGTGGGCTATTTGTTTTTGTTGTGGGGGGTGTGTGTGGTTTTTGTTTTGTTTTTAAGCCAAAATAAGCCCTTTTTATAAATGACTTCTATCCCCCCCCATCTATTTTGTCTCTAGGACTGCCACTGTTAAGTCTGTGGGAGTATGAATCAGCAGCAGCAGAGAATGGCTGCAGCTGGAACAGACAAAGAACTCAGCGACCTGCTGGACTTCAGTATGGTAAGCCTAACTCTCTTTGGGGCTTTTTAAAGAGGCTATTGCCCTGTTTGTTTTGTATTTGCTCCGGTAGTGGAGGCTTGGGAGAACAAGGTAGGAGGAGCTTCAGTTGAAGTAAATAGAGTGGTGACAGGCTTCAGAGATCTTTGTGCTCTCAAGGCTTTGCTCTTTTCTCTCCCGCCCACCACCCCAAGACATGCTTTAGACAATGTTGTGGCCCTTTTAACTCATGAAAGGGGAGGGGCGAACAGTTGCTTCCTATGAGATTTTAGGCTCTTGTCAAACAACATTGAGGAAGGGACTTCCACAGTTTAATACATTTTTTTCCCTGCCCCCCATCTTCTCACTTAGAACTCAAAAATGTACTTTATGAGATTTCGAACACCAAGATACGGCTTGTTTTTAGGTCAGCTCTTACATAATTTGGCACATACATGACACTCCCCTCCTCTATCCACCTTTAGGGCAAAGAAAGAGCCTCTTAAAACAGTAAGAGTGGAGGTTAAAGTTCTAAACATCCCAGTAAAAAGATTCTAAAATGCTTGTCAGTCTCATAAGATTCTTGTAAGATGCATTAGTAACTATTCTGTATGTATGGTTGGCTACTAGGGGTGTATATAGAAATTTGTCGCTTTATTGTTTAGAGGTTGGCTGTGTACCCAACAGCATACATTCATTTTCTTCTACACATAAATGGAAATACAAACCTTTTGGAACATGAGAAATAACCCTGCTAGAGTGTTTTAAAAAAATAAAACAAAACTATTCCAAACAAAGTATCTGAAGTAATATGATATTGTATAAGGGGCACTAAATCCTGGTTTAGTTCTCCCTCCCCCCTCTTTTTTTCCTCTCCCTGCTGAAAAAGTCATAGTAACATATATTTTTATTTCTGGTTACTTTTGAAATGTGAGACTGGTTTTTAAACTAAAGCAAATCATGGTGGCACTAAAGAAGAGACAACTGCAACTCCTCTGTGTGCTAAGGAGAAATGTTGTCAGGGCAACTTTTCTAGATATATTTAAAAAAAGTGTTGGATTTAACTTGCACCCTTTCTTGGAGGATCAAAGCGAGTTGCATTTGGGCATGGTAGGTATTTTTTTCCTGTTCCCAGGCAACTTACCATCTGAGCTTGTGATTTGGGGCAAGTCACTTAACTCTCTATTGCCTCAGGTGCAAGCTCAGATGGTAAATTACTGTCACTCCTTGTACCTGAGGCAATAGAGGGTTAAGTGACTTGCCCCAAATCACAAGGAGTGGAATCCCAGCCTAGCTTCCCAAGTTCTCAGCCTCCTGCTCTTACCATTAGGTGAGACTCAACAAATTTTGGATTTGTAAAAAGGATTTTAAAGTGCTTTTTTTGTTTGTTTTCTGTACTTAAGGTGCATGTACAGGGCAGTCTCTATGGTGGATGACCTGGCAGGATTTTTTTCCCCCATAGCTGGGTTGCCTGAATGCTATCTCAGCTGATCAGGTATCATGTCTTAAAAGTGTAGGATGACTTCACATCCTCTCCCCCTCCAGTTGCTTAGTTGAGGGGGGGGGGGGGGTTGTTCCCCATTCCCCATGGATTCAGCTGATTAAATTGAATTGGAGAAGCTCATCCTTTTGTGGTACTTTCCAGTTTGGAAGATGTGTACTTTTAACTGCCAGACTAGAACCTTTCCAAGATCAAAACAATTTTGGAGGTGGAGAGTGTCTGACAATGCTAAAGGATATGTTGCCATTTTGTTCTTTGTATGACACTTGAGTGTTCTGGGGTCCCCCCCTGTATTTCATGTATATATTAGACAGTGCACACTTTTGCTGTTTGACTAATGAAGATTATTGCCATTGGTCTGAAAATGAATGTCACCCCCTGCTTAAACCCTTCATCATGGGCATAACCTGCTGAGAAAGAAAGTGGGCTTAGACATGGGACATCCTTGTTAAGGGGGTGTGGGAGTTCAAAGATAGAAGCAGAATAGTAAAAAGTAAACTGAAAGTTTTCCAGAAGGAATTTGCTGAAAGATTCTGTATTGAAATCTCTTGCCTGCAGTCACATCACTCCTTCCTTTTGACTTGGGCTGTCATCTAAATATGATTGAAATCAAAATCACACCAAGTATTTGGTGTACTTTGGTGAAATGTGTGCAGGAGGCTTACTGAAAATGCTTGGGTTAATGCATGTTCCCATAAAATCATCTCCAGGTAAATGCAGTGAGCATAGTGGCTGCAGTTGCTGACACTGCCGTAAGCCCTCTAATTCTTTGAAAATAACATCCAGACTGCAGAGTATTTGATGTCACAAAATCAATCATCTGTTAGTGAATATGGTGCATTTGGAGCATATTAAAGATTCCTGTTGCATTTTATTCCCATTCAAGTTTTTACCTGGTCAAGTAGGATATCCTTAACTAAGAGGATGAAGTAATAAATGGTGCTTATTAGTGTTGTGGTTTACTTTACATTTTAGTGTTGTGTAGGTTATATTTATGTATTTTTTTACACTAACTTAACTTTCAATGCACAAAGGATTTGGTGTCCAAAAGAATGTGTTAAGTGAAAAGTAAACCACTGAGCTAATCTTAGTGCAGTAGGCATGATAATGCATGTTGTATATGTAATTTATTTATGATGAAATAAAGTGCACTAAACTTTAGCACAGTTGTGTACTTTCATTTACCACTGAATTGTTAATTGTACAGATGAAATAATTTTAATTTCCTGCTGACTTCAATAGGAAGGTAATTGTAAGCTAAATGAAAACAGAACAAAAAAAAAGGCTACTGGGATCCCAAGTTGGAGAACTCTGGAGATAGGATTTGCAATTTAGGGACCTACAGCGCCAGGACTTCATGCACCCTAGCAGTCTGAGTCCAGGATCTCCTGCTCCCAACCTGAGTTGGGAGGCCTCTAATTCAATGGTAAAGGTGATTGGTTAAGTTTAACTTCTACCTATATAAACATTAATGCTAGAATAGAAACACAGCTAATGTCAAGGTTAACTTAAATTTTGATGCACTTTTTTTTGCTTTGGATTTAGTGCCTGTTTTTTTTCTTTTTAACTATTGTGTACCATGTATCTCATTACGTTATTACATCTAAAGGTAGGCGTTCTCAACCTAGTCCTTGGGGCACACAGCCAGATACAGAGAGGTTTTCAGGATAACCACAATGAATATGTAAGAGAGAGATTTGCATACAATAGAGGCAGTGCATGCATATCTGCCTTGTACATATTTATTGTGATTGTCCTGAAAACCTGACTGACTAGGATATCCTAAGGCCTGGGTTGAGGACCACTGATCTAAAGTAAAGTAACTGGGAAGTTTAGAGTGTGTGTTTGGTGTTGTGGGTTTTTTATTTATTTTTAAACATAAGCTTTCAGGGCATTGTTACCCTGGTCCCTATATTTGCATGTTTTTGGGGTGGGTTTTTTTTTTTTTTTTGCCTGGCTGTAGTATTAAATGCTGGAATGATTTAAACAGCAAAGCAATAGAAATATATAAGTTTTGAGTACATTCTGGGCTGTACATCTTCTCACTGTAGTACCTTGTGGAAGTGGGCAACCGATGACAGACACCCCCCCCCCCTTCTATCTCTGGTTCCACTTTAGAGTGGAGCAGCAGACTGAGAACCAGGGAGGCCAGGGTTCAAAGCTCACTGAAACGCCTAGTCATCCTTGGACAAGTCATTTAACCCTTCATTGCCTCAAGTACAAACTTACAGGTTGATGGCAGAAAGATGGTGCTGAAGTCGCGCACTATAGCTCTGTATGCTGATAAGCATGAGACTTCAGCACCGATGTGCAAATGAGCTCTGTGCAAAACATTGGTGTAAAGTTGAAAGGAGGGGAGCCAACGCATGCGCAGACACTACAATGTAAACCATGGAACACTTGTCTCAGTGTTCCATAGTTTGTTGTACAATTTACTTTTTAGTTTCAAAGTGTTCCATGTAAACATTCAAGTTTTATGTTCTAATCAGTTCTGTGTAAACGGCTGTGACTAGTAGATATGGCAGTATAAGAGTTGTTTAAATAAAATACAAGTGGCAGTGTGCACATGCGTGAAAAATGTCAAATGCTCACTTTATGTAGAGGACATGCAGGTTCTTTTGGCGCTCAGCCCACAATAATAAACACTATTTCACCTAAAAAACCTTTTTTTATGAAATCACAAGAGAGACCGGAGAATAAGTGAGTCCATAAGCAAAAGACATTTGTTCTTGAATGCTGAACGTTTGCATGTATCTTTCAGCATATAAGCAAAAAATTTTCATGTCTAAGGTAACTGTTCATCGGCACATTCCCTAAACCCACGAGATGGTCAGGCATAGTGTAATCCTCTATGTATTTCTCTGCATTGGGTGCAGAATTTATTAGCATACTATTTTAATATTTGCATCTTATTTAAATACACTTGGCGTTGCTGTGTACACATACTTTTGCTGTTTACATGCACATCAATCTCTCCATTTGTTGTGGCAGAATTTGTGCATATATGTTGCTTTCTCTGCACACAAAAGGTGCACTAGTCTTTCTGCTTCTGTCTGTTAGATTCCAAACCCTCTGGGGACAGGGAAATACATACTATATTTGAACTACTATTGAAAAGGCATGATCTAAATCCAAAATCCCTTCCTCCTCTCCTTGAACTTCATTAGGACATTTGGGAGTTTTTGTAGTCTTTCTTCAGAATTAAGCAAACATTGTCCAGGCTAGGAATAGCAGCCCTTAGTGATTGTGGGCCACCTGTGTGTGTATGTGGGCGGTCTAGTCAATACTGCAGCAGCCCCTGTGTCGTCTTGGCAAGGTATGACCGGAAATAGATTTGCCAGGCTTTTCTTCCAAAGCAATTGTGTGGTTGGACAGAAATGTAATGAGATTGGGAAGGGAAAAACTGGTAGCATTCCGGAAACCTCAGGTTTACTAATGTAGTAGAAATGGCTAAAAAGGGTATTGCCAAATATCTTCCTTTTGGTAAACTATGCGCAGTATGGGTCTTTAATATTGGTAGTCATCCTTGCTCTGATATCGGAGGATATGCAGTTGGAGAGGAGTGAATATAATTTTACGTTTCATGTATACATTATCAAACTTTAAGAGGAAGAGGTGGCAAGGAAGAACTAATTCTTAAATAAAATTATTATACTTTGAAAAGTATAGTTCATTTATTAGCTAATCTTTGTGGCCAATGTTTTACTTTGCCTATTTTGAAAAGGACCCCAGGAAAGGAGGGATGACACATAAAGGCTAGTCAAGAAATAGATTAAGCTAGTCAAAATGGTTGTTACCTTATGTTGTGTGAACCTCTCGAGTTCCACTCTTTCTTGATTGGCTTTTCCTCTCTATTGGAGTGCGACCCGCTTGCCTGTTTTTTAAAGTCATGCTGATATGGTTCTTTTGTTTGTAAAATTGTGAATGCTGACTTGTGTGCCTGTATAAACTTTACATCGGGCTTTCACGCTTTTTGTTGATGGAAAAACAAAACACAAAAAAACTAGAAAATGAAGTGATATCTTTTATTGGACAAACAATAGATTTTTGGGCTACCTTTCAAAGGTTAAAAAAGCTTTTTCCTTATGTCAGGACAGTATGAACAAGAGATGACAATACCAGAATAAGTGAATTGCAAAAGCATTCCACTGATTCTTTCAGGGGAAGAAAAGTGCTGATAAGAGCGGGGGTGGAAGGTGATCAGGAGGTGAAAAAGCAGTACAAATGTATGGCTTACAATATGATAGAAAGCTCAGATCTTTAAGCGAACTAACAGAGCTACCACACTAATATTGACATTCTTTGTTAATTCCTCGAAGCCGTAGAAATAAACCAGCAAAAGAGCTCTGAATATACTTCTACACAAGACCCAGGAGGGATTGGTTAGTCCTTTCAGACATTTCAAAAGAAGGAAAAATGTCACGGTTAATTGCTGGGACTGCCTTTTAGGTGAGCATGCTGGTTAGGGGTAGAGTGGGCTTCTCTCTCCCCCCTTTCCACAAGCAGTTTAGAGTTTGGGCAATGTGGTGGGCTTTTTCTAAAGCTGAATATCCTCCTGCTTGAGTTGGGAGTAGTGTGTATATGTGCATGCACTTCTGTCTGGGGAATCTGGTGCAGCTGGCCATTCTGTTGCCAAAAATTTACTACTAGGAACTTCTTTAGCTTGAATTTTTAGAGGAAAAAAAAGCAACATCTAAAGCAGGCAAAACAACCCCATGTTTTCAGTTTGGACCTGTCTTCATTGTAACTTAGTTCTTTAGCTTTAGCAACTATTTAACTGAAAGCATTCCCAAAACAGTAAATGGTGCAGTGGGGAGCAACGAGCTTGCATAAATAGCTTCATAGAACCAATACATGTCGTGCCTGCCTTCCTCCACAAAAGGGTTCTGAAACTAGGAGTATGAAAGCCAAACATTGTTTTAGTTCCTGTGTTATCGTTTGATTTTTCTTTTAAAATTTTCATTTCGGGTCAGTTTTGTTTAATTAGGAAGTGGTTGTGCCTGCTGCCAAAACAAGAGTGACTGACTGGCTGAAAGATTACTAAAGATTTCCAGACAAAAAAAAACCCTGAAAATTTATTTTTAAATTGTAATGGACTGGCCTGGAAAGATGCCCCTTGGGTTGGAAGCACTGACCTTCAAGAAGAAGCTGTTGTCTTCTGGGGGGTTGGCTCTAACCAACCTATCCTTAGCCATGTCTTCTATTTCTAGTAATTAGTTGCTTTGTCTGGCTTTTTCCTTGTGACTGCAACTTCTGCTCGAGATGTACTCCAAAGACTTTTTGTGGTGCCATGCAGCTAGCCGTATAAGTTCTGGAAAAAGTATCCTGGAACTCTTGTTTAAATTTTTTTCCTTGTTTTTAATTCTTGCATTTACGATCCTGAATCCTTTTGTCAAATTTCCTATGACTATTACACTGTCGGAGATTTATTTACTAAGCCTGCTTGCTCTAGGTTCTGATTGTGCCATTTCTGAATGGAATCATTAATTGGACTTAGTCTTTGGAGTAAATCTCTCTTGAGCAAGAGTCAATAGAATCACAAGGCAAAAAATTGAGGAAGGCTTTCTCATGGAGCTTAAGACAAGGAAACTTGGGCCAGTCGGGAATTAGGAACTAATATTGCCGCCTAATATTATAGACTGGCTAGAAGTAGCCACCAAGGAAGCATGATAGCTCCCCATGGAGACCAGTGCCTTCCACCTCAAGTGATGACAAATTCAGGCCAGACAATGCCATGACAAAAGTGTGATGGAGGGGGAACAAATTTGGGATGTCAAATATTTTCTTAGATATAAAATGACTTGGAAATGTAATTTATCTTCCTACCTGGAACAGACTGATGGTTTTAAAAACAGACAATGCTGACCTCGTCTTCTGTAAATTCTCCCCCCCCCCCCTTTTTTTTTTTTTTTTTGTTAAAGGGTAATAAGTGTGCAGAGTTAGAATATTCATCTCCTGTTTGCTGTATTTATTTTACAATGGTAGCCTTCTTTAATAAGTAGTTGCCAGCATCTTCCTGTTTTTCTTTTCAAATATCTTTGGTAGGGTAATGGTGGCTGCCTATGATCTGGTTGCTGTAGTATGTTTAGCGCACATTTTTAAATGCTAATAATTTATTTTCTGTATGATGGCTTTAGGCGAGGAGGAAGATGTGCATTGGTCCTGTTTTTGAGGCAGGGAAGGATGTGATCTATTTTAAAGCTTGAGCGAAATACACAGTGTCAGGGAGTGACTAAAACTTGAGTGAGGCTCAGACCAGAGCTTTTGCTTCCCGTAAGTGATGATGGTGAAGGGCAGCCATGAAAATAACACAGTAAATGATGGCAGGAGACTAGATTGCGCCTATCCAGCCTGCCCAATAGGGATTCTTCTATTTGGATAGGTAAGCAGATAAAACTCATAAGTAACCTACAGCAATGGTTTCCTAGTCCTTTGTTCTTTTTTTCTAAGAGTGTTTATCCCCTTATCTATTGCTGTTCTGTATTTCAATCCTTGTCATTATTTCAAGACCAACATGAAATTTAACATGGACATCTCTTCAGTGCATTGTTACTGAACTTTCTAATAATAAATGCAGCTAGCATAGCCATTGTCAAAAACCTGTGGCCTCTATATATTAGAAATTTGGGGTTTTCATTGTGGTCATGTCAAGTGTGTCACATTGATGCCACTTTGGAACTCAGTATGGTCTTGCACCGCTATTTGGGTCGTAATAGGGTAAGCACAGATTATATTTTTTGAGGAAGTGGAGTTAAAGCTGGCAGGACAGATCCAAGATGGCGGAGGAGTAGAACGCCAGGGTGGAGTGCTTGAGCCGGCTTCTGCACTCCCTTTCCAATGGGGAGGAAGAAGAAATGGCGTACCCAGAGACCCTCCGAGGCTTTGACTCAGTCGGATAGACTTGTGCAGTCTTCTATTGCCGGCTTCTGCATTCCCTCGAGCGGTATGGCTTCGACAGATCCGCTGAATGCTTCAGCGGATCTGAGCGTGGAAGTGGTAGTTTTGAGCCCCGTGCAAGCGTCCCCAGCTCAGCCCGGAAGCCATCTTGGGGAGGGGCAGTATGGCGGTGAATCTCCGGTTCAGGAGGTCTCTGCGGCTGTGGAGGGTTCCCCCGTGAGGATTCAGTTGATGGCAGCCATTGTCGGAACTGGTATTGGAATTGCTGCTGGAGGCCGAGTGGGACTTTCTACTTCCAGTGACCAGTAGTGGTGTGGAGCAGTTGACATCTAGCTCACCCGGTATTTTGGCATTCCGGCCTCCTGGCAGAGTGGCAAAACCTGCGCTGGTTACGTTAGATAGCTTGTGGGAAGCTATCTCTGCCCTTCAACAGTCCCTATTGCCTTTTGTGGGTTTTTTTCTCAGGCGTTGAAAGATATTAAAGTCCAGTGTGTTTGACGACTTCTGAGGTGGTGGTTTTGTCAACTAGACTTTCTCAACTTGAGTCAAAGGTGGAGGAGCTGGAGTCCCTTGGAGCTGTTAATTTGAAGGACCGGTCAATTCAAGCAAGGAAAATTTGTTCCTTTGTAGTTGATTATCCAGAAACTATCTTAGATTCTTGAATTTCCCTCGGTCTCCTTTGATGGCCCCTATGGACCTGGTTCGTAAGTACTTTTTTGATGTTCTTCAGATGCTTGCTGAATCTTTGCCACTAGTGGTAAGGGCTCAGTATGTTTCGATTTCATCTATGGAGGTCGTTGAGCAGCGGGTGTCTACCGCTGATTCCGGTCCTCCTCAAATGGATCTCTGTTTTTGGAGAGCTCTCTGGTGACCAGTAGGGCGACTTTGATGGTTAATTTTGCCTTTTGAATCCGATCGGAACACTGTACTTAAATTATATTTCCGTAAAATGTCTATCTCAGTTTATGGGCTTAAATTCTAATTTTTCCTGATTTGGCTAGGAATACGCAGAAAAGGCGAAGAGCGTTCCTGGCCTTGTGCCAGAGAACGGTGGCCTTGAGAGCGCAGTTTAAGTTACGATATCCTTGTAAATGTTTGGTTTGTTTTTCAGTCTAAACAATTTGTTTTTTGAGTCCCAACAACTATTGCAGTTTCTTCAGAGTAGGGAAGAGGGAGGGGTTGGAGAGGGTCTCATATCGGCTGCCATATGATACTAGCTTAACTCTTATGATGTATACTTGTGAGGTGGTGTAGTATGCCAGATAGTTGATTTCTTTTTTTTTTTCTTGGATCTCATTGTGGGGTAATTGTATTGTGGTCTATTCCAGATTTTTTTGTTAACCTGAATAGGATTGTCTTATGATTTGTTTTTTTTTTTTTTGTATATTCTGATTCAGATTGGTTTTTCTGGATTGTAATGTAAAACTTGATAGATAAATCCCCAGCTTTTTTTTTTTTTTAACAGGTTTTTATATACTGCTTTATCATTTCGGTCAAAGCAGTTTACATTGTATCTTAAACTTGGTAATATACATTAAACCAGGGAGGGTTAAGTGACTTGCCCAAGGCCACAAGGAGTGCTAGTGAGAATCAAACCCTGGTCTCTTGGTTCCCAAGCCAGTGCTCTAACTATTACACTACTCCACTGATCATATTCAGCTTCCCATAATACATCGTTTGGAAATGATTGGTTGTAAAAGTGCATAGATCTGCCTACATAGCTTCTATTGTTAGATTTATTGGAGAATAGTTTCAAGAACCAGAGTATTAAAATGTTTTGGAGTCCTGTTTTTCTGTGTCTTTCAGCTGTGACAAACTGTGGCGATTGTATGTATTTGCATTTCACTCATGTCTTTTTCAGTAGTAGCTCAAGATGAGTTATGTACAGGTGCAGTAAGTATGTGCCTGATGCCATGGAGGGTTTACAGTCTTATGGGAGACAATGGATGGTTTAGTAACTTGCTCAGGATCAGTAGGAGGCCATATACGAAACACTTTTTTTCCCCCTTACAGATTCATAATGGTGTGGGGGAGGGGGACACTTTAGAATATATGGTTCTTAATATTGTTTACTTAGTGCTTCTGGCTTTTTAAGTGCAGCGCTGAAATATTTAGTAAGTGGATGATTTGAAGTATTAGAGGGAAAACAAGGGAATACAACTCAAAAAAGCAGTGCAGCAAATTTAATGATGGAGGGGTAGAAGCAGCACCAGTGTAAGGAGATACAATCAGAGAAGTTGCCCTGGGCCGTCATGCAACAGAGAGCTCCAGGCTTGCTCAAAGCTGAAGGCAGTTTGCTAGTGGGCTTTGGGGGCCTGCTCCAAAAATTTCTTCTCTGGGCCTCAACATGTCTAACACTGGCACTGGGAGAGGTAGAATTCTGCATGCCCATTTGGTCCTGAGAAAAGTATGAGGTTTACTTTCCCCTTTGCTTGTTACATCCATGGGTGTGTATAAATCTAGCTCTTTAGAGGACTTTTGTTTCTTGGGAGCTCTGGATGGTGGTATTTTCTATGGGTGAAAGTATAAAGGGGTCTGACCTTGTGACATGATTTGCTAATAGCAAGTTTTTGGGTTGAAGGGGAGGTGGTGGTGAGAAGTAGACAGGTTGTGTGGCTTTTTTTCCCTGTTTGGGTGTCATGTTCCTTCTCTCACACCCACACATCTTTGCTTTACATCATCTTCCAAATATTGAAATTAAGGCCACCTAGAGTCATAGACTAGTACTGTACCATAGTAGAGATCTGGAATATTCATCAAAATACCATAAAAGTAGTTTAGAAAAGGACCCTATTTTTTTCAAAGTACCAAGGTATACCTAGTGTCCTTGAAGGATGGCACCACTAGCATGTCTCTCTGGCATTCTCCCAGGTGATTTGCATTGGCCATGGACAAGTAGGATGAGTCGTCCAGCGCCATGGATGGAATAGCTTTCCAACAGTTCCGAAGAGTCTAGAAAACCCCTCTGAACAAGTGCCAGTCACCCCACCACAGTTACAACAGACTGAGGTGGGAAGGGGGTGATATCTGCCCAGCCATGCATATGGATCCTCCCACTCTCCTCCATTTAACTTTTAACACTCGTATTTCTTATTTTCATATTCTCAATTCAGTTTCTCTACCCCCGTTTATGCAGGAAATCCTGGAGCGATGACAAATCCAGTGGCTGTCTCCACTGTGGCAATGCCGCATGGTTCAGCGAGAGCCCAACAGAGGAATCGGCAGGTGGATTCCTGGCTCACTGGGAGCAACAGCAATCCCTGGACACTGATCATGATGCTGTATATCACAGGGATCTGGATGGGGGTCCTATAGCCAGCTTGGATTGCAGTGGTTCCTGGCGGGGCAAGTCTCACAAAAACCTGAACACAGCCCCCTTCCTGTTTGACAACATGCTGCTGCTGCTGCAGGGGTGGCTCCCTGAGTGGAAGAAACACTCGCTGCAGGCCATGACTGGAGTCCGTGCTGATGTACCCATGTGGAGTCCACACTTGGTGGATGCCTGTCAGGGTGCACTGCCAACAGACAACAGGTGATGCCGTCCAATCTTACTGCCACTGGACTGGCTGTCTCCCTGCTGGCCTCTGGGGGGTTTCCACGACAGTCCTCCCACACTGAGCCTCTGCTCCAACTTCTCTAATTGCTCTGCTCTGGTTATCTTGGCATGGAAGACCCTAGGATTCCGTTAGAGCTGCAGCCGCTGTGTAAAAACAACATGACACAGACCTGGTGGAGGATCCATGCGCTGACCTCCAATTATGCAGTCACCGTGGTGCAGAAGGGGCTCTTTGGATTCCATTGGAGCTGCGGCTGCCATACAGATACATGGCACAAATGTGTTGGATTACTTGCCACAGATATACATGGTGTGGACCATGTGGAGAACCCTGCGCCGTCACTTCTGGTGCTTAGCTTCACCTGCTGCTGAGCCCTGATGTCCTTCCATTGCTGTTTGGAGCCATTGTATCTTGCTGAAGGACCCACAGGTATTGCTGGCACCCAGTGGGGTCCTCCAGAAAAGGTTCAAGCACTGAGCGTTGTACGTGTCAGCGTGGGCCAGGAGCTTGGGGGTCTTTCTCCAAGTGCCATTGTGGTGGATCTCTGGGTGGCTTGGTGCTCTCTACCCTGTTAGATGTCTTTAGACTCATTAGGGCAGTGGGCTAAAAATCAAAGAAACCAGGGTTCAGGTCCCACTACTGCTGCCTCTGATCTTGGACAAGCCACAGACTCCTTTTTCTTACATACAAAGGTGAGGTGGGGTTAAGGTTAGTTCCCTCACTACCTGATGTCCTTGCCCTGCATGTTTTACCAGAGTTCCAGTCAAATATGCATGTGGCAACAGAGCTGCAGCATAGACACTGAAATCTGGCCTAGTCCTCCAATTTGCTCCACCTCAATGACCGGTGGCACCTGCTCCTTTCCATCTTAGGTCAGGTGGCTTTCCTCGACAGTAATCCTGACATGGCTCAGCTCAAGTCTCTGACCTCGGTATAAGCCTTAGCTCGTCTGAGACTACCAGCCACAGACCAGCCTGCCTGCCTCCGAAAGTCTCCAAGCCACTGCTTCCAGTTGATCTCTCAATTATTTTTACAAGGTGTAGAACGCCATCACAGTGGAAGAGTAGCCTAGTGGTTAGAGCAACAGCCTGGTAATGAAGAGACTAGGGTTTGAGTTCCACTGGTATTCCCTGGGCCTTGAGGGAGTGGGCTTGCCTTTCCTTTACACCCACTCAGGCTCCACTAATGGGCTAAGTGGCCCAGCACTCCCTGGTGCTGATCACCAGACACCCTCTCTCTCATGCCTGTTGCAAACCTTGTGCAGATGCACTACCTTCTCAGACTGGCCCAAGAGTTGATTCAAGGGTCAGCACCCTAGGTTTCCCCCCCCCCCATCAAGCCATTGCTCTGTGCAATTGCTTAGTTCCCTAATTTTTGCATCAGCCCTAGAGATGCTTGCCTTCTAACTCAAAGGTTACAGCTCAAGACTAGTCTCTCTACCAAGCCAGGGTATGGGGAGCACAATCCCTCGCAACCCTCCCTGAGGTCAAAATCTGTTTAGCTTTGAGTGCCCCACCTTTGTCCCCCCCCCCCCCTTCAGAAGTCACTGCCCTTTGCGTCTGCCTGGTTTGCTTTCCTTTTAGCACAAAGGTAATGGTTTTGAGGCCAGTCTCTCTACTTGGGCTGGCAAAGGAGATGCTTGCCTTCTAATCCAATGGTAATGGCCTTGAGACCAGCTACTCTAATAAGCCTGGGTGCAGGAAGTACAATCTCTATCTTTTACATTGCTAGGTCTCGCTGCAGTGCTTGGATCAGACCAAAGAGGAGTGCATAGGACATACTAGGTACAAGCACTTCAAAGGCGTGCTTGAGTATCCAGTTTAATCACATCAGAAGACTTAAGTATTCTTCTGTCACAAAGCACTGGTCGCTCTGAGGGCACTTGATTGCTGTGGAGTAGCAAAAGGGATATCATAGGACTTGAGCCTTACATTTACAACAAACCCCTGTGTCACTAGTACAGTGGACACTTGCTCCAAGATGATAGACTAGTTGAGGAGCTGAAAGGCACCGACATTGCTGGCCTCTAACATTCACAAGGCTCTCATCCTGGAGCTCACGTGATAGCACCCTCATCCCCAGTGTGATGGTTGCCCAGGGTTGAAGCGATCTTGATTCATGGACTAGTACTGTACCATAGTAAAACATCTGGAATCTTCATCAAAGTACCATAGTTAGAAAAGGCCCCTCTTTCAGAAGTACCAAGGTATGCCTAGTGTGTGTGTGTGTGTGTGTGTGTGTACTCTTGAGAGAATGCACCACTGACATATCTGGTATCCTCCCAGGTGACTATTGCAAAACTCGTATTGGATCTGTTGAGCTAAAATTCATCCAGTTTTTATATCTTCCCTCCCTCCCCCCCCCCCCCCCCAAAAAAAAAAAAATCTTTTTTGGAACCTTCATGTGGGTTTGCGGGACAGTGAACTGCAAAGGGAGATGTAGACATTTTTATGCCTATCTGCGTGCTAATGTCACCCTGACTATAATGTGTGTTTTGGGGTGGGAGGTTAGAAGAACAGCCAGAAATGAAATGTGTGTGTGTTTTTAAGACGCTGACTAAACACATGAGACTCATGTGTGGAAAAGAGAGAGAGGAATAGCTTTTTGGACATTTCTTTGTATTCTGGAATATTATCTAGTGATTGTTTGATAGACATCCTAGACAGCAGATTCTAGTACTCCTTATCTCATTGAATGAATATGTATTGAAAGGGGATACTGTCCCTCTGAAATGCCCTTTTTAAAATGACTAACTTATTTAACCTGTTTTATATTGCTTTATCTGAAATCAAACTGTTTACATTAAAGTTCAAACTCGAACAGGGTATATTTAACTAAGCATAGGGTATTTAACAGGGTAGTAAGCTATTTACAATTTGCTTAACTTGTTTACATTGTTTCAGTTTATTTACAACTGAGTAGGGATATCGTGAGCTGTTCTAGAGTTTCTAGGAGTCTTTGGTTGTGGTTTGGACTACGTGATGTTTCCATAATGTTCTATGAACATTAAGGTCTTGAGCTTTTTCCCAAAGTTCTTTAACATCTTCAGTGGAATGGATTTCTTCAAGGCGGGGGGGGGGGGGGGGGGGGGTGTGTGTTCATAGTTGTGGTGTGGCTAGCGAGAGTGTTCTTTTGGATGTATATGTGCTTTTTCCGATGGTGCATTGATTGTGTCGCTGCTCAGTCTAAGGCGCGTGCTGACTTCTCTTGTGATTAGGGTTTCTAGGATGTCTGCTGAGGAGCAGTGGATGATTTTTAAAGATATTTAGTATTGTTTTGAACTTGGCGCTGGCTTGGATTGGGAACCAGTGTAGTTGGTTTAATACCGGTATAATGTGGTCTGTCCTCCTGGTTCCGCTGATGATCCATGCTGTTGTGTTTTGAACTATCTGTAGTGCGGGTGTAGCATGCTTTACGGTAATTCACTCTACCAAGGACTCTTAATCTAGTATTGGTGTAATGATAGCTTGGTATACAGTCTAGAAATGGTCCTGATGTAAAAATGGTTTTAGTCGTCTTATGTGATTTGAGTTTGCGGGTATGCCTTTGCTGCTGTTTTGTTTTATATGTGATTGAAGGTGGCTGATTTTTGTCTAGAGTGACGCCTAGGTAGCGCATTTTATCGGCTACAGGTATGGCTTGGTTTGACAGTTGGATTTGTTGTAATGGGTTGAAGATGGTGCTTCTGCTGATGTAGAGTGCTTCTGTTTTCTTGTAGTTTTAATGTGAGGTGGTTGCTGCTGAGCCAGGTGGCTTCCTCTTCCATGCATGCATTGGGTGATAGTCATAAGGTTTGGTGTTTTCCAGGTCAATTGGGGAGTATTTTATAAGGTCATTGGCTTTGTTTCTTGATGTTGCAGATGGGACGTATGTATGGATTGCTGATTCATTTGTCTAGTTACTTAAAATCTCAGAATTGACCTATCCTGTGTTTACATTGGACATGAATATCTCTCAAGTCTCTGGTATTATAATGAAATGTGGGAAGGGGATTAGGGGTTTACACAATGCTTTGTACTTCAAGGGGGTGAGCATCAATGAATTCAACAAAACTAATTTGCGATTTCACTGTATAACTACTTCATTTAAACCAAGGTACCTTCCACCACCCAGAGAAAAACAAGTTTTTAGCAAAGTCCTGGAGGGCTCTCTAGCTGTGCTGCTTACTTTTAGGATTAGTAAACACCTCACCCACTTTCACTTTCGAAAGCAGCAATCCAGTAGAGTCTGCAGAGACAGGATTGGGCAAAAAATGTGGTTCTTATCTGCTGATATCCTCTGTTGGGTCAATGCTGTAAAGTGTGCTAGTTTTTGCACACAGTGCAGAAAGAAGTTTGGCTAATGAGCTACCTTTGCCCGAAACCTTGAGCAGACAGCTATGCACCGCACATTTAAATCCATAGTAATGAAGCAATTAGTTCAGGGCAAATGCAGAGGAGCACGCAGAAAACCAGAAAGCTGAGCTCAACGCTGGGATTTTAACGCAAAACACCTGAGGAGGTATAAAGGATTAGTTTGTTGGAATGAGATTAACCCTAGTGTGGAATTTATGCCTATTTCTTCTCTTTATCTTGAGTATACAGGACCCACAACTTTTTTTCTGGCTTTGCTGAAGGGGAATGGTGGGGGAAAAATACAGGGGATGAGGAGCTGAGGTGGAGGCGGTGTGCTGGACAATGTTAGGCACTTGTATTGGATTGCTGTTTGTATAAATGACAGCTATTCTGAGTGGTATTTCTGTGCAGAATACTATGTCTTTATGAACATTGATATTCTGTGTAGAACATATTGCTGCTTATGCACCAGATGACACGTGTGCATATGTGCTAGGATGCTGGCCTGTTCTCTTTTCTGTGCAAGATAAGTGTGCGCTAACAGCACTCTGTGCACATGTCTCCTTGTTTAGCACCTACGTTTTTTTGCACCCACCTTATTTGCATGCTGTTTGGTTACAGAATTGGAGAGCAAAGTGTTAGGCTTGCATTAGAAAGCCATGTCCTGAACTTTATTGTACAAAGCTAATGCAAGGCTGCTGCATCAACCTGTGTGTCTCTTGCTTCCTGGTCAAAGCTCCTGTCTTGAGCATTTTGTTCCTTGGAAGTTTTTCTTATCCTCCTCTTGAAGGGCTTTTACTTCTAATAAAAACTGAAAATTGCTGTACTACTTTTTTTTTTTTTTTTCCTTTTAAATTGGGTGCTGTGTGGATATTGAGTTCTTCATAGTCCTGAAAATGTAGCTGACTGTACATGAAACCTCCCAATCACAAGGAGCCCTTTTCCTTTTGTCTTCCTGCATTGCACAGCAAGGTTCTCTTTCTCATTGAATCTGAAATCTTCCCATCTCTTGTTTATGTAGATGTTCCCCTTGCCTGTGGCTAATGGAAAAAACAGACCGACAACCCTTGCAAGCACTCAGTTTGGAGGATCAGGTATTGTACTTGGTGTCCCCCCTCCCCCCCCCCAGTACTTTTCATCTCTTTAAATGAAACCAAACATGTCTAGTGGTTTTCTCTTCTTTTTTTTTTTTTTTTTTTTTGTGGTGGTGGTGGTGGTGATTGATTATACAGTCTTTTAGTTTTTAGGACTACTGTTCCTTATAAATAGTTATTTATGTGACCTGGAAAGCATGGAAAAATATTGTGAAAACTTGTCCATTGAATATTTCAGGAACCAGGGACATTGTTCACTGTTAAAAAGCTTAAGGGTTTTTTTTTTTTTTGTTCTTTGTTTTCTTAGTTTATTTTGGCTTATTTTTTGAGGAGCTTATTTTACTTAATTCTTCTGCTTCAGTCCTTCTTCCCACTTCCTCCCCCCCCCCCCTTCCACCTTACTGTTTTTTGTAAATGACCTAGTAGCAAGAGGCACCCCTGGATCAAGGTTTCTGTCTTTTGGGTTTAGGTCAGCTGTGGCATTATCTTTATGGCCTGGCTATACCACACAGCAATTTCTTATGCTTCATTCCTGTAACTTGGCTACCAAATGATGTACTGGCGATTACTGCTCAAATGCTTCCAGCACTGCAAAAGTATTTTTTAATATTGCCATAGCTATTTCTACTTTTTTTAGGAATATTTAACATCCTTGCCAACAGTATATTTCTCTGGCATGTAGGCAGACCATGATGGGAGCAATCAATCAATTTATTTATTTTTTTATTTTTATTTTTTTTTAAATGGGAGCGTTACTGATATGTACTCTCTCGTTCCTTACCTCTTCAGTTCAGCTTTTACAACGTTTTTTGACAGAACTTGTTCATTCTGCTATAAGTATAAATGGACTTATTGGATGAGGCTGCCTAACTTTCTAACACTAGTCTGTTATTATAACTCTGATGTTATACCTTCTAATTGGGCTTACAATTCATTTAGGGGGCATATTTACAAAAGCTTAATGCATGCTAGAGATATGTTAGCCTCCAGTAAGTATTAATGTGGCCATATGAATAAAATGTGCCATGGCAGCACTTAGTCTGTGCTAAGTGTTAGTAAATATATTCCTCATTTAAAACATTTTCTATTCTGCTCAATCACAAACGTTCTGAGGAGATTACAGTATGGCCTGAGTGAACTGGACAATCATTTGTGGTTAATGCTTGCTGTGTACCATGCTGTAAATACATTTAAATAACTTTTATTTTATTGTATATGTTTTTTATAACAGATAAGTCACATCTACAAGCCAAAGGCTTGAGCAGACAACTTGTTTGACCTAATTCATCAAATCTAATTGAAATAATGTGGTAAAGAACTATGAACTAAAAAAAAATGAAACCTTTTAAAACAAAAGTGTACGACAAAGTGACTGGCCCAAAAAATGTTTGTATGTTTAAAGAAAACCACAAACAAAATACCTCTCAATTGAATGTTGTTGCTTCCCTGTTGGCTGTACTCCAGGGCTATCACATAGCATCTAGTGATGTGGAAGTGGTTTTCCTTTCAACATGTGGTGTACATCAGTAAGGTTGTCTTCATGCGATTTCTGGTGGCAAAGGAGTAAACCTGTTCCTCGGTTATATAATGTAGCTTTCTTAGATTTTAGAGACCATTTTCTTCTTTTTGCTCCCTGCCCTTGCAATGTACAGATGCATTTTTATTTGAACGCTTCCTTTGACTCTATGTATGTGTAATTTTTTAATGTAGAATGATTTTTCTTTTCCCTCCCATACAAAACATTCTGGTACTCTAGGCTGGACTTATGAGATGTATGGCTTCCCTGGTAGTCTGGGAAATGCTGTTGATGAGAACTTCTGGGGCACCAGTAGCCACCATGTAAAAAGGGAGAGACCTTTTTGCTCTTGATTCCTTCTGGGACAAAGGATAATGAGTTCAAATGGGAGCATCTTCGGAACAGGTGGTGAGAGAGGCTCTGGTGTGTCACGGGAGAGAATGGTCAGGATATGGTGAGAGATCAGTGGAGTATGGGATCTTTAACAAATTGTTGGTGGGGAAGAAGTGTGCCATCTGGCTGTGTAAGACTTTGAAGTATGTGGGTAGCCATTGTTGACATCTATCTATCAGCAGGGTATCTGGAAAAATCTTTACAAATGAAATCAAGGAGAGGCAGCATTGTTGTTGGCGTGAGATGGTTTATATTCTTTATCTGAATAAAATTTGTGGCAATATATTTGCCATCATAATCCTTAAGATTGGAATTTGATATTCAATTAAAATATTCTTCTAAGAAGCAGTGTAGATAAGTGTGCTTTAGTAAGAGAACTTTAACTGAAAGTGCCCCAGTTGAGTGGAATAAATTACCAAAAGGCTTGCGTTAGAGAAATTGAGGTCTTTAGAAAATCCTTAAAACTTGGTATTTAACCAATGAAAGATGGCACAATGTATTTTTATAATGGTAGTTAATTTGCTGTTAATTTATCAAAATAGATAATGTTTTAAGATGTCTGTTACCAGCGTTGAATCTAAGCGAGTTATATAAATGCCCTTGTTAATATGTAATTTATTACATAAACCACTTTGGAAGCTTTGTATTTTGACTATGAGAGTTTAAAATCTACAGCCAAGTTGATTTCCAGGCTGTACTATGACATTTATGTCTGTTTTTAATAATTTCTCAAATGAGTAATATATATGATAGCTCCTCCCTAAAATTGCTATGGCGATGGATATTTGTTCGGTAACAAGCAGGAAGTCAACCCTCTCATATGGGTGGTGTCAGTGCTGACACAGCCTGTGCAGTAACCTCTCCCCAGCTTTCAAAGAGAGTCTTTGGGGAGGAGGAGAGGGAGGAGTGGCCTAGTGGTTGGGGCAAGGTACTTCAGGCCGGAAGGTCGGGGGTTCAAATCCCACTAGAGGACAGCAACCTTGGGCCGGAAGGACTGGGGTTTCTAGTCCCACAGGTGCTCCTTGTGGTCCTGGGCAAGCCACTTAACCCTCCATAGCCCATGTTCCCTGTAAAATAGTTATCTCCAAGTTATAATGGCCCTGTTCAATGTAATTTCAGTTCAATGTAAACCGCCTTGATATCATCATGAAAGGCGGTATATAAGAAATGTTAAATAAATGTGCCTGTGTGCATGGTCCCCTTCCTGCCTGAGGTTGCTATCTTGCCTCAGTCTTCTTTTTTCCATGGAGCCCATCAGATGTGTGCCTAGTCCCCTGGAAAAAGTTGGTGATTTTCGTTTTTCTTTCTCTGGTAGCATACCGGTTCCTTTTTCTGCCCCCGACCCCACTTGCCTCTGCATTGTGTCCTTGGGTTCTTTTCCTTATTTTTTTTCAATTGGCACAGGTTCATGCCCTTTTCTTCTGACTGGGCCCGGTGGCTTTGACCTTGCGGGCGCTATCTTCCCCACCATGTCCTTGGCCAGTGGCTTCAAGCTGTGCAACTGCTGCACCCATAATATTTTGCACCACGGATCCACCCAACTGCTGCTTCCGATGCCTCATGCAAGACCACGATGCCTTGACCTGTGGTCTCTGCAAGCAGATGACTCCCTAAGGCCTTCAGAAAATTTCAACAGCAGCGTAAGTTGATTTTTCAGAAGATAGCTCAGTCCTGGAGTCCTCCACAAGAGCCTGCTCATTGTGTCCTTCCAGGACCTCAAGCACCCGCAGAGATATGTGGCTTCAGAGCCCCAGGACCATGGAACCTCCAGCTGGAGCTCCTGTGTCGAGGATCGTGCCAAGAAGAGTCAGAAGACCTCAAGGATGACATCAAGCGACAAGTTGGAGAAAGTGGGGAAATCCGCGGGCCTCAGTCCCACAGCACTCAACAGGGCAACAGCAAAGAGTGGCCATCCAAATTCCTCACCAGGAACTGTCCACACTCCGGGACCAGTCTCGGACCCCCAAGGCCACCCTGGTCGAGGACTCCTCCCTTGATGAGCTGGTGCCGGTCCCAAAGTCCTCTGTGCCGTGCCAAAGGCTGTGGAGCCATCTGGTCTTAAGGCCAGGATGATGGCCTTGGTGCATAGTTTGCCTTCATGGCCCAGCAGTGGGATCTGATGCCTGGTTCCTCCTGGTCATCACTTCCAACCACCAGGCCCTCTACCACAAGGGACTCCCTGGAGGATGAGCCGATCCTCAAGCGCCACCAGCCTCAAGAGATGCCTCTGCCGTGTTCCTGGTACTCGGGACCACGGTCCTCACCGCTCAGTGCTCTTGGCTCAGAGTGCAAGCCCACCACAACCTCAAAATACTCGGTCAGGCCAGCACCCCGAGTCCCACAGGATCCCCCAATCCTCCTCTGAGTTGGACTCTGATTTGGAGACTGCTAACAAGTCCCCGGATGCCTGCTACTACCGCAACACGTGCTCAGACCTGACCCATCCCTTCTGGAATTGAGGCCCTTTTCCCCACCCAAGAGCATGGCCTTCCTAGACTTTTTGTGTGGGACATGGCAAATGCAAAAGCGTTGGCCACAGAGTTGGAGGAGCACCCTCGCACGGAGGACCTAGACATCCTCCAATATGAGGTCCCCCACCCCCTGAAAGTTATGCTCACGGTGCCCCTCCCCCCTCCCCCATATCCTGGAATGGCTGCTCCTTCACATGTTTGAGATCCCTGCATCAGTGCCTATAGTTAGCAGGCAGCTGGACTCTGTACCAGGTCAATCGGAGCCCTGTCTTCCAAAAAACCTAACTGCCTCATAGCTCCATGGTGGTGGAGTCGGCCATGTGGAGGCATAAGAATCATACAACAATCTGGTATTTCTGCTTACATCTACGCTGATATTCTCCTGGTTCATCACACTTTATCCGCCTCCCCCGACATCGTCCCACTAAACCTGTGTCTTTCCTCTGTTGCTTCCTGGTTCGATCTCAACTTTCTACACGCTAATCCCGTTAAATCCTCCGCAATTTGGTTCTCTCTTGGACTCCCCCCTCCTGTTCTGTCTCCTATTATGTCCTCCCGCCCTATCCCCCTGGTTTTAACTCTCCGCTACCAGGGGTTACTCTGGATTCTTTATCTTTTCACCAGCACATTTCCTCTGTTTAAACTTCCTTTTTCCATCTTCGTCAGATTAGGGCTGTTCAGTCATTTCTTCCCCCCCCCCCCCCTTGGTGGTCACTCTTGTCTTATCACTTGTAATCACCAGATTGGATTACTGCAATGCTATCTATGCAGGCCTCCCCTCCTCTCAGCTACGCCGTCTTCAACTTGTCAAATGCCGCTGCCCGTCTCGTCACCTGTTCCCCCGCCCGTTCACATATCACTCCTTGCCTCCTCTCTCTCCATTGACTTCCGGTTAAGTTCAGATTTATCTTCAAAATACTTATCATTGCGCACAGGGCTCTTCACACCAGCACTCCTCAGTACTTGGCTGACACCATTCATCTCCAACCTACTCCATGCCTTCGTCGTTCAGCTTTCGGTAATCGTCTCTTTCTCCCCCCCCCCCCCCACCCCTTCTCAGGCCCATCTGGAATTTACTCGTCACTCTGCATTCTTTTTTCTAGGCCCCGCTTTATGGAATTCGCTCCCGCTCCCTCTCAGCACTGAGCTATCCCACTCCCGCTTTAAAGCTTTCCTCAAATCCCATCTCTTTTGTCAAGCTTTTGATCTCCCTTCCCCCGCCGGTGGCGCCTTGTTCCCCAGCCGCGCCCCCCACCCCACATAATCTCCTCTCAACCACTTCACATCCGCCATTCCTTCTGCTTCCTCTCTCTGTCCCCGCCCCCTCCCTAGACCTTTTCTGTTCTCTACCTTTTTGACTGTGTCTGTCCTATTATTATTGGCGTTCTTTTCTGTCTTTATTTTTCAGTGGCCTTTACTGTTTTTGTATTGTACACCGCCCTGACGCCTTGGCCTGGGCGGTCTATCAAATGTCGCAAATAAAGATAAAGACACACTCCTTTGTGCCCCCTGGGCAGGAAGTGCTTCCAGGGCTCGATGCATATTGGCCGGATACCGATTTACCAGTTGTACATGGGCATGTACCTTTGAGACCCGGTGAAGGAGCTCTCCAGGTTCTTGGCTGGTCTTTCAAAGGAACCCCTCCAGCTGTTCCAGACACTGGCCTCTGTAGTCAGGGAGTGCTCTAAGATTATCACTCGAGCGGCCTACAATGGAATAGCTGTGGCAGGCATTATTGCCTGGTGCCAGGCTTGGCTAGTCATCTGACCTGGCGCCATGGGTCCAGGACAAATTGGTCGACATCTCTTGCCGTGGAGAAAACCTCTTCAGCTCGGCGGCCTTGTCTGTCATGGGTTTGCTGGAGTCTGAGTTCCTGACTAGGACCAGGCTCTCCAAGAAGACCACTGACCCTTCCCGGAGGAAGGCTTGGGGTAGAAAAGCCTTCCTCTTATTCGGGTATGAGGACGAAGGAAACTATCCTCAATATCAGGCCTTCCTAGCTCCCCAACAGTAACCGCAGGTCAAGGGACAAGGGTATGGCCCACATAAGCCTAAAACCCCCAAACACCAACCCATGCCCCTGGCGCAACTTGTAGGGGGGTTTTGATTCCTTGGGCATAGCCTCTTTCCCCCAGGAGGTGCTGCCCTGCAGCACACGGGGGTGTCTGGTGCTCTTTGCCCACAGGTGGCCCTCCATTACCATTGACACGTGGGCCCTTCGGGTGATGACAGTTACCTCCTTCACCAGACACCCCCACTGTTCTTCCCAAAAGAGCCCCCCCCCCAGGACTCCCCTCCACTGTGATCTGCTCCAGCAGGAACTTGCAGGCCTTCTGGAGGTCCAGGTGGTAGAACCTGTCACAGCCCATCTCAGGGGCAGCCCACTTCCGGGGCAGCCCATCTCCCGCTACTTCCTGTTTCCAAAATGGACCGGAGTATTCCACCCCATCCTCGATCTAGGGACTTCCATCAGATTCCTGGTGAGGGAAAAGTTCAAAATGCTCTCTTTTGGGACATTGCTGCCATTCTTCCAGCAGAGAGGCGGGTTATGCTCCTTGGACCTACAGTAGTGGGCAAAAAATTAAGGCAGAGTCCAAAATATCAGAATTTTATTAGAAAAGTACATGTTTGTCACTTTCATGGTCAAAAGCTTTAAGAACCAAAGATGTCATTTTCAAAGTTTTTTATTCAGGAAACAATGTGTCAATATTTGATAGTGTCCATGATTTTTCAGCACAGCCTGGTTTCTTGTAGGCATACTGTTAACTAGCTTTTTACAGTATGCTGGAGTGAGTTTGTTGACCCATACATGTTTGAGGTATGTCTTTTAAATATGCTTCTGAAGTTGGACGGTGGTGTGCTGCCACCTTTTTCTTCATAAGATTCCAACAGTTTTCAATTACAGTGAGATCTGGAGAGTTTGATGGCCAGCTTAGTAGCAGTTTGATCTTGTTGTCCATGAACCATTTTTTGACTTTTTGCAGTGTGGCACGGTGCAGAGTCCTGCTGAAATTTAGTTGTGCCAGAAACATTCATGTGTATTTTAACTTTACTATTCAGCACAGAGAGAGATTTTGCAGCATTTACTCTTTCACCTTTCTCAAAAATGTGCAGGCTGCATCGTCCATTCGTCGAGATACCACCCCATGCCATGACCGATGGTGAGTGTTTAGCAGTCTTGATCGTGTACTTTGGATTTGGTCTCTCGCCTGCTGGTCAGACGTAGTTGTAACCACTCCCATGTACTTGTTGACATGTACTTTCATCTGTGAACATTACCCTCTCCCACCATTCAGCAGATTTGTCTTTCATCTTGCTACAAAACTGTATGCGGGCAGCAATTTGTTTCCTGATCATCATAGGCTTCTTGGCAGTTTTTCTGGCCACGAGTTTGAATTGATCCACAAGCTGTTGTCTGACAGATCTGGCACTTATCTATCTCCAGGAACAAGCAGGAATAAGTCCTCACATATGGGTACGTCGGTACCGACGGAGCCCGTGCGGGAAAGCTCCCCAGCTTCTTAGAATAGAAGCTTTTGGGACCTCCCACTGCACATGCGCACTGCCTTCCCGCCTTCCTGAACAGCTCTCCTCAGTTTCTCTTTTTCCGCGGAGCCAGCAGGTCGTGTTCCTGTCACCGCTGAAGAAATTGTTATTTTATTTGTTTCTTTAGACCGCGTACCTGCCTTCCCCATACCGATACCGGTATCGCCGGTCTTTTCTTTCTTTCTTTAAAAAATTATAATTCTTTTTTCTTATTTTTTAGCTTTTTGGTCACTTCAGAGAGGCCTCTCGGCCTACTCAATTTCTCCTCATGGAGAAGCCAGCCCCTGGATTTAAGAAGTGTACCAAATGTAATGCTGTTATTTCAGTCACAGACACCCATGACTGGTGTCTGAAATGTTTGGGGCCTGACCATTCCATACCGGACTGCCCATCTTGCTCCCACATGTCTAAACGTGGGCTGCAGAACCGGGCCAACAAATTCCATGTGCTGTTTGCTTCAGAGAATACAGCATCACAGTCATCCAGGTCTTCTTCTCCGGATGGATCTCAGGTAACCAAACCTTCTGTGGGCAAGTCCTCAAAGAGCAAATCTCCTTCAAAGCATCGAGAGGCTCTTAGCTTAGAACTTGAGGACCCTGCCCCAGCCAAACAACCCCGGCGGGAAGTCCAACTTCCAAAAACGCCAATTCAGGGGTCTCAGGTTGATATCGATGCTACGGCCTCGACAGATCACCTGTTAGCCTGCTCTGGGGTACCGGGTCACTCCGGTACCGACATCCAGGCAGCTATGGCGTCCATGGGCGATACTGTACAGTCCATGCAGCAGGCCGTCATGGCTTTCATTAAAGCTGCAACGCCATCGGTTCCGCTTTCAGCGGTTCCGGGCCCGATACCGGTATCGTCCGCCATGCCGGTATCGAGGCCGTCCACCTCTAAACGCAAGTCGGTACCGTATGGGCTTTCGCTCCATACCGGTTCCATACCCGATACGCCCGATATCGATACCGATCGGTACGCGTATCGTGCGTTAGAGGAAAGCACCGATTCCTCTGAGGATTTTCACTCCTCTGATGATTCTGCTGAGTTTTCACTCAACTTACCTGAGGAGCCCTCTTCTCCTAAAAGGAGAATGTCCCCTCCAGAGGATTTGTCCTTCCAGGACTTTGTTTTAGATATGGCTACAGCCCTTTCTATTACCACATCCTCTGAAAAGGAACCCAGATCCAAAAAACTGGATATTTTGGGATACTCAAAGGCCCCTAAGGAGGCAGTTACCCTGCCTATCCATGAAATCCTTCAAGAACAACTGATGGATTTCTGGGAAAATCCTTTGACTTTGTCTCCTTATTCCCGTAGGTTGGACACCATGTATAGGGTCCCTCCTTCTCCTGGTTTCCAAAAGACTCAATTGCCCCACCACTCTATTGTGGTGAAGTCTGCAATGAAGAAGATTAGGAGTACCAAAAGGCACTCTTCCACCCCTCCAGGACGGGAATGTAAGACTTTGGACTCTTTTGGTAGGAAAATTTTCCAGGCTAGTATGCTTATAGCCAGGATTAATTCCTACAGTCTCTATATGGGCATGTTCCTGGAGGAACTTGCCAAAAAGGTGCGGCATTTTGCCCCCTTTATCCCTGAGGATAAAAAGCAGGGTTTCCTTTCCCTAGTGAAACAACTCTTAGAGGTTTCTAAGTTCTCTAATAGGGCAGCATATGATTCCTTTGAGGGAGCCAGTAGGGCTTCGGGCATTGCTATTGCAGCCCGACGTCTTGCTTGGCTCCAGGCCTCTGATCTGGAACCTTGGGTTCTAGATGGCTTACGTAATCTGCCCTGTACAGGTGAGAACTTATTTGGGGAAGAGTGGCAAATCAAAGCCACCCAGATGGATGCTGAAAATGCCACCTTGGAAAGACTTTCAAAGTCCACTTCAATTCCTACTAAGAAAAAGTCTTTTAAAAGGCCTTACTATAAGAAGGCCAGAGTTGCTTCAAATACTGGCCAGCAGTCTTCTCAACCTCGCTATACTGCTAAGCGTCAGCAATCCAAACAAGCACGAGCTAAGCCTGCAGCAGCTACTGTAGCTCAGCAGGCTCCAACCCCTCAGGGGTTTTGACTTGCTCCTAGGGAACTTGCCACTTCTGGTTCTAACACAACCAGAACCTCTCACCATACCCGGAAGGTTGGTTCACTTTGCTCCCAGATGGGAACAAATCACAACAGAACAATGGACCCTCTCTATCATTCGAGAGGGTTACAAACTTCATTTCTCCAGCCTTCCTCCCCATCATATGGTGAGACCATTCAATTCTCCCCATCTCTCCTAACCCTGTTGGGTCAAGAGGTTTCCTCTCTTCTTGCCCAAGGGGCCATAGAAGAGGTTCCTCTTCCTCAACAAGGGTCCGGTTTCTACTCCCCTTATTTTCTCATTCCAAAGAAGACAGGGGGATTCAGACCAATCCTAGATCTGAGAGAATTGAACAAATTTCTCTTCAAGGAGAAATTCAAAATGCTGTCTCTCGGCATTCTCCTTCCTTACCTCCAGGGTCAGGACTGGCTTTGTTCTCTAGACCTACAGGATGCGTATACACATATACTCATCCATCCATCCCACAGAAAGTATCTTCGCTTTCTGTTTCAGGGAAAACATTTCCAATACAGAGTACTCCCCTTCGGTCTAGCCTCTGCTCCAAGAGTATTCACAAAATGCATGGCAGTCGTAGCCGCATTTCTAAGAGGCATGGGAATCTTTGTCTTCCCATATCTGGACGACTGGCTCATCCGAGCTCCAACTCAGTCACAGGCCCAGATTTCCCTGGACCACACAAGGAGCCTTTTGCAGTATCTGGGACTGGTAGTAAACCTTCCCAAGTCCCAACTCATCCCTACTCAATCTCTAGAATTCATAGGGGCCCAGTTGGACACCATCACTGCAAGGGCCTACCTTCCACAGGTTCGAGGCCAGCGCCTCCTGAGTTTGGCCTCCCAAGCTCAGTCCAGCACTCACTTGACAGCCAGGGAAATGCTACGCCTACTGGGTCATATGGCCTCCACAGTGCATGTGGTGCCCTATGCTCGTCTTCATATGAGAGCAGCTCAATGGACCCTGGCCACTCAGTGGACTCAGGCGTCAGGAGCGCTCTCAGACCAAATACAAACCTCCGATCGTCTGTTTTGGTCCCTCCACTGGTGGACTTCCACCAAGAATCTGTTGTTGGGGGCTCCATTTCAACCATTGCTACCCCAAGCAACCCTCACAACAGATGCCTCCCAAACAGGGTGGGGAGCCCATCTGCAAACTCTCTCCACTCAGGGCACTTGGTCTCTACAGGAGACCACCCTTCATATCAATCTTCTGGAACTGCGAGCAATTTACCTTGCCCTCAAGGTCTTCCACTCCCTCCTAGCCAACCTCACTGTCCTAGTTCAGACGGACAATCAGGTGGCCATGTTTCACATAAACAAACAAGGAGGGACGGGCTCTCTGTCGCTTTGCAACGAAGCTCTAAGACTATGGGCCTTCGCCAGAGAGCATCAGATTCACCTGCTAGCAGTGTATCTCCCAGGAGTTCAAAACTCTCGGGCAGACAGGCTCAGTCGAGTTCTGCTGCCACACGAATGGTCCCTACATTTGGACCAAATAAACCGAATCTTTCAGGAATGGGGGACCCCGGACATAGACCTCTTTGCAAGTCCGTGGAATGCCAAACTTCCCCGGTTCTGTTCCAGAACTCCGTGTCAGGGAGCTCAGGCTACGGACGCCTTTCTCCTGAATTGGAATCAGGCATTCCTATATGCCTTTCCACCCATTCCTTTGATTCCCAAGACTCTGTTCAAACTCCAGAGGGATCATGGAACTATGATCCTCATAGCTCCACGCTGGCCACGCCAAGTGTGGTTCCCTCTACTTCTACAGCTCTCCCAGGGATCCTACTTGGATCTGGGAGCTGCGCCAGACCTCCTGTCTCAGGAGGAGGGGACTTTGTGGCACCCAAACCCCAAATCCCTTCACCTCAGTGCTTGGTTACTGAAGGCTTAAGCCTTCAAGACTTTCATCTTTCCCAACCAGTGAAAGATATCCTTTCTGCCTCTAGGAAACCCTCTACCAGGCGTTCCTATGCTTTCAAATGGAAACGTTTTTCCATTTGGTGTGCTCAGCAGGGTCTTGACCCTCTGGCACTTCCTTTGAATTCTCTTCTTGATTATCTCCTGCATCTATCCAATGCAGGCCTCAAGACGAATTCGGTAAGAGTCCATTTAAGCGCTATTGCAGCATCCTTGAAACATATAAATGGACAACCTATCTCCTCTCATCCTCTTGTTGCAAGATTCATGAGAGGCCTGACTCTCACTAAACCTCCCATCAGACCACCCCCGGTCGCATGGGATTTGAATCTAGTGCTCGGTCAACTTATGAAGCCACCTTTTGAGCCAATGTTTTCCACCTCCTTGAAATTTCTTTCCTGGAAGGTCATCTTCCTCATTGCAGTCACTTCGGCTCGCCGCATCAGTGAGCTGCAGGCTTTAGTGGCTAATCCACCTTACACAAGATTTCATCATGATAAGGTGGTCCTTAGGACGAATCCCCACTTTATGCCTAAAGTGGTCTCGCCTTTTCATCTTAATCAAGAGGTATATCTACCTGTCTTTTTTCCAGCTCCTCATGCATCCAATGCAGAGAGGAACCTTCATACTCTGGATTGTAAAAGAGCTCTCGCTTTTTACCTTAATAGGACTCAGCCACATCGAAAGTCTTCTCAACTTTTTGTGGCCTTTGATCCTTCCCATTTGGGACTTCCAGTCTCCAAGCGTACACTTTCCAATTGGATTGCTCAGTGTATTTCTTTTGCTTACCAGAGCAAAAACATTTCTCTGGAAGGCCATGTCACTGCTCACAATGTGAGGGCCATGGCAACTTCTATGGCTCATCTGCACTCTGTTTCCATAGATCAGATCTGTCGAGCCGCTACCTGGGCCTCGGTTCATACCTTCACAGCCCATTACTGTTTGGACAAGGACTCCCGCCGGGATGCCTTGTTTGGCCAGGCTGTCCTCAAGCACCTGTTCCATTCCTAAACAACTCCTGCCCACCTTCCCAGAATGGATGCCTGAGATCCATACGAAGATGGCGAACCTTTACAGGGGATCCCATGCATCTAAGCTAGGGAGTCCCCATATGTGAGGACTTATTCCTGCTTGTTCCTGGAGATAGCACAGTTACTTACCTGTAACAGGTGATCTCTGGGAACAGCAGGAATTAGTCCTCACAACCCACCCACCTCCCCTAGGAGTTGTATCTTTTATCTATCTATCTTCCTGTCCTCTCTCTGTTGACTCAGCTATAAACTCGAAACTGAGGAGAGCTGTTCAGGAAGGCGGGAAGGCAGTGCGCATGTGCAGTGGGAGGTCCCAAAAGCTTCTATTCTAAGAAGCTGGGGAGCTTTCCCGCACGGGCTCCGTCGGTACCGACGTACCCATATGTGAGGACTAATTCCTGCTGTTCCCAGAGATCACCTGTTACAGGTAAGTAACTGTGCTTTATTCCTCGATCATTAGTTAACTGAGCCACACGTTGAGATGAAGTATGTGGACTAGATATAGTAATGCTTTTGAGGAATCAGTCATCTCGTCCAATAGTTATCCGTCTGCGCCCACATTTCAAACGACGTATACGGCCACCTGATTTCAGAACATTCTGAACTGCACATCTTCATTATATGCAAATGTTTTGCAATAGCACATGGCGAATATCCTTCAGCATGGAGTGTGACAACTTGTCCCTTTACAAAGTCATTAATATCGCACTTTCTATCCATCTTGACTGTATATTTTGCATGTAACTTTCAATCTCTTCCTAGTTGTAAAAATTCAAAACTTCATCCAAGAAACCTACTACAGGGTGTAAGTAAACTAAAATGGACGCCAGATTCATGGTATGACTAATCGCCATGCTGATTAAATAAGCACGTGTGACATCTCCACTTTAACAAAAAAAGGATACCTGCCTTAATTTTTTGGCCACTACTGTAGAGGATGTATACATACATCCTCATCAACCACCTACACAGTGGTCAGGGGAGAACCTCCACCTACACCTTCGTGGTCAGGGGAGAACATTATCAGTACAGAGTGCTGCCCTTTGGCCTGGCCTCCACCCCAAGGGTATTCACCAAGCGCTAAGTGATGGTTGCAGCCACTTCAGACTCCAGGGGGTATTAGTCTTCCCCTCTGTGGGTGACTGGCTCATAAAGGGTAGCATGGCTGAGGCCCATGAGGCGATGGCACACACCATCCTCCTCCTGGAATGCCTCAGCTTAGTCATAAACTGCCCGAAGTCCCATCTCAAGCCAACTCAGGACCTAGAGTTCATTGGCCTTGGACAGTATTCAGCTTGAGCCCCTTTTTCCCTTGGGACAGGGCCCTATTCCTCAATGTACTTGCTGCAAGAACACAGTGCTGTTGCTCAGCGTCGGTCCACCTCGTGCTCTGCCTGCTGGGGCATATGGCATTCACGGTGCATATCACTCCAGACGCTCACATGCAGATGTAGACGGCCAAGTGGGCCCTCCGCTTGTAGTGGTCCTGTGCCACGGGACGCTTGCGGGATAGGGTGCTTATCACCCATTTCCTTCCTCTCTTGACTGGTGACAAAACCAGTGTCTACTGGCCAGGATGCCCTTTCAGCCACCCGCAGCCCAAAGGATCCTCACTACAGATGCCTCCAAGCTAGGTGAGGAGCACATTGCGACAATCTCTGCACTAGGAGCAACTGGTCACTGATGAGTCTTCAGCAAATCAACCTCCTGGATCTCAGAGCCATAGCCTTAGCTCTTTGGGCTTTTTGCCCTACCTTCAGCACCAGATGGTGCTGGTTCAGATTGACAACCAGGTGGTGATTTTCTACATAAACAGCAAGGCCGAACTCGTGCCCCCCCCCCCCCCCAGTTTCTGCCAGGAAGCGGTGAGCCTCTGCCCGTATTCAAGCAGCAATGGGATTCTCCTGTGGGTAGTCTACCTCCTGGGCACTATCAACTCATTGAGGGCAAACCCCTCTCTGCTCAACCCCTTGTGTCTTGCTTCTTGAGGGGGTGGCTCCTGTCAGCCGTCCACTGGCAGTGGTGTAGGACCTTAACATCGTGCTCTCCAAGCATCACTGTGCCACCCTTTGAGCCTCTCTGCTCCCACCATCTCCAGTATCTCTTCGAAGATGTGGTCCTTGTGGTGCGCACCTCTGCCTGCAGGGTCGGCAAGCTCCAGGCATTGGTGGCAAACCACCATATACTAGGTTCTACAAGAATAGGGTCATTTTCCGCATGCACCCAAAGTTTCTATCCAAGATGGTATCTCCATTCCACCTCAGCCAGCAGGTGGTGCTCCCCCACCTTCTTCCGCAGCCTCATGCCAGCAGGGTGAAGGCATTCCTTCACACACTGGACTGTAAGCTGGTGCTCGCATTTTATCTCAGATGCAGCCAGGAGCACCGCTGAGCTTCTCAGCTATTTGTTTCCTGCGACTCGAGTCGGCTGGGAGCTGAGATCTCTAAGCGACCCTGACCAACTGGGTCACTGATTGCATCGCCTTCGCATATGATCAGGCTGGTTTCTTGCTGGAGTGCCATGTCACGGTGCACAGCGTCTGGGCCATAGTGGCCTCTCTAGCGAACTTGTGCTCCGTTCCCTTGTTGGAAATATGCTGGGCCGCCACCTTGTCCTCGGTCCACATTTTCACAGCTCACTACCGCCTGGTGAGAGAGTCCCATCGGCTAGGGCCTTAGGCCAGGCAGTACTCCGTCATTTCTTTGGGGTATAGGCAATTCCGACCCTTTGGTGTGTTCAGGCTACTGGGGCATTGGCTCCTCATTGGGCACTTGGGCCACTGTTATTTCGACTCATTGCTGCTGATCATGGTTCCACCTTTTTTTCTGGTCACTCATGAGCTTTTTACAGGCTTTTTTTTTTTTTTTTTTTTTTTTTTGGTAGCCTGTAGCTAGGGAGTCCCATATGTGAGGACACACTTTCTGCTTGTTCCCAGAGAAAAGGTACTTACCTGTAACAGGTGTTCTCTGGGGACAGCAGGAATCGGTCCTCGCAACCCCCTCACCCTCCTCCCTGTGGAGTTGCTTTTTCCTTTTTGCTGTCTTGTGCTTTGAAATTGTCCTGAGGCAAGATGGTACTCCTGAGCAGGAAGGGAACCATGCATGTGTGGTACATATCCCAAAGGCTTTCTTTGAAAGCTGGGGGGAGGTTACCCCACCCCGGGCTCCTCTGGTGCCGACATCACCCATATTTGAGGACTGATTCCTGCTCTCCCCGGAAAACACCTGTTACAGGTTAGTAACTATACTTTTTGAAACACGTCACAGCATAACTGCATATAAGCATACACCTTTGTGCATTGTTTGTAAAGGCTAAAATTACAACATTTTCTCCTCTTCCCTACCCTCTTCCCCTCCCCATCCCCAAATGTCAAGTACTATAAAGCTATGCTTTTTATTTTATTTTTCTTCTCACTCACCCTCTCATCTGATGGTGAATTTCTCTTACCAAGCCACACTTGCCTTTGACAGTAGAGGTAAATTCAGGCCCCAGCTCTGTATGAACTTGTATTTTCTGTGCTGGATATCTTACTCAAATGTCCTTGATTTGTGAGGCTTGGAAGCCACTGGTAGTTCTCATTAAACCTGCGTGTCACTCCCTGACTCTCTCCCCTATTTTCTTCCATCTTCTCTAAATGCTTGCTTCCACTATGGTCTCTGGAACAGCTGTTCTGTGTGTGTTGCCTGTACTGCTTGGCTTTTGAGGGTTTAAACTGCAGTGCCCACATTCCCATGCTAGTCTTGTGAGACTGAAAACGACATAAGATGTCTGGTACCATGTGACTTTCAAACTTACTAAAAGCCACAGAGCACAGGAAGAAAGCAAAATAGCTGTTCTGGAGGCAGTGCTGGCAAGTACCTTTTTTGGAGTGGGTGGGCGGTATTAAACTGGAGTAAGGGAGGATTGAGACTGGCTGGAATAGGGTTGGAAGAAGATTCTCTCTGTCTTACAAACTTGCCCCCTCCAAAAACCACAGAATTGGGTGGAATGAAGCGACGAGGCTATGCAGTAGGAGGGGGAGATGGTAGACTGTATGTGAGAACACGCTTCATTTAGTTAAGCCACTCATGAGTGTACTTCGGTCAGCCATATCATCATTGGAGGGGATAATTCTCCTTGTTCATTGTGACTGCCTTTCTAGTTGGTGCTGTCTGGGCTTTGTCTCAACTTCTTTTTCTAAAGTCACCACACTGTCTTACTGTGTGACTGTACTTTCTCCATGGACAAGCAGGGTGAGTCAGCCGCACACTGATGACATCATCCAACGTCAGCATGGACTGAATTGCTCTCCTACAGCTCAGAAAAATCTAGAAGACTCTTCTGAGCATGCATGAGCCACCCCACCACAGTGCCAACTCCATTCCCACCTCAGTTTGTTCCATCTGTCTTGCCAGGTGGATGGATCACTCAGGAAACAATGTGTCAATTCTCCTTTTTTATTTTCTTAGGAAGTTATACTTTTCATTTTACTTTACCCTCCCGAATAGCTGAAATCCAACTACATGAATTTGGGGAATCTCCCCTCCCGAGCAAGGTGGAAACATGACCCTCATTCACGAGAGATCTTACCCCACCCAAGCCCTGTGGTTATGGTGGCAACATCTGTTGACTTCCCATGTGTCACACTGCTGCTCTGTTGGATCCCCCTGAACTGGAATGCAAGGGGTCTGCACCAGGCTTGGGCCTATCTTGGGCAGTGCAGGCTCCCTATGTGGTGCCTCCCCATGCTGACTAGCGCATGTGTTGCTGTGGAGGTTAGGGTAGGGCCCCTGCCTGGCCAAACAAATCCCAGCAGTGCGCCAGGATGACTAGCAGCATGAGCCTCTCGGTCTGAAGTGTTCCAAAGTCTTATTACAGCTCATCGGACCACAGCTGTGTCAGGCAAAGGATGCACCAGCACCGAGCAATACAGATTCCATATCCTGCTAGAACAGTCCAGACAAGTGGGTTGTGTTGCCTTACCATTATATTGGTAGAGACCAAGAACAATGAAATGCCCAGGTTTCAATGACATCACTCCCATGCCTCTATCCACTTTAGCCACCAGAGTTCGCCTCGGTATTTCTTTGTCACCAGCAGACAGTGGATGGATTTTCTACATTCTGAAGAAAATATGAATTGAGGTAAAAACTAATTTAAATAATTTAAAGAATTTCTGCCTTCAGGGTGACTTGTACTTGAGTGTGATGTGGGAGGCTCCATTAGGCTGCAGCCTTTTTCGGTAACCATAGGAGCAGGGAAAATTTGGTTCAGTTCCATGCTCTTATCCTGTTAAGAGCTTGTTGAGCAGACAGAAAATTGGAAGAGTTAGGTTGCGCGAGGCTGCTGAAACAACCCCTACATTTTCCTCTGTCCCCTCTGCTTTCTCCTGAAGATTGAGGAAGGCTCTTGGAGGAATCTGCCTGCCAGCCACCTTAAACATAGTGCCTGCAAAGCAGAGAAACAGTTTAAGGGGAGTAGTGCTGAGCCCGGCACGGATTTCTGCCTGGGGCTCTCGGGGCGTGACTACCAAAGCTTGACCTAGACCAGTGGTTCTGAACCCTGTCCTCTGGGACCCCCAGTCCAGTTGTATTTTCAGGATATCCACAATGAATATGCATGAGATGCATCTGCATACAATGGAAGCAGTGCATGCAGATCTGTCTCATGCATATTCCTTGTGGATATCCTGAAAACTTGACTGGCCTGGGAGTCCCAGAGAAACAGAGTTGAAAACCTCTGACCGTCATTACCCTTGTTTGGTGTGCCCAATTCCGTCCATCTGGGGCACAATCCAGGGTGGACAGCTGGTGACATTTGGCACGGTGTGGAGGTTTCCCACCTTTTCCTGCACACATTAGTAGTGTTTTTACTAATGTGCACCTGGTGGTGGTGCAGTCTTTGCATGCATTCTGCCAAAATGGCTCCAACACGTATGCCTATCCTAGCGCCTGTAACTTAGGTTGCTGTGTAAGTTCTGTTAATGCATGCCTTTCGGGCCGCCACAGCCTTTGGCACACACTGTTGTGATACTTGCCTTAACTCTATCTTCCAGGAAACACTGTTTTGGCCTGTGGCAAGGAAGGTGCCTCATCTTCGGCTTATGGACTCTGCTCTTCTTGCATGGCAGCTCCTGAGTTGTACCACGAGGGATTTCTCCCCCTCTCTCTATGCCAAGAGATGTGGTTAGTCCGGCCTTGCCTGCCTCGGGGCAGGAGGTGGCAGATGGCACCCTCCCTGCTCCAATTTGTCTTATCACTGACCTTTCCACCTTTAGAAAGGCAATAAAAACATCTCTTCCAGCTATAATTTGACCATCTAACATAGCCCACTATTGCCTTGCCTCCTTCCAGTGCCGATACCATTCTCCCCTTGCTGACTGTAAATAGTTACTGCTATGGCAGTCTTTAAACCTATGTTCATACTGCTATGAAGACTACTGTTGTATCGTTCTATTGTAAGCCCTGTTATCTGCTACTTGTTCAGTGTAAACCTGTTCTATGTATTAAGCTGATCTCTAGGAACAAGCAGGAATAAGTCCTCACTTATGGGTACGTCGGAACCGACGGAGCCTGCGCGGGAAATCTCCCCAGCTTCCCAGGAAGGAAGTTTTTGGGGTCTCCCACTGCACATGTGCGCTGCCTTCCCGCCTTCCTGACCAGCTCTCCTCAGTTTCTCTTTTTCCGCGGAGCCAGCAGGTCGTGTTCCTGTCACCGCTGAAGAAATTATTGTTTTAGTTTGTTTCTTTAGACCATGTACCTGCCTTCCCCATACCGAAACCGGTGCCGCCGGGGTCTCTTCTTTTCTTTTAAAAAAAATAATAATAATCTTTATCTTTGCACAACTTGGTGACTTCGGTTAGGCCTCAGGCCTACACAAATTCTCCTCATGGAGAAACCAGCCCCTGGTTTTAAGAAGTGTACCAAGTGTAGTGCTGTTATTTCTGTCAGACACCCATGAATGGTGTCTTAAATGTTTGGGACCTGACCACTCCATTCCGGACTGCCCATCCTGCTCCCAGATGTCTAAACGTGGTTTGCAGAACCGGGCCAACAAATTCCATGTGCTGTTTGCTTCAGATAATCCAGCATCACAGTCATCCAGGTCTTCCTCTCCGGATGGATCTCAGGTAACCAAACCTTCTTCGGGCAGGTCCTCAAAGAGCAAATCTCCTTCAAAGCATCGAGAGGCTCTCAATTTTGAATCTGAGGACCATGCCCCAGCCAAACAACCCCGGCGGGAAGCTCTGACTTCCAAAGCACCATCTATGGGGTTACAGGTTGACATCGATGGCACGGCCTCGACTGATCACCTGTTAGACTGCTCTGGGGTACCGGCCCATACCGGTGCCGACATCCAGGCAGCAGTGGCGTCTATGAGCAATACTGTTCAGACCATGCAGCAGGCCATGCTGGCTTTTATTAAAGCTGCGACGCCCTCGGTACCGCGTTCAGCGGTACCTGGTCCAGTTCCGGTATCGTCTCCCATACCGGAACCGAGACCATCGACTTCCAAACGCAGATCGGTTCCGCATGCCGGATCCGGGTTTTCACCCGATACCGATCCCATACCCGGTACGCCCGATGTCGATACCGATCGGTATGCGTATCATGCGTTAGAAGCAAATAGAGAATACTCTGATTCTTCTGAGGATTTTGACTCCTCTGAGGACTCTGATGAGCTGTCTCTAGTTCTTCATGAAGACCCCTCTTCCACAAAGAGGAGAATGTCTCCACCAGAGGATCTGTCCTTTCAAGACTTCATTATAGAGCTAGCTAAAGGGCTTTCTATTACCACATCCTCTGAAAAAGAACCTAGGTCAAAGAAATTGGATATTTTAGGATACCCTAAGGTTCCTAAAGAGGCAGTCACCCTGCCTATCCTTGAAATCCTTCAAGAACACTTGATGGACTTATGGGAGGCTCCTCTAACGTTGTCTCCTTACTCTCGTAGGTTGGATGCAATGTACCGGGTCCCTCCTTCTCCTGGGTTTCAAAAGACTCAGAAGTCTGCGCTGAAAAAGATTAAGAGCACCAAAAGGCACTCTTCTACCCCTCCAGGGCGAGAATGTAAGACCCTAGACTCTTTTGGCAGGAAAATTTTCCAGGCTAGTATGCTTATAGCCAGGATTAATTCTTACAGTCTGTATATGGGCATGTTTCTAAGGGAACTTGCCCTAAAGGTAAAGCATTTTGCCCCCTTTATCCCTGAAGATAGAAAGGAGGAGTTCATTTCTTTAGTGAAACAGCTTCTAGATGTTTCTAAGTTCTCCAACAGAGCAGCCTTTGATTCCTTTGAGGGTGCCGGTAGAGCTTCGGGCATTGCCATTGCAGCCTGACGACTTGCTTGGCTCCAGGCCTCTGACCTAGAACCCTGGATCCTGGATGGCTTACGGAATCTGCCCTGTACAGGTGAGAACTTATTTTTTGAAGACTGGCAAATTAAAGCCACTCAAATGGACGCAGAAAATGCTACATTGGATAGACTTTCTAAGTCTACCTCTACTCCTGCCAAGAAAAAGTCTTTCAAGAGGTCTTACTACAAGAAGGCCAGATTTTCCACAAATACTGGCCAACAATCTTCTCAGCCTCGCTTTGCTGCTAAACGTCAGCAACCTAAACAGGCAAGGTCAAAGCCTGCAGCGTCTGCCACTCCTCAGCAGGCTCAACCCCCTCAGGGGTTTTGACTTGCCCCTAGAGAACTTAACATTTCTGGCTCTAGAACAACCAGAGCCCCTCACCATTCCCGGAAGGTTAGCTCACTTTGCTCCCAGATGGGGGCAAATTACATCAGAGCACTGGACCCTCTCTATCATCAGAGAGGGCTACAAACTTCATTTTTCCAACCTTCCTCCACATACCATGGTGAGGCACTTCAATTCTCCCCCATCTCTCCTGGACCTGTTGGGTCAGGAAATCTCTTCTCTCCTTGCCCAAGGGGCAATAGAAGAGGTTCCTCTTCTTCAACAAGGGACAGGATTCTACTCCCCTTATTTTCTCATACCAAAGAAGACAGGGGAATTCAGACCTATCCTAGATCTGAGAGAATTGAACAAATTTCTGTACAAGGAGAAATTCAAAATGCTTTCCCTAGGCATTCTCCTTCCATACCTTCAGAGTCAGGATTGGCTTTGTTCTCTAGATCTCAAGGATGCGTACACACATATACTCATCCACCCATCCCACAGAAAATATCTAAGATTTCTGTTTCAGGGAAAACATTTCCAGTGCAGAGTACTTCCCTTCGGTCTAGCCTCTGCTCCAAGAGTGTTCACCAAATGCATGGCAGTGGTGGCTGCATTTCTAAGAGGTCTGGGAATTTTTGTATTCCCATATCTGGACGACTGGCTCATCCGAGCTCCATCTCAGTCAGAGGCCCAGATTTCCCTGGACCGCACCAGGCACATTCTGCAGTATCTGGGACTGGTGGTAAACCTTCCCAAGTCTCAACTTACCCCTACTCAGTCTCTGGAATTCATAGGGGCCCAGTTGGACACCGCCACTGCAAGGGCCTACCTACCTCAAGTCCGGGGCCAACGTCTGATGTGCTTGGCCTCCCAAGCTCAATCCAGCAGTCACTTGACAGCCAGAGAAATGCTACGACTTCTGGGCCACATGGCCTCCACGGTACACGTGGTGCCCTACGCTCGTCTTCATATGAGAGCAGCTCAATGGACCTTGGCCACTCAGTGGACTCAAGCATCAGGAGCGCTCTCCGACCAAATACTCACCTCAAAGCGTCTGTTTTGGTCCCTCCAATGGTGGATGTCCACCAAGAATCTGTTGTTGTGGACCCCCTTCCAACCTTTGTTGCCCCAAGCAACCCTCACAACAGATGCCTCCCAAACAGGGTGGGGAGCCCATTTTCAACACCTCTCCACTCAGGGTACTTGGTCTCCCCAAGAGACCACCCTTCACATCAACCTCCTGGAACTGCGAGCAATTTTCTTTGCCCTCAAAGTCTTCCATACCCTCCTAGTCAACCTGACCGTCCTAGTCCAGACAGACAATCAGGTAGCCATGTTCTACATAAACAAACAAGGAGGGACAGGCTCTCTGTCGCTTTGCAACGAAGCTCTCAGATTATGGGCCTTTGCCAGAGAGCATCAAATTCATCTTCTGGCAGTCTGTCTTCCAGGGGTTCAAAACTCTCGGGCAGACAGACTCAGTCGAGTTCTGCTTCCACACGAATGGTCCCTACATATGGACCAGATACGCAGAATCTTTCAGGAATGGGGAACCCCGGACATAGACCTCTTTGCAAGTCCGTGGAATGCCAAACGTCCCCGGTTCTGTTCCAGGAATCCGTGTCAGGGGGCTCAGGCCTACGATGCCTTTCTCCTGCATTGGGGTCAGGAATTCCTATATGCCTTTCCACCCATTCCTTTGATTCCCAAGACTCTGTTCAAACTCCAGAGAGATCACGGATCGATGATCCTCATAGCTCCACGCTGGCCACGACAAGTGTGGTTCCCTCTACTTCTGCATCTCTCCCAGGGACCCTCTCTGGACCTGGGAGCTGCGCCAGACCTTCTGTCTCAGGAGGAGGGGACTTTGTGGCACCCAAACCCCAAGTCCCTACACCTCCGAGCTTGGTTACTGAAGGCCTAAGCCTTCATGACTTCAATCTTTCTCAACCAGTGAAAGATATCCTTCATGCCTCTAGGAAACCCTCCACGAGGTGTTCCTATGCTTTCAAATGGAAACGCTTTTCCATTTGGTGTGCTCAACAGGGTCTTGACCCTCTAGCACTTCCTTTGAATTCTCTACTAGACTATCTCCTGCATCTTTCTAATGCAGGCCTTAAGACGAATTCAGTAAGAGTCCATTTGAGTGCTATTGCAGCATCCTTTAAAACCTATAAATGGACAACCTGTCTCCTCTCATCTGCTTGTTGCAAGGTTCATGAGAGGCCTGACTCTAACTAAGCCTCCCATCCGACCTCCTCCGGTAGCATGGGACTTGAACCTAGTTCTGGGTCAGCTTATGAAGCCACCTTTTGAACCGTTGGTTTCTACCTCCTTGAAATTTCTTTCCTGGAAGGTCCTTTTCCTTATTGCAGTCACTTCGGCTCGCCGCATCAGTGAACTACAAGCCTTAGTGGCTCATCCACCTTATACCAGGTTTCATCATGATAAGGTGGTCCTTAGGACGAATCCCCACTTTATGCCCAAAGTGGTCTCGCCTTTTCATCTTAATCAAGAGGTATATCTACCTGTCTTTTTTTCCAGCTCCTCATGCATCCAGTGCAGAGAGGAACCTTCATACTTTAGATTGTAAAAGAGCTCTTGCCTTTTACCTCAACAGGACTCAGCCACATCGAAAGTCTTCCCAGCTTTTCGTGGCTTTTGATCCTTCTCATTTGGGACGTCCAGTCTCCAAACGTACACTTTCCAATTGGATTGCTCAGTGTATTTCCTTTGCTTACCAGAGTCAAAATATTTCTCTGGAAGGCCATGTCACAGCTCACAATGTGAGAGCCATGGCCACTTCTATGGCTCATCTTCACTCTGTATCCATAGATCAGATCTGTCGAGCTGCCACATGGGCCTCGGTTCATACCTTCACAGCCCATTACTGCTTGGACAAGGACTCCCGCCGGGATGCCTTGTTTGGACAGGCTGTCCTCAAACACCTGTTCCATACTTGAACAACTCCTGCCCACCTTCCCAGGATGGATGCCTGAGATCCATACGAAGATGGCGAACCCTTGGAAGGGGATCTCCCAGGCATCTTAGCTAGGGAGTCCCCATAAGTGAGGACTTATTCCTGCTTGTTCCTGGAGATAGCACAGTTACTTACCTGTAACAGGTGATCTCTGGGAACAGCAGGAATTAGTCCTCACAACCCACCCACCTCCCCTAGGAGTTGTATCTTCCTTTCCTCTCTCTATTGTCTCAGCTATAAACTCGAACTGAGGAGAGCTGGTCAGGAAGGCGGGAAGGCAGCGCGCATGTGCAGTGGGAGACCCCAAAAGCTTCCTTTCTGGGAAGCTGGGGAGCTTTCCCGCGCAGGCTCCGTCGGTTCCGACGTACCCATAAGTGAGGACTAATTCCTGCTGTTCCCAGAGATCACCTGTTACAGGTAAGTAACTGTGCTTTATACTGTAGACTGCACTGATTTAAAATAGCACGGTATATAAAACCAAATAAATAAATAATGGCGCTGTGGATAAGTATAACCAGTTAGCCGGAAGTTCCAGCGACTGCTGTGTGCTACTCCCTGATCTTTAGGGGATCAACGACAGCTATGTCACTTGGTGTAGGGAGTCTTTTCCATGAGGGGAGCTTCCGGAGTTCAGATTGTCCTTCCAGAATTCTTTTCCTTTTACAACAGGCCTGGTCATTCTGGCATGGAATTGCAGACCCTGTGGCCTCTGGGGTCCTCTGAGTGCAGTTTCATGAGGGGCAGGCTGAGAGTGGAAGCCCTGTTTGATTGCCTATGGCTAAATGTCCCTGGCAAAGGACACCCACCTGGAGATGTATTAGCTGGAATCTGTCTGAGATTTGGACTGTGGCTTGGATTCAGATGTGTCTGGATGAAGTAGTACTCTCCTTTAGAGGAATGTGAAGAGGCCAATGTACCTACTTGTTCCAAGAGGAGGAGGAACTGGAGACATTTCCCAGTGTCTTATCCACCTTGAGCTTGGTGGATGCTCCAGGCACACAGGAATCAAAGATGCATCCACTCCTGCAAGGGTTGTATTACACTACTGTTGTTCCCATTCCTGGAGGTGCTCAAGGACCTGTTGCAATTGGAGTGGGGTTCCCTTGACTCCCCGCCTAAGGGGCTAAAGGTGTATAAGATAATGCATGCTGTCCTGGAGAAGGAGTTCATTTGTGGTTTGGCATTTCCAAGTTAGATGTGCAGGTCACAGCGGTTACCACCATTCTTCAAGAAGGCAGATTGTCCTTAAAGGATCCTCTGGACCAAAAGGTGGATTTGTGTTGAAGAATCGGTTTGCTGCAGCAGCTGCTATACTTCAATTGGTGGTATGTGCAGTCCTGACATCTGGAGCCATGCTCCAGTGGATTCTCCCCCTCTTTTGGAGTCAACTGCAGCCTTCCTTTCTGATGCTGTGTATGGCCTGGTACATCTAGCTTCGAGGGATTGTACCCTATTGACAGTGTCATGGCCTTGGCATTGGCTTGGCTCTGACATGGACAGCGGACTAAGTCTCAAACTCAGTTGCCCATTTTAGTCTTAGAGGGACTCCAATTTGGAGAAGCTGGTGAAGGACCCTGGCAAGACAAAATCTTTCCACCTTCAAGGACAGATCCAAGGGGCCTGTAAAGTGGGCAGGAGCCCCTTTTCAGTCAACCTCTGCTTGCTCCTTGTGGGTATGCTGGTCAAACTGCTGGGGGTATTCAGACTCCCATCACTACTAATCTGGAAAGCCTCTTTTCTCTGGGAACAAGCAGGAAGTCGGCCCTCACATATGGGTGATGTCAGCGCCGACGGAGCCCTCATAGAGGCATCCTCCCCCCCCCCCCCACCAAACTTTCACAGAAAGCCTTTGGGAGATGCCACCACGCATGTGTGGTCCCCTTCCTGCCCAAGGGTGCCATCTTGCTCAGTCTCCTTTTTTCCTGCGGAGCCCTTCAGATGTTTATCTGGCTTGTCCCTGGAAAAGGTTGATTCCCCCCCCCCCGAGGTTCATACTCTCCACTGGTATCACACCGGTACTCTTCCCGCCACCCAACCTCATTGCCTCAGCATCGAGTTTGTCTATTTTTGTAGTTTTCATTCTTTTCTGGCATCTTTGTGCCTTTTCTCCAGCTGGCAGCCTGGAGAGTCTTCGACCTCGCAGGGGTACTTTTTACCCCCATGGCTACCAGTGGCTTTAAGAAATGTGATCGGTGCTCTAAAATTGTCTTTGACAGATGCACATGACTGCTGTCTCCACTGCCTCGGGCCAGATCACAACCCTGCAGCCTCTGCAAAAGGATGTCCAGCAAGGCCCTCAAGAGCTGCCAGCAGCAGCACGAGAAGTGTGTGTTTGGGTGTGGGGTGTGGGTTTTTTTCTTTTTCCCTGAGTCTCCGGTGCCTCCAAAGGCCAAGGCCTCGACACCTCTGTTCGGAACCTTCCGAACCAGAGCTCCATCATGGGTTCTCAAAGGGGGTCTCCTCAAGGGAACCCAAGAAGAAGAAAGGTGGCGTCTTTGCACAGTTCCGACCGGCCGGGTGCCCCCCAGTCTGAGACACTCACCTGAGGCTTTGGAGAAGGAGCGGCCAGCAAAGGTCCCCCAAAAAGACGACACCTCGGACCAGCCTCGGTCCCCAGACACCATCCTCATTGATTCCACTTCGGGGGAGCCAGCGTCGGGCCTGAATCCCTCATTGCCTGTGCCGAAGGCTGCAGAGCCTTCTGGCCTTGAGTCTAGAATGGTGGCACTGAAGTGCAGTTTGTCTGCCTTCATGGACCAACAGCGGGTGCTGTTTTCTGGCACGACCAGTTCATCTGCCATGACCACTAGGCCATCAACATCCAAGCTGTCCCTGGAGGCCGAGCCTTGAGTTAATCCTCAGCCAAGGTCGCGATCAGAGTCTCGCGCAGCAAGACCACAATCATCCTTGTCAAGTATATCAAGCACAGGCCACAGAGCATCGGGAGCCCCGAGGCCTGCAGAGCAGCCTTCCAAGTCCTCAGTGGATTACTCCGAGTGGGAGATGGAGGATGAGGAGTCCCCCGACACCAGTTGCCACCATGACATCCCATCCATATCTCCCGTCTCAGAGCCTCAACGGCAGTCTCTGCCAGAGGATATGGGCTGCTTTGATTTTGTCAAGGATATATCAAAGGCCCTGGCATTCCCTACAGAGTCGGAGGACCCTCAGGCAGATGAGTTGGAAATCCACCAGTACGAGGCTCCTCCGCAGGAATCGCTCATGGTGCCCCTTCCTCCCATCCTGGAACAGTTGATGCTCTGGATGTGGGAGACACCAGCATCTGTACCGGTGGTGAGCAAACGGCTCAACTCGATGTATCGAGTCTGCCGGAGCCCGGGCTTCCAAAAGTCACAGCTGCCGCATAACTCCATGGTGGTGGAGTCAGCCATGCATTGGCTGAAAGCCAGGAGACTCGCCCCCAGGTGCCCCCCCCCCCCCCCGTCAGGGAGGCCTGCACCCTGGATGCCCTCGGCAGAAAGTGTTACCAGTGCTTTATGCCTAAAGTGGTCTCACCTTTTCATCTTAATCAAGAGGTATATTTACCTGTCTTTTTTTCCAGGTCCTCATGCATCAAGTGCAGAGAGGAATCTTCATACCCTGGTTTGTAAGAGAGCTCTTGCCTTTTACTTACAAAGGACACAGCAACATAGAAAGTCTTCTCAACTCTGTTGCCTTTGATCCCTCTCATTTGGGACTTCCAGTCTCTAAGAGGACACTGTCCAATTGGATTGCTCAGTGTATTTCTTTCGCCTACCAGAGTAAGAACCTTTCTCTGGAGGGCCATGTCAAAGCTCATAATGTGAGGGCCATGGCCACCTCAATGGCTCATCTAAATTCTGTGTCCATCGACCAGATCTGTCGAGCGGCCACCTGGGCCTCAGTTCATACCTTCACAGCCCATTACTGTTTGGACAAGGACTCCCGCCGGGATGCCTTGTTTGGTCAGGCTGTTCTCAAACACCTGTTCCATGCTTAATCAACTCCTGCCCTCCTTCCCTGGATGGATGCCTGAGATCCATAGGAGGAGATAGAGCCCTTCCCAGGGTCTCATAACTTTGGGGATCTCCCAGGCATCTCTAGCTAGGGAGTCCCCATATGTGAAGACTCATTCCTGCTTGTTCCTGGAGATAGCACAGTTACTTACCTGTAACAGGTGATCTCTGGGAACAGCAGGAATAAGTCTTCACAACCCACCCACCTCCCCTAGGAGTTGTATCTCTCTATCTATTTTTCCTTCCCTCTCTCTCTTTGTCTCAGCTTTAAAACTCAAACTGGGGAGAGGCGGTTAGGGAAGGCAGTGCGCAGGCGCTGTGGGATGCTCCCAAAAGCTTTCCTTTTTGGGAAGCTGGGGAGCGTTCCCGCGCAGGCTCCGTCGGTACCGACATACCCATATGTGAAGACTTATTCCTGCTGTTCCCAGAGATCACCTGTTACAGGTAAGTAACTGTTTAACAAGAATTCAAACTATTTACAGCAAATTATCATATGTTTATAGTTCTAAAGCTTGGGGATCTAAGAGGGTTTGAAATGGGGGTTTACTTGACTAACCATGATCATTGGTTCGTGTTGGGAGGGAATGGCTTGGGGTTCATACTCTGAGAGAAGTGTTGTAGGAAGAGGTGTGTTTAGAGCTTTTCTAAATTGTGAGAGGTCCTGTTGTGATCTGATGTTGGGTGGCAGCATGTTCCAACATCTAGGTGCGAAGGATGAGAATGCTCTTGTGGTAGTTGTCTGGTTGAGTTTTGCTAGGTATTTTGGGATCGATAGTGTGTTTTCTGTTGCGGAGCGTCGGGATCTGGAGCTTTGTGGGTGATGCAGGAGGTCAGATAATGATGATGAGATTTGGTGAACTGCCTTGAAGGTAATGAGGAGGGCTTTGTATAAAATCCTATATGATATCGGGAGCCAGTGAAGTTCGAATAGGATGGGAGTGATATGACTCCTTGGGGCTCCGTGTAGAACTCTGGCAGCCGTATTCATGGCCAATTGTAGTGGATTAAGCGTACTCTTGGGTAGGCCCTGTAACACAATATTTGCGTAGTTGAAGTGTGGGGTGACCAACGCTTGGAAGGTTGTTCGGAAGTCGTGTGGTTCAAGCATTGGTCTGAGGTGTCGTAGAGTCCTGATCTTGTGATAGATGGCTTTAACTGTATTTTTTATATGTTCTTTGAACTCAAGTCGCTGGTCGAGTGTAACGCCTAAGTAACGTATTGTTGATTTGAGTGGTAAATCGGCATCTCTTGTTCTTAGAGTTGGTGGGGGAGAGAAGTCTTTGTTCCTTGTTACAATCAAAACTTCCGTTTTTTTAAAGTTAATTCGGAGGTTTTGTGAGAGCAGCCAGTTTGAGATTGCATTGAAGCAGGTGTAGTTAGTGTGGTATAGTCAGATTTCAATATGTTGACTGGTGTGAATAGTAGCACATCATCTGCATAGATGAGGCAAGATATTCCAAATGACCGGGCGATGTTACAGATGGGCTGCATATAGATGTTATGTCAAATCTTTTTTATTGCTTTTCAATATAAACCAACATAAACACTTTGCCAACTAGGCTCAGAAAACACAGCAAACATAGTACAGAAAAAGAAACCAGGCATTATTAACACATCCGAGAGGGCTTGAGATGATTAAGCGAGCCGGACAGGCACAATTCTATCGAAACGCCTCAGCAGAGGACAAATATCTGGAACTGGCGGGCACTGGAGTGCTGAAGGCTCGCTCAGCCGCCCCTCAGACTCTCGCCATTCCCAGACCCCAACCTGTCGCCCTCAGCAGAGCAGTCATATCAGGGTATCATAGCAACCAAAAATAACAGGGAGCCAATACATTCTAATGCCCTCCCACTCCTCCCAAGCCCCAACTTCCCCCCCCCCCGTCTCCCCCTCCCTACAGACCGCTAGACTATCCTGGAAGCTGCACCCAACTCACACACACGCCCTCTCACGTCTGTCACACTCCCAGTCTCCCTCGGAACAATCGCCCGCAAAGCCTTCAGAGAACCCCATGCCAAATTTTTTCAAAATCCACTTGCTTCTTCCCCCCCCAAAATCTGGGCCGTCCGCCTTTCGAAGCCCTGTAGGACGAGCAGGCTTTGGCGCCACTCCCCAATCCCAGGGGGTTTATCCTCCACCCAATGTTTGAGAATACAGTGTTTCGCTATAAGAAAACCCCTATCATATAGCTTTACATCCCACGTAGCCAAAGCTGTAGGTACCACCCCCGCACCACTCTCATGCCTCATTGAGCCATCCTCACAGCCAGGCCCATCCGTTGCTGTAGCCTCCCTAACCCCCTCCCTGGGCGAACTAACACTCGCCCCAGCGCTAGTACTGGTGTTAGTACTGTTAGTACTGTTGCGGCCACTGGTACTGGGGATGCCAAATAAGCACCACTCCGGCGTGACCACCCCTCCCGGAGGCCTCCAGACCCGCAAGGCAGCATGCACCGCGTGCCAGAGTGGCACAATATGAGCACATTCCCAAAAGCGATGCATCAAGGTCCCCCTCTGGGCCCCACACAGCTGACACACATCTGTCGATCACCCCCATCCTAGCCGCCCACACATTAGGCACATAAGCCCGCCACAGGAACCTATACTGAATTTCCTGGAACCGAACCGCTTCAGAAACCAATCTAAGCCGCTGAAAAGCATCTTATAAGTCCTCCACGGCGATCTGCACACCACCTTCTCGATGCCATCTCTGAACCAATGCCTCCAGTGGTCCCCGGTCCCCTCCCGGGTGCCACTCTTCTCGCAAGGACCGCAGTGTAAAATGCTGGTCCTGCTCGGCTATAAAGCCCCATACCCCCTTAGTACAAAGTTGTAAGCCCCGAGTCTGTTGCAACGCCCGGACATAATGTTGCGCCTGCAAATAAAAGTAGAACGAATGAGGCGCAATCAAGTACCACTTCGTCAGTGACTGAAACGAGTCCAGCTCCCCCTGCGCCTGCATACGTAATTGCCCCAGAAACTCCAGACCCGCCGACACCCAACTCGCTGGCCCCCCTTGCCTCCCAGGCTCAAAGTCGCCGTTATAGCGTAAGGGGAGACAGCCAGTAGCCGACCAACACACGCCCTTTCGCTGACATAAGAACCTCCACGCCTGTCGCAAAGCTCCCAAGTATCTCGACTCTTGCCAGCGATGCGGCAGAACTTTGCTCCCGCTATGCAGCAAAAAGGCCGCATGATAGGGCAACGACATTCAGCGAACGAGGCCCTGCGGGAGGACAGCCTCACGCCCTAAAATCAGATCCCGCAGTGGTCCAAGCAAGCACAGAAAATTGTAGTCGCGCACTGAAAATAATCCTAGTCCCCCCTCGGCTTTACCGCCCATCAATACGGATAGCGGAATCCGAGACCTCTTCCCCTTCCATAAAAATTTCACCACATGACTCTGGAAAAATAGCACATCACGGCGCAAAAGCCAGATAGGTAAATGCCGCAGGAGATACATCCACCGCGGCGCCTCCATCTGAAAAAGAGCTACCCGTCCCATGAGCGAGAGTGGGAGATCCTTCCATTTCTGCAGCGTGGCCACTGTTTTAAGTAGCATAGGTCTAACATTGACATCATACAGCTTCGAGACCTGATCCGGAATCTGTATCCCCAGATAGCGGAATTGGCCCGGCGCCCAACGTAAGGGAAACGGGCCCTGCCACGCCAAGCGCGCCCTGTTGCCCACATCCAAAGCCACCGACTTGCTGACATTGATCCGTAAACCCGAAAAGGACCCAAACCTCTGAATTAATCCCAACACGTACTCCAGCGAGGACTGCGGCTTAGACAAACACAACAGCATGTCATCAGCAAACGCGCTGACATTGATTCCCCCACCCGGCCATTCGATACCCCGAATCCCCTCCGCCCCTATGTGCGAGAGTAGCAGGGGCTCCAACTGCAGAACGAAAAGCAAAGGCGAGAGCGGGCAGCCTTGGCGCATGCCTCTCCGGAGTACAAAGGACGAGGAGCAAGTACCTCCGCTAGCTACACACGCCAGAGGGTTCGTATACAACGCCCTCACCCATGCCAAGAAGGCTCCATCAAACCCAAATCTGGCTAAGACCTCAAACATATAGGGCCAGGACACTCTATCAAAGGCCTTTTCCGCATCTAGGCTTACCAGGATCAAAGGCTCCATTCGGATGGAGCAGCTCTCCATCCCCAGCAACACTTTACTAATATTGGAAAAGGCCCCTCTCCCCCACACAAAACCCGATTGATGACTACCAAGCAGCCTAGGCAAAACCTTCTGTAATCGGGCCGCCAGCACCGATGCCACTAGTTTCATATCGTAATTGATCAGGGAGATGGGACGATAAGAGGCCGGCTTCTCTGGGTCCCGACCCTCTTTTGGTATAATAGTGATTGCCGCAGTCCACATATCACGCGGATACATACCCAACTCTTGTGCCTCCTGGTATAGGGCCATCAAAGTAGGTGTCACCTGGGCTATTAAAATCTTATAAAATTCAGACCCATAACCATCAGGTCCCGGGGCTTTATGCAGCTTCCCTGCCTTGATTACTTTCTGAATTTCCGCCTGAGTAATTCTCGCATTAAGCTCCAAAAGCTCTGACTCAGTCAGGTGGGGGAGGCGCACAGCTTCGAGAAATTCCCGCTCGTGTGCTCTGTTCTCGGCCTCGGGCGTATAGAGCTCCTGATAGTACTGACTAAACACCTGCACAATCCGTTCCAACTCAGTATGCCGCACACCTTGTTTGTCCTTAATCCTGGCTACCCCCTGAATACCTCCCCTCCGTTGCACAAGACGCGCCAAGAGGCGCCCAGTGCGATCGCCATACCGAAAAAGCTGGTGGCGATAGTATTGCAGTGACTGAACCGCTCTGTCATGCAGCACCTCGTTGAGAGCCCTCTACACCGCAAAGAACTCAGACAGCCTAGACGGCATTTTCACTGCTGCTCGTTTGGCTTCCTGCAATTGACGCGCCAGGTCCAGAATCTGACTATTAAGACGTTTCCTCTCCTTCGCGACGTAGGCTATTATGTGACCCCAGAGGACCGCCTTACCCGCCTCCCAAAACGTCGCGACCCCTACCTCCCCCGTATCGTTTAACAATAGGTACTCTTCCCAGTGACGAATCAAATATGCCCGAAAGTCCTCCTTCTGCCAGAGATACCCCGGAAAGGACCAGCGGGCTCCTCCAGAGGTTCGCACCCTCCAATCCAGAACCACTTTAGCATGGTCCGACACCACCAGGGGCTCGATCTCCACCCTAAGCACCTTCCCCAGCCCCTCTCTCGAGATCAAAATGTAATCAATCCTAGACCAAGTTTGATGTACTCTCGACAGATGCGTGTAATCCCTTTCGACACCATGTAAGGTTCTCCACGAGTCTATCAAACCGCCCATATTACAGAGATATCCCACCCCTTTAGTGCGCCAGGCCCCTCTGGAGGCCCCGGTGCCAGATTTGTCCAGAGTAGGATCATGTGGGCAATTGTAATCGCCCGCCAATATCAAGGGTATCTTCGGCGCCCCCAGCACCTTTCGCAACAAAAGCTGAAAAAATCGATGATCATATGTATTGGGGGCATATATGTTCCCCAAAAACAGTTCCTCACCCTGAATTTTCGCATGGAGGAAGAGAAATCTCCCCTGTGGATCCTCCTCCTGGCTAATGACTTCTAATGCCAGGCCTCTTTTCACTAGAATTGCCACACCTCTCTTCTTACTGCTCACAGAGGCTGCAAAAACTTGCCCCACCCAATCTTTTCTAAGTTTAGCATGTTCTACTGCATTCAAGTGCGTTTCTTGCAGGAAGGCAATTTGGGCATGCCCTCTCTTAAGGGCCTGCAAGATCTTTGTTCTCTTAACTGGGTTATTGACACCCCCGACGTTCCAAGAGACTATTCTAAGCTCATCCCGCATTCACACGGTTCACTAACATCAGAACTACCAATATCCACCAAGCACAGTCGTGTCCTGGGTCGCCCAGCCTCAACTCAGAGCACACCACGACCATCGGGCTTCCCCAATAGTACAGCCCTGCATCCTTCTGCTGCAGATAAAGGCCATGGGCACATGCACTCCACAAAGCTTCCAGACTCTCGGTTCGCAGCACACTCACCCCCCACCCTGTCCCCTTCCCACCCCCGTCCCCTATCCTCCCAAGTCCCCCCGACCCCCCCCCCCCCCACCTCCCGACCCCCACCTCCCTCCCCCAGCTGTACCCCACCGCGAACCCCTCCCCCCCAGCCCTCCCCTCTCCCTCCCCGGCCCACTCGCAGCTTCAGTCTAACCTATCTACCCCTAAATACACACTCAACCAAACCCTCAGTTACCTCACTGAGGTCGGGACCCCATCGCAATACTACAGGGCTGTCTCGAGCAAATCACTGCCCCCCCCCCCCCCATGAGCCAAACATAAAGGAACTGTCCCAAGGAGAGAAATAGATAAGAACAAACTGTAGCAAACATTCAGGCACCTGCAAAAGAGAGTAAGAAAACAATCATTAAGTAGGCAGCTAAAGAAGCAAGTCCGGCTCTCGCAGACATCCAGACCTCCAACAGTGATACAGGTCTTGCCGAAAGCATTACGCTACCCACTGAGAGCGGAAGCAACCCGCGTGGCCGGCCTTGCCGAGCTGCAGCTCCCACTCCCGAAAGGCCCAACCAGGGTCAGCAGTCAAGGCCCAGGTCACTCAGGAGTAAAGTCAGAGCCCAACATGTCCATCTTCCTCCCCCGAGATACCGCAAAAATCAGGGACGGCTCTCTTCTCCATCCGAGGGCGGGTGCTGCGCCAGGAACTGCTTCGCTGCCTCCGCATGCTCAAAAGTATGGTTCTGTCCGTTCAAAGAGATCCGCAGCACTGCCGGGTAGGCCAAGGTAAACCATGCCCGCCTCTTAAACAGCTCCGTACAGATCGGTGAGAATTCCCGACGCTTAGCGGCAACAGCCGCAGAGTAATCCTGGAATAGCAAAATCTTTTTATTGTCCAAGGTGATCTCACCTCTTTTTCGGTAGGCCTGGAGAATCCGCCACTTATGCTGGAAGTTTAGCATGCGGATGATCACCACACGTGGTCGATCTCCCTTGTCCCTCCGAACCCCCAGCCTGTGCGCTTGTTCAATACGAAAGGTACCTTGGAGCTCCTGTATGTCCAGCACCTCTGGCAGCCAGGTCTCGAGGAAAACAAGCAGCTCATGATCAGTTCGGTCCTCTCCAAGGCCCACCAGCCGCAAGTTGTTCCGGCGGGAACGATTCTCCAAATCCTCTAACTTTTGTTGCACTTCAAGGAGGGTTTGCTTCTGAGCCTCCAGCTCTCCATCACGGCGGCCTTCCCCCTCCTCCACTGCAGCCACGCGGTGTTCTAGCTCCTCCACGTGCCTCCCAAACTCTGTCATAGATTCCTCCATCCCCTCCAGCTTCTGCATAAGCCGATCAAATTTTGGATCGAGGAGCCGCACTACCTCCTGCGCTAGGTCCTCCGATGTGGAATCCGTGCTGTCAGCGCTCGGCGAGGCAGGTTGCTGCGCGGCTGCGGTGGAAGGCCCCGCTTTAATCGACCGCTCCCGGTCTTTTCGAGCCGGCAAAGGCATCGCTTCCGCAGATTTCGAAAACTCTTGGTCGCAGCAGGTGATGGCACACTTCTCCCTGGTAACAAGCAGGGGTGAGGGCTCACAAAAGCAGATAAAATGCCAGGTTTAGTGCCGAGACAGCCCCAGAGCGAAGGAGGCACGTCCTCTCTCTCTCACGCATCGCCGGAAGTCCGCATACAGATGTTAAATAGCAGGGCCGAGAGGGAGGAACCCTGTGGTACACCTTGCTTCTGTTGGAAAGGCATAAACGTATTGTTACCTGTCCGGACCTGCTGCCAGCGGTCTTCCAGGTAAGATTTGCACCACTTCCATGCCATTCCTTGAATCCCTTTTTCATGTAGTCGGTTAAGTAGCTTAACATGGTCAACAGAATCGAAGGCTGCTGCAATGTCTAGGAAGATCATTGCAACTCCATTTCTGATGTCTGTTGTATTAATAAGCGTGTTCATTAGAGAAGTTAGAAGGGTTTCGACTCCGTGGGATTCTCTGAAGCCATGCTGATTCGGGTCGAGTGGAGCTTCGGAGTCAATGTGTTGAATTTGCCTTAGAGTGACTTTTTCTAGTATCTTGGCTAGTAAAGGGATACTTGAGATTGGGCGGTAGGAGTCTTCATTTTTTGGATCGAGTTTATTGTTTTTCAGTAGTGGACGAATGGAGGTCTGTTTTGAGGGCTGTTGGGAATATCCCTGTGCTAAGTGACTGGTCAGCTATGGCTGCTATGTAAGGGCTGAGTTCTGTTCTTAGTGATTTGATCCAGTGGGCTGGACATGGATCGTTGGGGGCAGTGGTGGCCCTGGACATGATCCTGCACAAGGCTCTGTTTTCTACCAAAGCAAAGGAGAACATAATGCTTCCTTTGCATCATTCCTTGCAGGATCTCCTTCTAGGAATGTGGGAAGCACCTTTAAAGGTACCCCCACCTTCCAGAGCAACTGATCTCTTTTATATCAGGTACCCCCTCTCCAAGGTTTCAAAAGACTCGGCTTCCTCATTCCATAGTAGTGGAATCAGCAATGAGGCGGGTAAAGAGTAAGAAAAAGCACTCTTCTTATCCGCCAGGTCGTGAGTCTAAGACACTAGATGCCTTTGGACGTCAAACCTTCCAGGCATCTATGCTTTCTGCAAGAATTCTCTAATATATTTTTTATATGAGTCTATCTCTTGAGGAGGTCACAAAGCAATTACATCTTCTGACTCCTTCCCTTCCAGAGTCCAAGAGTGCAGGCTATTCTTCACTGCTTAAGCATCTTCAGAATATCTCTTGGTTTCTTACTCGTGCTTCCCTAGACTCTTTTGAGTCTGTTAGCAGGACTTCTGCTATAACCATAGGGGCACGACGTAGAGCCTGGCTCCAAGCTTCAGACTTGGACATATGGGCACAGCAAAGACTGGGACATACTCCTTGCACTGGAGACAATCTTTTCAACAAGGAGTCTTTACGTCAGGTTACTCAGTTGTCCACTGACTTACCTGTTCCTAGGGGCTGTTCTGCACCTTCTTCTGTCCCAGTAGGTATGAAATGTCCTGCCAAACTTTCTTCCCATAGGAGAAGAAGGTTTTATGCATCATCTGCCCAACATACAGATGTTCCCAAACAGGGGAAGCATTGTCCTGGTCTGCAGAATTCAACCTCGTACCAGGCTCAGCAAACCCAGCAACCGCAGGGTTTCTGATCAATCTTCATCAGATGCTTGTGACTCTTGGGGTTAGAATCTGCAGTTGCTTCTTCTCAATAGAGGCAATCCACTGCTTTCATTCTAAACCCTAGACATGGATCTCTTCCCAAAAGACATCCATTCTTTCTATGTTCTATGAGCTGTCAGTATGTTCATGCCTATGGGTCACAGGGTTCTCCTCTTCCTGCTAGGGAAAGAGGTCTAACCACTATCAAACGATAGTTTCCTGTGCCAGCATGTCGTTTTTTGTTTTTTTTTTTCCCTTTCTATAGACTTACTACTTTGTAAGTTGTCTTCAGCTCCATTCTCTTTACCCTCTTATCAAGCTTTTCCTCTGTAAGCATTATTGCTTCGCTGGAGGGCTTTTTTTTCAGCCTAGTTTTGTTACTTTTCCAGTGCGGAGTTTTCCTCTCTGAGTTGACTCCTCTTTTTCAATCTTGCTTTGAGGCATTTCATCAGACGTGTCCAGAGTTTTCTACTCCTGTTCTGTCTGTTCTTTCTGTTTTTAAACAGTAAGATTCTTTCTGCTGTCTGGCAAGCAGCTGCCTATGCAGGAGCCTTAATGTTTGGACCACTGGTTTCTGTCCACCAGCAACCAGATTTGTCCTCCACTAACATTCTGTCTAGTCTTAGTAGTGGCTCCAAGTCAGTGCTGTCATCTGTCTTGGAAATTATTTCACTACAGGCTTGTTGGATTGTCTTCTCTTTCTGCCATCTCCATTCCCCTGGGTTTGGCAGCATAGTTGACATAGGTACTGGCTCTCCAGCAGCCAGTTCTATCTCCTCACTCTCCTGCATCATGCTCTCTGCAATTCTACAGAGAAGCTCTCCACTATGGGCCCTTGCTAGAGAGCATGGGTTTTTTTTTCTCCAACAGCTATCCTAGATGGTTGGAAAAGGCTTTTTCAGTCATGTCTCCCATGACTAGAAAGGTTCTCCCTTTTTTCACTATCTCCTTTTTAATATAAAAGACATAGGCCATCTCCAGGAACAAGCAGGAATGAGTCTTCACATATGGGTACGTCGGTACCGACGGAGCCTGCGCGGGAACGCTCCCCAGCTTCCCAAAAAGGAAAGCCTTTGGGAGCATCCCACAGCGCCTGCGCGCTGCCTTCCCGCCTTTCCTAACTGCCTCTCTTCAGTTCTTTTCCGCAGAGCCAGCAGGTCGTGTTCCTGTCACCGCTTAAGTTCTTTATTTTATTTTATTTCTTTGGTCGCGCGTCTGCCTTCTTCGACGTCGGACTGGTACTGCTGGTCTTTTCTTTCTTTTTCTCAAAAAAAAAAAAAAAAAAGAATACTTTCCGTTCCACTTCAGTGTATTTTTTCTTCGTTGGGCCTTAGACCTAACAGAAAATTCCTCATGGAAAAGCCCGCCTCCGGATTTAAAAAATGCACTAAGTGCAGCGGTACCATCTCTGCTACCGACACCCATGACTGGTGTCTTAAGTGTTTGGGTCCTGACCATTCCATCACGGATTGTCCGTCCTGCACCATGATGTCTAAAAGAGGTTTACAGAACCGAGCAGCCAAGCTCAGTACACTGTTTCCCTCTGATGCAGCTTCGGTGGCATCGACGTCTTCCAGGGCTGCTTCTTCCTCCTATGGATTTCAGGTAACCAAACATAAGTCCAGCCGGTCCTCGAAGGGTAGATCTCCCTCCTAAGCATCGAGATGATGCCTCTGGGCTTGCCCTCAAGGATCCTGCACTGGCAAAAGTACCCCGGCGGGAAGCTCCGGCTTCCAAAGCTCCTCCTATGGGGTCACAGGTTGACATCGATGGCACGGCCTCGACCGATCACCTGTTGCAATGTTCTGGGGTACCGGTGGAATCCGCCGGTACCGACCTCCAGACATTCATGGCGTCTGGATCAGAATGTTCTGACCATGCAGCGTGCCATTACGGCATTCATACAAGCTGCGATGCCGCTGGTACCGCAACAAGCTTCGTTGTCGGTACCGGCTCTGGTATCGGTTCCGGTGCCGGTACCGGTTGCATCGACATCGGCTTCGGTGTTGACTGCAGCGGTACCCTGTCTGATGATGCCTATCGGTACAGATCCGGTACCGATGACTCCTGATGTCGATACCACCCGGTATACGTATCGGGCTTTACAAGAGCATCCAGACAGGCGATACTTCGATTCCGTCGAAGCATCGGTACTTCTTCCTCAGGAGCCGCCTTCTCCAAAAAGAAGAATGTCCCCTCCAGAAGACTTGTCTTTTCAAGACTTCATAAGGGAAGTGGCCAAAGGGCTTTCTATCTCGGTAGCCCCTGAGACAGCGCCTAGAGCCAAAAAATTGGATATTTTGCAATATCCTAAGGCTCCTAAAGAAGCAGCCACTTTGCCAGTTCATGAGATCCTTTATGACCACATGATAGGCATATGGGAGACTCCTCTCACCATCTCTTCTCATTCTCGTAGGTTGGATACCATGTATCGTGTCCCTCCTTGTCCTGGATTTCATAAAACTCAGCTTCCTCACCATTCTATTGTGGTGGAGTCTGCTATGAAAAAGAGTGCAAAGAGGCACTCATCTGCTCCTCCAGGAAGAGAATGTAGAACCTTAGATGCTTTTGGCAGGAAAATTTTTCAAGCCTGTATGCTTGTTGCCAGAATCAACTCCTATAGTCTCTATATGGGGATGTTTCTGAAGGAAGTTACAGATCTGCAAACTTTCCTCCCTTTTCTTCCAGAAGATAAAAGGGAAGACTTTCTTACCTGGCTTATGCATGCCCAGGATGTTTCCAAATTTTCTAACCGTGCAGCCTTTGACTCTTTTGAGGGGGCCAACAGAGCCTCGGCCATTGCCATAGGTGCACGTAGAATTGCTTGGTTACAAGCTTCTGATTTGGAACCCTGGGTCCAAGATGGATTAGGAAGTCTTCCTTGTACAGGTGAAAACCTGTTTGGCAAAGATTGGCAAGCAAAGGCCACTCAGATGGATGCAGAAAATTCTGCTTTGGATAGGCTTTCAAAGTCTACCTCTAATTCTGTCCAGAAGAGGTTGTTCAAAAAGACATATTTTCCCAAGAAGGGAAGATATTATCCTGCTTATGGTCAGCAGACATCTTCTGCAGGTCGTTTTGCTGCAAAGCGTCAACAACCTAAACAGGCCAGGTCTAAGGCTGCAAGGCCTACTGTAGCCCAACAGCCTCAGCCTCCTCAGGGCCTTTGACTTGCACCTAGAGAACTTAGCCTTTCTGGCTCTAAAAGAACCAGAGCCTCTCACCATTCCAGGAAGGTTAGCTTACTTTGCTCCCAGATGGGAGCAAATCACAGCAGAGCAGTGGACCCTTTCCATCATAAGGGAAGGGTACAAACTTCATTTCTTAAACCTTCCTCCTCACACCATGGTGAGACAGTTCAATTCTCTAACATCTCTCCTCGACCTTCTGTGTCAAGAGATTTTCCACCCTTCTTGCCCAAGGGGCAATAGATGAAGTACCTCTTCTTCAACAGGGCTCAGGGTTCTACTCCCCCTACTTTCTAATTCCAAAGAAAACAGGGAGTTACAGACCCATATTAGATCTCAGAGAATTGAACAAATTCCTATGCAAGGGGAAATTCAAGATGATTTCTCTGGGTACTCTCCTTCCATTCCTTCAGAGTCAGGATTGGCTTTGTTCTCTAGATCTCAAGGATGCGTATACCCATATACTCATCCATCCAGCACACAGAAGGTTCCTTCGGTTCCTTTATCAGCGAAAGCACTATCAATACAGGGTGCTTCCTTTTGGTCTGGCCTCTGCTCCAAGAGTGTTCACAAAATGCATGGCAGTAATAGCTGCATTTCTACGCACTCTGGGAATATTCGTATTCCCATATCTGGACGACTGGCTCATCCGAGCTCCATCCCAGTCAGAGGCCCAGACTTCCCTAGCCTGCACAATGCGTGTCCTGCAGTATCTGGGACTGGTTATAAACATTCCAAAGTCCCAACTCACCCGTACTCAGTCTCTAGAGTTCATAGGGGCCTTGCTGGATACCACAACTGCAAGGGCCTATCTTCCCCAGGCCTGTTGCCTACACTTAGTGCAGTTAGCCTCTCAGATTCAGTTAAAAACTCACCTAACTGCTCGAGAGATGTTACAACTGCTAGGCCACATGGCATCCACGGTGCATGTCGTCCCTTATGCTCGCCTTCACATGCGGGCAGCTCAATGGACTTTGTCCACCCCGTGGACCCAGGCATCTGGAAGTCTGTCAGACAAAATAGCAACCTCCAGGCGCCTCTTTTGGTCTCTCCAGTGGTGGAAGTCCACTCAAAATCTTGCTGGGGTCCCCCTTCCAACAATTGTTACCCCAAGCAATCCTTACAACAGATGCCTCTCCAAAGGGTTGGGGAGCTCATCTCCAAGACTTCTCCACCCAGGGCATTTGGTCTCCACAGGAGACCTCCCTACATATCAACTTCTTAGAGCTCAGAGCAATCTTCTTGGCTCTCAGTCTTCCATACCCTGCTCAGCTACAAGACAGTCCTCATTCACACGAACAACCAAGTAGCCATGTTCTATGTGAACAAGCAGGGAGGAACTGGCTCTCTGTCGCTTTGCAACGAAGCTCTGAGATTGTGGGCCTTTGCCAGAGAGCATCAAATTCATCTTCTGGCAGTATACCTTCCAGGAGTTCAAAACTCTTGGGCACAGACTCAGTCGAGTTCTGCTTCCACACGAATGGTCCCTTCATATGGACCAGATAGTCAGAATCTTTCGAATTTGGGGAACCCCGGACATAGACCTGCAAGTCTGTGGAATGCCAAACTTCCCCGATTCTGTTCCAGAATTCCGTGTCAGGGAGTTCAGGCCAGGGATGCCTTCCTCCTTCATTGGGGTCAAGACTTCCTGTACGCCTTTCCACCCATTCCCCTAATTCCCAAGACCCTGTTCAAGCTTCAGAGAGATCAAGGGACTATGATTCTCATAGCTCCACGTTGGCCATGTCAAGTGTGGTACCCTCTACTACTGTATCTCTCTCAAGCTCCCTCCCTGGACTTGTGGTCTGCTCCAGATCTCCTGTCTCAGGAGGGGGAAACGTTGTGGCACCCAAACCCCAAATCTCTCCATCTCAGGGCTTGGTTGCTGAAGGCTTAGACCTTCAAGATTGGCATCTTTCTCAGCAAGTAAGGGATATCCTTTATGCTTCCAGAAAGCCGCCTTCTAGACATTCCTATGCTTTTAAATGGAAAAGGTTTACCATTTGGTGTGCTGAGAAGGGTATTAACCCTCTAGCAATACCTTTGAATTCTTTACTAGAGTATCTCCTGCATCTTTTCCATGCAGGCCTCAAGACTAATTCAGTAAGGGTCCATTTGAGTGCTATTGCAGCATCTCTCAAGCCTCTCAATGGACAACCTGTCTCCTCTCATCCTCTTATCGCAAGATTCATGAGAGGCCTTCTTTTAACTAAACCTCCCATTAGACCACCTCCAGTGGCATGGGACTTGAATCTGGTTCTTGGTCAGCTCATGAAGCCACCCTTTGAACCCTTAGCCACTACCTCCTTGAAATTTCTTTCCTGGAAGGTTATCTTTCTTATTGCAGTCACCTCAGCTCGCCGCATCAGTGAACTGCAGGCCTTAGTGGCTAATCCACCTTATACAAGGTTCCATCATGATAAGGTAGTCCTTAGGACCAATCCACACTTTATGCCTAAAGTGGTCTCACCTTTTCATCTTAATCAAGAGGTGTATTTACCTGTCTTTTTTTCTAGGTCCTCATGCATCGAGTGCAGAGAGGAATCTTCATACCCTGGATTGTAAGAGAGCTCTTGCTTTTTACTTACAAAGGACAGAGCAACATAGAAAGTCTTCTCAACTCTTTGTTGCTTTTGATCCCTCTCATTTGGGGCTTCCAGTCTCTAAGAGGACACTGTCCAATTGGATTGCTCAGTGTATTTCTTTCGCCTACCAGAGTAAGAACCTTTCTCTGGAGGGCCATGTCACAGCTCATAATGTCAGGGCCATGGCCACCTCTATGGCTCATCTAAATTCTGTGTCTATCGACCAGATCTGTCGAGCAGCCACCTGGGCCTCGCTTCATTCCTTCACAGCCCATTACTGTTTGGACAAGGACTCCCGCCAGGATGCCTTGTTTGGTCAGGCTGTTTTCAAACACCTGTTCCATGCTTAATCAACTCCTACCCTCCATCCCTGGTTGGATGCCTGAGATCCATGGGAGGGAGGTAGAGCCCCCCTTAGGGTCTCACAACCTTGGGGATCTCCCGGGCATCTCTAGCTGGGGAATCCCCATATGTGAAGACTCATTCCTGCTTGTTCCTGGAGATAGCACAATTACTTACCTGTAACAGGTGATATCTGGGAACAGCAGAAATAAGTCTTCACAACCCACCCACCTCCCCTAGGAGTTGTATCTCTCTATCTCTATCTTTCCCTTCTCTCTCTCTCTTTGTCTCAGCTTGAAACTTAACTGAGGAGAGGCAGTTGGGAAAGGCAGGAAGGCAGCACGCAGGCGTGGTGGGATGCTTCCAAAAGCTTTTGATTGGACGCTAGGAAGCGTTCCCACGCCGACTACGTCGGTACCGACGTACCCATATGTGAAGACTTATTCCTGCTGTTCCCAGAGATCACCTGTTACAGGTAAGTAGCTGTGCTGAGTTCATGACGAGGACCAGGCTCTCAAAGACCGCTGCCCCTCCCCCGATGAAGGGGCTTGGGTAAAAAGTCCTTCTACCCAAGGAAAGGGGCTACCCATCTTTTCAGCTTCCCAACAGGATCAGCAGGCCAAAGGACATGGATATGGCCCTCATAAGCAGAAGGCTCCAAAACCTCAGGCACCGGCTTTGGCCCAGCCAGGGAGGAGTTTTTGACTCCTTGAGCATAGCCTCTCTACTCCAAGGAGATCAGCGGCCCACAGGGGGATGTCTAGCTCACTATGCCCAGAGGCAGTTGACCATCACCACTGACTCCTGGACACTTTGGGTGGTCAGGGATGGTTACCTTCTCCATCTGACTCAGACACCTCCCCCTTATTTCCTGGGAGAGCCCCTCAGGTCTCCCCTCCATCAGGACCTTCTACTGAAGGAGTTTGGCAGGTCTTCTTGAAGACAAAGCGGTGGAACCGGTGCCTCACCATCTCAAGGGCAAGGGGTTATACTCCAGGTACTTCCTCATGCCAAAAAGAACAGAGGGCCTAAGGCCCTTCCTCGACTTGTGTAACCTCACAAAATTCCTGGTGAGGGAGGAGTTCATGATGCTCTTTTGGAACATTGCTTCCATACCTCCAGCAGGGAGATTGGCTATTCTCCTTAGATCTCAAGGATGCCTATATCCACATCTTCATTCACCCCAACGACAGGCAGTACCTATGGTTCATCGTGGGGGGCAGGCATTTTCAGTACAGTGTGCTCCCTTTCGACTTTTCCTATGCCCCAAGAGTCTTCACAAAATGCCTGGCAGTCGTGGCCGCCTTCCTCCGTCTTCCCTTACCTGGATGACTGGCTCAAAAAGGAGGCTCAGCCTCAGAGGTGAAGCAGGCTACCGCACGCACCATCCAGGTTCTGCAGCACTTGGGTTTTGTCATAAACCACCCCAAGTTTCACCACCTCTTGATACTGTCTAGAGTTCATTGGGGCAAAGCTTGACACTCTTCAGTCGAAGGCCTTCTTGCCCAGGGCCTGAGCAAACAGTCTCCAGACTCTGGCACGAGACAGATACCATCCCCTCAGTACCTGCTTGGCGTCTTCTGCACCTCCTCAGGCACATGGCCTCCATGGTCCATGTCGGCCCAGATGCTTGCCTCCACATGAGGGGGGGGACCAGTGGTCTTGGGCTACAGGTCTCTTCCAAGACAGTGTCTCTGTAACCTGCCAACTGGCAGACTCCCTGGTCTCGTGGCAATCCCTCCAGCATCTTGAGGCGGGCATGCCTTTTCAGGCCCTGAGCCTCTCAAGTGTCTTCACAATGGACGCCTCCCTGCTCAGCTGGGGAGCCCACTGTGGGGAGCTCCACACCCAGGGCAGCTGCTCACTAGATGAGAGCACCCAGCAGATCAACTTCCTGGAGCTGCGGGCCATATACTTAGCCCTGCAAGGTTTTTGCCACCACTTGCGTCACCAGCCAGTGCTGGTCCAGATGGATAACCAGGTGGCGATGTTCTGTGTGGAAAAACAGGGGAGCACAGGGTCTCGTGCCCTCTGTTGGGAGGCAGTGGTCCTCTGCTTGTATGCAGTCCAACAGGGTATCCTGCAGGCAGTATACCTACCAGGCCAGGACAACCTCCTGGCCGACAGGCTGAGCAGAGTCCTCTAGCCGCACAAGTGGTGGCTGGACCCCAGGGTAGCCAATCAGCTTTTCCAGATCTGGAATCCCTGATGGACCTGTTCACCAGCCTGGACAACTTCCAGTTGCCCCGCTTCTGCTCCCAGCAGGCCCACCCCTCCAGAGTGGCAGTGGACACGTTCCTTGTCTCATTATTGGAAGGCCTCATGTACGCTTTCCCTCCCATGCTGCAGATCGCCAAAACCTTGTTCAGGGCCCTCCAACAGGGCTTTGCTCATCCTGATAGCTCCTCAGTGGCCCAGGTAACCATGGTTCCCATTGCTCCTCTGGTTGACAGAGACCCACATCTCCTTGGGGACCTATCCGGGACCCCTATCTCAAGGGGGCTGTCGTCTTTATTCCAACCTGGAGTCCCTGTCACTGACAACATGGCTGCTGCGAGGGTGTCTCTGGCCCCTTTCAACCTCTCGGTTGAGGTGGAAGAGATTCTGCTGGCCTCTAACAAGGCCTCTACTAAGAAGGCTTATGCCCTTAAATGGCACAGGTTTTCAGCTTGGTGCACCAAGCATGGGGCTGACCCATTCTCCTGCCCGGTGGGAATGGTGTTACAGTACCTTCTCCACCTCTCACAATCTGGGCTCATGTCTAACTCCATCCAGGTGCACCTTAGTGCCCTGGCGGTTCACCACCATCCGGTGGATGGCAAGCCCCTCTCGGTCCAGCCTTTGGTGACCTGTTTTCTTCGGGGCTGCTCTTATTGAAGCCCCCAGTTCGCCCTCTGGCAACTGAATGGGACCTCAACGTAGTGCTGGGGCAGCTCACTCACCCACCCTTCGAGCCTCTGGCTATCTGCTATCTTCACTACCTCTCTTGGAAGGTGGCGTTCTTGGTTGAGCTCACCTCTGCTCGCAGAGTTAGCAAGCTTCAGGCCATAGTGGCGGAGGCACCTTATACCAGGTTCTTCAAGAATAGAGTGGTGCTTTGCACCAACCCAAATTCCTTCCGAAGATAGTATCACTCTTCCATCTTAACCAGGAAGTAGTGCTCCCTACCTTCTTTCCAAGACCTCACTCCAGTCGGGCGGAGACGGTCCTTCACACCTTGGACTGTAAGAGGGCTTTGTTCTTTTATATCCAATGCACTCGGGGCCACTGCAAAGCTGCTCGGCTTTTCATCTCCTACAACCCCAGTAGGCTGGGGGAGGCGGTGACCAAGCATACACTGTCCACCTGGGTGGTGGACTGGATCGCCCTTGCCTATGAGCAGGTGGGGCTCCTGCTAGAAGGCCACAACACAGTGCATTGTGTCAGGACCATGGTGGCCTCAGTGACAAATTTTGCTCTTGGTCCCGATGATGGACATCTGCCGTGCTGCCACCTGGTCTTCATTCCATACCTTTGCAGCCCATTACTGCCTGGAAAGAGGGTCCTGATGGGACAGTGCCATTGGTCAGATTGTGCTCTGTAATTTTTTCGGTGTTTAGACAGCTCCTACCTTCCAAACCCTCTGTGTTCAGGCTACCAGAGTGCTGGTTTTCATCAGACATAGGGGTCCTACTGTGGTCACTGACTGACTTGCTGCTGCTCGTGGCTCCCTGTGAGGGATTCTGTATTTTTGCTATGGGTTTTCGGTAGTCTGCAGCTGGGGAGTCCCATATGTGAGGACTGACTTCTTGCTTGTTCCCAGAGAAAGTATAGTTACTCACCTGTAACAGGTGTTCTCCGTGATCAGCAGGAATCGGTCCTCGCAACCCTCCCTCCTCCCCTTGGAGTTGTTTCTTGTAACGTCTTTTATTTTTGCCGCCTTTTAGCTATGTCGTCTGAGCAAGATGGCACTCTTGGGTGGGAAGGGGACCACGCATGTGTGGTGGCATCTCCCAAAGGCTTTCTTTGAAAGCTGGGGGAATGCTTCCATGAGGGCTCCGTTGGCACAGACTTCACCCATATGTGAGGACTGATGCCTACTGTCCCCGGAGAACACCTGTTACAGGTGAGTAACTATGCTTTCCCCCCTGTTTATGGACTGGGCTTGTTCTCAGTCCCTTTGTAGAGCACTTGGGCCTAGGGACTTAGCCCAGGAAGGTCCTCCCTCTGGATGGGACCGTGCAATGAAGGTTTGGGGGTCATTCCCTGGTTCCTCTTGTTGGGGGATAGGCGTCACCTCTCTCAGGAATGGACCCAGGTCACCAAGGATTGCCGGATACTGGTCCCCATTCAGGATGGCTATGTCTTAGAATGCAAAGATGCGATCCTAGATGCTTTAGTCTTCTCCCCTTGTGGGTCTGCTAATAGCAGGGTCACTGTGTGGGTCACTTTGAACAAGTTGCCTCTCCCTGTAGGCAGTGTTGCCCATTGCCCATGAGAATAGGGCAAGGGCAGATATTCTGTTTCATGTTACTGACACAGAAGGAACATTCTGGTCCATGCTGGACCTCAGATGTGTAGTCAAGCAGTTGCACATCATGTGCTTCTGGATGGAAACATTGCGATCCATGAATCAAGTGGTGCATCAAGGCGAGTTCCTTGCATCTCTGGATTGGCAGAGACACATTTTATATCCCATTCTGGTGGATCAGCAAAATATCTAATTTTTTGCCATGCTTGGCTCTCCCTTTCAGTTCACTGCCCTCCCATTCGGACTCTCCACTGCTCCAAGGTCATGATGGTGGTGGCTACGGCACTATGGTGCCAAGGGATTTGTGTGTGCATCCATTCTGGACTACTGGCTTATCAGAGCCCACTACCCCTTCCCCTCAGACTTGAACAGCACCTCCCCACCTTCAAAAAAGAGTTGAAGACATTCTTCTCAACCGCTTTTGACCTCCCCTCTCCTTCTGTGTGAATCTTTCCCTTCACCCTCTTTCTCACCCCTCTCTCTCCTTATTCATGTCTGTTTAAATGTCTTGGGTGCTTTTCTGTCATTCATTGTACTTCCTTTCATTTTCTGGCCAGTGGCCTTTTCTGTTAGACTGACCATTTTTGTAAACCACTGTGCTCTAACTGGAACAGCGGTATATCAAGCTAATAAACATGAACATAAACATTCTCTTTCAGAGGCATCTGAGGTAGCTGCTTGGGTGGTATCCTTTCTGATAAGCCTCGGCAGGGTGATCAATTGCAGAAATTAGCCAGTTGTTGCAGTCCCATTTTCTGGGAGCACATTTCAGTACTCGAGTGTGCAGTCTTCCTGCCAGAGGAGAAAGTCAAAGACTGTTAGTTGCCTAGCGCTGTTCTGTTCAGCAGGTTCCCAGAGTCCCAGCTCCTTGGATTGCTGATGGTGACAATTGAAATGGTGCCATGGGCACGCACTCATATATGGCCGCTCCAGTGGTCCTTACGGACTCTGTGGTCCCCAAGTTCTCAGTGGTTCGAGCTCGGGCTCCCACTCCCAGTGATGGTGATGGCCAGTCTGCAGTGGTGGCTGCAGCCCAGTCTTCTGAGGAAGGGTGTGCTGCTGGGCAATTGCTCATGGATCATTCTGATGATGGATGCTAGTCTCTCAGGCTGGGGAGCCCATTGCCAAGGTCAAGTGGCCTAGGGCCATTGGAACCGTAGGGAGGCAGAGTGGTCCATCAGGTTTGCTTGTCTGCATTTCTGGGCCCCTCCCCCCCAGGTTGAGGCTGGGCGGTTCAAGTATTCTCTAACAGAAGCCATCATCGAGGCATCAATTGGCAAGGCAGCACGAGGGAATGCTGGGGTAGCTCTGGAGATGGCTCTCCTGTTTTCCTGGGTGGCAAATAATTTCCTAGTTTGTCGGCTCTGCACTTTGCAAGGATGGATACTGTGGAATCAGATTTTATTAGCCAGCACTCTGATTCTAGGAGAGTGTGAGTTGAGTCAGGTGTTTCAGTGTTTCTGCACCACTGGCATTGCCCCGAAAGGAATCTGATGGCAACCTATTCCAATGCCAAAGTGTGCTGCTGCTGCTTCAGTCAGCACCCTGTTTACACCTTGACCATGTCAACACCTGCTGTATGTGTATTCTCTGTGGCCCCTGGTGGGGTGTGTGATTCAGCTATGGAACGCCACCCAAGAAGGATTATTCTGGCTGTGCCAAGTTGGCCAAGGAGAGTATGATTCGGAGATCTGATGCAACTCCTGCAAATACCACCTCTTAGTTTGTCTTCATCTTGCCTATTGTGTTGGGGGCTGCTTGTCCTGGAGGACTCAGTTTTCTCACTTATGGCTTGGCTCCTGTAAAGAAGACAGCATGTACTGGCTATATACTGGCATGGTTTTCCACTCTGTTCAGAGTCCGTAGGATGTCTACCAACCTTGCATAAATGCGAGTCTTGTGCCTTCAGTGCTGGTGTAGTGCACGCCAGCTGGCTCCTGAGGCAGTCAGGGTGTCATCTCTATTGACCTTTTTCTGCAAGATGATCTGGAGAAGAGTCTTTTCTCTTAACTCCCTGAAGGTTCAAGTGGCAGCTTTTTGCCTGTTTTAGAGGTCTGTCGGCTGGTAAGTCTCACTCTCTCTCTCACTCTCTCTCTCACTCTCTCTCTCACTCTCTCTCTCACTCTCTCTCTCCTTCCTTACACCTAGATGCTTTGCGTCGCCTTCAGGGGGTTCGGTGTCTGTGTCTTCCCCTCCAGTGTGGTCTCTTCCTTGAATCTGTGTCTGGTGCTTGGGGCCCTTTGAACCTTTGAAACATGCTATTCTGAAGGATTTGACACTGTCTTCTGGGTTGCAACTTGTTCTGCAAGGAGGATTCTGAGCTGCCGGTTCTAAATTGCCAAGATCCTCGCCTGTCTTTTTGTGAGGAGGTGGTTTTCTCTTCAGCCTGGGCCTTCCTTCTTTCCTAAGGCAATTTCTCCCTCATGTGAACCGGGTGGTTTGTCTGCCCTCCTCTGTAAGGGGCAGTGTCTTGGAATGGTAAGGAACTTTGCCTTATGGATGGTCCAGAGTGTGCTTTTCCAGTTCTTGAAGGTTATGAATTCTTTTCATAAGTCGGAGCATTTTTTTGTGCTGTGCTGGCCCAAGCAAAGTGATGCAGCGGCTAAGTCTGCATTGGGGCGCTGAGTTAAGGTCATTGCCTTGGCGGATCTGTTGTCAAACAGGCCATTTTCCGGAGGGTTTGCATACACATTCTAGCAGAGTGCAACAGTCCTCGTGAGCAGAGCTCTGTAGTCTCCACAAACATTTGTTAGGTAGCAATGTGGGCATTGCTTTTCACTTTTGTCAAGTATTTGCACTTGGATGTCCACACTCAGGCAGACATGTCTTTTTGGCTCTAAGGGTTTGCGGCATGCTGTCATCTTCCCACCCAGTGGAGGTGTAGCTTTGGTACATCCCACCTATCTGGACTGGTCCAGCAGGACGATATGGAAGGAGACATCTGTGGTGATTCGGAAGAACTGAAAGAAAAATCGCTAAACTGGGAAGATGTAATACAAATATTTGATAAACTGCAGAGGAGTAAATTACCTGGACCGGATGGTATACATCCAAGGGTATTGAAAGAACTGAAATATGAGAGAGTTCACAGTAGGTCTGCAATCATTAAAATTATCTGTAGTACCTGGAGATTGGAGACTGGTCAATGTAGTGCCAGTTTATAAAAAGGGTTCCAGGGATGATCGGGAAGCTACAGACCGGTGAGCCTGATGTCTGTACCAAGCAAAATGGTAGAAACCATTATAAAGAATAAAATTACTGAACATGTAGATAGCAATGGTTTAATGGGAGAAAGCCAACATGGATTTAGCTAAGGAAAGTCTTGTCTTACTAATCTATTTCTGTTTGACGATTTGATTAAACAGGTAAACCAAGATGAGCCAGTTGATATAGTGTATCTAGATTTTCATGAAGCCTTTGACAAGGTCCCTCATGAGACTGTTGGCCAAATTAAAAAGTCGTGTGATTGGAGGCAGTCTACTATTGTGCATCAGGAACTGGTTAAAAGTTAGAAAGCAGACAGTAGGGCTAAATGGCCAATTTTCTCAACAGAGAAAGGTGAACAGTGGAGTATCCCAGGGATCTCTGCTGGGCCTGCTGCTTTTTAACATATTCATAAATTACCTGGAAATGGGAATTACGAGAGGTAATCAAATTTACAGATGACACAATTATTCAAAGTTGATAAAAGGCAAGAGGATTGTGAAAAATTTGCAAGATGACCTTGATAAATTGGAAGACTGGACATCCAAATGGCAGATGAAATTTAATGTTGACAAGTGCAAAGTTATGCACCTAGGAAAGAACAACCTAAAACTACGGTTGCATGATGCAAGGTTCCACATTAGGAATCACCATGCAGGAAAAAGATTTAGGTGCATTGTGGATAATACATTGAAACCCCTCCACTCTGTGCAGCGGCAACCAAGAAAGTTAATAGAATGCTAGGAATCATAAGGAAAGGAATGGAGGATAAATCAAAGGATGATATGATGCCTCTGTATCGTTACATGGTGTGACCTCACCTTGACTATTGTGTGCATTTCTGTCGTCATATCTTAAAGGATATAGCAGAATTAGAAAAGGTACCCTTAGGAGGAAAGGCTTAAAAGGTTAGGACTTCAACTTGGGAAAGGGATGGCTGAGGGGCGTTTATGAAAAGAGGACTATAAATTAATGAAAAAAAAAATAGGCTGGAGGACATGCAGTGAAGCTACAATGTAGCGCATGTAAGGCTAATAAGAAAAAATAGTTTTTCACTCAATGCGTAATCAAACTCGAATTAGTTACTGGAGGATGTAGTAAAGGCTTAGTGTGGCGGGGTTTAAAAAAGTTTAGGACAAGTTCTTGGAGGAAAGGTCCATAAACCATTATTAAAGACGGCCTGGGAAATCCACTGCTTGCTCTGGGATAAGCATTGTGGAATCTGTGCTTTTTTGGGAACCTGCCAGGTACTTGTGACCTGGATTGGTCACTGTTATAAACAGGATACTGTGCTTAATGGACCTTGGTCAGACCTGGTTTGGCGTCTCTTATGTTCTTATGACATTTTGCTTACCAGATGTTCTTTCCTTGAGTCCTGCTAGCTGTCTGCTCTGTCTTTTCTGCGGCAATACCCTTGGGTCTGCTGTAATTTATATACTTGGCTCCACAGGTCCACCTTCTGTGGATAGTCTTCTGTTTATGCTTTCCTGTCTATAGTTCTCTATTGTTTGATTTACTCATTGTTGCCCATGTTGAGGTTGTGTGAAGCTTGCCATGTTCTCCCATGTGCTTTGGGAGAATTACTGAAGAGACCTCTGGCTGAGGCAGATAGAGGCATGGGAGTGATGTCATTGAAACCTGGACATTTCATTGGTTCTTTGTCTCCACCATTCTGCAGGTATGTGAACACAACCTACTTGTCTGGACTGGTCTAGCAGGACTTGAGGAAAGTACATTATCTGGTAAGTAAAATATTAACTTACATTCCATACCAGAGGGCCCTGCAAGGAGCACCAGGCAAGCATAATGGTCTCAACTGACACACCTCATGTCCGCAAATTGAACTCCTGATGCCAGCACAGATCCCCGATACATACCATCTATGTGAGTTCCTTCTGGTGGTAGTGGTGGTGCAACAGATGCTTGACAATAGGGCAGAGATTGACCTGACCTGTAGTCCAAGGCAGGAACTGTGCTGTGAGGAATTTGGGCTGAGGAAAATGCAACATTAACCAGGCTTTATAATCACAGTCTTGGTGCTGATCCCTGCTGTACCTGTTCAGCCAGGCACCTCCCTTCTGGTGCTGCTCAGGCAAGATAAAGGAGTCTTGATGTACCTTGTTCAGGCAGGCATCTCCTGTCCTCCCAGGGTTCTGGTGCTATCGGGCAGTGTTAACCATTCTGGGAATATCAGTAAAACTGGGTTGTGTTGTGGTCCTGTGCCTTGACGACACTGCCCAGGATGATGATGCTGAAACTTCTAACCTATGTTGGTGTCAGAGCCCAAGGTACAAACACCGGACCCCTGTATTATGTTCCAGTTCATAGCAGTGCTTCTTCCTCTTGGCATGGAAAGCCTGTACCTGGCTACAAGACACTTAGCATGACTAATGGCTCCAGGATGCTCAAAGAAGAGCTTACTTGTTTACTCTTGCTTTGCTTTAAAAACAACCCTGCCCTAGTGCAGGAAAATCCATACCTTTATGCCAACTGGTTCAGGGTAATCTCCAAAATAGAGGGATTAGTTTTACGCACACCAGTACGGTAATGAGCCCTACTTATCCCAGGATATGTTGCAGTTTATCTCAGCCTCCCACACTTATTGCTAATGCTTGGCATTGGCTGTGTCCAGAGAGTCTCCTAGAATTCTATCTAAGCAATCTCTGCAGTTCATGGGGGGGCTCAGGGAAGGAGAAAGCTGACTTGTAGCAGGTTCTTCTAAGATGGCTTCTCTCTGCTTTGGAGGCCCTTTCCAATATTTTATTTGTGTGGCTCTTAATTTGAATTTCTGCTACTGGATATAACATTTATAAACAATTTATTACTGCCCTGATGTATTGAAGGGCAGTAATATCAAATTTTAATAAACCATAAGCCATTAAATGTGCTGGGATTCATCTGGTTTGCTCAGAAGGTGCTCAGGTGCCCCTGCAGCTGCAAAACAGATCTCAACCCACAAGGGAAGGCATACCTACATGACTTGATTCCACTGGTTTTGTGCCCTTGCATCTACAGCCAACCTTCATGTCACTAACGCAGAGGTTATGTGTGGAAATAGCCTTGCTGGCACCCACTAGCCCAATGTCAGCACAGGCCATCATAGCATAGACAGCACTCTCCTCTTGGAGGCCACCAGTGATACCACCTTTTTTCTTCGCCCAGTGCTATTGCCTGTCACACCCAGGTCCCACATTTTGGGTTGTAGTTGTAGCTAGGATTCTTCCTGTCCCTGATGTATCCGTTTCACATTTTGAGTAACTCCCATCCCTGCTCTGTCAGACTTACACTTGCACTCTGGCCTCTCCAATGTGTCTCAATCATTCAGGGTACTAATTCTTTATGAGCTCCCCCATGTGATCTCGGTACAAGAATAGGTGTCCCCTCTGAACTAATGTTCATGTCCCAATCCATATGATTAAGAACCCTGGCACTCTAAGGCTGTTAACAGCATCCGTTGCATCCTCTGTCCACTCTGCGCTAGGCACAGAGAAGAGATTTTCTCTCAAACTGATGTTATGCATAATTTCCTGTTAAGTGTTCCAGTGTGATTTGTTCACTTTCTCTTTACCCCTCTTTCCTGTCTTAATTTTGGCGTTCTGTTTCTTGGATTGTGGTGCTAATCAGTTTTTATTGTACACCGCTTAATGCTGTTGCCACAGCGGTATATCAAATTTTAATAAAGATAAAGATAGTGCTCTGTCCAATAGCACAGTACCACAGCAGCCTCCTGAACATATCCTTGTATCTCTATGGATATCTTTTGAGACTTGAAACATAGTGGACTTGAAACCTGGTCTTCAGACCACTATGGTACATATTTGGAATGGTGGTGGCAGCCATAGTTTGTACATCTTGACACCCTCTTAAAGTATACACATATTCCCTTATTACCAAATAGCTGTTGAATGGTTAAGCTGATTGTCTAGGCTTTCTGAAGTAAGCTCTCAGAGAATTTTGGAACTTTCATGCTTTCCTAACTTATAGTTTCGGTAGCACTTCCTGCTCTCTGAGGAATCCCAGAGGTTCAGTAATCCATAAGAACATAAGATATGCCATACTGGATCAGACCAAGGTCCAACAGTGGCCAATCTAGGTCATAAGTACCTAGCAGTTTCCCCAAAAGAGAGAGGTTCCCCAATGCTTGTATTGGGTCAAGCAGTGATATCCCAGGTCCCTTTAAATAATGGTTTATGGATCTTTCCGCCAGGAACTTGTCCAAACCGTTTTTAAACCCAGCTACGCTAATGGCTTTTATTACATCCTCCGGTAACATAGTAAATGACGGTAGATAAAGACCAGTATGGTCCATCTAGTCTGCCCAGTAAGATGGCAAGAGTAGGTGCATCTGCCACTCCATGCAGGCCACCCCTCCCCATGTCTTTGTTTAAGGGGTGAACCCACTGCTCCGTGTAGGGAACCCCTGTATTTTGAGAAATTAGTTAAGTTTATTTTGATTTTATCCTGTTGCTGTAAAGGGATCCACTGTGTCTGTACCATGCCATTTTGAATTCTGTCACTGTATTTGCCCCCAACATTTCCATCGGGAGGGCATTCCAAGCATCCACCAACCTTTCAGTGGAACAAGTATTTCCAGACATTGCCTTTCAATTTACCCCCTTGCAGCTTCATGTTATGCTCTCTAGTTTTACAGCTTCCCCGTCTTTGGAAGAGGTTTGTTTGCTCATTATTTCTCTAAGTATTTAAAGGTCTGAATAAATTCTCCCCTGTCCCTCCTCTCCTCCAGAGTATACATATTTAGGTCTTCAAGTCTCTTCTCATAAGGCTTCTGGCGCAGGCTCCAAATCATTTTTGGTCGCCTTCCTCTGAACAGTTTCCAGTCTTTTATATCCTTTGCAAGATATGGTCTCCAAAACTGAACACAGTATTCCAAGTGAGGCCTCACCAGTGACTTATACAGTGGCATTAGTACCTCTTCCTTTCTGCTGGTAATTCCTCTTTGTATGCAACCCAACATCTTCCTGGCTTTTGCCACTGCATTGTGGCACTGTTTTGCCACCTTGAGATCCACAGAAATAATCACACCAAGGTCCTTGTCCTGGTCCATCACACCAACCTCTCGCCCCCTATCGCGTACATTTCCCCTGGATTTCTGCTTCCCAAGTGTATGACACTGCACTTCTTCGCGTTAAATCTTAACTGTCAAGCATTAGACCATTCTTCCAGCTTTTGCAGATCTTTCCTCATGTTATCCACTCCCTCAGGGGAGTCCACTCTGTTGCAAATTTTCATGTCATCTGCAAAAAGACACTTTTTCCATGCAGTCCTTCAGCAATATCGCTCACAAATACATTGAACAGTGCCGGTCCCAGGACCGAACCCTAGGGCACCCTGCTAATCACCTTCCTTTCATCCGAGTGAGCTCCATTTACCATCACCTTCTGTCATCTGTCAGTCAACCAACTTCTGATCCATTTCACCACCTTGGGACCCATCCCCAAACTACTGAGTTTATTGATAAGCCTCCTATAAGGAACAGTGTCAAAGGCTTTGCTGAAATCCAGGTAGATGACATCCATCTCATGCCCCTGATCTAGTTCTCTGGTCACCCAGTCAAAGAACTCAATCAGATTTGTTTGGCAAGATTGTCCTTTGGTAAAACCATGTTGCCTCAGATCATGCAACCTGTTTTGTTTTGAGAGAGTCCACTATTTGCTCTTTCAGAAGCACCTCCATTACTTTTCCCGCCACCAAGGTAAGGCTTATGGGCCTGTAGTTTGTCACTTCTTCCCTGTCACCACTTTTTTGAAGAGGTACCACATCTGCCCTTCTCCAGTCCTGAGGAACTTGACGTACATCAAGCTTGGGTGGTGTTGAAAAATACTATCTTGGAAGCCCAGACCAGCTGTATTCCACGCTTTAAGAAAAGTGGAAGGAAGTCCAAAAAACTGCCAGCATGGTTTAAAGGTGAGGTCAGAGAGGCTGTTGTTGCCAAAAAAGCATCTTTCAGGAAATGGAAAAAAGAGCCAAACGACGAAACCTGGAAACAGCACAAGCACTGGCAAGTCATATGCAAGGCATTGATAAGGCAGGCAAAGAGAGAATTTGAGAAGAAGCTTGCTGTGGAAGCAAAAACGCGAAATAAAGACCTTTTCAAGTACATTCGTAGCAAAAAACCTGTGAGTCAGTTGGTCCATTAGATGATAAAGGGGTTAAAGGAGCACTAAGAGGCGACAAGGCGATAGCGGAGAGACTGAATGAATTCTTTGCTTCGGTCTTTACTGAGGAAGATGTAGGGATGTTACCCATGACTGAAGTGGTATTTAAAGGTGCAGAAGAATTGAAGGAAATATCGATACATCGGGAAGATGTCTTACAACTATTAGATAAACTGAAGAGTAGCAAATCACCTGGGCCGGATGGTATACATCCAAGGGTGTTGAAAGAACTGAAATACGAGATTGCAGAACTGCTATCAGTAATCTGTGAACTATCATTAAAATCATCTCTAATACCTGAAGATTGGAGGATCGCCAATGTAACACCAATTTTTAAAAAGGGTTCCAGGGGTGATCCGGGAAACTACAGACCGGTGAGCCTGACGTCAGTACCGGGTAAAATGGTAGAAACCATCATAAAGAATAAAATTACTTAGCATGTAGATAGTCACAACCTAATGGGAGACAGCCAACATGGCTTTAGACAAGGAAGATCTTGTCTTACTAATCTGTTATGTTTTTTTGAAGGAGTGAATAAACAGGTGGACAAAGGTGAGTCGGTTGATATTGTGTATCTGGACTTTCAGAAAGCCTTTGACAAGGTCCCTCATGAGAGACTTTTGGCAAAACTAAAGAGTAATGGGATAGGAGGCAGTGTACTATTGTGGATCAGGAACTGGTTAAAAGATAGAAAGCAGAGGGTAGGGCTAAATGGCCAATTTTCCCAATGGAGAAAGGTGAATAGTGGTGTACCCCAGGGATCTGTGCTGGGTCCGCTGCTTTTTGACATATTCATAAATGACCTGGAAAGTGGAATAACGAGTGAGGTTATCAAATTTGCAGATGACACAAAACTATTTAAAGTTGTTAAAACCCAAGAGGATTGTGAAAAATTGCAAGAGGATCTTGATAAATTGGAAGACTGGGCATCAAAATGGCAGATGAAATTTAATGTGGACAAGTGCAAGGTTATGCATCTAGGGAAGAACAACCCAAACTATGGTTACACGATGCAAGGTTCCACATTAGGAACCACCACCCAGGAAAAAGATTTAGGCGTCACTGTGGATACCATGTTAAAACCCTCGGCCCAGTGTGCAGCGGCGGCCAAGAGAGCAAATAGAATGCCTAGGTATGATAAGGAAAGGAATGGAAAATAAAACAAAAGATATTATAATGCCTCTATATCGTTCCATGGTGAGACCGCACCTTGAATACTGTGCAATTCTGGTCGCCGTATCTTAAAAAGGATATAGCGATTTTAGAAAAGGTACAGAGAAGAGCCACCAAAATGGTAAAGGGGATGGAAGGATACTCCTATGAAGAAAGGCTAAAAAGGTTAGGGCTCTTTAACCTGGAAAAGAGACGGCTGAGGGGAGATATGATAGAAGTCTATAAATTAATGAACGGAGTGGAACGGGTAAACGTAGATCGATTGTTTACATTATCAGAATATAGAAAGACTAGGGGACATGCAATGAAGCTACAGGGTAAACTATTTAAGACTAATAAAAGAAAATATTTTTTCTCTCAACGTGTAATCAAACTCTGGAATTTGTTACCAGAGGATGTAGTAAAGGCTGTTAGTGTAGCTGGGTTTAAAAAAGGTTTGGACAAGTTCCTGGAGGAAAGGTCCATAAACCATTATTAAGAAGTGACCGAAGATATCAATGCTTGACCCAGTACAAGCATTGTGGAACTTGTGTCTCTTGGGGAAACTGCTAGACCAAGGTCCATCAAGCCCAGTATCCTGTTTCCAACAGTGGCCAATCTAGGTCATACGTATCTAGCAGTATCCCCAAGAGACGCATGTTCCACAATGCTTGTATTGGGTCAAGCATTGATATCCTGGGTCCCTTTTTAATAATGGTTTATGGACCTTTCCTCCAGGAACTTATCAACCTTTTTTAAACCCAGCTACACTAACAGCCTTTACTACATCCTCCGGTAACAAATTCCAGAGTTTGATTACACGTTGAGAAAAATATTTTCTCTTATTTGTCTTAAATAGTTAACCCTGTAGCTTCATTACATGTCCCCTAGTCTTTCTGTATTCTGATAGCGTAAACAATCGATCTACGTTTACCCGTTCCACTCCATTCATTAATTTATAGACCTCTATCATATCTCCCCTCAGCCATCTCTTTTCCAGGTTGAAGAACCCTAACCTTTGCAGCCTCTCTTCATAGGAGTAGCCTTCCATCCCCTTTACTATTTTGGTGGCTCTTCTCTGTACCTTTTCTAATAACTCTATATCCTTTTTAAGATACGGCGACCAGAATTGCACACACTATTCAAGGTGTGGTGGTACCATGGAACGATACAGAGGCATTATAATATCCTTGGTTTTATTTTCCATTCCTTTCCTTATGATACCTAGCATTCTGTTTGCTTTCTTGGCCACTGCTGCACACTGGGTGCAGGGTTTTAACATGTTATCCACGATGACGCCTAAATCCTTTTCCTGGGTGGTGGTTCCCAATGTGGAACCTTGCATTGTGTAACCATAGTGTGGGTGGTTCTTTCCTAGGTGCATAACTTTGCACTTGTCCACATTAAACTTCATTTGCCATTTGGATGCCCAGTCTTCCAATTTAAACAGATCCTCCTGCAGTTTTCCACAGTCCTCTTGGGTTTTAACAACTTTAAACAGTTTTGTGTCGTCTGCAAATTTGATAACCTCACTAGTTTATTCCCTTTTCCAGGTCGTTAATGAATATGTCAAAGTAGCGGACCCAGTACAGATCCCTGGGGTACTCCACTATTCACCTTTCTCCATTGGGGAAAATTGGCCATTTAGCCCTACCCTCTGCTTTCTATCTTTAAACCAGTTCCTGATCCACAATAGTACACTGCCTCCTATCCCATGACTTTTTAGTTTTGCCAAAAGTCTCTCATGAGGGACCTTGTGAAAGGCTTTCTGAAAGTCCAGATACACTATATCAACCGACTCACTTTTGTCTACCTGTTTATTCACACCTTAAAAAAAACAACACATCAGATTAGTAAGACAAGATCTTCCTTGTCTAAAGCCATATTGGCTGTCTCCCATTAGGCCATGACTATCTACATGCTGTGTAATTTTGTTCTTTATGATGGTTTCTACCATTTTCCCCGGTACTGACGTCAGCCTCACCGGTCTGTAATTTCCCGGATCACCCCGGAACCCTTTTTAAAAATTGGCATTACGTTGACGATACTCCAATCTTCAGGTATTACAGATGATTTTAATGAAAGTTCACAGATTATTAATAGCAGGTCTGCAATCTCATATTTCAGTTCTTTCAACACTCTTGGATGTATACCATCCGTTCCAGGTGATTTGCTACTATTCAGTTTATCAAATAGTTGTAATACATCTTCCCATTGTAGCGATATTTCTCTCAATTCCTCTGCAGTATCACCTTTAAATACCACTTCAGTCTTGGGTAACATCCCTACATCTTCCTCCAGTAAAGACCGAAGCAAAGAATTTATTCAGTCTCTCCGCTATAGCCTTCTCTCTTCTTACTGCCCCTTTTACCCCTCTATCATCTGATGGTCCAATTGACTCTCTCACAGGCCTTTTGCTACGAAGATACTTGAAACGGTCTTTATTTCATGTTTTTGCTTCCATAGCAAGTTCCTTCTCAAATTCTCGCTTTGCCTGCCTTATTAATGCTTTGCATTTAACTTGCCAGTGCTTGTGCTGTTTCCAGTTTTCGTTATTTGGCTCTTTTCCATTTCCTGAAAGATGCTTTTTTGGCGGCAACAGCCTCTCTGACCTCGCCTTTAAGCCATGCTGGCAGTTTTTTGGACTTTCTTCCACTTTTTTTAATGCGTGGAATATAGCTGGTCTGGGCTTCCAGGATAGTATTTTTAAACACCCAAGCTTGATGTAAGTCTTTAACCTTTGCAACTGCTCCTTTTAGTTTTTTCTTAACTATATTCCTCATTTTATCATAGTCTCCCTTTCGAAAGTTAAAAGGTAGTACTGTGGATTTCTTTACTATCCCCTCCTCCACTAATTAAATCAAACACTATCATGCTATGATCATATTGCCAAGTGGTCCCAACACCCTTATTTCTTGCACCAGATCTGGTGTTCCACTAAGGACTAGGTCCAGTATGGCTTCCCCTCTGGTCGGTTCATGAACCAGCTGCTCCAAGAAGCAGTCATTTATGTCATCTAGGAACTTTATCTCCCTAGCATGTCCTGCTGTGACACTGACCCAGTCGATACTGGGGTAATTGAAATCACCCATTATTACTCTGCTGTGACTTTTGTTAGCGTCCTTGATTTCTTTGAGCATTTCATCATCCATTTGTTCATTCTGGCCAGGTGGTCGATAGTACACCCCCATTGCTATCACCTTCCCCTTCATACATGGAATTTCAATCCATAGAGATTCTACAGCAAATTTTGTTTCCTGCAAAACTTTAATCCTTTCTGACTCAATGCCCTCTCTAACACAGAGGGCAACCCCTCCACCAATTTGATCAGTTCTATCATTACGATATAGTTTGTATCCAGGTATCACAGTGTCCCACTGGTTATCCTCCTTCCACCATGTGTCTGAGATTGCAATCATATCTAACCTCTCATTTAGTGCTATGTATTCTAACTCTCCCATCTTATTGTTTAGACTTCTAGCATTTGCATACAAGCATTTTAGAGACTGTATTTTATTAATATTAATCTGGCTATTGGTAGGCATGGGTAATTTGGAATCTTTACGCTCTGTCTGCACATACTCAAGGGCATTTGGGCTGGGCTACTCTTTTTTTGGAACCTCACTGCTTTTGGTAGTATCCTTCAAGGATACCTTCTTCCGAACCATGCGCTCTTGGGCGACTGTCGGCTTTCCACAAATCTGTTCCCAGTACTTCTGAGTCCTGCAATTCCATCTCTGATTTTACTCATTTCCCAAATATACCTGAAGAAAGTTTTGTCACCACACTTCACATCTTTAACCATCTTTTCCTCTGCCTTTTGATTTTGCTTTCCTTATTTCTCTTTTTGTCTTTTAGTTTGATCTTGTATTTCCTCTGTTTGCGGGCTTCTGAATTTTGTGAAAGCTGTGTGTTTTGCCTTTATTTGAGCAGCCACATTTTTGGAGAACCAAATAGGTTTCCTTCTCCTCTTGTGTTTATTTACTTTCCTTACATATTTATCTGTTGCCCCTTTTATTGCCACCTTTAGTTTAGCCCATTGCAGTTCCACTTCCCTTATCCCCTCCCACCCTGCCAACTCCTTCAGGTACTTGGCCATTTTACTGAAGTTAGTGTTTTTGAAGTTTAGGACTTTGAGCTTGCTATGATTGGACTGCACCTTGGCTTTTATCTGAAACCACACCGTGTGATGATCGCTGCTGCTCACAGGGGCACCCACCCAGACATTCGACACGCTATCACCGTTGGTGAGCACTAAATCCAGCATTGAGCTTTCCCTGGTTGGTTCCATCACCATTTGTTTGAGTATCTTGGAAAGCATCCACAATTGTTTTGCTTCTTGCCAGATTTGCAGGAGTACTCCAATCCACATCGGGTAGATTAAAGTCACCCAATATGATCACTTCCCCCTTTGTGGCTATCTTGGCAATATCTATAATCAATTCATTATGTATTTCTTTGGTTTGAGTTGGAGGTCTGTAGATTACAGCAGTATGGATGATGGTGCCATCTCCTCTTTCCAACACAATCCAGAGCGCGGCTTCTTTTCCTCATGCCCCCTGCATTGCAGTAGCATTAATATTGCTTTTTACATACAAGGCTGCTTCTCCTCCTTTTCCTCTTTCTCTGTTTCTTCTGAATAGATTATAGCCAGCTAAATTCCAGAGTTTGATTACACGTTGAGTGAAAAAATATTTTCTCTTGTTAGTCTTAAATAGTTTACCCTGTAGCTTCATTGCATGTCCCCTAGTCTTTCTATATTCTGATGTAAACAATCGATCTACATTTACCCATTCCACTCCATTCATTAATTTATAGACCTCTATCATATCTCCCCTCAGCCGTCTCTCCCAGGTTGAAGAGCCCTCACCTTTTTAGCCTCTCTTCATAAGGGTATCCTTCCATCCCCTTTACCATTTTGGTGGCTCTTCTCTGTACCTTTTCTAATAACGCTATATTTTTTTTATTTTTATTTTTTTAAAGATACGGCGACCAGAATTGCACACAATACTCAAGTGTGGTCGCACCATGGAGCGATACAGAGGCATTATAATATACTTTGTTTTATTTTCCATTCCTTTCCTTATGTTACCTAGCGTTCTATTTGCTCTCTTGGCCGCCGCTGCACACTTGGCGGAAGGTTTTAACATGTTATCCACGATGATACCTAAATCTTTTTTCTGGGTGGTGGTTCCTTAATCTAGTATTCCATATCGTCCTGCTAGAGCAGTCCAGACAAAGTGGTTGTGTTCCCCTACCAACAGATTGGTGGGGACAAAACCAATGAAAAGCCAATGTTTCAATGACATCACTCCTATGCCTATCTTCGCCTCAGCCACCAGAGGTCTCTTCAGTGTTTTTGTCTCCAGCAAATGGTAGATGGCTTTTCTCCTCTCTGAAGAAAACCTAAAGAATGGATAAGAAAAAAATTAATAATACTTGTGATAGCCACTTTGATGGTGACTTTCACTTGAATGTGACATGGGAGGCTCCACTAGACTGGTCTTTTTGGTAGCTGTAGGAGGAAGAAAAATTGGTTCAGCTTCAAGCTCTTACCCTTGGTAAGAGCCTGTTCAGTGTCCAGAAATTGGAAGGATCTGGAAGTGTGCCCTCTCCCTCCTCTGTTCCCCACTGTTGTCTCCTGAATATTGCAGAAGGCTCTCAAAAGGATATGCCTGCCAGCCACCTTAAGTGCAGTGCTGCAAAGCCAGTAAAATGGTTTTAGGGAGCTGAGCTGAGCCTGAGATGGGTTATCTGCCTGGGGCTGTCAGGTGGTGAGTACAAAGGCTTGATGTCATTGTCCTTGTTTGGGGGTTCCCAATTCAGTCTTACTGGGATTCTAGAAACCCCCAGAAGTTAAATGCAAGGCATTGATAAGGCAGGCAAAGAGAATTTGAGAAGAAACTTGCTGTGGAAGCAAAAACGTGTAATAGACTTTTTCAAGTACATTCATAGCAAAAAATCCGTGAGTGTGTCAGCTGGACCATTAGATGATAGAGAGGTAAAAGGGGCAGTAAGAGGGGACAAGGCTATAGCGGAGAGACTGAATGAATTCTTTGCTTCGTTCTTTACTGAGGGAGATGTAGGGATGTTACCCATGACTGAAGTGCTATTTAAAGGTGATACTGCAGAGGAATTGAAAGAAATATCGATACACTGGGAAGATGTATTACAGCTATTTGATAAACTGAAGAGTAGCAAATCACCTGGACCAGATGGTATACATCCAAGGGTGTTGAAAGAACTGAAATATGAGATTGCAGATCTGCTATTAGTAATCTGTGAACTATCATTAAAATCATCTGTAATACCTGAAGATTAGGGGATCGCCAATGTAACTCTAGCTTTTTAGAAAGGGTTCCAGGGGTGATCTGGAAAACTACAGACCGGTGAGCCTGACGTCAGTACTGGGGGAAAAATGGTAGAAACCATTATAAAGAACAAAATTACTCATGTAGATAGTCATGGCTTAATGGGAGACAGCCAACATGGCTTTAGACAAGGAAGATCTTGTCTTACTAATCTGTTATGTATGTTTGATGGTGTGAATAAACAGGTAGACAAAGGTGAGTTGGTTGATATAGTGTATTTGGACTTTCAGAAAGCCTTTGACAAGGTCCCTCATCAGAGACTTTTGGCAAAACTAAAAAGTCATAGGATAGAAGGCAGTGTACTATTGTGGATCAGGAACTGGTTAAAAGATAGAAAGCAGAGGGTAGGGCTAAATGGCCAATTTTCCCAATGGAAAAAGGTGAATAGTGGAGAACCCCAGGGATCTGTGCTGGATCCACTGCTTTTTGACATAATCATAAATGACCTGGAAAAGGGAATAACGAATGAGGTTATCAAATTTGCAGATGACAAAACTATTTAAAGTTGTTAAAACCTAAGAGGATTGTGGAAAATTGCAAGAGGATCTTGATAGATTGGAAGACTGGGCATCCAAATGGCAGATGAAATTTAATGTGGACAAGTGCAAAGTTATGCACCTAGTAAAGAACAACCCAAACTATGGTTACATGATGCAAGATTCCACATTGGGAACCACTACCCAGGAAAAGGATTTAGGTGTCGTCATGGATAATATGCTGAAACCCTCCACCCAGTGTTCAGCGGCAGCAAAGAGAGCAAATAAAATGCTAGGTATCACAAGGAAAGGAATGGAAAATACAACAAAGGATATTATAATGCCTCTGTATCATTCCATGGTATGACCGCACCTTGAATATTGTGTGCAATTCTGGTCACCGTATCTTAAAAAGGATATATTGTTAGAAAAGGTGCAGAGAAAGAGCCACCAAAATGGTAACTGGGATGGAAAGATACTCCTATGAAGAGAGGCTAAGAAGGTTGGGGCTCTTCAACTTGGAAAAGAGAAGCTGATTGAAGAGAGAGAGGTCTATAAATTAATGAATGGAGTGGAACGGGTAAACGTAGATCGATTTGTTTACGTCAGAATATAAAAAGACTAGGGGACATGCAATGAAGCTACAAGGTAACCTATTTAAGACTAATAAAAGAAAACATCACGGTGTCGAAACTCTACTACTAGTACTTCTAGATAATCTACTCAAAGTCCTGGAAGACAAAAAGAAAATGTTCATACTACTATTTATAGATATATCAGCGGCCTTCGATACAGTACACCACAGAACACTCATCGACAGACTGGCATCCATAGGAATAACGGGAACCCCCTTAACTGGTTTACATCCTACATAACAAACAGAATGCAGCAGGTCCAATTCAACGATGAAAAGGCGAAGGCATTCCCCCAAAACCAAGGAATTCTGCAAGGATCAGCATTATCTCTACTCTTCAACCTTTACATAAAACCGGTTTGCACAATATTTCAGAAACACAAGATTGAATACCATTTATATGCAGATGACATAATGTTATACACACAACTGGACATAAACAATCCAAACTACAATCATCTTGAAAAATGCCCAAATGAGATGCAAACTTGGTTGCAACAAAACATGTCCATAAACCACAAAAAGACAGAGGTAATGTACATCTCCCGAAAACAAGACTTCAAACCACCCTCAACAATCACCATGAGCAACAACTCCTACATTGTAAAGGACGAGATAAAATACCTAGTGGTAACCTTCGACAGCAATCTAAAAATGGAAAAACACCTCCGGCTAACCAACCGAGCCATATTCCACAAACTAAAGGTTCTCCAACCCCTGCGCAACATCATTGATCACTCAGATTTCAGAACAGTAGCGCAAACACTACTCACTCCTCACATAGACTACTGTAACTCCATCCTTCAAGGTCTGCCAAAAAAAACCCCTAAAAATACTACAAATGGCTCAAAATGTGGCAGCCAGGTTTATCATGAAGAAGAAAATCACCGAGCATATCACACCAATATTAATCGAACTACACTGGCTACCCATAACTGCCCGTATAAAATACAAAGTTCTAGTAACAACATTCAAACTCATGCATAACATAGCACCATCATACCTCAACAACCTCATCAACACGTAACCCCTTACCAGAAATAGAAGAACCTACAACGTCCCAACTAACATCAGATCTCTCAAAGTCTGCACAAGCAATAGAGCATTTACGTACTCAGCACCTGCATTATGGAACCGGCTACCAGTCGATCTGAGGACAATCAGCGACCTAAAAGACTTTAGAAAAAAGCTAAAAACACAGCTCTTTCAGGAACAATATAACCTAACTTAACCAATAAACAAGAGCCAAAAGAACCCATTCCTTGGACTATAAATGTAAATACATGACTATGAAATTACTCTCAAGCACAATTGCAAGGCTCATCCCATGTAAAAATTGTATATATGTATACTCTTATCCTGAAATCAAAATGTAAATAATACCGATTCCTAGCATATGTATCTAAGTTTGTCGTGCAAAGTAATCCACTTCTGATTGCTGGAAGTAGCGGTATACAAATGAAAATCAAATAAATAAATAAAATATTTTTTCACTCAACGTGTAATCAAACTGGAATTTACCGGAGGATGTAGTAAACGCTGCTAGTGTAGCTGGGTTTAAAAAAAGGTTTGGACAAGTTCCTGGAGGGAAGGTCCATAAACCATTATTAAAAGGGACCCAGGATATCACTGCTTGACCCAGTATGAGCATTGAGGAGCCTGTGTCTTTTGGGGAGACTGCTAGGTATTTATGACCTAGATTGGCCACTGTTGGAAACAGGATACTGGGCTAGGTGGACCTTGGTCTGACCCAGTATGGGATATCTTATGTTCTTTTGGGATGCAATTTGGTGTCTACCGCTAGTGGTGGTTGGTGTGGTGTGGGGGTTTCCTGCCGTTTTTGCCCACATTAGTAGTGTGTTTACCTATTCTGCGCTTGGCATCACATTGTCCTAGTGCATGTTTTTTCTCCCAAGTGGCTCCAACACATGTTCCTTCTCTAGTGCTTGTAATGTGTGCTGCAGTAAAAGTGCAGTTAACGCGTGCCTTTGGGCCACTGCAGCCTTAGAGCACACTGTTGTGATAATTGCCTTAATTCTATTGTCTTCCAGGAAACATTTGATTTATGGCAAATGAGGTTCCTTGTATCCAGATTTGGGGCTCTGCTCTTCTTGCATGGCAGCTTCTGAATCATCCCTGGAAGGAAGGCCTGCTGCCCCTCTCTCAGCCAGGTGATGCAATTAGTCTGGCCTTGCTTATCTCTGGGCAGGAGATGACAGATGGTCCTATTGATAAGGATATCAAGCCGGCCAGAGGTTCCGACAGCCATGCTGTGAGCTGCTCCTCATCCTGTAGGAGGTCTGTGGCTGCTGTAGTCCCTGGTGTAGGGTGGTCATTTCCCAGAGGAGAACTTCCAGACTCTAGATTGTCCTCTCCGGAATCCTCTTATGCAGCAGATCTGGTCCTTTTGGTGTGGAAATTTGGATTCTGACCTCTAGCTGCTCCCAGACAGTCTCATGTAGTGCAGGCTGGATGTCGGCCCCTTTTTTTTTTTGTCTTTGGCTAAGGGTCCCGAGATAGGGAACAGCTGGGAGCTATTTGACATTTTGACTATGACTTGGATTCTGATGACTCGTTACTGAGCTCTGACATGGATGAAGAAGTACTTGCTTTCAGAGGATTGCAAAAAGGCCACAGTGATCCACCTGTTCCAGAAGGAGGAGCTGGTGGTGTTTGCTAGGATCTCATCTGCCTTGAACTTGACGGATGCTTCTGGCATGGAGCAGAGTCGAAGGTGCTCCCGGTCCTTCAAGGGGTATAGAAGTCCACTACTGTGTTCCCATTTCCGAAGGTGATCAAGGATGTGATCTGGCCTGAGTTGGACTCTCCTGACTCCCTGCCTAAGGGGGTTAAGGATGTGTAAGAAGATCTACACACTCCTGGAGGAGGAGTGGTTTGATATGCCCAAGGTGGATGTACAGGTCACGGCAGTTACTACACTGACCACCATTCTTGCGGAAGGCAAATCTGCCTTAAAAGATTTTCTGGCCATTGTTGAAGACACAGTTCACTGTGGCAGCTGCTATTCTGCAGCTCGCAGTATGTGCCCAACCTCATGTCTCAAGCCTTGCTCTAGTGGATCCATTCTCTTCCACCAGCTGATACTACTCCTCTTTTGGAATTTGCTACGGCCTTCCTTTCTGATGCTATGTATGACCTGGTATGTTTGGCCAGGGATGGTGCCCTGACAACTGTCATGATGTTGGATTTGGCTCTGGCACTGGGCAACATACTCATCTTCCAAGGCCTGATCGGCCCAGCTGGCTGGTTTTTAAGGGGATGCTTCTTTTTGGAGCAGATTTGGAGATGCTGATGAAAGACCTGTGTGAGACAACCTTGCCGTCTTCTGGAAGCAGGTCCAGAGGGCTTGTGAAGCAGGCTGGTACCCCTTCTAGTCAGCCTTTATCTGTCCACTGAGGTGTGCTGGCTGGATCCCTGGGGGTCTTGGGACATTTATCATTATCAGCCTGTAAAGCCAGGGACTCTATCCCCTCCAGGCGAGGACCCTCTTGGGCTGCACAAGGTTTTGGGGGCCCATGCCCTTTTTCCTCTGGTTGGGGGCAGGTTTTGCCTTTTCTTTCAGGGATGGGTACCACAGATCGCTGGGTGCTAGACACCATTCAGTTTGGTTATGTCTTGGAATGCAAAGAGCCAATTCCGGGTGACTTTGTCATCTTCCCTTGTGGATCTGCTAGCTAAAGTGCTGTTATTTGGATCACCTTGAACAAATTGCTGCATCTAAAGGTTGTGCGCCCCCCCCCCTGAAGAGCAGGGCAGGGTCAGATACTTTATCTATTTTGTGGTGCCCAAAAAGGATCGTTCCTTCCAGTCTGTTCTGGACCTCAAGGGGGTCAATGAGCACTTGTACGTCCTGCACTTCTGAAGGGAAACCTTGCACTCCATGATTCAAGCAGTGCACTGAGGGGAGTTGACTTCTCTGGATCTGCCCAAAGTGTATTTTCATGTCCCAGCATAAGTATCTGCATTTTGCTCTGCTCTGCCACTCACTATCAGTTCACCGCCCTTCCTTTTGAGTTATCCACCACCCCAAGGACATTCTCGAAAGTCGTGGTGGCTGCTGTGGTGCTGCAGTGCCAAAGGAATTGTGTCCATTCATATCTGGATGTCTGCCTCATTCTGACCCATTCCCTTTTCAGAAGTGTCTCAGATGGTGTTTCAAGTGGTGTCCTTTTTTGGAAAGCCTCAGCTGGATGATAAATCTTGGAAAGAGCCAGCTGTTGCCTTTTCAGTCCCTGGAGTTTGAGAGCATGTTTTGGTACTTCAGTGGGCAGTTTTCTTGCTAGAGGAAAAAGTCACAACTGTTGGATTGCCTGGTGCTGTTCTGTGTGTAGCAGGCTCCCAGAGTCTGGGATTATCTTCAGATCCTCGGATTGATGACATTGACCATAGAGATGGTGCCATGGGCATGTGCTCCAACCATCCTTGCTAACTCTGTGGTCCCTGAGCTGTCAGGAGTTCTCACTTCAATGATGGCCAGCCTGCGGTGATGGCAGCAGCCCTGTCTTCTGAAGAAGGGCATGCCACTGCACAATTTCTCCTGGATCCTTCTGACAATGGATGCTAGCCTTTCAGGTGGGGGGAACCCATTGCCAAGACCATACAGCCCAGGGCTGTTGGAACCACAGGGAAGCAGTGTGGTCCAACTGGCTCAAGGCAAGGGCCATCAGGTTGGCTCTTCTGTGTTTCCAGCTCCTGGTCAAGGGGTGGGTGGTTCAAGTGTTTTCAGGCGGTGGTTTGTCAATTGGCATGGCAGCATGAGGAGTGCTGGGGTAGCTCTGGAGATGGCTGTTCTGTTTGCCTGGGTGGAGAACCACCTCCAAGCCTTGTCTGCTCAGCACATTGCTGGGGTGGACAATGTGGAAACGGACTTCCTCAGCTGGTACTCTGAATCCTGGAGAGTAGTTCAGTTAGGAGGTGTTTCAGTTGATTCCTTGCCACTGGGATTGCCCCAGAATCAATCTGATGGTGACCTGTTCCAATTTCAAAGTTGCTGCTGCTTCAGTTGCTGCACGGAGGCGAGGCCTTGAGGACATCGTCACTCTGGCTCAGCCTTGGCCAGGCCAGCACCTGCTGTATGTGTTTCCTCCATGGCCCATGTAATTCGGCATATAGAACTCCACCCGAGCAGGATTGTCTTGATGGTGCTGGATTGGCTGAGGAGAGCATGGTTCGGAGACCTAATGTGGCTACTGCAGGCGTTGCCTCTCTTAGGGCCTATTTCAGAAAGGACTGATCAGTTTTTAGCTTTTGAAAGGAGGTGGCTAGCTCATAAGGGCTGCTCTCCACTTCATTTGGAGCCCAGAGGAGGTCTACCTAGCTAGCATATATGCGGGTCTGGTGCCTCTTTGAGCAATGGTATGGCGCTCAGCAGTTGGCTCCTGAGGCAGCCAAAATACCATCCCTGTTGGCTTTTCTATAGGATGACCTGAAGAAAGGCCTTTCCCTTAGCTCCCTGAAAGTTCAGTGGCAGCTTTGGCATGTCTCTGAGGTCCAGTGATGGTTAAGTCTCTAGCCTTGCACCCAGATGTCTCATGCTTTTTCCAGCAGGTTCGACATCTGTGTGTGCTCAGGGCCCTGTTTTTGCCATTCTTTGAGCCATTGAAGCATGCTACTTTGAAGGATTTGATGCTCAAGATGGACGACTTGGTCGCAATTTCTTCTGCTCGGTAGATTTCTGAGCTGCAGGCTTTGTCTTGCCGATATCCTTATCTTTTGTTAAAGGAGGTCGTCTTTCTGCCTGTCTCTTCCTTCTTGCCTAAGGTGATTTCTCCTTTTTCATGTGAACCAGGTGGTCTGTCTTGCCTGCCTGCCTCTCTAAGGAGCAGTATTGGGGGAGAATAAGGATCTTCATCTTGTGGATGTCTGGTGTGTGCTTCTCTGGTACTTGAAGGCTATGAGTTCTCTTTATAAGTCCGATCGTATTTTTGCGCTGTTTACTGGCCCTTGCAAGGGTGACACAGCAGCTATGTCAACTTTGGGGTGCTGGATTAAGGAGGCCATTGCCTTGGTGTATCTGTTGTGGAAGCGGCCCGATCTGGAGGGCCATTCTACCAGAGCACAAGTGTCCTTGTGGGTGGGGTGAAGTGGAGCTCAGTAGCCCCTGCAAACATTTTATCGGATGGCAACGTGGGCATCTTTCCACTTTTGTTGAGTATTACCACTTGGTTGTCCACACACTGGCTGACACGGCATTTGGTTTGAGGGTTTTGTGAGCTGCTGTCATCTTCCCACCCAGTGGAGTAGTAGTTGTGGTATGTCCCACTTGTCTGGAGTAGACTAGCAGGATGATATGGAAGGTGATATCTTACTTTACAGATAATGTCCTTTCCATGCGTCCTGCTAGTCCAGTCCAGCGTCTGTCCCTGAAACTGTATTTACTCTGTTCTGCTGCTGCTGTACCGTTGGATCCACTATTATTTTTATACTTGGCTCTGCAGGTTCATCTTCTACTGACAACCTTCTGTTTTATACTTTCCTGTTCATAGTTCTCTACTGTTGATTACTCATTGAGGTTGGGTGAGGCTTGCCATGTTTCTCCCATATGCTTTTGGGTGAAGATACCTCGGAGTTACGTTGGACCAACGCCTGGATATGAAACACCACATAAACAACATTGTCAAAGCTGTGTACTTCAAAATCCGCACTATCAGGCATCTGCGCTCCCTACTGGACCCAGATGACTTCCGGACCATATACCAAGCGCTAATACTGCCGCACTTCGACTTTGCAAACGCCATCTTTCAAGGGCTCCCCCACTCCACGCTGGCCCCTTTACAGCTGGCCATGAATGCTGCAGCAAGGGTCCTACACGGAGCCGCCAAAAGTGACCACGTGACCCCCATTCTCAAACAACTTCACTGGTTACCTATCCATGGAAGAATCATCTTTAAAACCCTTCTCCTAGCGTTCAAAACAATCAAAGGTATTTCATCCCCTTCACTCACAGATCTTATTCACATGGTGCCCCCCAACAGATCCAGAAGAGCAATAGCCATAAACCTACTAGTAAAACCAAAGGAATCATCAAAGTGCAACATATCAACCACAAACAGGGCGTTCCGCTACTATGTACCTAAATGCTGGAATGCCCTACCCCCTGACATTAGGGCGATTGCCGACCCATCACAGTTCAGAAAGGCACTCAAATACCATTTATTCCTCCAATGCTACCCAAACTCCAATGACACCCCTCTGAAGAGATGACCCACTCTAAGAAACAACCCTCACGTTCATTATGTTATTTCACCCACTCATTGCCATGTAAATATCTCATGCATATAATCAACCCTGTTATCCAAGCTACTCTTTACTATGTAAAAATCTCATGTATATAGTTACCCCTGTTATCCAAGTTTGGACCCCTGTTCGATGTAAAACCAAACAGCATGTTGTTATGGTTGTTGTGTTATAATGTAAACCGCGCTGATGCCAAATAGCGCGGTATATAAGAATTTGTAATAAATAAAAAAAAAAATAAATAAATAGTGGAGACCTCTGGTGGCTGAGGGGAATAGAAACATAGAAGTGATGTCATTGAAACCTGTGCTTTTTATTGATTCTTTGTTTCTACCAAAGGAACACAACCTACTTGTCTGGACTGGTCTAACAGAACTCGAGGAAAGGATGTTAACTGGTAAATAAAATGTCATCTGAACTCCTGTGTGTGTTGGGGGAGGGTAATGTGTATGTGGGGGGGGGGGGGGGGTTGTGTGTGTGTTTTTTTTTTTTTCCCCCCCTTCACTGCACCAGCCCTCCTATCCCCCAGTATGAGTGCACCCACTTGCAAGGACTACATCTCCATATGCACCAGGTGTTCACATCCCTTCTAATCCTCCCTTGGTAACACAAAAAGGGAAGTTTAACCTGTCACATTTCACCTGGTGTGCCATATGGTGCCTAATATACAAAGCCACCTCACAGCTTTCCTGAAGCAGGGTCGTGGGTCACATCAGGCAGATGGATATACAGGATTTTTAACGCTTCTGATAGGGTCTTCACTGACACAACCAACTCCTGCTTCCCTAATTGGAACTTCTCTCCCTCTGAGTTTATCAGCAGTACACATTCTAGAGGAATTTTGTTGTCACATTTCCACCCCTCTTTCCAATGCAGCTATTGGCTGACCTATCTTTCCCCAGTCCTTTAAAGATGGAACGTTGGAACTTCCCCAAATGTTGGGGCCATGTCCATAGACATCCCACAGAACCCGATGTGAACTCTGGCTTCAGAGTCCCCTACTCGGGTGGTCTGGTTGCATCCCTTACAATATACCCTGAAGCTGGGGATTCCTTACCCTCAAGTATTTTTTATTTTATTTTTTAACTCCTTAACCAGTGATCGGACACCCAAGTTGGGAACAAATGCTGGCCGGTAGTGCATCTCTTAAAGATGTACTGTTGTCTGGGAGCTTGGATCGTTATGCTGACACATGGTGCCCTGCACCCCTACATCAAGAGAAAATAGGTCTAATACCAAATACAATGTGTTCCTTCATATCAGTGCTGACTCCTGGCGACCCAGCATTCCTGGTTTTTCTTGGCAGTGTGACCAAAAGGAGATTACTAGGCCTTTCTTCAGAGGCAATGGAGGGTTAAGTGATTTGCCCAATGCCACAAGAAGTGCTATTTGTGATCAAACCCTGGTTTCCTGCTCTAACCACTAGGCTGCTATTCCATTTAATAATGAGACTTCATACCTAATCCTACTACTACTACTGTTAAACGTTTATAAAGTGCTACCTCATATGCAGCGCTGTATAGGCATATAAAGAGTGACAGTCCCTGCTCATCAGAGCTTACAATCTAACCAAGACAACAGAATACACACAGAGCAACAGTCTAGTTAGGGCAAATCCAGGTTGGCTGTCTCCCATTACTACTACTAGTACTACTGTGCATTTACTACGCACACAGTATAAATAAATACATACATACATTCCAAGCAGGCTAGGCATCATGGGTTACATTCCATTACATCAAGGGTACATTACATCACATCAGGGGTTACATTACAGGCAGGCTGGGCATCATGGTGTACATTACATCAAGGGTTACATTTAGAGGATGCTTACATGGTGATTCTTGTGGTTCAGTTGCTTCTGATCAGGTCTGCTCTTCGGTGGAGTTGCAGGAATGGGGAGGAGGAGGAGAACGCGACCATTCCATAGTGCCGCGCTTAAGAGTGTTTTAAATTTAAGAGTCTGCTGTTGGTGTTTCTTCTCCATGCGGTAGATGCTTACCCTGTAGAGGTGGAGCCATGGTCGCTCGGTTGCTCTTCGCAAGGGCGTCTCTGGGGGCGAGCCTTGCCATCGTGCCACACTTAAGGGCCATGCCAAAGGGCCCTCAGGCATGGGCACACCCGCCAGATGTGGCTTTTAAATGTCCTTCTGGCTCTGGCGGTGCCCCGATTGGGCTTTGGTGGGAGCCGGAGGGGTGAGCAGCTCCTGCCTCCACCCCTGACGCTCGATCAGCCGCCGCATGGTGTTGAAGATCCTGTGCGGTAGTTTAAAAAAAAAATCTCTTCACTATGGAGTGATACCCACAAAAGGTTAGAGAATTACTTTCATAGTGACATTCTCGACCAAGATTACTTTGGGCTGTAACCTGCACAGAATAGCAGACACAACCATAAACAAAAGCATAAAGAGGGATAACCTACACGGTATGGCAGTTACACCCCTAACCACCACCACAATCTTACCATGACGACCAGATGGGCCTTCTTGGACTTACTCAACCACCAGTTACCATAGTATTGCCTTGGATCCTCATAAAACTGACAAGGCTGCAAGGCCCATGTCAGAGTAGTTTCATTCTATGTATGTATGCCTCTCCTTCCGTTCTGCATACCATAGACACTCTGCAAAAACAAGGAAACTTATCCCGTGCCCCACGCCTGCCTTCTTCCCCCCCTCCCCCCCAATGGAGGAGCAAGGATTGATCCCTCTTTGCTCTGTTCGTCTAAAGACTTCAATCAACCTAGTTTCTACCATCAAGAAGGGAAGAATTACCAGCTCATCAAGGGAACCTTTTTAACCTTGTATCCAGATGGGGAAGTTTCCCTTTGGTGCTTTGAAGAGTGAAAAAGATCTCCTTAAATATAAAATATATACACACAACTTTCCCTCATCTCAGATGATCTCGATCGAGTACCCAATAATGTAAATGTGGCCCTTTTACTAGGGCATGAACCCTGACATTGCAGCAGTCCACAGATCCCACCCTTGCCAAACAGACCTCTCACTGTGCCAAATCCTCATGACACCTTAAGCTATAAACGTTTCATTCCAAGCGGGCTCTGTAGTTTCCGAAGTGCAAGGCTCTTCATTATTTTGCTGGTGGGTTTCACCCTCTGTGGGTCTTCAAACAACAGTATACAGCAGCATTCCCATCCAGGCTAAGGGCCACTTGCCTTAAACTGAAAAGGATCCCTCGCTGCCCTCCTCCAAGAAAAACCTACCAGCCAAATGTCTGGGTTATACACTGTGCAGGTCACACTTTTGCTTCTGGCCCCTAGACTGCATTCGTCCTCTATTCACCACAAGCAGGACACACTGAAACAGGCAAAAACCTATACTCTCTAGGCTTTTCTATACAGAACGGCTTCACACTGTAGACTGTAGAGACGCTCTGCCATATTGTTTAAAGAGCATAGGAATGCTGCTCAATTTGTAACCCCCCCCCCCCAAAAAAAAATAAATCCAAATCTCCCTGCCATACAGCCTGACTAAAGCTTTTCTGAATGCATCCAACATCTTTCTTTCTTTTTTTTTTAAGCAAATAATAATCCACTTTGGCATTCTGTCCTTATACTGATCCACTACTGATGTGCCAAACACACTGCCATGGTTTCACAGTTATGGCAGTTTTACTCAGTATGGCTTGTTACCAGTTGTGCCAGGAGAGACTGGTATTGTCATGCCGCATAGATATTTCTATTACCTGATCTACCTTGACAGCTTCACTCTACCATAGCACAGCGCACAGGTTGTAAAGGGTGAGCGCATTCTCCATGAAACATCTCTTCACTGCCCTCAACTAGGGTGGAGTCAGTGTGTGGCTCTCATTCTGCTTTTCCATAGAGAAAGTGAGGTTGCTTACCTGTAATGGGGGTTCTCTGTGGTGAGCAGGATAAGTCAGCCATGCAAATCCATTCGCCTACTCTGCTAAGATGAACTTGTGCACAGCTGAAGGATATACTGAGGTGGGACTGGGGCAGGCATTGTGGTGGGGTGGCTGGTGCATGCTCAGTCTTCTAGACTTTTGTGAGGTGTAGAGCAATTCCTCTATGGTGCTGTCAAATGACATCACCAGTGTGTGGTTCACTTATCTTTTCTACAGAGAACCCCCATTACAGGCCAGCAACCTTACTTTCTATGTATCTTGTTGGCAAGGAGATATGGGTCAGAAATAGTGGTACTCGTATATGTCCATATGAAGAAAAATCCTGAAAAGGTATCTACACATTTGATTCGTTGTTTTTGTAAATAATAGTATGGATGAAAAAGTGTGTTTGAATATATTTTAAATTCCCTTTTGCCATCAAAATTATGTCTAGCTCCAGGCTAGAATATGGTATCACGGGGGGAGAGAGAATTCCATAGAGCCATGCTTCTCAACTCTCCTTGAGGTACACCTAGCCAGCTGGGTTTTCAGTCTTATATTAAATATGTGTGAAGGGAAGGGTGAAGGGATTTTGGATTTAGCGCACTCACCTTTTTTCAGGAGTAGCTCAAGGTGAGTTATTCGGGTACAGTAGGCATTTTTCTATCCATTGGAGGGCTTATAATCTAAGCTTGTACCTGAGGTGGTGAGGGAAATGTGCACATATTTTGGGCAGACATTTGTATGCAGATCTATCTCATCCATATTCATTGAAGTAATCTTGAAATTCTGACTAGCTAATTGTTCCTCCAGGAGAGTGCTGAAAAGCACTGCCATAGACAGAAGAGATGGTTAGTTCATCAAAATGATCACTAGGTTCTATTATAAATGTTTGGTGCTTTTTTTTTCTTAATTTTATTTTTTTAGCTGTCTTAAAATTGCCTGGGGTGATTAGAATGAAACACATTCATTTACAAAAGCAGGATAACTACAACAATTGTTACATTTTGTTTGTTGTGCACACCATACTGTATATCAGTGTTTCTCAAGCTGGTCCTGTTGTACATGTCTTCCCCGCCCTCCCCTCCCCTCAAGTGGAGGTAGAGCTTAATTTTTAAGGCAGTAAGGTGAAACCAGGGCAGCCAGGTTTCACATCCCCACTGCTACTCTTTGTAATCTTGGGCAAGCCACCACACACCAACCCCTCAGGTATAAATTTAGATTGTAAGCTCTCTAGGTGCAACCAGGGTTGCCAGGGTTCACATATCCACTGCTACTTGTGATCTTCGTCAAGCCATTGCACACCCTAGCTTGTAAGCCCTCCGGGGATAGGAAATTACCTAGTGCACCTGAATGTAACTTGCCTTTAACTTCTGAGAAAAGGCATGAGCTAAATCCTATTTCCTATCCAGTCTGTATTTTAGGATATCCACAGTAAATATGCATGAAACAGATAAGCATGCACTGTCTTACATCTTATGCATATTTATTATTGGTATCCTGAAAACCAGATTGGCTGGAGAGAACACAAAGACTGGCTTGAGAAATGCTGCTATGCAGCAGTGGTTCTCAACCCAGTCCTTGGGGTACACCTAGGCCAGGGGTCTGCAACCTTTAAGACATAAAGAGCCACTTGGACCCGTTTCCGAAGGGAAAAAAAAAACTGGGAGCCGCAAAACCATTGCGACATTTAAAACAAATCTAACACTGCATATATTGTTTCTTACCTTAATGCTATATACGACCCCCTACTTTTCCTGTTAAAATATAGGTGTTTGGCCTATACTCGCCGTATAAGACTACCCCTCTTCCTTCGCACACCAAAAAAAATACGCCAGAAAATATAACAACAAGAAGTAACAATATTTGATTTCAAAATTATGATGATTTTGTAGTCAAATCACTAATATGAAATAAAATTATTTTTTCTACCTTTTGTTGTCTGACCAATTTATTCTTTGATCATGCTGGTCCCGATCTGAGGCTTCTGCTTTCCTGTCTTCTCTTAGCTCTCTTTCTGTGGTCTATGGTCCATCTGCCAGTTCTTATCTCTTCTTTCGTTTTCTTCACTTCTTTCCATCAGCCTATTTCCAGTCCCAGTAACCCTCCCCAATATCAGCCCCTTTCCAGTCCTCACTCCCAGTACCTTCCAATGTCAACTTGCATTCCCATGATTGCCACTGGTGTCCATTTCCTTCCAGTCCCCCTCCTTCCCCACTGACCAGTCCCTTCTAGTACAAATACCATGGCAGCCCCTCTCAGATCCAGTTCCATTCTCCCATCCCCTCATATCAGCCCATTTGTAGCCTTAGCCCCCAGTTATCTTCCAGGGCCAGCAGCTCTATCCTCCCCTCCCCACAATCAGCCCATGCCCAGTCAAAGCCCCCCAATCAGCTCGCTTCCAGTGCTAATCCCCCCTCAACCCCATTACCAGTGCTAGCCTCCCCTAATCAGCCCAATACCAGTCCTACCCCCCATCAGCTCATTACCAGTCCTAGCCTCCCCTAATCAGCTCATTTCCAGTGCTCGTCCCCTCAACCCCATTACCAGTGCTCCATCCCTCCATGTCAGCCCCCTCCCTTCCTCCCTCCCTCCCTCCCTCCATCCATATCAGCTCCCTCCCTCCATGTCAGCCCGCCTCCCCAATCCCTCCATGTCAGCCCCCTCCATGTCAGCCCCCCTCCCTCCATGTCAGCCCCCTCCATCCCTCCATGTCAGCCCCCCTCCCTCCATCCATATCAGCTCCCTCCCTCCATGTCAGCCCCCCTCCCTCCATCCATCCATCCATATCAGCCCCCCTCCCTCCATGTCAGCCCCCCTCCCTCCATGTCAGCCCCCTCCATCCCTCCATGTCAGCCCCCCTCCCTCCATCCATTCATATCTGCTCCCTCCCTCCATGTCCGCCCCCCGCCCTCCATGTCAGCCCCTCCATCCCTCCATTTCAGCCCCCTCCCTCCCTCCCTCCATCCATATCAGCTCCCTCCCTCCATGTCAGCCCCCCTCCCTCCATGTCAGCCCCCTCCATCCCTCCATGTCAGCCCCCCTCCCTCCATCCATTCATATCTGCTCCCTCCCTCCATGTCAGCCCCCCTCCCTCCATGTCAGCCCCCTCCCTCCATACTTTCATATCTGCTCCCTCCCTCCATGTCAGCCCCCTCCATCCCTCCATGTCAGCCCCCCTCCCTCCATGTCAGCCCCCCTCCCTCCATGTCAGCTCCCTCCCTCCATGTCAGCCCCCTCCATCCCTCCATGTCAGCCCCCCTCCCTCCATCCATTCATATCTGATCCCTCCCTCCATGTCTGCCCCCTCCATCCCTCCATCCATCCATCCATTCATTCATATCTGCTCCCTCCCTCCATGTCAGCCCCCTCCATCCCTCCATTCATATCTGCTCCCTCCCTCCATGTCAGCTCCCTCCCTTCTTCTGCAGCCGCGGCTCCCTGCCTCTTACGGAACCGCGGCTGTGCTTTTATAATCATCTCGGAGCCCTTCCTGTCTTGACGGGCTCCGTGCAGCATTGTCCCGCCTCCAAACTTCCTTTAGAGGCGGGACAATGCTGCACGGAGCCCGTCAAGACAGGAAGGGCTCCGAGATGATTTTAAAAGCACAGCCGCGGTTCCCTAAGACAGGGAACCGCGGCTGCAGAAGAAGGGAGGGAGCCCATAACGCGACGTTTAAAGCGGGCAGTGTGCTCCGGAGCCGCGGCAAAGGTGAGAAAGAGCTGCATGCGGCTCCGGAGCCGCGGGTTGCCGACCCCTGACCTAGGCCATTTGGGTTTTCAGGATTCCCACAATGAATACGCATGATAGATTTGTATATAATCATGCATATTCATTGTGGGAATCCTAAAAACCCAACTGGCCTAGGAGTACCCTGAGGACTTTATTGAGAACTACAGTGCTAGAAGACATGGACAAGCCATGCACTCCTGTGCTTCCTTAGTATCCTTTCCTCCTGTCACTGGACATGACCACAAATTCAAGTTGGCCAGTAGTCTACCCCACTATGGGTGTGGGCCTTGGAAGCTATGCTATCGAATGGGATGGATGTAGGTTCCAGTTGCAACTGTTGACCAGTTCATACTTCCCCATCGCAGTCGTGATTTGTGCCTCCAGAAGCATGGTAGTCTCATCCCTGTACTGCTTGGAAAATTGGTGAAATTGCACCTCGGACAGGGAAGTAAAAATTGCTGAAATGCAGGTGTTACCCCTTCTGACATTGTAATCAAGGATTATAATTCTTTCTGTACACTTTTTCTCCCTTAAATTCTGGTACTGATTGGGTGATTTTATTCAGCCTGTCAAGCCTGGAGTATGTGCATATTGCATCATGTAACAATCTTTGTTTGGTATGTCTTGTTGCCCCAAGTGACACGATTATTGCAGGAGATTATATCCTTGTAAATGTCAAATTAGAATTAAAGGCTACAAAGTAATCTACCTTTTCACCCAGACCAGCTGTTACAATTTCTTAAAGGTGGGAGATTGATATTATAGAGATCTGAATTTGATCTGGGGGCATAGCAGTTTGAAAAGCTGGATACTGGTGTTTTGGGGAAAGAGAAGAAATAGCTTTAGTTTTTGGATAAATTGTTTTAAAGCAGTGGTTCACAACCCTATCCTGGCATAACTCCTAGCTAGTTATACCTGGGGGAATTCTGCACAAAAATCTTCTTAAAAAGCTTCTGTGAAAAAAATTGACAATTCTGCTGTGCTTTTATTAGTAACTTCGTTATCCCTCCAGTCCTGTCCAGACACGTGGGTTATGCTCGCCTACCAGCAGATGGAGATTGAGATATACCGAGCTGAAAACTTGGGCCCTATAAGGAGCTGCTGTAATCTAGTCTTAGTCTCCAGAAAATGGTGGTGAGCTTAGCCTGTGCAAATTGAAACTGGAATTTTGTGGCAGTGGGCCATGGTTTTATTGGGCCTGAGGGTGCAGAACTCAGTGGTCCGGGTCCCTCCCCTCCTCCCCTAGCTGCTCCTGGCATCTCCTCCCCCCCCCCCACCAACCTTCTTTTTTTTTTTTTTAAAGGGGCCAGAGGTTGAGTTTTGATCCTCAAGCTCTCCAGCTCTTTTAAAAGTTAAAATAAAAACAGCACGTCTTAGCTGCGGAGTCATTTTGCAGGGGAGTGGAGGCAAACACAGTGGCCCATTGCAGCTGAACGGCAAGTCTGGGCCCAGAAGTAATGGGAGGTGTGAGCTGAGAGGGGGGGGGGGGCTGTGTGCCACGAGGGCTGCTGCTATGCTACTGCATTGTCAAACCAGAGGTTTGCGGCTGTTGTGCAACCTACGGCAGCCATCCAGCACAGCTCTCTGAAGCTGTTCTGTGGCTGCCATGGAGTTGCTTGCTAGCAGTCTGGCTGTGCATGAATTGGTTGCGGTAGCTCCCAGGAACCACAATCGCAGCTCTTTAGCAAGTGGAGGCCCAAGTTTTTTGGTGGGAACTGCCACCATTTTAACTACAGCTCCGGCGATTCAAGGAGAGTGAAGTCCCTGGTGCAGAATTTGTAAGCTGCTGGCCTGATAGGGGGCAGAGCGATTCCCCTCTTTCTCCAGAGTTTGTACTTTTATTGTATCAGGCCTTCTGCCTGAAGCAGGGTCAGGAGCTTCTCTGCTGACCAGAAGTAATATTGCCCCTGTGGCAGCTGAGCACCCATGCAAAGAGCTGCCAGAGAAGGAGGATGCGGCCTTGGTGAGGTCACTGGACTCTTTGGGGGCCCCTAGAAGGTCCCTCTGACTTTCTGGATGAACTCCTCCGGAGGAATTTGAGGCTTGTGAGATACTGGTGGGTGAGGATTCAACATCTGTCAGGATTTTTCACGGGGATGAGCTACCCTCCCTCATATCGCAAACACTGGCAGCGTTGGGGTTGGTGGCACAGCCTTGGCCAGAACCCATGGAGGTGATGAGGGATCCACTGCTGGAGGGTATCTGAAAGTCGCCTAGGTCTTTTCCCTTCTATAGGGCAATAAGGAAGATGATCACAGCCGAATGGAAATCTCTCCTGATGCATGGTTGTGCGTCAGCAGGAGCATGGAGAATCTTTATCCCATTCCTTTGGAGAAAAAGGAGACGTTGTGTCTACAGTTGGATGCCTTAGTGATAGCAGTCACTGGGAAGACTACTAACCCCCTGGAAGGTGGGACAGCTCTGAAGGAGCTACAGGATAGATGAATGGAGGCTTTACTTAAGCAGTCCTTTGAGAACTCTGCTCTGGCGTTGCAAGCATCTGTGTGCGGGGCTTATGTTGCTAGGGCATGTCTGCAGTGGTCTCAGAGGTTCCCGGAGGGGTCCCTTGTGGAATATGCAGGTCTAGCAGAAGTGGCTAGATTGGAGTCTGGTTTGGCTTTCTTGGCTGACTTGCTTTGTGTTTCTGCAAAAACTATGGCTACAGTTGTGGCTGCTTGTCTTCTGTGACTGTGGAATTGGTCTGCAAATGTGGCTTCTAAAATGCGACTCATACTCCTTTTTGTGGGTCAGTTGCTATTTGGTGAGGATTTGGAGAAGCTGATCAAGGATTTGGAGAGGCTTCCAGAGGATAGGCCCAAAGTTGCTGGGAAGGGGGCTTCCTTCTGGGGCTGAGGGTGTGATTTATTGTAAATAAAATATCTAGCCGGCTAAAACTTCCAACATTTATAAACTGCCTAATCACAAGTTCAAAACAGTACAGAAAAAATATGATGTATCTTAAAATAACATTAAACAAAAATCAAGCGCCATAAGTTTGACGAAACAAATGACTTTTCAATAGCTGAAAAAACAACACATTCCAACATCTATATAATGAGACTGGCAAATGGTTCCATAAAGCAAAAGCACGGGACCTCATAACCTGCAAACTAGACTGAAATGAAGATGAAACAAGTAGAGTATCACTCAAGCCCTGACAAATCAGACAGGAAGAGGTAGGCCAGGACTATAACTCAGCCCAAACAAGCCACAGACAAACCCAGCCAAAGCTTCAGAACCACACAAAGGAACCTTAAAAACAATCCGCTGTTGAAAAGGTAACCAATGCAACGAACACAGACAAGGAGTAATAGGATCATAACATGTTATTTCCAGGAACAAGCAGGAATGAGTCTTCACATATGGGTATCATCGGTTCCGACGGAGCCTGCGCGGGAACGCTCCCCAGCATCCTGAAAGAAAGCTTTTGGGAGCATCCCACAGCGCCTGCGTGCTGCCTTCCCGCCTTTCCTAACTGCCTCTCTCCAGTTCTTCTTTTCCGCAGAGCCAGCAGGTCATGTTTCCTGTCACCGCTGAAAAATTTCTTATTTTCTTTTATTTTTCTTTAGTTGCGTGTCTGCCTTCTTGATTCCACACCGGTACTACCGGTTCTTTTTCTTTCTTTAAAAAAAACAAACAAAAAACTTCTACTTTTTTCAGTGCATTTTTCTTCTGGGGCCTTAGGCCTACAGAGAGATTTTTCCCTCATGGAAAAACCCGCCTCTGGGTTTAAAAAATGCACAAAGTGCAGTAGCACTATTTCTGTCACTGACACCCATGACTGGTGTCTAAAATGTTTAGGTCCTGACCATTCCATTGTGGATTGTGAGTCCTGTTCCATGATGTCCAAAAGAGGGTTACAGAATCGGGCAGCTAAGCTCAGTACCCTGTTTCCCTCTGATGCAGCTTCCGTGGCATCGACGTCTTCCAGGGCTTCTTCATCCCATGGATCTCAGGTAACCAAACTTAAATCTGGCGGGTCCTCAAAGAGGTCATCTCCCTCTAAGTATCGAGATGCCCCCGTGCTTACTCTTGAGGATACCACACCGGCAAAATTACCCTGGCGGGAGGCTCTGGCTTCCAAAGCACTACCTATGGGGTCACAGGTTGACATCGATGGCTCGGCCTCGACCAATCACCTATTACAATGTTCTGGGGTACCGGCAGTTTCTACCGGTACCGATATCCAGACATTGGTGGCATCAATGGATCAGAATATTCTGATCATGCAGCGTGCCATCACGGCATTCATTCAAGCTGCAACGCCTACGGTACCGCAACAAACCCCGTTGTCGGTACCCGTACCGATTCCGGTACAGGATCCGATTCTGGTTCCGGTACCAGTACCGCTTGCATCGACATCAGCGGTATGCTATCCAGTGATGCCTATCAGTACTGGCCCGGTACCGATTACTCCCGATGTCGATACCTCCCGGTACGCGTATCGGGCTCTATGAGAGCATCCAGACAGTCAATACTTCGATTCTTCTGAAGACTCTGACTCTTCAGAGGCCTCAATTGAAGCATCGGGGATCCTTCCTCAGGAACCCTCTTCTCCAAAAAGGAGAATGTCTCCTCCTGAAGACTTGTCTTTTCAGGACTTTATTAGGGAGGTGGCCAAAGGCCTGTCCATCTCGGTGATCTCTGAGACTGAACCTAGAGCCAAAAAATTAGATATCCTACAATATCCTAAGGCTCCTAAAGAGGCAGCCACCTTACCAATACATGAGATTCTTTATGAACACATGTTGGGCATATGGGAGACTCCTCTCACCACCTCCCCTCATTCCAGAAGGTTGGACACCATGTATCGTGTTCCCCCTTGTCCTGGTTTTCATAAGACTCAGCTTCCTCACCACTCCATTGTGGTAGAGTCTGCTATGAAAAAGATCAAGAGTACAAAAAGGCACTCTGCTCCTCCAGGAAGAGAATGCAGAACCCTAGATGCCTTTGGCAGGAAAATCTTCCAGGCCAGTATGCTTGTAGCCAGAATCAACTCCTATAGTCTCTATATGGGGATGTTTCTAAAAGAAGTTACAGATCATCTGCAAACCTTATCTCCTTTTATGTCAGAAGATAAGAGAGAAGAATATATCACCTGGCTTAAACAGGCACAGGATGTATCCAAGTTTTCCAACCATGCAGCCTTCCCCTCTTTTGAGGGGGTCAGTAGAGCCTCGGCTATTGCCATAGGTGCACGCAGAGTTGCTTGGTTGCAAGCCTCTGATTTGGAATCCTGGGTACAGGATGGTCTAGGTAACCTTCCCTGTACAGGCGAAAACCTGTTTGGCAAAGATTGGCAAGCAAAGGCCAACCAGATGGATGCTGAAAATTCTGCTTTAGATAGACTTTCAAAGTCTATTACTGCCCCTTTCAAAAAGAGGCTGTTCAAAAAGGGATCTTTCCCAAAGAAAGGGACATTTTTTTTCTTATGGTCAGGCCTCTTCTCAAGGTCGTTTTGCTACAAAGAGGCAGCAACAACCTAAACAGGCCAAAACCCAGGCTGCGAGGACTGCTACGGCCCAACAGCTTCAGCCTCCTCAGGGCCTTTGACTTTCCACTAGAGAACTTAGCCTTTCTGGCTCTAGAACATCCAGAGCCCCTCACCATCCCAGGAAGGTTAGCTCACTTTGCTCCCAGATGGGAACAAATCACAGCAGAGCAGTGGACCCTCTCCATCATAAGGGAAGGGTACAAACTTCATTTCTTAAACCTTCCTCCTCACACCATGGTGCAACAGTTCAATTCTCCAACATCTCTCCTCAACCTTCTAGGTCAGGAGGTTGCTACCCTTCTTGCCCAAGGGGCAATAGAAGAAGTACCCCTTCTTCAACAGGGCTCAGGGTTCTACTCCCCCTATTTTCTCATCCCAAAGAAAATGGGGGGGCTACAGACCCATATTAGATCTCAGAGAATTGAACAAGTTTCTATGCAAGGAGAAATTTAAGATGACTTCTCTCGGAACTCTCCTTCCATACCTCCAGAGTCAGGACTGGCTTTGTTCTCTAGATCTCAAGGATGTGTACACCCATGTTCTCATCCATCCAACACACAGAAGATTCCTTCGCTTCCTGTACCAAGGAAAGCGCTACCAATACAAAGTGCTTCCTTTCAGTCTGGCCTCTGCTCCAAGAGTGTTCACAAAATGCATGGCAGTAGTAGCTGCATTCCTACGCACTCTAGGAATATTCGTATTCCCATATCTGGACGACTGGCTCATCCGAGCTCCATCCCAGTCAGAGGCCCAGACTTCTCTAGCCTGCACAAGGCGTGTTCTTCAGTATCTGGGACTGGTAATCAACATTCCAAAATCCCATCTTATCCCTACTCAGTCTCTAGAGTTCATAGGGGCCTTACTGGATACCAAAACTGCAAGGGCCTATCTTCCCCAGGCCCGTTGCCTACGCTTGGTGCAGTTAGCCTCCCAGATTCAGTTAAAATCCCATTTAACTGCTCGAGAGATGTTGCAACTTTTAGGCCACATGGCATCCACAGTGCATGTGGTTCCCTATGCTCGCCTTCACATGAGAGCAGCTCAGTGGACCCTGTCCACCCAATGGACCCAGGCATCAGGTTGCCTGTCAGACAAAATAGCAACCTCCAGTCGCCTATTTTCGTCCCTCCACTGGTGGAAGTCCACTCAGAATCTGTTGCTGGGGTCCCCCTTTCAACAGGTGTTACCCCAAGCAACCCTTACAACAGATGCCTCTCCAAAGGGTTGGGGGGCTCATCTACAAGATCTCTCGACCCAGGGCATCTGGTCTTCACAGGAGACATATTTTCATATCAACCTCTTAGAGCTCAGAGCAATCTTTCTGGCTCTGAGTCTTCCACACCCTGCTCAGCTACAAGACAGTCCTCATCCACACGGACAACCAGGTAGCTATGTTCTACATGAACAAGCAGGGGGGAACTGGCTCTCTGTCGCTTTGCAACGAAGCTCTGAGATTGTGGGCCTTCGCCAGAGAGCATCAAATCCATCTCATGGCAGTATATCTTCCAGGAGTTCAAAACTCTTGGGCAGACAGACTCAGTCAAGTTCTGCTTCCGCACGAATGGTCCCTCCATGGGGACCAGATAGCCAGAATTTTTCGGATTTGGGGTACCCCAGACATAGACCTGTTTGCAAGTCCGTGGAATGCCAAAACTTCCCCGGTTCTGTTCCAGAATTCCATGTCAGGGAGTTCAGGCCAGGGATGCCTTCCTCCTTCATTGGGGGCAAGACTTCCTTTATGCCTTTCCACCTATTCCCCTAATCCCCAAGACTCTGTTCAAGCTTCAGAGAGACAAAGGGACTATGATCCTCATAGCACCACTTTGGCCATGCCAAGTGTGGTACCGTCTACTTCTGTATCTCTCTCAAGCTCCCTCCCTAGACCTGGGGTCTGCTCCAGATCTCCTCTCCCAGGAGGAGGGAACCTTGTGGCACCCAAATCCTCAGTCTCTTCATCTCAGGGCCTGGTTGCTGAAGGCCTAGACCTTCAAGATTTACAACTTTCTCAGCAAGTGAAGGATATCCTTCATGCTTCCAGAAAGCCTTCCACCAGACGCTCATATGCTTTTAAATGGAAAAGGGTTTCCATTTTGTGTGCAGAGAAGGGTCTCAACCCTCTTGCAATACCTTTGCATTCTTTACTAGAGTATTTACTGCATTTATCCCATGCAGGCCTTAAAACAAATTCAATCAGAGTCCATTTGAGTGTTATTGCAGCATCCCTTAAGCCTCTTAATGGACAACCTATTTCCTCTCATCCTCTTATAGCAAGATTCATGAGAGGCCTTCTTTTGACTAAACCTCCCATTAGACTACCTCCAGTGGCCTGGGACTTAAATCTGGTTCTCGGCCAGCTTATGAAACCACCCTTTGAACCCTTAGCCACTACCTCCTTAAAATTCCTTTCTTGGAAGGTTATTTTTCTCATTGCAGTCACCTCAGCTTGCCGTATCAGTGAGTTGCAAGCTTTAGTGGCTAATCCTCCTTATACAAGGTTCCATCATGACAAGGTAGTCCTCAGAACTAATCCACACTTTATGCCTAAAGTGGTCTCACCTTTTCATCTGAACCAAGAGGTCTTTTTACCTGTCTTTTTTCCAGGACCTCATGCATCAAGTGCAGAGAGGAATCTTCATACCCTGGATTGTAAAAGAGCACTTGCTTTTTACTTACACAGGACACAGCAACATAAAGTCCTCTCAACCTTTTGTTGCTTTTGATCCTTCTCATTTAGGACTTCCAGTCTCTAAGAGAACTCTGTCCAATTGGATTGCTCAGTGTATTTCCTTCGCCTATCAAAGAAAGAACCTTTCTCTGGAGGGCCATGTCACAGTTCATAATGTGAGGGCCATGGCAACCTCTATGGCTCATCTAAACTCTGTGTCCATCGACCAAATCTGTCGAGCGGCCACTTGGGCATCAGTTCATACCTTCACAGCCCATTACTGCTTGGACAAGGACTCCCGCCGGGATGCCTTGTTTGGTCAGGCTGTTCTTAAACACCTGTTCCATACCTAATCAACTCCTACCCTCCATCCCTGAACTGGATGCCTTAGATTCATGGGTAGAGGTAGAGCCCTTCCCAGGGTCTCAAACTGGGGGATCTCCCAGGCATCTCCCAGGCATCTCTAGCTGGGGAGTCCCCATATGTGAAGACTCATTCCTGCTTGTTCCTGGAGATAGCACAGTTACCTGTAACAGGTGATCTCTGGGAACAGCAGGAATAAGTCTTCACAACCCACCCACCTCCCCTAGGAGTTGTATCTCTCTATCTATCTTTCCTTTCCTCTCTCTCTTTGTCTCAGCTTTAAAACTCGAACTGGAGAGAGGCAGTTAGGAAAGGCGGGAAGGCAGCGCGCAGGCGCTGTGGGATGCTCCCAAAAGCTTTCTTTCAGGACGCTGGGGAGTGTTCCCGTGCAGGCTCCGTCGGAACCGACGATATCCATATGTGAAGACTTATTCCTGCTTTTCCCAGAGATCACCTGTTACAGGCAAGTAACTGTGCTTTACCTAAAACTACTTTTGCAGTGGCATTCTGTGCCAGTTGGAGCACCGACAAAGTAGATGCGAGCAAACCCAATAACACCTCATTGGCATAATCAAATGTTGATAACACTGCCTGAAACACAGAATGGAAGTCAGAAGGTGACAACATTGACCGAAGATGTGGTAGCACACAGAGGTCCAGGTTTCTTCCTCAGGGCCAGCCTTTTCAAGGGGGCTGATGGGGAGGTAGCAATGGTTCTAAAGGAGCCTTGGGAGCCCTCAAGTCTTTGCAATGAAAGTTTAGGGGCCCTGGTGGGGATTCAGCTGATAGTGGCCACCTGCAAAGGTTTTGTCCCTCTTGGGCCTGGATCACTTTGAACATCTGGATACTGGATGTCATCCAGGAGGGCTACACGCTTGAGCTGGTGTGACCCCCCCCTCCATTTTTTGTTAGTGCCTTTCCTGGGCTCTATCCAAGGGTAGGTCATCTTGGAGTGGCGGTTGCTGCACAAAAAGCTGTAGTTTCTGTACCATGGTATTAATGGGTGCAGACCAGTATTCTATTTTGTGGTTCCCAGAAGGGAGGGAGCTTGGCGGCCAATATTTGGATCTCAGACATGAACAGGGCTTTAAGTGCTCCGTTTCTGCATGGAGACTGCACTCTGATCCTGGGAAATTAAACAAATTTTACTTTTCAAACCGTCACAATTACTGAGGCTTATTTGCATATTCCCATGGATCAGAATATCATTTTTCTCCTATATTTTGCCTTCCTATTGGGGCGTTTTCAGTTTCGGGCCTTGGCCTGGCTATGACACAACGGGTGTTCACCAAGGTGGTGGTGGTGGATGCTGCACTGCAGAAGCAGGGAGTCCTGGTCCATCTATACCTGGACAACCAGTTGATTCAGGCAAAGTCCCTTCAGAATCAGGGGGGGCGACTGAGTGAGTGGTGCACCTTTTTCAGGAATTAGGTTGGGTGGTCAACATTGCAAAGAGCAGGATGTGCCATTGCAGTCCTTGGAGTACATGGGGACCCACTTCGATATGCAGGTGGGCATGGTCTTCTGCCAGGGGCAGGATTGCAAAACTGGAATCCCAGGTTTGAACATTGTTGGGAGTCCCGTGCCCATGGGTATAGGATTACCTTCAGGTCTTGGGCTCGATGGCGGTGACCTTGGAGCTGCTTCCTTGGGCATGTTTTACATATGCACCCTCTGCAGGTGACACTCCTATCCTGTTGGTCTCCTCAGTCTCAGTCCATGGATTTGTGAGTCTCCCTGAGGGGAAAAGCCAGAGCGTCTCCAGTGGTGGTTGGACTCCACATAGTTCACCACAGGAGTGTCATGCAGGCTGCTGGACTGGGTGGTTGGTGACCATGGATACCAGCCTCCTTGGCTGGAGAGGTCACACTCTTTCACTGGTGGCTCAAGGCTGCTGGTCTGAGGAGGAGAGCCTTTGGTTCATCGATTTTTTTTTTCCTAGAAACCAAGGCAGTGTATTTGACCTGCAGGTATTTCTCCCCCTGGTGCGGGACAAGGCAGTGAGTGTCCAGTCCAACAATGCAACAACGTGGTGTATACATCAGTCATCAGGGGAGTACACAGTGTTTGCTCGTGGCAGTGAATATGATTCCCTTTCTTTAGTGTGTGGAGCATTACCTTTTTGCCCTACTGGTGGCTCATGTAGCAGGAAAAGAAAAGTTCTAGCAGATTACTTGAGCTGACGTGTTGGTCCCGGGGGAGTGGTCCCTCTCAGAGGCAGTTTTCCAAGTGATGAGGCATTGGAGGGGATGCCAAAAATGGATCTCATGGTGTCCATGCTTAATGTCAAGGCAAGCAGACTCTTCAGTCACTGCAGAGAGTACATGGCAGAAGGAATCAATGCTCTGGTTCAGCCTTGGCCCAGTAACTGTCTTTTTCTGTGTTTCCTCCCTGGATATTGATCAACAGAGTCCTTCAGTGGATTGAGTCACACGTTGGTCTGGTGGTGTCAGTGGCTTCATATTGCCTGCATTGACCCTGTTGCTTGGACCTCATGTGACTATTGGTGGCAGACCCCCTTCCCCTTCCAGTGGAAGAGTATCTTGACCCAGGGCCTGTTTGGATGTCAGAAGTGGCTGTTTGCGGTTACGGTTTTTCTCTTGAGGGCATGCTTGAGATGCAGAGTGGATAACTTACTACAGGCAGGATGGCGTTCACTTCTTTAGTCTAGTCTAACGATATCTAGGTGTAATACTTGACACACATCTCAACATGGAAACACATATAAGAAATACAACGAAGAAAGTATACTTCAAACTTAAAATCCTAAAGCAGCTACGCCCACTAATGCACCTACAAGACTTCCAGCAAATAATACAAGCCATAATTATGCCTCACTTCGACTTTGCAAACCTAATACTTCTAGGCACAACAAAACAAAACTTGAAAAGACTTCAAATTGCACAAAATGCAGCGGCCAGGACCATTATGAAGGTCCCCCCCCCCATTTCAACATATCACTCCGATACTGGAGAACTTACACTGGCTACCGATACAAAGCCGAATAGTATATAAAACTCTAACAACTACCTTCAAAACTCTAAACAACATGGCACCACCCACCCTATCCAACCTCATCACTAAAGAACCTGCTAAAAACTTACACAGGAGAGATCATACAAACAAATTAAGGACTCCGAAAGAATTTATAAAAGCCAGAAAGATAACAAACAAAAAGGCATTCTCACATGCTGCCCCCGTTCTATGGAACGCCCTTCCAGATGAAATGAGATCACTTTTAGAGATCAAAGAATTCCGCAAAAAACTTAACGCACCTGTTCACATCACACTACGGATCTTTGCCAAACACACCTCCCCAGCTAGAAAATGGATAATGCCATGTCAGTTTCCCATAAACCAAACTGGATTGTTTTGACATATGTGAAACTCCAAATGCTTATTATCCTTAAATGTCACATTCAACACTGTTTCTATTACTCATTTTGTTCCCTGTAAATAGTTCTTGCATGTTCCATGTAATGTAATATAGTTGTTATGGTTTTAAGCTGTTCACTGTAAAAACAGACCCCTGTCTGTTATGATGTTCCATGTAAACCGCATTTGATCTTTCGAAGATGCGGTATATAAGAATCTGTTAATTAAATTAAATTAAAATTAAATTAATGTGCGCATGTGACCTATATTTGAGGGCGTCACATCAATTTTCTGACTGCTTTGCAGGTGGGCCTGGAGAAGGGCATGGCCTTGAGTTCCCTTAACCCTTTCATGGCTGTTGTTGCCATATGCACACCAAAAAAAAGTCGTTCACTATTAACTCAAAAAAGCATGTAGAGGAACTTGTTACTTAAACTTGCTCTTCAATCAGTAACACTCAGTTATGAAACAAGGTCTCAGATTTAACAAGTGCTACTTCCCGACTCACGTCCTGGAAGAAAAAGCGCGTCAGCACATCAATGACCTTGTAGAAATTCACACCGAGTGAGCCAGTCCTGCATCTCTAAAATCTCACAATTTTTAGCATTCACTTCCACTCTTCACTTGAGAAAAACTGGGCTGGACTCTATTGTTGCACTGTAACTGATTTCCTGATCCCGACGCTCGCCACAGGTACCAATCCCGCATTTCACTTATAAGGTTCCTCAGGGGATCTTGTTATCGAATTTCATAACGGTATTCTAGTGGAACAGAAAATATTTTATTATAGATAAAACCCCTCACACACTGTACCAACTACTACTTTACTCACACGAATAACCAACCACCTATAAAATCCTTACCGCTGATGCTGCCAACGTTACACTTTTAATCCATGACCCTCTTTCTCAAACTTCAATCTTTCTCTCGGGCCGAAAAAACACCGCGCATGCGGGGTAAAGCAACAACCCACCATATTTAAAACCCCACTAATTGCCCAATGTCGGTAACTCCTCCTTCTTTCGTCTCATCCCGGAAATGTCAAAACTATAATGCTCTGTTTTTAACTAAAGAACCATCGCCTAAACATCAGTCTATCCACCTCACACTCAAAACCTCCCCTCTAGTTAAGTTGAAAATACCATCTTTTATACTAAATTTGTATCTCATATTCTCACTCTAATGGACTACGTTTAATATTAGCAGCTCTTAAAAGGAAAACAAAGAATAATATCAGTTGGAAATTCTTACTTCACTAACAGCACGCCGTCCAGTCTATCCCCATATTGAGACCGTGGGGGTTCCACTGTATTCAATTTGAATATCCAGCGTTGTTCCCTAAACATCAGTTCCATATCCAAAGTTCTCCCTCCCCATCCTCTCTTTACCTGGTCTATACACAGACAACGTAAATCTTGAAATTCATGGTGCTTAAGTAGACAGTGCCGAACAATCGGAGCTTCTTGCACTTTGTTTTAATCTACTTTTATGTTCCCTTAACCTCGTTCTAAAAAGACGTGAAGTTTTGCCAATATAGGCCAACCCGCAGGGGCACATAAGTACATAAACTACATGTGTTGAAGCACATGTAGTGGAAAATTTCAATTTAACTGTCTGCCCTGCATAATGAAATTCAGAGGCTGTCAAAGAGATCTCACACATTTCACAACCCCCACAGGCCTGATGGCCCCTCTCTCTCTGTAATGAGGGAACTTCCAACGGGCCAATCTCTGCTGGACTTAACCTTTCTTTTAAATTACGATCCCTCTGCCATACACGGCGAACTCTTTTGTCTGCCAACCCTGGAACAACCGTCAAAACATTACTATGTTTTTTGATCACTTGTTGAATGGCTGTGCTCAGAGGGGAATATTTAGTAATTAAATTCACATTGCCTGTATCAAAGTCTGTGCGCCCGGGTGCCAACTGTTTTGTCAAGAGCAAACTTCTGCGATTATACAACGTCCTATGATACGCCCTATACACGATCTTCCTAGGGTATCCCCTCTCAAGAAACTGCCTACTAAGCTGTTTAGACTTACATTTGTAGTCCCTCCTATCGGAGCAATTCCTCCGGAAACGTAAAAATTGGGAGAGCGGAAGGCTCTCCTTTAACCGTTGGGGATGCATGCTCTCAAAATGCAAAAAAGTATTTCTATCGGTCGATTTTCTATACACTGAAGTCTCCCACCCATCACAGCCTCGAGTGACTTAAACATCTAAATATGCGAGAGTATCTCTGTGATGGATATGAGTAAACTTTATATTAGAGTCGAGTCTATTATTTTTTGTTTTCCTTTTAAGAGCTGCTAATATTAAACGTAGTCCATTAGAGAGAATATGAGATACAAATTTAGTATAAAAGATGGTATTTTCAACTTAACTAGAGGGGAGGTTTTGAGTGTGAGGTGGATAGACTGATGTTTAGGCGATGGTTCTTTAGTTAAAAACAGAGCATTATAGTTTTGACATTTCCGGGATGAGACGAAAGAAGGAGGAGTTACCGACATTGGGCAATTAGTGGGGTTTTAAATATGGTGGGTTGTTGCTTTACCCCGCATGCGCGGCGTTTTTTCGGCCCGAGAGAAAGATTGAAGTTTGAGAGAGAGGGTCGTGGATTAAAAGTGTAACGTTGGCAGCATCAGCGGTAAGGATTTTATTGTTTTTATAGGTGGTTGGTTATTCGTGTGAGTAAAGTAGTAGTTGGTACAGTGTGTGAGGGGTTTTATCTATAATAAAATATTTTCTGTTCCACTAGAATACCGTTATGAAATTCGATAACAAGATCCCCTGAGGAACCTTATAAGTGAAACGCGGGATTGGTACCTGTGGCGAGCGTCGGGATCAGGAAATCAGTTACAGTGCAACGATAGAGTCCAGCCCAGTTTTTCTCAAGTGAAGAGTGGAAGTGAATGCTAAAAATTGTGAGATTTTAGAGATGCAGGACTGGCTCACTCGGTGTGAATTTCTACAAGGTCATTGATGTGCTGACGTGCTTTTTCTTCCAGGACGTGAGTCGGGAAGTAGCACTTGTTAAATCTGAGACCTTGTTTCATAACTGAGTGTTATTGATTGAAGAGCAAGTTTAAGTAACAAGTTCCTCTACATGCTTTTTTGAGTTAATAGTGAACGACTTTTTTTTTGTGTGCATTTATATCGTTCCTAAGAAGACCGAGTTTTCGTGTTGCCATATGGCAACCTTCAAATTTTCCTCCAAACTTTTCACCGGATTCTATATTTCAAAAAAATCCGCACACTGTGTGCAGAATGTGATGTGTATCTGTGCTTGACAGTTGAAAAAAACTTAAACTATCACACCCTGCAGGAAATGAAACTGATGCCAAGACTATTCTTAATTTTCAGCCATTCAGGACTGTAGTTGCCATATGGCAACAGTAAATATTGTGTTAGAAATAAACATTTTTCAAAAAAACTTTATTCTGCATCATTTAGCTCAAATCTTAATAAAAAAAAACAGAAAAAAATTCAGTTACAAAACCATTATGTGGACGCGAAAGGGTTAAGGTTCAGGTAGCTGCACTTGACTGTTTTTCTGAGGCAGGGTGTAGGTCCAGGCCCTGGCTTCCCATACAGATGTGATGCATTTTTTCCTTCTGGGAGTTGAGCACATTAGGCCCTCTTGTTCTGCCATGTGACCTGAACTTGGTCCTATTTCAGTGGAGGCACCTTTTGAGCCCCTCCGGGGTGCTTCCCTGAAGATTCGACACCAGAGGTGGTGGTGCTGGATCAGGCTCTTTTCTGTAAGCCCTATTGGTGACGTCGATGGAGAAGGTAGTACTTCGCCTGGTATCCAACTTTAGGTAAATAGTCGTCTTTGCCTTTCACCTTAATCAGGTGGTCATGTTGCTGGTTTTCTCGGGAGGTGCGCAAGTCTCAAGTCCCAGATTCTGCATTTGCTGGATGCAGATCCCTCAAGTTTAGGCGGTCAGGCTTTCTTTTGTTTGGAGGCCTGCGGAAGGGTGAGGCTGCCTTTTTAAGGCTTCCATGTCTCACTGGATAACAGGCCATTACATCAGCTTATTTGGTGAAAGGGGGCTCTGGGGGGGGGGCACTTAAGGCTCAGGTGTCTTCCTGTGTAGTGTTTGGCCTTCTGCCACCTCTGGAAATTTATAAGGCAGCGACTTGGTCTTGCCTTCACTCTGTGCGTTGTCATAGGTTTGTTCAGGCCAAGCAGGATGCAGCTTATGGAGTGTGGGTGTTGTAGACTGTTCCCACCCATCGTCAATATTGCTTTGATACATCCTGCTTTTCTAGGCTGGACCGGAGAGGACAAGAGGTGAAATTAGGCCTTACTTACTAATTTTCTTTTCTGGAGTCCCTCCTGTCCAGAACCTACCCAGGATTGCTGTACTATGGTGATTTTGGTCCTCATGAATGTTTGTAGAGTGGTCTATTGTGGCAATTGAGGCATTAGGGGGCTCCGGTACTGACAGCTGTTGCCGGGAACCTGCTGAGTCTGCTTTCTGGTTTTCTCTGTTAGGTTTTATTTATTTATTTACAGTCTCTTTTATACCGCGCTATTCAACATCAGTGCGGTTTTACATTGAACATAGAAACTTACACATTTCATTGGCTGATCCGTGTTTACAATGAACAGGTATTAAAACTTGGATAACTTGGGGTAATTATTTATATCTATGCAACAAGAGAGGTATTACCTCACTGGACATAGTCGTGGTTGTTTTGTGTGGTAAGGCTTACTTAAACTGCGCCGGCTAGATAGTGGATGGGGCTATTATAGTACTGTCTACCGGGTAATACATGAGGAAGAGATGGTGCTTCAAGGCCTTCCTAAACTGGGTTAGGTCAGGGATTGCTCTGATGCTCGGAGGTAGGGTGTTCCAGCATCTGGGCGCACAAAATTTGAAAGCCCTGTTTGCTGTTAACCGGATGCATTGGGTTATTGATTTCGGGACTATCAATGTATTAACTGCTACCGATCTTCTGGACCTATTGGAGGGCGTAGTCTGGATCAGCTCTGCTAGTGATGTGGATGAGAGCCCATTGATGGCCTTGAACGTCAGCAGTAAGGTTTTGTATGTGAGTCTACCATGTATCGGGAGCCAGTGTAGGTGCTTCAGGATGGGCGTCACGTGGTCTTTCCTGGATGCTCCATGTAGGACTCTTGCTGCGGCATTCATCGCAAGTTGCAGCGGGCTCAGAGTGGCTTGAGGGAGTCCATGCAGAATTGAATTTGCATAATCCAAATGTGGTTAGTCTGGTTTTGGGGCCTTTCAGTTCAAGTTCTTCCAAACAAAGAAACAAGTGAAGAGGCAGAGAGCATGGAATGTAGCTGAAAAGGTGAAGAAAGAGGGAGGCCTTCATAAAATACAAGAGATCAGAGAAGAAGACTGGTATCTATATTTGGAAGAACTTAGAGAAGCTAGCAAAGTAGTCGGGAAAGCAAAGATACAAAAAAGAAATAGCCAGTGCAATAAAATGGGGAGAAGACATTTTTCAGATTAGTGAGAAGAGGAAGGCCAAAAGTGGTATTGTCGGACTCAAGGGTGAAGGAGGAATATGTAGAAGCTGAGGATAACATGGAATTGCTTAACAAATATTTCTGTTCTGTTTCCCAGATGAAGAACTGGGAGCAGGACCTCAGAAAATGCCCACAAATAGGAACAGAAGTGATGGGGATCTTGAACAATTTTCAGAAGACTGTATTAGTGAGGAACTAGCTAAACTAAAAGTAGACAAAGCGATGGGACTGGATGAGAGACATCTGAGAATACTGAACGAACTTGGGGATATTCTCACAGCTCCACTGACTGATCGTTTTCAATGCTTCTTTGGAGTTAGGCGTGGTCCCAGAGGACTGGAGAAAGACACATGTGGTCTCTTTACACAAAAGCAGAAGGATGAGCTTGAAACTACATGCCAGTTAGCCTAACCTCTGTGGTGAGCAAATTATTGGAAACGCTGCTAAAAGAGAATAGTGAGGTTTCTGGAGTCCAGTGGATTGCAGGATCCTATCTGATTTCTTTGATTGGGTGACCAGGGAGTTGGACCGAGGGAGAGCCTTAGATGTGGTGTACTTGGATTTCAGTAAAGCCTTTGACACCGTTCCACACAGGCGCTTATAAATAAACTGATCACCCCAAGGATAGACCCTAAAGTGACTGGGTTAGAAATTGGTTGAGTGGGAGGCAACAGAGTACAGGTAAATGGAGCTCACTCTGAGGAGAAGGAAGTTTACCGGTGGTGTGCTGCAGGGATTTGTCCTTGGTCAGATTCTTTTTAACATCTTTGTTAGTGATGTTACAGAAGGCCTTTTGCGGATGATACTAAAATCTGCAATAGAGTAGACACCCAGGAAGGAGTAGATAACATGAGGAGGGATAAGCTTGAAGAATGGCCAAGAATTTGGCAGCTGAGATTTAATGCTGGAAAATGCAGGATCATGCACTTAGGCTGCAAAAATCCAAGGGTGAGGGGTGAAGTACTTCTCTCTATGAAAGAAGAGCAGGACCTGGTCGTGATTGTTTCTGGTGATCTTAAAGCAGCTAAACAGATAGAAAGGATGAAGGTGAAAGCTTGGTTGCATAGGGAGAGGAATGGCCAGCAGTAAAAAGGAGGCAATAGTGTCTCTCTATATGTGACTGGTGCAATTCTGGAGACCGCACCTTCAAAAGGATATAAACAGAATGGAGTCGGTGCAGAGGGTGGCTACTAAAATGGTTAGTGGTCTTCATTATAAAGCATATGAGGACAGATTTATAGATCTTAATATGTAAACGTTAGAGGAAAGGCAAGAAAGGAGATATGATAGAGATGTTTAAATACCTCTGTAGCATAAATGCATAAGAGGAGAGCCTCTTTTATGATTGAAAGCAAACTCTGCTCTGAGGGGACATAGGATGAGGGTGAAAAGGGATAGACTCAGGACTAATATGTGGAAATATTTTTTTACAGCAAGAGTGGTAGTCTCCCAGTGGACATAGTAGAAACAAGGACATTATTTGAATTTAAAAAAGCATGGGACAAACACAGATCTTTAAAGGAAAAAAAGGAACTATTGTAATTGATATGGAAGGGCAGACTAGATAGGCCATGTGGTCTTTTTCTGCCATCATGTTTCTATGTTTGCAGGATGTTATCCATGCTGGTGGAGAATTGGAGGTTGGAACTCCTAATCCTCTTTGAGATTCATACTAGCTGAGGATAGGTTACCCAGGCTCATTTTATAGGACTGGGTTTTCAGCTCCATGTCAGTCTACATCTGCTAGTAGCTTAGCATAACCTATGTGACTGGACTGGAAGGGCTCCAGGAAAGAAAATTAACAGGTAAAGCCTAACTTCACCTTGTTTTGTGCTGAAGTCCCCTATCATAAAGCCAAATTCCTCCTGAGTTTTCCCTTTTTCAGCTCGGGCTCGCTCTCGCGCTCTCTCCTAACCTCTAGCAAGATACCTACTGCTATCAGTTCCTAAAGGTCTCTACCCTCATGCACATAACCTCACCTCCTTTCCCCTCCTCATGCACCTACCCGTATCTTTCTCCCTTACCTCTCCACCTTTCTTCCCCCCCCCCCGGCATACATCCATCTCCAGCCACTCAACGCTGCCCAAACAGTCATGGGAGTGTTCCCCTTCACTCCCACAGCTGTGCTGTTTCTGATGACACCAACACTGACTTTTTAAGAAGATAAACAGAACTGCTTCATGTTTTCAGCAAGAAACAGGAAAAACTTTTGTTTACCACCTTTAAAACTTCACAGGACTGGCATTGCAGAGCCATGGGAGCAAAGGGAAACACTCCTGTGGCTGTGAAAGGTGAATGATGAGGCAGGCTCAGGCACCCTTAAAACTTGTGCATCCCGAGTCAATTCCTCACTGGCTTATCTGTGCAGAATTCTGCCTGCAGTAGTAAATGCACAATTCTGCACAGGTGGGAATTTTGAACAAATTCTGCACTGCAGTATTCCCTCAGGTTTGCAGGATATCTGCAATGAATGCACATGAGACAGATTTTCATGAAATGGGAGGCAGTGCAAGCAAAACTATCTTGTGGATATCTTCAAAACCTGATGGGCTAGGGGGTACACCAGGATAGATTTGTAATATAGTAATTCTCAAATCTGTCTGTTCAGTGTGGTGATTCCAAGAATCAGACTTGGCTAGGTGTGCCCCCAGGAAAGGGTCAAGAAGCATTGTTTTTAATGAATCAGGATTTTTGCTTTCTTACTTATGTGGAAACTTGTTTCGTAAGGTGGGTGGCTTACTATAGAATATATTTTCTGAAGCCTTTTAGATATCTTTGTAGGATTTGTTCAGCTTGATGAGCAGAAAAACAAAAAGGTGTCATTTTTTTTTATTGGACTAAGTTTTTTTTTTATTTTAATACATTTTTGGACTAGGTTTTTTTGAAGGTTAAAACTTTGCCTCCTTCCATGGAGCAGGATATGTTTGCCAGCTCTTCGTCAGGTTCAGCAATAAAGATGCTTCTGAGTTGTCTAAGTAGTTTATCTGTGAGAGACTTTGCTCTTCTTTCTCCTCCTTCCCCCATTGGAGGGCTACTGCATTTACAATCTACAAGATGAAAGTACTGTGATGAAATAGCTGTCATCTTTGCATGTACTAGCAAACATTTTTTTGACTTGTTACTTCAGAGCTGTAAAAGCATTTGCCTTAAGACACTGGAGGATTTATGACTCCCATTTTCCTTTTCTTTCCCCTTTTATCCAGAAATTTTCCCCCCTCAATATTCTCCTTTCAAAGATTATCCTTGTGCCTAATTGTTAAGAGCGTGCAGTGGTTAAGATTTGTCAAGACTTTGCTTTGATCGTAGGTTCATAACCTGCTTCAAATATGGCTGCTTTATTAAAACTAGGGTTACTCTTTCCCCTATCACCCCTTCCCTTGAAACCAGAACGAGCTGAGACCTGTTGCACATTATAAAGTATAGTTTGCAACATAAAATTCAGATGTTCTTGCCCCACCCCTGAGCTAAAGCAAGTCACTTTTTGAAAAGGCACTTTCAAACATCTAGAAAAGTTGAATACCTGTGGCAATATTTTTTTTCCATTAATAAATTCTGTGACAGATGAAAAATCACCGCCTTATTTTAGCATTAAGTATTAATCATTTGAAGTTGTGTGTTTTTTTTTAATTCAGGTGTTTGCATAGCCATTAATTAAACTCTGAGCAAAATTTATAGCAGTTTTTGCTTTAAAGATATAGGCATAAATACCCCCAGCTTACTTTCTACCACTCCCTAAAATATTTACATTTTTCAGTAAAACAATCCATTTTCTAATTTGTAAGTTAACTGGAAGCCCAATGTGATTTTACATAATTAGCTTGAAATAAAGCTTTACCACCTTCTCTTGTGCCTCTGATGTGCATATCCACTCGCCCAATTTCCTTAGGCAAGATTAGGGGTGCAGTGGGAATTTGGAGGAAGATCAAACTTTTTGCACTTTCCAAGACCCTAAGGAGATTATTGAAATAACTCTACAAACAGGTCTAAGAGTGGCTGTATTGGCGTACTATGCAAAAAAGGCATAGAGAAAACACTCCACTAACCAAGAACTGAACAAACACAGACCAAGCCAAAGGATCCAGAGATAGTGAATGATCTCTATTGATGACCCAACACAGCTGCTTTTTTGGCTAATCCTCTGTGTGAGGAATCACAGTAGGATTCTGTTATAACTTCAGTAAAAGACCAATCGGCGAATAAATACAGTAGATATAAGTGTCTCGTTTGCTTGCAAATAGTATTCAGCAATTAGTCAAAACACAGCCATGTCAGATCATCAATTTGGCCTGTCTGTCCTCCATTCTGTGTTTGTTTAAACTGGAGTACTATGCAAACAATTTAGAGCCTTAGGTAAGGGATAAGCAAATTCCTGTTTTTAAAGCAGACATTTGTGTGACAGAAGAGAGGCTTTTCTAATATGGCCTGGCCTACCTTGTTAAATTTATATGCTTAAAGTGCACAGCACCCATCCACAGTTGTCAAACACCAGCCTTCCCACTTTTACTGTTTTGTCAGTGTTTAAAATGAAGAGCAGAATTGAAATACATCATAGTGTGTCCAGAACATTTAACCCCACTGCCACTCGTTAGGTGCTACTTGTTACAGAGCAAACACTCTTCTAGTGGTTTTTCACTTAACCACCCAGTACCATGAGAAATTTCTATGTAAAGATCAAATATTTCCAGATGGCTTGTGAGGCATGCAAAGCTGCAAAATGGACTCTAGCAGCTTGAGTTGCTCCCTTGCTATCATTTGGTGAGGTTGAGCTCTCCAGACTGTACAGTTGAAAGCATAGTCCACTCACCTGTGGCAGCATAATCACATCTGGAGATGAGCTGTTTCTGCATAAGCATCTTAATGTGTGTATTAATTTTATAGCGGCACTAATGCTCTTTGGGACCTTGGGCAGGTCACCTCACACCCTCCATTGTCTCTGGTTCAGCTAAAGTTTGCGAGTCCATTTAGACAGGGAAATGTATTCAGACAAATGAGTTAACTCTCTTTGAGCTCAGAGTTGGAAAAGGTGAGTAATTCTTTCACTAATAATCTTATAGTAGCTATTCAAGGAAAACAAAATTACTTGTGCCTTTGGGGAAAAAAAAGGTAGGTTTGGTGATTCTGTAGAACAGATTCATTACTATGACTTTGCAAGGCTGAGGCAAGTAGGGATAGTGGGAGACACGTGTGCTATATTACTTTTAATATTGCATTTAAATTTGTGTTTGATTATACACCACTTTAGAAATCCCTTGGGTTGAGAAGGTGATATGTCATAAATGTCCTTCAGTATTGTATCCCAAAAAGCAGACATTTGTAACGGTGAACCATAGGTCGTAGATAAATGTAGCATCTTCTTTTAGATACTCAAGATGATCTTTGTGATTTCATTATATAAATTGTTTTGTATTTTATTTGAATTTATTATACCGCCTTTTGCTATTTGTTCTAGCCTTTAATATCTTCCCTTCTTAACTTGCCCTCATTTTGACTTGTGCTGCTCCCCTGTTCTATTTTTTGGCTTTATGGATTGGGGTGCCTACCCTAACATTCCATGTGTAGCACTGAAACTGTTTTGTGTGCAATATCTAGCAACAAATGAAATTTTATGGAAAGTGGCGACAGAAATAAGGGTCTTGTGAGGGCACTGGGGTCAGAGGGATAGGCTGGAAGTTTTAACTAGTAGGTTGTGTTACAAGGAGGTGGAATCAAAGTAGTCTTTAATGCTTCTCTTTTTTCCTCCCAACCCACTTTCTCCTTTGGACAAGCAGGATGAGTTAGGTGGTGATACCAGCACGTGACTAATGGTGCCAAGGATGGAACAGTTCTAAAGCTCAGAAAAACATAATGAAATGGGCCCTTCTGAGCATGTGCCATCCACTCATTTTTGCTCCTGGTTTATTTATCCACCCTGCCTAACTGATGGATTCTCACAGCTCTCCCTAAAACCACCTGCTCCATTTCCTACTTACACCATCCAGAATATCCTGCAGGTCCTCTACCATTAAGCTGGAAAACAAAGATTCAGGAAATGCCTATGCTGCTATTGCTAGTATTACTACTCATTTATATGGCACTACAAGGCATATGCAGCGCTGTACAGACGCACACAAGATGGGCCCTGCTCATCAGAGCTTACAATCTAATCAAGACACAGTACAGTAGATGAGAACGAGAATACAATAAGGAAGGGTAAGGAGACAAAGGATTAAGATCCAAAAGTGGCCTGAAAGAGGTGAGCCTTTAGCATGGATTTGAAAAGTGTGAGAGAGATTGAACCTGACGTAAAGATACAGGTAGTTTGTTCCAGGCATAAGGAGCAGCAAGGTGAAAGGATCGAAGCAACAAAATAATGACCACAACAGACTTGTGTGAGCAAAAAGTCTGGTGCCTCAAACACTCAAACTAAGTAAAGGTCTGCTCGCACTGCATAAGAATCCCCCCTCCCCCAGCATGACATTCCAGAGCCATACCTCCTGGGAATACGTTTTTCAGTAATTCTGCCTCTAGTAAGGCCTCTGCTGCATATCTCTTCTTCCTCCCAGCACCATTTAATGCAAAATAGCTACTCCCCTCAAGCCCCTTCTTATGATCCATTGGCTCTACCATCTAGAGGAGTGAACAACTTTTTTTTTTTTTAGCAGTGTGGACCTCAAAAATCATTTGGGGAATTGCCAGTTCATTCCCATCACTCTTCCCAGACCACTTTCCTTTTGGGTAGAACCTGTCCCCACAAGTCCCCATCTTCCTTCCCATTCTTGTTTCTCTGGCTCTCTCCCTCCAGTTAATCCCATCAGTCTGCCTTTTTCTCCCTCCCTCAGCCAATTCCCTCCAATCTCCCTCTCCCCATCAGCACCTCCTTTGTGATTTGTTGGGAGAGGGGGGGGGGTTGTGTCCTGTGGACCCTTCTGTAATGATCATGGACTCTCAAGGGTCCATAGATCTCAGACAAGGAACCACTGTACTAGAATGTGTGTGCCTGCCTGCTTCTCCAGTTCTGTCAGCTATTCTGTGCACATCAACATTCTGATAGATTACAGTGGATAACACAGGTCTACAAAAAAAAATTTTCGAGAGCTGTTTTGGTTATTCCATGTAATCTTTGTTTTTTGGTGCGCTGAATCCGAAAATGACCTCCATTTTGTCATAGGACATCACGTTTCCTGACAATTTAGGTAACTATGTTAAATAAGGCAATACCTCAAAATAAATGGAAATAGACTTATAAAATTAGTTTTATTACAATATTTTCATGAAAATCCTTTTTTGAACTGAAATGAGCTCACCTACACACACTAAACTCGATTCTTCTTCCTTGTGAGGCTCCTCTTGGTGCATTTACGCTTGTGAGTAGCATCTGGAATGTCTCTCTGAAGCATCCAACAGTAGTCTGCCATCATTGTAATGCTCCATTTTCCCTGGTATCTCCTTTCCATCTCTTTAATGTCTTGGTGGAATCGTTCACCTTGTTCCTCACTCACAGCTCCCAAATTTTCAGGAAAGTAGTCAAGGTGGGACTGGAGGAAATGCACTTTCAAACTCAGGCAACCTAAAGCTTGAAATGCTTTCAGCATTCGTCCGACGATCTTTTTTGTAATGAGGATCTTTGTTATTGCCTAAAAATTTCTGTACGACTTCTTTAATTGCAAGCCGCCCTTCTTTTTGAGGATCTGTCATGGTATTGACAAACTCTTGATCAACTATAAGCCTTCTAATGTCTGGTCCGACAAACACACCTTCCTTCAATTTTGCCTCCGACAGGCCTGGAAACTTGGTGACCAAGTATTTGAAGCATTCTCCATCTCTTGGAAGTGATTTTACGAATTGCTTCATCAATCCCAATTTTATTTGGAGAGGTGGTAGAAGAACTTTATGGGAAGGTACCAAAGTTTCTCGGAGGACATTTTTTTCACCGACTGTTAGCACCCTCGGCTGCCAACTCCTCTTGGTCCAGTGATTTTGTCGGTCTCGACTGTCCCATAGACACAGAAAACAAGGATATTTGGTACACCCAGCTTGTTGCCTGAGCAGCATGCACAAGACCTTCAAGTCCTACAGGTATGTAAGCGTAAAAACCGTTGTGGAGTAAAACTGCTTTGAGACTTCTTTTTGAAGAATCTATAAAAAGACACCATTGCTCTGAATCATATTGGATTTTAAATTGACCCATCAGACCTTCGACATTGATGCAATAAACCAACTTGTCTTCCTGGGCGAAGTAAGGAACAAACTCCTTTTCACGATGTCTGAACCATGAAGATGACACTCCTGGCAACAATAAATTCCTGCTTTTCAGCCTTGATCCGAGTAACTCAGTGGCATCTTTGGGAAGATTCAAGTCTCTTACCAAATCATTCATCTCCTCCTGAGAAAACAAATTTTGGTCTTGTATCATCTTCAAAGTCAGAACTTGATTCGTCATCTGGTTCAGGTATGACTTCACCTTCATCGGAGCTAGGTATCTCTTCCAAGGTAGCAGGGGGCTTGGGTTCTGGTATATCTGTGCCATGGGGGATGGGACGAATTGCCGAGTGAAGATTGGGGTATGAAATGGACTGCTTCCATTTGGAATTAAACCTTTCACATCGCATGAACAAAAGTAACAGTCGTCACTATAGTTCTTTTGCTCTCGCCATACCATAGGAATCCCATAACGGAAAGATTTTTTCTTACCCTTGAACCAGTTTCGGAGGTCCTCAACACACTGCACACTTTATGAGGCCCCCAGACTTTATCTTGATCTCCAATTTTTAGTCCAAAGTCTGTAATATTCTGCTGTTGCTTCAACACTGTATATTCACCACAGATGAAACAGAAACTGTCTGGCGAATTAATACACTTTCGCGGAGCCATAACATAACGGTTGAAGAATGACGAGCTAACATGAATTGCGATGAAAAAGTGTGAACAGCCTAGAACCAAGAACCTGACGATGATTCGTGCACAAGTGTGGCATGCAGGAGAGAGCAGCTCTGTGTCTGTACACGAGAGACGTCACAGTGCTGGCCACGCCCCCCTGCACTGACCGGAGCTGCTGCTATCTGCCCTGTGTCTCCCTCCCACTGGATTCTTCAGGAAAGATTAACCCCTTCTACCATTAGAAGCACGGACTTAAAACTTGCTTAGCTTATGTATATATTGTGACCATCAGATTTATAGTGCTATATTTTTTTTTTTACATAACTCGGACAACCCCTTTAAGGTTTTTTTGGCATTTTATATCTTAAATGCACTTATGTGAATTAATTAATAGTAATTTGACTTAATAGTAATTTGAAAAAATTTGATAAATTTGAAGTCAATTTTGCATGTTGTGGCAAATCATGACGTCTAGGAGTTTTTTCAATATTTTATTTGTTTTCAGCACACCAAAATACATGGAAATTAGATGAAAATAATCAAACAGCTTTTTAGTCACAGACCTGTGATAATCGCCATTATCCCTTGGCAAAAAGAAATGAACATTTTACTATAGGAATAACTTCTTGATATTGTTTCTCCAAAACTATTGTACTTGCACCAGGAGCTCATATCTATTCCTTTGTACTCAAAGATTGCTTCATGGATTTAGGGCCATCAGTGACGAGCGGTTTTATAAATGTTTAAAATATTTACACACTTTTTCTCTTGTAAGCTTAATTTGCCTGGAATTATATAGAAATTTTGAGTCATTTTTCATTTTTGTAGACTGCATTCTTAGTTGAAAAACTTGGCATGTGAATGGTAGTGAATAATCTTCCAGGACCAATTTTGCCCTGTTCCCAAACCACTTGCTTTCACCTGTATACCTGAAACTGCATGTTTGCGTACTTGCTTTATGGCATTGTATCATATGTTCAGCATGGGGTGGGGGGAGGAGAATCTCCCTCTAAAATGGAAAGATTTGTGTTTGCATTTTTATTTTTGCTTAATGGTTTAAAATCCTTTTGTGGCATATGGGAATTGCTGTATGATCAGGTGGTATAGCTGTATAACATGGATGCCATGGATGTTTTCATAACGATGGGGGCTCTCTGTGGATCATGGAAACAGCAATTTTTGAAAAGGTAAGATGACTTCCACTTGTGGAATAAGTGAACCATCATGTGAATTAGCACTTGCTAGAAGCAGAGAGATGGATTAAAATATTTTTTGGTGCCCTATTTATCTGTAGTTGTAGCCTAATTGTCTTTTTGTGCCGAGAGACAAAAATAGGGAGGTGTCCTAATATTGATATATAATTATGAATTGTAGTGAGTGAGTGGCAGGAGTGGATGGGGAACTGTTGAAAGGTATCAGACCCTTACGCATTTTCAGACTTCAGTTTTGTGAAACGCGGTCCATGGAAGGCTAGATATTGACCTAGTTCTCTATATGAGGCAGTTTGTGTATTAGGAATTAGAGATGAGCTTTCCTGATGAATGGCACTTGGTGGTGGCTGTATATTTTGATACAGGGTCTCTTACAGGCATACTGCTATTGGGCATGCTTGGAGCATTCATGACTAAGGGATCCAGCCTCTGCAAATTTTATTCTGGCACCAGAAGGTTTTTTTCCCCTGGTCATTCTTACTCCTCATATGGCCCATGTTCTCTCAGGGTCTCCACACACCTTTATTTTGTGCACTAGATCCTTTGAACACAGTGCCATGCTTAATGAGTGCTTTGTGTAACATAAATTGAGTTATATGTCATGGAAAGAAGGCAGTGGGGGTTGTGGTAGAAACAGATGCTCCTCGAACGTTTACAATTTTAATTAATTTTTGTTTCCAAATGTGAAATTTTATAGTACCCAGCCTTGAATTTAGAGGTCCAAAAGTGTGGTGCTATGCAGTTCCTCCAATACAATTGTATATTCCTGTATGTCCCTTGTCCAGTGGTTACTCGGTTTACCTGTATCAGAACAGTCATTTTTGGTTTCTTTATTGGTTACTTTAGCAGCTGATGATGGCTACCATTTTTTTGGGCAGGCCAGTTACCCTGGCTTAAAATTAGCACACCCCCCCCCCTCCCAGTTCTTACAATCTCCTTCACCACCTCTTTTGTCCTTTTGACCACCTATTTTATTGTATGTATTTGCTAGACAGCATATGAATTAATCAGAAGAGATCCATTGCACATGAGCTTATGATAAATATAGTGCTCCTCTTCAGATGTAATCAGAACTTCATTTACAAAGGGGCATGGTCCTTTAATGTCTGTAACTTAACTTTTTAAGGCTGAAAAGGAGATTCTCCTCAGGGTGCGACGTATCCTAAATTTTTTTTCCTGTAATATTTTTATGGGATGATCTGTGCATGGAAAGAAATGTCTCCCCTTTTGTACGCTTCTTTTGTACTCCTAGTTGTTTCAATTCCTTGACACCGGCCCTGTCCCCCTTCTTTTCTCCAAGGTTTGTTAACTCCCCTATTAAAATTTGTTACACAAAACCAGCAGCATATCACTTAGGAAAAATAAATGCTAACCACCTACCATATGTTGCCCCTCCTGATATTTGCATTTAAGTCCTGTACCATTTAAATATAGAACTGGATTTTAACCAAATGAATAGTCACCAAGCCTAGATTTTTGTGGGAAATGCAGGGGAATGACCATTCCTAATAGGTGGTATATATATTTTTTAAATCAATAGAACCTCTTCCTTTCTGCTTGCTTGTAGTGCTGTACATATTCCTCTTTGCTTTTTCTTTTTAAACTGTCTCAGCTGAATCATAGATGCTATGACTTAAGAATATAGCAGCAAAGGTTTGCTATTAAGGCAATACTATGCATTAAAGCAGATGAATACTAAATTTGTCAATCTAGATGAGAACACAGAATACTAATTTCTTCTAAGTAGGCTCTTGGCGTGCTTTGCCCCTTCCTTCAGCATGATGTACCAGTTTACTTGTTTTGCCTGAACTTGCAAGTACTGTAAAACCAGTAACCCAGCTAATGGTTAACAAGGACCTGCAATCCCCTCAAACACATTGGATTTCTGTGAGGGCACGGTACAGTTCTGACTTTGAGACCAGAAGAGCCTGGTCAGGATTTGGCCAGTTGTTTGGCAGATTTCAGGGCATAGCCCAATGTGTGTTTTTTCCAGTCTGTCTTCCTTTTAAATAAAAATTTTATTTTTTTCTTGTGTTGGACATCGTGCCTGGGTCTGTTTGGAAGTGGGTATGTTGTGCATCTAGAAAAGGGAGGGCCCCCATCACCACATTCAAGTAGAGGCTTGTGAAGATGCAAGGTGTCTGGTGCATTTACTGCTGTTCTCCATTCTGTTCTTCTGCTAGCCCAGCCTAAGATATGCTCCTTTACACTGCCTGTATGGTGATCTCCCAGTATAACCCAAAGGAGTAGATTACCTGGTAGTTGCAACTTAAAAAAATACAAAAAAACAAAAAAAGCAACCCTCAAAATTCATGATAAGGTAAAATAATCCAAAATACTGTGGGGGTTTTCTTTTTTTTTTTATTTTGTAATCAAGTTAGGTGAAACATTTCTGAAATGTTTTGAGCGCTGTTTTGTAGTGCTGGATATTTTTTTTGGCCTTTTTCACTGAAATTTAAGCTACTCCAGGAGTAGAAGAGTAGCCTAGTTACCCAAGATATCTGGGTTCAATTACCACTGGTGCTACTTGTGACCTTGGGCAAGTCACTTAACTCTCCATTGACTCAGGTACAAACTTAGATTGTAAGACCTCTGGGGACAGGGAAATACTTTGAGGTACATATGTAACTTGCTTTCCTATTTGTCTCTCCAGGCCAGTCCAGGAAAAGGTAGGGTTGTCAGCCCCCCTCCAGCAGCTGGGGACTGAATTAGAGTCTTGCTGACATCCTATCCAGCTCCCCCTGGTGCCAGAGACTCAGTCTTTCAGTCCTCAGCAGCTGGATAGGACCGTTTTTGTGTTTTGTTTTGGCTCAGGCTCCAGAGTGAAAAAAAAACAAAACAAAAAAACCTAAAATGATAGAAAAGGGACAGAAAACCAGGGCAAACTCTCAGCTACTCCTTTCTTTGGGGGAGCATTTGTATTCTGGTGTGTCCTAGCAGGGCACTTCAACCGGAGGAGAGATTTGCCAGATCCCCGCTATCGACAGACATTGAGGGCAGCAGGGGCAGAGCCTGCCTCACAGTCTGGGAGCCGACTGTTGCCTGGGGGGAGAGTGCCTGGGAGCCCCAGCGGCATTCTTTGTCGTAGTGACTGATCGCTGCCCGCTAGCAGCGGGCTCCAAGCGATCAGCTGTTGCAGCTTTTTTTAAGAGAAGGTACAAAATTGTTCTGGGGCGAGTTTTTGAATTGGCGGCATGGCGTTGTAGATTTGCCGGCAGTAGGGCTCCGTTAGACGCATGCTGCCGATTGCGGCAGCGTGCGGGGGTGCCTGCGGTTTAGCTGGTCCGGGGCTCTGTAGATCCTGTGTGTGCTGAGGAAGTGATTTGGAGCAGCGGTTTGTGGTGATGGAGGAGAGTTCGTCTCAGGGGGAGCTTGCAGGGAGGCCCCCACATCGAGTGTGAAAGGCGGCCATTTTAGCCAAAGCAGGGATTTCTCCCATGTTACCAGACAAACAGGTGAAAAAGAAAGCAAAGTCTAAAAAGGCTTCTGAGCCTGCGGTACTGACAGTTCCAGCACAAGCACCAGTTTCAGGTCTGCAGGAAAGGCTGGATACGTTCTTTTCTGCAGATTTCATACTCTCGATGCATAAGGCTTATTGCCTCAGAGAGTGGACTCAGGGTGGATCAGGGGCTACCCTGTCTTCAGGGTCTCAGAGCGGCAGTTACAGGGGAGGAGGACCCGGAGGAGGGTCCCTCGCACAAACATCGTGATGTGGGGTCAGCCTGTGATGGGTGGGGTCAGCAGGCCTCAGAACCGCAGCTGGCAGAGGACGGGGCTCCCCTGTCAGTCGGGGCTCGATCTGTGGGCCATGGAGCTTGAAGGAGTGCTCACGCCGGGGGAAGATCCTAATTTGTTCCGGGTATTCTGCAGTGAGGAGCTGGGAGCTCTTATTGCACAGTCCCTGCAGCGTTGAATATCAGCCTTCCGGTAGCGCCGGAGGAGCCCCTGGAAGACCCGCTGCTCCCAGGGATTTAAAGCGGAGCAGAAATGCTTTCCAATTCATAGGGTTATCAAGCAAATGGTAGAATCGGAATGGGAGTGCCCTGAGGCGTCCCTAAGGGGTAGCAGGCCATAGGATGTTTGTACCCGATTCCCAAGGAAGAGAAGGAGTTGCTCCGTATGCCAAAGGTTGATGCCTTAGTTTTGGCGGTAACGAAAGACTACCATCCCTGTAGAAGGTGGAGCGGCCCTTAAGGATCTCCAAGATCGGAAATTGGAGTCTATTCTTAAACAGGTTTTTGATTCAAGTGCGTTGGCGTTGCAGGCTGTGACTTGTGGGGGTATATGTGTCGAGGGCCTCCATTTGGTGGCTACAAGGGGAGGTTTCTTTGGAAGGGGATGAGAATCAGTCACCAGAGGGGGGCCAAGCTGGAATCGGCAGTGACGTACTTGGCAGATGCGTTTTATGATCTGGTCAGGATCTCAGCTAAGATGGCGTCGCTGATTGTGGTGAGGAGGTTTCTCTGGTTGTGGAATTGGGCCGCGGACGCTGCCTCTAAAATGTGGCTCAGTAAACTTCCCTATAAGTGTAAGCTGCTCTTTGGGGAAGCGCTGGAAAAGATTGTCAAGGATTTGGGCGATTCTAAGGGAGGTCGGCTGCCAGAGGATCGTCCGAGTTCTGAGACCTGGGGCACCGCAGCGCGGTCAGGGAAGAGAATTCCGCAGGAGAGGGGGTGTTTTGAGGCTAGATGACCGTCATTTCGAGGAGCAAGGGGTTTTGGCAGAGGTTATCTGCCTTCCCAGCAGGCACAGGCCAAAAAGCCACAATGAAGTCGGGCAGGCCCAGGCGGAAGTTCCAGTAGGGGGACATTGGCTGCAGGAGTTTTATTCTGCCTGGGCCACCATCACCACGAACCAGTGGGTGCTGGAGATCATCCAAAAAGGCTACGCACTGGCATTTGATCACCCACTGGCGGATGCGTTCGTAGTATCCCCTTGCAAAGGCGCAGGTGAAGGAGGCGGTAAACAACACGCTTCAAAGATTGTTGCAGCTTCAAGTGGTAGTTCCCGTGCCTCCAGACCAATGCGGATTAGGTCGATACTCAATCTATTTTATGGTTCCCAAAAAGGAAGGTTCCTTTCGAGCCATTCTCGATCTCAAGCATGTGAATCAGTGTTTGCGGGTACCACACTTCTGGATGGAGACTTTGAGGTCAGTGATTTTGGCAGTGAAACTGGGAGAAGTATTGTCCTCAATAGATCTCACGGAGACTTATCTGCACATTTCGATCAGGCCAGATCATCACAGGTTCTTGCGTTTTGCCGTTCTGATGGGCCATTTTCAGTTCCGGGCACTGCCATTTGGGCTGGCAAAGGTGCCGCGGACATTTACAAAGGTAATGGTCATGGTAGCGGCTGCATTGCGACAGGAGGGCATCTGAGTACATCCCTATTTGGACGATTGTCTGATACGGGCGGACTCCGAAGCAGAGTCACGTATGGCAACCAGGCGGGTAGTGGAGTTTCTGGAACAGCTTAGTTGGGTAGTGAATCAGGCCAAGAGTCAGTTGCTGTGGGTTCAACGTCTGGTATATCTAGGGGCAGTGTTCGACCCGGTCGCTGGGTTAGTATTTCTGCCCGAAGAGAGAGCGCTAAAGCTTCAGGGTCAAGTGCAGACTTCTTTGCGCATGCAGGCTCCCACGGCGTGGAGGTACATGCAGCTATTAGGGTCCATGGCGGCGGCGTTAGACCTAGTGTCGTGGGCCAGGGCTCATATGAGGCTGCTACAGAGAGCCTTACTGTCGAGGTGGTTGCCGCAGGAGCATCTTCTATCCCAGGAGCTGGCGTGTCTGCAGGAGGTAAGGGAAGGTCTGAGGTGGTGTTTGGACTCCACGCATCTTCAGGCTGGCATGCCCTTGCAACAGCCAGATTGGGTGTTGGTCACAACAGACGCCAGTGTCTCGGGCTGGGGGGCACATTGTCTGTTGCAAGTGGCGCAAGGCTGTTGGACCTTGGAGGAATCGAGGTGGTCGATCAAGCAATTGGAGATGTGGACTGTGCAGCGAGCACTGGTTCAGTTCATAGGCCTAATAGAGGGCAAGGCGGGTTGGGTTTTCTCCGACAATGCGGTAAGTGTCCTATATCAATCGGCAGGGCGGCACAGGCAGCGCTTCATTGTTGGAAGAGAGTCGGTGGCTACTAGAGTGGGCGGAGAGCCACCTAATAGCCTTATCGGTGGTGCATGTAGTGGGCAAGGACAACGTTCAGGCAGACTTAGTCGGAATGTCCTGGATCCTGGAGAGTGGGAACTCAATGCAGCCGTATTCCACGACATCACTTTGCAGTGGGGTCTTCCAGTGATGGATTTGATAGCGACCCTCACCAACACCAAGGTGGCGCGGTTCTTCAGCAGACGCAGGGTGCACATGTCTGAAGGTCTTGATGTGCTGGTGCAGCCATGGCTGGCGATCGAATTGCTTTACATTTTTCTGCCCTGGCCGATGTTAGGTCGAATCGTGCAAAGGATAGCAGCACACGCGGGCCGGTGATTCTAATTGCATCGGATTGGCCAAGGAGACCTTGGTATGCAGATTTGATGCGACTTCGGGTGGAGCCGCCGTGGAGGCTGCCCGATCGGATCAATCTGAGTCAAGGACCAGTGTTAATGCCGCAGGTAGAACGGTTCTTGCTTACGGCATGGCTCTTGAGAGGGAGCGGATGCGTAGATGAGAGTACTCCGCAACAGTAGTAGCGACGATGTTAGTCAAGCAGTCTACGTCTCTGTCGTATGTTCAAGTTTGGCGCATTTTTGAAAATTGGTGCGCGGAAGAGGGCGTTAAACCTTTTGCCTCGGGATTGCCAGATATTTTGCTCCTTCAAGGAGGCCTAGAGAAGGGTCTAGCGCTCAGGTCCCTTAAGGTGCAGCTAGCCGCCTTGATGTGCTTATAAGGGTCGAGGTCAGGGCTCTGTGTTGTCAAATCATTCAGATGTGTGTTTTTTTCAGGGCGGTAAAGAATGTTAGGCCACCAATCCGGCAGGTTGTTCTGCCATGGGACTTGAACTTGGTACTGCAGGTGCTCACCGTTCCTCTCTCCGAGCCAATGTCGACGGTGTTGAAGCATTTGGCTTGGAAGACTGTTTTCTTGGTGGCATTGTGTTCGGTGAGGAGGATTTCGGATCTTCAGGCACTCTCTTATAGGGGATCGTTTTTTCAGTTTTCGGCAGAGGTGGTGGTGGTGTGTCCGGTACCCTCTTTTCTGCTGAAGGTAGTGTCGAACGTTCATGTCAGTCTATTGTTCTTCCAACTTTTCCACATTTAGATGGTGAAGGGGAGCTTCAATCCCTGAGGAAATTGGATCTCGGCAGAGTACTCCATCGCTACCTGAAGAGGACGGAGTTGTTTCGTAAGACAGACCGGTTGTTTGTGCTTTTTTTGGGTCCGCGAAAGGGGGAGGGGCGGCTTCCAAAGCTTCCCTTGCTCGCTGGGTAAGGCAGACTATTGGAACAGCGTATGTGGCGCGGGGAGCGATTTCCTCCTAGGGGACTCAGAGCTCATTCTACTCGGGGGGCAAGCGATGTCTTGGGCAGAGTTTGCTTTGATTCCTCCGATAGAGATTTGTAGGGCAGTGACCTGGTCGTCCCTTCACACTTTTGCGAAGCATTATAGATTGTATGTTCAGGCTAGGGGGGACGCAAATGTAGGAGCTGAAGCCATTGTAGCTGGACTGGTAGGTCCCTCCCGTATTTAGGTACTGCTCTGTTACAACCCTACCTTTTCCTGGACTGGCCTGGAGAGACAAATAGGAAGGAGAAATTAGACCTTACCTGCTAATTCTTTCCTTGAGTTCTCTCCAAGCCAGTCCAGGACCCTTCCACTTCATTTGCGTTTGGGGGGGTTGGAGTGGAGTTGAGTGGAGTTGAGACTATAGTATTCGGTAAGCAGTTCGGCAGTGAAATATAGGACATTGAAAGTATGTCAGACGCTGCAGATTCGGTGTGGAAACAGGTGTCCGAATCAGTCTGTGAAGAGGGCTCTGCCTGTCTGTTGGCTCTCGCTAGGAGGAGTATGAGCAGGGCTCCTTGCTAAGAGAAAAAAGAAAAGTACGACATTCGTTAGTGTTAGTGTAGTTTGTTCGAATGCAGTGGATATGGAGCTGCTTTGTTAAATGAAGACTGAGTCTCTGGCACCAGGGGGAGCTGGATAGGATGTCAGCAAGACTCTGTAATTCAGTCCTCAGCTGCTGGAGGGGGCTGACAACCCTACCTTTTCCTGGACTGGCCTGGAGAGAACTCAAGGAAACCAGTCAAAGGACGTGGACAGCAGAGAGAAGGAATTTCTTTTATTAATCACCTTTAGCCTATGGCCCGACACAGGCCGTGTTTCGCTACCTTCTTCAGGGGCAGGCTAAACTAAAAACATAAAAACAATGGTAGAATCATAAATAAAATCAAATATATAAATATAAACTTAAAATCATCACAACAAAGATGAAGCCTAAGCACAACTTAATATCAAAAATAACTTAATGTGTTAATCCAAAACATATATTTCTTACCAGCACATAAAAGAACGTGTGTTTATGTGTGTGTGTAAAAATCATGTAAACAAACTGTCAAAATTCTAGCACAGCTAAAATCATGAATATCATAAATTAAAAATTATAAACACATTACGTATTACTATTATGATAAATGTTGAATGTGGACAGAACTCAACTGGACACATAAACAGTAATAAGTTAATAAATACAACTCTATAAATATAATAAGATAATAAAAAAGGGGGAGACATAACAACCGTATGGTATTATATTCATGTGTGCAAATTGAACTTGGACTACCCTCAACTTTTTAAATGAACCACTTATAATATCATTAAATGGGCATAATTTTCTGTCCGAACTAAAGTGAACTCCGTGGAATCAGGGAAAAGATCTTATATGTATAAGTAGAACAACCTTAAAACAACTTTTGTCAAAAGGGTCATATACCTGTGAAACCGTGACATCTAGTCTTCTAGATTATTTGATGCAACAATTGCCGGCTCTAGTGATATGAGGAAAAGAAATATATACTTTTTTAAAAAATTGGATCCAAATTTGAATTTTGAGCCAAACTAACCGAACTCATGAAATGATTCAGCTGCAATCGTCATTTTACATACTGCCGATAACATCCATAGATCATAGACAGCAGCCCCTTCAGCGTTATAAATGCAATACTTCATGAAGCTAATTTTATAAAACTTTTCCTAAAATAAACATATTATCCTTAATTGTAATCATTATCCCGTTCTAATCACGACGATACACTTCATCCGTTCTATAACAAAACTTTCACCATGTATAAGATGAGTTATATAAACGCCCGTTCCGTATCTGCCGGCATTACTAGTGTAGAACGCCGGTGTCTGCGTACTAAATAAAATTGTTCCCGCGGAAAATGCAAATTTCATGACGTATGGCTAACCTTTACATATACAGATTTCAGGGAACCTGAAAAAACCCTTTCAGACTCGCGCTATATTCAACTGCAGCCTTAAAGGATACTAATATAATATAATAAAGTATATACATCTAATGGCACTATGCCTTGAATGACAATAGACAATGTCATAGGTGCCTTCCCACAACTTTCACCATGTATAAGATGAGTTACATAAACGCCCATTCCGTATCTTTGGCACAGTTCTAAAATGTCCTAATTACAGTGCGAGCAAATGCCTATTATAAATAAGTGTGCGCAGTGGAGGTCAGTGCCAACAAACTCACATTTCAGTAATCCTCAGTGTTAACACATCAGTATGACAACGCTCTGCCGGTATTAGTATTCCTTATCGTCACTCCAGTCCAGTCCCTTTAACAATAATTAGCAGGTAAGATCTAATTATTTCTTGTAGAACGCCGGCGTCTGCGTACTAAATAAAATTGTTTCTCCAGGACCAAGCAGGAAGTCAGTCCTCACATATGGGTGACGTCGGCGCCGACGGAGCCCTCGTGGAGAAATTTTCCCCAGCTTTCAAAGAAAGCCTTTGGGAATTGCAGCGCGCATGCGCGGTCCTCTTCCCGCCCAAGGGTGCCATCTTGCTCAGTCTTTTTTCCGCGGAGCCCTACAGACGACGTTTGTAATTCCCCGCTAGAAAAGTTGATTTTATTTGTCTTTTTTCTCGAATTCGACGCCGGTTCTTTTCCCGCCTGGACCCGCGACGCCGGTTGCAAGTCCGTTCTTTATTTTTCGTTTTTTTGTCCTTCGTGACAGATTTCGCGCCTTTTTTTCTTTTTCACTGGCAGCCCTGTCTTTTGACCTGTGCCCTTTTTCCCCCGATGGCTGCCAGCGGGTTTAAGAAGTGTGATCGGTGTAAGAAACTCATGTCTCTTACCGACACACACGACTACTGCCTCCGCTGCCTCGGACCCGATCATGACCCGATGATCTGTGGTCCGTGTGGCAAAATGTCCTCAAAAGCATTGAGGAGTCGGCAGCATCAGCGGGAACGTATCTTCTCTGACTCCGGCCGGGCCCGGACCTCGTCAGAGGCTTCGACGTCTCGGGACTCTGGTCCTGAGCATCGTCGGAGTTCCTCTGAACGGGGGTCTTCTACCCGGGAACATCATCGGAAGAAGAAACCCGCGGGGTCGGTGGATGCTCCTGGTTCCTCGAGGGCCAGGTCGCATAGCCCCGATTCCCGTCCTGGGTCCTCGGAGTTGGAGAGGCCTTCCAAACATCCTCGTTTCGAGATGGACTCGCCCGCTCACGTGAGTACTGTTGTCCTCGTGGACTCGCCTCCGAAGGAGCCGACGTCGGGCCCGACGCCGTCGGGGGCTGCTGGGTCTCCTGAGCTCGGACTCAGGTTGACGGCCTTGGAGAGCAGTTTCGCTGCCTTCATGGACCAGCAGCAGGCATTGATCGCTGGCCTCGCCGGTGCTTCTGCCCTGACCACCGTGACGTCGACGTCCAAGTCGACCCCGGAGACCGAGCCGATCCTCGTGTCCATGAGGGCTCGAGTCGATCCTCGGTCGCGGTCTCCTTCGGCCTCCCGTTCGGGACCGAGGTCGTCGACACCAACTCCCTCGGCGTCGGGGCAGACGGCATCGATGCCCGCCCAACCGGAGCCGCTCGACTCCTCCTCCGAGGAGTCAGCCTGGGAATCCGAGGATGAAGAGTCACCTGGTTCTTTTCGGACTCGGTGTGTCCCATCGGACTCCCCCGAGTCCGAACCTCGGAGACGGTCCCTTCCGGAGGATACCCGGTTCTCGGACTTCGTGCAGGATATGGCCAAGGCCTTGGCCTTCCCCGCGGATCCCGAGGAGGAGCCTCGAGTCGAAGAGCTCGACGCCCTCCAATATGACTCTCCCCCAAAGGAGGCCTTTATTGTACCGGTTCCTCCGATGCTGGAACGACTTCTCTTCCGCATGTGGGAGAGCCCGGCGTCGTCGCCGGTGTTAAGCAAGCGGGTCGATTCCATTTATCGAGTCCGCAAGAGCCCTGGGTTCCAAAAGGCACAACTACCGCACCATTCCATGGTGGTGGAATCGGCCATGCATAGACTTAAGAGTCAGAAAATGCACTCCTCGGTGCCTCCCGGTCGAGAGGCTCGAAGCCTGGATGCCCTCGGTAGGAAGTGTTTCCAGGGCTCTATGCTTGCTTGTCGAGTCCAGACCTACCAGCTCTACATGGGCATGTATCTCCGAGACCTGGCTAAAGAAATAGCCGGGTTCTCTGCTGGTCTCTCCGAAGAACCTTTGCAGAGGTTCCAAGCCTTGTCAACTGGTATTCGGGAGTGCTCAAAGTTTATCTCTCGAGCAGCCTACGATGGCTTTGAAGCATCGGCTCGAGTAGCCGCAGCCGGCATCGGTGGCCGCCGACAGGCTTGGCTTCAGTCATCCGACTTCGAGCCATGGGTGCAGGACAAGTTGGTCGATGTCCCCTGCAGAGGTGAAAACCTCTTTGGCAAGCCCATGGATGAGAAGGCTGCACAGATCGAGACCGAGACTCTCACCAGGACTCGTCTCTCAAGGAAGACCTCTGCCCCTTCTCAGAAGAAGGGCTCGGGGAAAAAGCCCTTTTACCCGAGGAAGGCGGCTGCCTATCAACACTACCCTCATTATCAGGCCTCAGCAGCTCCCCAACAGGGTAAGCAAGCCAAGGGACGGGGTAATGGGTCCCGTAGGCAGCAAGCCCCCAAGCCTGCACCACCGGCCCCTGCTCAGCAGGGTGGGGGTTTTGGACTCCATCAGCATAGCCTCTCCCCCTCAGCTGGTTTCTCCCAGCACAGGAGGCCGGCTGGTCCACTTTGCCCACAGGTGGTCCCACATCACTACAGATACCTGGGTGCTTCACATAGTCCAAGAGGGCTATCTTCTGCACTTCCACCAGGTACCTCCCTCCTACTTTCCAGGGGAGCCTCTCAGACTCCCTCTGCACAGGGACTTACTCCTTCAGGAGTTAGCAAGTCTTCTTCAGGAACAGGCTGTGGAACCGGTGCCCCACCACCTGAGAGGTCAAGGTTTTTACTCCAGGTACTTTCTGATACCAAAAAACAGGAGGCCTCAGACCCATCCTGGACTTGCGGAACCTCAAGTTCCTCGCAAAAGAAAAGTTCAAGATGCTTACCCTTGGAATCCTGCTGCCCTTCCTCCAGCAGGGAGACTGGCTATGCTCCTTAGCTCTAAAGGATGCCTACACTCACATCCTCATTCACCCCAGCCACAGACAATATCTCAGGTTTGTTGTGGGGGGCAATCATTACCAGTACAGAGTACTACCCTTTGGCCTATCCTTCGCACCAAGGGTGTTCACCAAATGTCTAGCAGTGGTGGCGGCTTATCTAAGACTTCAAGGCCTCTTTGTATTTCCATACCTGGACGACTGGCTCATCAGAGCACAGTCTTCCCAAGAGGCCATTCACGCCACGCACCGCACTGTGGCTCTGCTCCAGTACTTGGGCTTTGTACACTTCAGGCGTGAGCTTTTCTGCCTCTCGACAGGGCAAACAGGCTCATGGATCTTGCCAGCCACTTTCACAGCAATTCCCTGGTCTCTGCCAGGCAATTTCTGCGACTGCTCGGCCATATGGCTTCCACAGTCCATGTGACCCCCAATGCCCGCCTGAACATGCGGCCTGCTCAATGGTGCCTTCGCACACAATGGCATCAGGCCACTGGGAGCCTAGCGGACTCCGTACAGATCTCCGACCCGCTGGTCTCTTCTCTACAATGGTGGCTTCATCTGCCAAACCTAGTGCTAGGAATGGCTTTTCAGCCTCCTCCGCCTTCTCAGGTCCTGACGACCGATGCTTCTCTCCTGGGTTGGGGAGCACATTGCCAAGGAAAATGTACTCAAGGCCTCTGGACTCCTTGGGAGTCTGCTCAGCAGATAAACCTCCTGGAGCTCAGAGCCATCCGCCTAGCTCTCAGAGCCTTCTCCCACCTCACTTCTCACCAGTCTGTGCTGGTCCAGACGGACAATCAAGTTGCAATGTTCTACGTGAACAAACAAGGCGGAACAGGCTCCTTCCTTCTCTGTCAGGAGGCACAAAAACTGTGCTCTTGGGCCGTCCACCACCAGCTTTCCTCAAAGCTGTCTATCTCCCAGGTCAGGAAAATTACCTGGCAGACAAGCTAAGCAGGATCCTCCAACCATACGAGTGGAGATTGGATCCATTGGTGGTTCAGCGGATCTTTCTCAAGTGGGGCCTCCCCACCATGGATCTGTTTGCCAGTCCTCTGAACCGGCAACTTCCCAGATTCTGCTCTCGACAACCGCATCCTCTCAGAGTAGCGGCGGATGTTTTTCTGATTCCATGGTCCACAGGCCTCTTGTATGCCTTTCCTCCCATGCCGCTGGTGTCTCGGACACTCTTCAAAGTTCTCAGACACAAAGCCTCGATGATCCTAGTGGCTCCCCGGTGGCCGAGACAACCTTGGTTCCCGCTTCTGATGCAGCTGGCGGTGGACACTCCTCTTCCTCTGGGGTTTCAGCCCGACCTCCTGTCACAGGATCAGGGGACTCTTCTGCACCCCAACCTCCGGTCCCTTCATCTGATGGCCTGGCTGCTGAGAGGGTAGTCCTTGCTCCCCTCCTGCTGTCTCCAGATGTGGAGGAACTCGTCTTGGCCTCCAGGCGACCCTCCACCCGGAAGTCCTACGCTCTTAAGTGGTGACGGTTCTCCGTCTGGTGTGCTCAGCAGTCTCAAGATCCCTTCTCCTGTTCGCTATCAGTGGTCTTGCAGTACTTGCTTTGCCTCTCCGATCTTGGACTTAAGTCCAACTCGGTCAGGGTCCACCTCAGTGCTCTTTCTGCGCATCACATACCGGTGGATGGCAGACCTCTTTCCGGCCACCCTCTTGTGGCTCGTTTTCTCAGAGGCCGCCTCCTCCTTAAACCACCTTTGCGCCCACCAGCCCCTGACTGGGATCTGAATGTGGTTTTCCAGCGGATTACCTGTCCGCCTTTTGAACCTATGGCTACCTGTCATCTTCGTTTTCTTTCTTGGAAAACCTTATTCTTGGTAGCCCTCACTTCTGCTAGACGCGTTAGTGAGCTACAGGCCCTAGTGTCTGATCCTCCTTACACTAGGTTCTACAAGAATAGGGTAGTCCTACAGACTCACCCTAAGTTTCTTCCTAAAGTGGTTTCCCCTTTTCACATCAAACAGGAGGTGGTACTTCCGACCTTCTTTCCCAGGCCACACTCCAGCCGAGCTGAAATGGTCCTGCATACCCTGGACTGTAGGAGGGCGTTAACCTTCTACCTGGACCGTACGCGGGAGCACCGAAGGGCTGTTCAGCTCTTCGTGTCTTATGACCCCAATAAGTTGGGGCTCCCTGTCTCCAAGCGTACTCTGTCCATCTGGATTGCTGACTGTATCGCTTGGGCTTATGGGGCAGCCGGCCTCTCGTTGGAAAGTCGAGTCACGGCTCATCGTGTTAGGGCGAAGGCTGCGTCAGTGGCTTACCTCCGCTCTGTTCCATTGGCAGACATCTGCCGGGCCGCTACTTGGTCTTCAAGCCAGACTTTTGCAGCCCATTACTGCCTGGAGAGGGAGTCCCGCAGGGACAGTGCTTTCGGACAGGCAGTCCTCCGTAATCTCTTTGAGGTATAGGCAACTCCTGCCCTCCGTCCCGGATGTTGGGCTACCGGTTGGGGGCGTACTCAGAGAAGATTCCTTCATTCTGTGCTGCTGAGCTTGAGGGAGCTCCTTTTTTGTGCTTGGGGTCTCTGGTAGCCTTAAGCTTGGGAGTCCCATATGAGGACTGACTTCCTGCTTGGTCCTGGAGAAAGAGTAGTTACTCACCTGTAACAGGTGTTCTCCAGGAGCAACAGGAATCAGTCCTCACAACCCTCCCTCCTCCCCTTGGAGTTGCAGTTCTATGCTTTTGTTTTTTGCTAATTTTTTTGCTGTCTTTTAGCTATGTCATCAGACTGAGCAAGATGGCACCCTTGGGCGGGAAGAGGACCGCGCATGAGCGCTGCAATTCCCAAAGGCTTTCTTTGAAAGCTGGGGAAAATTGCTCCGCGAGGGCTCCGTCGACGCCGACGTCACACATATGTGAGGACTGATTCCTGCTGCTCCTGGAGAACACCTGTTACAGGTGAGTAACTACTCTTTCCGCAGAAAATGCAAATTTCATGACGTATGGCTAACCTTTACATATACAGATTTCAGGGAACCTGAAAAAACCTTTTCAGACTTGCGCTGTATTCAACTGCAGCCTTAAAGGATACTAATATAATATAAAGTATATACATCTAATGGCACTATGCCTTGAATGACTATAGACAATGTCATAGGTGCCTTCCCACAGCTTTTCTCATAGATCTTGCTCGCTGCGCCCTTGGTGAAAACTATTTTTGTTTTCAAGGTGTATTTTATAAACAAGTTAAGGGGGTAGCCATGGGCTCCTCCATGGCTCCCGATATTGCAATTTTATATGTTTTTAATTTTGAACAAATGTATGTAAACAATCCATTTGAAAAGAATATGCAGCTATGGGTGAGATACATAGATGACATCCTTATGCTGTGGGATGGTTCTTTGGATCTTTAGGAAGAATTCAACATTTGGATTAATACATGTGGTGATCTGCATTTTCAGGTTACCTTTGACAATCAAATTGCATATTTGGATCTACTAATTAAGAGAACTGATAAGGGATTTTATTACCACACTCTTTAGGAAACCTACAGATAAGAATCAATTGCTTCATTATAAAAGTTTTCATAATTCATCGCTTAAAAATAATTTACCCATAGGGCAATTTTTAAGGATACGTAGAATATGCACCTTGGATCAAGATTTTGAAGAGCAGGCTTTGTCAATGATTGCTAGTTTCGAAGTAAGACATCACCCACGACGTAATATCAAAAGAGCATATGATAGGGCATTGAAATGCCCTCGTCAAGAATTGTTACAACCAGAGAAGAAAAATGATGTAGGCTGTATATGTCCCCTTCTATATTCCTATCACTCACATCGAATAGCCAAAATAATAAGAAAATACTGGTATTTGATTCAAACCATCCCATCATTTCAGAATGTGAAAGTTACAATTGCTCATAGACGCACTGCAAATTTGAAAAACATGCTGGTACCATCTGCATTGACCGAGAGGAAATTATCTATCCATAAAGGTCATTTCCAATGTGGTGCATGCTCCGTTTGCATCCATGCCCTTACAGTTAAGAAACAATATATTCATCCTACCAATGGACATGTGTTCCATTTAGATGACTTTTCTAATTGTAATACGAGCTATGTTATTTATGTGATACAGTGCCCATGCATGAAATTGTATGTGGGCATGACCATACGTCCAGTTTGTATTAGAATTATAGAGCATAGGAGTTGTCTCAGAAGAGGAGTGGTTGATAAACCCCTCGTCAGTCACTGGCAGGAATTTAAACATAAAATTTCTGATTTAAAATTTTTTTGTGATTAAAAAAGTTAAAATGAATTGGAGAGGAGGGGATGCTGAAAGAACAATCCGGAGATTGGAAGAACGATATATTTTTGCACTGGATAGTTTGCATCCCAAAGGATTGAATATGGGTAGTGATCTGTCTGTTTTTCTTTAACTGACCATTGAATTCATATAGTTGTGGTATGATGTGAGTTATACGAATAAAGGCTGTTCATTATTTTTATGGGGTATGATTTGTTGTACTTTTATGATTGGGTCCTTTTAGGTGTATATAGTTTCTTTAGTGAATATGAATATGGAATTTTTAATTTGTAGGAGATGAGTTATTTCATATGGGTGAATATGGATATAGTAATTATGTTGGATTTTCTAATGTTTGTTGTTTTTGGCTCAATATGCATTGAAATTAATTCAAGGCATAGTGCCATTAGATGTATATACTTTATTATATTAGTATCCTTTAAGGCTGCAGTTGAATACAGCACGAGTCTGAAAAGGTTTTTTCAGGCTCCCTGAAATCTGTATATGTAAAGGTTAGCCATACGTCATGAAATTTGCATTTTCCATGGAAACAATTTTATTTAGTATGCAGATGCCGGCGTTCTACAATACTAATACCGGCGGAGCGTTGTCATACTGATGTGTTAACACTGAGGATTACTGAAATGTGTTTTTTTTATGTTGGCGCTGACCTCCACTGCGCACACTTTTATTTATAATAGGCATTTGCTCGCACTGTAATTAGGACATTTTAGAACTGTGCCAAAGATACGGAACAGGCGTTTATATAACTCATCTTATACATGGTGAAAGTTGTGTTATAGAACGGATGAAGTGTATCGTCGTGATTAGAACGGGGTAATGATTACAATTAAGGATAATATGTTTATCTCCAGGAACAAGCAGGAATGAGTCTTCACATATGGGAGACGTCGCCGACGGAGCCCGCACGGGAATGCTACCCAGCATCCAATCAGAAAGCCTTTGGGAGCATCCCCCGCGCCTGCGCGCGGTGGCTTCCCGCTCTTCCTACTGCCTCTCCCCAGTTTTTCGTTTTCCGCGGAGCAAGCAGGACGTCCCTCCTGCCACCGCAGAACTTTTCACCTTTTTCTTGTTTCTGTAGTCGCGGCTTTTCCCGCTGACAGCGGCACCTCTGTGCCCCTTTTGTTTTTCTTTTCTCACTTATTTTTCGTCGCCTAGCGGGACCTTTTTTCCCTCTGGGCGCCGAGGCCTACCGGGCTTACAGCATGGAGCCCCAGAAGTGCCCTCACTGCGGGGACTTAGTTTTCCACATGGACTCCAATGCCTGGTGCCTCTCGTTTGGGGCCTGACCCTTTCCCCCCGGGTCCTCCGGGCTACAGTGTCGGGAGAAGACCTTCCCTTATCTCCAGGAACAAGCAGGAATGAGTCTTTTATATAGGCCGGAGATGACCCCCACGGTCATGCCGTGGCTATAGGGTTTTCTATCCTCCTGCCTTCCCCCACCTGATCTGGCGGTCACGCAACCATACTGCTACTCTCGCCGATCTGCCCTGCACCACGCACATCGGCCCATCATTTTGGGGAGCATTCCCGTGCGGGCTCCGTCGGCGCCAATGAACCCCATATGTGAAGACTAATTCCTGCTGTTCCGGAGATCACCTGTTACAGGTAAGTAACTCTGCTTTTCGGGTATCCCTCGATGACGTTTTCACGCCCAAGGCGCGGTCATCGGGTTTTTCTTCTCTCCAGGATCAGGTAACCACGCAACAGTCTGTTAAGACTAGCCAAGTCTTGAGGGGCGAGTATCATGTGCGGCATGGCGACTGCTCCGGCCAACTCCTCAAGTCCCCCTTGGCTACTATACCCCGGCGGGAGTCCTCGGGCTCCAAAGCATCTACGGGGTTTCGGGATGTTCCTGGGGTTCGCTCCTCACAGAACATTCCCGAGCCGTGCTCGAGGGAGGTACCCGCTTCGAGCGGTGCCGATTCCCCGGCATCGGCGCCGGTGTCGAATGTTCCACTCTTCGCCAGGGATCCGTCAGCTGGTGTCCTCGGCGCCTCCGGGGCTGATCGACTCGACCGAGTCTGACCTCCCTATATCCAAGCCGTGCTCGAGGGAGGTACCCGCTTCGAGTGGTGCAGACCCCCCGGCATCGGTGTCGAGCGTTCTGCTCCTCACTGAGGATCGTCCGGGGCCGATCGAATCGGTCCAATCTGGCGTTCCTTCATCCCTGCCATGCACGGGGGTGGTATCCGTTACGGGCGGTGCCAACCCCTTGACGTCGGCGTCGGCGTCGGTGTCGAGCATTCCGCTCCTCACCGGGGGCTGTCAGCCGCGGTCCTCGGCGCCTCTGGGGCCGACCGACTCCTGCCGGTATGGCGTTCCTACGGGGGTGGTATCCGCTTCCGGCAGTGCCGACCCGTCCGTGTCGAGTGACCCGCTCCCCACCGGGGATCACCTGCCGCTGCCCTCGGCAGCTCTAGGGCCGACCCGACTCGACACAGTCTGGCGGCCCTACGTTCAGGCCATGCGCGGAGGTGGTACCCGCTTCAGGTGCGTCGGCGTCGATGGTTCCACTCTTTGCCGGGGATGGTCATCTGGCCTCGCTCCCTTCGGGGGCCGGTTGCTTCGACCCGCGCTGGGTTGCCGGTATCCCAGCCCTGCGCAAGGGTGGTACTGGGTTTGCGCGGCACCGCTCCGCCGGAGACGGCAGGGGAGTCGAGCGCCAGGGACTGCCGTCAGCCTTCCCCGGGAGCCTCGGGGTATGTCGATCAGCCCCAGATGGGCGATCCCCCGGCATCATCGCGGCCGTCGAGGGCCCCGCCCTTTCCGAGAAAGGGGGCCCCGGGGTCTTTGATTGCTTCAATCCAGCCTGGATCCGCGCCGTCCCACAATGGTACCCCAGCGTCGGCGCAGGAGTTTTGCACTTCCCTCCCCGCAGGGGTTCGTCGTCAGGTGACCTGGGTACCCTCGGACGGGTCGTATGCCCCGGAAGGATTTCCCTCCGGGTCAGGCGGGCTCCAGAGGGGGCCTGGCATCTGGCAGTGCCCGCCGCCCGACATCGGCGCCGGCGTCGGATGACCCCCTCTCCACAGAGCTTCGTCCTCGGGGGCCCTTGATGCTCACGACGCCGATCGACGCGGTTCCGATCCGCTCCCCGGGATCAGCACCGCTGGTGCGGCCGCCCCCACCAGGGCCCTCTAGAAGGGAGTCTATCTCATCGCTTGGTTCGATGCCCAGCCTGGAATCGGTATCCAGCCTCGAAGACTTGGCCACGACACGTCTCGGGATCGGCCCCTGTCCCCTCCCGCGACGCAGAGCGGAGATCGTTGGCCATTGCCCTCCGGCTGCCACGGAACTGCTTCAGTTGCTGGGGGCAGCGCCGCCCCCGGGTTCGGGGCCGAGGCCGATTCCGGCGGCGCCATCGACCCCTTCGATGCCTAGCTTGGAATCAATTCCAGGAGCCGACGACGCCATGTTGACTACCCCGGTCCGGGGCTGTTGATCCCCTCCTCTGCCCAGCGGGTATCAGCCCGAGAGGATTCTCAGTGCCCTGGTGGCCTCTCCCGCCACCGCCTCCCATGGCATAGCCCCTCCGGGAGAGCCGTCTTTTCAGAATTTCCTCCTTGACATGGCGGACTTGCTGGCCATCCCTATCCCGAACCTAACTCCAGGCCCTGCGGAATGGGCCGCCGTGATGCTTCCTCTGCATCCCTTCCTGCAGGATCTCCTGCTGGGGGCTTGGCGGTCGCCTTTGAGGGTTCCGGCACCGTCGACTGCGATGCATGCTCTGTATCGGGTGCCCCCCTCCCCGGGTTTTCGGCAGCACCAGCTTCCACATCGTTCCATTGTGGTGGAATCGGCGCTGAGGAAGGCCGAAAGCAAGGAAAAGCATTCTTCTCGCCCTCCAGGCCGCGCCTCGAAGACGCTAGATACCCTAGGACGTCAAACCTTCCAAACGTCTATGCTGACGTCCAGGATTATTTCATATATTTTTTGAGTCTGTCGCTCCGGGAGGTCACCGAGAGATTATCTCTGTTGTCTCCCTTCTTGTCTGCAACCAAGGCCTTTGAATATTCCTTGCTTCTTTATCACTGTAGGAATATCTCTCTCTGGGTTCCTTTCTCGTGCTTCTCTAGACTCCTTCCTGTCGGTCAGCAGATGCTCTGCTGTTGCCATTGGAGCACGCCGTACAGCATGGTTGCAGGCGTCCGAGTTGTGTAGACGGGCACAGCATAACCTGGGTAATTCTCCCTGTGATGGAGATCACCTCTTCAATAGCGAAGCCTTACGTCAGGTCGCGCAGTGCTTCGCTAACCTTCCCAGCGTTAGAAGCCATCCTAGGGCCCGGCTTCCCCCCGGCGGTGGTGCGTGCCTCACCAGGTCCTCCTTCCCTAGGAAGAGGAAATGTCACCCCTCCGCCCACCCGCCAGGTGCGCCCAAGCAAGGGACCCCTCACCCTGGGTTGAAGTTCCCGAGCCCGCGCCAGAACTCTCATACCAAGCAGTTTTAGGCTCCGGTGGGCGGCTGCCTGCAATTTACCTTCTTACCAGAAGTTTACAATTGAGCTCTACTCTGGGGCTCGTTCAGTAGGGCAAATGGTTCGGGGGCTTATCCAGGGGTTCAGGTATTCTCCTTCCGTTGGTAGAGGGAGACCACCTCTACTCCATGATAGCTCTGGCCCACGGTCAACTGGCTTGCCCTTAGGTACGTCCCTGAACCCTTCTCGGTCAGTATTCCCCTGCTGATTGCTTCCGTACCGGAATTTTCCTTCCAGCCGCTATAGTCCCCCAATGCTTACCAAGGACTATGCCCTCATGTCCCCCGATTAGTGCGGGGGGTGAGTTTCTGCGTGCAGGTCCTGGGGACACCTATAGGGCCTCAAGCCCCCTGGTGTGTTCTTCCGGACTGATGCTATCCTCTGTCCTTCACGCTACCGTGCTGTTCGTTCGCCGATCTGCCCTTGTTCCACCGGAATAGATCCCTCTCCCGGACGGATCTTGATGCCACATCCCCAGGTGGACGTTCTGTGGATCACTGGCAGGTCTGCCTTACCAGTGTTATGCTCATGGAGGTAGGTTCCTCGGCGTACCTGCGTTAGTGCCGGGGTGGGGCGTTCTCCATGCCCAACGGCCTAGATATGCCAGATATCACCTGCTCGATAGGCGCATTTTGGGGGATGCCCACAGTGCCTGTGTTCTGCTGCCTATTTTTTTCCCAATGGCCGGTACTCACGCCCCCCCCCCTCCGGGGTCTGGCCAGTCTGCCTGCCTATTCCTTAGATCAGCCCTCGGACTGGTTGTACTCTACTGCTGTGAAGTCAACAGCTTCTATTTTCAGTTATGCCCTCCTCCTGGAGGTTCAGACCCTTGTCTCCCTATCTCTTCGCTAGGGCAGGCTGTGTACTCCTTCTGCTCCGGGGTACACCCCTACTCTTCTCCGGAATAGGCTATCCAGATCGGCCAGTCTTCTACTGTTAGTCCTCTGAGTTATGGACTCTGCTCCTAAGGGAGTGCTCAGCTTTGCATAAAGCTTCCTTGAAGACCTGCCGTCCTTCTCCTGACCCAGCTGACTCCTGGATCTCCTGGCCTTCTGGATTTGCAACTTCCTCCTCGCTGCGGTGAAGTTCCCTTGAAGACCTCGCTACTGCGTCTACAGTACCTCCATCACAGTCCTACTTCCTACAACTCAGTAGGTAAGCTCTACATGGTACTAAGTCATTAATTCATTAAAAACTTAATGATGCTTCCATGCATTCTAATGACTATTCTCCCTGTAGTCTTTGGGTTTTGCTGTTCCTCTCTTCTCAACTCCTACCTTCCATCCCTCGGGGGATGCCGGGGATTCAGGTTGGGCAAATGCCATCCCGTCCTGGGCCGGGCTTACGGGATCTCGCCTGGGCATCCTCAGCTAGGGAGTCCCCATATGTGAAGACTCATTCCTGCTTGTTCCTGGAGATAGCACAGTTACTTACCTGTAACAGGTGATCTCCGGAACAGCAGGAATTAGTCTTCACAACCCGCCCACCTCCCCTAGGAGTTGTATCTCTTTCTCTCTATTCCTTCCTCTCCTCTCCTTCTGGCTCAGCTATGAAACTCAACTGGGGAGAGGCAGTAGGAAGGACAGGAAGCCACCGCGCAGGCGCGTGGGATGCTCCCAAAGGCTTTCTGATTGGATGCTGGGGAGCATTCCCGTGCGGGCTCCGTCGGCGACGTCTCCCATATGTGAAAACTAATTCCTGCTGTTCCGGAGATCACCTGTTACAGGTAAGTAACTGTGCTATCTTAGGAAACGTTTTATAAAATTATCTTCGTGAAGTATTGCATTTATAACGCTGAAGGGGCAGCTGTCTATGATCTGTGGATGTTATCGGCAGTATGTAAAATGACGATTGCAGCTGAATCATTTCATGAGTTCGGTTAGTTTGGCTCAAAATTCAAATTTGGATCCAATTTTTAAAAAAGTATATATTTCTTTTCCTCATATCACTAGAGCCGGCAATTGTTGCATCAAATAATCTAGAAGACTAGTTGTCACGGTTTCACAGGTATATGACCCTTTTGACAAAAGTTGTTTTAAGGTTGTTCTACTTATACATATGAGATCTTTTCCCTGATTCCACTGAGTTCACTTTAGTTCGGGCAGAAATTTATGCCCATTTAATGATATATATTATAAGTGGTTCATTTAAAAAGTTGAGGGTATTCCAAGTTCAATTTGCACACATGAATATAATACCATACGGTTGTTATGTCTCCCCCTTTTTTTATTATCTTTTTATTATATTTATAGTTGTATTTATTAACTTATTTATTACTGTTTTTATGTGTCCAGTTGAGTTCTGTCCACATTTTCAACATTTATCATAATAGTAATATGTAATATGTTTATTTTTAATTTATGATATTCATGATTTTAGCTGTGCTAGAATTTTGACAGTTTGTTTACATGATTTTTATACACACACATATACACACACACACGTTCTTTTATGTGTTGGTAAGAAATATATGTTTTGGATTAACACATTAAGTTATTTTTAATATTAAGTTGTGCTTAGGCTTCATCTTTGTTGTGGTGATTTTAAGTTTATATTTATGATGTTATTTGATTTTATCATCTTTTTAGTTTAGCCTGCCCCTGAAGAAGGTAGTGAAACACGGCCTGTGTCGGGCCATAGGCTAAAGGTGATTAATAAAAGAAATTCCTTCTCTCTGCTGTCCACGTCCTTTGACTGGGTTCCTGCGTAGCACATGGATTCGTGCTTGTTTGTTGGACTACTGAGAACTCAAAGACGATTAGCAGGTAAGGTCTAATTTCTCTTTAACTACCATTGGAAAGGTGTGAGCTAAATAAAAATTTAAAATTGTGGAAAATCCAGAATGTGCACCCTGTAAATTGTGATCAATTAAAAGATAACAAGCACATATTAGTAATTGTCGGCATTGAATATTAACTTTTCAACTGGCAGTTTTTTCAAGTTGTCTGCTTATTAGAATAAAACACATTGGCAGCCACCAACACTTTAAGATGCCTCAAAGGTCCCCCATACAGCTAGAGGGATGCTAAACACCCTATAAATGCAATGTCTATCAGTGATATAGTATATATATCTGCTTTCTCCACCTCTTTCTCTTCTGGACATTAAGTTTTTCTCCTGATGTAACACATTTAGTGTACCAGATGTCTGAGAGCCAGGTCTTAGTTATGCAGATCAACTAGAAATTCTCTGCATTACTGACACCTGGCTCTTGGACACCGATAATGTTCTCCTCAACCAACTCAAAACAGAAGGCTTCTTGCTGTTCCACTGTCTGAGAAAGAAACAACTGGAGAGGAGGTGGGGTATTGCTGCTAACCAAAGCACATCTCCACTTCTGTCCACTATCATCAGGGAGCACCGACGAAATGGACTCGATCATCACAAATAGATCATTTATAGATAGATAATTATCTGGCATAATAGAAAATATACTAGACAACTCCAAAACCAAGGAGGGCCACCTTATCCTGGGAGACTTCAACATCCCTTTCTTGCCTCCTAACTTGGCTGACACCTTCCTCTCAACCATGGCATCAATGGACCCTTACCCAAAACATAACATCCTCCATGCACAATAAAGGCAACACTCAACCTAATTTTTACTCCCACCCTCCCAATCCGTACCAGCCATCCTAACACACTACAAACACCATGCCCTGGACCGACCACACCCTCATTATCTTCTCTCTTCCCCTCAAATCCCCAGTAACCCAGACAAAACAGACCACTCGACGATTCAGACAATTTGACACCTTCCTGGAGGACACCATACCAAACCTAGAGATGAACACAAGCAACCCAACTGTACTAATGGACAACTGGAACCAAATACTTGGAAAAGCAGCTGGACTACCATCCAGTCAGCACAACACATCTGTAAAACTCCCTGGTAACCTGTAACCTGTGGCAACTAGAAACCAGACTAAGACTGCCAGAAAACCACCCTGATTGAAGATTGCAACTACCTAGCGCTACTTCAGAATTACCATGCAACCACTTATAAAGCTAAGGAGGACTATCATACAAATATCATCAGTACCTCTGTCAATCGCTAAGAGAACTATTTGACCTAGTCAAGCGCCTCACAGAACCACCCACCAACAACCCAATACCCACCATCAACCACCAACAACCAGCTGTGCACTACACCACAGCATCACCACACCTGAACCACACCACTACCACTACCCCTGCCACCACCAGCAAAGATATTGAGGACATACTAATGATGCTCAAAACCCACCACCTCCACACTCGACTTGTGCCCAGCCAACTGGATTAAAGCAGCAAAGGTTGAATTCTGTCCATCCTTGTCAAGATAACAAATGAAACACTACAGCAAGGAATAATGCCGAAAAGCCTTAAACTTTTCTCTATCCACCTTACCTTAAAGAAACAAAGCCTCAGCCCCACAGCGCCCGCCTCATACCAATCCATCGCCAGCCTCCCTTTCCTGGCCAAAGTTATCAAGAAAGCTGTCACTAACCAAGATGGCAGCTACAATGTGAAGCTCCCGAGGTCGGAAGATAAGATTCCCAAAAAATAGCTTGAATGTCTGAAAAAAGCTTTAAAAAGTGTCAGTGATACCCTATGGAGTGTTATAGTGGGAGATGGCGCAGAAAAAAACGAGTCTGGACCTGAAAGCCTTCGGGTTTAAGGTGAACCCAGGTGCAATGGGAACCAGAGCAAAAATGGCACCGAATGGTATGGCGGGGGAAGAGAAAAATTAGTCGACAGGAGCCAGAGTACCGGGGGATGGTGAGTTTAGCTCACTTAAGGAGTAGCTGAAAGAGTGGTTTGGGACTATCCGTCAAGACCTGGCCAACTTCAAGGCAGAAGCTAAAATGTGGATCAGAGTTGAGGGGATGATATCCATGAGCTTGTGCAACAAGTAGAGTCCATGGAGCAGAAAATAGAGGAGCACGAGGGGCTGCTATATACTGTGAAAGAGCAGCGAGCTGGCAAAAGTGGAGTTGGGGGGAACTATGGACAAAGTTGGAGGACTTGGAAAGCAGGATGCGACGCTCTAACATACGCCCTAGAGGCATCCCAGAGAAAGAGGGAACTCGCAACTATAAAGCGCTGGTTGAACAACTTTCTAAGGCTATTTTAAGACAAGCTGAAAGACCAATGGATAATCTGTTTTGATATAGACAGAGCACATAGGGCGTTGAGCCCTAGGCGAGAAGGCTTGCCAAGAGACACTCCAAGGAGTGGCCTAGTGGTTGGGGCAAGGTACTTCAGGCCGGAAGGTCGGGGGTTCAAATCCCACTAGAGGACAGCAACCTTGGGCCGGGTTTCTAGTCCCACAAGTGCTCCTTGTGGTCTTGGGCAAGCCACTTAACCCTCCATAGCCCATGTTCCCTGTAAAATAGTTATCTCCAAGTTATAATGCCCTGTTCAATGTCATTTCAGTTTGTTCAATGTAAACCGCACTGATGCAGAATAGTGCGGTATATAAATAAATAGCTTGTGTCCACAATTTCAGTACAAAGGAGGTGGTCATGCAAGCTGTGCGGAAAGTGGGCAAAGTGCATTGGGAGGATCAACCAGTGGAACTATATGCTGACATCTCGATAATCACCAAAGGAGGAGAACATTTAAGGATTATCACATCAAGGCTAAGGGGAACGGATCCGCTACAAGTGACTTTTTCCCTTTGGACTGCAATTTAATATTATGGGGAAAAACACCATTGCGTGTAGCATAAAGGAGGCCATTAAAGGAATGGAGGCTGCAGGGTGGTCTGAGCTACTGGAAGTCCCCATGGGGGAAGGAGCTGAACAGAAGAGGCTGGGTCATGTGTGCACAGAGTGGCAGCGAGTGATGCAGGGGAGCCAATGCCTGAGATGCCAGAAACCCCAAAATGTCAAGCATCGGGGTGAAACATGATTAAGGACGTTGAAACTTTTCAAAAAGAGGGTGCTTGTTTGGGGAAAAGCTATGGGGAAGTGTCGGGCTATTTGTGTAAAGGGAAGAATATGGAATAACGGGGGAGGAAGGAGTAAAGTTGATCTTGTAGGGACCCAACTATGCTCAAGGGGACTTCTATGAAGGCTTGAAATTCACCATAATTAACTTTAGTGAAGGTCACCTAATAGTGGGGAGTGATTTCAACTTAACAGTAAATCCTGAACTAGATTCATCAAAGGGACAAGGGGGGGTGGGGGGGGCACAGCGAGACAGAGGAAAAAATTAAAAGCCTTTATGAGGGAGTTGAGTTTAATTGATACCTGGTGGGATATGCATGGGCGAGAGAAGGATTACACATTTTGTTTATCAGTGCCCTGGTCCTACAGTAGAATTGATATGCTGCTGGTCCACAAGGGTCTAATGACCTGGGTAGTGGGGAGTGCTATTGGTGAAAGCTCTTGGTCGGACCATGCACCAGTGTGGGGGGACTTTAGAGATCCTGTAGCTAGTAGGGGGAGGGGTCAATGGAGGTTGAATGAGGCATTGTTAGAAGAACCAGGGGCTGTCCAACAGGTTTCTGACACCATCTTGAAGTATTTGCAGTATAATGATAATGGGCAATGCTCGATGGGGGTGGTTTGGGACTGCCTGAAAGCAGTAGTTTGAGGAAAGCTTATAGCACTAGGAACCCAGGTCAAGAAAGAAAAAGTCTAAAAAAGTGAAATTGAGAGAGAGTTTAAAAATGTGGGAGAAAAGACGAAAACGGGGCCAATTAAATAAAGACAATAAAAACAATTGAGCATTAAACAGTTGAATGAAATGTAACTGGGGGAGATAAAGTTTGCACAAGAGATGCTTCGACAAATGCATTTTGAATATGGGAATAAGCGAGTAGGTTAGCATATCAACTTCAAAAAATGCAAGTGTGGAATTGTATTCATAAAATAAGACAGACATGGCAAGGAATTGAGGCAAAGAGAAGAGATTAAGGCTAGATTTATGGAGTTCTATAGGGAACTATATATGCCTGAACAGATTGTGACCCAAGAGACAATACAAAAATATTTAGAGGATGCAATTACCTAAAATTGGGGAAGAGGAGAGTTTAATTATGTCCAGGCCTATCACTGTCCAGGAAGTAGTGGGGGGTTATTAAGGAGCTACCAATGCATAAGGCTCTGGGAAGGGATGGGTTTCCTAATAAATTCTATAAGGTTTTTGCCCCGATATTGGCTGAGCCCTTATCTCACTTATATAATCTAGTGGGAAGCGAAGAGCCTTTACTACCGACGATGAGAATGGCGGGAATAACCCTCATACCTAAAGAGGGTAAGGATACCACTCAATGTGGGTCTTATCGGCTGATCTCCTTATTTGGGATCTGATTTAAAAAAATTTTCTAGAGTACTGGCCAATAGATTGATCCATGTGTATTAGCTGGGGCATATGTGTAAGCAATCTGGGTTCATACCCGGAAGACAAGCATCAGATAATTTAAGGAGAGTCCTAAATGTTGTCTGGAAAGGCAAAGGTAGGAAAAGGAACTGTTGCTGTTGGCGATAGATGTAGAGAAGACTTTTGACAGGGTGTCCTGGCCTTTTCTGATCCAGACTTTAGCAAAAGTGGGTATTGCAGGCAAGCTTTTAGAGTGGGTGGGCGCGTTGTACAGCAATCCCCTAGTGGCTCTACGAATCAATGGAGAATATATGGAGGCCTTCGGGCTTCTGAGAGGGACCAGGCAGGGATGCCCTCTGTCTCCATTACTGTTTGTATTTACAATGGAACCATTAGCTCAAAGAGTGAGAGAAGCAGAGGAGATCCAAGGACTGAAATGGGAACGGGGGGAGTGCAAGGTGTCCTTGTTTGCCGATGACTTGTTTGTAATCACATCCCCAGAGCAAATGCCGAGCACCCTGATGAGAGAGCTGGAGAGCTTTGGGAAAGTATCTGGTTTTAAGATGAATGCATCAAAATCGGAGAATCTATTTCAATTCCAGATAAAACAAGCGAACGGTTAAGGAATCTATTCCCCTTTAAATGGGCCAAGAGAAGTATCCGGTATCTGGGTGTCCATGTAATACCAATGATCTTGAATCTTTTTGTATCGAATTATATCCCTCTGGAGGTAAAGATTAGGAGAGATCTTGAGGGAGGGGGAGGGTTGAAATTGACATGGTCAGGGGGAATAGCTGCGGTGAAAATGATGATTTTGCCTAAGTTGCTGTTTTTATTTAGCACTTTGCCGGGGGCTGTGCCAGGGGGATTCCTGAGAAAGATGCAAAGGATCTTGTGGAAACTTATTTGGGGAGGAAGTAGAGCGAAGGTTCCTAAACACATTTTGATAAGGAACAAATTAAAAGGGGGGATGGCGGTCCCTGATTTAGAAAAATATTATAGTGCTGCCAAGCTGAGGGCAGCTTTTGAGTGGGAGATACATGAAACTCAAGACTAGGTCCAAATGGGTAGAGTGGCTTTGGGGGTGCCCTCGCTAAAAGAGGCCCCTTGGGTTCCTCGGGGGCATAGGTTGGTAGCAAGGTGCTCTAATCCATCTGTGCAAGTAACATTACAAATACGGTTTCAAGGGCGAACGAAGTGATTGGGTGCTAGAGGTGTGACTAAAGGTGTTCCTATTAGGGGCAATGAAGGGGGGGGGGGTTCGCTGAGCGATGGGCCAGTAGTAGTCTGTTATGTTAGTTCCTAGAGGTGGAGAAGGTTAGGGCCTTTGAAAATATCAAGGAAGAATTTTCATGAGAAGTTTGGATTATTATGTTCAGGTGGTTAATTATATTCAAAAGAAAATCATCCTGGGATTAACACACAATAACTCCATCCCACAGGCATACAATTACTTATTTCAATGTTCCACACATGTAGATAGTTTTCCCTGGTTAGCCAAGTTGATGCTCCTGTTCTTTGTAATGACCTGACTCTTGTTTTTTGTCGGAAACTGTTAGTTCTATGTAAACCGCGCTGATCACAAATAGTGCGGTATAGAAGAAATGTAAATAAAAATAAAATAAAATAAATAATAATTAAGGGAGGAAATAGTCCCAATCGAAAAGTTGTTTCTGAGAGATAAGATAAAGGGAATCATCACCCAATTATACGATGATATGGACATGCCCAAGAGCGAAAAAGTATCATTTAAAAAAAAAATGGGAAGCAGACCTGGGTCTGGTATTGTCGTAGCAGTTGTCGGAGTAGGCCTGGACTGCGATGTTTGCCCAGAAATATAAAGGTCTACTGGCCAGTAATTTAATAGAACATAACTATAAGGTCACTGATATCAAATAGCGCGGTATATAAGAGAAATAAATAAATAAATAAATAAATAAATGTATAGGTGGAATGTGACACCAGATATAATTAAAAAAAAATGTATGGAAAGACCAGTGGGCTATGTTGGCAGGAGTGTGGAGCGTGGGGAACTTTCTTCCATATATGATGGCTTTGCCCAATAATACAAGAGTTTTGGAACGGTGTGTTCCAGGCTCTGGATACAATGTTGGAAGATAATTGGGGCAGACCCTGGGGTGGCATTACTGAGGATACACAGAAGAGGGGTGAAAAAAAGGAGGAAGCTTTATTAACTTGGGCTGTCTGGCAGCCCGTTTGGAAATTGCTAAAAGGTGGAGGCAAATAGCCCCGCCACTGGTGGGAGAATGGGAAAGAAGGGTGAACCATATATATTTGAGTAAGCTGACAGTCCTGAAACAAGAGAAAATGATGCACTTTGAGAGGATATGGTCTAAATATTCTACCTGACTTGATGAAGGTCTAACTGTTGAAAGCTAGGAAGGAGAGCTGATTCACTGTAACCATGTGTAATTAAGTATGTAAGGGGGGGGCTGTAGGGGTAGGGGGAAGGTGGGGCGGGGTGAGGGTGGGAGGGGCATTAGTTAATAAACTAAAAGGGGAAATAATGTCAAGGGAAAAGGACAACAGCAATGATACAGTTGAGTAGTGGTTAATTGTCAAAGGGGAAGAAGAATAATGAAAATTGTTCGAATGCATATACCACTGTGATGTATATTCCTGTGACAAAAATTAAAAATTAATAAAAAAGAAAAAGCTGTACAGTCCCAGCTTCAGGAGCACTTTGATGAAAACCTGCCTACTTGACCCAAACAGCATGGTTTTTTAATTTTATTTATTTAACACTCATTTTTATACCGCATCTTCCAGAGATCAGTTGCGGTGTACAAATAACAATTAACAAAGCGAAGTTTGTTTTACATAGAACATCTTAATTTTACATAGAACATCTTAAAATATGATAAATTAATCAAAGTTAAGTCAAGGAAACTAAACAGTGAATTTAAACTGGAACCGTGTTAAAACAATTAACTAACAAAATGTAGTGTGTATATACATAAGATAGTACATAACAGATGTAACTATATACATGAGGGGGTATTAGGGCGTAAGAGATTGGATCGTCATTTCGTTTGAGTTATGTGTGTTGTCCATTTAGGTGGGAGGTTTGTGCTTTGTGTAGTCGGTTACCTGTTTAGCCTTTATCTAAGTTGAGTGCAAGGTTTTCCATGGTGTTGTAGTGTTTAGTGAATAGATACATTTTTAATTTTTTGCGGAATTCCATGATCTCTGTTAGTGATCGCAGATCCTCTGGTAGGGAATTCCAGATAGTTGGAGCTATGTGAGAGAAGGCTCTATTGTTGGTTAATTTATGTGCTTTTATGAAGTCCTTCGGAATCTTTAGTTTATTTAATTGTTCTTTTCTGTGAGTAGGTTTAGGTGTTTCTTTGCATATTAGATTACATAGTGTAGTCGGAGCCATGTCATTTAATGCTTTGAATGAGGTGGTTATTGTTTTATATATTATCCTGCTTGGTATTGGTAACCAATGAAGGGATGCTAGTATTGGTGTTATGTGTTGGAGTGAGTTTATTTTTAGTATAGTTCTTTCCGTTGCATTTTGGGCTAGTTGAATTCTTTTAATGTTCTGTTTTGAAATGCCCATAAGTATTAGGTTAGCGAAATCAAAGTGAGGGGTTATGATAGCTTGTGTTATATTAATGAAATCTTGTACAAATACTAGCGGGTGTAGTTTGAGAATTTTAAGTTTGAAATAGATTTTCTTTATGGTGTTTCTAATGTGGGTTTCCATTGTAAGGTGTGTATCTAAGATCACACCTAGATATCTTATTTCATTTTTTATTTTAATTTCTTGATCTTGTAGTGTTATATGGGTTGGGGGGATAAATGATTGATTTTTTGTTACGATTAGGACTTCGGTTTTAGCATGGTTTATGTGGAGGTTTTGAGTTTTTAGCCAAATAGTGATTTCGTTATAGCAGTCTGAGAGGAGTTGTAACGGTAGGTTAGGGATAGTAAATGGAATGTACATCATAATATCGTCTGCATAGAGGTGATATTGTACTCCAAATTTTTTTAAGATATTGCAGACCGGTTTTATGTAAATGTTAAAAAGTAGGGCTGATAGTGCAGATCCTTGTGGTAAACCTATTTCTTGGTTATATGTAGTTGAAGTTTGATTACCTATTCGTACATTTTGTGTTCTGTTTAAATAGGAGGTAAACCATTTATGTACTGTAGAGTTTATGCCTATCTGCCTTAGGTTGCTGAGCATTATTGAGTGATGTACACTATCAAAGGCCGCTGATATGTCAATGAAGAGGAGGATGAATGCTTGTTTATGATTGTCAATTCCTCTTAGGAGAGTATCAATTAATACTGTTAGTAGTGTTTCTACTCCGTGGCGGGGCCGAAATCCATATTGTTGCTCGTCAAATGGGTAAGATGTGTCTATGTATTCCTGTGTCTGTAATTGCACTACTTTTTCTATTATTTTGGCCAAAAATGGTATGCTAGAAATGGGCCTGTATGATACTGGGGATGTTTTATCTAATTTGCCATTCTTTAGGATTGGGCGTATTTGTGCGTGTTTGAGCGATTGTGGGAGGTAACCTTGGGATAATGAGAGGTTGACTATTGGGAGGATGAAGGAAAGTAGAGTTGGCAGTGTGTGTTTTATCCATGACACTGGGCATGGGTCTAAATTAGAAGTTGTGGTATTGAGTCCGGATATGATAGTTTTTAATGTCGTACTTGAAGTGGGGTAAACGTCTGACCATTCGTCAACAGACTGGTGAGAGGTGTTAATTGTATCTATAGACATTTGAGGTTTTTTTGATTTGTTTTGGTAGTGATTAGCTAGTGTTTGTACTGAGATGTCGGTGATTTCGTTGCTAGAAGTTTGAGCGTTATTGGTAAGGTTTCTTACAATAGAAAATAGCTCTCTAGGTCTGTTATATGATTTTGATAAGGTTGCTGCATAGTAGTTTTTCTTTGTATTATCTAGTGTTTCTTTATATTTTATGAGATGGTTATTGTATATTTCCTTGTGTATAGTCAGCTTAGATTTTCGCCATTTAATTTCGTGTTTTCTTAGTTCTTTTTTCATTTGTTTTAATGTGTTATTGAACCATGGTGTACTGTTTGTTTTGGGATGTATCCTTTGTTTATTTGTGTGATTGATTTTGGCTGCATTATTGATGGTTTCATACCAGTTGACAGCGTCATCTAAATCTAATGTGGATGACAAGAGGTGGGGGATTATTGAATCGAGGAATTCCGTTTCATTAAATTTTTTAAATTTTGATGTGGGGCCCACTTAGTGTATAGTTTTTGACATTAGCAGTATGATATGAGATTTATTTTGATAATATAATGATCAGACCAGGGTGTCTCTGTGAGTGCTATGGAATTTGGGTTGATTAGTTTGAAGAGTGATTCGGGGAGAAAAATCAGATCTAGTGTTCCTCCTTTTATATGTGTTGCGGTATTTATTATTTGATGATAATCTATATCTGATATAGCATCCAGAAATAATTTGGAGTTATGTGTTGATAGTGATGGTAGGTTGAAATCGCCTAGCATGATTACAGGGTTTTGTTCAGTGGATGAGCTAAGGAGATCAATAAATGAGTCCAGGCAATCTGCACTTTGGTCTGGAGGTCTATAGATCAAGCAGATTTTCATGAGGCCGATTTTTATCAATAATGTGTCTGTTATTGGAGACGTTTGATTGGACTGGTTTGGCATTTAATATCTTTTTCGTCATCATTAGGACTCCTCCGCCTTTTTTGTTGGATCTATGTTTGTAAAATAGGTCATAGCTTTCATTATCAAGTTGATTTAGGTAGACTGTAGACTGGTTTCCACCTGCTACATGGAATAGAAACCCTGATGACCTTTCTCATCAACACTCTAACCCAAGGCATACAAGACTGCTCCCAAGCTTTCCTTCTGGTATTCCTGGACATCTCTGCAGCTTTTGATAGTTGACCACAACACACTCCTCCAGCAACTGCAATCATATGGAATCCAAGATACCATTCTTAAATGGTTTCAATCCTACCTCGCTGACAGACAACAGCAGATTAAATTGGGAACAAACACCTCCAAGCCATACCAACGAACACAGAGTGCCCCAAGGTTCCACACTATCTGCACCCCTCTTCAATTTATATCTCCAACCCCTCTGCTCGATCATCAAAAAGCACAACATCCACTTCCTCATATATGCCGATGACATTTATGTTGCCCACTCCACACAAAACAGCCAACATATACACAAATACAGGACTGCTTTACAGATGTCTCCTGCTGGCTTACAACAAATAACCTATCAACTACAAAAAGACTGAAGCGCTATTTATTACAAAGGACTTCTCATTCACACACCCCCCAGCCTCAATGACTCTAAGCAATATTCAGATAAACGTTAGACCGAAACTATGCACCTTGACCAACAACTATCCTTCAAGGCACAAATAACGACGGCCAAAACAATATATTTCAAAACTAAACAAGGTGTATCTCCCCTCCTTAAACCAGAAGACTTCCGCTCAGCACTCCAAACACTCTCTCCCTCATGCAGACTATTGCAACATAATTTACCAGGGCCTTCCACAAGTCAACCTACTCCTGCTACAAACTGCCCTATACAGTGCTGTGCGTACAATCCATGGAGCCTCTAAACATGACCACAGCACCCCCATCCTCAAACAGCTCCACTGGCTGCCCCTCTCCAGCAGAATCAAATATGAATCCTTTCTCCTAATACACAAAGCACTGCACTCCCACCCGGCCACCCACCTCCAGTCCTTCCTTCAGTCACTCGGCCCCCAAGCAGACCCCAAAGATCTTCTGCAATCATCAAACTCGCCATACCATGCCCTAAGACAAAGTTCAACCAGCAAACCTGCCACAGAGCGTTTGAACTCCATGCACCATCCCTCTGGAACGCTTTCTGGACATAAGGAATATTACCAACCTCTGCCACCCCCCATCCGCAAACACCTGAAAAACCACCTATTTACTGAACACTTTAGATGCACCACCTAATCCCCCCCCCCCTCCCCGCTATGACCTAAACAAGACAATTTTCACCTGCAAATAGTTAAAGAATATGCAGTTTATACATAGTTCACCAGTTGTGCATAGTTCAGTGTTTGCAAATATCTTCAGTTACAGAGAACATAACAGTAAAAACTAGCACAAAATTAATGCCAAGAGTATTTAAATATATTTAAGTCATAGGCAAATGAGCTGCACATAATGAAATTGTATGCAAATATTGGCTGCACACGATGTAGAGAAACATGTAGAGGATTTCGCAACCAACCTTAGCGCCATTATCTTTACACTGGGGTCTGAAGTAGCTTAAACATCTAGCATGTACCACCGACAGTATTTTGATGGCATTGGGTGCTTTTCCCAATGCCTGGGTCATCTGCGGAGAAATGTTAAAGATCCGGGCATTGGGGAAAGCCCCGATGCCATCAAAATACTTTTGGGGCTGATGCCCCTGTCAGAAAGCAAATCCCTGGTGACCCAGCAGACCCAACTCCCCCCCCCACTCCCCTTGCCCAACCAAAAATGGCCTGGTGGCCCCAAACCCCCCACCCTCCTCCTGGTTCCTTCAGAAACTTGTGGGAGTGCTGCCCACGTGCTCCTGCTCTTGCCCCACTACCTTGAAAAATGGTAGCATATTTTACATGATGGTGGAACAAACCCATGTAATCTCCAAGAACAAGCAGAAATGTAGTTTTCAAATATGGGTAACGTCGGTACCGACAGAGCCTGTGCTGGAATGCTCCCCAGCATCCAATAGGAAAATTTTTGGAAGCATCCCACTACGCCTGTGTAGCTGCCTTCCTGCTTTTCCAGCTCTCCCTCCTTGGTTCTTCGTTTTCTGCGGAGGCGACAAGAAGCAATTCCTGTCACTACAGAAAATTTGGATTTCTCTTTCTTTTGGATTTTTTTCTTTTTTGTGATTGCTTCTGCCTTCCCATTTACGCTGGTATTGACTGTCAGTGCCGCCTTTCTTTTCTTAAAAATAAATCTCTTCAGTGAGGGAAGAAAACTTTCTTCCTTCAGATGCACCGACGCCATCTTAGGCTTAAGCCTCTCCCTTTTGTCACAGACAAAATGGAAAAACCATCCAGTGGTTTTAAAGTGTTCAAATGTGGCAGTACAATTTCGGCAACGGACACACATGACTGGTGTCTAAAGTGTTTAGGACCGGATCATCAACCATCAGAATGTCCTCTCTGTAGGAAGATGACAGAGGCCTACAGAATCGAGCTGCAAAACTGGGCACCGTCTGCCTCTGATGCAGTGTCTTTAGCATCAATGTGATTGAGAACTTCATCTTCCTCCCAAGGATCTCGGGTATCGAAACCTAGGTCTTCATCAAAGACTGGCCAGCCCTCCAAGGTTAGATCTCCTTCAAAGCATTGAGATGCCTTGGGCATTGCCCTGGAGGGGGGGACACACCAGCCGAACAACCCCGGCAGGAGGACGTTGCCTCCAAAGTCTTAGTGGGGTCCCAGGATGCTCCCGAAGCCTCCACCTCCAGAGAGCTCCTGGTGCCATGCTCGGGGATCGTGGCCCACAATTCCAGTACAGATACCCAAGCATCGGCAACCTCCATGGATCAATGTATTCTGGCCATCGAATGTTTAGCAGCCTTACTGGCAGCCTCTGTACCGGTAAAGCCTTTACAGTTGATTCCTCAGACATCTGTATCAGTTACGGTACCGAATGTGCCTGCATAGACTTTTTTGCTGCTTAGCATGCTGCCACCCATGCCAGCCCTCGAGTCTGTTTCCGGTACCAAGGTTCCGGCACCGCAAGCTTCAACTGCCAATTTCGAACAGTATTGAGTTACATGCAGAACGCAAACACCCTGCCCGTCGATTCAGATTCGTTGGATGACAAATTGGCCGGTACCCGGGAAATGAGAACTCTCCTGGAAGACCCATCTCCGTCTCCACAACGTCGCATGTCCCCTCCGGAGGACATATCTTTCCAAGACTTTATTCACAATGTTGCTCAGGGTCTGTCCATAACGGTGACTTCGGAGAAAGAACCTAGGGCTGAGGAACTTGAAATCCTTCAATACCCTGCAGCCCCAAAAGAAGCTGCAACTCTCCCTATTCATCACATACTTCATGACCTTATGCTTCATTTGTGGGAGACACCCCTAACCATCTCTCCACATACATGACTTCTTGATGCAATGTACCGTGTACTAGAGTGTCCCGGCTTTCAAAAGACTCAATTACCACACCATTCCATGGTGGTGGAATTGGCAGTGCGTCAAAGTGCTAAGACACATTCCTTGAACCCACCAGATAGGGAATTGAGAACCCTCAATGCTTTTGGTCGATGACGTTTTCAGGCCTTCATCAACAATCTCCCACCTCATATAAGATCAATTGCTGACCTCTCACAATTCAGAAAAGCTCTTAAACATCACTTATTATGCCTTTATTTTACCCACCCTAACCTAACACATTCACATCCAACACCTCATCTCACCCACACAGCATCTGACGTACCAACAACATAATTCCCAGTGATTTACAAAAGAAACTCACCATTAGGCACATTCACAATGAACATGATTACATTAAATAATTTATAAGCTCCTTTGTTTGAACTGTACATAGTTACCCTGTTACCTCCAAGTTACAATCCCTGTTACAATGTAAGCAAAAGATCTTGTTCTAATGCAAAATGTTATGTAAACCGCACTGATACAAAATAGCGCGGTATATAAGAATTTGTAATAAATAAAATAAATAAATAAATAAATGTTATCAGCCAGAATCAGTTCCTACATATGCTATATGGATATGTTCCTTAGGGGAGGTGGCTAGAGATTTGGAATTGATGGCTCCTCTTCTCCCTGATAAGAGAGCTGATTATCTCACCCTTGTAAAGCATGCCCAAAATGTTTCAAAATTTAACAGCAACTTTTGTCTGTTTTGAATGTATCAGCAGAACTTCAGCTATATGCATTGGTGCATGCAGGATTGCTTGGCTCCAAGCATCTGATCTTGAACAAGGGGTTCAAGATAAGCTGGGTAATATCCCTTGCACTGGTGAAAACCCTTTTTGGCAAGGATTGGCAAGATAAGGCTTCTCAGCTAGAATCCGTGAACACCATTCTTAATAGACTATCTAGATCTATTGCCAACCCAGCTAGAAAAAAGACGGCGCAGAAGACTTTTTCAACAAGAAAAAGAAATACTACCCTTCTTACAACCTTGCAGTGCAGTGCCTAATCCATGCCCCCCAGAAGGGGCAGTAGCCACAGAAACAACATAGGAAGGTCTGACTCCTAAGTCACAGCCACCTCAGCAGACCCAACCTCCTCAGGGTCTTTCTCTTTTCTAGAGAACATAGCCATTCTGCCTCTGGAGATTCCAGATCTCATCAGCATTCCCAGCAGACTTTGTCACTTTGCCTGCAGGTGGCATCTTGTAACATCAGAGCAGTGGACACACTCTATAATACAGGAGGGGTACAAACTTCATCTATGAAGTCTACCCCCCGGACTCCTTCAAGAGTTTTGTTCTCAACCCCCTCTCACTGATCTGTTGCAAGAGGTCACCTCCCTTCTCTTGCAGGGTGCAATAGAAGAGGTACCAGTCTCCCAGCAGGGACTGGGCTTTTATTCTCCATACTTCCTCAGTCCAAAGAAAACAGGAGGATACAGGCCCATTCTGGACCTCGGAACTGAACAAGTATCTACTATGGGAGAAATTCAAAATGATCTCCCTAGATACTCTTCTGTCCTATCTCCAGAGTCAGGATTGGCTCTGGTCTCTAGATCTAAAGGAGGCATGTACTCGCATTCTTATTCACATGCAACACAGGTTCCTGCGCTTTCTGTCCCAAGGGAGACATTATCAATACAGAGTCCTGCCTTTCGGCCTCGCCTCTGCCCCAAGAGTCTTTACAAAGTGCATGGCAGCAGTATCTGCTTTCCTAAGGACTCGAGGGATATTGGTCTTCCCTTACTTAGATGACTGGTTCATTCAATCAAGCATCTGTCTAGAGGCCAATCTTTCCCTCTCACACACCATGCAGGTGCTGCAATACTTGGGATTTGTAATAAATCTTCCAAAGTCCCAACTCGTTTCCTCTCAAACTCTAGAGTTCATAGGGGCTCTCCTAGACTCTCAACAATCAGCCTGCTGCGCTCGACTCAGCTTGCATCTCAAGCATGCCTCAAGAACTTTCTCACTGCTTGAGAAATGCTGCAACTTCTGGGTCATATGACATTGACTGTACATGTTCCATATGCTCGTCTACATATGCGTGCAGCTTAATGGACCCTGGCTTCCCAGTGGTCTCAGGTGTCAGGTCACCTGGGAGACAAATTAATGGTCTCTATGCATCTAATCGCCTCTCTCCAGTGGTGGCAATCCCCGGAAAACCTTCACGTAGGGTCACCTTTTCAGATGCCTCCACATCAATATATCCTGACGATGGATGTGTCCAAACTGGGCTGGGGAGCTCATCTGGACAATCTCTCCACTCAGAGTCTTTGGACTCATTAGGAGTCACAACTCCACATAAATCTGCTGGCGCTCAGAGCCATCCACAATGCTCTCAAGGTGTTCCAGGACCATCTTCGATTCCAGACAGTTCTAGTCCAGACAAACAATCAAGTAGCCATGTTCTACTTGAACAAGCAGGGCGGAACAGGCTCTTGGACCCTTTGCACTGAAGCCTTGCATCTGTGGTCTCTTGCGGTGTATCTTCCAAGCAAGCAGAATGTCTTGACAGACATACTCAGTCGCGTCCTGCTACCCCACGAGTGGTCTCTCCATGCGGACAAGGTCGCTCACATCTTTCAGATCTGAGGAACCCCAGATATAGACCTCTTCATGAGTTGTCAGAATGCCAAGCTTCCCCATTTCTGCTCCAGAACACCTGCACAGAACAACCAGCAGGTAGATGCCTTTCACCTTCACTGGGGGTCAAGGTTTCCTATATGCCTTCCCTCCCATTCCCCTAATTCCCAAAACTCTTTTCAAACTCCAGAGAGACAGGGGCTACATGATTCTCATAGCCCCCCATTGACCACGACAACCGTGATATCCTCACCTTCTTTGTCTCTCAAGCTCAGCCAGTAGATTTGGGATCTGCTTCAGATCTCCTCTTGCAGGAGGATGGGACACTACTGCATCCCAATCCGCAGTCCCTACATCTTACAGCATGGCTGCTGAAGGCGCAGCCTTCCAGGACATCAACCTCACTCAACAGGTAAAGGATATCCTCTTAGCTTCTAGGAAGCCTTCCACCAGATGCTCCTTTGCCTTCAAATGGTGTAAATTCTCTCTCTGGTGTTCTGAAAGGGATCCTAACCTCTTCTCAGCTCCGGTGGATGCATTACTTGAATATCTTCTCCACCTGTCGTCTTCTGGACTCGAAACCAATTTGGTAAGAGTGCACCTAAGTGCAATTATGGCCTCTCACATACCCCTGGATTGTCAGCCCATCTCTATCCAGCCGCTTGTAGCATGCTTCATGAGGGATCTTCTATTGACTAAACCTCCCATTAAGCGATCTCCAGTAGCATGGGATCGTAATGTTAGGACAGCTTCTCAAGCCGCTCTTTGAACCTGTAGCCACCATTTCTCTGAAATTCCCCACCTGGAAGGTCACTTTTTCATTATTGCCCTCACTTCAGCAAGATGCATTAGTGAGCTCCAGGCTTTGGTGGCTGACCCTCCTTTATACATGATTCCACCATAAGATAGTTCTTAGGACTCATCCCCACTTTATTCCAAAGGTGGTCTTCCATTTAACCAGTCGGGTTACCTTCCTGTATTTTTCCCTAGACCTCAGTCCTCTAGGGCAGAAGCGACCCTATGCACTCTAGATTGCAAACGTGCTTTGGCTTTTTATCTCCAGAGAACTCGAGAGCACAGAAATGCTTCCCAACTTTTCATTGCCTTTGACTCGAGTCACCTGGGATTGCCAGTATCCAAGCACTCTATCCAGATGGATAGCGGATTGCATCTCCTTTGCTTACAAAAGTGCAGGTCTCTCTTGAGGGTCATGTCACCGCACATAATGTTCGGGCCATGGCTTCCTCTATGGCAAATCTACGCTCTGTAGCGATTGACATATGCAAAGCAGCAACCTGGTCTTATGTCCACATCTTTGCTGCTCACTATTGTCTGGACAAGGACTCCCTCCGGGATGCCTTGTTTGGCCAAGCTGTTCTCCATCACTTTCAAACTTAAATCAACTCCTACCCTCTGTCCTGGGTTTCGATTCCAGACATCCTTGGAGGATATATGACCTACTTATGCTTGTGATCCACAGCTCACTCTGAGGTCATCTCTCTGGCATCTTCGAGTTAGGGAGTCCCAGATGTGAAGAATACATTCCTGCTTGTTCCTGGAGATAGCATAATTACTCACATGTAACAGGTGATCTCCGGAAACAGCAGGAATTTAGTCTTCACAACCCACCCTCCTCCCCTAGGAGTTGTACTTTTCCTCTTCTCTCCTTCTCTCCTTTTATCTTGGCTGCAAACTCAACTGAGGAGGGAGAGCTGGAAAGGCAGGAAGGCAGCTGCGCAGGCGCATTGAGATGCTCCCAAAAGCTTTCCTATTGGACATTGGGGAGCATTCCCACGCTGGCTCAGTCAGTACTGACGTTACCCATATGTGAAGACTGAATTCCTGCTCTTCCCTGAGATCGCCTGTTACAGGTGCATAACTATGCTTTCTCTGACATGGGTTGGGTTTCCAGTATTGATCTTCAATAAGTAAAACAGGTTGAATGTGTCACGCCTTTTTTTTTGGGGGGGGGGGGAGGGGAAGGAGTCTATGGTTCATTTTTACTAAAGTGTGCTAAGTCCTTAGCGTAGGTATTAGTATGTGCTGTTAGTGTGTGACCATATAAATTAACCCTTTCCAGGCCGAACCCAAAACTCTCGATCCAAAATTCTGACTAAATATTCCTATCAAATGGTATATAATACATGACCATAGCAGAAGGAAAATCACTATTAGAACATATTGAATAAGATGGGTACAATTTTCCTGAAATATGCAAAAATTAACCCAGCTGCAGAATGTGGATTAAAAATTTAAAGTAGGCCTTCAAAGGGTTAACGCAGTGGCATGACACTTAATGCAGGGATTAGTGTGTACTAAGTGCATGACAAAAAAAAATGGGCATGGATGGCATCTTGAGTGGATGCATGTTAAGTAATTTGCATTTTCTACTGCAATCAGTAAGTGGCATTAAGTGTATCTGCATTCTGTTATGCACATTATAGAAGACAAATGTTCTCTGTAGTAATAGAATGGGAAGGTAGTAGGTACACCTCCAACTGTTATTGCACAGGCAATTGCAGCTGTGTTTCACTGCAGATTTTTACCAGACTTCAGTAAAAGGGCCCTCATAGTATTGAAAACAAAATAGCATTTCTTTAATGGCACCTAATGGATGAGCTTTGAAATATTACGTTTTGACAGCTGTCTTGGGGGAGGAAGTAAATTGGCCATACCCTAAATAAGAAGATAAAGCACTGTTTCTTAAAACCTGTAACAGGGGTTCTTCTTGAACAGCAGTAAGAGTCAGCCACCAAAAACCCAAGTTTGCAGGTGTGCAGAAAGCTGAGATGTCCAACTGGCTAAGCGCTGCAGTGGCACAGAGATGAACTCACAAAAGAGGAAAAAGAGAACAATTTTCAGGAAGATGGAGCAGGTGGGCTCAGCAGCTTCCTTCACCCTTTTCTGCCCCTGTGATTGGCTGTGTTACTCCTTACCCAATCTCCCACTTCTATCAGGTGGGAGCTGCTGTCGGATGGAGGTTGGGGAGTTGCATCATTTGGGAGGAGTCAGCTCACTCATACACAGTGGCTTCAGTGCAAAGTCAACGGGCAGCAACATTAACGGCAGTCAGGCCTTATGGAATGCTGCAGAGTATGTAGGCGCACAATTGAGCAGGCTGCACTTTCCCCACTTGCCACCTCCCACTAGATTTCCAGCCATGCAGCACTCTGATACTGCTGCTATCAAGGAACCTTTGCTGTCAATTTTAGCCACGTGAGCATCCAGTGAGGTTAGTGAAGCTGTGACTTGAGGCAGGAGAGGGGTACAGAGCTCTGGGCTTAAGCAGCCATTATGGTTTGCTAGCACCCCTGAGTGCAGGTTTTGAGGCTTTTTTTTTTTTTTTTTTAGCATCAGTGCATGGATCAAGGAGTGGAGGAGTAGCCTAGTGGTTAGAAAACTGGCTTGGTAACCAAGCAACCAGGTTCGATTCCCACTAGCACTCCTTGTGACCTTGGGCAAGTCACTTAACCCTCCATTGCCTCGGAAGAAAGGCCTGGCAATCTACTTCCGGTGACACTGCCAAGAAAACCCAGGAGCTTCTGGGTCGCCAGGAGTCAGGACTGACTCGAAGGCACACATTGCATTAAGTACCTTAGCTTGCCCAAAGACATTGATTTCCTTCTGGTCCATAAAATTCTCATAGAGCAATGTACTGAGATTGGAGACATCTATAGTAACATAGTAACACAGTATGGTAACACTAGTCTACCCAGCAAGGTGGCAAGAGTAGGTGCACCTGCTGCTCTGTGCAGGTCACCCCTCCCCATGCCTTTGTTTAGGGGTGAACCCACCGCTCCGTGTAGGGCACCCCTGTTTGAGAAATTAGATAAAGTTTTTGATTTTATCCTGTTGCTATAATGGGATTGGCTGTGTCTGTCCCATGCCATTTTGAATTCTGTCACTGTATTTGCCCCCACCACTTCCATCGGAAGGGCATTCCAAGCATCCACCACTCTTTCAGTGAAAAAGTATTTCCTGACATTGCCTTTCAATTTACCCCTTGCAGCTTCATGTTATGCCCTCTAGTTTTACAGCTTCCCCGTCTTTTGAAGAGGTTTGTTCATTAATACTCTAAGTATTTCAAGGTCTGACTCATATCTCCCCAATCCCTCCTCTCCTCCAGAGTGTACATGTTTCTCCAGGACCAAGCAGGAAGTCAGTCCTCACATATGGGTGACATCGATTTCAATGGAGCCCTTGCGGAGCATTTCCCCAGCTTTCTATGAAAGCCTTTGGGAATGCAGGCACGCATGCGCGGTCCCCTTCCCGCCTAAAGGTGCCATCTTGCTCAGTCTCTCTTTTTCCATGAAGCCCGTCGGACGTGTGTCCTAGTCCTCCCGGAAAATAGTTGGATTTTTTCGTGATTCCTTCGCTATTTTTTTCTCCGGTTCGACGCCGGTTCCCCTCCTGCCGGGTTCGGTACACCGGTATCGAGCCCGATCTTATTTTTTTCGGTTTTTGCCCTTTGTGGCTGGCGTTCGCGCCCTTTTTTTCTTTTTCCCTGGAAGGCCGGTCCTTTGACCTTGCGGCGACTTTTTTTTTTTTTTTTTTTTTCCCCGATGGCTTCCAGTGGTTTCAAGAAGTGTGATCGGTGCAAGAAATTGTCTCTCACCAACACACACGACTGCTGCCTTCGGTGCCTGGGTCCTGACCACTATCCTAAGATCTGTGGACCATGTGGAAAGATGTCCTCCAAGGCGCTTCAAAGTCGTCAGCACCAAAAGGAAAGGCTTTTCTCCGACTTGGCCTCCGGCCGGGCCCGAACCTTGTCTGAGGACTCAACATCTCGGGAATCTGATCCCGAGCACCGTCGGGGCTCCTCGGACAGGGGGTCCCCCGACCGGGAACGAAAGAGGAAGAAGCGGCTCGCGAGGGTGTCATTGGAGGAGGTCCCTGGCTCCTCGAGAGCTAGGTCTCAGACCCCCGACCGCCGCCCCGGGCCCGTGGAACAGGAGAAGCCTCCAAAAGTACCTCGTGTGGAGCCGGAGTCTGCTGGACACAAGTCCTGTAGACCTCGTGGACTCTCCTCCCAGAGAGCCAACGTCGGGCCCGGCACTGCTGGGGCCCGAGTCGGTGGCTGCTGAATCTCCTGAGCTGGGTCTCAGGCTGACAGCCTTGGAGTGCAGATTGTTTGCCTTCATGGAACAGCAGTGGGCGCTGATGGCCAGCCTGTCTGGTGTATCTGCCCCGACCACCGGGACATCGACATCGAAGATGACCCCGGAGACCGAGCCGATACTCAAGACCATGAAGGCTCGAGATCGACCTCGGTCACGGTCTCCCTCGACCTCCCGCTTGGGACCGAGGGCGTCGATGCCGGTGCCTTCGGCATCGGGGCGGGTGCTCACAGGCCCCGCGCAGTCGGAGCCCGATTCCTCATCGGACGAGTCCGCCTGGGAGACGGAGGACGAGGAGACCCCCGATACCTTCCGGACTCGGTGCATCCTGTCAGACTCACCGCAGTCTGAGCCCCGGAGTAGATCCCCTCCGGAGGACACCCAGTTCTCGGAGTTCGTCCGGGATATGGCCACTGCGTTGGCTATCCCTGTAGAACCTAAGGAGGAGCCTCTAGCAGAGGAGCTCGAGGCCCTACAGTATGACTCTCCTCCGAAGGAGGCCTTTACTGTTCCGGTTCCTCTGATGCTGGAACAGCTCCTCTTCCGGATGTGGGAGGCACCGGCCTCGGCGCCGGTTCTAAGCAAGCGGGTCGATTCCATCTATCGACTCCGAAAGAGCCCTGGGTTTCAGAAGGCGCAGCTACCACACCATTCCATGGAGGTAGAATCGACCATGCATCGCCTGAAAAGTCAGAAGATGCACTCCGCGGTGCCCCCTGGCAGGGAGGCCTGGAACCTGGATGGTTTTGGTAGAAAATGCTTCCCAGGCTCAATGCTTGCTTGCCGTGTCCAGACTTACCAGCTGTACATGGGCATGTACTTGCGAGACCTGGCCAAGTAGCTGGCCGGGTTCTCTGCTGGTCTCTCCGGGGAACCCTTGCAGAGGTTCAAGTCCTTGTCCTCGGGGATACGGGAATGCTCCAAGTTTGTCCCGCTCTGCCTACGATGGCTTCGAGGCTTCGGCCTGTGTTGCGGCAGCCGGCATTGCGGCCTGACGCCAGGCGTGGTTGCAGTCGTCGGACCTCAAGCCGTGGGTTCAGGACAAGTTGGTTTATGTCACTTGCCGAGGTGAGAACCTTTTTGGCAAGCCCATGACCGAGAAGGCCGCACAGCTCGAAACCGAGCACCTCACAAGGACAAGACTGTCTAGAAAGACTTCTGCCCCTTCTCACAAAAAGGGCTCGGGTAAAAAGCCCTTTTACCCGAGGAAGGGCACTGCCTACAAACAGTACCCACAGTACCAGGCCTCCCAGGCTCCCCCACAGAGTCAGCAGGCCAAGGGGCAGGGTAATGGGCCCCGTAGGCAAAGGACCCCCAAGCCTCCGGCCCCTGCTCCCACTCAGCAGGGTGGGGTTTTTTGACTCCTTAGGCATAGCCTCTCCGTCCCTGCTCTCCCAACCCTGCACAGGAGGTCGACTTACTCTGTTTGCCCACAGGTGGCCACTCATCACTGGAGACAGTTGGGTGCTAAGCATCGTCCACAAGGGCTATATGCTACGCTTCCAACAGCTGCCTCCACCATACTTTCCAGGGGAGCCTCCAAGGCCTCCCCTGCACACAGATCTTCTCCTTCAGGAGCTCCAAGGTCTGTTGCGAGACAAGGCAGTGGAGACTGTGCCTCCCCACCTCCAAGGTCATGGGTTCTACTCCAGGTACTTTCTCGTACCCAAAAGAACCGGTGGCCTCCGGCCTATTCTCGACCTCAGAAATCTCAACAAGTTCCCAGAGAGAGAAATTCAAGATGCTTACTCTTGGGACACTGCTGCCCTACCTCCAGCAGGAAGGTTGGCAATGCTCCTTAGATTTAAAGGATGTGTACACTCACATCCTCATTCATCCAGACCACAGAAAGTACCTCAGGTTCATTGTGGGAGGAAACCATTATCAGTACAGAGTACTGCCTTTTGGCCTCACCTCCGCTCCCAGGGTCTTTACCAAATGCCTGGCAGTGGTGGTGGCCTACCTGATAAATCAGGGTATCTTTGTCTTCCCCTGTCTGGACGACTGGCTCATCAGGGGTCAGACGTGCCAGGAGGCCAGACAAGCCACCCTCCGAACTATTGCTCTTCTTCAGAACCTGGGGTTTGTCATAAACTTCGCAAAGTCCACTTTGCTCCCATCCCAAAACTTGGAGTTCATAGGGGCAAGGTTGGACTCTCTGCTGGCAAAGGCGTTCTTGCCAGAAGACAGAGCCCAAAGACTGATAAACCTGGCAAACCAGTTTCTCAGCAGGTCACTGGTCTCCACCAGACTCTGCCTGAGGCTTCTTGACCATATGGCTTCGACAGTACATGTGACCTCCAATATCCAGCTCCATATGAGGTGGGGAGCTCAATCTGTATAATAGCGCACATTATAGTAAGTCAATCAAATCAAATACACACCAACTTAAACACACTACACGCACCACTGCATGAGAACACATGAACACATTTGATTGTTTGCTGTGGAGACCGCCTTGATTGAAGGAGAAGGCAGTATAGAAATAATATTAAATAAATAAATATGAGGCCTGCACAGTGGTGCCTCCGAACTCAGAGGACACAGGCCACAGGCAGCCTCAGAGACAGAGTAAGGGTGTCCAGACAATTTCTGAACTCCCTCCGCTGGTGGCTGAACCCACCCAATCTACTGCAAGGGGTGCCTTTTCAGATTCCTGGGTTCACAGTGGTGTTGACCACAGATGCCTCCCTGCAAGGATGGGGGGCTCATTGTCTGGGCAAGTGCACCCAGGCCCTGTGGTCTCCCTGGGAGGCTACACAGCAGATCAATCTACTGGAACTCAGGGCTATTCGTTTAGCCCTCAAGACTTTCTCTCAAACACTGGCTCATCAGTCTGTCCTATTTCAAACAGACAACCAAGTAGCCATGTTTTATGTGAACAAGCAGGGCGGAACTGGGTCCAGGCTCCTTTGTCAGGAAGCACAGGCCCTTTGCTTGTTTGCTCTCAGACACAACATGCTCCTCAAGGCAGTGTATCTCCTTGGCCAGGACAACTACCTGGCAGACAGGTTGCGCAGGATTCTGCAACCCCACGAATGGCAGCTCCATCCCTTAGTAGTTCAGTAGATTTTCCTGAAATGGGGACTTCCATCCATAGATCTGTTTGCCAGTGCATTGAACAAACAGCTGCCAAGGTTCTGCTCCTGGCAACCGCATCCTCTGCGACTAGCAGCAGATGCTTTTCTGATTTCCTGGTCCCAGGGCCTCCTGTATGCGTTTCCTCCCATGCCCTTGGTGGCCCGAACCCTATTCAAGATTCTACAGGACAAGACCTCGGTCCTGCTGGTAGCTCCCAGATGGCCGAGACAGCCTTGGTTCCCACTTCTGCTTCAACTGGCAGTGGATCCCCCACTGCCTCTGGGGTTGCAGTCTGACCTTCTCTCTCAGGATCAAGGTTCCCTTCTGCACCCAAATCTCAGAGCTCTCAATTTGATGGCATGGAGGCTGCAAGGGTAGTTTTGGCTCCTTGGGGCCTATCTCAGGAAGTTGAGGAGGTTCTCCTAGCCTCTAGAAAGCAATCCACTAGGAAAACCTATGCCCTGAAATGGAAAAGGTTTTCTGTGTGGTGTCAGCTATGTACAGAAGATCCTTTCTCCTGTGCGGTACCAGTAGTGCTTCAGTACCTACTGCACTTATCCAATCAGGGACTTAAGTCCAATTCTGTTCGGGTCCATCTCTCAGCTCTAGCAGCTCACCACTCACTGGTGGAAGGACATTCTCTCTCGGTTCACCCCTTGGTGTCCCGGTTTCTCAGAGGCTTGCTCTTGCTCAAGCCTCCAATCCGTCGTCCTGCTCCTGAGTGGGAGTTGAATGTGGTCTTGCAGCAACTGACTCGCCCTCCTTTTGAGCCGATGGCTACTTGTCCTCTCCGCTTCCTGTCCTGGAAGACACTTCTTGGAAGCCCTAACCTCGGCCAGGAGTGAGTTTCAGGCCCTGGTCTGTGACAGGCCTTACACCCGCTTCTATAGGAAGGACTCATCCAAAGTTCCTCCCAAAAGTTGTCTCTTTCCACCTCAACCAGGAGGTGGTTCTTCCGACGTTCTTCCCTAGGCCTCATGCAAGCCAGGCTGAAGCAGTTCTGCATACCCTGGACTGTAGGAGGGCCTTATCCTTCTACCTTGACCGTATGCAGGGGCATAGGAGGGCTACTCAGCTCTTCATATCTTTTGACCCTAATAATTTGGGGTTAGCTGTGTCCAAGCGTATCTTGTCCATCTGGGTGGCTGACTGTATCAACTGGGCTTACAGGGCAGTTGACCTTCCTTTGCAGGGTCGGGTCACGGCCCATCGTGTCAGGGCAATGGCTGCCTCAGTGGCTCATCTCCGCTTTGTACTGATGGTAGACATCTGCAGGGCTGGAACTTGGTCCTCAAGCCAGACTTCTGCGGCCCATTACTGTCTGGAGAGGGAGTCCCGTATGGACAGTGCTTTTGGTCAGGCAGTACTCCGCAATCTCTTTGAGGTTTAGGCAACTCCTGTCCTCCAGCCCTCCGTTGGGCTACCGGTGGAGGTCCTTTCAGTGAAAAGCCTTTCTTTGATGCTGGGACTAGAGGGAGTTCTCTTGTTCAGCCTGGGTTCCTGGTAGCCCAGAGCTAGGGAGTCACCCATATGTGAGGACTGACTTCCTACTTGGTCCTGGAGAAAGAGTAGTTACTCACCTGTAACAGGTGTTCTCCAGGAGCAGCAGGAATCAGTCCTCACAACCCTCCCTCCTCCTCCCCTGGGAGTTGCAGTTGTACATAGTTTATTTTTGCATTTTTGTGTGCTGTTTTTAGTTATGTCATTTGACTGAGCAAGACGGCACCTTTAGGCGGGAAGGGGACCGCGCATGCATGCCTGCATTCCCAAAGGCTTTCATAGAAAGCTGGGGAAATGCTCTGCAAGGGCTCCATCGATGTTGTCACCCATATGTGAGGACTGATTCCTGCTGCTCCTGGAGAACACCTGTTACAGGTGAGTAACTACTCTTTAGGTCTTCAAGTCTCTTCTCATATGGCTTCTGACGCAGGTTCCAAATCATTTTGGTTGCCTTCCTCTGAACTGTTTCCAGTCTTTTTACATCCTTTGCGAGATATGGTCTCAAACTGAACACAGTATTCCAACTGAGGCCTCACCAGTGACTTATACAGTGCATTAGAACCTCTTCCTTTCTGCTGGTAATTCCTCTTTGTATGCAACCCAACATCCTCCTGGGTTTTGCCACTGCCTTGTTGAACCGTTTTGCCATCTTGAGATCCTCAGAAATAATCACACCAAGGTCCTTCTGATCTCTGCACACCAACCTCTCGCCCCCTATCGCGTATACTGTATTGCCCTTGGATTTCTGCTCCCCAAGTGCATGACACTGCACTTTTTCACATTAAATCTTAACTGCCAAGCATTAGACCATTCTTCCAGCTTTTGTAGATCTTCTCATGTTATCCACTCAGGGGAGTCCATTCTGTTGCAAATTTTCATGTCATCTGCAAAAACAGACTTTCCCATTCAGTCCTTCAAGCAATATCACTCACACATACATTGAACAGTGCCGGTCCCAGGACCCGAACCCTGGGGCACCCCGCTAATCACTCTCCTTTCATCCGAGTGAGCTCCATTTACTATCACCTTCTGACGTCTGTCAGTCAACCAATTTCTGATCCACTGAGTTTGATAAGCCTCCTATGAGGAATAGTATCAAAGGCTTTGCTGAAATCCAGGTAGATTACATCCATCGCATGTCCCTGATCTAGTTCTCTGGTCACCCAGTCAAAGAACTCAGATTTGTTTGGCAAGATCATCCTTTGGTAAAACCATGTTGCCTTGGATCATGCAGCCTGTTGGTTTTGAGAAAGTCCACTATTCACTCTTTTAGGAGTGCCTCCATTACTTTTCCCACCAGCGAGGTAAGGCTTACCAAAGGCCTGTAGTTTGTTACTTCTTCCCGGTGGTACCTCTTTACAAAAGTGGTGACATGAGCCCTCCTCAGTCCTGAGGAACTTCTCCTGTTTCTAAGGAACTGTTAAAGGAGGTTTTTAACGGCCCTGCAAGAACCTCTTAGCTCTTTCAGTATCCTGGGATGTATCCCATCCGGTCCCATGGCCTTGTCCACTTTCAGTTTTGCAAGTTGTTCTAACACATCTTCTGTGAATGGTGTGGTACCTACTTCATTCCCACTTTTATATTTGGGAGTCGCATGTGGTCGTTCTTCAGGATTTTCTTTAGCAAAAACAGAGCAGAAGTATTCAGAAATTTCACTTTTTCAGTGTCCCTTTCCACGAATCCTTTCCCAGCACTTCTGAGTCCTGCAATTCCACCTCTGATTTTCCTCCTCTCCCGAATGTACCTGAAGAAAGTTTTTTCCCCACACTTCACATCTTTAGCCATCTTTTCTTCTGCCTTTGATTTTGCTTTCCTTATTTCTCTCTTTGCCTCTTTTAGTTTGATCCTGTATTCCTTTCTGTGTTCCTGTTTGCAAGTTTTTGAATTTTGTGAAAGCTGTGATTTTTGCAGCCACTTTAGAAAACCAAATAGGTTTCCTTCTCATCTTGTTTTTATTTACTTTCCTTACATATTTATCTGTTGCCCCTTTTATTGCTACCTTTAGTTTAACCCATTGCAATTCCACTTTCCTTATCCCCTCCAACCCTGCCAACTCCTCCTTCAGGTACTTGGCCATTTTACTGCAGTCAGTGTTTTTGAAGTCTAGGACTTTGAGCTTGCTATGATTGGACTGCACCTTGGCTTTTGTCTCAAACCACACTGTATGATCGCTGCTGCTCATGGGCACCCACCTGGACATTTGACATGCTATCTCTGTTGGTGAGCATTAAATCCAGCATTGAGTGTTCCCTGGTTGGTTCTATCACCATTTGTCTAAGTAACACATCTTGGAAAGCATCCACGATTTTTTTTCTTCTTTCCATATTAGCAGAAGGAGTACTCCAATCCACATCAGGTAGATTAAAGTCGCCCAATATGATCACTATAGAACCAGAAACTAAACGCAAGGACTAAACCAGTTTTGGGACATGAAAAACTTCAAATGCTGCACCACTCGGTCATGGTGAAATCTGCACTGAAAAGGGCTAAAAGCTCCCGAACCTGTTCAAATGCTTCACCTGGAATGGATTAAACCACTTATAAAAATATTTTCGAACACCATGCTGAGTGAGCACATAGTCACTCGCCAATTTCAAATGTCACAATATATTTGACTTCTAGTTAAAGAATGTGCCTTACACATTCAACCCCTATTCTAGATGCCACTGCACTTAAGATATTTGGTGCATTCTTCGAAATCCTGAAGGTCGGCTTATGCTTAAGATGCAGCATTGAGAGGAACGGCAGTAACAATAACTGCTAGAAGAATGGCATAATTGAAAGCTTGGGTGTGAAAGAACGGATGTGCATGTATGTATTGCAGATGTCCCTTGCACAGGTGAGACCATTTTTGGGAACATGGTGAAAAAAGTCTCCTTAATGAGATGATTGCTCCACCATATAGTTTTTTTGGGAACAGGTAACATTGAGCAGCCCCAGGGTGCTTCTAAGAGGAATCAAAGCCTACTACAAGTGCCCATATTAGTATTAGATGTAGACTGCTTTGCCTATATAAAGAGGCAGTATATATGGATGGCTGTAATAAAGACCACACATTTATCTTAATTGTATCAACCAAGATAAACTTGGACCTGATTTCGGAGTAGGGGTTTTTTTTGTCTAAGTTTTTGACTACAGTCCACATCCAGAGAACAGTCAGGGACAGATTTTCCCTCTTTTTATAGAAAATTGGAAGCATATTACATCGGACGAATGGATCCTCAATATCATTTGAGAAGGTGGTTATATTTTCCTAAAATATTTGCCCCCAGTAAGAGTACAGTCATTTCACCCACCATAATGAAAGTTGTTTGCAGGAGGAAATCCAAATTCTCTTTTGTGCAAATGCTATAAAAGCCATTCTGCCCCAAGAACACAGTTGAAGTTTTACTTGAAGTATTTCCTAATCCTAATTTCCAAAGAAAAGTTGGAGACTACATCCAATCTTTCATCTCAGAATTAAATATGTAGTCAAGGAAAATTTCTTTGGCTTTCATTCTACCACTGATTCAACAGAATGATTGGTTAACCTCCCTGGACTTAAAAGATGCATACACCCACATTCTCATGCATCCAAAATGCAAATGTTTAATAGGTTTTTTTATACCGTTTTATCATTTCAATTTAAGTTACGATGTAAACCGCTTTAACTTGTTAATGTACATTAAACAGGGACATTGATAACTTGGATTTTTCTGAGGCAGAGGAGGGTTAAGTGACTTGCCCAAGGCCACAAGCGCTAGTGGGGATCGAACCCTGGTCTCTTGATTCCCAAGCCAGTGCTCTAACCATTAGACTACTTCTCCACTCCCAACATTATCTATGCTTCAAATTTCAGGTGAGACATTATCACTACAAGATGCTGCTGTTTGGCCTTCCCTTAGCTCCCCAGATATTTATGAAGTGTGTGGTGGTAGCAGCAGCGGCACAAAGATGAAAGAGGAATTTGTCTTCCCACACCAAGAAGGTTGGTTAATCGCTGGTACTACGTCACAGTTGGCAACAGTTTTTACACAGCACTACTTGGAGTGGAGGCGTAGCCTAGTGGTTAGAGCACTGGCTTGGTAACCAAGCAACCAGGGTTCAATTCCTGCTAGCACTCCTTGTGGCCTTGGGCAAGCCACTTAACCCTCCATTGCCTCGGAAGAAAGGCCTGGCAATCTACTTCCAGTGACACTGCCAAGAAAACCCAGGAGCTTCTGGGTCGCCAGGAGTCAGGACTGACTCAAAGGCACACATTGCATTTTTACTTGGTTGCTAACCAATTTGGGTTTCTTGATCAGCTCTACAGTGTCGGTTTATTCTCTGAGATGGTACAAGGGATATCAGAACCTTGATTAACACAGTTTCTTCAGCAACCATCATGCTTTCTCAGCACAGAGTTGGTTATATCACATATAGCAATGAATATATCCTCCCCAGAGCTCTTGCTGCCTCAAGGCAAGTTCTGAATTTTCTGGGACATATGTTAGCTACTGTTTATGTAGTGCCATAGACCCGTCTTCAAATGAGATCTTCAGGGGGCAGGCCCTGGACTAGGCTTGCAGGATGATATGGAAGATAACATTTTGATTACCAAATGTCCTTTTCTTGAGGCCTGCTAGACCAGTCCAGGAGCTGCCCATGGAACCTGTATGGTCTGCTGTTCTCTGTGGTTGGCCCTGTGACTTCATACCCTTTTGACAAGCTGCCTGTCTGAAGATGATCCTGTACATCGGTGCTTTTCAAACTTTTGTCCTGTATGATATTTTAGTAACTGAAAATTTACATGACCACAGATGATGAAATCACTAGCAGATATCCAACCTCCTTCCCCCCCTCTTTCCACTCATCTAAAGCAGAAAGGCAGCAGCAGCAGTCAGCATAGGGTCCCTTGTGTCAGTGTGTGCTTACAGACCTCAATACTTGGCATGGGTTTCCAGTCTCTGAGGAACTCACCCAGGAGGGTCAAGGGCCTATCAATCTTCACTGGCTTACAGTTCAAATGCTGACTGGTGACAGCATAGACCAGTGAAAGCCCAGAGAAGGGGAAATGGCCACGTTTCTGTGACCCAATCCACTGATGAATGGGGTCCTGACCCCAAGCTTGGGAACCACTGCTGTACATAGTTATGGTTCTTGTTCTGTTGAACCTTGTTGTTCTCACTGAGGTTCTGTGTGGTCAGGGATTCCTGACAATGCACTTGGGTATGCATACTGAAGTATGCCCATAGCTGTACTGGCTATTATAGCAGGATGAGGCAATAAGAAGCCTCTGGAGTCAGAGTGGTATCAATTTATATGACCATTATTACACCAAATACAAATAACAAGGCTTCAAACAACCCATGCTGTAGTAGACAAAACAGTTCAACCTTCTTAGGAGAAGATACATGTATTCTTGCCCACAGGAAACCTTAACTGCCGATGCATCTAAAGTTGGTTCAGGAACTTGCCTGCACAGTTACAGGACCCAAGAGTCATGGTCCCTGATGCAGAAACAACTGCATATCAATCTCCCGGAACTTGGAGTAATTTGCTGTGCTCTACAGGCCTTTTCAGCTTTATTCACATTTATTGTACTTCAGAACCAAAGGTCAACCAAATGGCAATGTTTTTATATATAAATAAACAAGGAGGCAAGGGTTCTTGTCTTTGTGAAGAGCCTCAAAGGATATGGTAGTTTTCCATGCCATTTAACGTTTTCTTTATTGCCTCCTGTCTACCAGGAGAAAACACAATAGCAGACAATTGGACCTCCATGAATTGTCCATGAAACAGTCTGGTAGATCACTTATTCGACAAGTAGAGGACTCTCCAAATAGACTTTTGTTTCTGATCAGAAGCAGAAATGTTGCCATTTCTATTCTTGTCCAACTTCAGCTAAATTTTAGCAGCAGATGCCTATGCAATTTCATAGCACAACTGCTCTATGCCTTTCCATCAGTTTCTTTGATCTCCAGAATAATACAAAAGGTGCACATGGATTCAGCCTGCATGGTTCTCATAGCTCTCTATTACCAAGACAGATTTGGTTTCCATGCCTGCAATACCTCACACATGAGGAGCCAATTTTTCTACCAGATGTACCAGACCTCCGTACATAGCAGCACGGCCAAATACTACATCTCAATCTGCATTCTCTCAACCTAGCAGCTTGTCTATTAAATACTGCTTGCTTGACACCCTCTTGCTATGTCTGAGAGTAAGAGATTCTCCTCGAATATAGGAAACAATATATGAGGAAATCTTAGAGCTTCAAATGGAAAAGATTTGATGCTATCCCTTGTATTCAGTGTGGATCCATTCACCTTTTCTATTCAGTTCCTTTGTCACTATCTTTTTCACATCTGACTCGGGACTTAGCACTCTTAGTACTCTTATCATAGTATTATCTTCAAGACATCTGATTCTAAACATCCTGTTTGGAAATTCATGAAGGGGCTCTGGAACTAGACCCCCCCCCCCCGCCCCAGTTAGAAAACCACCTCCAGTTTTGGACCTTGACATGGCTCTGTAGAGCCTCACCAAACTTCCTTTTGAACCTTTTTAGAGCAGTGTTTTTCAAACCTTTATCCCATATAACCCCATTTTAACTGAAAATTCACGTGACCTCAGATGATGAAATCAAAATAGCAGGTTTTCAGCCTCCTTCCACTCATCTAAAACAGAAAGCAGTGACAGTAGTAGCAGCAGCTGCAATAAGCACAGGGTCCCTTGTCAGTGTGCAGTGTGTGCTTACAGACCCACGTGCTCAGCATGAGTTTCCAGTCTAATGGGAAACTATCCCAGGAGGGGGTAAGGACCTATGAATGTTCACTGGCTCACAGGCCACATGCTGACTGTTGACCACCACCACTTGGCATAGGTCACAGTTAAAGTCCAGAGAGAAGAGGAAATGGCTATATTTTTATGACCCCATCTACTGATGATGTGACCCCCGTTTGGGAACCATTGTTTAGAGCAAGCTGAACCAAAATCTCACTTAGAACCTACTCTTCCTAGTCTGGGTCCACATATAGAGGGTTCTGTTTGTTGTTCACCCTGCTCGCTAGTGTCTCAGTAGGATACTACAGCTATTTGTTCCCACCCTTGTAGTCACAGTTGAAGTTGGCTAGAAAATTGACTGACTGATGGGACTGCTAACTATCATAAGCATGGGAATTCCCACACATGCTTAAACTTTTCCAGAGTGCTTTGAGCTTTGGGAAGCATGGTCTGCTTGGCTCCATCCTTGCTGATGTTGCCATCAATGTGACTGTAGGATCTGACTATCCATGAACACCCATTACAGGTACGCAACTTTCAGGGTGGTGTAGAGGATTTTTTTATTTTTTCATTTACATTTTATACAACAAAGCTGGGGGGGGGGGGCAAGGAGCCATTGTCTAAGCTAGGAATGGGGGGGAGGGGTCATTTATACTGTATCCTAGACAATGCATTTATAATTTAGCGCACTCAGCCTGTTTTTGATAAATACAGTGATGGCTGGCCTATTTCCTCAAGTTTCCTTCCCATTTTCCTTCCAACTATTATATATATCCCTTGGATGAGGTACTCTTTTGCAACTATCGACAAACTCATTTCAGCTCAACAAATCTGAGGAGCCATTGGCATATTTGTGGAAAAATTACTAAAGTACATTGTATGTGTGTGTGTGTGTGTGTGTGTGTGTGTGTGTGTGTGTATGTTGGTGTGCAAAGATCTTTGCAGCCTGCTTCACGTAGTGTGTAATGATTAGTGATTATGATAGGGACAGGTGCAAGAGGATACCGTATTAATCCAGTGTGTCATCTTGGTGCTGCTAGTTTACGGAGAGGTGGGAGAGTGCTTCAACTCAGTAACATTTTCTTTTGTCAAGTTTCATGTAAAGCCAGGCTGGTTCAACCATTAGGCAATACTGGGCTTCTGAGGAGCAGCAAAGAGCTGCAGTAGTCAAACCAAAACAATGTCTTGTCTGCCAGACCAACTCAGAGGATTATCAGCATTTTTTTTTTTTTGAACCTGCAGACAAAGCAGCACATACATACAAAGCAAACTACTATTAAAAAGTATAATGTACAATTCTGCATCAGGGCTCTTACAAGGGGATTGGGCAAACCTGCATCCTTATGTCCATCCTCTCCCAAGAATTTGCTCTTAAACTCTGTCATGATCATCCCAACACCACCCTTCAACAATCCTTGTAAGCTAGTACTAGTGTGTAGTGGTTTTTAAATGAAATCACTAGTCTCTTTAAGGTTTGATATTAGTATTCAAAGTTAGACAAATAGATCCACCAGACACTATTGTAGCTTAGGCAAGTCGCTGTGTGTTCTTGCCCACTTTCCCTTCTCTTACCTTCAGTCTAATCTCTGGATGAACTTGACCAAGAATTTTGCTGTGTTGCATAATGGCCATGCTACAATTACTGGATCAAAGGTGGTCACCCAACCCAGTCCTAAAGAAGCCTCTAACTCTTCCAGACTAGCTGTGGGATTTTCTAGGACCGGGTGCGAGATCAGAAGGAGGAGATTTTCTTCTGCACAAAACCACAGTACTTCTGTTCCTCTTCCCTTTTTTGAACACCAAATGGTTCCAGGTTTAATGCTTGGAAGAATATTATATACTGTCGTCACCTTTCCACTCATTTAATTATCTTTTAAATACTGTTAATTTGTACTGCAATTAAAAAAAAAGTGTGTTGGAAGGGAGCATGTAAACCAGAGCAGTAATGACATTCTTTTCCCTCCATCTTCAAATTATTTGACATAGGGGAAAAGAATGTATTCAGGTAAATACACATCTAGTAATGCATGCTCCCCCCCCCCCCCCAAAAAAAAATGAAAATCTCCAATGGGAAATTGGGGCATGTATCTTTGGGGCTGCTTCACAACAGTGCACTGTGATTTGTTCACTTTTTTGGTGGGGGAGTGTCCTCCTTGGAAATCAACCAATGAATTGTTCAGCTACTCTGCTTAATAATTTAAAAACTAAGTTAGGCTAGTCTGCTATTTCTATGATCATTGCAGAAAGTCATAAGATTAAGAAGAAAATAATTTTGTTTAGAATGGGTGCCATTTTTGAAAGAAACTTGATGGTTTTCCAGTTGATGTAAATAAAATGTTTCAAGCTTGAAACCAGCCATCTATCTTGGCTTCATGGAAGAAAAATTAAAATACAGTGCATAAAGATATTAGGCTAGTGATTGAATGCTAGCCTGTATATATCTAAAGTAAGAGTGAAACAAAAATGAGGATTGAAGGTTTGGTGTAAGGAGGTGTGTACTAGTGTTTTCAGAGCCTGATTTGCATGATATTCAGTACACTTATCACCTCTTCTCCTTTTTTTTCCAATTAATTCCTCATGTATCACTTATATCTTGCTTGACCTATCTTCTCTTCCAGGCTTTTGCAGGCTTAGGAAGGAGGGCTCAAGGTCCCTTTTTTGAAGCAGCCTAGTGGAAAGGTTTTTTGATATGCACACTTTTTTTAACCAAGGGGGCTCTGAGTTCTTTAAGAGTATTCCATCTCATTAAGAATTGATGATACTTTTTATAAAAAAAAAGTTTAGCCTGGCGCTTCTGCTGCTCCTTTGGGCATTCAAGTCAGTCAGACCCAGTCTGTAGGGCTGTGGTACCATGAATTTTCATTTCTCCAGGAACAAGCAGGAATGTAGTCATCACATATGGGTATCGTTGGTACCAACGGAGCCTGCGCGGGAACGCGCCCCAGCGTCCAATTAGAAAGCTTTTGGGAGTATCCCACAGCGCCTGCGTGCTGCCTTTCCGCCTTTCCCAACTGCCTCTCTCCAGTTCTTCGTTTTCCGCGGAGCCAGCAGGTCGTGTTCCTGTCACTACAGAAAATTGTTCTTTTTTGTGGTCGCGTCTGCCTTCCTCGACGCTTACCGGTACCGCTGGTTTTTTTTTTCTTCTTTCTTAAGTACTAAAGTTGTGTTTTTTGTTTGGTTCCCCCCCCCCCCCCCCAATTTTTTTTTCCAGGTGCACGTGCCTTTTTGGGCCTTAGGCCCAGGATTTTTTTCCACGATGGAAAAACCCTCCTCTGGGTTTAAAAAGTGCACCAAGTGTGGCAGTACCATCTTCATCACAGACACCCATGACTGGTGTCTGAAATGTTTAGGTCCTGACCATTCCATCTCGGAATGTATGGCCTGTGCCATGATGTCCAAGAGAGGTCAACAGAACTGAGCTGCCAAGCTCAGTACCCTGTTTCCCTTATGCAGCTTCGGTGGCATCGACGTCTTCCAGGGCTTCATCTTCCTCCCGTGGATCTCAGGTAACCAAACATAAGTCTAGCCAGTCCTCAAAGGGTAGATCTCCTAAGCATTGAGATGCCTCTGGTGTTGCCCTTGAGGATTCTGCACCACCAAAATTGCCCCGGCAGGAGGCTTCGGCTTCCAAAGCATTATCGGGGCTCCAGGATGTTCTTGAGGCCTCAACCTCGGCAGAACTACTGGTGCCATGCTCTGGGGTACCAGTGGTCTTCTCCGGTACCGACATCCAGGCATCGGCAGCGTCGATAGACCAGAGAGTCCTGGCTATTGAGCACAGTCTGGCGGCTCTCCTTGCGGCATCGACGCCCTCGGAACCACGACAGACAATCCGGCTGGTACAGCACCGACCCCCAACGCCAGTACCGGTACCGTTGGCATCGACATCAGTATCGGTGTCTGCTTTGCCAGTACCCGGTCATCCGATGCCTTCCGGTACCGATACCCCGGTACTGACTACTCCCGATACTGACTTTGTTCGGTACGGGTATCGAGCTCTTCAAGAGCATCCGGACAGATGGTACTTCGAGTCCTCAGAAGAATCTGAGGATTCTGACAGTTCTGTCGATACAGGAATGCTTCTCCCAGAGGAGCCCTCCTCCCCTAAGCGCAGGATGTCTCCTCCAGAGGATATTTCCCTCCAGGATTTTATCAGGAAGGTGGCTGAAACAGAGCCCAGAGCCAAGGAGTTGGAAATTTTACAATATCCCAAAACACCTAAGGAAGCAGCTATCTTGCCCTTTCATGAGATTTTGTATGATCTCATGTTAAGAATGTGGGAGACATCTCTTACCACCTCTCCTCATTCTCGCAGACTAGATACTCTGTATCGAGTCCCTCCTTATCCTGGTTTCCAAAAAACTCAGCTTCCTCACCACTCTATTGTAGTGGAATCAGCTATGAGAAGGATCAAGAGTGCAAAGAGGCATGCCTCTAATCCTCCAGGACGTGAGTGCAGAATCCTGGATGCTTTTGGACGTCATATCTTCCAAGCTTCCATGCTTTCTGCCAGGATCAGTTCCTATAGTCTCTACATGGGAATGTTCCTGAAGGAGGTCACAGCTGATTTAGAGGCTTTGAGTCCTGTTCTTCCTGATGATAGACAGGATTTTCTCACATTGGTCAAACATGCCCAAGATGTTTCTAAATTTGTCAACCGTGCAGCTTTTGACTGCTTTGAGTGCATAAGCAGAACTTCTGCCATTGCCATAGGTGCATGTAGAATTGCTTGGCTCCAGGCATCTGATCTGGAGCTCTGTGTACAAGACAAATTGGGAAATATCCCTTGTACTGGTGAGAACCTGTTTGGTAGAGACTGGCAGGAAAAGGCCAATGAGTTGGATGCTGACAACTCCACCTTGGATAGATTATCCAAGTCCACAGCTGATCCTGCTAGAAAGAAAACTATCAAGAAACCATTCTTTTCTAAGAAGAAGAGAGATTACCCTGCTTATGCTCAGCAGGAACGTTCTGCAGGTCAGCTTGTCAGAAAAGGTCAGCAACCACCCAAACAGAAGAAAGCAAAGACTGCTAAGCCTCAGCTGTCCCAGCAGTCTCAGACTCCACAAGGCCTTTGACTTTCAAAACTTAACCTTCCTGGAATGGTGGAAGGCTCTGGTCCCACGAGAGCTAGGAAGTCTGTCACTTTGCCCCCAGATGGGGGCAGATAACAGCAGAGCATTGGACACTCCATCATAAAGGAGGGGTACAAGCTTCATGTTTCAAGCATGCCCCCTCCCACAATAATCCAGTTCAATTCTCCGACCTCTCTCATCAACCTGTTATGTCAGGAGGTCACTATGCTTCTTGCCCAAGGGGCAATAGAGGTACCCATCCATCAGCAGGGTACAGGTTTTTACTCCCCCTATTTCCTTATCCCGAAGAAAACAGGGGGATACAGGCCTATCTTGGACCTCAGAGAATTGAACAAATTCCTTGTCAAAGAGAAATTCAAGATGATTTCTCTCAGAACTCTGCTGCCATACCTTCAAAGTCAGGATTGACTTTTTTTCTCTAGATCTCAAGGACGCGTACACCCATGTTCTCATCCATGCAACTCACAGAAGGTTCCTTCGGTTCCTTTTTCAAGGAAAGCACTACCAATACAGGGTGCTTCCTTTTGGCCTGGCCTCAGCACCAAGGGTGTTCACGAAATGCATGGCTGTAGTAGCAGCACTTCTCCACACTCTAGGGATATTCGTCTTCCCCTACTTAGACGACTGGCTCATTCGAGCCCCAGCAAAGTCAGAGGCCAGGACTTCTCTATCCTGTATAATGTGTATCCTTCAGTATTTGGGTCTGGTAATAAACATCCCAAAATCCAGTCTAACTCCCGCTCAGTCTTTAGAGTTCATAGGAGCTTTGCTGGATACCAGAAAGGCAAGGGCCTATCTCCCCCAGGCCCATTACCTTTGCATGGTGCAGTTAGCTTCTCAAACATTGCTAAAGTCTCATCTCACTGCCCGAGAAATGCTACAACTACTAGGCCACATGGCATCTACTGTGCATGTGGTTCCCTATGCTCGCCTCCATATGAGGGCAGCTCAGTGGACTTTATCCACTCAATGGACCCAGGCATCAGGATGCCTGTCAGACAAAATAGCAAACACAAGTCACCTTATTTTGTCCCTCCAGTGGTGGAGGTCCACTCAAAACCTGTTGCTGGGGTCCCCTTTTCAACAACCCTTACCCCAAGCAACTCTAACAGATGCTTCTCTGATGGGTTGGGGAGCTCATCTGCAAGACCTCTCCACCTAAGGCACCTGGTCTCTGCAGGAGACTCATCTACATATCAATCTCTTGGAGCTCAGAGCAATCTTCCTTGCTCTTCGAGTGTTCCACACCCTGCTCAGCTACAAGACAGTCCTCATTCATACGGACAATCAAGTAGCCATGTTCTACATGAACAAGCGGGGGGGAACAGGCTCCCTGTCGCTTTGCAACGAAGCTTTGCGATTATGGGCCCTCAGAAGATAGCATCAGATTCATCTCCTGGCAGTGTATCTTCCAGGCATACAAAACTCTTGGGCAGTCGAGTTCTGCTTCCACACGAGTGGTCTCTGCATGCAGACCAGGTGGCCAAGATTTTTCAAATTTGGGGAACCCCGGACATAGACCTCTTTGCAAGTCTGTGGAATGCCAAACTTCCCTGGTTCTGTTCCAGAATTCCGGCTCAGGGGGGCTCAGGCCAGGGATGCTTTCCTCCTTCATTGGGGTCAAGACTTCCTTGTATGCCTTTCCACCCATTCCCCTAATTCCCAAAACCCTGTTCAAGCTTCAGAGAGACAGAGGTCATATGATTTTCATAGCTCCACATTGGCCATGGCAAGTGTGATACCCTCTGCTTCTACATCTCTCTCAAGCTCCCTCCCTGGAGTTAGGGTCTACTCCAAATCTCCTATCTCAGGAGGACGGAATGTTATGGCATCCCAATCACCAGTCTCTGCATCTCAGGGCTTGGTTGCTGAAGGCCTAGATATCCATGATCTTAATCTCCCTCAGCAAGTAAAAGGTATTCTTTTTGCTTCCAGATGCTTATGCTTTCAAGTGAAAAAGGTTTACCATATGGTGTTCGCAGAAGGGTCTTAACCCCCTTGCGATACCTCTGGAATCATTGCTGGAGTATCTCCTTCATTTATCCAATGCAGGACTTAAGACTAACTCAGTAAGAGTCCATTTGAGTGCTATTGCAGTTTCCTTTAAGCCTATAAATGGACAGCCTATTTCCTCTCATCCTCTTATAGCAAGATTTGAGAGGCCTTCTTCTAACTAAGCCTCCCATTATGCCACCATCGGTGGCATGGGATTTTAAACCTGGTTCTTGGGCGGCTCATGAAGCCACCTTTTGAACCTTTAGCTACTACCTCCTTGAAATTCCTTTCTTGGAAGGTTATCTGTCTCATTACAATCACATCAGCACGTTGCATTAGTGAGTTGCAAGCGCTAGTAGCTGATCCACCTTATACAAGGTTCCATCATGACAAGGTAGTCCTTAGGACTCATCCACACTTTATGCCAAAGGTGGTCTCGCCTTTTCATCTGAACCAAGCGGTCTACCTACCTGTGTTTTTTCCAAGGCCTCATGCATCAAATGCAGAGAGGAATCTTCATACCTTGGACTGTAAAAGAGCTTTAGCCTTTTACTTACAAAGAACACAGCAACATAGAAAGTCCTCTCAACTTTGTTGCTTTTGATACTTCTCATTTGGGACTTCCAGTCTCCAGGAGAACACTGTCTAGCTGGATTGCTCAGTGTATTTCCTTCGCCTATCAGAGTAAGAACCTTTCTCTGGAGGGCCATGTCACAGCTCACAATGTGAGAGCCACGGCAGCCTCAATGGCTCATCTGCACTCTGTGTCTATCGACGACATCTGTCGAGCAGCCACCTGGGCCTCAGTTCATACCTTCATAGCCCATTACTGCTTGGACAAGGACTCCTGCCGGGGTGCTTTGTTTGGTCAGGCTGTTCTCCAACACCTGTTCCATACCTAATCAACTCCTACCCACCCTCCCTGGTAGGATGCCAGAGATCCATGGGGGGAAGTGGAGCCTTGTTCAGGGGCACACAACTTCTGGGGTCTCTCCCTGTCACCTAAAGCTAGGGAGTCCCCATATGTGATGACTACATTCCTGCTTGTTCCTGGAGGTAGCGCAGATCTCCAGGAACAAGCAGGAATGTAGCCATCACAGATGGGTATCGTCGGTACCAACGGAGCCTGCGCGGGAACACTCCCCAGCGTCCAATCGGAAAGCTTTTGGGAGCATCCCACAGCGCCTGCGTGCTGCCTTCCCGTCTTTCCGAACTGCCTCTCTCCAGTTGTTGTTTTTCTGCGGATCCAGCAGGTCGTGTTCCTGTCACCGCAGAAGAATTCTTTCTTGTTTTCTTTTCTTTTTTGTGGTCGCGTCTGCCGCCTTCGACATTCTAGCGGTACCGCCTGTCTTTTTTTTCTTATTCCTGTGAAAAAGACAAAAAATATTTTCTTTTTCTTTTTCTTCAGGTGCACGCGCCCTTTTGGGCCTTAGGCCTAAACATTTTTCCTTACCATGGAGAAACCTGCTTCAGGTTTCAAAAAGTGCACCAAGTGTGGCGTTACCATATCTCCAGGAACAAGCACGAATGAGTCTTCACATATGGGTACGTCGGTACTGACGGAGCCTGCGCGGGAACGCTCCCCAGTGTCCAAAAAGAAAGCTTCTGGGAGCATCCCACGCACATACGTGCTGCCTTCCCGCCCATTTACTTCCCTCTCATCAATTTTCCATTTTCCGCGGAGCCGCAGGATGTATTCCTGTCACCGCAGAAAATTCTTTTTATTCTTAGTTTTTTGTGGTCGCGTCTGCCTTCCGTCGACGCCACCAGTACTGCCGGTGCTTTTCTTTCTTTTTCCTGAAGAATTTCTTCTTTTCTTAGAAATTTTTTCCTGTTTAGTGCCTGACGGTTTCTAGGCCACTAGGCCTTTACCGTTCCATTATGGAAAAGCCAGCCACTATCCTTAAGAAATGCTCAAAATGTGGCGGTACAGATATTTTTTCAGACACTCATATTTGGTGTCTAAAATGTCTAGGTCCTGACCATTGCCCTCTGGAGTGTCTCTCCTGCTGGAGCTTAAACAGAAGTCTTCAGAATCGAGCACAACTCTATACCCGGTTCACATCTCTCTTGATGTCACCAGCTAGAATATCTTCTTCACGGGATCAGGTAACCAAACAAAAGTCTGTAAAGACTATCCAGTCCTCGAGTGGTAGATCTCCTTCTCAGCATCGAGATGGCTTCAGCCTTGCCCTCGAGGACATCTTGGCAATAAAGCCCCGGCGGGAGTCTTCGGGCTCCAAAGCATTAATGGGGCTCCAGGTTGTTCCCGGGGATCTTAACTCGGTGAACATACCTGGGCCATGCTCGGTGGTTGTGGCCGCTTTGAGAGGTACCGACACCCCGGCATTGGCTATGGTGATGGATGAAGCACTCCTCACCGATGAACGTAGTCTAGCACTCTTGGCTACTTCGGTACCGCTAGAGTTGCTGCAGACCGTTCCTCAAGTATCGGTATCGGCTTCGGTCCTGGTATCGACATCGGTGTCGGTACCGTCCATGCTTGTTTCGACAGAATCGCTTCCCTCGATGCCGAGCCTGGAATCTATCTCTAGCATGGAGGATTCGGTAACGACTCGTCTCGGTACCGACCTCGGGCAGTACCGAAGACATCGCTTTAAAGAAAATCCGATGCTTCATCCTTTTAAGTCTTCCGATCCCGATGACTGGAATGAATCCATCGGTATCAAGGCTGATTTTTTCTACACGTCCAGCCTTTACTCCTCATTTTAGAGGGTCCTCCTCGGGGGAGATTTCTTTTCTCCAGGAACAAACAGGAATGAGTCTTCACATATGGGTACGTCGGTACCGACGGAGTCTGCGCGGGAACGCTTCCCAGCGTCCAATCATAAAGCTTTTGGAAGCATCCCACCATGCCTGCGTGCTGCCTTCCCGCCTTTCCCAACTGCCTCTCCTCAGTTTTCGTTTTTCCGCGGAGCCGGCAGGACGTCGTCCTGTCACCGCAGAAAATTTTTCTTTTAATTCTTTAGTTTTCTTGTGGTTGCGGCTGTCTTCCCCGATGCCACCAGTACCGCTGGTGTTTCTTTTTTCTTCCCTTGTAAAATTTTTCCTTTAAGGGAATATTTTTTCTTCTGAGTGTCTTAGAGTTTTTCAGGCCTTCTAGGCCTCTCCATGTCCTTCATGGAACCGCCAGCCACTTTCTCCAAGAAATGTTCAAACTGTGGCGGTATGACTTTATTTTTAGACTCCCAAAATTGGTGTCTAACCTGTTTGGGTCCTGACCTTTTTCTTCCGGAGGCCTCGGGCAACAGTATTGTAAGAAGAGGTTTTCAACATCGAGTTTCCCTCGATATGAGGTTCCCTTCCAACTTCAGGGCACCGACCATTTCTTCTTCTACACAGGATCAGGTAACCCACAAACAGTCTGTTAAGACTAGCCAACCCTTGAGTGGTAGGTCTCATGCACAGCATGTAGACAGCTCCGGCCTTGCCCTCGAGGGCCCATTGGCTTCAACACCCCGGCGGGAGTCTTCGGCCTCCAAAGCCTGTGTGGGGTTTCAGGTTGTTCCTGGGGCTCACCCCTCATGGAACATATCTGAGCCATGCCCAGTGGTGGCATCCGCTTCGAGCGGTACCGATACCCCGGCATCGGCACTGGTGTTGGACGAAACACTCCTCACCAGGGATCGTCGTCTGGCGTCCTTGGTACCTACGGGACTGGTGGATACGTTCCGGACTGACATTCCAGTACCGGCACCGATACTACCACAGACGTCGGTACCCTCCAGATGTGCATTGATAGACTCGCTTCCTTCGATGCCGAGTCTGGAATCAATCTCTAGTCTGGAAGACTGGGTACCGATACGTCTTGGTACCGACACCTATCGGTACCGGACGCTCGGTACCGAGGGTGACTGCCGAAGGCTTTCGGTTACCTCGGTACCGATTGGGTTGTCACGGATTACTGCTTTGATGTCAGTGTTGGGTTCGGTTCCGACAGCGGTACTGGTATCGGTACCGGTATCTACAATAGCATCGTGGCCAGCTCCTTCCATGCTTCTTTCAACAGGATCGCTCCCTTCTATACCAAGTTTGGAGTCGATACCTGGCATGGACGATGTCGTACTGACTGTCGCTGGTCCTGACCTCCAGTACCAGCGTCCATCCGTTAAGGATCCCATACTGCACCATGCAGGATCTTATATTCCTATATTCTCAAATAGATCCTTCGATGCCCAGGCTAGTTCTTCAGATCTAACCTGTCCAAGGGAGGTTCTCTTTGGAGATCCTTCTTTTCAGAGTTTCCTCCTGGATATGGCAAGTTCACTTGCCATTCCTATCCCTGGACATGATCCTACACAAGGCTCTGTTTCTACCGAAGCAAAGGAGAACATAATGCTTCCTTTGCATCATTCCTTGCAGGAGCTTCTTCTAGGAATGTGGGAAGCACCTTTAAGGGTACCCCCACCTTCCAGAGCAACTGATCTCCTATATCAGGTGCCCCCCTCTCCAGGGTTTCAAAAGACTCAACTTTCTCATCATTCCATTGTAGTGGAATCAGCAATGAGGTGGGTGAAGAGTAAGAAAAAGCACTCTTCTTATCCGCCAGGCCGTGAGTCTAAGACACTAGATGCCTTTGGACGTCAAACCTTCCAGACATCCATGCTTTCAGCAAGAATTCTCTCATATATTTTTTGAGTCTATCTCTTGAGGAAGTCACAAAGAAATTACATCTTTTGACTCCTTTTCTTTCAGAGCCCAAGAGTGCAGACTATTCCTCACTGCTTAGTCATATTCAAAATATCTCTTGGTTCCTTACTCGTGCTTCCCTAGACTCATTTGAGTCTGTTAGCAGGACTTCTGCTATAGCTATAGGGGCACGACGTAGAGCCTGGCTCCAAGCTTCAGACTTAGACAAATGGGCACAACAAAGATTGGGTAATACTCCTTGCACTGGAGAAAATCTCTTCAATAAGGAGTCTTTACATCAGGTTACTCAGTGGTCCACTGACTTACCTGTTTCTAAGGGCTGTTCTACGTCGTCTTTCCCAGTAGGTAGGAAATGTCCTACCAAACTTTCTTCCCCTAGGGGGAGAAGGTTTTATTCATCTTCTGCCCATCATACAGATGTTCCCAAACAGGGGAAACATCGCCCTGGTCTGAAGAATCCAAACTCTCACCAGGCTCAGCAAACCCAGCAACTGCAGGGTTTCTGATTAATCATCATCATTTTTTGTGCCTCTTGGGGTTAGAACCTGCAGTTGGCTTCTTCTCAGTAGAAGCCTTCCACTGCTTTCATTCTAAACTCTAGGCATGGATCTCTTTTCACAAGACATCCATTTTTCTCTGTTATATGAGCTCTTAGGATGTTCATGCCTATAGGTCACAGGTTTCTCCTCCTCTTCCTCCTAGGGAAAGAGGTTTAACAACTATCAAACAATAGCTTTTCTGTACCAGCATGAATTTTTTCTTTCTGCAGACTTACCACATTGTAAGTCTCCATTCAGCTTCATCTTCTCTACCCTCTTACCAAGCATTTCCTCTGTAAGAGTGCTACTATTACACTGGAGGGCTTCTCTTCAGCCCCTCTAGTTTTGTCACTATTCCAGTGTGGAGTTTTCCTCTGAGTTAACTCCCTTCTTCATTTCTGCTTTGGGGCAGCTTATCAGACAGGTCCAGTGTTTCCTTACTCCTGTCTGTTCTTTCTGCTTTTAAACAAAGACTCTTTCTGCTGTCTTACTAGCAGCTGCCCATGCAGGAGCCCTAGTGATTGGACCACTGGTTCTTCTCCACAAGCATCCAGAGTTGTCCTCCACTACATTCTTTCTGGCCTTAGTAGTGACTCCAAGACAGTGGATTCATCTTTCTTGGGAAATCTTATCACTACAGGCTTCTCGGATTGTCTTCTATTCTTGCCATCTCCAATTCCCTTGGATTTGGCAGCATAGTTGAAGTAGGTACTGGCTTTTCCAGCAGCCAGTTCTATCTCCTAATTCTCCTGCATTATGCTCTCTGCAATTCTACTGAGAAGCTTTCCACCATGGGGCCCTTGCTAGAGAGCATTAGGATTTTCTCAAACAGCTGTCCTAGATGGTTGGAAAAGGCTCCCTCAGTCATGCCCCTCATGACTGGAAGGGTTCTTCCTACCCTTCTATCTCCTTTTTAAAACAAAGGACATGGGCCATCTCTTACTTGAAAGCTTAGAGTTGTTCAATTCCCTGGTTTGGTCCTCAGGTTTCCCACCGGGAATATGCTCTTTTTTCCTTGCAGCTCGTCCTCATGGTATCCTAATCCTTCATGGACAGTGCATATTTAGCTAAAGAACGCATGATACCCTTTTTGCCCCTCAAGTAGGTCAACATGGTATCTCATTCCTATGCGTCTTCTGTCCATTTACCATGCTAGAGTTCTGGAGGACTCGGGACTTGCTGCATGCAGACTGATATTATCCTCTGCTTTTCATGTAACCATCCTGGTTATTCCACTGGCTAGCATTCTTGCAGCAATCTAGTCTGTTCCTTGTCAGGGAGATTTTTCCCCTGACTCCCTCCATCATAACCAGGGGGAATAGATTCTCTATATAACTTCTCAAGTAGGATCTCCAGGAACAAGTAGGAATGAGTCCTCACATATATGGGTACGTTGGTACCGACGGAGCCTGCGCGGGAATGCTCCCCAGCTTCCCAGAAAGAAAGCTTTTGGGAGCCTCCCACAGCGCCTGCGCGCTGCCTTCCCGCCTTTCCTAACCAACTCTCCTCAGTTCTTCTTTTCCGCGGAGCAAGCAGGTCGTGTTCCTGTCACCGCTGCAGAAGTTCTTTATTTTAATTTATTTCTTTGGTCGCTTGTCTGCCTTCCCCGACGCCGGACCGGTACCGCCGGTCTTTTCTTTTTTTTCTAAAAACAAAATTATATATATATATTTTTTTTTTTTTCCTCACTTGGTGTATTTTTCTTCTTAGGCCTACAGGCCCACAAGAAAATTTTCCCTCATGGAAAAACCAGCCTCCGGGTTCAAAAAATGCACTAAGTGTAGCGGTACAATTTCTGTTACAGATACCCATGAATGGTGTCTTAAATGTTTGGGTCCTGAACACTCCATTCCGGATTGCCAGTCCTGCTCTCTAATGTCTAAACGAGGGTTACAGAACCGAGCAGCCAAGCTCCATGTGCTGTTTCCCACGGATGCACCGGCGGTGGCATCGACAGCCGCCTCCAGGTCTTCCTCTCCTAATGGGTCTCAGGTAACCAAACATAAAACTAGCAGGTCCTTGAAGGGCAAATCTCCCTCTCAGCATCGAGATGCCTCCGGGCTTGCCTTCGAGGATCCTGCCCCAGCCAAACAACCCCGGCGGGAAGCTCCGGCTTCCAAAGCTCCTCCTATGGGGTTACAGGTTGACATCGATTGCACGGCCTCGACCGATCACCTGTTAGACTGCTCTGGGGTACCGGCACCTTCTCTCCCGGTACCGACATCCAGGCAGTCGTGGCGTCCATGGATCACACTGTTCAATCCATGCAGCAGGCTATAATGGCTTTTATTAATGCTGCAACGCCGACGGTACCGCAACGAGTTCCGTTGTCGGTACCGGTACCAGCGCCGATACCAGTACCGACTGCATCGACATCGGCCAGGATACCGACTTCGGTTCCTTGTCCAGGGCTATTTCTCGGTACCGATCCGGTACCGGGAACGCCCGATGTCGGTACCGATCGATACGCGTATCGATCGTTGGAAGGGGACAGACGATACTTCGATTCCTCTGATTCTGATTCATCAGATGAGTCTCCTGAAGTATCCATTACCCTTCCTGAGGAACCTACTTCTCCAAAAAGGAGAATGTCTCCTCCAGAGGATTTGTCCTTTCAAGACTTCATAATAGAAGTGGCTAAAGGACTCTCTATTTCAGTAACCTCTGAAACAGAGCCTAGAGCAAAAAAGTTTGATATTTTAGGATACTCTAAGGCTCCCAGAGAGGCAGTCACCTTGCCAATTCATGAAATTCTTCATGAACATATGATTGACTTATGGGAGACTCCTCTCACCCTTTCTCCTCATTCTCGTAGATTGGACACTATGTACTGTGTCCCTCCTTGTCCTGGATTTCAGAAAACTCAGCTTCCTCACCACTCCATTGTGGTGCAGTCAGCTATGAAAAGGATAAAGAGTACCAAAAGACACACTTCTGCTCCTCCAGGAAGAGAATGCAGGACCTTGGATGCTTTTGGTAGGAAAATCTTCCAAGCCAGCATGCTTATTGCCAGAATCAACTCATATAGCCTTTATATGGGTATGTTTCTAAAGGAAGTTGCACAAAAGCTGCACAACTTTCTCCCTTTTCTTCCAGAGGATAAAAGGGATGAGTTCCTCCTTTGGCTTGAGCATACTCAAGACATTTCAAAGTTTTCCAACAGGGCAGCCTTTGACTCCTTTGAAGGTGCCAGCAGAGCCTCAGGCATTGCCATAGCTGCTCGCAGAATTGCTTGGCTCCAGGCTTCTGATCTAGAGCCCTGGGTTCAGGATGGTTTAGGAAATCTGCCCTGTACGGGTGAAAATCTCTTTGGCAAAGCGTGGCAAATAAAGGCCACTCAAATGGATGCAGAGAAATCTGCTCTGGATAGACCTTCCAAGTCAACCTCCATTCCTGCCAAGAAAAAACCTTTCAAAAAGCCTTTTTACAAAAGGAGCAGATTTCCTTCCACTTCTGGCCAACAATCTTCTACAGGTCGCTTTGCTACTAAGCGTCAGCAACCTAAACAGGCCAGGCCTAAACCTGCAGGGACTGCTACAACCCAGCAGTCCCAACCCCCTCAGGGTTTTTGACTTGATACTAGAGAACTTAACCTTTCTGGCTCTACAACAGCCAGAACCTCTTACCATTCCAGGAAGGTAAGCTCATTTTGCTCCCAGATGGGAGCAAATCACATCAGAGCAGTGGACCCTCTCCATCATAAGAGAGGGCTACAAACTTCATTTCTCAGACATTCCTCCCTACACCATGGTGAGACACTTCAATTCTCCCACATCTCTCCTCGACCTTCTGGATCAGGAGGTGACTACCCTTCTGGCCCAGGGGGCCATAGAAGAAGTTCCTCTTCAACAGGGGTCAGGGTTTTACTCCCCCTATTTTCTCATTCCAAAGAAAACAGGGGGATACAGACCCATTCTAAATCTCAGAGAATTGAACAAATTCCTATGCAAGGAGAAGTTCAAGATGCTTTCTCTAGGCACTCTTCTTCCATACCTGCAGAGTCAGGATTGGCTTTGTTCTCTAGATCTCAAGGATGCGTACACTCATGTCCTCATCCATCCATCTCACAGAAAATTCCTACGTTTTCTGTTCCAGGGAAAACATTACCAATACAGAGTGCTTCCTTTCGGTCTAGCCTCTGCTCCAAGAGTGTTCACCAAATGCATGGCAATAGTTGCTGCATTTCTACGCACTCTGGGAATATTTGTCTTCCCATACCTGGACGACTGGCTCATCCGAGCTCCAACCCGGTCAGAGGCTCAGATCTTCCTGAACCACACCAGGCGCATTCTGCAATACCTGGGACTTGTGGTAAACCTCCCAAAGTCCCAGCTCACCCCTACTCAGTCCCTGGAATTCATAGGGGCCTGGTTGGACACCACTTCTGCAAGGGCCTACCTTCCTCAGGCCCGTTGTCAACGTCTAGTGCAGTTAGCCTCCCAGATTCAGTCAGAGCCACTAACTGCCAGGGAGATGCTACAGCTGCTAGGCCATATGGCTTCCACAGTACATGTGGTACCCTATGCTCGCCTACACATGAGAGCAGCTCAATGGACTTTGTCCACCCAGTGGACTCAAGCTTCAGGAGCTCTCTCAGACCAAATAGCAACCTCCAAACGTCTCTTTTGGTCTCTCCAATGGAGGATGTCCACTCAAAGTCTGTTGCTGGGGTCCCCCTTCCAACCTTTGTTACCCCAAGCAACCCTCGCAACAGATGCCTCCCAAACAGGTTGGGGAGCTCATCTACAAGACCTCTCCACCCAAGGCACTTGGTCCCCACAGGAGACTTCTCTTCATATCAACCACTTGGAACTTCGAGCAGTGTTCCTAGCTCTCAAGGTCTTTCATACCCTCCTCAGCTACAAGACAGTCCTCATTCATACGGACAATCAAGTAGCCATGTTTTACATAAACAAGCAAGGAGGAACTGGCTCTCTGTCGCTTTGCAACTAAGCTCTAAGATTATGGGCCTTCGCCAGAGAGCATCAAATCCATCTCCTGGCAGTATACCTCCCAGGAATCCAAAACTCTTGGGCAGACAGACTCGGTCAAGTTCTGCTTCCACACGAATGGTCCCTGCATATGGATCAGGTACTCAGAATCTTCCAAGAATGGGGAACCCCGGACATAGACCTCTTTGCAAGTCCATGGAATGCCAAACTTCCCCGGTTCTGTTCCAGAATTCCGTATCAGGGGGTTCAGGCCAAGGATGCCTTCCTCCTTCATTGGGGTCAGGGCTTCCTGTATGCCTTTCCACCCATTCCTTTGATTCCCAAGACTCTGTTCAAACTCCAGAGGGATCAAGGATCTATGATCCTCATAGCTCCACGCTGGCCACGCCAAGTGTGGTACCCTCTCCCAAGCCCCCTCCCTGGACTTGGGAGCTGCGCCAGACCTTCTGTCCCAGGAGGAAGGGACTTTGTGGCATCCAAACCCCAAGTCCCTTCACCTCAGAGCTTGGTTACTGAAGGCCTAGACCTTCAGGACTTCAATCTTTCTCAGCAAGTGAAGGATATCCTCCATGCTTCCAGAAAACCTTCCACTAGGCGTTCCTATGCTTTTAAGTGGAAAAGATTTTCCATTTGGTGTGCTCAAAAGGGTCTTGACCCTCTGGCACTTCCTGTGAATTCTCTATTGGAATATCTCCTGCATCTCTCCAATGCAGGCCTTAAAACGAATTCAGTAAGGGTCTATTTGAGTGCTATTGCAGCATCCCTTAAGCCTCTCAATGGACAACCTATTTCCTCTCATCCTCTTATTGCAAGATTCATGAGAGGCCTAACTTTAACTAAACCTCCCATTCGACCTCCTCCGGTGGTATGGGACTTAAACTTGGTTCTTGGTCAGCTTATGAAGCCACCTTTTGAATCCTTAGCCACTACATCCTTGAAATTTCTTTCCTGGAAGGTTATTTTCCTTATTGCAATCACTTCTGCTTGCCGCATCAGTGAACTGCAGGCCTTAGTGGCTAATCCACCTTATACAAGGTTCCATCATGATAAGGTAGTCCTTAAGACAAATCCTCACTTTATGCCTAAAGTGGTCTCACCTTTTCATCTTAATCAAGAGGTATATTTACCTGTCTTTTTTCCAGCTCCTCATGCATCCAGTGCAGAGAGGAACCTTCATACTCTAGATTGTAAAAGAGCTCTTGCTTTTTACTTACACAGGACACAGCAACATAGAAAGTCTTCCCAGCTTTTTGTTGCTTTTGATCCTTCTCATTTAGGACTTCCAGTCTCTAAAAGAACATTGTCCAATTGGATTGCTCAGTGTGTTTCTTTTGCTTACCAGAGTAAGAACCTTTCTCTGGAGGGCCATGTCACAGCTCACAATGTGAGGGCCATGGCCACCTCTGTGGCTCATCTTCATTCTGTGTCCATCGACCAGATCTGTCGAGCAGCCACCTGGGCCTCGGTTCATACCTTCACAGCCCATTACTGTTTGGACAAGGACTCCCGCCGGGATGCCTTGTTTGATCAGGCTGTCCTCAGACACCTGTTCCATTCTTGAACAACTCCTGCCCTCCTTCCCTGAATGATGCCTGAGATCCATAGGAAGACGAGGAACTCTTCAGGGTCTCATACCCTTGGTGATCTCCCAGGCATCTTAGCTAGGGAGTCCCCATATGTGAGGACTCATTCCTGCTTGTTCCTGGAGATAGCACAGTTACTTACGCTGTAACAGGTGATCTCTGGGAACAGCAGGAATTAGTCCTCACAGCCCTCCCACCTCCCCTAGGAGTTGTATCTCTCTCTCTATCTTTCCTTTCCTCTCTCTCTCTATTGTCTCAGCTTTAAACTTGAATTGAGGAGAGTTGGTTAGGAAAGGCGGGAAGGCAGCGCACAGGCGCTGTGGGAGGCTCCCAAAAGCTTTCTTTCTGGGAAGCTGGGGAGCTTTCCCACGCAGGCTCCGTCTGTACCGACGTTCCCATATGTGTAAATTCCTGCTGTTCCCAGAGATCACCTGTTACAGGTAAGTAACTGTGCTTTCCACCTTCTTGTTAGATGAATCTTTCCTCTTCACATCTCCTATGTGAATATACTTTCTATTGGCATATCTCTGTCTGCTTAATTGCAGACACCTATATATATATATAGTCCTATATATTCCTATATATATCTATATATATATATCTATATCTCTATCTATATATCTCTATCTATATCTATCTATATGGCTTATTATATATCTATAAATATATATATTCATTGTAAATTTCCCCGGTTATCCAAGTTTTTGTTCCTTGTTCTATGTAAAAAAAAAACAGATAACATGTACCTTATCTGATGTTTTCTTGTTCTATGTAAACCGCGCTGATTATAAATAGAGCGGTATATAAAAGATGTTAAATAAAAGATGTTAAATAAATATCTATATATATCTATATCTATCTATATCTATATATATATACATATATACATATATATACATATACATATATACATATATATATACATATACATATATACATATATATATACATATATACATATATATATACATATATACATATATATATACATACATATATATACATACATATATATATATACATACATATATATACATATATATACATACATATACATCTCTAGATGTCTGTCATTTGTGTGTGTATATGTTATGCCCTTCTATATCTCGATATATCTATATCTATATCTATATATATATCTATATATATCTATATATATATATATATATATATATATATATATATATATATATATATATATATATCTCTGTCTATCTCTCTATACACAGACATATAAGAATGTGTATCTCAAGATATTTATTATAGGTAGATATATATTCACATACTTATCTATCTGACTGTCTATGCTCATATAGATATGTCTCTATATGATTCTGACAGTTGGGCTCTACCCATACCCATGCTGTTCCAGCATGTTGGGGTGCTACACACACAACCACTCCCGTGGTAGTTAACAACATTTCTACCATAACCTTAAGGTTTAGGTACCCCTGAAGCTCTCCATGTTCCAGTATCTTTACTAGCTACCACCAGTTAGGAAAGACATTGCGGATCTTCAGTTAATCTGAGGCTCTAACGCCTCAGACACCTGTCCTTTCTTTTTGGGATACAAGGCTTTTCCATACCCCTTCTTCCCACAAGGACTAGGCCAGTTTGTCCAAATTGGTCAGCCTTTCCTCTTTTTGCTCCTAAGAGTGAGCCACTCTGCAGCCAAAAGAGTTTGGGCTTTTTCCATAAAGCCTTCCGCCGAAAGCCTACCGTTTTTGTTCTACCCCAGTTGATCTCTGGGGTTACCTCTCACCTTTCAGGATTCTGACCTCCACTGTTTTTTCCAACAGGTTTATTACCTCCACTTCACAGTGAGGTCCTCCTTGAGGTTCCTCTACTGGATCCCCAGTAGATCTCATGAACCTCCTTACTTTTCTGCAATCCTGTTAGGGGAGGTCCATACTGCAATATTTCATTTTCAATATATTTGATGATAATTGTCATCCACATAAGGATTTCTTGCCTGCAGTCCTATGCTAGGTTAGCTGTCTTTTACAGCACCTTTCTGTTTCAACTCCTACCCTCCATCCTGAGGATCCCTGGCGATATGAGGTGTAGCATGCTCCAATCTATAACATGCTGGGAGTCCCCATATGTGAAGCCTCATTCCTGCTTGTTCCTGGAGATAGCACAGTTACTTACCTGTAACAGGTGATCTCTGGGAACAGCAGGAATAAGTCTTCACAACCCACCCACCTCCCCTAGGAGTTGTATTCTCTATCTCTATCTTTCCCTTCTCTCTCTCTCTTTGTCTCAGCTTTAAAACTTAACTGAGGAGAGGCAGTTGGGAAAGGTGGGAAGGCAGCACACAGGCGTGGTGGGATGCTTCCAAAAGCTTTTTGATTGGACGCTGGGAAGCTTTCCCGCGCAGACTCTGTCGTTACCGACGTACCCATATGTGAAGACTTATTCCTGCTGTTCCCAGAGATCACCTGTTACAGGTAAGTAACTGTGCTTTCAAGCTTTTCTGCTTGATATGGCAAAGTTACTTGCCATTTCTATACCTGGTAAAGAATCCCTTCTGGGGAATTCAGAGACACTGCAATTCCCCTGGATTCCAAAGGAGTCGATCATGCTTCCTTTGCATCAGATCTTACAAGCTCTACTATTAAGAATGTGGGAAACTCCTTTAACGGTATCCTCACATTCTAAGACAATTGACACTATGTACAAGGTGCCACCTTCTCCAGGTTTTCAAAAGACTCAACTTCCTCATCATTCTATTGTTGTAGAATCAGCAATGAGGTGTATTAAGAGTGCAAAGAAGGTCCTGAGTCTAGGACTTTAGATGCCTTTGGACGTCTGCTTCCAGGCATCCATGCTTTCAGCAAGAATTATCTCATATATTTTCTATATGGGGTTATCTCTTGAAGAGGTCACAAAGAACTTAGAGTTTTTGAACCCTTTTCTTCCAGAGCATAAAAGAGCAGACTATTCCTTATTAGTCAATCGTGCTCAAAATATCTCTAGGTTCCTTAATCGTGCTTCCTTGGACTGTTTTGAGTCTATTAGCAGAACTTCTGCTATAGCCATAGGAGCATGACGCATAGCCTGGCTCCAAGCTTCAGACTTGGACAGATGGGTTCAGGAAAGGCTGGGAAATACTCCTTGTACTGGTGAAAATCTCTTCAAGAAGGAGGCTTTATTTCAAGCTAATCAGTTGAGCACTGATGCTGTTACTTTTAGAGGATTGTCAAAACTTTCCTCTATCCCAGCTAATAAAAAATCTCCTAAAAAGCTTTATTCCCCCAAGGGAAAAAAGTTATCTCCAGGAACAAGCAGGAATGAGTCTTCACATGTGGGTACGTCGGTACCGACGGAACCTGCACGGGAATGCTCCCCAGCATCCAATCAGAAAGCTTTTGGGAGCATCCCTCGCGCCTGCGCGGTGACTTCCCGCCTTTCCCACTGCCTCTCCTCAGTTTGTTTTTCCGCAGAGCCAACAGGACGTCGTCCTGTCACCGCAGAAATTTTTTTCTTTAAAAATCCTTATTTTTCTTATTTTCTTGTGGTCGTGGCTGTTTTTTCGCCGATACCGGTACCGCCGGTGCTTTATTATTTTCTTTTTCAAACTTAGAGAAATATTTCTCCTCAGTTTTCGTTTAACTTTTTTGGGCCTACTAGGCCTTTTTTTCAACATGGAGCCGCCTTCTCCTAAGAAGTGCCTTCATTGTGGAAACTTAGTTTTCTTTTTAGACTCCAATGCTTGGTGTCTAACCTGTTTGGGTCCTGACCCTTTTTCCCCTGATACCTCAGGCTATTTTATTGGGAGAAGACCTTCCCTTTTTCGAGTTTCCCTCGATGCCGTTTTCCTCCTAAGGTGAGGACACCGGTTTATTCTTCTCTCCAGGATCAGGTAACCCACAAACAGTCTGTTAAGACTAGCCAATTCTTGAAGGGTAAGTCTCATGCCCAGCATGATGACGGCTCCGGCCTTACCCTCAAGACCTCATTGGCAATAAAACCTCGGCGGGAGTCTTCGGACTCCAAAGCATTTACTGGGTTTCAGGTTGTTCCTGGGGCTCACCCCTCACAGAACATACCTGAGCCGTGCCAGGGGGTGGCATCCGCTTCGAGCGGTACCAATAACCCGGCATCGGCGTCGAGTGCTTCACTCTTCACCAGGAATCGTCATCTGGTGTCCTCGGTACCTTCGGGGCCGATCGATACGACCCAGATTGGCTTTCCTATATCCCAGCCATGCTCGGGTTTGGTACCGGCTTCGAGCGGTACCGATACCCCGACATCGGCGCTGGTGTCGAGAGTTCCTCTCTTCACCGGGCATCGTCTTCGGACGTCCTCGGTACCTTTGGTACAGATCGATGCGACTCCGATTAACCTTCCTGTATCAGCATCGCCGATACCACAAACAACTTCGGTACTTTCTAGATATGTATTGATGGACTCGCTCGCTTTGATGCTGAGTCTGGAATCGATATCCAGTCTAGATTTCATACCGATGCGCTTCGGAACCGATCCATATCGTTTTCGACTTCACAGTACTGAGGATATTCATCAAGGCTCTTGGCTTACCTCGGTACCGCTTCAGCAGCCCCCGAATACTGCTTCGATGACATTATTGTCCCCGATACCAATACCGATGTCGGGGTCGATTCATGCAGTTCCATCGGTGCCATCGATCCTTTCTATGCCTAGTTTGGAATCGATACCAGGCACTCACGATGCAGTACTAACTGCTTCAAATCAGAACTTTCAGGATCACTGTCCATCGAGCAGGATTCTTTTTTCTGCACCAGTCTATCATCTCTTCTGGTGCTCAAGCTGCTCCTTCAACCTCAGCTTGCCCAGGATTACTTCCTATTGGAAATCCTTCTTTTCAGAACTTTCTCCTTGACATGGCAACTTTTCTTGCCATTCCTATTCCTGGTTTTTCTCTTGACCAAGATCCTGTAGAAAAGGAAAATGCTTCCTTTACATCATTCTTTACAGGATCTTCTGAGGATATGGGAATCACCTTTGACGGTTCCCTTACCTTCTACAGCCATGGACATTCTGTATCAGGTACCTCCCTCTCCAGGGTTTCAGAAAAACCAACTTCCACATCATTCCATGGTAGTGGAATCAGCATTGAGAAAGGTAAGAAGTAAGAAGAAGCATTCTTCTTATCCGCCAGGTCATGCATCTAAAGCACTTGATGCCTTTGGACGTCAAACCTTCCAAACTTCTATGCTGGCTTCAAGAATTATTTCATATATTTTCTATATGAGTCTGACACTTCATGAGGTCAGAGAAATTATCTCTCTTGTCTCCTTTTCTGTCAGATCCTAAAGCCTCTGACTATTCCTTGCTTCTTAATCATAGCAGGAATATCTCTTGGTTCCTTTCTCGTGCTTCTCTAGACTCTTTTGAGTCTGTCAGCAGATCCTCTGCTATTGCCATTAGAGCACGTCGTACAGCCTGGCTGCAAGCTTCAGACTTGAGCAGATGGGCACAACATATACTGGGTAATTCTCCTTGTACTGGAGAAAATCTCTTCAATAAAGAGGCTTTACGTCAGGTTGCTCATTGCTCCACTGACTTTCCTAGTTCTGGAAACCGTCCTAAGCCTTCTTTTTCCCCAGGACGTAGGAAATGTCCTACCAAACCTTCTTTCCCTAAGAAAAGAAAGTTTCACCCTTCTTCTGCCCATCCTCTTGATGTACCCAAGCAAGAGACATCTCATCCTAGTCTGAAGTCTCCAGACTCTAACCAGGCTAATCATAGCCAGCAACCATAGGTTCCTGTATGTTGCAATTCTACAGTTAACTTCTTACCAGAAGTTATTCTTCAAACTCTACACTGGTTTTTCTTTTCAGTATGCTAAGCTGTTAGGATATTTTTGTCCATGGGTTACAGAATTCTCCCTTTCTTTTTATCATGAAGGGAGATTACAATTATCCCATGATAGTTTCTGTCCCCACATGGACATTTTTTCCTTCAGCTGACTTACCATATGGTACGTCACCTATCAACCCCCACTCTTCCAGGGTTTCCCCTGCTTGAGTTGGTACCATACTGAAACACTTCTCTTCTTTCCAGTGTAGATTTTCTACTATCCTTCAATGCATGCTCTGAACAACTCATCAGACAGGGACGGAAATATCCCCGCTCCCTCTGTCTGTTTTTCTCCCTGTTTTTATACAGGGGGATCCCCTTTTTTCTTTGTTCAGTTGCTGCACATACAGAAGTTCCAGTGCTTACTTTAAAGTTTCTTGCAAGCTACTTTCATTATCTTGCATAATACTACTCATTGCAGGTTATCTTCTTCTAGCCATATCCTTGCCTAGGATGTGGCAGCACTTCTGACTGCTGTCAGTTATCTCATAATTTTCCTGCACAATGCTCTCTGCAATCTTCAGAGAAGCTTTCTACTATGGGCCCTTGCTGTAGAGCATTGAACTTTGTCTCTGAGGGTTTTCCATATAATAGTAAAAGCTTATATAGTCATTCCATGGCTATATAGTTTCTTTATACCCTCTTGTCTCCTGTTGTGATACAGAAGACAAGCTTTTTCTGCGTGAATGTCCAAGGAGTTCCCAATCTGGCAGGAATCTACCCTTTTTTCCTTACAGCTTGGCATTATCTTTTCTGCTCCACTTGGACAACGCATACTCTTTTACTGTACATGATACCCCTGAGTCCCTTGGCTGAGTCATCCAGGTGTCTTAGTCTATGCGTTTCTTGTCCTTTGGACGTGTCAGAGTCCTCAAGTACTCCTGACGTGCTCTTACCAGACTGCTATTATCCTCTGTTTTTCACGCAACCATACTGGTTATTCCACTGAAATACATTCCTGCACCACGGAAATAGATTCTCTATTTATCTTCAGGTGGTTTTCAACCCCTTATTAGATGAATCTTTTCCCATCACATTCCCCATGTGAATGTTCTTATGGGGTTCAGTTGCAGGCATGTATCCTCAGACTTATATTCATGTCTGTATATGTCCTATACATACATATTTTTTGTAATCTGTATGGGCATAAGCCATGCCCATCTATATCTATATGTGTGTGTGTGTATATATATATATGTATATACCTCTCGATATCGATACATATCTATATCACACATATCTGGACATATATGCACATATATATATAGATATGTATGTATCTCTCTCTCTCTCTCTCTATATATATATAGAGATAGAGAGAGAGATAGAGAGAGAGATAGAGATAGAGATAGAGAGATATGTGTGCCCTTTGGGAGACGTCCATAGGACACTATGTATTACCTACTATCTCCCTAACTGTCTGTGCTATAAAGCTTTTACCCTCTCAAGGGGTCCAGACAGTCAACTTGCCTATTCTCATACAGCTCAGTAACTGGGAGCGGTTATACACACAATTACTGCTGTGACGTCAACAGCTTCTATTTTTGTTATAGATCTCCCTATCCATGAAGTATCAAACTTCATTGTCTTCCTATCTCTTACCAGCTAGGAATGACAGTGTACATGTATTTCTGAGTACACTTCTGTTCTCCTTGGGAATAGGGGCTTTTTTCCATACCCCCTCTTCCCTTCCGGACTGGGCTAATTCTCCAGATCGGTCAGTCTTCTTCTTTTAGTCCTCAATGTTAATAACTCGGTACCTAAGAGTTTTCAGCTTTTTCCCATAAAGCTTTCCATTGAAGACCTGCCGTTCTTCTCCTGCCCCAGTTGACACCTGGGTCACCTGCCCATTCCAGGTTTGGAACTTCATCCTCACTGCTGTGAAGTTACCTTGAAGATTCCGCTACTGCATCTACAGTACACTCCATCACAGTTCTACTTCCTACAATCCAGTAGGTAAGTTCTATATTGTACTGGTTCATTAAATATTATAATGATACTTGGCATACATTCTAAAGACTCCTCTCTCCTGTAGTCTTTAGACCTGCTGTTCCTTGCAGCTCTTCTCTATTCAACTCCTACCCCCCATCCCTCAGGGGATGCCGGGGATCCAGGTTTGGGAAATGCCGTCCTGTCCCAGGAATACGCATTTTATGGGATCTCCCCTGGCATCCACAACTAGGGAGTCCCCATATGTGAAGACTTGTTCTTGGAGATAGCACAGTTACTTACCTGTAACAGGTGATCTCTGGGAACAGCAGGAATTAGTCTTCACAACCCACCCACCTCCCCTAGGAGTTGTATCTATCTATCTCCTTTCCTCTTTCTCTCCTGTCTTAGCTATGAAACTCAACTGAGGAGAGGCAGTGGGAAAGGCGGGAAGTCACCGCGCAGGTGCGAGGGATGCTCCCAAAAGCTTTCTGATTGGATGCTGGGAGCATTCCCGTGCAGGCTCCGTCGGTACCGACGTACCCATATGTGAAGACTAATTCCTGCTGTTCCCAGAGATCACCTGTTACAGGTAAGTAACTGTGCTTTATCCATCTTCTACCCATTCTGCAGATGTTTCCAAAGATGGGCAACATCACACCAGGCTAAGAAAGTCAAAACCTCAACAGGCTCAGCAAACCCAGCAATCGCAGGGTTTCTGATATTTTATTCATTTTTTCTGTGTGAGGTTTAGAACTTTTGAGTCTACTTCTTTTCAACAGAAGCATCTAAAATTCATCTCATCCATGCTGACATATCAGTCATACATTGACTCAATCCTCGACTGGGCATGAATCTCTTGCTACAAGAGAAATCTATCCTTCTAGCTCTAAGAGCTATTAAGGACTATCATATCCCAGAGATAACAGGTTCCTCCTTTTAAAACAAAAGGAAGCCTAACAACTAACAGGGTGAGCTATACCCTTCACCTTGTCAGTTTTACTGTACGAGTATATCTCATACTTTTAACTGCAAGGGGACCTTATCTCTTCAAAGACTTACCAAATTGTAAGTCTTCTCAACTCTGAATTACTTCTACTCCTCTTAGCCCAGACATTCAATCTCTAAGAGTACTACTACTCATCTGGAGGGCTTATTCTCTAAGCCATAGGATTTTCTTCAATACCTACTCCAGTAAGTAGTTTCCATACAGAGTTTTCTCCCCCTTTGCGGTTCATCATCTTCTCAGATATCTTTTTAAGGTAGCTTTTCGGACAGAAGTTGGGTATCGCTACTCCAAATTGTCTCTCGGTCCTCTCCAATCCATAGGACCTAACTTTTTATGCTGCCTTAACAGATAGTCCAAATGAGTTCTGGACCTCTTTTGGAATTGTTTATTGTTGCAGGCTTCAGACCTGTCTGCTATTCTTAGCCACCTTCAATTCTCTTTGGCTTCAACAGACTAGATTAGGTTGCACACTGGCAATTCAACAGCCAGATCTAAGCAACCTACAACATGCTCTCTGCAAATTCTACAACAAAGCTCTGCAACTGTGGGCCTTTGCCAGAGAGCCTCAGAGCTACTCCTAATAGGTAGCGGCCAGATAGTTAACGAGGGCTTCAGCTGATAGATTCTACCAATCATGCTCCTACATGACTGTTTTTTTCCTACTCTTACCATATTCCTTAAAATTTCCTTTTAAGAAAAGGTAACCAGGGTTTAGACCATGTGAAAGTGTAGAAAATTGCACAATTCCCTGGTTTGTTCCACATCTCACTGGAACTTCCACATCAGGGATGCATTTTTTTTTCACTGCAGTTGGTCCTTATTCACTACTTTCCTTCTAATTCCTATACTTCATAGTAGCTTATGTTGAACAAGAAAACGCATGATACTCATATTGCCCTCATAAAGAGGCAAACATAGTATCCCCTTATATTGCGTCTTTTTCTCCAGCTACTATTTGAAATTATACAAGGATCCAGACGTGCTCTCTTAAGACTAAGGATCTCCTCTGCACTCATTCACATACGTCTCGAGACTTGGTTATTTCGGGGGCTAGATCTTTTCAAGAAGTCTAGTCCTATCCCTGTAACTGAAGAACATAATATCAGTTTCCACGAAACCACCTCTATAGTTCTTCCATATTTAACCAGACAATATTCTCAAGTAGGTCTTAATCCTTCTTGTTGCGTCAATTTCTATACGTCATCTGACTTTGAAAGATCTTCAAAAAGTTGAGGGCTCAACGCCTAGTACAAATGTCTTTCTTTCATTGGAATAAAGGGGGTCTTAAAGACCTATTCCCTTTTTTCTGCAAAGGGTATTTCTGCCTTTTCATCCAAACCAGTCAGATTATCTCCACTCTTTCCTAGGACCTTATTCTGCTCCAAGGACAAGAAGTTCAATTTTTTGGACTTTACAGAAGCTTTAGCTGTTTCTCAAAAGTCCAACCTCATTGAACTCTCCCAGTACTTCTTCTGGGGTTAGTTCTGGCCATGAGGGCTTATCTCTTCCTGTATTGCAAAAATTTATTTTTTTCCCTCTACTTCACATTGAGGGAATCTCTTTGAGGATAATATACTGGCTCTCAACCACAGATCCATATTACCCTCAAGTATTTTTGCAATATTTTTGAGTGAGATCCACATTAGAAAATTGGAATACAATATTTTTCTAATATTTATGCTTTACACAAGGACTCCCCTCTGGATACCTTGTTTAGTCAAGCTGTTCCACAGCACCTCTTTTATTCTTTTCTAGTTCAACTCCTACCCTCCATCCCTTGGATGCCTGAGGTTTTGAGGGATAAGCATGGCCCATCTTTAGATTTGCAACATGCTGGGGCCTCCTCCAGGCATCTTAACTTGGGAGTCCCCATATGTGAAGACTCATTCCTGCTTGTTCCTGGAGATAGCACAGTTACTTACCTGTAACAGGTGATCTCTGGGAACAGCAGGAATAAGTCTTCACAACCCACCCACCTCCCCTAGGAGTTGTTCTCTCTCTCTCTTTTTTTCTCTCTAATTTGTCTACTTCCCTCCTTCGGTCTTAGCTACAAACCCAACTGATGAGAGGGAAGTAAATGGATGGGAAGGCAGCGCGCATGCGCGTGGGATGCTCCCAAAAGCTTTCTTTTTGGACGCTGGGGAGCGTTTCCGCGCAGGCTCCGTCGGTACCGACGTACTCATATGTGAAGACTTATTCCTGCGTTCCCAGAGATCACCTGTTACAGGTAACGGTGCTTTCCGTCACCGACACCCATGAATGGTGTCTAAAATGTTTAAGTCCTGACATCTCGATCACGGATTGTATGTCCTGCGCCATGATGCCTAAAAGAGGTAGACAGAACCGAGCTGCTAAGCTCAGTACCCTGTTTCCCTCTGATGCAGCTTCGGTGGCATCAACGTCTTCCAGGGCTGCTTCTTCCTCCCATGGATCTCAGGTAACTAAACATAAATCCAGCCGGTCCTCGAAGGGTAGATCTCCTTCTAAGCATCAAAATGCCTCTGATGTTGCCCTTGAGGATTCTGCACCGGCAAAATTACCCCGGCGGGAGGCTTCGGCTTCCAAAGCATTATCGGGGTTCCAGGATGTTCTCGAGGCCTCGACCTTGGCAGAACTACTGATGCCATGCTCTGGGGTACCGGCGGTCTCCTCCGGTACAGACATCCAGGCATTGGCAGCATCGATAGACCAGAGAGTTCTGGCTATGGAACGCAGTCTGGCAGCTTTCCTTGCGGCATCGAAACCCTCGGAACCACGACAGACAGTCCCACCAGTACCGACACCGCTATCGGTACCGGTACCGATAGCATCGGCATCGGTGTCTGCTTTGCTGGTACACAGTCATCCGATGACTTTCGGTACCGATATCACGGTACCGGTTACTCCCGGTACCGACTTTGGTCGGTACAGGTATCAGGCTCTTCAGGAGCATCCAGACAGACGATACTTCGAGTCCTCAGAAGAATCTGAGGATTCTGACAGTTCTGTCGATGCAGCGATGCTTCTCCCAGAGGAGCCCCCCTCCCCTAAACGCAGGATGTATCTTCCAGAGGATATTTCCTTCCAAGATTTTATCAGGGAGGTGGCTCGCGGCTTGACCCTTACTGTGGCCCCTGAAACAGAGCCAAGGGCAAAAGAGTTGGAAATTCTACAATATCCTAAAACTCCTAAGGAGGCAGCTACCTTGCCCATTCATGAGATTTTATATGATCTCATGTTGAGGATGTGGGAAACACCTCTTACCACCTCTCCTCATTCTCGTAGACTAGATACTATGTATCGAGTCCCTCCTTGTCCTGGGTTCCATAAGACTCAGCTTCCTCACCACTCTATTGTAGTGGAGTCAGCTATGAGAAGGATTAAGAGTGCAAAAAGGCATGCCTCTAATCCTCCAGGACGTGAGTTCAGAACCCTGGATGCTTTTGGACGTCGAGTCTTCCAAGCTTCCATGCTTTCTGCCAGGATCAGTTCCTATAGTCTCTACATGGGAATGTTTCTGAAGGAGGTCACAGATAATTTAGAGGCTTTCAGTCCTTTCCTTTCTGAAGATAAGACAGGATTTTCTCACTTGGGTCAAACATGCCCAAGATATCTCTAAATTTTCGAACCGTGCAGCCTTTGACTGTTTGGAGTGCATAAGCAGAGCCTCGGCTATTGCCATATGGGCACGTAGAATTGCTTGGCTCCAGGCATCTGATCTAGAGCGCTGGGTACAAGACAAATTGGGAAATTTATTTTATTTATTTATTTAGCTGTATTTATATACCGCTTTTCACCGGGTCAAAGCGGTGTTACATGGGGGTGGGGGAATTAAGTACAAGGGTAGGGCCATCACCGGGGAGGCAACATTGATGATTTTGACATAGGAAAGACTTTGGACATAGGACAAACATTGGACATAGACAGGTTAGGGTAGCTTTGAGTTAGAGGTTCATTGTGGGTGAGTTCAGGGGTTTGTGGGTTTTTCGGTGGGGTTCGAGTTGAAGTATTCCTGGAAAAGGATGGTTTTTAGCTGTTTTCTGAAAGATATTAGGTCGGCATTGCTTCTGAGATAGCTCGGTAGAGAGTTCCATAAGGACGGAGCATAAAGTTCGAAGGCTCGATTGCAGGTCCGTTGCGAGCATTTGGTTTTTTTGTGAGGGACGGTGAGGAAAATGCCGGAGGTTTGTCTCACCTTGTACTGGTGAGAACCTGTTTGGTAAAGATTGGCAGGAAAAAGCCAGTGAAATGGATGCTGAGAACTCCACCTTGGACAGATTGTCCAAGGCCACTGCTGATCCTGCTAGAAAGAAAATGTTCAAGAAACCATTCTTTTCTAAAAAGAAAAGATTTTACTCTGCTTATGTTCAGCAGGGATGTTCTGCAGGTCAGCTTGCCAAGAAAAGTCAGCAACCACCCAAACAGAAGAAAGCAAAGGCTGCTAGGCCTCAACCGGCCCAGCAGGCTCAGCCACCACAGGGCCTTTGACTCTCATCTAGAGAACTTAACCTTCCTGGAATGGTGGAAGGTTCTGTTCCCCCGAGAACCAGGAAAGCTATGTCATTTTACCCCAGATGGGGGCAAATAACAGCAGAGCATTGGACACACTCCATCATAAAGGAGGGGTATAAGCTTCATTTTTCAAGCATGCCCCCTCGCACAATAGTAAGGGAGTTCAATTCTCCGACCTCTCTCATCAACCTGTTAGGTCAGGAGGTATCTATCCTTCTTGCCCAAGGGGCAATAGAAGAAGTACCCCTTCATCAACAGGGTACAGGGTTCTATTCCCCTTATTTTCTTATTTCAAAGAAAACAGGGGGTTACAGACTTAGACCTCAGAGAATTGAACAAATTCCTTGTCGAGGAGAAATTCAAAATGATTTCTCTCGGATCTCTGCTGCCATACCTTCAGAGTCAGGATTGGCTTTGTTCTCTAGATCTCAAGGATGCGTACACCCATGTTCTCATCCATCCAACTCACAGAAGGTTCCTTCGGTTCCTTTTTCAGGGAAAGCACTACCAATACAGGGTGCTTCCTTTTGGCCTGGCCTCAGCACCAAGGGTGTTCATAAAATGCATGGCTGTTGTAGCAGCATTTCTCTGCATTTTAGGGATATTCGTCTTCCCTTACTTGGACGACTGGCTCATTCGAGCCCCAACAGATTCAGAGGCCAGGACTTCTCTATCCTGCAAAATGCGGATCCTTCAGTATTTAGGGCTGGTAATAAACATGCCAAAATTCAGTCTGACTCCCACTCAGTCTTTAGAGTTCATAGGCCCTTGCCTTTGTGGTATCCAGGAGAGCTCCTATCTCCCCCAGGCCCGTTGCCTTCGCTTGGTGCAGTTAGCTTCTCAAGCAGTGCTTAAAGCCTCATCTAACTGCTCGAGAAATGTTACAACTACTAGGCCACATGGCATCCACTGTGCATGTGGTTCCCTATGCTCGCCTCCACATGAGGGCAGCTCAGTGGACTTTATCCACCCAATGGACCCAGGCATCAGGATGCCTGTCAAACAAAATAGCAAATACAAGTCGCCTTATTTTGTCCCTCCAGTGGTGGAAGTCCACTCAAAACCTGTTGCTGGGGTCCCCATTTCAGCAACCCTTACCCCAAGCAACTCTGACAACAGATGCTTCTCCAATGGGTTGGGGAGCTCATCTGCAAGACCTCTCCACCCAGGGCACCTGGTCTCCACAAGAGAGTTATCTACATATCAGTCTCTCGGAGCTCAGAGCAATCTTTCTTGCTCTGCGAGTGTTCCACACCCTGCTCAGCTACAAGACAGTCCTCATTCATACGGACAATCAAGTAGCCATGTTCTATGTGAACAAGCAGGGGGGAACAGGCTCTCTGTCGCTTTGCAACAAAGCTTTGTGACTATGGGCCCTCGCCAGAGAGCATCAGATTCATCTTCTGGCAGTGTATCTTCCAGGCATTCAAAACTCTTGGGCAGACAGACTCAGTCGAGTTCTGCTTCCACACGAGTGGTCTCTGCATGCAGACCAGGTGACCAGGATATTTCAACTTTGGTGAACCCCGGACACTGACCTCTTTGCAAGTCCGTGGAATGCCAAACTTCCCCAGTTCTGTTCCATAACTCCAGCTCAGGGGGCTCAGGCCAGGGATGCTTTCCTCCTTTACTGGAGTCAAGACTTCCTGTATGCCTTTCCACCCATTCCCCTAATTCCCAAAACACTGTTCAAGCTTCAGAGAGACAGAGGCCATATGATTCTCATAGCTCCATATTGGCCACTGCAAGTGTGGTACCCTATGCTTCTACATCTCTCTCAAGCTCCCTCCCTGGAGTTAGGGTCTGTTCCAGATCTCCTATCCCAGGAGGACGGAATGTTATGGCATCCCAATCCCCAGTCTCTGCATCTCAGGTCTTGGTTGCTGAAGGCCTAGATCTCCATGATCTTAATATCGTTCAACAAGTGAAAGATATTCATCTTGCTTCCAGGAAACCTTCCACAAGACGCTCTTATGCTTTCAAGTGGAAAAGGTTTACCATATGGTGTTCACAAAAGGCTCCTAACCCCCTTGCGATACCTCTGGAATCACTGCTTGAGTATCTCCTTCATTTATCCAGTGCAGGTCTTAAGACTAATTCAGTAAGAGTCTATTTGAGTGCTATTGCAGCTTCTCTTCTGAATGGACAGCCTATTTCCTCTCATCCTCTTATAGCAAGATTTATGAGAGGCCTTCTTCTAACTAAGTCTCCCATTAGGCCACCACCGGTGGCATGGGACTTAAACCTGGTTCTTGGGCAGCTCATGAAGCCACCATTTGAACCTTTAGCTACTACCTCCATGAAATTCCTTTCTTGGAAGGTTATCTTTCTCATTGCAATCACATCAGCACGCCGCATTAGTGAGTTGCAAGCGCTAGTAGCTAATCCACCTTATACAAGGTTCCATCATGACAAGATAGTTCTTAGGACTCATCCACACTTTATGCCTAAGGTGGTCTCGCCTTTTCATCTGAACCAAGCGGTCTACCTACCTGTGTTTTTTTCCAGGGCCTCATGCATCAAATGCAGAGAGGAATCTTCATACCTTGGACTGTAAAAGAGCTTTAGCTTTTTACTTACAAAGAACACAGCAACATAGAAAGTTCTCTCAACTCTTTGTTGCTTTTGATCCTTCTCATTTGGGACTACCAGTCTCCAAGAGAACACTGTCTAACTGGTTTGCTCAGTGTATTTCCTTCGCCTATCAGAGTAAGAACCTTTCTCTGGAGGGCCATGTCACAGCTCACAATGTGAGAGCCATGGCAGCCTCAATGGCTCATCTGCACTCTGTGTCTATTGACGACATCTGTCGAGCAGTGACTTGGGCCTCGGTTCATACCTTTACAGCCCATTACTGCTTGGACATGGACTCCTGCCGGGATGCCTTGTTTGGTCAGGCTGCTCTCAAACACCTGCTCCATACCTAATCAACTCCTACCCACCGTCCCTGGTAGGATGCCAGAGATCCATGGAGGGAAGTGGAGCCCTCTAAAGGGACACACAGCTTCTGGGGTCTCTCCCTGGCACCTAAAGCTAGTGAGTCCCCATATGTGATGACTGCATTCCTGCTTGTTCCTGGAGATAGCATAGATCTCAAGGAACAAGCAAGAATGAGTCTTCACATATGGGTACGTCGGTACCGACAGAGCCTGCGCGGGAACGCTCCCCAGCGTCCAATCAGAAAGCTTTTGGGAGCATCCCTCAGCATCTGCGTGCTGCCTTCCCGCCTTTCCAATTGTCTCTCCTCAGTTTTCGTTTTTCCACGGAGTCGGCAGGACGTCCTCCTGTCACCGCAGAAAATCTTTTCTTTAATTCTTGTTTTCTTGTGGTCGCGGCTGTTTCCCCGCCTCCACCGGTACCGCCGGTGGGTTTTTTCTTTTCTTTCTCAAACTCAGGGAGTTTTTTTCCCTCAGTTTCTGTATTAAATTTTTGGGCCTGTAAGGCCTCTCTATCATGGAGCCGCCTTCTCCTAAGAAGTGCCTTAACTGTGGAAATACAGTTTTCTTTTTAGACTCCAATAACTGGTGTCTAACCTGTTTGGGTCCTGACCCTTTTCCTCCGGAGCCATTAGGCTACAATTTTATGAGAAGAGATTTTCCATTTCGAGTTTCCCTCGATACCGAGTTCCCTTCCAGTGTCAGGGCACTGACCATTTCTTCTCTACAGGATCAGGTAACCAACAAACAGTCCGTTAAGACTAGCCAATCCTTGAATGGTAGGTCTCATGCCAAGCATGATGACGGCTCCGGCCTTGCCCTCAAGACCCTATTGGCTTCAAAACCCCGGTGGGAGTCTTCGGTCTCCAAAGCCTTTCAGGGGTTTCAGGTTGTTCCTGGGGCTCACCCCTCACAGAACATACCTGAGCCATGCTCGGTGGTGGCATCCGCTTCGAGCAGTACCGATACCCCGGCATCGGCACTGGTGTTGAGTGATTCACTCTTCACCAGGGATGGTCATCTGGCGTTCTCGGTACCTTCGGGACCGATCGATACGTCCCAGATTGACTTTTCAGTATCGGCAGCATCGCTGATACGACCACCGACGTCGGTACCCTCTAGACATGCATCGATAGACTCGCTTCCTTCGATGCCGTGTCTGGAATTGATATCTAGTCTGGAAGACTGGGTACCGACGCGTCTCGGAACCGACGCTTACCGATTCCGGGTGCGCGGTACCGAGGATACTCACCAAGGGTTTTTGGTTACCTCGGTACCGCTTGAGCAGCCTCTGATGACTGCTTCGGTGTCGGTATCGCCTCTGATTCCGCACAGCTACCGGTATCGGTATCGATGCCGGTTCCTGCAGTAACATCGGGACCAGCTACTTCCATGCCTTTTTCACCAGGATCGCTCCTTTCTATACCTAGTTTGGAGTCGATACCTGGCATGGACGATGCAGTACTGACTGTCTCAAGTCATAACCGCCAGTACCAGTATCCATCCATTAGAGATCCTTTTCTGCACCGGGCCAGTACATCCTCCGGTGCCCAGGCTAGTTCTTCCACTTTAGCCTGTCCAGGGATGGTTCCCATTGGAGATCCTTCTTTTCAGAAATTTCTCCTTGACATGGAAACATTCCTTGCTATTCCTATCCCTGGCTATGATCCTACACAAGGCTCTTCTGGGGAAAAGGAAAATATAATGCTTCCTTTACATCATTCTTTGCAGGATCTTCTGAGAATATGGGAAACACCTTTAAGGGTCTCCTCACCTTCTACAGCAACTGATCTTCTGTATCAGGTGCCCCCCTCTCCAGGGTTTCAAAAGACTCAACTTCCCCATCATTCCATTGTAGTGGAATCAGCAATGAGGAAGGTAAAAAGCAAGAAGAAGCATTCTTCTTTTCCACCAGGTCGTTTATCTAGAACACTGGATGCCTTTGGACGTCAAACCTTCCAAACATCTATGCTGGCAACAAGGATTCTCTCTTATATTTTTTATATGACTCTATCCCTTCAGGAGGTCACAAAGAAATTATCTCTTTTGACTCCTTTTCTATCAGAGCCCAAGGCTGCAGACTATTCCTTACTTCTTAGTCATAGCCAAAATATCTCTTGCTTTCTTTCTCGTGCTTCCCTAGACTCTTTTGAGTCTGTTAGCAGAACCTCTGCTATAGCCATAGCACGACGTAAAGCCTGGCTCCAAGCTTCAGACTTGAACAGATGGGCACAACAAAGACTGGGTAATACTCCTTGTACTGGAGAAAATCTCTTCAATAAAGGAGTCTTTACATCAGGTTGCTCATTGCTCCACTGACTTCCCTGTTTCTGAGGGCTATCCTAAGCCTTCTCCTTCCCCAGTAGGTAGGAAATGCCCTACCAAACCTTCTTTCCCTAAAAGAAGGTGGTTTTATTCTTCTCCTGCCCATCATACAGATGTTCCCAAACAAGGGAAACCTCGCCCTAGTCTGAAGAGTCCAAACCCAAGCCAGGGAAATTAACCCTCAATAGGGTTCTAATTATTCTCCAGGACCAAGCAGGAAGTCAGTCCTCACATATGGGTGACGTCGGCGCCGACGGAGCCCTCGCGGAGCAATTTTCCCCAGCTTTCAAAGAAAGCCTTTGGGAATTGCAGCGCGCATGCGCGGTCGCCTTCCCGCCCAAGGGTGCCATCTTAGCCAGTCTTCTTTTTTCCGCGGAGCCCTACAGACGTACCCGTCGTGTCCCCGCTAAAAAAGTTGATTTTCGTGAGTTTTTCTCTTTTTTCACTTCGGTTCGACGCCGGTCGTTTTCCTGCCCGGACTCGCGACGCCGTTGCGAGTCCTTCTCTTATTTTTCGGTTTTTCTGATTTTTGGTCAGTTTCGTTTTCGGTTTTTCGCTGGCAGCCCGGTCCTTTGACCTTGCAGGGGCCCTTTTTCCCCCGATGGCTGCCAGTGGTTTCAAGCGGTGTGGTCAGTGTGACAGAAATATGTCACTCACTGACACACACGATAATTGCCTCCGCTGCCTAGGCCCGGATCATGAAGAAATGATCTGTGGAGCCTGTGGCAAAATGTCCTCCAAAGCGTTGAGTCGGCGGCACCAGCGGGATAGAATCTTCGCTGACCCCAGCCGTACCCGGACCTCGTCGGAGGCCTCGGCATCCAGAGGCTCCAGCTCTGACCATCGCCGAAGCTCCTCCGACAGGGGTTCTCCCTCCGGAGACCATCGACGGAAGACAAAACCCGCGAGGGCGGCGTCGGTGGACGCTCCTGACTCCGCGAGGGCCAGGTCGCATAGCCCCGATAGCCGTCCCGGGTCTTTGGAGAAGGAGCACCTCCCGAAGCGACCTCGCCTGGAGTCGGAGTTGCCTGCTCGGGTAAGTCCTGTAGTCCTTCTGGACTCGCCTCCGAGAGGTCCGACGTCGGGCCCGACGCCGTCGGGGCCCGAGTCGGGGGCTGCTGGGTCACCTGAGGTCGGACTCAGGTTGACGGCCTTGGAGAGCAGACTATCTGCCTTCATGGACCATCAGCGGGCACTGATCGCTAGCCTCGCTGGCGCCGCTGCCCCGACCGCCGGGACGTCGACGTCTAAGTCGACCCCGGAGACCGAGCCGATCCTCGAGTCCATGCGAACTCGAGTCGATCCTCGGTCGAGGTCACCCTCGGCCTCCCGTTCGGGACTGAGGTCGTCGCCGCCGACTCCCTCGGCGTCGGGGCGGCTGACGCCTCCGCCTGCCCGAACCGACCCCACCGATTCCTCCTCGGAGTCGGCCTGGGAATCTGAAGAGGAGTCGTCACCTGATTCCTTTCGGACTCGGTGTGTCCCCTCGGACTCACCTGAGTCCGAACCTCGGAAACAGTCCCCTCCGGAGGATGCCCGGTTCTCGGACTTCGTCAGGGATATGGCCAAGGCTTTGGCCTTCCCTGCGGATCCCGAGGAGGAGCCTCGAGCCGAAGAGCTCGACGCCCTTCAGTACGACTCTCTCCCGCCCGGGAGCACTTTACTGTACCGGTTCCTCCCATGCTGGAACGACTACTCTTCCGCATGTGGGAGAGTCCGGCCTCCTCGCCGGTATTAAGCAAGCGGGTCGATTCCATCTATCGAGTCCGCAAGAGCCCTGGCTTCCAAAAAGCACAGCTGCCACACCATTCCATGGTAGTGGAATCGGCCATGCATAGGCTTAAGAGCCAAAAGATGCACTCCTCGGTGCCTCCTGGTAGGGAAGCCCGTAACCTGGATGGCCTTGGTAAGAAGTGTTTCCAGGGCTCTATGCTGGCTTGTCGTGTCCAGACCTACCAGCTATACATGGGCATGTATCTCCGAGACCTGGCTAAAGAGATAGCCGGATTCTCCGCTGGTCTGTCCGAGGAACCTTTGCGGAGGTTCCTGGCCTTGACAACTGGTATTCGGGAATGCTCCAAATTCATGTCCCGAGCAGCCTATGATGGCTTTGAAGCATCGGCTCGAGTAGCCGCAGCTGGCATCGGTGCCCGCCGACAGGCTTGGCTTCAGTCGTCTGACCTTGAACCTTGGGTGCAGGACAAGTTGGTTGATGTCCCCTGCCGAGGTGAGAACCTCTTTGGCAAGCCCATGGCTGAAAAGGCTGCACAAATCGAGACGGAGACTCTCACCAGGACTAGGCTTTCTAGGAAGACCTCCGCCCCTTCCCAGAAAAAGAAGGGCTCGGGAAAGAAGTCCTTTTACCCGAGAAAGGCGGCTGCCTATAAACACTACCCTCAATATCAGGCCTCCGCAGCTCCCCAACAGGGCCAGCAGGCCAAGGGACGGGGTAACGGGTCCCGTAGGCAGCAAGCCCCCAAGCCTGCACCACCAGCCCCTGCTCAGCAGGGTGGGGGTTTTTGACTTCATCAGCATAGCCTCTCCCCCTCAGCTGGCTCTTCCCAGCACCGGAGGCCGGCTGGTTCACTTCGCCCACAGGTGGTCCAACATCACTTCAGATGCCTGGGTGCTTCAAGTCGTAAGAGAAAAATATCTTCTCCACTTCCACCAGGTCCCTCCCTCTTATTTCCCGGGAGAACCTTCACGACTCCCTCTGCACAGGGACTTACTCCTTCAGGAGTTAGCAAGTCGTCTTCAGGAACAGGCTGTGGAACCGGTGCCCCACCACCTGAGAGGTCAAGGCTTTTATTCCAGGTATTTCCTAATACCAAAAAGGACAGGAGGCCTCAGACCCATCCTGGACTTGCGCAACCTCAACAAGTTCCTCGTGCGGGAAAAGTTCAAGATGCTTACCCTTGGAATCCTTCTGCCCTACCTCCAGCAGGGAGATTGGCTATGCTCCTTGGATCTAAAGGATGCCTACACGCACATCCTCATCCACCCAAGCCACCGCCAATACCTAAGGTTTGTGGTGGCAGGAAATCATTACCAGTACAGAGTACTGCCCTTTGGCCTATCCTCCGCACCGCGAGTCATCACAAAATGTCTCGCGGTGGTGGCGGCCTATCTCCGACTTCACGGCCTCTGTCTTTCCGTACCTCGACGACTGGCTCATCAGAGCATCATCCTCTCCGGAAGTCACCAGTGCCACACACCGCACGGTGACTCTTCTGCAGTACTTGGGCTTTGTCATAAACTTCGCAAAGTCCACTTTGCTCCCCTCACAGGATCTCGAGTTCATCGGCGCAAGACTGCACACTCCTCAGGCACGAGCTTTCCTGCCTCTCGACAGGGCTCAACGGCTCGTGGACCTAGCCGGCCGTTTTCGCAGCCAGTCCCTGGTCTCCGCCAGGCGCTTCCTGAGACTACTCGGCCATATGGCTTCCACCGTCCACGTGACCCCCAATGCCCGCCTGAATATGCGGCCTGCTCAATGGTGCCTTCGCAAGCAGTGGCAACAAGCCACCAGCAGTCTAGCCGACTTAGTGCGCATCTCCGGGCCGCTGGCCTCTTCTCTACAGTGGTGGCTTCATCGGCCGAACCTGGTGCTCGGAATGCCTTTTCAGTCACCTCAGCCGGCTCAAGTGCTGACGACCGATGCTTCCCTCCTGGGTTGGGGAGCACATTGCCAGGGGGCATGTACTCAAGGTCTCTGGACCGCGTGGGAGTCTGCTCAGCAGATCAACTTCCTGGAGCTCAGAGCAATCCGTCTGGCGCTCAAGGCTTTCTCCCACCTGACTTCTCAGCAGTCCGTCCTTGTCCAGACGGACAATCAAGTTGCCATGTTCTACATGAACAAACAGGGGGGCACGGGCTCCTTCCTTCTCTGTCGAGAAGCTCAGAAGCTCTGCTCTTGGGCCGTCAGTCACGGCATTCTTCTCAAGGCAGTTTATCTCCCAGGCCAAGAAAATTGCCTGGCGGACAAACTCAGCAGGATACTCCAGCCGCACGAGTGGCGTCTGGATCCCTTGGTAGTTCAGAAACTTTTTCTGAAGTGGGGACTCCCCACGATGGATCTTTTTGCCAGTCCTCTCAACCGGCAACTTCCTCGCTTCTGCTCTCGTCAGCCACATCCCCTTCGAGTAGCGGCAGATGCTTTTCTACTCTCATGGTCAGAGAGCCTTCTGTATGCGTTTCCTCCCATCCCGCTAGTCTCTCGAACTCTTTTCAAGGTTCTCCGAGACAAAGCTTCCATGATCCTGGTGGCTCCTCGCTGGCCCAGACAGCCGTGGTTTCCACTCCTGCTCCAGTTAGCGGTAGAGGATCCGTTCCCTCGGGGGTTTCAACCGGATCTCCTAACGCAGGATCAGGGGTCCCTGCTACACCCCAACCTCAGATCTCTCAATCTAATGGCCTGGCTGCTGAAAGGGTAGTCCTTGCTCCCCTTCTCCTGCCGGCAGAGGTGGAGGAGGTCGTCCTGGCTTCTCGGAGACCTTCTACCCGCAATGCTACGCCCTTAAATGGCGTCGCTTTTCCGTTTGGTGTGCCCAGCAGTCTCAGGATCCCTTCTCCTGCTCGGTGTCGGTGATCTTGCAGTACTTGCTCTACCTCTCTAATCTGGGACTTAAGTCCAACTCCGTCAAAGTTCACCTCAGTGCTCTTTCAGCACATCATGTGCCGGTGGACGGCAGACCTCTTTCCAGCGACCCTCTCGTAGCGAGGTTTCTCCGAGGTCTCCTTCTACTTAAACCACCTCTGCGCCCGCCAGCACCTGACTGGGATCTGAATGTGGTTTTACAGCGGATCACCTGTCCGCCTTTTGAACCGATGGCTACCTGTTCTCTGCGTTTTCTTTCGTGGAAAACCTTATTCCTGATAGCCCTCACTTCCGCTAGACGCGTAAGTGAATTGCAGGCCCTCGTGTCTGATCCTCCCTTCACTCGGTTCTACAAAAATAGGGTAGTCCTACGGACTCACCCAAAATTTCTTCCAAAAGTTGTCTCCCCTTTTCACATGAATCAGGAGGTGGTACTTCCAACTTTCTTTCCCAGGCCTCACTCCAGCCGAGCTGAACGGGTCCTGCATACCCTGGACTGTAGAAGGGCATTGAACTTCTACCTTGACCGTACGCGGGAGCACCGTAAAGCTGCACAGCTTTTTGTGTCTTTTGACCCCAATAAATTGGGGCTCCCGGTCTCCAAGCGTACTCTGTCCATCTGGGTTGCTGACTGTATCGTTTGGGCTTATGGGGCAGCCGGACTCTCCTTAGAAAGTCGAGTCACGGCTCATTGTGTTCGGGCGAAGGCTACGTCAGTGGCTTACCTCCGCTCTGTTCCGCTGGCAGACATCTGCCGGGCCGCTACTTGGTCTTCGAGCCAGACTTTTGCGGTCCATTACAGTGCTTTCGGACAGGCAGTCCTCCGAAATCTCTTCGAGGTTTGAGCAACTCCTACCCTCCATCCCGGATGGGGGCTACCGGTGGGTAATAATTCAGTGAAGATTCCTTCCTTCTGTACCACTGAGCTAGAGGGAGCTCATTTTTGTGCTTAGGGTCTCTGGTAGCCTTAAGCTTGGGAGTCCCATATGTGAGGACTGACTTCCTGCTTGGTCCTGGAGAAAGCGTAGTTACTCACCTGTAACAGGTGTTCTCCAGGAGCAGCAGGAATCAGTCCTCACAACCCTCCCTCCTCCCCGTGGAGTTGCAATCATCTGCTTCAGTTTTTTTTGCAAATTTTTATGCTGTCTTTTAGCTATGTCATCAGACTGGCTAAGATGGCACCCTTGGGCGGGAAGGCGACCGCGCATGCGCGCTGCAATTCCCAAAGGCTTTCTTTGAAAGCTGGGGAAAATTGCTCCGCGAGGGCTCCGTCGGCGCCGACGTCACCCATATGTGAGGACTGATTCCTGCTGCTCCTGGAGAACACCTGTTACAGGTGAGTAACTACGCTATTTCTTTATAGCCTACAGTTCACTTCTTCTCAGTAGAAGTTTTTTCACTGTTTTTTTCCTTTAAAACTCTACACATGGATTCCTGTTTCCAGGACATCCACTTGCTCTTAGGTATGCTGAGCTGTCGGGATATTCATGTCTATGGATCACAGGGTTTTCCTCCTCTTCCTACCATGAAGAGAGGTTTGCCAACTATCTCATGATAGTTTTTCTGTACCACCATGAATTTTTTCCTTCTACAGACTTACCATATGGCAAGTCTCCCTTCAGCTCCTATTTTTCTTTACCCTCTTTTTCAGGCCTTCCCCTGTAAGAGTGGTGCCATACCACTGGAAGGCTTTCTTAGCCTTTCTAGTCTTCCTTTCCTTTCCAGTGTAGAGTGTTTTTTCTCTGGCGTAATCTCCCTTCTTTCATTGGGCAACTTATCGGACATGATCAGGATTTTCTCCTATTGTTCTGTCTATTCTCTCTGTTAAAAACAGAAAGATTCTCTCTGCTGTTCCATTCAGCAGCTGCCCATGCAGGAGTTCCAGTGATTGGACTACTGGTACTTTTCTACAAGTTCCAGTCTTGTTTTCCACTACTTTTTGTCTAGCCTTAGTAGTGCTTCCAAGATAGTGCTCATCTATCTTGGGTAATCCTTATCGCTTCTTTTCTGCCATCTCCAAATCCCTGGAGTTGGCAGCATAGTTGAAGTGGCAGCTGGTTTTCTCCAATAGCCAGTTTTATTTCCCAATTCTCCTGCATAATGCTCTCTGCAATCCTACTGAGAAGCTTTCCACTATGGGCCCTTGCTAGAGAGTATGGGGATTTTTTTTCTCTAATTACTATCCTATATGGTTGAAAAAGGCTTCCTCAGTCATTACTCATGACTGTAAGGGTTCTTTACACCCTTCTATTTCCTTTTAATAAAGGACATAAGCCTTCTCTACGTGACAGTCTAAAGAATTACCCAATTCCTACAGGAAATATGCTCTTTTTCCTTGCAGCTTGTCCTCATGGTATCCTAATCCTTCATGGACAGCACATATTTAACTAAACAACGCATGATACCGCCCCCCCCTTGTCCCTCAAGTGGGTCAACCTGGTATCTCATCCTCTGCGTTTTCTGTCCATTCACCATGTTAGAGTTCTACCGAACTCAGGACTTGCTGTTTGCAGACTGATATTATCCTCTGTTTTCCACGCAACCATCCTGGTTATTTCACTGGATAGCATTCCTGCTCCATCTTAACCAGAGGGGACAGATTCTCTATATCTTCTCAAGTAGGTTCCACCTTCTTGTTAGATCGTTCCTCTTCACATCCTCCATGTGAAGCTTCCTATGGACATATCTCTGTCTGCTGAATTGCAGACATTTATCTTTAGACCTATATATTCATATGTCTATATACATTCTTTAGATACATAGGTCTGTCAGCCATCTGTGCATATGTTATGCCCCCTGCATCTCGCCATAAGCATATGTATATATAAGGAAGTATATTGACATAAATATATGTGTGTATGTGTAGATATATATCTGTCGATATACTTCCTTATAGGTAATTATGTATTTACATACTTATCTTTCTAACTGTCCGTGCTCATTAAGGTTTTTTCCTTCCTGTATGTTCCAGACAGTGGGCTTGCACATGTTCATTCTATTCCACAGTATGTTAGACTATTATGCACACAACCACTGCTGTGGTGCTGACAGCTCTTACCATAACCCTAGATTCAGGTATCCCTGAAGCTCCATACACCAATATCTTCCTACCTCTCATCACTTAGGAAAGACATGGTGGATCTTCAGTAGATCTGAGGTTTTTAACTCCTCAGACATCTGTCCTTTCTTGGGCATACGGGGTTTCTCCCATACCCCCCTTCCCCCAAGAACTAGGCCAGTTGTCCAAATCGGTCAGTCTTCCTCTTTTGCTCCTAACTATGATTAACTCTGTAGCAAAAAGAGTTTTCGGCTTTTTCCCTAAAGCTTCCCATTAAAGACCTACCGTTTTTGTCCTACCCCAGTTGAATCCTGGGGTCACCTGTCACTTCCAGTTTTTGACCTTGACCTTGACCTTCACTTCAGTGAGGTCACCTTGAAGATTCCTCTACTGGATCCCCAGTAGACTCCATCTGCCTCTCTACTTCCTGCAATCCAGTAGGTGAGGTTCATATTGTGATTGTTCATTTCAATATATTTCATGATTATCATACATTCAAGGACTCCTTACCTGTAGTCCTATTTTAGGTTAGCTGTTTTTTCTACAGCACCTCTCTCTTTTCAACTCCTACCCTCCATCCTTAGGATGCCTGGCCATATGAGGTGTAGCATGTTTCAATTCCCAACATGCTAGGGCTCCAGGCATCTCAGCTTGGGAGTCCCCATATGTGAAGACTCATTCCTGCTTGTTCCTGGAGATAGCACAGTTACTTACCTGTAACAGGTGATCTCTGGGAACAGCAGGGATAAGTCTTCACAACCCACCCACCTCCCCTAGGAGTTGTATCTCTCTATCTTTCCTTTCCTTTTTCTCTCTGTCTCAGCTATAAAACTCAACTGAGGAGAGACAGTTGGAAAGGCGGGAAGGCAGCACGCAGACGCTGAGGGATGCTCCCAAAAGCTTTCTGATTGGATGCTGGGGAGCGTTCCCGCGCAGGCTCCGTCGGTACCGACGTACCCATATATGAAGACTTATTCCTGCTATTCCCAGAGATCACCTGTTACAGGTAAGTAACTGTGCTTTACTCACCTGTAACAGGTGATCTCCGGGAACAGCAGGAATTTTAATCCTCACAACCCACCCACCTCCCCTAGGAGTTGTATCTCCATCTCTTTCCTTTCCCTCTCTCTCTCTCTCTTTGTCTCAGCTTTAAAACTGAACTGGAGAGAGGCATTTGGGAAAGGCAGGAAGGCAGCACGCAGGCACTGTGGGATGCTCCCAAAAGCTTTCTGATTGGACGCTGGGGAGCGTTCCCGTGCAGGCTCCGTCGGTACCGACGATACCCATATGTGAGAACTAAATTCCTGCTGTTCCCAGAGATCACCTGTTACAGGTGAGTAACTATGCTTATAGGTTTGTATCTCCAAGAACAAGCAAGAATGCAGTTCACATATGGGTGACATCGGTACCGACTGAGTCCGTGCGGGGATTCTCCCCCGTGTCTAATTGGAAAACCTTTGGGAGCACCCTACTGCGCCTGTGCATCTACCTTTCCAATGCCTCTCCTCAGTTGAATTTGTAGCTGAGCGATGTAGGGTATTGTTTTATTTTTCCTCTAAGTCCGAGGGGAGGAGGGTGGGTTGTGAAGCCTTATTCCTGCTGTTCCTAGAGATCACCTGTTTCAGGTGAGTAATAAGGCTATCTTTGGGAACAAGCAGGAATGCAGTCTTCACATATGGGACTCGCTAGCTCCCAGGCAACAGACTAAAACAGAGAACCATGAGTCCAGAGGATAGAGCCTGAAGGTATAGATACAGAGTGGCTCCATTAGACTCTATTACAACTTGCAAGAACATGGCTAGAGGAGTCTGGTGTCAGTTCTGGACAGAGGGTAAGAGTTGAGATTAAGTTCCAAGAAGATGCTGAAGGACAGCCTGGTCAAAGATAGCATCCCGATAGGAGTCTCTGCTAGAGCAGTAATGAGCAGCAAAGGTGTGAATGGAGGACCAAGTTAACTGCTCGACAGATCTCTTTGATAGAGACAGACCGAAGGTTGGCAACAGAGGTGGCCATGGCCTGCACATTGTATGTAGTGATGTGACCGGCAAGGGAGAGGCTTGCCTGAGCATAGGCAAAAGAAATGCAGTTTCAATCCATTTGGACAGGGTACGTTTTGACCTTGGACGTCCAAGGTGACTTGGATCAAGGGAGATAAAAAATTGAGAGGCTTTCCTGAAATTCTTGGTTCTGTCGAAGTAGCAAGCCAGAGCATGTTTGCAATCTAGCGTGTGTAGGCCTGCCTCAGCTCTGGAGGCATGAGGTCTGGGAAAGAAGACCAGGAGCATCACAGACTGATTAATTTGAAAAACTGAGACCATCTTCGGGAGGAAGTGTGGATGGTTCCAACCACTCTGTCATGGTGGAAGCAAGTGTATGGAGGATCCGACACCAAGGCCTGCGACTCACTTATATGGCGAGCAGAGGTGAGGGCAATGAGGAAGGTGATCTTCTAGGAGAGGAATTTCAAATAAATGGTAGCTAAAGGCTCAAAGGGAGGCTTTAGAAGCTGCGCTAGGATCACATTAAGGTCCCACGCCACTGGTGGAGGTCTGATTGGTGGATTGAACAGCAGAAGACCCTGCATGAAGCATTGTACCAAGGGGGTACGAGAAAATAGGGCTTTCTGTCCACCAGCCAATGGTAGGCTGCAATGGTGCTAAGATGCACTCGGACCTAGTTAATTTTGAGCCCTGCGGTGGATAAGTGGAGGAGATTCTGTAAAAGAAATTCCACTGGGCAGGCAGAAGGGTCAATGTGTTCTGGGCTACACCGGATGGTGAACAGTCTCCATTTGAAGGTATAAGAATGTCTGGTAGACAGCTTGTGTGATGTAAGTAAAATGTCCTATCTCCAGGAACAAGCAGGAATGAGTCTTCACATATGGGTATTGTCGGTACCGACGGAGCCTGCGCGGGAATGCTCCCCAGCGTCCAAAAGGAAAGCTTTTGGGAGCATCCCACAGCGCCTGCGTGCTGCCTTCCCGCCTTTCTTAACCGCCTCTCTTAACCGCCTCTCTCCACTTCTTCTTTTCTGCGGAGCCAGCAGGTCGTGTTCCTGTCACCGCTGAAGAATTTCTTTATTTTCTTTCTTTAGTCGCGCGTCTGCTTTCTCGACGCTGGACCGGTATCGCCGGTTGTTTCTTTATTCTAAAAAAAAACAAAACAAAAACAAAAAAAACCCTACTGTTTTCTCACTTCGGTGCATTTTTTTCTTTGGCCTTAGGCCTAGGAGATTTTTCCTCATGGAAAAGCCCGCCTCTGGGTTTAAAAAATGCACGAAGTGCAGCGGCACTATTTCTGTCACCGACACCCATGAATGGTGTCTAAAATGTTTAGGTCCTGACCACTCCATTGCGGATTGTGAGTTCTGCTCCATGATGTCTAAAAGAGGTCTACAGAACCGAGCAGCTAAGCTCAGTACCCTGTTTCCCTCGGATGCAGCTTCGGTTGCATCGACGTCTTCCAGGGCGGCTTCTTCCTCACATGGATCTCAGGTAACCAAACTTAAATCCAGCCGGTCCTCAAAGGGTAAATCTCCCTCTAAGTATCGAGATGCCTCCAGTGTTGCCCTCGAGGAATCCGCACCGGCAAAGTTACCCTGGTGGGAGGCTCCGGATTCCAAAGCTTTTTCTATGGGGTCACAGGTTGACATAGATGGCTCGGCCTCGACTCCACTGGTACCGACATCCAGACATTGTTTGCTTCAATGGATCAGAATATCCTGACCATGCAGTGTGCCATCACGGCATTCATACAAGCTGCGACGCCATCGGTACCGCAACAAACTCCGTTGCTGGTACCGACTCCGGCACCGGTACAGACATCGGTTCTGGTGCCGGTACCGATTGCATCGACATCCGCTTCGGTGTCGACTGCAGCGGTACACTGTTCTGTGATGCCCATCGGTACCGAATCGGTACCGATCACTCCCGATGTCGATACCACCCGGTACGCATATCGGGCTCTGCAAGAGCATCCAGACAGGCGATACTTCGATTCCTCTGAGGACTCTGATGAATCAGAGGTCTCTGTCGAAGCATCGGTGATCCATCCTCAGGAGCCCTCTTCTCCAAAAAGGAGAATGTCTCCTCCAGAGGATTTGTCTTTTCAGGATTTCATTAGGGAAGTGGCCAGGGGCCTTTCCATCTCAGTGGCCCCTGAAACAGAGCCTAGAGCCAAAAAATTAGATATTTTACAATATCCTAAGGCTCCTAAGGAGGCAGCCACTTTACCAATACATGAAATTCTTTATGATCACATGTTGGGCATATGGGAGACTCCTCTCACCGTTTCCCCTCATTCTTGCAGGTTGGACACTATGTATCGTGTTCCTCCTTGTCCTGACTTTCATAAGACTCGGCTTCCTCACCACTCTATTGTGGTGGAGTCTGCTATGAAGAAGATAAAGAGTACAAAAAGGCACTCTTCTGCTCCTCCAGGAAGAGAATGCAGAACCCTAGATGCCTTTGGCAGGAGAATTTTCCAGGCCAGTATGCTTGTTGCCAGAATCAACTCCTATAGTCTCTATATGGGGATGTTTCTTAAGGAGATTACAGATCACCTGCAAACTTTATCTCCTTTTATTTCAGAAGATAAAAGGGAGGAGTTTCTCACCTGGCTCAAACATGCCCAGGATGTTTCCAAGTTTTCCAACCGTGCAGCCTTTGACTCCTTTGAAGGTGCCAGCAGAGCCTCGGCTATTGCCATAGGTGCACGTAGAGTTGCTTGGTTACAGGCTTCTGATTTGGAACCCTGGGTTCAAGATGGCCTAGGTAACCTTCCTTGTACAGGTGAAAACCTTTTTGGCAAGGATTGGCAAGCAAAGGCCACCCAGATGGATGCTGAAAATTTGGCTTTAGATAGACTTTCAAAGTCTACTTCTGCTCCTTTTAAGAAAAGGTTGTTTAAAAAGGGTTTTTTCCCCAAAAAAGGCAGATACTATTCTGCTTATGGTCAGCAGGCCTCTTCTGCAGGTCATTTTGCTACAAAGAGACAGCAACAACCGAAACAGGCTAAGCCTAAGGCTCTTAGGACTGCTACAGCCCAACAGCCTCAGCCTCCTCAGGGCCTTTGACTTACAACTAGAGAACTTAGCCTATCTCCAGGAACAAGCAGGAATGAGTCTTCACATATGGGTACGTCGGTACCGACGGAGCCTGCACGGGAACGCTCCCCAGCTTTCCAAAAAAGGAAAGCTTTTGGGAGCATCCCACAGCGCCTGCACGCTGCCTTCCCGCCTTTCCAACCGCCTCTCTCCAGTTCTTCTTTTCCGCGGAGCCAGCAGGTCGTGTTCCTGTAACTGCTGAAGTTCTTTGTTTTATTTTATTTCTTTGGTCGCGCGTCTGCCTTCCCCGACGTCGGACAGGTACCGCCGGTCTTTCTTTTTCTTAAAAAAAAAAAACAAAAAAAAAAACGTAGTGTGTTTTTCCTTTTTTGGGCCTTAGGCCTCACGAAACATTTTCCTCATGGAAAAACCAGCCTCCGGGTTTAAAAAATGCACTAAGTGCAGCGGTACTATTTTTGTTACCGACACCCATGAATGGTGTCTCAAATGTTTAAGTCCTGACCACTCCATTTTGGATTGTTCGTCCTGCTCCCTGATGTCCAAACGAGGTTTACAGAACCGAGCAGCCAAGCTCCATGTTCTGTTTCCCTCTGATCCAGCTTCAGTGGCATCGACGTCTTCCAGGGCTGCTTCTTCCTCCCATGGATCTCAGGTAACCAAACATAAAACCAGCCGGTCCTCGAAGGGTAGATCTCCTTCCAAGCATCGAGATGCCTCCGGGCTTGCCATCGAGGATCCTGCACCGGCAAAACTACCCCGGCGGGAAGCTCCGGCTTCCAAAGCTCCACCTATGGGGTTACAGGTTGACATCGATGGCACGGCCTCGACCGATCACCTGTTAGAATGCTCTGGGGTACCGGCACAACCTTCCGGTACCGATTTCCAGGCATTCATGGTGTCGATGGATCAGAATGTTCTATCCATGCAGCAGGCTATCACGGCCTTCATTCAAGCTGCGACGCCGCTGATACCACAACAAACTCCGTTGTCGGTATCAGCCCAGGTACCGGCACCAACTGCATCGACATCGGCCATGGTGTCGACTGCAGCGGTTCCCTGCCTAGGGATGCCCATCGGTACCGAACCGGTACCGATAACGCCCGATGTCGATACGGCTCGCTACGCGTATCGAGTTTTGAAAGAGCACCCTGACAGTCGATACTTTGATTCCTCTGAAGATTCGGAGGCGTCTGCTGAAGTATCCATAGCCCTTCCTGAAGAGCCTTCTCCAAAAAGAAGAATGTCTCCTCCAGAAGACTTGTCCTTTCAAGACTTCATAAGAGAAGTGGCTAAAGGGCTTTCTATTTCAGTAACCTCTGAATCAGAGCCTAGAGCTAAAAAATTAGATATTTTAGGTTATCCCAAGGCTCCTAAGGAGGCAGTCACCTTGCCAATACATGAGATTCTTTATGATCACATGATTGACTTATGGGAGACTCCTCTCACTATCTCTCCTCATTCTAGTAGGTTGGACACCATGTACCGTGTCCTTCCTTGTCCTGGTTTTCATAAAGCACAGCTTCCTCACCATTCTATTGTGGTGGAGTCAGCTATGAAAAAGAGAGAGTGCAAAAAGACACTCCTCTACTCCTCCAGGAAGAGAATGCAGGACCTTGGATGCTTTTGGTAGGAAATTCTTCCAAGCCAGTATACTCATTGCCAGAATCAACTCCTATAGTCTTTATATGGGGATGTTTCTGAAAGAAGTTGCAGATAAGCTACACACTTTCCTCCCTTTTCTTCCAGAGGATAAAACGGAAGAATTTCTTATTTGGCTTAAGCATACTCAAGATATTTCAAAGTTTTCCAACCGTGCAACTTTTGACTCCTTTGAGGGTGCCAGCAGAGCTTCAGCCATTGCCATAGCTGCACGCAGAATTGCTTGGCTCCAAGCTTCTGATCTAGAATCTTGGGTCCAGGATGGCTTGGGAAATCTTCCTTGTACAGGAGAAAACCTGTTTGGCAAAGATTGGCAAATAAAAGCCACTCAAATGGATGCAGAAAATTCTGCTTTGGATAGACTTTCAAAGTCAACCTCCATTCCTGCCAAGAAAAAACCTTTCAAGAAGTCTTTTTTTTCCTCAAGAAAGGCAGATTCCATCCTGCTTCTGGCCAGCAATCATCTACAGGTCGTTTTGCTGCTAAGCGTCAGCAACCTAATCAAGCCAGGCCTAAGCCTACAGGGACTGCTGCAACTCAGCAGACACAGCCTCCTCAGGGCTTTTGACTTGATGCTAGAGAACTTAGCCTTTCTGGCTCTGAAACAGCCAGAGCCTCTCACCATTCCAGGAAGGTTAGCTCACTTTGCTCCCAGATGGGAGCAAATTACAACAGAGCAGTGGACCCTCTCCATCATAAGGGAGGGGTACAAACTTCATTTCTCAAACCTTCCTCCTCACACCATGGTGAGACATTTCAATTCTCCAACATCTCTCCTCGAGCTTTTAGGTCAGGAGGTAGCTGCCCTTCTTGCCCAAGGGGTAATAGAAGAGGTACCTCTTCTTCAACAAGGGTCAGGGTTTTACTCCCCCTACTTTCTGATCCCAAAGAAAACAGGGGGCTACAGACCCATATTAGATCTCAGAGAATTTAACAAATTTCTATGCAAGGAGAAATTCAAGATGCTTTCTCTGGGCACTCTCCTTCCATACCTTCAGAGTCAGGATTGGCTTTCTTCTCTAGATCTCAAGGATGCGTACACACATGTCCTCATCCATCCATCTCACAGAAGGTTCCTCCATTTCCTTTTCCAAGGGAAGCATTACCAATACAGGGTGCTTCCTTTCGGTCTGGCCTCTGCTCCAAGAGTGTTCACCAAATGCATGGCAGTAGTAGCTTCATTTCTACGTACTCTGGGAATATTTGTAATCCCATACCTGGATGACTGGCTCATCCGAGCTCCATCTCAGTCAGAGGCCCAGACTGCCCTGGACTGCACAAGGCGCATTCTGCAGTATCTGGCACTTGTGGTAAATCTCCCAAAGTCCCAGCTCACCCCTACTCAGTCCCTAGAGTTCATAGGGGCCTGGCTAGATACTACCATTGCAAGGGCCTATCTTCCTCAGGCCCGTTGCCTACGCCTAGTGCAGTTAGCCTCCCAGATTCAGTCAAAGAGCCATTTGACTGCCCGGGAGATGCTACAACTGCTAGGCCACATGGCATCCACAGTGCATGTGGTCCCCTATGCTCTCCTTCACATGAGAGCAGCTCAATGGACTTTGTCCACCCAGTGGACTCAAACTTCAGGGGGTCTGTCAGACCAAATAGCAACCTCCAGGCGCCTCTTTTGGTCTCTCCAGTGATGGATGTCCACCCAAAATCTGTTGCTGTGGTCCCCCTTCCAACAGTTGTTGCCCCAAGCAACCCTCACAACAGATGCCTACCCAAGCTCATCTACAAGACCTCTCCACTCAGGGCACTTGGTCTCCACAGGAGGCCTCTCTACATATCAACCACTTAGAGCTCCGAGCAGTTTTTCTAGCTCTCAAGGTCTTCCATACCCTGCTCAGCTACAAGACAGTCCTCATTCATACGGACAATCAGATAGCCATGTTTTACATAAACAAGCAAGGAGGAACTGGCTCTCTGTCGCTTTGCAACGAAGCTTTAAGATTGTGGGCCTTCGCCAGAGAGCATCAAACCCATCTCCTGGCCGTATACCTTCCAGGAATCCAAAACTCTTGGGCAGACAGACTCAGTCGAGTTCTGCTTCCACACGAATGGTCCCTGCACATGGACCAGGTACTCAGAATTTTTCAAGAGTGGGGAACCCCGGACATAGACCTCTTTGCAAGTCCGTGGAATGCCAAACTTCCCCGGTTCTTTTCCAGAATTCCGTGTCAGGGAGTTCAGGCCAAGGATGCCTTCCTCCTTCACTGGGGTCAAGACTTTCTGTGTGCCTTTCCACCCATTCCCTTAATTCCCAAGACTCTATTCAAGCTCCAGAGGGATCAAGGATCTATGATCCTCATAGCTCCACGCTGGCCACACCAAGTGTGGTACCCTCTACTTCTGCATCTCTCTCAAGCTCCCTCCCTAGACTTGGGAGCTGCTCCAGACCTCCTGTCCCAGGAGGAGGGAACTTTGTGGCACCCAAACCCCAAGTCCCTTCACCTCAGGGCTTGGTTGCTGAAGGCTTAGACCTTCAAGATTGGAATCTTTCTCAGCAGGTGAAGGATATCCTCCATGCTTCCAGAAAACCACCTACTAGACGTTCCTATGCTTTTAAATGGAAAAGGTTTTCCATTTGGTGTGCTGAGAAGGGTCTTGACCCTCTAGCACTACCTTTGAATTCTCTCTCGGAATATCTCCTGCATCTCTCCAATGCAGGCCTTAAGACGAATTCAGTAAGAGTCCATTTGAGTGCTATTGCAGCATCCCTTAGGCCTCTCAATGGACAGCCTATTTCCTCTCATTCTCTTATTGCAAGATTCATGAGAGGCCTGACTTTAACTAAACCTCCCATTAGGCCTCCTCCGGTGGCATGGAACTTAAATCTGGTTCTTGGTCAGCTTATGAAGCCCCCCTTTGAACCCTTAACCTTCCAGGAAAGAAATTTCAAGGAGGTGGTGGCTATTTTCCTCATTGCAGTCACATCAGCTCGCCGCATCAGTGAGCTACAGGCCTTGGTGGCTAATCCACCTTATACAAGGTTTCATCATAAGGTAGTCCTCAGGACCAATCCACACTTTATGCCTAAAGTGGTCTCACCTTTTCATCTGAACCAAGAGGTATATTTACCTGCCTTCTTTCCAGGTCCTCATGCATCAAGTGCAGAAAGGAATCTTCATACCCTGGATTGTAAAAGGGCTCTGGCCTTTTACTTACAAAGGACTCAGCAACATAGAAGGTCTTCCCAATTCTTTGTTGCTTTTGATCCTTCTCATTTGGGACTTCCAGTCTCTAAGAGGACACTGTCCACTTGGATTGCTCAGTGTATTTCTTTCGCCTACCAGAGTAAGAACCTTTCTCTGGAGGGCCATGTCACAGCTCACAATGTGAGGGCCATGGCAACTTCTATGGCTCATCTAAATTCTGTGTCCATCGACCAGATCTGTCGAGCAACCACATGGGCCTCGGTTCATACCTTCACGGCCCATTATTGTTTGGACAAGGACTCCCGCCGGGATGCCTTGTTTGGTCAGGCTTTCCTAAAACACCTGTTCCATACTTGAGCAACTCCTACCCTCCATCCCTGTTTAGATGCCTGAGATCCAAGGGGAAGGTAGGGCCCTTAGGGTCTACAACCCTGGGGATCTCCCCGGCATCTCTAGCTGGGGAGTCCCCATATGTGAAGACTCATTCCTGCTTGTTCCTGGAGATAGCACAGTTACTTACCTGTAACAGGTGATCTCTGGGAACAGCAGGAATAAGTCATCACAACCCACCCACCTCCCCAAGGAGTTATATCTTTTATCTCTTTTTTTTGTCTCAGCTCTGAAACTCGAACTGGAGAGAGGCGGTTGGAAAGGCAGGAAGGCAGCGCGCAGGCGCTGTGGGATGCTCCCAAAAGCTTTCCTTTTTTTGGAAAGCTGGGGAGCGTTCCTGCGCAGGCTCCGTCGGTACCGACATACCCATATGTGAAGACTTATTCCTGCTGTTCCCAGAGATCACCTGTTACAGGTAAGTAACTGTGCTTTCTGGCTCTAGAACATCCAGAGCCTCTCACCATTCCAGGAAGGTTAGCTCACTTTGCTCCCAGATGGGAACAAATCACAGCAGAGCAATTGACCCTCTCCATCATAAAGGAGGGCTACAAGCTCCATTTCCTAAACCTTCCCCCTCACACCATGGTGAGACAGTTCAATTCTCCAACATCTCTCCTCGACCTTCTGGGTCAGGAGATTGCTACCCTTCTTGCCCAAGGGGCAATAGAAGAAGTACCCCTTCTTCAACAGGGTTCAGGGTTCTACTCCCCCTACTTTCTCATCCCAAAGAAAACAGTGGGTTACAGACCCATATTAGATCTCAGAGAATTGAACAAGTTTCTATGCAAGTTGAAATTCAAGATGACTTCTCTCGGTACTCTCCTTCCATACCTCCAGAGTCAGGACTGGCTTTGTTCTCTAGATCTCAAGGATGCGTACACCCATGTCCTCATCCATCCAACACACAGAAGGTTCCTTCCGTTCCTTTTCCAAGGAAAGCACTATCAATACAGGGTGCTTCCCTTCGGTCTGGCCTCTGCACCAAGGGTGTTCAAAAAATGCATGGCAGTAGTTGCTGCATTTCTACGCACTCTAGGGATATTTGTATTCCCATATCTGGGCGACTGGCTCATCCGAGCTCCATCCCATTCAGAGGTCCAGGCTTCCCTGGCCTGCACAAGGCGTATCCTTCAGTATCTGGGACTTGTAATAAACATCCCAAAATCTCATCTCACCCCTACTCAATCTCTGGAGTTCATAGGGGCCTTCCTGGATACCACCACTGCAAGGGCCTATCTTCCCCAGGCCCGTTGCCTACGCTTGGTGCAGTTAGCCTCCCAGATTCAGTTAAAGTCCCATTTAACTGCTCGAGAGATGTTACAACTGTTAGGCCACATGGCATCCACCGTGCATGTGGTCCCCTATGCTCGCCTGCACATGAGGGCAGCTCAGTGGACTCTATCCACCCAATGGACCCAGGCATCTGGATGCCTGTCAGACAAAATAGCAACCTCCAGTCGCCTTTTTTGGTCCCTCCAGTGGTGGAAGTCCACTCAAAATCTGTTGCTGGGGTCCCCCTTTCAACAGTTGCGCCCCAAGCAACCCTTACAGCAGATGCCTCTCCAAAGGGTTGGGGAGCTCATCTACAAGACCTCTCCACCCAAGGCATCTGGTCTCCACAGGAGACATCTCTACATGTCAACCTCTTAGAGCTCAGAGCAATCTTTCTGGCTGAGTCTTCCACACCCTGCTCAGCTACAAGACATTCCTTATCCACACGGACAACCAAGTAGCCATGTTCTACGTGAACAAGCAGGGGGGGACTGGCTCTCTTTCGCTTTGCACCGAAGCTCTGAGATTGTGGGTCTTCGCCAGAGAGCATCAAATCCATCTCATGGCAGTGTATCTTCCAGGGGATCAAACCTCTTGGGCAGACACTCAGTCGAGTTCTGCTTCCACACGAATGGTCCCTCCATGGGGACCAGATAGCCAGGATTTTTCAAATTTGGGGAACCCCAGACATAGACTTGTTTGCAAGTCCGTGGAATGCCAAACTTCCCCGGTTCTGTTCCAGAATTCCGTGTCAGGGAGTTCAGGCCAGGGATGCCTTCCTCCTCCACTGGGGGCAAGACTTCCTCTTTGCCTTTCCACCCATTCCCCTAATTCCCAAGACACTCTTCAAACTTCAGAGAGACTAGGGGTCTATGATCCTCATAGCACCACATTGGCCACACCAAGTGTGGTACCCTCTACTTCTGCATCTCTCTCAAGCCCCCTCCCTGGACTTGGGATCTGCTCCAGACTTCCTGTCCCAGGAGGAGGGAACGTTGTGGCACCCAAATCCCCAGTCTCTTCACCTCAGAGCCTGGTTGCTGAAGGCCTAGACCTTCAAGATTTGCATCTTCCTCAGCAAGTAAAGGATATCCTTTATGCTTCCAGAAAGCCTTCCACTAGACGTTCCTATGCTTTTAAATGGAAAAGGTTTACCATTTGGTGTGTAGAGAAGGGTCTTAACCCTCTTGCAATACCTCTGAATTCTTTACTAGAGTATTTGCTGCATTTATCCCATGCAGGCCTTAACAACGAATTCAGTAAGAGTCCATTTGAGTGCTATTGCAGCATCCTTTAAACCTCTCAATGGACAGCCTATTTCCTCTCATCCTCTTATAGCAAGATTCATGAGAGGCCTTCTTTTGACTAAACCTCCCATCAAACCACCTCCAGTGGCATGGGACTTGAATCTGGTTCTTGGCCAGCTTATGCAGCCACCCTTTGAACCCTTAGCCACTACCTCCTTGAAATTCCTTTCCTGGAAGGTTATTTTTCTCATTGCAGTCACTTCAGCTCGCCGCATCAGTGAGCTGCAAGCCTTGGTGGCTAATCCTCCTTATACCAGGTTCCATCATGACAAGGTAGTCCTCAGGACTAATCCACACTTTATGCCTAAAGTGGTCTCACCTTTTCACCTGAACCAGGAGGTTTATTTACCTGTCTTTTTTCCAGGACCTCATGCTTCAAGTGCAGAGAGGAATCTTCATACCCTGGATTGTAAAAGAGCTCTTGCCTTTTACTTACAAAGGACACAGCAACATAGAAAGTCCTCTCAGCTCTTTGTTGCTTTTGATCCCTCTCATTTAGGACTTCCAGTCTCTAAAAGAACTCTATCCAATTGGATTGCTCAATGCATTTCTTTCGCCTACCAGAGTAAGAATCTTTCTCTGGAGGGCCATGTCACAGCTCACAATGTGAGAGCCATGGCAGCCTCTATGGCTCATCTAAATTCTGTGTCCATCGACCAGATCTGTCGAGCGGCCACCTGGGCCTCGGTTCATACCTTCACAGCCCATTACTGTTTGGACAAGGACTCCCGCCGGGATGCCTTGTTTGGTCAGACTGTTCTCAAACACCTGTTCCATACCTAACCAACTCCTACCCTCCATCCCTGGCTGGATGCCTGAGATTCATGGGTGGAGGTAGAGCCCTTCCCAGTGTCTCACAACCTGGGTGATCTCCCAGGCATCTCTAGCTGGGGAGTCCCCATATGTGAAGACTCATTCCTGCTTGTTCCTGGAGATAGCACAGTTACTTACCTGTAACAGGTGATCTCTGGGAACAGCAGGAATAAGTCTTCACAACCCACCCACCTCCCCTAGGAGTTGTATCTCTCTATCTTTCTTTCCTTTCCTCACTCCCTGTCTCAGCTTTAAAACTCAAACTGGAGAGAGGCAGTTAGGAAAGGCGGGAAGGCAGTGCGCAGGCACTGTGGGATGCTCCCAAAAGCTTTCCTTTTGGATGCTGGGGAGCGTTCCCGCGCAGGCTCCGTCGGTACCGACGACACCCATATGTGAAGACTTATTCCTGCTGTTCCCAGAGATCACCTGTTACAGGTAAGTAACTGTGCTTTACCAGTTGAGGAAGGTCGACGTAGTCAAACATGATGCTTTCAGCAGCCACGCCGTGACATGGAGGGCCCGTGGATTGGGATGGAGGAGCGTCCCACATTCCTGAGAGAGGAGGTTGGGTGCATGCCCCAAGCTGAGCGGTGGATCTGTACTAGATGAAGTAGCAGAGGAAACCATGGCTAACAGAGCCAGTAAGGGGCTATTGGAATCATGGAGCCAGTAAGGGGCTATTAGAATCATAGAGCCCCTGTCAGCTTGCAGCTTGAATAGGGTTTTGGGGATTAGGGAGGTGGGTGGGAATGCATAAAGGAGGTCCCTGCCCCAGTACAGAAGGAAGGAATCTGTCACCTGACTGCAAAGAGAGGGAAACCCTGAGCAGAACAGCAGCAGTCATGCATTCTTCTGTGTGGTGAACAGATCTGTTCTGGTGGAACATCCAGGGGGCCATCTCCTGTTTTAGAGTCCACTCGTGTGGATGTAGGATGCTGCTGAGTCTGTCTGGCAGGAGGTTGAGTTTGCCAGGGAGATACACCGCTCTGAGATGGATGCGGTGTGCAATGGAGATGAACCAGAGACGAAGGGCTTCTTAGCAGAGGGGATAACAGCCCCCTCCCCTCCCCCTGCTTGTTCACATAGAACATAGCCACCTGGTTGTCTGTTTGGACTAAAACCTGTTTGCCTGAAAGTTGGGTTTGAAAACCTGAAGGGCATTTGTGAGAGCATGAAGCTCGAGGAGATTGATCTGCATCTGAGATTCCTGTTGTCCACTGCCCTTGTGTAGTGAGACTGTTCAGTTGCGCATCCGTCCTTAGGGTGCGTTGAGGTGGAGGCATACAAAAAGGTGCCCCTCTGAGTAGGTTTTGAGGGGTGCACCACCACTGAAGGGGGAGTTGACCAGAGGTGTGATGCAGTTCTTGTCAGAGATGCCTGATTGTTTGGGTCCATTGAGACAATAGCGTCCATTGAGCCTGTCGCAAGTGTAGCCGGGCATATGGGACAACATGGACCGTAGAGGCCATGTGGTCCAGAAGGCACAGCATCTCTCAAGTGGTGACCACTGTGCGGCTGCTTATAGTGTGGGCCAGCTCGATGAGAGACAGAGCGATCCTGTGGGAGAAAAGCTCATGCCTTATTCCCTTATATATATCCTTGTCCACAGCTGCTGTGTTGTCTGTCTTGACTAGATTGTAAGCTCTGAGCAGGGTCTGTCTTTTGCATGCGTCTGTACAGCGCTGCATATACCTTGTAGCGCTATACAAATGATCAGTAGTAGTAGTAAACACCAGGTAGCTAAATTCCTAGCATAGAGACTAAACTTGGTGGTATAGATAATGAATATGGAGGGATGGGAAGGTTTTGCTTCTGCCTAGACCTCTACGTTTTTTTTTCCGTTTCCCAAACAGACTTCTGCTTTTATGGTGCATTTTTTAGTGTTTTGTGTTTTTAATATTCCCCAATGCTGCTCTTCACTCCTCATGGCCAACTCTGCCAAATAGGATGAAAACAGCGATGGATAGCATGTCTTCATGTTCTCTATTCTGCTTTCTGTCTCTCCTCCCCCTCCACCACACATGCACACACTCTTGCTGTTCTTGGGGCATTAGGTCATGGTTGGGTGAAGATAACCCTTCTCTGCTTCCTTTCTGGTGTTCAGCAGGAGCTGGAGGGGGGAAGTAGAAGAAACTCTTGAGCTGTGGTCCTTTTCTATTCTGCAAGGTACTATTCTCGGTTTCAATTGCTCTGGAACGCAAAACTTCGAATGAGGTTATTTATACATGTTTGTTTCAGGTGTTAAAAATATGTACCCTGCCCTATTCTGTTAATGGGTGAAGTAACATTTTGCAGGGGGTTTATCAGAAGTGCTCCTGTTGTAGTAATTTCAGTCTAACCTGTCCAATGACTGTTAAAGATGTATCCTTTACAAAACTATGTAAGTATGTAAAAATTGAGGGGTTTGGGGGGGAAGGTATACCAGCCTGATTGTAGCACTGCATGTGGGAGCTCTTCTACTATTACTACTAATTATTTATATAGTGCTACAAGGCATACACGGTGTTGTACAGACATATAAAGAAGACACTCCCTGCTCTTAAAGCTTACAATCTAATCAAGACAGAACAATCGTTCCATGGTGAGACCGCACCTTGAATATTGTGTGCAATTCTGGTCGCCGTATCTTAAGAAGGATATAGCGATTTTAGAAAAGGTTCAGAGAAGAGCCACCAAAATGGTAAAGGGGATGGAAGGATACTCCTATGAAGAAAGGCTAAAAAGGTTGGGGCTCTTTAACCTGGAAAAGAGATGGCTGAGGGGAGATATGATAGAAGTCTATAAATTAATGAACGGAGTGGAACGGGTAAACGTAGATCGATTGTTTACGTTATCAGAATATAGAAAGACTAGGGGACATGCAATGAAGCTACAGGGTAAACTATTTAAGACTAATAAAAGAAAATATTTTTTCACTCAACGTGTAATCAAACTCTGGAATTTGTTACCGGAGGATGTAGTAGTGTAGCTGGGTTTAAAAAAGGTTTGGACAAGTTCCTGGAGGAAAGGTCCATAAACCATTATTAAGAAGGGACCCAGGATATCAATGTTTGAACCAATACAAGCATTGTGGAACCTGTGTCCCTTGGGGAAACTGCTAGGTACGTATGACCTAGATTGGCCACTGTTGGAAACAGAATACTGGGCTTGATGGACCTTGGTCTGACCCAGTATGGCATATCTTATGTTCTTATGTTCTTAATACAAGAGAAACAAAGGGGTTCAAATAGGGAAGGAGAACAAGGGATTAGGATCCAAAAGCGGCCTCAAAGAGGTAAGTCTTTAGCATGGATTTGAAGAGGGGGAGAGAAGAGACTTGCCGTAAAGATAGAGGAAATTTGTTCCATGCATAAGGAGCAGCAAGGTAAAAAGATCAGTCTGGAGTTTGCAGAAGAAAAGGGCAGAGAGAAGAAAGCCAGAGGAGGAGCGCAGTTCACCAGGAAGGGGTGTAGGGAGAGAGAAGAGAGGAAAGATAATGAGGGGCAGTAGAGTGAATGCATTTATATGTTAGAAGGGGAAGTTTGAATTAGATATGTAAATGAAAGGGGAGCCAGTGAAGTGATTTTAGAAGAGGGGTTATATTAGTGTATTGGAGCTGGCGGAAGATTAGCTGCGCAGCAGAATTCTGGATAGATTGAAGAGGAGAGAGAACATTCTAGATTCAGTTCACCAGCCAGACTTCCTTCTGATTCTCTGTTCTACTGGGAATACTATGGGAGGCAGTGCTCCTTCATAAGGGGAGGGAGGAGTGTGTTCTTGTAGAAAAGTGATACCCAATGAGCAGACTCTGCCTATCTACCTGGATTGTATGCTCTATAGTTCAAGGCCAAGAACTGCTGTCATAAGCAATGATTTTTTTTTCAGGGGTAGAAAAAATATATATGCATTATAAAATATCATTGCTCGAGCAGGCCATTCTGCTCCTCCCAAACAAAACAAAAATACCCCCAGTATTAATCTCCTACACTTTCATCTAGCTAGTGATTGGATATAATATTGTGCTTAGAATACACATACATAGATGTACTTTTTCTTTTTTTCTTTTTTTTTTTTAATAATGCAATTAAATTTTCTCAATATGGAATACCTAGATTGAACCCCTCATCTTACTTTCAAATTAGGAGTGTGGGAGTGTCTGGGCCCTTTGGAAAAGCTACAGTTTAAGCTCTTCCAGTTTGCATCTGCTGTTTGATACAGTGGGAAATGGTCTTTATGGCGTGTTGTGAATAACTTTCCTGATCGTGTCCCCAGTCTAGTCCTGGAACCTCTGGATCCTCTAGGTTGCCCATCTCATCTAGCAGCTTGGAGACTGAGAAACTCCTCCTTTTGTGACATCACCAGTATATCCCTCCAGAATCCGCCTCTTGCCACCAGTTACCTCAGTCTCCAAGCAGCTGGATAGATAGGAGCCCGGGGGTCCGGGCTCACTGGAGAAACAATTGAGGATTGTTAGGACAGATTAAGTGGATTTTTGTGGGTGTTTGTAGTGTAATTTCAGGAGATCCTTTTATTTAAGAGCTGTGCCTTTAAATCTTGTACCAGTCTGGCTCTTTTGTCTCTGCTCTCTTCTTTTCCCCTCCTCCCCCTTCTGTCAGCTGCAGCCTTCGTTGCTAAGCTTGGAAGAGGGGCCGGCCAGCTCAGAAGCCTTTCTTAAGGGCTCAGCGGTACCTGTTTGCAGCCGGAGAGTCTCAAGCATCAGGGGGGATGAGAGCAGAGTGCAGCCGACGCCACGCAGAAGATCCTGCCTGCTAGCGCGTCTGGCGGCTCTTCCCGCTACTCAGACAGAGCAGGGTGAGTTTGAGCAGTGGTGGGAACGATCGGGCCCGGGGCGTTTTAGTGCACCCAGAGACAGCGGCAGGCTGAGTTGTAAAAGTGGACCTCATATCTCGCCCCCGCGGTCGCGTAATGGAAGCGTGGGATTGCAAGGCAGTCTTTTCTCTCGGTGCGGATTTGGCGCGCTTTAGGCCGCCGGCCTTGCCGCATGGCGTCGACGTGGCTGGCCTGCAGGCCCAGGAGGTTAATTTTTCTGGGGTTCTGTCATATTACTTAGATCTTTACTGGGGCCTTTAAAAAAAAAAAAAAAAAAGAAAAAAAAAAAAGAGGGAAGGTTCGCTGTTTTTTGCTAGTTTTGTTATCTCCAGGAACAAGCAGGAATGAGTCTTCACATATGGGTACGTCGGTACCGACGGAGCCTGCGCGGGAACGCTCCCCAGCTTCCCAAAAAGGAAAGCTTTTGGGAGCATCCCACAGCGCCTGCGCGCTGCCTTCCCGCCTTTCCTAACCATCTCTCCTCAGTTCTTCTTTGCCGCGGAGCCAGCAGGTCAAGCCCTGTCACCGCTGAAGAAGTTCTTTATTTTATTTTATTTATTTGGTCGCGTGTCTGCCTTCCCCGACTCCGGACCGGTACCGCCGGTCTTTTTCTCTCTCTTTCTTTAAAAAAAAAAAAAAAAAAAATCATCTTTTTCTCTTCACTTAGTGTATTCTCTTCTTGGGCCTCCGGGCCTACAAGAAAATTTCCCTCATGGAAAAACCAGCCTTCGGGTTTAAAAAATGTACTAAGTGTAGCGGTACTATTTCTGTTACAGATACCCATGAATGGTGTCTTAAATGTTTGGCTCCTGAACACTCCATTCCGGATTGTCCGTCCTGCTCTCATGTCTAAACGGGGGTTACAGAACCAAGCAGCCAAGCTCCATGTGCTGTTTCCCACTGATGCACCGTCGGTAGCATCGACATCTTCCAGGTCGTCTTCTCCTGATGGATCTCAGGTAACCAAACATAAACCTAGCAGGTCCTCGAAGGGTAGATCTCCCTCTAAGCATCGAGATGCCTCCGGGCTTGCCCTCGAGGATCCTGCGCCAGCAAAACAACCCCGGCGGGAAGCTCCGGCTTCCGAAGCTCCTCCTATGGGGTTACAGGTTGACATCGATGGCACGGCCTCGACCGATCACCTGTTAGGATGCTCTGGGGTACCGGCACAATCTCCCGGTACCGACTTCCAGGCATTCATGGCGTCGATGGATCACAATGTTCTGTCCATGCAGCAGGCTATTACGGCCTTCATTCAAGCTGCGATGCCGCTGGTACTGAAACAAACTCCATTCTCAGTATCTGCTCCGGTACCGGCACCAGCACCGATACTGGTACCGACTGCATCGACATCGACCAGGATACCGGCTGCAGCGGTTCCTTGTCCAGGGCTGCTTACCGGTACTGATCCGGTACCGGGGACGCCCGATGTCGATACTGCTCGATACGCGTATCGAGCGTTGGAAGAGCACCCTGACAGGCGATACTTCGATTCCTCTGATGATTCTGATACATCAGACGAATCTCCTGAAGTATCCATAGCCCTTCCTGAAGAGCCGCCTTCTCCAAAAAGAAGAATGTCTCCTCCAGAAGACTTGTCCTTTCAAGACTTCATAAGAGAAGTAGCTAAAGGACTTTCTATTTCAGTAACTTCTGAATCAGAGCCTAGAGCTAAAAAATTGGATATTTTAGGCTATTCTAGAGCTCCTAAAGAGGCGGGTCACCTTACCAATTCATGAGATTCTTTATGAACACATGATTGATCTATGGGAGACTCCTCTCACTCTCTCTCCTCATTCTCGTAGATTGGACACTATGTATCATGTCCCTCCTTGTCCTGGATTTCGGGAAAACTCAGCTTCCTCACCATTCCATTTTGGTGCAGTCAACTATGAAGAGGATAAAGAGTACAAAGAGACACTCTGCTCCTCCAGGAAGAGAATGCAGGACCTTGGATGCCTTTGGTAGGAAAATCTTCCAAGCCAGTTTGCTTATTGCCAGAATCACCTCATATAGCCTTTACATGGGTATGTTTCTAAAGGAAGTTGCACAAAAACTGCACACTTTCCTCCCTTTTCTTCCGGAGGATAAAAGGGAGGAATTCCTCATTTGGCTTAAGCATACCCAAGACATTTCAAAGTTTTCCAACAGGGCAGCCTTTGACTCCTTTGAAGGTGCCAGCAGAGCCTCAGGCATTGCCATAGCTGCTCGCAGAATTGCTTGGCTCCAGGCTTCTGATTTAGAGCCCTGGGTTCAAGATGGCTTAGGAAATCTTCCCTGTACAGGTGAAAACCTATTTGGCAAAGAATGGCAAATAAAAGCCACTCAAATGGATGCAGAAAACTCTGCTCTGGATAGACTTTCAAAGTCAACCTCCATTCCTGCCAAGAAAAAGCCTTTTAAAAAGCCTTCCTTTAAAAAGGGCAGATTTCCTTCTACTTCTGGCCAACAATCTTCTACAGGTCGCTTTGCCACTAAGCGTCAGCAACCTAAACAGGCCAGGCCTAAGCCTACAGGGGCTGCTGCAACTCAGCAGGCCCAACCTCAGGGCTTTTGACTTGTTGCTAGAGAACTTAGCCTTTCTGGCTCTAAAGCAGCCAGAGCCTCTCACCATTCCAGGAAAGTTGGCTCATTTTGCTCCCAGATGGGAGCAAATAACATCAGAGCAGTGGACCCTCTCCATCATAAGAGAGGGCTACAAGCTTCATTTTTCAGACCTTCCTCCCCACACCATGGTGGGACATTTCAATTCTCCCACATCTCTTCTTGACCTTCTAGGTCAAGAGGTAGCTACCCTTCTTGCCCAAAGGGCAATAGAAGAAGTTCCTCTTCTTCATCAAGGGTCAGGGTTCTACTCCCCCAATTTTCTCATTCCAAAGAAGACAGGGGGATACAGACCCATCTTAGATCTCAGAGAACTGAACAAATTTCTATGCAAGGAGAAGTTCAAGATGCTTTCTCTGGGCACTCTCCTTCCATACCTTCAAAGTCAGGATTGGCTTTGTTCTCTAGATCTCAAGGATGCGTACATCCATGTCCTCATCCATCCCTCTCACAGAAGATTCCTACAGTTTCTTTTCCAAGGAAAACATTACCAATACAGAGTTCTTCCTTTCGGTCTGGCCTCTGCTCCAAGAGTGTTCACCAAATGCATGGCAATAGTTGCTGCATTTCTACGAACTCTGGGAATATTTGTCTTCCCATACCTGGACGACTGGCTCATTCGAGCTCCCTCTCAGTCAGAGGCCCAGAATTCCTTGGACCGCACAAGGCGCATTCTGCAGTATCTGGGACTTGTGGTAAACCTCCCAAAGTCTCAGCTCACCCCTACTCAGTCCCTAGAATTCATAGGGGCCTGGTTGGATACCACTACTGCAAGGGCTTACCTTCCTCAGGCCCGTTGCCAACGTCTAGTGCAGTTAGCCTCCCAGATTCAGTCAAAGAGCCACTTAACTGCCCGGGAGATGCTACAACTGCTAGGCCACATGGCTTCCACAGTGCATGTGGTACCCTATGCTCGCCTACACATGAGAGCAGCTCAATGGACTTTGTCCACCCAGTGGACTCAAGCTTCAGGAGCTCTCTGACCAAATAGCAACCACCAAACGTCTTTTGGTCTCTCCAATGGTGGATGTCCACTCAAAATTTGTTACTGGGGTCCCCCTTCCAACAGTTATTGCCCCAAGCAACCCTCACAACAGATGCCTCCCAAACAGGTTGGGGAGCCCATCTACAGGACCTCTCCACTCAAGGCACTTGGTCCCCACAGGAGACCTCCCTTCATATCAACCACTTGGAGCTTCGAGCAGTTTTTCTAGCTCTCAAGGTCTTTCATACCCTCCTCAGCTACAAGACAGTCCTCATTCATACGGACAATCAAGCAGCCATGTTTTACATAAACAAGCAAGGAGGAACTGGCTCTCTGTCGCTTTGCAACGAAGCTTTAAGATTATGGGCCTTCGCCAGAGAGCAACAAATCCATCTCCTGGCAGTATACCTCCCAGGAGTCCAAAACTCTTGGGCAGACAGACTCAGTCGAGTTCTGCTTCCACACGAATGGTCCCTGCACATGGATCAGGTACTCAGAATCTTCCAAGAATGGGGAATCCCGGACATAGACCTCTTTGCAAGTCCGTGGAATGCCAAACTTCCCCAATTCTGTTCCAGAATTCCATGTCAGGGAGTTCAGGCCAAGGATGCCTTCCTCCTCCATTGGGGTCAGGGCTTCCTGTATGCATTTCCACCCATTCCCTTGATTCCCAAGACTGTTCAAACTCCAGAGGGATCAAGGATCTATGATCCTCATAGCTCCACGCTGGCCACGCCAAGTGTGGTACCCTCTACTTCTACATCTCTCCCAAGCCCCCTCTCTGGAATTGGGAGCTGCTCCAGACCTTCTGTCCCAGGAGGAAGGGACTTTGTGGCACCCAAACCCCAAGTCCCTACACCTCAGAGTTTGGTACTGAAGGCCTCTAGACCTTCAAGACTGGAATCTTTCTCAACAAGTGAAGGATATCCTCCATGCTTCCAGAAAACCTTCCACCAGGCGTTCTTATGCTTTTAAATGGAAAAGGTTTTCCATTTGGTGTGCTGAAAAGGGTCTTGACCCTCTAGCACTACCTTTAAATTCTCTGTTAGACTATCTCCTGCATCTTTCCAATGCAGGCCTTAAAACAAATTCAGTAAGAGTCCGTTTGAGTGCTATTGCAGCATCCCTTAAGCCCATCAATGGACAACCTATTTCCTCTCATCCTCTCATTGCAAGATTCATGAGAGGCCTAACTTTGACTAAACCTCCCATTAGGCCTCCTCCGGTGGCATGGGACTTAAATTTGGTTCTTGGTCAGCTCATGAAGCCACCTTTTGAACTCTTAGCCACTACCTCCTTGAAATTTCTTTCATGGAAGGTTATTTTCCTCATTGCAGTCACTTCAGCTCGCCGCATCAGTGAACTGCAGGCGTTAGTGGCTAATCCACCTTATACAAGGTTCCATCATGATAAGGTAGTCCTTAGGACAAATCCACACTTTATGCCTAAAGTGGTCTCACCTTTTCATCTTAATCAAGAGGTATATTTACCTGTCTTTTTTCCAGCTCCTCATGCATCCAATGCAGAGAGGAATCTTCATGCTCTGGATTGTAAAAGAGCTCTTGCTTTTTACTTACATAGGACACAGCAACATCAAAAGTCTTCCCAGCTTTTTGTTGCTTTTGATCCTTCTCATTTGGGACTTCCAGTCTCTAAGAGAACACTGTCCAATTGGATTGCTCAGTGTATTTCTTTCGCCTACCAGAGTAAGAACCTTTCTCTGGAGAGCCATGTCACAGCTCATAATGTGAGGGCCATGGCCACCTTTATGGCTCATCTAAATTCTGTGTCCATCGACCAGATCTGTCGAGCAGCCACCTGGCCCTCGGTTCATACCTTCACAGCCCATTACTGCTTGGACAAGGACTCCCGCCGGGATGCCTTGTTTGGTCAGGCTGTCCTCAAACACCTGTTCCATTCTTAAACTCCTCCTACCCTCCTTTCCCTGGATGGATGCCTGAGATCCATAGGAGGAAGTAGACCCCTCTCCAGGGTCTCATATCCTTGGGGATCTCCCGGGCATCTTAGCTAGGGAGTCCCCATATGTGAAGACTCATTCCTGCTTGTTCCTGGAGATAGCACAGTTACTTACCTGTAACAGGTGATCTCTGGGAACAGCAGGAATAAGTCTTCACAACCCTCCCACCTCCCCTAGGAGTTGTGTCTCTTTTTCTATCTTTCCTTTCCTCTCTCTATTGTCTCAGCTTTAAACTCGAACTGAGGAGAGATGGTTAGGAAAGGCGGGAAGGCAGCGCGCAGGCGCTGTGGGATGCTCCCAAAAGCTTTCCTGTTTGGGAAGCTGGGGAGCGTTCCCGCGCAGGCTCCGTCGGTACCGACGTACCCATATGTGAAGACTTACTCCTGCTGTTCCCAGAGATCACCTGTTACAGGTAAGTAACTGTGCTTTCCCTGAGTTCAGTGGGGTTTTCAGTATTTTTGGCTTTGCCTGGAGATTTGAAAGGGGGCAGGGCTCCTTGTAACCAGGTTTTTACATTCAAGCAATGCCTTCCAAATCACTATGCATGGTGTGTGGGACTTGGAAGGTTTCGAGTGCAGGGGTCTGCAAATCCTGTGCTGGAGAGTCCTCGAAGTTGCTTCAGGCCCCAGCGCAGCAGGACGGGAATCCTCTTGTCCTCTTATAGCAAGATTTATGAGAGGCCTTCTAACTAAGCCTCCCATTAGGCCACCACCGGTGGCATGGGACTTAAACCTGGTTCTTGGTCAGCTCATGAAGCCACCTTTCGAACCCTTAGCTACTACCTCATTGAAATTCCTTTCTTGGAAAGTTATCTTTCTCATTGCAATCACATCAGCAAGTCGCATCAGTGAGTTGCAGGCACTAGTGGCTGATCCACCTTATACAAGGTTCCGTCATGACAACGTAGTCCTTAGGACTCATCCACACTTTATGCCAAAGGTGGTCTCGCCTTTTCATTTAAACCAAGCGGTCTACCTGCCTGTGTTTTTTCCAAGGCCTCATGCATCTAATGCAGAAAGGAATCTTCATAGATTGGACTGTAAAAAAGCTTTAGCCTTTTACTTGCAAAGAACACAGCAACATAGAAAGTCCTCTCAACTCTTTGTTGCTTTTGATCCTTCTCATTTGGGACTTCCAGTCTCCAAGAGAACGCTGTCCAACTGGATTGCACAGTGTATTTCGTTTGCCTATCAGAGTAAGAATCTTCCTCTGGAGGGCCATGTCACAGCTCACAATGTGAGAGCCATGGCAGCTTCAATGGCTCATCTACACTCTGTGTCTATCGACGACATCTGTCGAGTCAGCCACTTGGGCCTCAGTTCATACCTTCACAGCCCATTACTGCTTGGACAAGGACTCCTGCCGGGATGCCTTGTTTGGTCAGGCTGTCCTCCAGCACCTGTTCCATCCCTAATCAACTCCTACCCACCATCCCTGATTGGATGCCAGAGATCCATGGGGGAAGGTGGAGCCCTTTCACAGGGACACACAACTTCTGGGGTCTCTCCCTGACATCTAAAGCTAGGGAGTCCCCCATATGTGAAGACTACATTCCTGCTTGTTCCTGGAGATAGCATAGTTACTCACCTGTAACAGGTGATCTCCGGGAACAGCAGGAATTTAATCTTCACAACCCACCCACCTCCCCTAGGAGTTATATCTATCTCTTTCTCTTTCCCTCTCTCTCTTTGTCTCAGCTTTAAACTCAACTGGAGAGAGGCAGTTGGGAAAGGTGGGAAGGCAGCACGCAGGCACTATGGGATGCTCCCAAAAGCTTCCTAATTGGAAACTGGGGAGCGTTCCCGCTCAGGGTCCGTCGGTACTGACGATACCCATATGTGAAGACTAAATTCCTGCTGTTCCTGGAGATCACCTGTTACAGGTGAGTAACTATGCTTTCCCTGCCTGTGGGAATTTTGCCTGCGGGTGTATTGGTGCTTGTTTTCTTGCCAATAGTTTGTGGATACCCCAGAGGGCCGCTGCCCATGCCCCATGACGAGACACCACAGGCCCGGTGTCATACCTGGTCTCCTACCCCGCCCCAACACCCCTTAGAAGTGTGTTATATACCGGGTGATATCCATTTGCTCGGGCTTTACCTGAATACACTTAACATATTGTGTCGTGTGCTGGTCGTTGGCCGCTTTATAGTACACTTTCATTAAACGTTTTTGGGCAGACACAACAAAGTGTCAAGAATTTGATTTTGGCGGGCTTTTCCAATTTTGTTCTAACTTGCCTATGCCTTGCCTTCGAATTGGTTCAAACCACTGACTGCTTGCCTCTGCAGTTTTATTTTGTCTAGCCTTTGTGTTGATTCTACACTGTGCAGAACTTATTAAATCGCGTGTGGTATTTGAACTTGCTTGGCGGTATTTGATTATCTCCAGGAACAAGCAGGAATGTAGTCTTCACATATGGGTATCGTTGGTACCGAAGGAGCCTGCGTGGGAACGCTCCCAAGCGTCCAATTAGAAAGCTTGTGGGAGCATCCCACAGCGCCTGCGTGTTGCCTTCCCGCCTTTCCCAACTGCCTCTGTCCAGTTTTTTGTTTTCTGCGGAGCCAGCAGGTCGTTTTCCTGTCACCGCAGAAATTATCCCATATTTTTCATTCTTTTTTGTGGTAGTGTCTTCCTTCCTCGACGATATACCAGTACCGCCGGTTCTTTCTTAAAAAAAAAAAAAAAAAAAAAAAAAAAAGTTTTTTTTTTTCCTTCTGGATTTTCCAGCCTTTTTTTCTCTCGGGTGCCACGCGCCATTTTGGGCACTAGGCCCAATTTTTCCTCAACATGGAAAAACCCGCTTCGGGTTTTAAAAAGTGTTCCAAGTGTGGCGGTACCATCTCCATCACCGACACGAGTGGTGCCTCAAATGTTTAGGTCCTGACCACTCCATCTCGGAGTGTGTTGCCTGTGGGATGATGTCGAAGAGGGGTCGGCAAAACCGAGCTGCTAAGCTTAGCACCCTTTTTCCCTCCGATGCATCGACGTCTTCCAGGGCTTCGTCTTCCTCTCATGGATCTCAGGTAACCAAACATAAATCTGGCCGGTCCTCAAAGGGTAGATCTCCTTCCAAGCATCGAGATGCCTCTGGCGTTGCCCTTGAGGGACTTGTACCGGCAAAATTGCCCCGGCGCAATGTTCCCTCTAATTTTCTGTAGGCTGTGTGCGCATAAAATATCAGCTGTGCAGCTTTTGAAGGAAGGTTAAATTTTTGTGCGCCACATAACGACACTCGGAATTATATATTTTAAAATTTGACTACACATCAGAATACAGTAGGTACACCACATTGATTGCACTAGAAGAAAATATTGTAGAACTTGTGAAAACCATAAATACAACAACTTTTCAATTTTAAGAACGTCGGTTTTCTATCAGAATCAGAACCGTAATTTTTGTACGCTCTGTTGTAAAGTATGTGCGCTCACTCGGCGAGGTGTGTGCGCGCGCACACGCGCACAGCTTAGAGGGAACAGTGCCCCGGCGGGAGGCTTCGGCTTCCAAAGCACTATCGGGACTCCAGGATGTTCTCAAGGCCTCAACCTCGGCAGAACTACTGGTGCTGTGCTCTGGGGTACCGGTCGCTTTGTCCGGTACCGACACCATGCATCGGCAGCGTCGGTTGACCAGAGATTCCTGGCTATTGAGTGCAGCCTGGCGGCTCTCCTTGTGGCATCGGTGCCTTCGGGGCCGCTTCAGACAGTTCAACCGGTATCGACACCGGTTCCGGCACCGACAGCATCGACATCAGCGAGTGTGTTATCAACACCGAGTCATGGTATTTCCTCCGGTATCGACAGGCCGGTACCAGACCCCTCCAGTACCGACTTCGATCGGTACCGGTATCGTGCTTTATAAGAGCACCCGGACAGAAGATATTTTGAATCCTCCGATGACTGAGGACTCTGACAGCTCTGTCGATGCCGGAGTACTTCTCTCTGAGGAGCCGCCTTCTCCTAAACGTAGGATGTCCCCTCCAGAGGATATATCCTTTCAGGATTTCATCAGGGAGGTGGCTAGAGGTCTTTCCATCACAGTGGCTCCTGAAACAGAGCCCAGAGCCAAGGAGTTGGAGATTTTACAATATCCTAAAGCTCCCAAGGAGGCAGCTACTTTGCCTATTCTTGAGATCTTGCATGATCTCATGTTAAGAATGTGGGAAACACCTCTTACCACCTCTTCTCATTCCCGTAGGCTGGATGCCATGTATCGAGTGCCTCCTTGTCCTGGATTTCAGAAAACTCAGTTGCCACACCACTCTATAGTGGTGGAGTCAGGTATGAGAAGGATCAAGGGTGCAAAAAGACATGCATCTAATCCTCCAGGACGTGAATATAGAACTCTTGATGCCTTTGGGCGTCGAACTTTCCAGGCCTCTATGCTTTCTGCCAGGATTAGTTCCTACATCTTATACATGGGAATGTTCCTTAAGGAGGTTACAGGAGATCTAGAACTTATGAGCCCTCTCCTTCCTGATAAGAGGCAGGATTATCTTACACTTGTCAAACATGCCCAGGATGTTTCCAAGTTTGTTAATCGTGCAGCTTTTGACTGCTTTGAGTGCATAAGCAGAACCTCTGCCATTGCCTTAGGTGCTCGTAGGATTGCCTGGCTCCAGGCATCTGACTTAGAACTCTGGGTACAGGACAAACTGGGGAATATCCCTTGCACAGGCGAAAATCTCTTTGGCAAAAATTGGCAAGAGAAAGCTAATGAGCTGGATGCTGATAACACCACTTTGGATAGACTATCCAAGACTACAGCTGATCCTGCAAGGCGAAAATCCTACAAGAAACCATTATTCTCTAAAAAGAAGAGGTTTTACCCCTCCTATACCCAGCAGGTGCATTCTGCAGGTCAGTCTGCCCGAAAGGGACAGCAGCCCCCAAAGCAAAGGAAAACAGACTGCTAAGCCTCAACAGGCCCAGCAGACTCAGCCTCCACAGGGGCTTTGACTCCCATCTAGAGAACTTAGCCTTCCTGGCCCTGAACGGGCCAGAGCCTTCCACCATACCAGGAAGGTTGTCATTTTGCCCCCAGATGGGGGCAGATAACAGCAGAAGAATGGACTCTTTCCATTGTAAGAGAGGGTACAAGCTTCATTTCTTCAAAATGCCCCCTCCTACAGTGGTAACACAGTTGAATTCTCAAACTTCACCCAACACTCAGTTGGGTCAAGAGGTCAGTTTACTTCTTGCCCATGACGTACCCATTTCCCAACAGGGTACAGGGTTTTACTCCCCCTATTTTCTTATTCCAAAGAAAACAGGGGGACACAGACCCAGACCTCAGAGAATTGAACAAATTCCTGTTCAGAAAGAAATTCAAGATGATTTCTCTGGGAACTCTGCTGCCATACCTTCAGAGTCAGGATTGGCTTTGTTCTCTAGATCTCAAGGACGCATACACTCATGTTCTCATCCATCCAACTCACCGATTCCTTCGTTTTCTTTTTCAAGTAAAGCACTACCAATACAGGGTGCTTCCTTTTGGCCTAGCCTCAGCACCAAGGGTGTTTACAAAATGCATGGCTGTGGTAGCAGCATTTCATCGCACTCTAGGAATATTTGTCTTCCCCTACTTAGATGACTGGCTCATTCGAGCTCCATCAGAGTCAGGACAGAATTTCTCTATCTTGCACAATGCGTATCCTTCAGTATTTGGACCTGGTCATAAACATCCCAAAATCCAGTCTAACTCCCACTCAGTCTCTAGAGTTTATAGGAGCTTTGCTGGATACCGGAAAAGCAAGGGCCTATCTTCCACAGGCCCACTGCCTTCACATTGTGCAGTTAGCCTCCCAGGCAGTGTTTAAAAACTCATCTTACTGCTCGAGAAATGTTACTACTAGGCCACATGGCATCTACTGTGCATGTGATTCCCTATGCTCGCCTCCATATGAGAGCAGCCCAATGGACTCTATCCACTCAGTGGACTCAGGCATCAGGCTGCCTATCAGACAAAATAGCAAACACAAGTCGCCTTATTTTGTCTCTACAATGGTGGCAGTCAACCCAAAACCTGTTGGTTGTGCCCCTTTCCAGCAACCCCTACCCTAGGTCACTCTAACAACAGACACCTCACAGGTGGATTGGGGAGCTCATCTGCAAGATCTCTCTACCCAAGACACCTGGACTCCACAGGAGACCCACTTACATATCAATCTCCTAGAACTCAGAGCAATCTTCCTTGCTCTTCGAGTGTTCCACACCCAGCTGAGCTACAAGACAGTCCTAATTCAGACGGACAATAATTAGCTATGTTCTATCTGAACAAGCAGGGAGGAACAGGCTCTCTGTCGCTGTGCAACAAAGCTTTGCGACTATGGGCCCTCGCCCGAGAGCATCAGATTCATCTCCTTGCGGTGTATCTGCTAGGCATTCAAAACTCTTGAGCAGACAGACTCAGTCGAGTTCTGCTTCCACACGCATGGTCTCTCCATGCAGACCAGGTAGCAAAAAGTTTTCAAATTTGGGGAACTCCGGACATAGACCTCTTTGCAAGCCCGTTGAATGCCAGACTTCCCCAGTTCTGTTCCAGAATTCCGGCTCAGGGTTCTCAGGCCAGGGATGCTTTCCTCCTCCATTGGGGTCAGGACTTCCTATATGCCTTTCCACCCATTCCCCTAATTCCCAAAACTCTATTCAAGCTTCAGAGAGACAAAGGCCATATGATTCTCATAGCTCCACATTGGCCATGGCAGGAGTGGTACCCTCTGCTCCTATATCTCTCTCAAGCTCCATCTCTGGAGTTAGGATCTGCTCTTTATCTCCTGTCTCAGGAGGATGGGATGTGGCATCCCAATCCCCACTCTCTGCATCTCAGGGCCTGGTTGCTGAGAGCCTAGACCTTCATGGTCTTAAACTTTCTCAGCAAGTAAAGGATGTCCTTTGTGCTTCCAGGAAATCTTCCACAAGACGCTCTTATGCTTTCAAGTGGAAAAGGTTTTCCATTTGGTGTTCGCAAAAGGGTCTTCACCCCCTTGCGATACCTCTGGAATCATTACTGGAGTATCTCCTTCATTTATCTAATGCAGGACTTAAATGGACTCTTACTGAGTTAGTCTTAAGTGCTATTTTGGCTTCTTTAAAGCCTTTAAATGGCCAGCCTATTTCCTCTCATCCTCTCATAGTGAGATTTGAGGGGCTGCCTTCTAACTAAGCCTCCCATTAGGCCACCTCCTGTGGCATGGGACCTGAATCTGGTTCTTGGGCAGCTCATGAAGCCACCTTTTGAACCTTTAGCTACTACCTCCTTGAAATTCCTTTCCTGGAAAGTTATCCTTCTCATTGCAATCACATCAGCACGTCGCATCAGTGAATTGCAAGCATTAGTTGCTGATCCTCCTTACACGAGGTTCCATCATGATAAGGTAGTACTTAGGACTCATCCACAATTTATGCCCAAGGTGGTCTCACCTTTTCATTTAAACCAAGCGGTTTACCTGCCTGTGTTTTTTCCAAGGCCTCATGCTTCAAATGCAGAAAGGAATCTTCATACTTTGGACTGTAAAAGAGCACTTGCCTTTTACTTGCAAAGGACACGGCAAAATAGAAAGTCCTCCCAACTCTTTGTTGCTTTTGATTCTTCTCATTTGGGACTTCCAGTCTCCAAAAGAACATTGTCCAACTGGATTGCACAGTGTATTTATTTTGCCTATCAGAGTAAGAACCTTTCTCTGGAAGGCCATGTCACAGCTCACTATGTGAGAGCCATGGCAGCCTCAATGGCTCATCTACACTCTGTGTCTATTGATGACATCTGTCAAGCAGCTACTTGGGCCTCGGTTCATACCTTCACAGCCCATTACTGCTTAGACAAGGACTCCCGCCGGGATGCCTTGTTTGGTCAGGCTGTTCTACAACACCTGTTCCATACTTAATCAACTCCTACCCACCTTTCCCGGTAGGATGCCAGAGATCCATAGGGGGAAGTGGAGCCCTTTCACAGGGGCACACAACTTCTGGGGTCTCTCCCTGGCATCTGTAGCTAGAAGTTTAAAAAATAAGATGGGAGAGTTAGAATATATAGCACTAAATGAGAGGTTAGATGTGATTGGATTATCAGAGACATGGTGGAGGGAGGAGAACCAGTGGGACACTGTGATACCTGGGTACAAACTATATCGTAATGATAGAGCTGATCAAATTGATGGAGGGGTTGCGCTCTGTTAGAGAGGGCATTGAGTCAGAAAGGATTAAAGTTTTGCAGGAAACAAAATTTGCTGTAGAATCTCTATGGATTGAAATTCCATGTAAAAAGGGGAAGGTGATGGCAGTGGGGGTGTACTATTGACCACCTGGCCAGAATGAACAAATGGATGATGAAATGTTCAAAGAAATCAAGGAAGCTAACAAAGGTTACAGCGCGGTAATAATAATGGGCGATTTCAGTTACCCCTGTATCGACTGGGTCAGTGTCACGGCAGGACATGCTAGGGAGATAAAGTTCCTAGATGACATAAATGTCTGCTTCTTGGAGCAGCTGGTTCATGAACCGACCAGAGGGGAAGCCATATTAGACCTAGTCCTTAGTGGAACACCAGATCTAGTGCAAGAGATAAGGGTGTTGGGGCTACTTGGCAATAGTAATCATAGCATGATCGCCTTTGATTTAATTAGTGGAGGAGGGATAGTAAGGAAATCTACAGTACTACCTTTTAACTTTCGAAAGGGAGACTATGATAAAATGAGGAAAATAGTTAAGAAAAAACTAAAAGGAGCAGTTGCAAAGGTTAAAGACTTACATCAAGCTTGGGTGTTGTTGAAAAATACTATCTTGGAAGCTCAGACCAGCTGTATTCCACGTTTTAAGAAAAGTGGAAGGAAGTCCAAAAAACTGCCAGCATGGTTTAAAGGTGAGGTCAGAGTGGCGGCTGTTGCCAAGAAAGCATCTTTCATGAAATGGAAAAAAGAGCCAAACGATGAAACCTGGAAACAGCACAAGCACTGGCAGGTCAAATGCAAGGCTCAGACGTCTCACTAATGAGCAAGAGTGAAATATTAAAGATTGTGCAAGATCACCCTGGATCAATACTCAACCTAAATTTAACACAAATTACTCAATAAAAGTTAAAGAAAGTTATTAAGACAGTTAAAGTTATTACTCAATAAAACATTTTAAGAAAAAATATACTTTCCATTTCCCCTCGCAGTTCTTACTGGATCTTCGTCTGTTTTGTTTTTTGCTTAATTTGCTTAACAGCTGATCACATCCAAGTAAATGACAGAAGGTTCTTTAAAAATGGAGGGAGGGGAATCCTCCAACTTTATTTGGTTAAAATTTAATTTGAAACTAATTTGAAACTTAATTTTAATGGTGGTAGTCAACCGGCACTTTTGGCCGGAAAAAGTAGATCACGACCTGTTCGAAGTTGGACGTGCCTGGGTTAATATGGTATTCTTCACCAGTACCATAATTCAGAAGCATCAGTTTTCTTCCTGCTTTCTTTTTACTGTTCAACTTTCGCATCCATATGACATTTATTGAAAATATCTTGGCTTGAGCAAGTTGAATCTTTGTGTAGAGAGACATTCTCTGCTCTTGAGAATCTTGTATAGATCCTTCATAGCTATTCTGCCAAGAGCAGTGCATCAGATTTTGACTGCTTGCCATTTCTTTATTGATCAAGCAGGATAAAGTTGTCCACTGTTTTTTTTTTTTTTCTCTTCTCCATAACAATGAACTTAACTGATTTTTGCCAGATGTCAGGATCTTTGTTGTCTTCCTGTTAATGCGCAGGTCCATTTTAAAACTGTTCCTTGTCCTTGAGAAGCCAATGTTTCATATTGTTTTCGCTTTCAGCCAGTAATTTTGATATGTTTGTTTATGTTTATTGAATTTGATATACCGCTCAGACCCAAAGGCATTAGAGCGGTTTACAATACTAGATCATTTAGGGAAACAAGAAAAGAACGCCATTTATAAGATAGGACAGAGTAGAGGACAGAGACAGTCAAACAGATTAGATATCAGCATAGCAGAGGTGGTTGAGTCTTCCTCCAGTCTTCAGACCTCTTTTTTTTTTTTTTTTTCTCAGTCCTGCTTCTCTGATTTGTTCTGCATATAAATATAACAGGTAGGGGGAAAATCTATAGCTTAGTCTTACACATTTGTTTTTAAAACATTCTGCTTCTCCTTGTTCCATTCAAACTGTTGCTGATTGATCAATGTAAAGATTGTGCATGCAAACTGTCAGGTGTATATCCATGCTGCTTAACGTTGCCCAGTTTCTCATGACTTAGTCTCAAAGGCCTTGCTATAGTCAATAAAACACATATAGATATACTTTGGTATTGTCTTTTCAAAGATCCATCTCACATCTGTCATGTCTTTCCTTGCCTTTTCCTGAACCTTGCTTTCACTTCAGGCAATTCTTGTTTCAGGTATTTATGTAGTCGCCATTGAATGATCTTGAGTAGAATCTTGCTAGCATATGGGATCAGAGCAATTGTGCATTCCTCTTCATCTCTCCGGGCCAGTCCAGGAACTGTAGGGTAGTCTACCTCCTCCAGCAGCTGAGGACTGAATTCTAAAAAAAAAAATCTTACTGACAGCCTATCCAGCTCCTGCTGGTGTCAGAGACTCAGTCTTTCAGTCCTCCAGTCCTCAGCAGCTGGATAGGACGGATTACTGACAGGCTCCCGGTCAGACTAAAAGGAAAATAAAAAGAAGCAGGAACTAACGCTAAGACAGGTTTTTAGTAAAGCGATCAGTTTAAAAAAAGGCCTGGTACCTAGGAGACCCTAGCAGGGTTTCTCCAGGGAGGCATAGATTTGATAAAGGCTATTGAAAAAAAAACAAAAAAAAAACAAGAGAGAAGATCCACAGAGGTTAGCTCTCCCTCGCTCGCCAAGCAGTGGCAGGAGAGGCAGAGCTACCTCGCTACCCTGATCTGTGAAGGGGCATTGCAAGAGGAGCTGGGAGCCCCAGAGTCCTGTCACTTTGCTGCCGAGATCTGATCCGACGCTCCCGCTAGCAGTGGAAGTACCGGCATCGGGGGGATCGCTTTGCAGAGTGAAGAGGTACATGGTAACGATCTCACGGTAACTTTTGGTGTTGGCGGTAGAGTGGGAGGCTGGCTCTGAGACCGCGGCCGTTGAGGGTCCTCAGTCACAGGTTCTTGGTCTGAGCACATGCTGCCAGGTTTGGTGGCGTGCGCTCAGTGTGGGAGCCGCTGGGGTTTTTCGCGGCCGGGTCTTTGCAGATATTGTCTTCGCCAGGGTAGCAATATTTATTTATTTATTTAGCTGTATTTATATCCCGCTTTTCACCGGGTCAAAGCGGCATTACATAAAAAGGGGGGGGGGGGGAATTTAAGTGTAAGGGCGGGGCCATCACCGGGGAGGCGACATTGATGATTTCAACAGGATAGACTTTGGACATGGGACAGACTTTGGACATGATCAGGTTAGTACAGGTTTGAGTTGGGGGGTCATGGTGGGCGAGATCAAAGGTTAGTGCGCTTTTTTGGTGGGGGTCATGTTAAGATATTCCTGGAACAGGATGGTTTTCAGCTGTTTTCTGAAAGATAGTAGATCGGCATTATTTCAGAGACAACTCGGTAGAGAGTTCCATAAGGATGGAGCATAAAGTTCAAAGGCTCGATTGCAGGTCCGTTGCGAGCATTTGGTTCTTTTGTGAGGGACGGTGAGGGAATTGCTGGAGGCTTGTCTGGTAGTTCTGCCGTGGGCTGGTCGAGACAGTAGGGTGTGAAGTTGGGAGTTCTGTGTTTGATGGATGGTGCTGTGGGTGAGTAGGATGGCTTTGTATTTAGTCCTTGCTTCGAGGGGGAGTTATGTGTAGGTCTTTCAGAATTGGGGTGATGTGGTCTGTTTTCTTTGCTCTCTGAATGATTCTCGCTGTGGTGTTCAGTGCTGTTTGGAGGGGGTTGGTCTGCGTGGCTGGAAGGCCATGGTATATTATGTTACAGTAGTCCAGATGTGGGAGTGTCATGGCTTGCATCACAATTCGGAAGTCTTGATGTTCAAGAAGGGGTCTGAGACGTTGCACTGTTCTTGCCTTGTGGAATATAGTTCCGGAGGTTTTGGTGATTTGCTGCTTTAAGCTGAGGGCTTGGTCAATAATAATGCCCAGGTATCTTATTTGTGGTTGTATTTGAATGCTTGTGGTACCTATGTTGAGGTGTGTAGGAGGTGTGAAGTCCAGGTCTTTTGTGACTGAGGGCTTCTGTTTTCTTTATGTTGATGGATAAGTTGTTTGCTTGTAGCCAGTTGGACACCTCGGTGAAGCATGTTGATAGATGGGTGTTTGTTGGGTTCATGGTTGTAATGGGGGCATAGAGCATGATATCATCAGCGTATATGTGGAAGCTGATGTTGTGAGTGTGTATGACTGAGCAGAGTGGTTGAAGGTAAATGTTGAAGAGCATGGCTGACAGTGTGGATCCTTGGGGAACTCCTTGGTGTTGCTGGAATGGGGGGGATGTTGAGGTGCTGGTACGGATTAATTGCTCTCTGTTAGGTATGATTGGAACCACTTTAGTACAGTGTCTTTGATCCCAATTGTCTGTAGTCTGTGTATGAGGATGTTGTGGGAGATGGTGTCGAAAGCTGCGGATATGTCAAGGAAGATCATGGCATATCCAGAGTGTTTTTCTTGCGTTCCTATGAGGAGAGTGTTCATCAGTGTGGTCATGAGGGTCTCAACTCATTGTAGAGGGCGGAAGCCGTGTTGTTGTGGGTCAAGTATGTTGTTGAGATCCAGGTGTTCCTGTAGTTGCTGCTGGACGATCTTCTCGATTATCTTGGCAGTGAAGGGTAGGCTTGCTATGGGTCTGTAGGATGCCGGGTCTAGGGGATCTAGGTTTTGCTTTTTTAATGATGGATGATTGTAGTTTTGAGGGCATCTGGCATGTGTCCTTGGGAGAAGGATTCCTTGACGATATGGGCTAATGGCGTGCTCAGTTCGTTTTTGGATTTCTTTATCCAGTCAGTGGGGCAGGGGTCTAGCGGGGATGTGGTGGTGTTGAGGCAGGAGATGGTGGTTGATATTTCGTCTGGTGAAGTTTCTTTGAATGTGTTCCAGTCACTGTGTAAGTTAGGGTGGAGGTCTGTTGCAGTTGTCTCTACGTTTAGCTGCGAGTTCTGCGGACGTTGTAGTATGGATATGGAGCAATATGGAGCGGTTGTTGGGATCGAAGGATAAATTGATGAAGGATAAAGTAGTAAAGGATCCCTTACTCGGACATCATGAGGCGGCGGAGAAGGCGGGAACAGCATCCATTTTAGGGTTGCCGGACGTTTCTCCTGCGCTTCAGGAGAAAGGCCTTAAAAAGAAATCTAAGGCAAAGAAGTCTGTGTGGGGGTGGTTGAGGCCCCTATTCCAGTCCCAGAGCTGCAGGGGGGTCTGCAGTCTTTGTTTTCCCCAGATTTTATTCTGTCCCTCCATAAAGCTTATTGTTTAAAGCTAGAGCAGGATCAAGGAAAGAGTTTCCCTCCCGCCTCCTCGGAAGCTCTCGGGGGAGGTGCCCTAGTTGGGGATGCAGGAAAAGCGCCCTCTAATAGGGGCTCAGTTCTCGAGGCAGGGGCCGATCGCTTTGGTCAGCCTAACTCTAGCCCTCGAATGCCAGAGGAGGGGGAAAGCCTCTCAGAGGCAGGTATGGATCTGTGGGCCAGCGATCTGGAGGAAGGTGAGATAGCGCCTGGGGAAGATTCCAATGTATTTTGGGTTTTTCAAGAGGAGGAGCTGGGGGCTCTTATTGTTCATACGCTGGTGGCCCTCAATATGTCCCTACCGGTGGTTCAGGAGGAACCACTGGAAGACCTGATGCTCCAAGGTATTAAGGCGGAGCAGAAGTGCTTTCCAGTTCATCGGGTGATCAAGCAGATGGTGGAATCGGAGTGGGAATGTCCGGAAGCTACCTTGAGGGGTGCTCGGGCGATGGGTCGTTTGTATCCGGTTCCCAAGGAAAACAGAGATCTGCTGAAAATGCCGAAAGTGGATGCGTTAGTGTCAGCAGTGACTAAGAAGACTACGATCCCAGCATAGGGTGGTACAGCTCTGAAGGATCTACAGGATAGAAGGTTGGAATCCTTTCTCAAGCAGGCCTTTGACGCGAGTGCCTTCTCGTTACAGGCTTCTAGTTGCGGAGCTTGTGTATCCAGAGCGTCCATCCGGTGGCTCCAAGGGGAGGTTACTCCCAACAAGGGGGAATTTACGGGCCCGGAGGAGGCGAAGTTGGAGTCAGTGGTGGCTTATCTCGCCAATACCTTTTATGACCTTGTTTGGATTTTGGCAAAATCCATGGCATCGGTTATTGCCGCTCGGAGATTTTTATGGCTGCAGAATTGGGTGGCGGACGTTTCTTCTAAGGCGTGCCTTAGTAAGCTACCATATAAGGGTAAGCTGCTCTTTGGGGAGGCTTTGGAAAAGATTGTCAAGGATTTGGGGGATTCCAAGGGCGGTAGGCTGCCAGAAGACCAGCCTAAGGGCCCCAGACCAGGTAATCTACAGAGAAGTCAGATCCAAGAGGGTCGGAAATTCAGAGGATCGCGTTTCGTGCCTTACCAGAGAGAGTGTTTTGCAGCTCGAGGGCAGTCCTTTCGAGGTGCACAAGGGTTCGGGCAGGGCTATGCGGGGCCCCAGCAGAACTCTAACAAGAAGCCACAATGAGAGGCAGTTGGTCCAGGCGGAGGTGCCAGTAGGGGGGCAGTTGCAGGGATTCCACTCCGTCTGGACCACCATAACTTCGGATCGCTGGGTGCTGGAGATCGGTGCTGGAGATCATCCGCAAGGGTTATGCCTTGGAGTTCTCGCAGCCGTTGGCGGAAGCCTTCGTGCAGTCTCCATGCTGTTCGGTGGCAAAAGCAAAAACGATAGACAACACCCTTCAGCGGTTGCTGCTGCTTCAAGCGGTAGTGCCGGTTCCACGAGATCAGTACAGGTTCGGTCGATACTCTATTTTGTGGTCCCCAAGAAAGAGGGGTCCTTTCGGCCCATTCTAGATCTCAAGCATTTAAACCATTGTTTGTGAGTGCCGCATTTCCATATGGAGACGCTACGCTCGGTAATCTGGGCGGTAAGGCCGGGCGAGGTTCTCTCGTCCATAGATTTAACAGAAGCGTATCTGCATATCCCTATCAGGCCGGAGCATCAGAGGTTTTTACGCTTCGCCGTGCCCTAGGGGCATTTTCAGTTTTGAGCATTACCGTTCGGGCTGGCTACCGCTCCTTGTACTTTCACGAAGGTGATGGTCGTGGTTGCAGCGGCTCTACGGAAGGAAGATATTCAAGTTTATCCCTATCTCGACGACTGGCTGATTCGAGCAGGGTCGGTAGAGGATTTGGTGGCAGCTACGGCTCGAGTGGTAGAGTTGTTGGAAACCCTAGGCTGGGTGGTGAATCGAGCCAAAAGCCAGTTGCTTTTGGTACAGCATCTCGTCTACCTGGGGGCTTTATTCGACACCAGTGTGGGAACAGTATTTCTTCCGGAAGCAGGGCGCACAAGATAGGCAGATATCTGACTCACTTTTTACGCTTGAAGGCACCAACGGCGTGGAGATACTTGCAGCTTCTGGGCTCCATGGCAGCAGCCTTAGACCTGGTTCCGTGGTCCAGGGTGAATATGCAGCCCCTACAGCGAGCGTTGCTGTCCAGATGGTCTCCGCAGGAGCATTCCTTGAGTCAAAAGTTGATGTGCTCGCAGGCTGTCCATGACAGTCTGCAGTGGTGGTTGGATCTTGGCCATCTGCAGGCAGGGATGCCCCTGGAGTCTCCTGATTGGATACTGGTGACTACAGATGCCAGCCTATCTGACTGGGGGGCGCATTGTTTGTCCCAGGTCACGCAGGGGATCTGGTCGGAGGAGGAGAGCGCTTGTTCAATCAGTTGGAAATGAGAGTGGTACGTTTCGCGTTGCTGGAGTTCGCGAATTTAGTATCGAAAGGCAGTGCGCGTTTTCTCCGACAATGCAGTGACAGTGTCCCATATCAATCGGCAAGGGGGCACGGGCAGCGCGCTGTTACTGGAGGAGAGCCAGCGGCTGATGCAGTGGGCAGAGAGCCATCCAGTAGCCCTGTCAGCGGCGCATGTGGCAGGAAGAGAACATTCAGGCAGATTTTCTCAGCCAGCATGCCTTAGATCCCCAGGGGAGTGGGCTCTGAATGAGGCAGTTTTCCACAACCTTACCCTGTGCTGGGGTCAACCGGTCATGGATCTCATGGCTACTTTTGACAATGCCAAAGCGGATCGCTTTTTCAGCAGGTGCAGGGAGCGCATGTCGGAGGGGCTCGATGGACTGGTCCAGCCATGGACGTTGGATGGCCTCCTTTGTGTTCCCGCCGTGGCCATTGATCGGAAGGGTCATTCGGAGGATAGCAGGACACGCTGGCAGAGTGATTCTCATTGCGCCGGACTGGCCAAGGAGACCTTGGTATGCAGATCTGGTAGTCCTTTAGTAGACCATCTGTGGCGGCTCCCAGATCGGGTCAATCTGTTGTTTCAGGGTCCAATCTTGATGCTGCAGGTGGATCGCTTCTCACTTACGGCTTGGCTCTTGAAAGGTAGCGGCTAAAGAGAAAAGGATATTCGGAGGCAGTGGTGGCTACCATGCTGCGGGCCAGGAGGAGATCATCGTCTCTCGCCTATATCCATGTGTGGCGCATTTTTTAAGGTTGGTGTGCGCATCACAGCATTTGGCCTTTCACATCCTCAATTTTGGATGTCTTGTCTTTTTTGCAAAATGGATTGGATGGGGGTCTAGCCCTTAGTATGCTGAAGGTTCACTTGGCCGCCTTAATTTGTTATAGAGGGAAGGTGCAGGGTAGCACCTTGTCCCCTACATTTGGATGTTTTGAGATTCATGAGAGCGATTAGGAATGTGCAACCACCAGTCAGACCGGTAGTACCGGCTTGGGATTTGAATTTGGTCCTGAAAGTGACACGATTGCCATTTGAGCCCGCCGGAGCGGTGACGCTAAGGGAGCTTTTGTGGAAGACCGCCTTCCTGGTGGCATTGTGCTCAGCTTGTCTGGTTTCGGATCTGCAGTCGCTATCCTGCAAGGAGCCGTACCTTCAGTTTTTGGCGGAAAAGGTGGTTTTGCGTCCAATACCATTGTTCCTTCCAAAGGTGGTGTCTGTTTTTTTCGTGTCAATCAGCCTATTTCTCTACCGACTTTTCGGAACTGTGGAAAGGGTGGTATAGATAGAGCGCTTCGGTAGTTGGATATGGGTAGGATCCTCCACCAGTACCTTAGGAGAAGAGCCTTTTAGGAGATCCGATCGACTGTTTGTGCTGTTTGGAGGCGCTCATAAGGGCGAGGCAGCTTCCAAAGCCTCGATTGCTCACTGGGTGAAGCATGCTATTGCGGCGGCATATCAGGCAAGCAGAAAGTTGGCGCCAGAAGGGTTGCAGGCTCATTCAACACGAGGGCAGGCAACTTCCTGGGCTGAGAATGCTTTGGTTCCGCCAGTGGATATCTGTCGGGCGGCTACTTGGTCGTCTCTTCATAGCTTTGCGAAGCATTATCGCTTAGATGTTTAGGCCATGGGGGATGCCAAGGTGGGAGCCTCGGCCTTAGTTGCGGGGCTGGAGGGACCCTCCCGACAGTAGGTACTGCTTTGGTACTACCCTACAGTGCCTGGACTGGCCCAGAGAGACACAGAGGAAGAAGAAATTAGACCTTACCTGCTAATTTGAGTTCTCTCTGGGCCAGTCCAGGGCCCACCCATGTTCTTTCAGTGTTTTGTGGAAAAGCGAGCGGGGTCTTATGTCTGTACGTGCTTGTGGTCAGTGGTAGTCTTTTCAGTGGATGGTACAGGTATTAGCTTCAAGGGGTTTGTCTCGGCTTGCGTCTTGGCGGTTTTTGGAGTGGCACTGGCTGTGGCATTCCCTTTTGGGGCTATAAGAGCATAGCAGTAGTAGCGAATCCTGGCGTGGATAAAAAAAAAAAGAAAAGAATATATAGGTTGATAAAGTTAGCTGTGTTTGAGGTTCAGTGCAATTGAAGTTGGGAGAGTTTTTAGTAGTTAATCAGTCTGCTTTGGAAGTGCTTGACTGAGTCTGACACCAGGGGGAGCTGGATAGGCTGTCAGTAAGACTTTTTTTTGGAATTCAGTCCTCAGCTGCTGGAGGAGGTTGACTACCCTATAGTTACATAGTAACATAGTAAATGACTGCAGATAAAGACCAGCATGTCCATCTAGTCTGCCCAGCAAGATGGCAAGAGTAGGTGCACCTGTCACTCTGTGCAGGCCACCCCTCCCCATGTCTTTGTTTAGGGGTAAACCCACCACTCCATGTAGGACACCCCTATTTGTTGAGACGTTATATGGTTCAGAAGTTAGATGGTACCGTTTATTTTGTTTTTATCCTATTGCTGTAAAGAGATCCACTGTTTGTCCCATGCCTTTTTGAATTCCGTCACCGTGTTTGCCCCCACCACTTCCTTCAGGAGGGCATTCCAAGCATCCACCACCCTTTCAGTGAAAAAATATTTCCTGATACAGTCAAACCTCGGTTTTCGTGTGCCCCGGTTTTCGTTCGTTTCGGTTTTCGACGTCTTTTCTGACTGAGATCTTGTCTCGGTTATCGTTTATCGCCTCGGTTTTCGTCAGGAACCAGTGCTGCCAGATCTGAAAACCTACACCCTCGCGCTGGTCTGCCCGCCCAGTCCCGGCAGCACTACCCCCCCCCCCCCCTGGACTCACCGATCGCGTGTTGAGAAGCCAAAGTCAGCTGAGCAACATCCTCGAGCCAGAGATGCAAGGATTGCACAGAGAGGAAGGCCCCGATCTCTCCACCGCCTGCCTGTTCTCTGGAGCGCCCCCTCAGGCTCGGAGGTAGCAGGGTAGCTGTCAATGTAAGCAGGAGATGTTGCATGAATGTGGGAGGCAGAAGTGACAGGAGCTGGGTGTCTGGAATGGATTACATTGAATTTACATTATTTCCTATGGGAAATATTGCTTCGGTTTTCGTACGTTTCGGTTTTAGTCAGACTTCTTAGAACGGATTAATCATTAAAACCGAGGTTTGACTGTATTGCCTTTCAATTTACCACCTTGCAGCTTCATATTATGCCCTCTAGTTTTACAGCTTCCCCGTCTTTGGAAGAGGTTTGTTTGTTCATCATTTCTCTTTAAGTATTTAAAGGTCTGAATCATATCTCCCCTGTCCTTCCTCTCCTCCAAAGTGTACATATATAGGTCTTCAAGTCTCTTCTCATAAGGCTTCTGACGCAGGCTCCAAATCATTTTGGTCGCTTTCCTCTGAACAGTTTCCAGCCTTTTCACATCTTTTGCAAGATACGGTCTCCAAAACTGAACACAGTACAGTCAAACCTCGGTTTTCATTTGCCCCGGTTTTCATACGCTTCGGTTTTCAACGTCTTTTCTGACTGAGATTTTGTCCCGGTTTTCATGCATTGCTTCGGTTTTCAACGTCTTTTGACTGAGATTTTGTCCCGGTAGCAGGGAAGAAAAGCTGTCAACGTAAGCAGGAGATGTTGCATGAATGTGGGAGGCAGTTCTTTCTCTTGCAGGGTACGTCTGAAGCTATATCATTAAGATTTTCTGCCATTCTGAAGCATTGAGCAGATAATGTAAAGGTATTTTAATGGACTGAATTCAATGTGATTCCGAAGAGAGCTGGGCACAGCAGCTTGTCAGGGGTGGCTAAGGCCAAATGTTAACATACTGTACTGTACAGTACTGTACTTAGCTTGCTTTCAGTGATGTTAAATGTTCATTTATCCATTTCATTAGTCATTTATATTTATTTCTCATTGTTTTCTGTATGTAAAAATATAGTTATTCTCTATAAAATGTATTTTTTGTGAATATTTTTGGGTGTCTGGAACGGATTAATTGGATTTACATTATTTCTTATGGGAAATATTGCTTCAGTTTTCATACGTTTCGGTTTTAGTCAGACTTTTTCGAACGGATTAATCATGAAAACCGAGGTTTGACTGTATTCCAAGTGAGGCCTCACCAGTGACTTACACAGTGGCATAAGTACCTCTTCCTTTCTGCTGGTAATCCCTCTTTGTATGCAGCCCAACATCCTGGCTTTTGCCACCGCCTTGTCGCACTGTTTTGCCACCTTGAGATCATCAGAGATAATCACACCAAGGTCTTTCTCCTGAACTGTGCACACCAACCTCTCGCCCCCTATTGCGTACATTTCCCTTGGATTTCTGCTACCCAAGTGCATGACACTGTACTTTTTCGCATTAAATCGTAGTTGCCAAGCATTAGACCAGTCTTCCAGCTTTTGTAGATCTTTCCTCATGTTAACCACTCCCTCGGGGGAGTCCACTCTGTTGCAAATTTTTGTGTCGTCTGCAAAAAGACAGACTTTTCCATTCAGTCCTTCAGCAATATCACTCACAAATACATTGAACAGTGCCGGATCCAGGACCGAACCCTAGGGCACCCCGCTGATTACCTTCCTCTCATCCGAGTGAGCTCCATGTACAGTCACCTTCTGTCGTCTGTCAGTCAACCTTCTTTCGTCTGTCTGTCAGTTCCTGGACTGGCCTGGAGAGAACTCAAGGAAAGACAATTAGCAGGTAAGGTCTAATTTCTTCTTAATTTTCACAGTCATTCTGATCACCTACTTCAGTATTGGTATGAACACAGATCTTTTCCAGTCAGTCAATCATGATTGTCTTCCAAATTTCCTGACAGCTGTATCTGATTGCTGTAATACTACAGTGGGCATGCACTTAATGCCTAGTGTTCTTTGATAATGCTTTCAATGCTGCTTCAACGTCTTTCATCACCAACGGTTCCTAATCATAAGGTACAGGTTAAAATGGCTGTTGGTCCACTTGATTGTTATGGTATAATGATTATGTATTCGTTCCATCTTTTCCTGATCTTAGCATCATTCAGCATGGACCCTTGAACATTTTTTTAGCATTCCAATTCGAGGGTAGAATTTTCTCTAACTCTTGCAGATGAGGAAAACAGATCTTGTTGTTCCTCTAGTAGTTTCTGATTTTATTTCCTTGCATACATCATTGTAGTACTTCTCCTTGTCACATCTTGCAGCACATTGGAAATCTCTTAAGTTTCTGCATTTACCTCTTTCGCTTCTGGCTTTAGCTTCTCTGTGTTTCTGGGCAATTTTCAAAGTTTCTTTGGACATCCATTTTGCCATTTCCGCTTTTTCACCTTTTGTAGGGACTTCTCACTTAGAATAAAATTTTCCTGATGTCCTCCCATAACTCTTCTGGTGATCTGTCCTTTGTATCCAATGCATCAGATCAATTTTACAGGCAGTCTTTAAATTCTGGTGGTGTATTCTCAAGATCATATTTTGCTACATTCATGAGTGGCTTGCTCTTTTTCAGTTTTAGTGAGTTTGCATACTAGTAGCTGGTGATCTGTACCAAAGTCAGCGTCAGGTTTTGTCTTTTTTTGTGTTTTTACATCTTTGACTTCCACAAATGTAGTCAATATGATTTTTGTACAATCCATTGGGTGAAATCCATGTGTCCAGTCGCTACTTGTGTTGCTGGAAGGTGTTTTGGGATGACTAGATTGTTGGTCTTGAAGACTGATAGAATTCTTTCTCTAGCTTCTTTTCTGTTCCCAAGTTCTTATTTTCCAGCCACCTTGCCTTACTTGCCAACTTTTGTGTTCGTCACCCATGACTATCAGCATATCTTGTTTGCATGTTCTGTCAATTTCAGCTTGTACTTGTTCATAGAACTGATTAACTTCTTCCTCTTCTACAGCTGTTGGGTCATATACCTGAATAGTTGTCGATGGGCATTCCTTGTAGTCAAATAGAAATTAAGCGTTCACTGATTGCGTTGTATTTCATTATAGTTCTTGCAAGTTTCGATTATAAATGCAACACAGTTTCTTCTTTGTCTTTTATTTCTAGCATAGTATATCATATATCATCAGATTCAAAGTGCCCAATGCCGGTTCATTTCAAGTTGCTAACTCCCAACAGATCATGTTGCACATGTTCCATTTCATTCTTAACTGCCTCCAGTTTCCCTTGGTTCATGTTCCATATGTTCCACATGCCAATATAGTAAACTCAATGTGTCATTACATTGTAGTACATTTGTTTCTACTGTAAACCGCACTGATTATAATAGCGCGGTATATAAGAAATATAAATAAATAAATAAATAAATAGTAAATGATGGCAGATAAAGGCCAGTATGGTCCATCTAGTCTGCCCAGTAAGATGGCAAGAGTAGGTGCATCTGCCGCTCCATGCAGGCCACCCCTCTCCATATCTTTGTTTAAGGGGTGAACCCACTGCTCTGTGTAGGACACCCCTGTATGTTGAGAAATTAGTTAAGTTTATTTTGATTTTATCCTGTTGCTGTAAAGGGATCCACTGTGTCTGTCCCATGCCATTTTGAATTCTGTCACTATATTTGCCCCAACAATTCCATCGGGAGGGCATTCCAAGCATCCACCATCCTTTCCGTGAAAAAGTATTTCCTGACATTGCCTTTCAGTTTACCCCCTTGCTGCTTCATGTTATGCCCTCTAGTTTTACAGCTTCCCCTTGTTTGAAAGAGGTTTGTTCATTATTTCTCTAAGTATTTAAAGGTCTGAATCGTAACTCCCCTGTCCCTCCTCTCCTCCAGAGTGCACATATTTAGGTCTTCAAGTCTCTTCTCATATGGCTTCTGACGCAGGCTCCAAATCATTTTGGTCGTCTTCCTCTGAACAGTTTCCAGTCATTTTATATCCTTTGCAAGATATGGTCTCCAAAACTGAACACAGTATTCCAAGTTAGGCCTCACCAGTGACTTATACAGTGGCATTAGTACCTCTTCCTTTCTGCTGGTAATTCCTCTTTGTATGCAACCCAACATCTTCCTGGCTTTTGCCAGTGCCTTGTTGCATTGTTTAGCCACCTTGAGATCCGCAGAAATAATCACACCAAGGTCCTTCTGGTCCGTGCACACCAACCTCTCGCCCCCTATCATGTACATTTCCCCTGGTTTTCTGCTTCCCAAGTGCATGACACTGCACTTATTCACATTCAATATTAACTGCCAAGCATTAGACCATTCTTCCAGCTTTTGCAGATCTTTCCTCATGTTATCCACTCCCTCAGGGGAGTCCACTCTGTTGCAAATTTTCATGTCATTTGCAAAAAGACACTTTTCCATGCAGTCCTTCAGCAATATCACTCACAAATACATTGAACAATGCTGGGCCCAGGACCGAACCCTGGGGCACCCCGCTAATCGCCCTCCTTTCATCCGAGAGCTCCATTTACCATCTCCTTCTGTCGTCTGTCAGTCAACCAATTTATGATCCAGTTTACCACCTTGGGGACCCATCCCCAAACTACTGAGTTTGATAAGCCTCCTATGAGAAACAGTATTAAAGGCTTTGCTGAAATCCAGGTAGATGACATCCATCGCATGCCCCTGATCTAGTTCTCTGGTCACCCAGTCAAAGACCTCAGATTTGTTTGGCAAGATCATCCTTTGGTAAAACCATGTTGCCTCAGATCATGCAACCTGTTGGTTTTGAGAAAGTCCACTATTTGCTCTTTCAGAAGTGCCTCCATTACTTTTCCCGCCACCGAGGTAAGGCTCACGGGCCTGTAGTTTGTCACTTCTTCCCTATCACCACTTTTGTGAAGAGGTACACATCTGCCCTTCTCCAGTCCTGAGGAACTACTCCTGTTTCCAAGGATCTGTTGAAAACATCCTTTAACGGCCCTGCAAGAACCTCTCTGAGCTCTCTTGGTATCCTGGGATGTATCCCATCCAGTCCCATGGCCTTGTCCACTTTCAGTTTTGCAAGTTCTAACACACATCTTCTGTGAATGGTGTGGTATATACTTCATTCCCATCTTTGCAGCTTCTGGCTCATGTCATGCGCAGCTATATCATCTGTCAGATTCCCAAGGACCTCGTTCCAACTACGACATAAATGCTGGGTTTACTCTGAGAAGTCTTGAGCTCATCCGTAGTAGCTGTTGAGTTCTTTTCAACCTGGGGGTCTCCTCTTCCAGCACTGTATCACCATTTGTTGTGATTAGCCATTGGGTTTTCATGGTAAGATACGGAAGTAGATTGCTAGGCCTTTCTGCGGCATAGGTAATGCTAGTGTTACTGTTGTCACATGTATGTGACCTTCCACCTCCAATGCCATCCCATTCTGCTGCTGCCCAAATGCGTGGTTTATCTTAGTCCGGGGCACCTCAGCTGAGACCCTGCCATTTTTTTCCAACATGCTTCAGCAAAGCCAGAAAAAATCATTGTGGGTTTTGTACACTGAAAAAATGGGCAGAAATCCCTCACCAACACAAACTGCAGACATATAAGCTAACCCTTAACGTCTCTTCCAACCTTGCTTTAAAATCTTGCTTGCCTTCTGGTCTTCTGCACACTTCTCTGCATCTGTGCTGAATAGCTAATTGCTTCATTACCATTCATTTAAATGTACAGTGTGCTGCCATTAGCATAAGCATTTGCACATTGTTTATGCTTGTGTTAAATTTCTTCTTGCATTCTGCGCCCACACTAATGCACAAACCTTTGCGTAAAATGCACAGATGACTGCTGTAATGGCAGCACGCTTTTTCTGCATTGAGCTGTGAATCTGTTCCTGATTGTTTGCTGTAACATGGAAGGGAATCCTCTCCCCTTCTCCCCTGCAAGTGGAGAGCATGTTGTGTAAGAGGTGATGTAGGTTTTACCCCAAAACTTGCTGTGTTCCCCTAACTGATACGCCAAACATGCAAAGCTTCTTTCTGCTTTGATCATGTGCTGAACTATATCCTTCCCATCTGCTTATGAGATTTGTGCATTAGGATTGAAATGCATGACAGAAAATTCTCTATAAGAAGATCCTGTATTTTTTGTGGCAGCTCGGAGGTAAACTGGCAAGAGCATGAAAACTGACACACTTGCATAAATTAGCATACAGTTTGCATTGATTAAAATAGGTAATCGTGGCAGTACAATGAGGCTCACATGCCAAGGAATAGGAAGCATATCATGCACATGTGCATGCGCAAAGACCAGCTACCTGATTCCTACCCCTGCAAGTGGCTTTCAGTGGCATATCTTGCAGCAAGTGCTATCTTTTGTGTTCCTTACAATAGTTGCAGGACCTACAGGCTGTACCTGTAATTCACTCGGTGGGCAGAGAAACAGATGCAAAGAAGACCTTTTCCCCATCTTGCTGCTTTGTGCAGGCAAGATGAGGGGGAAACTATGAAGAAATGTGCGTACTGGTTGATAAACACAGGACCACATAGAAAACTCAGCCCCCCTTGATGACCAACAATATGGCTTTCGTCCCTATCATGGTGTTGACACTCTATTAACAGTACTTCTTGATACCTTAATAAGAGGTATCGATAACCCTAAACAAGCTTTCATCCTCCTCTTTCTAGACATCTCTGCAGCGTTTGACAGTGTACACCATGCTGTAATGCTTAATAGATTAAAACAAATAGGAATCCACTCAACTGTACATAAATGGTTCACCTCATATCTAACTGATCGAACCCAAACCGTCCGAATTAACACACAAACTTCTAAAACATACAAACAGGAAATTGGTCTTCCCCAAGGCTCCGCCCTCTGCCCTCCTATTTAATATCTATATTCAACCAGTCTGCAACATTTTCAAAAAATTTAAAGTCCTCTATCACATATACGCAGACGATATGATGATGTACATACCATTCACAATCCCAACACTCCCATTACAACTGTTATCAGAATGCTTCTCTGAATTAACAATCCGGCTAAAGGACCACAAGCTCCATATCAATCATTCTAAAACCGATATATTAATAGTAACTAAAAATCAATCCTACATACCTCCAACACACATCATTCTCCAAAATCACATTACTATAAAAAACGAAGTAAAATACCTGGGTGTCACCCTTGACACACACCTTAGTATGGACACACATATTAGAAACATTACTAAAAAAGTCTACTTTAAACTTAAAATTTTAAAACAATTACGTCCACTTGTACTTCTACATGATTTTCTGAACATTATTCAGGCTATCATTACACCACACTTTGATTTTGCCAATCTCACTCTACTAGGCACAACAAAACAAAACATTAAGAGACTCCAACTCGCCCAAAATGCAACAGCAAGAATTGTAATGAAAGTTCCACCATTTGAACACATTACACCTATACTCGCAAACCTACACTGGCTCCCAATACAATCCAGAATAAATCACAAATTGATTATCACCATTTTTAAGGCATTAAATAAAATGGCCCCAGTCTCTTTAACGAAACTTATCACTAAAGACACATCTCAAACTGCACTACGGAGAGGCCACACGAATAAAATTAGGATCCCAAAAGATTTCACAATTACCAAAAAAACAACTAGCAAAAAAGCATTTTCGCATGCAGCTCCCACCCTATGGAACTCCCTCCCTGAAGAAATAAGAGCACTAAATGATGCAAAGGAGCTCCACAAGAAACTAAAAACCTATTTGTTCAACTCCCATTTCAGCACACTAGAAAATAACTTACCACAAACAGGAAATGGCTAATAGATATCTCAGCGAATACCAATTCCAAGATATCTCAGCGATTACCAATTCCAATTTTTCTTCAATTTAACTACAATTAAAGTTGATTTAATAACTATCTGTAAATTCTGTAAATAGAAATATGTAAATAGTTCGAAATATGTAATAGTTTGATTGTTATAGAACAAATTATTCACTATACATAGTTCAATCATGTTTAATGTATTTAGCAAATTGTACCTAGTTAACTAATGTTTCATGTAAAACAGACCTGTTTTTCTGTTCATTTCTCGTTCATTGTAAACTGCACCTGATCTGTGGAAGGTAGCGGTATATAAGCAACTGTTAAATAAATAAATAAATAAAAAATAAGGTGGGATTTGGTACTAAGCTCGGGGAGGGGGGGGGGGGGGATGGTGTTGTCTAACCCCTAGCCATGAAAGTATCTGAGAGAAGATTGCAGGGAAGAGGCAGTCAATCACAAGTGACCGGATTGGGATATTTTGGTTCATGGTCTCTACCATACTCATGGTGTTCTGATGTCCATAAAACCACTTGTACTGACTGACAGTTTCTTGAAACATCTTGTGCTTCACATCACACATTTCCAGAAGCTCTCTAAACACTGCTGGTTCAGAATTATATTCTTTGATTACAAAGTTTTAACTTTGCTTGTTCTCAGTTCGAGTTGTATTTTCACAATAGTGTCATACTTTTTCCTCCTTGACTCACGATTTTTTAAACTTGTCCTGTTCAATTTAGTTTCCCGTTGCAAAGTCTTTATTTCCCTTTCCAAAGCTCTTTGACTCCTCCATTTTCTGGAGCATAAGCCTTTCGCAGAATCTAAAATGCTTCATCCTTCAAGTTGCCTCTGGGATGCTTCCGGTTCATGTTTTAAATTTGCTAGTTTCTCTCTAACCTCTTGGAGCTGTCTTCATTTGGTATTAATTGTTTTTTATCAGAGTACTTTGGCTGTGCATCTGGTGGTTCTCTTACTCCAAGTCTTCTGGGTAAAAAACATTGTATAAGTTGCTGCATTTTGCACAGTTAAAGGAGGTGGTATCGTCATCCCCTCCTTTCTTTATCAGAAGGCAGTAGCCAAAACTTTTATCCAAGCTTTTCCTAAAGCTAGATACACATCCACATACCATGTGCTGCCTTAGGCACCATATATCTCCATCCTAAAAATAAAGCAGGAACTCTATATTCCATTGTAGCAGCAGTAGTCTTGAAGGAAAGACAAATGATACACTTGAAATTCTTCAAGGCGGTGGGAATTTTAACTTTGAAATGCTTACTTTCAGCCATTATCTTGTGAAAAGCTTCTGTTCTAGATTTGTTCCCTGTGTGAGAACAGCTTTTTGTTCCCTGTGTGAGAACAGCTTTTTTAAAATAATTGTTATCCTGTAGTGTTGATGCATTTTTCAGTCCTTTTTGTTAGTAGCTTTTAGGAATTTTATGTGTACAAAACAAGGAACAGGAACAAGCATGGTTTCTGTTTTGTTTTAGTGATCCCAGGAAGTTTACATTGCGGTTAATTAAATTAAGAAAATAATTTAACATGTTTTTAATCGAGCCTTCTAGTACCATGATAAATATTTACTAAAAAAGAGTGCTTGTGTGGGTTTTTTCTAAAATGTTTTTTATTTCAATAACTGCAACAAAGGGTAAAATGTATACAAAAAGGGACATGTACTTCAAATGGATAGTTTCTGCACACAGGAGCAGATAAGACAATTTGCTGCCTGAGGCAGGAGATGACCTAGGGTGCCTCCTTCACTCCAGCAGCCAAAATGGAGGGGGCCTCCCCAGAGCTCTAGTCAGGAACCAGCATTTTCCCTCATTCATAACATTCGGCATGTGGTTGCCCCAAGAATAAAGAAAGCAATATATTCCCAGGCTGTATACGTTTTAAAAACAAAAAGCACAAAATTTTGCTTTGCTGTTTTTATGCAGCAAAAATGTAGCAGTTTAATTATAATGCCTGGGAATCTAATGTAAAACATCAATTCCTGAAACTGGACTTGTAATGCTATTAAATGTAAATGTTGAGTCTTTCCAACAATCTTCAGGAATGTACAACCTTAGCTATACTGATACCACATTACTGGCTGAAACTGAAGACTTTCTAAAACATCTGCTTATCAAGATCAATGAACAGTGTGTTAAAATGGGCCTGTAACTTTATTTATTTATTTAGCTGTATTTATATACCGCTTTTCACCGGGTCAAAGCGGTGCTACATGGGGGGGGGGGGGGCCATCACCGGGGGGGCAACATTGATGATTCTGACATAGGACGGACTTTGGACATAGTACAGACATTGGACATAGACTTAATATGAAGAAAAGTCCTGACCACTGGTCAAATCAATCATTTCATCCATGGAGAAGGAATAGAAATTGTAGGCAGCTTTTTAACCTTTTATCAATAATCAATAAAATGACAACCATTCAAATTCAGCAACTCGTTGCTCTTAGCAGAATGGTTATGAAGGACCTAGACAAGATTCTCAAATGCAAAAGTTGGACGGTGAAGACAAATGACAGGAAGAAAATTAAATGTCTTCAAATTATGCTCTGGCAAAGAATACCATGGACTTCCCAAAGAACAAATCTAGAGGAGATGAAACTTAAGCTTTCTTTTAGAAGCTCAAATGACAAGATTTTGACTTTCATACTTCGAACACATGCAAAGAGATCATTAGAGGGAAGGCATGCTTGGCAAGGTTGGAGATAAGCACAAAAGAGGAAGGCCAGCAATGTGGAGGATAAATACAATAATTGCAATTATGGATGTCTATCAACAATTAGCCGTCTGACTGAAGACCAAATACAGTTTTTAGGACAACTATCCAAAGGGTCGCCATGAGCCATCATACTTATCGTCACTCAGCATATATCCTGAAAAAACAAATGAGATACCAGGTAATCAGACTGAGGAGCAAAACAAAACAAGAACCACAGGTAAGTTTACTTTGGTGTGTGTTAAACTGCTGTGCATCTCGCTTTTTTCCACATATGATGGATTTGTTATGGCTTCAAATTCTTTTAAGTGTCTAATTCATATTATATTTACATGTTCTGTTAAATGATTTTTTGTAACTAAAAAAAAAAAGTAAAGCATTTATTCCATTCCTACTCATTTTGCAATGTTAATTAGAATCTCCGGGAACAAGCAGGAATGTAGTCTTCACATATGGGTATCATCGGTACCGACGGAGCCTGCGCGGGAACAGTCCCCAGCGTCCAATAGGAAATCTTTTGGGAGCATCCCACAGCGCTTGCGTACTGCCTTCCCACCTTTCCAACTGTCCCTCTCCAGTTCTTCATTTTCCATGGAGTCGACAGGTCACATACCCTGTCACTGCAGAAAATTTTCGTCTTTATCTTTGTTTTTGTGGTCGCGCCTGCCTTCCCTCGATGCCATACCGGTACCGCTGGTTCTTTCTTTCTTTCTTTAAAAAAAAAAAATTAGTTTCTGAGGTGTTTTACTTTAGAAACTTTTTTCCTTGGTGTTAGCGCCATTTTGGGCACTAGGCCCAATTTTTTTCCTTTAAAAATGGAAAAACCTACTTCAGGTTTTAAGAAATGTTCTAAATGTGGCGGTACCATTTCCGTCAGACACCCATGATTGGTGTCTCAAATGTTTAGGTCCTGACCATTCTATTTCAGAGTGCCTCTCCTGTGGAATGATGTCAAAAAGGGGCCGGCAGAACCGAGCTGCTAAACTTAGCACCCTTTTTCCCTCAGACGCGGCGTCTGTTGCATCGACGTCCTCCAGGGCTTCATCTTCCTCCCATGGATCTCAGGTAACTAAACATAAATCTGGCCGGTCCTCAAAGGGTAGATCTAAGTATCGAGATGCCCCTGGCGTTGTCCTTGAGGAATTTTCACCGGCAAAACTGCCCCGGCGGGAGGCTTCGGCTTCCAAAGCATTAACGGGGCTTCAGGATGTTCTCGAGGCCTCAACCTCAGCAGAACTATCGGTGCCATGCTCTGGGGTTCTGGCCGCTTCTACTGGTACCGACACCCAAGAATCAGCAGCGTCGATAGACCAGAGATTACTTGCTATCGAACGCAGTCTAGCGGCTTTTCTCACGGCTTCGGTACTGTTCCAACCGCTTCAGACACCTCAACCGGTACTGACACCATCGACATCGGTGGGTATGCCACCCATACCAAGTCATGCTTCTGTCTCTGGCATCGACAGATTGGTACCGGAACAACCCGGTACCATGTTTTGCACGATCACCGGGATCCGATGTATTTTGAATCCTCTGAGTCTGAAGACTCAGAAGACTCTGCTGATACAAGAGTGCTTCTCCCCGAGGATTTCTCTTCTCCTCAGCGCAGAATGTCTTCGCCAGAGGATATGTCCTTTCAGGACTTTATCCATGATGTGGCCCGAGGCTTTTCCATCACAGTAGCTCCTGAAAAAGAGCCTAGGGCAAAGGAGTTGGAAATTCTCCAATACCCTAAGGCTCCCAAAGAGGCAGCTACTCTGCCTATTCATGAGATCTTACATGATCTTATGCTAAGGATGTGGGAAACACCTTTAACCACATCTTCTCATTCTCGAAGACTCGATACCATGTATCGAGTTCCACCTTGTCTTGGCTTTCAAAAAACTCAATTACCACAGCATTCAATGGTGGTGGAATCAGCCATGAGAAGGATGAAAAGTGCAGAGAGACATGCATCCAATCCTCCAAGTCGTGAATGTAGGACTTTCGATGCCTTTGGGCGTCGATGCTTCCATGCTCTCGGCTAGGATCAGTTCCTATAATCTTATATATGGGAATGTTCTTAAAGAGGTCACAGGAGACTTGGAGCTTATGAGCCCCCCTCCTTCATGACGACAAAAGGCAAGACTATCTTACTCTTGTCAAACATGCTCAGGATGTTTCCAAGTTTGTAAATCGTGTAGCCTTTGACTGTTTTGAGTGCATAAGCAGAACCTCTGCTATTGCCATTAGTGAATGTCGGATTGCCTGGCTTCAGGCATCTGACTTCGAAATTTGGGTACAAGATAAATTAGGAAACATTCCTTGCACAGGAGAAAATCTCTTTGGCAAGAATTGGCAGGAGAAGGCTAATGAGATGCTGACAATATCACTTTGGATAGATTGTCCAAATCTACAGCTGATCCTGCAAGGAAAAGATCCTCTAAGAAACCATTTTTCAATAAGAAAAAAGCTTTATCCTTCCTATACCCAACAGGGACACCGTCCAGGTCAGACTGCCCAAAAGGGACAACAGCAACAACCTAGACAACAAAAGAAGCCAAAAGCTGCAAAACCTCAGCAGGCTCAGCCTCCTCAGGGGCTTTGACTCTTTTCTAGAGAACTTTGCCTTCCTGCCCCTGAACGGTCCAGAACCCTCAATCATCCCAGGCAGGTTGTCATTTTGCCCACAGATGGTACCAAATAACGACAGAAAATTTGACTCTGTCCACTGTACAAGAGGAGTACAAGCTTCATTTTCACAACATGCCCCCTCCTACAATTCTAAGACAGTTCAATTCTCAGACCTCTCTCGACAGTCTCTTAGGTCAAGAAGTCACAACACTCCTTGCTCAAGGAGCAATAGAGAAAGTACCCATTCCCCAACAAGGTACAGGGTTCTACTCCCCCTATTTCCTTATTCCAAAGAAAACAGAAGGACACAGACCCATTTTAGACCTCAGAGACTTGAACAAATTTATTTTCTGAGAGAAGTTCAAAATGATCTCTCTAGGAACTCTGCTGCCATACCTTCAGAGTCAGAATTGGCTTTGTTCTCTAGATCTCAAGGATGCGTATACTCATATTCTCATCCCTCCAAATCACAGGAGATTCCTCCGATTCCTGTTTCAAGAAAAACACTTCCAGTACAGGGTTCTTCCCTTTGGCCTGGCTTCTTCACCAAGAGTGTTCACAAAATGCATGGCTGTGGTAGCTGCATTTCTCCGCACTCTGGGAATATCCGTCTTCCCTTTCTTAGACGACTGGCTCCTTCAAGCCCCTTCAGTGCCAGAAGCCAGCTCTGCTCTGTTTCGCACATTCTGAATCCTTCAGTATTTGGGACTGGTTATAAACCTCCCAAAATCCAATCTTGCTCCCACTCAGTCTCTAGTTCATAGGAGCTCATCTGTATACCAGACAGACAAGGGCTTTCCTTCCACAGCCCTGCCGTCTTTGCATAGTACAACTAGCTTCCCAAGCAGTGTTCAAGCCTTATCTCACTGCTTGAGAAATGCTACAACTGCTGGGCCACATGGCAACCACCATGCATATGGTTCCTTATGCTTGCCTCCACATGCAGGCAGCCCAGTGGACTTTGTCCACTCAGTGGACACAGGCATCAGGTTGCCTGTCGGACAAAATAAGAAACTCAGACCATCTTATTTCGTCCCTCCAAAGGTGGCAATCACCTAGAAATCTTCTGGTGGGGTCTCCTTTCCAGCAACCCCTATTCCAAGCCACCCTAACAGATGCATCACAGGTGGGATGGGGAGCCCATCTGCACGATCTCTCTACCCAGGGTACTTGGACTCCACAGGAGGCCTGTCTTCACATCAACCTCCTGGAACTCAGAGCAATCTTCCTTGCTTTTCGAGTATTTCACGCCCAGCTCAGCTACAAGACAGTCCTAGTTCAAACGGACAATCAGGTTGCCGTTTTCTATGTGAACAAGCAGTGCAGAACAGGCTCTCTGTCGCTATGCAACGAAGCTTTGCGACTATGGACCCTCGCCAGAGAGCATCAGATTCATCTCCTTGCAGTGTATCTTCCAGGCATTCAAAACTCTTGGGCAGAAAAACTCAGTCGAGTTCTGCTACCACACAAATGGTCTCTCCATGCAGACCAGGTTGCCCAAATATTTCAGATTTAGGGAACCCCGGACATAGACCTCTTTGCAAGTCCTCTGAATGCCAAACTTCCCCGTTCTGTTCCAGAATTCCGGCTCGGTATTGTCAGGCAAGGGATGCCTTTCTCCTTCACTGGGGTCAGGACTTCCTGTATGCCTTCCCACCCATTCCTCTCATCCCCAAAACGCTATTCAAGCTTCAGAGAGACAGAGGTCACATGATTCTCATAGCTCCACTTTGGCCACGGCAGACATGGTACCCTCTGCTTCTACATCTCTCTCAAGCTCTGCCTCTGGAGTTGGGATCTGCTCCAGATCTTCTCTCCCAAGAGGACGGGATGCTGTGGCATCCCAATCCGCAGTCTCTGCATCTCAGGGCCTGGTTGCTGAAAGCTTAGAACTTCAGGATCTCAACCTTTCCCAACAGGTAAATGATATCTTTCATGCTTCTAGGAAACCCTCCACAAGATGCTCATATGCCTTTAAGTGGAAAAGGTTTACCATATGGTGTTCGCAGAAGGGTCTTAACCTTTTTGCGATACCTCTGGAATCGATACTAGAGTATCTCCTTCACTTGTCAAATGTGGGTCTTAGAACAAATTCAGTAAGAGTCCATCTTAGTGCAATTGCAGCTTCTTACAAGCCTCTAAGTGGACAACCTATTTCCTCTCATCCTCTCATAGCGAGATTTATGAGAGGCCTTCTTTTAACAAAGCTTCCCATTAAGCCATCACCGGTGGCATAGAACTTGAATCTGGTGCTCGGGCAGCTCATGAAACTGCCCTTTGAACCATTAGCCACTACATCTTTGAAATTCCTTTCCTGGAAAGTCATCTTCCTCATTGCAATCACATCGGCACATAGCATCAGTGAATTGCAAGCATTAGTGGCTGATCCTCCTTACACAAGGTTCCACCATGATAAGGTAGTTCTTAGGACTCATCCACACTTTATGCCAAAGGTGGTTTCGCCTTTCCATTTAAACCAAGAGGTTTACCTTCCTGTATTCTTTCCGAGGCCTCATGCCTCCAGTACAGAAAGGAACCTTCATACCTTGGACTGTAAAAGAGCTTTAGCCTTTTACTTGCAAACTACACAGCAACATCGAAAATCTTCTCAACTCTTTGTTGCATTTGATCCTAGTCATTTGGGACTTCCAGTTTCCAAAAGAACTCTATCTAACTGGATTGCTTAATGCATATCCTTTGCCTATGAGAGTAAGAACCTTCCTCTTGAAGGCCATGTCACAGCTCACAGTGTGAGAGCCATGGCAGCCTCTGGCTCATCTTCACTCTGACATCTGTCGAGCAGCTACTTGGGCTTCGGTACATACCTTCACAGCCCTCTACTGCTTAGACAAGGACTCCCGCCAGGATGCCTTGTTTGGCCAGGCTGTTCAACACCTTTTTCAGACTTAATCAACTCCTACCCACCGTCCCTGGTAGGATGCCAGAGATCCATGGGGGGAAGTATGGCCCTTTCCCAAGGGCTAACAACTTCCTGGGGCCATCTCCCTGGCATCTGCAGCTAGGGAGTCCCCATATGTGAAGACTACATTCCTGCTTGTTCCTGGAGATAGCGTAGTTACTCACCTGTGACAGGTGATCTCTGGGAACAGTAGGAATTTAGTCTTCACAACCCGCCCACCTCCTCTAGGAGTTGTATCTCTCTCTCTCTCTATCTCTCTCTCTATTTCTCTCTATCTCTCTCTCCCTTCTCTCAGCTATAAACTCAACTGGAGAGGGATAGTTGGAAAGGCAGGAAGGCAGCACGCAGGTGCTGTGGGATGCTCCCAAAAGCTTTCCTATTGGATGTTGGGGAGCGTTCCCACGCAGGCTCCGTCGGTACTGACGATACCCATATGTGAAGACTAAATTCCTGTTACAGGTGAGTAACTACTCTTTCTCCGGGAACAAGCAAGAAGTCAGTCCTCACATATGGGTGATGTCGGTGCCGACAAAGTCCTTGTGCGGAGCAAATCCCCAGCTTTCTAAGAAAGCCTTTGGGAATTGCATCATGCATGTGAGGTCCCCTTCCCGCCCAAGGGTGCAATCTTGCTCAGTCTCCTTTTTTCCACAGAGCCCTTCGGACATAGTCCAGTTGTCATAGCGAAAAAAGTGTTTAAAATACTTAAGTTTCATCATTTCCTCCGGTCCGACACAGGTTCCCTTTCCCGCCTTCGGCTCGGTACACCGGTATCGAGTCCGGTTTGATTTTTTGTTTTTTGTTCTTCGTGACTAGCATTCAGGCTTTCTTTTTCAGTGGCAGCCCGGGTCTTCGACCTTGCAGGGGCCCTTTTTCCCCCAATGGCTGTCAGCGGGTTTAAGAAATGATTGGTATACAAAATTAACGTCCCTCACCGATACACATGCTGTCTTCAGTGCTTTGGGCCTGACCACGACCCAAAGGTCTGTGGCCGATGTAGGAAAATTTCCATAAAGGCCCTGAGAAGCCGCCAGCAGCAGCATGAATAGGATTTTTGCTGAGTCCATACTTTTGCGGGCCCAGACCTCATCTGAGGCCTCTACATCTCGGGAACACTCTGAGCCTGAGCATCGTAGAGGTTCCTTGGAGAGGGGGATCTCCCTCGCCGGAACATCGAAGGAAGAAAAAAATCCTCAAAGGCAGCATCATTGGATGGTTCTGAACGGCCTGGTTCTTCCCAGGACCGGTCACGGAGCGCCGGCTCAGATCCTCGGAGATGGAGCATCCAGCGAAGCTTCCTCGACAGGATACAGAGCAGCCAAGGCAGGTGGTAACTGTCCTCGTTGAGGACTTTCCTCTGGGAGAACCGGTGTTGTGCCCCGACCCGGGGGCTGTGGAGCCTTCTGAGCTCAGTTTCAGAATTGTGGCTGTGAAGCACAGTATGTTTTCCTTCATGGACCAGCAGCGGGCACTGATAGCCAGTCTCACCGGTCCTTCTGCCCCAACTACCGGGCCACCGACATCCAAGTTGACCCCGGAGGCTGAGCCAATCCTCGAGACCATGCGTACTCAAGTCGATCCTCAGCCGAGGTCTCCCTCGACCTCCCGTTTGGGACCGAGGTTGTCGCCGCCGGTTCCACTGGCGTCGGGGCGGTCAAAGCCAAAGCCATCGAGGCTGGAGCCGCGCGATTCCTCTTCGGAGGCATCGGGCTGGGAGTCTGAGGAAGAAGAGTCCTTGGACACCTGCTGGCACAGGGACGTCCCGTCCGATTCCCCGGCATCTGAGCCTCAGAGAAGGTTCCCCCCCCCCCTTTCCCCGGAGGACACTAGGTTCTTGGACTTCGTAAGGGATATTTCAAAAGCTTTGGCGTTCCCTGCGGAGTCTGAGGAGGATCCTCGAGCCAAAGAGCTTGAGATCCTCCAGTATGACTCTCCCCCTTGGGAGGCCCTTACTGTACCAGTGCCTCCAATCCTGGAACAACTGATGCTCTACATGTTGGAGACACCGGTGTTGGCACTGGTGATCAGCAGATGGATCGACTCGATGTATCTGGTCTGCAAGAGTCCTGGATAACAAAAAGCACAACTGCCGCACAACTCCATGGCTGGGGAATCGGCCATGCGCCAGCTCAAGAGCCAGAAGACTCACTCCTCGGTGCCTCCTGATAGGGAGGCCTGCAACTTGGATGCCCTCGGCAGGAAGTACTACCAGGGTTCTATGCTGACATGTCGGATCCAGGCATACCAGCTGTACATGGGCATGTACCTGCGAGGCCTGGTGAAGGAAATCGCCGGGTTCTTGGCTCGTCTCTCTGAGGGACCTTTGCAGCGCTTCAGGAGCCTGTCCACTGGAGTCCGTGAGTGCTCAAAATTTATGACTTGAGCTTCCTATGACGGGTTTGAGGCGGCAGCCTGCGTAGCTGTGGTGGGAATCGGTGCAGGCCGCAAGGCATGGCTACAGTCGTCAGACTTCAAGCAATGGGTTCAGTACAAGTTTGTCGATGTCCCTTGCCGGGGAGAGAACCTCTTCGGAAAACCCATGATCGAAAAGGCTGCTGAGCTCGAAACCAAGTACATGACAAGGACACGGCTCTCAAAGAAGACTTCTGCTCCTTCTAAAAAGAAGGGCTCGGGTAAGAAGCCCTTTTTCCCTAGGAAGGGTTCTGCTTACCAAAGCTACCCCCCATTTCAGGCCTTCCCGGCTCCCCAACAGGGGCAGCAGGCCAAGGGACAGGGGCATGGCCTGTGTAAGCAGAAGGCCCCCAAGCCCCAGGCTCACTTGCTCTGGCTCAGCCTGGGAGTGGCGTTTGACTCAAGGCATAGCCCCTCTCACCATAGGAGACAGGCAGTGCACAAGGGGAAGACTTGCCCTGTATGCCCACAGGTGGCCAGCCATCACCACAGACGCCTGGGTCCTACAGATAGTCCATTGAGGCTGTCGGCTCCATTTGACCCAGGTGCCTCCTCCTTACTTTCCAGGAGAGCCTTTCAGGGCTCCTCTTCATCGGGACCACTTTCTGAAGGAGTTAGCAGGTCTTCTCGAGGGTCAGGCAGTAGAACCGTTGCCCCACCACCTACAGGGCAAGGGCTTCTATTCCAGGTACTTAAGGTACCAAAAAGGACAGGAGGCCTCAGACCCATCTTCGACCTGTGCAACTTAAACAAATTCCTGGTGAGGGAGAAGTTCAAGATGCTTTCACTTGGAATATTGCTGTCTTACCTCCGCCAGGGAGATTGGCTATGCTCCTTAGACCTAAAGGATGCGTATATACACATCCTAATTCATCTAGACCACAGGCAATATCTACACTTTGTGGTGGGGGGGGGGGAGGGAAACCGCTATCAGTACAGAGTACTTCCCTTTGGCCTGGCCTCCACCCCCAGGGTATTCACAAAGTGCCTGGTGGTAATGGCCGCCTTCCTCAGAATCCAAGGAGTCTGTCTTCCCCCTACCTAGACGACTGGCTCATCAGAGCCACATCAGCCAGGGAGGCCCAACAGGCCACATCTCGCACCATTCAGGTGCTTCAGCATCTGGGGTTTGTAATCATTTACCCCAAGTCTACCCTAATTCCCACTCAACTAGAGTTCATTGGGGCCAGACTAGATACCCTTCAGGCAAGGGCTTACCTGCCAGTAGACAGGACACAGAGTCTTCTGGCCCTGGCACGTCAAGTGAGTCGCACATTCCAAATATCAGCAAGACACTTCCTGCACCTACTCGGCCACATGGCCTCCACAGTCCATGTGACACCAGGTGCCCGCCTCCACATGCAAACAGCTCAGTGGTGCCTCAGGGACCAGTGGACGCAAGTCACAGGTGGACTCCGGGACAGAGTCACAGTGTCCAAAAGACTGCTACAGTCCTTGGAATGGTGGCTTCAACCTAAGCACTTGAAGGCGGGGGTGACTTTTCCAGGCTCCTCAACACATGAGGATCCTAACTATGGATGCATCCTTGCTGGGCTGGGGAGACCATTGCCAGGGACTTTGCACTCAAGGCATGTGGTCTCCGAACGAGAGCACGCAACAAATCAATTTCTTAGAACTTTGTGCCATTCGCCTGGCTCTATGAGCCTTCTGTCAAACTGTGGCTCATCAGCCTGCCTTGATACAAACAGACAACCAAGTAGCGATGTTCTATGTGAACAAAAGGGAGGCAAGGGGTCCCGCCTGCTGTCATGAAACCCTGGACCTCTGCTCCTTTGCAGTCCGGCATGGCATACATCTCAGAGCAGTTTATCTGCCAGACCAGGAAAATTACTTAGCCGACAGGCTAAGCAGGATTCTACAGCCCCACGAATGGCAGCTGGACACCATTGTGGCCCAATGGCTTTTTCAGACCTGGGGACAGCCGACACTGGATTTGTTTGTGAGCCCACAATCACCAGTTGTCCCAGTTTTGCTCACGGCAGCCACATCCAAACAGGGTGGCTGCCGATGCCTTTCTCATCTCATGGTCTATGGGCCTCCTGTATGCGTTTCCCCTGCCTCTGGTGGCCAAAACCTTATTCAAGATTCTCTGAGACAAAGCCTTGGTCATTCTGGTAGCCCCAAGATGGCCGAGGCAACTCTGGTATCTGCTTCTACTTCAACTAGCGGTGGAGGCCCCAATCCCCCTGGGGTCCTCTCTGAGCCTCCTGTCTCAGGAGGGGGGCACTCTCCTGCACCCCAACCTCAGCTCAACCTAATGGTATGGCTGCTGAAAGAGTAGTTGTCACACCACTCCTCCTTCTGAAAAACATGGAAGAAGTTTTACTGGCCTCAAAGAGGCAGTCAACTAGACGAACCTATGCCTTTAAGTGGCGTAGGTTTGGAGTATGGTGCGAAAAGCAGAAAGTGAATCCTTTCTCCTGCCAGGTTGCAGTGGTACTACAGTATCTTCTCCACCTTTCGGATTTGGGCCTTAAGTCCAACTCCATCAGGGTTCACCTCAGTGTCTTGGCTGCACACCACTTCCAAGTAGAAGGAAAGGCCTCTTTCTGCACATCCTTTGGTGTCCATGTTCCTGAAGCCCCCGGTTTGCCCGCCGGCAACAGAGTGGGATTTGAACATGGTCTTAGGGCAGCTTACTCCACCATTTGAGCCGATGGCAACCTGCCATCTACACTACCTTTCTTGGAAGGTAGTTTTCTTGGTGGCACTTGCGTCGGCTCGGCGAGTGAGTGAGCTTCAAGCCCTGGTGTCCGACAGCCCTTATACAAGGTTCTATAGGAACTGGGTGGTGCTCCGCACACCCCCCAAGTTCCTTCCGAAAGTGGTCTCTTTGTTCTACCTCAACCAGGAGGTAGTACTGCCTACCTTCTTTCCCAGGCCGCATGCCAATTGGGCAGAGACATTTCTGCATACCCTGGACTGTGAGAGGGCATTGGCCTTCTACATTCAGGATACGCAAGGCCATAGAAGGGCTTCTCAGCTCTTCGTATCCTATGACCCCCAGTAAGCTGGGGATGGCTGTCTCCAAGCATACGCTGTCCACCTGGGTAGCAGACTGTATTGCCTGGGCATAGAGTGGCTGAGCTTCCGTTGCAGGGTCGTGTTACGGCCCAGCGGATCAGGGCTAAGGCGGCATCAGTGGCTCATTTCCACTCTGTTCCGCTGGCAGACATTGCTGGGCCGCCACCTGGTCTTCGGGTCAGACTTTCACAACCCATTACTGCCTGAGTAGGGAGTCCCAATGGGACAGTGCTTTCGGCCAGGCTGTACTCTGTAACTTTTTCGAGGTCTAGGCAACTCCTGCCCTCCAACCCTTCTGTGTCAGGCAACCAGAGTGCTACTCTGTTAGATTTCTATTGTGGCTCCTTGCGGCTCTCGTAGAGGGAGCCTATTTTTCAGCTGTGGGTTCTCGGTAGCCTATAGCTGGGGAGTACCATATGTGAGAACTGACTTCCTGCTTGTCCCTGTAGAAAGCGTAGTTACTCACCTGTAACAGGTGTTCCCCGGGACAGGAATCAGTCTTCACGACCCTCCCTCCTCCCCTTGCAGTCCTATTATATTTTGTTCTTTTTACTGTCTTACAGTAGCTGTCATTTGACTGAGCAAGATGGCACCCTTGGGCGGGAAGGGGACCGCGCATGCGTGATACAATTCCCAAAGGCTTTCTTAGAAAGCCAAGGATTTGCTCCGCACGAGGGCTCCGTCGGCGCCGACGTCACCCATGTGTGAAGATTGATTCCTGCTGTCCCTGGAGAACACTTGTTACAGGTGAGTAACTACGCTTTGTTAGCCAGGTGGTTATTAAAATCCATTTGGGTGGTATGCCCATTCAATAGGTCTTTGAGAACACTGACATCAGAAGCAGAAATTTTTTGTATGTAATCTCAGTAATAGCAATATAAACCCTCACCAGTAATGGACATATTGTGAGGTAATGCAAAACCTTACAAAAACCACTCATGGCCTGTAGAGAGAATCTACCATACCATAACAGCATCAACTTCAAAACTCACACAAGGAGCCTACCCAGAAAAGAACAGCACTAAATATTGCCTTGGGCCCTAGAACATCCATAATAAACCTGAGCAAGCCAAATTACTACAGATCCTTGCATAGAAACTCCATGCTAACTGAATATCTGGCCTCTGTCACACATGCAGAATGTAGATACAAAGTGTAGAATAAATTACCACAAACTAAAAGTAAAATTTAGGAAAAACTAACAAACACCAAAAGAACAGATTCTGCATGCAATATAGCACCAAAGAAAGAGCTGCAGATGGCCCTGTACTGTGCAGAATATAAAGATAAAACATGTAGGCAGAGCCCTATCTCCAGGAACAAGCAGGAATGTAATCATCACATATGGGTAATGTCGGTACCGACGGAGCCTGCGCGGGGACGCTCCCCAGCGTCCAATTAGGAAGCTTTTGGGAGCATCCCACAGCGCCTGTGTGCTGCCTTCCCGCCTTTCCCAACTGCCTCTCTCCAGTTCTTCGTTTTCTGCGGAGCCAGCAGGTCGTGTTCCCGTCACCGCAGAAAATTTTCTTTTTTTGTGGTCGCGTCTGCCTTCCTCGACGCTTTACCGGTACTGCCGGTTTTTTCTTTCTTCATTCTTTTCTTTAAAAAAAAAAATTCTTAGGGGTTTTTTTTTCCTTTTCTTTTCAGGTGCACGTGCCATTTTGGGCCTTAGGCCCGGGATTTTTCCATAATGGAGAAACCCTCCTCGGGTTTTAAAAAGTGTACCAAGTGTGGCGGTACCATCTACATCACCGACACCAATGAGTGGTGTCTGAAATGTTTAGGTCCTGACCATTCCATCTCGGAATGTATGGCCTGTGCCATGATGTCCAAGAGAGGTCGACAGAACCGAGCTGCCAAGCTCAGTACCCTGTTTCCCTCTGATGCAGCTTCGGAGGCATCAACGTCTTCCAGGGCTTAGTCTTCCACCCGTGGATCTCAGGTAACTAAACATAAGTCTAGCCGGTCCTCAAAGGGTAGATCTCCTTCTAAGCATCGAGATGCCTCTGGCGTTGCCCTTGAGGATTCTGCACCGGCAAAATTGCCCCGGCAGGAGGCTTCGGCTTCCAAAGCATTATCGGGACTCCAGGATGTTCTCAAGGCCTCGACCTCGGCAGAACTACTGGTGCCATGCTCTGGGGTACCGGTGGTCTTCTCTGGTACCGACATCCAGGCATCGGCAGCGTCGGTAGACCATAGAGTCCTGGCTATTGAGAGCAGTCTGGCGGCTCTCCTTGCGGCGTCGACACCCTCGGAACCGTGACAGACAATCTAACCGGTACCATCACGGGTATCGGTATCGTTACCGATAGAATCAACATCGGTGTCTGCATTGCCGGTACCTAGTCATCCGATGCCTTCCAGTACCAATACTCCGGTACCGACTTCGGTCGGTATGGGTATCGGGCTCTTCAAGAGCATCCAGACAGACGGTACTTCGAGTCCTCAGAAGAATCTGAGGATTCTGACAGCTCTGTCGATGCAGGAATGCTTTCCCAGAGGAGCCCTCCTCCCCTAAATGTAGGATGTCTCCTCCAGAGGATATTTCCTTTCAGGATTTTATCAGGGAGGTGGCTCGGGGTCTGTCCATTACTGTTGCCCCTGAAACAGCCCAAAGCAAAGGAGTTGGAAATTTTACAATATCCCAAAACTCCCAAGGAGGGCAGCTACCTTGCCCATTCATGAGATTCTGCATGATCTCATGTTAAGAATGTGGGAGACACCTCTTACCACCTCTCCTCATTCTCGTAGACTGGATACTCTTTATCGAGTCCCTCCTTGTCCTGGTTTCCAAAAAACTCAGCTTCCTCACCACTCTATTGTAGTGGAATCAGCTATGAGAAGGATCAAGAGTGCAAAGAGGCATGCCTCTAATCCTCCAGGACATGAGTGCAGAACTCTGGATGCTTTTGGACGTCGTGTCTTCCAAGCTTCCATGCTTTCTGCCAGGATCAGTTCCTATAGTCTATACATGGAAATGTTCCTGAAGGAAGGTCACATGTGATTTAGAGGCTTTGACTCCTATTCTTTCTGAGGATAGAAGACAGAATTTTCTCACATTGGTCAAACATGCCCAAGATGTTTCTAAATTTGTCAACCGTGCAGCTTTTGACTGTTTTGAGTGCATAAGCAGAACCTCTGCCATTGCCATAGGTGCACGTAGAATTGCTTGGCTCCAGGCATCTGATCTGTACAAGACAAATTGGGAAATATCCCTTGTACTGGTGAGAACCTGTTTGGTAGAGATTGGCAGGAAAAAGCCAATGAGTTGGATGCTGACAACTCCACCTTGGATAGATAAGTCCACAGCTGATTCTGCTAGAAAGAAAACTTTCAAGAAACCATTCTTTTCTAAGAAGAAAAGATATTATCCTGCTTATGCTCAGCAGAGACGTTCTGCAGGTCAGCTTGTCAGGAAAGGTCAGCAACCACCCAAACAGAAGAAAGCAAAGACTGCTAAGCCTCAGCCGTCCCAGCAGTCTCAGTCTCTACAAGGCCTTTGACTTTCAGCTAGAGAACTTAGTCTTCCTGGCTCTCGTGGGACCAGAGCCTTCCACCATTCCAGGAAGGTTATGTCACTTTGCCCCCAGATGGGGCAAATAACAGCAGAGCATTGGACACTCCATCATAAAGGAGGGATACAAGCTTCATTTTTCGAGCATGCCCCCTCCCACAATAAGGCAGTTCAATTCTCTGACCTCTCTCATCAACCTGTTAGATCAGGAGGTCACTATGCTTCTTGCCCAAGGGGCAATAGAAGAAGTACCCATCCATCAGCAGGGTACAGGGTTTTACTCCCCCTATTTCCTTATCCCAAAGAAAACAGGGGGATACAGACCTATCTTGGACCTTAGAGAATTGAACAAATTCCTTGTCAAAGAGAAATTCAAGATTTCTCTCGGAACTCTGCTGCCATACCTTCAGAGTCAGGATTGGCTTTGTTCTCTAGATCTCAAGGATGCGTACACCCATGTTCTCATCCATCCAACTCACAGAAGGTTCCTTCGGTTCCTTTTTCAAGGAAAGCACTACCAATACAGGGTGCTTCCTTTTGGCCTGGCCTCAGCTCCAAGGGTGTTCATGAAATGCATGGCTGTGGTAGCAGCATTTCTCCGCACTCTAGGGATATTCGTCTTCCCCTACTTAGACGACTGGCTCATTCGAGCCCCAACAGAGTCAGAGGCCAGGACTTCTCTATCCTGCACAATGCGTATCCTTCAGTATTTGGGTCTGGTAATAAACATCCCAAAATCCAGTCTAACTCCCACTCAGTCTTTAGAGTTCATAGGAGCTTTGCTGGATACCAGAAAGGCAAGGGCCTATCTCCCCCAGGCCCGCTGCCTTCGCATTGTGCACTTAGCTTCTCAAGCAGTGCTAAAGCCTCATCTCACTGCCTGAGAAATGCTACAACTACTAGGCCACATGGCATCTATTGTGCATGTGGTTCCCTATGCTCGCCTTCATATGAGGGCAGCTCAGTGGACTTTATCCACTCAATGGAACCAGGCATCAGGATGCCTGTCAGACAAAATAGCAAACACAAGTCGCCTTATTTTGTCTCTCCAATGGTGGAAGTCCACTCAAAACCTGTTGCTGGGGGTCCCTTTTTCAACAACCCTTACCCCAAGCAACTCTCACAACAGATGCTTCTCCGATGGGTTGGGGAGCTCATCTGCAAGACCTCTCCACTCAAGGCACCTGGTCTCCACAGGAGACTCATCTACATGTCAATCTCTTGGAGCTCAGAGCAATCTTCCTTGCTCTTCGAGTGTTCCACACCCTGCTCAGCTACAAGACAGTCCTCATTCATACGGACAATCAAGTAGCCATGTTCTACGTGAACAAGCAGGGGGGAACAGGCTCTGTCGCTTTGCAAAGAAGCTTTGCGACTATGGGCCCTCGCCAGAGAGCATCAGATTCATCTTCTGGCATTGTATCTTCCAGGCATACAAAACTCTTGGGCAGACAGAGTCAGTCGAGTTCGGCTTCCACACGAGTGGTCTCTGCATGCAGACCAGATGCGAAGATTTTTCAAAGTTGGGGAACCCCGGACATAGACCTCTTTGCAAGTCCGTGGAATGCCAAACTTCCCCGGTTCTGTTCCAGAATTCCGGCTCAGAAGGCTCAGGCCAGGGATGCTTTCCTCCTCTACTGGGGTCAAGACTTCCTGTATGCCTTTCCACCCATTCCCCTAATTCCCAAAGCCCTGTTCAAGCTTCAGAGAGACAGAGGCTGTATGATTCTCATAGCTCCACATTGGCCAAGGCAAGTGTGGTACCCTCTGCTTCTACATCTCTCTCAAACTCCCTCCCTAGAGTTAGGGTCTGCTTCAGATCCTCCTATCCCAGGAGGACGGAATGTTATGGCATCCCAATCCGCAATCTCTGCATCTCAGGGCTTGGTTGCTGAAGGCCTAGATCTCCATGATCTTAATCTCCCTCAGCAAGTAAAAGATATTCTTTTTACTTCCAGGAAACCTTCCACGAGATGCTCTTATGCTTTCAAGTGGAAAAGGTTTACCATATGGTGTTCGCAGAAGGGTCTTAACCCCCTTGCGATACCTCTGGAATCATTGCTGGAGTATCTCCTTCATTTGTCCAATGCAGGTCTTAAGACTAACTCAGTAAGAGTCCATTTGAGTGCTATTGCAGCTTCCTTTAAGCCTCTAAATCAGGGGTCACCAACCTGCGGCCCGCGGGCCGCATGCGCCCCACGAGGTCCCTTCGTGCGGCCCGCGAGGCTCTACCCCTGTTAACATTACGTGCGGCCTGCCAAGGATTTCCGCCATTGTATCCACGCGCTCGCAGCTCACTGACGACCACCTGCAAGCGTCCCTTCTCCTGTCAGTGTCATCTGTGAAGCTGGACTTTAAGCGTTTGTCTGCTAGCATGAATCATCAGCCATCTCATTAAATTCAATAAAGGTGATCAGCCATTGTTTTCATAATTTTGCGTTTGTTGTTTTTTTTCGCGGGGGTGGGGAGAAGAGGGGTGCGGCCCGCGAGGCTCCCGGTAGTCGGCTGTGCGGCCCGCGGCCCTCTGGAGGTTGGTGACCCCAGCTCTAAATGGACACCCTATTTCCTCTCATCCTCTTATAGCAAGATTTATGAGAGGCCTTCTTCTAACTAAGCCTCCCATTAGGCTACCACCGGTGGGATGGGACTTAAACCTGCTTCTTGGGCAGCTCATGAAGCCACCTTTTGAACCCTTAGCTACTACCTCCTTGAAATTCTTTTCTTGGAAGGTTATCTTTCTCATTGCAATCACATCAGCACGTCGCATTAGTGAGTTGCAAGCGCAAGTAGCTGAACCACCTTATACGAGTTTCCATCATGACAAGGTAGTCCTTAGGACTCATCCACACTTTATGCCAAAGGTGGTCTCGCCTTTTCATCTAAACCAAGCGGTCTACCTACCTGTGTTTTTTTCCAAGTCCTCATGCATCAAATGCAGAGAGGAATCTTCATACCTTGGACTGTAAAAGAGCTTTAGCCTTTTACTTACAAAGAACACAGCAACATAGAAAGTCCTCTTTTTGTTGCTTTTGATCCTTCTCATTTGGGACTTCCAGTCTCCAAGAGAACTCTATCCAACTGGATTGCTCAGTAAGAATCTTCCTCTGGAGGGCCATGTCACGGCTCACAATGTGAGAGCCATGGCAGCCTCAATGGCTCATCTGCACTCTATGTCTATCGACAACATCTGTTGAGCAGCCACCTGGTCCTCGGTTCATACCTTCACAGCCCATTACTGCTTGGACAAGGACTCCCGCTGGGATGCCTTGTTTGCTCAGGCTGTTCTCCAACACCTGTTCCATACCTAATCAACTCCTACCCACCATCCCTGGTAGGATGCCAGAGATCCATGGGGAGAAGTGGAGCCCTTCTCAGGGGCACTCAACTTCTTGGGTCTCTCCCTGGCATCTAAAGCTAGGGAGTCCCCATATGTGATGACTACATTTCTGCTTGTTCCTGGAGATAGCATAGTTACTCACCTGTAACAGGTGATCTCCGGGAACAGCAGGAATTTAGTCCTCACAACCCACCCTCCTCCCCTAGGAGTTGTATTTCTCTATCTCTTTCCCTTTCCCTCGCTCTCTTTGTCTCAGCTTTAAAACTCAACTGGAGAGAGGCAGTTGGGAAAGGCGGGAAGGCAGCACGCAGGCGTTGTGGGATGCTCCCAAAAGCTTTCTAATTGGATGCTGGGGAGCATTCCCGCGCAGGCTCCGTCGGTACCGACGTTACCCCTAAATTCCTGCCGTTTCCGGAGATCACCTGGCTATCATCAGAGGATAACGTCATCCTCAACCAACTCCTACCTCCTAACTTCTCCATTCATATAAAACACAGAGAAAATAAAAAAGGAGGGGGAGTACTTATCCTCACCAAATCAGATCTTCATTTCCATATCACTGACGCATCCAGTACATGTAATCTGGACTCTCTCTCCATCAAAAACAAGCAATGCTCCATCAATCTAATATACAGGTCTCCTTCTTCATCACCTGAGGACCTCCCCACAATTCTTAACCTTGCTGCCAATGTTCACAACCGCAACTCACCTAATTGGATCATGGGAGACTTCAACCTCCCTTCACTTCATCTAAGCCATGCAACTGCATTCCTCGAAGCCATTGAGAATTTGGGCTTTACACAAATCATTGATAAACCCACACACGAAAAGGGCAATATCCTGGACATGGTGTTCGCACCACATGCGGCCCTCGAACAAAACAACAACACGATGCTGTCTATCATTGACGTCCCCTGGTCTGACCATAAACTCATCACTTTTCAAATACTCACCAGGGACAGCCAGCAGTATATTACCCGAGAATGTAACAACACAGCTCGAACTTCAACAAGAAACTTCCGCGCATTCGACAGAGAGTTAATACTCTCGCAAACCAACCCCCTCCTCAACATAAACACATCTAATCCAGAAGAGCTAGTCGCTGCATGGAATCGCAACCTCACGGCTATCGCACAACGTCCACAAGGCAACAAAGCAGCCAAGAGAATAAGAAATACAGCCCCATGGTTCTCCCAAGACTTGAGAGCTTCTCTAACACAACTACGCAAACTAGAGAAAAAATGGCGCCGATCACTCTCCACACAAGATTTGGCAGCCTACCAACTTCACCTAACAAGGCACAGGGAAGCAATCTCATTAAAGATGAAACAACACCACACTGACACTCTGAAAAGATCTCTGAACAAACCATGGGACCTGTTCAACTTGGTGCAAGCGCTTTCTAAAGAACCAACTCCTGAACAACAAGTGGATATCCAACCACAAAAATTCGCTGACTACCTCCAGTCAAAGATCATACAGACTGACAAAATAGCAACAGTTTCTTTCCAAGACCCTACCGGCATAACCCCATTATGCAAATTCTCCACACCATCTAGAAAAAGCATTGAGGATACAATAGCTTCCCTCAATACCTCCACAGCACAAACAGACCCTTGCCCGGCCTTTTGGATCAAGGAGCTACGCAAGGAATTCAGTCCATTCATCGCAAAACTGACAGAGCTTTCCTTTACTACTGGTTCCTTCCCTACAACCCTCAAGCAAACATCAATCAGGCCCTTATTGAAGAACCCTAAACTTGATCCAAAACAAGCCGAGTCGTACAGACCAATAGCTAGTATTCCCATATTAGCAAAGATACTGGAGAAAGAGGTTCAAAGGCAAATTCAGGATCATATAGACTCCATTGCTCCATTAGATTATTGCCAACACGGGTTTAGAGAGTTCCATGGAGTAGAGACACTTCTCACATTCCTATTCAATAACATAATCACAGGCATGGACAACATCCGACAAGGCTTTGTGTTAATCTTTTTAGACATCGCTGCAGCCTTTGACTCGGTTCATCATGAGATTCTCCTCGGGAGACTGAAAGAAAAGGGAATTTGCAATACTGCACTTGATTGGTGCAGCTCTTATCTAAGTGGACGATGTCAATATGTGAAATCCGGAACAGAAGAGTCCAAACAATTCCATCAAACACAGGGTGTGCCGCAAGGATCCTCATTGTCATCTCTACTTTTCAACATATACATGCAGCCCATTTGCAACATCATTAGAGCATTTAACGTGAGCTGTCTGATATATGCTGATGACATCCTCCTATATATGCCTTTCTCAACCGTTCAAATGGACCTTACTCCTATTATAGAATGTTTCAATACCATATCAGACTGGCTACAAGCACAAAACCTCCGCATCCAGCACAAGAAAACGGAGGTACTGTTCATCGCTAGAGACACAAACTTCACCCCACCAACACATATAAAGGTCTAGGAGGCGGAATTACAAACCAGAGACTCAATAAAATACCTGGGAGTCACCTTAGACAAACACTTGGACATGAAATGCCATATAGGCAACGTCGTGAAAGCGGTCTATTTTAAGATCCGTTCACTCAAGCATCTGCGCTCCCTACTGGAACCAGATGATTTCCGGACTATATTCCAAGCTCTGATACTACCGCACTTTGACTTTGCTAACTCCATCCTGCAAGGGCTCCCGCAGACCACACTGAACCCGCTGCAACTGGCCATGAATGCTGCAGCAAGGATTCTCCATGGAGCCACCAGAAGCGACCATGTGACTCCGATTCTAAAACAGCTTCATTGGCTACCTATACACGGAAGGATTATCTTCAAAACATTAATCCTCTCATTCAAGGCCATCAAGCGCCTGTTCTCCACAGCACTTACTGATCTCATTCAAACAGTGCCCCCCAACAGAGCCAGGAGGTCAACCGCCTTAAATCTATTAACTACCCCGAAAACCTTGACTAAATGCAATAACATGACAGCGAATAGGGCTTTCAGCCTTTACGTCCCCAAAATTTGGAATACACTCCCACCAAACATTCGAGCCATTGCTGACCTGACCCAATTCAGGAAGTCTATCAAATATCACCTCTTCCTCCAATACTACCCAGCCAGCGATGATTCCAGATAACACCAACTAAGAAACACAGCCAGCGTTGTTTCTAGATACCACCACCAAGAAACACTGCCTTTCTTACAGCCCATCCTCACAATGTCTTTTGTATTCGAAAAGGACTTATTTTATACTGTTCAAATCAATTCACGACTTATTTTATACTGTTCAATTCAATCATGTTACAGGTCTTTTACGTCATGCTTTTGACATATTTCATGTTTATATTTCATGTTTATATTTCATGTTTATATTTCATGTATATAGTTCATGCATATAGTTCAACCCCCCCCTGTTATCCAAGTTTATACCCCTGTTCGATGTAAAACCAAACAGAAGTGTGTTTTGGTCATTTTGTTATACTGTGAACCGCGCTGATGCCGAATAGTGCGGTATATAAGCAACTGTAATAAATAATAAATAAATAAAAATAAATAATCACCTGTTACAGGTGAGTAGTAACTATGCTATATTCAAAGTGGTTTATCTGGTTAGCAAGCCTACTAACTGGATAAAGCCTGCTGAAAGGGATATTCAATAGCACTAACCAGCCAGACCTGCTAAATATCCCCTCGCCACATCATGGCACTGTCCAGACAGTTCCAGGGTGATCTGAGGGTAGTCCTAGCACCTAGCTGGCTGCTGACTATTTTCAGTCCGATAGCAGGTTAAGTCCCCGTATAATAAAGCCAGGCTTCTCAATAACCGTCCTAACTGTATGCAGTTTGGCTAGCCGAATAGCAGCTGAATATTGCTGCTGTGGATAGCTGAGCCGGTCAGTGCTGAAACTGGATATTCAGTGCTGAAGGATATCCGGATTTTAGCGCTGAATATCTGGTTTTACTTTTGCCAGTAGTGGTCAGGTGCTTTAAAAAAAAAAGAAAAAGTTGACCGCTGCAGGTTTAATATCGGGCCTGTGAAGTCCAATAAAAAATATATTCCAATCACTAAACTGAAAATAAAATTAATTTTTCTACCTTTTTGCTATATGGCCATTTTATTTTCTAATCATGTTGATCCTGGTCTGATTTCTGCTTACCTCGTCTTCTCTTAACTCACCCTCTAGGGTCCCCTGGTTCATCTGCTATTTCTATTGCCCCCTTCACGGATTTTAATTTCCTACATTGATCTTTTCCTTTTCAGCTTTCTTCCATTTATTTTTCTCTCTCTCAACTCAGATTTCATTTCTCCTCCTTGCCATCCAGTTCTCAAGGTCCCTCTTTTTACTGTCTACGTACCACTTCTTAATCTTTAATGCAGCCCTGTCACTCACAATCTCTCTATCCTATCCCAGCCACTTATTCCCCTGTCCATTGTTTCCCAAACCTGTCCTGGGGTCTTCCCAGCCAGTTGAGTTTTGAGGATAATCCACTATGACTATGTATGAGAGATTTGAGTACACTGTCTCAGGATCATATTATCCCCTCTTTGCAAATGTTCCATTTCTTGCCTTTTGAGTTTCATATATTGTTCAGGATGGTGATAAAGTATTGGAAAAGGGTATAGATGTTAGCATCTTAGAATATGGATGTCTAATAGCATAATGGTTAAAGTAATGGGTTGGGAGCAGGGTGGCCAGGATTTAAATTCCAGTGTGGGTCTTAAAGAGTTAAGTGACTAGTCTAAGAGCACCATCTTCTCTATACTTTAGGTGTTTTAGGAGTGGAGGAGTAGGCTAGTGGTTAGAGTACTGGCTTGATAACCAAGAGAGGGGTTTGATTTCCACTAGCACCCCTTGTGGCCTTGGGTAAGTCACTTAACCCTCCACTGTCTCAGAAGAAAATCCTGCATTCTGACATTTTGCTTTTTGGCTGTTTTTTGATATAGACTTTCTATTGCCTACCTCTTAATAGTATTTAGCCACTGTGGTACGTTAGAGTAGCTGTATACCAAAAAAAAAGAAAAACTAATTTGCTTTTCTTCTTTCTGCAAAGGAGAAGCTTTTTCTTGCAGATTTCTACCTGTCCAAAGCTCTCTAGACCTACAGTCTAGTGACAAACAACCTAAATTTTGGTTAGAAGCTTAGGGCAATCTAGCTAGTCTGTTTTCCTTGCCTAGTCTCTTTTTTAAATCAGAAATTTGAGTGTACCCTCAATTCATATAAGGTCTACTGGTCTGGGACACTTAAATTACCATATACCCCAGAGTGGCACTTGACTATATAGCAGCGGTTCTCTACCTGTGGTTTGCGACCCCCATGGGGGTCGCCTCAAGATTTACCGGGGGTCGTCTCACTAATATCTGCGCCATGGACTCCAGTTCGTCAGTTACAAAAAAAAAAAAGACAAGACTTTAAACATATAGCTGTGTCTGAGCTTTGCTGCTTCAATGGCCAGACTTGCCTTAGTGCGCTGGCTGCTGGTGAGACGGTCTTTAAATCACGGTGCCAAGTCTTCGCTCGTGTCCCAGGCGCCCCGGAAGTTTTTGTGAGGAGAGACTGGAATTCGTTGTGTTTCCCCTGGCAACAGTGGCCAGTGTTGGTGCTGGCAGGTTCCGCTTCTGCTTATGGTGAAGGATTACACGTGGAAGCAGACTCCTTCCAAGGTCTTTGTTTCTGTGCCCCTGAGAGGCGTAAGCTCAGCAACGGTGGACGTGTTCTACTCGTACGTCTGAGGTTTGTTTGTCTCACAGCTTTGTAGTGAGGTCTTCATTGCTAGCTTTATTTGCTGCTATTATAGGGTTGGGCCCTACCTTAGTGGTCTGTACATTGATATCTGCAAGCTGTTCAATTGTTTTTCCTGAATGTCCTTTCCTTTCCTGCCTCAGCCGGGGATGCTATTCTGTTTATGCTGTCGCCATCTTAGCCTACAAGGCACTCCGCCACAGTTGGTTGGCGCAAACGTTTGTGTGTTTTCTACTTGCTACATTAACACAGAGTTAATATGACTCTGGGTTTGAAGCAGCAAATTGCACTATGCTGCAGTGCAGCATTTTGTTAGAGATTATCTCAAACTAGTCTTGCTTTCTGATGTAGAAAGAAAGGTAGTGCAGAAAAATGGTGATCAAAACTACTCTGCTAAAGCACAGTACAGTGGGTATGCTAATCACATGCAAAAGAATGAATTTTTAATCTCCTATTTATGTATTTATTCCATATACAATTTGTTAATAGATCGTACTGTTTTTAGATTCGTATTCCCCCCCCCCCCCCGATAAAGGCTTTCAGCCAGAACGTGTAAGGGATTTTCTTAAATAAAAGTTAGCATCTGTGACCTCATCTGCCTTCACCTTGTGTGTAATATTATATAACACCAGCGACTCCATTGAAAATGAATGAGAGAGAGAAGAATACCGAGAGAAGAAAATATTGCGAGGACTTCTTAAGGTATGGTTTCACCTCCATATTTTCAGCAGGGATTGAGAAACCACAATGCGTTATTTGTAATGAAGTTCTATCAGTGGAATCCATGAAGCCAAACAAACGGCATTTTGACAGTAATCATCCCATCTTTGTAGGCAAGGATATTTGGTATTTTAAGAACAAAGCTGATGGAATCAAGAAAAGCAGACTTGATATTGGCAGAAAGTTCCACCAGCAAAACATAGCCGCTGTTCATATATGGTGGCTCTCAGAATTGCCAAAGCCAAGAAAGCTCACACCATTGCCAAGGAATTGTTACCAGCAACAAAAGATATTGTTAGTCATGCTTGGAGATGAATTTTTACCGAAATGGAGTCAAATTTCCTTGTCTAATGATACCGTCGGTAGACGAATAGATATGTCTGCTGATATCCTTGACCAAGTAATCTAAGAAATGAAATCCGCTCCACTTGGACTATTTAGCATCCAGCTTGATGAATCCACAGATGTTTCAAGCTATTCTCAGTTACTGGTTTACGTGAGATATATTAATGATGGCAAGTTTAAAGATGAGTTTCTTTTTTGCAAGCCGCTTGAAACGACAACCACTTGTCAAGTGTTTGAAATATTTTGTTCATTCCTACAAAAACACGATATCCCCATCGACAAGATTTGTGGTGTTTGCACAGACGGAGCTCCAGCTATGCTAGGATGTCGGTCAGGATTTCAACGTTTGGTGATCAATGAGTTGCCAAAAGCCATCGGAACTCACTGTCTGATTCATAGACAAGTTTTAGCAACAAAGACGCTGCCACAAGAGCTGCAAGAAGTTATGATAAATGTAGTAAGCGCCGTTAATTTCGTAAAAGCAAGTGCTTTAAACAGTCGACTGTTTACAAAACTTTGTAATGATTTGGATGCATCCAATAATGTTCTTTTACTACACACTGAGGTGAGATGGTTATCAAAAGGAAAGGTTTTAAAGCACGTCTTTGATCTTCGCGATGAACTTAAAACGTTTTTTAAGCAAAACCACAATTTGAAGCACTTTTCAGTGACAAAAAGCAGCTGCTGAAAATTGTTTACTTGGTTGACATATTTGCAATATTGAACAAATTAAATTTATCACTGCAAGGACCAAACGCAACGTGCCTAGATTTGTCCGTAAAGATCCAAGTGTTTCAAATGAAGCTTTGGCAGAAAAAGTTAGCTGAAAATAGAACATACATGTTGCTCAACTTATCCGCTTTCTTTGAAGAAAACGAGATTGAACTTGACACAAGAAATGGAATTATAATTTCTGTCAAACAGCACTTAGAAATGCTGGAAGAAGAAATTTCAGCATATTTTCCAAATTTACCTGGCACACCATTTGCACTTGCCAGAAGTCCATTCACAGTTAAAGTTGAGGATGTTCCTGAGATTGCACAAGAAGAGTTCATTGAACTCATTACTAGCGATGCAGCGAAAAATGATTTTTTTCTTCAATGTCAGTAATTAAATTCTGGATCAAGTATTGTCAATTATATCCTGGACTGTCTGAGATTGTGTTGCATCTACTTCTTCCGTTTCCAACAACATATCTGTGTGAAACCGGTTTCTCAGGTTTGTTGCTTATCAAGAGTAAATACCAAAATAGACTTGCTGCAGAAGATGATCTTCGTTGTGCTCTCGCAAAGACTGAGCTGAGAATTTCACATCTGGTGAGAAGGAAGCAAGCACAACCTTCATACTGATGTCAAACCTAAAAAGTAGGCCTATGTTAACGCTAACATTTTTGCCCTTCGTCAGTCTTTTTGAATAAAGCATACTAAAACCGTTGACTACAAAATCATAATTTCGAAATCAAATATTGTTACTTGTGATTAATTTTATTATAAATAAAAACATATTGCAAAGGCCTATAATTCAACAAATGATTACAGTGACAATGCGTTTACGGTAAAGGAAGAGACTCATTTGATTTTATCATTTTTGGGGGTCATCACAAGTTGACCAATGGTAAAAGGGGTCACGGTACAAAAAAGGTTGAGAACCACTGCTATATAGTCTTCATATCATAGTCATCAGTCCTCAGTTAAGTGGAATGCCCGCCTTTTGCTTCAACTGCTTTAAACTCTCAATCAACATGTTGTATATTCAATGCAATAGCTATGATGCCTTCATTCTAAGTAGTGTCATTTGGAGCCTTAGAGTTGCCCTATATGTCTCAAGCTATCTGCTATGAATAAAGAATTGACTCTAAGCGAAGAATTAGCTGTAATGAAACACATTTCCTGTAGGGTGCAAATTGAAAACAACTCACCACCACTCCCAGAAAGAAATCAAACATCCCAGAAACAAATGGATCGCAGTGGGCTCTGGGAGGTTGCTACCTGTAACATGCAGATATTTTCTCATCAAGAAAAATCCCTGCATAATCTCTGCCTTGGAAAATGAGTGCCCAATTAGGGGAAACTGAAGTGACCTTAAATGACAACGTTAACACCCAATCTACTGGTAATGCCCCAAATATGAACAAAAAAATCACAAAATGGGAAACTTATTACTTGGAGACTTTATCATCTGAGCAATTAACTTGGGAACACAGTCCAAGGGACAGAAGATGGTCAAATGCGTCACAGGTTCTTCAGCCAGCAGGAATGCAAACCAAATTGTTAGCATAGTTAGTGTGGAAAATAAGCATTCCAGAATTGATGATATCCACTTGGGTACAAATGAGCTGGCTAGGAACCGTATCTTGTCCAGATTTTTGGAAGGAAACTCATTGTCAACACTATAGCGTTCTCAGAAGATCTACCCATTCATGATAAGGGGGAAGAGAGGCTGCATCACATAACAAACTTAAATATGTGGCTTCAAACCTGGTGTAAACAAGAAGGATTTAGATATATAGGCAACTGGGGCAATAGATGGAACAATAAGAGGCTATACTGTGTTGGACTGCATCTCTTTGACCCGGTGAAAAGCGGGATATAAATACAGTTAAATAAATAAAATAAAAATAAATCTCTCTGTGGCAGGAAAAAGGATCCTAAGTGAAAAATTCAGGCAATATGTGGCCAAGCATTTAAACTAGGGAAAGGGTGTGACGGATGGGGAGAAAAAAACATTCAAGACGACATGCTCAGCAAAAACATCACACTGGTAAGCCACACATCAATGATGAGGGAAGAGGAGTCTGGAATAAAATCCATCCAAAATTACAAGCAAGCCAACCAGCAATTGCTCAAAGTTTAGCCAGCAGAGTTCCTGACCTGGAAGTCCTGCTGTTGGAAATGGACATGAACATTGTGGCCATTACAGAAACCTGGTTTAACAAGTTGCATGAATGGGCTATAGCCATAACTGGCTATAATTTATTTAGAAGAGAGAGCAGGCAGAAAAGGAGGAATAGTAGCTCTATATATCAAAGCAGTATTAAAGATGCTGAAATGCAGAGGATGTGGGAAAAAGTAGCGCTGTGGATTGTGTTAGAGGAGATAGCACTGTCATACACATTGGTGTTGTCTACAGGCCTCCAACTCAAGCTGAGAAAATGGATAGAGGTTTGATAATTGATATTGCAAAGGTAGAAATAAGGAGAGAAGTTATCATATTGGGTGACTTTAATATACCAGATGTGATGGGAGTATTCTTTCTGCAAAACTAGAAAGAAGATTGTGGATGCCTACCAAGAAGCACTGCTCAGACAACTAGTGATAGAATCAACCAAGGGAGGTTCAATGCTGGATTTAGTACTCACCAGTGGAGATAGCATGTTGAATGTCCGGGTGGGTGTCCATTTGAGCATCAGCGATCATCACACAGTGTGGTTTGAGGTAAAAGCCAAGGCAGAGTCTAATCATAGCACGTTCTAGTCCTAGACTTCAAAAACGCTGACCCCAGTAAAATGGGAAAGTACCTGAAGGAGAAGTTGGCAGGGTGGGAGAAAAGGAAAATAGAATTGCAGTGGGCTAAACTAAGAGGCAATGGATGTAAGGAAAGTAAATTTAAATAAAAACAAGAGGAAAAGGAAACCTATGTGGCTCACCAAAGAAGTGGCTGCACAAATAAAGGCAAAAAACACAGCTTCACGAAACTTAGAAGATCACAAAAAGAGCAACACAGAAAAGAATACAGTATAAAGCTAAAAGACAAAGAGAAATAAGGATAGCAAAGGCAGAAGAAAAGATGGCTAAAGATGTAAAGCGTGAAGACAAAACCTTTTTCAGGTATATTCGGTAGAAGAGGAAGATCAAAGGTGGAATTGAAAGACTCAAAGTGCCGAGGACAGAATTGTGGAAGTGACATTTAAAAAAAGCGAAAATGCTAAATAAATCAGTTCTGTATTTAATAAAGAAAATCCTGGAGAAGGACACATATGATTTGACAAATATACAAATGGAAATGGAGTAGATACCACACCATTCATAGAAGATGATGATTTTTTTTAAACAGCTTGCAAAACAAAGTGGATAAGGCCATGGGACCAGATGGGATACATCCCAGGATACTGAAAGAGCTCAGAGGTTCTAACAGGGCCTTTAAAAAATATTCTTAATAGATCCTTGGAGATGGGAGAGGTTCAGGACTGGAAAAGGGCTGATGTGGTACCTCTTAACAAAAGCGATGATAGGGAAGAGGTGACAAACTATAGGCTGGTAAGCCTTACCTCTGTGATGGAAAAAGTAATAGAGGCACTCTTGAAAGAAAGAATAGTGGACTTTCTGCAAACCAATGGCTTGCATGATCAGAGGCAACATGGTTTTTACCAGGGGAAGATCATGCCAAACAAATTTGAGTTTTGACTGAGTGACTAGAAAACTAGATCAAGGGCATGAGATAGATATGTGACATACCTAGATTTCAGCAAAGCCTTTGATATTGTTCTTCATAGGAGGCTTATCAATAAATTGAGCGCCCTGGGGATAGGTCCCAAGGTGATGAACTGGATCAGAAATTGACTGCCAGACAGAAGGTGGTGGTAAACGGAACTCACTCAGAAGAAAGGAGGTGTGTGATGGTGTGCCTCAGGGATTGGTCCTGGAACCGGTACTATAAAATATGTTTGAGTGATACTGCAGGACTATTGAATAGAAAAGTCCTGCCTTTTTACAGATGACACAAAAATTTGAAACAGAGTGGACACTTCTGAGGGCGTCGACAAACATGAGGAAAGATCTACAAACAGGAAGGAATGGTCTAATGCTTGGCAGTTAAGATTTAATGTAAAGAAGTGCAGTGTTTTGCACTTGGTATGCAGAAATCCAAAGGAATTGTATGCAATAGGGGGTGAGAGGTTGGTGTGCACAGACCATAAGAACATAAGATAGGCCATACTGGGTCAGACCAAGGTCCATCACGCCCAGTATCCTGTTTCCAACAGTGGCCAATCTAGGTCATACGTACCTAGCAGTTTCCCCAAAAGAGACAGGTTCCACAATGCTTGTACTGGGTCAAGCATTGATATCCTGGGTCCCTTCTTAATAATGGTTTATGGACCTTTCCTCCAGGAACTTGTCCAAACCTTTTTTAAACCCAGCTACACTACTACATCCTCCGGTAACAAATTCCAGAGTTTGATTACACGTTGAGTGAAAAAATATTTTCTTTTATTAGTCTTAAATAGTTTACCCTGTAGCTTCATTGCATGTCCCCTAGTCTTTCTATATTCTGATAACGTAAACAATCGATCTACGTTTACCCGTTCCACTCCATTCATTAATTTATAGACTTCTATCATATCTCCCCTCAGCCGTCTCTTTTCAAGGTTAAAGAGCCCTAACCTTTTTAGCCTTTCTTCATAGGAGTATCCTTCCATCCCCTTTACCATTTTGGTGACTCTTCTCTGAACCTTTTCTAATAACGCTATATCCTTTTTAAGATTCGGCGACCAGAACTGCACAGAATATTCAAGCTGTGGTCTCACCTTGGAACAATATAGAGGCATTATAATATCTTTAGTTTTATTTTCCATTCCTTTCCTTATAATACCTAGCGTTCTATTTGCTCTCTTGGCTGCCGCTGCACATTGGGCCGAGGGTTTTAACATGTTATCCACAATGATGCCTAAATCTTTTTCCTGGATGGTATTTCCTAATGTGGAACCTTGCATCTTGTAACTATAGTTTGGGTTGTTCTTCCCTAGGTGCATAACTTTGCATTTGTCCACATTAAATTTCATCTGCCATTTTGATGCCCAGTCTTCCAATTAATCAAGATCCTCTTGCAATTTTCCACAATCCTCTTGGGTTTTAACAGCTTTAAATAGTTTTGTCTCATCTGCAAAATTGATAGCCTCACTTGTTCCCTTTTCCTGGTCATTTATGAATATGTCAAAAAGCAGCGCACCCAGAACAGATCCCTGGGGTACACCACTATTCACCTTTCTCCATTGGGAAAATTGGCCATTTAGCCCTACCCTCTGCTTTCTATCTTTTAACCAGTTCCTGATCCACAATAGTACACTGCTTCTTATCCCATGACTCTTTAGTTTTGCCAAAGGTCTCTGATGAGGGACCTTGTCAAAGGATTTCTGAAAGTCCAGATACACTATATCAACCGACTCACCTTTGTCCACCTGTTTGTTCACACCTTCAAAAAAACATAACAGATTAGTAAGACAAGATCTTCCTTGTCTAAAGCCATGTTGGCTGTCTCCCATTAGGTCATGACTATCTACATGCTGAGTAATTTTGTTCTTTGATGGTTTCTACCATTTTCCCTGGTACTGATGTCAGGCTCACTGGTCTGTAGTTTCCCGGATCACCCCCTGGATCCCTTTTTAAAAATTGGCGTTACATTGGCGATCTTCCAATCTTCAGGTCTTACAGATGATATTAATGAAAATTCACAGATTATTAATAGCAGGTCTGAAATCTCATATTTCAGTTCTTTCAACACCCTTGGATGTATACCATCCGGCCCAGGTGATTTGCTACTCTTCAGTTTATCTAATAGTTGTAATACATCTTCCCAATGTATCGATAGTTCCTTCAATTCTTCTGCACCTTTAAATACCACTTCAGTCATGGGTAACATCCCTACATCTTCCTCAGTAAAGACCGAAGCAAAGAATTCATTCAGACCAGGAGAAGGGAACTTGGCATGCTAGTATCTGAGGGTCTCAAAGTGGCAAAAGAGTGCGACAAGACAGTAGCCAAAGCCCTAAGGATGCTGGGCTGCATACAGAGAGGAATAACCAGCAGAAAGGAGGGAGATATTAATGCCCCGAGACAAGCATTATGGAACCTGTCTTTTTGGGAACCTACCAGAGGTACTTGTGACCTGGATTGGCCAGCGTTGGAAACGGCATACTGGGCTTGCTGGACCTTTTCAGTAAGAAAAAGAATCCTTACCAATCTTACGCCCATCAAACTCACTGTCTGCTCCATGTTCCCCAGAAGGGGCAACAACAGAACAGACAGCAAAGAAAGCCGCAAGCTCAAAAATCTCAACTGGCTCAACAGACCCAGCCTTCTCACGGTCTTTGACGTCTGTCTAGGGAACTTAGCCATTCTGCCTCTAAAAGGTCCAGAACCCTTGACCATTCCAGGGCTGCCCCCGACTTCTTGTGGCAGGAGGTCACATCACTTCTAGCTCAAGGAGCAATTGAAGTACCCATTCCCCAACAGGGGACAGGGTTTTACTCCCCCTACTTTCTTATTCCAAAGAAGACAGGGGGAAACAGACCTATATTAGACCTCAGAGAATTAAACAAATAATTTGTTCCAAGAAAAGTTCAAAATGATCTCCCTCGGTACACTTTTACCATACCTTCAAAGTCAGGACTGGCTATGTTCTCTAGATCTAAGAGATGTGTACACGCATATTCTCATCCACTCAGATCACAGGCAGTTCCTTTGATTCCTGGTCCAAGGAAGAAACTTAAGTACAGAGTTCTTCCCTTCGGATTAGCCTCTGCTCCAAGAGTCTTCACAAAATGCATGGCAGTGGTAGCAGCATTTATGAGGACTCCGGGAATATTCATCTTCCCTTACTTAGACGATTGGCTCATTCGAGCATCGACAGCTCCAGAGACCAGCTTCGCTCTCTCTCGAGCAATGAGAATTCGTCAATACTTTGGGCTGGTCATAAACTTCTCAAAATCACATCTCACCCCCTCTCAATCTCTAGAATTCATAGGGGCTCATCTAGACACACAGCAGTCAAGGGCTTTTCTGCCCCAGCCATGCTGTCTACGTATAATACAACTGCTATCTCAAGCATCTATGAAGGTATTCCTTACTGTTTGGGAGATGCTTCAACTGCTGGGATACATGGCATCCACTGTCCATGTGGTTCTGTATGCTCACCTTCACATGCGAGCAGCCCAGTGGACCCTTTCCTATCAGTGGTCACAAGCCTTGGGTTGACTAACAGACAAAATCAGAATCACCACACATCTGATTTCATCCCTGCAATGGTGGCAATCCCTGGAAAACCTTCTTGTAGGCTCTCCTTTCCAGCAGCCTCTATGCCAAACCACTCTGACAGATGCGTCCAAGATTGGTTGGGGGGCCCACTTGCACGATCTTTCCACTCAGGGTCTTTGCACCTCACAAGAGGTTTCCCTTCACATAAACCTCCTAGAGCTGAGAGCCATTTTCAATTGCTATTCAAGTCTTTCAAGGCCATCTCAGCCACGAAACAGTTCTGGTCCAAACTGACGATCAGGTAGCTATGTTCTATGTGAACAAGCAAGGCAGAAGAGGCTCTCTGTCGTTTATGCAGCGAAGCTTTGTGAAAATGGGCCCTCGCCAGAGAGTTACAAATTCACCTGTTTGCGGTATACCTTCCAGGCATTCAAAACTTGTGGGCAGACAAACTCAGTCGAATACTGCTGCCACACAAGTGGTCCCTCTACTCATACCAGCTTGCTCGAGTGTTTCAAATCTGGGGAACACCAGATATAGACCTCTTTGCAAGTCCACAGAATGCCAAACTTCCCTGATTCTGTTCCAGAATTCTGGCTCAAAACTGTCAGGTAAGAGATGCTTTCCTACTCCACTGGGGACAGGACTTCCTCTATGCCTTCCCACCCATTCCCCTCATTCCCAAGACTTTATTCAAACTTCAGAGAGACAGAGGTTGTATGATACTCATAGCTCCACATTGACCATGGCAAACATGGTATCATCTTCTTCTGCGTCTCTCTCAAACTACTTCTCTGGAGTTGGGGAATGCTCCAGATCTCCTGTCGCAGTAGGACGGATCTTTACTGCATCCCAATCCCCAGTCCCTATATCTCAGGGCCTGGTTACTGAAAGCCTAGAATTCTAGGTTGTTAACCTTTCTCAACAAGTAAAGGATATCCTCCTGGTTTCCAGAAAACCCTCCACAAGACGTTCCTACGATTTCAAGTGGAAAAGGTTCTCTATCTGGTATTCAGAAAAGGGACTTAACCCCCTTTTTAGTACCTGTAGAGTTGCTACTAGAGTATCTTCTACAATTATCAACTTCTGGTCTGAAGACCAATTCAGTTAGGGTCCATCTTAGTGCTATTGCTACTTTTCATAAACCTTTTGATGGACAACCTATTTCCTCTCATCTACTTACTGTATGTCAAGATTTATGAGAGGCCTACTTTTAACAAAACCTCCCATTAAACCACCACCGGTGGCATGGGATCTAAATCTTCGTGGTCAGCTTATGAAACCGCCCTTTGAACCTTTAGCCACTTCAGACCTAAAGTTTCTTTCATGGAAAGATATTTTCCTAATTGCCATCACTTCTGCACGACGCATTAGTGAACTACAGGCGTTAGTAGATGACCCTCCTTATACAAGGCTTCACCATGATAAAGTAGTCCTCAGGACTCATCCTCACTTTCTGCCAAAGGCGGTTTCGCCTTTTCATTTAAACCAATTGGTTTATCTTCCTATATTCTTCCCTTGGCCTCATGCCTCCAGGGCGGAAAGGAATCTTCACACATTGGATTGTAAAAGAGCCTTGGCTTTTTGTCTCCAAAGAACTAAGCCACATAGAAAATCTTCTCAGCTTTTCTGGCTTTTGCATTTGGGACTTCCAGTTTCTAAAAGAACTGTCAAATTGGATTGCAGATTGCATATCCTATACATATCAGAGTAAGGGACTGTCTCTCGAAGGCCATGTCACGGCTCACAATGTGAGAACAATGGCAGCCTCAACAGCTAACCTTCGTTCTGTCGCTATTGATGACATCAGCAAAGCAGCCACTTGGACTTTGGTAATACCTTCACAGCCCACTATTGCTTAGACAAGGACTCCCGTCAGGATGCCTCGTTTGGCCAGGCTGTTCTCCAATATCTCTTCCATACTTAATACAACTTCTACCCACCATCCACAGTTTGGATGCCTAAGGTCCATGGGAGGAAGCATGACCCATCTCACCTAGGTTCGCAGCTAGCTGGGGTTACCACTTGGCATCTTTCAGCTGGGGAGTTCCCATATGTGAAAACTACATTCCTGCTTGTTCCTGGAGATAGCGTAGTTACTCACCTGTAACAGGTGATCTCCGGGAACAGCAGGAATTTAGTCTTCACAACCAATCCACCTCCCCTAGGAGTTTCTCTATCTCTCTCTTTCTCTACTTCTCTCCTTTGGTCTCAGCTATAAACTCAACTGAAGTGAGAGAGGTACAGAGGCGGGAAGGCAGCACGCATGTGCTGTGGGGTGCTCCCAAAATCTTTCCTATTGGATGCTGGGGAGCAATCCCGCGTGGGCTCCGTTGGTACCGACGATACCCATATGTGAAGACCCTTTTTCCCTCCGATGCAGCGTCTGTGGCATCGACGTCTTCCAGGGCTTCGTCTTCCTCCCATGGATCTCAGGTAACTAAACATAAATCTGGCCGGTCCTCAAAGGGTAGATCTCCTAAGCATCGAGATGCCTCTGACGTTGCCCTTGAGGGACTTGTACTGGCAAAATTGCCCCGGCAGGAGGCTTCAGCTTCCAAAGCATTAATGGGGCTCCAGGATGTTTTCGAGGCCCCAACCACGGCAGAATTACTGGTGCCATGCTCTGGGGTACCGGCTGCTTCATCCGGTACCGATACCCAAGCATCGGCAGCGTCATTAGACCAAAGATTTTTGGCTATCGAATGCAGTCTAGCGGCTCTTCTCATGGCCTCGATGCCCTTGAAACCGCTTCAGACAATTCAACCGGTACCAGTACTGACTGCATCGACATCGGCAGGTATTTTACTGGGACCGAGTAATGCTTATCCATCCGCTATCGACAAATCGGTACTGGACCCCTCCGATGCCGACTTCGATCGGTACCGGTACCATGCCTTGCACGATCATCCGGAACGGAGATACTTTGAATCCTCGGGTGAGTCTCAAGACTCTGAGAGCTCTGCCGATACCAGAGTACTTGTTCCTGAGGATGATTCTTCTCCTCAGCGTAGGATGTCTCCTCCAGAAGATATGTCCTTTCAGGATTTTATCCGAGATGTGGCTCGAGGCCTTTCCATCACAGGGGCTCCTGAAAAAGAGCCTAGGGCAAAGGAATTGGAAATCCTGCAATACCCTAAAGCTCCCAAGGAGGCAGCTACCTTACCTATTCATGAGATCTTACATGATCTCATGTTAAGGATGTGGGAAACACCTCTAACCACTTCTCCTCACTCTCGAAGGCTCGACACCCTGTATCGAGTTCCTCCTTGTCCTGGGTTTCAGAAGACTCAGCTACCACACCATTCCATGGTGGTGGAATCAGCTATGAGAAGGATCAAGAGTGCAAAAAGACATGCATCTAATCCTCCAGGACGTGAGTGTAGGACTCTTGATGCCTTTGGACGTTAAACCTTCCAGGCTTCCATGCTTTCTGCTAGGATCAGTTCCTATATATTATATATGGGAATGTTCCTTAAGGAGGTCACGGGAGATTTAGAGCTTATGAGCCGTCTCCTTCCTGATGATAAGAAGCAGGATTACCTTGCCCTTGTCAAACATGCTCAGGATGTTTCCAAGTTTGTAAATCGTGCAGCCTTTGACTATTTTGAGTGCATAAGCAGAACCTCTGCTATTGCCATAGGTACACGTAGGATTGCCTGGCTCCAAGCATCTGACTTGGAACTTTGGGTACAGGATAAACTGGGGAATATTCTTTGCACAGGAGAGAATCTTTTTGGCAAGAATTGGCAGGAAAAAGCTAATGGGATAGATGCTGACTATCACCTTGGATAGATTGTCTAAATCTACAGCTGATCTTTCAAGGAAAAAATCCTACAAGAATCCATTCTTCAGTAAGAAGTTTTACCCCTCCTATACCCAGCAGGGACATCGTTTAGGTCAGTCTGCCCAAAAGGGACAGCAGCAACAACCTAGGCAAAGAAAAACAAAAGCTGCTAAGCCTCAACCGGCTCAGCAGACTCAGCCTCCACAGGGGCTTTGACTCCTATCTAGAGAACTTTGCCTTTCTGGCCCTGAACAGCCCAGAGCCTTCCACCATTCCAGGAAGGTTGTCATTTAGCCCCTAGAGGGGGCAGATAACATCAGAAAGTTGGACTCTGTCCAATGTAAGAGAGGGGTACAAGCTTTATTTCCTCAGCATGCCCCCTCCTAAAATGGTAAGACAGTTGAATTCTCAGACCTCTCTGAACGCCCAGTTAGGTCAAGAGGTCACTTTGCTTCATGCCCAGGGGGCAATAGAAGAGGTACCCATTCTCCAACAGGGTACAGGGTTCTACGCCCCCTATTTCCTTATTCCAAAGAAAACAGGAGGACACAGACCCATTTTGGACCTCAGAGAATTGAACAAATTCCTGTTCAAAGAAGTTCAAAATGATTTCTCTAGGAACTCTGCTGCCATACCTTCAGAGTCAGGATTGGCTTTGTTCTCTAGATCTCAAGGATGCATACACTCGTGTTCTCATCCATCCAACTCATCGAAAGTTCCTTCGCTTTCTATTTCAAGGGACGCACTACCAATACAGGGTTCTTCCCTTTGGCCTGGCCTCGGCACCAAGTGTGTTTACGAAATGCATGGCTGTGGTGGCAGCATTTCTTTGCACCCTGGGAATATTCGTCTCCCCTTACTTAGACAACTGGCTCATTCGAGCCCCTTCAGAGCCAGAGGCCAGGATTTCTCTCTCTCACACAATGCGCATCCTTCAGTATTTGGGACTTGTCATAAACTTCCCAAAATCCAACCTTGCTCCCACTCAGTCTCTAGAGTTTATAGGAGCTCTGCTGGATACCAGACAGACAAGGCCTATCTTCCACAGCCCCGCTGCCTTCGCATTGTGCAGTTAGCTTCCCAAGCAGTGCTAAAGCCTCACCTCACTGCTCGGGAAATGTTACAATTGCTAGGCCACATGGCCTCGACCGTGCATGTGTTTCATTATGCTCGCCTCTATATGAGGGCAGCCCAGTGGACTTTATCCACTCAATGGACTCAGGCATCAGGTTGCCTGTCAGACAAAATAACACTCAGATCGTCTTATTTTGTCCCTCCAATGGTGACAGTCACCCCAAAACCTTTTGGTGGGGTCCCATTTCCAAAAACCCCCATCCCAGGCCACTCTGACAACAGATGCCTCACAGGAGGGCTGGGGAGCCCACCTGTAAGGCCTCTCTACCCTGGGTACCTGGACTCCACAGGAAACCTATCTACACATCAGTCTCCTGGAACTCAGAGCAATCTTTCTTGCTCTTCGAGTATTCCACACCCAGCTCAGCTACAAGACAGTCAAATGGACAATCAGGTAGCCATGTTCTGTGTGAACAAGCAGGGCAGAACAGGCTCTTTCGCTCTGCAACGAAGCTTGCGACTATGGGTCCTCACCAGAGAGCATCAGATTCATCTCCTTGCGGTGTATCTTCCAGGCATTCAAAACTCTTGGGCAGACAGACTCAGTAGAGTTCTACTTCCACACGAATGGTCTCTCCATGCAGACCAAGTGGCCACAATTTTTCAAATTTTGGGAACCCCGGACATAGACCTCTTTGCAAGTCCGCTGAATGCCAAACTTCCCCAGTTCTGTTCCAGAATTCAGGCTCAGGCCAGGGATGCTTGCCTCCTCCATTGGGGCCAGAACTTCCTGTATGCCTTTCCACCCATTCCCCTAATTCCCAAAACCCTGTTCAAGCTTCAGAGAGACAGAGGTCATATGATTCTCAGCCCCATGTTGGCCATGCAAATGTGGTACCCACCTCTACTCCTTCATCTCTCTCAAGCCCCGCCTCTGGAGTTAGGATCTGCTCCAGATCTCCTTTCTCAGGATGACAGGATGCTGTGGCATCCCAATCCCCAGTCTCTCCATCTCAGGGCCTGGTTGCTGAAAGCCTAGAACGTCATGGTCTTAACCTTTCTCAGCAGGTAAAGGATATCCTTTATGATTCCAAGAAACCTTCCACAAGATGCTCTTATGCTTTCAAATGGAAGAGGTTTACCATATGGTGCTCGCCGAAGGGTCTTGACCCTCTTGCGATACTCCAGTATTGATTCCAGAGGTATCTCCTTCATTTGTCTAATACAGGGCTTAAGACCAATTCAGTGAGAGTTCATTTGAGTGCTATTGCAGCTTCCTTCAAACCTCTAAATGGACAACCTATGTCCCCTCATGGCGAGATTTGAGAGGCCTTCTTTTAACTAAGCCTCCCATTAAGCCACCACCGGTGGCATGGGACTTAAATCTGGTTCTTGGGCAGCTCATGAAGCCGCCTTTTGAACCATTAGCTGCTACCTCTTTGAAATTCCTTTCCTGGAAGGTCATCTTTCTTATTGCAATCACATCAGCACGTCGCATCAGTGAATTGCAAGCGTTGGTGGCTGATCCTCCTTATACAAGGTTCCATCATGATAAGGTAGTCCTTAGGACTCATCCACACTTTATGCCAAAGGTGGTATCACCTTTTCATTTAAACCAAGTGGTTTACCTTCCTGTATTTTTCCCAAGGCCTCACACCTCAAATGCAGAAAAGAATCTTCATACTTTGGACTGTAAAAGGGCTTTTTGGCCTTTTACTTGCAAAGGACTCAGCAACATAGAAAGTCCTCTCAACTCTTTGTTGCTTTTGGTCCTAGTCATTTGGGACTTCCAGTCTACAAAAGGACACTGTCCAACTCGATTGCACAATGTATATCTTTTGCCTATGAGAGTAAAAGCCTTCCTCTGGAAGGCCATGCCACAGCTCACAATGTGAAAGCCATAGCAGCCTCTATGGCTCATCTTCACTCTGTGTCTATTAACGACATCTGCCGAGCAGCTACTTGGGCTTCGGTTCATACCTTCACAGCCCGTTACTGCTTAGACAAGGACTCCCGCCGGGATGCCTTGTTTGGTCAGGCTGTTCTTCAACCCCTGTTCCATACTTAATCAACTCCTACCCACTATCTCTGGTAGGATGCCAGAGATCCATGGGGGAAGCGGAGCCCTTTCACAAGGGCACACAACTTCTGGGGTTTCTCCCTGGCATCTGCAGCTAGGGAGTCCCCATATGTGAAGACTACATTCTTGCTTGTTCCTGGAGATAGCATAGTTACTCACCTGTAAAAGGTGATCTCCAGGAACAGCAGAAATTTAGTCTTCACAACCCACCCACCTCCCCTAGGAGAGTTGTATCTCTCTCTTTCTCTTTCCCTCTATCTTTGTCTCAGCTTTAAACTCAACTGGAGAGGGATAGTTGGGAAAGGTGGGAAGGCAGCACACAGGCGCTGTGGGATGCTCCCAAAAGCTTTCCTATTGGACGCTGGGGAGCGTTACCGCGCAGGCTCTGCCGGTACTGACGATACCCATATGTGAAGACTAAATTCCTGCTATTCCCGGAGACCTCCTGTTACAGGTGAGTAACTATGCTTTACAGGTGAGTAACTACGCTTTATTCTATTTTTATTTTCCTTTCTATTCCAAATAATTCCTAACAAATTGTATTATGACTTGAACATTTAGTTGTGGTACAGCTTTTTAAGTAACATCTTTATGCTTTATGGGTTGGGGTTTGTGCAGCTGGGACTGGTTTCAGATCCACTTTGAAAAATGACAGATCTTGAATATACATTTCTCCTCCTAGAAGATCATTGCTTTAATGATCACTTTTGCTCCAAATTTCTTTTCTTGGCCTTGCATCTTCCTCTGGCACCTTCTTGGGCTTCCATCTCAATTGTGACCAGGGTAATCATGTGGAAATACTCTGATTTTCTTTTCATTGATTCTAATATCCCCTCCTCGCAAATCAGCCCAGTTATTGCAGTGGAGCCCCAACCAATCAGTATTGTGTAAAAGCTTAGAGTCCCTTCTCCTCCCTGAAGTTGAGTGCTATCTGGAGAGCAAAAGATCTGACCTGGGAATTGAATCCATAAGTCATTTCTCTAAATCGTTTTATCAGCTGTCACTTGGAAATCATTGTGATTTTCTACTTATTTTCTCAATGGAAGAAGGTGAATAGTGGAGTACCCCAGAGAATCTGTACTGGGACCAGTGCTTTTTAACATTTTATAAATTATCTGGAACTGGGAACAAGTGAGGTGATTAAACTTGCAGCTGACTCCAAAATGTTCAGAGTTAAATCACATGTGGCTTGTGAGAAACGTCAAGAGGACATTGAGAAACTAGGCATTCAAATGGAAGATGAAATTTAATGTAGATAAGTGCAAAGTGATACATGTAGGAAAGAATAACCCAAACTATAGATACAGAATGGTAGGTTCTACATTAGGATTTGAAACCAAGAAAGGGGTATCATAGACATTACATTGAAATCTTCTTTTCAGTGTGTGGCTGCAGCCAAAAAAGCAAGTTATGTTGGGAATCATTAGTAAAGGAATAGAAAATAAAAAAAAGGATGATATCATGCCTCTGTCTCACTCCATGGTGCGACTGCACCTTGAGTATTATGTGCAGTTCTAGTCTCTGCATCTCAAACGAGGTATATTGGCACTAGAAAGGGTACAAAGAAGGGAGACCAAAATGATGAAGGGTATAGAACTCTTCTTTCGCCTTTTACTCTTAGAAGTTGAGGCTCTTCAGCATGGAGGAGAAATGCATGAGGGGGGATATGATAGAGGCTTAATTCGTGCGTAGCGTGGAATGCAAAGATGTGAATCAATTTGTTCTTTCAAAAACAAGTACTTGGGGACAAGCCATGAAACTACAAAGTAGTATATTTAAAGCAGGAGTAAATATTTTTTTCTCTCAACGTATAACACAGGTACACTACCAAAAAACTGCCTCCAGTTTTGCAACTGATTCCTATAGATTTTGGGGTGCTGAATCCAGGAAAAATAGCCAAAATGTTCCATCATGTCACGTTTTCTTGCAAAATTAGATTTCTTACCCATATAAGGAATGTTCACATAATTTCTTTTTAGCCGACTGCAGTTTATTTTCTTGGCCCAAAATAGAGGTTGTAATGGTTAACTAACTAGAAACACTCCCTCATATTTTAGAGTGTTTTGTATTCATTTTATACATTAACAGGACAATTGGGAGGCGGGGGGCTAAATCCAGTACTCGCGCTGGCGCGTGTTCTTTCCTGTTCGCCTCGCCTCGCCTCGTTCGCTCGCTCAAACACGGTGGTTGCGACATGAACGTTCCTGTCAAATTTCAGTTTCTTGCAAGTTCATTATTACCTTTTGTTTGCTCAGTCGTAATCCAGCTTTATTCCGAAGTGGTTCACTACAGTTGTAGTTTGCAGTGCTGTGTATTTGTGATGGCTCACAGAGCCAGAGGTTGCGTTAACTCTCCGGACAGTTTTTGTTTTATTTGTGGGGAATATACCGTGAAAAAGCGGCAGAGGAACATTTCTGCATTTATTAAAGTATATTTCGCCTATTTCGGTTTGAAGTTTAGGCGATCAAGACAAACCGTGGGCTCCTCACAAAGTGTGCAAGACATGTGAGGAAGATCTACGCTTATGGATGAAAGGTAAAAAACAAGCATTTCGTTTCGGAATACCTATGATGTGGCGTGAACAAAGAGACCACAGCAGTGACTGCTATTTTTGCTCTTGCATTGTGAAGGGATACAACTTAAAAAATAAGAACGTAATAAGTTACCCCAACCTTCCCTCAGCAATTAGGCCTATGCCTCATAGCAACGAAGTACCTGTGCCTGAACCACCAAAATCTTTGGATCATATTTGTGTGGACGGTTCTGATCATGATGAGACTCATCAGATGGCTTTTCCCGATGAGTCCAGTACTTCCGAGTTTGAAACTGAACCAGATCCGAAACCTGAACTTTTCTCTCAAGCTGAATTGAATGATTTAGTCCAGGATTTAGGACTCCCAAAAGATGCTGCCCAACTGCTAGGTTCTCGGCTTAAACAGAAAAATCTATTGTCACCAGGAACAACTTTTTATTGGTACCGCAAACGCGAGACACAATTTTTGAAGTATTTCAGCAAAGAGGAAGATTTGGTATTTTGCAACGATATATACGGAGTGATGGAAAAGTTTAAACTCAAGTATGATCCTGCTGAATGGCGGCTGTTCATTGATTCGTCAAAAGACAGCATAAAAGGTGTTCTTCATAATGGCAACACATTCGCTTCAGTTCCTATTGCTCACTCTGTTATTCTCCAAGAAAAATACGAGAATTTGGCCCTGATTCTTCAGAAGATTCGTTATGATGAGCATAAGTGGATGATTTGTGGAGACTTTAAAATTCTATCCATGCTATTAGGGCAGCAATCCGGTTTCACCAAATATCCCTGCTTCCTTTGCTTGTGGGATAGCCGGGCCCGCAACCTACACTGGGGGAAAAAAGACTGGCCAATTCGGGAGTATTTGAGACCCGGTGAGAAAAATGTTCTTCATGAGAGCTTGGTACCTCGTGATAAAATTCTATTACCACCTCTCCACATTAATTTGGGTCTCATTAAGCAATTCATCAAGTCCCTTCCAAAAGATGGTGAGTGCTTTCGGTACCTTTGCTCAAAGTTCCCCCGACTTTCTGAAGCAAAGCTAAAGGAAGGAGTGTGTGTTGGCCCTGATATAAGGAAACTCATTTCAGATGGAGCATTCGCTGAAACGTTGTCTGAGAAGGAAAAAGAAGCCTGGGATTCCTTCAAGGATGTTGTTCTCAAATTCTTGGGGAACAGGCGGGATGAGAACTATAAGGATATTGTTGCCAGGATGCTCAATGCCTTCAAAGAACAAGGCTGTAACATGAGCCTGAAAGTCCATTTCTTGCACTCCCATGTGAACTACTTTCCCGAAAACTTGGGGGCGTACAGTGAAGAACAAGGTGAAAGGTTTCACCAGGACATCAAGGACGCAGAGAGAAGGTACCAAGGAAGATGGAACACCACTATGATGGCTGATTTCTGCTGGTTGCTGCTGCGGGAAACCCCAGATGAAAAATACGCCAAGCAGCGCACCAAGAGAAGCATTCGGGGGAAGACGAAACAGGCCCACCAGGAGATTGACCCAAGAATGACTTTAAAATCTAAGCTATGTTGACAAATATCGTGTTTTTACTAAACTTTGAAATAAAAATTTGCTAGTTATTACCACAGTGTCGGATCTCATTTATTAGAATTTTATTTTCACACCATCGGGTGTTTGTCTTCATGTATTGCAATGGTGCGGTTTGCGTTTTCTATTCTTACATACATACCTGTACAACATTTTTTGCACATTTCTTTGCTTTGCTTTGTGTCTAACCTCGCTCTTATATGCTCAATGTTTGTGCACATGTATGTGGCTGTGTTAAGTGCAGACAATTTTGCTACCATCACAGTGTGTTTTGTTGACATTACTCTATTCTTATGTGCTGCCTTGTTACAATTTTCTTTATTCTTATTTGAATAACTACTAAACAATTAGTATAAAGAATTCATCCAAGAAACTTTTATCTCGATCGCACTCAATCTGAAACGTTCACCTCAAACTGCTAACCCAATGTAGCAAAACATCTGTACGTGATGGAGCAAATTGGTTACCAGATTTGGATTCAGCGCACCAAAAAACGTAAAAATCAATCGAAACATTAGAGGCAGTTTAAAAAAAATTTTTTTTAGTGTACCTGTGTAATTAGTCTTTGAAACTCGTTCTAGTGGATGTGGTAAAAGCAGGTATTGTAACTGGGTTTAAAACAGGCTTGGATAAATTCCTGGAGTAAAAGTCCATAGACAGGTTTTAATCCAGAGAAAACCACTGTTTATCCCTGGGGGTAAGTAGCATGGAACTACCTTTTGAGATGTCAGGTACTTGTGACCTGCATTGGCCACTACTGAAAATAAGATACTGTGCTTGATAGACCTTTTAGTCTGACTCAGTATGGCAGTTCTTATGTTTACAGATGAAGCCTGGAAAGAATCCCTGTGCTTAATTTTGTAGTGTAGCTAGCCCTGGTATGAACAGTAGATAGAAAGTTGAATATTCACTGCTAGGAAATTGATTTGATTCTTTGCGTGCAAGTTTGTGCTGTCTAAAGGACTTGTTATAAGAGATCTTATTTGGAAAATGTTTGGGGTGTGAATATAATTTGGTGGTCCTTGGTCACTGAGAATTGGGTGGAGATGGTAACTCTTATTTTCATTTTTAGATATTTATTAAACCAATATCATCATGAATTCTAGTATACTTAATACTGTCTATCATTTGACCAATGCAAATTTTGCCCCTCAAAATGTCCATGGACTTCATATCTCCATTTTTAACAATTTTACAACTGAACATCACAAATTTTCCTCTTACAGCCCACTAATCCAACACCCACACACTAAGGGAATTACCTTACCCCATCCTCTACAAATTCAACACATTCAGACATTCAAGCAATTGTTCATTTACTTTAGGTTCTGTTCCCTCCTGTATAGAGTGTAAAAAAAAAAAAACCTCCTTATGACAGGGCTTGACAAATCCCATGTCGACCAGAAATTTGCATCTGGTGCCTAGAATCTACTTGCCGCTGCCACCCCTACTTAATAAAAAGAACTATCACGATCATGGGATAAGAACCCTTGTGTCTGCCTGAGAGAGATCAATCCCTGTGGGCAGAAGAGAAGGGGGTAGCTGTGATCGTGGCCCTCATGCAAGTTGTCTGCCCACAGGAGGTCAGATCCCTGCAGACAGCTTGCATTGGGGCTGCAGTCGCAGCTATACCCTTCTCTTCTGCCTGCGGGTGATCAGATCCCCATGGGCAGAACAGGTGGAAAAGCCCAGGATTGAGGTTTGGAAGGCAGAAGAGAGCTGATGGGGGCAGCATTTAAAAAAATAGTGACAAAGGAATGGGAATGAAACTGCAAAAACTTAAAGGGCCAGTAACAAAAACAAAGGGAATGGGGGAATGTAGGGTAGGGTGATAGGAATGTTAGAGGGGAGGGAATAGGGGGGAGTCTGGAAGGGGAAAAGAGAATGGGGAGGGGTTGGAAGGAGAAGGAAAAGTGCAAGGTATTGGATTTTAAAGGGATGAAATCATGGGGACAAAGGTGCACAATGTGTATTTGCTGAAAGATGCAATCCACTCCCCTCCCCTCCAGAACACACAAGGCACCCCACCTCTATAAAACAGACATGCATCCTAGCTCCACACTACGTACACACATAAGCACCTCACCTCCACACCGTGTGCGCACATTCATATTCACACAGTCACAGGCACCCCAGCTCTGCAGCAAACACACATGTACCCCGCAGTTCTACCCACACAGGCACCCACTGCCACATCCCCATGCACAGATGGGGGCACCATACAGCCAGACACTTGCTGCCTGAAACTATAACTGTTATCTAAAGATGCCATTCTGTGAAGGAACTCTAGCGCTGGTCTCATGAGTCTTGAAAACATAAGACTAGTGTGAGAGATGACTGGGGGGGGGGGGTAGGGGGGGGGATCACAAGCCTTGGCTTCTAAGATTTTGGCCTGGCTCCTAAATCCGCACAAAATTTGTCAAGGTCTGCCTTATGACATTGTTTTATGGTAGGAGGTCCCCCTCCCTCCCCCCATATTATAGGCTTCCCAAATCCTGGCCTACAGCTTGCCAAAATCCAGAGGACATATCTACTTCCAGGCAAAAGCCAGGTTCAATTTGTTTTATTTCAGCAATAGCATACCAAACTGCTTATGGAGCAGTGAAACGGATCCCTGACTCCCTTTTATCTTAGGACAGGTCCACCAAATGTGACTCAAGTTACCCAGTTATCTCCAGGAACAAGCAGGAATGAGTCCTCACATATGGGTACGTCGGAACCGACGGAGCCTGCGCGGGAAAGCTCCCCAGCTTCCCAGAAAGGAAAGCTTTTGGGGCCTCCCACAGCGCATGCGCGCTGCCTTCCCGCCTTCCTGACCAACTCTCCTCAGTTCTTCTTTATCTCCAGGAACAAGCAGGAATGAGTCTTCACATATGGGTACGTCGGTACCGACGGAGCCTGCACGGGAATGCTGCCCAGCTTTCAATCAGAAAGCTTTTGGCAGCATCCCTCGCGCCTGCGCAGTGACTTCCCGCCTTCTCCACAGCCTCTCTTCAGTTTTTGTTTTTCCACGGAGCCGGCAGGACGTCCTCCTGTCACCGCAGAAACTTTTCTTTTTAATTGCTTTAATTACTTTAGTTTTTTGTTTTCTTGTGGTCGCGGCTGTATTTCCCGCTACTGCCGGTGGTTTTTTGACTAAATTCTGTAAAACTTTTCTCCAGTTTTTTTGCCTTAACTTCTTAGGCCTACTAGGCCTTTTCATTATGGAGCCTTCTTTTCCTAAGAAGTGCGTCCGATGTGGAATCACCTGTTTCTTTTTAGACACCAATAGTTGGTGTCTCAACTGTGTGGGTCCTGACCCTTTTTCCCCTGACTTGTCAGGAGATAATTTTGTGAGGAAATCTTCAGTATTTAGAGTTTCCCTCGATACCGTTTTTTCTTCGGCAGTGAGTGTACCCGGTTTCTTTACTTCACAGGATCAGGTAACCCAAAAACAGTCTATTAAGACTAGTCAATGCTTGAATGGTATGTCCCATGCCCAGCATGGTGACGGCTCCGGCCTTACCCTCAAGAATCCACTGGCATTACCCCTGCGGGAGTCTTCGGGCTCCAAAGCGTTAAAGGGGTTTCAGGATGTTCCTGGGGCTCACCCCTCACAAAACATGCCTGAGCCATGCGCGGGGGTGGTATCCGCTTCGAGCGGTACCGAGCCTCCGGCATCGGCACCGGTGTCGAGTATTCCACTCTTCACCAGGGATCATCATCGGGCATCCTCGGTACCTTCGGGACCGATCGATACGCACCGCATTGACTTCCCTCAATCTCAGCCATGCTCCGGGACGGTACCGGCGTCGATCGGTTCCGATACCCTAGCATCGGCATCGGGGTGGATAGGTGCTCATCGGGTATCCTCGGTACCGTCGGTATCGATCGATGTAACCCAGGCTGCCTTAGTGGTATCTGCATCGCAGATACTGCCACCGGCGACGGAACTGTTGAGACATGCATCGATAGTCTCGCTCTCTTCGATGCCGAGTCTTGAGTCGATATCGAGTCTCGAGGACTGCGTACCGACGCGTCCTGGAACCGACTCCTGTCGTTTCCAGATAGGCAGTTCCGAAGATCCTAGCCATAACTCCCTCATGATCTCGGTACCACTACAGCAGTTCCCGATGGCTACTTCACCTGCTAGTCCTTTATCAGTATCGATGTTGATGCCTGTTCTTGCACCGATGCCTAGTTTGGAACCGATACCTGGCATTGGTGCAGTACCCTGTATGTCCTCTGATGCTCAGGCTCTTTCTTTAGCCTTACCAGGGATGGTTCCCATAGGAGATCAGTCTTTCTCCAGGACCAAGCAGGAAGTCAGTCCTCACTTATGGGTGACGTCGGCGCCGACGGAGCCCTCGCGGAGCAATTTTCCCCAGCTTTCAAAGAAAGCCTTTGGGAATAGCAGCGCGCATGCGCGGTCCTCTTCCCGCCCAAGGGTGCCATCTTAGCCAGTCTTCTTTTTTCCGCGGAGCCCTACAGACGTACCCGGCGTGTCCCCGCGAAAAAGTTGATATTTCTTCATAATTTACTCTTTTTTTTTCATTCGGTTCGACGCCGGTCTTTTTCCCGCCCGGACTCGCGACGCCGGTCACGAGTCCTCTTCTTCTTTTTCGGTTTTTCTGACTTAGTCAGTTTTCGTTTTCGGTTTTTCCCTGGCAGCCCGGTCCTTTGACCTCGCCGGGGCCCTTTTTCCCCCGATGGCTGCCAGTGGTTTCAAGCGGTGTGGTCAGTGTGACCGAAATATGTCACTGACTGACACACACGACCATTGCCTCCGCTGCCTGGGTCCGGATCATAAAGAAATGATCTGTGGGCCCTGCGGCAAACTCTCCTCCAAAGCGTTGAGAAGTCGGCGGCATCAGCGGGATAGGATCTTCGCTGACCCCAGCCGTACCCGGACCTCGTTGGAGGCCTCCGCGTCCAGGGGTTCCAGCTCGGACCGTCGCCGGAGTTCCTCCGACAGGGGTTCTCCCTCCGGGGACCATCGACGTAAGGTGAAACCCGCGAGGGCGGCATCGGTGGACGCTCCTGGCTCCGCGAGGGCCAGGTCGCATAGCCCCGATAGCCGTCCCGGGTCCTTGGAGAAGGAGCACCTCACGAAGCGACCTCGCCTGGAGTCGGAGCTGCCTGCTCGGGTAAGTCCCGTAGTCCTCCTGGACTCGCCTCCGCGACAGCCGCCGTCGGGGCCCGAGTCGGGGGCTGCTGGGTCACCTGAGCTCGGACTCAGGTTGACGGCCTTGGAGAGCAGACTGTCGGCCTTCATGGACCAGCAGCGGGCACTGCTCGCTGGCTTCGCTGGCGCCGCTGCCCCGACCGCCGGGACATTGACGTCTAAGTCGACCCCGGAGACCGAGCCGATCCTCGAGTCGATGCGAACTCGAGTCGATCCTCGGTCGAGGTCACCCTCGGCCTCCCGTTCGGGACCGAGGTCGCCGACGCCGACTCCCTCGACGTCGGGGCGGCAGGCGCCGCGCCCTGCCCGGGCCGACCCCAACGAGTCCTCGTCGGAGTCGGTCTGGGAGTCTGAAGAGGAAGAGTCGCCTGATTCTTTTCGGACTCGGTGTGTCCCCTCGGACTCACCTGAGTCCGAACCTCGGAAGCAGTCCCCCCCGGAGGATGCCCGGTTCTCGGACTTCGTCAGGGATATGGCCAAGGCTTTGGCCTTCCCTGCGGACCCCGAGGAGGAGCCGAAGAGCTCGACGCCCTCCGGTATGACTCTCCCGCCAGGGAACACTTTACTGTACCGGTTCCTCCCATGCTGGAACGACTACTCTTCCGCATATGGGAGAGTCCGGCCACCTCGCCGGTCCTGAGCAAGCGGGTCGATTCTATCTATCGAGTCCGCAAGAGCCCTGGCTTCCAAAAAGCACAGCTACCACACCATTCCATGGTAGTGGAATCGGCCATGCATCGTCTTAAGAGCCAGAAGATGCACTCCTCGGTGCCTCCTGGCAGGGAGGCCCGTAACCTGGATGGCCTTGGTAAGAAGTGTTTCCAGGGCTCTATGCTTGCGTGTCGTGTCCAGACCTACCAGCTATACATGGGCATGTATCTCCGAGACCTGGCTAAAGAGCTAGCCGGATTCTCCGCTGGTTTGTCCGAGGAACCCTTGCGGAGGTTCCTGGCCTTGTCCACTGGCATTCGGGAATGCTCAAAATTCATATCCCGAGCAGCCTATGATGGCTTTGAAGCATCGGCTCGAGTGGCCGCAGCCGGCATCGGTGCCCGCCGACAGGCTTGGCTTCAGTCGTCTGACCTTGAGCCCTCGGTGCAGGACAAGTTGGTCGATGTCCCCTGCCGAGGCGAAAACCTCTTTGGCAAGCCCATGGCTGAAAAGGCTGCGCAAATTGAGACGGAGACTCTCACCCGGACTAGGCTTTCTAGGAAGACCTCCGCCCCTTCCCAGAAAAAGAAGGGCTCGGGAAAGAAGTCCTTTTACCCGAGGAAGGCGGCTGCCTACAAACAATACCCCCAATATCAGGCCCCTGCACCTCCCCAACAGGGCCAGCAGGCCAAGGGACGGGGTAACGGGTCCCGTAGGCAGCAAGCCCCCAAGCCTGCACCACCAGCCCCTGCTCAGCAGGGTGGGGTTTTTTGACTCCTCAAGCATAGCCTCTCCCCCCCCCGCTGGTTCCTCCCAGCACCGGAGGCCGGCTGGTTCACTTCGCCCACAGGTGGTCCAGCGTCACCTCAGATGCCTTGGGTGCTTCAAGTCGTGCGAGAAGGCTATCTTCTCCACTTCCACCAGGTCCCTCCCTCCTATTTTCCGGGAGAACCTCCACGACCCGCTCTGCACAGGGAATTACTCCTTCAGGAGTTAGCAGGTTTTCTACAGGAACAGGCGGTGGAACCGGTGCCCCACCACCTGAAAGGTCAAGGCTTTTATTCCAGGCATTTTCTAATACCAAAAAGAACAGGAGGCCTCAGACCCATCCTGGACTTGCACAACCTCAACAAGTTCCTCGTGCGGGAGAAGTTCAAGATGCTTACCCTTGGAATCCTTCTGCCCTACCTCCAGCAGGGAGATTGGCTATGCTCCTTGGATCTAAAGGATGCCTACACGCACATCCTCATCCACCCAAGCCACCGCCAATACCTAAGGTTTGTGGTGGCAGGAAATCATTACCAGTACAGAGTACTACCCTTTGGCCTGTCCTCCGCACCGCGAGTCTTCACAAAATGTCTCGCGGTGGTGGCGGCCCATCTCCGGCTTCACGGCCTCTGTCTTTCCGTACCTCGACGACTGGCTCATCAGAGCAGCGTCCGCTCTGGAGGTCACCAACGCCACGCGCCGCACGGTGACTCTTCTGCAGTACTTGGGCTTTGTTATAAACTTCGCAAAGTCCACTTTGCTCCCCTCACAGGATCTCGAGTTCATCGGCGCAAGGCTGCACACTCCTCAGGCACGAGCGTTCCTACCGCTCGACAGGGCTCAACGGCTCATGGACCTAGCCGACCGTTTTCGCAGCCAGCCCCTGGTCTCCGCCAGGCGCGTCCTGAGACTACTCGGCCATATGACTTCCACCGTCCATGTGACCCCCAATGCCCGCCTGAATATGCGACCCGCTCAATGGTGTCTCCGCAAGCAGTGGCAACAGGCCACAGGCGGCCTAGCAGACCTAGTGCGCGTCTCCGAGCCGCTGGCCTCGTCTCTTCAGTGGTGGCTACATCGGCCGAATCTGGTGCTCGGCATGCCCTTTCAGCCACCTCCGCCGGCCCGGGTGCTGACGACAGATGCATCCCTCCTGGGCTGGGGAGCACATTGCCAAGGGGCGCGTACTCAGGGCCTTTGGACCACGTGGGAGTCTGCTCAGCAGATCAACTTCCTGGAGCTCAGAGCGATCCGCCTGGCTCTCAAGGCCTTCTCCCACCTGACCTCCCACCAGTCCGTCCTTGTCCAGACGGACAATCAAGTTGCCATGTTCTACGTGAACAAGCAGGGGGGCACGGGCTCCTTCCTTCTCTGCCGGGAAGCACAGAAGCTCTGCTCTTGGGCCGTCAGTCACGGCGTTCTCCTCAAGGCAGTTTATCTCCCAGGCCAAGAGAATTGCCTGGCGGACAAACTCAGCAGGATCCTCCAGCCGCACGAGTGGCGCCTGGATCCCTTGGTAGTTCAGAAGCTCTTTCTAAAGTGGGGCCTCCCCACGGTGGATCTCTTTGCCAGTCCTCACAACCGGCAACTTCCTCGCTTCTGCTCTCGTCTGCCACACCCCTTCGAGTTGCGGCGGACGCTTTTCTACTCTCATGGTCGGGGAGCCTCTTGTACGCTTTCCCTCCCATCCCGCTAGTCTCTTGGACTCTTTTCAAGGTTCTCCGAGACAAAGCCTTCATGATCCTGGTGGCCCCTCGCTGGCCCAGACAGCCGTGGTTTCCACTCCTGCTGCAATTGGCGGTAGAGGATCCATTCCCTCTGGGGTTACAACCGGATCTCCTCACTCAGGATCAGGGGTCTCTGCTACACCCCAACCTCAGGTCTCTCAACCTAATGGCCTGGCTGCTGAGAGGGTAGTCCTTGCTCCCCTTCTCCTGCCGGCAGAGGTGGAGGAGGTCGTCTTGGCTTCTCGGCGACCTTCTACCCGCAAATGCTACGCCCTTAAATGGCGTCGCTTTTCCGTTTGGTGTACCCAACAGTCTCAGGATCCCTTCTCCTGCCCGGTGTCCGTGGTCTTGCAGTACTTGCTACACCTCTCTAATCTGGGACTTAAGTCCAACTCCGTCAAAGTTCACCTCAGTGCTCTTTTGGCACATCATGTGCCGGTGGACGGCAGACCTCTCTCCAACGACCCTCTCGTAGCGAGGTTTCTCCGAGGTCTCCTTCTACTTAAACCACCTCTGCGCCCGCCAGCGCCTGACTGGGACCTGAATGTGGTTTTGCAGCGGATCACCTGTCCGCCTTTTGAACCTATGGCTATCTGTTCTCTCCGTTTTCTGTCTTGGAAAACACTGTTCTTGATAGCCCTCACTTCCGCTAGACGCGTAAGTGAATTGCAGGCCCTCGTGTCTGATCCCCCTTACACTCGGTTCTACAAAAATAGGGTAGTCCTACGGACTCACCCAAAATTTCTTCCAAAAGTGGTCTCCCCTTTTCACATCAATCAGGAGGTGGTACTTCCGACCTTCTTTCCCAGACCACACTCCAGCCGAGCTGAAACGGTCCTCCATACCCTGGACTGTAGAAGGGCATTGAACTTCTACCTTGACCGTACGCGGGAGCACCGTAAAGCTGCTCAGCTTTTTGTGTCTTTTGACCCCAATAAATTGGGGCTCCCGGTCTCCAAGCGTACTCTGTCCATCTGGGTTGCGGACTGTATCTCTTGGGCTTATGGGGCAGCCGGACTCTCCTTGGAAGGTCGAGTCACGGCTCATTGCGTTCGGGCAAAGGCTACGTCAGTGGCTTACCTCCGCTCTGTTCCGCTGGCAGACATCTGCCGGGCTGCTACTTGGTCTTCGAGCCAGACTTTTGCGGTCCATTACTGTCTCGAGAGGGAGTCCCGCAGGGACAGTGCTTTCGGACAGGCAGTCCTCCGTAATCTCTTTGAGGTCTGAGCAACTCCTACCCTCCATCCCGGATGTGGGCTACCGGTGGGTAATAATTCAGCGAAGATTCTTTTCCTTCTGTGCTGCTGAGCTAGAGGGAGCTCATTTTTGTGCTTAGGGTCTCCGGTAGCCTTAAGCTTGGGAGTCCCATAAGTGAGGACTGACTTCCTGCTTGGTCCTGGAGAAAGCGTAGTTACTCACCTGTAACAGGTGTTCTCCAGGAGCAGCAGGAATCAGTCCTCACAACCCTCCCTCCTCCCCTTGGAGTTGCAATCGTCTGCTTTAGTTTTTTTGCAAATTTTTATGCTGTCTTTTTTAGCTATGTCATCTGACTGGCTAAGATGGCACCCTTGGGCGGGAAGAGGACCGCGCATGCGCGCTGCAATTCCCAAAGGCTTTCTTTGAAAGCTGGGGAAAATCGCTCCGCGAGGGCTCCGTCGGCGCCGACGTTACCCATAAGTGAGGACTGATTCCTGCTGCTCCTGGAGAACACCTGTTACAGGTGAGTAACTCCGCTTTCCAGGCTTTTCTCCGGGATATGGCAACCTTTCTTAATATTTCTATCCCTGGTTGTGAATCCTACTCATGGCTCACCGGCACAAATGGAAAATATAAACTTTCCTTTACATCCTGCTCTGCAGGATCTCCTTTTCAGGGTTTGGAAATCGCCCTTACGACTTCCTCAAGTTTCTACAGACTTTGAGGTTCGGTACCGAGTGCCACCCTCTCCAGGGTTCCAAAAGCCTCAACTTTCTCATCGTTCCATTGTAGTGGAATCAGCACTGAGGAAAGTTAAGAGCAAGAAGAAGCATTCTTCTTTTCCGCCAGGTCGTTCTTCAAGAACACTCGATGCTTTTGGCTGTCAGGCCTTCCAAAACTCTATGCTGGCTTCCAGAGTGTTCTCATATATTTTTCACATGAGTCTAACACTCCAGGAAGTCACAGAGAAATTGTCTCTCTTGACCCCTTTTTTACCAGAACCCAAGGCTACTGATTACACAGGTACACTACCAAAAAACTGCCTCCAGTTTTGCAACTGATTCCTATAGATTTTGGGGTGCTGAATCCAGGAAAAATAGCCAAAATGTTCCATCATGTCACGTTTTCTTGCAAAATTAGATTTCTTACCCATATAAGGAATGTTCACATAATTTCTTTTTAGCCGACTGCAGTTTATTTTCTTGGCCCAAAATAGAGGTTGTAATGGTTAACTAACTAGAAACACTCCCTCATGATATTTTAGAGTGTTTTGTATTCATTTTATACATTAACAGGACAATTGGGAGGCGGGGGGCTAAATCCAGTACTCGCGCTGGCGCATGTTCTTTCCTGTTCGCCTCACCTCGTTCGCTCGCTCAAACACGGTGGTTGCGACATGAACGTTCCTGTCAAATTTCAGTTTCTTGCAAGTTCATTATTACCTTTTGTTTGCTCAGTCGTAATCCAGCTTTATTCCGAAGTGGTTCACTACAGTTGTAGTTTGCAGTGCTGTGTATTTGTGATGGCTCACAGAGCCAGAGGTTGCGTCAACTCTCCGGACAGTTTTTGTTTTATTTGTGGGGAATATACCGTGAAAAAGCGGCAGAGGAACATTTCTGCATTTATTAAAAAAGTATATTTCGCCTATTTCGGTTTGAAGTTAGGCGATCAAGACAAACCGTGGGCTCCTCACAAAGTGTGCAAGACATGTGAGGAAGATCTATGCTTATGGATGAAAGGTAAAAAACAAGCATTTCGTTTCGGAATACCTATGATCTGGCGTGAACAAAGAGACCACAGCAGTGACTGCTATTTTTGCTCTTGCATTGTGAAGGGATACAACTTAAAAAATAAGAACGTAATAAGTTACCCCGACCTTCCCTCAGCAATTAGGCCTATGCCTCATAGTAACGAAGTACCTGTGCCTGAACCACCAAAATCTTTGGATCATATTTGTGTGGACGGTTCTGATCATGATGAGACTCATCAGATGGCTTTTCCCGATGAGTCCAGTACTTCCGAGTTTGAAACTGAACCAGATCCGAAACCTGAACTTTTCTCTCAAGCTGAATTGAATGATTTAGTCCGGGATTTAGGACTCCCAAAAGATGCTGCCCAACTGCTAGGTTCTCGGCTTAAACAGAAAAATCTATTGTCACCAGGAACAACTTTTTATTGGTACCGCAACCGCGAGACACAATTTTTGAAGTATTTCAGCAAAGAGGAAGATTTGGTATTTTGCAACGATATATACGGAGTGATGGAAAAGTTTAAACTCAAGTATGATCCTGCTGAATGGCGGCTGTTTATTGATTCGTCAAAAGACAGCATAAAAGGTGTTCTTCTTCATAATGGCAACACATTCGCTTCAGTTCCTATTGCTCACTCTGTTATTCTCCAAGAAAAATACGAGAATTTGGCCCTGATTCTTCAGAAGATTCGTTATGATGAGCATAAGTGGATGATTTGTGGAGACTTTAAAATTCTATCCATGCTATTAGGGCAGCAATCCGGTTTCACCAAATATCCCTGCTTCCTTTGCTTGTGGGATAGCCGGGCCCGCAACCTACACTGGGGGAAAAAAGACTGGCCAATTCGGGAGTATTTGAGACCCGGTGAGAAAAATGTTCTTCATGAGAGCTTGGTACTTCATGATAAAATTCTATTACCACCTCTCCACATTAAGTTGGGTCTCATTAAGCAATTCATCAAGTCCCTTCCAAAAGATGGTGAGTGCTTTCGGTACCTTTGCTCAAAGTTCCCCCGACTTTCTGAAGCAAAGCTAAAGGAAGGAGTGTTTGTTGGCCCTGATATAAGGAAACTCATTTCAGATGGAGCATTCGCTGAAACGATGTCTGAGAAGGAAAAAGAAGCTTGGGATTCCTTCAAGGATGTTGTTCTCAAATTCTTGGGGAACAGGCGGGATGAGAACTATAAGGATATTGTTGCCAGGATGCTCAATGCCTTCAAAGAACAAGGCTGTAACATGAGCCTGAAAGTCCATTTCTTGCACTCCCATGTGAACTACTTTCCCGAAAACTTGGGGGCGTACAGTGAAGAACAAGGTGAAAGGTTTCACCAGGACATCAAGGACGCAGAGAGAAGGTACCAAGGAAGATGGAACACCACTATGATGGCTGATTTCTGCTGGTTGCTGCTGCGGGAAACCCCAGATGAAAAATACGCCAAGCAGCGCACCAAGAGAAGCATTCGGGGGAAGAAGAAACGGGCCCACCAGGAGATTGACCCAAGAATGACTTTAAAATCTAAACTGTGTTGACAAATATCGTGTTTTTACTAAACTTTGAAATAAAAATTTGCTAGTTATTACCACAGTGTCGGATCTCATTTATTAGAATTTTATTTTTACACCATCGGGTGTTTGTCTTCATGTATTGCAATGGTGCGGTTTGCGTTTTCTATTCTTACATACATACCTGTACAACATTTTTTGCACATTTCTTTGCTTTGCTTTGTGTCTAACCTCGCTCTTATATGCTCAATGTTTGTGCACATGTATGTGGCTGTTTTAAGTGCAATTTTGCTACCATCACAGTGTGTTTTGTTGACATTATTCTATTCTTATGTGCTGCCTTGTTACAATTTTCTTTATTCTTATTTGAATAACTACTAAACAATTAGTATAAAGAATTCATCCAAGAAACTTTTATCTCGATCGCACTCAATCTGAAATGTTCACCTCAAACTGCTAACCCAATGTAGCAAAAAATCTGTACGTGATGGAGCAAATTGGTTACCAGATTTGGATTCAGCGCACCAAAAAACGTAAAAATCAATCGAAACATTAGAGGCAGTTTAAAAAAAAATTTTTTTAGTGTACCTGTGTTATTCCTTGCTCATCAATCACAGCCGGAATATATTCTGGTTCCTGTCTCGTGCTTCTATAGATTCTTTTGAGTCCGTTAGCAGATCCTTTGCTATTGCCATTGCAGCACGTCGCAGAGCCTGGCTTGAGGCTTCAGACTTGAGCAAACGGGCACAAACTATACTAGCTCATTCTCCTTGTACAGGGGAAGGTCTTTTTAATAAGGAGGCTTTACGTCAGGTTGCTCAATGCTCCACTGACTCTTCTTCCACTAGAAACCATTCTACGCCACCTCCTTCTTCAAATAGTAGGAAATGTCCTACCAAACCTTCTTTCCCTAAGAAAAGAAAGTTTCATTCATCTCCTGCCCATCATTCGGCTGTACCTAAACAAGGGACGCCTCAACCTAGTCTGAAGTCCTCCAGTTCTGGCCAGTCTCCGCATTCCCAGCAACCATAGGGACCGGGAATTGTAACTTACACTTTACTTCTACATCTTAGAAGTTTCTTCACTGTGCTTTTCTTTTTCAGTGTACTAACCTGTCAAAAATTATTTTGTTCAGGGACTACACACTTCTCCTCTTCTTACTCTCTAGAAGAGCAGTTGCAACTATCACCTGATAGTTTCTATCCCAACTGAACATTTTTTCCTTCAGTTGACTTACCCCATGGGTACGTCACCCTCCAACTACTTGAGGGCTACCATACTGAACTGCTTCTCTGGCAAGCTCGTTCCCCAGACAGGGAGAAGAGAGATCCCCTCTCTTTTTTTGTCTGTTTTTCTTTATTCAGCACAGGACAATCTCTCTGCTGTTTCCGTCAGCAGCTCTGCCTGCAGGAGTTACAGTAATTGTATTACTGGGACTTTTTCCAAGTTCAAGTCCCTTGTTCAAAATTTTGTCTAGCCTCAGTAGTGATTCCAAACTATCTTGGATCCTCCTACTCGTTTAGGCTTTCTCACATTATTCTAACCATCTCCTTTCCCAGGATATGGCAACATACCTGACTTTCAGTCAGTTTATCTCATAGCTCTCCTGCACAATGCTCTCTGCAGTCTTCAGAGAAGCTTTCTACTATGAGGGCCTTGCTATAGAGCATTGACCTTGTCTCTGAAGTTCCTCTATTATTAGAGAAAAACTTATGAACCCTTCCTATACCTGTGAGGGTTCTCCACACCCCCTCTAGCCTGGGGTGTTAACACGAGATATCAGTTCTTCTGCGTGAAAATCCAAGGCATCTACCATGTCAGTGTTCTGTGGAACTCCCGCCTTGTTCCTTACAGATTCATATCTTCATCTGTTCTCACGCGAACATCACGGTTATCTCATTGGATTGCCTTCCTGCATCCCTCAACCCACGAAAATAGATTCTCTATACATATCCCAAGTGGGCTCACCCACTTGTAGAACGCAGAATCTTTTTCTTTTATATTCCCCATGTACAATTATGGGGCTGGGTGGTAGACATGTATCTTCAATCTCTTGTCTTGTATGTAGCATCTCCATATATGTCTACATACCTATATCATTACTCTGGTGGTGCTAAACCATGCCCCACAAATTTACATATATCTAGGTATATCATATCTCTCTCTCTCTCTCTCTCTCTCTCTCTCTCTCTCTCGATAGATAGATAGATAGATAGATAGATATAGATATATTTCACCACCCATATCCTAATATACACATCTGGACATATATATATATATTCCAGCCACATATATATATCCCTATGTATATGTGTTTGATGGGGGGCTTCTTAAGGGTTGGTCTGTCTTATACACTATCACCCTTACTGTCTATACTACATGATTTACCTCCTAGAGGTTTTAGACAGTCTGTCGCCCTACGTCCCATACCATATTACGATACAGAAACTGTTAGGCACCAATAACCACTTTGGTGCTAACATCTTCCATTTTTCTTTGTCCTTGAAGCATCAAGCTTCAATATTTTTCCTATCTCTCGCCAGCTAGGAAAAACAGTGTACATCTTTATCTTCGAGTACACAACTGTTTTCCGTGGGAATAGGGGTTTTCCAGTCCCCCTCTTCCCGCCAGGACTGGGCTAGTTCTCCAACTCCGTCAGTCTTCTTCCTTTAGTCCTCAATGTTAATGACCTTATGCCTAAAGGAGTTTTCAGCTTTTCCCATAAAGCTTTCCATTGAAGACCTGACGTCTACTCCTACCCAGTTGACACCTGGATCATCTACTACCTCCAGGTCTGGACCTTCATCCTCACTACTGAGAGGTCACCTTGAAGATTCCGCCACTGCTTATCCAGTAGACTCCATCATGCTTTCTACTTCCTACAATACAGTAGGTAAGCTGCATATTTTAAGTACATTAAATGTGTTTTAATGCTACTCATCATATCTACCAAGGACTCCTGTAGTCTGTAGAACCCTCTAGTCCTTGACTATGCTGTTTCTTTCCTCACAGCTCCTTTATTGTCAACTCCTACCCTCCATCCCACATTGGATGCCGGGGATTCCTGGAGACAAAATGCACCCCTGATCCAGGCACTTGCATTTTTATGGGATCTCCCCCTGGCATCTCCAGCTAGGGAGTCCCCATATGTGAAGACTTATTCCTGCTTGTTCCTGGAGATAGCACAGTTACTTACCTGTAACAGGTGATCTCTGGGAACAGCAGGAATTAGTCTTCACAACCCTCCCACCTCCCCTAGGAGTTGCATCTTTTTTATTTTTTTCCTTTTCTCTCCTCGCCTTTGTCTCAGCTCTGAAACTCAACTGAAGAGAGGCTGTGGAGAAGGTTGATGTCACTGCGCAGGCGCGAGGGATGCTGCCAAAAGCTTTCTGATTGAAAGCTGGGCAGCATTCCCGTGCAGGCTCCGTCGGTACCGACGTACCCATATGTGAAGACTAATTCCTGCTGTTCCCAGAGATCACCTGTTACAGGTAAGTAACTGTTCTTTCCGCGGAGCCAGCAGGTCGTGTTCCTGTCACCACTGAAGAAGTTGTTGTTTTAATTTGTTTCTTTGGCCGCGTGTCTGCCTTCCCCGATTCCGGACCAGTACCGCCGGTCTTTTTTCTTTATTTCTTAAAAAAAACAAAACAAAAAAAAAAAAACACATCTTATTTTTCCCCACTTGGTGTGTTTGTTTTGTGAGGCCTCTAGGCCTTCACAGAATTCTCCCTCATGGAGAAACAAGCCTCTGGTTTTAAAAAATGCACAAAGTGTAGCGGTACTATATCAGTCACAGACACCCATGAATGGTGTCTTAAATGTTTGGGGCCTGACCACTCCATTCCGGATTGTCCATCCTGCTCTCTGATGTCCAAGCGTGGCTTACAGAACCGAGCAGCCAAGTTTCATATACTGTTTTCTACAGATACTCCAGCATCAGCATCCTCCAGGTCTTCCTCTCCTGATGGATCTCAGGTAACCAAACATTCTTCCGGCAGGTCCTCAAAGGGCAAATCTCCCTCTAAGCATCGAGAGGCCCTTGGGCTTGACCCTGAGGACCCTGCCCCAGCCAAACAATCCCGGCGGGAAGCTCTGGCTTCCAAAGCTCCTCCTATGGGGTTACAGGTTGACATCGATGGCACGGCCTCGACCGATCACCTGTTAGACTGCTCTGGGGTACCGGCCCATACCGGTACCGACATCCAGGCAGTTGTGGCGTCTATGGATAATACCGTTCAATCCATGCAGCAGGCCATAATGGCTTTTATTAAAGCTGCAACGCCCTCAGTACCACACCTAGCAGTTCCGCTTCCGGTTCCGGTACCACAACCGATACCGGTACCCAGAGCATCCACTTCCACCAGGATACCGGTTCCGGTTCCCGGTTCCGGGGTTTATCCCGATACCGATCCGGTTCCGGGTACGCCCGATGTGGAATACCGGTCGATACGCGTATCTATCTTTGGAAGCTAATAGATGATACTTCAAGTCTTCTGATGATTCCGATACCTCAGAAGACTCTGCTGAAGTATCTCTTACTCTTCCTGAGGAGCCCTCTTCTCCAAAGAGGAGAATGTCTCCTCCAGAGGATTTGTCCTTTCAAGACTTCATTCTTGAACTAGCCAAGGGGCTCTCAATTTCAGTAACCTCTGAAAAAGAACCTAGAGCAAAACAATTAGATATTTTGGGATACTCTAAGTTTCCCAAAGAGGCAGTCACCTTGCCCATCCATGAAATTCTTCAAGAACACATGATGGACTTATGGGAGACTCCTCTCACCTTATCTCCACATTCTCGTCGTTTGGACACCATGTATCATGTCCCTCCTTCTCCTGGTTTTCAAAAACTCAGCTTCCTCACCACTCTATTGTGGTACAGTCAGCTATGAAAAGGATAAAGAGTACCAAAAGACACTCTTCCACTCCCCCAGGAAGAGAATGTAGGACTTTGGATGCTTTTGGTAGGAAAATCTTCCAAGCCAGTATGCTTATTGCCAGAATCAATTCATACAGCCTCTATATGGGCATGTTTCTGAAGGAGATTGCACTGAAGATACGCCATTTCCTCCCCTTTATCCCAGAGGATAGGAAGGAGGAATTCCTTCTTTTGTTAAAGCATACCCAAGATGTTTCAAAGTTCTCCAACAGAGCTGCCTTTGACTCCTTTGAGGGTGCTAGCAGAGCCTCAGGCATTGCCATAGCTGCTCGCAGAATTGCTTGGCTCCAGGCCTCTGACCTAGAACCCTGGGTCCAGGATGGGTTGGGCAATCTGCCCTGTACAGGTGAAAATCTGTTTGGCAAGGAGTGGCAAATCAAAGCCACTCAAATGGATGCAGAGAATGCTGCTTTAGATAGACTTTCTAAGTCTACCTCTACCCCTGCCAAGAAAAAATCTTTTAAGAAGCCTTTCAACAAAAAGACCAGATTTTCCACAAATACTGGCCAACAATCTTCCCAAGTTCGCTTTTGCTCCTAAGCGTCAGCAATCTAAACAGGCCAGGGCAAAACCTGCAGGGACTGCTACAGTTCAGCAGTCCCAACCTCCTCAGGCTTTTTGACTGACTTCTAGAGAACTTAACTTTTCTGGCTCTACAACAGCCAGAGCCTCTCACCATTCCAGGAAGGTTAACTCATTTTGCTCCCAGATGGGAGCAAATCACATCAGAACAGTGGACCCTCTCCATCATCAGAGAGGGCTACAAACTACATTTCTCCAGCCTTCCTCCCCATACCATGGTGAGACATTTCAATTCTCCCCCATCTCTCCTGCACCTGTTGGGTCAGGAGGTGACCACCCTTCTTGCCCAAAGGGCAATAGAAGAGGTTCCTCATCTTCAACAGGGGTCAGGGTTTTACTCCCCTTATTTTCTCATTCCCAAGAAAACAGGGGGATACAGACCCATTCTGGATCTGAGAGAATTTAACAAATTTCTATGCAAGGAGAAATTCAAGATGCTCTCTCTAGGTACTCTACTTCCATACCTGCAGAGTCAGGATTGGCTTTGTTCTCTAGATCTAAAGGATGCGTACACGCATATACTCATCCATCCATCCATCCCACAGAAAATTCCTACGGTTTCTGTTCCAAGGAAAACATTTCCAGTACAGAGTACTCCCCTTCGGTCTAGCCTCTGCTCCAAGAGTGTTCACCAAATGCATGTCAATAGTGGCTGCATTTCTACGCACCCTGGGAATTTTTGTCTTCCCATACCTGGACGACTGGCTCATCCGAGCTCCATCTCAGTCCGAGGCTCAGACTTCCCTGGACCACACCAGACGCATACTGCAGTATCTGGGACTTGTCATCAATCTGCCAAAGTCTCAACTCACCCCTGCTCAGTCCCTAGAATTCATAGGGGCCTGGCTAGATACCACCACTGCAAGGGCCTATCTTCTTCCTCAAGCCCGTTGCCACCGTCTAGTGCACTTGGCCTCTCAAACCCAGTCCAGAAACCACTTGACTGCCAGGGAGATGCTACAACTGCTAGGCCACATGGCATCCACAGTTCATGTGGTGCCTTATGCTCACCTGCATATGAGAGCAGCTCAATGGACTTTGTCCACCCAGTGGACTCAAGCATCAGGAGCTCTCTCAGACCAAATAGCAACCTCAAAACGTCTCTTTTGGTCTCTCCAATGGTGGATGTCCACCCAAAAACTGTTGTTGGGGGCCACCTTCCAACCTTTGTTACCCCAAGCAACCCTCACAACAGATGCCTCCCAAATGGGTTGAGGAGCTCATCTCCAAGACCTCTCCACTCAGGGCACTTGGTCTCCACAGGAGACCACCCTTCATATCAGCCTTTTGGAACTGCGAGCAATTTTCCTTGCTCTCAAGGTCTTTCATACCCTCCTCAACAACATGACAGTCCTTGTTCATACCGACAATCAAGTAGCCATGTTGTACATAAACAAACAAGGAGGGACTGGCTCTCTGTCGCTTTGCAACGAAGCTCTAAGATTGTGGGCCTTCGCCAGAGAGCATCAAATCCATCTCCTGGCAGTATACCTCCCAGGAATCCAAAACTCTTGGGCAGACAGACTCAGTCGAGTTCTGCTTCCACACGAATGGTCCCTGCACATGGATCAGGTACTCAGAATCTTCCAGGAATGGGGAACCCCGGACATAGACCTATTTGCAAGTCCGTGGAATGCCAAACTTCCCCGGCTCTATTCCAGAATTCCGTGTCCGGGAGCTCAGGCCAAGGATGCCTTCCTCCTTCATTGGGGTCAGGAATTCCTCTATGCCTTTCCACCCATTCCCTTGATTCCCAAGACTCTGTTCAAACTTCAGAGGGACCAAGGATCTATGATCCTCATAGCTCCACGCTGGCCACGCCAAGTGTGGTACCCTCTACTTCTGCATCTCTCCCAATCCCCCTCCCTGGACTTGGGAGCTGCCCCAGACCTTCTATCTCAGGAGGAGGGGACTTTGTGGCACCCAAACCCCAAGTCCCTTCACCTCAGAGCTTGGTTACTGAAGGCCTAGACCTTCAAGACTCCAATCTTTCTCAGCAAGTGAAGGATATCCTCCATGCCTCTAGGAAACCTTCCACTAGGCGTTCTTACGCTTTTAAATGGAAAAGATTTTCATTTTGGTGTGCTCAAAAGGATCTTGACCCTTTAGCACTACCTTTAAATTCTTTACTGGAATATCTCCTGCATCTCTCCAATGCAGGCCTTAAATCGAATTCAGTAAGGGTCCATTTGAGCGCTATTGCAGCATCCCTTAAACCTCTCAATGGACAACCTGTTTCCTCTCATCCTCTTATTGCAAGATTTATGAGAGGCCTAACTTAAACTAAGCCTCCCATTCTCCCTCCTCCGGTAGCATGGGACTTAAACTTGGTTCTTGGTCAGCTTATGAAGCCACCCTTTGAACCCTTAGCCACTATCTCCTTGAAATTTCTTTCTTGGAAGGTTATTTTCCTCATTGCAGTCACCTCAGCTCGCCGTATCAGTGAACTGCAAGCCATAGTGGCTAATCCCCCTTATACAAGGTTTCATCATGATAAGGTGGTCCTTAGGACTAATCCCCACTTTATGCCTAAAGTGGTCTCCCCTTTTCATCTTAATCAAGAGGTATATCTACCTGTCTTTTTTCCGGCTCCTCATGCATCCAGTGCAGAGAGGAACCTTCATACTCTGGATTGTAAAAGAGCTCTTGCCTTTTACCTCCACAGGACACAGCAACATCGAAAGTCTTCTCAGCTTTTTGTTGCTTTTGATCCTTCTCATTTAGGACTTTCAGTCTCTAAAAGAACACTGTCCAATTGGATTGCTCAGTGTATCACTTTTGCTTACCAAAGTAAGAACCTTTCTCTGGAGGGCCATGTCACAGCTCACAATGTGAGAGCCATGGCCACCTCTATGGCTCATCTTCACTCTGTATCCATCGATCAGATCTGTCGAGCAGCCACCTGGGCCTTGGTTCATACTGCTAGACCTTATTTTGTTACCAATAATACATTCGCATGTATCACTGCTAATCTTACTATTGTAGCCAGTAGCACTTTACTGCCAGATTTTACATTATATGTATCAATGCTAATTTCATACTATTGCTAGTATCACTCAACTGCTATTTTGTTGCCAAAAACCCATTTCCATGCATCAGTGCTAATCCTACTACTGACAACTGTGCCATACCTCATTACTGTCGCCAGTAATTCATCCTTACCCAAAAAGTGTGAACTTATTACTGTTGGCAGTATATTACTCTGTTTTGTTCTCTGCTGAGTGTCACATTGTCTCATTATCCGCTGACGGACACAGTGCTTCATTGCTTGCTCGATGCTGTACTATTCCTGTCTTATACGCTGCCACATTGTTCCAAATACCTACTCATCGCCAGACAGTAAGTTTATACTCTGCGGATAGCTAGCACAATAGTCAATACCGGTCCCACTAATTACCCAGCAACAAACAGCTCACATACTAGTTCACAAAAACATCACAAAATGCACCCATTTCTAGCCTTGGCATGTCTACACCTAACCTCCTGGATCCCCCTTACAGCCCAAGCTTTTCACACATACACTAACCACATCCCGATACTCCACAGTGACGGGAAAAGATGGGCGGAGAATCACCAACACCTCCCAAGAGAACCCAACGACACGCCTTACTCACATTTATTACACATCCCACTTCAACATCTCAAGAAGTCACATTTGGACCGTCAGCAACACCATCAAGCCCTGAAGTGTGCACTCATCAACGCAAGGTCAATACGTACAAAATGGCCAATAATTACCGATCTGGTCACAACCCATAATCTTGATATCATCATGATCACAGAAACTTGGCTATCAGAATCTGACAACGCAATCATCAACCAGATGTTACCCACAGGTTTTTCAGTCCACACATGCCATAGAACCAATCAGAGAGGAGGAGGAACACTCATTCTTGTCAAAACCTGCCTAGGCTTCCAGATGTGCAACTCAACCAGCACAGCCCACCTGGACTCCCTCACCATAACAAATAACACCTGCACGATCAACCTACTGTACCGAGCACCAACACCATCCTCAGAGGATCTTGCAATGATAATGGGCCTCGCCTGCAACTCAAACAGACCACGATCCCAGAACTGGATCCTAGGTGATTTCAACCTGCCTACGCTACATGAATCTCAAGCCTCTGCTTTCCTAGAAGCGCTACAAGATCTAGGATATGAGCAACTAGTCATTAATCCCACCCACGTCAAGGGAAACAAACTTGACCTGATCTTTGCCCCGCAGACGGATAAGGATACCACCCCACTAATACCACCTACCATAACTCCTGTGCCATGGTCCGACCACAGCCTGATCCAATTCCAGATACCTATTAACACACACAATAAAAACTCCAACAAAACCAACACTGCCCACGAACCCTCTTTGAAGCGCTTCCGCCCCTTTAATAAAGAAGAGCTTAGAGAGAAGATCCTCCCACTCCTCAACAACATACCACACGACCTAGATGCATTGGTGTCCACCTGGGACGAGAGCCTCAAGACCATTGCATGCATACCAGCCACAAATAAAACAACAAAGAAACGAGAGCATGCACCATGGTATACCAAAGACCTCCGAGACTCACTCAAGTGCCTGCGCAGGCTAGAGAGAAGATGGCGTCGGTCTCACTCTACGGTTGCACAAGATACTTACATCGCTCACCTAAGAGTACACCGTGATGAATTAACAAAAAAGCGGAAACAATATCATTCCGACATCTTGAAGCGGTCACTAAACAAGCCCCACGACCTCTTCAATATAGTGAAATCTCTCATAAGAGAACCTCCTGCAGACCAGTCACAGATGCCACACCCCCAGGCATACTCCAACTATTTACAGTCAAAAATGGTCCAGACTACTACATCTGCAACCAACTACCTTCAACCTGAAGTGACCCAGGCTGGTACAACCTCGAACTCCGCGGAAAACAGCTCTCAGCATACCTTGCCCCAACCATCACCACTATACAAATTTGAAAAAATATCACGCAGAGAGATTGAAGACACTATCGCTGCAATCAACCCTACTACCGCACCCAATGACCCATGCCCTGCTTTATGGATAAAGGAGTTACGATGTGACTTAAGCCAATATCTGAGTGAATTAATAAACCAAAGTTACGATGTGACTTAAGCCAATATCTGAGTGAATTAATAAACCAATCTCTTACAACCGGATCGTTTCCACCAAGTCTGAAACAAACATCCATCAGACCACTGCTAAAAAATAACAAGCTGGACCCATCGAAAGTGGAATCATACAGACCAATTTCAAGTATCCCCATGCTTGCCAAAATAATCGAAAAGTTAGTACAGCGCCAAATCCAACAGCATATTGATACTGAAGCCCCACTGGATCCCTCCCAGCATGGGTTCAGAGAAGCACATGGGGTTGAAACCCTCCTCACCAACCTATTTGACCATCTAGTCTCTGGAACCGACAAAATTCATCAAGGATTCGCCCTCATATTCCTTGACATTGCGGCGGCTTTCGACTCGGTGAGTCACAAGATACTCATACAACACCTCAGCGAGAAAGGAATTCAGGGAACAGCCCTAAAGTGGTGCAAGTCATACCTGACTAATAGATGGCAACATGTAAGGTCAGGCTCCACAACCTCCGAACCATTTTTACAAAACCAGGGTGTACCACAGGGCTCGTCACTATCTGCATTGATGTTTAACATCTACATGCAGCCCATATGTGCCCTAGCACGTTCATTCAAGGTCAACTGTTTAGCCTACGCAGATGACATCCTCCTATACATCCCATTCAGGACTAACCAACCGGACCTCTCCCCTCTAACAAGATGTTTTGAGGCAGTAGCAGAATGGTTCAGCACACAAAACATGAGAATCAACTACAGTAAAACAGATGTCCTTTTCATCTCAAGGAACCAGGACTTCACCCCTCCACTCTCTTTAAAAATCGGCAACACAGAACTGAAAACCAAACCCACAATCCGCTACCTTGGCGTTACACTGGATCAACACCTGGATCTGAAAACTCACATAAAAAACACAGTAAAAACAGTATACATGAAAATAAAGACCTTAAAACATCTCCGACCGCTACTCGACTTCAGCGACTACCGATCGATCTATCAGGCATTAATATTACCTCATTTCGACTATGCCAACGTAATTCTACACGGTCTCCCTCAAGCAACGCTAGCTCCTCTCCAGCTTGCAATGAACACTGCTGCAAGAGTACTAACAGGGGCCTCACGGAGAGAGCACATAACGCCAGTACTGATGAACCTCCATTGGTTACCGGTTCAAGCAAGAACCCTCCACAAAGTTCTAACCTTAACTTTCAAAGCTGCAAACACTCTGACCCCCACAGCCCTCAGCAAGATGATACATAAAGTTCCACAGAACAGAAATAGAAGACCCATGATGCAAAACACCCTAGAGGTCCCAAAAGTAATGACAAAATGCACAAGAACAACAACAAATAGGGCCTTTACGATTTACGCTCCCAGAGCATGGAATGCTCTCCCTACCTCTATTCGAAATATCACTTACCTAACCCACTTCAGGAAGGCAATAAAGCAGCACCTGTTCACTACATACTACCCTGAATCTAGCCTTAGTAACCATACATATGGCCCCCCAGACAATCTCTCATTACAAGTAAACAATCAGACACAGCATGAAAAAGGATAATCAACTGATCGCCCAGAATGTACCCCAGTGTAAATAAGATGTAGATATGTTCTGCCTGAAATCAGGTACCAGTGTGATACAATGTATAGAGTTAAGAATTGTACATAGTTTCCCCCAGTTACTTCCAAGTTGATCTCCCTGTTTATTGTAAATACAACTCAAAGTTCCTTGTGTTGTATAGTTGATGTTAAATGTAAACCGCTCTGATCTAAAATAGAGCGGTATAGAAGAACTGTTAAATAAATAAATAAATAAAATAATACCTTTACAGCCCATTACTGTTTGGACAAGGACTCCCGCCGGGATGCCTTGTTTGGTCAGGCTGTCCTCAGACACCTGTTCCATTCTTAATCAACTCCTGCCCAACTTCCCTGTATGGATGCCTGAGATCCATAGGAAGATGAGGAACCCTTCTGGGTTTCATACCCTTGGGGGGGGGGGGGGGATCACCCCGGCATCTTAGCTAGGGAGTCCCCATATGTGAGGACTCATTCCTGCTTGTTCCTGGAGATAGCACAGTTACTTACCTGTAATAGGTGATCTCTGGGAACAGCAGGAATTAGTCCTCACAACCCACCCACCTCCCCTAGGAGTTGTATCTCTCTCTCTCTCTCTCTCTCTTTCCTTTCCTCTCTATTGTCTCAGCTTTAAACTCGAACTGAGGAGAGTTGGTCAGGAAGGCAGCGCGCATGCGCTGTGGGAGGCCCCAAAAGCTTTCCTTTCTGGGAAGCTGGGGAGCTTTCCCGCGCAGGCTCCGTCGGTTCCGACATACCCATATGTGAGGACTAATTCCTGCTGTTCCCAGAGATCACCTGTTACAGGTAAGTAACTGTGCTGTCCATACCAATGCTATAATCTGCATAGCCCAGAAATGATCTAGTTAATTGCTGAGGAGTAGGATAACACCTGTACATCTTTATAATTGTTCTCTTGAATTATGTGTCTCTATATATCTTTGGTAATAGTTTTTCCACTTATATCCATTGCCTTTCAGAATAGGTTTGACCTAGCTGTCCTTTCTGTCGAGCTGTTTTTATATCTGGTAGTATTTGGTCTTTCAAGTATAATAACCCTGAAATCAGTCCTCTGACCTCGCATATATCTTCTAGTGTTGTATTTTTTTCCCTCACCACATGTGGGTGCACATGCTGCTGATCTTCCTAATATTGCACCTGAATAAAATTTGTAAAAGTGAGTAGCTGGTATACCATATTCATGCCATAGAGTTTCAAATGAATACAATGTCTCAGCTTCAAAAAGTTGACCTGCCCTCTTTAAACCCAGCTTCATACACTGATCATATATTCAAGAATTAACCCCCAATAGAAAAGAGGTCTGGGACATTATGGGTGTTAATGGCAACAGGTCTTCATTACCTTGTTGAAAATGAATATTCCAGTAATGGAGAAGTATGTTCTACAAAGGGATTTAACCACCTTTCATAATTGTATGAATTTCCCTAGGTTCCACAGCAGCCCATCGGGGGTGGAGGTGTTATCCACTATTGCTTGTTCTAATTGAATCCAGAGTTTATTCTCTGAGCATCCTCATTTGACAGCTATTCTAGCCTATGCTGCTATGTAGTCTCAATTCAGGTTGAGAACTCCCAACCCCTCCCTATCTTTTGATCGGTAACCATATACGTTTCCCTATTGTATATGTAGTCTCCCTCTTCCCCAGATGAACTTTATCCGTCTTTGTAAATCATCCGACAAGGTATTTTTTGGGACCAACATAGGAAGCACTTGAAGTAGAGCAGAAGGATGTTCATTTTTTTTAAAACTCTGTTTATTAATTCACCCATATCACATCACATCGCATCGTACTCTACTAATACACTGCATCTCCCGGCGGGGTGAACTCTTATCTACCGCCGTAGAACTATCACAACCGTACCTACTTATCCGCATCCAATACTGTCTAATTTTCCGACATCTCCACCACAAGTGACCCAAATCTGCAAGGGACATGAGCACTTCGGGCAGCTACCATCCAGCGTCAAACCGTTTCTCAGAGCTCTAAGGATGTTCATTTTATTAGCTACTCTGCCAAACCATGAAATGGTTAAATTTGCCAAAATTACTGAACATGTAGAGTTACTCATGGTTTAATGGGGGAAAGCCAACATGGATTTAGCCAAGGAAAATCTTGTATTGCTAATGTTATATTTTTTTGGAAAATGTGAATAAACAGTTAAAGGTGAGGTGGTCGATATTGTGTATCTGGCTTTTCAGAAAGCCTTTGACAAGGTCCCCTTATAAGAGACTTGAGGAAATTAAAAAAAGGTCATGGGATAGGAAGTAGTGGACTATTGTGGTTTAGGAACTGGTTAAAAGATAGGAAACAGAGTAGGGCTAAATGGCCAGTTTTCTCAGTGGAGAAAGGTGAATAGTGGAGTACCCCAGGTATCTGTGCTGGGCCTGCTTCTTTTTAACATATTCATAAATGACCTGGAAATGGGAATAATGAGCGAGGTAATCAAATTTGCAGATGAGACAAAATTATTCAAAGCTTTTAAAACACAAGAGGATTGTGGAAAAATAGCAAGAGGACATTGGGAATTGGGTGTCCATATGGCAGATGAAACACCAACACCCCCACTCACAACAATGCTTCTCAACCACATGTAACCACCCTCAAAGCAATGTATATACGTGTAAATACTTTTCTGTAGCCATTCAGATGTAAATAGTGAATGCTGTTATCATAATATAAGAACATAAGATATGCCATACTGGGTCAGACCAAGGTCCATCAAGCCCAGTATTCTGTTTCCAACAGTGGCCAATCTAGGTCATATGTACCTAGCAGTTTCCCCAAGAGACACAAGTTCCACAATGCTTGTACTGGGTCAAGCATTGATATCTTCGGTCACTTCTTAATAATGGTTTATGGACCTTTCCTCCAGGAACTTGTCCAAACCTTTTTTAAATCCAGCTACACTAACAGCCTTTACTACATTCTCCGGTAACAAATTCCAGAGTTTGATTACACGTTGAGTGAAAAAATATTTTCTTTTATTAGTCTTAAATAGTTTACCCTGTAGCTTCATTGCATGTCCCCTAGTCTTTCTATATTCTGATAACGTAAACAATCAATCTAAGTTTACCCGTTCCACTCCGTTCATTAATTTATAGACTTCTATCATATCTCCCCTCAGCCGTCTCTTTTCCAGGTTAAAGAGCCCTAACCTTTTTAGCCTTTCTTCATAGGAGTATCCTTCCATCCCCTTTACCATTTTGGTGGCTCTTCTCTGTACCTTTTCTAAAATCGCTATATCCTTTTTAAGATACGGCGACCAGAATTGCACACAATATTCAAGGTGCGGTCTCACCATGGAACGATATAGAGGTATTATAATATCTTTTGTTTTATTTTCCATTCCTTTCCTTATCATACCTAGCATTCTATTTGCTCTCTTGGCCGCCGCTGCACACTGGGCAGCAAGTTGAGGTACCTGTTCTATGTAATTACGGTGTAATCCCCCACTGTAAAACTGTTCCATGTAAACCGCACTGATATCGAAGAGCGCGGTATATAAGAAAAATAAATAAATAAAATAATGTGGACAAGTGCAAAGCTATCCATTTAGGGAAGAATAACCTAAACTATGGTCACACAATGCAAGGTTCAACATTAGGAATCAGCACCCAGGAAAAGGATCTAGGCATTATGGATAATATGTTGAAATCACCTGCCCAGTGTTCAGTGGCTGTCAAGACAGCAAATAGAATGTTAGGAATCATAAGGAAAGAAATGGAGAATAAAACCAAGGATATTATAATGCCTCTATCGCTCCCTAGTCCCACTGCACCTTGAATATTGTGTGCTATTCTGGTCAGCATATCTTAAAAAGGATATAGCAGAATTAGAAAAGATACAGAGAAGAGCCACCAAAATAAGAGATGGAAGGATACCCCTACAAGGAATGGCTTCAAAAAGTAGAAAGACTAGGGGATGCACAAACTACTATGTAGCACATTAAAGACTAATGGAAAAAATACACTTGATGCATCATCAAACTCTGGAATTTATTACCAGAGGATGTAATAAAAGCGATTAGTGTAGATGGGTTTAAAAGAGGCTTGGTAAAGTTCCTGGAGAAAGTCTATAAACCATCTATTACAGAGGACCAGGGAAAGCCACTGCTTATCCCAGGATAAATAGCATGGAATTTGTGTACCTTTTTGGGAACCTGACAGGTACTTGTGACCTGGATTGGCCAATGTTGGAAATAGGATACTGGGCTTGATGGACCCTTGGTCTGACCCAGTATGGCATATCTTATGTTCTTATGAAAACTCTTAACTTGCATCATAAACTTTGTGTACATGTTTGGTTAGGTTAACACCCAAATAATGCACTCTTCCAGTAGCCTACTGGAAGGGGTATTTCTTCCTTAGCCTCCCAAAAATGCAGGAGTTTAAGTTGATATTATAAGCTTCCTATAAGTGACTTGTCCAAATCACAAGAAGATGTATATTCTCCATGTATGCTTCTACATAGGTCTGTTAAACAAAATTTTCTCGACTGACATTCAAACCAAAGGACATCATGGCAGTTGACCTTCCTGATGTGAAATTTGGTTGTCAGTTGAAAGTGAAAAACATCTGTAATATGACCTGGTCTGGCAGCTGCCCCTACCTCCTAATGTGGCTGGGAAGGAGGGATATTTTGGACCAGGGCCATTGTCCCCTCCAATCCATCTCATACCCCTGCCTGTGTTTCTCACTGTTGCTGATCATTTCAGCGGAAAGGAAAAGTGGAGGCATCCTGCAACTCTATTGTAACCCCCTGATGCAGTTCAGGATAGAAGCTGGGCTCTGGGTTGCAGAAGAGGATGTTATTGTCTCTTGTTGGCCATATAGTGGTGGTGAGAGATGAGTGTAGGGGTTATGAGGTGGCCTGGTCTGAGGTGATGAATGCTGGGGCAGAGAAAAAAAAGCTCTCAATTTTCCTGTAAGAGTGCTGGACTGTGGCTATGAATTTAAGGTAGTGCTGAAATGCAGAAATCGATTACTGTGTGCCTATTTCTTAAATATTTGAGGAAGAGCAGTGGATAAATGTATTGGAATGAATTACAGAAAATGTTGCATGTTACCACATTACAAAATGAATATTTGAATTTACTGGATAAGATAGGTACTCCCCCCTTCCCCCCACTAGTGTCCACACCATGAAAAGACTGTTTTAGTGATTTCAAAGGATACGAGACCATGCCAGCAAGACCACAGTGTTTGGTATGCAGGACCCAGCGGGGAGTTGTATCGGAGGCAGGCGTGCGCAGAGGATGCGCAGTGGAGACTGCCTCCTTGGAACAGGGAATCCAGGCGAGTATAAACCAGGATCCTCTATTATCCCTCTTTCAGGAGTCAGGAGCCCATGGAAGCAATGCTCAGGGCTGGGTCTCCGCTGCCCTCTGTATCAGAGCCAGCCGGCTCTTCTTCACCCTCAACCCAGGCCCTCCACTTCTGTGGGAGTGCAGGAGGGTGAAGGCTGGGGTGTTTTTTTTTCTCCAGAGTTTCTTATTGCTGCACAGGGTGTTCTGTCTGTAACAGCAGGGCACGCACGGTCAGGTGCCAGTGCAGGAGCGTGCGGCAAAGCAAAGTGCTGAGCCCAAGGAGCCGGGAGATGCAGAGGTGCCACTGAAATGGACTAGGCTTGCGAATGATAGAGCTCTCCCTCACCTCTGTTGGAGGCTCTGGAAGGGGAGTCCTCGGATCGAGAGATGGGGAGGATGAGGAGGAGCTTGACGAGGGTGAGATTTCAGAGGAGGAGCAGGTCAGGATTGTTCGGGTCTTCCGCTGAGAAGAATTGCCAGCTTTGATCTATGAGTCCTTGAAAGTCCTCAAACGTCCTCAATATCTCCACAGGCGTCCCAGCGGAGGAGGAGGCGTTGGAGGACCCGTTGATTCAGGCGGTTAGGAAGTTGCAAAAAGTCTTCCCGGTTCATCAGGTGGTTTGACGATCCAAGAAGAGTGGGACCAGCTGGAGTCCGGCTTAAGGGGTGTGCAGTCCATGTTACAGTTGTACCTCTTGCCAGAGCAGGAGAGAGATTTACTTAGGTCCCCTAGGGTGGACGCAGCCGTGTCGGCAGTAATCAAGAAGACAACCATCCCAGTTGAGGGCAGTGTGGCCCTTAAAGATGCCCAGGATAGGAAGTTTGACATATTATTGAAACAGGCCTTTGACATCAATGCCCTGGCTCTCCAGGCGTCCGTGTGTGGGGCTTGGGTGGTCAGGGCTTGCCTGAGATGGTCTCAACAGCTCCAGCTGCCGAGTGATCCTCCAGCTGGCTCGGCAAGTGAAGCGGCACGGATTGAGTCGGGGAGGATCTGGACAAGTTGGTGAAGGAGCTGGGGGAGTCTAATGGAGGCAGACTCCCTGAAGATAGGCTGAAACAGAGTTGCAACCCTATGTCTGTGCGGTCCCAGCCGCGGGAGTTTCCTAAGTTGTGGCTGGCTCGTTCGGCACCCTTTCAGAGGGGATGCTCCCTCTCCAGGGGTCTGGGGATTTTGAGGGGTAGGAAGGGGATTTGATGCCTCTTCCTCCGCCTCGGGTCCTAGGAAGTCACAATGAAGCGAGGGGGGCCCAGGCAGGGTTCTGCCAGTGGGGGGGGCATCTGTGTCAGTTCTCTGCCTGGGTCTGGGTCACTTCCGATCAATGGGTTCTGGAGGTTGTTTGAGAAGGGTATACCCTCGAACTTGTAAGATCAATCCCCCCCCATTGTTCGTGCAGTCTCCTTGCAAAGCTCTGGCCAAGGCCGCAGCAGTGAAGGAAACCCTGGCGCAGCTTCTGCTTCTGGGAGCGGTCATGCCGATTCCCGAAGACCAGTGCGGTTTCGGTTGGTACTCCATCTAGTGAACTACTTATACTGTCGCCAGTAATCAGTAATTTTCCTAACCTGTCTTACATATACTGTTAGTAGCTAATAATTATTTCTACTTGTTTTAAATATACTATTGCCAGTAGTCAGTAATTATTCCTATCATGAGATTCATATACTGTTGCCAGTAGCCAGTAATTAGTAACTAGCTGAGCATTAACCTAATTGTGACCTTAGAGCAGAAACCTTGCCTTTCACCTTTTCAATTCTACTGAAATCTCAGAAAGGTAATTAATACAATAGACTCCTATCATTATGGATTACATCAATCGCCTTAAAATCATGTCTATCTTTCTAATTCTACTTACAATATTTGTGCCAAAATATATCAAAGCATGCTCCCTTGGGAGGAGTAGCCTAGTGGTTGGGGCAAGGTAGTTCAGGCCGGAAGGTCGGGGGTTCAAATCCCACTAGAGGACAGCAACCTTGGGCTGGAAGGACTGGGGTTTCTAGTCCCACAGATGCTCCTTGTGGTCTTGGGCAAGCCACTTAACCCTCCATTGCCCATGTTCCCTGTAAGTATTAGTGTATGTGTCTCATATCCCCCGCGTGTTAAATGTATCCCCCAATTGTGCTGTGACCGCTTTGATTGAAGGATAAGGCGGTATACAAAACTGTCTAAATAAAATAAACTCATAACATTCCAATTATTCTCCAGCATAAGAATCCCAACATCTCTCATAATGCACCATATCACAAAACACCTCATGCACAAGGTCAAAGAAATCGTCTAGTATATATCACACCTGGGAAATCTTACCATCATGTCCAACACCACAAATCCTTATCTAAAGACCTTCTTTGTTTGCTTATAAACGTGAGATCAATTAGGAATAAAATATCGATCATAACTGAGATCCTCACCGATTATAAACCTGACATATTATTCTTAACAGAAACATGGCTCACGGTTCATGATAACATTCTCCTAAATCAATTACAAACTGATGGATATGAGCTACTTCACTGCTCTAGGGCTTTAAAAAGGGGTGGGGGTGTCATCGCTATTATAATAACCTTAAAGCTTCCCTCATTTTCACTAACAATATTGAGAACATGGATGTTCTTATGTTTGAAACAACTTCATATTCATTTGGTCTCATATACAGACCTCCATCCACAGATACAAAATCTTTATCCTCCATATTAGATATATGTTCCCTCAACACAAGAAAAAAACAGCTAGTAATCATTGGAGACTTAAACCTCCCCTCAACTACACCATCACACTCAAAAGCATTCATTGAAACCATGTCTGAACTTGACTTTGAGCAAATCATAGATTTTCCGACTCACATAAAAGGAAACACCCTTGACCTAATCTTTCTTCAAAGATCTCCAGATTATAATCTCAATGTTTCACAACCCCAGGCTATTCCCATTCCATGGTCCGACCACCATTTAATTAGATTCAATCTCCCACATTTCAATAGAATCACATCCCAACAGCCGAAACAAAGACTAACTACAATGTTCAGGAAATTTGACAGGGAAAAATTTTTAGGACAGATATTACCACATATTCCTGAAACAGTAACAGACATCAATATCAGTATTGCTAACTGGAACGAGACTATAAAAAAAGCAGCTATGCTTCCTAGCTCTAAAACAAACAAATCCAGATCCAAACAGAGAGACTCCCAACCTTGGTACTCGCAAGAAATTAGACAAAGAGGGAACTTAGAAAGATTGAAAAAAGATGGCAGAAAACTAACTCTAATAATGACAGAAATGTATACAATGAGAAACTAGACTACTACAGAAAAATAATAAATGCATCTAAAAAAACCATTCATACAAAATTACTAACAAATTCCCTCAATCGTCCCAGAGAATTATTTGAAATAGTTAAAGTATCAAACCCTCCTAATACAGATAACATAAGAACATAAGATATGCCATACTGGGTCAGACCAAGGTCCATCAAGCCCAGTATTCTGTTTCCAACAGTGGCCAATCTAGGTCATATGTACCTAGCAGTTTCCCCAAGAGACACAAGTTCCACAATGCAGATGTCACCCCTATTAACCCACAAACTCTTGCTGACTATTACATAACTAAGCTCTCTCCACTATCAGACCCTCCAATTCCACTAATTTACTCCAACCCAAAGCCTGAACACATATGGGATAAATTTCATACTGTAACACTAAAAGAACTGGATAAGGTGATCTCAGATATTAACACAACCACTTCTAGTCTTGATCCCTGCCCAGTTAGCTGGATCAAAAATACTAAACCACTCCTAGCGCCCTACATTCTAAATATAGCAAATTTTCTCTCACACATGGTACTATGCCAACCATCCTAAAGAGAGCCTCGATTAGACCTATTCTGAAAAACAAAAAACTAGACAATCTTGATCCCTCTTCATATAGACCTATCTCTAGCCTTCCATTTATGGCAAAGATTATAGAAAAAATAGTATATAATCAACTTCAGGATCACATTGAACTTCATGCTCCCTTAGATTCACACCAATACGGCTTTAGAACATACCATAGTGTAGAAACACTTCTTGCAAGTTATCTTTGATATTCTAAAATACATTGACAAATCAAAACAAGCAGTATTACTTATATTTTTGGATATATCGACTGCCTTTGATTCAATTAACCATCGTATCCTTTTTGAAAGACTCAGATTGGTATACATGGCACTATTCTTGCATGGTTCCAATCATATCTAACTGATCGATAGCAACAGGTAAAAATAGGAAACCATACATCTAAAATCTATACGCAAAAACAAGGAATCCCACAAGGTTCTGCATTGTCAGCTCTACTCTTTAACATATATTTACAGCCTATATGCCACATCATTCAACAGTGCAAATTAAAATATGCAATTTATGCTGATGTTATGATTTATCTCCCTATGGACATAGACTCCCTGGACTTCTCCAATATCAAATCATGCTTCACTAAAATGACGCAATGGCTAAATGAACACAATCTACACATTAACTTCAAGAAAACAGAAGCATTTGTTTCTAGAAATCAAAAATTTACCCCCCCCCCAACAGAAATAAATATTGAAAACATAAGCATCCCCATAAAAGATGAAATAAGATACCTTGGCGTTATCATAGACAGAGCGTTAAGTCTAACACACATCAGGAATACAACAAACACAATATGTAATAAATTAAGATATCTTAAAAATCTAAAACCATTATTATCAAATCTGGACTTCAGATCAGTCCTTCAAGCCCTGATCCTGCCTCACTTAGATTTTAGTAATATAATTCTTCAAGGTATTCCAAAACATGCTTTACACCAGGGGTCACCAACCTGCGGCCCGCGAGGGCCTTCCGTGCGGCCCGCGAGACTCTACCCCGGTGCGGCCCGCCAAGGCAAACTCACGGATTCCTTCATGTCAGCTCTCTCCCTTCTTCTGCAGCCGCGGCTCCCTGCCTCTTAGGGAACCGCGGCTGTGCTTGTAAAATCATCGCGGCTCCGTGCAGCATTGTCCTGCCTCTAAAGGAAGTGGTAATGCTGCACGGAGCCGCGATGATTTTACAAGCACAGTCGCGGTTCCCTAAGAGGCAGGGAGCAGCGGCTGCAGAAGAAGGGAGAGAGCTGACATAAAATATAGGTATGAGCAGGTATTTTTGGGGGGGTTTTTTTTCGCGGCGGGGGTGTGGGGGGGGGGGGGGGTGCGGCCCGCGGGTCTGCCGGTAGTCGGCTGTGCGGCCCGCGGCCCTCTGGAGGTTGGTGACCCCTGCTTTACACCATCTAAAAGTAGCACATGTTGCTGCAAGAATGCTTATAAATGAAGGTCCAACTGAACACATAACCCCTATACTGTACAAACTTCACTGGTTACCTATACAAAGTAGGATAAAATATAAAGTTATCATAACATTCAAACTGATAAGAGAGAGAGCCCCATCATATCTAACTGATCTACTGACAATTCATTCAAGGACCAGAACAGTGAGACAAAGGAACCTGAACACACTACTTGTTCCAAACAACTTTTCAAAGCTCAATAAAACTACAACAAATAGGCATTCAGCTTCAATGCTCCTTTAATATGGAACGCTGTGCCGGATAAACTCAGAGATATCACAGATCTTTCAGCATTTTGAAAAGATCTTAAAACTCACCTATTTATAGAGTACTTTGGAGACTCATTCCCAATAGATGAAATATTTCCCACGTAAACTCATGTATACTCATATCCATTAATTCACAACTTACTTTTTCCTTTTTCTTACTCTATCTTACAATACCCAATTCTTCACATTATCACATTTACTCTTTACACTAATAATTCTAGTGAACTACAATACATTTTTCCTTGCTCAGATAAGATGATACGATTTTTGAAATTTGTAAATATTTAAATCTGTATATATGTTTAAACTATTTATATACCTAATCAGCATTTACTCAGCACTATAACCCTCAAATTACCATTTTTATTATATACAATTTAATGTTCACTGTAATTTCAATTGTTTGAATAAGTTTCAATGTAATGTTCAAGTTTTGTTCTATGTAAACCGCTTTGATTTTTCTGAAAGGTGGTATATAAAACCGTTCAATAAATAAATAAATAAATTTTTGTGGTACCCAAAAAGGAGGGTTCCTTTCACCCGATCCTCGACCTAAAGCAAGTCAATCGTTGCCTCTGGGTATGTCATTTTTGCATGGAAATTCTGAGATCGGTGATAGTGGCAGTACGACAGGGAGAGTTTCTAACATCTCTTGACCTCACCGAGGAGTATCTCCATATTACCGTCTGCATGTCGCATCAGCAGTTTCTGCATTTTGCAGTACCAGTGGGACACTTCCTGTTTCAAGCATTACCGTTCGGTTTGGCAACGGCTCCTCACACTTTTACCAAGGTCATGGTCGTGGTGGCCATGGCTTTACACAAGGAAGGGATTCTGGTCCACCCATACCTTGACTGGTTGATCGGGCCAAGTCCAAGGAGGAGTGTGTTAAGGCAACCACCAGGGTGATCAGTCTCCTGAGGAGTCTAGTGTGGGTGATCAATCTGACCAAGAGCAGATCGGTTCCCTCTCAGGAGATTGAGTATCTTGGGGCAAGCTTCGACACCCGCAGAGGCAGGATGTTCTTGCTGGTGCAGAGAGCAAGGGAGCTATGTGCGCCAGTTCCTAACCATGAAGGTGCCCTCCGCTTGGCATTATCTGCAGATGCTGGGGTCCATGGTGGCAACGATTGAGCTAATACCCTGGGCAAGGGCCCACATGAGACCACTCCAGTGGTCCCTTCTCCGTTGCTGGTCTCATCAGCATCAGCCCTTATCCATGGCGCTTCCCTGATGACCAGGAGGGTCCTGGAGTGGTGGCTCCAGCCAGGGAATCTGGAGCAGGGCATGCCCCTCGAGTCCCCTCAGTGGATTCATTTGACAACGGATGCCAGTCTGGTCAATTGGGGGGCTCACTATGAGGGACACTTTGCCCAGGGTCGCTGGAGTGCCCTGGAAGCCCAGTGGTCCATAAACAGGTTAGAAATACGAGCAGTGGCGCTGGCGCTCAGAGCTTTTGAACGCTGGGTCTGCCAAAGGGCGGTTTGGGTGTTCTCGGACAATGTGACCACAGTGGCCTATATCAACTGTCGGCGGCAGGAGGAGGCGGAGAGTCTGCTGGATTGGGCCGAAGCCCATCTGCATGCCTTGTCGGCGGTACATGTAGCCGGGGTAGAAAACGTCATGGCGGACTACCTGAGCCGGTTCAAGGTGGATCACGGCAAATGGGAGCTCTGTCAGGAGGTGTTCCAGCAGCTGGTGAGCCGGTGGGGGCCTCCCATCGTGGACCTCATGGCAAGATGGGGGTTGGCCATAGCAAGCCACTTCTTCAGCAGGAGAAAGGAAAGGATGTCGGAGGGCCTGGATGCTCTGGTTCAGAGGTGGCCCACGGAGGGGCTTCTGTATGTTCTGTGGGCTCTCATAGGCAGGGTCCTCCAGCGTGTAGAGGCCCTGGACTGGCCACGGCAGCCATGGTATGCTGACCTCATACGGCTGCTGGCCGATCGCCCCTGGCGGCTTCCAGTGAAAGACTATCTCTTAGCTCAGGGCCCAGTTTGGATGTTGCAGGTGGATCGATTCTCGCTTACGGCTTGGCTCTTGAAAGAGCAAGACTGCAAAAGCGAGGGTATTCTGGGGCAGTGATCATGACCCTACTAAATGCTTGGAAGCATTTGACTTGCCTCTCATGTGAGAGTCTGGCGCATCTTTTGAGGGCTGGTGTGCAGCCCAGGAGAAGAGGCCTATGGTGGTTTCTGTTCCGGAGGTTCTAGACTTCTTACAGGCAGGATTCGAGAGAGGCCTCATTGCCAGCTCTTTGTGGGTGCAGTTGGCAGCAATTTCCTGTTACCAGGGCAAGATTCAAGGTAAGTCGTTAGGTGAGCATCCGGACGTAGGGCGGTTCCTGAGAGCGGTGAGGCGCCTGCAGCCACAGCAAAGATTGTCAGTTCCCCCCTGGGACCTCAATCTCGTACTGGACGCTCTAGCTGGGGAACTCTACGAGTCAGTAAGGCGAGCCTTTCTGAAGGACTTTGACCCTCAAAACAGTATTTCTGGTTGCTATCTGTTCAGCTAGACTTATTTCGGAGTTACAGGCTCTTTCATTTCACACTCCATTTCTGTCCTTCAAAGAAAAGGTGGTTTTGCGGACGGTGCCTTCCTTTTTCCCCAAAGTGGTCTCACCTTTTCATGTGAATCAGCCGGTGGCTTTCATCCTTCTCTAAGGTGGGGCAGGGGCCCTTCGATGCTCTGCTGCGCCATCTGGACATTTGCAGGGTGCTGAAGCGCTACCTGGATAGTACGGCGGCGGTCCACAAATCGGACTGGTGGTTTGTCTTGTTTGGGGGACCATGTAGAGGGGAGGTGGCGGCCAAGGCTTCCATTTCCAGGTAGATTAGGGAGGCTATTGCTTCCGCATACATTCTGAAAGGAAAACCCGTTTCAATGGTTTTCCAAGCATACTCTACGCGAGCCCAAGTGGCCTCGTGGGTGGAGTTCAGTCTGGTTCCGCCACTGGATATCTGTAGGGCAGCTACGTGGACATATTTTTGCCAGGCATTATCGTTTGGGTGTTCAGGCAGCGGGAGATGCCGGGTTTGGGGGAGCGGTGCTTTGGTCTGTTCTCGCAGGCCCGTCCCATTCTTGAACTGCTCTTACATCCCAGAGGAAAGGGACTGGACTGGAGGGACGCTTAGGAAGGAGTAATTAAACCTTACCTGCTAATTAGCATTCTGGAAGGAACTCCAGTCCAGTTCCTGATCCTGCCCAGATTTATGCTTCAATGTGGATGAGACGTTGCCGGCCCGAAGGTTGTAAGAACGAAGGAAAGTTTCAGAAGGTTCTTCGCCGAGGAGTGGCGGTGGTGTGGCGGAATGGACAAGCTGGGTGCCCTCGGAACTGAGGGCAAGTTGCATGTCAGGTAAGCCGCCTCCTCTTCGGTGGGGGGGGGGGGGGTTGTCCCTTCTGGTTAGGGGGGAGATAATAGTTTGGAGTTTTTGATTAGCTGTAGTTGTTGATTTGTTAATCTGCTTGTCTGTTAAGTCTGCTTTGTCAATAGGATACTGGAGCTGGTGGGAGGTGCCAGTGGTATTTATATACCAGTGTTATCAAGAAGATGACGAGTTCAGTCTCCAAGCTGCTGGAAGGGGCGCACAACCCAGAGGAAAAGGACTGGACTGGAGTTCCTTCAGGAGTGTTAATTAGCAGATAAGGTCTAATTATACTCCTTCCTTGTTCTGCTAGATTAGTCCAGATGGGTTGGTTATGTTCCCTTGCCAGCAGGTGGAGGCACACTTGTGCATCTTTCAGTGATGTCATCAGAAGGTATAACCACTGGTATAGCACTGAGAGAAGCCAGTAACTGCCTCCAGCAGGTGGCAAGGTGTGGACTGGTGCAGATAGGCCTGACTCTCCTGGTCCACACTATAATGCTAGTTATTGAGATTGAGTCCTAAAGAGCCCAACAGTGTTCAGAATGTAGATATGTCCTTAGCTTCTCAAGCTGACAAGTTTCCCAGGGGTTACTAGCACTTCTAGGGCTGAAGAGGAGCAGGAGGATCCATGGGGGGCATTTTCAGGGGAGGGGGTCCAGCAAGTTGGCCCCAGGCCTACCTTCCTTGCTGCCTCTCTGAATTTTATTTATTTTTTTAATTTAACTCTTCTACTTCTAAATTTTTGCCCATTGGTCAACATTGGGCTCCACTTAGCTCTCTATTAACACTTTAAATTTGACATTGAAAATAAAACCCAATTCCAGTATATGCATAATTGAAGAAACTAAAACAAAAAGGAAATAATTCAATTACATGGAATGGGTAGATTTAGTCCACATGAGGAGAGGAACAATTCCCACCATAGAAAGATGGAAAAAGAAAATTAAACAGTAATAGAATATAATCAAACCCATAAAGATTTATGTCCTGATGAGTCCTTCAGCTGTCTAGCATCCAGAAAGAAACAAAGTTGAAAATACATAAAGAATAAGTCTTGTTCTGATATTGAACCACACATTTGCATGGAAATCTCAACTGAAGCTTAGCACCTAACGCAATACCTTCTGGATGCAAGGCCTAAAATCTTTCCCTCCTCTCCTATGTCCACTTAGAAACATTAGGAAAAATCTGTTGTCGTCCTAGGAAAGAAATTTCCAACTTATTACTCTTGTAGAAATACAAAAGAGATCACAAAAGTAGACCTACCATCAACTTCTTCCCATGGGGTTTATTTAGAGAATTTTGTATGCCACCTTATCCTTCAATCAAAGTGGTCACAACACAATTGGGGGATACATTTAACATGAGGGGATATGAGATGCATACACTAATACTTACAGGGAACATGGGCAATGGAGGGTTAAGTGCCTTGCCCAAGACCACAAGGAGCAGTTGTGGGACTAGAAACCCCAGTCCTCCTGGCCCAAGGTTGCTGTCCTCTAGTGGGATTTGAACCACTGACCTTCCGGCCTGTGGTACATTGCCCCAACCACTAGGCCACTCCTCCCTGCAAAATCAGTTTAAATTTGATGAATTTGACTATCTGGAGAAACCTCAGCTAGAGAAGCTTCCATCTTCAGTGTTTTTGGTAGACATCCTCAAAGGGAGATGATTAGTACTATTCCTTCTGGATACTTAAAACACGTCCTTTAAAAACCTGAAATAGCTCTGAGCTATCATCTTGAATCTAGGAAAATTAAAAATATGAAGAATCAGATTTCTATATTGGTTTTCCATGAATTCTCAGTCTTCCTTAAAAGCAACAATTTCATGTAACAGGTTGCCCTGCACCCTTTCAAGTTGTTTAATAGAAGTTGTGCCCATTTCATCTTTCTGAGTGGACAATTTGGCGCTGAACAGATGGACTCCAAAGTCACTATCAGAGTGAATTAGTGGCTATAAGGCAAGCACTCGCCAGAATCAAGTACTGAAGCATTATCCGGTGCAAATGCTTCCAGTAATTGACTTTGATGGCAGGGTAACTTCACCTTTTTAATAGGTCCCAAACAGCCATCTTGCGAACCCTGGCATCCCACCTCAGCAGCAAACACAGGAGCTTCTCTTCTGACTGACATGCAGCTCTTTCATTGCAGGCACAGACTGGCCTGGAGGGAGGATCTAGACCTATTGGGCTAAACAAAACGTCGTCCCCTAGATCTGAGCTCTTGCATGCCCCAGGCAGCAGCAGGTATGCCTCTAAGCTGGTTATAGATTTTTTTTTTCCATTTGCTCATGCCATGTGCATCAAGGGGTGTGGTATCCCTTCTGCTTAGTGTGTTTTGCCATTTAGCAGTCCGAAGGAATGACCAGCTGACACCAAGAATATACAGTCAAGCCTGCAACAAGAATACAAAGGTACAGCAGAAACCATGCCTCCCTTTCTAATCCCAGGATACCTGATAAGGCATTCCCACATGCACAACTCTACACACCCATTCACACCAGCATAACATGCAACCCAAAATACCCCATTCATAATGCCCCACCTAGACAAACAATAAATACCACCAAGCCTCACCCTAACCGAAGATGCACACTCTTCCCACTTGCTCCAGCACACACCTCTACCCCAACAACCACACAAGCATTTTCAATCTCCCTAATAAACGCACGCTCAGTGAGAAATAAACTCCCCATGCTCCAAGACCTGATCACTTTGCAAAAGATCAATATCCTTTGCATAACTGAAACCTGGCTAACAGAAATCGGATACAGTGCTCATGAACCAGCTAGTGCCTAATGGATATAGCCTTCACAACTGCTCCTGACCCCAAGCCAGGGGAGAAGGAGTAGCCATTATAGCAAAATCCAACCTCCACTCCCGGAACTATGCAACAAACGGCTTTCAATATGCCTAATATACCGAGCACCTACAGTGCACACAGATCTGTCAGACATTCTAAAGCAATTGTCAGAAAGTACCAACACCACAAAAGAACAGATAATCCTCGAAGATTTCAACCTCCCATCATTACAGGAGAAACACACCAGTGCCTGCCTTGGTGCAATGGAACTGACACAAATCATCCATGGTCCAACCCATGAGAAGGGAAATACCCTAGATCAGGTATTTCCTCAACTCTTGAAATGCCATCACATGCAAGAACCCTAGGATCACAACTATCCCATGGTCCGACCACCATCTCATCACCTTCACCAGCTCGTATCAACATACATACATAAAAGAAAATGATCAGTTGACAAGAAGATTTAAACCATTTAGCAAAGAAGACTTCCTCAGTCAAGTACTAACTAAATTTCAACTTGAGACATCTGAGATTGAAGCCCTAGTCAACAGTGAAACACTGTAATTGCTTCAGCAGCACATACAACAACAAATATAGGAAGCAGGGTGAGATCAGCGACAGCTCGCTGGTTCACACCCACCTTACGGAAATTGAAGACCCAACTCAGAACAGAGAGAAAATGGAGGAAAAACTAAAAGAAATGGACAGAGCAAGATACACAAGTGAGCTGGACAACTACCGCACGGAAACAGATAACACAAAAAGAGCCTAGCACTCAAAGATTATAAATACATCAATCAACAGGCCACGTGAGCTCTTTGACATCTTTAAGAAGTTAACAAAGACACCTAACCATTCGAACCAACTCCCGAACATATCATCGAAACAGCTGGCAGCACAATATAAACAGTTCCAACAACAACCCACTTCACCACTCATAACAGTAGCTCATAATGCTGCCCCTGGCACAGAATGGCATACATTTGGAACAATCTCCAAAGAAAGGATAGAAACCACAATCTCAAGTCTGAACACCACCACCTTCCCACTCAATCCCTGTCCAGTGGATTGGATTAAAAAAACAAAGCAGGACTTAAGCTCAGCACTAGCCCACATAGTAAACGAATCGCTCAAACAAGGATGAATGCCGGACAGCCTCAAGACATCTATCATCCGCCCAACCCTAAAGAAGCCCAATCTGGACCCCCTGGATCCAGTCTCATTCAGGCCTATGGCAAGTCTCCCATTCACAGCAAAAATCATTGAGAAGATAGTTCAACAGCAACTGCAAGATCACCTAGACAAAAACACACTGGACCCACAGCAACACGGATTCCGTCCGTCCTCATGGGGTTGAAATCCTCATGTTCTCTATTAAACACCCTAGTCAAAGGAAAACAGGCTGGATATGCCATGATCTTTCTGGATATATCAGCAGTGTTCGACACCGTCTCACACAACACCCTCCTACAGACTACAGGAGATTGGCATTCAAGAAAAAGTTCTACAATGGTTCCAGTCGTACTTAACCGACAGATATCAACTAATCCGAACCAGAATGACAACCTCCCCTCCATTTCAACAAACTCCAGGAATACCGCAAGGATCAGCACTCTCCGCTATGCTTTAATATCTTCCTCCAACCGCTCTGCACAATAATACAGTCTCACAATATCAACTACCACATATACGCAGATGACATTATTTAACTGTTTTTATATACCATCTTTCTACAATTCAAGACGGTTTACATATAACTCAACAAACAGTATAATATAACTATACATGGAACAATAAATTATAACTCTAATCATAGAATAAAACATAACATAGTATATATGATTAACGAGAACTGATCAGTGAATTATTTACAATGAGATTTGTAGGAGTTGGAGAGAGCTATGTGAGTAGGGAGAAATGTTCCTGGAAGAGGTGCGTTTTTAATTTCTTCCGGAAAACAAGGTGATTGGAACAGTTCTGAAGGTCATGTGGTAAGGCATTCCAGATAGAGGGGGCATAAAGGGAGAATGCCCGATTACAGGTAGTTTGGCTACATAATGCCTGATTACAGGTAGTTTGGCTACATTATGCTTTATGGACCCATCACAATCTCAAATCCAACACACACACATCTAACAAACTGCTTCAATGATGTCTCAAGTTGGTTTCAAAAAAACAACCTTACCATAAACCTTAAACAAAACAAAAAAACAAAACAAAACCTGAAGCCCTATTTGTTACCAAGGATCAAACCTTTGCCCCCCCTCCACACCTCACCCTGGGAGCAACCCAAATAAGAGTTTAACCTTACATAAAATACCTGTGGATCATCCTTGATCAAACACTTTCATTTAAGCAGCAGATTGCAAAAACAGCAAAAATATTCCTCAAAGCAAAGATGGTACAGTGTCTCTCGGACCACTCACTGACCCTCAGGATTTCAGAACAGTCATGCAGGCAATGATGCTGCTTCACCTGGATTATTGTAATGCAATATACCAGGACTTCTGGTCACATCCACCAACCCCCTACGGGCAGCCCTCAACACAACAGCAAGAATCATCCAAAGAGTGAAGAAACATGATCACATCACCCCGGTCTTGAGAGATCTTCACCTCCTACCACTAGAAGCACAAATCAAATATAAAACACTGGTACTGATCCACAAAGCGCTCTACCAACAACACACATCCTAGCTCCAAACCCTACTCCTCCGGCCAAACTCTGGAAGACGAACACGCCAAGCCACAAGCAATGCACTCATTGTGCCACATGAAAGAACAAAGTTCAGTCAACAAGCCTGTAACTGAGCATTTGAATTATGCGCCCCCTCACTTTGGAACTCTCTTCCTAACCAAATCTGAAACAACAAAGACCTCATTCAGAAAACAGTTAAAACCCATTATTCAGGGAGCACCTAGGATCGGAACAGGACAGCACCCACTAATGCCCTGTCCCTTGGTCACTAAATAAACTGAATCTGAATGAAAAAACAGACTTGCGAATAGTCAACAAAAAATCATGATGCCTACCATGTCAGGATCGTAAATGTCGACCCCCCCCCCCCCTCCTTAAATGTGAGCTGATCTATTTAATGTATCCCCCCCTTGTTATTGTAAGTCGCTTTGACCCGGTGAAAAGCGGTATATAAGTGCAGCTAAATAAAATGAATATGAAACAGACAAGAAATTTTCCGAAACTCAACAGAAAACCAACAGCATCTTACCCAGACATCTTGAACTGCCTCTCTCTCAGTATTTATATAAATAGATTTTTAAAAATCGGGCCTTCTCTGGCAGCAGAGCCTCCTGGACCTGTATAGGTCTTTGGGTTTCCCTCATTCTCCAACAAGCAAGAAGTCAGTCCTCGCTTAAGGGGGATGTCAGCACCGGCGGAGCCCGCGTGGAACAATTCCCCAGCTTTCAAAGAAAGCCTTTGGGATTGCTGCCACGCATGCATGGTCCTCTCCCCGCCCAAGGGTGCCATCTTGCACAGTCTCCCTTTTTCTGCAGAGCCCTATGGGCACATGTCCTCGCCCCTCGGGAAAAAGTCTTTCATTTTTGGCCTACCGGCCTTCTATTTTCCGGTTGCACCGTTCCTCTACCCGTCCTTCCCCTACTATACCTTCTTAGAGCTGTTAGGAGACAGTTTCTTCTTCATCTTTTTTGTCAACTGGCTTCGTGCCCTTTTCTTTCCCTAACCACTGGCCACGTGGGTCTTCGACTTCGCGGGGGCCATTTTTGCCCCTATGGCCACCGGCTTCAAAATGCGATAGATGCTGTAGGAACATGTCTCTTACGGACCTTCATGACTGTTGTCTGCAGTGCCTCGGAGATGATCATAATCCGGAGCTCTGTTTGCTGTGTAAGAAAATGTCCTCTAAGGCCCTGCTGAGTCGTAAGCAGAAGCCCGAAGACATTTTTCAAAAGGCCGCCTTGGAATCCCTGGTGCTGCCCTCGGTCGTCTCTGCCCCGGTGGGGTCCCCCTCTTCGTCCTGCGCCCTCAGTGGCACTCTGACCAGGGATCCCCTGAGGTGGAGCGACGCAAGAAGAAAAAGGCCTCAAAGTCTCTGTTGGGGGCTCCTGACAAGCACGTGCGTTCCCGCGCTCGGTCGCTTAGCCCCCTTTGGCGTTCCCGAGCGTCTGACAAGGAGCAGCCCCGCAAGGTACCCCGCATGGATATGGAGGCCTCCGGTGAAGGCGCCCAGTCTCCTGCAGGCTGTTTCGGTGAGGAACCCCTCTCCTCCTCGACACCCGACCTGGTGACTCCGGGGTTGGCGTCACAGGGCCCCACGCATGCGTGCGAATTCCACATGCTGGCATTAGAATGCAGCGTTTCTGCATTCATCGCTTCCCAGCAGGTGCTCACAGCCAGCTTCGCTGACTTGCACCCAGAGACTCTGGGTCCCTCGCTTGGGACACCGAAATCCGTCCAGGAAACCGAGAGCCACGGGTCTCGTGAGGGTCCTTGACGTCTGTCTCACTCACCCTCCCGTTCCTCGGAGGCGAGATCTTCCAGGGCCTCTGGCTCCAAACGGGCCCTGGCCGCTGGATAGGGCAATCTGCCTGGCTCGGATTCCTCGATCACGTTTTCGGATTGGGAGTCTGGGAGCACTTCCCCGGAAACCCGTACTCACCAGGACCTTCCGTCGGACACCTCCCTGCCTGCGTTCCAGCGGTGCTTGCCACCTGAGGACACCTCCTTCCTGGTGTTTGTCAGGGATATGGCACAGGCTCTTAACCTAGCCACTCAGGCCAAGGAGGACCCTCGAGCTGAAGAACTCGACATTCTTCAGTACGAGTCCTCGCCTAGGGAATCTCTCTCTGTTCCGGTCCCTCCCATTCTGTCCCGGCTGCTGCTCCGCATGTGGGAGGCACCCGCCTCAGTCCCCATCGTGAGCAAGCACCTTGATAGTATGTACAAGGTACAGTGTGGCCCAGGGTTCAGAAAGACCCAACTTCCCCACACCTCTATGGTGTTTGTCGGCCATGAGGAAACAGAAGAGCCGGAAATCTCACTCCGGGCCAAGAGTCGAGAACCCTTGATGCCCTGGGCCGCAAGGCCTACCAAGGCTCCATGCTATCTTGTCACATTCAAGCATACCAACTATACATGGGCATGTTCTTGTGCGACTTAGCCAAGGAGCTCGGAGGTTTTTCCGCAGGCCTCGAGGGCAGGCCCCTCATTAGATTCAGTGCTCTGTTGAAGTCCATCAGACTGCTCAAAATACCTCTCCCGAGCCGCCTACAATGGATTCGAGTCATCGGCTCGGGTCGCTGCCGCAAGCATCGAGGCTGCCGCCAGGCATGGCTCCAGTCAGATTTGGAGCAGTGGGTGCAGGTAAAGCTCCTGGACTGGACGTCCCCTGCCTCAGCGAGCAGCTCTTCAGCAAGCCGATGGAGGAAAAGGCCACGGAGATAGACTGAGCTCGTCACCAGAACCCTTCTCTTGCGCAAGACCCCTCTACTCTGCCCATGAAAAGCACCAGGCCAAAAAGCCTTTCTTCCCAAGGAAGGTCCTTCAGTACCGTGGCTACCCACCATATCCAACTGCCCCCACGCCGACCACTCCAGCGCAGGGTAAGTCCAGCCAAGGGCATCGCAAGCCGAAAGGGCCAAAAGCCCAAACTCCGGCTCCACCCCAATCCGCACAGAGGTTTTGACGCCATTGGCATAGCTCTTCGCCCTCTGGCGACACAGCAGCCAGTGGGGGGGAAGCCTGTCTTCTTTCACCCCTATGTGGGCTTCCATCACCTCGGACACCTGGGTTCTCCAGGTCGTCCGAGACGGCTATCGCCTTCGCTTCAACAGGCTTCCACCTCCCTTCTTCCCGGCGGAGCCTCCTTAACTCCCCACGCACCAGGTTTTACTGCAACGAGAGCTACTCTCTCTCCTCTCCCAACAGGCAGTCGAGAAGGTCCCTCTGCACCTTTAAGGTCAGGGCTTCTATTCCTGGTACTTCCTCTTCCCAAAGAAGATGGGGGTGGGGGGTGGGGTCTGTGGCCTATCCTCAACCTCCGAAAGTTGAACAAGTTCTTGCTGTGGGAGAAGTTCAAGATGTTATCCCTTGGCTTTCTGCTGCCCTTCCCCCAGCAGGGCGACTGGCTATGCTCCTTTGATCTAAAAGACGCTTACGCCCACATCTTAATCCACCCCAGCACGGGCAGTACCCGTGCTTCAGGGTGTGGGGAGAGCACTTGCGTCCGTTCCACAAGTCTTCACGAAATGCTTCTCCATGGTCACCGCCTGTCGCAGGCATCAGGGCATGTCTGTCTTTCCCTACCTCGACGACTGGCTCGTTACAGGATCCTCAGTTGAGGAAAGCCGGCAAGCAATGTCGCACACAATCCTTCTGTTGGAAGGCTTGGGGTTCTTGGTCAACTACCCAAAGTCTCACCTCAAGCCGGTGCAGGTACTCGAGTTCATCGGCTCATGACCTCGATACTCAGCGTGCGATCACATTCTTGCCAGTGGATCGTGCTGACTGCCTCCGAGCCCTGGCAGCTTGGGTCCAAAGCACCTCCCGAGTTGCAGCTCGGACTATGCTATGCCTCCTGGGCCACATGGCCTCTACCGTACATGTTGTCCCCCATGCCTGCCTGCACATGCAGACAGCTCAGTGGTACCTCAGTGCCCAAGGGAGTCCATCCATCGGTCATCTCAAGGACCCCGTCAAGGTCCTTCCCGACCTTCGCTTGTCCCTGGGCTGGTGGCAAACCCTGTGGAACCTTCTCCAGGGTTTGCCCTTCCAGGTCTCACAGCACGACGCGGTGCTGACTATAGATGTTTCCCTGTTAGGATGGGGAGCCCACTGTGGGCCTCTGTGCACGCAAGGGCAGTGGTCGTCTGAGGAGTCTCGGCAGCAGATAAACTTGTTCAAATTCCGGACGATTTGGTTGGCCCTGAGTGCCTTCGAGGACCACCTCAAGGGAAGGTCAGTAATCATGCAGACCGCCAACCGCGTGGCGATGTTCTACGTCAACATGGAGGGAGGCACTGGATCGTGCTCCCTCTGCTGGGAAGCAGTCCTCCTTGCTCCTTTGCTGTCCAACAGAAGATGTCCCAAAAGGCGTCCTGGCAGGCAGGCTCAGCAGGATCCTTCGCCCCCATGAATGGCGGCTGGATCCAGGGGTGGTGAGCCGGCTGTTCTTTCGCTGGGGGATGCTGGCGATAGACCTCTTCGCCAGTCCCCAGATTGTGCAACTTTTGTGGCTTGGTACCACACCCAAGCAGGGAGAGTCCGGATGCATTCCTTCTGGATTGGTCATCCAGCCTTCTCTATGCATGCTCTCCCTTCTGCCTTCGAGGCTCAGCGGGACCAGGCATTGTTAAGCCTCGTAGCCCCCTCAAGGCCTCAGCAGCCCTGGTTCCTGCTTCTGCTCCGGCTGTCGATGGAGCCTCCTGTTCCCCTGGGATCTGCCCTGGGTCTGCTAACACAGGAGGAGGGATGGGTGCATTCAGCTGAACCTAACCTCCTTATCCCTCACGGCCTGGCGGCTGAATGGGTTTCCCTAGTCTCATTGGCTCTTCCGGAGGAGGTAGAGGAGGTCCTCCTTGCTTTGAGGAAGAACTCCATTAGATGGGCCTATGCCTTCAAGTGGCTGCGCTTCTCAGACTTGTGCTCAGGGCTCCAGATTGACCCATTTTTGTGTCCCATTTGATGGATCCTCCAGTACCACCTCCATCTCTCGAGGGAAGGTATGAAGTCAAACTCAGTCAGGGTACATTTGAGTGCCATCTCGGCGAACCACCTCCCCATCGAGGGAAAGCCCCTCTCGGGGCAGCCGTTAGTCTCCTGCTTTATGCAGGGTCTTTTGCTATCCAAGCTGTCCATCCGACTTCCACCAGCGGAATGGGACCTGAATGTGGTGCTCATGCAGCTCACACGTCCACCCTTCGAGCCGATGGCAACGTGCTCACTCCGGCACCTGTCCTGGAAGGTGGCCTTCCTGGTGGTGCTGATCTCGGTCTGCCGAGTCAGTGAGCTCCAGGCTCTCATGGCTGATGCCCCTTTCAACAGGTTCTATCGGAATAGGGTGGTCCTCTGCACCCACCCCAAATTCCTGCCTAAAGTTGTTTTGAATTTCCATCTCAACCAGAAGATAGCCCTGCTGACTTTCTTCCCGAGACCCCACGACGACCAGGCATCGGCAGCTCTTCACACCCTCGACTGCAGAAGTGCTCTCGCCTTCTACTTGCAGGGCACCCAGGCTCATTGCAAGTCTGGCCGACTTTGTGACCTACCATCCCAATCGACCGGGACAATCAGTTACCAAACGCACCTTCTCGGTTTGGGTGGCAGACTGCATCTCTTTCACTCACATGAAGGCGAGTGCCCCATTAGATCTTCGAGTCACCGTGCATGGTGTTCGGGCTAAAGCAGCCTCGGTGGCCTCACTGCACTCTGTGCCCCTGATGGACATCCGCTGGGCGGTGACCTGGTCTTCCACGAATTCCTACGCTGCACACTACTGCCTGGAGAGGGAGTCCTGCCAGGACAGTGCCTTCGGCCAGGCTGTACTCTGTAATCAATTCTGGGTATAAGCAACTCCTGCCCTCCGACCCTTCTTCACGGCTACCGAGGGCTTTGCCCCCGAGTACCCAAGGACTTCAGCTCCTTCGGGCATCGGCTTCTGCTCACAGCGGCATTTTTTGGTTACAGGTTCGCTAGCCTGTAGTTGGGGAGTCCCATAAGTGAGGACTGACTTCCTGCTTGTTCCTGGAGAAAGCATAGTTACTCACCTGTAACAGGTGTTCTCCAGGGACAGCAGGAATCAGTCCTCACTATCCTCCTGCCTCCCCTGATGAGTTGTTGGATTTTTGTCCTTCCCTTGCCATCTGCTTGGTAGGGCTCTAGCTAATGGTCCTGACTGAGCAAGATGGCACCCTTGGGTGAGTTGAGGACCACCCATGCGTGGAAGCAATTCCAAAGGCTTTCTTTGAAAGCTGGGGAATTGCTCCACGCGGGCTCTGTCCTTGCCGACGTCACCCATAAGTGAGTACTAATTCCTGCTGTCCCTGGAGAACACCTGTTACAGGTGAGTAACTACGCTATCTAGGCTTCCCTGATCAGCTTTTTAGATGCTGGAATTCACTTTTTGTTGCAATGTAATTTGTCACTTCAGTGACTTTGGTCACTTTGGGAACAGTGCCAGCCTTCCTTTCATATTTGGTTTCTCTTCACCTCAGGCAGTTCTGCTCTCTTTTTCAGAGGATGACCTTTGGTCAGATACCTCTATGCATTTGCTCGACATAAGGGTATTGCTCATATACCTAGAAGAGATCAGCACTTTTTGTCGATCAAACCATCTTTTTTTTGTTCTCTTCAGTAGTTCGAGGAAAGGGCAGGCAGAGGCCAAGTCCATTTCCTTCTGGATCAAAGAGGCCATTGATTCAATGTACCTTTTTGGCTGGGAAGCACATACTGAAGGGAATCGAGATGTGCTCCAGGCTGCCTCCTGGACTGGGTATGCCTTGGTATTTGGTGACATCACTTTTAAAGTAGTTTCTTAGTCCTCTTAGTACCTTTCTGAAACATTACAGATTGCATATGGGAGCAAATACTGATGGTAATTTGCAAAGGCTGTGCTGGCTAGAGCAGCCACTTTGGGTCCTAACTGCTTGTACACCTCACCTCACTTGTCTGGCCTGGTCAAGCGGGATTATGAGAAATTTTAATCCTATCTGATCATTTCCTTTCCTTTGAATCCTACTAGACCAGTCCAAGATCTGCCCTAAAAGACTTTTTTTCTAAAGGTTGGGAAGCCTTATTGCCTCTACATTGCATTGTTGCAATATAGATTCAGCTATGGTAAAAGAACCAAATACTAATTCCAATTCTTTGAATGTTTCTTACTGGCTTCTCTGCTGCACCAGTGGTTATACCTTCTGATGATATTGAAAGATGCTCAAGTCTGCCACCTCCTGCTGGCAAGGAAGTATAACCCATTCTGGATTGGTCTAGTACAGTGATGGCTAACCTTTTTGAGCCCGAGTGCCCAAACTGCCGCACAAAACCAAAGAATTTCCTCAAAGTGCCAGCACGTCATTTGCATAAGTGGTCTTATTTGCATAAATATTTGCATAATGTTACCATACACTAACTTTTAGTAAACATGTCTCTTAATGAGTGTATGGATAAAGAAAGACTAAAAGATTTCTACATTACTATAATCCAGTGCCAACCGCCAGGCACATTAGGAACTACTACAAACGCTGCCCATTTAGAACCCATAGCAAACCCACCGTATCCTGACAGCATTACCAGGACTCACAAAGCACCATACCCTACCTATCAAAAGGCAACACTGCAAATATTAAACCAATACATTTCAGAGAATACTGGGGAAAGAGAACAAGTGGCAACGTCAAATAGGAATTTCCTCTTGTACCAAACAAAGCGCAGATGTTAATGATGCACATTTCCCAGAGCTGACATATTCCAGTTAATAAATTCAAAATAAAGAGATATCTTTCTACCTTTTGTGCATTTTTTTTCAGTTGCAATTGGTCCAGCCATTTTCTTCTGGTTTCTTCATGTTTTCTGCTAACTCTCCATCGTCTGCTGTCCATTTGTCCTTTCTTCTCTCTCCTAGTTTTTTTTCCATTCTCTCTCTCTCTACATCTGCTTTAACATACTAATCTTTCTCCTTTTGCTCTTTCCTCATTCCTATTTCATCCACACAAATTTTACCCCTCCATCCTCAATCCCCAATTACTCTCCCAATACCTGGCCAATTGTAGATTTTTCATCCCTCCTACACAAAATATTTTTCCCCTCTCCATTTTACTCTCCCAGCCCCATCCCATTCTAATCCTCCCCCAACATCAGCTCCCTTCTAGTTCCAGTCTCACCCAGCATCCATTCCCTTCTTCAAGCCCCCCACTTCCCCTCAGCCCATTTCCATTCCAAGCCCCGTCCCCATCAGCTATTTGCAGTTCAAGCCCCCCACTTCCCCTCAGCCCATTTCCATTCCAAGCCCCATCCCCAACAGCTATTTGCAGTTCAAGCCCCCTTCCACTCAGCCCATTTCCAGTCCTAGCAACCCCCCAACCCATTACCAGTCCTAGCCCCCCATAGCCCACTCCCAGTCCTAATCCCACCAGCCCATTTCCAGTCCTAACGTCCCCATCAGCCCACTCCCAGTCCTAATCCCCCATCACTCAATTTTTAGTTTAAGCCCCCCCAGCGCCTATCACCACTCCTAACCCCCCCCAGCGCCCATCACCACTCCTAACCCCCCCAGCCAGCCCAGTGCCCATCACCACTCCTAACCCCCCCCAGCCAGCCCAGTGTCCATCACCACTCCTAACCCCCCCAGCCCAGTGCCCATCACCACTCCTAAACCCCCCCCCACCCCAGCCCATCACTACTCCTAACACACCCCCAGCCAAGCCCAGCCCATCACCACTCCTAACCCCCCCAGCCCAGCCCATCACCAGCCCATCACCACTCCTAACCCCCCAGCCCAGCCCAGCCCATCACCACTCCTAACCCCCCCCCCAGCCCAGCCCAGCCCAGCTCATCACCACTCCTAACCCCACCCCCCCCAGCCCCGCCCAGCCCAGGGAAAATTAAAAAAAAAAAGAAAACCTGTCTGCTGCCGTTGTCGGGGCCGCCGCGGCAGAATCGAGCGTGCCGCGGGGCCCCCCTGTACCCACCCGGCAGAGCCTGCCCTCCCCGTAGCAGCTCTCTCTTTGGAGCTACAGTCAGACGCGCCGGCTTGCAGAGCGCGAAGGGAAGAGTTCCCTCGCTGCTCTGTTAAGCCCGCGGGGGCTGATGGGAAGTTCCCATCAGCCCCCGCGGGCTTAACAGAGTCGCGAAAGGGAAACTCTTCCCTTCGCGCTCTGCAAGCCGGCGCGTCTGACTGTAGCTCCAAAGAGAGAGCTGCTACGGGGAGGGCAGGCTCTGCCGGGTGGGTACAGGGGGGCCCCGCGGCACGCTCGATTCTGCCGCGGCGGCCCCGACAACGGCAGCAGACAGGTTTTCTTTTTTTTTTTCAATTGCGGACCTTCCCGCGTGCCAGCTGCAAGGGCTTCGCGTGCCACAGCTGGCACGCGTGCCATAGGTTCGCCATCGCTGGTCTAGTAAGATTCAAGGAGAGGAAATTATCAGATAGGATTAAAAAATGTTTATGAAGCCTAAAAAGGAAGTTATATATTTCCCATAGAAAGCACTGTAATACTTCCAAAACATTTGAATACAGTTTCAAATAGTTTCATGCTATGATTTTTTTCTGATTTTACATTTCATTCCGTGTAGTATACAGGGTCCACACCTGAGCAGGGTAAAAAGCATGTGCCTTTGCTTATTGGAATGAGCTGGGGTGGTGTTTTACATTGCTCAACAATCCCCCTCTTGTGGTGTGCCACGGCAGCGACTGGCTGCAGCAAAATTGGAAAGCTACATGGAAATTAGAACTCCTGCTCTCTCACTTGCAAAAGATGGTGTTGGGTTTGTTGGAGCCCAGAGCCATGTTGTATTTTATATTCAAGATCCATGGGGTTGATTGAAAAGAAAGACGTCAAAAAATAAAATCAAGGAGTGGGCTGAGACTAGCAACCCGTTGCACAGAGATACTATGGTCTTTTCAGCACTTATCTCCATTACTTAGACTGGCTATATAACTTTCAATTTGAAGTAGACCTCATAATGTGGTGGGGGGAGGGGGCAGGCAGTTTGTGGTGGTAGTGGTAGTCTTAGATTAAGCAGATATTAAAAAAATTGCTCTATTTGCTTTCATCTTTTTCCTCTCCTTTCCAAGTTAAGAAAAATTAAGAATTTAAAAGGCTTTGATAGCCAGTCAGTGATGTGAAGATGAATACATAACATGCTACTGGGTTAGTTTGCCATTTTGAGCAAAATGTCCAAGCAGAATCAAATACCACTGATGTACCCCAAAACATCTTTTATCACCACAATCTGCTACTACTATGGACTCTCAAAAAAAAAAAAGCAAGTGTTTTATGTAACCCTTCACTGGCATCTTTGGACTACTTCAGAAACATTTGTGCATCATCTGGGATGGGGGAGGGTGTCAAATTCTATAGCCTCTTCTATTGGAGCTAGGGTTGCCAACTGGCCGGTTTTTCCACGGCCAGGCCGGCTGCCGGCGCAGAGGCAAAACCGGCCCTTTAAAAGCCGGTTTTTTTGCTCTGGCCGCAAGATCGGGAGTGGCCAGAGCAAAAAAAAACGGCTTTTCTCCGCTTCAGAGGGAGCCGGGGAAGCCTGCGCGAGGCCCCGGCTCCCTCTGAACAGCCACCAGCGTGAAGAGCCTTTACCTTCACGCTGGCGGCTGTTCCTGTGAAGCCGCGAATGCTGGGAAAGGTTAAAGGTTGCCCTTTAACCTTTCCCAGCATTCGCGGCTTCACAGGAACAGCCGCCAGCGTGAAGGAAAAGGCTCTTCATGCTGGTGGCTGTACAGAGGGAGCCGGGGCCTCGCGCGGGCTTCCCCGGCTCCCTCTGAAGCCTCAGACAGCCGCGATGCTGGTCGGGGGGGAGGGGGGGGCAAGGACTGCATTGGCTGTGATGGGGGGGGGGGGGCAAGGAATGCATTGGCTGTGAGGGGGGGGACCTGGACTGCAAAAGGGCTAAGGGGGGGGGGGACTTGGACTGGAAAAGGGCTAAGGGGGGGGCCCTGCACGGGAAAAGGGCTAAGGGGGGGGGGGGTGACTTGGACTGGAAAAGGGCTAAGGGGGGGGGACTTGGACTGGAAAAGGGCTAAGGGGGGGGACTTGGACTGGAAAAGGGCTAAGGGGGGGACGTGGACTGGAAAAGGGCTAAGGGGGGGGACTTGGACTGGAAAAGGGCTAAGGGGGGGGCTTGGACTGGAAAAGGGCTAAGGGGGGGGGGGACTTGGACTGGAAATAGGCTGTGATGGGCGGGGGGGACCTGGACTGTAAAAGGGTTATGGGGGGGGACATGGACTGGAAATGGGTTGTGATGGGGGTGGAGGGGACCTGGACTGGAAATGGGCTATGGTGGAGGAAGGGGGATCTTGGACTGGAAATAGGCTGTGATTAGGGGGCTAGGACTGCAAATGGGCTGTGATGGTGGGGGGGGGACCTAGGACTGGAAATGGGCTGTGATTGGGGGGGGGGGGAGCTAGGACTGGAAATGGCCTGTGATGTGAGGGCTAGCACTGGAAATGGGCTGATGAAAAGCTGGAATAGGACTGGAAATGGGCTGATGTGGGGCATGGGAGAATGGGACTAGAAGGGAGTGGATGCTGGGTGGGCCTAGAACTATAAGGGAATTGATTTGGGGGGAGGACTAGAATGGATGGGGAATGAGAATGGAGAGGGGAAAAAATATTTTGTGTGGAAGAAAAGTCTATGATGGGCCGGTATTGGGAGAGTAAGAGGGGCTTGAGAATGGAAGGGTGAAATTTAAACGGATGATAAAGGAATAAGGAAAGAATTGGGGGAAAGAGCAAAAGGGAAACAATCAGTATGTTAAAGCAGAAATAGAGAGAGAATGGAAAACATCTAAAAGAGAAGAAAGGACAAATGGATAGCTCGCAGAAGACACGAAGAAACCAGAAGAAAGTGACTGGAGCAATTGCAACTGAAAAATAAAACGCCCAAACAGAAGGTAGAAAAATACTTTTTATTTTGAATTTATTAACTGGAATATGTCTGGTCTGGGAAGTGTGTATTGCTAACATCTTTGCGTTTTTCTTTAGTGCAAGAGGAAATTACTTTATAGTTTTATTTCTCCAGTGTTGTACATTTCATGTTTGGATTTTGGGGTTCCCAGTTTAATTATCTGACCAAGGAAGTTAGCCTACACGTATCCTCGGAAATTTTTGTGGGTGGGGCTGGGGGCGGGGCAGGGGTGGGACTAGGGGCGGAGAATGGGTGGAGCATGGCAAGCCACAAGTGTCGGGTTTTTCTCGGTGAAAAAGTTGGCATCCCTAATTGGAGCTAATATGGCAGCAGTCCCTCCTTTTTCTTTAAATTTGGCATACCTTATGCAGTTGGACTCTTCAGAACTTGTTCCCATCGACTAACCTTGGGCCTGAGTATGTGACATGGGAGCTCTCTTTTAAGCTGGTGCTAAGACTTCATCTAGGTCTTAAAACCTTAATGAAACGGGAGGGAATGAAGGGCAAATTGCTCCCTCCCTCAGTTTTGTCTGTAGAAAGGCGGGCATGGCTGAATTGTATTCCAGGTGCTAGATGAGACTATTTATAGGCAGAGAAAAGAAAGTGTGTAAATTCCATAGTTAAGTCTACCAGTGGTGGCCTGAATACATAATTCTAATGTAACCTTGTCCACATGTTACCAGCATGAAAACAGCCTTACTAAACCCCTACCCCCTGTCCACTGCATTTGTTTTGGTCATATATGCACAGAGGTGGTGTTGGCGCTGAAGAAAAAAATTAACTGCAATGGGGCTCACTTGTTGGAATTTTAGTTTAATCATTGTGGCTTGTCTATCTTCCCATTTTATTATGTATACTGCTACAGACTGAGCGATCTCATGCCACATGAATCTCTTAATGTGATCCTTCCCTTTGCCTCCCGATCCCAAAAGCTATACACCTCCCCTCCTCCCCCCCCCCCCCCTTATCCACATGTCATCTGGTTTGAGTTTTGTTGGAAACATTTTATCATTTTCTTTTGCATCATACTTTTTTAAAGTAGCAAAAGCAGCCTGAGTCTTTAGAAGAATGCATTGCAGCTAATTTTTAGATATTTGGGAGTGCAAAGGGTTTTTTTACATTTGCTTACCCCTAAGTACCTTTGATACTCCAATTTTTCATCCTGTATTTGAGAGTTGTAGCATTTGGTGACCCAAACACTGTTTTTGGTTTTCAAACTGACTTTAATTTTAACTGTGCTTATGTGACCTAGTTTAATGCAAGGCCAAAAATGCCCAGGCTACTGGGGTACTCTTTTGAATAAGCCTTTCCTCCTGTCAAATCACCACCACCTTCATCACAAAAATAAATGCAAGATTTTTGTGAGGTGGCCATATTTGAGTTGTCTTATTTTCAGTACACAAGGTGTTTATAATACAGGTTCTCAACTTTGTTCAGAGTTGAAGCTAATTATTAGTCGACTTCCTTGGTTTCGAATCCCTTCAAACAGATCTTGCTGTAAGATTGATTGCCAAAGTGATTAGAGCTCAAAGCTGCTTAATTTGGAAGCATTTATTGAGCAGCCTTCTGTCACCTCTTCCAATCAAATTAGTATGGAACCAGCTTTTCTGTAAAGTTGAGACCAGTTCTTTGTCCTGATCCTTTTATAAATAGGCTATTTCCCTTGTTTCTGCACAGAGGCTCAAGGTGGAAGGCTTGGATGGTTGGGGAAGGTTACTTGGAACCATTTTAAATCTATCAAGTTAGGGGACTTTGTACAGCCATTCAACAGTGTAAGAAGGAAACCAGATAAAACGTATGTGGCACTATGCACTGTTGTGAGTTAAGAAAACCTTGCCATTATACATTTTTACATATTTGACATAACCATAAGGTAGGGAATACCAAGCATTTTGCATATTTATTTTTTAATACTATTTTATGATTTTTATTGGATCCATTAGTCAGTTGGAGGAGGAGTGGCCTAGTGGTTGGGGCAAGTTACCTCAGGCTGGAAGGTCGGGGGTTCAAATCCCACTAGAGGACAGCAACCTTGGGCCGGAAGGACTGGTGTTTCTAGTCCCACAGGTGCTGCTTGTGGTCTTGGGCAAGCCACTTAACCTTCCATTAACCATGCTCCCTGTAAAATAGTTATCTCCAAGTTATAATGCCCCGTTCAATGTAATTTCAGTTTGTTCAATGTAAACCACCTTGATATCACGAAAGGTGGTATATAAGAAATGTTAAATAAATAAATAGGTTATTCGTAAGGCTTTTTTTTTAAGCAGGTATGCAAGTGGTACATACTTTTCATTGCCTGATAAAATTGACTCATAGTCCTCATGTATTTATTGAAAGAGCCCTGCATACGAATACTGACATCTTCCATATCACCCTGCTAGATCAGTCCAGACAAGTGGGTTGTGTTCCCCTACCAGCAGATTAGTGGAGACAAAGAACCAATGAAAAACCCATGTTTCAAGGACATCACTCCTATGCCTCTATTCACCTCAGCCACCAGAGGGTCCCTTCAGTATTTCTTTGTCTCCAGCAGATGATGGATGCATTTTTCTCCTCTGAACATAATCTGACGATTGAGAGGAAAAGATGGATTAATCACTCATGAACAACTACCTTGAGAAACAAAGGTGACTCTCACTTGAGCGTGACATGGAAGGCTTCACTAGACTGCAGTCTTTTCGGTAGCCACAGGAAAAGTAAAATTGGTCCAGCTTCATGCTCTTATCATAAGAGCCTGTTGAACAGCCACAAAATTGGAAGGATCTGGAAGAGTGCAGCAGCCTCACACAACCTCTGCGCCCCTCCCTCTTCTGTCTGCCCTGCTCTCTCCCAAAGATTCTCAGAGATCTGCCTGCCAGCCACCTTAAATGCAATGCTGCACATCCAGCCTAGTAACACAGTTTCAGGGGAGCAGAGCTGAGCCTGGCATGGATTCTCTGCCCAGGGCTCTCTGGAGGTGAATACAGAGGCTTGACCTCATCACTGTCCTTATTTGGGGGCTCCTGATTCTGTCTTCCTGGGACACAATTTGGGATGACTTGCTGGTGACTGTTGGCATGCGTTAATAGCGTTTTTGCCTATTGTGTGCCTGGTAGCACGGTCCTAATGCGCATTCTGCCCAAGCAACTCCAACGCACTCTCCTTCCCTAGTGCCTGTAACGTGTGTTGCATAAAAGCAGTGTTAGCATGTGCCTTCGGGTCTCTGCAGCTTTAGCCTGTGCTGTTGAGATATTGCCTAACTCTCTACATCTTCCAGGAAACATTATTTGACCTGTGGCAAGTGAGGTACCTCATCCCTGGATTCTGGACTTAGCTCTTCTTGCATGTCAGCTTTTGAGTCATTCCTGGAGGGCCTGCTTTCCCCCTCCCAGCTGGGGATACGGTTAGTTTGACCTTGCCTGCCTCAAGGCAGGAGGTGATGGATGGCGCTATGGGTAAGGTTATTCAGCCAGCCGGAGTATCCAGTGACCGTGCTGTGAGCCACTCATCACCCTCTAGTGGGTCTGTGGCAGCTGTGCCTCCTGATATTGGGCTGTCATGTCCAAGAGAAGAGCTTTCGGACGCCAGATTGTCCTCCCCAGAATTCTTTTCCTTTCTGCAGCAGGCCTGATCCTTGTGACATAGAAATTCAGACCTTGCGGCCTCTGGTTCCCCAGGATGCAGTCTCATGCGGGGCAGGTTGAGAGTGGAAACCCTGTTCGAATATCTTTGGTTAAGCATCCCTGTCGAGGGGTGCACCCCCCCTCCCCCCCAGAAATGGGGAACTGATGGGTGCTGTCCAAGATTTTGAATGACTCTGATTCAGATGCTTGGTACTGGGTTCTGATGTGGATGAATTAGTACTCTTTGCTTTCAGAGGATTGTGCAGAGGCCAGAGTGATCAGCCTATCTCAGAAGGAGGCGCCAGCAGTGTTGATTACCAGGGTCTTATCTGCATTGAACTTGACAGATGCTTCCAGCACAGAGCAGAAGCAGAAGGCACACCTGCTCCTTCAAGTGGTATGAAAATCCACTACTATCTTCCCATTCCCGGATATGATAAAGGATATGATCTGGTCAGAGTGGGACTCTCCCAACTCCCTGGTTAAGTGTATCTAGGAAGATCTTTGCTTTCACAAAGGAGTGTGTTGAGTGGTTTGGTATGCCCAAGGTGGATGTGCAGGTTATGGTGATTACCAGATGGACCACCATTCCTATGGAGGGCAGATTGGCCTTAAAGGATTCTCTGGATCATAAGGTGGATTAGTTGCTGAGAAGCCAGTTTGCTGTGACGGCTACTATTATTTAGCAGGTGGTATGTACCAACCTGACATCTCGAGCCCTGCTCCAGTGGATTCATTCTCTTCCACCAATGATTTATACTCCTCTCTTGGAGTCTGCTATGGCCTTCCTTTTTGCTGTCATGTATGATCTGGTATGCTTGGTGGCCAGGGATGGTGCCCTGACAATGGTGCCATGGCATTGGATTAGCTCTGGTACTGGGCAGCGGACACCTCTTCTAAAGCCTGGTTGGCCATCTGGCTTTTAAAGGGAAGTTTCTGTTTAGAGCCAATTTGGAGAAGCTGATGAAGGACCTGGGTGAGACAATCTTACTGCCTTCCAGAAGACAGGTTCAGTGGGCCTGTAAAGCAGGCTGGTGCACCATTCTTGGCAGCCTTCACCTGTCCACTGATGGCGCATGGGTTGGATTCCTGGAGGTTTTAGTACTCTTGTCGTTACAGACTTAGAAAACCACCTTCCCCTTTGCTTCTGGGGCTTGTTATCAATCCTTTTGTCTAGCACATAGGTTCAGGGGCTTGGTCACCTCCAGAGGACCCCCTCCCCGACTGCACAATAAAAGTTTGGGGTGCCCCTTCCCTGGTTCCTCCAGTTGGATACAGGCTTTGCCATTCAACTCTGTCCTGGAATGCACAGCCGATTCCAGATGCTTTTGTCATTTCCTCTTGTGGGTCTGTGATCAAAAGTGCTGTTTGGATCATCTTGAGCAAGTTGCTACTCCTGAAGGTGGTGGAGCCCGTTCCTCCAGACGAGTAGGGCAAGGGCAGATACTCCCATCTATTTCGTGGAGCCAAAAAAAAAAAAAAGAGCACTTGCACATCCAACCTTGTGCTCCATTACTCAAGCAGTGCACCAAGGAGAGTTCCTGGTATCTCCAGGAACAAGCAGGAATGTAGTCCTCACCTATGGGTATCATCGGTACCGATGGAGCCTGCGTGGGAATGCTCTCCAGTGTCCAATAGGAACGCTTTTGGGAGCATCCCTCGGCTCATTCACGCTGCCTTCCTGTCTATCCAACTGTCCCTCTTCAGTTCTTCATTTTCCACGGAGCCAGCAGTACCTATTCCCTGTCACCGCAGAAAATTCCGTCTTTAAAATTCTTTTTTGTGGTCGCGTTTGCCTACCGCACGACGCCTACCAGTACTGCCGGTTCTTTTCTTTTCCTTAAAAAAAAAAATCCTTAGACTTAGACTGTTTCTTTTCAGAAACTTTCCTGTTTTGGTGCTAGGCGGCATTTTGGCCATTGGGCCCCATTTTTCCAAAATCATGGAAAAGCCAACTAGTGGTTTTAAAAAATGTACTAAGTGTGGCGGTACCATTTCCGTCACTGACACCCATGATTGGTGTCTAAAATGTTTAGGACCTGATCATTCTCAAACTGAATGTCTCTCCTGCATGGGGATGACCAAAAGAGGAAGATAGAACCGGGCCGCAAAGCTCGGTACCCTCTTTTCTTCAGATGCCAGATCCATTGCCTCGACATCGTCGAGGGCCTCTTCTTCCTAAAGCTGGTCCTCAAAGGATAGCTCTCCTGCTAAGCATCGAGAGGCCATTGGCATTGCCCTTGAGGGAGCCACACCGGCAAAACAGCCCCGGCGGGAGGCTTCAGCTTCCAAAGCATTGATGGGGCTTCAGGATGTTCTCGAGGCTTCAACCTCGCAAGAACTACCTGTGCCATGCTCAGGGGTTCTGGCCATTCTTACCAGTACCGACACCCAGGCATCGGAGCATCGATAGACCAGAGATTTCTTGCTATCAAACGCAGTATCGCAGCTCTTCTCTCAGCTGCAGTACCGGTGGTCCCAAGGGCACCGGTGCCGACATCGACACCGATCCTGGTACCGACACCAGTACAGACACTGGTACCGATGGTACCGGCCCTGATGGTAACTCTTCCCATTCCACCTCCGGCTGGAGTCAATAAAGTGGTACCGGATCACCTCGGTACAGACTTCGATCGGTACCGGGATCATGCTTTGCAGGAGCATCTGGGTCAGGAATACTTAGATTCCTCCGATTCCGAAGACTCTGACAATTCTGCTGCCACTAGAGGGTTTCTCCTAGAAGATCCCTCTTCTCCCAGAAGGTCCCTCTTCTCCCCAACACAGAATGTCACCTCCAGAGGACATGTCATTTCAGGATTTCATCCGTGATATGGCCAAAGGTCTTTCAATCACAGTAGCTCCTGAGGAGGAACCCAGAGCAAAGGAATTGGAAATCCTCCAATATCCTAAAGCTCCTAAGGAGGCAACCACTCTGCCTATCCATGAAATTCTGCATAGCTTGATGCTCAGAATGTGGGAGACGCCTCTGACTACTTCTCCTCACTCTAGGAGACTTGATGCTATGTATCGAGTCCCACCATATCCTGGATTTCAGAAAACTCAGCTGCCACACCATTCAATGGTAGTGGAATCAGCCATGCGTAGGATGAAAAGTGCAAAGAGACATGCATCCAATCCTCCAGGTCGTGAATGCAGGACTCTGGATGCTTTTGGATGCAGAACGTTTCAAGCTTCCATGCTTTCAGCTAGGATCAGCTCATATATCCTATATATGGGAATGTTCCTCAAAGAAATCACAGGAGACTTGGAACTTATGAGCCCATTTCTCCCAGATAAGAGACAAGGCTTTCTTACTCTGGTTAAGCATGCTCAGGATGTCTCCAAGTTTGTCAGTCGTGCAGCCTTTGACTGCTTCGAATGCATCAGCAGAACTTCTGCTATTGCCATTGGCGCACGATGGATTGCCTGGCTACAGTCATCAGACTTGGAGACTCGGGTACAGGACAAGTTAGGCAATATTCCTTGCATGGGAGAGAATCTCTTCGGCAAGAACTGGCAGGAGAAGGCTAATGAGTTAGATGCTGACAATTCTACCTTAGATTGTCAAAGTCTACAGCCACTCCAGCCAAAAGGAAGTCTTATAAAAAAACCCTCTTTTGGCAAAAAGAGGAAATTTTATCCTTCCTATACCCAACAGACTCAGACTCCAGGTCAGGTTGCCCAAAAGGGACAAACTAGACGACAAAAGAAACCAAAAGACCCGAGAGCCCAACAGCTCTCCAGGTTCAGCCCCCTCAAGGGCTTTGACTCCTTCCTAGAGAGCTTTGCCTTCCTGCCTCTGAGGGCTCCTCAACCCCCCAATATTCCCGGCAGGTTATGCCACTTTGTCAATAGATGGCATCAAATAACAGCAGAAGATTGGACTTTGTCCATTGTAGGGGAGGGGTACAAACTTCATTTTCACAGCTTACCCCCTCCTACAATTCTAAAGCAGTTCAATTCACAAACTTCTGCAGACAATCTGCTAGATTGCGAGGTCTCCACACTTCTTGCCCAAGGGGCAATAGAGGGAGTACCCATTCTTCAACAGGGTGCAGGTTTCTACTCCCCCTATTTTCTTATTCCAAAGAAAACAGGGGGACACAGACCCATTCTAGACCTCAGAGAATTGAACAAATATCTGTTTTGAGAGAAATTCAAAATGATTTCTCTAGGAACTCTTCTGCCATACCTTCAAAGCCAGGACTGGCTTTGCTCTCTAGACTTAAAGGATGCATACACTCACATTCTTATCCATCCAGATCACAGGAAAGTTTTACGTTTTTCCTTTTCAGGGGAAGACATTTCCAGTACAGGGTTCTTCCTTTTGGTCTGGCTACAGCACCAAGGGTATTCACGAAATGCATGGCAGTAGTAGCTGCAGTTCTACGAACCCTGGGGATTTTCGTCTTCCCTTACTTAGACGACTGGCTCATCCGAGCCTCCACAGTGGCAGAGGCCAGCACTGCACTGTCTTGTACAATGCGAATCCTCCAATACTTGGGATTGGTAATAAACTTCCCGAAATCTCAACTAGTTCCTTCCCAATGCCTAGAATTCATAGGAGCCTGTCTGGATACCAGACAGGCAAGGGCTTTCCTTCCACAAGCCCGGTGTCTTTGCATAATGCAGTTAGCTTCCCAAGCAGCGGGCAAATCCTCCCTCACTGCTCACGAGCTACTGCAGTTACTGGGACACATGGCATCCACAGTTCATATAGTCCCATATGCTCGCCTCCACATGCGAGCAACACAGTGGACACAGGCCACGGGTCATTTGTCGGACAAAATAAAAATCTCTCAACGACTAATTTTGTCCCTCCAATGGTGGCAATCATTAGAAAATCTGACAGTGGGGTCTCCTTTCCATCAACCCCTCTTTCAGGTCACCCTAACAGATGCATCACAGGTGGGTTGGGGAGCACACCTGAATCATCTCTTTACCCAGGGCACCTGGACTCCACAGGAGGTTGGTTTACACATAAACCTCCTGGAGTTAAGAGCAATTTATTTAGCTCTTTGAGTGTTCCACGCCCAGCTCAGCTACAAGACAGTCCTAGTTCAGACGGACAATCAGGTAGCCATGTTCTATGTGAACAAGCAGGGCGGGACAGGCTCTCTGTCGTTATGCAACGAAGCTTTGACTATGGGCCCTTGCCAGAGAGCATCAAATTCACCTTCTAGTGGTATATCTTCCAGACATTCAAAACCTTTGGGCAGACAAACTCAGTCGAGTACTGCTGCCTCACGAGTGGTCACTCCACCTAGACCAGGTGGCAAAGATATTTCATCTCCGGGGCACTCCAGACATAGACCTCTTTGCAAGTCCACTGAATGCCAAACTTCCCCGGTTCTATTCCAGGATTCCGGCGCACAACTGTCAGGCAAGGGATGCCTTCCTCCTTCACTGGGGTCAGGACTTCCTTTATGCCTTCCCACCCATTCTCCTCATCCCCAAAACACTCTTCAAGCTTCAGAGAGACAGGGGTCGCATGATTCTCATAGCACCACGATGGCCACGCCAAACGTGGTATTCCCTGCTTCTGCATCTCTCTCAGGCGGCACCTCTGGAGTTAGGGGATGCTCCAGATCTCCTTTCCCAGGAGAACGGGACACTATGGCACCCGAATCCCCTGTCTCTGCACCTCACGGCCTGGTTCTGCAAGGCTTAGACCTCCAGGATTTCAACCTGTCCTAGCAGGTAAAAGATATCCTTCAAGCTTCTAGGAGACTTTCCACAAGAAGATCTTATGCCTTCAAGTGGAAACGGTTTACTATTTGGTGCTCCAAGAAGGGGTTAAACCACCTGGTCATACCCTTAGAATAGATACTAGAGTATCTCCTTCACTTATCAAATTCTGAGTTAAAGACCAATTCGGTAAGAGTCCATCTTAGTGCAATTGCAATTTCTTATAAGCCTCTAAATGGACAACCAATTTCCTCTCATCCACTCCTATCAAGGTTTATGAGAGGCCTTTTATTAACTAAACCTCCCATCAAGCCACCACCGGTAGCATGGGATCTAAATCTAGTTCTCGGGCAGCTCATGAAGCCGCCTTTTGAACCTAGCAACTACAGCCCTTAAGTTTTTGACTTGGAAGGTCATCTTCCTGATTGCAATCACCTCTGCCCGTCGCATTAGTGAATTGCAAGCTTTAGTGGCTGATCCTTCTTATACTAGATTTCATCATGATAAGGTTGTTCTTCGAACTCACCCACACTTTATGCCAAAGGTGGTTTTGCCTTTTCATTTAAACCAATCAATTTATCTTCCTGTATATTTTTTCCGAGGCCTCACGCCTCTAATGCAGAAAGAAACCTTCATACTTTGGATTGTAAAAGGGCCTTAGCCTTTTACATTCAAAGGACACAGCAACATAGAAAGTCCTCGCATCTTTTTGTAGCTTTTGGCACTAGTCATTTGGGACCTCCAGTCTCCAAAAGAACTTTATCTAAATGGATTGCCCAATGCATATCTTTTACTTGTGAGAGTAAGGGTCTTCCTCTTCAGGACCATGTCACAGCTCACAATGTGAGAGCCATGGCCGCTTCTATGGCTAATCTCCACTCTGTGTCTATCGATGACATTTGTCAAGCAGCCACCTGGGCTTCGGTACACACCTTCACAGCCCACTACTGCCTAGATAAAGCCTCCTGACGGGATGCCTTCTTTGGCCAAGCTGTTCTTCAAAATCTTTTTCAAACCTAAACCATCTCCTACCCACCAACCCTGGTGGGATGCTAGAGATCCATGGGAGGAAGGATTCTCACCTTTGGTGGCACCTTCCTGGGGATATCTCCCTGGCATCTTCAGCTAGGGAGTCCCCAAAGGTGAGGACTACATTTCTGCTTGTTCCTGGAGATAGCGTAGTTACTCACCTGTAACAGGTGATCTCCGGGAACAGCAGGAATTTATTTATTTATTTATTTAGTATACATTTGTATACCGCTACTTCCAGCGATCAGCAGCGGTTTTTGATTACAGATTGGAAATTGTCAAATCATGACAGGAAATTTTTGAGGTATAAACACATTGATTAGAAAGGAAAGCACAGCACACAGAGAACTATTTTACAGGGAACATGGGCTATGGAGGGTTAAGTGGCTTGCCCAAGACCACAAGGAGCACCTGTGGGACTAGAAACCCCAGTCCTTCCGGCCCAAGGTTGCTGTCCTCTAGTGGGATTTGAACCCCCGACCTTCCGGCCCGAAGTACCTTGCCCCAACCACTAGGCCACTCCTCCACTCCTCTAGTCCTCACAACCCACAACATTTAGTCCTCACAACCCACCTGCCTTCCCTAGGAGTTCTCTCTCTCTCTCTCTCTCTCAGCTACAAACTTAACTGAAGAGGGACAGTTGGAAAGGCGGGAAGGCAGCACGCATGTGCTGAGGGATGCTCCCAAAAGCATTCCTATTGGATGCTGGGGAGCGTTCCTGCGCAGGCTCCGTCGGTACAGACGATACCCATATGTGAGGACTAAATTCCTGCTGTTCCCAGAGATCACCTGTTACAGGTGAGTAACTACCCTTTCTCTGGATCTGGTTGAGGCATATTTGATATCCCAATCCAGGTGAATCAGCAGAAATATCTGCATTTTGCTGTGCTTAGCTCTCACTATCAGTCCACCACCGTCCCAAGGATGTTCTCCAAGGTCATGGCTGCTGTGGTGCCAAGGGATCAGTTTCCATCTCTGTCTGGACGATGGGGGTCATCCAAGCCTGTTCCCTTCCAGAAGCATTTCAGATGGTGTCTAAAGTGGGGTCTTTTTTGGAAAGCCTCAACAGGGTGATGAAGCAGGGAAAGAACCAGCTGTTGCTTTTCCAGTCCCTGGAGTTTCTGGGAGCATGTTTTGACACTCAAGTGAGCAGTTTTCCTACCAGAGGAGAAAGTCAAGACTTGGATTTCATGACGCTGTTCTGTGCACAGCAGACTCAGTCTGGAGTTATCTTCGGCTCCTCTGATTGATGGCGGCAACCTTAGAGATGGTGCCTTGGGTGCATGCTCACATGTGATTGCTTTAGCAGTCCTTGTTGACTTGGTGGTCCCCCGAGTTCTCCGGAGTTAGTGCTGGCTTCTGCTCCCATTGATAGTGAAGGCCAGCCTGCGGTGGTTGCAGCAGCCCTGTCCTCTGAGGAAAGGCGTAGCGCTGAACAACCTCTCCTGGATCCTGCTGACGATGGATGCCAGTCTTTCGATTGGGGAGCCTTTGCCAAGACTGTACAACCCAGGGCTGTTGGAACCACAGGGAAGCAGTATGGCCTATCAACCACCTCAAGGTGAGGACCATTAGGTTGGCTGTTCTGCCTTTCTAGCCCTGACTGAGGGCTGTGCAGTTTTGAGTGTTTTCAGACCGTCAAAGTGGTGGCTTATGTCAATAAGCAAGTACAAGGAGTCCGAGGGTAGCTCTGGAGATGGCTCTCTTGTTTGCCTGGGTGGAGAAGAACTCCCTAGCTTTGTTGGCCCAGCATATTGTTGGGGTGGACAATGTGGAAGCAGGTGTCCTCAGCCGACTCTCTCTCTGGATCCAGGAAAGTGGGAATTGAGTCATGAGGCATTTCAGTTGATTCTGTGCTGCTGGGGATGCCCTGAAATGGATCTGATGGCAACCCACTCCAGTGCCAAAGTTTGCCACGTCTTCAGTCGCCACATAGAGATGAGGTCAGAGGGCGTTGATGCCCTGATCCAACCTTGGCCAAGTCAGCAACTGCTGTACATGTTTCTGCTGTGGGGGGTGTGATTTGGCATATAGAACGCCACCTGGGCAGGATTGTTCTGATGGCACTGGATTGGCTGAGGAGAGTGTGATTCAGAGACCTGATGTGGCTCCTGCAGGTGCCACCTCTTAAGTAGTTGCCTCCATCTCGGGGTCTATTGTGGCAGGAACCGATAGTCCTGAAGGACCCAACTCCCTTCTCGCTTATGGCATGGCCTTTGAAAGGAGACTGCTAGTGCATAGGGGCTACTCTCCAGCAGTGGTCTCTACTCTGCTCTGTGCCTGGAGGTCATCTACCACGCTAGCAAACATATGGATATGGTGCTTCTTTGAGCACTGTTGTGGCACGTTGCAGATGGCTCCTGAGTCAGCCAAGGTGGCCTGTCTACAGGATGGCCTAAAGAAGGTCTTTCCCTTAGCTCCCTGAAAGTTCAGGTGGCAGCTCTGGCCTGTTTCCAGGGTCCGGTGGTGGGCAAGTCTCTGGCCTTGCACTCAGACATCCTAAGTTTTCTCTAGGGAGTTTGGTGTCTGCATACTCCCCTCCGGTCTGATCTCTTCCTGAGAATCTGTGTCTGGTACACAGAGCCCTGATGACAATGCCCTTTGAGCTGTTGAAGTGTGCTACCTTATTTTATTTTAAATTCTTTATTTTCGTTTTATAACAACAAAGGAAAAGGAAGACATACAGCTAAAAGACAGATACATAAAGTGTAATACATACACCAAAGTAAACCCCTGCCACCCCCTCCCCCCTGCTTCTTCTCTAGAAAACTAATCATTCCCGAAGCGGGCGTGTACTTACATTATTGTGTTACAAAACCTAACGGTGATCTGAAACATGATGAGTGCACATTATACAGGCATGTTGGAGCAATGAGCAGATTGTACATAATCATTAAGCATCTGCCATTTAGACAAGCGAGAGTGAGTTTGGGCATGGGGAATAGCTCTCCGAGGTATCTGCTCATATTTACTATATAAGCAGACGAGGTTCCACCATTCATTGACAGTAAGTCGAGAGCTATCCTTCCAATTCCTCGTGATTAAGCATATGGCTATACCCAGCATGAAATCAAGGAGAAAGCGACCCTTCTTAGGAAGAGAGGGGACCTCCGCCACAGAGCGGAGTCCCACGATCTTCCAAGAAAGAGGTTCGTGAAGGTGTAAGATAAATTGAATACAACCCCAAACCCGCCCCCAATAAACCTGTAGTTGAGGACATTCATAAATAACATGAGCGAAGGTTCCCACAGCAGTATGGCAAGACCAACACTGGTCCCTAGCAGTTGTGTTCCATTTGGCTATTTTTTTCTGGGGTATAAAAGCATCTGTGTGCAAAAAAGAAGAGAGTTTGGGTAACAGAGGCAGACCGGGAAACCCGCACTACTTTGCTCCAGAAAACGCTCCATTGCACAGGGGTTAAAGGGGTTTGCAGTTCGCGCTCCCAGGCTTGTTGGGCTCTAAAAGTGGCCGTGTCTGTACCCTGACATAATATTTTATAAAAGTTAGAGGCTACCCCATGTGTACTACTAATAGAGTGAACTATCTAATAGCCCGTCCTCAGTAGGGGCAGAGGGCGGCATGATTCGAGCACTTTTGAGGCAGTGTTGAAGCTGCATCAATTGAAAGTAGTGTTTCGCTGGTAACGCAAATTCCTTTTGTAAATCAGAAAAGGTTTTCCAACGAGCTGCAGAGAAAAGCTGTTGGGGTGTCCAGATCCCCCTTGAGTACCAGGGTTTCCATGCTATCGTTCTATTTAGGACTTGAATTCTGGGGTTATTCCATAGCGGGAGTCCGTCCTGAGGACATACGTTCGGGCCCAGTGATAGAATGAGAGTGTTAAAGGCCGCAAGAGTATCGACAATCATTGGTGGATGGCGGGTGTCTACTTGATAGGACATACCGGGGAGATGGGTCAACGGAATTGGGCTACTAAGCTCCTCTTCTATGTCAAGCCAAACTGGTCTGCTGTCTGTTGAGGCATCTAGCCATCGGGCACCTTGCTTAAGTAGGAAGGCTTGATGATATCTAAGAAAATCAGGAAATCTGGTACCCCCTCTTTCCTTTGCAGACTGTAGTTTTTGTTTAGCTATCCTTGGTGGCTTGCCCTGCCAGAGATAACGGACGAGAAGGCCCTCAATATCTTTATAAGTATGTAGCGGGAGTAAGCATGGCAGCATTTCTAAAATGTAGTTCACTTTGGGGACTATCATCATTTTCACAGTTTCTAGGCGGCCCCACCATGTAAGAGAAGGGAGACCAACGATTTGTGAGCTCACGGACTTTGGAGACTACCTCTTTGGCATTAAAACTGATAGTGTCTTCTAAAGGAGAACAGTAATGGACCCCGAGATACTTCACCATGCGGGATTGCCAAAGGAAGGGAAAGGCCTGCATGTCAGCCTCATGTACCCAGCGGTTCAGTGGGAATGCTACAGATTTGGTCCAGTTAATTTTATAGCCCGATAATTGTGAGTATCCGTCAATCAGATCCAAGACAGCTGGAAACCGAATCGAGGGATACGAAAAGCATAAGGTCATCTGCATACGCAGAGAGTTTAATCTCCCTATGACTGAAGGGGACACCTCGAATACGTGCGGACTGTCTAATAAGGAGGGCTAGGGGTTCAAGAGCTAGATCAAAGAGCATTGGTGATAGGGGGCAACCTTGACGCGTGCCTCTTTGGAGATTAAATGGCTGAGACTTGATGGCATTTACACAAATACTGGCGACGGGTTGAGTATACATGACTTGGAGATATCGGAGGAAGCCCTCCCCAAAGCCATACCATCGGAGAACTGCAAATAAGGGCCATTCTAGGCGATCAAAGGCTTTTTCGGCATCCAGGGAAAGACCCACCCATGGATGATCTAGATTGGCAGCACTGGATAGCACATGGCACAAGGTCCGAGCATTGTCAGCAGTTGATCTGCCGGGTATAAAACCGCATTGGTCGGGGTGAATTAGGGTGGCCATCCTGTCAGATAGCCGGGTGGCCAAGATCGTTGCGAAGATCTTATAATCGGCATTAAGTAGGGAGATTGGACGGTAGTTGGCGGTTAGTAGCGGGTCTCTGCCTTCTTTCTCAAATACTACCACATTAGCTGCAGAAAAGGATCCCAAAGAGGATGTATCTACCGCAAGGGCAGTAAAATAGAGTTTTAAATAGGGAACTAAATCTGCACTGAACGTTCTGTAGAATTCGGTCGGGAGACCATCGGGCCCTACGGCACGGCCCGAGGCTGTTCGTTTTAGGGCAGATTGGATCTCTGAAGTAGAGAAGGGTTCATCCATTGCATCCCTATCATCTTCAGAGAGGGTCGGCCGCTGAATGCCAGAAAGCAATCGCTCGAATGTCTCTGACGAGAACTCACATTCAGATTGATATAGGCGGGTATAGAAATCCCGAAAGAGCTCTACAATGTCGGAGTCTGTGGTCACTATGCCCCCTCCCTGTGGAGCTCGAAGGGCCGCTACGCGTTTGGCTTCTTTTTGACCTTTCAAGGCGTTGGCTAAGAGTCGACCGGCTCGGTTATTTTCACGATAATATGTCCCTCGCTGAAGCTCAATACTCTTAGAAGCTGCAGTTGAGAGGATTGAATTATATTGAAAACGGAGACGCTGTAATCGAATTAATACACATGGATCAGTACGTGAAGTTAGAACTCGTTCGCCTGCTTTTATTTGTTGGTCTAGTATGAGTAGCTGCTGTTTGCGTTGTTTCCGCAGGCGGATTTGATAGCTAGTGATCGTTGCTCGAATGGCCGCTTTGAAGCCCTCCCACCAAGCCCAATTCGCAGTATCCTGGGGTAGATTAAAATGGAAGTAATCCTGTATGGCTGCTCGAATTTCTATCTGGAACTCTGGCTGAGTTAACAGGGCTCTATCAAAGAACCAGGCCCCCGAATTCCCTTGGGGTGCAGTAGTGTGTAATTGAAAGGAAATAGCAGCATGATCTGAAATATGTTGGGAGTGAATCTTTGCAGTGTCCACCTGAGGAACTAACAGTTTTGATATTAGAAAGAAGTCTATGCGAGACTGGGATCTGTGAGGGGAAGAGAAGGTGAAGTCAAGCTCATTGGGGTGTAGTAACCTCCATAGATCAACTAAAGCAAGATCTTTGATCAGGGAGGTAAGCGTGGTGTGACTCTTGGGGGGACTACTTGTCCTAGGCGGCTGTTTGTCAATCAGGGGATCAAGGACTAGATTGAAATCCCCCCCAATTATCAATGAAGTATTAGCAGAGGCCTGCGCAACCTGAGCAATGGTAGCAAAAAAGGCAGGGTCATCCACATTAGGAGCGTAAAGGCATATACATGTAACTTCAAGGCTACCTATCTTGAGGTGAACTCTGGACCATCTACCTTCTGTATCTGAGCTAGTCGCAATAATAGTAGCATGCAAAGATTTCCTAACCAGTATGGCAACCCCACATTTCTTAGAAACGGCTGGGGAATAGGCGGCCACCATGTAAGGTTTAATATTGAGTTTAAGAGTTTCCTTCGAATTTAAATGCGTTTCTTGGAGAAAAATCAGATCCGCAGCTTCCTGACTTAGGTAGCTTAGGATTTTCTTCCGTTTTATCGGATTATTGATTCCTTTTACGTTCAATGAGAAAATCTTACATGGTGCCATCAATCGGTAATAGATATTTTAGGTAAGGGCGCTTGAAAACATACAACATAATCAGAATCTGTGCAACAATGACATAATCACCGAGTATGCTGGCTAATACACCCCATATTGAAAAGTATGTACCAAAGTATCTTAGAGAAGAAGCAAAACCCCCAAAGAATATGGCGACCATATGTCTGCGGGAGGAGGCCCTAGAGAGGAAATAGAAAGACATGAAAAAAAAGAAAAGAAACACCAGAGTCCATAATTAACACTGTCTCTGATACTCATCGAGGCTACTGTGGGTAGATGGAGTCGGGTCACGGATATCATCAAAAGTAAGGCAAACAAACTGCCCTCGCCAGACTCTTTAATGGGCTGCGGCAGAACCAATATGGCAGGTACAGCGGATATGAGAATACTTGCAGGAATATTCTGGAAGTCAGCGCATCAAGTCGGCTTCTTTGGAATCCAAAAACTCCGCTAGTAGATCAGGGTCCTCAAATGTTCTTGTCTGATTGTGAAGCGTGACTCGGAGCTTGGCCGGGTACATCAGGCCATAGCGTGCTTGTAGTTGAAGCCTCGGCCGGAATTCCAGAAAGCGCTTTCGGCGGTCGACCGTGGGTTTAGCCAAGTCAGGATAGAAGGAGATCTTGTGGCTCTCAAACTCCATATGGCCCTTTGCCCGAGAGGCACTTAGAATTTGCTCCACGTGTTGATATCTCAAAAGTCGAAAAATGATAGGCCGTGGGGTCTTCCTGTTGAGCGTTATGCTTGTGGGTACACGATGAGCGCGATCGATCTCCAAATCTTTGGTAAAGGTGATTTGGAGCAGGGAAGGGAGGATTTTGCATAAAAACTCTTTCATGTCTCCCGATTCCGCTCCCTCCGGTATGCCCACGAGTCGTATGTTGTTGCGGCGCGCTCTATTATTGCCATCTTCCACTTCTTTCTGCAAGGCCCGCACCTGACGTTCAACTTTGTCGAGTTTGGACAACCGGGCCGCATGGGAGTCCAATATGCTCTCCATTTTGTCCTGACGCGAAGAAAGCCCTTCTAGCTGCTTTGCAGCACACCAAGATCTTCCCGCAGCGCTCGGAGTGCTTCACCGTTTGACTGCACGAGGTTTTTGACCCCTCTAATCTCTGCGAGGATTTCCTGCTGCATTTCGGGGCCCTCGCGCAAGGCCAGCCCCTTCTGCGGGGACGGGGGTTCAGTTTTGGAACGTTTGCCGTGAGAAGCCGCTGGAGATCCAAATTCCAGGCGCGTGGGTTTGGTCCCCGCCATCTCACCAATGTGCCCCGGCAAGATCAGAGTAGAAGTTCCAAGTATGTACGGTGTTAATTCAGGATTCTGAGTAGGCCTCTCGGGAGCCTCAGCGTTATGCGACCATCCCGCTGGACATCAGGCTCCGCCCCCCGAAGTGTGCTACCTTAAAGGATTTGAAACTGAAGATGGTGGTCTTGGTCGCGATTTGTGACGCAAGGCGAATTTCCAAGCTGCAGGCTTTCTTGCTGAGATCCTTTTCAAAGGAGGCTGTTTCCATTTGGCCTGTGCCTTCATTCTTTCCTAAGGTGCTTTTTCCCTTTCACATGAACCAGGTGGTCTGCCTGCTCTTCTGCCCGAAGGAGCAGTGTTGGGGAAAGGATAAGGCTCCGTTGTCTGATGGATGTCCTGAGGGTGCTGCTCCAGTACCTCGAGGTTACAAATTCCTTTTGAAAGTCTGACCATCTTTTTGTGCTGTTTGCTGGCCTGTACAAAGGTGAAGTGTGGCAAAGTAGATTTTGTGGTGCTGGTTTAAGGAGGCCATTGCTTCTGTTTCTGTTGTAGAACTGGCGGGTTCTGGAGGGTTTGCTCACCCATCACCCAAGCACAAGTGTCCTCATGGGCAGAGCAGAGCCCAGTAGCCCCTGCAGACTGATGCCCGTGTTGCTGCCCGACCACTTCCCATTTTTGTTAAGCATTACTGCTTGGATGTCCACACACGGGCAGACACAGCCTTGGCTCAAGGGTTTTGTGAGCTGCTGAGTCTTTTTCCCACCCAGTGGTGTTGTAACTTTGGTACATCCCACTTGTCTGGACTGGTCTAGCAGGATGATATGGAAGGTGACATTTTACTTACCAGTTAATGTCCTGTCCTTGGGTCCTGCTAGACCATTCCAGGGCCCACCCTTAAAACCGCTTTTGCTGTGGTACCCTTGGGTACGCTGTGATTTTTTTTCCACTTGGCTCTGCAGATTCATAATCTTCTGACAGCTTTCTGTACATAATTCTTTACTGTTGATTTACTGTTGCCCACGATTGAGGATCTCCAGGAACAAGCAGGAATGTAGTCGTCATATATGGCTATCGTTGGTACCGACGGAGCCTGCACGGGAACGCTCCCCAGCGTCCAATTAGAAAGCTTTTGGGAGCATCCCACAGCACCTGCATGCTGCCTTCCCGCCTTTCCCAACTGCCTCTCTCCAGTTCTTTTTCCGCGGAGCCAGCAGGTCGTCGTCCCTGTCACCGCAGAAGAATTCTTTTTTTATTTCTTTCTTTTTTGTGGTCGCGTCTGCCTTCCTCGACGCTTTACCGGTACCATCGGTTTTTTCTTCTTATTTCCGTCTTTAAAAAAAAAAAATATAGATATATTCTACTTTTTTTCTTTTTTCTTCAGGTGCACGCGCCTTTTTGGGCCTTAGGCCCAAAAACTTTTCCTTACAATGGAGAAACCTGCCTCAGGTTTCAAAAAGCGCACCAAGTTTGGCGGTACCATTTCCGTCACCGACACCCATGAATGGTGTCTAAAATGTTTAGGTCCTGACCACTCCATCACGGATTGTATGTCCTGCGCCATGATGTCTAAAAGAGGTCGGCAGAACAGAGCTGCTAAGCTCAGTACCCTGTTTTCCTCTGATGCAGCTTCGGTGGCATCGACATCTTCCAGGGCTGCTGCTTCCTCCTGTGGATCTCAGATAACTAAACATAAGTCCAGCTGGTCCTCAAAGGGTAGATCTTCTAAGCATCGAGATGCCTCTGGCGTTGCCCTTGAGGAGTCTGCACCGGCAAAATTGCCCTGGCGGGAGGCTTCGGCTTCCAAAGCATTATCAGTGCTCCAGGATATTCTCGAGGTCTCGACCTCGTCAGAACTACTGGTGCCATGCTCTGGGGTACCAGCGGTCTCCTCCGGTACCGACATCCAGGCAATGGCAGCGTTGATAGACCAGAGAGTCCTGGCTATTGAGCGCAGTCTGGCAGCTCTCCTTGCGGCATCAACGCCCTCAGAACCGTGACAGACAATTTGACTGGTACCAGCACCAGCATCGGTATCAGTACCGATAGCATCGACATCGGCATTGGTGTCTGCTTTGCCAGTACCCAGTCATCCGATGCCCTCCTGTACTGATACCCCAGTACCGACTTCGGTCGGTACGGGTATCGGGCTCTTCAAGAGCATCCGGACAGACGGTACTTCGAGTCCTCAGAAGAATCTGAGGATTCTGACAGTTCTGTCGATTGCAGGAATGCTTCTCCCAGAGGAGCCCTCCTCCCCTAAGGGCAGGATGTCTCCTCCAGAGGATATTTCCTTCCAGGATTTTATCAGGGAGGTGGCTCGGGGCCTGTCCATTACTGTGGCCCCTGAAACAGAGCCAAGGGCCAAGGAGTTGGAAATTCTACAATATCCCAAAACTCCTAAGGAGGCAGCTACCTTGACCATTCATGAGATTTTAAAGGATCTCATGTTAAGGATGTGGGAGACACCTCTTACTACCTCTCCTCATTCTCGCAGACTGGATACTATGTATCGAGTCCCTCCTTGTCCTGGTTTCCAAAAGACTCTGCTTCCTCACCACTCTATTGTAGTGGAATCAGCTATGAGAAGGATCAAGAGTGCAAAGAGGCATGCCTCTAATCCTCCAGGACATGAGGTCTTCCAAGCTTCCATGCTTTCTGCCAGGATCAGTTCCTATAGTCTCTACATGGGAATGTTCCTGAAGGAGGTCACAGATGATTTAGAAGCTTTAAGTCCTATTCTTCCTGAGGATAGAAGACAGGATTTTCTCACTTTGGTCAAACATGCCCAAGATGTTTCTAAATTTGCCAACCATGCAGCCTTTGACTGCTTTGAGTGCATAAGCAGAACCTCGGCTGTTACCATAGGTGCACGTAGAATTGCTGGGCTCCAGGCATCTGATCTAGAGCTCTGGGTACAAGACAAATTGGGAAATATCCCTTGTACTGGTGAGAACCTGTTTGGTAAAGATTGGCAGGAAAAGGCCAATGAGATGGATGATGACAACTCCACTTTGGATATTTTATCCAAGTCCACAGCTGATCCTGCTAGAAAGAAATTGTTCAAGAAACCATTCTTTTTTTAAAAAAAAGAAAGTATTATCCTGCTTATGTTCAGCAGGGACGTTCTTCAGGTCAGCTTGCCAGGAAAGGTCAGCAACCACCCAACCAGAAGAAAGCAAAGACTGCTAAGCCTCAGCCGGGCCAGCAGTCTCAGCCCCCATAGGGCCTTTGACTTTCAGCTAGAGAACTTAGCCTTCCTGGCTCTCGGGGGACCAGAGCCTTCCACCATTCCAGGAAGGTTATGTCATTTTGCCCCCAGATGGGGACAGATAACAGCAGAGCATTGGACACTCTCCATCATAAAGGAGGGGTACAAGCTTCATTTTTCAAGCATGCCCCCTCAAACAATAGTAAAGCAGTTCAATTCTCCAACCTCTCTCATCAACCTGTTAGGTCAGGAGGTCGCTATCCTTCTTTCCCAAGGGGCAATAGAAGAAGTACCCATTCATCAGCAGGGTACAGGGTTCTATTCCCCTTATTTCCTTAGGGGGATACAGACCTATCTTAGACCTCAGAGAATTGAACAAATTCCTTGTCAAAGAGAAATTCAAGATTTCTCTCGGATCTCTGCTGCCATACCTTCAGAGTCAGGATTGGCTTTGTTCTCTAGATCTCAAGGATGCGTACACCCATGTCCTCATCCATCCAACCCACAGAAGGTTCCTTCGGTTCCTTTTTCAAGGAAAGCACTACCAATACAGGGTGCTTCCTTTTGGCCTGGCCTCAGCACCAAGGGTGTTCACGAAATGCATGGCTGTAGTAGCAGCATTTCTCCGCACTCTAGGGATATTCGTCTTCCCCTACTTAGATGACTGGCTCATTCGAGCCCCAACAAAGTCAGAGGCCAGGACTTCTCTATCCTGCACAATGCGTGTCCTTCAGTATTTAGGGCTGGTAATAAATATCCCAAAATCCAGTCTAACTCCCACTCAATCTTTAGAGTTCATAGGAGCTTTGCTGGATACCAGAAAGGCAAGGGCCTATCTCCCCCAGGCCCGTTGCCTTCGCATGGTGCAGTTAGCTTCTCAAGCAGCGCTAAAACCTCATCTAACTGCTCGAGAAATGCTACAACTACTAGGCCACATGGCATCTACTGTGCATGTGGTTCCCTATGCTCGCCTCCATATGAGGGCAGCTCAGTGGACTTTATTCACCCAATGGACCCAGGCATCAGGATGCCTCTCAGACAAAATAGCAAACACAAGTTGCCTTATTTTGTCCTCTCCAGTAGTGGAAGTCCACTCAAAACCTGTTGCTGGGGTCCCCTTTTCAATAACCCTTACCTCAAGCAACTCTCACAACAGATGCTTCTCCAATGGGTTGGGGAGCTCATCTGCAAGACCTCTCCACCCAAGGCACCTGGTCTCCACAGGAGAGTCATCTACATATCAATCTCTTGGAGCTCAGAGCAATCTTCCTATTTTCAGGAACAAGCAGGAATGAGTCTTCACATATGGGTATCGTCGGTACCGACGGAGCCTGCACGGGAACGCTCCCCACCGTCCAAAAGGAAAGCTTTTGGGAGCATCCCACAGCGCCTGCGCGCTGCCTTCCCGCCTTTCCTAACCGCGCCTCTCCAGTTCTTCTTTTCCGTGGAGCCAGCAGGTCATGTTCCTGTCACCGCTGAAGAATTTCTTTATTTTATTTCTTTGGTCGCGCGTCTGCCTTCTCGACGCTGGACCGGTACCGCCGGTCTTTTCTTTCTTTCTTCTAAAAAAAAAAAAACCTACTGTTTTTCTCACTTCAGTGCATTTTCCTCTTTGGCCTTAGGCCTAGGAAATTTTTTCCTCATGGAAAAGCCCGCCTCCGGGTTTAAAAAATGCACGAAGTGCAGGGCCCTATTTCTGTCACCGACACCCATGAATGGTGTCTAAAATGTTTAGGTCCTGACCACTCCATTACGGATTGTGAGTCCTGTTCCATGATGTCTAAAAGAGGTCTACAGAATCAAGCAGCCAAGCTCAGTACCCTGTTTCCCTCTGATGCAGCTTCGGTTGCATCAACGTCTTCCAGGGCTGCTTCTTCCTTACATGGATCTCAGGTAACCAAACTTAAGTCCAGCCGGTCCTCGAAGGGTAAATCTCCCTCTAAGTATCGAGATGCCTCCGGGCTTGCTCTCGAGGAATCCGCACCAGCAAAATTACCCCGGCGGGAGGCTCCTGCTTCCAAAGCTTTATCTATGGGGTCACAGGTTGACATCGATGGCTCAGCCTTGACCGATCACCTGTTGCCATGTTCTGGGGTACCGGTGGTTCCCACTGGTACCGACATCCAGACATTGGTTGCGTCGATGGATCAGAATATCCTGACCATGCAGCGTGCCATCACGGCATTCATACAAGCTGTGACGCCTTCGGTACCGCAACAAACTCCGATGCCGGTACCGACTCCGGCACCGGTACCGATATTGGTTCCGGTGCCGGTACCGCTGCATCGACATCAGCTTCGGTGTCGACTGCAGCGGTACACTGTTCTGTGATGCTCATCGGTACCGAATCACTCCCGATGTCGATACCACCCGGTACGCGTATCGAGCTCTGCAGGAGCATCCAGACAGGCGATACTTCGATTCCTCTGAAGACTCAGATGAATCAGAGGTCTCTGTCGAAGCATCGGTGATCCATCCTCAGGAGGATCCTCCAGAAGACTTGTCTTTTCAAGACTTCATTAGGGAAGTGGCCAGGGGCCTTTCCATCTCAGTGGCCCCTGAAATAGAGCCTAGAGCCAAAAAATTAGATATTTTACAATATCCTAAGGCTCCTAAAGAGGCAGCCACTTTACCAATACATGAGATTCTTTATGATCACATGTTGGGCATATGGGAGACTCCTCTCACATTCTCGCAGGTTGGACACCATGTATCGTGTTCCTCCTTGTCCTGGCTTCCATAAGACTCAGCTTCCTCACCACTCCATTGTGGTGGAGTCTGCTATGAAGAAGATAGAGTACAAAAAGGCACTCTTCTGCTCCTCCAGGAAGGGAATGCAGAACATTAGATGCCTTTGGCAGGAGAATTTTCCAGGCCAGTATGCTTGTTGCCAGAATCAACTCCTATAGTCTCTATATGGGGATGTTTCTAAAAGAAGTTACAGATCACCTGCAAACTTTATCTCCTTTTATTTCAGAAGATAAAAGGGAAGAGTTCCTCACCTGGCTCAAACATGCCCAGGATGTTTCCAAGTTTTCCAACCGTGCAGCCTTTGACTCTTTTTAAGGTGCCAGCAGAGCCTCGGCTATTGCCATAGGTGCACGCAGAGTTGCTTGGTTACAAGCTTCTGATTTGGGACCCTGGGTTCAAGATGGACTAGGAAACCTTCCTTGTACAGGTGAAAATCTTTTTGGCAAAGATTGGCAAGCAAAGGCCACCCAGATGGATGCTGAAAATTCTGCTCTAGATAGACTTTCAAAGTCTACTTCTGCTCCTTTTAAGAAAAGGTTGTTCAAAAAGGGATTTTTTCCCAAAAAAGGGAAATATTATTCTGCTTATGGTTAGCAGTCATCATCTGCAGGTCATTTTGCTACAAAGAGACAGCAACAACCGAAACTGGCCAAGCCTAAGGCTGCTAGGACTGCTACGGCCCAACAGCCTCAGCCTCCTCAGGGCCTTTGACTTACAACTAGAGAGCTTAGCCTTTCGGGCTCTAGAACATCCAGAGCCTCTCAGCATTCCAGGAAGGTTGGCTCACTTTGCTCCCAGGTGGGAACAAATCACAGCAGAGCAATGGACCCTCTCCATCATAAAGGAGGGGTACAAGCTTCATTTCTTAAACCTTCCTCCTCACACCATGGTGAGATAGTTCAATTCTCAGACATCTCTCCTCGACCTGGGTCAGGAGATTGCTACCCTTCTTGCCCAAGGGGCAATAGAAGAAGTACCCCTTCAACAGGGCTCAGGGTTCTACTCCCCCTACTTTCTTATCCCAAAGAAAACAGGGGGCTACAGACCCATATTATATCTCAGAGAATTGAACAAGTTTCTATGCAAGGAGAAATTCAAGATGATTTCTCTCGGTACTCTCCTTCCATACCTTCAGAGTCAGGATTGGCTTTGCTCTCTAGACCTCAAGGATGGGTACACCCATGTCCTCATCCATCCAACACACAGAAGGTTCCTTCGGTTCCTACGCACTCTAGGGATATTTGTATTCCCATATCTGGACGACTGGCTCATCCGAGCTCCATCCCAGTCAGAGGCCCAGACTTCTCTAACCTGCACAAGGCGTATACTTCAGTATCTGGGACTTGTAATAAACATTCCAAAATCCCATCTCACCCCTACTCAGTCTCTAGAGTTCATAGGGGCCTTGCTGGATACCACCACTGCAAGGGCCTATCTTCCCCAGGCCCGTTGCCTACGCTTGGTGCAGTTAGCCTCACAAATTCAGTTAAAATCCCTTTTAACTGCTCGAGAGATGTTACAACTGTTAGGCCACATGGCATCCACTGTGCATGTGGTTCCTTACGCTCGCCTTCACATGAGGGCAGCTCAATGGACTCTGTCCACCCAATGGACCCAGGCATCAGGGTGCCTGTCAGACAAACTAGCAACCTCCTGTCGCCTCTTTTGCTCTCTCCAGTGGTGGAAGTCCACTCAAAATCTGTTGCTAGGGTCCCCCTTTCAACAGGTGTTACCCCAAGCAACCCTTACAACAGATGCCTCTCCAAAAGGTTGGGGAGCTCATCTTCAAGATCTCTCCACTCAAGACATCTGGTCTTCACAGGAGACATCTCTACATATCAGCCTCTTAGAACTCAGAGCAATTTTTCTAACTCTGTCTTCCACACCCTGTTCAGCTACAAGACAGTCCTCATCCACACGGACAACCAAGTAGCCATGTTCTATGTGAACAAGCAGGGCGGGACTGGCTCTGTCTCTTTGCAACGAAGCTCTGAGATTGTGGGCCTTCGCCAGAGAGCATCAGATTCATCTCATGGCAGTGTATCTTCCAGGGGTTCAAAACTCTTGGGCAGACAGACTCAGTCGAGTTCTGCTTCCACACGAATGGTCCCTCCATGGGGACCAGATAGCCAGGATCTTCCGAATTTGGGGAACCCCGGACATAGACCTCTTTGCAAGTCTGTGGAATGCCAAACTTCCCCGGTTCTGTTCCAGGATTCCATGTCAGGGAGTTCAGGCCAGGGATGCCTTCCTCCATTGGGGGCAAGACTTCCTCTATGCCTTTCCACCCATTCCCCTAATTCCCAAGACACTCTTCAAACTTCAGAGAGACAAGGGGTCTATGATCCTCATAGCACCACATTGGCCACGCCAAGTGTGGTACCCTCTACTTCTGCATCTCTCTCAAGCTCCCTCCCTGGACTTGTGATCTGCTCCAGACCTCCTGTCCCAGGAGGAGGGAATGTTGTGGCACCCAAATCCCCAGTCTCTTCACCTCAGAGCCTGGCTGCTGAAGGCCTAGACCTTCAAGATTTGCATCTTTCTCAGCAAGTGAAGGATATCCTTCATGCTTCCAGAAAGCCTTCCACTAGACGTTCCTATGCTTTTAAATGGAAAAGATTTACCATTTGGTGTGCCGAGAAGGGTCTTAACCCTCTTGCAATACCTCTGAATTCTTTACTAGAGTATTTGCTGCATTTATCCCATGCAGGCCTTAAAACGAATTCAGTAAGAGTCCATTTGAGTGCTATTGCAGCATCCCTTAAGCCTCTCAATGGACAGCCTATTTCCTCTCATCCTCTTATTGCAAGATTCATGAGAGGCCTTCTTTTAACTAAACCTCCCATTAGACCACCTCCAGTGGCATGGGATTTGAATTTGGTTCTTGACCAGCTTATAAAGCCACCCTTTGAACCCTTAGCCACTACCTCCTTGAAATTCTTTTCCTGGAAAGTTATTTTTCTCATTGCAGTCACCTCAGCTCGCCGTATCAGTGAGCAGCAGGCCTTGGTGGCTAATCCTCCTTATACAAGGTTCCATCATGATAAGGTAGTCCTCAGGACTAATCCACACTTTATGCTTAAAGTGGTCTCACCTTTTCATCTGAACCAGGAGGTGTATTTACTTGTTTTTTTTTCCAGGACCTCATGCATCAACTGCATGGATTGTAAGAGAGCACTTGCTTTTTACTTACAAAGGACACAGCAACATAGAAAGTCCTCTCAATTATTTGTTGCTTTTGATCCCTCTCATTTAGGACTTCCAGTCTCTAAGAGAACTCTGTCCAATTGGATTGCTCAGTGTATTTCCTTCGCCTACCAGAGTAAGAACCTTTCTCTGGAAGGCCATGTCACAGCTCACAATGTGAGGGCCATGGCAGCCTCTATGGCTCATCTAAACTCTGTGTCCATCGACCAAATCTGTCGAGGGGCCACCTGGGCCTCGGTTCATACCTTTTACAGCCCATTACTGCTTGGACAAGGACTCCCGCCGGGATGCCTTGTTTGGTCAGGCTGTTCTCAAACACCTGTTCCATACCTAATCAACTCCTACCCCCCATCCCTGGTTGGATGCCCGAGATCCATGGGGGTGAGGTGGAGCCCTTATCAGGGACTACCAACCTTTGGGATCTCCCTGGCATCTCTAGCTGGGGAGTCCCCATATGTGAAGACTCATTCCTGCTTGTTCCTGGAGATAGCACAGTTACTTACCTGTAACAGGTGATCTCTGGGAACAGCAGGAATGAGTCTTCACAACCCACCCACCTCCCCTAGGAGTTGTATCTCTCTATCTTTCCTTTCCTTTCTTTCTCTCTCTTTGTCTCAGCTTAAAACTCGAACTGGAGAGAGGCGGTTAGGAAAGGCGGGAAGGCAGCGCGCAGGCGCTGTGGGATGCTTCCAAAAGCTTTCCTTTTGGACGCTGGGGAGCGTTCCCGCGGAGGCTCCGTCGGTACCGACAATACCCATATGTGAAGACTTATTCCTGCTGTTCCCAGGTAAGTAACTGTGCTTGCTCTGCAAGTGTTCCACACCCTGCTCAGTTGCAAGACAGTCCTCATTCATACGGACAATCAAGTAGCCATGTTCTCTGTGAACAAGCAGGGCGGAACAGGCTCTCTGTCGCTTTGCAACGAAGCTTTGCGACTATGGGCCCTCGCCAGAGAGCATCAGATTCATCTCCTGGCAGTGTATCTTCCAGGCATACAAAATTCTTGGGCAGACAGACTCAGTCGAGTTCTGCTTCCACACGAATGGTGTCTGCTTGTAGACCCAGGTAACCAGGATTTTTCAAATTTGGGAAACCCCGGACATAGACCTCTTTGAAGTCCGTGGAATGCCAAACTTCCCCGGTTCTGTTCCAGAATTCCGTCTCAGAAGGCTCAGGCCAGGGATGCTATCCTCCTTCATTGGGGGTCAAGACTTCCTGTATGCCTTTCCACCCATTCCCCTAATTCCCAAAACCCTGTTCAAACTTCAGAGAGACAGAGGCTGTATGATTCTCATAACTCCACATCGGCCACGGCAAGTGTGGTACCCTCTGCTTCTACATCTCTCTCAAGCTCTCTCCCTGTAGTTAGGGTCTGCTCCAGATCTGTCTCAGGAGGACAGAATGTTATGGCATCCCAATCCCCAGTCTCTGCATCTCAGGGCTTGGTTGCTGAAGGCCTAGATCTCCAAGATCTTAATCTTCCTCAGTATGTAAAAGATATTCTTTTTGCTTCCAGGAAACCTTCCACAAGACGCTCTTATGCTTTTAAGTGGAAAAGGTTTACCATATGGTGTTCGCAGAAGGGTCTTAACCCCCTTGTGATACCTCTGGAATCATTGCTGGAGTATCTCCTTCATTTATCCAATGCAGGACTTAAGACTAACTCAGTAAGAGTCCATTTGAGTGCTATTGCAGCTTACTTTAAGCCTCTAAATGGACAACCTAGTTCCTATCATCTTCTTATAGCAAGATGTATGAGAGGCCTTCTAACTAAGCCTCCCATTAGGCCACCACCGGTGGCATGGGACTTAAAATGGTTCTTGGGCAGCTCATGAAGCCACCCTTTGAAACTTTAGCTACTACCTCCTTGAAATTCCTTTCTTGGAAGGTTATCTTTCTCATTGCAATCACATCAGCACGCCGCATTAGTGAGTTGCAAGCGCTAGTAGCTGATCCACCTTATACAAGGTTCCATCATGACAAGGTAGTCCTTAGGACTCATCCACACTTTATGCCAAAGGTGGTCTCGCCTTTTCATTTAAACCAAGCGGTCTACCTACCTGTGTTTTTTCCAAGGCCTCATGCATCAAATGCAGAGAGGAATCTTCATACCTTGGACTGTAAAAGAGCTTTAGCCTTTTACTTACAAAGAACACAGCAACATAGAACGTCCTCTCAACTCTTTGTTGCTTTTGATCCTTCTCATTTGGGACTTCAAGTCTCCAAGAGAACACTGTCTAACTGGATTGCTCAGTGTATTTCCTTCGCCTATCAGAGTAAGAATCTTCCTCTGGAGGGCCATGTCACAGCTCACAGTGTGAGAGCCATGACAGCTTCAATGGCTCATCTGCACTTTGTCTATCGACAACATCTGTCGAGCAGCCACTTGGGCCTCGGTTCATACTTTCACAGCCCATTACTGGTTGGACAAGGACTCCCGCCGGGATGCCTTGTTTGGTCAGGCTGTCCTCCAACACCTGTTCCATACCTAATCAACTCCTACCTGCCATCCCTGGTAGGATGCCAGAGATCCATGGGGGGAAGTGGAGCCCTGTTCAGGGACACACAACTTCTGGGGTCTCTCCCTGGCACCTAAAGCTAGGGAGTCCCCATATGTGATGACTACATTCCTGCTTGTTCCTGTAGATAGCATAGTTACTCACCTGTAACAGGTGATCTCCTGGAACAGCAGGAATTTAGTCCTCATAACCCACCCACCTCCCCTAGGAGTTGTATCTCTCTATCTCTTTCCTTTCCCTCTCTCTCTCTTTCTTAGCTTTAAAACTCAACTGGAGAGAGGCAGTTGGGAAAGGTGGGAAGGCAGCATGCAGGTGCTGTGGGATGCTCACAGAAGCTTTCTAATTGGACACTGGGGAGCGTTCCCACGCAGGCTCCGTCGGTACCGACGATACCCATATGTGAGGACTAAATTCCTGCAGTTCCCGGAGATCACCTGTTACAGGTGAGTAACTGCTTTCTGTGAGTTTGTCATGTTTCTCTCATATGCTTTGTGACAAATACTGAAGGGACCTCTTACTGAAGCGAATAGAGGCATGGGACCGATGTCATTAAAACCTAGGCTTTTCATTGGTTTATGTGGGGTTTTTTGTTTTGTTATTTTTATCTCCACCAATCTGCTGGTAGGGGAACACAACCCACTTGTCTGGACTATTCTAGCAGAACTCAGAGGATGTTAACTGGTAAGATGTCACTTTTTTTTTTAAAGGAAAAATGCTCTGGATATTGGTTTCTGAGCTCATGGACCATAATTACTTGCTTAAGGATGCCATATTCTGATCCAGTCATAGATGAAACGAAGAGAAGGGGGGAGGTTATATGATAGAGGCTCCGGTAATTCTGAAGTATAAATGTCACCTCTTTTTTTTTTTCCTCCCCTTTCCCCCCCCCCCCCCCCCCAAATGAAAGAGCTCTTGAAGAGATCTTTGGATAAGGCCCCACTGAGAGAGACTGAAGAGCAACAGAACAAAAAAATTGTAATGAATTCAAGAAAGCCTGACATCCTTAGTTGCAGAAAACTGAGTGGGAAAGACAGATTAGCAGGCACTCCACCATGAATGAAGCTGGGCAGACTAGAAGGTTCTTATGTCATTTTTCATGTTTGTTCCAAAAATGTTTGAATACATGTGATTTTATTAAGAAATAACGTGTTCATATTCATTTTCTAAACAGTGTTCTCCTATACAGGGCCAAGATCCCTTTACTTTATAGGATGGTTTCACCTTCAGTACACAAGATACTTTCTGTAAGGGTAACTTGTAGGGTGGAGGAGGAGAAGTAATGAAATTGTCACTAGGCATAATGGGGAGAGGTCTTCATCAGCATGATTTAAGACTAATAAGAGAATATTTTTTCACTCAACGTGTAATCAAACTCTGGAATTTGTTATCGGAGGATGTAGTAAAAGCTGTTAGTGTAGCTGGATTTAAAAAAGGTTTGGACAAGTTCCTGGAGGAAAGGTCCATAAACCCATAAACCATTTGCACTCAATGTATAGAAGAATGTATTATAGCACACGATGTATCATAGCGCATAATGTACATAGATCAACCTAATCAAACACACTACAACATTTTACACACAAAGCACGATAGAACTCTCACTGCATGAAAAACACGTTCACCCCTTTTGATTGTTTTGCTGTGATACCACCTTGATTGAAGGATAAGGCGGTATAGAAATACTGTTAAATAAATTAATTAAAGTGACATGGGATATCACTGCTTGACCCTATACAAGCATTAAGGAACCTGTCTTTTGGGGAAACTGCTAGTTGTGACCTAGATTGTCTTCTGTTGGAAACAGGTTGCTGGGCTTGATGGACCTTGGTCTGACCCAGTATGGAATATCTATGTTCTTATGAAAAAGACTTTGGAGGCATCTTCTCCTAAATGCTGTGATATGCTAAAAGAAAAGATAGTAGGTAAATGAAACCAAAATGTAGGCAAAAGTTAAAAGCAGAATCTGAACACAGTAGTATTTGATACCCATATGTGTATCATCTCTGTACAGGGTATTTTTCTGTGTAACCAAATGTTAGAGGTGGACATTGACACTGCTGTTGGGATTAAATTAGATTCAGAGTAAGTTTTCCCTGTTTTACCTTGGTCTTGTGAATTAGGCCACTCTCTTCTTGTTAATATATGAAAAAATCAAAATAGTATGCCATTAACAATAGCCTCTACATCAACCAAATCCTGCAGGATGGTAAGAGAAGGGCAAGCATATCTTTCCAAGCTATGGCATTTTGAGAGATGGAGTACAATTAGCTATTAAATTTCTTGCAGAAAGAAGGAAATTGTTAGCATTCTGAAAGGAGGAGTAAATATAATTTAGTTAAGAATAAACAATAGTTTAAAAATGTCCCAAAAGCCAGCAGGTTAATAGAAGAGCACAAATTAGTGTAGCCATAATTGGGACATTCCCTAGGAAGACTGTTTTTTTCTCTAGCACATTCTTTCCCTGAGCAGATAGCTTCTTTATTTTCATTTATTTAGCAAGCATTTGTATACCGCTCCTTCCAGCGATCAGAAGATTACATGGAAAAAGCTGTCGAATCAAGACACAATAATTTTGATTTGTACATAAAGATTCGAAAGGTTAGCACGTCATGCAGAAAATTAACTACTTCTAAGCTAAGGGGATAATTATTTACATATGTACATTTATACATTACAGGTTTTCTGGGGTGCTGTGGGGGAGTTGCCCCTCATGCGAGTTTAGTACAGGTTGAAATGACTTTGAAATAGGTGGGTTTTGAGTTTCTTTCTAAAGTTGGCTAGATCAATGCTGGCTCGTAGGTCGGGTGGGAGTTGGTTCCATAGTGTCTGTGCTGTGCATGAGAAAGCCCTGTTACTAGTGATTTTTTTGACTGATCTGATATCTGTTGGAGTGTGGAGGGTGTTGGAATTGATGGTTCTCCTGTTTCTGTTGGATGGTTGCAATCTGATTAGGGTGTCGAAGGATGGTGCTATGCTGTGGATGAGTTTGAAGGTGGTCGTTTGTATTTTGTGCGGGCTGCTATGTGGAGCCAGTGTAGCTCAATTAGTACTGGTGTAATGTGTTCAGTAAGACTTTTCCTCATGATGATCCTGGCAGCTACATTTTGTGCCATTTGAAGGATGTTCAGGGTTTTCTTAGGAAGTCCTTGAAGAATGGCGTTGCAATAGTCGAAATGTGGCATGATGAGTGCTTGAGCAACGGATCTGAAGTCGTGGGGATCAATAATATTCCGTATGGGTTGTAGAGTTCTCAGTTTGTAGAAGACTGCCCTGTTGGTTTTGCGCAGGTGAGTTTCCATTTTTAGGTCGCAGTCAAATGTAACTCCTAGATATTTTATTTCTTTCTTTGATAAGTGTTGTTGCACAGGGTTATAGATGTAGGTGGGTCAAAATTTGGTTTCCTTGAGATATACATCACCTCAGTTTTCTTGTGGTTGATTGTCATGCTGCTTTGTTGTAACCAGTTTTGCATCTCGCCAAGACATGTTTCGAGTGAGCTGTAGTCCGGGTTGTCAGTGTCAAGTTGTGTGTACAGCATAATATCGGCATAAATGTGGTAGTTGATCTTATGCTATGTAAATATTTTGCATAGTGGTTGCATATATACTTTGAAAAGGAGTGCTGAGAGTGCAGAGCCTTGTGATATACCTTGTGTTTGAGAGAATGCTTTTGCTTTTTCGCCGTTGAATTGTACCTGTTGCATTCGGTTTGAGATGTATGATGTGAACCACTTTAGTGGGGTTCCTGATATTCCTATTGACTTGATTCTGTTTGTGAGGGTTCGATGGTTAACTGTATCGAAGGCAGCTGAGATGTCGAATAGGAGTAAATACATTTTCTTTTTGTTTTCCAGGCCCTTGAGTAGGTTAAGTAGAACTAGTAATAGGGTTTCGACCCCATGATGTCTAAAGCCGTATTGCTGGTCATCTAGGGGAGCATTGTCGTTCAGGTGGTCTTGGAGTTGTAATAGGACCGCCTTTTCAATGATCGTTGCTAGGAATGGTATGCTCGATATTGGGCGGTAGGATGCTGGGTCATCTCTGCTGAGTGTACTGTTTTTTAGAATAGGTCTTATGACGGATTTCTTTAGCTCAGTGGGCATGAATCCTTGTTGTAGTGATAGGTTTACTATGTGCGAGATGTACGGTGCTATGTCCTGTTTCACTGCCTTGATCCAGGTTGCTGGGCAGGGGTCGAGTGGGGATGTGCTGTTTATGCTTGCGAGTATGGTCGCAATTTGCTGGTCTCCGATTTTGTGGAAATGTTTCCATAACTGGTCTTGATTTGTGTTGGTCTCAAGGTTGTTTAGTGGTGTCGGTAGTGTTGAGTCATGGTAGGGTGTAGGTCTTGTGGCAGTTTGCTCGCAAAGTGGTTTGCCAATGTTTGGGCCTTGATGGAGGAGTTTAGGTTGTCGCTTTGAGGTGTTTTAGTAAGAGATTTGACGAGTTCAAATAACTCCCGCGGTCTGTTGATCGCTTTACTTAATATGTTAGTGTGATGGTTTCTCTTAGCAGAGTTGACGTCATCTTTGTACTTTGTAAGAAGGGTCATGTATTTGGTTTTGAGCTCGATGGATTTGGTTTGTCTCCATTTTCTCTCTATTTTGCGGAGTTCTCTCTTCGATCTTGCTAGAGTTTCCGTGTACCAGGGTTCGGAGCTGGGCTTGCTTGCATTACCTGAGGTTTTCGATGTAGGGTTTGAAGCATTTTGTATGTTCGTGTTCCATCTGTTAGATCATCCAGGTCCGTGTAGTTCAGATCTATGTGAGATGAAATGGTATTTATGAGGTGTTCTTTGTTGAATTTGTTGAATTTCCTGATTGGGTGAGGTGTTCTCATTTCCTTTGCATTTTTGGGTAGGGGTGGTGATTGGACCATGGGACTTGGGTTATCTTTAGCTTAGGTGGTTCTAAGTTTGGTTGACGATTGGTGGGTACGAAAATCATGTCCAGGGTATTTCCCCTATCATGGGTGGCATTGTTTACTATTTGGTGGTAGCCTAGTTGGTCCATGGCTTCAAAGAAGGAGTTCGAGTGGGTTGGGGGAATTGATACTAAGTTCAAATCTCCCAGGATGATTTGGAATTTTTTGTTTTGGGTAGTAGTGATGTTATCTCCAGGAACAAGCAGGAATAAGTCCTCACATATGGGTACGTCGGAACCGACGGAGCCGGCGCGGGAAAGCTCCCCAGCTTTTCAGATGAAAAGCTTTTGGGGCTTCCCACAGTGCATGCGCGCTGCCTTCCCGCCTTCCTTACCAGCTCTCTTCAGTTTCTCTTTTTCCGCGGAGCCAGCAGGTCGTGTTCCTGTCACCGCTGAAGAAATTGTTATTTTAATTTGTTTCTTTTGACCGCGTACCTGCCTTCCCCATACCAAAACCGGTACTGCCGGTCTCTTTCTTTATTTCTTTAAAAAAAAAAGAAAAATCTTTTATTTCAGCACACCGTGGTAACTTTTGCTAGGCCTTCAGGCCTACACTAATTCTCCTCATGGAGAAGCCAGCTCCTGGTTTTAAAAAGTGTACCAAGTGCAGTGCTGTTATTTCTCTCTCAGACACCCATGAATGGTGTCTTAAATGTTTGGGACCTGACCACTCCATACCGGACTGCCCATTCTGCTCCCAGATGTCTAAACGTGGTATGCAGAACCGGGCCAACAAGTTCCATGTGCTGTTTGCTTCAGATAATCCAGCATCACAGTCATCCAGGTCTTCCTCTCCGGATGGATCTCAGGTAACCAAACGTTCTGTGGGCAAATCCTCTAAAAGCAAATCTCTTTCAAAAGATCGAGAGGCTCTCAATCTTGAGTTCGAGGATTCTGCCCAGACCAAAAAACCCCGGCGGGAGGCTCCGGCCTCCAAAGCATCACCTATGGGGTTACAGGTTGACATTGATGGCACGGCCTCGACTGATCACCTGTTAGACTGCTCTGGGGTACCGGTCGATACCGGTACCGACATCCAGGCAGCAGTGGCGTCCATGGGCAATACTGTCCAGACCATGCAGCAGGCCGTTCTGGCTTTCATTAAGGCTGCGACGCCGAATTGGTACCGACCCCGGTTCCGGTATCTACACCGGAACCGAGACCATCGACTTCCAAGCGTCGATCGGTTCCGCTTGCTGGATTCAGGCTTTTGCCCGATACCAATCCCATGCCTGATACGCCCGGTCTCGATATCGATCGGTACGCGTATCGTGCATTGCAAGCACAGAGAGAATACTCAGATTCTTCTGATGAGTTCAATTCCTCTGATGACTCTGCTGAGTTTGATCTTCCTGAGGAGCCCTCTTCTCTAAAGAGGGCGATGTCTCCTCCAGAGGATTTATCCTTTCAGGATTTCATTGTTGATGTAGCTAAAGGACTTCTATTGCTACATCTTCTGAAAAGAAACCCAGATCAAAAAAATTGGATATTTTAGGATACTCTAAAGCTCCTAAAGAGGCAGTTACTCTGCCTATCCATGAAATCCTTCAAGAACACTTGATGGATTTGTGGGAGACTCCTCTAACTCTGTCTCCTCATTCTCGTAGGTTGGACACCATGTACCGGGTCCCTCCTCCTCCTGGGTTTCAAAAAACTCAGCTGCCTCACCACTCCATTGTGGTGAAGTCTGCTATGAAGAAGATAGAGTCCCAAAAGGCACTCTTCTACCCCTCCAGGGCGAGAATGTAAGACCCTTGACTCTTTTGGTAGAAAGATCTTCCAGGCTAGTATGCTTATAGCCAGGATCAATTCTTACAGCCTTTATATGGGCATGTTTCTCAGAGAACTTGCCCTAAAGGTACGGCATTTTGCCCCTTTATCCCTGAGGATAAAAAGGAGGACTTCACTTCTGTGGTGACACAACTTTCAGAGGTCTCCAAGTTTTCCAACAGGGCAGCCTTTGATTCCTTTGAGGTTGCTGGCAGGGCTTCGGGAATTGCTATTGCACCCCAACGTCTTGCTTGGCTCCAGGCTTCTGACCTAGAACCCTGGGTTGTGGATGGCCTAAGGAATCTGCCCTGTACAGGTGAGAACTTATTTGGTGAAGACTGGCAAATTAAAGCTGCTCAAATGGATGCAGAAAATGCCACTCTAGATAGACTTTCTAAGTCTACTTCTACTCCTGCCAAAAAGAAGTCTTTTAAAAGGCCTTACTATAAGAAGGCCAGATTTTCCACAAATACTGGCCAACAATCTTCTCAGCCTCGCTTTGCTGCTAAACGTCAGCAATTTAAGCAAGTAAAGTCAAAGTCTGCAGTGTCTGCTACACCCCAGCAGGCTCAACCCCCTCAGGGGTTTTGACTTGCCCCTAGAGAACTTACCATTTCTGGCTCTGGAACAACCAGAGCCTCTCACCATACCTGGAAGGTTAGTTCACTTTGCTCCCAGATGGGAGCAAATAACATCAGAGCAATGGACCCTCTCTATCATCAGAGAGGGCTACAAACTTCATTTCTCCAGCCTTCCTCCCCATACCATGGTGAGGCAATTCAGTTCTCCCCCATCTCTTCTGACCCTGTTGGGTCAGGAAGTCTCCTCTCTCCTTGCCCAAGGGGCAATACAGGAGGTTCCTCTTCCTCAACAGGGGTTAGGGTTCTACTCCCCTTATTTTCTCATAACAAAGAAGACAGGGGGCTTCAGACCTATCCTAGATCTGAACAAGTTTCTATTCAAGGAGAAATTCAAAATGCTCTCTGGGCATTCTCCTTCCATACCTTCAGAGTCAGGATTGGCTTTGTTCTCTAGATCTCAAGGATGCGTACACTCGTATACTCATCCATCCATCGCACAGAAAATATCTTCGATTTCTGTTCCAGGGAAAACATTTCCAATACAGAGTACTTCCCTTCGGTCTCGCCTCTGTTCCAAGAGTATTCACAAAATGCATGGCAGTCGTAGCCGCATTTCTAAGAGGCATGGGAATCTTCGTCTTCCCATATCTGGACGACTGGCTCATCCGAGCTCCATCTCAATCAGAAGCCCAGATTTCCTTGGACCGCACAAGGCATATTCTTCAATATCTGGGACTTGTGGTAAACATTCCCAAGTCCCAACTCATCCCTACTCAGTCCCTGGAATTCATAGGTGCCCACTTGGACTCCACCACTGCAAGGGCCTACCTCCCTCTGGTCCGAGGCCAACGGCTAATCAGCTTGGCCTCCCAGGCTCAGTCCAGAAGTCACTTGTCAGCCAGAGAAATGCTGCAACTTCTGGGCCGCATGGCCTCCACGGTCCATGTGGTGCCCTACGCTCGTCTTCATATGAGGGCAACTCAATGGACTTTGGCCACCCAGTGGTCTCAAGCATCGGGACTGCTCTCAGACCAAGTACTCACCTCAAAACGTCTGTTTTGGTCTCTCCAGTGGTGGACATCCTCCAAAAATCTGTTGTTGGGGACTCCCTTCCAACCTTCGTTGCCCCAAGCAACCCTCACAACAGATGCCTCCCAAACAGGGTGGGGAGCTCATCTCCAACACCTCTCCACTCAGGGCACCTGGTCTCCCCAGGAGACCACCCTTCACATCAACCTTTTGGACCTGCGAGCAACCTTCCTTGCCCTCACAGTCTTCCACACCCTCCTTGTCAACCTGACTGTCCTAGTCCAGACAGACAATCAGGTAGCCATGTTTTATGTCAACAAACAAGGAGGGACGGTCCCTCTGTCGCTTTGCAACGAAGCTCTCAGATTATGGGCCTTCGCCAGAGAGCATCAAATTCATCTTCTGGCAGTGTATCTTCCAGGAGTTCAAAACTCTTGGGCAGACAGACTCAGTCGAGTTCTGTTTCCACACGAGTGGTCCCTGCATATGGACCAAATACACTGAATCTTCCAGGAATGGGGGACCCCGGACATAGACCTCTTTGCAAGTCCGTGGAATGCCAAACTTCCCCGGTTCTGTTCCAGGATTCCGTGTCAGGGAGCTCAGGCCAACGATGCCTTTCTCCTGCATTGGGGTCAGGAATTCCTGTATGCTTTTCCACCCATTCCTTTGATTCCCAAGACTCTGTTCAAACTACAGAGGGATCACGGATCCATGATCCTCATAGCTCCACGCTGGCCACGCCAAGTGTGGTTCCCTCTACTTCTACAGCTCTCCCAGGACTCCTCCTGGGAGCTGCGCCAGACCTTCTGTCTCAGGAGAAGGGGACTTTGTGGCATCCAAACCCCAAGTCCCTACATCTCCAGGCTTGGTTACTGAAGGCTTAAGCCTGCATGATGATAGTCTTTCTCAACCAGTGAAAGATATACTTTATGCTTCTAGGAAACCCTCTACCAGGCGTTCCTATGCTTTTAAATGGAAACGTTTTTTCCATTTGGTGTGCTCAACAGGGTCTTGACCCTCTAGCACTTCCTTTGCATTCTCTATTAGACTATCTCCTGCATCTTTCCAATGCAGGCCTCAAGACGAATTCAGTACGAGTCCTTTTAAGTGCTATTGCAGCATCTTTGAAACCTATAAATGGACAACCTTTCTCCTCTCATCCTCTTATTGCCAGATTCATGAGAGGCCTGACCCTAACTAAGCCTCCCATCCGCCCACCTCCGGTGGCATGGGACTTAAACCTAGTTCTGGGTCAGCTTATGCAGCCACCTTTTGAACCTTTGGTTTCTACCTCCCTGAACTTTCTTTCCTGGAAGGTTTTTTTCCTTATTGCAGTCACTTCGGCTCGCCGCATCAGTGAACTGCAGGCTTTGGTGGCTAATCCACCTTATACCAGATTTCATCATGATAAGGTGGTCCTTAGGACGAATCCCCACTTTATGCCCAAAGTGGTCTCGCCTTTTCATCTTAATCAAGAGGTATATCTACCTTTTTTTTTTTCCGGCCCCTCATGCATCCAGTGCAGAGAGGAACCTTCATACTCTTGACTGTAAAAGAGCTCTCACCTTTTACCTCAACAGGACTCAGCCACATCGAAAGTCTTCCCAACTTTTTGTGGCTTTTGATCCTTCTCATTTGGGACTTCCAGTCTCCAAACGTACACTTTCCAGTTGGATTGCTCAGTGTATTTCTTTTGCTTACCAGAGTAAGAATATTTCTCTGGAAGGCCATGTCACAGCTCACAATGTGAGAGCCATGGCTACTTCTATGGCTCATCTTCACTCTGTATCCATCGATCAGATCTGTCGAGCAGCCACTTGGGCCTCGGTTCACACCTTCACAGCCCATTACTGTTTGGACAAGGACTCCCGCCGGGATGCCTTGTTTGGTCAGGCTGTCCTCAAACACCTGTTCCATACTTAAGCAACTCCTGCACACCTTCCCTGAATGGATGCCTGAGATCCATACGAAGATGGTTTACCCTTGGAGGGGGATCTCCCAGGCATCTTAGCTAGGGAGTCCCCATATGTGAGGACTTATTCCTGCTTGTTCCTGGAGATAGCACAGTTACTTACCTGTAACAGGTGATCTCTGGGAACAGCAGGAATTAGTCCTCACAACCCACCCACCTCCCCTAGGAGTTGTATCTTCTATCTATCTACCTTCCTTTCCTCTCTTTATTGTCTCAGCTATAAACTCGAACTGAAGAGAGCTGGTAAGGAAGGTGGGAAGGCAGCGCGCATGCGCTGTGGGAAACCCCAAAAGCTTTTCATCTGAAAAGCTGGGGAGCTTTCCCGCGCCGGCTCTGTCGGTTCCGACGTACCCATATGTGAGGACTAATTCCTGCTGTTCCCAGAGATCACCTGTTACAGGTAAGTAACTGTGCTTTCCAGTGCTGTGGCTAGCGCTTCGTGGTGTGGAGAGGGAGGTCTGTATATTAGGCAGATGGATAAAGCCGTGTTTTCTACTTTGAGTAGGTCAATGTCTGTGTTTGTGAGCGTGGATGTGATTGTTAGTTGCAGGCTGGCTTTGGCTGCTATGAGGACTCCACCTCCTCTTTTGTTGGTGCACGGGCAGTTGTGGAGTTTGTAGCCGGGTTTACTTATTTGGTTTACTATAGCAGGATCAGAGTCAGTGAGCCAAGTTTCCGTTATACATAGGATGTCTGGTTGTTCATCAGTTAGAATGTTGTGGATGATGTGTGTTCTGTTCCTTATTGACCTGGCATTAATAAGGATGATGTTACATGTGTGATGGGCTGGGTGGGAAGGCTGTGTGGGTTTATCCTGCGTTAATAAGGATTTGTTGCCACGATTGCTCTTAGCTTTGGTTTTAGAATGCTTTTGTGGTTTGCTTTGCTTGGTAGGAGTGTGACTCTGAGGTAATATGTGTGTTGGTTGATTAATGGTAATGGGGATTAGATTGTGTTGATGCAGGATGGGTATTTGGAGGTGGTGTTGATGCTTTTTTTTTTTTGCTTGTGTTTAAGGTGAAAGGAAGATGGCTTAGTGCTGCCAAAAGTGTGGTGTTCATTGCAATTTCGAGAAAATAGCAAGCACAAAGAGCTGCTTGTTCTTAAGAGATTTGAGGATGGAGATAGAATAGGGCTCTGGATTTTTAAGTACTAAGCAAAGCTTTCACTTTTTTGCATATGAATAATCATCAATTTTACACTGGAATATATAGGTGATGGCCGAGACCCTTCCCTTTATGACATAGAAAGCTTCTGTCAACACTAAACTTGGCTTAAATTATTGGTGTCCATGCTGTGAAGTTATAGCTGTGATTCATCATCCTCTCTTTAGCTCACAACATAAACGTAAAACAAAAATTACTTTGACAGCAGCATCTCTTGTCTATTAGTGCATTTTAATTAGAACACAGCCAAGAAATGGTTCATGAATATTCATGATGGTTATTAAAATGCATAATTAATCAGTTGGGGGTTTGGTTTTTAATAACTGTACTAATGGTGGGGATACGCCCTGTTTTTTGACTAGATTCATACATATATATGCATGTGTGTATATACAGTCTAGATATATATAGATCTAGATTTGGTTTGCTTTTTGGTGTTAGGCCTAGGTTCTCAAACATACATTGTGATCATAGCACAGAGATATAGCTATATGCCGATACAAAATTTGATGGGGTGAATTTAAAGCATTTTGCAGACTTCATATATTTTTTTGCTGTTGGAAACTGAGATCCTTAATACAGTCTTAGATGTGCCATGGTACTTAGCGTGGACCCACAATAAGGACTTTTTATCTTTCCTGGAAGGTAGTTGCTTTACTGCATTTGTATAAAGAAGGGGCTGCAGTATGATATCTTATTGCTCCCAGACAAGAACAGGAATACAGATGATTTACATGATTTAACAAACTCCTCTTACAGGAAATCATACCAAGACTAAACCAAAACACAGCGGACCTTGCTGATATAATTAACTGGAAGGACACCATTGTAAATGTCACAGTAGCACCCAAATGAAGATAATACACAGAAACCATTCTGCACCCTGGTACTCAAATGAAATAAGAGAAGCAAAGAAGTCATTAAGGAAGACTGAAAGAAAATGGAGACACAAGAAAACAGTGAGCACTCAAACAATACAGAAAAATAAAATGAATACAATGAACTGATAAACAAAAGTAAAAAAGAATACCATGCAAACCTCCTCATGAAATCTGTCAAACCCAGGGGAGCTCTTCATTATAGCACAGACATTCGCCAAAGACCCCACACAAAGAAAAGGAGGTGACATACATCCACAACAAATGGCAAATTTCCTAATAACAGAACACAAGAACATGCATCCTGATACCCAATTACAGGCACCAACACACACAGCACACCAAGGCCAGCATAACATGGGGCAATTTTCGCATACCAACCATAGAACAAATACAGCAAATCACCTCCATCCTGAACACCACCGCATCACCATCAGATCCATGCTCTGTCAGATCAAAATAGTCAAAAAGGAATTAAGTCCAATCCAATCATACATAACATAACACAAATCTCTTACACAAGACTACATGCCACCATCTCTAAAACAAGCTTCTGTAAGACCAGTCCTAAAGAACGCCTCATTTGACTGAATGGACCCCCAATGCATATCGGCCAGTATCTAGCTTACTATTCATTGCCTGCATCATAAAGAACATAAGATATTCCATACTGGGTCAGAGCAAGGTCCATCAAGCCCAGTATCCTATTTCCAACAGTGACCAATCTAGATCACAAGTACCTAGCAGTTTCTCCAAAAGACACAGGTTCCACAATGCTTTTATTGGGGCAAGCAGTGGCTATTCTGGGTCCACTTTAATAATGTTTTATGGACCTTTCCTCCAGGAACTTGTCCAAACCTTTTTTAAACCTGGCTACCCTAACAGCTTTTACTACATCCTCCGGTAGCAAATTCCAGAGTTTGATTACACGTTGAGTGAAAAAATATTTTCTCTTATTAGTCTTAAATAGGTTACGCTGCAGCTTCATTGCATGCCCCCTAGTCTTTCTATGTTTTGATGGCATAAACAATCGATCTACATTTACCTGATCTCCAGGAACAAGCAGGAATGTAGTCTTCACATATGGATATCGTCTGTACCGACGGAGCCTGTGCGGGAACGCTCCCTAGCGTCCAATAGGAAAGCTTTTGGGAGCATCCCACAGTGCCTGCGTGCTGCCTTCCCGCCTTTCCCAACTGTCCCTCTCCAGTTCTTCGTTTTCCACGGAGCCGACAGGTCGCACATCCTGTCACCGCAGAAAAAAATCCCTTCTATTCTTTTTTGTGGTCGCGTCTGCCTTCCCTCGATGCTACACCGGTACCGCCGGTTCTTCTTTCTTCTTAAAAAAAAAACAAAAACAAAAAAAACCTTTTTTCTGGAGTCTTTCCAGTAATTTTCTCTTCAGGTGCCATGCGCCTTTTTGGGCACTAGGCCCAACTTTTTCCTTCAAAATGGAAAAACACGCTTCGGGTTTTAAAAAGTGTTCTAAGTGTGGCGGTACCATCTCTGTCACCGACACCCATGAGTGGTACCTCAAATGTTTAGCTCCTGACCACTCTATCTCTGAGTGTGTTGCCTTTGGGATGATGTCAAAAAGGGGCCGGCAGAACCGAGCTGCTAAACTTAGCACCCTTTTTCCCCCTGATGCAGCCTCCATGGCATCGACGTCTTCCAGGGTTTCGTCTTCCTCCCATGGATCTCAGGTAACTAAACATAAATCTAGCCGGTCCTCAAAGGGTAGATCTCCTTCTAGACATCGAGATGCCTCTGGCGTTGCCCTTGAGGGACTTTCACTAGCAAAAATTGCCCCGGTGGGATGCATTCGCTTCCAAAGCACTAATGGGGCTCCAGGATGTTCTCGAGGCTTCAACCTCGGCAGAGCTACTGGTGCCATGCTCTGGGATACTGGCCGCTTCATCCGGTACCGATACCCAAGCATCGGCAGCGTCGATAGACCAGAGATTCTTGGCTATTGAACGCAGCCTGGCGGCTCTTCTCATGGCCTCGATGCCCCTGAAACTGCTTCAAACAATTCAACCGGTATCGGCACCGACTGCATCAACATCGGCAGGTATTCTACCGGTACCGAGTCATGCGTGTCTATCCGGCATCGACAAATCGGTACCGGACCACTCCGATGCCGACTTCGATCGGTACCGGTACCGTGCTTTGCACGATCACTCGGATTGGACACACTTCGAATCCGCGGATGAGTCTGAAGACTCTGAAAGCTCTGCCGATACCAGAGTACCTCTTCCTGAGGATTCCTCTTCTCCTCAACGTAGGATGTCTCCACCAGAGGATATGTCCTTTCAGGATTTTATCCGAGATGTGGCCCGAGGTCTTTCCATCACAGTGGCTCCTGAAAAAGAGCTTAGGGCAAAGGAATTAGAAATCCTGCAATACTCTAAAGCTCCCAAGGAGGCAGCTACCTTATCTATTCATGAGATCTTGCATGATCTCATGTTAAGGATGTGGGAAACACCTCTAACCACATTTCCTCACTCTTGAAGACTTGACACCCTGTATCGAGTTCCTCCTTGTCCTGGGTTTCAGAAGACTCAATTACCAGACCATTCCATGGTGGTGGAATCTGCTATGATAAGGATAAAGAGTGCAAAAAGGCATGCATCTAATCCTCCAGGACGTGAGTGTAGGACTCTTAACGCCTTTGGACTTCTAACCTTCCAGGATTCCATGCTTTCTGCTAGGATCAGTTCCTATATCTTATATATGGAGATGCTCCTTAAGGAGGTCACAGGAGATTTAGACCTTATAAGCCCTCTCCTTCCTGATCATAAGAGGCAAGATTACCTCGCCCTAGTCAGACATGCCCAGGATGTTTCCAAGTTTGTGAATCGTGCAGCCTTTGACTGCTTTGAGTGCATAAGCAGAACCACTGCCATTGCCATAGTTGCACGTAGGATTGCCTGGCTCCAGGCATCTGACTTAGAAATTTTGGTACAGGATAAACTAGGGTATATTCCTTGCACAGGAGAGAATCTCTTTGGCAAGAATTGGCAGGAAAAAGCTAATGAGATAGATGCTGACAATATCACTTTGGATAGATTGTCTACAGCTGATCCTGCAAGGAAAAAATCCTATAAGAAACCATTTTTCAGTAAGAAGAGGTGGTTTTATCCCTCCGATACCCGGCAGGGGCATCATTTAGGTCAGTCTGCTAAAAGGGACCGCAGCAACAACCTAGGCAAAGAAAGACAAAAGCAGCTAAGCCTCCACCGGCTCAGCAGACTCAGCCTGCACAGGGGCTTTGACTCCTATCTAGAGAACTTTGCCTTCCGGCCCTGAACGGCCCAGAACCCTCCACCATCCCAGGAAAGTTGTCATTTTGCCACCAGATGGGATCAGATAATAGCAGAAAATTGGACTCTGTCTATTGTAAGAGAGGGGTACAAGCTTCATCTCCAGGAACAAGCAGGAATAAGTCCTCACTTATGGGTACGTCGGAACAGACGGAGCCTGCGCGGGAAAGCTCCCCCGCTTCCCAGAAAGGAAGCTTTTGGGGCCTCCCACTGCACATGCGCGCTGCCTTCCCGCCTTCCTGACCAGCTCTCCTCAGTTTCTCTTTTTCCGTGGAGCCAGCAGGTCGTGTTCCTGTCACCGCTGAAGAAATTATTGTTTTAGTTTGTTTCTTTAGACCGCGTACCTGCCTTCCCCATACCGAAACCGGTACCGCCGGTCTCTCTTTCTTTTCTTTTCTTTTAAAAAAAAAGAAAAGAAAAATTTATCTTGCACAACTTGGTGACTTCGGTTAGGCCTCAGGCCTACACAAATTCTCCTCATGGAGAAACCAGCCCCTGGTTTTAAGAAGTGTACCAAGTGTAGTGCTGTTATTTCTGTCACAGACACCCATGAATGGTGTCTTAAATGTTTGGGACCTGACCACTCCATTCCGGACTGCCCATCCTGCTCCCAGATGTCTAAACGTGGTTTGCAGAACTGGGCCAACAAATTCCATGTGCTGTTTGCTTCAGATAATCCAGCATCACAGTCATCCAGGTCTTCCTCTCCGGATGGATCTCAGGTAACCAAACCTTCTTCGGGCAGGTCCTCAAAGAGCAAATCTCCTTCAAAGCATCGAGAGGCTCTCACTTTTGAATCTGAGGACCATGCCCCAGCCAAACAACCCCGGCGGGAAGCTCTGGCTTCCAAAGCACCATCTATGGGGTTACAGGTTGACATCGATGGCACGGCCTCGACGGATCACCTGTTAGACTGCTCTGGGGTACCGGCCCATACCGGTACCGACATCCAGGCAGCAGTGGCGTCTATGAGCAATACTGTTCAGACCATGCAGCAGGCCATGCTGGCTTTCATTAATGCTGCGACGCCCTCGGTACCGCATCCAGCGGTTCCGGGTCCGGTTCCGGTACTGTCTTCCATACCGGAACCGAGACCATCGTCTTCCAAACGCAGATCGGTTCCACATGCCGGATCCGGGTTTTCACCCGATACCGATCCCATACCCGGTACGCCCGATGTCGATACCGATCGGTATGCGTATCGTGCGTTGGAAGCGAATATAGGATACTCTGATTCCTCTGAGGATTTTGACTCCTCTGATGACTCTGATGAGCTCTCTCTTGTTCTTCCTGAAGAGCCTTCTTCCCCAAAGAGGAGAATGTCTCCACCAGAGGATTTGTCCTTTCAAGACTTCATTATAGAAGTAGCTAAAGGACTTCCTATTACTACATCCTCTGAGAAAGAACCTAGATCAAAGAAATTGGATATTTTAGGATACCCTAAGGTTCCTAAAGAGGCAGTCACCCTGCCTATCCATGAAATCCTTCAAGAACACTTGATGGACTTATGGGAGGCTCCTCTAACGTTGTCTCCTTATTCTCGTAGGTTGGACACCATGTACCGGGTCCCCCCTCCTGGTTTTCAAAAGACTCAGCTGCCTCACCATTCCATTGTGGTGAAGTCTGCGCTGAAAAAGATTAAGAGTACCAAAAGGCACTCTTCTACCCCTCCAGGGCGAGAATGTAAGACCCTAGACTCTTTTGGTAGGAAAATCTTCCAGGCTAGTATGCTTATAGCCAGGATTAATTCATACAGTCTGTATATGGGCATGTTTCTAAGGGAACTTGCCCTAAAGGTACGGCATTTTGCCTCCTTTATCCCTGAGGATAGAAAGGAGGAGTTCATTTCTCTGGTGAAACAGCTTCTAGATGTTTCTAAGTTCTTCAACAGAGCAGCTTTTGATTCCTTTGAGGGTGCCGGTAGAGCTTCGGGCATTGCTATTGCAGCCCGACGACTTGCTTGGCTCCAGGCCTCTGACCTAGAACCCTGGGTCCTGGATGGCTTACGGAATCTGCCCTGTACAGGTGAGAACTTATTTGGTAAGGACTGGCAAATTAAAGCCACTCAATTGGACGCAGAAAATGCTACATTAGATAGACTTTCTAAGTCTACCTCTACTCCTGCCAAGAAAAAGTCTTTCAAGAGGCCTTACTACAAGAAGGCCAGATTTTCCACAAATACTGGCCAACAATCTTCTCAGCCTCGCTTTGCTGCTAAACGTCAGCAACCTAAACAGGCAAGGTCAAAGCCTGCAGCGTCTGCCACTCCTCAGCAGGCTCAACCCCCTCAGGGGTTTTGACTTGCCCCTAGAGAACTTAACATTTCTGGCTCTAGAACAACCAGAGCCCCTCACCATTCCCGGAAGGTTAGCTCACTTTGCTCCCAGATGGGGGCAAATTACATCAGAGCACTGGACCCTCTCTATCATCAGAGGGCTACAAACTTCATTTTTCCAACCTTCCTCCATATACCATGGTGAGGCACTTCAATTCTCCCCCATCTCTCCTGGGCCTGTTGGATCAGGAAGTCTCTTCTCTCCTTGCCCAAGGGGCAATAGAAGAGGTTCCTCTTCTTCAACAAGGGACAGGATTCTACTCCCCTTATTTTCTCATAACAAAGAAGACAGGGGGATTCAGACCTATCCTAGATCTGAGAGAATTGAACAAATTTCTGTACAAGGAGAAATTCAAAATGCTTTCTCTAGGCATTCTCCTTCCATACCTTCAGAGTCAGGATTGGCTTTGTTCTCTAGATCTCAAAGATGCGTACACACATATACTCATCCACCCATCCCACAGAAAATATCTAAGATTTCTGTTTCAGGGAAAACATTTCCAGTACAGAGTACTTCCCTTCGGTCTAGCCTCTGCTCCAAGAGTGTTCACCAAATGCATGGCAGTTGTTGCCGCATTTCTAAGAGGTCTGGGAATTTTTGTATTCCCATATCTGGACGACTGGCTCATCCGAGCTCCATCTCAGTCAGAGGCCCAGATTTCCCTGGACCGCACAAGGCACATTCTGCAGTATCTGGGACTGGTGATAAACCTTCCCAAGTCTCAACTTATCCCTACTCAGTCTCTGGAATTCATAGGGGCCAAGTTGGACACCACCACTGCAAGGGCCTACCTACCTCAAGTCCGGGGCCAACGTCTGGTGTGCTTGGCCTCCCAAGCTCAGTCCAGCAGTCACTTGACAGCCAGAGAAATGCTGCGACTTCTGGGCCACATGGCCTCCACGGTACACGTGGTGCCCTATGCTCGTCTTCATATGAGAGCAGCTCAATGGACCTTGGCCACCCAGTGGACTCAGGCATCAGGAGCGCTCTCCGACCAAATACTCACCTCAAAGCGTCTGTTTTGGTCCCTCCAATGGTGGATGTCCACCAAGAATCTGTTGTTGGGGGCCCCCTTCCAACCTTTGTTGCCCCAAACAACCCTCACAACAGATGCCTCCCAAACAGGGTGGGGAGCCCATCTTCAACACCTCTCCACTCAGGGTGCTTGGTCTCCACAAGAGACCACCCTTCACATCAACCTCCTGGAACTGCGAGCAATCTACTTTGCCCTCAAAGTCTTCCATACCCTCCTAGTCAACCTGACCGTCCTAGTCCATACAGACAATCAGGTGGCCATGTTCTACATAAACAAACAAGGAGGGACAGGCTCTCTGTCGCTTTGCAACAAAGCTCTCAGATTATGGGCCTTCGCCAGAGAGCATCAAATTCATCTTCTGGCAGTGTATCTTCCAGGGGTTCAAAACTCTTGGGCAGACAGACTCAGTCGAGTTCTGCTTCCACACGAATGGTCCCTACATATGGACCAGATAAACAGAATCTTTCAGGAATGGGGAACCCCGGACATAGACCTCTTTGCAAGTCCGTGGAATGCCAAACTTCCCCGGTTCTGTTCCAGGACTCTGTGTCAGAGAGCTCAGGCCAACGACGCCTTTCTCCTACATTGGGGTCAGGAATTCCTATATGCCTTTCCACCCATTCCTTTGATTCCCAAGACTCTGTTCAAACTCCAGAGGGATCACGGATCGATGATCCTCATAGCTCCACGCTGGCCACGCCAAGTGTGGTTCCCTCTACTTCTGCATCTCTCCCAGGGACCCTCCCTGGACCTGGGAGCTGCGCCAGACCTTCTCTCTCAGGAGGAAGGGACTTTGTGGCACCCAAACCCCAAGTCCCTACACCTCAGAGCTTGGTTACTGAAGGCCTAAGCCTTCATGACTTCAATCTTTCTCAACCAGTGAAAGATATCCTTCATGCCTCTAGGAAACCCTCTACGAGGCGTTCCTATGCTTTCAAATGGAAACGCTTTCCATTTGGTGTGCTCAACAGGGTCTTGACCCTCTAGCACTTCCTTTGAATTCTCTATTAGACTATCTCCTGCATCTTTCCAATGCAGGCCTTAAGACGAATTCAGTAAGAGTCCATTTGAGTGCTATTGCAGCATCTTTACAACCAATAAATTGACAACCTGTCTCCTCTCATCCTCTTATCTCACGGTTCATGAGAGGCCTGACTCTAACCAAACCTCCCATCTGGCCTCCTCCGGTAGCATGGGATTTGAACCTAGTTCTAGGTCAGCTTATGAAGCCACCTTTTGAACCGTTGGTTTCTACCTCCTTGAAATTTCTTTCCTGGAAGGTCATTTTCCTTATTGCAGTCACTTCGGCTCGCCACATCAGTGAACTACAGGCCTTAGTGGCTCATCCACCTTATACCAGATTTCATCATGATAAGGTGGTCCTTTGGGCATAAAGTGGGGATTCGTCCTAAGTGGTCTCGCCTTTTCATCTTAATCAGGAGGTATATCTACCTGTCTTTTTTCCGGCTTCTCATGCATCCAGTGCAGAGAGGAACCTTCATACTTTAGATTGTAAAGAGCTCTTGCCTTTTACCTCAACAGGACTCAGCCACATCGAAAGTCTTCCCAACTTTTTGTGGCTTTTGATCCTTCTCATTTGGGACTTCCAGTCTCCAAACGTACACTTTCCAATTGGATTGCTCAGTGTATTTCCTTTGCTTACCAGAGTAAAAACATTTCTCTGGAAGGCCATGTCACAGCTCACAATGTGAGAGCCATGGCCACTTCTATGGCTCATCTTCACTCTGTATCCATAGATCAGATCTGTCGAGCCGCCACCTGGGCCTCGGTTCATACCTTCACAGCCCATTACTGTTTGGACAAGGACTCCCGCCGGGATGCCTTGTTTGGTCAGGCTGTCCTCAAACACCTGTTCCATACTTGAACAACTCCTGCCCACCTTCCCAGGATGGATGCCTGAGATCCATACGAAGATGGTGAACCCTTGGGAGGGCATCTCCCAGGCATCTTAGCTAGGGAGTCCCCATAAGTGAGGACTTATTCCTGCTTGTTCCTGGAGATAGCACAGTTACTTACCTGTAACAGGTGATCTCTGGGAACAGCAGGAATTAGTCCTCACAACCCACCCACCTCCCCTAGGAGTTGTATCTTCTATCTATCTTCCTTTCCTCTCTCTATTGTCTCAGCTATAAACTCGAACTGAGGAGAGCTAGGCGGGAAGGAAGCGCGCATGTGCAGTGGGAGGCCCCAAAAGCTTCCTTTCTGGGAAGCTGGGGAGCTTTCCCGCGCAGGCTCCGTGGGTTCCGACGTACCCATAAGTGAGGACTAATTCCTGCTGTTCCCAGAGATCACCTGTTACAGGTAAGTAACTGTGCTATTTCCTCAGCATGCCCCCTCCTACAATGGTAAGTCAGTTCAATTCTCAGACCTCTCTCAACGACCAGTTAGGTCAAGAGGTCACTGTGCTCCTTGCTCAAGGGGCAATAGAAGAGGTACCCATTCCCCAACAGGGTACAGGGTTTTACTCCCCCTATTTCCTTATTCCAAAGAAAACAGGAGGACACGGACCCATTTTAGACCTCAGAGAATTGAACAAATTTCTGTTCAAAGAGAAGTTCAAAATGATTTCTCTAGGAACTCTGCTGCCATACCTTCAGAGTCAGGATTGGCTTTGTTCTCTAGATCTCAAGGATGCGTATACTCATGTTCTCATCCATCCAACTCACCGAAAGTTCCTTTGCTTTCTGTTTCAAGGGAAGCACTACCAATACAGGGTTCTTCCTTTTGGCCTGGCCTCTGCACCAAGGGTGTTCACAAAATGCATGTCTGTGGTGGCAGCATTTCTCAGCACCCTGGGAATATTCGTCTTCCCTTACTTAGACGACTGGGTCATTCGAGCCCCTTCAGATCCAGAGGCCAGGGTTGCCCTCTCTCACACAATGCGCATCCTTCAGTATTTGGGACTTGTCATAAACTTCCCAAAATCCAACCTTGCTCCCACTCAGTCCCTAGAGTTTATAGGAGCTCTACTGGATACCAGACAGACAAGGGCCTACCTTCCACAGCCCCGCTGCCTTCGCATTGTGCAGTTAGCTTCCCAAGCAGTGCTAAAACCTCACCTCACTGCTCGGGAAATGTTAGAGTTGCTAGGCCACATGGCATCCACCGTGCATGTGGTTCCTTATGTTCGCCTCCATATGAGGGCAGCCCAGTGGAACTTATCCACTCAGTGGACTCAGGCGTCAGGTTGCCTGTCAGACAAAATAGCAAACTCAGATCGTCTTATTTTGTCCCTCCAATGGTGACAGTCACCCCAAAACCTTTTGGTGGGGTCTGCTTTTCAGCAACCCTCATCCCAGGCCACTCTAACAGATTCTTCACAGGTGGGTTGGGGAGCCCACCTGCCAGGCCTCTCTACCCAGGGATCCTGGACTTCACAGGAGGCCTATCTACACATCAATCTCCTAGAACTCAGAGCAATATTCCTTGCTCTTGGAATATTCTACACCCAGCTCAGCTACAAGACAGTTCTAATTCAAACGGACAATCAAGTAGCTATGTTCTATGTGAACAAGCAGGGCGGAACAGGCTCTCTGTTGCTCTGCAACGAAGCTTTGCGACTATGGGCCTTCGCCAGAGAGCATCAGATTCATCTCCTTGCGGTGTATCTTCCAGGCATTCAAAACTCTTGGGCAGACAGACTCGGTTGAGTTCTGCTTCCACACAAATGGTCTCTCCATGCAGACCAAGTGGCCACAATTTTTCAAATTTGGGGAACCCCGGACATAGACCTTTTTGCAAGTCCGCTGAATGCCAAACTTCCCCGGTTCTGTTCCAGAATTCTGGCTCAGAGTTGTCAGGCCAGGGATGCTTTCCTCTTTGACTTCCTGTATGCCTTTCCACCCATTCCCCTAATTCCCAAGACCCTGTTCAAGCTTCAGAGAGACAGAGGTCTTATGATTTTCATAGCTCCACGTTGGCCACGGCAAATGTTACCCTCTGCTCCTACATCTCTCTCAAGCTCTGCCTCTGGAGTTAAGATCTGCTCCAAATCTCCTTTCTCAAGAGGACGGGATGCTGTGGCATCCCAATCCCCAGTCTCTGCATCTCAGGGCCTGGTTGCTGAAAGTCTAGAACTTCATGGTCTTAACCTTTCCCAGCAGGTAAAGGATATCATTTATGCTTCCAGGAAACCTTCCACAAGACGCTCTTATGCATTTAAGTGGAAAACGTTTACCATATGGCGCTCGCGGAAGGGTCTTAACCCTCTTGCGATACCTCTGGAATCATTACTGGAGTATCTCCTTCATTTATCAAATGCAGGGCTTAAGATTAATTCAGTGAGTTCATTTGAGTGCTATTGCAGCTTCTTTCAAGCCTCTAAATGGACAACCTATTTCCTCTCATCCTCTCATAGCGAGATTTATGAGAGGCCTTCTTTTAACTAAGCTTCCCATTAAGCCACCACCGGTGGCATGGGACTTAAATCTGGTTCTTGGGCAGCTCATGAAGCCACCTTCTGAGCTATTAGCCACTACCTCTTTGCAATTCCTTTCCTGGAGGGTCATCTTTCTTATTGCAATCACATCAGCACGTCGCATCAGTGAATTGCAAGCATTGGTGGCTGATCCTCCTTGTACAAGGTTCCATCATGATAAGGTAGTCCTTAGGACTTATCCACACTTTATGCCAAAGGTGGTTCACCTTTTCATTTAAACCAAGCGGTTTACCTTCCTGTATTCTTCCCAAGGCCTCACACCTCAAATGCAGAAAGGAATCTTCATACTTTGGACTGCAAAAGGCTTTGGCCTTTTACTTGCAAAGGACACAGCAACTCTTTGTTGCTTTTGATCCTGGTCATTTAGGACTTCCAGTCTCCAAAAGAACACTGTCCAGCTGGATTGCACAGTGTATATCTTTTGCCTATGAAAGTAAAAACATTCCTCTTGAAGGCCATGTCACAGCTCACAATGTGAGAGCCATGGCAGCTTCTATGGCTCATCTTCACTCTGTCTATCAGCGACATCTGTTGAGCAGCTACTTGGGCTTCGGTTCATACCTTCACAGCCCATTACTGCTTAGACAAGGACTCCCGCTGGGATGCTTTGTTTGGTCAGGCTGTTCAACACCTGTTCCATACTTAATCAACTCCTACCCCCACCATCCCTGGTAGGATGCCAGAGATCCATGGGGGGAAGTGGAGCCCTTTCAGAAGGGCACACAACTTCTGGGGTCTCTCCCTGGCATCTTAACCAGATGCTACCCCCATGCTTCTCAATCTACACGTGTCACAGGAACAAACAAAGAGGAGGTGGAGTACTCATCTCTAAAAGCCTGCTACAATTTCAGATGGACAACAGTATTAGCACAACACACCTAAACATACTAAACATATCAAACGACGAACATTCAATCAACCTAGTCTATAGAGCTCCAACAACTTCAGCTGATGATCTGCCAATGATAGTTGACCGGGCCTGCAACACGGAAAAACCACGATTATCTAATTTGATTTTAGGAGATTTCAACCTCCCCTCCCTACACGATACACAAATTGCAGCATTTATAGAAGCATTTGACAACCTTGGATACAACCAGATAGTCAAAGAGCCCACTCATACTATGGGAAATACACTCGACCTGATTTTCGTGCCACAAGCTGTCACAGAAACTGACCACAATTATGCTTTCTCCATAACTCCAGTACCATGGTCTGACCACAGCCTCATCTTATTCCAAATTCCCAACTCCTCCAATACCAATAACTCCAAATCCACTCTCGCCAAACCAACAACTAGGAGGTTTCGCCCCTTTGACAGAGAGGAGGTACTTAAGAATATTCTCCCAACACTACACACCTCTAAACCTGATCTCGATAACCTAATCAACACCTGGGATCATACTCTCAGAGCCAACTCTCAACCATCAAATAAAGCAAGAAAGCCCAACCATCGGACACATGTAGCCTGGTATTCTAACGAGCTAAGAACATCCCTCCTTCATCTTCGTAGACTCGAAAAATGCTGGAGACGTTCCCGCACCACCGAAGCCCACACAGCCTACTGCATGTACCTAAATAAGCATCGCCAGGAAATAACAGATCGAAGGAAACAATTCCATACTAATCTCCTAAAGCAATCACTAAACAAACATCATGATCTCCAATATTGTAAAGACAATGGCAAAGGAACCAACCCCCCAACACACTCAAACAATACACCCTCAAGATTATGCAAACTACTTAAAATAAAAAATGACGAAAACAGCCAACACCTGCATTACTGGACCAACAAGTATAGACACGCTATCACAGTCAACCACATTAACCAAGTTTAATACGATATCAACCAAAGAAATTGAAAACACTATCGCATCAATAAACGCTACCACCGCAGCAAATGATCCATGTCTAGCAGCCTGGATAAAAGATCTTAGATGTGAAATAAGCTTCTTCGTACAAAATATCCTCGAACAATCTTTTTCAACAGGAACCTTTCCTCAGTGCCTTAAACAAACCTCCATTAGACCATTACTGAAGAACAGCAAATTAGACCCCCAAAAAGTAGAATCCTACAGGCCAATATCCAGCATCCCACTGTTAGCTAAAATAATTGAAAAAGTGGTCCAACGTCAAATACAACAGCACATAGATACTGAAGCTCCACTCGACCCTGCACAACATGGCTTTAGAGAAGCTCATGGAGTTGAGACCCTCCTCATCACTCTATTCAATACATTAATCACAGGAATAGATAATATCCAACAAGGATTCATCCTTATATTCATGGACATCTCAGCTGCGTTCGACTCAGTAAGCCACCAAATACTCATCGATCGCCTTAATGAAAAAGGAATACTTGGCTCCGCACTTGACTGGTGCATATTCTACCTAACTAACCGTTGGCAACAAGTAAGAATTGAAGAAAGAACATCAGACCCATTTCTGCAAGATCAAGGGGTACCCCAAGGATCCTCTCTTTCAGCATTAATGTTTAATATATACATGCAACCTATCTGTGACCTCATCCGTTCCTTTAATGTTACCTGTTTAGCCTATGCAGATGACATTCTACTATACATGCCATTCTCCATCAACCATCCTGATTTTACACCACTGATAAAATGCTTTGAATCAGTAGAAGACTGGCTCCTCTCACAGAACCTAAGAATCAACCATAGCAAGACCGATGTTATGTTTATCACAAAGAACCAAAACTTCACACCTCCTACTACCTTAAAGATAAAGGACAAGGAATTGACAGTAAAACCTACGATACGATACCTAGGTATTACCCTTGACCAGCGTCTCAATATGAAAACCCACATAAAAAACACAGCGAGACTAATATATCACAAAATACGTACACTACGCCACTTACGACCGCTACTGGAACCCACAGACTTCAGAACCGTCTATCAAGCCTTGGTGATGCCTCACCTCGATTTTGCTAATGCAATTCTTCATGGTCTCCCTCAAGCAACTTTAAATCCTCTCCAACTGGCGATGAACACCGCTGCCAGAGTACTTGAAGGAATATCAAAGACAGACCACATAACTCCAATCTTGAAAAGATTCCACTGGTTACCGTCCAACGCAAGAATCCACTACAAGATTATAATCACTACTTTCAAAGCCTTATACAACCAAGCACCCTCAACGGTCGCCAACCTTCTACACATGCAGACCCTCAACAGAGCCAGAAGATCAACTGCTATAAATACATTAATAGTCCCCAAACAAACAGTTAAATACACTAAGGAAACATCTAAAAGAGCCTTCAGCATTCATGCCCCAATAGCATGGAATGCACTCCCACCAGAATTGAGAGCTATAACCAGCCTAACACAATTCAGGAAAAGTCTCAAAACACCACCTATTCTTAAGCTATTTTCCAGTTTAATCCTACACAATATATAGGCACTCCATATCCAGACCAAGATAATTTCAACTGTGAATAATGTGTATAGTTTATTGTATTTATATAGTTGATATAGTTTACCTGTAATCCCAAGTTTCTAAATCCCTGTTACTTGTAAATGCACTACAGTTACTCTGTATGTATATGTTTAGTTTCATGTAAACCGCGCTGATGACAATAGTGCGGTATATGAGATGTTAAATAAATAAATCTGCAGCTAGGGAGTCCCCATATGTGAAGACTACATTCCTGCCTGTTCCTGGAGATAGCATAGTTACTCACCTATAACAGGTGATCTCCGGGAACAGCAGGAATTTAGTCTTCACAACCCACCCACCTCCCCTAGGAGTTGTATCTCTCTCTCTCTCTCTTTCCCTCTCTCTTTGTCTCAGCTTTAAACTCAACTGGAGAGGGACAGTTCGGAAAGGCGGAAAGGCGGGAAGGCAGTACTACTATCTGATTGCTTCAATGAAATTACAACATGGCTAAAAGCTCAAAACCTTCACATTAACCATGCAAAAACAGAAGTTCTAATTGTAACAAAAAATCAATCATATATCCCTCCAACCCACATAACATTGCAAAACCACGACATTAAAATAAAAAACGAAATAAGATACCTAGGTGTTATCCTAGATACTCATCTGACGATGAACACTCACATCAGAAACACCATAAAGAAAATATACTTTAAACTTAAAATCCTTAAACAACTACGACCGTTAGTACACCAACTAGACTTCATTAATATAATACAGGCTACAATAACACCGCACTTTGATTTTGCCAACCTAATTCTCTTAGGTATAACGAAACAAAACATAAAACGAATCCAATTAGCACAAAACGCAGCAGCTAGAATTATCACGAAAGCACACTCAATTCAGCACATAACACCAATACTAGCTTCCCTACACTGGTTGCCAATTCAAAGTAGGATAATATATAAAACCACAATAACTATATATAAAGCTTTAAATAACATGGCCCCAATCCCATTAAGCAAACTAATTAGCATGGAATCTCAAAAAACCACACACAGAAAAGGATACTCAAATAAACTAAATACTCCTAATGATTTCATAAAAGCAAATAAATTAACTAACAACAGAGCTTTTTCCCATGCTGCCCCAACTATTTGGAATTCCCTTCCGGAGGACCTAAGAACTATAACCGAAATTATGGAACTCCGTAAAAAACTAAAAACCTACTTATTCTCCATGCACTACGGCAACATAGATAACCCCTTGATACACTCAGATAAAGGTTAAAAATCATGACTAATACTATTTCCAACAACTTAACAGACAATACACTATTATAAAAACACCATGATTCAATTCTAAAGTACCCACAACATATATTTGTATATAGTTTATTGTATATAATTTAATTTATTTGTAATAGTTTATTGTATATAATTTACCAGCCAATTTTGCTATTATGCATAAGTTCATGCTGTTTACATTTACTTTTATTGTTACAAAATGTTCAATGTAAAACTAAGCTTTTGCTTTGTGGATTGTTGTTTATTGTGAACCGCAACTGAACTCTGGAAGTTGCGGGTTATAAATGTATGCTAAATAAATAAATAAATAAATAAATAAGGCAGTACGCAGGTGCTGTGGGATGCTCCCAAAAGCTTTCCTATTGGATGCTGTGGAGTGTTCCCACGCAGGCTCCGTCAGTACCGACGATACCCATATGTGATGACTAAATTCCTGCTGTTCCCGGAGATCACCTGTTACAGGTGAGTAGCTATGCCTTCCACTCCATTCATTAATTTATAGGCCTCTATTATATCTCACCTCAGCCGTCTCTTTTCAAGGTTGAAGAACCCTAACCTTTTTATAGCCTCTCTTCATAGGGGTTAGGGCTTTGCCAAGGTGGATCCCTTTACAGCAACAAGATAAAATCAAAATAAGCTCAACTAACTAATTTCTCAGCATACAGGGGTGTCCTTCCTGGAGTGGTGGGTTCACCCTTAAAACAAAGACATGGGGAGGGTTCACCCCTAAAACAGACACGGGGGGTGGTGGCCTGCACAGAGTGGCAGGTGCACCTACTCTTGCCATCTTACTTGGCAGACTAGATGGACCATACTGGCCTTTATCTGCCGTCATTTACTATGTTAATACCTCGGAGTCGTTAGCAGAATGAGAATAACTGGGGATGTAGAAAAGAATGGGCAAAATTGAAAGGGGATATTTTAAGGGCAACAGACCTTTTTGTTAGAAAGGTAAAATGCAAAAGGAAAAGGAGGCCACTATGGTTCTCAAAAGACGTAGCTGAAAAGATGAAGAAAAAAGGGTGACTTTCATAAGATACAAGAGGTCACAAAGAGAGGAAGACAAGCATCAATATTTGGAAAAACTTAAAGAAGCTAAGAAAGGAGTTGCAAAGCAAAGATACACAAAAGGAAGAAAAAATAGCTAGTGCAATAAAATGGGAGATAAGATATTTTTCAGATGTGTTAGCAAGAGGAGGAAGTGCAAAAGTGGTATTGTCAGACTCAAGCGTGAAGGGGAGTAATATGTAGAAGCTGATGAGGATGAAGTGGAATTGCTTAACAAATACTTGTTCTGTATTCACAGATGAAGGGCCAGGAACAGGACCTCAAAAAACACTCACAAATAGAAGCAGAAGTGATGGGGATCTTGAACGAAGACTGTTTGAGGAACTAGCTAAACTAAAAGTAGACAAGCAATTGGACTAGATGGGATACATCTGAGAATATTGAAGGAACTTGGGTGTGTTCTAGCAGCTCCTCTGATTGAAATTTTCAATGCTGTGTCGGAGTCAGGAGTGGTTCCAGAGGACTGGAGAAAGGTACATGTGATCCCTTTACATAAAAGCAGAAGTAAGGAGGAGGAGTGGCCTAGTGGTTGGGGCAAGGTACTTCAGGCCGGAAGGTCGGGGGTTCAAATCCCACTAGAGGACAGCAACCTTGGGCCGGAAGGACTGGGGTTTCTAGTCCCACAGGTGCTCCTTGTGGTCTTGGGCAAGCCACTTAACCCTCCATAGCCCATGTTCCCTGTAAAATAGTTATCTCCAAGTTATAATGCCCTGTTCAATGTAATTTCAGTTTGTTCAATGTAAACTGCACTGATGTCGAATAGCGCGGTATATAAGAGAATGTAAATAAATAAATAAATAAGGATGAGGTTGAAAACTACAGGCCAGTGAATAAATTATTGGAAATGCTGCTAAAAGAGAGAATAGTGAGCTTTCTGGAGTCCAGTTGATTTCAGGATCTGAGGCAGCATGGGTTTACCAGAGGCAGGTCTTCTCAGACAAATTTGATTTCTTTGACTGGGTGACCAGGGAGTTGGACTGAGGGAGAGCTGTACTTAGATTTCAGTAAAGCCTTTGACACCGCTCTACATAGGTGGTTTATAAACAAACTGAGCAACCTTGGGATGGGCCTTAAAGTGACTAACTGGGTTAGAAATTGGTTGAGTGGGAGGCGACAGGGTACAGGTAACTGGAGCTCACTCTGAGGAGATGGATGTTATCAGTGGTGTGCCGCAGGGATCTGTCCTTGGTCTGATTCTTTTTAACATCTTTGTTAGTGATATTGCGAAAGGGCTGTCTGGTAAGGTTTGCCTCTTTACAGATGATACCAAAATCTGCAATAGAGTAGACAACCAGGAAGGAGTAGATAACATGAGGAGGGATCTAGCTAAGCTTGAAGAATGGTTGAGAATTTGGCAGCTGAGATTTAAGGCTAAAAAACACAGGGTCATGCATTTGAGCTGCAAAAATCCAAGGGTCTACAGTGTAGTGGCCGAAGTGCTTCTGTCCATGAAAGAAGAGCAGGACCTGGGCATGATTGTTTCTGATCTTAAGTGGCTAAGCAGGTAGAAAAGGCAATGGCTTGGGTGCTTAGGCGAGGACTGGCAAGCAGAAGAAAGGTGATAAGTCTATAAGGATCTGGTGCGACCTCATTTGGAGTATTGTGTGAAATTCTGGAAACCACACCTTTTAAAAGGATATAAACAGGAGGGAGTCTGTGCAGAGTGTGGCTACTAAAATGGTTAGTGGTCTTTGTTATAAAGCATATGAGGACAGACTTAAAGTTCTTAATAGGTATACATTAGAGAGATATGATAGACATTTAAATATCTCAGTGGCATAAATGCACAAGAGGAAAGCCTCTTTCAATTGAAAGCAACCTCTGCTATGAGGGGACATAGGATGAAGGTGAAAGGGAATGGATGCAGGAGTAATATGTGGAAATATTTCTTTACGGAAAGAATGGTAGATGCGTGGAATAGTTTTCCAGTGAAGGTAGTACAGATTAGGACAGTATCTGAATTCAAGAAAGCATGGGACAAACAAACTATTGTAATTGATATGGAAGGGCAGACTAGAATATTTCTGCAATCGTTTCTATGATTACTCAAAAATAACCAAATGCTTGTAACCCATAACTATATGGCCAACGATAACCTTAATATAAACTACAAGAAAACAGAGGGCTCTCCACATTACAAGAAACATCATTTGTCTCCCCTCAGACTATAAAACTATCACAAGGAAATATAACATTAGAGAACGAATTGAGGTATCTGGGAGTCGCACTTAATCAAAATCTGAACCTACAATCGCAAATAAACCAAACCACAAAGAATGCATACTATACGTTTTTGGATGATCTTCAACTGAAACCATTGCTCAATCAAAATGACTTCCAAAATGACGTCTGCCAAGCCACCATAACACCAATTCTGGACTATTGCAATTTGATATATCCAGGCCTCTCAAAGTATACCATTCACCCTCGGCAAATGGCACAAAACATGGCAGCCTACATCATTACAGGATCAGCAAAACACAAGCACATAACACTCCTGAATCAACTACAACGGCTCCCAATACACTCGTGTACCAAATTCAAGACAATACTCGCCACATCTAAAATAATACAGCGGATACCCTACAAAAGTTTGTTATAAGAGATCCTGAAACCTGACCTAGAAGAACCAACAAGAACCTAATTGCCACACCCAATATTCATACGAAAGCTAAACAAATCCCTGCAATAGTGCTGCCTTCTTTGCTGCGCCTGTGCTATAGAACTCTCTCCTAGAAGACATCAGAGTCACTAAGGACATCAGATTTCAGACGAAAGCTAAAAGCTTTCCTGTACAAAGGACATTTCGGAACTCAGCACAGCAGGAACACATCATAACCCCATCATTCCACTCTATGGTCTCCTCCCCCCCCCCCCCCCCCGGTCCACCATTGTCCACAGTCTATTCCATGTTATGTTAACACTCAAGTTTATGCTCCCTAGTCAACTATTCCCTTAAGTTATCATGTATATGTTATGTATGATGAAATTAGGCCTTACTTGCTAATTGGCTTTCCTTGAATACCTTCAGTCCAGTCCCGTCACCTCTTGGTTGTGATGCCTCACCAGCAGCTTGGAGACTGAGCATGTCACAACTTGTGACATCAACATACACGGGTAGCTGGTAGCACCTCCCAGCCCCCCATATCCTATTGGCAAAGCAGACTCATGGGAAAAACAAGTAGACAATGTCTGATTCAGAAAACCTCTAATCACCATCCCCCCTAAACAGACAGCAACACCCCCCAACTTAGAGGAAAGGCTCTTACCTACATTGTTCTCCACACTAACTCCGCTGAGCAGAGTCATGCCCCTCACGGAACCGGACTTAATTCCTCTCTGGGAACTCCAATCAGTCCATTGCCTCTGTATACTCTTCTACAGCCATCTGCCTCATTCTTTGTATCTCTTTTTTTTTTTTTTTTTTAACCGGGTGATTCCCCCCTGGAGCCACTACTGTTTTTTCAAATCACTATACACACAATGGATTTCTTCCAGGTCTGGGATCACCCATCCTGTCACCAACAGAAACTTAGGGAGGGCCTGGGACTGTCTGGAGGTACTCAAGGAAAGCCCATTAGCAGGTAAGGCCTAATTTCATCTTCCTTATCCCTCCAGTCCTGTCACCTCTGGGATGTACTATAGCAGTCCTAGCCCTGGGAGGGGCCCCCAAGCTTGGCCTGGATGACTGCTGACCCAAAATGCATGTCCCTCACTGCCTGCACATCCAACTGATAGTGCTTCACAAAGATATGCAAGGACGTCTGCCGGCAGAGAGATGCAGCCTTGCAGATCTCCGCCTGCGGAATCACTGGACTCCACCCAGGAAGCCTCGTAAGCTCTTGTCAAATGCGCCGTATGTTGCCTTAACAGGTAGGCCAAGGAAATCTCCTTCCTCATCCACCTGGAGATGGATGCTTTGGATGCAGTCTCTCCCTTACGCAGACCTCCAAACAGAACAAACAACCGCTCACTATTTTGAAACCGCTTGGTGACTCTCAGATACCACTGGAGAGCATGGCCGACATCCAGGAGCCACAGGTGGGGGTCTGACTGGGGATCCCCTGCCCCTGAGAAAACTGGAAGGGTAACTGGTTGATTCAAGTGGAATGCCTGCAACACCTTGGGCAAGAAGGATGGCACCAACTGTAGCAGCACTTTCTCCTTGGAGATGGAAAGGAACGGCTTGCGGCATAAGGCCTGCAACTCTGAAATTCTCCTATCTGAGCAAATTGCCACCAGGAGGACCATCTTCAATGTCAAGTCTTTCAGTGGACAGTGGGTTTGAAGGGTGCTTCTGTCAACACGGACATCACCAGATTAGGGTCCCAGGTTGGCACAGTAGACCGAACTGGAGAGCATACCCGCTTCACTGCTTTCAGAAAGCATACAGTATCCAGGTGTGTTGACACAGACACCCCTTGCACTCTTCCCCCCCCCCCCCCCCCAGTAACAAGCCAGCACTTCTACCTGCACACGCAGGACATTACACACTAGACCCTTTTCCAGCACTGCCTGTAAGAAGGTCAAAAGCTCTGGGAGAGAGGTAGCTAGGGCCCATATCCCACGATCCATACACCAGTTCTTGAAGAGCCTCCAGACCCTAACATATGCAAGTGTCATCGAGCACTTGCATACCCTTAACAGTGTCGAGATGAAGGAGTCTGAATTAGCTGCGTTTCATCAATCGAGCCCTCAAGAGCCAGGCCGTAAGCAAGAATCAGTCCACCTGAGGCATCTGCACCAGACCTTGCAGCAGTAGGTCATCCCTAATCAGCAGACTCTAGAGCCAATCCACTGTCAGTCGGACCAGGTCAGCATACCATAGCCAATCTGGATGACCGAGCTCCTGTGTGCCTCGATCCATTGCACCACTCGCCCTATCAGGGCCCATGGGGGAAATACATACAGCAGACCTGTCCTATGTCAGTGCTGTACTAGTGCGTCGAGGCCCTATGACATTCCCTCCCTGCTCCTGCTGTAGAAGCGACTTGTCTACTGGAAGGTTCTCATGAGATCCATGATCGGGGGACCCCAGCAGCACACCACCTGTGCAAAAGCTTCCTCGTTGAGCATCCACTCGCTTGGATTCACTCACACCTGACTGAGAGAGCCATTATTTTCTCTCTGCCGGCCATGTGGGCTGCCGACAATGCTTGTAGGTTGTCCTCTGCCCAAGCTAGCAACAGGATGGCCTTTTTTTTTTTCCCAACTGCTTGCTGCCCATGCCCCCTTGCCTATTGATGTATACCACTGTGGTGGTATTGTCCAAGAACATTCTCACCACCTTCTCTTGAAAGAGGCTGGTGGATCTCTGCAGGGACAAGAGCGCTGCTCACATTTTCAGCAAGTTGATTGCCCTAGAAGACTTCTCTGGTGACCAGCTGCCCTGTGCCATCTGAGACGGGTAGTGTGCTCCCCAGCTGGATAGACTGGTATCTGTTAAGGGAACCCAGCAAGGTGTTTCCAGGGGCATCCCTGCTAACAACTCTCGGGCCTCAGCCACCACTGGAGAGCTCCCGTGACAGGCGGGGCAGCTGCCTCTCCAGTGGATGATGTTGCACTGACCATCTCAGAAGTGACTGCAGAGGCCTCATGTGAGTTTGAGCCCACGGGACTAACTTGACGGTCGCTGCCATCGATCCCAAAAGCTTAAGGTAATGCCAGGCCATCGAGGACTTTGTCCGAAGGAACTCCCTGACCTGTTGCTGCTGCTTTCTCACCTGCTCTGATGGCAAGGAGACCTTGCCCTTTCGTGTCTGAAAATGGGCTTCCATGTAAACAAGCTCCTGAGTTGGAAGCAGGCTGCTCTTGGTCAGATTGATTGCCTAGACTTTGGAGGAACTTGACCACCCAAGTGGTGGTGCTCTCGCTGTCTTCTCTGGCTAGTCTGGGCAATCATCAAGGTATGGGTTCATAAGGATACCTACCTTCCATAGGGCTGTCATGACAACCACCATGATCTTGGTGAAGGTTCCAGGTGCAGTTGCCAGGCCAAAGAGCAGTGCAGTGTACTAAGGGTCCCATGGGTATTACGAACCTTAGGAACTGCTGATGATCCGACCGTATGGGCATTTGCAGGTAAGCTTCCGTAAGGTCCAGGGAGGTGGGGAACTCTCCTTCCCTGACATACGTGATCATGGATCTTAATGTCTCCATATGGAATTGTGGCACCTTTTAGACAGCGAGTCATGCGATTAAGATCCAGGATTGGCCTGAAGGATCTTTCCTTTTTGGATACCACGAAATAGATGGAGTATCGTCCTGAGCCACATTGGCTCTGCGGAACATTCGCAACCACTCTCGCAGCCTCTCCAGAGTGTCCTGCACCACTTTGACCTTGAGACACCTTGCAGGGTGACCGGAGAAAAACCTCTGAGTGGTTGTGTGAACTTGAGCGCATAGCCCCCTCTTATGTCCTCCAGCACCCACCGATCGGAGGTGATTCAGAACCATGTGGAGTAGAATTCTCGCAACCTTCCTCCCACAGGAATCACCCCCCACCTGGGCCCCCCTCGCTTCATTGCGGTTTCTTGTTTGTTGAGGAAGAGGAGGAGTAAAAACCTCTTCCTGCTCCTTGAAAGCCTTGAAAGGACTGCATCCTCAATGGGAACCATCCCCTCTGGTAAGACGCAAAGCAAACCAATCGAAACCGGCGAAAGTCTCTGGGCCGACCTAGACCCAACGAGGCCAAGCACCTTGTCTACTTATCCTCAAGGAGCCTTCCTCCTTTAGAATCTCCCAAATCCTTCAACTTCTCCAATGCCTTTCCAAACAAAAGCTTTCCCTTGAATAGAAGCCTGCTTAAATGTGATTTGGAGGACACATCTGCCCAATTTCACAGCCACAAATACCTGTACAGAAACCACTTCTGCCATACTCCTAACCAGGCACATTATCAGATCATAAAAGGCATCTGCCATATAGGCCGTGCCAGACTCCAACTTGGCAGCTTCCTGCGGGGAGGGATTGGAATCCCCTGACTCTCCTTGAAGCCCGAGTCCAGCGCAAACAGGCCTGGGTGATAAAGGAAGCCCATAGGGAGATGGCTCTGGTATCAAACGCTTAGTAGGGTTTCCAGTTTCCTATCCTGTATATCCTTGAGGGCTGCACTGCCCTCCACAGGAATGTTTGTCTTTTTGGTTACTGCCAAGACTGCTGTGTCGACTTTGGGCAAACGGAACCAATCCTTTTCCTATTCTGTAAGTGGGTAGAGGTGTGCTATGGTTGGAGTACTCAAGCTGGCTTCCGTCACATCTCACTCATCCTGAACCATATGTTTGATCACCCGATGTAAAGGGAACACTGCCTGTGGCTTGTGAACCGCCTGGAACAAAGGATCTTCCAGTGGCTTGTCCTATGCTGGGGCCCCTGTAGGCATATTTAGTCATTAAGGCGTGGGAAATCAATACCGCCAGCTCCTCTCACCGGAAGACATGGACAATGCGAGCTTCCTCCTCCTGTGGGACCTTGTCCTCCTCTAGGTCTGATGTCATCTCGCAAGGCCCCTGCAGCTTCCTGTTCCTCAGGATGCTCAGACTGGACAGATGGCTACTTCAGGCAGGAAGACTGGCATGGATGCATGGAGGACACTCCAAAGGCTTCCTTTGGAAACTGGGAAATGTTTCTGCGTGAACTCCGGTGGTGACGACACCCATATTTGAGGACCGATTCCTGCTGTTCCCGGAGAACACCTGTTATAGATGAGTAACTATGCTTTCTCTACAATCTCAGAACCTTCATCCTCTGGTTGAAAAACATGGTCCCCCAGCTTCGCATAGACAACCAGGTTGCCATGTTTTATGTAATTGCTCTCTTCTCTTCTCTATTCTATCTTTTCTGTCCTGTCCTATATATGATTGGCGTTCTTTTTCTTTTCCTTATTTTTAATTTAGATTTTTGTAAAAAGCTCTGATGCCTTGCTGCCTAGGGCGGTATATCAAATGACAGCAAAGATAAAGAGATCCCAGATCTGTCTCCACCCATTTATGACTAGCCGGTGGCCTGTCCACCACACTGGTTAATGCCCCTGCATCCAATCCCCTCGGACCTCATCTGTTTCATGCAGAAAACCCTGTGCATGAGAAGCACAAACTCCAGAGACCCTCCCCCCACTAACACCTGAAAACATAGTCTCTTGTGAAGTGGAGGGCCGAGGAGGTCTCGACTCCCCAGTCCTTCCCTGAGGATAAAGAGCAGTCTGAGGTATCCCCTAGCTCTCCCCGGGAACCTGCCCCCATGGTGGGGTGCCTCTAGTCTGCTGCCAGAAGGGATCCTGTAGCCCCTCCCAATGTTACCACTTTCTGCGCCCTAGCTGAGACATCTTGCGGGGCATCCCCCACTGAGCAGACTTCTGCTTCACAATTCTGGCAGAAGCCCTCTGACGCCACTCCCCTCTGGGAGCCACACGCAAGGCACATGGGTCTGGCGAGCATAATTACTTTACCTAGATGAAGGGCACTGTAGACAAAGAATTTTTATTTTATTTTTTACTTACAATAAGAATAGCTCCTAAGGCAGGACAAAGCAAAACATAAATGCAGTGAATCCCCAGCATAAGAGGAGCCCCGGAATTACCTGAGCCTGGGGAGAGTGGTGAAAAGTCCAAGGCTGACCTTTCCCGCACGGCCAGGAAATGCCTAATGGCATGTGGTCGTCTGCTCCGGAGCTACTGCTGCCATGTGGTCTCTGCACCGCTTCTCAGCCGCAGTCCTGACAGTGCAAGCAGCTCCCCAAAACAACAAAAAAGGCCAGAAATAAAGATGAAAGGAAATGCAAACACCTGCTCTGCTGTTTGGCTGCGGACTGCTCAGCCTCGCAACCTGGTATTGGCAGCCACGGGAGTCATGGAAGGGAGGAAGTTCATGTTCCGGCAAACAGCATGGCTCCTCACCCACTGGAGGGTTTCGGGAGCTGCAAGAGCAACCAGTAATGCAGGAAGGGCCCTCCCTTCTCAAGCTAGGGGCCTGCTGTCTGACAGCCTAAGGCAGCACACAGACATCTCTATTAGAGGCCTCCTACAAGGATCTCCTGCTGCTACCCCAGCCTTGCTTTTTTTTTTTTTTAAATCCCCCAATAGCCAAAACAGACAGATCTCTGCTAAGCCAAACCAATACTCTAACCAGCTATCTAATTGTCCTTACAGTGGCTCTCACTAGAGTCACATCTCTCCAGCTGTTTGGAAACTGAGATACTAGGGGCTGACTGGACTGGACTGGATTGGAGGGATGATAAGGAAATAATGGTAACCTATAACTGTTAACATGCTATAATGTTATTTAAACCATTACCTTGTTGTATTGTAAACCACTTTGACTGAAGGATAAAGCAGTATAAAAAAAAGTCAAAATAAATACATAGTCTTGTGGTCCTTTGTAAGGTCTAGTCAGATAGCTGAAAGAGTCTATATTTTGAATGTGGCGAGCATAAATCACTGTTTGTACTTTATACACTAGTCATCTGTATGGGGTTATTGGTCTTCCTCTACAGGGTTTCTGTCCCTGACCACATCAGAGCATAAGAAATGCCATACTGGGTCAGACCAAGGTCCATCAACCCAGCATCCTGTTTCCAACAGTGGCCAATCCAGGTCACAAGTACCTGGCAGGTTCCCAAAAAGGCACACAGGTTCCACAGTGCTTGACCCAGGGCAAGCCATGGCTTTCCCAGATCCTCTTTAATAATGGTTTATGGACCTTCCCTCCAGGAACTTGTCCAAACCTTTTTAAAACACAGCTACACTAACAGCCTTCACTACATCCTCTTGTAACAAATTCCAGAGTTTGATTATGCATTGAGTGAAAAAATATTTTCTCTTATTGATCTTAAATGGGTTACATTGTAGCTTCATTGCATGTCCCCTAGTCTTTCTACTTTTTGATGGTGTAGAGAGTAGTTACTCACCTGTAACAGGTGTTCTCCAGGAGCAGCAGGAATCAGTCCTCACATATGGGTGACGTCGCCGCCGACGGAGCCCTCGTGTGGAGCATTTCCCCAGCTTTCAAAGAAAGCCTTTGGGAATTGCAGCGCGCATGCGCGGTCCCCTTCCCGCCCAAGGGTGCCATCTTGCTCAGTCTGATGACATAGCTAAAAGACAGCAAAAAATTAGCAAAAACAAATCATATGACTGCAACTCCAAGGGGAGGAGGGAGGGTTGTGAGGACTGATTCCTGCTGCTCCTGGAGAACACCTGTTACAGGTGAGTAACTACTCTTTCTCCAGGACCAAGCAGGAAGTCAGTCCTCACATATGGGACTCCCCAGCTTAAGGCTACCGGAGACCTCAAGCGGAAAAAATGAGCTCCCTCTAGCTCGTCAGCACGCAAGGAAGGAATCTTCTCTGAGAACGCCCCTGACCGGTAGCCCAACACCAGGGCCGGAGGGTAGGAGTTGCCTAAACCTCAAAGAGATTATGGAGTACTGCCTGTCTGAAAGCACTGTCCCTGCGGGACTCCCTCTCAAGGCAGTAATGGGCCGCAAAAGTCTGGCTTGAAGACCAAGTAGCGGCCTGGCAGATGTCTGCCAACGGAACAGAGCGGAGATGAGCCACTGACGCAGCCTTCGCCCTGACACGATGAGCCGTGACTCGACCCTCCAACGAGAGGCCGGCTGCCCCATAAGCCCAGGCGATACAGTCTGCGACCCACATGGACAAAGTACGCTTGGAGACAGGTAGCCCGAACTTATTGGGGTCTAAAGAAACGAAGAGCTGAACAGCCCTCCGATGCTCCTGCGTACGGTCAAGGTAGAAGGACAACGCCCTCCTACAGTCCATGGTATGCAAAACCATCTCAGCCCGGTTGGCATGCGGCCTGGGAAAGAAGGTCGGAAGAACCACCTCCTGATTGAGGTGAAAAGGTGAGACAACCTTAGGAAGAAACTTAGGGTGAGTCCGTAAGACTACCCTATTCCTGTAGAACCTAGTGTAAGGAGGATCAGACACTAGTGCCTGAAGTTCACTCACTCGCCTAGCAGAGGTAAGAGCTACCAGAAACAAGGTTTTCCAGGAGAGAAAACTGAGAGGGCAGGTAGCCATAGGTTCAAATGGCAGACAAGTAATCCGCTGTAAGACCACATTCAGATCCCACTCAGGGGCTGGTGGACGTAAAGGAGGCTTGAGCAGGAGGAGGCCTCTGAGAAAACGAGCCACCAAAGGGTGGTTAGAAAGAGGCCTCCCGTCCACTGGCGAGTGGTGTGCTGAGAGAGCACTAAGGTGAACTCTGACAGTTAGACTTAAGGCCCAGATTGGAGAGGTAAAGCAAATATTGCAACACTACCGCTACCAAGCACGAGAAGGGATTCTCGCTGTGCTGAGCACACCATGCGGAGAATCTACGCCACTTAAGAGCGTAGGATTTCCTGGTGGATTGTCGCCTAGAGGCCAAGACCACATCTTCCACCTCTTGAGGCAGTAGCAGGGGAGCCAGGACTACCCTTTCAGCAGCCAGGCCATCAGATGAAGGGACTGGGGTGCAAGAGTCCCCCTGATCCTGAGACAGGAGATCGTGTTGAAACCCCAGAGGAAGAGGGGTGGCCACCGCTAGCTGCAGCAGAAGCGGGAACCACGGTTGCCTCAGCCACCTGGGGGCTATCAGGATCAATGAAGCCCCGTCCTTGAGGACTTTGAACAGCGTTCTGGACACTAGTGGCGTGGGAGGAAACGCATACAGTAGGCCTGTGGACCACGAGATCAGAAACGCATCCGCTGCTACTCTGAGAGGATGCAGTTATCTGAAGCAGAATCTCGGGAGTTGCCGGTTCAGAGGACTGGCGAAAAGATCCATGGTGAGGAGGCCCCACCTGAGAAAGACCTGCTGAACCACCAACGGGTTCAACCTCCATTCGTGTGGTTGCAGTCTGTCCGCCAGGTAATTTTCTTGACCTGGGAGGTAGACAGCCTTTAGGAGGATTCCGTGAGTGACGGCCCAAGAGCACAGCCGTTGTGCCTCCTGACATAGAAGGAAGGAGCCTGTGCCTCCTTGCTTGTTCACGTAGAACATGGCAACTTGATTGTCCGTCTGGACCAGTACAGACTGGTGAGAGGCGAGGTGGGAGAAGGCTCTCAGAGCTAGGCGTATCGCCCGTAGCTCCAGGACGTTTATCTGTTGAGCAGCCTCCCAAGGGGTCCAGAGACCCTGAGTACATGTCCCTTGGCAATGTGCTCCCCAACCGAGAAGAGAAGCGTCAGCATTTGAGAATGCGGAGGGGATTGAAAAACCACTCCGAGTACCAGATTCGGAAGATGAAGCCACCATTGCAGAGAGGAGACTAGCAGGTCCGATATATTTACTGAGTCCGCTAGGCTCCCCGTGGCCTGATGCCACTGAGTGCGAAGGCTCCACTGAGCAGGCCGCATGTGCAGGCGGGCATTGGGGGTGACATGAACCGTGGAAGCCATATGGCCGAGTAGTCTCAGGAATTGCCTGGCAGAGACCAGGGAATTGCTGCGAAACTGCCTGGCCAGATCCATCAGCCTGTGGGCTCTGTCCATAGGCAGAAAAGCCTTCGCTTGAAGAGTATCTAGTCTGGCCCCTATGAATTCTAAGTTCTGGGAAAATCAACTTTTTCCTCTGGGAAAAACGAACTACGTCTGTCGGGCTCCGCGGAAAAAAGAAGACTGAGAAGATGGCACCCTTGGGCAGGAAGGGGACCACGCATGCGCGCTGCAATTCCCAAAGGCTTTCTTTGAAAGCTGGGGAAATGCTCCGCACGAGGGCTCCATCAGCGCCGACGTCACCCATATGTGAGGACTGACTTCCTGTTTGGTCCTGGAGAAACAACCGATATCCGTTTACCCATTCCATTCTAGTCATTAATTTATAGACCTCTATCCTATCTCCCTTCGGCCGTCTCTTTTCCACGTTGAAAAGTCCTAACCTTTTAAGCCTTTCCTCATAGGGGTATCCTTCATCCTCTTTACCAATTTGGTGGCTCTTCATAAGAACATAAGATATGCCATACTGGGTTAGACCGAGGTCCATCAGGCCCAGTATCCTGTTTCCAACTGTGGCCAATCTAGGTCACAAGTACCTAGCAGTTTTCCCAAAAGACAGGTTTTATAATGCTTGTGTCAAGCAGTGCATATCCCAGGTCCCCTTTAATAATGGTTTATGGACCTTTCCTCCAGGAACTTGTCCAAACCCTTTTTTTTAAACCTGGCTACACTAACAGCTTTTACTACATCCTCTGGTAACTAATTCCAGAGTTTTGATTACATGTTGAGTGAAAAAAATATTTTCTTTTATTAGCATTAAATGGGTATGCTGTAGCTTCATTGCATGTCCCCTAGTCTTTCTATATTTTGATGGCGTAAACAATTGATCTACATTTACCCCTTCCATTAATTTATAGACCTCTATGATATCTCCCCTCAACCGTCTCTTTTCCAGGTTGAAGAGCCCTAACCTTTTTAGCCTGTCTTCATAGGGGTATCCTTTCATCCCCTTTACCATTTGTTAGCTCTTCTCTGTATCTTTTCTAATAACACTATATCCTTTTTAAGATACGGTGACCAGAATTGCACACAATATTCAAGGTGCAGTTGCACCGTGGAACAATAGAGGCATTATAATATCCTTTGTTTTTTTTTCTCCATTCTTTTCCTTATGATACCTAAAATTCTATTTGCTCTCTTGTCCGCTGCTGCACACTGGGCAGAAGGTTTCAGCATGTTATCCATGAAGATACTTAAATCTTTTTCCTGGGTGGTGGTTCCTAATGTGGAACCTTGCATCATGTAACCATAGTTTGGGTTCTTTCCTAGTTGCATAACTTTGCACTTGTCCACATTAAATTTAATCTGCCATTTGGATGCCCAATCTTCCAATGTATCAAGGTCCTCTTGCAATTTTTCACAATCCTCATGGGTTTTAACAACTTTGAATAATTTTGTCTCATTTGCAGATTCAATTACCTCACTCCATATTCCCATTTCCAGGTCATTTATGAATGTTAGAAAGCAGTGGACCCAGCACAGATCCCAGGGATACTCCACTATTCACCTTCCTCCATTGAGAAAATTGGCTATTTAGCCCTACCCTCTGCTTGCTATCTTTTAACCAGTTCCTGATCCACAATATTACGCTGCCTTCTATCCCATGACTATTTAATTCCGCCAAGAGTCTCTCATGAGGGACCTTGTCAAAGGCTTTCTGAAAATCCAGATACAATATATCAACCAACTCACCTTTGTCTACCTGTTTGTTCACACCGTCAAAAAAACATAACAGATTAGTAAGGCGTGACTTTCCTCAACTAAAGCCATGTTGGCTGTCTCCCATTAAGCCATGACTATCTATTTGTTCAATAATTTTGTTCTTTATAATAGTTTCTACCATTTTTCCCGGTACTTGGCGTTACACTGGCCATCCTCCAATCTTCAGGTATTACAGATGATTTTAATGATCACAGATTTATTAATAGTAGGTCTGCAATCTCATATTTCAGTTCTTTCAACATCCTTGGATGTATACCATCTGGTCCAGGTAATTTGCTACTCTTCAGTTTATCAAACAGTTGTAATACATCTTCCCGGTGTATTGATATTTCTTTCAATTCTTCTGCGGCATCACCTTTAAATACTTTTTCAGTCACAGGTAACATCCCTACATCTTCCTCAAAGACTGAAGCAAAGAGTTCAGTCTCTATGGCCTTGTCCCCTCTTAGTGCCCCTTTTATCCCTCTATCATCTAACGGTCCAACTGACTCTGTCACAGGTTTTTTTTTGCTACAAATGTCTAATATGCATTTTTGCTTCTAGTGCAGTCTTCTCAAATTCTTTGCCTGCCCTATCAATGCCTTGCATATAATTTGCCAGTGCTTATGTTTCCAGTTTTTGTTATTTGGCTCCTTTTTCCATTTTCTGAAAGATGTTTTTTTTGGCAACAGCCTCTCTGACCTCACCTTTAAACCATGCTGGCAGTTTTTTGGGCTTCCTTCCACTTAAAGCATGGAATACAGCTAGTCTGGGCTTCCAAGATAGTATTTTTAAACACCACCCATGCTTAATGTAAATCTTTAACCTTTGCAACCGCTCCTTTTAGTTTTTCTTAACTATTTTCCTCATTTTATCAGTCTTCCTTTTGAAAGTTAAAAGGTAGTACTGTGGATTTCCTTGCCGTCCTTCCTCCATTTATTAAATCAAATGCGATCATGCTTTGATCACTATTGTCAAGTGATTCCAACACCCTTATCTCTTGCACCAGATCTTGTGTTCCACCAAGGGCTAGGTCCAAAATGGCTTCCCCTCTGGTCAGTTCATGAACCAGCTGCTCCAGGAAGCAGTCGTTAGTTTCTAGATGAAATAATCTCCCTACCATGTCCTGCCGTGACACTGCACAAGTCGATACTGGGGTAATTGAAATCACCCATTATTATTACTGTGCTTTAACTTTTGTTAGCTTCCCTGATTTCTTTGAGTATTTCATCATCCATTTGTTCATTCTGTACCTTTTCTAATTCTGCTATATCTTTAAGATATGGGGACCAGAATTACACACAATATTCAAGGTGTGGTCGCACCATGGAACATTAGAGGCATTATAATATCCTTGGTTTTATTCCCCATTCCTTTCCTTATGATTCCTAGCATTCTCTTTGTTTTCTTGGCCACCGCTGCACACTGGGCAAAGGGTTTCAACTGTATTAACCACAATGACATTTAAATATCTTTCCTGGGTGGTGGTGGTGGTGGTTCCTAATGTGGAACCTTGCATCATGTAACCGTAGTTTGGGTTGTTGTTTCCTAGGTGCTTAACTTTGCACTTGTCCACATTAAATTTTATCTGCCATTTGGATGTCCAGTCTTCCAATTTATCAAGGTTGTCTTGCTATTTTTCACAAGCCTCTTGTGTTTTATCAACTTTGAATAATTTTGTGTCATCTACAGTTTGATCACCTCACTCATTATTCCCATTTCCAGGTCATTTATGAATGTTAAAAAGCAGCAGGCCCAGCACAGATTCCTGGGTACTCCAGTATTCACCTTTTTCTATTGAGAAAATTGGCCATTTTATTCCCATTTTTTCTATCTTTTAACCTGTTCCTGATCCACAATAGTATACTGGCTCCAGTCCCATGACTTTTTAAAAAATTTGGCCAAGAATCTCTCATGAGGGACCTTGTCAAAGGCTTTCTGAAAATCCAGATATACTATATCAACTGGCTCACCTTGGTCTATTTGTTTTGTTCACACCTTCATTAGTTTATTACGTGGCTCTACTCCTCCAGGTTTATTAACTGGTAAATAAGTTTATTATATTTCATAACATATATAACACATAGATGGTAGCTGCAATGTTAACTGTGAGTCTGCCAAGTAAAAAGTATAAATTAAAACATTTTATACCACTATTATGTAGTAACGTTTAAAGCAGTGTAAAAAATATGGTTTGTTTTATGTAAAATTGGGTGAAAACATTAAAGCAGAACACGCCAAACCTGTTCTATGAGTTTTTGGTATAACAATGAATGTTGTGTATGTTGATCTCTAGTGTGTACAGATTTCTCATGTATAACATTTGTTCAACGAGATTATTCTACCCATCTGTGTGGGTTCTGACTAGTCTGTAAATTCTGTTGATACGCATCCCACAACTTTAAGCTAATATGTGTGAATATAATATGAATGACTCTCAGCTTTCCTAGAAGCACCTGCTTCAGGGATGGGTTGTTCATGGGTTGTTCATGGTGATGGGCAAGGGCTTCTATGATTTTATTTCCTGAATGTGCTGTTATCGATCTTCCACTGCATTACATATGAAGAAAAAGGACAAACAGAACCAAATCAAGGAGAGAACTCTACACATTCAGATAAATCCCCATCCCTTTCCCTCAACTGCCCTCTGTATCTATCTCAAACATACTTAAGTTCTGTTTAGTTCACATGTGCGATCATTCTTAGCCTTTCAGACTAGAGAAAATCAGCTGTGGCCCTTATCAGCTGCAGAGGGTGTCTATTTGGATTTTTGCCCTGGCACTTTCCTCCTCTGAGGTTCCAGTACAGCTGGGATCTGGTGTCATAAACCTTTATTTGCAAATGTCCAGAAATGTCACCTTCCCCATTTATATACTGCCCTGGCTAGCTAGTTTATTCATTATGGTGACAAACCCCTTACTTGGTCGATGCACCAGGGTTCCTTCTGGAAGCTTGCAGTTATGGCTTAAGAATCAGGAAGGTAGATGCTGCCATTGTGTGATAACTGGGATACCCTCACCTTAGGGTTGTAAACACTGTCTCTGGCACCCAGTGAGCAGAAGATCAGCATTGGCAATTAAGTCCAGTTTCCTCCTGCTTGATGGTTCACAGTATTGCTGTTGGGCCAGGCCTTTCTATTTCCTAATTTGAAAACTGACCAAGCCTATGCTAGTTTTCTCAGTACTAACTGAATTTGCTGAAATCCAGACTGCTTTGAGGCAGTCAGACTGGAGCTGGAGATTTTGCTGAAAGAGGTCAGCAGGTATGCTTCAAATTCAGCATCTTCTATGAGTTTGGTAAGATGGTAGAAATGTCTGGAAACTATCCATTTTTGTAGACAAGCCATAGACTTTCCCTGGAAATGCTATTGCATTGCAGGGAGTTACTCAAATATTGCTTGTGCAATAGAATTTCACAATTTTGTGTGTTGTATATTGTAACCAGGACTACTTTTACCTATGGGCAAAAAGGGCAGCTTCCCTGGACCCCCCTGCACAATGGGGGCCCAGCTGCTCTGCTGCCTATAGGTAAAAGTGACCACGTTTCTCTCTTCTGCTCCCTCAGGCAGCTTGCAAGAGAAGTGAGTGAAACTTCAGTGAACAGGCTGATGTCCTGCTTCAGGTCTGTTGACTAAAGCGATGTTCACTTCACTTGCAAGTAGCTTGAGGGAGCAGAAAGGAGGAACAGGGCTGCTGACTGTTGCTTAGGGGGAGGGGGGAAGCGGCTCATTCTCAAACATTTGCCAAGGGCCCCATAAGCAGTTGAAGCATCCATTTAGCAAATTGGAGCATGTATTGTCATGATACCATACCACTGTAACATTTCCTGATAGAAAAAGTGGATCTTTCTTCTTAACTTTTTGGCTTATTTCTGGCCAGTGAATTTCATGGAAATTATATTTCTTTCAAGCGCAATTGTAAAATCCGGGGTTGTATTGGATTAATTTAATGAAGACTAATTTGGAAAAGGGACCTAAACAAAGGTGCTGTTTCCAAAATCAGATGAAGTGATTTTAAAATGTCAGTATATGGTTAATTCAGTATGTGTGTTATGGGCCTCCATTATTTATCACATTTATTATCCATCTTTCAGCAAGCAGTGTACACTGCCCCCCTCCAACCATATTTTGGTTTGTGCAGCAAAGCACCATAAACTCTAGCTTAGACCCTTCTATATGCTGCTTGACTTTATCCAAATTTTCTCACCCCATGCACACACCCAGTTTTTCCTTAGCCTTGGCATGTGTAATTTAATGGCTTCTGCAGCTTGTCATGGCTTGCAAAGGTCTTTGGGCATATAGCATGCATGAAAGGTGGTACGCAAACCCAAAATTACTTCTATTAATAGCAGAGCCTATTTAACTGTACCGTGGGTGAATTCTGCCTGTGCAGACAGGATTTCCTTGGTGACTGCCTAATCTGGAAGGGTTGAAATTCCTCTTTCAGGAGCTGGATAATGAAGACTGGCATGCATTCCATTTTTGGATGGTTTGCATGGATGGCCCTGTGTGTGTGTGTATAGGGTGGTGTGGATGGCATTTGGCTAAACCAGCCCTAGCTTTTCAGAATCTAGGCCAGCATTAATTTGCTCGTCCAGACCTGTCCAACTTCATTACAAAACACTGGTGGAACCAGAGCAATGGTAGTGAGTTGCGTGCTTATTTAGTAATTTTTGTTGGTGTTTTGTGAAGCTGTGCAGATGAATTGCTTTGGAGAGCACATTAGGAAAGCAAAAGTTTATTCTAGGAAGTAGATCGAGAGAATTGGCAGTAATTCTTCCTAGTACCCAAGGTAGTATTAGAGGTTTATCCCTGTTCTGCACAGTAATCACATTGGAAATTTTTGATTAGAAAACAAAATCTAAATGAGTTATGAATATTCATTAGACATAGAGATTAATATGCATAATTATGCAAATTAGGCAGCAATTAAACACCAATTCTCTGGAGAAATGATTAACACAAAGGCACAGAAATAGAAGGATGTAATTTGAAAGAAGGTTCTGGTTAACTGAACAGTGAGGGAACCAAGGAGACAAATATGGCATGTTTGCCATAGTAATCAGCTTTATTCACGTGAAAATGTCTTATGAAAAGAATTGAGCTCTCCCCCCACCCCCACCCTTTTGCCTATAGCCTCTTCTGTGAGTATCTTAAAGGGATAAAATTGTTTACTCCCTGTAAACCGTTCCTATAGCTTTGCAGAGATAAAGCAGTGAATTCCAAGAAATGTCCGCCTGACGTGTGGTATTTTTCCTGTGGATCTGAAGCATACAGGAGCCCAAGCAACTACCTTGGCCCCAAAATGCAACAGATTATCTTAAAAGCAAAGTAAATGTTTGGCCATTCCCCTGACCTTTCCCACTCCCCCATGGCAACACTAATACACACAGAAAATCTTATGGGTCTCCTATTGCTTAGTTTACCGTACACGGAAGTCTGCTGCCGATGTGTGCTTGCTTTACCACATATGTTACAAGGGTTAAAGAAGCACCTAGCATGTGAATGTGTACTGTGTGACTGCAGTATTTGGCACATTTTAAGTACTCTTCTTTTGCTAAGGCAGTTACTTTTGTGATGAAGTTAACCCTTTAGAAGGCGCTCGTTTGCCAAAGCAGCCATGTTGAAGTGTGGCATACGGCAAAGCCTTGGGGCATAGAATCTTTTTTTTCGAAAAGTATGTCTGTCTTGCAGGTTCTGTTTAGAGAAGACTAAAATATATCTAAGGTTTTGCACTTGTCTGTATATAAGTACGCCTTTATTGGTGAGAGGCTTGAAAATTCTCAAATGAATAAAATGGTGGATTAGGTTTGGGTGCTGTGTTTTTTTGTTTTTTTTTCCACAAGAAGTTTGAAGATCCATAAAGGAATAGATTTGTTGAAAATCTGTGCCAGCATAGCTTCTGCACAGACCAGCCTGTATGTATATGTAGTGGCAGAATACGAAACCTCAAACTGGGTGAAAATTATGCTGTTCTCAGATACCCACTGAAATGCAAGAGGATTTGAGCAAGAAACTAAAATTGAAGGAAAAGAACTCTGCATATTACCACACAGCTATTAGACCAAAGGGGCTGCAAACATTTTAATTGCAGGTCAGAAAAATAACCATATTAATACTTTTTTGGGTTCACATTTTAAGAAATCATTTATCTCCAGGGACAAGCAGGAATGTAGTCTTCACATATGGGTATCATCGGCACCAAGGGAGCCTGCGTGGGAACGCTCCTCAGCATTCAATAGGAAAGCTTTTGGGAGCATCCCACAGCGCCTCCTTGCTGTCTTTCCGCCTTTCCCAACTGTCCCTCTCCAGTTCTTCGTTTTCCGCGGAGCAGACAGGTCGCACCGCAGAAAATATTCCCTTTTATTCTTCTTTTTTTGTGGTCGCGTCTGCCTTCCCTCGATGCTACACCGGTACCGCCGGTTCTTTCTTTTTTCTTTAAAAAAAAAATAAAAAAAATTCTGGAGTCTTTTCCAGGTATTTTCTTCTCAGGTGCCACGTGCCATTTTGGGCAGTAGGCCCAACTTTACTTTAAAATGGAAGAACCTGCTTCGGGTTTTAAAAAGTGTTCCAAGTGTGGCGGTACCATCTCCGTCACCAGCACCCATGAGTGGTGCCTCAAATGTTTAGGTCCTGACCACTCTATTTTGGAGTGTGTTGCCTGTGGGATGATGTCGAAGAGGGGCCCGCAAAACAGAGGTGCTAAACTTAGCACCCTTTTTCCCTCCGATGCAGCGTCTGTGGCATTGACGTCTTCCAGGGCTTCATCTTCCTCCCATGGATCTCAGGTAACTAAACATAAATCTAGGCGGTCCTCAAAGGGTAGATCTCCTCCTAAGCTTCGAGATGCCTCTGGCGTTGCCCTTGAGGGACTTGTACCGGCAAAATTGCCCCGGCAGGAGGCTTCGGCTTCCAAAGCATTAATGGGGCTCCAGGATGTTCTCGAGGCTTCAACCTCGGCAGAACTACTGGTGCCATGCTCTGGGGTACTGGCTGCTTCATCCGGTACCGACACCCAAGCATCGGCAGCGTCGATAGACCAAAGAGTTTTGGCTATTGAACATAGTCTGGCGGCTCTTCTCACGGCCTCAATGCCCTTGAAACTGCTTCAGACAATTCAACCGGTACCGGCACCGACTTCGGTACCGGTACCAACTGCATCCACATCGGCAGGCATTTTACCAGGACAGTCATGCTTATCCATCCGGTATCGACAAGTCGGTACCGGAACCCTCCGATGCCGACCTCAATCGGTACCGGTACTGTACCTTGCACGATCACCTGGATCCGGAGATACTTTGGTATCGGCAGAGCTCTGAGTCTTCAGACTCATCCGAGGATTCAGAGTACTTCTTCCTGAGGATGGTGGTTCAAGATGTCCGAGATGTGGCTCAAGGTCTTTCCATCACAGTGGCTCCTGAAAAAGAGCCTAGGGCAAAGGAATTGGAAATCCTGCAATACCCTAAAGCTCCCAAGGAGGCAGCTACCTTACCTATTCATGAGATCTTGCATGATCTCATGTTAAGGATGTGGGAAACGCCTCTAACCACTTCTCCTCACTCTCGAAGGCTCGACACCCTGTATCGAGTTCCTCCTTGTCCTGGGTTTCAGAAGACTCAGCTACCACACCATTCCATGGTGGTGGAATCAGCTATGAGAAGGATCAAGATTGCAAAAAGACATGCATCTAATCCTCCAGGACGTGAGTGTAGGAATCTTGACGCCTTTGGATGTCGAACCTTCCAGGCTTCCATGCTTTCTGCTAGGATCAGTTCCTATATATTATATATGGGAATGTTTCCTAAGGAGGTCATGGGAGATTTAGAGTTTGAGCCCTCTCCTTCCTGATGATGAGAGGCAGGATTACCTTGCCCTTGTCAAACATGCTCAGGATGTATCCAAGTTTGTAAATCGTGCAGCCTTTGACTGTTTTGAGTGCATAAGCAGAACCTCTGCTATTGCCATAGGTGCACATAGGATTGCCTGGCTCCAGGCATCTGACTTGAAACTTTGAGTACAGGATTTATTTATTTATTTTATTTACATTCTCTTATATACCGCGCTATTCTGCATCAGTGCGGTTTACATTGAACAAACTGAAATTACATTGAACAGGGCATTATAACTTGGAAATAACTATTTTACAGGGAACATGGGCTACGGAGGGTTAAGTGGCTTGCCCAAGACCACAACGAGCACCTGTGGGACTAGAAACCCCAGTCCTTCTGGCCCAAGGTTGCTGTTCTCTAGTGGGATTTGAACCCCCGGCCTGAAGTACCTTGCCCCAACCACTAGGCCACTCATCCACTTCTAAACTGGGGAATATTCCTTGCACAGGAGAGAATCTCTTTGGCAAGAATTGGCAGGAAAAAGCTAATGGGATAGATGCTGACAATATCACCTTGGATAGATTGTCTAAATCTACAGCTGATCCTGCAAGGAAAAAATCCTACAAGAAGCCATTCTTCAGTAAGACGTTTACCCCTCCTATACCCAGCAGGGGCAACGTTTATGTCAGTCTGCCCAAAAGGGACAGCAGCAACAACCTAGGCAAAGAAAAACAAAAGCTGCTAAGCCTCAACCGGCTCAGCAGACTCAGCCTTCACAGGGGCTTTGACTCCTATCTAGAGAACTTTGCCCTCCTGGCCCTGAACGGCACAGAGCCTTCCACCATTCCAGGAAGGTTATGTCATTTTGCCCACAGATGGTGTCAGATAACAGCAGAAAGTTGGACTCTGTCCATTGTAAGAGAGGGGTTCAAGCTTCATTTCCTCAGCATGCCCCCTCCTACAATGGTAAGACAGTTCAATTCTCAGACCTCTCTCAACACCCAGTTAGGTCAAGAGGTCACTTTGCTTCTTGCCCAGGGGGCAATAGAAGAGGTACCCATTCTCCAACAGGGTACAGGGTTGTACTCCCACTATTTTCTTATTCCAAAGAAAACAGGAGGACACAGACCCATTTTGGACCTCAGAGAATTGAACAAATTCCTGTTCAAAGCGAAGTTCAAAATGATTTCTCTAGGAACTCTGTTTGCCATACCTTCAGAGTCAGGATTGGCTTTGTTCTCTAGATCTCAAGGATGTGTACACTCATGTTCTCATGCATGCAACTCATCGAAAGTTCCTTTGCTTTCTATTTCAAGGGAAGCACTACCAATACAGGGTTCTTCCTTTTGGCCTGGCCTCGGTACCAAGGGTGTTTACAAAATGCATGGCTGTGGTGGCAGCATTTCTTTGCACCCTGGGAATATTCGTCTTCCCTTACTTAGACAACTGGCTCATTTGAGCCCCTTCAGAGCCAAAGGCCAGGATTTCTCTCTCTCGCACAATGCGCATCCTTCAGTATTTGGGACTTGTCATAAACTTCCCAAAATCAAACCTTGCTCCCACTCTGTCTCTAGAGTATATAAGAGCTCTGCTGGATACCAGACATACAAGAGCCTTTCTTCCACAGCCCCGCTGCCTTCACATTGTGCAGTTAGCTTCCCAAGCAGTGCTAAAGCCTCACCTCACTGCTCGGGAAATATTACAATTGCTAGGCCACATGGCATCCACCGTGCATGTGGTTCCTTATGCTCGCCTCCATATGAGGGTAGCTCAGTGGACTTTATCCACTCAATGGACTCAGGCATCAGGTTGCCTGTCAGACAAAATAGCAAACTCAAATCATCTTATTTTGTCCGTCCAATGGTGGCAGTCACCCCAAATCCTTTTGGTGGGGTCCCCTTTCCAACAACCCCCACCCCAAGCCACTCTGACAACAGATGCCTCACAGGTGGGTTGGGGAGCCCACCTGCAAGGCCTCTCTACCCAGGGTACCTGGACTCCACTGGAGACCTATCTACACATCAATCTCCTGGAACTCAGAGCAATCTTCCTTGCTCTTCGAGTATTCCACACCCAGCTCAGCTACAACACAGTCCTAGTTCAAACGGACAATCAGGTAGCCATGTTCTATGTGAACAAGCAGGGCGGAACAGGCTCTCTGTCGCTATGCAATGAAGCTTTGCGAATATGGGCCCTCGCCAGAGAGCATCAGATTCATCTCCTTGCGGTGTATCTTCCAGGCATTCAAAACTCTTGGGCAGACAAACTCAGTCGAGTTCTGCTTCCACACAAATGGTCTCTCCATACAGACCAGGTGGCCAAAATTTTTCAAATTTGGGGAACCCCGGACATAGACCTCTTTGCAAGTCCGCTGAATGCCAAACTTCCCCGGTTCTGTTCCAGAATTCCGGCTCAGGGTTGTCAGGCTAGGGATGCTTTCCTCCTCCATTGGGGCCAGGACTTTCTGTATGCCTTTACACCCATTCCCCAAAACCCTGTTCAGGCTTCAGAGAGACACATCATATGATTCTCATAGCTCCACATTGGCCACGGCAAATGTGGTACCCTCTGTTCCTACATCTCTCTCAAGCTCCGCCTCTGGAGATAGGATCTGCTCCAGATCTCCTTTCTCAGGAGAATGGGATACTGTGGCATCCCAAACCCTAGTCTGCATCTCAGAGCCTGGTTGCTGAAAGCCTAGAACTTCATGGTCTTAACCTTTCTCAGCAGGTAAAGAATATCCTTTATGCTTCCAGGAAGCCTTCCACAAGACGCTCTTATGCTTTCAAGTGGAAAAGGTTTACCATATGGTTCTCGCAGAAGGGTCTTGACCTCTGGAATCATTACTGGAGTATCTCCATTTGTCTAATACAGGGCTTAAGACCAATTCAGTTGAGTTCATTTGAGTGCTATTGCAGCTTCCTTCAAGCCTCTAAATGGACAACCTATTTCTTCTCATCCTCTCATAGCAAGATTTGAGGTCTTTTTTTAACTAAGCCTCCCATTAAGCCACCACTGGTGGCATGGGACTTAAATCTGGTTCTTGGGCAGCTCATGAAGCCGCCTTTTGAACCATTAGCTACTACCTCTTTGAAATTCCTTTCCTGGAAGGTCATCTTTCGTATTGCAATCACATTAGCACGTCGCATCAGTGAATTGCAAGCGTTGGTGGCTGATCCTCCTTATACAAGGTTCCATCATAAGGTAGTCCTTAGGACTCATCCACACTTTATGCCAAAGGTGGTATCAACTTTTCATTTAAACCAAGCAGGTTACCTTCCTGTATTTTTTGCCCAGGCCTCACGCCTCAAATGCAGAAAGGAATCTTCATACTTTAGACTATAAAAGGGCTTTGGCCTTTTACTTGCAAAGGACAGAGCAACATAGAAAGTCATCTCAACTCTTTGTTGCTTTTGATCCCAGTCATTTGGGACTTCCAGTCTCCAAAAGAACACTGTCCAGCTGGATTGCACAGTGTATTTCTTTTGCCTATGAGAGTAAGGACCTTCCTCTTGAAGGCCATGTCACAGCTCACAATGTGAGAGCCATGGCAGCCTCTATGGCTCATCTTCACTCTGTGTCTATCGACGACATCTGCCGAGCAGCTACTTGGACTTCGGCTCATACCTTCACAGCCCATTAGTGCTTAGACAAGGACTCCCGCCGGGATGCCTTGTTTGGTCAGGCTGTTCTTCAACACATGTTCCATACTTAATCAACTCTTACCCACCATCCCTGGTAGGATGCCAGAGATCCATGGGGGGAAGTGGAGCCCTTTCACAGGAGCACACAACTTCTGGGGGCTTCTCCCTGGCATCTGCAGCTAGGGAGTCCCCATATGTGAAGACTACATTCCTGCTTGTTCCTGGAGATAGCATAGTTGCTCACCTGTAACAGGTGATCTCCGGGAACAGCAGGAATTTAGTCTTCACAACCCACCCACCTCCCCTAGGAGTTGTATCTCTCTATCTCTCTCTCTCTCCCTCTCTCTCTGTCTCAGCTTTAAACTCAACTGGAGAGGGACAGTTGGGAAAGGCGGGAAGGCAGCACGCAGGCACTGTGGGATGCTCCCAAAAGCTTTCCTATTGGATGCTGGGGAGCGTTCCCGCGCAGGCTCTGTCGGCGCCGACGATACCCATATGTAAAGACTAAATTCCTGCTGTTCCCAGAGATCACCTGTTACAGGTGAGTAACTATGCTTTATCTTTAAGTGGATGTTAAGTTCTGTGTAATTGAAGAGATTTTTCTGGGAATTCTCAAGTATTTCTCGGATTTTTAAGCTTCCTGCTCATATCCCATGTTTTAGTGGGTGTTTGAACTTAGCATTGGTGGCGTTTTCTGCATTTTGACATTTAATCATCTTACAACCTTTTTGTTTTATATGCCAAATAAGAATATAAAATCTGCTGGGCACATTAAGCATGTATGAATATTTGTCAGTATGCAATACTTATTTCTGGAATTTATTTTAAGGAATATGCATGCATTAGTGTGTATTTGGTTTGTTAGTGCATGCTGAATCAATTTAGTGCCTATTAACAGACAGATTATCATGCTTTTAAAAGATTATAACATATTAAAATGAATCTGTGACCAAAACAGCCAAAAAGACGCCAAAATATGAATGAAGTGATTTTGTTGTTACTGGGTTAGGTTGTAAGATGCATTCTGTGGGGGGACATGGGAAAGGGAACTGCTGAAGAAAGATAAAGGGCTAGAGGGGACAGGCTTGGCACTGAGGGGAGGGGGTCTGGGAAGAGTGGTGAGAATGAATTGGAAATTCTTGAATTTTTTGGAGGATAATAAAGGGTCCACACAATCAAAAGGTTGGTAACATCTGCACTAGAAGAGAGATCATGATATGAGACTCCAGGTTGGAGTAAATTCGGTAAAAAAAAAATGTCTGCATGGAACATTTCACCCTTCTCCCCAAGGGAGATGGAGGAGGGACGTGTTCCTAGCAAAGTTCAAAAAAGCCTGAAATGAGCACTGAAGATATTCACTTTGTGAAGAAGTGATAGGAAAAGCAAGATATCTGCTGAGTCTACAGCACTTAACACTGTATGAAACCAAAATGGGCAGACCAGTTGGGCTTTATGGTCCTTTTTCTTTTGCAGCTTAAATCCATTTTGTATATCCAGCATAACTGCATGTTCTTGTTGGTTTGAGAGCATTAACCTTTCAGTTTTCAATAGTGCTAAATCTGCATAAGAAAAAAAAAATAGGAGGATGTTATTAAACTGGAGATTTGGTTACCTTTGTACTCTGTAGATAAGTGATATTTACTACCCGAGGACAAAGGTCAGGATATCTTTAATGAATATGCATGTGAGAAATTCGCATGAGTACCACTTACATTGTATTCAGATATCTCCAGGAACAAGCAGGAATGAGTCTTCATATATGGGTATGTCGGTACCGACGGAGTCTGCGTGGGAACGCTTCCCAGCGTCCAATCAAAAAGCTTTTGGAAGCATCCCACCACGCCTGCGTGCTGCCTTCCCGCCTTTCCCAACTGCCTCTCCTCAGTTTTCATTTTTCCGCGGAGCCGGCAGGACGTACTGTCACCGCAGAAAATTTCTTCTTTTAATTCTTAGTTTTCTTGTGGTTGCGGCTGTCTTCCCTGACGCCACCGGTACCGCCGGTGTTTCTTTTTTCTTCCCTTGTAAAATTTTTCCTTTTAAGGGAATATTTTTTCTTCTGAGTGTCTTACGGTTTTTCAGGCCTTCTAGGCCTCTCCATGTCCTTCATGGAACCGCCAGCCACTTTCTCCAAGAAATGTTCAAACTGTGGCAGTACAACTTTATTTTTAGACTCCCAAAATTGGTGTCTAACCTGTTTGGGTCCTGACCTTTTTCCTCCGGAGTCCTCGGGCAACAGTATTGTGAGAAGAGGTTTTCAACATCGAGTTTCCCTCGATATGAGGTTCCCTTCCAACTTCAGGGCACCGACCATTTCTTCTACACAGGATCAGGTAACCCACAAACAGTCTGTTAAGACTAGCCAACCCTCGAGTGGTAGGTCTCATGCACAGCATGTAGACGGCTCCGGCCTTGCCCTCGAGGGCCCTTTGGCTTCAAAACCCCGGCGGGAGTCTTCAGCCTCCAAAGCCTATGTGGGGTTTCGGGTTGTTCCTGGGGCTCACCCCCCATAGAACATACCTGAGCCATGCCCGGTGGTGGCATCCACTTCGAGTGGTACTGATACCCCGGCATCGGCACTGGTGTTGGACGAAACACTCCTCACCAGGGATCGTCATCTGGTGGGCTCGGTACCTACGGGACCGGTGGATACGTTCCAGACTGACTTTCCAGTATCGGTACCGGCACCGATACTACCACCGACGTCGGTACCCTCCAGATGTGCATCGATAGTCTCGCTTCCTTCGATGCCGAGTCTGGAATCGATCTCTAGTCTGGAAGACTGGGTACCGTTACGTCTTGGTACCGACACCTATCGGTACCGGACGCTCGGTACCGAGGGTGACTGCCAAAGGTTTTCGGTTACCTTGGTACCGATTGGGCTGTCACAGATTGCTGCTCTGATGTCGGTGTCTGGTTTGGTTCAGACAGCGGCATCGTGGCCAGCTCCTTCCATGCTTCTTTCAACAGGATCGCTCCCTTCTATACCAAGTTTGGAGTCGATACCTGACTTCCAGTACCAGTGTCCATCTGTTAAGGATCCCATACTGCACCGTGCAGGATCTTATATTCCTATATACTCAGATCCTTCGGTGCCCAGGCTAGTTCTTCAGATCTAACCTGTCCAAGGGAGGTTCTCTTTGGAGATCCTTCTTTTCAGAGTTTCCTCCTGGATATGGCAAGATCACTTGCCATTCCTATCCCTGGGCATGATCCTACACAAGGCTCTGTTTCTGCCAAAGCAAAGGAGAACATAATGCTTCCTTTGCATCATTCCTTGCAGGATCTTCTTCTAGGAATGTGGGAAGCACCTTTAAGGGTACTCCAACCTTCCAGAGCAACTGATCTCCTATATCAGGTGCCCCCCTCTCCAGGGTTTCAAAAGACTCTACTTTCTCATCATTCCATTGTAGTGGAATCAGCAATGAGGCGGGTGAAGAGTAAGAAAAGCACTCTTCTTATCCGCCAGGTCGTGAGTCTAAGACACTAGATGCCTTTGGACGTCAAACCTTCCAGACATCCATGCTTTCAGCAAGAATTCTCTCATATATTTTTTATATGAGTCTATCTCTTGAGGAGGTCGCAAAGAAATTACATCTTTTGACTCCTTTTCTTTCAGAGCCCAACAGTGCAGACTATTCCTCACTGCTTAGTCATATTCAAAATATCTCTTGGTTCCTTACTCGTGCTTCCCTAGACTCATTTGAGTCTGTTAGCAGGACTTCTGCTATAGCTATAGGGGCACGACGTAGAGCCTGGCTCCAAGCTTTAGACTTAGAGAAATGGGCATAACAAAGACTGGGTAATACTCCTTGCACTGGAGAAAATCTCTTCAATAAGGAGTCTTTACGTCAGATTACTCAGTGGTCCACTGACTTACCTGTTTCTAAGGGCTGTTCTACGCCGCCTTCTTTCCCAGTAGGTAGGAAATGTCCTACCAAACTTTCTTCCCCTAGGGGGAGAAGGTTTTATTCATCTTCTGCCCATCATACAGATGTTCCCAAACAGGGGAAACATCGCCCTGGTCTGAAGAATCCAAACTCTCACCAGGCTCAGCAAACCCAGCAACCGCAGGGTTTCTGATTGATCATCATTTTTTGTGCCTCCTGGGGTTTAGAACCTGCAGTTGGCTTTTTCTCAGTAGAAGCCTTCCACTGCTTTCATTCTAAACTCTAGGCATGGATCTCTTTTCACAAGACATCCATTTTTCTCTTTTATACGAGCTCTTAGGATGTTCATGCCTATAGGTCACAGGTTTCTTCTCTCCTTCCTGCTAGGGAAAGAGGTTTAACAACTATCAAACGATAGTTTTCTGTACCAGCATGAATTTTTCTTTTCTACAGACTTACCACATTGTAAGTCTCCATTCATCTCTACCCTCTTACCAAGCATTTCCTCTGTAAGAGTGGTACTATTACACTGGAGGGTTTCTTCTTCAGCCCCTCTAGTTTTTGTCACTATTCCAGTGTGGAGTTTTCCTCTGAGTTAACTCCCTTCTTCATTTTTGCTTTGGGGCAGCTTATCAGACAGGTCCAGAGTTTTCTTACTCCTGTTCTGTCTGTTCTTTCTGTTTTTAAACAGAAAGATTCTTTCTGCTGTCTTGCTAGCAGCTGCCCATGCAGGAGCCCTAGTGATTGGACCACTGGTTCTTCTCCTCAAGCATCCAGAGTTGTCGTCCACTACATTCTTTCTGGCCTTAGTAGTGACTCCAAGACAGTGGATTCATCTTTCTGGGGAAATCTTATCACTACAGGCTTCTCGGATTGTCTTCTATTCTTGCCATCTCCAATTCCCTTGTTGACGTAGGTACTGGCTTTTCCAGCAGCCAGTTCTATCTCCTAATTCTCCTGCATTATGCTCTCTGTAATTCTACAGAGAAGCTTTCCACCATGGGCCCTTGCTAGAGAGCTTTAGGATTTTCTCAAACAGCTGTCCTAGATGGTTGGAAAAGGCTCCCTCAGTCATGCCCCTCATGACTGGAAGGGTTCTTCCTACCCTACTCTCTCCTTTTTAAAACAAAGAACATGGGCTTTCTCTTACGTGAAAGCTTAAAGAGTTGTTCAATTCCCTGGTTTGGTCCTCAGGTTTCCCACCGGGAATATGCTCTTTTTTTCCTTGCAGCTCGTTCTCATGGTATCCTAATCCTTCATGGACAGCGCATATTTAGCTAAAGAACGCATGATACCCTTTTTGCCCCTAAAGTAGGTCAACATGGTATCTCATTCCTATGCGTCTTCTGTCCATTTACCATGCTAGAGGTCTGGAGGACTCGGGACTTGCTGCCTGCAGACTGATATTATCCTCTGCTTTTCACGTAACCATCCTGGTTATTTCACTGGCTAGCATTCTTGCAGCAATCTAGTCTGTTCTTTGTCAGGGAGATTTTTCCCCTGACTCCTTCCATCATAACCAGGGGGAATAGATTCTCTATATATCTCCTCAAGTAGGTTCCACCTTCTTGTTAGATGAATCTTTCCTCTTCACATCTCCTATGTGAATATACTTTCTATAGGCATATCTGTCTGCTTAATTGCAGACACCTATATATAGGCCTATATATTCATATCTATATACATCTCTATAGATATATATGTCTGTCATTTGTGTGTGTATATGTTGTGCCCTTCTATATCTCGCTATAGATATATATTCTTATGTCTATCTATATATCTATATATATAGATACACATATATATACGTATATCTATATATATCTGTTGAGATATTTATTATAGGTATATATGTATTTACATACTTATCCGACTGTCTATGCTCAGATATATATGTCTCTATATGATTCTGACAGTTGGGCTCTACCCATACCCATGCTGTTCCAGCATGTTGGGGTGCTACACACACTTTCACTCCCGTGGTAGTTAACATTTCTACCATAACCTTAAGGGTTAGGTACCCCTGAAGCTCTCCATGTTCTAGTATCTTTCCTAGCTACCACCAGTTAGGAAAGACATTGCGGATCTTCAGTTAATCTGAGGCTCTAACGCCTCAGACACCTGTCCTTTCTTCTTGGGATACAAGGTTTTTCCATACCCCTTCTTCCCACAAGGACTAGGCCGGTTTGTCCAAATCGGTCAGCCTTTCCTCTTCTTGCTCCTAAGAGTGAGCCACTCTGCAGCCAAAAGAGTTTGGGCTTTTTCCATAAAGCCTTCCGTTGAAAGCCTACCGTTTTTTGTTCTACCCCAGTTGATCCCTGGGGTTACCTCTCACCTTTCAGGATTCTGACCGCCACAGTTTTTTTTTTCCAACAGGTTTATTACCTCCACTTCACAGTGAGGTCCTCCTTGAGGTTCCTCTACTGGATCCGCAGTAGATCTCATGAACCTCCTTACTTTTCTGCAATCCTGTTAGGGGAGGTCCATACTGCAATATTTCATTTTCAATATATTTGATAATTGTCATCCACACAAGGACTTCTTGTCTGCAGTCCTATGCTAGGTCAGCTGTCTCTTACAGCACCTTTCTGTTTCAACTCCTACCCTCCATCCTGAGGATGCCTGGCGATATGAGGTGTAGCATGTTCCAATCTATAACATGCTGGGCTCCAGGCATCTTAGCTTGGGAGTCCCCATATGTGAAGACTCATTCCTGCTTGTTCCTGGAGATAGCACAGTTACTTACTTGTAACAGGTGATCTCTGGGAACAGCAGGAATAAGTCTTCACAACCCACTCACCTCCCCTAGGAGTTGTATTCTCTATCTCTATCTTTCCCTTCTCTCTCTCTCTCTTTGTCTCAGCTTTAAAACTTAACTGAGGAGAGGCAGTTGGGAAAGGCGGGAAGGCAGCACGCAGGCGTGGTGGGATGCTTCCAAAAGCTTTTTGATTGGACGCTGGGAAGCGTTCCCGCGCAGACTCCGTCGGTACCGACATACCCATATGTGAAGACTTATTCCTGCTGTTCCCAGAGATCACCTGTTACAGGTAAGTAACTGTGCTCTCTCTCAGGTTGCTAAGGATATCCTTTAAGTCTGACCCTTTGGCAACCCTGGAGGACTGGGAGTGAATATCACTGGCATTGTTACTTAGCAGGTGTTTCAGGTGATCTCTAAGATGGAGAGATTTGATTAACAGCAGGTAACCTCCCTTTTTGTTTACAGGGTTGGATGAAAGAACGGGATCAGGATCCTGGGGAGGAGGAGATCAAAATAGTCCCACATTTGACCAAGGAAGGGTAAGGATGAAAGTTTACATAACACTGTTTTAATGATACACAGCTAGCGGTTAGGCAGTGTGGCTTCTAATCAGTTTTATTTTATCATGCACAAAGGAAATGGGGAGAATTAGAGTTGATAAACTTTTGTCAAGCACATCTTTAATACAAGCATAAATAATGAAACATGACAGATCAGTGTTCTTTAACAGTTTGTGCACATGCTTGAACTTCCAAGTTAAACTATTTGCCTTCAGTTTCCAAACATTTAATTCAAGTAGTGGAGAATGTGATTACTGTAATAGTTTTGTTATCTATTCATTTCTCGGCCAGTGGAGGGTGGGATGGAAGGAAGGGTAGAAAATCCAACACTCAGATGTTTCTGGGCTTTTTGGGAGGTAAGGATCGGAAAGAACTAGGATCTGACTCTACCCAGCCCTCCCTTGGCTGATCTTGGATTTGTGCTATCCTCACTTTGTCATTCAACAGGGATATGGTGAAGGCTCCCATTATGGAGAACACAGGGACCTCTCATCTCATGACAGCAGCATTTCTCCAGCACCATTCTTGACATCTGGATTGAGTGGTAAGTGGATGAAAAAGTTAGCTCTCCATGGACAAGCAGGAAATGAGTCCTCATGCATGGGTGACATTTTTGACAGAGCACCACGCGGGAAAGCTCCCCAGCTTCTATTGGAAGATTTTGGGAAGCTCCACAATGCCTGGGTGCCTCCTTCCCACCTGCCGGCGCTGTGCCATCTTGATTGTCTTCCATTTTCCGTGGAGCCCCATGGACCTGTTTGAGGTCTCCTCCATTTGGTAAACTTCTTTTTTCCCCTAGTGGGGTTTTATTCACCTCTGTTTTTTCAACCTAGTCACCTGCAGTCTGTTCTCTCCTCCCTTTTTACTTTTTCTTCCTCTGATCGTGCATTTTTATTCTTGATGTGGCACCTTGAACTCTGTGGTGCGGGAGCTCTGGCGTGCCTTGGTCTCATCATTGAGCAATTCGACTTCGCCATGGCTGTTTTTCTGGATGATATGTCCTAGAAGCCCACCAGTGCATTTAAGAAGTGTTCCAAGTGCTATAGAACCATATCAGTCACAGATACTCTTAACTGGTGCCTACAGTACCTGGGACCCGATCATCAGCCCTCTTCTTGTAATTTGTGTTTGCTGATGACAAAAAGAGGACTTGGGGGTCGTGAGAAGCAGCAAGAAATCACTTTTTGGTGCTCAGAAGTCCGATCCATTGACATCAAGATTGATGACCTGGATCTCTATGGCTTCCAAAGCTGCATCGGATGCTGGCGATGCATCAACACTGAAGAGTGCTCGAGCTCATTGGAGCCAAACACCTATAGTGCCCCGGAGCATCAGCTATCGACTGATCTCCACCCGAAGACGAGGAAGGATTAGGCTGTGTCATCTTCAAGGGGTTATCATGCCACACATTGAGTGAAGACTCTGTATCTGTGTCACAGCCCATCAAGGCATGGCATTGAGAGCATTGGGGGGTCCACATGAGTCCCCCTTGAAGGTGCCCCAGAGGGAGGAGAATTATCTTCCAGGACATTGGAGGGGCATTGACAGCCAAGATCCAGTCGCTGCTATCCCTGTACACATACCGGGTACATTGTTTGCTCAGGCCCCACAGCCTTCAGAATCTGCAGCCATGGAGAAGTCTTCTGCAAGTGCTCGAGGAATGTATCGCGGCACTGCTAGTGAAGCAGCATGCTGGGGCATCAACCTCCTGCATCGACATCGGCCGCCATGCAACTGTTCTACAGACGCATATGCTACCTGTGGAAGAAGCATTGACATTAGGCCCTGACACCAGAACCTGCCTGGCCGATAACCCTTTCTAGTATCTCAGGGTTTGATGCGCTCTTGAAATCCAGAAGGGCATTGGTGCATCATCACTCCTGAAGGAGCTCCCAATCCCCTGGAAGCAGGAAGGAAATCCAGGCAGAGAAAAGTACTTAGACTTCCTCTCTGATTCTGACTCAGAAGACTGGGTCACTGACATGGAATCAGAGGACAGGTTTCCTGATTTCCGACAGGAGATCATGTGACCTACTCTATGACCCTTCTCCACCTCATGAGCGGTGCAAATCCCCTTCTGAGGAAATGACCTTCCAAGAGTGTGAGCGCAATATGGCCAAGACCATTCCCTTTTCTTTGCAGTCTGAAGATGAGCCCAGGGCAAAAGAGTTGGAGATCCTGCAGTACTCCTCTGCCCCTAAAGAGGCGGTGACAGTGCCTGTACACTGCATCCTGCAGAACTGAGATTGTGGAAGAACATACTGTACCTCCAGTTGAAGGCTTGATGCCATGTACAGAGTTCAGAAGGCTCCCAGGCTTGAGAAGCCTCAGCTTCCTCACCATTTCTTGGTGGTCAAATCTGCCCTAAAGAGCATCAAGAATACCAAGACTCATTTCTCGGTGCCCTCATGGAGGGGAGGCTTGGACATTAAACTCTTTAGGGAGAAAATGTTTCCTGAGTTCCATATTTGTAGTCTGCTTACCAGCTCTATCTACATGGGCATGTTCTTGAAGAACATCATGTGTGGCTTGGCTGGTCCGACCCAGTTTGTTCCTTCCAGAGAAATTGGATCAGTATTGTTCCCTTTAAGACCTATGGGAAGTATGCGTATTCACTCAAAATGTAACTGGAGAGTAAAGATGTACTGAAAGTATTCCCTATAGTTAAACTCACACACATCTCAGATAACAAATTCCTTAACTCATTGAGGAAGGTCTCAGACTCTACGGCACTGATCTTGACTTCAGAAATGTCAAACAGTAGTGCCTACTTGCATCAATGACCTTCCCCCGGAAATGTGGTGTTCTTAATATTATATTCCTTTACGGCCCTCTAGTCCAGTTCCGGAACCATAAAGTTTAGAACCTCCACCAGCAGCTTTGGAGACTGAAAGATGTCATCGCTTTGACGTCACTGGTATAAATAGGCAAGGACTGCCCCCTTCCACCAGTACTTTCAGTCTCCAAGCAGCTGGAGAGAAGTCTGAGCCTGGGATCAGTTAGCGCAAATAAGCAGAGCTTTTAAATTTTGTAGCCTTTAAATTTTGCCTTTGTAAATTTTATTTACCCTGGGTTTGTTTGTTCTTTTCTAGCTGGAGTGCTGCTGCAGGAAGGGGTCCTACTTGTTTCGGCTGGACTGTCTTTCACTATCTCCCCCTCCCTCCTTCTCCCCCCACCGGGTACTTACTCCCCATTGAGAAAATGAGCAGCAGGGCAGCCTGCGAGCTTTGTGGCCTCCCTGTTCTCGAACCCGCAGAAAAAAGGGTGAGGAACAGGTAGAAGGTGGCGGCAGCAGCAACGCGGCTAAAGACTCAGTCAGCTGTCATTGATCGCCGGAGCCAAAGCCGCGGCAAGGCTGAGCTCCGGCGCCGGTGCTCCCGTTCTTTCTTCGGCAGTGAGTTAAATTTTGCTGTTTAGATTTTGGTTCAGGGCAGGTCTGATGGGGAAATTAGGGCTCTCCTTCAGTCTGCGTAAGGGAGCTTGATCGGGCAGCGTGCCATTAGCAGGGCCGCGTGTCTCCGGGCGGGAAGCTCGATGCCAGCGGCCATTTTGTGAGCCGCAAATTTATTGCTTAAGTGTTTAGCTTGGGATTTCTTGTGATTCTCTCCCTCGTTTTGTGAGTTTCTTAGGAGATTAGGACTAGGTAGCTAGACAGTAGGTTTGTAGTTTAAAAAAAAAAAAAAAGATTAAATCGTTTGTGCAGTGTCAGGGGAACCTTTACATTTGGTTTAAAATACAAAAAAAAAAAAAAAAGTAACGCAGGGATCGGGACTGAGTGTGAGGATCTCAGTGTGCCTTCCGGGTGATAGGGAAGCCTGCCAAGCCACGCTGCTTAGTGTGTAGCATTAGGCGTGGTGAAGTGTTAGACTCGGGGGTATGTAGAGCCTGCACAGTGGGGGCAGCACTCATGGAGAAGCCGCTGGAAGAGTCCTCTTGGGAGCAAGGGGAAGCTCCTTCGGAGGGGGGAGTGGTCCTGCCTCCGGTTTTGGCTCCTGCGGAACCGGTAGCGAGACCGTCCTCGGCTGAGGACCCTGACTGGCAGCTGGCTTCGGGCCAGGGGGCCGACCTCCCCGGGATTCTGCCGGATTTCTTTGCCCTGATGCAGCGGGCTTTGGCCTTGCTGCAGCTGTTGGCGGCTCCACCTCAGGGCCCACGGGGGTGGAAACGGACGAGGCCGATGGAGCGCCCTGGGGAGGAGTCTGCTTCGGCCAAGAAGGGGAAGGTGCTAGTAGAAGACAGTCCTCCGTCTGGTTTGGATGATGAAGCGGGGGAGTTGGAGGAGGCCTCGGAAGACAAATTAGAAGAGGGGGAGTTGCCGGACTCTGAGCAGCAGAGTAGAGTGGTCAGGGTGTTCCGGCGGGAGGAGCTCCCAGCTCTGATCTCCGAGACTTTAAAGATGCTAAATATGCCATCCGTGGAGCCTCTGACGGAGGAAGTGTTGGAGGATCCATTATTGCAGGTGGTACGTCAGTCCCAAAAGGTCTTCCCAGTTCATAGGGTCTTTCGCAAAATGATTCAGGAAGAATGGGACTTGCTGGAGGCGGCCCTGAGGGGTTCGAGAGCTTTAGCTCGGCTCTATCCGCTTTCTGACCAGGACAGGGAGCTTTTTCGCTCGCCGAAGGTAGATGCGGCTGTATCGGCGGTCACTAAAAAGACTACAATCCCGGTTGAGGGTGCTGCGGCATTGAAGGATATGCAGGACAGAAAGTTGGATTCGTTACTGAAGCAGGTGTTCGATGTCTCGGCCCTTTCGTTGCAAGCCTCCATAGCAGGAGGTTGGGTGGTGAGAGGCTGTTTGCGATGGTCGTAGAGGTTGCAAGTGGAGCAAGTAGACGAAGTAACGCGGCTTGAGTCAGGTACCGCTTATTTGGCGGACATTCATTATGACCTCATCCGGGGCCTGGCTAGGAGCATGGCGTCGGTGGTAGCAGCGCGATGGTGCCTTTGGTTGCGTAACTGGTCGGTGGATGGTTCGTCCCAAGGCTCGCCTCAGCAAGCTTCCCTTTAGGGGAAAGCTTTTGTTTGGGGAAGATTTAGAAAAGTTAGTCAAGGACCTTGGGGAGTCCAAGGGAGGCCATCTACCGGAGGATAAGCCGAAGCAGGCCTGGGGGGCCTTAGCATCCCGGGGGGCTCCCAGAGAGTTTCGGAGGTTTCGGTCCTCTCATTTTAGCCAGCCTCAGCGGGGGAGGTTTCTGGCGCGGGGCCAGGGGTTTTGAGGTTTCAGGGGGGCGGGCAGAGGTTTCGCGCCTTTCCAGTCTTCAAACACTAAGAAGTCCCAATGAGATAAGGCGGACTCAGGTGGCAGTAGTGCCCATGGGAGGACGGTTGCGGAATTTCTACCCTGCCTGGGTCCAAATTACCTCAGACCAGTGGGTGTTGGAGGTCGTGCAAGAAGGTTATGCCCTCGAGCTCCATCGTCCCGTGTTAGATTCCTTTGTCCAGTCACCTTGCCGGTCTCCTCGCAAGGTGCAGGCGGTCTCAGAAAGTTTGCAGCGGCTACTGCAACTCAAGGCGGTAGTGCCCGTCCCGTCGGAACAGTGCGGGTGCGGTCAATACTCCATTTATTTTGTGGTACCAAAGAAGGAAGGCTCCTTTCGGCCAGTTCTAGATTTAAAGCGGGTAAATCGGTGTCTCAGGATAACCCACTTTCATATGGAAATGTTACGCTCTGTGATTGTGGCGGTTCGGGCGGGAATTCCTGACATCGCTGGACCTCACGGAGGTGTACCTTCACATCCCTATTCGGCAGGAGCATCAGAGGTTTCTGAGGTTTGCGGTTCCCATGGGGCATTTTCAGTTTCAGGCTGTGCCTTTCGGTCTGGCGCCAGTGCCGCGAACATTTACAAAGATCATGGTTGTCGTGGCGGCAGCTCTCCGCAAGGAGGGAGTGCTGGTGCATCCGTACTTGGACGATTGGTTGATTCGGGCAAAGTCTCGGGAGGAGAGTGCCTCGGCCACCATTCGCGTAGTTCAACTTTTGGAGAGCCTTGGTTGGGTGATCAACTTTGCAAAGAGCCGGTTAGTGCCCTCACAGTCCCTGGAGTACCTCGGGGCCCGTTTCGAGATGGCTCAGGCAGCGGTATTTCTCCCAGTCCTCCGGGTGCAAAAGTTGCGGGCGCTCGTGAGAGAGTTTCTGTCACGGCCGGTGCCGACGGCGTGGCAGTATCTGCAGGTGCTCGGGACGATGGCGGCCACAATCAAGGTGGTGCCGTGGGCCAGGTCCCATATGCAGCCATTGCAGAGCTCACTGCTCCGACGCTGGCCTCCAGAGGGATGCGTTGTCCCAGCGGCTAGTTTGCCCTCAGGAGGTACGTCGGGAGCTGCTCTGGTGGTTACGGATGGAAAATTTGGAAGCGGGCGTTCCGCTAGAGTCTCCTTCCTGGAGGCTTCTGACGATGGATGCGAGTCTTCTAGGATGGGGGGCGCATTGCGAAGGGAACTTTGCCCAGGGGCAGTGGTCTCTGGAGGAGAAAGGGTGGGCCATCAACAGGTTGGAGATGAGGGCAGTGTTGTTGGGCCTACAACAGTTTCAAAAGAGCCTGCGGCAGGAGGCGGTGCGTGTGTTATCAGACAATGCAACAACCATAGCTTATATCAATCGGCAAGGCGGCACGGGAAGTGTGTCACTGGAAGAGGAAGCCAGTCTCCTGAGTTGGGCCGAAAGGAATCTGAAGGGTCTGTCGGCACAACACGTGGCCGGAGTGGACAATATCAAAGTGGATTTCCTAAGTTGCCGTAGAGTGGATCCAGGAGAGTGGATGCTTCATCCAGACATCTTTGCGCTTCTAGTTCAGCGTTGGGGAGTTCCTCTCATGGATCTGATGGCAACCTTCGAGTCGGCCCAGGTGGAGTGTTTTTTCAGTAGACGAAGAGAATGGATGTCGGAGGGTCTCGATGCGTTAGCACAGAGGTGGCCGGAAGGGGGTCTTCTCTGTGTTTCCACCTTGGGCTCTGGTAGGCCGAGTAGTCCAGCGTATAGAGAGGCACAGGGGTCTAGTGGTTCTGATAGTGCCCGACTGGCCCCGAAGGCCGTGGTACGCGGACTTAGTGCGGCTGTTAGCGGACAGGCTGTGGAGACTTCCGTGCCGGGAGGACGTGTTGCGGCAGGGTCCGTTACGCATGCCCCAGGTACATCAATTCTCGCTTACGGCATAGCTCTTGAAAGGGCAAGGATGACGGTCAAGGGATATTCCGCAGCGGTCATTGCTACTTTGCTGAAGGTGCGCAGACGCTCTACTTCATTGGCGTACATTCAGGTATGGTGCATTTTTGAAGCCTGGTGTGCGGGGCGGAACCTGCGGCCGTTGCAGGCGTCTGTTTCACATGTCCTATCCTTCTTGCAGGATGGTGTGGGAAAGGGTCTCAGCCAGTTCCTTGCGGGTACAGTTGGCAGCGATTTCTTGTTATCGCGGTAAGATACAAGGTCAGTTGTTGGGGGTGCACAGTGATGTCAGAAGGTTTCTGCGAGCTGTTTTGCACATGCGGCTGCCGAGGCGTAGGTCAGTTCCGGCTTGGGATCTGAACTTGGTGTTGGAGGCCCTGATTGGGGCGCCCTTTGAGCTGCTGGACAGGGTGTCGATAAAGGATCTGACGTTGAAAACGGTTTTTCTAGTGGCTATTTGCTCCGCGAGACGGATTTCTGAGTTGCAAGTGTTGTCCTGTAAGGAACCATACTTATCCTTCTTTAATCATAAGGTGGTGCTGCGGACGGTGCCTGCGTTCTTGCCGAAGGTGGTTTCCATGTTTCATCTTAACCAGGTCGTGTCTTTGTCAGTGTTTTCCAAGGAACAGAAGGATAAATCGGGGGGCAGGTTACACCGTCTAGATGTTCGTCGCACATTGAAGAGAAACTTCCGCGAGACTGCTCCCTTCAGGAAGTCGGATCGGTTGTTTGTGACCTTTGGAGGTGCTCGGAAGGGGGAGACAGCGGCTAAGGCGTCCATTTTGCGGTGGTTGAAGGAGGCCATAGCGACAGCATATGTTCTAAAGTGTAAAGCGATTCCGGAGGGTCTCCGTGCTCATTTGACTAGGGCACAAGCAGCGTCTTGGGCGGAGTTTAGTTTGGTTTCTGTAGCGGACATTTGTAGGGCGGCGACGTGGTGGTCGTCACATTCTTTTGCTAAGCACTATAGGCTGGATGTGCAGGAAGCGGGAGATGGGCGTTTTGGCTCCGCAGTACTTCAGGCTGGGCTGGCTGGTCCCTCCCGTTGAGATTCATTGCTCTATTACATCCTCTGGTTCCAGGACTGGACTAGAGGACCATAAAGGAAGGTGAAATTAGACTTACCTGCTAATTGTTGTTCCCGGATCCCTCCCCAGGTATTCAGCGGTAGTTCAGCCTGAAGTTTAGGAGGGACGTTAGGTAGTCAGGGCTCCTGGGTAGTCTCTCAGTGGAGGTGTAGTGGGAGCCCTTTTCGCAGCACAACTTCCTTTGCTCAGGGGGGTGGGGATCTCCTGATACGGCCAGTACTGTTATACTTTCAAAAAAAAAAAAAAAAAAGAGGCAATGTTGTACCTGATTTTCTTAGTTCCTTTTATTAATGGTTTAACTACTTACTACTACTACTCTGCTGAGTCTGCTTTGTCAATAGGTACTGGTGGAAGGGGGCAGTCCTTGCCTATTTATTCCAGTGGCGTCAAAACGATGACATCTTTCAGTCTCCAAAGCTGCTGGTGGAGGTTCTAAACTCTATGGTTCTGGGACTGGATTAGAGTTCCTTAAGGAACAACAATTAGCAGGTAAGTCTAATTTCACCTTATGCTTGAAAAGTTATCTCTCACAATGCTTTGAACGTTGTTTCAAAAAGGTTGCTTAACTTATTTCCCAACGCCGTCCTTCGGTACCTTGTCCACGTTTCACTTTTCAAGTTTCCTCAGGGGCTTTTCAAAGCACAAAACTACAAAGACGGAAAAATACATAACCACTAAAATAACTTTAAAAGTCATCACCTCTCACTAATGTTATATCTAATGCAACTATATCCAAATCACCTACCAGAATTGCGATTGATGCTGCACACGTCCTACTTTCCCCAATTGTTGGGCTCTCGCGGAAGACTCATCTTACAAAAATGCCACGCATGCGGGGTACTTACTAGATCCCTATTTTAAACCCCTATGGCCATAGGCCAATCAGCGGCAGCTGTTTCTCCTTCATCTAGCACCACTGCCAAGCCCCGTCCATCCAATAGCACCACCAAACCTACACTGGCTCTCCCCCTTATTTTGTGAACCTTACTTAGATTACATTTGGGGGGTTTTTTTTTGTTTTGTTTTGTTTTTGTTATGCAACCATTTATTTTTTTTTTGTATTTAAAATTTGTATTAATATCTCCAAGTGCATAAGACCATCACTTCAATTTAAGTCAACAACCCCTCCCCAAACAAAGGGATACAACCATCTGTAGTTCCAGACAACAATGTGCCTCTCTGATATAATAACCTTTATTCCAATAATAACCCCTCAACCCCCGCTCTTAACTGTAGCTAGAAACAATTATCCCTCCAACACAGCATCCCATCATTTTATGTTTTCGTCCCACCAAGCCCCTATCCCCCACCCCTTCCCTCACTACCTACCCCTCCCCTCCCCACCCCCCCCACCCTCACCTACCCCAGCCCTACCACCCTGCACAGCATTCCCCACTCCTCCTCAAATCTATCACCCCTCCTCCACCTAATAGCAGTCAACTTTTCCATAAGGGTCAAATTCCTAAGCCTCCTCACATATTGTTCCAGCAAGGGCATCTCCCTTTGCTTCCAAGCTGCTGCCACTTCGCACCGGGCCGCACTCAAACATGCCACCACTGTCCTTCCCCCCTCGCTGCACCCGCCCTTCCCCCCAGCAGGGCAATTTGCGGGGACAGGTCCACCACCACACCTAAATTCATTTGAATCCATTTCTGGATCTGTCCCCAATACCCCTGCACCTTTGTACACCTCCACCATATGTGCCAGAAGGATCCCACCTCCCCGCACTCCCTCCAGCAAAGAGGAGAAACCCCAGAACAGAACTTATGCAGTCTCGCTAGTGTATAATACCAGCGTAGCAACACCTTATAGCTGTTTTCTTTAATCTGACTAGAGCCTGGCCCCCTCTTTATCTGATCCCATATTTTCTTCCAATTCTTGGCGGTCAATTTCGGCCCGAAATCCCGTTCCCACTCCACCATATACCTAAATTTCCCATTCCCCTGACCTTTCACTGCCTTATATAGTTCCGTAATCATCCCCTTCGAACCTCTCCTCCCATACCATAGGGCCTTCATCTCTGATACCTCCCTCTCCATCCCTTTCCTCCCCAAAGACCTCCGTAAGAAGGAGCCAGCCTGCACGTATGAAAACCTATCTCCCTCTTCCAATCCAAACTCCTCCTTCACCACCTTAAACCTCTTTAACTCCCCCTCCTCCAATAATTGGAATCCACACCTTAGCCCCTTCCCACTCCATATATTTATTTATTTAACTTTTCTTATATACCGCTCTATTACAATATCAGTGCGGTTTACAATAAACAACATATTACTATGTGGGTGGGCCACATAGAGTTTACATTAAACAAGGGATTAAAAACTTGGATTCAACCGGGAGTGAACATATCTACAGCGTTATTTATATATATATCAAAGTGACCACCCTCCCAGCCCGGTTTAAAGGCTCGCCACCCCCTCCATGGGGTCATTACTGAAAACCAAGACCCCCTCCTTTTAACCTCTGGTCCTCTAACCTTGTCCCAGATCTGCGACACTTGCCTCATCGTCGGGGTTCCCCCGCCTAACTCCCCACACTCCCCCTTTGGGGCTCATATCCAAGCATCTAATCGCCCCCCCTTGCACCCTTGTTTTTTCCAAGCTTACCAATGGTAACGTTCCTCCCCCTTCCTTCCAATCCATGATATGTTTTAACTGTGCGGCCCTATAGTATTCCTACAGATTTGGCACCCCTAACCCTCCCTCCCTCCTTGCCTGTGCACATAACCCTCCTGGAAATTCGAGGTGGCTTCCTCTTTCATATATAGCTGAACACTCATCTTTGCAGGGCCCTCATCGCTCCCTCTGGCATCTCTACTGGTAAGGCATGAAACAAGTAGAACAAACGAGGAAGGATATTTATTTTAATGGCAGCTATCCTACCTAACCAAGATGTCTCCAACCCCATCCAGCCCTCTAAATCCTTATTAATGGCCCCCATACGTTTTGGGTAGTTCGTGCTATACAAGTTCTCATACCTACCCGTCATATTGACCCCCAGATACCTCAAGGATTTGCTAACCCAACGCAAAGGGTATACCTTCTTCAATCTCTCCTCTAACTCCCTGCTCAACTGCACCTTCATTACTTCTGTCTTGTCAATGTTCATTTTGAACCCCAACACCGCCCTATATTTCTCCACCTCCCTTAGCACTTCCGGTAACGTGTGCTGGAGCTTACTCAGATACAAAAGAATATCATCTGTGTACAATGAAATCTTATGGGAGCCCCCCCCCCTTTCCAAATCCACTATCCTCTCATTCCTTCTAATCCTTTCTGCCAGTGGTTCAACTACCAAAGCAAATAACAGCGGGGACATTGGGCACCCCTGCCTTATCCCTCGCCCCACCTAAAAATCCCGAGAGTATCGCCCGTTAACCTTAACTCGGGCTCTCGGCTCTCTCTACAGGCCCTGAACCCACTTCAAAAAATTTGGCCCGCATCCCACTTTTTCCAACACCTTCATTAAAAACCCCCAGTGAACCCTATCAAATGCCTTCTCTGCGTCTGTTGACATCAGTAAAAAGTTGTCTCCTTCCTGTCTTGCCTCTCATATCACCCCTATTGCTCTCTTTATATTATCCGCAGCTTGCCGTCCCTTAATGAACCCCGTTTGGTCCCCTTTCACAATCCCTGGCAACCACCCTGCCACTCTATCCGCCAAGATCTTAGCCAAGATTTTGAGATCTACATTCAGAAGGGAGATAGGCCTATATGACCCACATCTTAATGGGTCTTTCCCCGGTTTCAGTAAGACAGTTATCCCTGCTGTTAACATTTCTCTCGAGAGCTCCCCCCCCTGATCTAGAACTCCATTGAATACCCTCCCTAAAATTCCCCCAATCTCCCCCAGAAATACCTTATAAAAACTACCGGGCAACCCATCTAATCTTGGCGCCTTCCCACCCGCCAGCCCCTTCACCACCCTCCCAATTTCTTCCTCGGTAATATTGGCCTCTAACGCTTCCCGTGCCTCTTCCGACAGCCCTGCCAGCTGTATCCTGTCCAAGTACTCTGAAATCTCTTCCCCCCGCCCTCTCCATCCCCGAGTACAACGCCTGATAAAAGTCCCTAAAACACTCCCATATCTCCACATCCCCCCTACAAATCTTCCTGTCGCCCCCTTTAATCTGAAAGATCGTTGAAGCTCCTTTCTGCTGTCTTAATCGCCTGGCCAACAATCTGCCTGCCTTATCCCCCGAACTCATAATACACCTGCTTCACCTTTTGTAAGGCAAACGCCACTTGCTCTAACTGTAGGGCTTGTAACTCTTCTCTCACCCTCTCCACCTCCCTCTTATCCCTCTTTGCCCCAGACTTTCTGAAGGCTTCCTCAACCTCCAACCTCAACCTTAGCCCCTCCTCCTCTCTCTCCTGCTTCCTCCTAGCCCCCCACATGAGGAACCGTCCTCTGATAACTGCTTTCAAACCTTCCCATACCATCACCTCTCTCACCTCCCCCTTATCATTAAAGGCCAAATATTCCTTCACCGCCTTCCTAACATCCTCCACCACCTCCCTATTCTGCAACAAACTTTCATTCAACCTCTAGAATACCACCCCCCCTTGCTTTGGGCGCCTAAATACCATTTCCACTGCCCCATGATCCGACCATCCTACTGGGACAATACCCCCTCTCTCCATTTCCAACATCCATTCCTTATCAAGTAGGATCATATCAATCCTACTCCAACTGTTATGAGGTGGGGAGAAAAAAGTATACTCCCGCCTTCTGGGGTTAAGTACCCTCCAAGCATCCACCAAATTCAGTTGTTTCATCAAACTTCTTAACACTTGCCTATTCTTACTCCCCCCATCTCCCCCCTTGGGCTCCCGGTCTACCCTCGGGTCCATTACCACATTACAATCCCCACCCACCACTAATTTCCCCCCACCAACTCCTTCAATCAACTCCCCCACTTCTTTCCAAAATGTCCCCTGGTTTCCATTGGGCCCATACACCGACACAATCACAATGTCCTCCGTTCCAAGCTTCCCCTTTATCCCCACTACTCTCCCATCCGTATCCTTAAAATACCCCCTATTTGAATCCCACTCCCAGACCTCACCAATAAAGCTACTCCCCCCTTCTTCACCCCCTCCTTCTTATAAGAGTAAAATTGCTCAGAAAAATGCCTGTTCCTCATCCTCCCCATATCCCTCCTCCGTAAGTGGGTCTCTTGAAGCAGCACTACATCCCACTGATTCCTCTGTGCCTCCCTAAATAACAAGCTGCGTTTAGCAGGGGAATTCAACCCCTTCACATTTACCGTCCCTATCCGCAGCATCCCTCCCTAATCAACTCCTTCCCCAACCCATATGCTGTGCCCATATCCCTTGTCCCCACAGCTCTTAACCCCCCTCTCACCCCCTCCCCCTCTCCCCCTCCCCATCCTCTCCCTCCTCATAACCCCTATTCCCCCACCCCCCTCCTCCCCCATCTTCACCTCCCTCCTTCCCTTCCGAGACCATCTTATCCTACCCCTTCACTTTTCCCCCTCCCCCCCTTAGTTTGCTTACACATGTTCAGCGTGCACCGCCTCTCACCTTCTGCCTCCCCTTCCCACCCCAACCCCTTTTCAGCCCTATAAGTCCAGTGTCCAAGTTACTTGGGAAGTAAAGCTCTATCGCCCAAACTCCCAACCTTTTCACAACACAACTGCACCTTGCAGTCGCTTCAGGCGTCTTTCACCGCTGTCTTGCTCTCCCGCTCCTGGGGCATCCGCTTCAGCCTCTTCCCTTTTTCTCCCACTCTCTGCCATTGTGATCTCGAACGCTGTTTTCCAGCCACTGCTTTGTTGCCCCCACTGCTCACTCTCACCCGAATGTGGTAAATTCTCACACCCCAATTCTTCCAACGCCGACCAGGCTTCTTCCGCTGTTTTAACTTTCTTGGACACCCCATTTACCGACAGCAGCATACCAAAAGGGAACATCCATCTGTATCGAAGATTTTTCCCCCTCATATAGGCAGTGATCTCTTTCAAATTCCTCCTCCGCTCCAGCGTTCCTCTAGATAAGTCATTAAACACCTCCACTTCATGCCCTTCCCATGCAATCCTGCCATACTTCCGAGCCATCTGCACTATTTGTTTAACAGGAAAACTGCTCATGCAAGCAATAATGTCTCTGCCCTGCTTCTCCCTCCGCGGGCCAAGGCTCCTATGTGCCCTCTCCACTCCAACTGAGTCCATTCGGGCATCACCCTCCTCTCCCAGCCTTAAAATATGGCTGCACAAGCGTTGCACCAGCTGCACACAGTCCTTGGACGTCTCTGCTTCAGGCACTCCTCTTATCCGCAAGTTATTTCGCCGCGCTCTATCTTCTGTCTTCTCCAGCTTCTCCTGCTGCTGTGCCTTAATTTTATCCTGCTCTGCCGCCATTTCTCTTATCTCCTCCTCATGCTGCTCCACGTGGCCTTCCAGATCTTCAATCCACTGCCCCAGACAGCTCACCTCTTTCTGTATAGCCACCAGCGTCGTCTCCATAACTTTCCTCATTGCCTTGATCGCCCCCTGCATTTCATCTTTAAACGCCTTCAGCCAGGCTTTCAGCGGCAACACCTCCGGCCCTTCGATATTCAGATCCTCCTCCTCTTCTGAGCTCTCCGTCCCTGCTCCCTCCTCGGGGTCCGCCGAGTCCGCCATTGCCATCCATTCCTGCCTCACGTACGGCGATTGAAAACTCGCCAGCTTCTTCTGCGCTGCCATCGCCAAGCTAGATGCACGCTTCCCTTCCACTTTGACTGTGGGGATATCTTTAAATTGCACAAATTCGGGGATCGGACAGGAGCTAGGCAACTAAGCCGCCATCAGCTCCGTGACGCCACCGGAAGTCCGATTTACATTTGTTTTTACGGGTATGTATATCAAACCGTCCCCCAAATTCCAATGATATATTAAACAAGCATTCTGAGTTAGACAAGCTACTATCCAAAATTGTCTCTTACAATACAGTGAAGGCATACCATTTACTTCTTAAACGTAATCATCCAATATCTTCATATACAAAACTTCCAATCTATATACATATTTAAACCACCTGGTATCACCGAGTTTAAATCAAAAATCCATCTCTGCTCCCTTATAAGCAGTGATTGCTCTTGTGATTTTCCTGCCAATCCGGATTGTATCTTATCTATACAAAAGCACCATAAATCCTCAAAATTATGCCCTTTTTCCAGGCAATGTTGCACTAATGGTGCTTCTCTTATTTTGCATTTCAATCGGCTTTTGTGTTCTCCCATTCTTAAAAGATCTAATTGTTTTCCCCACATAAATTAAATCACAGGGACATTGGATTGCGTATACTACAAACGTAGAATCACACTGTTCTCAAAGTGTACATAGTCCCGTGATATCGAAAGCTATCCACTTCCTTAGTAATATCACAAATTCCACAGGTACTGCATTTTCTGTGTCCTTTTTTTGTTTTTAACAACGTATCTGTGTTCAAAGGAGTTTTTAATACTGCTGGGCTAAGTTGTTCGTTCAAATTTTTATTACGTTGCCATACATATGGGAAGTATGGCTCGAAGTTCATTGTCCGAGCAACCTGTGATATCTTTGAGACTGCATCCAGAAATACTGCCATAGGTATTGGTGCCTAGAGACTCACTTGGCTCCAAGTGTCAGACCTAGAACAGTCAGTTCAAAACAAGCTGGCAGGCATCCTGTGCCATGGAGAGAATCTCTTTGGGGAACAGGTCAAAGAGAAGGCTGTCTATATTGAAAAGCAACATGTTACTCCTATCAGGCTTTCCAGGTGCATGTCTGAGCACACCTCCTATTATAGGAGGTACCAAGGTGGAAACCAGAAAAAGAGCTAATCTCCAGGAACAAGCAGGAATGAGTCTTCACATATGGGTACGTCGGTACCGACGGAGCCTGTGCGGGAACGCTCCCCAGCTTCCCAAAAAAGTAAAGCTTTTGGGAGCATCCCACAGCGCCTGCGCGCTGCCTTCCCGCCTTTCCTAACCAACTCTCCTCAGTTCTTTGTTGCCGCGGAGCCAGCAGGTCGAGCCCTGTCACCGCTGAAGAAGTTCTTTATTTTATTTTATTTCTTTGGTCACGTGTCTGCCTTCCCCGACTCCGGACCGGTACTGCCGGTCTTTTCTTTCTTTAAAAAAAAAAAAAAAAAAAGATATTTTTCCTCACTTGGTGTATTTTTCTTCTTAAGGCCTCAGGGCCCACAAGAAAATTTCCCCCATGGAAAAACCAACCTCCGGGTTCAAAAAATGCACTAAGTGTAGCGGTACTATTTCTGTTACAGATACCCATGAATGGTGTCTTAAATGTTTGGGTCCTGAACACTCCATTCCGGATTGTCCGTCCTGCTCCCTATGTCTAAACGGGGGTTACAGAACCGAGCAGCTAAGCTCCATGTGCTGTTTCCCACTGAGGCACCGGCAGTAGCATCGACATCTTCCAGGTCTTCTTCTCCTGAAGGATCTCAGGTAACCAAACATAAACCTAGCAGGTCCTCGAAGGGTAGATCTCCCTCTAAGCATCGAGATGCCTCCGGGCTTGCCCTCGAGGATCCTACACCAGCCAAACAACCCTGGCAGGAAGCTCCGGCTTCCAAAGCTCCTCCTATGGGGTTACAGGTTGACATCGATGGCACGGCCTCGACCGATCACCTGTTAGATTGCTCTGGGGTACCGGCACCTTCTCCCGGTACCGACTTCCAGGCTTTCATGGCGTCGATGGATCAGAATGTTCTGTCCATGCAGCAGGCTATACAGTCCTTCATTCAAGCTGCGACGCCGATGATACCGCAACGAGCTCCGTTGTCGGTATCGGCTCCGGTACCGGCACCAGCGCCGATGCCGGTACCGACTGCATCGACATCGACCAGGATACCAACTGCTGCGGTTCCTTGTCCAGGGCTACTTCTCGGTACCGATCTGGTACCGGGGACGCCTGATGTCGATACCGCTCGATACGCGTATCGAGCGTTAGAAGAGCACCCTGACAGGCGATACTTCGATTCCTCTGATGATTCTGATACATCAGATGAGTCTCCTGAAGTATCCATAGCCCTTCCTGAGGAGCCTTCTTCTCCAAAACGAAGAATGTCTCCTCCAGAGGACTTGTCCTTTCAAGACTTCATAAGAGAAGTAGCTAAAGGACTCTCTATTTCGGTAACCTCTGAATCAGAGCCTAGAGCAAAAAAATTAGATATTTTAGGATACTCTAAGGCTCCTAAAGAGGCAGTCACCTTACCAATTCATGAGATTCTTCATGAACACATGATTGATTTATGGGAGACTCCTCTCACACTCTCTCCTCATTCTCGCAGGTTGGACACTATGTATCGTGTCCCTCCTTGTCCTGGGTTCCAGAAAACTCAGCTTTCTCACCATTCCATTGTGGTGCAGTCAGCTATGAAGAGGATAAAGAGTACAAAGAGACACTCTTCTGCTCCTCCAGGAAGAGAATGCAGGACCTTGGATGCTTTTGGTAGGAAAATCTTCCAGGCCAGTATGCTTATTGCCAGAATCAACTCATATAGCCTTTATATGGGTATGTTTCTGAAAGAAGTGGCAGAAAAGCTGCACACTTTCCTCCCTTTTATTCCAGAAGATAAAAGGGAAGAATTCCGCATGTGGCTTAAGCATACTCAAGACATCTCCAAGTTTTCAAACAGGGCAGCCTTTGACTCCTTTGAAGGTGCCAGTAGAGCCTCAGGCATTGCCATAGCTGCTCGCAAAATTGCTTGGCTCCAGGCTTCTGATTTAGAACCCTGGGTTCAAGATGGCTTAGGAAATCTGCCCTGTACAGGTGAAAATCTGTTTGGCAGAGAGTGGCAAATTAAAGCCACTCAAATGGATGCAGAGAATTCTGCTCTGGATAGACTTTCAAGGTCTACCTCCATTCCTGCCAAGAAAAAGACTTTTAAAAAGTCTTTTTTTCAAAAAGGGCAGGTTTCCTTCCACTTCTGGCCAACAATCTTCTACAGGTCGCTTTACCGCTAAGCGTCAGCAACCTAAGCAGGCCAGGCCTAAGTCTACAGGGGCTGCTGTAACCCAGCAGTCCCAACCCCCTCAAGGGTTTTGACTTGATGCTAGAGAACTTAACCTTTCTGACTTTAACACAGCCAGAACCTCTCACCATTCCAGGAAGGTTAGCTCATTTTGCTCCCAGATGGGAGCAAATCACATCAGAGCAGTGGACCCTCTCCATCATAAGAGAAGGCTACAAACTTCATTTCTCACACCTTCCTCCCCACACCATGGTGAGACACTTCAATTCACCACATCTCTTCTCGATCTTTTAGGTCAGGAGATAACTACCCTTCTTGCCCAAGGGGCAATAGAAGAAGTTCCTCTTCTTCAACAAGGGTCAGGGTTCTACTCCCCCTATTTTCTCATTCCAAAGAAGACAGGGGGATACAGACCCATTCTAGATCTCAGAGAATTGAACAAATTTCTATGCAAGGAGAAGTTCAAGATGCTTTCTCTGGGCACTCTCCTTCCATACCTTCAAAGTCAGGATTGGCTTTGTTCTCTAGATCTCAAGGATGCGTACACACATGTTCTCATCCATCCATCTCACAGAAGATTCCTGCGTTTTCTTTTCCAAGGAAAACATTACCAATACAAAGTGCTTCCTTTCGGTCTGGCCTCTGCTCCAAGAGTGTTCACCAAATGCATGGCAGTAGTTGCTGCATTTCTACGCACTCTGGGAATTTTTGTCATCCCATACCTGGACGACTGGCTCATCCGAGCTCCATCTCAGTCAGAGGCCCAGATTTCCCTGGACCGCACAAGGTGCATTCTGCAGTATCTGGAACTGGTGGTAAACCTCCCAAAGTCCCAGCTCATCCCTACTCAGTCCCTGGAATTCATAGGGGCCTGGTTGGATACCACCACTGCAAGGGCCTATCTGCCTCAGGCCCGTTGCCAATGTCTAGTGCAGCTAGCCTCCCAGATTCAGTCAAAGAGCCACTTAATTACCAGGGAGATGCTACAGCTGCTGGGCCACATGGCTTCCACAGTACATGTGGTACCCTATGCTCGCCTACACATGAGAGAAGCTCAATGGACTTTGTCCACCCAGTGGACTCAAGCTTCAGGAGCTCTCTCAGACCAAATAGCAACTTCCAAATGTCTTTTGGTCTCTCCAATGGTGGATGTCCACTCAAAATCTGTTGCTGGGGTCCCCCTTCAAACAGTTGTTGCCCCAAGCAACCCTCACAACAGATGCCTCCCAGACAGGTTGGGGAGCTCATCTACAGGACCTCTCCACTCGAGGCACTTGGTCCCCTCAGGAGACCTCTCTTCATATCAACCACTTGGAGTTTCGAGCAGTTTTTCTAGCTCTCAAGGTCTTCCATACCCTCCTCAGCTACAAGACAGTCCTCATCCATACGGACAATCAAGTAGCTATGTTTTATATAAACAAGCAAGGAGGAACTGGCTCTGTCGCTTTGCAACAAAGCTCTAAGATTGTGGGCCTTCGCCAGAGAGCATCAAATCCATCTCCTGGCAGTATATCTCCCAGGAATCCAAAACTCTTGGGCAGACAGACTCAGTCGAGTTCTGCTTCCACACGAATGGTCCCTGCACATGGATCAGGTACTCAGAATCTTTCAAGAATGGAGAACCCCGGACATAGACCTCTTTGCAAGTCCGTGGAATGCCAAACTTCCCCGGTTCTGTTCCAGAATTCCGTGTCAGGGGGTTCAGGCCAAGGATGCCTTCCTCCTTCATTGGGGTCAGGGCTTCCTGTATGCCTTTCCACCCATTCCCTTGATTCCCAAGACTCTGTTCAAACTCCAGAGGGATCCAAGGATCTATGATCCTCATAGCTCTACGCTGGCCACGCCAAGTGTGGTACCCTCTGCTTCTGCATCTCTCCCAAGCCCCCTCCCTGGACTTGGGAGCTGCTCCAGACCTTCTGTCTCAGGAGGAAGGGACTTTGTGGCACCCAAACCCCAAGTCCCTTCACCTCAGAGCTTGGTTACTGAAGGCCTAGACCTTCAAGACTTGAATCTTTCTCAGCAGGTGAAGGATATCCTCCATGCTTCCAGGAAACCTTCCACCAGGCGTTCCTATGCTTTTAAGTGGAAAAGATTTTCCATTTGGTGTGCTGAAAAGGGTCTTGACCCTCTGGCACTACCTTTAACTTCTTTGTTAGACTATCTCCTGCATCTCTCCAATGCAGGACTTAAGACAAATTCAGTAAGAGTCCATTTGAGTGCTATTGCAGCATCCCTTAAGCCCATCAATGGACAACCTATCTCCTCTCATCCTCTTATCTCAAGATTCATGAGAGGCCTAACTTTAACTAAACCTCCCATTAGGCCTCCTCCGGTGGCATGGGACTTAAATTTGGTTCTTGGTCAGCTTATGAAGCCACCTTTTGAACCCTTAGCCACTACCTCCTTGAAATTTCTTTCATGGAAGGTTATTTTCCTCATTGCAGTCACTTCTGCTTGCTGCATCAGTGAACTGCAGGCCTTAGTGGCTAATCCACCTTATACAAGGTTCCATCATGACATGGTAGTCCTTAGGACAAATCCACACTTTATGCCTAAAGTGGTCTCACCTTTTCATCTTAATCAAGAGGTATATTTACCTGTCTTTTTTCCAGCTCCTCATGCATCCAGTGCAGAGAGGAATCTTCATACTCTCGATTGTAAAAGAGCTCTTGCTTTTTACTTACATAGGACACAGCAACATAGAAAGTCTTCCCAGCTTTTTGTTGCTTTTGATCCTTCTCACTTGGGACTTCCAGTCTCTGAGACCACTGTCCAATTGGATTGCTCAGTGTATTTCTTTCGCCTACCAGAGTAAGAAGCTTTCTCTGGAGAGCCATGTCACAGCTCATAATGTGAGGGCCATGGCCACCTCTATGGCTCATCTAAATTCTGTGTCCATCGACCAGATCTGTCGAGCAGCCACCTGGGCCTCTGTTCATACCTTCACAGCCCATTACTGCTTGGAGAGGGATTCCCGCCGGGATGCCTTGTTTGGTCAGGCTGTCCTCAGACACCTGTTTCATTCTTAAACAACTCCTGCCCTCCTTCCCTGGATGGATGCCTGAGATCCATAGGAGGACGCAGACCCCTTTCAGGGTCTCTCATCCTTGGGGATCTCCCAGGCATCTCAACTAGGGAGTCCCCATATGTGAAGACTCATTCCTGCTTGTTCCTGGAGATAGCAGAGTTACTTACCTGTAACAGGTGATCTCTGGGAACAGCAGGAATAAGTCTTCACAACCCACCCACCTCCCCTAGGAGTTGTATCTCTTTTCTATCTTTCCTTTCCTCCCTCTCTCTATTGTCTCAGCTTTAAACTCGAACTGAGGAGAGTTGGTTAGGAAAGGCGGGAAGGCAGCGCGCAGGTGCTGTGGGATGCTCCCAAAAGCTTTCCTTTTTTGGGAAGCTGGGGAGCGTTCCCGCGCAGGCTCCGTCGGTACCAACGTACCCATATGTGAAGACTTATTCCTGCTGTTCCCAGAGATCACCTGTTACAGGTAAGTAACTGTGCTTTACCTTCGCAGGTGTAGGTACTTTCTTGGACCTCAGACCTCCCAACCCAAGCAGGCCCCTCACCAACAGCAGCATTGTGAGAAGCCTCAAAGGCTGACTTCTCAGCCAAAACATGGGGTGGTTACCAACTGCATTTATTGCAGCTACCACCAAATTGCCCCCCTCCTCCCCGGTGCATCATCTCGACCCTCTGCATCTGGAACTGCATTGGAGAGAAATCACCACCCTCTTGTGATCAAGCTCATGCCACCAGAGCAAAGAGGTTGGAGGTTTTATTCCAGGTATTTACTGATCCCCAAGAAGACAGGGGGAATACCATTGTATCTGAATATGTACTCGGTAAGAGAAAAGTTCAGAATGATTTCTCTAGGCACCCTGCTTCCTTACCTTCAAAAAGGAGATTGACTATGTTCCCCGAATCAGAAGGATGTCTATATCCACATACGGATACATCCCACTCTCAGAGGAAGTATCCCAGATTCGTCCTGGGAGGATAACAGATCCAATACTGAGTGTTGCCATTTGGCCTGGCCTCAGCACCTTGCAGCTTCACAAAGTGTCTTGTGGTAGTAGCTGCTTACCTCCGGATGCTGGGAGTGTTTGTCTTCCCCTTTCTGGACAATTGGCTGATCGAAAGTACCACTCCAGAAGGAGTCTAAGAATTAACACAATTGACCATTTGGGTGTTGGAACTACTAGAGTTGGTTGTAAATTACCAAAAGACCCACCTTCAGCTGATCCAACATTTTGAATTCATAAGAGCCCTGCTTGACCATGACTTGGTTGAGAGCTTTCCTGTCTCATGACAGACTTCTTAGATTGAAAGCACTTGTGCAGGAAACTGTTGAGTTGGCAGGTAAAGGTAGCAAGATGTTGACTGTACCAGGCCATATGGCCTCTACAGTGCATTGCACGCCCTTGGCACGCCTCCAGATGAGGAAGGCTCGAGGACTCAATGGACCAAGGCTGCAGATTGACTCAGGGATAGTCTGTGTCACTGCCCTTCTTGTTCAGTCATTACACTGGTGGACAGTCATCACAGTTTGCTCAAAGGTCTTCCTTTCCAAATTTCTCCATCCCAAAACATTGACACTCATCCAAACTGGGGTGGGGAGCTCATCTCGATGTGTTGCACACCTAGGGCAATTGGTCCATCCGAGAAAGTCTCCATCAGATCAACTTCTTGGAACTAAGAGCAGTAGCAAATGCTCTAAGGGCAGTCTGAGAGAGACTCACCAACCAAATTGTTCTGATTCAGGCTGACAATCAGGTCACCATGTTCTACATCAACAAGCAGGAAGGAACAGATTTGTATCTCTTGTGTTGGGAAGCAGTCAAGTTCTGGAAGTTCGCCATCACAAAAGTCAAGTACCTGCCAGGTGAGCAAAATGCTCTGGTAGACTGAGTCAAGTCCTCCAGTCGCATGAGTGGACACTGGACGGGGAGGTTGTGACTCACATCTTTCAAGAGTGAGGCGCACCCCCTTGATCTGTTCGCCTCTCCACAGAATGCCCAGATGGATCAATTCTACACCAGAGTAAGATCACATAGAGTAGCATCAGATGTTTTCCTCCTTCTGCAGGGGGGGGGACGACGACAGACCAACAATCCTCCAATACCTTGCCTTGCAAAGACCCTCCTAAATCTCAGAACAGACAGCAGCATGATGATTCTCCTCACTCCCTACTGGCCCATACAGCCTTGGTTTCCCCTCCTGCTGCAGCTCTCCTATCTAGAGCCACTATGACTCTGCCACATGCCTGATCTAATAACACAGGAGTGTGGGATGATGTTGTACCCCAACCTTTGGTCCTTGGCCCTCACAGCATGGATGTTGAGAGGCTAATGTTATCTCAGCTCAATCCGCTGGATGGTGTAATCAGTCCGTTTGGCCTCCAGGAGGGTCTCTATGAGAGAGTCTTACTCTTGGAAGTGGAGGAGGTTTGCTGTCTCATGTGAGAGCCAGGCCTTAGATCCTTTCGTCTGGTCCACACAAACTGCTTGAATATCTTCTGCTCTTCGGAGTCTGGGCTTGGAGCTTACCTTCAAGTTATGGAAGGCAAGTCCATCTTTGTCCAGCCTTCAGTTCACTTTATGCGGGGCTTGCTTCTCTTGAAGCCTCCCTATAAGCCCCCTGCAGTGTCTTGGGATCTCAATATGGTTCTTGTGCAGCTCATGAAAGCTCTCTTTGAGCCACTCAATTCCTGTCCTCTGAACTTCTTGACCTTGAAGATACTGTTTTCTGGTGGTGGTCACTTCAGCGAGTGAGCAAGCTTCAGACTCTTCATCTGCCTTACACCAAATTCCTCAGAATCAACTTCAGTAAGACGGACATTCTATTCATCACAAGGAATCAGTCCTTTACCCCCTTGATTTGATTAAGGTCAGAGATGCAGAGCTCCCATATAAACCCATCATCCGCTACTTAGGTATTACCCTAGACCAGCAGTTGGACATGAAAGCACATATCAGCAATATCACCAAGGCAATCTACCACAAGATACGAACAATTCGCCATCTGCGTCCCCTACTGGAACCTGCTGATTTCCCTATGATTTTTCAAGCCCTAGTAACCCCCCATTTTGACTACACCAACGCCATACTACATGGTCTCCCTAGGTGCACTCTTAATCTGCTACAATTGGCAATGAATTCCGCTGCTCGTGTCCTTCATGGTGCCTCGAGAAAGGACCATATAACTCCCATTTTACAGCACCTTCATTGACTTCCCATCCATTGCAGGCTTACCTTTAAAGTAATGCTGCTTACCTTTAAAGCCCTTAACAAGTTTTCTTCTGCCTCCCTCATGGATCTTGTTCACCTCACTCCTCAGAATAGATCCAGAAGATCGATTGTTGCTTGCACACTCACTGTCCCTACTACTATAATAAAATACTCCCTTGCGACCAAGAACCGAGCCTTTGTGTGTTATGCGCCCACACTTTGGAATTCCCTTCCTGCCCATATCCGGTCTGTTACTGACCTCACACAATTTAGGAAGGCTCTAAAGCATCTCCTTTTCCTTCAGTACTATTCTCAGGCTGGTGACATTACATAACCAAGTTCGTCCTTCATGTCTGTCACATTATCATAATCATACTAGTTGTTTTAATTACTTATTTAATTCTCCCCGTTTAAACCAAGTTGTCTTACCTGTTCTCTAAGTTCAATGTATGTTCTGCCTGCATTGTACAAACTAATGTTTATTGTAAACCGCACTGATTTTTAAGAGCACGGTTTAAAAAAAGAATTAAATAAACGTTATCCTTCATACTCCTAAATTCCTTCCAAAAGTGGTATCTGATTTCCACCTTCATCAACTAGTTGTTCTTCCAACATTTTTCCTGAGACCTCATGCACACAAAGGGGAAGCTGCATTGTACATGGTAGACTGCAAACGAGCCTTAGCCGCCTTCTTGGAGCAGATACAAGCCCATAGAAATTCCATCCAACTTTGTTTTAACCCCCAGCAAACAAGGGGTTGCCGTTTCCAAACACACTGTCAATTTGTCTAGCAGACTGCATCTCTTTGCTTATGCCCAGGCAGGCCTGAGCCTTGATGGTCCTGTCACTGCTCATAATGTCAGAGCTATGGCTGTGTCGGTGGCCAACTTGCGTTCGGTCTCCATGGAAGAGATCTGCAGGGCTGCCACATGGTCTTCAGTCCACACATTCACATCTTACTACTACCTAGATAGGGATTCCTGATGTGACAGCAATTTCAACCCATCTGTACTAATCTGTTTGGGGATTAAAATCCCCCTCTAGGCCCATTCTGTTCTTCCCAGGCTACCAAAAAAAAAAAGAGAATCACTATTATTGTACATAGTTGGCCATCAGACCTGTTGCCATGCCACAGTTGCGTTTGCCCCTGTTGGACTTCTCAGTGGCTTCCTCGTTTAGTAGCCTGTAGCTTGGGAGTCCCATACGTGAGGACTCATTCCTGCTTGTCCATGGAGAAAAGATAGTTACTCACCTGTAGCAGATGTTCTCTGTGGACAGCAGGAATTATTCCTCACAGCCTTCCCACCTCTTTGAGAGAGTTGTCTTCTGCTACAGCTATGTTATCAGACTAAATCAAGATGATGATGTGGCGGCAGGCAGGAAGGAGGTGCACAGGCACGATGGAGCCTCCCAAAAGCTTCCAATAGAAGCTTGGGAGCATTCCCGTGTGGTGCTCTGTCGGGGACGCCACCCATACGTGAAGAGTAATTCCTGCTGTTCAGGTGAGTAGCTACCTTATCTTTATGTGCAAAGTGTTTAGATCAGTGTTTCCCAAACTTGGGGCTGGGACCCCAAATGGGGTCACATTAGTGGATGGGTTCACAAACATGGCCATTCCCCATCTCTGGACTTTCACTGTGACCTGACCCTGTGCTGATTGCTGCTGCTGTTGCTGCTGCTTTTCTGCTTTAGATGAATGAAGGGAGGGGAAGGAGGTTGGCGATCTGACAGTTTGATTTCATCATCTAGGGTCACATGAATTTTAAGTTGTTTAAAATGGGGCCATATAAGATACAAGTTTGAAAAACACTGGTATAGATGGTTCCAAAGTTCACACGTATCCACATGTCTCTTATTCTTTATTAAATATCAGGGATATCTGCATAAACCTTGAAACAGAGCACATTCTCCAGGAACAAGCAGGAAGTCAGTCCTCACTTATGGGTGACGTCTGCACCTACGGAGCCCACATGGAGCAATTCCCCAGCTTTCAAAGAAAGCCTATGGGATTGCTGTCACGCATGTTTGGTCCTCTTCCCGCCCAAGGGTGCCATCTTGCTCAGTCTCCCTTTTTCTGCAGAGCCCTTCGGACACAGGTCCTCATCCCTTGAAAAACGTCTTTCGTTTTTAGCCTATTGGCCTTCTATTTTCCGGTTGCACCTGTTCTCTACCCGTCCTTCCCATGCTCTACCTTCTTAGAGCTGTTCAGGGACAGTTTTTCCTTGATCGTTTTTGCCACCCTTTTCTTTCCCTAACAACTGGTTGTGTGGGTCTTCGACCTTGCCGGGGCCATTTTTTCCCCTATGGCCACTGGCTTCAAAAAATGCAATAGATGCTTTAGGAGCGCATGTCACTTACGCCGGAGCTCTGTTCGCTCTGTAAGAAAATGTCCTCAAAGGCCTTGCTCAGTCGTAAGCAGAAGTCCGAAGACATTTTTCGAAAGGCCGCCTTGGAATCCCCGGTGGCGCCCTCGGTCGTCTCTCCCCCAGTGGGGTCCCCCTCTTTGGCCCCGCGCTCTCGGCAGCACTCCGACCAGGGATCCCCTGAGGTGGAGCGGCGTAAGAAGAAGGCCTCAAAGTCACTGTCGGGGGCTTGTGACAATCGCGAGTGCTTCCTTGCTCAGTCGCTTAGTTAGCCTCCTTCGGCGTTCCCGAGAGTCTGACAAGGAGCAGCCCCGCAAGGTACCCCACATGGATATGGAGGCCTTCAGCAAAAGTGCCCGGTCTCCTGAGGGCCGTCCCAGTGAGGGCCACCTCGACGCCCGACCCAGTGACTCCAGGCCCCACGCCCGCATGGGAGTCCCGCATGCTGGCACTAGAACACAGCGTTTCTGACTTCATCACTTCCTAGTAGGCGCTCACAGCCAGCTTCGCTGACTTGAGCCTAGAGACCATGGGTCCCTTGCATGGGACACCAAAATCCATCCAGGAAACCCCCGAGAGCCACAGGACTCATGAGGGTCCTTGATGTCTGTCTCGCTCGCCCTGCTATTCCTCGGAAGCAAAATCTTCCGGGGCCTCTGGCTCCAAATGAGCCCTGTACTCGACCGAGTTCTCGGATTGGGAGTCCGATGGGGACACCTCCCTGGAAACCCGTACTCACCGGGATCTTGTGTCGGACCCCTCCCTGCCCGCATTCCAGAGGCGCTCGCCACCCAAGTACACCTCTTTCCTGGTATTCGTCTGGGATATGGCATGGGCTCTTAACCTGGCCACTCAGGCCGAGGAGGACCCTCGAGCTGAAGAACTAGATATTCTTCAGTACAAGTCCCTGCCTAGGAAATCTCTCACTGTTCCAGTCCCTCCCATTGTGTCTTGGCTGCTGCTCTGCATGTGGGAGGCACCCGCCTCAGTCCCCATTGTGAGCTAGCGCCTTTGATACTATGTACAAGGTACAGCGTGGCCCGGGGTTTAGAAAGACCCAACTTCCCCACACCTCTTTGGTGGTGGAGTCGGCCATGAGGAAACAGAAGAGCCTGAAATCACCCTCATCAGTCCCTCTGGGCCGTGAGTCGAGAGCCCTTGATGCCTTGGGCCGCAAGGCCTACCAAAGCTCCATGCTATCTTGTTGTATTCAAGCATACCAACTATACATGGGCATGTTTTTGTGCAACTTAGCCAAGGAGCTCGGAGGTTTCTCCGCAAGCCCCTCAATAGGGTCAGTACTCTGAAGTCCATCGCAGACTGCTCGAAATACCTCTCCCAAGCCGCTTACAATGGATTTGAGGAGTCAGCTCCGGTGGCAACCACGGGCATTGGGGCTCGCCACCAGGCATGGCTCCAATCATCAGATTTGGAGCAGTGGGTGCAGAAGAAGCTCCTAGACGTCCCCTGCCTCGGCAAACAGCTCTTCAGCAAGCCGATGGAGGATAAGGCTGCGGAGATGAGACTGAATTTGTCACCAGAACCTGTCTCTCGCGCAAGACCTCCACTCTGCCCCAGAAAAAGCAACAGGCCAAGAAGTCTTTCTTTCCGAGGAAAGACCTTCAGTACCGCAGTTACCTACTGTACCCGGCTACCCCCACGCCGACCACTCCAGCGCAGGGCAAGTCCGGCCAAGGGCATCGCAAGCTGAAAGGGCTAAAAGCCTAAACCCTGGCTCCACCACAACTCGTACAGGGTTTTTTTGACGCCATTGGCATAGCCCCTTGTCTTCCGGCATCGCAGCAGCCAGTAGGGGGACGCCTGTCTTTCGCCCCTTTTGTGGGCGTCCATCACCTCAGACACCTGGGTTCTCCAGGTCATTTGAGACGGTTATCACCTTTGCTTCGACAGGCTTACACCTCCCTTCTCCCCGGCGGAGCCGCCTCGACTCACCGTGCACCAGGTTTTACTGCAGCGGGAAATACTCTCTCTCCTTGCCCAATGGGCAGTCAAGAAGGTCCCTCTGCAACTTTGAGGTCGGGGCTTCTATTCTCGGTACTTCCTCATCCTGAAGACGACGGGGGTCTGCGGCCCATCCTCGAACTCCGAAAGTTGAACAAGTTCTTGGTGTGGGAGAAGTTCAAGATGTTATCACTTGGCTTTCTGCTGCCCTCCCTCCAGCAGGGCGACTGGCTATGCTCCTTGGATCTAAAGGACACTTACATCCACATCTAAATCCATCCCTAGCACAGGCAGTACCCATGCTTCAGGGTGTGGGGAGAGTACTTCCAGTACAGGGTGCTCCCCTTCGGCCTCACGTCTGCCCCACAAGTCTTCATGAAATGCCTCTCCATGGTGGCTGCCCGTCTTGGGCGTCAGGGCATGCCAGTCTTTTCCTACCTCGACTGGCTCGTCACAGGATCCTCGGTTGAGGAAACCCAGCGAGCAGTGTTGCACACAATCCTTCTGTTGGAAGGCTTGGAGTTCTTTGTCAACTACCCAAAGTATAACCTCGAGCCGGGACAGGCACTCGAGTTTGAGGCACGCCTCGATACTCAACGGAAACCGCATTCTTACCAGTGGATTGCGCTGACAGCCTCTGAGCCATGGTGGCTCGGGTCTAAAGCACTTCCCGGATCACAGCTCAGACAATGCTGCGCCTCCTGGGCCACATGGCCTCTACCGTACATGTTGTCCCCCATGCGGACATCTCAGTAGTGCCTCAGCACCCAATGGAGCCCATCCATCAGCCACCTCAGGGAACCCATCAAGGTCATTCCCGACTTTCGCTTGTCCCTGAGCTGGTGACAAAACCCCCGCAACCTCCTCCAGGGGTTGCCCATCCAGGCCCCACAGCACAATGCAGTGCTGACTACACATGCTTCCCTGTTAGGGTGGGGAGCCCACTGCAGGCCACTGTGCACGCAGGGGCAGTGGTCGCCCGAGGAGTCTCAGCAAGAGATAAACTTGCTCGAACTCCTATCGATTCGGACCACCTCAAGGTGAAGTCGGTATTTGTGCAGACCGACAACCACGTGGCGATGTTCTGTGTCAACAAGGTGGGGGGCACTTGATCCCGCTCCCTCTGCTGGGAAGCGGTCCTCCTCTGCTCCTTTGCCGCCGGAAGATGTCTCTCAAGGTGACCTACCTTCCGGGTCAGGAGAATGTCATGGCGGACAGGCTCAGCAGGATCCTTCGCCCCCACGAATGGCGGCTGGATCCAGGAATTGGCAGGCTGGCTATTTCTTAGCTGGGGGTCACCAGCGTTAGACCTCTTCTCCAGTCCCCGAACGCCTAACTTTCCCGCTTTTGCGGCCCGGTACTGCACCAAAGCAGGGAGAGTCCTGATGCATTCCTTCTGGACTGGTCATCCAGCCTGCTCTATGCATTCCCTCCCTTCCCTCTCATTGCGAGAACCCTTTTCAAAGCTCAGCGAGATCGGGCATCATTGATCCTCATAGCCCGTGGCCTTGGCAGCCTTGGTTCCCGATTCTGCTCCTGCTTTCGACGGAGCTGCCTGTTCCCCTTGACTCACCGGGTCTGCTAACACAGGAGGAGGGGTGGGTGTAGCACCCGAACCTAGCTGTCTTATCCCTCACGGCCTGGCGGCTGAACGGGTTTCCCTAGCCTCACTGGCTCTTCTGGAAGATGTCGAGGAGTTCCTTCTCGCCTAGAGAAAGGACTCCACTAGATGGGCCTATGCCTTCATGTGGTGACACTTCTCGATCTGGTGCTCGGGGCTCCAGATTGACCTGTTCTCATGTCCCATTCAATGGATCCTTCAGTACCTTCAGTACCTCCTCCATCTCTCGAAGGAAGGTCTGAAGTCTAACTCTGTCAGGGTACACTTGAGCACCATCTCAGCGAACCACCTCCCCATCGAGGGAAAGCCCCTCTTGGAACAGCTGTTAGTCTCCTGCTTTATGCAGGGTCATTTGCTTTCAAAGCTGCCCATCTGATCTCTGCGTAATGGGACCTGAATGTGGTGCTCATGCAGCTCACCCATCCACCCTTCGAGCCAATGGCAGCGTGCTTGCTCCGACATCTGTCCTGGAAGGTGGTCTTCCTGGTGGTGCTGACCTCAGCCCGCCAAGTCAGTGAGCTCCAGGCTCTCATGGCTGATGCCCCTTACACCAGGTTCTATCGGAATAGGGTGGTCCTCCACACCCACCCCAAATTCCTGCCTAAAGTTGTCTCTGATTTCCATCTTAACCAGGGGATAGTTCTGCCGACATTCTTCCCAAGACCCAATGTCGACCAGGCATCAGCGGCTCTTCCCACCCTATACTGCAGAAGGGCTCTCGCCTTGTATTTGCAGTACACCCAGACTCATCACAAGTCTGGCCAGCTCTTTGTGACCTACGATCCTAATCGATCGGGACAGTTACCAAATGCACCCTCTTGGTTTGGGTGGCAGACTACATCGCTTTCGCTCATATGAAGGCGGGTGCCCTGTTAGATGGTCGCATCACCGTGCACGGGGTTGGGGCCAAGGTGGCTTCGGTGGTCTCGCTCCACTCCGTGCCCCTGATGGACATCTGCCAGGCGGCAACCTGGTCTTCCACGAATACCTTCGCTGCACACTACTGCCTGGATACTGAGTCCTGCCGGTACATTGCCTTTGGCCAGGCTGTACTCCGTAATCTGTTCGGGATATAAGCAACTCCTGCCCTCTGACCCTTCTTCACGGCTACCGAGGGCTTCGCTGCAAGGACTCTGGCTCCTTCAGGTATCGGCTTCTGCTCACGGCCTCGCGGAGCTGTTTTTGGTTACAGTTTTGGTAGCCTGTAGCTGGGGAGTCCCATAAGTGAGGACTGACTTCCTGCTTGTTCCTGGAGAAAGCGTAGTTACTCACCTGTAACAGGTGTTCTCCAGGGGCAGCAGGTATCAGTTCTCACTACCCTCCCACCTCCCCTGACGAGTTACTGAATTTTTATCCCTCCCTTGCCATCTGAGCTAAGGGACCTGACTGAGCAAGATGGCACCCTTGGGAAGAGGACCACGCATGTATGGCAGCAATCCCAAAGGCTTTCTTTGAAAACTGGGGAATTGCTCTGCGCGGGCTCCGTTGGTGCCGACATCACCCATAATTGAGGACTAATTCCTGCTGTCCCTGGAGAACACCTGTTACAGGTGAGTAACTACGCTATTCAATAGCAATTCAGTAAAATGGAAAGTTCCAAGTACCCCCCAATTATTAGAAAAAAGATGTTTAAGTAAAGAGAGAGGAAGTTTTTCAAAATGCCACAAATGTTAGTTCCTAGGTAAAATCATTTAAAAATTGTCTAGGTAACGTATAGCAGAATTTCATATTAGCAGTATCAAATGAGGTATAATGGGTTTTAGTTTAAAAAAAAATAGTAGTTCACACCTGTAGGTCAGACTGTTGCTGCAGTGAGAATATAAATAGAAGGTAACGATAAGTCCCAGTTGGTTGTGAGTGAAGGCTCATGGTGCCATAGCTCCAGTTGGATCCGGTTTGAGTTGAACTCTTAAAGCAGCAAGGAGGATGCTACCGTGGTGGTGGGGGAAAGTATGTTGCTATATCAATATTCTTGCCTGGAGATAAGGCTGCACTTTTTTATACTTCTGTACATTCAAGTGGACAGACTTGGCAACCATAGAACTTCACACAAGATTTTTGAAGAACTCTTCTTTTTGGCCCTGAAATTCTGCTGAACTTCTGAGAGCACAGGTTCTGCTTATCTCATGTGGCATGCATTCAGATTTTTTTTCAGAACGTGCCTGTGGTGTGAAGGTGTTTGCTAAGAGTGTATTGTTTACAATGTCATGGTATTAGAAGTAGCTGGAGAGTTGCTTCTGGGCATGGCTGACCTCCGCTTGAAAGAAATGCACTGGAACTGCTTAAAAAAATTTCACAAGATCACTTGACAGCAAAATTAATCTTCCTGGAACCTTGCTGGAAAGTGGAAACATTGTACCTTGCATAGGTCTTTGTTTTGAATACATTGTATCTTTTCAGAATTAGACTGGGGAAACAGTTGGAGTATGATATGAGCTGCAGATATGGCTGTGTGTTTATATTTCCTTTTTTATTCAGATCATCCAAGTTTTAGGATGGGGGATGAAGCTGGGAGGAAGGGAGGAGTAGATGATAGGGGAGATGGTGGTTGGTGTGGGCCCTGCTGGATTCAGATGGTTAATTTAAAGGTATCCATGTGTGAACTCCCAGCAGACTCCTGGAACCATGTGGTGCCCTGTGCCTGTAGTGCACCTGCTCTCAGCTGGAGAGAGTCATCACCAGATTCACATATAACTTATTTTTTCTGCATGAAGAAAAGTCTCTCATTCGGACCATGGTGAAGGGGACAGGGAAGAAACTGGAGCCAGTGTTCCATCTGCAGTTCAAGCTTTTTTCTGCTTTCCTTGGATTCTCTACCCTGAAACATTTTATAATAGTGTCTTGTTTAAGGTATGACTTCAGGCAAATTGATATTTTGAAGAATTTTTGGTTAAACTAAAATGGCCTCTGAGGTGGTGGTGTGTTGTTTGAAGGGGGGGGACATCTTTTAAAGCAATAGTATGTTTTTGTTTGAGCTAAGGTATAAATTCATCCATTTGCCTATGCATTATTCGCTTCATTTCCAACACAATGAGAATTGGAACCACGCTGGAAAGATGAATGCCTGCTAATCAAGGGAGATTTCTTGGCACAAGTGACAATTGCATGCCTCCAGAGATATATTGGGCTTTTAAAACATGTCAACAAAATCTGGAAAAATAATTCTACCCTTTTTCCTTCAGGAAAGACCAGTGAGAGACCAACATACTCTGGTTTTTCTAGAGACCCAGGGATACCAGGACTTAACCAGGTAACACACAAATTAACCAAAATTAACAGACGATGGGACCATATTAAAAGCTGGAGAACACTTTGACTGTTGAGTGATTGAAAAGTAGCACAGCATAGCAAGAAAGAACTTGTGGATTTATTTGGAAGGGGTGGAGCTATTTCCTATCTTAATGTTTACCTATCTGTTACACATCTCAGCAACTGTATAAGGTGCATATGTATTCATATGGTGCAATTTAGCGCTGAAATGGGAGAAATAATGTGGAGGGACAGGTGATGGGTATCAGCACTCCAGCAGAGCAGAAGTGAAGTGCATTGGAGGGGCTGCGTATTAGAGTTCCAGTGCAAGAATGGAGAGTACTGCAGGGGGAGTGAGATGCCTGGACAGAGCTGTGGGAGAGAAGAGGAATAGCAGGAGCAATGCATCTGAAGTGTACTGGAAGGATTGGGAATGATAGCAAGTGATTCCTTTATTGATAACACAGGTACACTACCAAAAAACTGCCTCCAGTTTTGCAACTGATTCCTATAGATTTTGGGGTGCTGAATCCAGGAAAAATAGCCAAAATGTTCCATCACGTCACGTTTTCTTGCAAAATTAGATTTCTTACCCATATAAGGAATGTTCACATAATTTCTTTTTAGCCGACTGCAGTTTATTTTCTTGGCCCAAAATAGAGGTTGTAATGGTTAACTAACTAGAAACACTCCCTCATGATATTTTAGAGTGTTTTGTATTCATTTTATACATTAACAGGACAAGTGGGAGGCGGGGGGCTAAATCCAGTACTCGCGCTGGCGCATGTTCTTTCCTGTTCGCCTCACCTCGTTCGCTCGCTCAAACACGGTGGTTGCGACATGAACGTTCCTGTCAAATTTCAGTTTCTTGCAAGTTCATTATTACCTTTTGTTTGCTCAGTCGTAATCCAGCTTTATTCCGAAGTGGTTCACTACAGTTGTAGTTTGCAGTGCTGTGTATTTGTGATGGCTCACAGAGCCAGAGGTTGCGTCAACTCTCCGGACAGTTTTTGTTTTATTTGTGGGGAATATACCGTGAAAAAGCGGCAGAGGAACATTTCTGCATTTATTAAAAAAGTATATTTCGCCTATTTCGGTTTGAAGTTAGGCGATCAAGACAAACCGTGGGCTCCTCACAAAGTGTGCAAGACATGTGAGGAAGATCTATGCTTATGGATGAAAGGTAAAAAACAAGCATTTCGTTTTGGAATACCTATGATGTGGCGTGAACAAAGAGACCACAGCAGTGACTGCTATTTTTGCTCTTGCATTGTGAAGGGATACAACTTAAAAAATAAGAACGTAATAAGTTACCCCAACCTTCCCTCAGCAATTAGGCCTATGCCTCATAGCAACGAAGTACCTGTGCCTGAACCACCAAAATCTTTGGATCATATTTGTGTGGACGGTTCTGATCATGATGAGACTCATCAGATGGCTTTTCCCGATGAGTCCAGTACTTCCGAGTTTGAAACTGAACCAGATCCAAAACCTGAACTTCTCTCTCAAGCTGAATTGAATGATTTAGTCCGGGGTTTAGGACTCCCAAAAGATGCTGCCCAACTGCTAGGTTCTCGGCTTAAACAGAAAAAGTTTGTCACCAGGAACAACTTTTTATTGGTACCGCAACCGTGAGACACAATTTTTGAAGTATTTCAGCAAAGAGGAAGATTTGGTATTTTGCAACGATATATACAGAGTGATGGAAAAGTTTAAACTCAAGTATGATCCTGCTGAATGGCGGCTGTTCATTGATTCGTCAAAAGACAGCATATAAGGTGTTCTTCTTCATAATGGCAACACATTCGCTTCAGTTCCTATTGCTCACTCTGTTATTCTCCAAGAAAAATACGAGAATTTGGCTCTGATTCTTCAGAAGATTCGTTATGATGAGCATAAGTGGATGATTTGTGGAGGCTTTAAAATTCTATCCATGCTATTAGGGCAGCAATCCGGTTTCACCAAATATCCCTGCTTTCTTTGCTTGTAGGATAGCCGGGCCCGCGACCTACACTGGGGGAAAAAAGACTGGCCAATTCGGGAGTATTTGAGACCCGGTGAGAAAAATGTTCTTCATGAGAGCTTAGTACCTCGTGATAAAATTCTATTACCACCTCTCCACATTAAGTTGGGTCTCATTAAGCAATTCATCAAGTCCCTTCCAAAAGATGGTGAGTGCTTTCGGTACCTTTGCTCAAATTTCCCCCGACGTTCTGAAGCAAAGCTAAAGGAAGGAGTGTTTGTTGGCCCTGATATAAGGAAATTCATTTCAGATGGAGCATTCGCTGAAACGATGTCTGAGAAGGAAAAAGAAGCCTGGGATTCCTTCAAGGATGTTGTTCTCAAATTCTTGGGGAACAGGCGGGATGAGAACTATAAGGATATTGTTGCCAGGATGCTCAATGCCTTCAAAGAACAAGGCTGTAACATGAGCCTGAAAGTCCATTTCTTGCACTCCCATGTGAACTACTTTCCCGAAAACTTGGGGGCGTACAGTGAAGAACAAGGTGAAAGGTTTCACCAGGACATCAAGGACGCAGAGAGAAGGTACCAAGGAAGATGGAACACCACTATGATGGCTGATTTCTGCTGGTTGCTGCTGCGGGAAACCCCAGATGAAAAATACGCCAAGCAGCGCACCAAGAGAAGCATTCGGGGGAAGAAGAAACGGGCCCACCAGGAGATTGATTGACCCAAGAATGACTTTAAAATCTAAACTGTGTTGACAAATATCGTGTTTTTACTAAACTTTGAAATAAAAATTTGCTAGTTATTACCACAGTGTCGGATCTCATTTATTAGAATTTTATTTTCACACCATCGGGTGTTTGTCTTCATGTATTGCAATGGTGCGGTTTGCGTTTTCTATTCTTACATACATACCTGTACAACATTTTTTGCACATTTCTTTGCTTTGCTTTGTGTCTAACCTCGCTCTTATATGCTCAGTGTTTGTGCACATGTATGTGGCTGTTTTAAGTGCAGACAATTTTGCTACCATCACAGTGTGTTTTGTTGACATTACTCTATTCTTATGTGCTGCCTTGTTACAATTTTCTTTATTCTTATTTGAATAACTACTAAACAATTAGTATAAAGAATTCATCCAAGAAACTTTTATCTCGATCGCACTCAATCTGAAACGTTCACCTCAAACTGCTAACCCAATGTAGCAAAAAATCTGTACGTGATGGAGCAAATTGGTTACCAGATTTGGATTCAGCGCACCAAAAAACGTAAAAATCAATCGAAACATTAGAGGCAGTTTAAAAAAAATTTTTTTAGTGTACCTGTGTAATTAAAGAAAATGGGGGGGGGGGGGGAGAATATAAATAACCTTTTATTGGACTGAGGAAGGTTTTTAACCTTCAAAGGTTAGTCCAAAAATGCACTGATCCACTTAAAAAGGAATCCAGTTTTTTTTGGGGGGGTTTTTATCAACCATTAAAGTGAACGAACAAGATCACCTCATTACTTTTATCCTTGGTTGATAGAAGCAGAGGAATTGGGGAGGGGGGTGGATTTGAAGGAAGTTAGTCTTAAATTTTATATTCCACCTAATTGTTGAACTAGCTGTTACACTTTCTAGTGTGATAATCTTCCCTTGTAGATGGTCCATAAAATGCTCCTGTTGCAGGAGCTAGTCTCTTTTTACAACCTCACCCTGTGACATAAACCTTGGAGTAGTATTTTGCTATCTTCAGGAACAAGCAGGAATGTAGTCTTCACATATGGGTGTCGTTGGTACCGACGGATCCTGTGCGGGAATGCTCCCCAGCGTCCAATTAGAAAGCTTTTGGGAGCATCCCACAGCGCCTGCCTGCTGCCTTCCTGCCTCTCTCCAATTCTTCGTTTTCCGCGGAGCCAGCAGGTCGTTTTTCCTGTCGCCACAGAAATTATCCCATCTTTTTCATTCTCTTTTGTGGTAGCGTCTGCCTTCCTCGATGCTATACCGGTACCGCCGGTTCTTTCTTTTTTCAAAAAAAAAAAAAAAATTTTTTTTGTATTTTTTTTTTTTCTGGACTTTCCAGTCTTTTTTCTGTTGGGTGCCACGTGCCATTTTGGGCACTAGGCCCAACGTTTCCTTCAGAATGGAAAAACCCGCCTCAGGTTTTAAAAAGTGTTCCAAGGGTGGTGGTACCATCTCCATCACCGACACTCATGAGTGATGCCTTAAATGTTTAGGTCCTGACCACTCCATCTCGGAGTGTGTTGCCTGTGGGATGATGTCGAAGAGGGGTCGGCAGAACCGAGCTGCTAAGCTTAGCACCCTTTTTCCTTCCGATGCAGCATCCGTGGCATCGACGTCTTCCAGGGCGACGTCTTCCTCCCATGGATCTCAGGTAGCCAAACATAAATCTGGCCAATCCTCAAAGGGTAGATCTCCTTCCAAGCATCGAGATGCCTCTGGCATTGCCCTTGAGGGACTTGTACCGGCAAAATTGCCCTGGCGGGAGGCTTCAGCTTCCAAAGTACTAACAGGGCTCCAGGATGTTCTCGAGGCCTCAGCCTCTGCAGAATTACTGGTGCCATGCTCTGGGGTACTGGCCACTTCGTCAGGTACCGATACCCAGGCATCAGCAGCGTCAATAGACCAGAGGTTCTTGGCTATTGAACGCAGTCTGGCGGCTCTCCTTGCGGCTTCGGGACCGCTTTAGATGGTTCAACCGGTATCGACACCGGTTCCAGCACCGATACTGGTGTACCTACAGCATCGACATCGGCGACTGTTACCGACACCGAGTCATGCTGTTTCCTCTGGTATCGACAGGGCGGTACCGGACCCCTCCGGTACCGACTTCGATCGGTACCAGTATCGTGCTTTGCAAGAGCACCCGGACAGGAGATACTTGAATCCTCCGAGGAGTCTGTGGATTCTGACAGCTGTCGGTACCGGAGTACTTCTCTCTGAGGAGTTTTCCTCTCTTAAATGTAGGATGTCTCCTCCAGAGGATAGATCCTTTCAGGATTTTATCCGGGAGGTGGCTAGAGGTCTTTCCATCACAGTGGCTCCTGAAACAGAGCCCCCAGAGCAAGGGAATTGGAGATTTTACAATATCCTAAAGCTCCCAAGGAGGTGGCTACTTTGCCTATTCATGAGATCTTGCATGATCTCATGCTAAGAATGTGGGAAACACCTCTTACCACCTCTCCTCATTCTCATAGGCTTGATACCATGTATCGAGTACCTCCTTGTCCTGGATAAACCACTATTAAACCATAAACCACTATTAAAAAGGGACCCAGGATATCAATGCTTGACCCAGTACAAGCATTGTGGAACCTGTCTTTTGGGGATATTGCTAGGTACGTATGACCTAGATTGGCCACTGTTGGAAACAGGATACTGGGCTTGATGGACCTCGGTCTGACCCAGTATGGCATGTCTTATGTTCTTATGGATTTCAAAAAACCCAGTTACCACACCACTCCATGGTAGTGGAATCAGCTATGAGAAGGATCAAGAGTGCAAAAAGACATGCATCTAATCCGCCGGGACGTGAATCCAAACCTTCCAGGCCTCTATGCTTTCTGCTAGGATTAGTTCCTACATTTTATATATGGGAATGTTCCTTAAGGGAGGTTACAGGAGATCTAGAGCTTATGAGCCCTCTCCTTCCTGATAAGAGGCAAGATTATCTTATACTTGTCAAACATGCCCAAGATGTTTCCAAGTTTGTTAATCATGCAGCTTTTGACTGCTTTGCGTGCACAAGCAGAACCTCTGCCATTGCCATAGGTGTTTGTAGGATTGCCTGGCTCCAGGTATCTGACTTAAACTCTGGGTACAGGACAAACTGGGGCATTTCCCTTGCACAGGCGAAAATCTCTTTGGCAAAAATTGGCAAGAGAAAGCTAATGAGCTGGATGCTGATAACACCACTTTGGATAGACTATCCAGGGCTACAACTGATCCTGCAAGGAGAAAATCCTACAAGAAACCATTCTTCTCTAAAAAGAAGAGGTTTTACCCCTCCTATACCCAGCAGGGGCATTCTGCAGGTCAGTCTGCCCGAAAGGAACAGCAGCCACCAAAACAAAGAAAAGCAAAGTCTGCTAAGCCTCAACCGGCCCAACAGACTCAGCTTCCACAGGAGCTTTGACTCCCATCTAGAGAACTTTGCTTTCCTGGCCCTCAACGGGCCAGAGTCCTCCACCATTCCTGGAAGGTTGTCATTTTGCCCCCAGATGGGAGCAGATAACAGCAGAAGAATGGACTCTCTCCATTGTAAAGGAGGGGTAAAAGCTTCATTTCCTCAACATGCCCCCTTCTACAGTTGTAAAACGGTTCAATTCTCAGACTTCACTCAAAAATCAGTTAGGTCAAGAGGTCAATTTACTTCTTGCCCACAGGGCAATAGAAGACGTACCCATTTCCCAACAGGGTACAGGGTTTTACTCCCCCCTATTTCCTTATTCCAAAGAAAACAGGGGGACACAGACCCATTTTAGACCTCAGAGAATTGAACAAATTCCTGTTCAAGGAGAAGTTCAAGATTTCTCTAGGAACTCTTCTGCCATTCCTTCAGAGCCAGGATTGGCTTTGTTCTCTAGATCTCAAGGATGCGTACACCCATGTTCTCGTCAATCCAACTCACCGAAGATTCCTTCGGTTTCTATTTCAGGGGAAGCACTACCAGTACAGGGTTCTTCCTTTTGGCCTGACCTCAGCACCAAGGGTGTTTACGAAATGCATGGCTGTAGTGGCAGCACTTTTTCACACTCTAGGAATATTCGTCTTCCCCTACTTAGACGACTGGCTCATTCGAGCCCCATCAGAATCAGAGGCCAGAATCTCCGTATCTTGCACAATGTGTATACTTCAGTATTTGGGCCTGGTTATAAACATCCCAAAATCCAGCCTAACTCCCACTCAGTCTCTAGAGTTTATAGAGCTATGCTGGATACCAGGCAAGCAAGGGCCTATCTTCCACAGCCCTGCTGCCTTCGTATTATGCAGTTAGCTTCCCAAGCAGTGTTAAAAACTCATCTCACTGCTCGGGAAATGTTACAATTGCTAGGCCACATGGCATCTACTGTGCATGTGGTTCCCTATGCTCGCCTCCATATGAGAGCAGCCCAATGGACTCTATCCACTCAGTGGACTCAAGCATCAGGCTGCCTATCAGACAAAATAGCAAACTCAAGTCGCCTTATTTTGTCCCTACAATGGTGGCAATCAACCCAAAACCAGTTGGTGGAGTCCCCTTTCCAAAAGCCCCCAACCCAGGTCACTCTAACAGACGCCTCACAGGTGGGTTGGGGAGCTCACCTGCAAGATCTCTCTACCCAAGGCACCTGGACTCCACAGGAGACCCATCTACACATCAATCTCTTGGAACTCAGAGCAGTCTTCCTTGCTCTTAGAGTGTTCCACACCCAGCTGAGCTCCAAGACCGTCATAATTCAGACGGACAGTCAAGTAGCTATGTTCTATCTAAACAAGCAGGGAGGAACAGGCTCTCTGTCGTTTTGCAATGAAGCTTTGCGACTATGGGCCCTTGCCAGAGAGCATCAAATTCATCTCCTTGCGGTGTATCTGTCAGGCATTCACAACTCCTGGGCAGACACTCGGTCGAGTTCTGCTTCCACAAGAGTGGTCTCTTCATGCAGACCAGGTAGCAAAACGTTTTCAAATTTGGGGCATCCCGGACATAGACCTCTTTGCAAGTCCTTTGAATGCCAAACTTCCCCGATTCTGTTCCAGAATTCCGGCTCAGGGTTCTCAGGCCAGGGATGCTTTCCTCCTCCATTGGGGTCAGCACTTCCTATATGCCTTTCCACCCATTCCCCTAATTCCCAAAACCCTATTCAAGCTTCAGAGAGACAGAGGCCATATGATTCTCATAGCTCCACATTGGCCATGGCAGGTGTGGTACCCTCTGCTCCTACATCTCTCTCAAGCTCCATCTCTGGAGTTAGGATCTGCTCCAGATCTCCTGTCTCAGGAGGACGGGATGTTGTGGCATCCCGATCCCCACTCTCTGCATCTCAGGGCCTGGTTGCTGAGGGCCTAGACCTTCATGGTCTTAACCTGTCTCAACAAGTAAAGGATATCCTTTATGCTTCTAGAAAGCCTTCCACAAGACGCTCTTATGCTTTCAAGTGGAAAAGGTTTTCCATATGGTGTTCGCAGAAGGGTCTTGACCCCCTGCCGATACCTCTGGAATCATCATTGGAGTATCTCCTTCATTTATCTAATGCAGGGCTTAAGACTCAGTATGAGTCCATTTAAGTGCTATTTCAGCTTCTTTCAAGCCTTTAAATGGACAACCTATTTCCTCTCATCCTCTCATAGCGAGATTTATGAGGGGCCTCCTAACTAAGCCTCCCATTAGGCCACCACCGGTAGCATGGGAGCTAAATCTGTTTCTTGGACAGCTCATGAAGCTGCCTTTTGAACCTCTAGCTACTACCTCCTTGAAATTCCTTTCCTGGAAGGTTGTCTTTCTTATTGCAATCACATCAGCACGTCACATTAGTGAGTTGCAAGCATTAGTGGCTGATCCTCCTTATACGAGGTTCCATCATGATAAGGTAGTCCTTAGGACTTATCCACACTTTATGCCTAAGTTGGTCTCACCTTTTCATTTAAAGCAAGCAGTTTACCTGCCTGTATTTTTTCCAAGGCCTCATGCTTCAAATGCAGAAAGGAGTCTTCATACTTTGGACTGTAAAAGAGCACTTGCTTTTTACTTCCAAAGGACACAGCAACATAGAAAGTCCTCTCAGCTCTTTGTTGCTTTTGATCCTTCTCATTTGGGACTTCCAGTCTCCAAGAGGACATTGTCCAATTGGATTGCACAGTGTATTTCTTTTACCTATCAGAGTAAAAACCTATCTCCAGGAACAAGCAGGAATCTAGTCATCACATATGGATATCGTCGGTACCGACGGAGCCTGTGCGGGAACGCTCCCCAGCGTCCAATCAGAAAGCTTTTGGGAGCTTCCCACAGTGCCTGCATGCTGCCTTCCTGCCTTTCCCAACTGCCTCTCTCCAGTTCTTCATTTTCCGCGGAGCCAGCAGGTCGTGTTCCTGTCACTGCAGAAGAATTTCCTTATTTCTTTATTTCTTTTTGTGGTCGCGTCTGCCTTCCCTGACGCTCTACCGGTACCGCCAGTATTTCTTTTCTTTAAAAAAAAAAATAATTTTTCCATTCTTTTACTTTCTTCAGGTGCACCTGTCTTTTTGGGCCTTAAGGCCCAGAAATTTCCTTAATATGGAAAAACCTGCTTCAGGTTTTAAAAAGTGCACAAAATGTGGCGGTACCATTTCCGTCAGACACCCATGAATGGTGTTTAAAATGTTTAGGTCCTCACCACTCCATCACAGATTGTGTATCCTGTGCTATGATGTCTAAAAGGGGTCGACAGAACCGAGCTGCTAACCTCAGTACCCTGTTTCCCTCTGATGCAGCTTCGGTGGCATCGACATCTTCCAGGGCTGCTGCTTCTTCCCGTGGATCTCAGGTAACTAAACATAAGTCTAGCCGGTCCTCAAAGGGTAGATCTCCTTCTAAGCATCGAGATGCCTCTGGCATTGCCCTCGAGGATTCTGCACCGGCAAAATTACCCCGGCGGGAGGCTTCGGCTTCCAAAGCATCATCATCGGGGTTCCAGGATGTTCTCGATGGCTCGGCCTTGACAGATCTCCTGGTGCCATGCTCTGGGGTACCGGCAGTTTCCACCGGTACCGATTTCCAGGCATTGGCAGCGTCTATGGACCAGAGAATTCTGTCCATAGAACGTAGTCTAGCGGCTTTCCTTGTGGCATCGATGCCCTTGGTACCGCGACAGACAACTCTACCGGTATCGGTATCGCAACCGGTTCCGATAGCATCGACATCGGCATCGATGCCTGCTATGCCGGTACCCTGTCCTTCGATGCCCGCCGGTACTGATTCCCTGGTACCGGTTATTCACGATACCGATTTTGCTCGGTACGGGTATCGGGCTCTGCAAGAGCATCCAGACAGGCAATACTTCGATTCCTCAGAAGAATCTGAGGATTCTGAAAGTTCTGTCGATGCAGCGATTATGCTTCCACAGGAGTCGTCCTCCCCTAAACGCAGGATGTCTCCTCCAGAGGACATGTCTTTCCAAGACTTCATCCGAGAGGTGGCTCAGGGCCTGTCCATCACTGTGACCCCTGAAACAGCCAAGGGCCAAGGAGTTGGATATTTTACAATATCCCAAAACTCCTAAGGAGGCAGCTACCCTACCCATTCATGAGATTCTATATGATCTCATGTTGAGGATGTGGGAAACACCACTTACCACCTCTCCTCATTCTCGTAGGTTAGATACTGTGTATCGTGTCCCTCCTTGTTCTGGTTTCCATAAAACTCGGCTTCCCCACCACTCCATTGTGGTGGAATCTGCTATGAGAAGGATTAGAAGTGCAAAAAGACATGCCTCTAATCCTCCAGGATGTGAATGCAGAACTCTGGATGCTTTTGGACGTAGAGTCTTTCAAGCTTCCATGCTTGCTGCAAGAATCAGTTCCTATAGTCTCTACATGGGAATGTTCCTAAAGGAAGTTAAGGTTTAAGGTTTATTTATTTGATAAAAACCGCCTTTCAAAACAATCAAGGCGCTGTACAATAATAAAATACATAAAAAGGTCATAAAAGCAAATAAATAACATGGTACGTAAAAACAATACATAAAAACTGTGGCCAAGGCCAGAAAAGGAAAGGAAAGGTACATATTTTTATAAAGGACAGAAGAGTGAAAGCAGGGAACACAGGACAAGATACAAAAGGCAAAAAGATACAGTAGAAAAGGACTCATACAAATGGGGAGGGGACATTGAAGGCTATGGAGAATAGGTGGGTTTTGAGATTTTGTTTAAAAACAGTAAACTGTGATTCCAGATGAAGGGAAGGAGGGAGAGAGTTCCAGTGCGCGGGGCCAGCGAAGTAAAATGCGGAGAGGCATGTGAATTGAAGGTGAGCGCGGGAAGGGGAGGGAAGAGCAGCTACTGATCATCTACAGACTTTAAGTCCTTTCATCTCTGAGGATAAAAGGCAGGCGTTTCTCACTTGGCTCAAACATGCCCAAGATGTCTCTAAATTCTCCAACCGTGCAGCCTTCGACTGCTTTGAATGTATAAGCAGGGCCTCGGCTATTGCCATCGGTGTACGTAGAATTGCTTGGCTCCAAGCATCTGATTTAGAGCTCTGGGTACAAGATAAACTGGGAAATATCCCTTGTACTGGTGAGAACCTGTTTGGTAAAGATTGGCAAGAAAAAGCCAATGAGATGGATGCTGAAAATTCCACTTTGTATAGACTATCCAAGTCTACTGCTGATCCTGTTAGGAAAAAGTTGTTCAAGAAAACACCTTTTTCTAAGAAGAGATTTTATCCTGCTTATGGTCAGCAGGCATTTTCTGCAGGTCAGTTTTCAACCAAACGTCAGCAACCATCCAAACAGAAGAAAGCAAAGGCTGCTAGGCCTCAACCGGCTCAGCAGCCTCAGCCTCCTTAGGGCCTTTGACTTTCTGCTAGAGAACTTAGCCTTTCTGGCTCTGGAAGGACCAGAACCGTCCACCATTCCAGGAAGGTTATGCCATTTTGCTCCCAGATGAGGGCAAATAACAGCAGAGCGTTGGACACTCTCCATCATAAGAGAAGGGTACAAACTTCATTTTTCAAGCATGCACCCTCCCACAATAGTGAAGCAGTTCAATCCTCCGACCTCTCTCATCGACCTGTTAGGTCAGGAGGTTACCATCCTTCTTGCCCAAGGGGCAATAGAAGAAGTGCCTCTTCATCAACAGGGCACAGGGTTCTATTCCCCTTATTTTCTTATCCCAAAGAAAACAGGGGGATACAGACCTATCTTAGATCTCAGAGAATTGAACAAATTCCTTGTCAAGGAGAAATTCAAAATGATTTCTCTCGGAGCTCTGCTTCAATACCTTCAGAGTCAGGATTGGCTTTGTTCTCTAGATCTCAAGGATGCGTACACCCATGTTCTCATCTATCCAACCCACAGAAGGTTCCTTCGGTTCCTGTTTCAAGGAAAGCACTACCAATACAGGGTGCCTCCTTTTGGTCTGGCCTCTGCACCAAGGGTGTTCATGAAATGCATGGCTGTGGTAGCAGCATTTTTACGCACTCTGGGAATATTCATCTTCCCTTACTTGGACGACTGGCTCATTCGAGCTCCAACACAGTCAGAGGCCAGGACTTCTCTATCCTGCACAATGCGTATCCTTCAGTATTTAGGGCTGGTCATAAACATCCCAAAATCCAGTCTAACTCCTACTCAAACTCTAGAGTTCATAGGAGCCCTGCTGGATACCACAAAGACAAGGGCCTACCTTCCCCAAGCCCGTTGCCTTCGCTTGGTGCAGTTAGCTTCTCAAGCAGCCCTAAAGCCCTTTTTAACTGCTCGAGAAATGTTGCAGTTGCTAGGCCACATGGCATCCACCGTGCATGTGGTACCATATGCTCGCCTTCACATGAGGGCAGCTCAGTGGACTTTATCCACCCAATGGACCCAGGCATCAGGTTGCCTGTCAGACAGAATAGCAAACACAAGTCATCTCATTTTGTCTCTCCAATGGTGGAAGTCCACTCAAAACCTGTTGCTGGGGTCCCCCTTTCAGCAACCTCTGCCACAAGCATCTCTTACAACAGATGCTTCTCCAATGGTTTGGGGAGCTCATCTGGAAGACCTCTCCACCCAGGGCACTTGGACTCCACAAGAGACTTGTCTACATATCAATCTCTTGGAACTCAGAGCAATCTTCCTTGCTCTGCAAGTGTTCCACACCCTGCTCAGCTACAAGACAGTCCTTATCCATACGGACAATCAAGTAGCCATGTTCTATGTGAACAAGCAGGGGGAACAGGCTTTCTGTCGCTTTGCAATGAAGCTCTGCGACTGGGCCCTTGCCAGAGAGCATCACATCCATCTTCTGGCAGTGTATCTTCCAGGCGTTCAAAACTCTTGAGCAGACAGACTGTCGAGTTCTCCTTCCACACGAGTGGTCTCTCCATGCAGACCAGGTGGCCAAGATTTTTCAACTTTGGGGAACCCCGGACATAGACCTCTTTGCAAGTCCGTGGAATGCCAAACTTCCCCGGTTCTGTTCCAGAACTCCGGCTCAGGGAGCTCAGGCCAAGGATGCTTTCCTCCTTCACTGGGGTCAAGACTTCCTGTATGCCTTTCCACCCATTCCCCTAATTCCCAAAACCCTCTTCAAGCTTCAGAGAGACAGAGGACACATGATTCTCATAGCACCACATTGGCCATGTCAAGTGTGGTACCCTCTGCTTCTACATTTCTCTCAAGCTCCCTCCCTGGAGTTAGGGTCTGCTCCAGATCTCCTATCTCAGGAGAACGGAATGTTATGGCATCCCAATCCCCAGTCCCTGCATCTCATGGCTTGGTTGCTGAAGGCCTAGATCTCCAAGATCTTCATCTTTCTCAGCAAGTGAAAGATGTTCTTTATGCTTCTAGGAAACCTTCCACTAGACGTTCTTATGCTTTCAAGTGGAAAAGATTCACTGTTTGGTGTTCAGAAAAGGGTCTTAACCCCCTTGCTATTCCTCTAGAATCTTTACTGGAGTATCTCCTCCATTTGTCTAATGCAGGCCTTAAGACAAATTCAGTAAGAGTCCATTTGAGTGCTATTGCAGCTTCTCTTAAACCTCTAAATGGACAACCTATTTCCTCTCATCCTCTTATAGCAAGATTCATGAGAGGCCTCCTTCTAACTAAGCCTCCCATTAGACCACCTCCGGTGGCATGGGACTTGAATCTGGTTCTTGGGCAGCTCATGAAGCCACCTTTCGAACCCTTAGCTACTACCTCCTTGAAATTTCTTTCTTGGAAGGTTATCTTTCTCATTGCAGTCACATCAGCACGCCGCATTAGTGAATTGCAAGCACTAGTAGCTAATCCACCTTATACAAGGTTTCATCATGACAAGGTAGTCCTTAGGACTCATCCACACTTTATGCCTAAGGTGGTCTCGCCTTTTCACCTCAACCAGGAGGTCTACCTACCTGTCTTTTTTCCAGGACCTCATGCATCAAGTGCAGAGAGGAATCTTCATACCCTGGACTGTAAAAGAGCTCTGGCTTTTTATTTACAGAGGACACAGCAACATAGAAAGTCTTCTCAGCTCTTTGTTGCTTTTGACCCTTCTCATTTGGGACTGCCAGTCTCCAAGAGAACACTATCCAACTGGATTGCTCAGTGTATTTCTTTCGCCTATCAGCGTAAAGAACCTTTTTCTGGAGGGCCATGTCACAGCTCACAATGTGAGAGCCTCAATGGCTCATCTGAACTCTGTGTCTATTGACGACATCTGTCGAGCAGCCACTTGGGCCTCGGTTCATACCTTCACAGCCCATTACTGCTTGGACAAGGACTCCCGCCGGGATGCCTTGTTTGGTCAGGCTGTTTCAAACACCTGTTCCATACTTAATCAACTCCTACCCACCATCCCTGATAGGATGCCAGAGATCCATGGGGGGGAGCCCTTCTCAGGGACACACAACTTCTGGGGTTTCTCCCTGGCACCCAAAGCTAGGGAGTCCCCATATGTGATGAATAGATTCCTGCTTGTTCCTGGAGATAGCATAGTTACTCACCTGTAACAGGTGATCTCCGGGAACAGCAGGAATTTAGTCCTCACAACCCACCCACCTCCCCTAGGAATTGTATCTCTCTCTTTCCTTTCCCTCGCTCTCTCTTTGTCTCAGCTTTAAAACTCAACTGGAGAGAGAGGCAGTTGGGAAAGGTGGGAAGGCAGCACGCAGGCGCTGTGGGATGCTCCCAAAACCTTTCTGATTGGACGCTGGGGAGCGTTCCCACGCAGGCTCCGTCGGTACCAACAATACCCATATGTGAGGACTAAATTCCTGCTGTTCCCGGAGATCACCTGTTACAGGTGAATAACTATGCTTTCTCTGGAAGGCTATGTCGCAGACTCAATGGCTCATCTACACTCTGTGTCTATTGACATCTGTCGAGCAGCTACTTGGGCCTCGGTTCATACCTTTACAGCCCATTACTGCTTGGACAAGGACTCCCGCCGGGATTTATTTATTTAGTAAACATTTGTATACCGCGGCTTCCTACAATCAGCAGCGGTTTACTTTACAGAATCATAATGTATCGTACAATACAGTGATTTTTAAGATACACATTTCGATTGAGCAATGATTTACATAACACAGGAAATAGTAATTAGATATTTTATACATTGGATCGGGGCTCACAAATCTAAAAATACATTTGATTGTAGGTGCGTGGGAGGGGCCTAAAATATACATATATACAAGATTACATATCGGTATTCCAAATGCCTTCATGGCAGGCAAAAGCCATCTCGTTGAGGTAAGGTGTCGCACTTAGGTTGGGTTGTAGTGAACCTGAAATAGGTGGGTTTTGAGTTTCCTTCTGAATTCACTCAAATTATTTGTCAGTCGCAACTCGTGTGGGAGTTGGTTCCAGTGGGTTGGTGCTGTATATGTGAATGCTCTATTGCTTGTTTCTGCTTTGACAGTACTTATGCTGATCGGGACACAGTGTTGAGATTTATGGTTCTGGTCCTGTTGTGTGGTTACATAGTGATTAGGTTGTCGAGGAAGGAGGGTGCAATGTTGTGAATGAGCTTAAACGTTGTTATGAGGAGTTTGAATATGATGCGGGCGGCTACCGGGAGCCAATGCAGTTCCATTAGCACTGGGGTTATGTGATCTGTGACTCTTTTTTTCCATGATGACTCTTGCCGCAACATTTTGAGCCATTTGCAAGATATTTAGGGTGTTCTTCGGAAGCCCTTGCAGAATGGCGTTGCAGTAGTCTAGGTGAGGAATGATTAGAGCTTGTGCAACAGTCCTGAAGTCAGATTTCTTGAGGATATTGCGAAGTGGTTGAACAACTTTCAATTTGTAAAAAATGGCTCGGTTAATTGTTCGGAGGTGTTTATCCATCTTAAGGTTGCTGTCTAGTAGGACCCCTAGATATTTTATTGCAGGCTTCGTATGATATATGTTTTTGTTGAGGGTGACTGTGGTGGGTGGGATGAAATTGGTTTTCTTGGAGATAAACATGACCTCTGTTTTCTTATGGTTTATTGACATGTTTTGTTGAAGCCATGTTTGTAGCATGTCGAGGCATTCTTCCAGTGGAGTGAAATATGGTTGTGTTATGTCAAGGTGCGTGTACAGCATCACATCGTCAGCATAGATGTGGTAATTGATGTTGCACTTCTGAAAGATCTTGCAGATTGGTTTTATATACAAATTAAATAGGAGAGATGATAAGGCGGACCATTGCGGGATCCCCTGGGTCTGGGGGAAGGCATCGGCTTTATCGTCGTTGAATTGGACTTGTTGCATCCTATTGGATATGTATGATGCAAACCACTTTAGAGGGCATCCAGTTATACCTATGGATGCCAGACGGTTTAAGAAGGTGCTGTGGTGTACTGTATCAAATGCAGCTGAGATGTCGATAAATATAAGTATGAACATAGCATTTTTATTTTCGAGACCCCTGAGGAGGTTGTCAAGGAGTGCTAGCAGTAGGGTTTCCACTCCGTGATGCTGACGAAACCCATATTGATGCATATCTAAGGCTTTCCTATCGTCAATGTGATCCTGCAGCTGCTGCTGAACCGCCTTTTCGATTGTTTTAGCTAAGAATGATATGCTCGAGATCGGTCGATATGATGCCTTGTTTGGTCAGGCTGTTCTACGACACCTGTTCCATACTTAACTCCTACCCACCATTCCCAGTAGGATGCCAGATATCCATGGGGGGAAGTGGAGCCCTTTCACAGGGGCACACAACTTCTGGGGTCTCTCCCTGGCATCTGTAGCCAGGGAGTCCCCATATGTGATGACTACATTCCTGCTTGTTCCTGGAGATAGCATAGTTACTCACCTGTAACAGGTGATATCCGGGAACAGCAGGAATTTAGTCTTCACAACCCACCCACCTCCCCTAGGAGTTGTATCTCTTTTCTTTTCTTTCCCTCTCTCTCTTTTTGTCTCAGTTTTAAAACTCAACTGGAGAGAGGCAGTTGGGAAAGGCGGTAAGGCAGTACGCAGGCGCTATGGGATGCTCCCAAAAGTTTTCTAATTGGACGCTGGGGAGCGTTCCCGCGCAGGCTCCGTCGGTACCGCCGATACCCATATGTGTAGACTAAATTCCTGCTGTTCCCGGAGATCACCTGTTAGAGGTGAGTAACTATGCTTTACGAGGGTATTCCTCATTGGCAGAATCTCTCAAATGCTGCAGTGTTTTGTTTATTTTTAACTTCATACTTGTCTCATTTCTTTTACCCCTTTGTCTGCACCCTACCTTTTCTTTGAGACAGCTGTTTTGGCATTTACAAGTCTGTAACTTATCACTGAAGCTATTTAAGGGGGGAGGGAGTTCTATGTTGGGAAAGCTTTTGTAATGTAACTTTTTATTTTCATTTTTGGAGGGTGCATGCTAAAGATGCTTTTGATATTTCCCCCTCTTTATGGGATAATGTATGTTAAAAAATGTTTTTATAATGTAGTCATTTTTGAGAGGGTGTGTGTGTGATGCTCAAATGGAGCAAGATTTTTTTCCCTATTGTCCCTCCTGAAAAAGCTCATGTTGCTTTCAGGTATATCTCTGAAGTCCTAGCCTAACCCTATCCTTGGATGTGGTGGTAAAGGAGGAGGTATAGAATAGGGGGGGAACTGAGATGAGAAAATGTTTGAAATTTGGTATGGAATGGAGGGAGGGCTAGTAAGAAAAGGCAACTTTTCAATGCCTTGGAAACTGATGTACCTTGAAAGAAAACGGTGTACCCTACCCTCCGTTGTATTGTGCAAGCTAAACGTACACCCACAACAAGCAATTGTCCACCTATTATAATCTTTGCATTTCTTGTAAGTTGCTTCCCCCTGCCTTTCTGCTACATCTCTGGGAGCAGCCATGTTTGGAAATATGTCCAAGCACATCACTCAGATGGGTATCTAGAGCATACAGTGTTTGCAATTTGTACTGCATTTCAAAAACACAACCTGGATGGGTACTTCTCTTGAAACATGACAAGCACTACTGAGCTGTTTGTAAGGGGGGGAGGGGGTGTAGAACTAATGAAGCCTGTAAATGATTATTCATGACATTGCTCTGGAATTTTAAGAACTCCAGTGAAGACTCTTGTTGTTCACGTATCCAAACCCAGATATGGAATATAATCAAATTCATTCCCAAGCGAATTCTGGTACAAGAGGAAGGTTCGTGGCCAAGAGAGCTTGCAATCTTAAATTTGTACCTGAAGCAAAAAAGAATGAAGTAACTTCCCTAAGGTCATTGGGAGAAACAGGATTTGAACCCTGGCTTTTCTGGTTCATAGCCAGCTGCTCTGACCATTAAACAATTCCTTCAAACTTAGTATTTGATTTCTCAATTCACTGGAATTACTATTAGCCAGATACAACAGGAATAATATATAAATTTTATTAAATATCAGAGAACTGTTGCCTGTTCTCATGTCAGATGGGACCTCCCACGGGAGCACAACGGGTACGTTTGTGGAATCAGCTAGGGAGGCAATGTATGCACATGAGAGGGTACTGTACTGTGCTGCATTTCTAGTGGGCTAAGTTTTTGGGTTGTAGAGTGGCCAGCCATTAGGCATTTGAAGAAGAGAGAAAATAGGAAGTGTACGAACACAGGGAGATGAATTTTTGGAGGGATTGGAAGAGAACATGAGTCATACAATTACTTCTGAAGTGCTGCGAGATATACAGCATTGCATATAGTCTAGTCAAGACTTGTGTATCCTTCCCCCATATCACCAACCGCTGTCCTCGTGCCACCACTGCTATCCAAATTTTTTTGTGTTCACACATTTAAAAATACATTTTTGCTTTCTTTTTATAAAGCAGTTTTGGTAGTAGTATCTTCAAATTTGGCTTGACTGCATGATTCTTGCAATACGAAATCTGCTTTTTGTGAATGCTTTTAAAAGTCAGTCTGTGTTTTGTGTGTACATTTTATTTTTATTTATCCAGATTTATATTCCACTTTATCCTTCAATCAAAGTGGTGGGTTACACAAATTGGGTTTACATTGAATAGGGGTGACACTACGTACATAAAATGTTGGACAATACGTACATAAAAGGTTAGAAGTAGGTGGTTATGTTCATGCACAGTTAGTGGGTCCTTTGTCTGATTGGCCATAGTAATCTCTGAATAGGAAGGTCTTAAGAAATTTGCGGAAGTCCTTTAGGTCATTTATCTCTCGCAGTTCATCCGGGAGATTGTTCCAGAGGGCTGGTGCTGAGAGGGATATGGCTCTGCTGGATGTAACTTGTTTTGTTTTATGATATTCAGGTGGTGTGCGTAGTTTATTGTTGCCACATCGTCTTGGCCGGTTGGTTGTCCTTGGTTATCAGGCTGTGGAGTATGTCTGCTGTGCATTGGTGCATGATCTTGTATATGTTTGTGGTTGTTTTGAATCATGCCCGTACATTTATTTGGAGCCAGTGTAGTTGTTGAAGTGCAGGTGTAATGTGTTCGTTCTTGTCTGTGCCAGTTATGATGCGGGCTGTTGTGTTTTGCACCAGTTGGAGCGGGAGGGTTGCTTGTTTAGGTAAGCCTTGATATAGGGAGTTTCCATAATCCTAGTACTGGGGTGATGACTGCTTGACATACTGTTCGGAAATGGTCCTCGCTGAGGATTGGTTTGAGTCTCCGGATGATCTTTAGTCACTGGTATGCCTTTGTGGCGGTTTTGCTTTTATGTGTATGGAGGCTTAGGTTCCTGTCCAGGGTGATGCCTAAGTATTTCACCTCTTCCTTTATTGGTATGATATGATCCAGGACATTTGACTTGTGGTCGGGGTACCATTGTGATTTCTGGATATGAGTGCTTCTGCTTTTGTTGAAATTGACTTTGAGGTTGTTGTCTGTGAGCCAGTTGTTCATGTCCTCTAGGCAGTTAGTCATAGAGGTTAAGCCTGGAGCGAGGGTGTTTATTGGGGCATACAGCATGATGCAACCGGCATAAATGTGGTAATGTAACATGTGACCTTTGATGTCACAGATTGGTTGTATGTATACGTTGAATAGTATAGATGATGGGGCTGATCCTTGTGGTACTCCTTTGGTGGTAGGGAACCGTGATGAGTATCCTTGGTCTCCTTTGACCTGTTGCATTCTGTGACTTAGATATGATGTGAACCATCTCATTGTGATGTTGCATAGCCCAATCTCTTGAAGTCAGTTTAGCATAACTGGGTGGGAGACCTTGTCTAATGCTGTTGTGATGTCTATGAATACTAGTAGAAATCCATTTTTTATATTATCCATACCTTTCAGTAGATTGTCAAAAAGAGATGTTAGTTTCCACATGGTGCATTGGCTTGAATCCATGCTGCTGAGGGTCTAACGGAGCTTGTAGTTCGATGTGTTCTTGTAGCTGTGTCTGTGTCACCTTTTCAATAACCTTTGCTATGAATGGAAGGCTTGATATGGGTCGGTATGATTTTGGGTCTGTTGGGTCCAGCCTTGCACCCTTGAGGACAGGTGGTATTGTGGCTTGTTTGAATGCCTATGTCCTTGTAGCAGTGAGTCTTTTACCATTTTGTGGATGTGTTTGGATAGCTGCTTCTTGGAGTTTTTAATCCATTCGACTGGGCATGGGTCTGTTGGGGATGTGGTTGTATTCGGGGTGTTCACGATGTCTTCTATTTGCTGGACTGTTGGAATGCTGAAGTTTCTCCATGCTTGTTAGGCATTTTTTGGTTAGTTGTTCCCTTGCTGCTTGTCTGGGTTTTTATGTTCTTGTTAGATAGTTTGCGTATTCTTGGGAGTCGATTTGATGGGTGTTCTGTCCAGAGTGGTGTTTGAGTTTTTTCACAATGCTGAAGAGTTCTCTTTATTTATTTATTTATTTAGTGTTCTTTTATACCGCACTCTTTTTCATCAGCGCGGTTTACATTAAACAGAAATACTCATTGCAAGCAACAAACTGTGATGAGTTTACATATAACAGGAGAATTCAACTGGGAATTTAACTTTGGGAAACTTTGTACATATTTGTAAATTTTTTGTAAAAACTTAGTACATATTTGTAATGAACCTGTATACTTATTGAGACTTTATACATATTTGTAAAAACCTATATACAGAGGATATAATTTCTTAGTTACATCTTGAGTAAATAAGGTATTTACAATTTTTACTGTGCCTGTTAGAGGGATGATGATGTGCTTTGGAAATGCAGAATGAAGAGGTGGTGTTTTATGGCTTTTCTGAAATGCTTGAGGTCAGTAATAGCTCTTATGTTGGGGGGTAGGTTGTTCCAACATCTGGGTGCGTAGTATGCAAAGGCCCTGTCTGATGTTGAATGTTTGCATTTTGTGGTCTCATGTGGTGTAACTAGGGTATTTGCCGCTGCTGACCTCCTGGATCTGATATTGGGAGTTGGATGGATGAGTTTTGAAATTGATGAAGGAGCTATAGTATTTATCGCTTTAAAGGCCATGAGAAGAGCTTTATATGTTATTCTGCAGTATATAGGGAGCCAGTGAAGCTCCATTAGGATGGGTGTTATGTGTTCGCCCTTTGAAGCACCGTATAGCACCCGGGCAGCGGCATTCATGGCTAGTTGTAATGTATTTAGGGTATTTTTTGGGAGACCATGGAGTATTATGTTTGCATAGTCAAAGTGGGGTGTGACTATGGTTTGAAATATGGTTCTGAAGCTGTCTGGTTCCAGCATGTTTTTCAGATGACGCAGAGTCCTTATTTTGAAATAAATGGTTTTCACAGTGCGGTTGATATGTTCTTTAAAATCCAGTCGCTGGTCAAGTATTACTCCAAGGTATTTTATGGAGGGCTTGATTGGGAGCTCTGCGTCTCGTACTTTTAGGGTCTCAGGGGGTGAGAATGCTCTGTTTTTCGTGACTATCAGAACTTCGGTTTTTTTGTAGTTTATGCGCATATTCTGGGTGAGGAGCCAGTCTGCTATTGCGTTAAAGCAATCTACTAGTGTTGTGTAGTCTGGGAGCTTGACGTTGATTGGTGTGAATATTAGCACATCGTCTGCATAGATCAACGAGGATATGCCAAAGGAACGAGTGATGTTACATATAGGCTGCATATAAATATTAAATAGCAGCGCTGATAGGGAAGAGCCCTGAGGTACTCCTTGTTTTAACTGGAAAGGTTGTGAGGTACCTGTAGCAGTCCTGACATGTTGCAAGCGATCTTCCAGGTATGATTTGCACCATTCCCATGCCAGCCCGTGGATTCCCTTGTCATATAGACGGGTTAGTAGTATTTCATGGTCCACAGAGTCAAATGCTGCAGATATGTCGAGGAATATTAGGGCAAAGCCTTTTTTGATGTCGTCTAATCCACTGATGAGTGTGTTGGTTAATGTGGTCAGCAATGTCTCTACTCCGTGGGCTTCCCTGAATCCGTGCTGACTGGGGTCGAGGGGTGAGGAGGTGTCTATGTGTTGTTGTATTTGATTGTTGGTTACTTTCTCAATTATTTTGGATAGAAGCGGTATACTAGAAATCGGGCGGTATGATTCTTCCTTTGATGGGTCTAGTTGATTGGTTTTTAACAGCGGTCTTATGGAAGTCTGTTTTAGAGCTGATGGGAAGATGCCTGTTGAGAAGGACATCTTTATTATATCTGCTATGACTGGACTAAAGTCGGATCTCAGAGCTCTTATCCAGTGTGCTGGGCAAGGGTCGTTGGGTGCTGTGGTGGTATTCATTTTGACTATAATGTCTTCAACGTATTTGGCTGAGGGCGGTGAGAGCTTTAGTAGTGGGGAAACTCGTACGTGTTGTTGGGGTGGACTTGGCGATGAAATTGCTGTTCTGATAGCTTTAGATTGTATAAAGTTGGCGTACTTCTGCGGGTTTATGGGTTCCTGTTGAGGTGGTGATGGTTCTGTAGTTAGTGACTTTACTAGATTGAAGAGTTCCCGAGGTTTGTTTAGGGAGCGGTTGAGGAGTTCAGCGTGGTAGGATTTTCTTGTGTTCCATATTGCTTCACGATGGGCTCGCAGGTGGGTCAAGTATGTTTGTTGAACTGTTGAGTTATGAGATTTACGCCACTTTCTTTCGATCTTCCTCAAGATGGTAAGAGACTTCCTTAGATCTTGGGAGAACCATGGTGCAGATGGTCTTTTTACAACATTGTCCTTTGTTGTTGGGTTTTTACGTGCTGGTGGTAGTATAGCGTATTGGTTGATGGTTTCATTCCATGTGTTGACCATGTCATTGATGTTGGTAGAAGGTTGATTGGGCCTTGGAAGTATGTGTTTCTTGATTTCTTCTTCCTTGAGAGGTTTGAAGCGTGTGGAGTTTGTTGGTGACTGTTTTGCTGTCTCAGGTGATGGGACCTGATATGCTGGTATTGTGAGTGTTATTAGGCTATGATCTGTCCAAGGGACCGGAGTGATGGATAGGTCGAAATCATCATTCGTGGACATGTAGGTGGGTGGAGCGAAGACAAGGTCAAGCACATTGCCACGTTGATGAGTGGGTTGATTTATGAGTTGGTTGTAGTTGAGGTTTTTCATTGCGTCTAGGAATGTATTAGAAAGGGCAGTTTGTATGGAAGGGAGGTTGAAGTCGCCCATTAGCCAGTTAGGTTTCTCTGGGTGTACTGGGTTGCAGGCTAAGTCAATTACACTGGATAGTTCTTCAGATGTTGAGTTTGGTGTAATATATATAAGGTTGATGGTATTGTAGTTGTTGTATATTGAGATAATGTCTAATTGTTTTGTGCTCTTGGTTGTGATTGTGCGATATTGGAGGTCAGTTTTTGCTATAATGGCAACACCTCCTCCTCTTTTATTTGCTCTGTTGCATGTGTAGGTGGAGTAATTAGGTGGTGTGAGTTGGTTTATTATAACTGAATCGGAGTCTGAGAACCAAGTTTCTGTGACCATTAAAATGTCTAGATTTCTTTTGATTATTAGGTCTGAGATGGCTGGCCATTTCTTGCGTGCAGATCTTGCGTTTATGAGGGCACAACGGAGTCCTTCTTGTTTAGGAACAGGTCGGTTGCGTTTTGTGTTGGGTGTTTGGTCTATTGCTATATGTAGAAGGTGAGAATGCCTCTTATGGTAGGGATTTTGTGGATATTGGTGAAAGCTGTGGAAGTGTTTTTTGTTTGTGCCGTTTAGTGTAGTAATATGGTGGTGATCTTGTGAAAGTGAATTAGCTTCGTATAGTATACTGAAGAGTAGGCAAACTACCGTTATGGCTGGTGTGGTCATTGTTGCTGAAATGTGGGTGAGGAGAGCTTTTTATAGGTACGTTTGGGGATAGATAATGGTAGGGTAGGCAGCAGATAATTAAGCAGAGCAACACTTTAACAATAGTTGGAACGTTGTACAAGTAGTGGCAGCAATGTAACAAGTTAACAATGTTACAAACTTTTAAGTAATAGCATTGAACACAATGTATCAAATTTTGGCTATGTGTCTATAGCCACTAGCAACCATTTGTTATCCAAAGCAGTAAGCAATAATATGTGGGAAAGATTAACAAAGTAGTTAAATCTAGTTGGTTTGAGTCATTTATTGTCTTAAGTATTAAATACAGGGTTGATTATGGTTAGCAAACCTGGTTGTTGTGGGAGAGTTGCTCCGTGTTGGATGAAGGAGCTTGCTTGGAGGAAAGACGGTCTCAAATTGTTGCAGGCATATGCTTCTCCTAAGATGCTCAGTGGAGGTGCGGTTACTGTTGTAGAACGGGTTCAGCGTCGGGTTGCGTGATTGATATCTGTGATTTGTTTGGAGCGTCGAAGAGCCATGTGGGTGCCTATGTGTGGGCCACTGCCTAAGGGCCACGCCAAAGGGCCCTCTGGCGAGGCCCTCAGGCGCGGGCCCGCCTGTCGGCGGCTCTTTTTAATGCTGGCCTGCTGCTCCTCCCCCTCCCACAGCCCCAATTGGGCCGGAGTTGCTGCTCGGGAGGGCCGGCTGGCCGGGCGGCGTTTCAGGTCCCGATCAGGGGACGAAGATGGAGCCTCTGCTTTTCCCGCCGTCGGCGGCTCTTTTTAATGCCGGCCTGCTGCTCCTCCCCCTCCCACAGCCCCGATTGGGTCGGAGTTGCTGCTCGGGAGGGCCGGCTGGCCGGGCGGCGTTTCAGGTCCCGATCAGGGGACGAAGATGGAGCCTCTGCTTTTCCCGCCGTCGGCGGCTCTTTTTAATGCCGGCCTGCTGCTCCTCCCCCTCCCACAGCCCCGATTGGGCCGGAGTTGCTGCTCGGGAGGGCCGGCTGGCCGGGCGGCGTTTCAGGTCCCGATCAGGGGACGAAGATGGAGCCTCTGCTTTTCCCGCCGTCGGCGGCTCTCTTTAATGCCGGCCTGCTGCCCCTCCCACAGCCCCGATTGGGCCGGAGTTGCTGCTCGGGAGGGCCGGCTGGCCGGGCGGCGTTTCAGGTCCCGATCAGGGGACGAAGATGGAGCCTCTGCTTTTCCCGCCGTCGGCGGCTCTTTTTAATGCCGGCCTGCTGCTCCTCCCCCTCCCACAGCCCCGATTGGGCCGGAGTTGCTGTTCGGGAGGGCCGGCTGGCCGGGCGGCGTTTCAGGTCCCGATCAGGGGACGAAGATGGAGCCTCTGCTTTTCCCGCCGTCGGCGGCTCTTTTTAATGCCGGCCTGCTGCTCCTCCCCCTCCCACAGCCCCGATTGGGCCGGAGTTGCTGCTCGGTAGGGCCGGCTGGCCGGGCGGCGTTTCAGGTCCCGATCAGGGGACGAAGATGGAGCCTCTGCTTTTCCCGCCATCGGCGGCTCTTTTTAATGCCGGCCTGCTGCTCCTCCCCCTCCCACAGCCCCGATTGGGCCGGAGTTGCTGCTCGGGAGGGCCGGCTGGCCAGGCGGCGTTTCAGGTCCCGATCAGGGGACGAAGATGGAGCCTCTGCTTTTCCCGCCGTCAGCGGCTCTTTTTAATGCCGGCCTGCTGCTCCTCCCCCTCCCACAGCCCCGATTGGGCCGGAGTTGCTGCTCGGGAGGGCCGGCTGGCCGGGTGGCGTTTCAGGTCCCGATCAGGGGACGAAGATGGAGCCTCTTGGCTTAATTGATGCTTTCATAATTAGGTTTGTATGGTGGTGGTGCTTATGTTCGTTGATCATGTTGTAGCTTTGCTGTTCAGTTCTGTTTAGATTGGTTTAGATTGTCTGGTATTTTGTTCTGTCTCCATTTTCTTTCTGCTCGTCTGAGGGATCGCTTTGCTTCCCTGATTGTGTTTGAGTACCACAGAGCAGTTTGTCTCCTGTGGGGGGGGGGGGGGGTGGTCCTTTCTTGGAGCGGTTGTGGCTTTGGATATGATATGGTTCCATTTGTTGTTTCGTCCAAGTTGTTGCATTCTTGTTGTATTTGTGGTGGTAGTTCCTTCAGAAAGGCTTCTTGGTTGTAGGGCTTGAATCTTCTTGGATTGTTTTCCATTGTCGCTGTGGTTGTGGACCTCTGTGTGGATTGTGAATGTGAGAACGTGATGATCTGACCAGGGGACTTGTGTGGGTGTTGGGCTTGTGAGTTGGTTCAGCTTGTATAGCTGATTTGGTATGAAAATGAGGTCTGGCATAGTTCCATGTTGATGAGTGGGAGTATTGACTGTCTGTAGTCAAGCGCTTCCATGGCTTTGAGGAAGGCTCTGGCATCTTTTGGTGGAGCAGAGATTAGGTTGTAGTCTCCCAGGGCGATGAGAGGTTTGTGTGTGGTGTTGGCTGCATAGATTGACTCCAGTATCACTGATAGGTGATCATCCTTGGCGTTGGGGGGGGGGGTCTGTATGTGAGACAGAGGCTGACGTAGTGCTTTGAAATGACTATAGTGGTTGATTCCGAGGAATTGGATGTAGTTATGAGTTTAAATTTGTAGCTTCCTCTAGTCATTATTAGCACTCCACCTCCTCTTTTATTTGTTCTGGGGGAGTTAAATGCCTTGAGGTCAGCTGGTGTAATCTGGTTTAGTATGACTTGGCCCGTTTCTGCTAGCCAAGTCTCTGATGCACACTATGTCCAGTTGTTGTCATTGATGGTGTGGAGTTTGTTCCTAATCGACCTTGCATTTATTAGTGCACAATTGACAGTGGTGGCGAGCATGGGGTTGCTGGTCGCCTTTCCCATTGATGGTATCTGATCAGTTTTGCTCTTTTTGCGTGCTGCTTGGGGTATTTGTGGGGGTGTGGGACAGTATGGCATGGCATGTAATGTGGGTATGCCAGTAGGTCTGCATTTGGTGGTAGTATGAATGCTTTGGATTGTTGCGCTAGAAGTAGTAGTGTTAGGCTGAGAGTGATGTAATGGTTTAGAGCTACCATGTCTGGTTCTGCTCTAAGTGCTTGCGCTCGTGTGGGCTGAGGTGTGGTGTGCTCAACTTTGCCTGCCGTTTTATTATTGTCATATGTACATTTATTATTATATGTACATATGTGCCCCTTAGCAAGCTGAGAGAGCAGCCATCCATTTTTCCATTATTGGATACTATGCAGGTTTTAATATTGATTTCCTTTCCCATTCCCTTAAACCTACCCACCTACGTTTTTGAGCCATTTAAGTTGCTGCTTCTACTTTGAGCTCATCTGGTAAGAACCACTGCTGGATGCAGAGAGGAGTGGGGGAGGTGGGAAGTAAGGCAACAAACTGCTGCAGCAGTCTTCGCTGTACTATTGCTGGTTTGCTTCCGAGTAGGTTTATAAGGAACTTCCATATAAACCCCAGGGATCTGTGCTGGGTCCGCTGCTTTTTGACATATTCATAAATGACCTGGAAAGTGGAATAACGAGTGAGGTTATCATATTTGCAGATGATACAAAACTATTTAAAGTTGTTAAAACCCAAGAGGATTGTGGAAAATTGAAAGAGGATCTTGATAAACTGGCAGACTGGGCATCAAAATGGCAGATGAAATTTAATGTGGACAAGTGCAAAGTTATGCACCTAGGGAAGAACAACCCAAACTATGGTTACACAATGCATGGTTCCACATTAGGAACCACCACCCAGGAAAACGATTTATGCGTCATTGTGGATAACATGTTAAAACCCTCAGCCCAGTGTGCAGCGGCGGCCAAGAGAGCAAATAGAATGCTAGGTATCATAAGGAAAGGAATGGAAAATAAAACAAAAGATATTATGCCTCTATATCGTTCCATGGTGAGACCGCACCTTGAACATTGTGTGCAATTCTGGTTGCCATATCTTAAAAAGGATATAGCGTTATTAGAAAAGGTTCAGAGAAGAGCCACCAAAATGGTAAAGGGGATGGAAGGATACTCCTATGAAGAAAAGCTAAAAAGGTTAGGGCTCTTTAACCTGGAAAAGAGACGGCTGAGGGGAGATATGATAGAAGTCTATAAATTAATAAACGGAGTGGAATGGGTAAACGTAGATCGATTGTTTACGTTATCGGAATATAGAAAGACTAGGGGACATGCAATGAAGCTACAAGGTAAACTATTTAAGACTAATAAAAGAAAATATTTTTTCACTCAACGTGTAATCAAACTCTGGAATTTGTTACCGGAGGATGTAGTAAAGGCTGTTAGTGTAGCTGGGTTTAAAAAAGGTTTGGACAAGTTCCTGGAGGAAAGGTCCATAAACCATTATTAAGAAGAAACCCAGGATATCAATGCTTGACCCAGTACAAGCATTGCGGAACCTGTGTCTTTTGGGGAAACTGCTAGGTACATATGACCTAGATTGGCCACTGTTGGAAACAGGATACTGGGCTTGATGGACCTTGGTCTGACCCAGTATGGCATATCTTATGTTCTTAAGAGTGCTATCTTGCTCAGTCTCCTTTTTTTCCGTGGAGCCCTTCAGATGTCTGTCTGGCTTGTCTCCTCTGGTTCTGCACTGGTACTCTTCCCGCCACCCAACCTCACTGTTTCAGCATTGAGTTTGGATCCTTTTGTAGGGTGGATTTTTTTTTCTTCCTTTTGGCATCTTTGTGTCTTTTTTCCAACTGGCAGTTTGGCGGGTCTCCGACCTTGCTGGGATACTTTTCCCCCATAGCTACCAGTGGTTTTAAAAAGTGTGATGGGTGTGCCAAAATTATGTCTTTGACCAACACACACAACTGCTGCCTTCGCTGTTTTGGGCCAGGCCAAACCACGACCCCACAGCATGTGGTCTCTGCAAAAAGATATTCAGCAAGGCCCTCAAGAGGCACCAGCAGCAGCATGATAAGCTTTTCCTCCGAGTCCCCGGTACCTCCAAAGGCCAGGACCTCATCTGAAGCCATGGCATCTCGGGGCAGCTCTGCGGAACCTGAGAGGCGCTGTGAGGGAATCTCCCTTGAGGGAACCCAAGAAGAAGATGACCACCTCGAAGGCAGCGGCGTCTCTGGATGGATCAGACAGGCTGGGTTTGTCCCGGACCAAGTCCCGCAGTCCAAGGCACTCGTTCGAGGGATTGGAGAGGGAGCAGCCTGCAAAGGTCCCCGAAAGGACTCGACCTTGGACCAACCTCAGACCGGCCTTGGTCCACCAGACACCATCCTCGTCAAGGATTCCCTGCCGGGGGAACCGGCGTCGGGCCCGATTCCTTTGGTGCCCATGCCGTTGGCTGCAGAGCCTTCTGGCCTGGAGTCCAGAATGGCAGCCCTGGAGCACAGTTTGTCTGCCTTCATGGACCAGTAGTAAGCGCTGTTGCCTGCAATAACTGGTTCCTCCACCCCAACCACCTCGATATCAAAGTCTCCGGAGGCTGAGCCGATCCTCGAGACCCTTTAGCCTTGAGTTGATCCTCAGCTGATGTCTTGATCTGGATCCTGCTCGAGGGGACCATGATTGTCCCCAGCCAGTGCTCTTGGCACCAGCCATGGGGCCTTTGAGGGCCATGGTCCGGGGCCAGCCCCAGGGCCCACGGACCAGTCTTCCATTGAGTCTTCGGACTACTCCAAGTGGGAGATGGAGAACAAGGAGTCGCCAGACACCCGTCTCCACTGCAATATCCCCTCAGACTCCCCCACTTCAGAAACCCGGTGGCAGGCTCTGCAGGAGGACATGGCATTCCTTGACTTCATCTGGGACATGTTTAAGGCCCTAGCGTTCCTGACAGAATCGGAGGAGGACCCTCGGGCAGAGGAGCTAGAAATCTTCCAGTACGAGGCCCCTCCATAGGAATTGCTTATGGTGCCCATCCCTCCCATCCTGGACTGGCTAATGCTCCATATGTGGGAGACACTGGCATCGGTACCGGTGGTGAACAAGCGGCTCAACTCGATGTATCGAGTCTGCCAGAGCCCAGGCTTCCAGAAATCATAGCTGCCGCATAACTCCATGGTGGTGGAGTCAGCCATATTGTCGACTGAAGAGTCAGAAGACACACTCCTCAGTGCCTCTCAGCAGGGAAGCACACACCTTTCGACGCCCTCTGCAGAAAGTGTTACCAGGGCTCAGTACTAATTGGCTGCATCCAGAGTTGCCCAGCTGTACATGGGCATGTACCTGAGATCTGGTGAAGAAATTGCTGGGTTCTGAACTGGTCTGTCAAGAACCTGGCCAAGGCTGTCCATGAGTGCTCCAAGTTTGTCTCGAGCAGCCTATAATGGCTTTGAATCCGGCGGCGCAAGTAGCAGCGGCTGGCATCAGTGCCCGATGCCAGGCCTTGGCTAGTGTCGTCCAATCTCGAGCAATGGGTTCAGGACAGACTGGTCGATGTCCATGCCAAGGAGAGAACCTTTAGGACCAGGCTCTCAAAAAAAAAAAAAAGAAAAAAAGAGATCTCTGCCCCTCCTCGATGGAAAGGCTCACACAAAAAGCCCTTTCTACCCAAGAAAAGGGGCTGCTTATAGAAACTACCCATTTTTTTAGGCTTCCCCGGCTCCCCAGCAGAGTCAGCAGGCCAAAGGACATGGCCATGGCCCTCATAAGCAGAAGGCTCCCAAGCCCCAGGCGTCAGCCCCAGCCAAGCCAGGGGGGAGTTTCTGACTCCTTGGGCATACTCTCTCCACCACAAGGAGGTCAGCAGCCCATGGGGGGGATGTCTATTTCACTATGCCCAAAGGTGGCTTACTATCACCACAGATTCCTGGGTGCTTCGGGTGGTCGGGGAGGACTACCTTCTCCATCTGAATCAGACTCCTCCCAGCCCCCCTCCCAGGTCTCCCCTTCACCAGGACCTTCTACTGAAGGAGCTCAAGGTCTTCTCGAACAAGGCGGTGGAATCAGTGCTTCACCATCTCAAGGGCAAGGGGTTCTACTCCAAGTACTTCCTTGTGCCGAAAAGGACTGGAGGCCTAAGGCCCATCCTCAACCTGCGCAACCTGAACAAGTTCCTGGTGAGGGAAAAGTTCAAGATGCGCTCTCCCTTGGAACATTGCTGCCTTACTTCCAGCAGGGATATTGGCTATGCTCTTTGGATCTGAAGGATGCTTATACCTACATCCTCATTCACCACAACCACAGGCAGTACCTGCAGTTCATGGTGGGGCTTGGCCTCCTGTGATTAAACTGCCTCAAGTCCCACCTCCTCCCGAGACAGTGTCTGGAGTTTATAGGGGCAAGACTGGACACCCTCCAGGCAAAGACCTTCCTGCCTGGAGACCAAGCAGACCGTCTCAGTGCCCTGGCCCTGGACGTACAGCACCGCTCCTTAGTACCTGCTTGGCTCCTCCTGCGCCTACTCGGGCATATGGTCTCCATGGTCCATGTCACCCCAGACGCCCACCTCCACATGAGGGCCACGCAATGGTGCCTTCGGGACTAGTGGACTCAGGCCAAGGGATGCCTCCAGGACAAGTCTCAGTGACCCTCCAGTTGGCAGATTCCCTGACCTGGCGGCAGACTCCCCAAAACCTCGAGGTAGGGATGTCTTTCCAAGCCCCTTAAGGGTCCTCACCATGGATGCCTCCTTGCTCGGCTGGGGAGCCCACTACAAGGAACTCCGCACCCAGGGCAGCAGGTCGCAGGATGAGAGCAACCAGCAGATCAACCTCCCTGGAGCTATGGGCCATATACCTGGCCTTTCGAGCCTTTTGTCACCACCTATGGCACCAGCCGGTGTTGGTCCAGACGGACAACCAGGTGGCAATGTTCTATGTGAACAAACAAGGAGGGACACGGGGTTTTGTTCTCTGCAGAGAGGCAGTGGTCCTCTGCTCCTATGTGCTCTGGCAGGGTATACTCCTGCAGTCAGTATACCTGCCAGGCCAGAATAACTCACTGGCCGACAGACTGAGCAGGGTCCTCCAGCTGCACGAATGGCAGCAGAACCCCAGTGTGGCCTACCGGCTCTTTTGGCTCTGGGGGGAACCCAAATAGACTTGTTCACCAGTCTAGACAACTACCAGTTGCCCCACTTCTTCTCCCAGCAGGCCCAGTTCTCCACGGTGGCAGCGGACGCGTTCCTCATCTCGTGGGCAAAGGGCAAAAGGCATTGTTCAGGATCCTCCATGACAAAGCCTTGCTCATCCTGTTAGCTCCTCGATGGTCCAGGCAGTCATGGTTCCTGCTACTCTTCCGGTTATTTGTGGAGACTCTCATCCTGTTGGGGAATTCTCCAGGGCTCCTGTCCCAGGAGGGGGGGGGGGGCGGGCTCTCTTCTGCATCTCAACCTGGGGTCCCTGGTGCTGATAGCATGGCTGCTGAAAGGGTGATCCTAGCCCCTTTCATCCTCTCGGATGAGGTAGAGGAGATCCTGCTGGCCTCTCATAAGGCTTCCACTAGGAAAGTGTACGCTCTCAAATGGTGAGGATTTTTCATTTGGTGTGCAGAGCATGGGGCTGACCCATTCTGCCCGGTGAGTCTGATGCTACAGTACCTTATCCACCTCTCACAATCCAGGCTTAAATCTATCTCCGTCAGGGTGCACCTCAGTGCCGTGGTGGCACACCACCACCCGGTGGATGGCAAACCCCTCTCGGTCCAGCTGCTGGTGACCCGCTTCCTATGGGGTCTGCTCTTATCAAAGCCCCTGGTTCTCCCTCCGGCGACTGAGTGGGACCTCAATGTGGTATTGGGGCAGCTCACTCACCCATCCTATGAGCCTCTGGCTACCTGCCACCTGTGATACCTCTCGTGGAAGTTTGCGTTCCTGGTTGCGTTTACCTCTGCTCACAGGGTTAGTGATCTTCAGACCTTGGTGGCGGAGGCGCCAAATACCAGGTTCTACAAGAACAGGTTGGTGCTCCACACACTGTAAATTCCTTCCGAAGGTGGTATCGCCCTTCCACCTAAATTAGGAGATGGTACTTTCCACCTTCTCCCTGAGACCTCACTCCAGTAGGGGGGCGTATCCTCCACACCCTGGATTGTAAGAGGGCCTTGTCCTTCTACATCTGGCGTACTCAGGACCACTGCAAAACTGCTCAGTTTTTCGTCTCGTATGACTCCAGTAGACTGGGGGAGGCGGTGACCAAACATACACTGTGTCCACCTGGGTGGCGGACTGTATAGCCCTCACCTATGAGTAGGCAGGGCTCCTGCTAGAAGGCTGAGTCACAGCGCACCGTGTCAGTCATGGCAACCTCAGTGGCAAACCTGCACTCCGTCCCAATGATGGACATCTGCCGGGCCACCACCCAGTCTTCAGTCCATACCTTCGCAGCTCATTACTGCCTGGAAAGGGAGTCCCAATGGGACAGTGCCTTCGGCCAGGCTGTGCTCTGTAATCTTTTTGGGATTTAGGCAACTCCTACTCTCCTGTGTTCAGGCTACCAGAATTGCTGCTCCTCACGGCTCCCCTTGAGTGGGCCATGTTTTTTGCTGTGGACTTTCAGTAGCCTGTAACTGGGTAGTCCTATATGTGAAGGCTGACTTCCTGCTTGTTCCCGGAGAAAGCATAGTTACTCACCCTGTAACAGGTGTTCTCTGGAGACAGCATGGATCAGTCCTCACAACCCTCCTTCCTCTCCTTGGAGTTGCCCCTTTACCATCTTTTATTTTATTTTTGCCGTCTTTTAGCTATGTCATCTGACTGAGCAAGATGGCACCCTTGGGCGTGAAGGGGACCACGCATGCATGGTGGCATCTCTCAAAGGCTTTCTTTGAAAGCTGGGGGGATGCTTCAGGGGGGGCTCAGTCGGTGCCAACATCACCCATATGTGAGGACTGATTCCTGCTGTCCCTGGAGAACACATTACAAGTGAGTTAACTATGCTTTCTCTTTGAAAACTATTCCATCAAAAATATGCAGTGTTTCTCCAGGACCAAGCAGGAAGTCAGTCCTCACATATGGGTGTCATCGGCGCCAATGAAGCCCCCAGCGGAGCATTTCCCCAGCTTTCTAGGAAAGCCTTTGGGAATGCAGGCATGCATGCGCGGTTCCCTTCCCGCCTAAAGGTGCCATCTTACCTCAGTCTCTCTTTTTCCGAGAAGCCCACTGGACGTGTGTCCTGTAATCCCGGATAAAAATTGATTTTTTTTTTTTTCGGCGATACTCGTTTTTTCTCCCGGTTCGACGCCGGTTTCCCCTCCCGCCGGGTTCGGTACTCCGGTATTGAGCCCGATTCTTTTTTTTTTTCGGTTTTTGCCCTTTGTGGCTGGCGTTAGCGCCCTTTTTTGCTTTTTCCCTGGAAGGCCGGTCCTTTGACCTCGCGGGGACTCTTTTATCCCCGATGGCTTCCAGCGGTTTCAAGAAGTGTGATCGGTGTAAGAAATTAATGTCTCTCACCGACACACACGACTGCTGCCTCCAGTGCCTTGGTCCTGATCATGATCCCAAGTCATGTGGGCCCTGTGGGAAGATGTCTTCCAAGGTGCTTCGAAGTCGCCAGCAGCAGAAGGAAAGGTTTTTCTCGGACTCAGCCTCCGGCCGAGCCCAGACCTCATCTGAGGCCTCGACATCTCGGGATTCGGATCCCGAGCGCCGTCGGAGCTCCTCGGACAGGGGGTCCCCTGACTGGGAACGCCAAGAGGAAGAAGAGGCTTGCGAGGGCGGCGTCGGAGGAGGTCCCTGGCTCCTCGAGGGCCAGGTCTAAGACAACCGACCGTCGCCCCGGGCCCGTGGACCAAGAGAAGCCTGCCAAAGTTCCTCGCATGGAGCCGGAGTCTGCTGGACACGTAAGCCCTGTAGTCCTCGAGGACTCTCCTCCCAGGGAGCCGACGTCGGGCCCGGCGCTGCCGGGGCCCAAGTCGATGGCTGCTGCATCTCCCGAGCTGAGTCTCAGGATGACAGCCTTGGAGAGCAGATTGTTTGCCTTCATGGAGCAGCAGCGGGCACTGATGGCCAGCCTGTCTGGTGCATCTGTCCCGACCACCGGGACATCGACTTCGAAGTCGACCCAGGAGACCGAGCCGATACGCGAGTCCATCGTGGCTCGAAGTCAACCTTGGTCACGGTCTCCCTCGACCTCCCGCTCTGGACCGAGGGTGCACCGGCGCCAGGGCGGGTGCTCCAGGGCCCCCGGGGTTGGACCCTGACTCCTCGTCGGAAGAGTCTGCCTGGGAGACGGAGGATGAGGAGTCCCCCGATACGTTCAAGACTCGGTGCGTCCCGTCGGACTCACCGCAGTCTGAGCCCCGGAGTAGATCCCCTCCGGAGGATACTCGGTTCTCGGAGTTCGTCTGGGATATGGCCACTGCCTTGGCTATTCCGGCGGACCCCGAGGAAGAGCCTCGAGCTGAAGAGCTCGAGGCCCTGCAGTATGACTCTCTTCCGAAGGAGGCCTTTACTGTCCCGGTTCCTCCGATGCTGGAACGACTCATCTTCCGGATGTGGGAGGCAACGGCCTCGGCGCCGGTTTTAAGCAAGCAAGTTGACTCGATCTATCGACTCAGGAAGAGCCCTGGCTTTCAGAAGGCACAACTACCACACCATTCCATGGTTGTGGAATCGGCCATGCATCGTCTGAAGAGCCAGAAGATGCACTCCGTGGTGCCCCCCGGCAGGGAGACCCGGAACCTCGATGGTGTCGGTAGAAAGTGTTTCCAGGGCTCGATGCTTGCTTGCCATGTCCAGTCTTACCAGCTGTACATGGGCATGTACTTGCGGGACCTGGCAAAGGAGTTGGCCGGGTTCTCTGCTGGACTCTCCGGGAACCCTTGCAGAGATTCAAGTCCTTGTTCTCGGTGATTCGGGACTGCTCGAAGTTCATGTCCCGCGCCACCTACGATGGCTTTGAGGCTTAGGCCCGAGTTGTGGCAGCCGGCATCGTGGCTCGACGCCAGGCATGGCTGCAGTCATCGGACCTCGAGCCATGGGTTCAGGACAAGTTGGTCGATGTCCCTTGCCGAGGTGAAAACCTTTTTGGCAAGCTCATGACCGAGAAGGCTGCCCAGCTCTAAACAGAGCACCTTACACGGACAAGGCTGTCTAGGAAGACCTCTGCCCCTTCTCATAAAAAGAAGGGCTCGGGTAAAAAGCCCTTTTACCCGAGGAAGGGCTCTGTCTACAAACAGTACCCTCAATATCAGGCTACCCAAGCTGCACCCCAGCGTCAGCAAGCCAAGGGGCAGGGTAATGGGCCCCGTAGGCAGAGGCAACCCAAGCCTCCGGCCCCTGCTCCCACTCAGCAGGGTGGGTGTTTTTGACTCCTTGAGCATAGCCTCTCCATCCCTGCTCTCCCAACCCTGCACAGGAGGTCGCCTCACCCTCTTTGCCCACCAGTGGCCCCTCATCACCGGGGACAGTTGGGTGTTGGACATAGTCCACAGGGGCTATGCACTACATTTTCACCAACTGCCTCCACCATACTTTCCAGGGGAGCCTCCAAGGCCTTCCCTGCACACGGACCTACTCCTTCAGGAACTTCAAGGTCTGTTGGTGGACAGGGCGGTGGAGCCTGTGCCTCCCCACTTGCAAGGTCACGGATTCTACTCCAGGTATTTCCTGGTGCCCAAAAGAACCAGTGGCCTTCGACCCATTCTGGACCTCAGGAACCTCAACAAGTTCCTAGAGAAAGAAAAGTTCAAGATGCTTATTCTTGGAACACTTCTGCCCTACCTCCAGCAGGGAGATTGGCTATGCTTCTTAGATCTAAAGGATGCGTACACTCACATCCTCATTCATCCAGACCACAGAAAGTACCTCGGGTTCCTTTTGGGAGGAAACCATTATCAGTACAGGGTACTGCCTTTTGGCCTCACCTCCGCTCCCAGGGTCTTTACCAAATGCCTGGCAGTGGTGGCAGCCTACCTGAGAAATCAGGGAGTCTGTCTTCCCCTATCTAGATGACTGGCTCATCAGGGGTCAGACATGCCAGGAGGCCAGACAAGCCACCCTCAGAACTATTGCTCTTCTTCAAAGCCTAGGGTTTGTGATAAACTTCGCAAAGTCCACTTTGCTCCCCTCCCAGAATTTGGAGTTCATAGGAGCAAGGCTGGACTCTCTCCTGGCAAAGGCTTTCTTGCCAGAAGACAGAGCACAAAGAATTGATAGCCTTGGCAAACCAGTTTCTCAACAGGTCGCTAGTCTCCGCCAGACTTTGCCTGAGGCTTCTAGGCCATATGGCTTCAACAGTGCATGTGACCCCCAATGCCAGGCTCCATATGAGGCCTGCACAGTGGTGCCTTTGGACTCAGTGGTCACAGGCCACAGGCAGCCTCAGGGACAGGATAAGGGTGTCCAGACAATTTCTGAACTCCCTCAGCTGGTGGCGGCACCCACCCAATCTACTAAAGGGGGTGCCTTTTCAGATTCCTGGGTACACGGTGGTACTGACCACCGACGCCTCCCTGCAGGGCTGGGGAGCTCGTTGTCTCGACAAGTGCACCCAGGGCCTCTGGTCTCCTTGGGAGGCTGCACAGCAGATCAATTTCCTCAAACTCAGAGCTATTCGATTAGCACTCAAAGCTTTCTCTCCTACCCTGGCTCATCAATCTGTCCTGGTTCAGACAGACAACCAAGTAGCCATGTTTTATGTGAACAAACAGGGCGGGACTGGGTCCAGACTCCTTTGTCGGGAGGCTCAGGACCTTTGTTCATTTGCCCTCAAGCACAACATGCTCCTAAAGGCTGTGTACCTTCCAGGCCAGGAAAACTACCTGGCCGACAGGTTGAGCAGGATTCTGCTGCCCCACGAGTGGTAGCTGCATCCCTCAGTGGTTCAGAAGATCTTCCTAAAAGGGGTCTCCCTTTGGTGGATCTCTTTGCCAGCCCAATGAACAAGCAACTGCCAAAGTTCTGCTCCAGGCAACCGCATCCTCTGAGAATAGCAGCAGATACTTTTCTGATTCCATGGTCTCAGGGCCTCATGTATGCGTTTCCTCCCACGCCCTTGGTGGCCCGAACTCTCTTCAAAATTCTTCAGGACAATGCATCGGTCCTGCTGGTAGCTCCCAGGTGGCCGAGACAGCCTTGGTTTCCACTTCTACTTCAACTGGCGGTGGATCCCCCACTGCCTCTGGGGTTGCAACCCGACCTTCTCTCCCAGGAGCAGGGTTCCCTTCTGCACCCCAATCTCAAAGCTCTCAATTTGATGGCCTGGATGCTGCAAGGGTAGTTTTGGCTCCCTGGGGCCTATCTCAGGAAGTTGAGGAGGTTGTCCTAGCCTCTAGGAAACAGTCCACTAGGAAAACCTATGCTCTCAAATAGAAAAGGTTTTCTGTGTGGTGTCAACTACGTACAGAGGATCCTTTCTCCTGTACTGTGCCAGTAGTGCTTCAGTACTTACTGCACTTGTCCAATCAGGGACTTAAGTCCAATTCTATTCGGGTCCACCTCTCAGCTCTGGCAGCTCACCACTCACTGATGGAAGGACATTCTCTGTCGGTTCACCCCTTGGTGTCCCGCTTTCTCAGGGGCTTGCTTTTGCTCAGGCCTCCAATCCGTCGTCCTGCCCCTGAATGGGAGTTGAATGTGGTCTTGCAGCAGCTGACTCGCCCACCTTTTGAGCCGATGGCTACTTGTCCACTACGCTTCCTATCCTGGAAGACACTCTTCCTGATAGCCTTAACCTCGGCCAGGCGAGTGAGTGAGCTTCAGGCCCTGGTCTGTGATAGGCCTTACACCAGGATTTATAGGAACAGGGTGGTCCTCAGGACTCATCCAAAGTTCCTCCCAAAGGTTGTCTCCTCTTTCCACCTCAATCAGGAGGTGGTTCTTCCAACATTCTTCCCTAGTCCTCATGCAAGCCAGGCTGAAGCGGTCCTGCATACCCTGGACTGTAGGAGGGCCTTATCCTTCTACCTTGACCGTACGCAGGGGCATAGAAGGGCTACTCAGCTCTTCATCTCCTTTGACCCCAATAAGTTGGGGTTGGCTGTGTCCAAGCATACCTTGTCCATCTGGGTGGCTGACTGTATCACCTGGGCTTACAAGGCGGCTGACCTCCCTTTGCAGGGTTGGGTTACGGCCCACCGTGTCAGGGCAATAGCTGCCTCAGTGGCTCATCTCCGCTCTGTGCCCTTGGTAGACATCTGCAGGGCTGCAACTTGGTCTTCAAGCCAGACTTTTGCGGCCCATTACTGTCTGGAGAGGGAGTCCTGTAGGGACAGTGCTTTTGGCCAAGCAGTGCTCTGGAATCTCTTTGAGGTTTAGGCAACTCCTGCCCTCTGTTGGGCTACCGGTGGAGGTTGTGTCCTTGAAAAGCCTTTCTTTGCTGCTGAGACTAGAGGGAGTTCTCTTGTTCAACCTGGGTTCTTCGGTAGCCCAGAGCTAGGGAGTCACCCATATGTGAGGACTGACTTCCTGCTTGGTCCTGGAGAAAGAGTAGTTACTCACCTGTAACAGGTGTTCTCCAGGAGCAGCAGGAATCAGTCCTCACAACCCTCCCTCCTCCCCTTGGAGTTGCAGTTGCACATAGTTTAATTTTTTCATTTTTGTGTGCTGTTCTTAGCTATGTCATTTGACTGAGGTAAGATGGCACCTTTAGGCGGGAAGGGAACCGCGCATGCGTGCCTGCATTCCCAAAGGCTTTCTTAGAAAGCTGGGGAAATGCTCCGCTGGGGGCTTCATCGGCGCCGATGACACCCATATGTGAGGACTGATTCCTGCTGCTCCTGGAGAACACCTGTTACAGGTGAGTAACTACTCTTTCACTTAACATGTGCAAAATGTTCTTGCTAGTTTACTTTTGTATTTTGTGTTCAAAAGAATGCACATAAGTCTGATCTGTGTTCCAGATCAACTCTCAGGCATGCCCCTGCCATTGTAGGTAAAAATGTGCATGAAATGGCAATATGCACAGGCAGTTTTATAGGAAATAATTTATGCCCATGAATGACTTTGAAAATTATCCACATTCTACTTGAGAGATTTATTTTGCAACTTTTTTAAGGAGCTAAAAGCAATAGGCATATATTTTTCATATATTTTTAAGATCCTTAGTGCACTCCCTTGTGCTGTGTGTTTAATTTGTCATTTCGAGTCTGTTTACATCAGATGTCAAAGTAGGTTACAAACACAAGAGAAAAAAAACACAATCAAGATATATAACTCATGAGACATAATCATAAAAGAACCTACATTTGAATGCATTTGAGCAAATTCCCATAAATTCTAACCCGTCTTGCATTCTAATCAAACAGATCCATTTGTAAGCAAATTCACTAAGCTAAATTTTTCTTTAATAAAAATTTCTGAAATATGAGGCAATATGACCAATTGAATTACTTTTTTTCCTTTCATTTTAAAAAGTATTTTTATTGAAGTTCAATTAATACGATATTGAAATGTTTATCAGAGACATCAAATGTACAGTGATGTGGCTATTTATTGTATTTATGGTTTTATTGATGTGTTATCCTAAATGATTTATCACATTGCAGTATATAACATTTGAAAAATAGACATTAATCTCTTCTCCCCAGCAGTGTGCTTTAAGGAAAAATCCTAAGTGATTTTATTCATATTAATTTGAAATTTTAACTGACTGTGTAGACACCTTTTCCTACCCATAAATACGATTGTTGCCCTATGTGTTTTTTAAAGTGACATCAGAAGAAATAGATTATCTCCAGGAACAAGCAGGAATGTAGTCCTCACATATGGGTATCGTCGGTACCAACGGAGCCTGCGCGGGAACGCTCCCCAACGTCCAATAGGAATGCTTTTGGGAGCATCCCTCAGCACATGCGTGCTGCCTTCCTGCCTTTCCAACTATCCCTCTTCAGTTCTTTGTTTTCCGTGGAGCCGACAGGATCTATTCCCTGTCACCGCAGAAAATTCCATCTTTAAATTTCTTTTCTTGTGGTCGCATTTGCCTACCGCACGATGCCTACCGGTACTGCCTGTTCTTTTCTTTTCATAAAAAACAAAACAAAACTTAGGCGTTAGACTGTTTCTTTTCAGAAACTTTTCTCTTTGGTGCTAGGCGCCATTTTGGGCACTAGGCCCCATCTTCCTAAAACATGGAAAAGCCAACTAGTGGTTTTAAAAAATGTACTAAGTGTGACGGTACCATTTCCATCACTGACACCCATGATTGATGCCTGAAATGTTTAGGACCTGAACATTCTCCAACTGAATGTCTCTCCTGTATGGGGATGACTAAAAGAGGAAGACAGAACCGGGCTGCAAAGCTCAGTACCCTCTTTTCTTCAGATGCCAGATCCATTGCATCGACATCGTCAAGGGCCTCTTCTTCCTCCCGTGGATCTCAGGTAACTAAACATCAAAGCTGGTCCTCAAAGGGTACCTCTCCTGCTATGCATGGAGAGGCCATTGGCATTGCCCTTGAGGGAACCACACCGGCAAAACAGCCCCGGCGGGAGGCTTCGGCTTCCAAAGCATCGATGGGGATTCAGGATGTTCTCGAGGCCTCAACCTTACAAGAACTAACTGTGCCATGCACAGGGGTTCCAGCCGTCCTTACCGGTATCGACACCCAAGCATCGGCGGTATCGACACCCAAGCATCGGCGGTATCGACACCCAAGCATCGGCAGCATCGATAGACCAGAGGTTCCTCACTATAGAATGCAGCATCGCAGCTCTTCTTTCAGCTGCGGTACCGGTGGTCCCACAGGCACCGGTATGGACATCAACACCGACACTGATGCCGGTACCGACACCGGTACAGACACCAACGGTACCGGCCCCGGTGGTAACTCTTCCCATGCCATCTCTGGCAGGAATTGACAAAGCAGTACCGGGTCAGCTTGGTACCGGGATCGTGCTTTGCAGGAGCATCGGGGTCAGGAATACTTAGATTCCTCCGATTCCGAAGATTCTGACAATTCTGCTGGCACTAGAGGGTTTCTCCTAGAAGATCCCTCTTCTCCCCAACGCAGCATGTCACCTCCAGAGGACATGTTTCAGGATTTCATCTGTGATATGGCCAAAGGTCTTTCAATCACAGTAGCTCCTGAGGAGGAACCCAGAGCAAAGGAATTGGAAATCCTCCAATATCCTAAAGCTCCTAAGGAGGCAGCTACTCTGCCTATCCATGAAATTCTGCATAGCTTGGTGCTCAATGTGGGAGACACCTCTGACTACTTCTCCTCACTCTAGGAGACTTGATGCTATGTATCGAGTCCCACCATGTCCTGGATTTCAGAAAACTCAGCTGCCACACCATTCAATGGTAGTGGAGTCAGCCATGCATAGGATGAAAAGTGCAAAGAGACATGCATCCAATCCTCCAGGTCGTGAATGCAGGACTCTGGATGCTTTTGGGCGCAGAACTTTTCAAGCTTCCATGCTTTCAGCTAGGATCAGTTCATATATCCTATATATGGGAATGTTCCTCAAGGAAGTCACAGGAGACTTGGAACTTATGAGCCCATTTCTCCCAGATGACAAGAGACAAGATTTTCTTGCTCTAGTTAAGCATGCTCCGGATGTCTCCAAGTTTGTTAATCGTGCAGCCTTTGACTGCTTCGAATGCATCAGCAGAACCTCTGCTATTGCCATTGGTGCACGACGGATTGCCTGGCTACAGGCATCAGACTTGGAGACTTGGGTACAGGACAAGTTAGGCAACATTCCTTGCCCGGGGGAGAATCTCTGTAGCAAGAACTGGCAGGAAAAGGCTAACGAGTTAGATGCTGACAATTCTACCTTAGATTGTCAAAGTCTACAGCCACTCCAACCAAAAGGAAACCTTATAAAAAAACCCTCTTTTAGCAAAAAGAGGAAGTTTTATCCTTCCTATACCCAGCAGAGTCAAACTCCAGGTCAGGTTGCCCAAAAGGGACAAACTAGACAACAAAAGAAGCCAAAAGGCCCGAGAGCCCAACCAGCTCTCCAGGTTCAGCCCCCTCAAGGGCTTTGACTCCTTCCTAGAGAGCTTTGCTGCCCTGCCTCTGAGGGGTCCCCAACCCCCCAATATTCCGGGCAGGTTATGCCACTTTGTCAACAGATGGCATCAGATAACAGCGGAAGATTGGACTTTGTCCATTGTAGGAGAGGGGTACAAACTTCATTTTCACAGCATGCCCCCTCCTACAATTCTAAAGCAATTCAATTCACAAACCTCTGCAGACAATCTGCTAGATCACAAGGTCTCCACACTTCTTGCCCAAGGGGCAATAGAGGAAGTATCCATTCTTCAACCGGGTGCAGGGTTCTACTCCCCCTATTTTCTTATTCCAAAGAAAACAGGAGGATGCAGACCCATTCTAGACCTCAGAGAATTGAACAAATATCTGTTTTGAGAGAAATTCAAAATGATTTCTCTAGGAACGCTTCTGCCATACCTTCAAAGCCAGGATTGGCTTTGCTCTCTAGACTTAAAGGATGCATACACTCACATTCTCATCCATCCAGATCACAGGAAATTTTTACGTTTCCTTTTCAGGGGAAAACATTTCCAGTACAGGGTTCTTCCCTTTGGTCTGGCTTCAGCCCAAGGGTATTCACGAAATGCATGGCAGTAGTAGCTGCATTTCTACGAACCCTGGGGATTTTCGTCTTCCCTTACTTAGACTGGCTCATTCGAGCCCCTACAGTTGCAGAGGCCAGCACTGCACTGTCCCATACAATGTGAATCCTCCAATACTTGGGAATGGTAATAAACTTCCCAAAATCTCAACTAGTTCCTTCCCAATGCCTAGAATTCATAGGAGCCTGTCTAGATACCAGACAGGCAAGGGCTTTCCTTCCTCAAGCCCGGTGTCTTTGCATAATATAACTAGCTTCTCAAGCAGCAGGCAAGTCCTCCCTCACTGCTCGAGAGGTACTGCAGTTACAGGGACATATGGCATCCACAGTTCATGTAGTCCCATATGCTCGCCTCCACATGCGAGCAGCTCAGTAGACCCTCTCCACACAGTGGACACAGGCCACGGGTCATTTGTTGGACAAAATAATCTCTCCACAACTAATTTTGTCCCTCCAATGGTGGCAATCACTAGATAATCTGACAGTGGGGTCTCCTTTCCATCAACCCCTCTTTCAGGCCACCCTAACAGATGCATCACAGGTGGGTTGGGGAGCACACCTGAATCATCTCTCTACCCAGGGCACCTGGACTCCACAGGAGGTTGGTTTACAGATAAACCACCTGGAATTATGAGCAATCTATTTAGCTCTTTTGAGTATTCCACGCCCAGCTCAGCTACAAGACAGTCCTAGTCCAGACGGACAATCAAGTATCCATGTTCTATATGAACAAGCAGGTCAAAACAGGCTCTGTCGTTATGCAACGAAGCTTTACAACTGGGGGCCCTCCCCAGAGAGCATCAAATTCACCTTCTAGTGGTATATCTTCCAGGCATTCAAAACCTTTGGGCAGACAAACTCAGTCGAGTACTGCTGCCTCACGAGTGGTCCCTCCACCTAGACCAGGTGGCAAAGATATTTCATCTCTGGGGCACTCCAGACATAAACCTCTTGGCAAGTCCACTGAATGCCAGAATTCCCTGGTTCTGTTCCAGGATTCCGGCTCACAACTGTCAGGCAAGGGATGCCTTCCTCCTTCACTGGGGTCAGGACTTCCTTTATGCCCTCCCACCCATTCCCCTCATCCCTAAAACACTCTTCAAGCTTCAGAGAGACAGGGGTCGCATGATTCTCATAGCACCACAATGGCCACGCTAAACGTGGTATTCCCTGCTTCTACATCTCTCTCAAGCGGCACCTCTGGAGTTAGGGCATGCTCCAGATCTCCTTTCCCAGGAGAGTGGGATACTATGTCACCCGAATCCCCAGTCCCTGCACCTCACGGCCTGGTTGCTGAAGGCTTAGACCTCCAAGATTTCAACCTGTCCCAACAGGTAAAAGATATCCTTCAGGCTTCTAGGAAACTTTCCACAAGAACATCTTATGCCTTCAAGTCGAAACGTTTTACTGTATGGTGCTCCAAGAAGGGATTAAACCCCCTTGTTCATACCCTTAGAATCGATACTAGAGTATCTCCTTCACTTATCAAATTCTGGTCTAAAGACTAATTTGGTAAAAGTCCATCTTAGTGCAATTGCAGCTTCTTATAAGCCTCTGAATGGACAACCAATTTCCTCTCATCCACTCATAATCGAGAATTATGAGAGGCCTTTTAATTAAACCTCCCATCAAGCCACCACCGGTGGCATGGGATCTAAATCTAGTTCAGGGGCAGCTCATGAAGCCGCCTTTTGAACCTTTGGCCACTACAGCCCTTAAGCTTTTGACCCGGAAGGTCATCTTCCTAATTGCAATCACCTCTGCCCGTCACATTAGTAAATTGCAAGCTTTAGTGGCTGATCCTCCTTATAATAGGCTTCATCATGATAAGGTTGTTCTTTGAACTCACCCACACTTTATGCCAAAGGTGGTTTAGCCTTTTCAATTAAATCAATCAATTTATCTTCCTGTATTTTTTCCGAGGCCTCACGCCTCTCATGCAGAGAGAAACCTTCATACTTTGGATTGTAAAAGGGCCTTAGCCTTTTACATACAAAGAACACAGCAACATAGAAAGTCCTCGCAACGTTTTATAGCTTTTGACCCTAGTCATTTGGGACTTCCAGTCTCCAAAAGAACTTTATCTAAATGGATTGCCCAATGCATATCCTTTGCTTATGAGAGTAAGGGTCTTCCTCTTCAGGACCATGTCACAGCTCATAATGTGAGAGCCATGGCAGCTTCTATGGCTAATCTCCACTCTGTGTCTATCGATGACATTTGTCGAGCAGCCACCTGGGCTTCGGTACACACCTTCACAGCCCACTACTGCCTGGATAAAGCCTCCCGTCAGGATGCCTTTTTTGGCCAAGCTGTTCTTCAAAATCTCTTTCAGATCTAAATCAACTCCTACCCACCAACCCTGGTGGAATGCCAGAGATCCATGGGAGGAAGGATTCCCACCCTCTAGGGTGGCACCTTCCTGGGGCTATCTCCCTGGCATCTTCAGCTAGGGAGTCCCCCATATGTGAGGACTACATTCCTGCTTGTTCCTGGAGATAGCGTAGTTACTCACCTGTAACAGGTAATCTCTGGGAACAGCAGGAATTTAGTCGTCACAACCCACCTGCTTCCCCTAGGAGTTGTCTCTCTCTCTCTCTCTCTCTCTCTCTCCCTCTATCCTTTCACTCAGCTACAAACTTAACTGAAGGACAGTTGGAAAGGCGGGAAGGCAGCGCGCATGTGCTGAGGGATGCTCCCAAAAGCATTCCTATTGGACGCTGGGGAGCGTTCCCGCGCAGGCTCCGTCGGTCCCGACGATACCCATATGTGAGGACTAAATTCCTGCTGTACCCGGAGATCACCTGTTACAGGTGAGTAACTATGCTTTTCCTCATTTGAATGCTTTCACCTTGAGAATAGACCTCTTAGATCAGTGTGTTTGTGAAGTGGCTTATTGGTATAGCACTCTGCTGTTTTGAAGACTTCAGATTTTCTTTGAATTGAGCTGGTTATCTCCTCACTTGAAGTTCTGATGAGCCTTTTTGCATTTGTCTTTCCATGCCAAATAAATCATACTGTGAACTGGCATATCCCAAAGGGGACTTTTGGATTAGAGTAGCTAGGATTGCAGGGATAGATTTTACAGTATTGAGCAGACATTGCAAAAGCTGCTTGCAGAAGTTGTATATGGATTTGCCTAATACTTGCTCACACTTAGAACATAAATCCTTTTCCCCACGGTTTCCTCTTCCCTTGTTCTGTACTATACCTTTGAGACAATATGCCATTTTGACTTCTATGACGACTGGCTTGGCTTCCCTGGTTTAGCTTAACTGAGAGGAAATCCCGAGTGAGTGTGCAGTCTGGGGTCTGTTCACAAATATGCAGACCAGAGTATGTTTCCCAAAACTGTATGAGTGCAAGCATCTTTTAGAACTTCAGACAGATAACCAGTGTGGTTTAACTGGAAGAGGTAAAAATAGCATTGCTGCCCAATGGGTTTGCTTAGTAGTGACTGGACAGGTGAAACTAGTCTGCTGGATGGGTAGCTAGCAAGGATATTTTATGTGATGGATTTTGCCTTGTGACTCCTGAGGCTCTATCTTCAATAGGGTAGCATGTTCAGTTTCTACAGAACCTTGAGAAAAGGAGCTTTCCTCTTCGTTTCTCCGGGCCAGTCCAGGAACATTAGGGTTGTCAACCTTCTCCAGCAGCTGAGGACTGAATTCTGAAGTTTTACTGACATCCTATCCGCCTCCCCTTGGTGTCAGAACCTCAGTCTTTCAGTCCTCAGCAGCTGAAGAGACATGAAGCTGGCAGGCTCCCAGAGAAACGAAAAGGAATTTTAGACATGAGACTAGTTTTTCTTTTATTTACTCAATTGAGAGAAAGGTGAAGGACCCTAGCAGGGCTCTTCCCCGAAGAGACTAGGATTAATTTACTGCATAAATAAGAGCCAGGTTTTGGCACGAAGGGCAGTGGAGGCAGAGCCTGCCTCAGTCAGCAGCTCTGGTTACCGGGTTAAACAGAGTGGTGCTGGGAGCCCCAGAGACCAATTGGCTGCCGCCGGAATCGAATTCACTCTACCGCTAGCAGCGGGAGTGAGTGACTCGTGGAAGAAACAGAGCAGGTTTGTCTAGCAGCAGTGTTTCAGGTACAGCGGCATTTTAGGCCTGTAACGGCATGTGCGGCAGAACTGAACAGGATCGCAAAAGGAGACCTGCATGTGGCCGAGTCCGATGGTGTTTGGATGGTGTAGCTGTCGGCGGGGGCTCTCCGACCGAGGTTTTGTCGGCGTTTTGTGAGTAAAGGGCATTTTCGGCATAGGTTCCCGGCAGCATGGAGGGCAAGCCAGAAGCCTTTGATTCTTTACGGGGGCTTCAGAGAGGGACAGAAATGGCGGGAATGGCGGCCATTTTAGATAAGGCTCCCGTTCTGGTGTCTAGTCAGGAAAGCCCGCAAAGAGAAAATCTAAGTCAGAGAAGCCAGTTCAGGTGGAGTATGCTCCTTCACAGTCATTGCCTGCAATGCAGGAGGGCTTAGTCTGTTTCTTCAGCAGACTTTATACTGGCATTACACAAGGCTTATTATTTGAAATGGCAGCAGGTTCAGGGCAAAGGCCCTGTCCCCATTCTTTCACAGCCTCAAGGGAAAGAAGTCTCCCCGTTGGATCCAGGGGAGGGGGGCCCTCCAAGTCGGCCTTGAGGACTAAGGTGGGTACCGATAGCTTCGGTCAAAACATCTCGGTGCTCCAAGGAGCTGAGGAGGGAGAGATCCTGTCGGACTCAGGCCTGGATCAGTGGGCTACGGATCTGGAGGACGGTGAGCTGGGGCCAGGCAAGGATCCTAATCTTCTTAGTGTTTTTAGAAAGGAGGAATTAGGGGCGCTTATTCCCCAGACGCTAGCAGCCCTAAATATCATTCTGCCAACGACTCAGGAGGAGCCCTTGGAGGATCCTCTGCTCCAAGGATTTAAAGCAGAGCAAAGGTGTTTTCCAGTTCACAGGGTCATCAAGCAGATGGTGGAATCTGAATGGGAATGTCCGGAGGCTACCCTGCGGGGGGCACGGACCATCGGACTGTTGTATCCGTTACCGCAGGAGGAACAGGACTTACTAAAGATGCCTAAGGTGGATGCCTTGGTATCAGCGGTGATAAAGATGACAATTCCTGTGGAGGGCAGTGTGGCCCTTAAGGGTTTTCAGGATAGGAAATTGGAAACCCTACTAAAGCAGACATTTGAGGCTAGTGCGTTGTCGCTAAGAGCGGCTATTTGTGTTGCGTGTGTCTCCAGGACCTCCATTCGGTGGATCCAAGCCTCTGCCTCAGAAGGCGCAAAGCTGGAATCGGCAGCAGCGTACCTAGCAGATGCGTTCTATGATCTGGTAAGGATTTCAGCTAAGTCCATGGCCTCAGTAATTGCAGCCAGGAGGTTTCTCTGGCTGAGAAATTGGGCGGCGGATGCGTCATCCAAGGCGTGCCTTAGTAAGCTTCCATACAAGGGCACACTGGGGCAGCTTTAGAGAAGATAGTGAAGGATCTCGGAGACTCAAAAGGGGGTCGTCTTCCAGAGGACCGCCCGAAAGGTTAGAAACCTAACAGTTTGTATAAGGGTCAGTCCCGAGAGTTTCGCAGATTCAGAGGATCTCGCTTTGCCCCGTATCAGAGAGGGTGCTTTACATCCAGAGGTCAGTCCTTTCGGGGTTCGGCAGGGGTTATTTTGGGGCCCAGCAGAACTCCAATAAAAAGCCACAATGAAAGGAGATTGGTCCAGACGAAAATTCCGGTGGGAGGACGTCTAAAAAGATTCCTTTCTGTCTGGGCCGCTATAACAACCGACCAGTGGGTACTGGAGATTGTTCGTGATGGCTATGCACTCGAGTTTGCTCGGCCGTTAGCGGAGGCTTTTGTGGTGTCTCCATGTGGGTCTGTGGAAAAGAAGGTGGTATCCGTGACGCTCCAGCGGTTACTGCGTCTTCAGGTGGTGGTTACAGTCCCTCACAACCAGTTAAGGTTAGGTCGATACTCGATTTATTTTGTGGTTCCCAAAAAAGAGGGGTCTTTTCGACCTATTTTGGATCTCAAACACGTGAACCGCTGTTTGAGTTCCGCACTTCCAAATGGAGACACTGCGGTCAGTTATTCGTTCAGTGCAGCTGTCAGAGGTGCTCTCGTCCATAGATCTGACAGAGGCCTAGCTTCACATACCTGTCAGGCTGGAGCATCAAAAGGTTTTCCATTTTGTGGTACCCATGAGTCATTTTCAGTTCCAAACATTGCCGTTTGGTCTGGCTACGGTGCCGTGAACGTTCACAAAAGTGATGGTAGTGGTAGCGGCGACGTTAAGAGAAGGCATTCTGGTGCACCCGTACTTCGACGATTGGCTGATTTGAGCACCGTCCGTGTTGGAGTCGGTAGTGGCAACGGCGCGGGTGGTGAGTCTCTTGGAACAGCTCGGCTGGGTGATAAACCCGGCCAAAAGTCAGTTGCAGCCAGTACAGTGTACCTGGGAGCAGTGTTTGACACGGCGATAGGGGAAGTTTTTGTGCCCGGAGGTCAGAGTGCAAAAGATTTTGAGGCAGTTAACAGCGTTTTTACGCCTAAAAGCTCCGACGGCGTGGTGTTACTTACAGCTTTGTAGGTTCCATGGCAGCAGCCTTGGATCTGGTACACTAGGCAAGGGCGCACATGTGTCCACTGCAGCAGGCTTTGCTGACAAGGTGGTCGCCTCAGGATCATCCCCTGGATCAAAAGTTGCCATGTTCACAGAAAGTCATCGACAGTTTGCAGTGGTGGTTGGAGCCCGCCCATCTTCAACTGGGGGTTCTGTTACAACAACCGGATAGGGTGCTCATCACCACAGATGCCAGCCTCTTCGGCTGGGGAGCGCATTGTCGGTCGCACATGACTCAGGGGTGCTGGCCGCCAGAAGTGACGGGTTACTCAATCTTCTGGAACTGAGACCGGTGCACCTGGCTCTTCACGACTTTCTCCATCTTGTGGAAGGAAAAGCGGTACGAGTGTTCTCCAACAATGTGGTGACGGTGTCCTATATCAATCGGCAAGGGGGGGGTACAGGCAGTGCAGCCTTGTTAGAGGAGTCAGAGGTTGATGAGCTGGGCAGAGTCTCATCTGCTAGCTCTTTCGGCGGTGCATGTAGCAGGACGGGACAATGTGCAGGCCGATTATCTCAGCCAGCATGTAATAGATCCGGGAGAATGGGAGTTGAACGCAGCGGTGTTTCACGACCTTACCCGGCGATGGGGACAGCCAGTGATGGACCTAATGGCCACCTTCGACAATGCCAAGGCCGGTCGGTTTTTCAGCAGACGCAGAGAACGTATGTCGGAAGGTCTCGACGGCTTGGTGCAGCTGTGGCCATCAGGAGGGTTGCTTTATGTCTTTCCTCTGTGGCCTATGATCGGGCGAGTTATTCAGCAGATAGAGTGTCATGTCGGACAGGTGATTCTCATTGCCCCAGACTGGCCCAGGAGAGCATGGTATGCAGAGTTGGTGCGTCTCCTAGTGGACAGTCCCTGGAAGCTACCCACTCGGGCGAACCTCTTGTGCCAGGGTCCTTTGCTTATGTCGAACGTGGATCGCTTCTCGCTTACGGCTTGGCTCTTGAAAGGGAGAGGTTAAGGTGTAGAGGTTATTCGTCGTCGGTGGTAGCCACAATGTTGAAGGCCAGGAGGCAGTCTACTTCCTTAGCTTATATTCGGACTTGGCGTATCTTTGAGCGTTGGTGCAAAGAGCGGGGCCTTCGACCAGGCAACACTCTAGTTCCAGAGGTGGTGTCCTTTCTGCAGGAGGGGCTGGATAAGGGGTTAGCCCTCGGTACTCTCAAGGTTCAATTGGCGGCTCTGGCGTGTTTTCGAGGTAAGGTAAGGTTTTTTTCCTGTCCGGTCATCCGGATATTCTGCGATTCTTGAGAGCGGTGAACATGCGTCCTCCGGTTAGGCCGGTAGTTCCGGCTTGGGATCTGAACTTAATCCTGGAAGCATTGACAAAACCTCCCTTTGAACCGGCAAGGGGAGTGTTGCTCAGAGAATTGTCATGGAAGACTGCTTTCTTAGTAGCACTGTGTTCGGCAAGAAGGATTTCGGATCTCTAGGCGCTTTCGTGTAGAGAGCCGTATATTCAGTTTTTCGAGGAGAAGGTGATGTTGCAGCCGGTTCGCTCTCTTCTCCCGAAAGTGGTGTCTAGGTTTCATGTGAATCAGACTATTTCTCTTCCAACTTTTAGGGGCCAGGGGGGAAAGCCCATAGATGGTTCCCTGAAGAAGTTGGATTTAGGGAAAGTGCTCCGAAGATACCTTAGGAGAACTAAACCATTTTGAAAAACAGACAGGCTGTTTGTACTATTTGGGGCGGCCTCGAAAGGGGCAAGCGGCCTCCAAAGCCTCGATTGCTCAATGGGTAAAACACGCCGTAGCAGCGGCGTATCAGGCGAGCGGAAAAATGTCTCCAGAGGGGCTCCACGCTCATTCGACTCGGAGCCAGGCGGCTTCCTGGGCAGAGTTTGCCTTGGTTCCGCTGGTGGATATGTGCCAGGCGGCTACTTGGTAGTCTCTTCACACGTTTATGAAGCATAATAGATTGGATGTTCAAGCCAGAGGAGACGCAAATGTGGGGGCTGCGGCCATCATAGTGGGCCTAGCGGGTCCTCCTGGGGTTAGCTACTGCTTTGGTACTTCCCTAATGTTCCTGGACTGGCCCAGAGAGACGAAGAGGAAGAAGAAAAAGAAATTAGACCTTACCTGCTAATTGTCTTTCCTTGAGATCTCTCCGGGCCAGTCCAGGACCCACCCAATATATTTGCAGACTGAACAAATTTTATCAATGGACTCTAGTACGTCCGCTGTCCATGTTTTACTGGACATAGGGGCATGGGCGTTACTGAGCAGGGGACTCAGAAGAGTTTATTATTGGTCTTCCGCCCAGGGAGTCTGGGCTGGTTTTGGTCTATGGGGCTTCTGCGTCCTAACGGAAGGTTGGCTGTGGATTAGATTGGAAAAAAAAAGAAAAAGGAGGAGCTGTTTACATTTTAGGTAGGCTCTGCATGTTCGTGTTGATTAGTGTGGGTTCCAATAGTTTAAGATAGTTGTAAATTAGGGAATAAGTTATGCTCTTGACTGCTTTGAAAAGTCGTAGACTGAGGTTCTGACACCAGGGGGAGCCGGATAGGATGTCAGCAAAACTTCAGAATTCAGTCCTCAGCTGTTCGAGAAGGTTGACAACCCTAATGTTCCTGGACTAGCCCGGAGAGATCTCAAGGAAAGACAATTAGCAGGTAAGGTCTAATTTCTTCATTAAAATTGTTCAACTGCATAATGGAAAATCTCCAGGAACAAGCAGGAATGAGTCCTCACATATGGGTACGTCGGAACCGACAGAGCCTGCGCGGGAAAGCTCCCCAGCTTCCCAGAAAGGAAGCTTTTGGGGCCTCCCACAGCGCATGCGCGCTGCCTTCCCGCCTTCCTGACCAACTCTCCTCAGTTCTTCTTTTTCCGCGGAGCCAGCAGGTCGTGTTCCTGTCACCACTGAAGAAATTGTTATTTTAATTTGTTTCTTTGACCGCGTGTCTGCCTTCCCCAATTCCAGACCGGTACCGCCGGTCCTTTTTTTGTTTATTTAAAAAAAAAAAATATATATATATATATATAATTACTTTTTCTACACTTGGTGTATTTTTTCTGTGAGGCCTCTAGGCCTTCTCAGGCCTCCCTCATGGAAAAACCAGTATCTGGTTTTAAAAAATGCACTAAGTGTACCGGTACTATTTCAGTTACAGACACCCATGAGTGGTGTCTTAAATGTTTGGGGCCTGACCATTCCATTCCGGATTGTCCATCCTGCTCTCTGATGTCCAAAAGGGGCTTACAGAACAGAGCAGCTAAATTTCATATGCTGTTTTCTACCGATACTCCAGCATCAACATCCTCCAGGTCTTCTTCTCCTGATGGATCTCAGGTAACCAAACATTCTTCGGGCAAGTCCTCAAAGGGCAAATCTCCCTCTAAGCAGCGAGAGGCCCTTGCAATTGACCCTGAGGACCCTGCCCCAGCCAAACAACCCCGGCGGGAAGCTCCGGCTTCCAAAGCTCCTCCCATGGGGTTACAGGTAGACATTAATGGCACGGCCTCGACCGATCTCCTGTTAGACTGCTCTGGGGTACCGGCTAACACCGGTACTGACTTCCAGGCAGTTGTGGCGGCTATGGGTACTACGGTACAATCCATGCAGCAGGCCTTACTGACTTTCATTAATGCTGCACCGCCATCGGTACCGCGACAATCTGTTCCGACTCCGATTCCGGTACCGCAACCGATACCGGTACCCAGAGCATCTACTTCCAGTAGCATGCCGGTTCCGGTCTCTGGTTCCGGAGCTTTCTTCGATACCGCTCCGATTCCCGGTACGCCCGATGTCGGTACCGATCGGTACGCGTATCGATCTCTGGAAGCAAATAGACGATACTTTGAATCCTCTGAAGATTCTGATACATCAGATGATTCTGCTGACGTCTCTTTTACTCTTCCTGAGGAGCCCTCTTCTCCAAAAAGGAGAAAGTCTCCTCCAGAGGATTTGTCCTTTCAAAACTTCATTATTGAAGTAGCTAACGGACTCTCTATATCTGTATCCTCTGAAAAGGAACCTAGAGCAAAAAAATTAGATATTTTAGGATACTCTAAGGTTCCCAAAGAGGCAGCCACCTTACCCATACATGAAATTCTTCAAGAACACATGATGGATTTGTGGGAGGCTCCTCTCACCCTATCTCCACATTCTCGACGTTTGGACACCATGTATCGGGTTCCTCCTTCTCCTGGTTTTCAAAAAACTCAGCTTCCTCACCACTCTATTGTGGTGAAGTCTGCTATGAAAAAGATAGAGTACCAAAAGGCACTCTTCTACCCCTCCAGGAAGAGAATGTAGGACTCTGGATGCTTTTGGGAGAAAAATCTTCCAAGCTAGCATGCTTATTGCCAGAATCAATTCATACAGCCTCTATATGGGCATGTTTTTGAAAGAGATTGCATTAAAGATACGTCAGTTTCTCCCCTTTATCCCAGAGGATAAACAAGAGGAATTCCTTCTTTTGCTAAAGCACACTCAAGATGTTTCAAAGTTCTCCAACAGAGCAGCCTTTGACTCTTTTGAGGGGGCAAGCAGAGCCTCTGGCATTGCCATAGCTGCTCGCAGATTGGCTTGGCTCCAGGCCTCTGATTTGGAACCCTGGGTACAAGAAGGCTTGGGCAATCTGCCCTGTACAGGTGAAAATCTGTTTGGCAAGGAGTGGCAAATCAAAGCCACTCAAATGGATGCAGAGAATGCTGCTTTAGATAGACTTTCTAAGTCTACCTCTACCCCTGCCAAGAAAAAACCTTTTAAGAAAACTTTCTATAAAAAGACCAGATTTTCCACAAATACTGGCCAGCAATCTTCCCAAGTTCGCTTTGCTCCTAAGCGTCAGCAAACTAAACAGGCCAGAACAAAGGCTACAGGGGCTGCTACAATCCAGCAGCCCCAACCTCCTCAGGGTTTTTGACTTGATTCTAAAGAACTTAACCTTTCTGGCTCTGCAACAGCCAGAACCTCTCACCATTCCAGGAAGGTTGGCTCATTTTGCTCCCAGATGGGAACAAATCACATCAGAATCGTGGACCCTCTCTATTATCAGAGAGGGCTACAAACTACATTTCTCCAGCCTTCCTCCCAATACCATGGTGAGACAATTCAATTCTCCCCCATCTCTCCTGTACCTGTTGGGCCAAGAGGTGGCCACTCTTCTCACCCAAAAGGCAATAGAAGAGGTTCCTCTTCCTCAACAAGGGTTAGGTTTCTACTCCCCTTATTTTCTCATTCCCAAGAAAACAGGGGGGTACCAGACCCATTCTGGATCTCAGAGAATTGAACAAATTCCTATACAAAGAGAAATTCAAAATGCTTTCTCTAGGTACTCTCCTTCCATACCTACAGAGTCAGGACTGGCTTTGTTCTCTAGATCTCAAGGATGTGTACACACATATACTCATCCATCCATCCCACAGAAAATTCCTACGGTTTCTGTTTCAGGGAAAACATTTCCAATACAGAGTACTCCCCTTCGGTCTAGCTTCTGCTCCAAGGGTATTTACCAAATGCATGGCAATAGTAGCTGCATTTCTACGCACTCTGGGGATCTTTGTCTTCCCATACCTGGACGACTGGCTCATCCGAGCTCCATCTCAGTCCGAGGCTCAGACTTCCCTGGACCACACCAGACGCATACTGCAGTATCTGGGACTTGTCATCAATCTGCCAAAGTCTCAACTCACCCCTACTCAGTCCCTAGAATTCATAGGGGCCTGGCTAGATATTACCACTGCAAGGGCCTATCTTCCTCAGCCCTGTTGCCACCGTCTAGTGCACTTGGCCTCTCAAATTCAGTCCAGAAGCCACTTGACTGCCAGAGAGATGCTACAACTGCTAGGCCACATGGCATCCACAGTCCATGTGGTGCCTTATGCTCATCTACATATGAGAGCAGCTCAATGGACTTTGTCCACCCAGTGGACCCAAGCATCAGGAGCTCTCTCAGACCAAGTAGCAACCTCAAAACGTCTTTTTTGGTCTCTCCAATGGTGGATATCAACTAAAAATCTGTTGTTGGGGGCCCCCTTCCAACCTTTGTTACCCCAAGCAACTCTCACTACAGATGCCTCCCAAACAGGTTGGGGAGCTCATCTCCAAGACCTCTCCACTCAGGGCATTTGGTCTCCACAGGAGACCACCCTTCATATCAACCTTTTGGAGCTGCGCGCAAGTTTCCTTGCTCTCAAGGTCTTCCATACCCTCCTCATCAACATGACAGTCCTTGTTCATACCGACAATCAAGTAGCCATGTTCTACATAAACAAACAAGGAGGGACTGGCTCTCTGTCGCTTTGCAACGAAGCTCTAAAACTGTGGGCCTTCGCCAGAGAGCATCGGATCCATCTCCTGGCAGTGTACCTCCCAGGAATCCAAAACTCTTGGGCAGACAGACTCAGTCGAGTTCTGCTTCCACACGAATAGTCCCTGCACATGGATCAGGTACTCAGAATCTTTCAGGAATGGGGGACCCCGGACATAGACCTCTTTGCAAGTCCGTACAATGCCAAACTTCCCCGGTTCTGTTCCTGGATTCCGTGTCAGGGAGCTCAGGCCAAGGATGCCTTCCTCCTTCATTGGGGTCAGGCCTTCCTATATGCCTTTCCACCCATTCCCTTGATTCCCAAGACTCTATTCAAACTTCAGAGGGATCAAGGATCCATGATCCTCATAGCTCCACGCTGACCACGCCAAGTGTGGTACCCTCTACTTCTGCATCTCTCCCAGACACCCTCCCTGGATCTGGGAGCTGCTCCAGACCTTCTGTCTCAAGAGGAGGGGACTTTGTGGCACCCAAACCCCAAGTCCCTTCACCTCAGAGCTTGGTTACTGAAGGCCTAGACCTTCAAGACTTGAATCTTTCTCAACAGGTGAAGGATGTCCTCCATGCATCGAGGAAGCCTTCCACCAGGCGTTCTTATGCTTTTAAATGGAAAAGATTTTCAATTTGGTGTGCTGACAAAGGTCTTAACCCTCTAGCACTACCTTTGAATTCTTTACTCGAATATCTACTGCATCTTTCCAATGCAGGACTTAAAACCAATTGTGTAAGGGTCCATTTGAGTGCTATTGCAGCATCTCTTCAGCCTATCAATGGACAATCTGTTTCCTCTCATCCTCTTATTGCAAGATTCATGAGAGGTCTAACTTTAACTAAACCTCCCATTCGGCCTCCTCCGGTGGCATGGGACTTAAACGTAGTTCTTGGTCAGCTTATGAAGCCACCCTTTGAACCCTTAGCCACTACCTCCTTAAAATTCCTTTCCTGGAAAGTCATTTTCCTTATTGCAATCACTTCTGCTCGCCGCATCAGTGAACTGCAGGCTTTAGTGGCTAATCCACCTTATACAAGGTTCCATCATGATAAGGTAGTTCTTAGGACAAATCCCCACTTTATGCCTAAAGTGGTCTCACCTTTTCATCTTAATCAAGAGGTATATCTACCTGTCTTTTTTCCAGCTCCTCATGCATCAAATGCAGAAATGAACCTTCATACTCTAGACTGTAAAAGAGCTCTTGCCTTTTACCTCCACAAGACACAGCAACATCGAAAGTCTTCTCAACTTTTTGTTGCTTTTGATCCTTCTCATTTAGGACTTCCAGTCTCGAAAAGAACACTGTCCAATTGGATTGCTCAGTGTATTTCTTCTGCTTATCAGAGTAAGAACCTTTCTCTGGAAGGCCATGTCACAGCTCACAATGTGAGAGCCATGGCCACATCTATGGCTCATCTTCATTCTGTATCCATTGACCAGATCTGTCGAGCAGCCACCTGGGCCTCGGTTCATACCTTCACAGCCCATTACTGCTTGGACAAGGACTCCCGCCGGGATGCCTTGTTTGATCAGGCTGTCCTCAGACACCTGTTCCATTCTTAAACAACTCCTGCCCTCCGTCCCTTACTGGATGCCTGAGATCCATAGGAAGACGAGGAACCTTTCAGGGTCTCATACCCTTGGGGATCTCCCAGGCATCTTAGCTGGGGAGTCCCCATATGTGAGGACTCATTTCTGCTTGTTCCTGGAGATAGCACAGTTACTTACCTGTAACGGGTGATCTCTGGGAACAGCAGGAATTAGTCCTCACAACCCACCCAGCTTCCCTAGGAGTTGTATCTCTCTATCTCTCTCTCTTTCCTTTCCTCTCTCTCTATTGTCTCAGCTTTAAACTCGAACTGAGGAGAGTTGGTCAGGAAGGCGGGAAGGCAGCGCGCATGCGCTGTGGGAGGCCCCAAAAGCTTCCTTTCTGGGAAGCTGGGGAGCTTTCCCGCGCAGGCTCCGTCGGTTCCGACGTACCCATATGTGAGGACTAATTCCTGCTGTTCCCAGAGATCACCCGTTACAGGTAAGTAACTGCTTTTTTTTAAGTCTCTCTTCTGTGTTGCTTTTACAGGCTGGTTTCCTGCCCAGTGAAATTGGAATGGCAAATCCCAGCACAGTTTCCCCTACAGGGGTGAAGAGTGGGTCACAATATTATCCCTATGCCAACAACCCTCGCAGGAGGACTTCTGACAGCAACATTGGTAAGACTGATGGTAATGGGGACACATGGCATGGCTACCAGCTTATATTTGAACTGTTAGACTGCCTTTCTTGACGGTTTTGTGATAGAAATGACTTAGTGGTTAAAGAAGCAGATTGAGAACCAGGGAATAATGGTTTAAAGTCTGCGTATGCCACTGGCCATCTTTGTGATCATGGGCAAGCCACTTGATCTTCCATTGCCTCAGGTTCTCACTTAGATTATAAGGTGTTTGAGAGAGGGTCATATTGTACTCCAATACTTATCACCACTCGACAGTCCAATACTGCTCTAAAAATTAGTAGTATTAAATTGGGATCCTTTAATTTCCCAGCAGTGTAATTCCGTCAGTCAGTCTTTGATTTCTTGGTGTTGAGAGAGAGAGAGGTCTCCAAATCCATTCAACTATGTCTGAGGAGTGTGGGGGGGGGGGGGTTTGGAATGGGGAATTGTTTATTTTTCATGCAATAAGTCAGCAAATAATGAAAATGCATCTATATAGGTCAGAATGCTGATCTTGACTGATACTGGTCTTGCAAAAAATATACTGTTGTGGGGCCGATTCAAAATAGCACATACCAAAAGAGAAGGAAAAGACTTTCCTTTCTAAGGTGTTTCCCAGCATTCTGAAATAGTAATTCACATCACTGTTTATGAAGGTTGGGGGGGGGGCACTCACATTGCCTGCTTTCAGTAGAGTAGTACCAATGTTGTATCCCAGAGGGAGTTATCAGAATACACACTCATACCCATAGAGAATCTGTAGTTAAGCCTTCTGCCTCTGTTCCCCTTCAGATACTGTTCTCTTGAGATAACACCACCCTTTGGGATTACTTTACTTAACTAAAAAAATTATTTTTCTTTCCTTTACAATTAATACAAACTACACTGTAACCTTATAAATAATGAATTGTCTGGTGCTCAGAATATTTCACAGCAATTATTTTTTTTGACAGAGGGGCCTGTGACAACCAGACTTCTTTTTAGGAAAAAAAGTATTATCAAGTAATTATGGTTTTAATAATCTAGAATGTATATCAAGTGGCTACAGCCCTAGAAAGCATCTCCACCACCCCAATCAAAAATATCAAATCATCATGGGAGACTTAAATTTAGCATCAGTTCCACATATTCAGGCGAACACCTTCCTAGAAGCCATGGTCCAACTTGGGTGCCAGCAAATAAGTGACACCACCCATGACAAGGGAAATACTCTAGACATGGTATTCATACCCACCAAACAGCAGCAAAACGAAGAAAAACCCGTAATAAAAATAACCCAAGTACCATGGTCAGACCACCACCAAATTGATGTCAAAATGCAACTGCCCTCCCTACCCAAAAACACGAAAGCTGGGAGAACAATACACCCTCAAAGGAGATTCAACAAATTCGACAAAGATCTCATAAGCTCCATTACATCCCACATAGACTTGGAATGCACGGACCTCGATGATCTAATAAACAGGTGGAACTCAGGAATACAAGCTGCATCAAACCCAATCTGGAAAGCCCCATCGAACGCATCTAAATCCAGAACAGAACCATGGTACACTGAAACGCTGACCAGATTGAAGAGGGAACTCCGTAAACTGGAAAGAAAATGGAGGCAAACCAAAAACATCGAACACAAAATGGAATACCTGACTCTTCTCTCAAAGTACAAAAACGAGGTCAACTTGGCAAAAAGAACGCATCACACTAACTTACTAAATAAGGCCATCAATAAGCCCAGAGAATTATTCGAACTGGTCAAATCACTAACCAAAGTGACCGAGGAGGACCACTACAACAACAAAATCAAGGCCCAAACCCTAGCAAATCACTATGCAAGCAAACTTACGGCTACAAAACCCACTCAATGCCTGGACACAGCCCACCCAGCGCTACAACTCAACATGGCGACCAGCGCAAATCAAGTCCAGGGTTGGAGCAATTTTCGCAAAATTGAAGACCAGCAAATTATAAACATAATCACGAACATCAACACCACAACCTCCCCACTGGATCCCTGCCCAGCCACATGGGTCAAGGCAGCGAAGCAAGAAATTGCCCTACACGTCTCGCATATAGTAAACCTGTCACTCCAACAAGGAATCATGCCTACGCAACTTAAAAAATCCATCATAAGACCTATATTAAAAAACAAAACACTCAAGGACGACCCAGCTTCCTACCGCCCGATATGCAGCATATCTTTCCTAGCAAAGATCATTGAAAAGGCAGTCCTACAACAACTACAAGACCACCTGGACGACAATGAAATCCTAGATGATCAGCAATACGGGTTCAGGCAACATCATGGGGTTGAAACCCTACTGATTGCACTACTAGACAACCTCCTCAAAGGCCTAGAAGACAAAAAGAAAATGTTTATACTCATATTTATTGACATCTCAGCAGCGTTCGATATAGTACACCATGAAACCCTCATGAACAGAATTAAATCAATAGGAATATCGGGAACCCCCCTAAAATGGTTCTCATCATATATAACAAACAGAATGCAACAGGTACAGTTCAACGACGAAAAAGCAGAGGCATTCCCACAAACCCAAGGCATACCTCAAGGCTCTGCTCTCTCCTCACTCCTTTTCAACGTATATATGCAACCAATTTGCGAAACTTTCCAAAAGCACAAAATCAACTACCACATCTATGCAGACGATATTATGCTGTACACACAACTTGACACAAATAACCCAAATTACATCCAACTAGAAGAATGCCTAAGCGAGATGCAAACCTGGTTACAACAAAACATGGCAATCAACCATAAAAAAACAGAGGTGATGTACATCTCCAGAAAACCAAATTTCAACCCCCCTGTGCAACAATACCTACCAAACAAAGAAAGAAATAAAATATCTGGGGGGTAACGTTCGATAGCGACCTAAAGATGGAAAAACACCTCCGCATAACAAACAGGGCCATCTTCCACAAACTAAGAGTCATACAACCACTACGGAGCATTATTGAGCCTCATGATTTCAGGTCCGTTGCACAAGCTCTCATCATGCCGCACTTCGACTACTGCAACGCCATTTTACAGGGCCTACCATAGAAAACCCTAAACATAATGCAAATGGCACAGAATGTGGCGGCTAGAATCATTATGAAGAAAAGTTTTGCTGAACACATCACACCTGGGCTGATTGAGCTACACTGGCTCCCCATTACAGCTCGTATAAAATATAAAACACTAATAACCACATTCAAACTCATGCATAACATAGCGCCATACTTCCTCTCCAACCTAATCTGCACACAACCACCCAACAGAAGCAGAAGAACCACCAACTTAAACACCCTCTGCATACCGGAAGATATAAGATCGGTCAAAACCGGTACAAGTAACAGAGCATACTCATACACAGCACCGACACTATGGAACCAACTGCCGCCTGAGCTACGAGCTAGCAAAGACCTGATGGACTTTCGGAAAAAACTCAAGACTCACCTATTCCAGACTCAGTACAACTTGGTTTAGTCGACGTGGCCTAAGCTGTGCCACCCAGAGAGCCAAAGATGTATATATGTAAAACTGTACATATGTAAATAACCCCTCCCTCCTTACGAAAAGAAACCCAATTACCTAATTACTGTGTGTTGTGCTCACCCTACGAATCACCTTGTATATACCACAAATTTGTCCTGATTAGACAGTTTCCAATATGTAATCTAATCCGCTACTGATCGCTGGAAGTAGCGGTATACAAATGTGCGCTAAATAAATAAGTGATAATGATAGCAGTCAGAAAATGTTCACTTGTGGATATTAGATACTAAAGGAATAGTACTGGACTGAGCTCCCCTCACACTGCTCTCCGTAAGAAGACTTGTGCTCTTTTTGTACCTTCTGTAGGTGTAATAATTGTCGCAGTTTGAGCTTGTGTAATGGTTTCTATCAAGACCACCAAGCCCTTAACATGGAACCAGCTCTTAATGCTCTTTTGCTGTTTGGGTATTCTGGAGTGCACACATCTTAGGAGGAATCTGGTCATGATCAGACAGCAAGTAGTTGGAGATGAAGGGAACATAGTTTGCGGCTGTTTATTATAAAGCATTTAGCTCACCTTTCCAATAGTAGTTCAAGGCGCATTACAATTGGGTACATTTGGTATTTCCCTGTCCGAGTTTGTACCTGAGGCAATGGAGGGTTAAGTGACTTGCCCAAAACCAGAAGGCATGCCAGTGCGCTAACCACTAGGCTATTCCTCCACTCCTATTAAGAATAGCAGCACTGCCAGCATGGCAGCAGCAGATAGAGATTTCAGTCTGTTGAAAGGTTTTTTTATCTTGCTCTCTTGCAAAAGTATACCTGGGATCTTTAACATGGAAGAAATAGGTTAAATGCTTTAGTAGCATGCTAAAGACTGGCGCTATGCTGTGGGACGCACATTGGTGAAGTGTGGGACTGTCTGGGTTAGGGATTTGAGCCCACAAATTCTAGGCACTAGCAGTTCAGCACTGGTAAAATGATTCTAAACAAGAATGAGTACCTGTTTACTGCCTTCCATAGTACAAACCAATTATGTTTTATGCGGGATTGTAAACTGAATAGTAAGGAACCTAGCAAAGTGACTGCCCAAAGGCCCTGACATCTGTTAAAATTTATAACCGAAACCCACAAAACACTGTAGAATCCCACTTGAATATTAGAACATTCTTTTTTGTCGTACAAAGTTGGTGGAGAATGGCAAATCAATCCACTCCCCAAAGCAACGTCCTTTTATTCACCTGTTGTGTCTAAGATCAAATTACATTTAAAAGTCCATCACTTATCTTGATGCTGGACAAACCAGCAAAGCTGCACAAAAATGCACGACGTGCATGTTTCGGGGTACCACAACCCCTGTATTGAGTGCTGTGTAGCTGTTTCCAACTCAGGGCGCCATAACCCCTGTAGCAAGTACTGTATAACTCCTTCCAACCGTACCGTGGGTTTCGGTTATTGATGTGGATCACTGCTTTGGGGAATTTTGAATTGAGATCTGTTAAAATTTGGCTGATGAAAGCTATTGGTGATAGAAGCTGGATTCACTTCCTCCAGCTTTTATTGGCTTTATTTTATTCATATTTATTATATATGTGTGTGGGGTGGTTTTAAATATATATATTTTTTTCTTATTTGTGTTTTTGTTTTGTTTTTTTGTGTTTTTTTTTTAATCAGATGGCCAGCCTAAAAAGGTCAGGAAAGTACCCCCAGGCCTACCCTCTTCGGTAAGAGAAACGTTTTGGTTTAAAGAAAATAGGTGACACCACCATTGTGGTGATGTCATGTGTGTATGTATTTGACAAGTTTTAGGTTGTATTTTATTGTGCTTTGCAAGTTAAGTGTTACCTGCTATGTATAGTTCTGTGCCAAGTAAAGATGACAGGTTACATTAAATGCAAAGAATTCATCTATCAATTTTGTAGTGCTTGCAACCATGTTAGGAGTGAAATGCTTTTTATAGCACATCTGATCTTTGCTGATGGTGGGTGAATAGCCTCATGGCTGCTAGACCAGAAAACACATGCAGTGGATCTTAGTTCTTAGTTCTGCGATCAAGAAACTCGGTAGTATTTGTAAACCGCTATAATTTGTTAAACTATTAGCAGTATACAAAATTGCTGCAAATAAATATTCCACATATAATATCTAAATGGTTAATATAATGCAATCATGATAAAACACAATACAATCATAAAATAGGTAACAGTAAAATAAAAATAAGATGAACATAGTAACATAGTAAATGACGGCAGACAAAATTAAAATTTCAAAATATACCCTATTATAAAAGAAAACACCACATCTTCATACTCCAAAGCAGCTTTCATACAGTCTACTAGGGAAACCAGTCCTTAAATCAATATTCCATGAATTCTTACAAATACAATATGCCCTACCACAAGGTCCAGATCAAATGCAGCCTGCAGCAAGAACCAGTCATTTCTTAAGGCCAACCTTAAAACACAAGGGAGGGGTGGAGTCAAATAAGTGAATTTTAAGTATACCATCAAAACAGTAAAAATGTGACTTACTTATTGACATGCCTCTAGTAGTCTATGCAGTTGCCTTGTTCCTTGCTATAATTCATGAAAGGCAGCATGCAGGCATTTGATATAGCTTGCTGTGTTCTTATGAGTAATATAGCAATATAGGAAATAAGACTAGCTGGCACATCCAATCGGTCTACTAGTTGTCATTCTTTATATTTACCCTGTACCACCCACCCTTTTCCATAGAACAGTAATAGCATTTCCTTTTTGTCCCTCTAGTCCATTTTAGTACCTCCTCCAGCAGCTTTGGAGACTGAAACATGTCATCACTTTGACACTGGTATAAGAAGGCAAGGACTGCCTCTCCACTCCACTCCAGTAGTTTGTCTCCAAGCAGCTGGAGAAGCTGGTCAGCCTAGGGGTCTGGGCTCACTTAGCATCAAATAAGCAGAGTCTGCTTTTAAATTTGGATTTTTGTTATCTCCAGGAACAAGCAGGAATGTAGTCATCACATATGGGTATCGTCGGTACCGATGGAGCCTGCGCGGGAACGCTCCCCAGCGTCCAATTAGAAAGCTTTTGGGAGCATCCCACAGCACCTGCGTGCTGCCTTCCCGCCTTTCCCAACTGCCTCTCTCCAGTTCTTCTTTTTCCATGGAGCCAGCAGGTGGTTGTTCTGTCACCGCAGAAGAATTCTTTATTTCTTTCTTTTTTCTGGTCGCGTCTGCCCTCCTCGACGCTTTACCGGTACCGCCGGTTTTTTCTTTTTATTTTCTGTTCTTTAAAAAAAAAAAAAAACTATTTTTCTTCAGGTGCAAAAGGCCCAAAAGCTTTTTCTTACAATGGAGAAACCTGCCTCAGGTTTCAAAAAGTGAACCAAGTGTGGCGGTACCATTTCCGTCACCGACACCCATGAATGGTGTCTAAAATGTTTAGGTCCTGACCACTCCATCACGGATTGTATGTCCTGTGCCATGATGTCTAAAAGAGGTTGGCAGAACCGTGCTGCTAAGCTCAGTATCTTGTTTCCCTCTGATGCAGCTTCGGTGGCAACGACGTCTTCCAGGGCTTCCGCTTCCTCCCGTGGATCTCAGGTAACTAAACATAAGTCCAGCCGGTCCTCAAAGGGTAGATCTCTTCCTAAGCATCGAGATGCCTCTGGCGTTGCCCTTGAGGATTCTGCACTGGCAAAATTGCCACGGCGGGAGGCTTCCGCTTCCAAAGCATTATCGGGGCTCCAGGATGTTCTCGAGGCCTCGACCTCGGCAGAACTACTGGTGCCATGCTCTGGGGTACCGGCAGTCTTCTCCGGTACCGACATCCAGGCATCGGCAGTGTCGATAGACCAGAGAGTCCTGGCTATTGAACGCAGTCTGGCGGCTCTCCTTGCGGCATCGACGCCCTCGGAACCGCGACAGACAATTCGGCCAGTACCGGCCCCAGTATCGGTATCTGTACCGGTACCGATAGCATCGGCATCGGTGTCTGCTTTGCCGGTACCCAGTCATCCGATGCCCTCCAGTACCGATACCCCGGTACCGATTACTCCTGGTACCGACTTCGGTCGGTGCGGGTATCGGGCTCTTCAAGAGCATCCAGACAGACGGTACTTCGAGTCCTCAGAAGAATCTGAGGATTCTGACAGTTCTGTCGATGCAGGATTGCTTCTCCCAGAGGAGCCCTCCTCCCCTAAGCGCAGGATGTCTCCTCCAGAGGATATTTCCTTCCAGGATTTTATCAGGGAGGTGGCTCGGGGTCTGTCCATTACTGTCGCCCCTGAAACAGAGCCAAGGAATTGGAAATTCTACAATATCCCAAAACTCCTAAGGAGGCAGCTACCTTGCCCATTAATGAGATTTTATATGATCTCATGTTAAGGATGTGGGAGACACCTCTTGTCACCTCTCCTCATTCTCGCAGACTAGATACTATGTATTTATTTATTTGCAGTCTCTTTTATACCGCGCTATTCGACATCAGTGCGGTTTACAATGAACGTAAGAGTTGCACATCTCAATTTCGTGATTTGTGCTTACAGTGAAACTGGTATAATAACTTGGGTATACATTAAACAGGAAAATTAAACTTGGGTATGCATTAAGCAGGTATAACAGGTAAAATAGGGTATAAATAACCAGTCCCTTAACAAGGAGACACGATGAATAAATACAGTCTTCTTTATGCAACAATATAATGAGTTATGAGGCACTGCATAGGTTTCTCATGGTGGTTGGAGGGGAAGGTGTGATTGCGAGTGATCAGTCTGGGAATGTGACATGCATGAGTTTGAGGTGCTGCATTGAGATGTGAGAGTGGGTGGGTGTGGGGGGAAGACTGCAACATCGTAGTGATGAAGAAAGAGGTGACGTTTCAGTGCCTTTCATAAATTGGGAGAGTTCACTGATGGTTCTGATAGTTGCTAGTAGTGCGTTCCAGCAGGATGGAGCAAAGAAGGAGAAGGCTCTGGATCTAGTGAATTGAGAACACTTCGTGCTTGCCTTAGGTAATATGAGAGTATTTGCGGCGTTCGATCTCCTTGCTCGATTGGGAGGTGTGATTGAAATTAGGTCAGTAATGGCAGTAGCAGGGTATTTCTTGATGGCTTTATGGGTCATAATTAGGATCTTGAATGAGATCCTGGCTTGTATGGGTAGCCAGTGCAATTGTTTTAGTATTGGGGTAATATGAGAACTTCTTGAGGCTCCATGAAGGATTCTTGCAGCTAAATTCATTGCAAGTTGTAAGGGGTTAGTCGTGCACTTAGGTAGACCATACAAGATCGCATTGGCATAGTCAAAGTGAGGCATTACTAGGGCCTGAAAGACAGTTCGGAAGTCATCAGGCTCTAACAGTTGATGCAGATTGCGGAGGGTCCATATTTTATGGTAGACCGACTTTGTTTTTGATATGAGCCTTCATATTAAGTTGCTGATCAAGCGTTACACCTAGGTATCTTACTGTAGTCTTGCATATGATCTCTGCATCGCGAACCTTGATAGACAGGGGTGGAGTAAAAGCCGGATTCCTGGTGACGAAGAGGGCTTCTGTCTTTTTTAAATTTAACTTAAGCATTTGTGCATTTAGCCAGTCTGTGACAGCATCAAAGCACCTGATAAGTGGGGATAGTTCAAGATGTTCTGTCGAAATTGGCATGTACATCAAGACGTCAGCATAGACCAGGCAGTTGATATTAAATGATTGGATGAGATCACAAATGGGTTGCATATAGACATTGAATAGCAAGGCGGATAGAGATGAGCCCTGTGGAACACCTTTAGTTTGGGGGAAGGAATTGGAGTTGGAGGGGCCAGAACGGACATGTTGCCAGCGATCAGTGAGGAATGAAGCACACCATTTATTTATTTATTTATTTATTACAGTTTCTTATATACCGCGCTATTTAGAATCAGCGCGGTTTACATCATAACAAAACGACCATAACGACAAACTGTCAGGTTTTACATTGAACAGGAGTACAAACTTGGATAACTGGGTTAACTATATACAAACTTAATTATATACAAACTTGGATAACTGTGTTAACTATATACATAAACTATCTACACTGCAGTGTAAGGGCATTTCTAGATTGGGTCATTTCTTGGAGGGGATATCTAGTTCAGTTGCTGTCTGGGAAATATTGGCAGAAAAGGTATGTTTTGACAAAGCTGAAGCGTGAACTCCCTTCTCTCTGAGGCGTAGCAGGAGAACTTCGTGGTCTACGGTGTCAAATGCGGCGGCAATGTCCATGAAGATTAGTGCAAAGCCTTGTCTGATGTTATCGAGACCTACGGTTATGGTGTTGAATAAGGTTGTGAGTAATGTTTCAACACCATGTGCTTCGCGAAATCCATGCTGGCAGGGATGCAGGGGTGCATTAGTATCTATGTGAGCTTGTAATTGGCGTTGGGTAATCTTTTCAATGATTTTCGATAGAGGTATGCTGGAGATAGGCCTGTAGGATTCCATCATCGAAGGGTCCAACTTACTGTTTTTAGGAGTGGTCTGATAGCCGTCTGTTTCAGGCTTCGAGGGAATGTTCCAGTAGAGAACGATACATCAATCAATTTGGATAGGAATGGGCTGAGCTCGGCACGCAGGGCGTTTATCCAGGGAGCTGGACACGGATCGGAGGGTGCTGTTGGGTTTATGTTTAGGATAGTGTCTTGAATGACTCTGTCAGATGGAGTAGAAAATGATGTGATAGTGTGTTGGGACTCACTCAAGAAATGACCAAGAGGAGGTTGTGGGATGGAGAAAGGTAGGCTGGCTGGTATGGGGGGCTTAGCAGGTTGGGCAAGCTGATTACTTTTCTTACGCAAGTAATAAGCATATTCTTGTGAGTCTGAGTAGGGTAAGTTCTCTTGAGATGGCTCCTTTGCTAGAGATTTCACAATTTGGAAAAGCTCGTGGGGTTTGTTCAAGGAGCGTTGTAGTCTTTTTGCATGATATTGTTTCATACAGATAACCGATGTTTTCCTAATTGTGCTGTGAATGCCTCATGGCTCTCAGCTGTTCTTGATCGTCGCCAGCGTCTCTCAAATCGTCTGAGTTGAAGGAGCAAATTACGTAGTTCTTGGGAGTACCATGGGGCATTCTTTTTCTTATGTGGTGCTTTGTTCGTGGTAGGTGAGTGGATCACGGCATCTAGGCTTGAGTTCCAAGCGGCAACCATGTCATCGAGGCTTTGAAGAGGAGGGTCAAATAGATTCTGTGTCCTCTTTAGAATATCCTCTCTGTTAAAAGGGTGGAAGCGCTTTAAATGTTCTGATATGGGTTTATCTTCAGGTATGGATTTGGAGGAGTTGGTGCAAATTGGAATCTGGAATCTTATCATGAAGTGATCCGACCAGGGAACCGCACTTACGTTTAGGTGAGACTGGTGCAAATGTGTGAGGGCTGTTTGTGGTGCAAAGATAAGATCAAGTGAGTTGCCTTTTATATGGGTAGGGGTATCAACAAGTTGAACATGTATCAAGTCCCTCCTTGTCCTGGTTTCCAAAAGACTCAGCTTCCTCACCACTCTATTGTAGTGGAATCAGCTATGAGAAGGATCAAGAGTGCAAAGAGGCATGCCTCTAATCCTCCAGGACGTGAGTGCAGAACCCTGGATGCTTTTGGACGTCATTTCTTCCAAGCTTCCATGCTTTCTGCCAGGATCAGTTCCTATAGTCTTTACATGGGAATGTTCCTGAAGGAGATCACAGATGATTTAGAAGCTTTAAGTCCTATTCTTTCTGAGGATAGAAGACAGGAATTTCTCACTTTGGTCAAACATGCCCAAGATGTTTCTAAATTTGCCAACCATGCAACCCTTGACTGCTTTGAGTGCATAAGCAGAACCTCTGCTATTGTCATAGGTGCACGTAGAATTGCTTGGCTCCAGGCATCTGATCTGGAGCTTTGGGTACAAGACAAATTGGGAAATATCCCGTGTACTGGTGAGAACCTGTTTGGTAAAGATTGGCAGGAAAAGGCCAACGAGATGGATGCTGACAACTCCACCTTGGATAGGTTATCCAAGTCCACAGCTGATCCTGCTAGAAAGAAATTGTTCAAGAAACTATTCTTTTCTAAGAAGAAAAGATATTATCCTGCTTATGTTCAGTAGGGACGTTCTGCAGGTCAGCTTGCCAGGAAAGGTCAGCAACCACCCAAACAGAAGAAAGCAAAGACTGCTAAGCCTCAACCGTTCCAGCAGTCTCAGCCTCCACAAGGCCTTTGACTTGCAGCTAGAGAACTTAGCCTTTCTGGCTCTTGAGGGAACAGAGCCTTCCACCATTCCAGGAAGGTTATGTCACTTTGCCCCAGATGGGGGCAGATAACAGCAGAGCATTGGACACTCCATCATAAAGGATGGGTTCAGGCTTCTTTTTTCAAGCATGCCCCCTCCCACAATAATAAGGCAGTTCAATTCTCCGACACCTCTCATCAACCTATTAGATCAGGAGGTCACTATCCTTCTTGCCCAATGGGGCAATAGAAGAAGTACCCGCTCCTCAACAGGGTACGGGGTTATCTCCAGGAACAAGCAGGAATGAGTCTTCACATATGGGTACGTCGGTACCGACGGAGTCTGCGCGGGAACGCTTCCCAGCGTCCAATCAAAGAGCCTTTGGAAGCATCCCACCACGCCTGTGTGCTGCCTTCCCGCCTTTCCCAACTGCCTCTCCTCAGTTTTTGTTTTTCCACGGAGCCGGCAGGACATCCTCCTGTCACCACAGAAAATTCTTCTTTTAATTCTTTAGTTTTCTTGTGGTCGCGGCTGTCTTCCCCGACGCCACCAGTACCGCCAGTGTTTGTTTTTCCTTTTATTGTAAAATTTTCCCTTTAAGGGAATATTTTTTCTTCTGAGTGTCTTACGGTTTTTCAGGCCTTCTAGGCCTCTCCATGTCCCTCATGGAACCGCCAGCCACTTTCTCCAAGAAATGTTCAAACTGTGGCGGTACAACTTTATTTTTAGACTCCCAAAATTGGTGTCTAACCTGTTTGGGTCCTGACCTTTTTCCTCAAGCCCTCTGGCAACAGTATTGAGAAGAGGTTTTCAACATCGAGTTTCTCTCGATATGAGGTTCCCTTCCAACTTCAGGGCACCGACCATTTCTTCTGCACAGGATCAGGTAACCCACAAACAGTCTGTTAAGACTAGCCAACCCTTGAGTGGTAGGTCTCATGCACAGCATGTAGACGGCTCCGGCCTTGCCCTCGATGGCCCATTGGCTTCAAAACCCCGGCGGGAGTCTTCGGCCTCCAAAGCCTATGTGGGGTTTCAGGTTGTTCCTGGGGCTCACCCCTCACAGAACATACCTGAGCCATGCCCGGTGGTGGCATCCACTTCGAGCGGTACCGATACCCCGGCATCAGCACTGGTGTTGGACGAAACACTCCTCACCAGGGATCGTCGTCTGGCGTCCTCAGTACCTACGGGACCGGTGGATACGTTCCAGACTGACTTTCCAGTATCGGTACCGGCACCGATACTACCACCGACGTCGGTACCCTCCAGACGTGCATCGATAGACTCGCTTCCTTCAATGCCGAGTCTGGACTCGATCTCTAGTCTGGAAGACTGGGTACTGACACGTCTTGGTACCGACACCTATCGGTACCGGACGCTCGGTACTGAGGGTGACTGCCGAAGGCTTTCGGTTACCTCAGTACCGATTGGGCCATCACTGATTGCTGCTCCGATGTCTGTCGGGTTCGGTTCCGACAGCGGTACCGGTATCCACAGTATCATCGTGGACAGCTCCTTCCATGCTGCTTTCAACAGGATCGCTCCCTTCTATACCAAGTTTGGAGTCGATACCTGGCATGGACGATGTGGTACTGACTGTCGCTGGTCCTGACCTCCAGTACCAGCGTCCATCCGTTAAGGATCCCATACTGCACTGTGCAGGATCTTATATTCCTATATACTCAGATCCTTCGGTGCCCAGGCTAGTTCTTCAGATCTAACCTGTCCAGGGGATGTTCTCTTTGGAGATCCTTCTTTTCAGAGTTTCCTCCTGGATATGGCAAGATCACTTGCCATTCCTATCCCTGGCCATGATCCTACACAAGGCTCTGTTTCTACCGAAGCAAAGGAGAACATAATGCTTCCTTTGCATCATTCCTTGCAGGATCTTCTAGGAATGTGGGAAGCACCTTTAAGGGTACCCCCACCTTCCAGAGCAACTGATCTCCTATATCAGGTGCCCCCCTCTCCAGGGTTTCAAAAGACTCAACTTCCTCATCATTCCATTGTAGTGGAATCAGCAATGAGGCGGGTGAAGAGTAAGAAAAAGCACTCTTCTTATCCGCCAGGTCGTGAGTCTAAGACACTAGATGCCTTTGGACGTCAAACCTTCCAGACATCCATGCTTTCAGCAAGAATTCTCATATATTTTTTATGAGTCTATCTCTTGAGGAGGTCACAAAGAAATTACATCTTTTGACTCCTTTTCTTTCAGAGCCCAAGAGTGCAGACTATTCCTCACTGCTTAGTCATATTCAAAATATCTCTTGGTTTCTTACTCGTGCTTCCCTAGACTCATTTGAGTCTGTTAGCAGGACTTCTGCTATAGCTATAGGGGCACGACGTAGAGCCTGGCTCCAAGCTTCAGACTTAGACAAATGGGCACAACAAAGACTGGGTAATACTCCTTGCACTGGAGAAAATCTCTTCAATAAGGAGTCTCTGCGTCAGGTTACTCAGTGGTCCACTGACTTACCTGTTTCTAAGGGCTGTTCTACGCCGCCTTCTTTCCCAGTAGGTAGGAAATGTCCTACCAAACTTTCTTCCCCTAGGGGGAGAAGGTTTTATTCATCTTCTGCCCATCATACAGATGTTCCCAAACAGGGGAAACATCGCCCTGGTCTGAAGAATCCAAGCTCTCACCAGGCTCAGCAAACCCAGCAACCGCAGGGTTTCTGATTAATCATCATATTTTTGTGCCTCTTGGGGTTTAGAACCTGCAGTTGGCTTCTTCTCAGTAGAAGCCTTCCACTGCTTTCATTCTAAACTCTAGACATGGATCTCTTTTCACAAGACATCCATTTTTCTCTGTTATACGAGCTCTTGAGATATTCATGCCTATAGGTCACAGGTTTCTCCTCTTCTTCCTGCTTGGGAAAGAGGTTTAACAACTATCAAACGATAGTTTTCTGTACCAGTATGAATTTTTCCTTTCTACAGACTTACCACATTGTAAGTCTCCATTCAGCTCCATCTTTTCTACCCTCTTACCAAGCATTTCCTCTGTAAGAGTGGTACTATTACACTGGAGGGCTGCTTCTTCAGCCCCTCTAGTTTTGTCACTATTCCAGTGTGGAGTTTTCCTCTGAGTTAACTCCCTTCTTCATTTCTGCTTTGGGGCAGCTTATCAGACAGGTCCAGTGTTTCCTTACTCCTGTCTGTTCTTTCTGCTTTTAAACAAAGACTCTTTCTGCTGTCTTACTAGCAGCTGCCCATGCAGGAGCCCTAGTGATTGGACCACTGGTTCTTCTCCACAAGCATCCAGAGTTGTCCTCCACTACATTCTTTCTGGCCTTAGTAGTGACTCCAAGACAGTGGATTCATCTTTCTTGGGAAATCTATCACTACAGGTTTCTCGGATTGTCTTCTATTCTTGCCATCTCCAATTCACTTGGGTTTGGCAGCATAGTTGACGTAGGTACTGGCTTTTTCAGCAGCCAGTTCTATCTCCTAATTCTCCTGCATTATGCTCTCTGCAATTCTACAGAGAAGCTTTCCACCATGGGCCCTTGCTAGAGAGCATTAGGATTTTCTCAAACAGCTGTCCTAGATGGTTGGAAAAGACTCCCTCAGTCATGTACCTCATGACTGGAAGGGTTCTGCCTACCCTACTATCTCCTTTTTAAAACAAAGGACATGGGCCTTCTCTTACGTGAAAGCTTAGAGTTGTCAATTCCCTGGTTTGGTCCTCAGGTTTCCCACCGGAAATATGCTCTTTTTTTCCTTGCAGCTCGTTCTCATGGTATCCTAATCCTTCATGGACAGCGCATATTTAGCTAAAGAACGCATGATGCCCTTTTTGCCCCTCAAGTAGGTCAACATGGTATCTCATTCCTATGCATCTTCTGTCCATTTACCATGCTAGAGTTCTGGAGAACTCGAGACTTGCTGCCTGCAGACTGATATTATCCTCTGCTTTTCACGTAACCATCCTGGTTATTTCACTGGCTAGCATTCTTGCAGCAATCTAGTCTGTTCCTTGTCAGGGAGATTTTTCCCCTGACTCCTTCCATCATAACCAGCGGGAATAAATTCTCTATATATCTTTTCAAGTAGGTTCCACCACCTTGTTATTAGATGAATCTTTCCTCTTCACATCTCCTATGTGAATATACTTTCTATAGGCATATCTCTGTCTGCTTAATTGCAGACATCTATATATAGGCCTATATATTCATATCTATATATATATATATATCTATCTCTATATATATATATATATATATATATATATATATATATATATATCTGTATACATCTCTATAGATATATGTCTGTCATTTGTGTGTGTATATGTTATACCCTTCTATATCTCACTATAGATAGATAGATATATTCTTATGTCTATATATATGTATGTATATATGTGTATATATATGTGTGTGTGTATATATGTGTGTGTATCTGTTGATTTATTATAGGTAGATATGTATTACATACTTAACTATCTGACTGTCTATGCTCATATAGATATATATGTCTCTATATGATCCTGACAGTTGGGCTCTACCCATACCCATGCTGTCCCAGCATGTTTGGGGTACTACACACACAACCACTCCCGTGGTAGTTAACAACTTTTCTACCATAACCTTAAGGGTTCTCCAGGACCAAGCAGGAAGTCAGTCCTCACTTACGGGTGACGTCGGCGCCGACGGAGCCCTCGCGGAGCAATTTTCCCCAGCTTTCAAAGAAAGCCTTTGGGAATTGCAGCGCGCATGCGCGGTCCCCTTCCCGCCCAAGGGTGCCATCTTAGCCAGTCTTCTTTTTTCCGCGGAGCCCTACAGACGTACCCGTCGTGTCCCCGCGAAAAAGTTGATTTTTCTTCATAATTACTCTTTTTTCCTTCGGTTCGACGCTGGTCTTTTTCTCGCCCGGACTCGCGACCCCGGTCACGAGTCCTCTTCTTCTTTTTCGGTTTTTCTGACTTAGTCAGTTTTCGTTTCGGTTTTTCCCTGGCAGCCCGGTCCTTTGACCTCGCCGGGGCCCTTTTTTCCCCCGATGGCTGCCAGTGGTTTCAAGCGGTGTGGTCAGTGTGACCGAAATATGTCACTAACTGACACACACGACAATTGCCTCCGCTGCCTGGGCCCGGATCATGAAGAAATGATCTGTGGGCCTTGTGGCAAACTCTCCTCCAAAGCGTTGCGAAGTCGGCGGCATCAGCGGGATAGAATCTTCGCTGACCCCAGCCGTACCCGGACCTCGTCGGAGGCCTCCGCGTCCAGGGGTTCCAGCTCGGACCGTCGCCGGAGTTCCTCCGACAGGGGTTCTCCCTCCGGGGACCATCGACGGAAGGTGAAACCCGCGAGGGCGGCGTCGGTGGACGCTCCTGGCTCCGCGAGGGCCAGGTCGCATAGCCCCGATAGCCGCCCCGGGTCCTTGGAGAAGGAGCACCTCACGAAGCGACCTCGCCTGGAGTCGGAGCTGCCTGCTTGGGTAAGTCCTGTAGTCCTTCTGGACTCGCCTCCGCGACAGCCGACGTCGGGCCCGACGCCGTCGGGGCCCGAGTCGGGGGCTGCTGGGTCACCTGAGCTCGGACTCAGGTTGACGGCCTTGGAGAGCAGACTGTCTGCCTTCATGGACCAGCAGCGGGCACTGCTCGCTGGCTTCGCTGGCGCCGCTGCCCCGACCGCCGCGACGTCGACATCTAAGTCGACCCCGGAGACCGAGCCGATCCTCGAGTCGATGCGAACTCGAGTCGTTCCTCGGTCGAGGTCGCCCTCGGCCTCCCGTTCGGGACCGAGGTCGCCGACGCCGACTCCCTCGGCGTCGGGGCGGCAGGCGCCGCGCCCTGCCCGGGCCGACCCCACCGAGTCCTTGTCGGAGTCGGTCTGGGAGTCTGAAGAGGAAGAGTCGCCTGATTCTTTTCGGACTCGGTGTGTCCCCTCGGACTCACCTGAGTCCGAACCTCGGAAGCAGTCCCCCCCGGAGGATGCCCGGTTCTCGGACTTCGTCAGGGATATGGCCAAGGCTCGACGCCCTCCAGTATGACTCTCCCGCCAGGGAACACTTTACTGTACCGGTTCCTCCCATGCTGGAACGACTACTCTTCCGCATGTGGGAGAGTCCGGCCACCTCGCCGGTCCTGAGCAAGCGGGTCGATTCTATCTATCGAGTCCGCAAGAGCCCTGGCTTCCAAAAAGCACAGCTACCACACCATTCCATGGTAGTGGAATCGGCCATGCATCGTCTTAAGAGCCAGAAGATGCACTCCTCGGTGCCTCCTGGCAGGGAGGCCCGTAACCTGGATGGCCTTGGTAAGAAGTGTTTCCAGGGCTCTATGCTCGCATGTCGTGTCCAGACCTACCAGCTATACATGGGCATGTATCTCCGAGACCTGGCTAAAGAGCTAGCCGGCTTCTCCGCTGGTTTGTCCGAGGAACCCTTGCGGAGGTTCCTGGCCTTGTCCACTGGCATTCGGGAATGCTCAAAATTCATGTCCCGAGCAGCCTATGATGGCTTTGAAGCATCGGCTCGAGTGGCCGCAGCCGGCATCGGTGCCCGCCGACAGGCTTGGCTTCAGTCGTCTGACCTTGAGCCCTGGGTGCAGGACAAGTTGGTCGATGTCCCTTGCCGAGGCGAAAACCTCTTTGGCAAGCCCATGGCTGATAAGGCTGCACAAATTGAGACGGAGACTCTCACCAGGACTAGGCTTTCTAGGAAGACCTCCGCCCCTTCCCAGAAAAAGAAGGGCTCGGGAAAGAAGTCCTTTTACCTGAGGAAGGCGGCTGCCTACAAACAATACCCCCACTATCAGGCCCCTGCAGCTCCCCAACAGGGCCAGCAGGCCAAGGGACGGGGTAACGGGTCCCGTAGGCAGCAAGCCCCCAAGCCTGCACCACCAGCCCCTGCTCCGCAGGGTGGGGGTTTTTGACTCCTTAAGCATAGCCTCTCCCCCCCCGCTGGTTCCTCCCAGCACCGGAGGCCGGCTGGTTCACTTCGCCCACAGGTGGTCCAGCATCACCTCAGATGCCTGGGTGCTTCAAGTCGTGCGAGAAGGCTATCTTCTCCACTTCCACCAGGTCCCTCCCTCCTATTTTCCGGGAGAACCTCCACGACCCCCTCTGCACAGGGAATTACTCCTTCAGGAGTTAGCAGGTCTTCTACAGGAACAGGCGGTGGAACCGGTGCCCCACCACCTGAAAGGTCAAGGCTTTTATTCCCGGTATTTTCTAATACCAAAAAGAACAGGAGGCCTCAGACCCATCCTGGACTTGCGCAACCTCAACAAGTTCCTCGTGCGGGAGAAGTTCAAGATGCTTACCCTTGGAATCCTTCTGCCCTACCTCCAGCAGGGAGATTGGCTATGTTCCTGGGATCTAAAGGATGCCTACACGCACATCCTCATCCACCCAAGCCACCGCCAATACCTAAGGTTTGTGGTGGCAGGAAATCATTACCAGTACAGAGTACTACCCTTTGGCCTGTCCTCCGCACCGCGAGTCTTCACAAAATGTCTCGCGGTGGTGGCGGCCCATCTCCGGCTTCACGGCCTCTGTCTTTCCGTACCTCGACGACTGGCTCATCAGAGCAGCGTCCGCTCTGGAGGTCACCAACGCCACACGCCGCACGGTGACTCTTCTGCAGTACTTGGGCTTTGTTATAAACTTCGCAAAGTCCACTTTGCTCCCCTCACAGGATCTCGAGTTCATCGGCGCAAGGCTGCACACTCCTCAGGCACGAGCGTTCCTACCGCTCGACAGGGCTCAACGGCTCATGGACCTAGCCGACCGTTTTCGCAGCCAGCCCCTGGTCTCCGCCAGGCGCTTCCTGAGACTACTCGGCCATATGGCTTCAACCGTCCATGTGACCCCCAATGCCCGCCTGAATATGCGGCCTGCTCAATGGTGTCTCCGCCAGCAGTGGCGACAAGCCACAGGCGGCCTAGCAGACCTAGTGCGCGTCTCCGAGCCGCTGATCTTGTCTCTCCGGTGGTGGCTTCAGCGGCCGAACCTGATATTCGGCATGCCTTTCCAGTCACCTCAGCCGGCCCGGGTGCTGACAACAGATGCATCCCTCCTGGGCTGGGGAGCACATTGCCAAGGGGCACGTACTCAGGGCCTCTGGACCACGTGGGAGTCTGCTCAGCAGATCAACTTCCTGGAGCTCAGGGCGATCCGCCTGGCTCTCAAGGCCTTCTCCCACCTGACTTCTCACCAGTCCGTCCTTGTCCAGACGGACAATCAAGTTGCCATGTTCTACGTGAACAAGCAGGGGGGCACGGGCTCCTTCCTCCTCTGCCGGGAGGCACAGAAGCTCTGCTCTTGGGCCGTCAGTCACGGCGTTCTCCTCAAGGCAGTTTATCTCCCAGGCCAAGAGAATTGCCTGGCGGACAAACTCAGCAGGATCCTCCAGCCGCACGAGTGGCGTCTGGATCCCTTGGTAGTTCAGAAGCTCTTTCTAAAGTGGGGCCTCCCCACGGTGGATCTCTTTGCCAGTCCTCACAACCGGCAACTTCCTCGCTTCTGCTCTCGTCAGCCACACCCCCTTCGGGTTGCGGCGGATGCTTTTCTACTCTCATGGTCGGGGAGCCTTCTGTACGCTTTCCCTCCCATCCCGCTAGTCTCTCGGACTCTTTTCAAGGTTCTCCGAGACAAAGCCTTCATGATCCTGGTGGCCCCTCGCTGGCCCAGACAGCCGTGGTTTCCGCTCCTGCTGCAATTAGCGGTGGAGGATCCATTCCCTCTGGGGTTACAACCGGATCTCCTCACTCAGGATCAGGGGTCTCTGCTACACCCCAACCTCAGGTCTCTCAACCTAATGGCCTGGCTGCTGAGAGGGTAGTCCTTGCTCCCCTTCTCCTGCCGGCAGAGGTGGAGGAGGTCGTCCTAGCTTCGCGACGACCTTCTACCCGCAAATGCTACGCCCTTAAATGGCGTCGTTTTTCCGTTTGGTGTACCCGACAGTCTCAGGATCCCTTCTCCTGCCCGGTGTCGGTGGTCTTGCAGTACTTGCTATACCTCTCTAATCTGGGACTTAAGTCCAACTCCGTCGAAGTTCACCTTAGTGCTCTTTCAGCACATCATGTGCCGGTGGACGGCAGACCTCTCTCCAACGACCCTCTCGTAGCGAGGTTCCTCCGAGGTCTCCTTCTACTTAAACCACCTCTGCGCCCGCCAGCGCCTGACTGGGACCTGAATGTGGTTTTACAGCGGATCACCTGTCCGCCTTTTGAACCTATGGCTACCTGTTCTCTCCGTTTTCTTTCTTGGAAAACACTGTTCTTGATAGCCCTCACTTCCGCTAGACGCGTAAGTGAATTGCAGGCCCTCGTGTCTGATCCCCCTTACACTCGGTTCTACAAAAATAGGGTAGTCCTACGGACTCACCCAAAATTTCTTCCAAAAGTGGTCTCCCCTTTTCACATCAATCAGGAGGTGGTACTTCCAACCTTCTTTCCCAGACCACACTCCAGCCGAGCTGAAACGGTCCTCCATACCCTGGACTGTAGAAGGGCTTTGAACTTCTACCTTGACCGTACGCGGGAGCACCGTAAAGCTGCTCAGCTTTTTGTGTCTTTTGACCCCAATAAATTGGGGCTCCCGGTCTCCAAGCGTACTCTGTCCATCTGGGTTGCGGACTGTATCTCTTGAGCTTATGGGGCAGCCGGACTCTCCTTGGAAGGTCGAGTCACGGCTCATTGCGTTAGGGCAAAGGCTACGTCAGTGGCTTACCTCCGCTCTGTTCCGCTGGCAGACATCTGCCGGGCTGCTACTTGGTCTTCGAGCCAGACTTTTGCGGTCCATTACTGTCTCGAGAGGGAGTCCCGCAGGGACAGTGCTTTCGGACAGGCAGTCCTCCGTAATCTCTTCGAGGTCTGAGCAACTCCTACCCTCCATCCCGGATGTGGGCTACCGGTGGGTAATAATTCAGCGAAGATTCTTTCCTTCTGTGCTGCTGAGCTAGAGGGAGCTCATTTTTGTGCTTAGGGTCTCCGGTAGCCTTGAGCTTGGGAGTCCCATAAGTGAGGACTGACTTCCTGCTTGGTCCTGGAGAAAGCGTAGTTACTCACCTGTAACAGGTGTTCTCCAGGAGCAGCAGGAATCAGTCCTCACAACCCTCCCTCCTCCCCGTGGAGTTGCAATCATCTGCTTTAGTTTTTTGCAAATTTTTATGCTGTCTTTTTTAGCTATGTCATCTGACTGGCTAAGATGGCACCCTTGGGCGGGAAGGGGACCGCGCATGCGCGCTGCAATTCCCAAAGGCTTTCTTTGAAAGCTGGGGAAAATTGCTCCGCGAGGGCTCCGTCGGTGCCGACGTCACCCGTAAGTGAGGACTGATTCCTGCTGCTCCTGGAGAACACCTGTTACAGGTGAGTAACTACGCTTTAGGTACCCCTGAAGCTCTCCATGTTCCAGTATCTTTCCTAGCTATCACCAGTTAGTTAAGACATTGTGGATCTTCAGTTAATTTGAGGCTCTAACGCCTCAGACCCCTGTCCTTTCTTTTTGGGATACAAGGTTTTTTCCATACCCCTTCTTCCCACAAGGACTAGGCTGGTTTGTCCAAATCGGTCAGCCTTTCCTCTTTTTGCTCCTAAGAGTGAGCCACCCTGCAGCCAAAAGAGTTTGGGCTTTTTCCATAAAGCCTTCCGCTGAAACCTACCGTTTTTGTACTACCCCAGTTGATCCCTGGGGTTACCTCTCACCTTTCAGGATTCTGACCTCCACTATTTTTTTCCAACAGGTTTATTACCTCCACTTCACAGTCACGTCCTCCTTGAGGTTCCTCTGCTGGATCCCCAGTAGATTTCATGAACCTCCTTACTTTTCTGCAATCCTATTAGGGGAGGTCCATACTGCAATATTTCATTTTCTTCATATTTGATGATAATTGTTATCCACACAAGGACTGCTTGCCTGCAGTCCTATGCTAGGTTAGCTGTCTTCTACAGCACCTTTCTGTTCAACTCCTACCCTCCATCCTGAGGATGCCTGGCGATATGAGGTGTACCATGTTCCAATCTATAACATGCTGGGACTCCCCATATGTGAAGACTCATTCCTGCTTGTTCCTGGAGATAGCACAGTTACTTACCTGTAACAGGTGATCTCTGGGAACAGCAGAAATAAGTCTCCACAACCCACCCACCTCCCCTAGGAGTTGTATTCTCTATCTCTATCTTTCCCTTCTCTTTTTCTCTCTTTGTCTCAGCTTTAAAACTTAACTGAGGAGAGGCAGTTGTCAAAGGCGGGAAGGCAGCATGCAGGCGTGGTGTGATGCTTCCAAAGGATCTTTGATTGGACGCTGGGAAACGTTCCCGCGCAGACACCTTCGGTACCGACGTACCCATATGTGAAGACTTATTCCGGCTGTTCCCAGAGATCACCTGTTACAGGTAAGTAACTGTGCTTTACTCCCCCTATTTCCTTATCCCAAAGAAAACAGGGGGATACAGACCTATTTTGGAACTCAGAATTGAACAAATTCCTTGTCAAAGAGAAATTCGAGATGATTTCTCTCGGAACTCTGCTGCCATACCTTCAGAGTCAGGATTGGCTTTGTTCTCTAGATCTCAAGGATGCGTACACCCATGTTCTCATCTATCCAACCCACAGAGTTCCTTCGGTTCCTTTTTCAAGGAAAGCACTACCAATACAGGGTGCTTCCTTTTCTCCTGGCCTCAGCACCAAGGGTGTTCATGAAATGCATGGCTGTAGTAGCAGCATTTCTCCATACTTTAGGGATATTCGTCGTCCCCTACTTAGACGACTGGCTCTTTTGAGCCCCAACAGAGTCAGAGGCCAGGACTTCTCTAGCCTACACAATGCGTATCCTTCAGTATTTGGGTCTGGTCATAAACATCCCAAAATCCAGTCTAACTCCCACTCAGTCTTTGGAGTTCATAGGAGCTTTGCTGGATACCAGAAAGGCAAGGGCCTACCTCCCCCAGGCCCGTTGTCTTCGCATGGTGCAGTTAGCTTCTCAAGCAGTGCTAAAGTCTCATCTCACTGCTTGAGAAATGTTACAACTACTAGGCCACATGGCATCTACTGTGCATGTGGTTCCCTATGCTCGCCTCCATATGAGGGCAGCTCAGTGGACTTTATCCACTCAATGGACCCAGGCATCAGGATGCCTGTCAGACAAAATAGCAAACACAAGTCGCCTTATTTTGTCCCTCCAGTGGTGGAGGTCCACTCAAAACCTGTTGCTGGTGTCCCCTTTTCAACAACCGTTACCCCAAGCAACTTTCACAACAGATGCTTCTCCGATGGTTTGGGGAGCTCATCTGCAAGACCTTTCCACCCAAGGCACCTGGCCTCCACAGGAGACTCATCTACATATCAATCTTTTGGAACTCAGAGCAATCGTCCTTGCTCTTCGAGTGTTCCATACCCTGCTCAGCTACAAGACAGTCCTTATTCAAACGGACAATCAAGTAGCCATGTTCTGTGTGAACAAGCAGGGGGGAACAGGCTCTGTCGCTTTGCAGCAAAGCTTTGCGACTATGGGCCCTCGCCAGAGAGCATCAGATTCATCTCCTGGCAGTGTACCTTCCAGGCATCCAAAACTCTTGGGCAGACAGACTCAGTCGAGTTCTGCTTCCACACGAGTGGTCTCTGCATGCAGACCAGGTGACCAAGATTTTTCAAATTTGGGGAACCCCGGACATAGACCTCTTTGCAAGTCCGTGGAATGCCAAACTTCCCCGGTTCTGTTCCAGAATTCCGGCTCGGGGCTCAGGCCAGGGATGCTTTCCTCCTTTACTTCCTGTATGCCTTTCCACCCATTCCCCTAATTCCCAAAACCCTGTTCAAGCTTCAGAGAGACAGAGGCCATATGATTCTCATAGCTCCACATTGGCCACGGCAAGTGTGGTACCCTCTGCTTCTACATCTCTCTCAAGCTCCCTCCCTGTACTTAGGGTCTGCTCCAGATCTCCTATCTCAGGAGGACGGAATGTTATGGCATCCCAATCCCCAGTCTCTGCATCTCAGGTCTTGGTTGCTGAAGGCCTAGATCTTCACGATCTTAATCTCCCTCAGCAAGTAAAAGATATTCTTTTTGCTTCCAGGAAACCTTCCACAAGACGCTCTTATGCTTTCAAGTGGAAAAGGTTTACCATATGGTGTTCGCAAAAGGGTCTTAACCCCCTTGCGATACCTCTGGAATCATTACTGGAATATCTCCTTCATTTATCCAATGCAGGACTTAAGACTAACTCAGTAAGGGTCCATTTGAGTGCTATTACAGCTTCCTTTAAGCCTCTAAATGGACAGCCTATTTCCTCTTATCCTCTTATAGCAATATTTATGAGAGGCCTTCTTCTAACTAAGCCTCCCATTAGGCCACCACCAGTGGCATGGGACTTAAACCTGGTTCTTGGGCTGCTCATGAAGCCACCCTTCGAACCTTTAGCTACTACCTCCTTAAAATTCCTTTCTTGGAAGGTTATCTATCTTATTGCAATCACATCAGCATGTCGCATTAGTGAGTTGCAAGCGCTAGTAGCTAATCCACCTTTATACAAGGTTCCATCATGACAAGGTAGTCCTTAGGACTCATCCACACTTTATGCTAAAGGTGGTCTCGCCTTTTCATCTGAACCAAGCGGTCTGCCTACCTGTGTTTTTTCCAAGGCCTCATGCATCAAATGCAGAGAGGAATCTTCATACCTTGGACTGTAAAAGAGCTTTAGCCTTTTACTTACAAAGAACACAGCAACATGGAAGGTCCTCTCAACTCTTTGTTGCTTTTGATCCTTCTCATTTGGGACTTCCAGTCTCCAAGAGAACAATAACTGGATTTCTCAGTGTATTTCCTTCGCCTATCAGAGTAAGAACCTTTCTCTGGAGGGCCATGTCACAGCTCACAGTGTGAGAGCCATGGCAGCCTCAATGGCTCATTTGCACTTTGTGTCTATCGACAACATCTGTTGAGCAGCCACCTGCGCCTCGGTTCATACCTTCACAGCCCATTACTGCTTGGACAAGGACTCCCGCCGGGATGCCTTGTTTGGTCAGGCTGTTCTCCAACACCTGTTCCATACCTAATCAACTCCTACCCACCCTCCCTGGTAGGATGCCAGAGATCCATGGGGGGAAGTGGAGCCCTTCTCAGGGACACGCAACTTCTGGGGTCTCTCCCTGGCATCTAAAGCTAGGGAGTCCCCATATGTGATGACTACATTCCTGCTTGTTCCTGGAGATAGCATAGCTACTCACCTGTAACAGGTGATCTCCGGGAACAGCAGGAATTTAGTCCTCACAACCCACCCACCTCCCCTAGGAGTTGTATCTCTGTCTCTTTCCTTTTCCCTCTCTCTCTCTTTGTCTCAGCTTTAAAACTCAACTGGACAGAGGCAGTTGGGAAAAGCAGGAAGGCAGCATGCCGGTGCTGTGGGATGCTCCCAAAAGCTTTCTATTTGGACGCTGGGGAGCGTTCCAGCACAGTCTCCGTCTGTACCGACGATACCCATATGTGAGGAGTAAATTCTTGCTGTTCCCGGAGATCACCTGTTACAGGCGAGTAACTATGCTTTCCTGAGGGACAGAGCTGTTTAGGCAATTGCAGGGGGTAGAGGGCAGAAAAGGAGCTGCAGAGGTCTGGTTGTCTCTCTCTTCCTCCATCCTCTACTCCTCCCCCACCTCCTCCCGGGCGCTGCAAAGGAGGTGAATTTCGGCAGAAGAGGCTTCCTGCTCCCGATCCCGTATTAACGGGTGTGGAGCAGGTGGCAGGCACAGCCGGCAGCTTGTCAGTGAAGAGGATCGCTGCATTTCGTCTCTCCGTGCTGGAGCCAAAGCCGCCGATTCGGCCGAGCTCCGGTACTGGATTGAGGCCTCCGAAGCATCGGGAGAATGCGGTAGGTCTCATTTTAGCTCTTTTTTGCTTAGAGCTGCGAGCAGGGAGACTGGGAGGCCGAGATCGGGGGGTTTCGCGGCGATTGGGGCGACAGGCCTGACCGCGTACTGTTAACACGGGAAGCGTGAAAGGAGACATTTTGAGTTTTTCTCAGCAGGGCAGTCACTCAGGGGCCTGTAGCGAAGCGGAGGTAGGCTCCCGAGGGTTTCTTGAGGCTCCGTGTTTAGGGGGACTCTTAGAGAGGTGAGCCAGTTGAAGTTTAAAAAAATAAAAATTGTTAAATAAACCCACAAGGCAGTAAGGCTAGAGGCTGTGCTGGTTGGGGCCTTGGTTGGGGCTGAAAGTGAGTAGGCCTTCCACTCTGGGATAGCATGCCGGCCAGGCCTCTCTGCTTGATGTGTGGCACGCAGCGCGTCTGTCTCAGATACCGGGGTGTGCAGGGGGCCTAGTATCAGCAAAGTACTTTTAGTTTAAATTTAAAACACAGAAGAGTGCTTTCTGGTTAAATTTAGAACCCAGCAGAGAGCTTGTAGTTTAAATTTCATAATAAGTCAGAACCTAGCAACAGCAAAGAGCTGTAATTTAAATCAAATCAGAATATAATTTAGCATAAAAGGCAAAACTGGGTCAGTACTCTTTGAGCAACAAATAGTCTTCTAGAGACCTTTACAAAGAGGCCTTCTACCTAGGGGGCAAGAGACTGGTAAAACATTTTCAATAGGTGTTAACACCAGGTGGCAGGGCAAAAGTCCATTTTGAAAGACTTCTTCTATCCAAACAAGGATTGTTAATCACCCAGGAAGTTGGTCACAGCTTACCTCAGCAGCACAGGACAGAGTACTGTGTAGCAGCCCTCTTTTAATAAGTGTTATTTCCCTCCCTCCCTCCCCAACACCCACCCACCACTGGGATAATCGTAGCTTTATAGGTACTTACACATCTTAAAAGAAAGGAGGTGCTCTCAAGAGAAGCTCGTTATCCAAATCAGTCATACACTAAGGACCTGAGATTAAGTAAGTAAAGTAAAGTAAAGAACTTAAAGATCTAAACACAAGCTTAAAACTAAGATGTAGACAGCAGTCCAGCAGCAAGATGGGGGCTTTCCAGTCTTTTACATTGAGTGTCACATGTATGATTTTCTACTAGTTGGTGAGAGGTGTTATGTGTGCACAGGTGCAAGGAGCTCTTTGCTCTCAGGGAACGAGTCCGTTCTCTAGAGGCTAGAGTAGCAGACTTGGAAGACATAAGAGAGACAGAGAGGTACATGAGACCTACAGGGATATAGTCCTGAAGTCCCACCTCTAGTCTGGCAGCATCCCTGTTCCCATGGAGGAGAGAGGTCACATGACAGGAGAGCATAACCCTGGTGTGTGGTAGGAAGTGATCCTGTAACTAGGACCTGTTCTCCAGGTGATGTAAAACCCTCTCGCACTGAGTAAGTTTCTCCAGGGCCATGTGCCCATGAGGGAAGGGTTAGGACAGCCGTTATAGTTGGTGATTCGATCATTAGGCAAGTAAATAGCTGGGTGGCTGGTGGACGTGAGCATCGCTTGGTAACATGCCTACCTGGTGCGAAGGTAGCGGACCTCATGCGCCACCTAGATAAGGTCTTACTGCTGGGGAGGAGTCTGCTGTCTTGGTAGAAGTCAGTACCAATGACATAGAAAAATGTGGTAGGGAGGTTCTGGAGGCTAAATTTAGGCTTTTAGGTAGGAAGTTGAAATCCAGAACTTCCAGGGTAGCGTTCTCCGAAATGCTTCCCGTTCCACGCACAGGACCCAAAAGGCAGGCAGAGCTCCGGAGTTTCAATGCGTGGATGAGACAATGGTGCAAAGATGAGGGTTTTGGATTTGTTAGGAACTGGGAAACATTCTGGGGAAAGGAGGGGCTCTTCTGATGGGATTTGCTTCACCTTAACCGGGATGGAACCAGGCTGCTGGCATTAACCTTTAAAAAGGAGAGAGAGCAGCTTTTAAACTAAATAATAGGGGAAATCCGACAGTCGCCAAAGAGCACATGGTTCGAAAGAATGTATCCTTGAAGGATACTACCAAAAGCAGAGAGGTTCCAAAAAAGAGTAAAGTAGCCCAAATGCCCTTGAGTATGGAGCAGACAGAGCGTAAAGATCCCAAATTACCCATGCCTACCAATAGCCAGATTAATATGAATAAAATAGTCTCTAAAATGCTTGTATGCAAATGCTAGAAATCTAAAAAATAAGATGGGAGAGTTAGACTATATAGCACTAAATGAGAGGTTAGATATGATTGGAATATCAGAGACATGGTGGAAGGAGGACAACCAGTGGGACACACTGATACCTGGGCACAAACTATATCGTAATGATAGAGCTGATCAAATTGGTGGAGGGGTTGCTCTCTGTTAGAGAGGGCATTGAATCAGAAAGGATTAAAGTTTTGCAGGAAACAAAATTTGCTATAGAATCTCTATGGATTGAAATTCCATGTAAAAAGGGGAAGGCAATGGCAGTGGGGGGTGTACTATCGACCGCTTGGCCAGAATGAACAAATGGATGATGAAATGCTCAAAGAAATCAAGGAAGCTAACAAAAGTTACAGCACAGTAATAATAATGGGTGATTTCAATTACCCCGGTATCGACTGGGTCAGTGTCAAGTCAGGACATGCTAGAGAGATAAAGTTCCTAGATGAAATAAATACTTCTTGGAGCAGCTGGTTCATGAACCGACCAGAGGGGAAGCCATATTAGACCTAGTCCTTATTGGAACACCAGATCTAGTGCAAGAGATAAGGGTGTTGGGGCCACTTGGCAATAGTGATCATAGCATGATCGCATTTGATTTAATTAATGGAGGAGGGATAGTAAGGAAATCCACAGTACTACCTTTTAACTTTCAAAAGGGAGACTGATAAAATGAGGAAAATAGTTAAGAGAAAACTAAATGGAGCAGTTGCAAAGGTTAAAGACTTACATCAAGCTTGGATGTTGAAAAATACCATCTTGGAAGCCCAGACCAGCTCTATTCCACGCTTCAAGAAAAGTGGAAGGAAGTCCAAAAAACTGCCAGCATGGTTTAAAGGTGAGGTCAGAGAGGCTGTTGCCAAAAAAGCATCTTTCAGAAAATGGAAAAAAAAGAGCCAAACGACGAAACCTGGAAACGGCCCAAGCACTGGCAAGTCAAATGCAAGGCATTGATAAGGCAGGCAAAGGGAGAATTTGAGAAGAAGCTTGCTGTGGAAGCAAAAACGCGAAATAAAGACTTTTTCAAGTACATTCGTAGCAAAAAAAACTGTGTGTCAGTTGGTCCATTAGATGATAGAGGGGTTAAAGGGGCACTAAGAGGCGACAAGGCGATAGCGGAGAGACTGAATGAATTCTTTGCTTCAGTCTTTACTGAGGAAGATGTAGGGATGTTACCTATGACTGAAGTGGTATTTAAAGTGGCAGAAGAATTGAAGGAAATATCGATACATCGGGAAGATGTATTACAACTATTAGATAAACTGAAGAGTAGCAAATCACCTGGCCCGGATGGTATACATCCAATGGTCTTGAAAGAACTGAAATATGAGATTGCAGACCTGCTATTAGTAATCTGTGAACTTTTCATTAAAATCATCTGTAATACCTGAAGATTGGAGGATCGCCAATGGTAATGCCAATTTTTAAAAAGGGTTCCAGGGCTGATCTGGGAAACTACAGACCGGTGAGCCTGACGTCAGTACCGGGAAAAATGGTAGAAACCATCATAAAGAACAAAATTACTCAGCATGTAGATAGTCATGGCCTAATGGGAGACAGCCTATATGGCTTTAGACGAGGAAGATCTTGTCTTACTAATCGGTTATGTTTTTTTTTGAAGGTGTGAATAAACAGGTGGACAAACGATGCAAGTCTGACGGGCTGGGGAGCGCACATTGAAGGACGGCTTGCAAAGGGGCTCTGGTCGACATAGGAGAAGCAGTGGTCCATCAACAGATTGGAAATGAGGGCGGTGTATTTGGCCTTGCTCGAGTTCCTGTCATGTCTGAGGCAGTCGGCGGTTCGGGTACTGTCCGACAATGCATCCACAGTGGCCTACATCAATCGGCAGGGCGGCACGGGCAGTGCGGCATTAGAAGCAGAGGCGAGTCAGCTATTGGCTTGGGCAGAACTCAATCTGCTCGCTCTGTCGGCTCAGCATGTGTCAGGAGTGTACAATGTCGAGGTGGATTATTTGAGTCATCGCAAGGTGGATCCAGGAGAGTGGGTGCTTCATCCGGATGTGTTTGCCCAAATCACGTTGGGGAGCGCCGATTATGGATCTTATGGCGACGTTTGAGTCAGTGAAGGCAGCCTGGTTTTACAGCAGAAGGCGAGAAAGGATGTCGGAAGGTCACGATGCGTTAATGCAGAGCTGGCCAGTCAAGGATCTCATCTACGTCTTTCCGCCGTGGGCGCTCATCGGGTGCGTGGTGCTGCGCATAGAGCGGCACCAAGGCCTGGTGGTTTTGGTGGCGCTGGACTGGCCAAGACGGCCATGGTATGTGAATATGGTTCGTCTGTTGGTAGACAAGCCGTGGTGGCTCCCGATGCGGGAGGATCTGTTGCGGCAGGGACCGCTACGCATGCCACAGGTGAGTCAATTCTCGCTTATGGCTTGGCTCTTGAAAGGTCGAGGATGAAAGCCAGAGGTTTTTCGGTAGCAGTCATTTCTTCATTGCTGAAGGTGAGACGGAGGTCTACGTTGTTGGCATATGTGCGCGTCTGGTGCATCTTTGTGGCATGGTGTGCAGACAGGCTGGTATGGCCCTGGGCGGCGTCTATTTCGCAGATCCTTTCGTTTTTGCAAGACGGGTTTGAGAAGGGTCTGGCGGCCAGTTCTTTGAGAGTCTAGCTAGCGGCACTATCTTGTTACCGAGGTAAGATTCAAGGAGAAGTGTTGGGGGCGCATGGGGATGTGAAAAGATTTCTACGGGCCGTATTGATCTTGCGGCCTCCCCACAGGTGCTCGGTTCCTGCGTGGGATCTGAATTTGGTGTTGGAAGCGTTGGTTAGAGCGCAATTTGAGCCATTAGGTAAGGCGTCTTTGAAGGATTTGATGTTAGACGATTTTTCTAGTGGCCATTTGCTCAGCTCACAGGATCTTGGAGTTGCAGGCTTTGTCGTGTAAGGAGCCGTTTCTTTCGTTCTTGTATCAGAAGGTGGTGGTGCGGCCAGTCCCCGCTTTCTTGCCCAAGGTGGTTTCGGTTTTTCATGTCAACTAGGTAGTTTCGTTACCGGTATTCTCGGGAGATGAGAAGGAGTCGATGGGAGGAAGGTTACGACTTCTAGATGTTCGGGCACTCAAACGGTACGTCCGTGAGACAGCGTCTTTCCGTAAGTCGGAGCGGTTATTTGTATTGTTCAGAGGTCCGCAGAAGGGAGAGGCTGCGGCTAAATCTTCCATTTCCAGATGGTTAAAGGAAACCATTGCTTCGGCATATATTTTGAAAGGTAAGATGGTGCTGGAGGGCCTTCGGGATCATTCAACGAGAGCACAAGCGGCTTCTTGGGCAGAATTCAGTTTGGTGCCAGCAGAGGATATTTGTAAGGCGGCGACCTGGTCATCCTTGAATTATTTTGTCAGTCATTATTGGCTAGTTGTGCAGACAACAAGGGATGTATGTTTTGGATCGGCAATACTTTAGGCTGATCTTGTAGAGCCCTCCCGTTGATATTTACTGCTCTGTTACATCTTCAGAGGTTCCGGGACTGGAGTAGAGGGACGAAAAGGAAGGAGAAATAAGACTTACCTGCTAATTATTGTTACTTAAGGAATTCTAGTCCAGTCCCGGATCCCACCCGGGTTGTTGTCCAGGGGCTTGACAGCCTGAAGTCCTTGGGGTTCGGAGTGGTGATAGAAAGGCGTTTTCAGGATTACGTAGTCTATGGGCATGCAAAGGGGGGACCCATGGGGTTTTCTATTCTCCAGGACCAAGCAGGAAGTCAGCCCTCATATGGTTGTCATCGATGCCGATGAAGCCCTAGCGGAGCATTTCCCCAGCTTTCCATGAAAGCCTTTGGGAATGCAGGCACGCATGCGCGGTTCCCTTCCCGCCTAAAGGTGCCATCTTACCTCAGTCTCTCTTTTTCCGAGAAGCCCACCGGACTTGTGTCCTGTCATCCTGGATAAAAGTTTGATTTTTTCGGTGATTCTTGCTATTTTTCTTCCCCGGTTTGACGCCGGTTCCCCTCCCGCCGGGTTCGGTACACCGGTATCGAGCCCGTTTCTTCTTTTTCGGTTTTTGCCCTTCGTGGCTGGCGTTCGTGCCCTTTTTTGCTTTTTCCCTGGCAGCCCGGGCCTTTGACCTTGCGGGGACTCTTTTTTTCCCCGATGGCTTCCAGCGGTTTTAAAAAGTGTGATTGGTGTAAGAAGTTGATGTCTCTCACCGACACACGACTGCTGCCTTCGGTGCCTGGGTCCTGATCACGACTCTAAGACGTGTGGACCATGTGGGAAGATGTCTTCCAAGGCACTCCGAAGTAGCCAGCAGCAGAAAGAAAGGCTTTTTTCTGACTCTGCCTCCGGCCGGGCCCGGACCTCATCTAAGGCCTCGACATCTCGGGATTTGGATTTCGAGCGCCGCCGTGGCTTCTCGGACAGGGGGTCCCCTGACCGGGAACGCAAGAGGAAGAAGTGGCTCGTGAGGTCGTCATCGGAAGAGGTCCCTGGCTCCTCGCGGGCCAGGTCTAAGACCCCCGACCGTCGCCCTGGGCCCGTGGAACAAGAGAAGCCTGCCAAAGTTACTCGCGTGGAGCCGGAGTCTGCTGGACACGTAAGTCCTTAGTCCTCGGACTCTCCTCCCAGAAAGCCGACGTCGGGCCCGAGTCAGTGGCTGCTGCGTCTCCCGAGCTGAGTCTCAGGATGACAGCCTTGGAGTGCAGACTGTCTGCCTTTATGGAGCAGCAGCGGGCACTGATGGCCAGCCTGTCTGGCACATCTGCCCCGACCACTGGGACATTGACATCGAAGTTGACCCCGGAGACCGAGCCGATACTCGAGACCATGAAGGCTTGAGGTTGACCTTGGTCGTGGTCTTCCTCGACCTCCCGTTCGGGACCGAGGGCGTCGACGCCGGGACCGAGGGCGTCGACGCCGGGACCGAGGGCGTCGACGCCGGGACCGAGGGCGTCGACGCCGGGACCGAGGGCGTCGGGGCGGGTGCTCCCGGGCCCCACGGGGTCGGATCCTGACTCCTCTTCGGACGAGTCTGCCTGGGAGATGGAAGATGAGGAGTCCCCCGACACATTCAAGACTTGATGCGTCCCGTCGGACTCACCGCAGTCTGAGCCCCGGAGTAGATCCCCTCCGGAGGATACCCGGTTCTCAGAGTTTGTCCGGGATATGGCAGCCGCGTTGACTGTCCCGGCGGACCCCGAGGAAGAGCCTTGAGCCGAGGAGCTCGAAGCCCTGCAGTATGACTCTCCTCCGAAGGAGGCCTTTACTATCCCGGTTCCTCCGATGCTGGAACGGCTCCTCTTCTGGACGTGGGAGACACCGGCCTCGGTGCCGGTTCTAAGCAAGCGGGTCGATTTGATCTATCGACTTCGGAAGAGCCCTGGCTTCCAGAAGGCACAGCTACCACACCATTCCATGGTGGTGGAATCGGCCATGCATCGCCTGAAAAGTCAGAAGATGCACTCCGCGGTGCCTCCTGGCAGGGAGACCCGAAACCTTGATGGTTTTGGTAGAAAGTGCTTCCAGGGCTCGATGCTTGCTTGCTGTGTCCAGTCTTACCAGCTGTACATGGGCATGTACTTGCGAGACCTGGCCAAGGAGTTGGCTGGGTTCTCTGCTGGTCTCTCCGGGGAACCCTTGCAGAGATTCAAGTCTTTGTCCTCGGGGATTTGGGAATGCTCCAAGTTCATGTCCCGCACTGCCTACGATGGCTTCGAGGCTTCGGCCCGAGTTGCGGCAGCCGGCATCGCGGCTCGACGCCAGGCATGGCTGCAGTCATCGGACCTCGAGCCATGGGTTCAGGACAAGTTGGTCGATGTCCCTTGCCGAGGTGAAAACCTTTTTGGCAGGCCCATGGCCGAGAAGGCCGCTCAGCTCGAGACCGAGCACCTTAGAAGGACAAGGCTGTCTAGGAAGACCTCTGCCCCTTCTCACAAGAAGGGCTCAGGTAAAAAGCCCTTTTACCCGAGGAAGGGCACTGCCTACAAACAGTACCCTGAGTATCAGGCTGCCCAAGCTGTGCCCCAGGGTCAGCAAGCCAAGGGCCAGGGTAATGGGCCCCGTAGGCAGAGGACCCCCAAGCCTCCGGCCCCTGCTCCCACTCAGCAGGGTGGGGGTTTTTGACTCCTCAAGCATAGCCTCTCCGTCCCTGCTCCCCCAACCCTGCACAGGAGGTCGCCTCGCCCTCTTTGCCCACCAGTGGCCCCGTATCACTGGGGACAGTTGGCTGTTAAACATAGTCCACAGGGGCTATGCACTACACTTTCACCAACTGCCTCCTCCATATTTTCCAGGAGAGCCTCCAATGCCTCCCCTGCACACAGATCTTCTCCTCCAGGTGCTCCAAGGTCTGTTGGTGGACAGGGTGGTGGAGCCTCTGCCCCTTCAAATGCAAGGTCAAGGGTTCTTCTCCAGATATTTCCTGGTACCCAAAAGAACTGGACCTCGGGAATCTCAACAAGTTCCTAGAGAAAGAAAAGTTCAAGATGCTTACTCTTGGAACACTTCTGCCCTACCTCCAGCAGGGAGATTGGCTATGCTCCTTAGATCTAAAGGATGCGTACCCTCACATCCTCATTCATCCAGACCACAGAAAGTACCTCAGGTTCATTGTGGGAGGAAACCATTATCAGTACAGAGTACTGCCTTTTGGCCTAACCTCCGCTCCCAGGGTCTTTACCAATTGCCTGGCAGTGGTGGCGGCCTACCTGAGAACTCAAGGCATCTTTGTCTTTCCTTATCTGGACGACTGGCTCATCAGAGGTCAGACGTACCAGGAGGCCTGACAGCCACCCTCAGGGCTATTGCTCTTCTTCAAAGCTTGGGGTTTGTGAAAAACTTCGCAAAGTCCACTTTGCTCCCCTCCCAGAACTTGGAGTTCATAGGGGCGAGGTTGGACTCTCTGCTGGCAAAGGCATTCTTGCCAAAAGACAGAGCTCAAAGACTCATTAACTTAGCGAAACCAGTTTCTCAGCAGGTCACTGGTCTCCGCCAGACTCTGCCTGAGGCTTCTAGGCCACATAGCTTCGACAGTACATGTGACCCCCAATGCCAGGCTCCATATGAGACCTGCACAGTGGTGCCTTCGGACTCAGTGGTCACAGGCCACCGGCCGCCTCCGAGACAGGATAAGGGTGTCCAGACCTTTTCTGGACTCCCTCAACTGGTAGTTGCACCCACCCAATCTACTGAAAGGGGTGCCTTTTCAAATTCCTGGGTACACAGTGGTACTGACCACAGACGCCTCCCTGCAGGGCTGGGGGGCTCATTGTCTGAGCAAGTGCACCCAGGGCCTGTGGTCTCCCTGGGAGGCCGCACAGCAGATCAATCTCCTAGAACTCAGGGCTATTCGATTAGCACTCAGAGCTTTCTTTCCTGCCCTGGCTCATCAATCTGTCCTGGTTCAGACAGACAACCAGGTAGCCATGTTTTATGTGAACAAGCAAGGTGGGACTGGGTCCAGGCTTCTTTGTCAGGAGGCACAGGACCTTTGCTCATTTGCCCTCAAGCACAACATGCTCCTCAAGGCTGTATACCTTCCAGGCCAAGAAAATTACCTGGCCGACAGGTTGAGCAGAATTCTGCAGCCCCACGAGTGGCAGCTGCATCCTTTGGTAGTTCAGACGATCTTCCTGAAATGGGGTCTTCCTTTGATAGGTCTGTTTGCCAGTTCACTGAACAAACAGCTGCCTCGGTTCTGCTCCAGACAGCCGCATCCTCTGCGGGTAGCAGCAGATGCTTTTCTGATACCATGGTCTCAAGGCCTCCTGTATGCGTTTCCTCCCATGCCTTTGGTGGCCCGAACTCTGTTCAAAATTCTTCAGGACAAGGCCTCAGTCCTGCTGGTGGCTCTCAGGTGGCCGAGACAGCCTTGGTTTCCACTTCTGCTTCAGCTAGCAGTGGATCCCCCACTGCCTCTGGGGTTGCAACCCAACCTTCTTTCTCAGGATCAGGGTTCCCTTCTGCACGCCAATCTCAAAGCTCTCAATTTGATGGCCTGGAGGCTGCAAGGGTAGTTTTGGCTCCCTGGGGCGTACCTCCTGAAGTTGAGGAGGTTGTCCTAGCCTCTAGGAAGTCCACTAGGAAAACCTATGCTCTCAAATGGAAGAGGTTTTCTGTGTGGTGTCAGATACGTACACAGGATCCTTTCTCCTGTACTGTACCAGTAGTGCTTCAGTACTTTCTGCACTTATCCAATCAGGGACTTAAGTCCAATTCTGTTCGTGTCCACCTCTCAGCTTTAGCAGCTCACCACTCACTGGTGGAAGGACATTCTCTGTCGGTTCATCCCTTGGTGGCTTGCTTTTGCTCAAGCCTCCAATCCGTCGTCCTGCTCCTGAGTGGGAGTTGAATGTGGTCTTGCAGCAATTGACTCACCCACTTTTTGAGCCGATGGCTACTTGCCCCTACGCTTCCTGTCCTGGAAGACACTCTTCTTGATAGCCCTAACCTCAGCCAGGCGAGTGAGTGAGCTTCAGGCCCTGTTCTGTGACAGGCCTTACACTCGCTTCTATAGGAACAGGGTAGTCCTTAGGACTCACCCAAAGTTCCTCCCTAAAGTTGTCTCCTCTTTTCACCCCAACCTTCCAACATTCTTCCCTAGGCCTCATGCAAGCCAGGCTGAAGCAGTTCTGCATACCCTGGACTGTAGGAGGGCCTTATCCTTCTACCTTGACCGTACGCAGGGGCATAGAAGGGCTACTCAGCTCTTCGTGTCTTTTGACCCTAATAAGTTGGGGTTGGCTGTGTCCAAGCGTACCTTGTCCATCTGGGTAGCTGACTTTATCACCTGGGCTTACAAGGCGGCTGACCTTCCTTTGCAGGGTCGGGTCACGGCCCACCGTGTCAGGGAAATGGCTGCCTCAGTGGCTCATCTCCGCTCTGTACTGTTGGTAGACATCTGCAGGGCTGCAACTTGGTCTTCAAGCCAGGCCTTTGCGGCCCATTACTGTCTGGACAGGGAGTCCTATAGGGACAGTGCTTTTGGCCAAGCAGTACTCCGCAATCTCTTTGAGGTTTAGGCAACTCCTGCCCTCTGTTGGGCTACCGGTGGAGGTTGTGTCAGTGGAAAGCCTTTCTTTGATGCTGGGACTAGAGGGAGTTCTCTTATTCAGCCTGGGTTCCTTGGTAGCCCAGAGCTTGGGAGTCACCCATATGTGAGGACTGACTTCCTGCTTGGTCCTGGAGAAAGAGTAGTTACTCATCTGTAACAGGTGTTCTCCAGGAGCAGCAGGAATCAGTCCTCACAACCCTCCCTCCTCCCCTGGGAGTTGCAGTTGTACATAGTTTATTTTTACTTTTTGTGTGCTGTTCTTAGCTATGTCATTTGACTGAGGTAAGATGGCACCGTTAGGCGGGAAGGGAACTGCGCATGCGTGCCTGCATTCCCAAAGGCTTTCATGGAAAGCTGGGGAAATGCTCCGCTAGGGCTTCATCGGCGTCGATGACACCCATATGTGAGGACTGATTCCTGCTGCTCCTGGAGAACACCTGTTACAGGTGAGTAACTACTCTTTCTCTTGAGGGGAGATGGGAACCTTCCTATGCAGTAATTCCTTTTTGTATAAAGTTCAACAGTTCTGTTTTCGAATAAAAAAAAAAAAAAAAATTTGACTACTTATTTGTTGCTCTGCTGAGCCTGCTTTGTCAGTAGGTACTGGAGTGGAGAGGCGGTCCTTGCCTTCTTATACCAGTGTCATCAAAGCGATGACTTGTTTCAGTCTCCAAAGCTGCTGGAGGAGGTACTAAACTCAGAGGTTCTGGGACTGGACTAGAGTTCCTTAAGCAACAATAATTAGCAGGTAAGTCTAATTTCCCCTTATTAGTAATAAAGCAGCTTCTTCCTGATTGAAACCCAGTAAAGGTAGTATAATGTTTAGGTAAAGTGCCAGTTCTCCAGGACCAAGCAGAAAGTCAGTCCTCACATATGGGTGACGTCGGCGCTGACGGAGCCCTCGTGCGGAGCATTTCCCCAGCTTTCAAAGAAAGCCTTTGGGAATTGCAGCGCGCATGCGCGGTCCCCTTCCCGCCCAAGGGTGCCATCTTGCTCAGTCTTCTTTTTTCCGCGGAGCCCGACGGACGTAGTTCATTTTTTCCCCGAGGAAAAAGTTGATTTCCCTATTTTTTCTCTTTTTTTCTCCGGTTCGACGCCGGATCCATTTCCTGCCTTGGACCGATACGCCGGTATCGAGTCCACTCTCTCTTTTTCGGTTTTTGTCCTATGTGATTAGCGTTCGCGCCATTTTTCTGTATTCCCTGGCAGCCGGGTCTTTTGACCTCGCAGGGGCCCTTTTTCCCCCGATGGCTACCAGCGGGTTTAAAAAGTGTGATCGGTGTAAGAAACCTATGTCTCTTACCGACACACATGACTGCTGCCTCCGCTGCCTCGGACCCGATCATGACCTGATGATCTGTGGTCTGTGTGGCAAAATGTCCTCGAAGGCGTTGAGTCGGCAGCACCAGAAGGATAGGATCTTTTCTGACTCTGCGTCCGGACGGGCCCGGACCTCGTCAGAGGCCTCAACGTCTCGGGACTCCAGCCCCGAGCAGCGTCGGGGTTCCTCTGAGTGGGGGTCTCCTTCACGGGAACATCGCAGGAAGAAGAAACCCCCGAGGGCGGCGTCGGACGCTCCTGGTTCCTCAAGGGCCAGGTCGCATAGCCCCGATAGCCGTCCCGGGTCTTCGGAGTCGGAGAGGCCTGCCAAACATCCTCGTATCGAAATGGAGTCTCCTGGACACGTAAGTGCTGTAGTCTTCGTGGACTCTCCTCCAGGGGAGCCGACGTCGGGCCCAATGCCGTCGGGGGCTGCTGGGTCTCCTGAGCTCGGACTCAGGTTGACGGCCTTGGAGAGCAGCATCGCAGGCTTCATGGAACAGCAGCGGGCATTGATCGCCGGTCTCACCGGTGCATCTGCCCCGACCACCGGGACCTCGACGTCCAAGTCGACCCCGGAGGCCGAGCCGATCCTAGAGTCCATGTGGGCTCGAGTCTATCTTCGGCCACAGTCTCCCTCGGCCTCCCGTTCGGGACCGAGGTCGTCGACGCCAGTACCCTCGGCATCAGGGCAGATGGTATCGGTGTCCGCCCGACCGGAGCCGCTTGATTCCTCCTCCGAGGAGTCGGGCTGGGAGACGGAGGACGAAGAGTCACCCGATACTTATCGGACTCGGTGTGTCCCATCAGACTCGCCGGAGTCCGAACCTCGGAGACGATCCCCACCGGAGGATACTCGGTTCTCGGATTTCGTGCGGGATATGGCCAAGGCCTTGGCCTTGGCCTTCCCCGCGGATTCCGAGGAGGAGCCGAGGAGCTCGAGGCCCTCCAGAATGACTCTCCCCCGAAGGAGGCCTTTACTGTTCCGGTTCCTCTGATGCTGGAGCGGCTGCTCTTCCGCATGTGGGAGACCCCGGCCTCGACGCCGGTGTTAAGCAAGCGGGTCGATTCCATCTATCGAGTCCACAAGAGCCCCGGGTTCCAAAAGGCATAATTACCGCACCACTCCATGGTTGTGGAATCGGCCATGCATCGACTGAAAAATCAGAAGATGCATTCCTTGGTGCCTCCCTGCCGGGAGGCCCGGAACCTGGATGCTCTCAGTAAAAAGTGCTTCCAGGGCTCTATGCTTGCTTGCCGTGTCCAGACTTACCAGCTGTACATGGGCATGTACCTCCGAGACCGGGTTCTCTGCTGGTCTCTCCAAGGAATCTTTGCAGAGGTTCCAGGCCTTGTCCACTGGTATTCGAGAGTGCTCGAAGTTTATCTCTTGAGCAGCCTACGATGGCTTCGAGGCTTCGGCCCAAGTAGCCGGGGCTGGCATTGGTGCCCGCCGACAGGCTTGGCTACAGTCATCCGACCTCGAGCCATGGGTGCAGGACAAGTTGGTCGATGTCCCCTGCCGAGGTGAAAACCTCTTTGGCAAGCCCATGGCTGACAAGGCTGCAGAACTCGAGACCGAGACTCTGACCAGGACTAGGCTGTCCAGAAAAACCTCTGCCCCTTCTCAGAAGAAGAAGGGCTCGGGGGAAAAAGGCCTTTTACCCGAGGAAGTCATCTGCCTATAAACCATACCCTCATTATCAGGCCTCTGCAGCTCCCCAACAGGGTCAGCAGGTCAAGGGGCAGGGTCATGGGCCCCGTAGGCAGAAGGCCCCCAAGCCACCAACACCGGCCCCTGCTCAGCAGGGTGGGGGTTTTTGACTCAGCCAGCATAGCCTCTTCTCCTCACCTGGCTCACATCAGCACAGGAGGCTGGCTGGCCCACTTTGCCCACAGGTGGTCAGCCGTCACATCAGATACCTGGGTACTCCATATAGTCCAAAAGGGCTATCTTCTCCATTTTTACCAGGTACCTCCCTCCTATTTTCCAGGGGTGCCTCCAAAACCCCCTCTGCACAGGGACCTACTCCTTCAGGAGTTAGCAAGGCTGCTAAAGGACCAGGCTGTGGAACCGGTGCCCCACCACCTGAGAGGTCACGGCTTTTATTCCAGGTACTTTCTGGTACCAAAAAGAACAGGAGGCCTCCGACCCATCCTAGACTTGCGCAACCTCAACAAGTTCCTGGAGAAGGAAAAGTTCAAGATGCTTACCCTTGGAATCCTGCTGCCCTACCGCCAGCAGGGAGATTGGCTATGCTCCTTAGATCTAAAGGATGCTTATACTCACATCCTTATTCATCCAGCCCACAGACAGTATCTCAGATTTGTTGTGGGGGGGAAGCCACTACCAGTACAGAGTACTTCCCTTTGGCCTAGCCTCCGCTCCCAGGGTGTTCACCAAGTGCCTGGCAGTGGTGGCGGCCTACCTGAGGCTTCAAGGTCTCTTTGTTTCCATACCTGGATGACTGGCTCATAAGAGGCCAGTCTTCCCAGGAGGTCTGTCAGGCCACCTTTCGCACTGTGGCTCTGCTTCAGCACTTGGGGTTTGTCATAAACTTCACAAAGTCCACTTTGCTCCGGTCCCAGAACTTGGAATTCATAGGAGCAAGGCTAGACACTCTTCAGGTGAGGGCTTTTCTGCCAGTGGACAGGGCCCTCCGGTTGATGGATGTAGCCAGGCAGTTTCACAGCAATTCCTTGGTCTCCGCCAGGCAATTCATGAGGCTTCTCAGCCATATGGCTTCCTCGGTTCATGTCACCCCCAATGCCTGCCTGCACATGTGACCTGCTCAGTGGAGCCTTCGAACTCAGTGGCATCAGGCCACAGGGAGCCTTGCAGACTCTGAGTGTATCCACTCTGCTCGTCTCCTCTCTACAGTGGTGGCTTCATCTTCCGAATCTGCTACTCGGAGTGGATTTTCAACCCCCTCCTCATTCTCGAGTGCTGACGATAGATGCTTCTCTTCTCGGTTGGGGAGCACATTGCCAAGGGACATGTACTCAGGGTCTCTGGATTCCTTGGGAGACTGCTCATCAGATAAACTTCCTAGAGCTACGGGCGATACGCCTAGCTCTGAGAGCCTTCTCCCACCTCACGTCGCACCAATCTGTACTGGTCCAGGCGGACAATCAAGTTGCCATGTTCTACGTGAACAAACAGGGAGGCACAGGCTCCTTCTCTGTCAGGAGGCACAACGGCTCTGCTCTTGGGCCGTCAATCACGAAATCCTCCTCAAAGCTGTCTACCTTCCCGGTCCAGAAAATTGCCTGGCGGACAGGCTGAGCAGGATCCTGCAACCACACGAATGGAGATTGAATCCCTTCGTGGCTCAGCGGATCTTTCTCAAGTGGGGTCTCCCCACCATGGATCTCTTCGCCAGTCCTCTGAACCGGCAACTCCCGAGATTCTGTTCCAGACAACCGCATCCTCTGAGTAGCAGCGGATGCCTTTCTGATTCCATGGTCCCAAGGCCTGCTATATGCCTTTCCTCCCATGCCACTGGTGTCTCGGACTCTGTTCAAGGTCCTCAAGGACAGAGCCTCAATGATTCTGATAGCCCCCAGGTGGCCGAGGCATCCGTGGTTCCCACTCCTGTTGCAACTAGCGGTGGACACTCCCCTGCCTCTGGGACTTCAACACGATCTCCTGTTTCGGGACCAGGGGTCTCTCTTGCACCCCAACCTCCAGTCCCTTCATCTGATGGCTTGGCTGCTGAAAGGGTAGTCCTGGCTCCCCTACTCCTGCCTAGAGAGGTGGAAGAAGTTGTCTTAGCCTCTAGGCGGCAATCCACCAGGAAATCCTACGCTCTTAAGTGGCGTAGATTCTCCACATGATGTTCTCAACACACCGAGAATCCCTTCTCGTGCTTGGTGGCGGTAGTATTGCAATATTTGCTTTACCTCTCCAATCTAGGCCTTAAGTCCAACTCTGTCAGGGTTCACCTCAGTGCCCTCTCAGCGCACCACTTGCCGGTGGATGGGAGGCCTCTTTCCAACCACCCTTTGGTGGCTCGTTTTCTCAGAGGCCTCCTCCTGCTTAAGCCTCCTTTGCGTCCACCAGCCCCTGAGTGGGATCTGAATGTGGTTTTATAGCAGCTTACTTGTCCGCCATTTGAACCTATGGCTACCTGCCCTCTCCATTTTCTCTCCTGGAAAACCTTGTTTCTGGTAGCTCTTAGCTCTGCTCGGCGAGTGAGTGAGCTTCAGGCCCTAGTGTCTGATCCCCCTTACACTAGGTTCTACAAGAATAGGGTAGTCTTACAGACTCACCCGAAGTTTCTTCCTAAGGTTGTCTCCCCTTTTCACCTCAATTAGGAGGTGGTTCTTCCGACCTTCTTTCCCAGGCCGCATACCAACCGGGCTGAGATGGTTCTGCATACCCGGGACTGTAGGAGGGCGTTGTCCTTCTACCTTGACCGTACGCGGGGGCATCGAAGGGCTATTCAGCTCTTCGTTTCTTTTGACCCCAATAAGTTGGGGCTCCCTGTCTCTAAGCGTACTTTGTCCATATGGGTCGCTGACTGTATCGCCTGGGCTTATGGGGCAGCCGGCCTCTCGTTGGAGGGTCGAGTCATGGCTCATCTTGTCAGGGCGAAGGCTGCGTCAGTGGCTTATCTCCGCTCTGTTCCGTTGGCAGACATCTGCCGGGCCGCTACTTGGTCTTCCAGCCAGACTTTTGCGGCCCATTACTGCCTTGAGAGGGAGTCCCGGAGGGACAATGCTTTCGGACAGGCAGTACTCCATAATCTCTTTGGGGTTTAGGCAACTCCTACCCTCCGGCCCTGGTGTTGGGCTACCGGTCGTGGGCGTTCTCAGTGAAGATTCCTTATGTGCTGACGAGCTAGAGGGAGCTCATTTTTTGGCTTGAGGTCTCCGGTAGCCTTAAGCTGGGGAGTCCTATATGTGAGGACTGACTTCCTGCTTGGTCCTGGAGAAAGAGTAGTTACTCAACTGTAATAGGTGTTCTCCAGGAGCAGCAGGAATCAGTCCTCACAACCCTCCCTCCTCCCCTTGGAGTTGCAGTCATATGATTTATTTTGCTAATTTTTTGCTGTCTTTTAGCTATGTCATCAGACTGAGCAAGATGGCACCCGCGCATGCGTGCTGCAATTCCCAAAGGCTTTCTTTGAAAGCTGGGGAAATACTCCGCACGAGGGCTCCGTCGGCGCCGACATCACCCATATGTGAGGACTGATTCCTGCTGCTCCTGGAGAACACCTGTTACAGGTGAGTAACTACTCTTAATCGCTCGGTTCTCCTAGGACAAGCAGGATGTCTGCTTCAGATGGGTGGTGAATAGATCAATTGAAGTATTTTAGGACTCTGAAAATGAGCAGGTAGTAGTATATCTCCCCCCCCCCCCCCAAGTCACTCATTTCCTCACATAGTCTTTATCTTCCCTGCCCAGCAGATGGATTTTCATAGTTTTCCATTTTTACATTTCTGTGGCGTTACCTCATTTCTGCAAACAGCCATGCTGGAACCAAAACCTGGTTTAAGAAGTGCAAGAGATGCAGCAAAACGATGACTAGCTCGAACGAGCATGAACTCGGCATCTGTCTTGACCTGTCTCATCTCCCAGATTCCTGTCCATTTCGCAGGCAAATGTCTCCTTGGGCCCACTACCATAATAGCAAAGTCCTCTGGAACTTCCTTGCTGCATTGACTGCCTCGCTGGCCCTGCTAGCCTCTGATCATAGGCCTGACTTGATGCATCACACTGGCATCTAAGGGGGACCTGACTGAACTGCCATATGTTTGCCAAAACCAGGCCTGAAGTACCTAGTTACATGGCTCCCAAATCCACACAGGATGCAGCTCTTCTGGTATACCCAGAGCTCAGGTACGGCTGTGATTTCCTAACCAGGGCGCTACAGATCAACAAACAGTAAGGATTTGAGGGTTTGTTTGTTTTTATTATATTACATTGCTAGCTCTCTGACTGGGAGCTCTTAAGGTTTTTTTTTATATTTTTTAAAGCAAGGTTACTTTCTTTTGGTGCTTTAGGGGAACTTTCCTTGAGCACAGTAGGTTGCTGAACTCTAGTAACCTCCTCAGGTTTGGAAACTGCTAACACATAATCAGGTGTTAGTTCCCTCCCTACCCACCCCGACTCCCACCCACCCCTAGTGAGCAGTCTTGCTTTATAGGCCACCTCCCCCTTTAACAAATCACAGAGAATTGGACCAGCACATTTTGAATATAATTAAAGAGATTTAACTGTTTTTTCTCTGAAAGGACAACTGGGAAACCTGCTGGTACTTGGTAGATCTCAATCTTTTGCTTTAACAGATACCTAAGCTCCACGAACAGAACAATGGATGGGAAAAATCGTATTGATAAAGCTGTTGCCCCCGTTACAGCTTCTGCCTCGGTTCAGACAGAGGTCCTAATGCCAGTTGAAGGACCAGTTCCATGTGCAGGGTGCCTGCATGCTGAAGCTCTGAGGAAACAAGTGGAGGAACTCAGAGAGGAGGTGGCGAGGCTGAGGAGCATTCAAGACAGTGAGAAGTACATTGATGAGATGCTTCTTGCAGCAACCAAGCTCTCCAGCATAGGAGAAGATGGGTGCCAACAGAATGTCGATGGTTGGACACAAGTCACCAGGGCCTGCAAAATCACCAATCCAACTTCTCCAGCCCTTGAATTGAAGAACCATTATGCAGCCCTGGAAGTGGAGGAGGTGAAAGCATCCCTGGAAAGGGAAGAACCAGAGTTCAAGTACCCCAAAGTTGCAGAATCAGTGACCAGAAGGAAACAAAGGGTAGTGGTGGTTGGAGACTCTCTTCTGAGGGGTACTGAGGCGTCCATCTGCCGACCAGACTTGATGTCCAGAGAGGTATGCTGTCTGCCTGGTGCCAAAATCTAAGATGTTACGGAGAGTTTGCCGAGACTCATCAAGCCCACTGACTATTACCCAATGTTGCCAATCCATGTTGGAACAAATGATATTGCCAGGTATACCTCGGAACGTATCAAAAGTGACTTCATGGCTCTGGGACAGAGGGTGAAGCAGTTAGGTGCACAGGTGGTGTTCTCTTCAATCCTCCCTGTTGAGGGTAAAGGCCAAGGCAGAGAGTCTCGCATCCTGGAGATGAATTCATGGCTGCGTGGATGGTGTCATCGAGAGCGTTTTGGTTTCCTAGACCATGGGATGCTGTTCCAAGGGTTGCAGAGCAGAGATGGCATCCTTCTGTCCAAGAATGGTCAACGCATCTTCGGTAGTAGACTGGCTAATCTACTAAAGAGGGCTTTAAACTAGATTAGTTGGGGATGGGTGAAGAAAGCCCCCAGGTAAGTGAAAGCCCCCAGGTAGGTGATACATTAAATACCTTTATGGAAATGGGTAACAGGGGTAACATATGGAAAGCAGTGTGTATATTTATTTATTTATTTACATTCTCTTATATACCGCGCTATTCTGCATCAGTGCGGTTTACATTGAACACACTGAAATTACATTGAACAGGGCATTATAACTTGGAGATAACTATTTTACAGAGAACATGGGCTGTGGAGGGTTAAGTGGCTTGCCCAAGACCACAAGGAGTACCTGTGGGACTAGAAACCCCAGTCCTTCCGGCCCAAGGTTGCTGTCCTCTAGTGGGATTTGAACCCCCGACCTTCTGGCCTGAAGTACCTTGCCCCAACCAGTAGGCCACTCCTCCACTCCTGTATAAATGCCCGTAGCATGGGAAATAAGATCCCTGATGTTGAAGCTTTGGTGGGAGTGGCTGACTTGGATTTAGTGGCAGTTACAGAAACATGGTTCACAGAAAACCATGATTGGGATGTAACCACTGTTCCCTCTAAGCTGTGCGCGTGTGCGCGCGCACACACCTTGCCGAGCGAGCGCACATACTTTACAACAGAGCGCACAAAAATTATGGTTCTGATTCTGATAGAAAACAACACAGACATCTTAAAATTTAAAAGTTGTTGTGTATTTATGGTTTTCACAAGTTCTACAATATTTTCTAGTGCAATCAATGTGGTGTAAATACTGTATTCTGACGTGTAGTCAAATTTTAAAGTATATAACTCCGAGTGTCGTTATGTGGCGCACAAAAATTTAACCTTCCTTCAAAAGCTGCACAGCTGATATTTTATGCGCACACAGCCTACAGAAAATTAGAGGGAACATTGGATGTAACTATACCTGGCTATGCTTTATTCAGAAAGGACAGGGTAGGAAGAAGGGGAGGAGGAGTGGCACTATATGTAAAAACAACTATTAAAGCTTTGGAATTACAGAGCTTAAAAGGGAGAGAGGAGGCATTGTGGGTTAAACTAGAAAGAGGGAAAGAGAAATCTATTTGCATTGGTGTGATATACAGACCTCCCTCACAAGAGGAAGAGGTGGACAGAGTTAATTGACATACGCAGCATTGCTAGGAAAGGGCAAGTGCTACTGATAGGAGATTTCAATATGCCAGATGTTGATTGGCACATTCCTGCTGCAGTATCATCTAGAAGTAAGGAGTTCCTGGATTCTTTACAGGGAGAACTATTCAGGCAATTGGTAACAGACCCCACACGTGAAGGGGCCATACTGGACTTGGTGCTTACCAATGGTGAAAGTGTTTCTGATGTTGTAGTGGGAGATCATTTTGCATCCAGTGATCACCAGATGGTGTGGTTCAGTATTAGGACTAGGGCTGTTAGAATCCATTCCAAGGTGAGGATCTTAGACTTTAGGAAGACTAACTTTGCGAAGATGGGCCAATACCTCAGGGAGTCGTTAGTGGGATGGGAACAGCTGGGGGATGTAGAAAAACAGTGGGCAAAACTGAAAGGGGGTATTTTAAGGGCAACCAACCTTTTTCTTAAAATGGTAAATAAAGGCAAAAGGAAAAGGAGACCGCTATGGTTTTGGAAGGAAGTAGCTGAAAAAGTGAAGAAAAAGAGGGAGGCCTTCATGAAATACAAGAGATCACAGAGAGAGGAAGACGGGCATCTGTATTTGGAAAAACTTAGAGAAGCTAGCAAAGTAGTCAAGAAGGCAAAGATTCAAGAGGAGGAGGAAATAGCCAATGCAATAAAATGGGGGGATAAGACATTTTTCAGATATATTAGTGAGAAGAGGAAGGGCAAAAGTGGTATTGTCAGACTCAAGGGTGCAGGGTGTATATGTAGAAGCTGATAAGGATAAAGCGGAATTGCTTAACAAATATTTTTGTTCTGTGTTCACAGATGAAGAACCAGGAGCAGGACCTCAGAAAACACCCACAAATAGGAACAGAAGCGAGGGACATCTTGAACAATTTTCAGAAGACTGTGTTCGTGAGAAACTAGCTCAACTTAAAGTAGACAAAGCGATGGGACCGGATGGGATACACCCTAGAATACTGAGGGAACTTGGGGACGTTCTAGCAGCTCCACTGACTGACCTTTTCAATGCCTCGTTGGAGTCAGGAGTGGTGCCAAAGGACTGGAGAGAGGCTCATGTGCCTTTACACAAAAGCGGAAGTAAGGATGTGGTTGAAAACTACAGGCTGGTTAGTTTAACTTCAGTGGTGAGTAAATTATTGGAAACGCTGCTGAAAGAGAAAATAGTGAGGTTTTTGGAGTCCAGCGAATTACAGGATCCGAGGCAGCATGGATTCACCAGAGGCAGGTCTTGTCAGACAAATCTGATTGATTTCTTTGACTGGGTGACCAGGAGTTGGACCGAGGGAGCTCTAGATGTGGTGTATTTAGATTTCAGTAAAGCCTTTGACACTGTTCCTCACAGGCGACTTATAAACAAACTGAGCACCCTAGGGATAGACCCTAAAGTTACTGCTTGGGTTAGAAATTGGTTGGGTGGGAGGCGACAAAGAGTACAAGTAAATGGAGCTCACTCTGAGGAGAAGGATGTTACCAGTGGTGTGCCCCAGGGATCTGTCCTTGGTCCGATTCTTTTTAACATCTTTGTTTGTGATATAGCGGAAGGGCTGTTGGGTAAGGTTTGCCTCTTTGCAGATGATACCAAAATCTGCAATAAAGTAGACAGCCAGGAAGGTGTAGATAACATGAGGAGGGATCTAGCTAAGCTTGAAGAATGGTCTAGAATTTGGCAGCTGAGATTTAATGTTAAAAAATGTAAGGTCATGCATTTGGGCTGCAGCAATCCAAGGGAGCAATACAGTATAGGAGGTGAAGTACTTTTGTCCACTAAAGAGCGGGACCTAGGCGTGGTTGTGTCTGATGATCTTAAAGTAGCTAAACAGGTAGAAAAGGCGACGGCAAAAGCTAGAAGGATGCTTGGGTGCATACGGAGAGGAATGGCTAGCAGAAAAAAGGAGATGTTAATGCCTCTGTATAAGTCTTTGGTGCGAACTCATTTGGAGTATAGTGTGCAATTCTGGAGACCGCACCTTCAAGAGGATATGAACAGGATGGAGTCGGTGCAGAGGGTGGCTACTAAAATGATTAGCGGGCTTCATTATAAAGCATATGAGGACAGACTTAAGGATCTTAATATGTACACCTTAGAGGAAAGGCGGGATAGAGGTGATATGATTGAGATGTTTAAATACCTCCGTGGCATAAATGTTCAGGGAGAGAGCCTCTTTCAATTGAAAGCAAGTTCTGCTACGAGGGGACATGGGATGAGGGTGAAGGGAGATAGATTCAGGAGTGATATGCGGAAATATTTCTTTACGGAAAGAGTAGTGTATCCATGGAATAGTCTCCCAGTGGAGGTGGTAGAGATGAGGACAGTAACTGAATTCAAAAAAGCATGGGACCAACACAGAGGATCTCTAAAGGTAAAAAGTGGACTGTTGTAGTTGTTGATATGGAAGGACAGACTAGATAGGCCATGTGGTCTTTTTCTGTCATCATGTTTCTATGTTTCTATGATTGCAGGCCCAATGCTGTTGGCTGCAGAGAAGCCAATGGCAGGCCTATGCAACCTCACATGACTCCTTTCAGCACAGACCTTGTTGCTGCAGCTTCTTCAGACTGCCTGATTACAGAACACCCTGGTATGGCTTGAGTGCTGGCATCAGGAGGCCCTCCCATGCCATTGCTGACTGTGCTCCACTCCATGGCCCCACACCCTTACATCAGAGGACCTCCCAGTGTCTGTGTTGATGCAAGGCTGGGAATTCCCTCCTTGGCCATGCTCCCTGGTGCCGACTAGTCCCTTGACACAGTAAACTCTGCCTCTGCACAGCACAGAGCCACAGAACCTTAAAACACAAAAGATCCAGCTAGAGACTATGCGCCTGGAACTCCTTGTCATTGTCCTTGCTGGACTGTCCCATGAAGCAACACGAACCTGGTTCTTCACACCACCATCCCCATTGCTCTCATTCCAGTGGGAAAGGGCACTCCAGCAGGTGATGCAACCCCTTCCGCTTCCCCACAAATGTCCTTCCTGCCTTCGCAGCAGCAACTCTGGGACTCTCTCAGTAGGATGATGGCCCTTAATTTTCCATCACAACCAGCCATCTTCCAAACCTAGCCCTCAACTTCCATATTCCTACAAGCAGGGGCCATCACTCCGGAGAGACCCTCCTTGACTTCACTACGATCCCACTTAGTGCACTCCCCAGGACTTACCTACCTCCAAGGAAGAGAGTAAACTCTACGACAATGAGCACCTCGCCTGGTCGTTAACAGCTTTTCAATCCATCCAGGCCCTCCTGCACAGACATTGCCAGGCATTCTATCCTCCAATCTGCCATCACTCCCTATGCTGTCATCTCCCCCAGAAGCCCCCTCCTACCTAAAATTTCTGCAGAAGCTCTCCAAACAGTTCTCTTTCTATCCAGTGCACTGGATGCCCCCAAGTCTATGGTTGCAATGCTGGTATACATGGTCGTTCTTGAGTGCAGAGACAAGATCTGTCAAATGCCTCTCTTGGGCACACTTGTTCCAAAAGACTAGATCAAGTACCAGTTACAAGCTGTGACAAGCCCCAGCTACCACACCAGTCCATCATTGTGGAATTGGCAGTGAAAAAATCTGGAAGTACATTTCTCCATTCTAATGTTCCTCCAGAGAAAGAGCAAAGGAACTTGGAATCTGTCAGCACAAAGGTCTTCCAGAGTGCCGTACTCTGCTCCAAGATCACAGCACACTAATTCCAACACATGCTGTCATCACTGCTCTGAGGCCAGACAACATATCTCCCCTTTCCTTCAAGACTTGGAGGAATCCATAAATACCTTATCTGTGCATTCTTAGTCTTTGAAACCTCAGCCCGTATTGTGGGGGGGTCTCTATTGCCACACATCTGGCGTGGCTTAGGGCTTCAGGCCTCCACAATGATACCCACCAGCACCTAGCAGACTCCTCTTGTTCAGCAGATAATCTTTTTGGTGAGAAGATGGAGGCGGTCAACATAATCAAGGAACACTGCGCCACGCTACTGACACTCAACACTGCCTGAATAGAAGATCTCCTCCTTCCAGGAGGCAACAGGAGTACTGGAAAACCAATTTTTCTTGACACTACAGTTCCTAATGGGCATGGAAATGCCAACGCTACCAAATCCAATGCCACAGAAGCTCGCTCCCTACCTCCAGAAGCTGTGGGCGAGGATGCAAAAAAACAGAAATCCACCACCACTCCCTTCCCTTAAGAATGTGCATAGTTTTTGACTGTCTATTGCCAGAGCTCCTGCTGGATAGGTGACCACCTCACTCACTTCATGGAGGCTTGCTCTCAGATATCCATTGATAGGTCCTCAACTACATCCTTCCTCTATTGTGACATTCTCCAGGACCAAGCAGGAAGTCAGTCCTCACATATGGGTGTCATCGACGCCGATGAAGCCCCAGCGGAGCATTTCCCCAGCTTTCTGTGAAAGCCTTTGGGAATGCAGGCACGCATGCGCGGTTCCCTTCCCGCCTAAAGGTGCCATCTTACCTCAGTCTCTTTTTTTCCGAGAAGCCCACCGGACGTGTGTCCTGTCATCCTGGATAAAAGTTTGATTTTTCGGCGATTCTCGCTATTTTTTCTTCCCGGTTCGACGCCGGTTACCCTCCCGCAGGGTTCGGTACACCGGTATCGAGCCCGATTCTTCTTTTTCGTTTTTTGCCCTTCGTGGCTGGTATTAGCGCCCTTTTTTTGCTTTTCCCCGAAAGGCCGGTCCTTTGACCTCGTGGGGACTCTTTTTTTTTCCACGATGGCTTCCAGCTGTTTTAAAAAGTGTGATCGGTGTAAGAAGTTGATGTCTCTCACTGACACACACACGTCTGCTGCCTGCGGTTCCTCGGTCCTGATCACGACCCTAAGACGTGTGGACCATGTGGGAAGATGTCTTCCAAGGCACTGCGAAGTCGCCAGCAGCAGAAAGAAAGGCTTTTCTCGGACTCAACCTCCGGCAGGGCCCGGACCTCGTCTGAGGCCTCAACACCTCGGGATTCGGATCCCGAGCACCATCGGGGCTCCTCAGACAGGGGGTCCCCCGACCGGGAATGCAAGAGGAAGAAGCGGCTCGTGAGGGCGTTGTCAGAGGAGGTCCCTGGCTCCTCGGGCCAGGTCTAAGACCACCGACTGTCGCCTCGGGCCTGTGGAACAAGAGAAGCTTGCCAAAGTTCCTCGCGTGGAGCCGGAGTCTGCTGGACACGTAAGCCCTGTGGTCCTCTGACTCTCCTCCCAGAGAGCCGACATCGGGCCCGGCGCCACCGGGGCCCGAGTCGGTGGCTGCTGCGTCTCCCGAGCTGAGTCTCAGGATGTCAGCCTTGGAGTGCAGATTGCCTGCCTTCATGGAGCAGCAGCAGGCACTGATGGCCAGCCTGTCTGGCGCATCTGCCCCAACCACCGGGACATTGACTTCGAAGTCGACCCCGGAGACCGAGCTGATACTCGAGTCCATGATGGCTCGAGGTCGACCTCGGTCGAATTCTCCCTCGACCTCCTGTTCGGGACCGAGGGCGTTGCTGCCGGTGCCTCCGGCGTCGGGGCGGGTGCTCCAGGGCCCTGCGGGGTCGGATCCTGACTCCTCGTCGGACGAGTCCGCCTGAGAGACGGAGGGTGAGGAGTCCCCCGACACATTCAAGACTCTGTGCGTCCCGTCAGACTCACCGCAGCCTGAGCCCCGGAGTAGATGCCTTCCGGAAGATACCCGGTTCTCGGAGTTTGTCTGGGATATGGCCACCATGTTGGCTATCTCGGCGGACCCCGAGGAAGAGCCTCGAGCCGAAGAGCTCGAGGCCCTGCAGTACGACTCTCCTCCGAAGGAGGCCTTTACTGTCCCGGTTCCTCCGATGCTGGAACAGCTCCTCTTCCGGATGTGGGAGGCACCGGTCTCGGTGCCGGTTCTAAGCAAGTGGGTTGATTCGATTTATCGGCTCCGGAAGAGCCCTGGCTTTCAAAAGGCGCAGCTACCACACCATTCCATGGTGGTGGAATCGGCCATGCATCGCCTGAAAAGTCAGAAGATGCACTCTGCGGTGCCCCCCGGCAGGGAGGCCTGGAACCTCGATGGTGTCGGTAGAAAGTGCTTCCAGGGCTCGATGCTTGCTTGCCGTGTCCAGTCTTACTAGCTGTACATGGGCATGTACTTGCGAGATCTGGCCAAGGAGCTGGCCGGGTTCTCCGCTGGACTCTCCGGGGAGCCCTTGCAGAGATTCAAGTCCTTGTCCTTGGGGATTCGGGACTGCTTGAAGTTTGTCCCGCGCTGCCTACGATGGCTTCGAGGCTTCGGCCCGAGTTGCGGCAGCCGGCATCGCGGCTCGACGCCAGGCATGGCTGCAGTCATCAGACCTCGAGCCATGGGTTCTGGACAAGTTGGTCGATGTCCCTTGCCGAGGTGAGAACCTTTTTGGCAAGCCCATGGCCGAGATGGCCGCACAGTTCGAGACTGAGCACCTTACAAGGACAAGGCTGTCTAGGAAGATCTCTGCCCCTTCTCACAAGAAGAAGGCCTCGGGTAAGAAGCCCTTTTACCCGAGGAAGGGCACTGCCTACAAACAGTACCCTCAGTATCAGGCTGCCCAAGCTGCACCCCAGGGTCAGCAAGCCCAAGGGGCAGGGTAATGGGCCCCGTAGGCAGAGGACCCCCAAGCCTCCGGCCCCTGCTCCCACTCAGCAGGGTGGGGGTTTTTGACTCCGAGCGTAGCCTCTCAGTCCCTGCTCTCCCAACCCTGCACAGGAGGTCGCCTCGCCTCTTTGTCCACCAGTGGCCCCACATAACTGGGGACAGTTGGGTGTTGGACATAGTCCACAGGGGCTATGCACTACATTTTCACCAACTGCCTCCGCCATACTTTCCAGGGGAGCCTCCAAGGCCTCCCCTGCACACACATCTTCTCCTCCAGGAGCTCCAAGGTCTGTTGGTGGACAAGGCGGTGGAGCCTGTGCCTCCCACTTGCAAGGTCAAGGGTTCTACTCCAGGTATTTCCTGGTACCCAAGAGAACTGGTGGCCTTTGACCTATTCTGGATTTCAGGAACCTAAACAAGTTCCTAGAGAGAGAAAAGTTCAAGATGCTTACTCTTGGAACACTTCTGCCCTACCTCCAGCAGGGAGATTGGCTATTCTCCTTAGATCTAAAGGATGCATACACTCACATCCTCATTCATCCAGACCACAGAAAGTACCTCAGGTTCATTGTGGGAGGAAACCATTATCAGTACAGAGTACTGCCCTTTGGCCTAACCTCTGCTCCCAGAGTCTTTACCAAATGCCTGGCAGTGGTGGCGGCCTACCTGAGAAATCAGGGAATCTGTCTTCCCTTATCTGGACGACTGGCTCATCAAGAGGCCAGACGTGCCAGGAGGCCCTTCAGGCCACTCTCAGAACTATTGCTGTTCTTCAGAACTTGGGATTTGTAATAAACTTTGCAAAGTCCACTTTGCTCCCCTCCCAGAACTTGGAGTTCATAGGGGCAAGGCTGGACTCTGCCCTGGCAAAGGCATTCTTGCCAGCAGACAGAGCCCAAAGACTGATGGACTTGGCATATCAGTTTCTCAGCGGGTCAGTGATCTCCGCCAGACTCTCCCTGAGGCTGCTTGGCCATATGGCTTTGACAGTTCATGTCACCCCCAATGCCAGGCTCTATATGCGGCCTGCACAATGGTGCCTTCGGAGTCAGTGGTCTCAGGCCACAGGCAGCCTCAGAGACAGAATAAGGGTGTCCAAACCATTTCTGGACTCCCTCAGCTGGTGGCTGCATCCACCCAATCTTCTGAAAGGGGTACCCTTTCAAGTTCCTGGGTACACAGTGGTGCTGACCACAGGGCTGGGGAGCTCATTGTCTGAACAAGTGCACCCAGGGCCTGTGGTCTCCTTGGGAGGCAGCCCAGCAGATCAATCTGCTGGAACTGAGCTATTCGACTAGCACTCAAAGCTTTCTCTCCTATCCTGGCTCATCAATCTGTTCTGGTTCAGACAGACAACCAAGTGGCCATGTTTTATGTGAACAAACAGAGCGGGACTGGGTCCAGACTCCTTTGTCGGGAGGCACAGGACCTTTGCTCCTTTGCCCTCAAGCACAACATGCTCCTCAAGGCTGTGTACCTTCCAGGCCAGGAAAACTATCTGGCAGACAGGTTGAGCAGGATTTTACAGCCCCACGAGTGGCAGCTGCATCCTTTGGTAGTTCAGAAGATCTTCCTAAAATGGGGTCTTCCTTTGATAGATCTCTTTGCCAGTCCACTGAACAAGCAACTGCCAAAGTTCTGCTCCAGGCAACCGCATCCTCTGCGGATAGCAGCAGATGCTTTTCTGATTCCCTGGTCACAGGGCCTCCTGTATGCGTTTCCTCCCATGCCCTTGGTGTCCCGAACCCTGTTCAAGATTCTTCAGGACAAGGCCTCGGTCCTGCTGGTGGCTCCCAGGTGGCTGAGACAGCCTTGGTTTCCACTTCTGCTTCAGCTGGCGGTGGATCCCCCACTGCCTCTGGGGTTGCAACCTTCTGCACCCCAATCTCAAGGCTCTCAATTTGATGGCATTGGAGGCTGCAAGGGTAGTTCTGGCTCCCTGGGGCCTCCCTCAGGAAGTTGAGGAGGTTGTCTTAGCCTCTCAAACACTCCACTAGGAAAACCTATGCTCTCAAATGGAAAAGGTTTTCTCTCTGGTGTCAGCTATGTACAGAGGATCCTTTCTCCTGTACTGTACCAGTAGTGCTTCAATACTTACTGCACATCCAATCAGGGACTTAAGTCCAATTCTGTTCGGGTCCACCTCTCAGCTCTAGCAGCTCACCACTCACTAGTGGATGGACATTCTCTGTCGGTTCACCCCTTGGTGTCCCGCTTTCTCAGAGGCTTGCTTTTTGCTCAAGCCTCCAATCCGTCGTCCTGCTCCTGAGTGGGAGTTGAATGTGGTCTTACAGCAGCTGACTCGCCCACCCTTTGAGCCGATGGCTACTTGCCCTCTACGCTTCCTGTCCTGGAAGACACTCTTCTTAGTAGCCCTTACCTTGGCTAGGCGAGTTAGTGAGCTTCAGACCCTGGTTTGTGATAGGCCTTACACTCGCTTCTATAGGAACAGGGTAGTCCTTAGGACTCATCCAAAGTTCCTCCCAAAAGTTGTCTCCTCTTTCCACCTTAATCAAGAGGTGGTTCTTCCAACATTCTTCCCTAGGCCTCATGCAAGCCAGGCTGAAGCAGTCTTACATACCCTGGACTGTAGAAGGGCCTTATCCTTCTACCTTGACCGTACGCAGGGGCATAGAAAGGCTACTCAGCTCTTTGTATCTTTTGACCCCAATAATTTGGAGTTGGCTGTGTCCAAGCGTACCTTGTCCATCTGGGTGGCTGACTGTATCACCTGGGCTTACAAGGCGGCTGACCTTCCTTTGCAGGGTCGGGTCACGGCCCACCGTGTCAGGGCAATGGCTGCCTCAGTGACTCATCTCCGCTCTTTGTCCTTGGTAGACATCTGCAGGGCTGCAACTTGGTCTTCAAGCCAGACCTTTGCAGCCCATTACTGTCTGGAGAGGGAGTCCTGTAGGGACAGTGCTTTTGGCCAAGCAGTACTCCGCAGTCTCTTTGAGGTTTAGGCAACTCCTGCCCTCTGTTGGGCTACCGGTAGAGGTTGTGTCAGTGAAAAGCCTTTCTTTGCTGCTGGGACTAGAGGGAGTTCTCTTATTCAGCCTGGGTTCCTCGGTAGCCCAGAGCTAGGGAGTCACCCATATGTGAGGACTGACTTCCTGCTTGGTCCTGGAGAAAGAGTAGTTACTCACCTGTAACAGGTGTTCTCCGGGAGCAGCAGGAATCAGTCCTCACAACCCTCCCTCCTCCCCTGGGAGTTGCAGTTGTACATAGTTTACTTTTTTCATTTTTTTGTGTGCTGTTCTTAGCTATGTCATTTGACTGAGGTAAGATGGCACCTTTAGGCGGGAAGGGAACCGCGCATGCGTGCCTGCATTCCCAAAGGCTTTCATAGAAAGCTGGGGAAATTCCCAAAGGCTTTCATAGAAAGCTGGGGAAATGCTCCGCTGGGGCTTCATCGGCGTCGATGACACCCATATGTGAGGACTGATTCCTGCTGCTCCTGGAGAACACCTGTTACAGGTGAGTAACTACTCTTTCCCCCTCCCCCAGTTGCAAGGTATCAGCCAACTTGGCTCCTCCAAGGGATTCAGTCGCTACTCCAAGCAACGGCCATAAAATCTGCCCCAGCGACGGCTATGCAACCAAGACATTTATTCCAGATGTTTCCTTGGGACCAGGAAAACGTCAGAGTTCCTCCCAATACTGGATCTCCTTTGACTCAATAGATGTATTCTCAAGGAGAAGTTCAGGATGCATCCTCACACTCATCCAAACCAATGACTTGCTTTTATCCCTGACCTTCAGGATACTTACACCCACAGAAGTATCTCTGATCTGTGTCCTTAGCTAACATTAGCAATACAGGGTGCTCCTTTTTGGCCTTTCCTCTGCCGTGAGGGTGTTCACAAAATGTGTGGCAGTTATGGTGGCTTACCTCCCAGAAATGAGGGTTCTGCATCTTTCCGTACCTCAAATTGGCTTATTTTGGTCCCCTTGCAACAGAAGGCCTTACTTGTGACTTGAGCTTTCTATCAAGACCCTTCAACAACTTAACTTTCTCATCAATACCAAGAAGTCAGTTGTTGCCAATGCAGTCCTTAGAGTTCATCGGGATGGAACGTCGCAAAGCCCTATTCAGGGCCTTCCTACTACTCATGAGAGTCCAGCCCATGATGGATCTCTCCAACCAGATAGCCTCCAATCGCAGGGTGACCACCAGAACCTTCTTGTGCCTACTTGGCCACCTGGCAGCAGAGGTCCACGTCATTCAGCTAGCCAGACTGCATGTGTAGAGACTGCAGTGGCATCTGCAGAAGTGTTAGAATCAACATACACAACCATTTTCCTGCCTGGTCCCCATCAACCACTTGGTCTGCGACATCCTCATTCTTGGAGCAATTCCAGCAACCCTCAACAGAGTTGAATCTCATGACAGATGCTTTTGAAATTCAGCTGAGGTGCCCACCTCAGCACCTGGGACTTGGGTCAACCTCCAAGAAGCAACAACATGCACCACTGTATATAGCCCACTTTGTACATAGCTCAAACCAATCTAGCACACAATACAACACGCTCCCAACTAAATTTTCACCCTCACTGCATGTACAACACACTCACACTACCAGATTGTTTGCTGTGATACCACCTTGATTATTATGATAAGGCGGTTTAGAAATACTGTTAAATAAATAAATAAAATAAACAACATATCAACCTCCTGGAGCTCAGGGCTGTTGGTAAAGCCCTCTGAGCCTTCCAGCACTGGATATCAGGGAAATCAGTACTTATCCAGATGGACAACTAGAAATCCATGTTCTGTGTCCAAAAAAACAACTCTGTAGGGAGACCTAACAAAATTTGCACATTCACCCTCTCCATCAGTTGCCACCTCCAGGCGTCCTATCTTCCAGGGGATGACAACAGATTTGTGGACACTTTTAGCAGATCCTTGAACTCTATGAGTGATCTTTCCACCCTGATGTCTCAGCAAAACTATTCCACCAGTGGGTGGTATACTGTCCACGGACATCCTTGCTTGCTTAAAGGCAAAATGCTCTCTCACTCCAAGCAGCTTTCTCCATGCAGACTTGCTCGGGGCATCTTCATGATAGGTTGGGGTCAGCAGCTTCTCTATACATACCCCTTCTCCACACTTCTAACCAAAACAATACATAACATCATGGCAGCAGGGCCCATGTCATACTCATCACGCCACACTGGTGGAGGCAGGTGTGGTTGCCCTATCTCCAGCACATCTCTGTTCATACAGCCCTTAGACTAGTCAGCCACCTGGACCTCATTACCCAGGAGTGGGGGGGGGGGGGAGCGTCTTGCACCCCAACCTGAATACCCTGGTGCTCACAGCTTGGATGTTGAAAAGGTGACGCATCCTATGAGCTATCTTCTGAGGTTAAAAATATTTCACACTCATCCAGGTGGAAGTCCACTAGGAAGCGCTGTGCCCTCAAGTGGGCCAATTTCCAATCTTGGTGCACCTCTATGCTGCTTGACCCATTCTCCTGTCACATTGTCATATCCCCTTCCTCCTCCAGTACCCTCCTCTCCCTGGCAAAGGGGCGGTCTCCAAATATTATCCATCATGATCTACCTAAGTGCTATCTATGTACCATCAGAGGCTGGATGGGAAGCTGGTATTGGTGTGCATCCCCTGGTATCTAGGTTCATGAAAGGCCTCGTGAACCTTTATCTACCCTGAGGTGCCCGGCTCCACACTGGGACCTCAACATCATTCAACAGCTCATACTACCTCCATTTGAGCCCCTTGAGTCCACCGAATGAGGTTTGCTATGTGGAAGACACTTTTTCTGGTTGCTGTTGCCTTGGCCAGACCTGTCCGTGAGCTACAGGTGTAGGTAAACTACTTCATGATTGGGCGAGTCCTGCAGATGGGGCAAAGTGTTTTTTTTCTGAGTTGGTTTCCTCCTTCCATTACCACAGAGCATCATGCTTCCCTTGTTCTATCCAGAACCACACACAACAGGAGGAACTGTGCCTGCATGCTCTGGATTGTACCCATGCCTTCCAGATCTACATCAACAGAATAAGACTATCCCAAAAGGCAATGCACTGGATATCAGACTGCATTGCCTTCTATTACCATTGTGCAGATCGTGATCTTCCCAATAGTCTACGCTCATTGAGGGCTGTTGCCACCACATTGCAGATGTCCAGCTAGTGGTGAGGAGTGTAGATTTGCCAATATAGCTAACTGGTCCACCATTTACACCTTGGCTAAACACTACAGTCTTTCTCAGTCCCAGCATATATCAAGGGCATTTGGGAACTATCCTTCAGACTGCACTTTCTCTGACATAAGACCACTGGGACCCAGACCCTCCCAGGAGGAACATGTGGGCTCCAGGTCACTTCCTCGCCACCTTTATGCCACCTGTAGTTATCCTGTCTAGGCTAGACCTCTTCATGGTACCTGCTTCAGCCAGCCTTGTCTATGTACAGCTAGCCCCGCTTATGATGTTCTGACAACCCTGTATTCCATATCGTCCTTCCCATTGCCAGCAGATGGAGACTGAGCATGACGGGTTTCTGGTGATGTCACGGTATAAGGACTTTGTGCAGACCAGCTCAAACCAGTATTCTCAGTCTCCAGCAGATGGTGATGAGTTCCTCTGCAGTCAGAGAGTTGATTGAAATAGAGGGTAGAGAATTGGAAATTTTCCTCTTTTAACCTAGGCTGTTAAGTCAGCTATGGTTCCTGGGGTGTTAAACTTGGTGGTTCAGGGTCCCTCCCCCTCTTGCTCTCTATCTCACTCCCAGTTGATGCCTGTACTGAGGAGGTTTCTTCAAGAAAATCGATATTTTGCGGTAGGAATTGCTTGCTCATTTTTAAGAGTTTTATCTCTTTAAAAAAAAAATAGATGCTGTTTTCCTCAGCATGACTGGGAATGTTTGTTTTTTCTATATCTCTTCTTCTGTCAGTATTTATTGCCATTCTGTTCATGGTGGTGAGTATTATTTTACTTTAGCTCTGGTGCAATTTTTCTTACTTTTTGTTCTTCCATTGGGGTTTTTGGTTTGTTTGCCATTTCTGCAGTTGTAGTCAACATGCCGGCATCTAAGCACATTTGTGCTGCTTGTGGCTCTCAGCCGGGATCCGTTTCTTTGGCGGGATTTTGCTGCGGTTGTGAGTTAAAGGCTCATACTGATGAAAAGGTCCTTCGGGGCTCACAGATCTCAGTGGGGGAAGCTGTGTCTTTTTGGTGACAGAATTGACCGAGCAGTCAGAGAAGCTTTCCTCAAAACTGAAGGTTCCTGCGGTTTTGGTGGGAACCATGGCCATTTTGCCACCCTCAGATTTGCTTCCTCTGTCCTCAGGAGAGGCAGGATTCAATTCCTGCTCCTGCTTCTGGATCTCAGCAAGAAGAGGCTGTTAAAGGTTCAGTTTCAACTCCCTGTTCTCCAGATTTTGTTTTATTGCTTTACCAAGCTTATTGCATGACGCAGGGCTTGTTGGAGCATTCAGTCTCAAAGACTTGTGCACTTTTGTCCAGGGAAGATGGGCTGGGGCTCCTCTTGAGCCATGATTCATAAAGCACTGCTTGGATGTTGGGGTCTGGATGACCAGTTTTCGGTGTTATCGGAGGCTTCTGAAGATCTGCTAGAAGGTCCTTTGGGGCTCTGGGATGAAGTGTCACCAGGGGATCTGGAGGAGGGAGAAACTCCTCCAGCTGAAGATGCTAATATTGTCAGAGTGTTTAGAAGAAAGGCGTTGTTGGCATTAATTGCACAGTCCTTGGCAGTGCTTAATATTCTTCAGGAGGCTCCGGTGTTAGAGGTTCCATTGGAGGATCCTCCCCTTCAAGGTATACGCCCTTCTCAGACATCTTTTCCTGTCCATAGGGCCATTAAGCAGATGACTGAGGCAGAACGGGAGGTTCCTGAGGCAGGTCTGCGGGGAGGAGGCTATATTGGATATCTACCTTATTCCACAAACAGAAAAAGATGTCCTTAAGTTGTCTACAGTGGATGCCTTGGTTATGGCAATTACAAAAAAAGACTACCATCCCGGTTGAGAGAGGAGCAGCTTTGAAAGATGTCCAGGATAGGAAACTGGAATCTTTGTTGAAACAGGCATTTGAAATCAATGCCCTGGCGCTACAGCTCTCTATTTGTAGGGTGTATGTCATGCGGACCTGTTTGAGATGGTCCAAATTGTTCCCGACTCTGCCTTGGATTCCCTGCAAGCACGGTTGAAGGCGGCTAGATTAGAATCAAGTTCTGCATACTTAGCAGATGCCTTTTATGACCTGGCTTGAACTTGTTCAAAAGGTGTCTTTGGTGATTGCCTTTCGCTGTTTCCTTTGGTTGCACAATTGGTCGGTGGACATGTCTTCCAAAATGAGGCTCAGTAAGCTGCCATTTAATGCCAAACTCTTCTTCGGAGAGGCTCTAGACAAGTTAAGGATTTAAGAGAGGATAAAGGGACTCTGCTTCTGGAAGATAAGCTGAAATCTAGTAAACCCATATCTTCTGGTCGTGAACATTTCAGAGGTTTTCGTATTACCTCAGATCAGTTGGGGGTGGAGGTAATTAGAGATGGTTATGCGCTAGAACTGTCAATTCTTCTGTCCAATGCTTTCATGTTACCCCCTGCAAAGCCCCAGAAAAGATTCAGATGGTCTCTGACATGCTCCGCAGGTTAATTCAGTTGGAGGCAGTGGTGCAGGTCTCTCCAGACCAGTTAGATCAAGGTCAGTACTCTATTTTGTGGCTCCCAAAAAAGAGGGTTCCTTCTGCCCAATTCTAGACCCTAAAGAATGTCAGAGCTCATCAAGTGCCTCATTTTCTTATGGAAACTCTCTGCGTTCTGTGATTATTTGCAGTAAGGGTGAGTTCTTGACCATTCTCAACCTCACTGAGGCATATCTTCATATTCCTATCCATCGAGAGCACCAGTGGATTCTGAGGTTTGTGGTTCCTCTAAGTCACTTCCAGTTTTGAGCTCTGCCTTTCGGCCTAGCGATGGTTCCCTGAACCTTTTATGGGGGGCATGATTGTTGTAATGGTGGCCCTTTGCTCTGATCAACCAATTGTCCAGATATGGGTGAGCGAGAATCTGCTCTCGACAAAGTCGGCGGACGAGAGCTTCAGAATGACTCAGCAGGTCATTCAGGTTCTTCAGGAGGTGATCAATTTCTCCAAAAGCAAAATGGCACCTACCTGAGATCGCATCTGTTTGGGTGCTTGATTCGACACTGTAAAAGGTCTGGTATCTCTTCCATTGGAAAGGGTGGACAAGGTTCAATCACAGGTTCAGCATGTCCTTCGCCTGCAGGTGCCCTTGGCATGGCTTTATCTTCAGCTTCTGGGCTCCATGGCAGTGACATTGGATGTAGTACTCATATGCATCTGATGCAACAGGTTCTCCTATACCAATGGTCTCTGCAATATCATGCTCTGTCGAAGAGACTGGCGTGTCCATTGCAGGCCAGAGTGATCTTGCGATAGTGGCTGTCGCCCATGAATCTGCTAGCAGGGATGCCACTGGAATCACCCAATTGTATAATAGTGACCACAAGTGCCAGTCTCTCAGGATGGAGAGCTCATTGTCAGTCTCATAAGAACATAAGAACTTAAGAACATAAGATATGCCATACTGGGTCAGACCAAGGTCCAAGCCCAGTTTCCTGTTTCCAACCGTGGCCAATCTTTTCTCCAGGAACTTGTCCAAATCTTTTTTAAATCCAGCCACACTAACAGCTTTTGCTGCATACTCCGGTAACAAATTCCAGAGTTTGATTACATGTTGAGTGATGAGGGATCTTGTCAAAGACTTTCTGAAAGTCCAGATACACTATATAAACCGACTCACCTTTGTCTGTTCACACCTTCCAAAAAAAATAACAGATTAGTAAGTCAAGATCTTCCTTGTCTAAAGCCATGTTGGCTGTTTCCCATTAAGCCATGATTATCTACATGTTCAGTAATTTTGTTCCTTATTATGGTTTCTACCATTTTTCCCGGTACTGATGACAGGCTCCCACTGGTCTAGTTTCCCAGATCATCCCTGGATCCCTTTTTAAAAATTGATGTTACATTGGCCATCCTCCAATCTTCGGATAATGTAGGGAGACTTTTCTGGTTCCTTCAAAGGAGAAAGTTATTTTGAGGCCTGTTACTACTTTCTTGCTGAAAGTTGTTTGCATTCCATCTTAACAAGCAGGTCTCTTTGCCGGTCTTTTCTCCGTCCGTAAATGATTGAGGATAGACTGTTGCATCTTTTATATGTTAGATGTGTGCTGAGGGGTATCTGAAGCAAATGAAGCCTTTATCCTTTCCTGGAGAATAGCACAAGGGTTAGGTGCAACCAAAGTTTGGTGGCTTGTTGGTTGAAGGAAGCAATTGCCTCCACTTATCTGTTGAAACACAACCCCCTTCTGGAAGGAATATGAGCTCATTCTACCAGAGCCCAGATGTACTCTTGGGCAGAGTGCACGCTGGTTCCACCACTAGACATTTGTAGGGCAACAACATGGTTATCTCTTCACATTTTTGTCCGTCACAATTGTCTTGATGTGCAAGCTATAGAGGATGATCTGTCTGGTGCGGTTTGATACAGACTGGGCTCGCAGGTCCTGCCTGAGCTTGATTACTGCTATGGTATATCCCACACCTCTGGACTGGACTGGAGAGACAATATAGAAGGGAAAATTAGACCTTACCTGCTAATTTGCTTTCCTTGAGTCCCTCCAGTCCAAAACCCACTACTCAATCTGTCTCGTGCGAGCCCGAAATCATAAGAATTTTGTTTGTGGCACATGGTTGGTATTTTTTCCGGGTTCATCAGTTCATGTGCTCCATCGAAGTGTTTGTGGTTTTTATTATCTCCAGGAACAAGCAGGAATGAGTCTTCACATATGGGTACGTCGGTACCGACGGAGCTTGCGCGGGAACGCTCCCCAGCATCCAAAAAGAAAGCCTTTGGGAGCATCCCACACACATGCGCGCTGCCTTCCCGCCCATTCACTTCCCTCTCATCAGTTTTCCATTTTCCACAGAGCCGGCAGGACGTATTCCTGTCACCGCAGAAAATTCTTCTTTTTTATTCTTGTTTTTTGTGGTCGCGTCTGCCTTCCCGCGACACCACCGGTGCTTTTCTTTCTTTTTACTAAAAATTTCTTTTCTCTAGGAATTTTTTCCTGTTTAGTGCCTGACGGTTTCTAGGCCACTTGGCCTCTATCCTTCCATTATGGAAAAGCCAGCCACTGTCCTTAAGGAATGCTCAAAGTGTGGCAGTACAAATATATTTTGACACTCATACTTGGTGTCTAAAATGTTTAGGTCCTGACCATTGCCCACTGGAGTGTCTCTCCTGCTGGAGCTCAAACAGAAGAAGTCTTCAGGATCGAGCACAACTCGATACCCGGTTCACATCGGACTCAATGTCACCAGCCAGAATATCTTCTTTTTCACAGGATCAGGTAACCAAACAAAAGTCTGTTAAGACTAGCCAGTCCTCGAGTGGTATATCTCCTTCTAAGCATCGAGATGCTTCTGGCGTTGCCCTCAAGGACATTTTGGCCATAAAGCCCCGGTGGGAGTCTTCGGGCTCCAAAGCATTAACGGGGCTTCAGGTTGTTCCCGAGGTTCTTACCTCCATGGACGTACTTGGGCCATGCTCGGTGGTTGTGGCCGCTTCGAGCGGTACCGACACCCCGGCATCGGCTATGGTGATGGATGAAACACTCCTCACCGATGAACTTAGTCTGGCGCTCTCAGCTACTTTGGTACCGCTAGAGTTGCTGCAGACCGTTCTTCCAGTATCGGCTTCGGTACCGGTATCGACATCGGCACCGGTGTCGGTACCATTGATGCTTGCTTCAACAGACTTGCTTCCTTCGATGCCGAGCCTGGAATCGCGCTCTAGCATGGAGGATTCGGTACCGACCTCGGGCGGTACCAAAGACATTGTTTTAAAGAAAATCCGATGCTTCATCCTTTCAAGTCTTCCGATCCCGATGACTCGGATGAATCCATCGGTACCAAGGCTGAATTTTCAACAATTCTAGCCTTTACCCCTCATTTCAGGGGGTCCTCCTCAGAAGAGATTTCTTTTCAAGCTTTTCTGCTTGATATGGCAAAGTTACTTGCCATTTCTATACCTGGTAAAGAATCTATACCAGGGGATTCAGAAACTCTGCAATTCCCCTGGATTCCAAAGGAGGTGATCATGCTTCCTTTGCATCAGATCTTACAGGATGTACTATTAAGAATGTGGGGAAACTCCTTTAACGTTATCCCCAACTTCTAAAACACTTGACACTATGTACAAGGTGCCACCTTCTCCAGGTTTTCAAAAGACTCAACTTCATCATTCTATTGTTGTAGAATCAGCAATGAGGCGTATTAAGAGTGCAAAGAAGCACTCCTCTTATCTGCCAGGTCGTGAGTCTAGGATTTTAGATGCCTTTGGACGTCGATGCTTCCAGGCATCTATGCTTTCAGCAAGAATTATCTCATATTTTCTATATGGGATTATCTCTTGAAGAGGTCACAAAGAATTTAAAGCTTTTGAACCCCTTTCTTCAAGAACATAATAGAGCAGACTATTTCTTATTAGTCAGTCATGCTCAAAATGTGTCTAAGTTCCTTAATCGTGCTTCCCTGGACTGTTTTGAGTCTATTAGCAGAAATTCTGCTATAGCCATAGGGGCACGACGCATGGCCTGGCTCCAAGCTTCAGACTTGGACAAATGGGTACAAGAAAGGCTGGGAAATACTCCTTGTACTGGTGAAAATCTCTTTAACAAGGATGCCTTATTCCATGCTAATCAGTTAAACACTGATATTGTTGCTTTCAGAGGATTATCAAAACTTTCCTCTATCCCAGCTAGTAAAAAATCTCCTAAAAAAACAAAAAAAGCTTTATCCCCCTAGGAAAAAAAACCAAAAATGTTTTATCCATCTTCTACCCATCATGCAGATGTTTCCAAAGAAGGGCAACATCAAACCAGGCTAAGAAAATCAAAACCTCAACAGGCTCAGCAAACCCAGCAGTCGCAGGGTTTCTGATATTTTATTCATTAAATCTCTTTTTCCTGTTTGAGGTTTAGAACCGCTAACCACCTACTTATCAACAGAAGCATCTGCAGTTCATCTCATCCTTACTGAGAGATCAGTGATACACTGACTCAATCCTCGACTCTAGGCATGAATCTCTTGCCACAAGAGAAATCCATTCTTTTAGCTCCTAGAGCTATTGATGATAATCATGCCCTACAGGTAACAGGTTTTTTCCTCTCCTTTTTGATGGAAAAAGAGGAGAAACAACTAATAACAAGGAAGGCTATGCCCTTCACCTTGACAGTTTTCCTGTATGAGGATATCTCATAGTTTTGACTGCAGGGGGGCTTTACCTTTTTCAGAGACTTACCAAATTGTAAGTCTTCACAACTCTGTATTACAACTCTGTATTACTTTCTATCCCTCTTCGTCGAGACATTCAGTCTAAGAGTGATACTATTCAACTGGAGGGCTTACTTTTTAAGCCCATAGGATTTTCTTCAATACCTACTCCAGTAAGTGGTTTCCATACAGAGCTTTCTTCCCCTTTGCAATCTTCTCAAATATTTCTTTTAAGACAGCTTATCAGACCATAATTGAGTTTTACCACTCTTAATTATGTCTGTCGGTCCTTTTCCAAACTATAGGACCTAACTTTTTCTGCTGCCTTAACAAATAATTCCAAGAGAGGTTCCAAAACCTACTTGGACAATTTATCATTGCAGGCAACCGGCCTGTCTACTATTCTTAGCCATCTTCAATTCTTTTTGGCTCCAACAGAATAGATTAGGTTGCACACTGGCAATTAAACAGCCAGATCTCACCTAAGCAACCTACAATATGCTCTCTGCAATTATACAAAAAAGCTCTGCAACTATGGGCCTTTGCCAGAGAGCGTCAGAGCCATTCCTAGTAGGTAACTTCCAGATGGTTAAAAAGGCTTTGCCCAGTCATGCTCCTACATGACTGGTTTTTCCTACTCTTGCCATCTTCCTTAAAATTTCCTTTTAAGGGAAAGGATCCAGGGCTTAGACCACATGAGAGCATAAAGAATTGCTCAATTCCCCGAGTTGTTCCACATCTCCAGTGGAACTCTTACAACAGGGATGCGTTCCTTTTCGCTGCAGTCGGTCCTTGTCTAGTGCATTCCTTCTAATTCCCAATACTTCATCGAAGCTTATGCTGAACAAAGAACGCATGATACTCATATTGTCCTCATAGAGGGGCAAACATGGTATCCCCTTATATTGCGTCGTCTTCTCCACACTGAAGTTATAGAAGGATCCAGACTTGTTGTCTTAAGACTAAGGATCTCCTCTGCACCCCTTCACGTAGGTCTCCATTTCTGGTTATTCAAAGGCTAGAATTTTTAAAGAAATCTAGACCTCTCCTTCTAAGTAAGAACATTCCACTGGTTTCCATGTAACCTTCTCCATGGTTCTTCCACGTGTAACCAGAAAGAGAATCTCTATTCATATTCTCAAGCAGGTCTTACCCTTTCTTGTTTTTAAGTGAATCTCAATCGCTCTCTCTCTCTCTCTCTCTCTCTCTGTGTGTGTGTGTGTGTGTGTGTGTGTGTATATATATATATATATATATATATATATATATATATAATCTGACTCTGAAAGATTTGTTACTGTCCATATTAATGCTGTTCCAGCATACCATAGCGTTTTAAATGGACAGCCAATTTCTATGGTAATTAGAAACTACCTTCTTTTACCGTAACCTTTCCGGTTACGTTACATCTGAAGCTCTCCATGTAAAGTCATTATCCTAAGTGACATCACTTAGGGAAGACATTACTGATCTTCAAGAAATTGGAGGCTACACCGCCTACTACAAATGTTTCTTTCTTTCATTTGGATAGAGGGGTCTTAAAGACCCATTCTTTTCCTGCAAACCAGTCAGATTTATCTCCTCTTTCCTAGAGCCTTATTCTGCTCCAAGGACAAAGAGCTTCAAACTTTGGCCTACAGGAGCTTTAGCTTCTCCAAGGTCCAACCTCATTAAACTCCCCCAGTTTTTTCTTCTGGGATTAGTTCTAGCCATTAAGGCTTCTGACCTCTGCCTGTATTGCAAAATTTATTTTCCTCTACTTCACAGGGAGGTAATTTCTTTGAGGCTAATGTACTGGCTCTTAGCACCAGACCCATGTTAGCCTCAACAAATTTTTTCGCAATACTTTTGAATAAGGTCCACATTAGAAAATTGGAATTCAATATTTACTAACATTTATGATCTACACAAGGACTCCCCTCTAGACGCCTTGTTTAGTCAAGCTCTTCCACAGCACACCCTTTTTAATTTGACTCCTACCCGCCATCCCTTGGATGCCTGAGGTTCTGGGAAATAGCATGGCCCATCTATTAGATTTGCAACATGCTGGGACCTCCTCTAGGCATCTCTAGCTTGGGAGTCCCTATATGTGAAGACTCATTCCTGCTTGTTCCTGGAGATAGCACAGTTGCTTACCTGTAACAGGTGATCTCTGGGAACAGCAGGAATAAGTCTTCACAACCCACCCACCTCCCCTAGGAGTTGTTCTCTCTCTCTCTGTCTCTCTCTCTCATTTGTCTACGTCCCTCCATCGGTCTCAGCTACAAACCCAACTGATGAGAGGGAAGTGAATGGACGGGAAGGCAGCGCGCATGTGTGTGGGATGCTCCCAAAGGCTTTCTTTTTGGACGCTGGGGAGCATTCCCGCATAGGCTCCATCGGTACCGACGTACCCATATGTGAAGACTTATTCCTGCTGTTCCCAGAGATCACCTGTTACAGGTAAGTTACTGTGCTTTCTCTTAGGGAGGTGGTTTCTTCTTCTCCATATTTCCTCTTGGATTCAAAGTAGTTTAAAAAAAGAATACATTTAAGTTTTGTGTGTTTATCCTAACAGTACTCTTCTTGGAGTCTGCTTTGTCATTAGCGAACTGGTTTGAGCTGGTCTGCACAGAGCCCTTATACCATGACATCACCAGAAACATGTCATACTCAGTTGCCATCTGCTGGCAATGGGAAATAACCCACGCATCTGGACTGGACTAGAGGGACTCAAGGAAAATAAATTTAGCAAATAAGGTCTAATGTTCCCTTATGCACTGCATTCTCATTTTCTTCTGGTTTCACTCCTATTCCGGGGGGTCGCACAGTTTGTTCCAATAACGTTTTTTGGCTCTGTTCCTTTGTCTCCCTGGGTTTTCACTCCAACCTCATCCTACCACAATTTCATCCAGGCTGTCAAGGGGTGGCCACCTTACATGACTAGCTTCCTGTTTGCCACCCCTTACATCCATTGCTCGGACATCACCCATGTGTGGATAATGCATCCTGCTTGTCCTAGGAGAAAGGAGTTACTTACATATAATAGGGGCTCTGTGGACAGCAGGATAAATCAGCCTCACAATCTCACCCTCCTCCCCTTCGGGTGAACCTGCTGAGCTATTGTACTCACTGAAGGAGGAAGTGAGTGGTTCTAGGGTAAGGGACTACTGCCCATGCTCATACTCAGAGTTCTAAAAGACTATTTCTGAGCTATGAGAGAGCTCTGGCTGGGTGCTGTTGGATTATGACACCTATGTGTGGCAAACTTTAATCTCCAGGAACAAGCAAGAATGTAGTCTTCAAATATGGGTGAAGTCGGTACCGACGGAGCCCGTGCGGGAACGCTCCCCAGCATCCAATAGGAAAGCTTTTGGGAGCATCCCACTGCGCCTGCATAGCTGCCTTCCTACCTTTCCAGCAATTCCTGTCACCATAGAAAATTTATTTTTTCATATTTTTTGTGGTTGCGTCTGCCTTTCCGTCGACTCTGGTACTGACTCCTGCTTTATTTTTCAAAAAAAAAAAAAAAAATTTCTGTAAGGGAAAGAATTATCCTTTCCTTTGGGTGCATCGACGCCATCTTAGGCTTAAAAAACATCCAGTGGTTTTAAGAAGTGTTCCAAATGTGGTACCATTTCTGCCACAGACAACCATGACTGGTGTCTCAAATGCTTAGGGCCAGATCATCAGCTGTCAGAATGTCCTCTCTGTAGGAAGATTTATTGATTTAGACAGATCTGTATACCACCTTATCCTACAATCAAAGTGGTCACATCACAATTGGAGGGTTACATTTAACATGAGGGTACTTAACAACATTATACAGTGAACTCGTATGTCTTGTTGGGATGAGTGGGTATCGAGATAGTGGAGGTAGTTGCATTGAAGATGACAGAGAGGCCTACAGAATCAAGCTGCAAAGCTGGCACCCTCTTTGCCTCTGATGCAGTATCTTTAGCATCAACATCATCGTGGGCTTTATCTTCCTCCCAAGGATCTCGGGTATCGAAACCTAAATCCTCATCGAAGGCTGGCCAGCCCTTCAAGGGTAAATCTCCTAAGTATCGAGATGCCTCGGGCGTTGCCCTGGAGGACACACCGGCCAAACAACCCTGGCGGGAGGACCTTCCCTCCAAAGCCTTAGTGGGGTCCCATGATGCTTCTGAGGCCTCCACCTCTGGAGAGTTCCTGGTGCCATGCTCAAGGATCAAAGCCCACAATTCCGATACTCAAGCATTGGCAAGCTCCATGGATCAACGTATCCTGGCCATCGAGTGGAGCTTAGCAGCCTTACGGGCGGCCTCTGTACCAGTAAAACCCTTTTAATTGGTCCTGCAGGCATCGGTACCGGCTCCGGTACTGATACAACTCACATCGACCTTTGCCGCTTGCCACACTACCCTTGAATCCGTTTCTGGTATCGATGTTCTGGCACCGCTAGCCTCAGCTACCGGTTTTGATTGGTACAGAGTTTGTGCGGAGCGGAAACACCCTGCCCATCGATACTTTGAGTCTTCGGATTCCGGTTCATTGGACAATGAATTAGTAGATACCCAGTACATGAGAACTTTCCCGGAGGACCCATCTCCGTCTCCGCAACAATGCATGTCCCCTCCAGAGGACATGTCTTTTTAAGACTTTATTTGTGGTATTGCTAGGGATCTGTCCATAACATTGACATCGGAGAAGGAGCCTAGGGCCAAAGAACTCAAAATTCTTCAATACTTTACCGCCCTGAAGGAGGCTGCTACGCTCCCTATCCATCGGATTTTTATTTATTTACATTCTCTTATATACCGCACTATTCTGCATCAGTGCGGTTTACATTGAACAAACTGAAATTACATTGAACAGGGCATTATAACTTGGAGATAACTATTTTACAGGGAACATGGGCTATGGAGGGTTAAGTGCTGTCCTCTAGTGGGATGCTTCACGACCTTATGCTTCGTATGTGGGAGACGCCCCTTACCATCTCTCCCCATACCCGGTGACTTGATACCTTGTACCAGGTGCCCGTAGTGTCCCGGTTTCCAAAAGATGCAATTGCCACACCATTAGTAGTGGCCGCATTCCTAAGGACTCTAGGGATATTGGTCTTCCCTTACGTAGACGACTGGCTCATTCAAGCAAGCACCTCTCTAGAGGCCAGCCTGTCCCTCTTGCGTAACATGCAGGTGCTACAACACTTGAGACTTGTAATAAATCTTCCAAAGTCTCAACTTATTCCCTCTCAAACTAGAGCTTTTATAGGGGCTCTCCTAGATACTCAGCAATCAAGGATTTGTTAGGAACTGGGGAACATTCTGGGGAAAGGAGGGGCTCTTCCGAAGGGATGGGCTTCACCTTAACCGGGATGGAACCAAGCTGCTGGCATTAACCTTTAAAAAGGAGAGAGAGCAGCTTTTAAACTAGATATTAGGGGAAAGCCGACAGTCGCCCAAGAGCAGATGGTTCGGAAGAATGTATCTTTGAAGGATACTAACAAAAGCAGAGAGGTTCCACAAAAGAGTAAAGTAGCCCAAATGCCCTCAAGTATGGAGCAGACTGAGCTTAAAGATCCCAAATTACCCATGTCTAACAATAGCCAAATTAATATGAGTAAAATACATTCTCTAAAATGCTTGTATGCAAATGCTAAAAGTCTAAAAAATAAGATGGGAGAGTTAGAATGTATAGCACTAAATGAAAGGTAGATATGATTGGAATATCAGAGACATGGTGGAAGGAGGACAACCAGTGGGACACTGTGATACCTGGGTACAAACAATATCGTAATGATAGAGCTGATCAAATTGGTGGAGGGGTTGCTCTCTGTTAGAGAGGGCATTGAGTCAGAAAGGATTAAAGTTTTGCAGGAAAAAAAAATCTGCTGTAGAATCTATATGGATTGAAATTCCATGTAAAAGGGGGAAGGCAATGGCAGTGGGGGTGTACTATCGAGCGCCTTGCCAGAATGACCAAATGGATGATGAAATGCTCAAAGAAATCAAGGAAGCTAACAAAAGTTACAGTGCAGTAATAATAATGGGTGATTTCAACTACCCCGGTATCGACTGGGTCAGTGTCACGTCAGGACATGCTAGGGAGATAAAGTTCCTAGATGAAATAAATGACTGCTTCTTGGAGCAGCTGGTTCATGAACCGACCAGAGGGGAAGCCATATTAGACCTAGTCCTTAGTGGAACACCAGATCTAGTGCAAGAGATAAGGTTGTTGGGGCCACTTGGCAATAGTGATCATAGCATGATCGCCTTTCATTTAATTAGTGGAGGAGGGATAGTAAGGAAATCCACAGTACTACCTTTTAACTTTCGAAAGGGAAACTATGATAAACTGAGGTAAACAGTTAAAGAAAAAACTAAAAGGAGCAGTTGCAAAGGTTAAAGACGTACATCAGGCTTGGCTGTTGTTGAAAAATACTATCTTGGAAGCCCAGACCAGCTGTATTCCACGCTTTAAGAAAAGTGGAAGGAAGTCCAAAAAACTGCCAGCATGGTTTAAAGGTGAGGTCAGAGAGGCTGTTGCCAAAAAAGCATCTTTCAGGAAATGGAAAAAAGAGCCAAATGACGAAACCTGGAAACAGCACAAGCACTGGCAAGTCAAATGCAAGGCATTGATAAGGCAGGCAAAGGGAGAATTTGAGAAGAAGCTTGCTGCGGAAACAAAAACGCGAAGTAAAGACCTTTTCAAGTACATTCGTAGCAAAAAACCTGTGAGAGTCAGTTGGTCCATTAGATGATAAAGGGGTTAAAGGAGCACTAAGAGGCGACAAGGCGATAGCGAAGAGATTGAATGAATTCTTTGCTTCAGTCTTTACTGAGGAAGATGTAGGGATGTTACCCATGACTGAAGTGGTATTTAAAGGTGCGGAAGAATTGAAGGAAATATCGATACATCGGGAAGATGTATTACAACTATTAGATAAACTGAAGAGTAGCAAATCACCTGGGCCGGATGGTATACATCCAAGGGTGTTGAAAGAACTGAAATACGAGATTGCAGACCTGCTATTAGTAATCTGTGAACTATCATTAAAATCATCTCTAATACCTGAAGATTGGAGGATCGCCAATGTAACACCAATTTTTAAAAAGGGTTCCAGGGGTGATCCGGGAAACTACAGACCGGTGAGCCTGACATCAGTACCGGGAAAAATGGTAGAAACCATCATAAAGAATAAAATTACTCAGCATGTAGATAGTCGGGACCTAATGGGAGACAGCCAACATGGCTTTAGACAAGGAAGATCTTGTCTTACTAATCTGTTATGTTTTTTTGAAGGAGTGAATAATCAGGTGGACAAAGGTGAGTCGGTTGATATTGTGTATCTGGACTTTCAGAAAGCCTTTGACAAGGTCCCTCATCAGAGACTTTTGGCAAAACTAAAGAGTCATGGGATAGGAGGCAGTGTACTATTGTGGATCAGGAACTGGTTAAAAGATAGAAAGCAGAGGGAGGGTAGGGCTAAATGGCCAATTTTCCCAATGGAGAAAGTGAATAGTGGTGTACCCCAGGGATCTGTGCTGGGTCCGCTGCTTTTTGACATGTTCATAAATGACCTGGAAAGTGGAATAACGAGTGAGGTTATCAAATTTGCAGATGACACAAAACTATTTAAAGTTGTTAAAACCCAAGAGGATTGTGGAAAATTGCAAGAGGATCTTGATAAATTGGAAGACTGGGCATCCAAATGGCCGATGAAATTTAATGTGGACAAGTGCAAGGTTATGCACCTATGGAAGAACAACCCAAACTATGGTTACACGATGCAAGGTTCCACATTAGGAACCACCACCCAGGAAAAAGATTTAGGCGTCATTGTGGATACCATGTTAAAACCCTCGGCCCAGTGTGCAGCAGTGACCAAGAGAGCAAATAGAATGCTAGGTATGATGAGGAAAGGAATGGAAAATAAAACAAAAGATATTATAATGTCTCTATATCGTTCCATGGTGAGACCGCACCTTGAATATTGTGTGCAATTCTGGTCGCCGTATCTTAAAAAGGATATAGCGATTTTAGAAAAGGTTCAGAGAAGAGCCACCAAAATGGTAAAGGGGATGGAAGGATACTCCTATGAAGAAAGGCTAAAAAGGTTGGGGCTCTTTAACCTGGAAAAGAGAAGGCTGAGGGGAGATATGATAGAAGTCTATAAATTAATGAACGGAGTAGAACGGGTAAACGTAGATCAATTGTTTACCTTATCAGAATATAGAAAGACTAGGGGACATGCACTGAAGCTACAGGGTAAACTGTTTAAGACTAATAAAAGAAAATATTTTTTCACTCAACGTGTAATCAAACTCTGGAATTTGTTACCGGAGGATGTAGTAAAGGCTGTTAGTGTAGCTGGGTTTAAAAAAGGTTTGGACAAGTTCCTGGAGGAAAGGTCCATAAACCATTATTAAGAAGGGACCCAGGATATCAATGCTTGAACCAATACAAGCATTGTGGAACCTGTGTCCCTTGTGGAAACTGCTAGGTACATATGACCTAGATTGGCCACTGTTGGAAACAGAATACTGGGCTTGATGGACCTTGGTCTGACCCAGTATGGCATATCTTATGTTCTTATGACATTTCTGCTCCAACTCTGCTGCACTCGACTCAATCAGTATCTCTGGCATACCTCAAAAACCTTTTCCACTGCTTGAGAAATGCTACAGCTTCTGGGCCATATGGCATAAATGGTGCATGTTCCATATGCTCATCTACATATGCGCACAGCGCAATGGACACTAGCAACCCAGTGGTCTCAAGCATCAAGTCACCTAGAAGACAAAATAGAAGTCTCTACCCTCATAATCTCGTCTCTCCAGTCGTGGCAATCCCCACAAAACCACCTGGTAGAGTTACCTTTTCAGATGCCAGCATATCAATGTACGCTGACGACGGATGCATCCAGATTGGGCTGGGGAGCTCATCTGGACACACTCTCCACTCAGGGACTCTGGTCTCGTCAGGAGTCACAACTCTACATAAATCTGCTGGAACTCAGAGCCATTCACAATGCTCTGTGTTCCAGGACCATCTTCTAGACCGCATAGTTCTAGACCAGACGGACAATCAAGTAGCCATATTCTACTTGAACAAACGGGCTCTTGTACCCTCTGCAGCGAGGCTCTACATCTGTGGTCCTTTGCCATACAGCACCGCATTCACCTGCATGCGGTGTATCTTCCGGGCAAGCACAATGTCTTAGCGGACAAACTAAGCTGAGTCCATCTGTCCTCCCCCACAAGTGGTCTCTCCATGCAGACAGTCTCTCATATTTTTCAAATCTGGGGGACTCCAGAGATAGACCTGTTTGCAAGTCCTCAGAATGCCATGCTCCCTCTTCTGCACCAGGACTCCTGCCAGCAAGTGGATGCTTTTCACCTCCACTGGGGTCAGGGCTTCCTATATGCCTTCCCTTCCATTCCCCTAATTCCCAAGACTCTCTTCAAATTCCAGAGACAAGGACTGCATGATACTCTTAGCCCCATGCTGGCCATGTCAGCCATGGTACCTTCTCCTTCTACGTCTGTCTCAGGCTCAGCCCATAGATCTAGGGTCTGCTCCAGATCTACCCTCTCAGGAGGAGGGGATGCTGCTCCATCCTAATCCACAGTCCCTCCATCTCACAGCATGGCTACTGAGGACATAGCCTTCCAGGACATCAATCTTCCCCAGAAAGTTAAGGACACCCTCTTAGCTTCTAGGAAGCCATCCGCCAGACGCTCCTATGCCTTCAAGTGGCATAGATTTTCTCTCTGGTGTTCTCAGAGGGATCTCAACCCCTTCTCATCTCCGGTGGCGGCATTACTTGACCATCTCCTCCACCTTTCTTCTGGACTCAAAACCAACTCGGTAAGAGTACATCTAAGTGCAATTGCAGCCTTTCACATGCCCTTAGATGGCCAGCCCATCTCTTCTCAGCCGCTAGTAGCATGCTTCATGAGGGGTCTTCTATTAACTAAACCTCCCATTAAGCCCCCTCCAGTGGCATGGGATCTTAATGTTGTTCCAGGACAGCTTCTCAAGCTGCCCTTTGAACCTCTAGCCACTACTTCACTGAAGTTTCTTACATGGAAGGTCATCTTCCTTATTGCTCTCACTTCAGCTAGACGCATTAGTGAGCTCCATGCTTTAGAGGTTGACCCTCCTTATACACGGTTCCACCATGATAAGGTTGTCCTTAGGACTCATCCTCACTTTATGCCGAAGGTGGTCTCGCCCTTTCATTTAAACAAACAGGTCTACCTTCCTGTCTTTCCCTAGACCTCATTCCTCTGGAGCAGAGGCAACCCTTCACACTCTAGACTGCAAACATGCCTTAGCTTTTTATCTCTAGAGAACTTGAGAGCACTGAAAAGCTTCCTAGCTTTTCATTTCCTTTGACTTGAGTCACCTTGGTTTGCCAGTATCCAAACAAACTCTCTCCAAGTGGATAGCTGACTGCATCACTTTCGCCTTGAAAAGGCAGGGCTTTCTCTCGAGGGTTATGTCATTGCCCATAATGTTCGAGCCATGGCTTCCTCTATGGCAAATTTACGCTCTGTAGCTATTGACGATATATGCAAAGCAGCAACTTGGTCTTTGGTCCACACCTTTGCTGCTCATTACTGCCTGGACAAGGACTCCCGGGATGCCTTGTTTGGCCAAGCTGTTCTCCAGCATCTTTCAGAGCAACTCCTACCCTCCATCCTGGGTTTCGATACCAGACATCCTTAGAGGACACATGACCTCTCTAGGCATACCTGTGCGATCCACAGCTGACCCTGAGGTCTCTGTGGCATCTCCTAGCTAGGAAGTCCCATATGTGAATACTACATTCCTGCTTGTTCCTGGAGATGGCATAGTTACTTACCTGTTACAGGTGATCTCCGGGAACAGCAGGAATTTAGTCTTCACAACCCACCCACCTCCCCTAGGAGTTATAGGTCTCTTCTCTTTCTCTCCTTTTATCTCAGCTACAAACTCAACTGAGGAGGGAGAGCTGGAAAGGCGGGAAGGCAGCTACACAGGCGCAGTGGGATGCTCCCAAAAGCTTTCCTATTGGATGCTGGGGAGCATTCCTGCACGGGCTCCATCGGTACTGACGTCACCCATATGTGAAGACTAAATTCCTGCTGTTCTCGGAGATCACCTGTTACAGATAAGTAACTATGCTTTCTGCTGTCCACGGAGAACTCTGGGGGAGATATTCAAAGGTGTTTACATGGCTTGCAGACCTACAAACTGTAAATGCTACTCAGTGGGGTATTCAGCGGTATTAACACGATTAGTGGCACTGCATATCCTCTGGTGCTGCCACTGCATCCAGTGGCAGCACCAGAGGATATGCAGGGGCGTTCTGGAGGCGGCACCCATTGTTAGCCAGACAGTGGAGGTATTGAGCTTCTGCCCAGTTAATGATATGTGACGAAAGTAGGGAGTGGTGAACAATGCCTAACTTTATCACAGAAGCTAATGGGCAGCAGCTCAATATCACCGCTACTCAGTTAGCTTTGCGGCAATCCGGGCAACCCAGATATGGCCCTGGCATTGAATATCTGGGTTTAAAGTTCAGCGCCAGCGGCTTACCCCAGTAGGGGTGCTAGCCATCGGTGCTGAATATCGGGCCCTCTGCTTTGTGGCAGCAAGAGAGTACGAAAAGATAAATGTTTTGGCTTCGGGAGAAAGGAAAAGTATCCGTTTTAAAGCTGCCAGTGAACTTGGAAATGTGGTGTTTTTTGGTTTTCTCACTCTCATCCTCACTGCTGTTCTTCACTCTTCTGTTTCAAAGCAAATTGAATGCACACAGTCATATCCATGAAGTGGCATAACTTGTTAATTGCAGAATTAAGTACAGAAGCTTTTTTTTTTTGTTAAAACATCGTTTGAAGAAAAAATTATATAACCACATGCTTCCCTTTGAAAGAATTTGTTTTGGGGTTATCGCAAATAGATAACCACACAAATACACTGGGGTCTTTTTGAAGCAGCCAGGAATTGCTTTGCAAGTGCTTTCACTAGTAAAAGCAAACGAATGGTGGTGGTTAATTGGAAAAGTTGGAGAGAGGCATGTTGCAGTGCTTGAAGCAGCGAACATAGTAGAGAGAGGGTCCTGGAATTCTTAGCTGTGCCGTTAGTCTGTTGCCAAGTTTTGCATTCAGAAGGTAACTGGCTATATGTTCTGGAAGTGCTCCAGTTTGGGAAAGTTCTCTTGTTGAAGCAAATTTATTAGACGTGCTTTACATCTGGTGTAGGAAGCATGAGAGCTTTGTTTCTTTGGGGGTGGGGGAGGGGGGTGACGGCACACTGACACATCTGTGTCATGGGCAGTATGGAAATCCATGCTCTTCCAGGCCATGATCACTCTTTTCCAGGCCATGATCACTCTCTTCCACACAAAATTTCCAAAGTATGGGTTGGAATGAGTAAATAGCAAAAAAGAATTACTTGTTTTAACTTTATGCATAGTACTAAGATTAGATGCCATGGAACTGATAGGAATGAGTTTACTCCTTGAGGTACTGCTGCGTACTTGTGACCTGAATTGGCCACTGTTGAAGACTGCTAGGCTTGATGGGCCTTCATTCTCACCCATTGGGAATCCTTGTGTTGTGGATGGGGCTTTTAAGCTTTGGTTTATTAGAACGGGTTCCATGGAAATTGGCCAGCAATGTAGGATTTAGTTTTAATGTAACTGTACTGTAAGATGGAACATGAATGCACAGTTTCAGGTGGCTGCAGGGTTCTTAAAGTGTTTCTTAAACAGACTACTTGAAACTTAAGTCCCAGACTCTATACCGGTTACTGTAGCAACCTTCCCTCTTTAAATAAGAAAAGTCTCCATGTTTTGGAGAACTGCTCCCCAAGCAATATGAAAAATCTTGACACTTGCAGTCACGGACTCCTTTCTTTGCAATAATGGTCAGACCATCCAGACTGGAAAAAAATTCTGTGGCTGGAGTTCAACACGTTTTTGAAATGACTCAGTCAGTTCTGCTGATTGGAATTTTGTTTTAATATGTCTGAATACCAGTTTTAAAAGTTGCACAGAAAGGCTGTGCTCTATTCAGTATGTCATTCTGCCATTAACATCACAGCTATTTTATAACTAGTAATCTTTAGAGAATTGCTTGAAGCCCTTCTTCCCCCTCCCACCCACTTGAATGTATTTTAAAAAGCAAGCACATCCCTAGCACCTGCAGTTTTTAAATATGGTTTCTTGGCCAGGATTCCCTCCCTCCCTCCCCCCTTTCCTCCTCTTGCAGCCTGCAAGTTTGAGCACAGGAAATGATCTCATTTTGTGGGTCCCAAAGGCCAGTCTTTTCTATAACTTATTTGAGCAAGTGGCAGAGGATTGAGCTTGGCTATGATTTACCACTTCCTCTGCAATTGGAATGAGTCCTACAGGTAGCTCAGGACTGTACCTCTCCTTTGTTTTATGCACCAAGCTTAGAATGGATGTGTTTTGCTGGGATTTTTCACTATGCAATTTTTCTTCAAGATGGTGTGGAATAATTCCATGTCTGTGCCTGTTCTCTGCTCAACTTTGTATTTATTTTTTTGAAACTGTCAGTTTAGTGAAACGAAGTAAAGGTGTTTTGACCAGAACATTTTGTTTGTTTATATATTGTCTTAATATAAACAACCTCAACTTTTTTAGCATAGCTATAAAGTTGAAAAAAATTAAGTTCATGCCTGAATTTTTTTTTTAACAGCCCCTCCAACACTAGACCAGCAGTTCCTATTCCCTGCCTGAGAACCAGGTGTTGCCTCTTCCTTCCCACTCACTCCCTCCCTCCCCAAATAAAGTTAAATTTGTTTGAGATGCCCTATCATTTTGCCGAATTTGGTTTCCTTTCTCCATAGCCCTTAAATCTATTGGGTGCCACAGCAGGCATGTGAAAACACTGGAGGTGGTTATTTTCAGTTTGCCATGGGCATCTGTTTTAGTATGTGGGGTTGGGAGAATTGAGGACCACAATGTGTTAATGGCAATAATCTGAATGAAATCGGATACTCTTCAAATAGTGAATTTGGGACATTGAAATTCTGTCGGTGGGGGAAGGATGGCTGAAATCTTCTCAGCTTGGCCAAAGATGGAAGCAAACCTAGCTTTTCACACACATTCCTATGTACCTATATACTTCCCTGCTATGGCATGCGTATGTTTAATGCCTAGTTGGAATTTATAAAATACATTTAAAACCTTTCTCCTCTCCACTCCCTCCCTTTCTCCAGTGCTGCACAGCTGCCTGGAGTATTGGCCAGGTGCCAAGGGCTGGCAGATGGCAGAGAACTATTAGCCGCGCTTCACTTGATTCCCTCTCCCAGCTCTTGCTATTTAATCAAATTATAGAAAAAGTCAATTTACTAGATTCTTGTTGCAGCTTTTTCTACCCCTGCACTTGCCCCATCTCCAAACCTAAACAGTGGAGCCCTAAATGTGGGTTTGTCATTTATCCCTCTTCTGCATGTATTGTGACTAATATTTAAAAAAAGACAAAACGTTCTTGTCTCTTGGCAAAGTAAATGCATTTTCTTCCTATTCTTTCCCTCCCCGTCTTTAATAAATCTGTTTACACTGTAAACTTAAGTTCCTGGCATTGAATTCACCACTGCTAAATTGGGTATTAAAACTACAACTAGTGGGGAGACTTCCCCTAGGCCTCTCCTTCATATTCTACTCCTCCATTCCCATCATAAGATCTTCCACAAAACCAAATTAAATATACAGTTTGCCTTTGGTTCATAGTAACATTTCAACCACAAGCATGGAATGTGGTAGGGGATGAGAAGGGTGAATCTGTACATCAGAACTGAGGATGTGATGCAAAAAGCCCTTTGCTAGCGCCCAGTGCTAAAGCTTTAGCGTAGACTTTTTTGGTCAGCTATGCTGTAAGCCTACAGCTTGCAAATGAGCTGAAGGCAAAAGGTTTACGCTAAAGGAGAGCATGCCAGGCACTTGTGCACAGTGTCTGCATTAACAGCACTTATATCCTGTGCTCAAAAGGCACATGTGCTGGAATGCTATGCCATGCATAAAAGCAATATTATTCTCAAAAGTTCTGCTCAGAATAACATCTGCTTTCATGGACACAGATAATATTCTGAGCAGAAATCCTGCACAGAATAACATTATGCATCACTAGCATTCCAGCACTTGCGTATATATTGTACCAGCACATTTCCCCTGCCGTGCTTTTTTTTTCAGCAATCTTCAGCAAAGCCCAAAAGAGTTGTGGGGACTGTGCACTGAAACAGACATAAATTCCTCACCAGCAACTGCCACAGACCTATGAACTAACTCTTAATGTCTATTTAGTCATGGCGCTGGCATTAAAATCCCTGGCGTTGAGCTCAGCCTTCTGCTCTTCTGTGCATTTCTCTGCAATTGCGCTGCATAGCTAATTGTTTTGTTAGCATCCATTTTAATAGAAACATAATGACAGAAAAAGACCACATGGCCTATCTAGTCTGTCCTTCCATATCAACAACTACAACAGTCCCCTTTTTACCTTTAGAGATCATTGCGTTGTGCACTTCTGTTAGCACAGGCAAGAGCAGATTGATTATGTTCATGTTAGATCCCTTACTACATTTTGCACTCATACACTGCAGAAAATTACACGCAGACACTGAGCTAAAGGCAATGGACTTTGCTCCTTCAGCCCCCGAGACTTTTACTTCATGCCTATGTAAAAGAGCAGCAACTGCATTTTGTAGAATATTTTAGTTTGTTAGATGTGTTTTGCCAAAGTGATAGCATCTATTGATGAAGGCCCATTTATCTGTCCATTTATGCAGAGGTTTGTTTAGACTTGCGTAAACAAACCTGTGTGCCCAAGTAAAGGGAACTCTCAGGCTGCAACTGAAAACAGAGGTGGCGACACTATCCCCCACTGGCAGAAGAGTATAGCAAGGCTTCAGCTGTGTTAGAATGGCAGGGATCCCATGTAGATAATTAACTATCTATCTATATCTGTCTATATATATAAATAAAATTAATCTAGAGGAGAGAGGACGGGGGGGGGAGGGTAGAGTGCAAGAGGGTGGAAGGTTAAGAACTTGAGTACGTGGAGGAAAGGAGGCCAGAATAACTGACTGCTTGCCAAGAACACTACACACAGCCTCAGCCCCTTATCTTCCACCATTCACAAGCATGTGTGCATGCATACATAGACATATTGCACCTCACTGCATGCCCCATCCTCTCTCATGCACATGAACATAGCCCACTCGCGCCCCCCCACAGATACACAGTATAGAGATAAGTATGCACACACAACCAAGAAGACAAGCTCCACAGCCCCTGCTGCTATAATGAGACAGATTTTATCATATTTCCAGGAACAAGTAGAAATGCAGTCTTCACATATGGGTATCGCCTGTACCGATGGTGCCTGTGTGGGAACGCTCCCCAGCGTCCAATTGGAAAGCTTTTGGGAGCAATCCACTGTGCCTCTGCATCTGCCTTCCCACCTTCCCAACTCCTCTTCTCAGTTCTTTGTTTTCTGCGGAGCCAGCAGGTTGTTCTCTTCCTGTCACTGTTGAAAAATGTTCTTTTTTGGTGTTTTATCTGTGTTCTGCCTTTGTCGACGCCGGTACATTCCCTGATACTGGCCCATTCATTTTCTATTTTTTTTCTTTTCTTTTACTTTTCTAGTTGGTGGTTTCACCACAGTTTTAGGCCTCTGCCTATTTTTCTTGCCACAATGGAAGAACACTCCAGTGGTTTTAAAAAATGTACCAAATGCTCTGGTACTATCTCAATCGCCGATAAACATGAATGGTGTTCAAAATGTTTGGGCCATCTTCCAGAAAAGTATTTTGTGCCAACAAATGACGAAACGAGGCCTAAAGAACAGGGCCAATAAGTATGATTCTCTGTTTGCCCCTGATTCTATTTCTGTTGCCTCTGCAGAGAGGACGTCTGCCTTCTCTCTTGGTTCTCAAGTCTCTTCAAATCCAAACATAAGTCTAAAACTAAACCATCGGCATCAATCTGATTCCAGTCATTGAGGTAAATCCCTATATAGTCATTGGGACCAGTCTGTCAAACAGCCCCGGTGGGAGGACCAACCCTCGAAAGCTCCCAAGGCTTTGATCTCTTGAGAACTACTAGTATGGGACAGTGGCTCGAAGCCCCATACATAATTCCACCCAAGCATTGGTCTTCTCCCTTGATCAGGGTATCCTTGCTTTAGTGAGGAGTTTGGCAGCACTCCTGGCAGCCTCTGTACCAGTGGTATCGACAGCTCCATCAACACAAGCACCGGTTCTCAACTCAAGAGATTCCTCCTGGTCCCATGCCAGGCCTTGTACCTATTTTGGGAGATCCTCTGCCAGCATTGGAACAGACCAGCATTGTCTGTTTGGTTCCCGGTACTGATACAGCTCTGCATGAGCATCGACATGGGGCCTTGACATTGGCATCGAATCGTCGATACTTTGACTTTCTTTCAGAATCTTCCTTGTCTGATTCTGAAGACACGTCTGAGGATTCCAGGGCCACCTGGGACATCCTTTCTGACCACTCCCCTCCTCACGAACGGCGTCTATCCCCTCTAGAGGAATTGTCCTTGCAGAACTGTAACATCGGACACTGAACCGAGGGCAGAGGAATTGGAAATCCTCCAACACCCCTCGGCACCCAAGGAGGCGGCCATGTTACCAGTGCATCGAATCCTACAGGATTTAATGCTACATATATTTGAGGCCCCATTAACTGTTCCACTTATCAGCAAACAGCTCAATACCATGTACCGAGTTCCACCATCTTCTGGCTTTCAAAAGCCGCAGTTACCACACCATTCCATGGTAATGAAATCAGCCATGCGACTCAAGAGTTCGAAGGCTCATTCTTCCATGCCTCCAGGCAAAAATGCTAGAGCTCTCAATGCCTTTGGGGTCAGTGTTTTCAGGTATGCATGCTCATATCCAGGATCACTTCATACATGCTCTACAGGGGCATGTATTTCAAGGATATCTCCAGAGATTTGGAGAATCTCGCTCCTCTCCTTCCTGATGACAAATGAGAAGTATGTTTGGCCCTAGTAAAGCAAAATCAGAATACATCAAAGTTCCTTATGAGGGCATCTTTTGATGCCTTTGAGTCTTCTAGCAGAGCCTCAGCAATCTGCATTGGTGCTTGTAGGATGATCTGGCTTCAGGCATCAGACCTCGAGCAATAGGTTCAGGATAAATTAGCCAATACTTACCTGCTCTGGAGAAAACCTCTTTGGAAAGGGGTGGAGAGGGAAGACTGGGGAGCTTGAGACAAATGATCTCGCCCTCAAAAGGCTCTCCTGATAGACTTCTGACCACTCCAGAAAGAAGGCCAATTCCAAGAAGTCGTTTTTTTTTCTAAAAAGAAGTGATATTTACCCTTCTTTTACACCTCAGCTGCTTACCAATCCCAGCAGCAACAACAAAGGCAACAGGGCCCTCATAAGCCTAAGAAGCCTAGGGCACCTAAGCCATAATCAGCTGCTCCACTACAGTCAGCACCTGGTTTTTGACTCCTTTCTAAAAGGTATAGTCACTCTGCCTCTGCTGGGTCCCCAGCCCCTTCACATAATAGGCAGACTTTGTTCTTATGCCCACAGGTGGCATCTCATCACATCAGAACAATGGACTCTCAGCATCGTCCAGAGGGATTATCTGCTGTATTTCCAGAGCTTTCCCCTCACCACCTTCATTAAGGACTATCAGGCCAACCTCCTTTCAATGGAAGTGGCCGCCCTGTTAACTCAGGGTGCTGTTGAAATAGTTCCTCCTGCCCAAGAAGGCAATGGCTTCTACTCTCCTCACTTCCTCATTCCCAAGAAGACAGGAGGGTTCAAACCCATTCTAGATCTTTGAGATCTCAACAAGTTCCTTGTTCAAGAAACATTCCTCTGCCTTGCCTTCAGAGAAACTATTGGCTATGTTCTCTAGACCTCAAGGAGGCATACACTCATTTGCTGATCCACCATCTGCGATTCTGGGTTCAGCAAACCCGCTACCAGTATCAGGTGCTTCCCTTCAGGCTAGTATCTGCACCCCGAGTATTCACAAAGTGCATGGCAGTGGTCGCAAGCTACCTTTATATTTTGGGGATCTTTGTCTTCCTCTACTTAGACGATTGGTTAATAAGGGGGGAATCCTCGGAAGAGCTAAAACTAGCTTTTCATCTCACCATCACAGTGCTCCAAAATCTGGAATTTGTTCTAAACTTCCCCAAATTCCCACCTGGTGCCATCCCAGCAGCTCAAATTCATCAGGGCGCTTCTAGATGCTGTCAGGCATGAACCTTTCTCCCACAGGATCGCTCTGTCCGTCTACTCGAGCTGACCCACGCTATAAAAAGCTGCACAATGGTCACTGCTCAAAAGATGCTGCGCCTTCTGGATCACATGGCTTCCACAGTCCATGTCATCCCATATGCCCGGCTACATATGTGACAGGCTCAATGGGCGCTATCATCTCAATGGACTCAAGCAACAGGGTGTTTCTCTAACAAGATTTGCATCACACTTCCTCTGGTGCACCTCTCAAAACCTACTCGGAGGGTCACCTTTTTGGATGCCTCCAGTGCACCCTAACAATGGATGCTTGCAAACTCAGGTGGGGTGCAGATCTGAACAGTCTCACTACACAAGGGCAGTGGACACAACAGGAAGACGCAGATCAGATGGACAACTAGGTGGCTATGTTCTATGTGAACAAGCGGGGGGAACGGGCATTTATCCGCTCTGCCAAAAAGCCCGTTCTCTCTGGTTCTTCTCCATTGCACACCAAATCCATCTCAGGGCGGTGTATTACCCAGGCAAACTCAACCTCCTGGCAGACACTCAGCTGCATCCTATGTTCACACGAGTGGACTCTAAAGCAGGAGACGGACTCCTGGATCTTCCACCTATGGGGGACCCCCAGAATAGTATTTATTTTATTTATTTATTTATAAATAAATAAATAAATAAAATAGATCTGTTTGCGACACAGGAGAATGCATGACTGCCACCGTTCTGCCCAAGGCTTTCCTCCCTTGCAGTCAGGCAACTGATGCCTGCCTTCTCTTCTGGGGCAGGGACCTGCTTTATGCATGCCCACCCACTCCCCAAAACTCTGTTCAAGCTGCAGGCTGATGGGGGCTCTGTGATTCTAATGGAACCTTATTGGCCCCGCCAGCCATGGTTTCCTCCGCTGTTTCATCTAACACAGACTCCACCCCTCAGCTTTGGAGCATGCACTCAACTTCCTCTCAGGAATGTGGGACGCTCCTCCATCCCAATCCATGGGCCCTCCGTCTCACGCTATGGCTGCTGAGGGCATAATGTTTGACTACCTCAGCCTTCCCCAACAGGTCAAGGACATTTTACTTGCATCACACAGTCTATCAGACATTCTTCTGTCTTCATATGGTGTTCACCATCTGGTGTACCCCGAAACACATTGACCCTTCTTTCTTCCCAGTGGAATTTTTTACAGTATCTCCTCCATTTATCCACTGCAGGGCTTAAGACAGACTAGGTCTGAGTGCATCTCGGTGCCATTGCAGTCTACCATTGACTGGTGGACAAGCAGCCCATTTTCTCACACCCCTTGATGCAACGCTTCATGTGGGGTCTTCTGCTGTCCAATCCACCAGTCAGATCTTTGCCGGTGGCGTAGGATCTTAATGTCCTAGCGCAACTCCTAAAGCTCCCTTTGAGCCTTTAACTACCACTTCTTTGAAATACCTCTCCTCGAAGGTAATCTTCCTCATTGCCCTCACCTCTGCCTGCCATATAAGCAAATTACAGGCCTTGGTGTCAGATCCTCTGTACACTCGCTTCTACCATGACAGTGGTTCTCTGGACCCATCCACACTTCCTTCTGAAGGTAGTCTCAGTTTTTCATATTAATTAGTCTGAGATCTTCCCGGTCTTCTTTCACAGACCTCATGCCTCCAGAGCTGAAGCAGCGCTACACACCCTAGATTGCAAACACGCTCTGGCTTTCTACTTGGACAGAACCAAGAATTTCAGGAAAGCCTCTCAATTATTTCTTCTTTGATCCAAGTCATCTTTGATGTCCAGTGACCAAATAGTTGCGGACTGCATTTCTTTTGCCTATGCTTAGGCAGCCTCTCCCTTGATGGTCACGTCACTGCACACTATGTGTGGGCCATGGCAACATCTGTTGCCAACCTTTTATCTGTCTCTATCGACGAGATCTGTCAAGCAGCTACTTTCACACCTTTGCTGCCCATTATCGCCTAGACAATGATCCCCGTTGGGATGCTGGCCTTGGCCAGGTTGTCCTTCAGCATCTTTTTGGGACTTAATCTCAACTTCTACGCCCCGTCCAGGACTTCTGACACCAGACTCCTCTAGCCATACTCTTGCAAGTTGTAATCAAGTCTGATGGGGCCACTCTATATCTATACTCTGGCTTCATCCTCTAGCCTCATAGTTATCTGTTTTAGTCTGGTGCCCAGGAGCTAGTGAGTCTCATTCCTGCTTGTTCCCGGAGATAGCATTGTTACTCACCTGTAACAAGTGATCTCTGCGAACAACAGGAATCGGTCTTCACAACCCACCCTCCTCTCCTAGAGTTGTAGGGTATTTTTTATTTCTCCAGGAACAAGCAGGAAGTTGATCTTCACATATGGGTGACATCTGTGCCAACGGAGTCCACGTGGAGTATTTCCCCAGCTTTCAAAGAAAGCCTTTGGGATATGTTACCACGTATGCATGGACCCTTTCCCGCCCAAGGGTGCTATCTTGCTCAGTCTCCATTTTTCCACGGAGCCCAAAGGACATCTGGCTTGTTTCCCCGGCAAAATTCCTTGCTAATATCCTTAAAAGTTAGCTTTTCCTGGTTTGTGTACCAATTCCTCTTCCCGCCTCGAGCCAGCATACAGAGTCTGGCACTGTTCTCAGCTCCTTTCCCCTTTTTTTGATCGAGGCATGCCTCAAAGTTCACGCCTTTTTTCGTCTGGGGGTCGTCGACCGGGTGTTTCCCACCATGTCCCCGGGTGGGTTCAAAAAATATAACCGCTGCAGTCAAACAAGTCAGCCACAGATACCCATGACTGCTGCCTGGGCCCGGACTATGACAGCACCTCCTGCCACCTGTGCCAGGCCATGACTCCTAAAACCAATAAAAAGAGGTTGGAGTTGCAGGAAAAACTGTTCCCAAGGTCCAACTCTGCATAAGAACATAAGATATGCCATTCTGGGTCAGACCAAGGTCCATCAAGCCCAGTATCCTGTTTCCAACAGTGGCCAATCCAGGTCACAAGTACCTAGCAGTTTCCCCAAAAGACACAGGTTCCTCAATGCTTGTATTGGGTCAAGCAGTGATATCCTGGGTCCCTTTTAGTAATGGTTTATGGACCTTTCCTCCAGGAACTTGTCCAAACCTTGTTTTAAACCCAGCTACACTAACAGCTCTTACTACATCCTCCAGTAACAAATTCCAGAGTTTGATTACACGTTGAGTGAAAAAATATTTTCTCTTATTAGTTTTAAATAGGTTACCCTGTAGCTTCATTGCATGTCCCCTAATCTTTTTATATTCTGATGTAAAGAATCGATCTAGTTTTATCCGTTCCACTCCATTCATTAATTTATAGACCTATATCATATTTCCCCTCAGCTGTCTCTTTTCCAGGTTGAAGAGCCCTGACCTTTTTTAGCCTCTCTTCATAGGAGTAGCCGTCCATCCCCTTAACCATTTTGGTGGCTCTTCTCTGTACCTTTTCTAATAACGCTATATCTTTTTTAATATACGGCGACCAGAATTGCACACAATTTTCAAGGTGCAGTCGCTTCCCCCTCTGAGCTCCAAGCCCAGCACACCTGTCATGATGCCCGAACATCCTCAGAGTCCTGTGATGGTGGCTCCTCCGAGAAAACCCCAGACCCTGAAGAAAAAAAATCCTCAGTCCATCGAGGCACCACCGGAGAAGTCTGGTAAAACTGCTCGGAGGGGATTGGGCGCCCTTCTAAGGTCCTCATAAAGAAATCCCAGGTCGGCAGAGACCGTGCGAAGCTCCTCAAGGCCGTAGTCCTAGTAGAGGACGCATTCGTGAGAGTGCTGGTGATGGTGCCAGGCCCAAGATCCTCAGCATCTGCAACGAAAGCTGAGGAGCCTTCTGGCTTGGAAACCAGAATGGTGGCCTTGGAGAAGAACCATCACTGCTATCCTGGCACTGCAGCAGGTAATGATGGCTGGCTTGTGCGCATCATATGCCTCAACACCCAGGCCCCCGACTGCAGGGGAGTCCCCCGGTCATCGAGCCGAGCACCACCGACCTCAGGTAAGCCTTCAGCACCAGTTGAGGTCTCTGTCGCGTTCCTCTGGCATCTGATCCTTACTGGCCATTTTCCACAACTTGGACCCCGGGTCCTCCTGAGGCCCCCCCCCCCCCGGCACCTCTGTGCTGGCTGCAAGGCAAGGAGTCGTAGGGCCTTGGATTCGTCATTGCCCCTCAATTCTATGTGAGAGATAGACGATGAGGCATCCCTGGAAACCAGATGGCACAGACTTCCCCTCGGACCAGTCTTTCCTGGCACCACCCTCCTCCGAAGGATGTGGTCTTCCACAACTTTGTCAAGGACATGGCCAGAGCCCCCTCGGTTCAGACCAAGGCAGAGGAAAACCCACACACCGAAGAACTGGAGATTCTCCAGTATGAATCTCCACCCAAGGAAATTCACAGTGCCAGTGCAGCTAATCCTCGAGTGGCTGCTACTTAGAATGTTGGAGACCCTGGCATTGGTGCTGGTGGTCAGCAGGAACCTCAACGCCATGTACCACATCCAGAAAGGCCCAGGGTTCCACAAGCCCAGCTCCCACATAACTCCATGGTTGTCGAGTAAACCATGCAAAAACTTAAGCCAGAAGAGACACTCTTCTGAACCCCCCTGGAAGGGATACTAGAGCCCTCAACATCCTTGGGCGCAAGTGTTAGCAGGGCTTAATGCTGGGGTGTTGGATCCAGGCCTTTCAGCTATATATAGGCATGTATCTGAAGGCTCTAACCCAGGCGTTGTCAGGGTTTTCAGTGGGGCTTACCGGTGAACCTCTCCTACGGTTCCAATCCCTGACCTCCGGTATAGACTGCTCTAAGTTCCTCTCCCGGGTGGCCTATGACGGCTTAGAGTCAGCAGCCCGAGTAGCAGTGGCAGGCATCAGCACCTGATGCCAAGCCTGACTACAGTCTTCGGACCTCAAGCTATGGGTCCAAGTAAGCTGCTCGATGTCCCCTGCACAGGGAGGACCTGTTTGGCAAGTCTATGACAAGGCAGCTGAGATCAAGGCCGACATAGTAACGCAACAGAAGCTCTCAAAAAAAAGACCTCATCCTTTCCCCTTAAGAAACCATCCGGGAAAAAGGAGCACTTACAACAGTCACCACAACCAGCCCTTCTTGGGCCAGCAACAGGGGTCTTGCCCCAAAAGATAAGGCCATGGAGCTCAGAAGCCCCAGGCCCCAGCTCCTGCCCAGCCCGGGGGGGGGGAGCTTTTGACTCCCAGGGCAGGGCCTCCCCTCCCCAGGAGACCTTCACCAGCCCACAGGGGGGGCCACCTGGCACTCTTTGCCCACAGGGGGGCCCAGGTCACCTTGGACCAGTGGGTACTGCAAGTAGTAAGGGAGGGATACCTCCTCCACCTACAGCAGGTACCACCCAGGTTCTTCCCAGGAGAGCCAGTGCGACTTCTCCTTCACCAGACCCTTCTGCTTTGAGCACAGGTCTGCTCAGGGACAACACAGTAGAGCCTGTACCCAAGCACCTGTGGGGAAAAGGCTTCTACTCCAGATACTTCCTTGTTCCAAAAAGAACTGGAGGCCTCAGGCCCATACTAAACCTGGTGAGGGAGAAATTCAGGATGCTCTCCCTTGGAACACTGCTGCCTTTCTTCCAGCAGAGAGATTGGCTGTGCTCCTTGGATCTAAAAGATGCATACACACATGCTAATCCACCTCTCCCACAGGCAGTACTTAAGGTTTGTGGTAGGGGGAGGGCACTACCAGTGCACATTACTACCCTTTGGCCTGGCCGCCTCACCAAGGGTCTTTGCCAAATGCTTGGCAGTGATAGCCGCCCACCCGCACCTACAAGGTGCTTTCGTCTTCCCTTACTTAGAAGACTGGCTAATCAGGGGGGGGGTACGGCCTCAGAAGCCAGTCAGGCCGTGGAGCGTTCAACCCTTCTGCAGCACCTGGGGTTCATCATCAACTACCCCAAATACCATCTCTCTCCAGCCCAGAGGCTGGAGTTTATAGGTGCTCAGTTGGATACGGTAGAAGTCAAGACTTTACTCCCAAGAGAGAGAGCAGAATGCCTCAAGCAACTGGCAGGAGACATACAACGCCGCCGGTCTGTCCCAGCCCATCTTCTCCTCTGCCTGCTGGGCCACATGACCTCAATGGTCCATGCCCTCAGCCCACTTGTTCGTGCAGACAGCCCAGTGGTGCCTCTGCTCACAGTGGACTGAAGCCATAGGCAGGCTGCGGGACAGGGTTAGGGTAACCTGTCAGCTGGCAGAGTCCCTCAACTGGTGGCAGGACTTTCACCACCTCCAGGCAGGAATGCCCTTCCAGGCACCTGCGCCTCAGAGGACCCTGACCAGACTCCTCCCTTCTAGGTTGGGGGGGCGCATTGTGGGGACCACTGCACACAGGGCAGCTGGTCCCAGGAGGAGTCACTCTTGCAGATCAATCTCCTGGAGCTCAGGGCGATCTTCCTAGCCTTGCGAGCGTTCCGCCACTGCCTGCAACACCGGTCCGTACTGATCCAGATGGACAACCAAGTTGCCATGTTCTATATCAACAAGCAAGGGGGCATGGGCTCATACTCCCTCTCCAGGAGGCGATGGCCCTCCTCTCCTTTGCAGCTCGCAACAGCATGCTCCTGCAAGCAGTCTACCTCCTGGGCCAAGACAACTGCCTAGTGGACAGGCTGAGCAGAGTCCTCCAGCCACTCGAGTGGTGCTTGGACCCCCCAGGGTGGCCAAGAGGCTCTTCCACCTCTGGGGCAAGCTTATGATGGATCTGTTTGCTTCTCCAGAGCGCGCAGCTGCCTTGCTTCTGTTTATGCCAACCGCACCCAGAGAGAGTGGCAGCAGACACCTTCCTGATCTCGTGGTCCTACTCTATGCGTTCCCACAGTCTCCTCTAATTGCCAGGACCTTCTTCAAGGTCCAGAGCAAGGGGGCATCTCTCATCCTAATTGCCCCCAGGTGGCCGAGACAGCCCTGGTTCCCACTGCTGTTCTCCCTATCAGTAGTACTTCCAGTCCCACTGGGCCGAGCACTGGACCTCTTGTCCCAGGAGGGGGGGCTCACTTTTGTACCCCAACCTGGGGTCTCTAATGCTAACAGTGTGGCTGCTGAAAAGTAGCACTAGCCCCTTTTCAACTTTCCAAGAGAAGTCGAGGAGATCCTGCGGCCCTCTCGGAAGCCCTCTACTAGATGGGCCTATGCCATTTAATTGGAGAAGGTTCTCTACCTGGTGTGCGGAAAGAGGGGAAACCCCTTCTCCTGCCATGTGCAAGTAGTTCGCCAATACTTCCTGCACCTGTCCCACACCAGTCTGAAGTCTAATTCAGTGAGAGTGCATCTGAGCGCCATAGCCGCTCACTATCACCTTATTGAGGGGAAACGCCTCTCGGGCCAGCCCTTGGTCTCCATGTTCTTCTAGGGCCTCCTGTTATCCAAGCCCCCCTCCAACAGCAGAGTGGGACGTCAATGTGGTGCTCTCCCAGCTTACCAAGCTGCCATTTGAGCCCCTAGCCACTTACCACCTGCGGTACCTGTCGTGGAAAGTGGCCTTCCTGGTGGCCCTCATGTCCATTTGAAGAGTGAGTGAACTCCAGGCCCTGGTGGCGGATCCACCATATACAAGGTTCTATAAAAACAGGGTAGTGCTCCGCATACATCCCAAATTCCTCCAGAAGGTGATATCTCCCTTCCACCTCAACCAGGAGGTGGTCCTCTCCACCTTCTTCCTGCAGTCTCTCGCCGGCAGGGAGGAACTAGTGCTTTATACACTGGATTTCAAATAAGCCGTGTCCTTGTTCTTACAGCAGACCCAGGCTCACTGCAAAACTCCTCAGCTTTTCGTCTCTTATGACCCCAGCAGACTGGTGCTTCCTATAACTAAGCAAACTGTCCACTTGGGTGACGGACTGTATCACAACTGCCTGTGAGCAAGCGGGCCTCTCCATTGAAAACTGGATCACAGCACATCGTGTGAGTGTGATGGCCATGTCGGTGGCCAACCTCAACTCAGTGCCAGTGACTGAGATATGCAGGGCCGCCACATGGTCTACAATTCATACATTCGCAGCTCACTGCTGTCTGGAGAGTGAATCCTGCAGGGACAGTGCCTTCAGCCAGGCAGTACTCTAATATTCTCAGGGTATAGGCAGCTCCTTCCCTCTGACCCTTCTGTGTTCAGGCTACCGGAGTGATAGTGTCACTGGACACTAGGATTTTGCAGTGTCTCTCAGTGGGTACTCACCTTCTGCAACTCACAGCTACCCAGATGGTCGCCGCTGGTGCTGTTGTGGTTCAGTCCTCTGCAGCCTGGAGCTAGGGAGTCCCATATGTGAGGACTGACTTACTGCTTGTTCCTGAAGGAAAGCGTAGTTACCTGTAACAGGTGTTCTCCAGGGACAGCAGGAATCAATCCTCACAACCCTCCCTCCTCCCCTGGGAGTTGCCTCTACCTTGTTTGTTTTTTATTACTGTCCTAACTATGTCATCTGACTGAGCAAAGTGGCACCTTTGGGTGGAAAGGGGATCATGCATGCATGGTAGCATGTTCCAAAGGCTTTCTTTGAAAGCTGGGGAAATGCTCCACGTGGGCTCTGTCAGCACAGACATCACCCATATGAGACCTGATTACTGCTATCCCTGGAGAACACCTGTTACAGTTGAAGAACTACACTTTTTCCTCTATCGCTCAGCTACAAACTCAACTGAGGAGAGGAGTTGGGAAGGCAGATGCGCAGATGCCGTGAACGTCTCCCAAACGCTTTCCAATTGGACACTGGGAAGCATTCCCACAAGGGCTCCGTTGGTACCGACGATGCCCATATGTGCATACTGGTTCCTGCTGTTCCTGGAGATCACCTGTTACAGGTGAGTAACAACGCTTTCTCTTCCCACAGTTCTGTCAGACATGGAGAATGGGGAAATACGCCATTTTGTCACAGTATACATGTGCACTTTTCAACTTGCCAGTTTTTTTGTATTTTGAAGACAATTTTGAGATGCTACTTGGCTAGTTGCATTACCACACACAGTAACAGGACAAACCTTGCCCATAATTACTACATATGAATGAATAAAAATATGTAAAGAAGTAAAAGGAACCATCAGAATTGGGCATATACTTCACTGAAGATATCAACTTTGTTGTGTGCTTGTTGCCCTCTTATCAATTGACTTATAGAGGTAAATAAAGTGAGCCAATTTGGTAGTAGTAGTGGTGAAGGGTGATAGTTATTAAATTGATTCCTTCAATTAATAGGCTTACTTAGACTTACGTGTTTATTTGGTGGCTGCATGCATAGAGTTTTCCTTTGAAAGCACCATAGAACATTGGTGAATAAAGATTCTTTACCCTATTCCATACCTTTTGGAGACTTGCCCTGGCCCCATTCCTTTTCCTCACTTGAGGGGGAGGGCAGTTTTTAAAGTGTCCCATCCCCTTCTTCTTTCCCCACACAGGTAAATGCACATATACTGGCAGAAATCTTTTAAAAGCTTCTTCCTTTTTTTGTAATCTGTCGGAGTTGGTGTCCATCCTGATGTTAAATTGTGAGTTTGAACCTGGATTTTCTTATGCCTGCTGACATAAAATTCAAAGAATAGCAGTCTGGGTCTGTGTTTTCTGGAGCTGATGATGAGAGGTGACATTGTAATCTAGACCCATAACAAGTCAGTGATTGGACAGCCTGCGGCATCAGTTATTCCAACTTCTCTGTACTTTCATGGGCTCTGTATTTCTGGTAGCTTTTCTACCTGCCTGCTATAGAATATAGTTTAAGAATTCCAAGCCAAATGAAACTAACAGAGCAGGAAACCTGAGAGAGAAAAGAGTGTGCAAGAGCAGTACACAGAAGAGGTTAGGTAACACACCAAAAATATAAACCTCCTACTCTAAGTATGCATGCCTGCCAGGATATAGATAAGTGAGAACAACTATCTCAAATAGTTAAGATATATCTCCAGGAACAAGCAGGAATGAGTCTTCACATATGGGTACGTCGGTACCGACGGAGTCTGCGCGGGAACGTTTCCCAGCGTCCAATCAAAAGCTTTTGGAAGCATCCCACCACGCCTGCGTGCTGCCTTCCCGCCTTTCCTAACTGCCTCTCCTCAGTTTTTCGTTTTCCGCGGAGCCGGCAGGACGTCCTCCTGTCACTGCAGAAAATTCTTGTTTTATTTCTTTAGTTTTCTTGTGGTCGCGGCTGTCTTTCCCGACGCCACCGGTACCGCCGGTGTTTTCTTTTCTTTTCTTGTAAAATCTTCCTTTTTCAAGGGATATTTTTTCTTCATAGTGTCCCACGGTTTCTTAGGTCTTTTAGGCCTCTTCTTTTTCCTTCATGGAACCGCCAGCCACTTTCTCCAAGAAATGTTCAAACTGTGGCGGTACAACTTTATTTTTAGACCCTCGAAGTCGATGTCTAACCTGCTTGGGTCCTGACAATAGTTTGGTGAGAAGAGGTCTTCAACATCGAGGTTCCCTCGATACATGGTTTCCCTCCAACTTCGGGGCACCGTCCCCTTCTTCTACACAGGATCAGGTAACCCACAAACAGTCTGTTAAGACTAGCCAGCCCTCGAGTGGTAGGTCTCATGCACAGCATGTAGACAGCTCCGGCCTTGCCCTCGAGGGCCCACTGGCTTCAAAGCCCTGGCGGGAGTCTTCGGTCTCCAAAAGCTTTCAGGGGTTTCAGGTTGTTCCTGGGGTTCACCCCTCACAGAACATACCTGAGCCATGTCTGGTGGTGGCATCCGCTTCGAGCGGTACCGATACCCCGGCATCGGCACTGGTGTTGGATGAAACACTCCTCACCAGGGATGGTCATCTGGCGTCCTCGGTGCCTTCGGGACTGGTGGATACTCTCCAGACTGACTTTACATTATCGGTACCAGCACTGATACTACCACCGACATCGGTACCCTCCAGATGTGCATCGATAGCCTCGCTTCCTTCGATGCCGAGTCTGGAATCGATCTCCAGTCTGGAGGACTGGGTACCGGCTCGGTACCGATTGAGTTGCCACTGGTTGACCTTCATCCACCGGTATCAGACACGGTATCAGACACCGGTATCAGACACGGTACCGAAGTCGGTACTGATGTCCTCATTACCCTTACGGTCGGTGCCTTCCATGCTTCGCTTATCAGGCTCTCTGCCCTCGATGCCGAGTTTGGAATCGATCTCTAGTCTGGAAGACTGGGTACCAATACGCTTTGGTACCGACACCGATTGATACCGGTGGCTTGGTACCGAGGATAGTGGCCGGAGGTTTTCGGTTACCTCGGTACCGATTGAACTGTCACCAATGACTGCTCCGATGTCTGTCGGGCTCGACTCCGACATCGGTACCGGTATTGGCATCGGTACCGGTATCCACAGTAGCATCGTGGCCAACTCCTGCCATGCTTTTTTCAACAGGATCACTCCCTTCTATACCAAGCTTGGAGTCGATACCTGGCATGGACAATGTGGTAATGACGGTCGCTGCTCCTGACAGCCAGTACCGGCGACCATCCCTTAAGCATTCCACACTGCACTGTGCAGGATCTTCTGTTCCTATATATTTGGATAGCTCTGTCGGTGCGCAGGCTAGTTCTTCAGATCTAACCTGCCCAAGGGAGATTCCTGTTGGGGATCCCTCTTTTCAGAGTTTTCTCCTGGATATAGCAAGATCTCTTGCCATTCCTATCCCAGGACATGATCCTGCACAAGGCTCTGTTTCTACCAAAGCAAAGGAGGACATAATGCTTCCTTTGCATCATTCCTTGCAGGATCTCCTTCTAGGAATGTGGGAAACACCTTTAAGGGTACCCCCACCTTCCAGAGCAACTGATCTCTTATATCAGGTGCCCCCCTCTCCAGGGTTTCAAAAGACTCAACTTCCTCATCATTCCATAGTAGTGGAATCAGCAATGAGGCAGGTAAAGAGTAATAAAAAGCACTCTTCTTATCCGCCAGGTCGTGAGTCTGACACTATAGATGCCTTTGGACGTCAAACCTTCCAGACATCTATGCTTTCTACAAGAATTCTCTCATATATTTTTTATACGAGTCTGTCTCTTGAGGAGGTCACAAAGCAATTACATCTTTTGACTCCTTCTCTTCCAGAGTCCAAGAGTGCAGGCTATTCTTCACTGCTTAAGCATCTCTAGAGTATCTCTTGCTTTCTTACTCGTGCTTCCCTAGACTCTTTTGAGTCTGCTAGCAGGATTTCTGCTATATCTATAGGGGCACGACGTAGAGCATGGCTCCAGGCTTCAGACTTAGACAAATGGGCACAGCAAAGACTGGGACATACTCCTTGTACTGGAGACAATCTTTTCAACAAGGAGTCTTTACGTCAGGTTACTCAGTTGTCCACTGACTTACCTGTTCCTAAGGGCTGTTCTGCACCTTCTTCTGTCCCAGTAGGTAGGAAATGTCCTGCCAAACCTTCTTCCCATAGGAGAAGAAGATTTTATGCATCATCTGCCCATCATGCAGATGTTCCCAAATAGGGGAAGCATCGTCCTGGTCTGCAGAATTCAACCTCTCACCAGGCTCAGCAAACCCAGCAACTGCAGGGTTTCTGATCAATCTTCATCAGATGCTTGTGACTTTGGGGGTTAGAATCTGCAGTTGCTTCTTCTCAATAGAGACAATCCACTGCTCTCATTCTAAACCCTAGACATGGATCTCTTCCCAAAAGACATCCATTTTTTCTGTGTTCTATGAGCTGTCAGGATGTTCATGCCTATAGGGCACAGGGTTCTCCTCTTCTTCCTGCTAGGGAAAGAGGTCTAACCACTATCAAAGGATAGTTCCTGTGCCAGCATGTCTTTTTTCCTTTCTATAGACTCACTACTTTGTAAGTCTTCTTCAGCTCCATTCTCTTTACCTTCTTACCAAGCTGTAAGAGCGATATTGTTTCACTGGAGGGCTTTTTCTTCAGCCTCTCTAGTTTTGTTACTTTTCCAGTGCGGAGTTTTCCTCTCTGAGTTGCCTCCTCTTTTTCAATCTTGCTTTGAGGCAGTTCATCAGACATGTCCAGAGTTTTCTACTCCTGTTCTGTCTGTTCTTTCTGTTTTTAAACAGTAAGATTCTTTCTGCTGTCTAGCAAGCAGCTGCCTATGCAGGAGCCTTAATGTTTGGACCACTGGTTCTTGTCCACCAGCAACCAGATTTGTCCTCCACTAACTTTCTGTCTAGTTTTAGTAGTGATTCCAAGTCAGTGCTGTTATCTGTCTTGGAAATCTTTTCACTACAGACTTGGATTGTCTTCTTTTTCTGCCATCTCCATTCCCCTGGGTTTGGCAGCATAGTTGACATAGGTACTGGCTCTCCAGCAGCCAGTTCTATCTCCTCATTTCTCCTGCATCATGCTCTCTGCAATTCTACAGAGAAGCTCTCCACTATGGGCCCTTGCTAGAGAGCATGGGGTTTTTTTTCTCCAATAGCTATCCTAGATGGTTGGAAAAGGCTTTTTCAGTCATGTCTCCCATGACTAGAAAGGTTCTCCTTTTTCAGATAAAGGACATAGGCCTTCTCCTTGCAGCTCGTCCTCATGGTAAGAACACATGATACCTTTTTGCCCTTAAGCAGGTCAGCATGGTATCTCATCTTTATGCGTCTTCTGTTCACTTACCATGCTAGAGTTCTAGAATACTCTGGACTTGCCGGCTGCAGACTGATATCATCCTCTGCTTTTCACGTAACCGTCCTGGTTATTTCACTACCTAGCATCCCTGTAGCTCATAACCAGTGGGAACAGATTCTCTATATATCTTCTCAAGTAGGTTCCACCTTCTTGTTAGATGAATCTTTCCTCTCCACATTTTCCTATGTGAATACCGTTCTGTAGGCATATCTGTCTGCTTCATTGCAGACACCCATATAGAGGCCTATATATTCATATCTGTAGCATACATCTTACAGATGTCTAGGTCTATCTTTGTGTATTTTATGCCCTTCATATCTCACTATAGATATATTCTCATCTATCTATCTATATGATATATGTATATATATCTATATATATGTATCTGTCGAGATATTTACTATCAGTAGATAGGTATCCTGCATATATCTACCTGACTGTCCAGGCTCATATAGCTATATGATTCTGACAGATGGGCTTTACCCATACCTATGCTATCCAGCATGTTTGGGGTTCCACACTCACAACCACTTTTGTGGTAGTTAACAACTTCCACCATAACCTTAAGGTTTAGGTACCTCTGAAGCTCTCCATGTTCCAGTATCTCTCCTAGCTGACCTCAGTTAGGAGAGACATTGCGGATCTTCAGCTAATCACAGGCTCTAACGCCTCAGGCGTTTGTCCTTTCTTTTGGTATACAAGGGGTTTCCATACCTTTTCCTCCCACAAGGACTGTGCCTGTTTGTACAATCCGGTCGGCCTTCTCTTTTTGCTCCCAAGGGTGAGCCACTCTGTCGCCAAAAGAGTTTGGCTTTTATCATAAAGCCTTCCGCTGAAGGCCCACCGTTTTTGGTACTACCCCAGTTCTCACCGGGGTCCCCTCTTACCTTTCAGGAATCTGACCTCCACTCTTTTTTCCTACAGGTTTATTACCTCCACTTCACAGTGAGGTCATCCTTGAGGTTCCTCTACTGGGTTCCCCAGTAGATCCCATGAACCTCCTTACTGCTGTGTAATCCTGTTAGGGGAGGTCCATATTGCAATATTTCTTCAATATCATTGATGATAATTATCATCCACACATGGACTCCTTCTCTGCAGTCCTATGCTAGGTTAGCTGTTCCACAGCACCTTTCTTTCTTCAACTCCTACCCTCCATCCTCAGGATGCCTGGTGGTGTGCGGGATGGCATGTTCCAACCTATAACATGCTGGGACTCCAGGCATCTTAGCTTGGGAGTCCCCATATGTGAAGACTCATTCCTGCTTGTTCCTGGAGATAGCACAGTTACTTACCTGTAACAGGTGATCTCTGGGAACAGCAGGAATAAGTCTTCACAACCCACCCACCTCCCCAGGAGTTGTATCTCTATCTTTCCTTTCCTCTCTCTCTCTTTGTCTCAGCTTTAAAACTTAACTGAGGAGAGGCAGTTGGGAAAGGCGGGAAGGCAGCACGCAGGCGTGGTGGGATGCTTCCAAAAGCCCTTTGATTGGACGCTGGGAAGCGTTCCCGCGCAGACTCTGTCGGTACCGACGTACCCATATGTGAAGACTTATTCCTGCTGTTCCCAGAGATCAACTGTTACAGGTAAGTAACTGTGCTTTCTACTGCTTTGTGTGTTTCAGAAGGACTTGGGGCTCCAAGAATTTGGGAGGGGGTGGTTGAGGTTTGATATTTTTCTATTTGTGTGCACTTATTTAGTTTGTCTTAAATTTAGTGTTAAATCAGTTTTGCAGAAACTAATTGACTTGGGGACATGTTTCCCTGTGAACAAGTTATGTATGGGTGATGTACCCAGATGGAGCCCCACATGGGAATGCTCCCCAGCATCCATTGGAAGCTTTTGGAAACCTCCATTGTGCATTCGTGTCTACCTTCCCGCCTGCTGTGGTGTCATCCTATCCTCAATCTGCTTTTTCTACGGCGCTCCATGGACATATTCCTGATCACCGCAGTGCTGACAGCGCCTTTGAGCCTTCAAGGCACAGATGGTGGCTTTCATGGCCGCATGAGCTCCTGTGGCCCTGCTGCCTTCGGTGGTATCACTGCCAGTCGTGCAGCCTATTTTGGAGACCCATGCCCTCCATGCCAAGGTGGGGACATCGGGTCAGCGGTCTGAGTCCAACCCGGTTCCGACCATTATCTCCTTATCCAGTGTCTCGGGCTCCTGTACCCTGATTCACAGGCATTTGAAGTCTTTTCCAGAACGATGGTTGTGGCCCAGTGCTGCTTTGACTTCCTCTGATTCTGACTCCGAGGGATGGGAGATGGAGGAAGAATCACCAGTTTCTGAGAGGGAGTCTCCAGACCTCTCCTCGGAACCATCCCCTCCATATGAGAGATGGAAGTATCCCCCAGAGGACATGTCCTTCCAGGACTTTGTCCAGGACATGGTGAAGGTCATTCCCTTCTCCCTCGAGGTGGAGGATGAGCTGAAGGCAGAGGAATTGCCTAGTGGTTGCTGCCATTTACCTCAGGACCCTGGTAGTCTGTCTTCTCCAGGAACAATCAGGGAGTCAGTCCTCACTTATGGGTGACGTCGGCACTGACAGAGCTCGTGCGGAGCAATTCCCAAGCTTTCAAAGAAAGCCTTTGGAATTGCTGCCACGCATGTGTGGTCCTCTTCTTGCCCAAAGGTGCCATCTTGCCCAGTCTCCCTTTTTCCATGGAGCCCTTTGGATGCATGTCTTCGTCTCTCGGAAAAAGTGTTTCATTTTCGGCCTCTGGGCTGTGTTTTTTTCCAGTTGCACCAGTCTTCTTCCATCCTCACCTGCTCTCCTTTTTTCCTCGAGCAAGGGGATATCCTTCCTTTAAAGTTTTTTTCCGTTGCGGGCTTCATGCCCTTTTTTCTCTTCCAACCACTGGCCGCAAAGGTTTTTGATCTAGCAGGGGTCCTCTTTGCCCCTATGGCCACCGGTTTTAAAAAGTGCGACAGATGCTCCAAGAACATGTCGCTCACGGACACCCATGACTGTTGTCCTCGGTGTCTTGGGCCAACTATGATCCGGAGCTCTGCTCTCTTTGCAAGAAAATGTCCTCCAAGGCCCTGCTCAGCCATAAGCAGAAGTCCAATGACATTTTCTGGAAGGTGGCCCCGGAATCTTCGGCGGCACCCTCGGTTGTCCCTCCGCTGGTGGGATCCCCCACTTCGGTTCCGAGTTCTCGATGACACTCTGACCAGGGATCCCCTGAAGTGGAGCGGCATAAGATGACTACCTCGAAGTCACTGTCGAGGGCTCTGGATAAGCATGAGCGCTTGGTTGCTCAGCCCCCCATGGCATTCCCGAGAGTCGGACAAGGAGCGGCCTCGAAAGGTACCTCGTACAGATAGAGGCCTCTGGCAATGGTGGGGTCATCCCAGTGAGGACCCCCTCTCCTCCACACAAGACCCGGTAACCCTGGTGTCTGCATAGCATGGTCCCATGCCCGCGTGGGAGTCGCGAATGCTGGCACTAGAGCACAGTGTTTCTGCCGCCTTAGCTGCCCAGCAGGTGCTCATGCCCAGCATGGCTGGCCCATGCCTAGAGACCGAGGTTCCCTCGAGAGGGACTCCAAAATCCGCCATGGAAACCCCCAAGAGCCACGGGCCTCGTGAGGGTCCTCTGCGTCTTTCGCTTACCTTTCCGGTCCTCGGGAGTGCGATCCTCCAAGGCCTCTGGCTCCAAGCGGACCTTGGCCTCTGGACGGGGTGACCTGCCCGAGTCAGACTCCTCCTGTCAGGCTAGGAGTCGGACGGGGATACTTCCCTGAAGACCCGTGCCCACAGGGACCTCTCTTCGGACCCGTCCCCTGCCTGCCTATCAGAGGCATTCGCCATCCAAGTACACATCGTTCCTGGCATTCGTGCGGAACATGGCACAGGCCCTCAGCCTGACTACACAGACTGAAGAGGAGCCGCGAGCTGAGGAGCTCGATATTCTACAGTATGAGTCCCCGCCTCGGGGTCTTACTGTCCCAGTTCCCTCCCATATGGTCAAGGCTGCTGCTCCACATGTGGGAGACACCTGCTTTGGTCCCCATTGTGAGCAAGCGCTTCAACGCCATGTATAGAGTTTAGCGTGGCCCAGGGTTCCAAAAGACCCAGCTTCTGCACACTTCCATGGTTGTGCAGTTGGCGATGCGGAAGCAAAAAAGCCCGAAGTCTCACTCTTCGGTCCCCCCAGGTAGGGAGCCCTCAACGCCCTGGGGCGTAAGGCCTATCAGGGTTCCATGCTTGCCTGCTGTATCCAGGCATACCAACAGTATATGGGCATGTTCCTGCATGACCTTGCCAAGGAGCTCGGCGGTTTCGCCACGGACCTTGAAGTGAACCCCTCCTAAGGTTTCAAACCCTTCTGAAATCTGTCGTGGAGTGTTCAAAGTACCTCTCCCGCACCGCATATGACAGGTTTGAGGAGTCCACCTGGGTGGGGGCAGCCAGCATCAGGGCCAGGCATGGCTCCTTTCTTCAGACCTGGAGCAGTGGGTCCAAGAGAAGCTCCTGGACATCCCTTGCCTTGGCGAACAACTGTTTGATAAACCTATGGAGGATAAGGCTGCTGAGATAGAAACAGAGTTTGTGACTCGAACTAGTCTCTCGTGCAGAACCTCCTCCCTCCCTAGGAACCTCCTCCCTCCCTAGGAAGAAGCAACAGACCAAGAAGCCGTTCACATGGCCACCGTAAACCTAAAGGGCCTCAGGCCCATCCACCGGTGCTGTCCCAGCCTATGCAGGGGTTCTGATGCCGTCTGCATAGCCTCTCGCCCCCCAGCAGCTCTTCCGCCGGTGGGGGGACACCTGTCCCTGTTCACCCCAGAGTGGGCATCCATCAAGTCGGACACCTGGGTCCTCCAGGTAATCAGAGACTGATACTGTCTCCGCCTGGACAGGCACCCTTCTCCCCAGCGGAGCCTGCTCGGCTCCTCGCACACTAGACCACCTTGCAGCAGAAACTTTCCAACCTCCTCGCCCAACGAGCGGTCGAGAAGGTACCGCAGCACCTTCGAGGTCAGGGGTTCTACACTCGCTACTTTCTCATCCCGAAAAAGACGGGGGGCCTGAGCCCCATCCTCGACCTCAGAAACCTCAATTTCTTGGGGTGGAAGTTCAAAATGTTATCGCTTGGTGTCCTGCTGTCCTTCCTTCAGCAGGGCGATTGGCTATGCTCCTTGGACTTAAAGGACGCTTACGCCCACATCCTAATTCACCCCCAGCACAGGCAATACCTACGCTTCAGGGTGCAGGGGGAACACTACCAGTACAGAGTGCTCCCCTTCGGTCTTGCGTCCGCACCGCAGGTTTTCACAAAGTGCCTCTCCGTGGCCACCACCTCCCTCAGGTGGCAGGGCATACCTGTCTTCCCCTACCTTGATGACTGGCTCGTCACGAGGTTCTCGATCGGCGAAGCCTGCCTGGCGGCATCATGCACGATCCTCCTCTTTGAGCGCCTCTGCTTCCTGGTCAACTACTCCAAGGCCCATCTCGAGCCGGTGCAGACCCTGGAGTTAGACGCATGCCTCAACACGCTGCGGGTGACCGCCTTCCTTCCCAAGGACCGAGCAGACCGCCTTCGGGCTGTGGAGTCCCAGGTACAAAACAGGGCTTGGATTACGGTGCGGGCGATGCTGCGCCTCCTTGGGCACATGGCCTCCACCGTCCATGTGGTCCCCCAGGCCCGCATGCACATGCGGACAGCCCAGTGGTGCCTCAGGGCCCAATGGAGCCAGGCCTTCGGCCACCTCAGAGACCTTATCCGGGTCTCTTGCAGTCTCCACGACTGCCTGAGTTGGTGGCGGGACCCCAGAATTCTCATTTGGGGAATGCCTTTCCAGACCCCGCATCACGAGCTTGTCCTAATGACGGATATTTCCCTGCTGGGGTGGGGAGCCCACTGCAGTGCATTGTGCACCCAGGGGCAGTGGTTGCCCAAGGAGTCTCGGCAGCAGATCAACCTGCTCAAGCTTCGAGCGGTCCGATGGGCTCTGAGGGCCTTTGAGGGCTACCTGAGGGGGAAGTCGGTGCAGACTAACAACAGGGTAGCCATGTTTTACATCAACAAGGAGGGGGGAACAGGATCACTCCTCCTCTGCCAGGAGGCAATCCTCATTTGTGTTTCGCCAGGGGATAACCCTGCAAGCGGTCTACCTCCCAGGTCAGGAGAATGTTCTCGCAGACAAACAGCAGGATCCTCTGCCACACGAGTGGCGCATGGATCCAGAGGCCACCGGCATCTTGTTCCATCGGGCGGGGGGGGGGGGGGGAAAAGACCCCCATCCATCCATCCATCCATCCATCCATCCACCTGTTTGCCAGTCCGGCGAACACACAGCTTCCCTGCTTCTGCAGCTCAGTTCTGCACCCAAGCAGGGTGGCCTCGGATGCGGCGTTCCGGCCTTCTTTACATGTTCCCTCCCACTCCTTTTATTGTGAGGACTCTCCACAAGGCTAAGCGGGACCAAGCTTCGGTGATCCTCATGGCCTCGCACTATGGCCGGGCTCTCCCTATGTAAGGTCCCCAATTCATCTCGCAAGGCTGGTACCAGTTTAGAGCCCCTGGGTCCCCGAAGGCACCGAGCCAATAACTTCCCGGGCTTGTCCCCATATTGGTACAGTTGGTAGCGGTAATATATTACGGACTTCTTAGCCCTCTGGTGCAGGAGTTCATTTAATTCTGTTTGAGAGTCCCACAACTGTTTTTTAAGCCCTGCGGTGGGAGTTTGGGCCCAGCGGCGTCTTAGCCTCGTCACCAATCCCTCTAGGGCCATGATACGTTCGGCCCTCAATCTCCTTTTCCTGGCAAGGAACCCGATTATATCTCCCCGCAGTACGACCTTCGCCGTTTCCCAAAGCAACTCTGGGTCATCCTGATGACCCCTATGATCAGCTTCGAATTCCTGCCATCGCCTCTGAATAAAGGAACGAAATTGCGCGTCTCTATATAATTCCAGTGGAAAACGCCATTGAAAGGCTTGAGGAGTATTCCCACTCCAGAAGACCTCCAGCCAAACAAAGGCATGATCGGAGATCTCTACGGGCCCTATCTGGGCATCCCCGACGTTGGCAAACAGCCCGGTGGACAGCAACAGGTAATCCGGGTTGATGGATCTTTGGTCAGACCCAGTTATGTTCTCCTAGCTTTCAGATTAGTCAAAACCTAAGTTCCTATGCTCTTAATCTGGGCTGAGATTCAGTTCTATAGAATCCCTTCCTGGGTTTTTTTGTACCTTATTTTTACCAGTTTTTAGTTTAGCCCAATTCTTGAAAAAATAGGGGGGGGGGACCACACACACACACACAAAAAATAGTTCGGGGGGGGGGGACCACACACACACACAAAAAATAGTTTGGGGGGGGGGGGACCACACACACACACACAAAAAAAATAGTTCGGGGGGGGACCACACACACACACACACACCAGTGCTCTTTTGAATAGCATTGGTTGTAAATCTCACCAGTACAATGATAGTTTCCAAAGGAATTTTTATAGGTTAAATTAATTCACCTATGGAAAACACCCTTTTGAGAATCACCTCCCTTTGTGTGGGGAAAATGGGCTACTTGGGCTATAGCTGGGGCAGACAACCGAAAGTACATGCCTGCTACTTTCCCTGTTTGTCCTTCCAGCTGAAAGCCATGGTGGGGAAAAAGCTTCTTCCGAGCAACCAGGCAATTAAAAGGGAAATATCATAAGATGTTCCTTTTTGTTTTTTTAAATCTGCTTGCAAGCTTGCAGGTAACTGCCCTCGAAGTGACACTTTTGCACAATGACCTGAACCCCTCTTCTCAGGATCTGTGGAATAGATGTTTGTGTTTTAAGGTATTCATTGGTTACCCATGGATGCAGGTATCTGGGTGATGGGTATTGGGACTGAACCCATGTGGGCATTTGCAGACAGGCAGCTTGCTACTTGAGCTCATTCTGAAATCAGCACTCATGGGGATATGTTTACTAAGCAGCAGTAGTGGCTTCTGTGCGATATCAGAGCCACAGCCCCATTGAATTCAATTCTTAGTAAACATACCCCATGGTTTCCTTGCCAAGTGCAGTAGAAGTGCACTTTGGGAAATAAGCAATGGGGGAAATCCTAGGTTAGTGTGCACATCCAATTTGAAGCGAGGAAGAGATTGTGGTGAAGGATCATGCCTGTATCATTCTTTGATCCAGTGTAAAAGAAAAAAAAAGTTAAATATGCAGAGTCCTGTCTCCTAATGGGAAAATGAAAAGATAGAAGGGAGTTGAGAGATTGATTTTAACAAGAGTTTTTTGGATCAGATGTTGAACGGGCTCACTAAAAGGCTCAAATGGTGTCTGTCATTGCATAACAGGTGTACCCCTCCAACTCAGGTGATGATTACAGCAGAGACCCCGCTGGGTATGCTTCCTCTAAACCTACCAGCACAGTCTACCCTGGAGGCTTCTACATGCCAGGTCAGTCTTTATGGGTATGAACTTTAAAAACGAAAAATCCAGTGATTTTCAGAATTGACAGTGCCATAGCCCTGCAATTCTGGCCTTTATTCTTGGAGGGCAGCATGAATTCTTATGGAAGTCGTTGTGCCTGCAGAGCTCACTCAGTTCCTTGTTTGTACACAAGGGGGCATGTTTAGTAAAGTGCAGTAAGATTTTGCACTTATCGTGTGCTAAGAGCAAAAATTAGCATACAGTAAGTGCAAAGGCTGTGCATTAACTGTTGGTGATGTGCCCTGCCTGTTCCCCTGCAGTTTTCACCTTATAACTTCATTCACAATTAACGCAGGTGTACTTAACGCTACTCATTGAATTGGCATTAAGTACACCTGTGATAACTACAACATTGATGGCACACAGTAAATGCCCCCACCCCGTGCTAACTGCAGTGTGTAGTCCACATCCACTCTGCCCTTAACCCTCCCATTCCCTGCCCTGTCGTGCACTTAGCTGTTTTAGCGCATGGTAACTGTTACTGCAGCCCCATGTTAACCATTAGCGTACATGAGTAAGCATGCTCTAAGGTATGTTATACAGCTTTTGCTGACAGACAAAAAGGGACAGGAATGAGTGGTTAAGATTTGCTTTATTTGCTTGTAATTGGATGCATTATGGAAAAATTAATAAAAATATTACATCGAAGAATGAGTGGCAATGGTTTAGAGAGAAACCAGTCCCCCTTCTAAAACTTATTACCACATGACCGTTTGTGAAATTATCGTCTGCACCCTTCTCTCCTGTCTGGCCCCTCTCTGCTTTTCAAGGTCCTTTTTAATGCTTATGAGTTCAAGAATGCTAGAGGCAGAGATTCTGTGGCCAAACTTATCTGGTACCCAAAAAAACTGCTTTAGTTCATCACAGGTTGAGACACCTTCCCCACTCTTGCTGCTCAGCTTTCATGCCATACGTTCACCCTTACTGACTCTCTAAGGATTTTAGGATGCAGTTTTGACCCTGCCCTTTTAATTTACATATTTCCTCCACTATGAAGTCCTTCCTCTGTCATCTTCACCAGCTCTGTTCTACCCAAGATGCCTTGACTACTACTGCATTTGTTTTAGTACTCACGAGGCCCAGCTATTCAAGTGTAACTTCGTCTCTCCAGTCCAGTCCCGTCACCTAAGGGTTGTCACGCCTCACCAGCAGCTTTGAGACTGGGCATGTCAGAAACCTGTGACATCAGCATACAAGGGCAGCTGGTAGCACCTCCGTGGGAGTCCCGCATACTGGCGCTGGAACGCAGCGTTTCTGTGTTCATCCCTTCCCAGCAGGCACTAACGGCCAGCTTTGCTGACTCGCACCCAGAGACCATGGGTCCCTCGCGTGGGACACCTAAATCCGTCCAGGAAACCCCCGAGAGCCGTGGGCCTCATGAGGGTCCTTTGTCGGTCTTGATCGCCCTCCCATTCCTCGGAGGCGCGGTCGTCCAGGGCCTGAGGCTCCAAGTGGGTGCCGGCCATTGGGCATGGCGATCTGCCCGGCTCGGACTCCTCGACTGATTTCTCGGAATGAGAGTCCGATGGGGTCACCTTCCCGGAAACCCGTACCCACTGGCATCTTCTCTTGGACCCCTCACCGCCCGCTTTCCAGTAGCGCTCGCCACCCGAGGACACCCCTCAATAGATTCAGAACTCTGCTAAAGTCAGTCGCAGACTGCTCTAAGTAACTCCCCCGAGCCTCCTACGATGGGTACGAGGAGCCGGCTCGGGTGGCGGCCGCGGGCATTGGGGCCCGCCTCCAGGCATGGTTCCAATCCTTAGATTTGAAGCAATGGATGCAGGAGAAGCTCCTGGATGTGCCCTTCCTCGGCAAGCAGCTCTTCAGCAAGCCAATGGAGGATAAGGCCGCAGAGATAGACTGAGTTCATCACCAGAACCCCCTCTCCCGCAAGACCTCCACTCTGCCTCGAAAGAAGCAGCCGGCCATGAAGCCCTTCTTCCCCAGAAAGGGCCTCCAGTAGCGAGGCTATCCGCCATACCCGGCTACCCCCACGCCGACCACCCTGGCACAGGGAAAATCTGGCCTGGGGCATCATAAGCCGAAAGGGCCCAAGGTCCAAGAACTGGCTCAACTCAGAAACCCACTCAGGGGTTTTGACACCATCGGCATAGCCCCTGGCCCTCCGGCAGCGCAGCAGCCAGTGGGGGGACACCTGTCCCATTTCGCACCATCGTGGGCCTCCATCACCTCAGACACCTGGGTTCTCCAGGTCGTCCGAGACGGCTACTGTTTTCGTTTCAACAGGCTTCCACCTCCTTTCTCCCCAGCGGAGCCTCCTCGACTTCCCACGCACCAGCTCCTGCTACAGAGGGAATTACACTCTCTCCTTGCCCAACGGGCAGTCGAGAAAGTCCCTCCTCACCATCAAGGTTGGGGCTTTTATTCCCGGTACTTCCTCATCCCAAAAAAGACAGGGGGGTCTGTGGCCCATCCTCGACCTCTGCAGGTTGAACAAGTTCCTGGTGCAGGAGAAATTCAAGATGTTATCCCTTGGTGTTCTGCTACCCTTCCTCTGGCAGGGTGACTGGCTATGCTCCTTGGATCTAAAGGATGCTTATGCCCACATCCTAACCCACCCACAGCACAGACAGTACCTGCACTTACAGTACATGGTGCTCCCCTTTGACCTCACGTCTGCCCCTTAAGTCTTCACAAAGTGCCTCGTCGTGATTTCCGCTCACCTTTGGTGTCGGGGCGTGCCGGTCTTTCCTTACCTCGATGACTGACTCGTGATGGTCTCCTTGGTCAAGGAGGCTCAGCAAGCAATGTCGCGCACCGTCGTTCTCCTGGAAAGCTTTGGGGTTCTTGGTCAACTACCCGAAGTCTCACCTCGAGCTGGTGCAGGCTCTCGAGTTTATCGGGGCGCACCTCGATACTCAGCAGGCAACTGCCTTCTTACCAGTGGATCATGCTACCCACCTCTGAGCTCTGGCAGCTTGCTTCCAAAATGCTCCCGAGGTCGCCGCTCGGACCATGCTACGTCTCCTGGGCCACATGGCCTCGACCGTACGTGCTCCCGCCTGTACATGCAGATGGCTCAGTGGTGTCTCAGTGCTCAATGGAGCCAGTCCCTTGGACACCTCAGGGACCCTGTCAAGGTCCTTCCCGACCTCCGTTTGTCCCTGCATTGGTGACAAAGCCCCCGCAACCTTCTGCAGGGATAGCCCTTCCAAGCCCCACAGCACGTTGCGGTGCTGAGGACGGATGCTTCCCTGTTAGGGTGGGAAGCCCACTGCAAGCCACTATGCACGCAGGGGCAGTGGTCGCCTGAGGAGTCTTAGCAACAAATAAATTTGCTTGAACTCTGGGCGATCCAGTGGGCCCTGAGGGCCTTCGAGGAACACCTCAGTGGGAGGTCGGTTCTCGTGCAGCCCGACCACTGGGTGGCGATGTTCTATATCAACAAGGAGAGAGGCATGGGATTGCGCTCCCTCTGCCGGGAAGCAGTCCTCATCTTCTCTTTCGCTGTCCGACAGAGGATGTCCCGCAAGGCAACATACCTCCCGGGTCAGAAGAATGGCCTGGCAGACAGACTCAGCAGAATCCTTTGCCTCCACGAAGGTGGCTGGATCCCAGAGTAGCAGACACTGTTTCTCCACTGGGGGACGCCGGCGATAGACCTCTTCTCCAGCCCCCAGAACACACAACTCCCCCCACATTTGCGGGCCAGTGCTGTATCCGAGCAGGGAGAGCCCCAATGCATTTCTCCTGGACTGGTCATCCAGCCTACTCTATGCATTCCCTCCTTCCCTTCATTGCGAGGACCCTTTTCAAGGCTCAGCGGGACAGGGCATCGTTGCTTCTTGTGGCACCCTCATGGCCTCGGCAGCCTTGGTTCCCGCTCCTGCTCCGGTTGTTGACGGAGCCTCCTGTTCCCTTGGGCTCTGCCCTGGGCCTGCTGACACTGGAAGAGAATCAGGTGCTACACCCGGACCTAACCTCCCTGTCCCTCACGGCCTGGCGGCTGAAGGGTCTCCCTATCCTTTCTGGCGCTTTCGGAGGAGGTCGAAGAAGTCCTCGCCTCAAGGGAGGATTCCACTAGACGAACTTACACCTTCAAGTGGAGGCGCTTCTCTGGCTCGGAGCACCAGGTCGACCCCTTCTCGTGCCCCGTTAGATGGATCCTCCAGTACCACCTCCATCTCTCGAAAGAAGGGCTGAAGTCTAACTCTGTCAAAAGTACACTTGAGCGCCATCTCAGTGAATCGCCTCCCCATCGAGGGGAAGGCCCTCTCGGGGCAACTGTTAGTCTCCCGCTTCATGCGGGGTCTTCTGCTTTCCAAGCTGCCCATCCCCCTCCCCCCAGGGAATGGGACCTGAACGTAGTGCTCATGCAGTTCACGTGTTCGCTCCAGCACCTATCCTGGAAGGTAGCCTTCCTGTTGGTGCCCGAGTCAGTGAGTTCCAGACTCTGATGGCTGATGCCCCTTACACCAGGTTTTATTGAAACAGGGTGGTCCTCCGTACCCACCCTAAATTCCTGCCTAAGGTCATATCGTTCTTCCATCTCAACCAGGAGATAGTCCTGCAGACTTTCTTTCCGAGGCCCCACGCCAACGAGGTGTCGACGGCTCTCCAAACCCTCGACTGCAGACAGGCCCTCACCTTTTACTTGCAGTGTACCCAGACTCATCGCAAGTCTGGCTGGCTTTTTGTGACCTATGATCCCAATAGACTGGGGCAGGCAGTCACCAAGTGCACCCTCTCGGTTTGGGTGACGGACTGCATTGCTTTCGCCCATGCGAAGGCAGGCACCCCACTGGATCGTCGAGTCATCACACACGGGGTCCGAGCCAAAGTGGCTTTGCTGCGCTCCTTGCCTCTGAGGGACATCTGCCGGGTGGCGACCTGGTCTTCCATGAATACCTCTGCTGCTCACTACTGCCTGGACAGGGTGTCCCGCCAGGACAGCTCCTTCGGCCAGGCTGTACTCTGTAACCTGTTTGGGGTATAAGCAGCTCCTGCCCGCTGACCCTTCTTCACGGCTCCTTCTGGCATCAGCTTCTGCTCACGGCCTCAGAGGCATTTTTTGGTTACAGGTTCGGTAGCCTGTAGCTAGGGAATCCCATAAGTGAGGACTGTCTTCCTGCTTCCTGAGGTGTTTTAAATCCTTTGTAGTTACATTGAATGGAAAGTGTAGTTACTCACCTGCAACAGGTGTTCTCCAGGGACAGCAGGAATCAGTCCTCACTACCCTCCTGCCTCCCCTGATGAGTTGCTAGATTTTTGTCCTTCCCTTGCTATCTGCTTGATAGGGCTCGAGCTAAGGGACCTGACTGAGCAAGATGACATTCTTGGGCGGGAAGATGACCACGCATGCGTGGCAGCAATCCCAAAGGCTTTCTTTGAAAGCTGGGGAATTGCTCCACGTGGGCTCCATTGGTGCCGATGTCACCCATAAGTGAGGACTGATTCCTGCTGTCCATGGAGAACACCTGTTACAGATGAGTAACTACACTTTCCATTCAACGTAACTACAAAGGATTTAAAACACCTCAAAACCTTTTTCTTCTCGCAAGCATTCAGTGACCAACTCAAATAATTTCCCTAATTTCTTTTTGTTTTCTGTTTCTCGATATTTTCTTAAAATATATCCTTGTCTCTCTCAATTTTGTGAAATGCTGTTTTCCTCCTTAAAGGTCTTTGAATATTTTATTTTACTTTTCTTTGAATATTTTATATCTTTAATTTATTTTGAATATAATTTTACTTATGATTTCTTTTAAATTTTAAATTTGATAAATTATGAAGAGGTTCAGCAAATGCTAAGAAATAAGTAAAATCTTGCAACTGACCTAATACCCTCTCCCATGCTTCTCCTCTTTAAAGGTCAAGCACTACTTGTGCTCTTTCTCTTTCCTATCTAGAGAACTTAAGTTGCATTTTGTTGTAGGGGCTTTTACCTCTCCTATCCTGCCCCCTTCAGTGGTTAGTATGACAGTTTTTTAGAACACCGGATGGGCAATGCACAATTTTAATTAATGAATACCAGTATTTAATATTTGATCATCTCTTGCAGATGGACTTCATAACTCTGCTGATCTGTGGAGCTCATCGGGTCCAATCAGCCAGTCAAGTTATGGGGCCATCCTAGGAAGCACCGCCTCCCCTCTCCCACAGCCTAGCAACTTTAGCAGTCTGCACGCCCATGAACGGATGGTAATGTGTGCTGCCCAGGATCATATGGACTTGCAATCTGCCGATTTCTTTTTTTTTTTTTGTCTTTCTTTTTCTTTGTCACTGCAAACTGAATGAAGTGGGGTGCATTAATGCACCGGTAAAAATACACTTTAAAATAGTTCAGCCAGCTGATAGGATACTTAATATTGTATAAAGTGCCCAAGCTTAGAGTCCAACAGAAATGACCTCTCTGGTTCTAAAAACTCTTTCTTATCTTTGGATCAGAAAAAGTGTTCAGAACCTATAAATAATCTGATATTACCAAGATCCACTACAGTTACTGGAATGAAACTATAATGTGGAGAAAATATCTCCAGGAACAAGCAGGAATGTAGTCTTTACATATGGGTATCGTCGGTACCGATGGAGCCTGCGCAGGAACGCTCCCCAGCGTCCCATTAGAAAGCTTTTGGGAGCATCCCACAATGCCTGCGTGCTGCCTTCCCGCCTTTCCCAAGTGTCTCTCTCCAGTTCTTCGTTTTCCGCAGAGCCGGCAGGTTGCACTTCCTGTCGCCGCAGAAAATATCCCATTTATTCTTCTTTTTTGTGGTCGCGTCTGCCTTCCTTCGACGCTACACCGGTACCGCCGGTTGTTTCTTTCTTTTCCTTATAAAAAAAAAAACTTTTCCTGGAGTCTTCCAGCTTTTTTCTCTTCTGGTGCCACGTGTCATTTTGGGCATTAGGCCCAACTTTCCTCTACAATGGAAAAACCTGCTTCGGGTTTTAAAAAGTGTTCCAAGTGTGGCGGTACCATCTCCGTCACCGACACCTATGAGTGGTGCCTCAAATGTTTAGGTCCTGATCACTCTATCTCCAAGTGTGTTGCCTGTGGGATGATGTCGAAGAGGGGTCGGCAAAACCGAGCTGCTAAACTTGGCACCCTTTTTCCCTCCGATGGAGCATCTGTGGCATCAACATCTTCCAGGGCTTCGTCTTCCTCCCATGGATCTCAGGTAACTAAACATAAGTCTAGCCGGTCCTCAAAGGGTAGATCTCCTAAGTATTTAGATTCCTCTGGCGTTGCCCTTGAGGGACTCACACCGGCAAAATTGCCCGGGTGGGAGGCTTCGGCTTCCAAAGCATCATCGGGGCTCCAGGATGTTCTCGAGGCCCCAACCTCGGCAGAACTACTGGTGCCATGCTCTGGGGTACCGGCCGCTTTGTCCGGTACCGATACCCAGGCATTGGCGGCGTCGATAGACCATAGATTCTTGGCTATTGAACGCAGTCTGGCAGCTCTTCTCTCGGCATCGATGCCCCCGAAACCGCTTCAGACAATTCAATCAGTACCGGCACCTACATCGGTACCGGGGCCAATTGCATCAATGTCGGCAGGTGGACTACCAGTACCAACGCATACTGTGCCCTCCGTTACTGACAAGTCGGTACCGGACCCTGTTGATACTGACTTTGATCGGTACCGGTATCGTGCACTGCACGGTTACCTGGACAGGAGATACTTTGAATCCTCTGACGAGTCTGAAGACTCTGACAGCTCTGTCGATACCAGAGTACTTATTCCTGAGGATTCTTCCTCTCCTAAACGTAGGATGTCTCCTCCAGAGGATATATCCTTCCAGGATTTTATCCGGGATGTGGCCTGAGGTCTTTTCATCACAGTGGCTCCTGAAACAGAGCCTAGGGCAAAGGAATTGGAGATTTTACAGTATCCTAAAGCTCCCAAAGAGGCAGCTACTTTGCCTATTCATGAGATCTTGCATGATCTCATGCTAAGGATGTGGGAAACACCTCTCACCACTTCTCCTCATTCTCGTAGGCTCGATACCATGTATCGAGTTCCTCCCTGTCCTGGATTTCAAAAAACTCAGCTGTCCCACCATTCCATGGTGGTGGAATCAGCTATGAGAAGGATCAAGAGTGCAAAAAGACATGCATCTAATTCTCCAGGACGTGAATGTAGAACTCTTGATGCCTTTGGGTTTCGAACCTTCCAGGCCTCTATGCTTTCTGCCAGGATTAGTTCCTACATTTTATATATGGGAATGTTCCTTAAAGAAGTTACAGGAGATCTAGAGCTTATGAGCCCTCTCCTTCCTGATAAGAGACAAGATTATCTTGCACTTATCAAACAAGCTCAGGATGTTTCCAAATTCATAAATCATGCAGTTTTTGATTGTTTTGAGTGCATAAGCAGAACTTCTGCTATTGCCATAGGCGCACGTAGGATTGCCTGGAACTTTGGGTACAGGACAAACTGGGGAATATTCCTTGAACAGGAGAGAATCTCTGGCAAAAATTGGCAAGAGAAAGCTAATGAGCTAGATGCTGATAATCTCACCTTGGATAGATTATCAAAATCTACAGCTGATCCTGCAAGGAAAATGTCCTACAAAAAACTATTCTTCACTAGAAAGAAGAAGTTCTACCCCTCCTATACCCAGCAAGGGCATCGTTCAGGTCAGTCTGCCCAAAAGGGTCAGCAACAACCTAAACAAAGAAAAGCAAAGGCTGCTAAGCCTCAACCGGCTCAGCAGACTCAGCCTCCACAGGGGCTTTGACTCCCATCTAGAGAACTTTGTCTTCCTGGCCCTGAACGGGCCAGAGCCTTCCACCATCCCAGGAAGGTTATGTTATTTTGCCCCCAGATGGGGGCAGATAACAGCAGAAAGTTGGACTCTGTCTATTGTAAGAGAGGGATACAAGCTTCACTTCCTCAGCATGCTCCCTCCTACAATGGTAAGACAGTTCAATTCTCAGACCTCTCACATCTCCCAGTTAGATCACGAGGTCAGTCTGCTTCTTGCCCAAGGGGCAATAGAAGAAGTACCTATTCATCAACAAGGTGCAGGGTTCTATTCCCCCTTTTTCCTTATTCCAAAGAAAACAGGAGGGCACAGACCCATTTTGGACCTCAGAGAATTGAACAAATTCCTCTTTAAAGAGAAATTCAAAATGATTTCTCTGGGAACTCTACTGCTATACCTTCAGAGTCAGGACTGGCTTTCTCTAGATCTCAAGGATGTGTACACTCTTGTTCTCATCCATCCAACTCACCAAAGGTTTCTTCGCTTTCTATTTCAAGGGAAGCACTACCAATACAGAGTTCTTTCTTGTGGCCTGGCCTCGGCACCAAAGGTGTTCACAAAATGCATGGCTGTGGTGGCAGTATTTCTCCGCACCCTAAAAATATTAGTCTTCCCTTACTTGGACGATTGGCTCATTCGAGCTGGAGCCAGAGGCCAGGTTTTCTCTATCTCGCACAATGCGTATCCTTCAATATTTTGGGACTTGTCATAAACTTCCCAAAATCCATCCTAGCTCCCACTCAGTCTCTAGAGTTCATAGGAGCCCTGCTGGATACCAGACAGACAAGGGCCTATCTTCCACAGTCCCGCTGCCTTCGCATTGTGCACTTAGCTTCCCAAGCAATGCTAAAGTCTCACCGCACTGCTCGGGAAATGTTACAATTGCTAGGCCACATGGCATCCACCATGCATGTGATCCCTTATGCCCGCCTCCATATGAGGGCAGCCCAGTTGACTCTATCCACTCAGTGGACTCAGGCATCAGGTTGCCTGTCAGACAAAATAGCAACCTCAGATCGTCTTATTTTGTCTCAGCTACAAAATTATCCTAATTCAAACAGACAACCAGGTAGCCTTGTTCTATGTGAACCAGCAGGGTGGAACAGGCTCTCTGTCGCTCTGTAACGAAGCTTTGCGACTTTGGGCCCTCGCCAGAGAGCATCAGATTCATCTCCTTGCAGTGTATCTTCCAGGCATTCAAAACTCTTGGGCAGACAGACTCAGTCGAGTTCTGTTTCCACCTGAATGATCTCTCCATGCAGAACAGGTGGCCAAAATTTCCAATTTTGGGGAACCCCGGACATAGACCTCTTTGCAAATCCGCTGAATACCAAACTTCCCCAGTTCTGTTCCAGAATTCTGGCTCAGGGTTGTCAGGCCAGGGATGCCTTCCTCCTCCATTGGGGTCGGGATTTTCTGTATGCCTTCCCACCCATTCCCCTAATTCCCAGAACTTTATTCAAGTTTCAGAGAGACAGAGGCCATATGATTCTCATAGCCCCACATTGGCCACGACAAGTGTGGTACCCTCCGCTCTTACATCTCTCTTAAGCTCCATCTCTGGAGTTAGGATCTGCCCCAGATCTCCTATCCCAGGAGGATGGGATGCTGTGGCATCCCAATCCCCAGTCTCTACGTCTCAGGGCCTGGTTGCCGAAAGCCTAGAACTTCATGGTCTTAACCTTTCTCAGCAAGTAAAGGATATCCTTTATGCTTCCAGGAAACCATCCACAAGACGCTCTTACACTTTCAAGTGGAAAAGGTTTACCATATGGTGTTCGCAGAAGGGTCTTAACCCTCTTGCAATACCTCTGGAATCATTACTGGAATATCTCCTTCATTTGTTTAATGCAGGGCTTAAGACCAATTCAGTGAGAGTTCATTTGAGTGCTATTGCAGCTTCTCTCAAGCCTTTAAATGGGCAACCTATTTCCTCTCATCCTATCATAGCGAGATTTATGAGAGGCCTTCTTCTAACTAAGCCTCCCGTTAAGCCACCACCGGTGGCATGGGATTTAAATCTGGTTGTGGCCAGCTTATGAAGCCGCCTTTTGAACCATTAGCTACTACCTCTTTGAAATTCCTTTCCTGGAAGGTTATTTTTCTTATTGCAATCACATCAGCACGTCACATCAGTGATTGCAAGCATTGGTGGCTGATCCTCCTTATACAAGGTTCCATCATGATAAGGTAGTCCTTGGGACTCATCCTCACTTTATGCCAAAGGTGGTTTCACCTTTTCTTTTAAACCAAGCAGTTTACCTTCCTGTTTATTTCCCAAGACCTCATGCCTCTAATGCAGAAAGGAATCTTCATACTTTGGACTGTAAAAGAGTTTTGGTCTTTTACTTGCAAAGGATGCAGCAACATAGAAAGTCCTCTCAACTCTTTGTTGCTTTTGATCCTAGTCATTTAGGACTTCCAGTCTCCAAAAGGACACTGTCCAACTGGATTGCACAGTGTATAGCTTTTGCCTATCGGAGTAAGAACCTTCCTCTTGAAGGCTATGTCACAGCGCACAATGTGAGAGCCATGGCAGCCTCTATGGCTCATCTTCACTCTGTCTATCGACGACATCTGTCGAGCAGCTACCTGGGCCTCGGTTCATACCTTCACAGCCCATTACTGCTTGGACAAGGACTCCCCGCTGGGATGCCTTGTTTGGTCAGGCTGTTCTTCAACACCTGTTCCATACTTAATCAACTCCTACCAACCATCCCTGGTAGGATGCCAGAGTTCTATGGGGGGGAAGTGGAGCCCTTTCAAAAGGGCACACAACTTCTGGGGTTTCTCCCTAGCATCTGTAGCTAGGGAGTCCCCATATGTGAAGACTACTTTCCTCTTTGTTCCTGGAGATAGCATAGTTACTCACCTGTAACAGGTGATCTCCGGGAACAGCAGGAATTTTATTCTTCACAACCCACCCACCTCCCCTAGGAGTTGCATCTCTCTATCTCTTTTTCTCGCTCCCTCTCTCTCTCAGCTTTAAACTCAACTGGAGAGAGACAGTTGGGAAAGGCGGGAAGGCAGCACACAGGCGCTGTGGGATGCTCCCAAAAGCTTTCTAATTGGATGCTGGGGAGCATTCCCGTGCAGGCTCCGTCGGTACCGACAATACCCATATGTGAAGACTAAATTCCTGCTGTTCCCAGAGATCACCTGTTACAGGTGAGTAACTATGCTGTTTGGTTGGAGGGAAGGGGGTTCAAAAGAGCTGGTTTTTTTCTTACATCTACTATCTTGGATCAAAGTAAATTGGGGCACTCTTATTTGTGGATTATTAGAATCTGGGCTGGTGACCCTCTGATTCACTTCCAGCATGAACATAGCATAAACCGGTTGAGCTGCCAGTGATGGTGGTGAGGTAACCATACTGAAATACCTGCCCATTATGTATTCTAAAAGGAAATGTAGACATACAGAAGCAAAACACATTCATCCAAATGAGGAAAGATGGAGAGTTTAATGGAAACAAACACTGTAAAAATAAATAAATAAAAAGTGGTAGGTGTTTTAGGTGGACTTGCTGCTTTTGAAGTATTGTGGCTTTCATCCTTTTTCTTTGAGGCGCTTGTCATTACATTTGGTGACTGATGATAACATGGGATGTGTACTTCTGAATTTTTTGGCATTGAGTTTAAGAACTTGCCCATTGCTAAAATTGAAGGTCAGCAAGCTTCCAAATAAGCTTTTGGAAGAAGTGATTAGTGAATGGGTATATTTACCGTGCAATGTCGCTTTCCTTACACTACAACAGTTGTGAAATCTGAAAATATTAACATTACTACCAAAATTCGGTCCTGGATTATTGCATTGGTGGTATGATTTCAATAATTATATATTTCCAGGAACAAGCAAGAATGTAGTCTTCACATATGCATGACGTCTGTACCGACAGAGCCCATGTGGGAACACTCCCCAGCGTCTAATAGGAAAGCCTTTGGGAGCATCCCACTTTGCCTGCTGCCTTTACCACCTTTCCATCTCTCCCTCCTCAGTTCTTTGTTTTCCGTGGAGCCGACAGGGAGCAATTCCTGTCACCACAGAAAATTCCTGGGGGTTTTTTTTCATATTTTTGTGGTTCGCATCTGCCTTCCCATCGACGCTTGTACTGACCTCCGTCGGTACTTCCTTTCAAAGAAAAAAAAAAACCTGAGGAAAAGAATTCCTTTTTTTCTTCAGGCGCATCAATGCCATCTTAGGCACAGACACAATGGAAAAACCATCTAGTGGATTTAAAAAGCGTTCTAAGTGTGGCAGTACCATCTCGGTCACAGGCATCCATGACTGGTGTCTAAAATGCTTAGGACATGATCATCAGCCATCAGAATGTCCTCTGTAGGAAGATGATGAAGAGAGGCCTGCAGAATCGAGCTGCAAAGCTGGGCATCCTCTTTGCCGCCTCCGCAGTCCCTTTAGCATAGATGTCATCGAGAGCTTCATCTTCCTCCCAAGGATCTCAGATATCAAAACCTAAGTCTTCATCGAAGGCTGGCTGCAGCCTCTCTCCCCCCCCCCCCCCCCTCCCGGGTAGATCTCCTAAGCATCAAGATGCCTTGGGCGTTGCCCTGGAGGAGGGGACACCGGCCAAACAGCCCCGGCGGGAAGACCTTCCCTTCAAAGTCTTAGTGGGGTCTCAGGATGCTCCCGAAGCCTCCACCTCTGGAGAGCTCCTGGTGCCATTCTCAGGGATAGTGGTCCGCAATTCGGGTACCCGATAACCAGGCATCAGCAAGCTCCATGGATCAACGTATCCTTGCCATCGAGCAGAGCTTAGTGGTCTTACTGGCAGCCTCTGTACCAGTAAACCCTTACAGTCAGTTCTGCAGGCATCTGTATCGGCTTCAGTACCGATATAACCTGCATCAGCTTTTTTGCTGGTTTCCACACTACCGCCCATGCCGGCCCTCAAATCAGTTACCGAGGTTCTGACCACACAGGTTTCAGGTACCGGTTTTGAACTGTGCCGAGTTCGTACGGAGCGGGAGCACCCTGCCTGTCGATACTTTGAGTCTTTGGATTCCGATCCATCGGATGATGAATCAGCCGATACCCGAGATATACGAACTATCCCGGAGGACCCGTCTCCACGTCACATGTCCCCACCAGAGGACATGTCTATTTTCAAGACTTTATTCACGATGTTACTAGGGGTCTGTCCATAACAGTGACATCTGAGAAAGAGCATAAGGCCGAAGAATTGGAAATTCTTCAATACACCACAGCTCTGAAGGAGGCGGCTATGCTCCCTATCCAACGTTCATGATCTCATGCTTTGTATGTGGGAGCCACCTCTAACCATTTCTCCCCATACCTGACTGCTCGAAACTATGTATCGGTTACCGGAGTGTCCCGGTTTCCAGAAGACTCAATTGCCGCACCATTCCATGGTAATGGAATCAGCAATGCGTTGGATCAAGAGTGCCAAAACACATTCCTCAAACCCTTCGGGTAGGGAATTAAGGACTCTCGACGCGTTTGGTTGACGTTGTTTTCAGGTCTCTATGCTATCGGCCAGGATTAGTTCCTACATACTCTATATGGGTATGTTTGTTAGAGAGGTGGCTAAGGATTTGGAGTTGATGGATACTCTCCTCGATGACAAGAGGGCAGATTATCTCACTCTTGTGAAGCATGCTCAGAATGTTTCAAAGTTTAACAAAGCAACTTTTGTTTTGAGTGCATCAGTGCATGCAGGATTGCATGGTTTCAAGCATCGGATCTTGAATAATGTGTTAAAGATAAGCTGGGTAATATCCCTTGCACCGATGAAAACCTTTTAGGCAAGGATTGATAGGACAAAGCCTCTCGGTTGGAATCTGAGAACACTACCCTCAATAGGCTATCTAGATCTACAGCCAACCCAGCTAAGAAAAAAGCAGCAGAGACAGTTTTTTTCAATAAGAAGTACTATACCTCTTATACCCCTGCTGTTCAGTGTCAGCATCATGCTCCTTATAAAGAGCAACATCCTCCAAAACAGCAAAAGAAGGTTCAGACTCCCAAGTCACAGCCACCTCAGCAGACCCATACTGCTCAGGGTTTTTGACTTTTCTAGAGAACATAGCTATCCTGCCTCTGGAGAGTCCCGATCCTCTTCATATTCCCGGCAGACACTGTCACTTTGCCCACAGGTGGCATCTTATCACCTCGGAGCATGGACATTATCCATAGTACAGGAGGGGTACAAACTTCATTTATGAAGTCTCCGCCCCCCCCCCCCAACTTCTCCAAGAGTTCTGCTCTCAACCCCCTCTCACTGCTCTGTTGCTACAACCCTTCCTTTGCAGGATGCAATAGAAGAGTTCCACCATCCCAACAGGGAATGGGCTTTTAATCTCCATACTTTCTCATTACAAAGAAAACAAGAGGATACAGGCCCATTCTGGACCTCAGAGAACTAAACAGGAGAAATTCAAAGTGATCTCCCTAGGGGGGACCCTTCTCCCCTATCTCGAGAGTCAGGATTGGCTCTGTTCTCTAGATCTAAAGGAAACGTCCACTCAGGGACTCTGGTCTCAGCAGGAGTCACAACTCCACATAAATCTGCTGGAACTCAGTCATTCTAAATGCTCTGAGTATTCCAGGACCATCTTCGTTGCCACAGAGTCCTAGTCCAGCAAACAATCAAGTAGTCATGTTCTATGTGAACAAGCAGGACGGAACAGGCTCTTGAACCCTCTGCAGCGAGGCTCTACATCTCTGGTCCTTTGCCATACAACATCGCATTCACCTCCATGTGGTGTATCTTCCAGGCAAACACAATTTCTTTAAAAGATACCGTGACAACCCCACTTTAGTCAATTTTTGTCAGGCATAAACTGTGGGAGGAAGATACTTCAAAACTTCCCCGCCAGGCAGTACATGGCCCTTTTATTCATCCAAATGATCTAAGATATGAACTTTTAAATCATCCATGCAAAATTAACACTAATCCGATATCACGCACGACGTGCACGTTTCGGGGCAGTCCATTGTTGAACTGCCCCGAAATGTACACGTCGTGCGTGATATCGGATAAGTCTTAATTTTGCATGGATGATTTAAAAGTTCATATCTTAGATCATTTGGATGAATAAAAGGGACATGTACTGCCTGGCGGGGAAGTTTTGAAGTATCTTCCTCCCACAGTTTATGCATGACAAAAATTGACTAAAGTGGGGTTGTCACGGTATCTTTTATGGTAATTTTCATTGATTACCGTTGGGGTGGTTTTTTTTTTGACTAAACACAATTTCTTAGCAGACAGACTGAGTCGAATCCTTCCCCACAAGTGGTCTCTTCATGAAGACAGTGTGTCTCACAATTTTAAAATCTGGGGGACTCCAAAGATAGACCTCTTCACAAGTCCTCAGAATGCCAAGCTTCCCTGCTTCTGCACCAGGACAGCCAGCAAGTGGATGCTTTTCACCTCCACTGGGGTCAAGGCTTCCTATATTCTTTTCCATTCACCTAATTCCCAAGACTCTCTTTTCAAGCTCCAGAGAGACAAGGGCTCCATGATACTCATAGCCCCATGCTGGTCATGTCAGCTGTGGTACCCCTCTCATCCTGCATCTGTCAAGCTCAACCCATAGATCTGGGGTCTGCTCCAGATCTCCTCTCAGGAGGAGGGGTTGCTGCTCCATCCCAATCCTCAGTCTCTCTATCTCACAGCATGGCTGCTGAAGGCTTAGCCTTCCAGGACATTAACCTTCTCCAGGAGGTTAAGGACATCCTTTTAGCTTCTAGGAAGCCATCCACCAGACGGTCCTTTGCTTTCAAGTGGCATAGGTTTTCTTTCTGGTGTTCTCAGAAGACTCTTAATCCCTTCTCAGCTCTGGTGGATGCACTTCTTGAGTATCTCCTCCACCTATCATCTTCTGGACTCAAAACCAATTCTGTAAGAGTACACTTAAGTGTGACTGTGGCCTCTCACATGCTCTTAGATGGCCAGCCCATCTCTTCTCAGCCACTAGCAGCGCGCTTCATGAGGGGTCTTCTATTAACCAAACGTCCCAATAAGCAGCCTCCAATGGCATGGGATTTAATGTTCTAGGACAGCTTTTCAAGCCGCCCTTTGAAACTCTAGCCACTACTTCAATTAAGTTTCTCACATGGAAGGTCATCTTCCTAATTGCCCTCACTTCAGCAAGGCACATTAGTGAGCTCCAGGCCTTGGTGGTGCCCCCCCCCCCCCCTTTACACACGCTTCCACCATGGTAAAGTTGTCCTTAGGACTCATTCTCACTTCATGCCGAAGGTGGTCTCGCCCTTCCATTTGAACCAGTCATCTACCTTTCTGTCTTTTTCCCTAAACCACATTCATCTAGGGCAGAAGCAACCCTCTACACTCTGGATTGTAAACATGCCTTAGCTTTTTATCTCCAGAGAACTCGAGAGCACTGAAAAGCTTCCCTGCTTTTCATTTCCTTTCACTTTTCACCTTGGCTTGCCAGTATCCAAGCAAACTCTCTCCAAGTGGATAGCTGACTTCATCACCTTTGCTTATGAGAAGGCAGGACTCTCTCTCTAGGGTCACGTCACTGCTCATAATGTTCGAGCCATGGCTGTCTTGATGGCAAATCTACGCTCTGCAGCTATTGATGAGATCTGCAAAGCAGAAACTTGGTCTTCGGTCCACACTTTTGCTGTTCACTATTGGCCAGGCTGTTCTCCAGCATCTCTTTGGCCAAGCTGTTCTCCAGCATCTCTTTCAGACTTAGAGCAACTCCTACCCTCTGTCCTGGATTTCAATACCAGACATCCATGGAGGATACATGACCTTTTTAGGCATACCTGTGAATCCACAGCCGACTGAGGTCATCTCGCTGGCATCTTCTAGCTAGAGAGTCCCATATGTGAAGACTACATTCCTGCTTGTTCCTGGAGATAGTGTAGTTACTCACCTGTAACAGGTGGTCTCCGGGAACAGCAAGAATTTAGTCTTCACAACCTACCCTCCTCCCCTAGGAGTTGTAGGTCTTCTTTTCTTTCTCTCCTTTTATCTCAGCTAAAAACTCAACTGAGGAGGGAGAGTTGGAAAGGCAGTAAGGCAACTACACAGTGCAGTAGGATGCTCCCAAAGGCTTTCCTATTGAACGCTGGGTAATGTTTCCGCGCGGGCTCCGTCGGTACCAACATCACCCATATGTGAAGACTCAATTCCTGTTGTTCCCAGGGATCTCCTGTTACAATTGAGTAACTACGCTTTCCTTACCGATTTTCATGCACCCAAAGGTTGCATGTTACCTTAGTGATGGAGCAGCTTTTTCTTTTTTTTTTGTTAAAATGTTTCATAGCTGTGTAGACAAACATTTTGGTAACCAATTTACTGGTTCCTTAGATCCTGAGACCCAAACAAGAGCCCTGAGTGTTGCAGAGGCAGCACACTCAGCCTCTGATCTGGAAGGGCACTTGCTATAGGTTGGATATATCAGAGGTGCACAAGTTTGGTCAGGGGCTGCAAAACAGCCTGGTTTTCAGGATAGCCCTAATGAATAGGCATACAATTGTAGTAAGCATGCAGATCTATCTCATACCTATTCATTAGGGCCATCCTGAAAGCATGGCCTATCTGCGGCCCTCAGACTGAACTTGTGCACCTCTAACATATATCATGATGTAGAGGAGATACAAGATATCATGATATAAAGTTGGAAGAATGACACCGAAGAAATGAGGACATTACATTTGTTAAGAGGGTGATGGGTTCTAAATTGTCCTTCCAGCAGGACTGTGACAGAATTCAAACATGTTTGGGGAAGAGAGCAGTGGTTGTGTTAAGGGAACCAAGATGACTAGAGATTGCAAAGGGTGTTCTGTGATACACGTCTTGGTCTGCCAGCAGCCGGTATGTTACTAAATTAAAGATGGTTAAACTTAATGGATTGGTGTCATGCTCCTCTTTCTTATTTTTTTTTTCGGAAGAACTATCAGATGCATTCAGGTGAGGTGAATGGAGGTCTATCTTCTGTGTCCGGATTTTCCTCTGCCTCCACACCTTATGGTGTCTCTAGCCACACGCCACCTATTAGCAGTGCAGAAAGCATGATAGGTATGTATAGAGTCCTAGAATTGGCGTAAACAAGGTGGATAGGCTTGCTTCTGACCAGGATTCTGGGATGTGGGTTGACCTTAAGTGAGGCTATAGATTTTCTCCAGTGTATGATGCTTTAACAGCAAAGTCAGGTAAAGAATGGATTATAAATGTTGTGATTCTGTCTGAGACCTCTCCTCTAGTTAAAGCCCATTTGTTTTGTGAAGATCAGAGGGCTGAAAACACATGAAGTAATTTTCCCTTTTGCAAACAGCATTAAGACCATACTGTTGTAGAAAACTTCTTACAAGGCATTTAACATTGAAGCGTTTCTGGCTTTGAAATCCTTTTGTTTGCCCTGGGTGACACTAAGCTGAATATTTCCAGTGTCTTACCTATCTTAATGACTGAACTTTAAAGTTTTAATGATGCGTATTGTAACAGAAAAAAAACCTACTTTGCCTTGTGCATCCCAGAAAATGTTAACCACACAAGAACCACATTGTTGCTTCTGGTGAGGGGACTGGGCGGTAATGTTTTTATATTTTGAGGCATGGACCTCAGCACATCTGAATTTTATTTTTAACCACCTAAATTAGATTTTTCTCCAAGACCAAGCAGGACGTCAGTCCTCACATATGGGTGACGTCAGTGCCGATGGAGCCCTTGTGCGGAGCATTTCCCCAGCTTTCAAGGAAAGCCTTTGGGAATGCAGCGGGCATGCGCGGTCCCCTTCCCGCCCAAGGGTGCCATCTTTCTTTTTCCGTGGACCCCAATGGATGTGAGTTTGTGTCACCCAGGAAAAGTAGGGGGGTTTTTTTGGCTATTTTGGCTTTTTCTGATCCGGTTTGACACTGGTTCCCCTTCCCGCTTGGGCTCGGTACACCAATATCGAGTCCGGAATTTTGATTTTCGGTTTTTGTCCTTCGTGACTAGCATTCGCGCCTTTTTTTCTGTGTGTTTTCTCACTGGCAGCCTGGCCTTTTGACCTTGCAGGGGCCCTTTTTCCTCCGATGGCTGCCAGCGGGTTCAAAAAGTGTGATCGGTGCAAGAAACTTATGTCTCTCACCGACATACATGACTGCTGCCTCGGGCCCGACCATGACCCGCTGGTCTGTGGCCCATGCAGCAAAATGTCATTGAAGGCACTTCGGAGCCGTCAGCATCAATGTGAGAGAATTTTCTCAGAGTCCGCGTCCGGCCAGGCCTGGACTTTGTCAGAGGCCTCGACATTTCGGGAGTCTGACCCCGAGCGCCGTTGGGGTTCCTCTGAGAGGGAGTCTCCCGCCCGGGAGCACAAAAGGAAGAAGAGGCTCGCGAGGGTGGCATCGGTGGAGGCTCATGAGTCCTCAAGGGCCAGGTCGTGTAGCCCTGACCGCCGCCCCGGGCTCTCAGAGTAGGAGAAGCTGTCCAAGTTACCTTGCATGGAGCCGGAGTCCCTGAGTCACGTAAGTGCTGTTGTCCTCGTGGACTCTCCGGGAGAACCGACGGGGCGTCTGCCCCAAGTCGCGGACTGCTGAGTCTCCTGAGCTTAGACTCAGACTGACGGCCTTGGAGAGCAGCTGTGCTGCCTTCATGGAACAGCAGCGGGTGCTGATTGCCGGTCTGACCGGTGCATCTGCCCCGACCACCGGGACCTCGATGTCTAAGTCGACCCCGGAGACCAAGCCGATCCTCGAGTCAATGAAGTCTCGAGTCGATCCTCGGTCAAGATCCCCCTCAACCTCCCATGCGGGGCCGAGGTGGTCGACGTCAATACCCTCACATGGCCGGAGCCGCTCAATTCCTCCTCAGAGGAGTCGGCGTGGGAGACGGAGGACGAGGAGTCCCCGGACACCTTCCGGACCCGGTGCATCCCATCGGACTCACTGGAGTCCGAGCCTCAGAGAAGGTCCCCCCCCAGAGGATACCCGGTTCTCAGACTTTGTGAGGGACATGGCCAAAGCTTTGGCTTTCCCCGCAGACGCCGAGGAGGAGCCTCAAGCCGAGGAACTCAATGCCCTCCAGTATGACTTTCCTCTGAAGGAAGCCTTTACTATACCGGTTCCTCCGATGCTGGAACGGCTGCTCTTCCATATGTGGGAGGCACCGGCCTCGGCGCCGGTTCTTAGCAAATGGGTTGATTCCATTTATCGAGTCCGTAAGAAACCTAGGTTCCAAAAGGCACAGCTATCGCAGAACTCCATGGTTGTGGAATCGGCAGTGCACCTCCTGAAGAGTCAGAAGATGCACTCCTTGGTGCCCCCCGCCCGGGAGGCCCAGAACCTGGATGCCCTCAGTAGAAAGTGCTTCCAGGGTTCTATGCTATCTTGCCATGTCCATACCTACCAGCTGTACATGGGCATGTACCTACGAGACCTGGCAAAGGAGATTGCCAGGTTCTTAGCTGGCCTCTCTGAGGAACCTTTGCAGAGGTTCAAGGCTTTGTCAATAGGGATTCGAGAGTGCTTGAAGTTTATCTCTCAAGCAGCCTATGATGGCTTCGAGGCTTCGGCCTGGGTAGCCGCGGCCGGCATCGGTGCACGCCGTCAGGCTTGGCTACAGTCATCAGACCGGGAGTCATGGGTACAGGACAAGTTGGTCAATGTCCCCTGCCGAGGTGAAAACATTTTTGGTAAGCCCATGACTGAAAAGGCTGCAGAAATCGAGACTGAGACTCTCACCAGGACAAGTCTGTCCAGGAAGACTTCTGCCCCTTCTCAAAAAAAGAAGGGTTCGGGAAAGAAGCCCTTTTTCCCGAGGAAGGGTGCTGCCTACAAATCCTACCCTCAATATCAGGCCTCTCTAGCTCCCCAACAGGGCCAGCAGGCCAAGGGGCAGGGGCATGGGCCCCGTAGGCAGAAGACCCCCAAGCCGCCAGCTCTGGCTGCTGCACAGCAGGGAGCGTAGTTTTGACTCCTACAGCATAGCCTCTCCTCCGCCGGTGGCTCCACTTAGCACAGGGGGTCAGCTGACCCTGTACACCAACAGGTGGCCAGCCATCACAGGGGATACCTGGGTATTGAGCATAGTCCAGCAGGGCTACATGCTCCACTTCCACCAGCTACCCCCCTCCTATTTTCCAGGGTAGCCTCCCAGACTCCCTCTACACAGGAACCTCCTCCTTCAGGAGTTGGCAAGTCTTCTAAAGGAACAGGCGGTGGAACCGGTGCCTCACCACCTGGAAGGGCAAGGCTTCTACTCCAGGTACTTCCTGGTACCAAAAAGGACAGGGGGCCTCCGGCCTATCCTAGACTTGCGAAACCTAAACACGTTTCTGGAGAGGGAAAAGTTCAAGATGCTTACCCTTGAGATACTGCTGCCTTACCTCCAGCAGGGAGACTGGCTATGCTCCTTAGACCTAAAGGATGCTTATACTCACATCCTCATTCATCCAGACCACAGACAATATCTCAGATTTGTGGTGGAAGGAAAGCATTTTCAGTACAGGGTACTTCCCTTTGGCCTAACCTCTGCCCCCAGGGTTGTCACCAAATGCCTGGCGGTGGTGGCGGCTTATCTCAGGAATCAGGGAATTTTAGTCTTCCCATACCTGTACGACTGGCTCATCAGGGGCCAGTCTCCTCAGGAGGTCAGACAAGCCACTCTTCGCACTGTCTCTCTTCTTCAGCATTGGGCTTTGTCATAAACTATGCAAAGTCCATTTTGCTCCCCTCTCAGAACCTAGAGTTTATAGGGGCAAGACTAGACACCCTTCAGTCAGGAGCCTACTTGCCCGAGGACAGGGCTCACAGACTGATGGACTTGGCCAACCAGTTCCACAATTCTCACGTGTCCTCCAGGCACTACCTGCGGCTCAAGGGCCACATGGCATCCATGGTGCATGTGACTCCCAACGCCCACCTGCACATGCGGCCTGCTCAATGGTGCCTCAGAGCTCGGTGAACGCAGGTCACAGGCGACCTCCAATACCGAGTAGAGGTGTCCAAACCACTTTTGGACTCCTTACAGTGGTGGCTACATCTCCCAAACCTTCTCAGGGGGGTACCTTTTCAGGCTCCAACACACACAAGGGTGCTAACGACCGATGCTTCCTTAATAGGCTGAGGTGCACATTGCCAGGGCATGTGCACACAAAGCCGGTGGTCTCCTCATGAGGCCACGCAGCAAATCAGTCTTTTGGAGCTGCGAGCAATCCGCTTAGCTCTACAAACATTTTCTCATGTCCTATCTCACCAGTCTGTCCTAGTTCAGACCAACAATCAAGTGGCAGTGTTCTACGTGAACAAACAAGAGGGCATGGGGTCCAGGCTCCTATGTCGGGAGGCACTGGCCCTGTGTTCCTTTGCAGTCAATCAAGGCATGTTTCTCAAAGCAGTTTATCTACCTGGCCAGGAGAATTTCCTAGCAGACAAGCTAAGTAGGATTCTCCAGCCTCACGAATGGCAGTTGAATCCATTGGTGGTCCAGCAGATCTTCCGCCGCTGGGGACTTCATCCATCGATCTCTTTGCCAGTCCACAGAATCGTCAGCTGCCCAGGTTCTGCTCCAGACAGCCACATCCCCTGCGGGTAACAGCGTATGCTTTTCTGATCTCTTGGTCTACGGGCCTCCTGTATGCGTTTCCTCCCACGCCCCTGGTGGCCCAAACTCTCTTCAAGATTCTCTGGGACAAGGCCTCGGTGATTCTGGTAGCTCCCAGATGGCCGAGGCAGCCGTGGTTGCTGCAATTGGCGGTGGAAACTCCATTCCCTCTGGGGTTGCAACACGATCTCCTCAAGATCAGGGTTCCCTTCTGCACCCCAATCTCAGGTCCCTCAATATGATGGCCTGGCTGCTGAAAGGATAGTGCTAGCTCCCTTATGTCTATCTAAGGAGGTTGAGGAGGTGGTCTTGGCCTCTAGGAAGCAGTCCACCAGAAAATCCTATGCCCTCAAGTGGCTTAGGTTTACGGTGTGGTGTGCCCAGCGCAATGAAGATCTTTTCTCTTGCCTTGTGTCAGTAGTACTGCAATATCTACTTCACCTGTCAGACTAGGCCTTAAGTCTAACTCTGTTCGGGTCCACCTCAGTGCCCTATCAGCGCACCACTCACCAATGGAAGGACACTCTGTCGGCTCACCCTTTGGTGGCCAGATTTCTCAGAGGCCTGCTTCTGCTCAAGCCTCCAGTTCATCCACCGGCAGCTGGGTGGGATTTGAATGTGGTCTTGCAGCAACTTACTCGCCCACCGTTTGAGCCGATGGCTACTTGCCATTTGCGCTTCCTCTCTTGGAAAGTGCTCTTCCTGGTGGCTCTTACCTCGGCCAGATGTGTGAGTGAACTACAAACTCTGGTTTCTGATAGGCTGTACACACGGTTTTATAGGAACAGGGTGGTCCTACGGATCCATCCCAAGTTCCTTCCAAAAGTGGTCTCCTCTTTCCACCACAACCAGGAGGTGGTTCTTCCGACCTTCTTTCCCAGGCCGCATTCTAGCTGGGCTGAAACAGTCTTGCATACCCTGGACTGTAAGAGGGCCTTGTCTTTTTACATATAACGTACGCGGGGGCATCGAAGGGCTACTCGGCTCTTCGTCTCCTTTGACCCTAATAAGATGGGGTTACCTGTCTCCAAGCATACGTTATCCACTTGGGTAGCAGATTGTATCGCCTGGGCGTACCAGGCCGTCAACCTCCCCTTGCAGGGTCGAGTCACGGCCCACCGTGTCAGGGCGAAAGCCGCGTCAGTAGCTCATCTCCGCTTTGTTCCGTTGGCAGACATCTGCCGGGCCGCAACTTGGTCTTCAAGCCAGACTTTTGCAGCCCATTACTGCCTGGAGAGAGAGTCCCAAAGGGACAGTGCTTTTGGACAGGCGGTACTCTGTAATCTTTTTGAGGTTTAGGCAACTCCTACCCTCCGGCCCTTGTGTTGGGCTACCGTACGGGGGTGTTCTCAGAGGATATTCTTAGCACGTATGCTGAGGCTCTTGAGAGGGAGCCATTTTTCAGCTTAGGGTTCCCGGTAGCCTAGAGCTGGGGAGTCCGATATGTGAGGACTGACTTCCTGCTTGGTCCTGGAGAAAGCGTAGTTACTCACCTGTAACAGGTTTTCTCCAGGAGCAGCAGGAATCAGTCCTCACGACCCTCCCTCCTCCCCTGGAGTTGCAGTCATATCCTTCATTTTGATTTTTTGCTGTCTTTTAGCTATGTCGTCAGACTGAGTAAGATGGCACCCTTGGGTAGGAAGGGGACCGCGCATACATGCTGCATGCCCAAAGGCTTTCCTTGAAAGCTGGGGAAATGCTCCACACGAGGGCTCTGTTGGCGCCGACATCACCCATATGTGAGGACTGATTCCTGCTGCTCCTGGAGAACACCTGTTACAGGTGAGTAACTACTCTTTAGGGAAAGTGTATAATTAGAAAAAAAAAAAGGGTACAAGTTTCCCCATGGCCTGCTTGAAGACAGTCCAACTGTTGTACCACTGCATGCAGCAGCACCATACCAGGGGAGGAAGGGCAGGAGTGGGGTATGAGCCAGTCAAGAAATTTGACTGGCCTGGAGATCCCCTGGCAGTGCTGCTTGCCACTTGGCAGCAGATAAAGGTTTGGTTCCTGAGCCTGACTGCTGTTTCCTGGCTGAGGATGCTACAGAGGCAGTCCATGTCCCTTTCCCTCCTTGGGTAAGGGATGCTGGTCATCATACAATATCAGGATTTAATAGACTCAGGGGAGATGGGTGGTGGTTGTGTGTATCAGGCTCTCCAGGAACAAGCAGGAAGTCAGTCCTCACATATGGGTGATGTCGGTGCCGATGGAGCCTGCCCGGCGCATTTCCCCAGCTTTCAAAAAAGCCTTTGGGATATGCTACCACGCATGCATGGTCCCCTTCCCACCCAAGGGTGTCATCTTGCTCAGTCTCCTTTTTTCTGCAGAGCCCAATGGACGTCTGTCCAGTTTCCATGGAAATATAACCTTGTTATATCCTTAGAGTTAGCTGTTCCCAGCTTGTATACTGGTTCCTCTTCCCGTCTCGAGCCGGTGCTGTTCTCGGCTCCTTCCCCCCCCCCCTTTTTTCTTTGATCGAGGCTCACTACGACCGGCGTTCACATCCTTTTTCGCCCAGGGGTCATTGACCCCAGCCGGGTGTTTCCCCAGCATGTCCTCCGGTGGGTTCAAAAAATGTGACCGCTGCAGTCAATGTCTGTCACAGACAGCCATGACTGCTGGCGACAGCCATGACTGCTGCCTGCGCCTGGACCATGATAGCACCTCCTGCGATCTGTGCCAGACCATGACACCGAAAACCAATAAAAAGAAGTCTGAGTTGCAGGAGAAACTTTTGCCCAGGTCTGACTCTGCACCGGCCTCCCCGACACCGAGCCCCAAGCCTAGCACATCCCAAGAGGGCCGAGCATCCTCTTGAGTCCTGTGGTAGCGGCTCCTCCAAAAGGACCTCTGGCCTCAAGTGTAAAAAAGAAAAAAATCCTCAGTCTGTCAAGGCTTTACCAGAGAAACCCAGTAAGACTGCCTGGAGGGACTTGGGCAACTGAGAAACGTCCCACCAGGGTCCTCAGAAAGGATGCATCGGCTGGCGGAGACTGTGCAAGGGCCCTCGAGGCCATAGTCCTTGTCGGACACATGAGTGCTGGCAACGGGCCCGAGATCCTTGGTGCCCACGCCAAAAGCTACAAAGTCTTCTGGCTTTGAATCCAGAATGGCAGCCATGAAGCAGAACATCACTGCTATCCTGGCCATACAGTAGGCAATGATGGCAGGTTCATCCACATCTGCCCCAACATCCAGACCCCCAACTGCAGGGGCATCCCTGGTCATCGAGCCGAGCGCCTCCGGCCTTGGGTAAGCCCCCCAGTCTAGGTCCTGGTCACACTCCTCAGGAATCTGATCCTCCCTGGCAAGTTTCTGAGACTTGGTCCTCAGGGGTGCCCCGGCCCTTCAGAGCGAGTCTCAAGCCAAGGAGTTGTAGGGCCTCTGACTCGTCATCCCCCTCAACTCCGTGAGAGACTGATGTTGAGGCCTCCCCAGAAACCATTCCACAGAGACGTCCCCTCTGACCCATCTCCCCCAGCGCCATTCTCTTCCGGAGGACATGGCCTTTTATGACTTCATCAGGGATATGGCCAGAGCCCCCTTGGTCCAGACAGAGTCGGAGGAGGACCTACGCACCAAAGATATGGAAATTCTCTAGTTCGAGTCTCCACCCAAGGAAACTCTCACGATGCCGGTGCAGCCAATCCTCAGGCTGCTGTTGTAGATGTGGGAGACCCCGGTGTTGGTACCGGTGGTCAGCCAATGCCTCAATGCCATGTACCGCGTCAGAAAGGGACTGGGGTTCCACAAGCCCCAACTCCCACATGCTTGTCAAGTCAACCGTGCAGAAACTTAAAAAAACAGAAGACTTACTCTTCTGTTCCCTCTGGCAGAGATGTTGTACCCAAGGGCGTTGAGGATGCTAAGTGCTACCAGGGCTTAATGCTGGGGTGTGAAATCCAGGTTATGAGTTATACATAGGCATTGTATCTGAAAGCTCTAACCCAGAAGTTGTCCGAGTTCTCAGCAGGGCTTGCTGGGGAACTTCTCCAATGGCTCCGACCTCCGTGATAAAGGATTGCTCAAAGAAGTTCTCCTGGTCGGCCTATAATGGATTTGAGTCAGTGGCTTGAGTAGCGGTGGCAGGCATCGGGGCTCAATGCCAAGCCTGGCTACAGTCCTCAGACCTCAAGCAGTGGGTCCAGGACAAGCTGCTTGATGTCCCCTGCACTGGTGAGAACTTGTTCAGCAAACCCATGGCCAATAAGGTGGCCGAGATAGAAGCCAACGTGGTGACCCGCCAGAGGCTCTCAAAGAAGACCTCTTTCTTTCCCCGCAAGAAATCCTTGGGGAAAAGGCCCCTATTCCTGCTTAAAAGGGGTATTTCCAACAGTGTTTCCGATACCAATCCTTCTCAGACCAGCAATAGGGCTCTCACCTTAAGAGGGCAAGGCCAAGGAGCTCAGAATCCCCAAGCCCTAGCTCCAGTCCAACCAAGGGGGAACTTTTTACTCTCAGGGCAGGACCTCCCCTCCCCCAGGAGACCCTTACTAACCCACAGGGGGCCGCCTGGCACTCTTTGCCCACAAGTGGGCCAAGGTCACATCAGACCAGTGGATGCTGCAGGTGATACAGGAGGGATACCTCCTCCACTTACAACAGATACCACACAGGTATTTTCCAGGAGAACCACCAGACCCTTCTGCTCTCGGAGCTCGCATGTCTGCTCATGGAAAATGATGTGGAGCCCGTAACCAAGCATCAGTAGGGGAAGGGCTTCTACTCAAGGTACTTCCTTGTCCCGAGAAGAACAGGGGGTCTCAGGCCCATACTAGACCTGCGAAACCTGAACAAGTTTCTGGTGAGGGAGAAGTTCAAGATGCTCTCTTGGAACACTGCTGCCCTATCTCCACCAGGGAGATTGACTGTGCTCCTTGAACCTGAAGGATGCATATACTCGCATCCTGATCCACCCCTCCCACAGGCAGTACTTGCGGTTTGTGGTGGGAGGGAGGACATTACCAGTATAGTGTGCCCTTCGGTGGGCCTCCTCACAAAGGATCTTTACTAAGTGCTTAGCGGTGGTAGCCTCCCACTTGCTTCTGCAAGGGGCTTTTGTCTTCCCCTACCTGGACAACTGGCTAATCAGAGGCGATACGGCCTCAGAGGTCAGACAGGCCGCAGAGCATACAACCCTCCTGCTGCAGCACCTGGGGTTCGTCATAAACTACCTCATGTCCCATCTCACTCCAGCCTAAAGGCTGGAGTTCATAGGGGCGCAGCTAGATATGCTACAGGTTCAGGTGTTCTCTGAGAACAGCAGGAATCCATCCTCACGTATGGGTGATGTCGGTGCCGACTGAGCCCGCGTGGAGCATTTCCCTGGCTTTCAAAGAAAGCCTTTGCGATATGCTACCACGCATGTGTGGTCTCCTTCCTGCCTAAGGGTGCCATCATGCTCAGTCAGATGACATAGCTAGGATGGCAATAAAAAAATAAAGAAGGTAGGGAGGCAACTCCCAGGGGGAGGAGGGAGGGTGTGAGGACTGATTTCTGCTGTTCCTGGAGAACACCTGCTACAGGTGAGTAACTACACTTTCTTCAGGAACAAGCAGGAAGTCAGCCCTCACATATGGGACTCCCTAGCTCCAGGTTGCCAAGGACCGAACCAAGACAGCACCAATAGCGATAAACTGGGTAGCCGTGAGTTGCAGAAAGTGAGTTCCCACTGAGAGACTCTGCAAGATCCTAGCATCCAGTGGCACTATCACTCCGGTAGCCTGAACACAGGAGGGTTCAGAAGGGAGGAGTTGCCTACACCCTGAGAATATTACCGAGTACTGCCTGGCCAAAGGCACTGTGCCTGTGGACTCGCTCTCCAGGCAGTAGTAAGCTACAAATGTATGAATTGAAGGCCATGTAACAGCCTTGCAGATTTCTGTCACTGGCACTGAGCGAAGGTTGGCCACTGACGTGGCCATCGCCCTCACGCAATGTGCTGTGATCTGGTGCTCGAGGTAGAGGCCAGCTCGCTTATAGGCGAGGGTAATATAGTCCACCACGCAAGTGGACAGAGTTTGCTTTGTCACTGGGGAGCCCCAGTCTACAGGGGTCATAAGACACAAAAAGCTGAGGAGCCTTCTGATGGGCCCGCTTACAATCTAGTGTATGAAGTACTAGCTCCTCCCTGCTAGCATGAGTCTGCGGAAAGAAGGTGGGGAGGACCAACTCCTGGTTGAGGTGGAAAGGAGATACCACTTTTGAAAGGAATTTGGGGTGTGTGCAGAGCACCACCTTGTTCTTGTAGAACTTTATATATGGTGGGTCCGCCACCAGGGCCTGGAGTTCGCTCATTCTTCGAGCAGACGTGAGGGCTACTAAGAAGGCCACTTTCCAAGATGGGCATTCTCAGATGGCAAGTGGCTTGGGGCTTGAATGGCGGTTTAGTGAGCTGGGAGAGTACCACGAAGTCCCATTCTGCCGCCGGAGGGCAGGGGGGGGGCTTGGATAACAGGAAGCTCCGGAGGAATCTAGAGACCAGGGGCTGGTTAGAGAGGGGTTTTCCCTGGATAGGGTAGTGGTGCGTGGCTATGGCGCTCAGATGCACCCTCACAGAGTTGGATTTCAGCTAGGTGTGTGACAGGTACAGTAAGTACTGGAGAACCAGTTGCACATGACAGGAGAAGAGATTCTCCTTTGTACACCAGACGGAGAACCTTCTCCACTTAAAGGTGTAGGCCTGCCTGGTGGAGGATTTTTGAGAGGCCAATAGGACCACCTCGACTTCTCCTGGAAGGTTGAAGGGGGCCAGTGCTATCCTTTCAGCAGCCATGCCATTAGCATTAGCGACCCAAGGTTGGGGTACAGAAGTGAGCCCTCCTTCTGGGACAGGAGGTCCGGAGCCCGGCCCAGTGGGACTGGGAGTGCCACCGATAGGGATAGTAGCAGAGGGAACCAGGGTTGCCTGGGCCACCTGAGTGTGATCAGTATGACTGATGTCCCCTCGCTCTGAAGAGGGTGTTGGTGACTGGGGGAGGAGGGGTCAGTGGGAACGCATATAGTAGGTCCCTCCAACCATGAGATTAGGAAGGCATCTGCTGCCACTCTCCCCCAGTGCGGCTGGCGCAAGCAGAAGCACGGTAGTTGCACACTGTCTAGGGAGGCAAAAAGGTCTATCACAGTGGAGGAAGAGTTGCTTCGTTACCCTGGGGTTCAAGCGTCACTTGTGTGGGCGAAGGACTCTGCTCAGTCTGTCTGCTAGGCAGTTGACCTGGCCTGATAGGTATATCGCTTGCAGGAGCATGTCGTTGCGCACTGCGAAGAAGAGGAGGGCCACCACCTCCTAGAAGAGGGAGTACGAGCCTGTGCCCCCGCTGCTTGTTGATATAGAAATGGCCACCTGGTTGTCCATCTGGATCAGCACAGTTTGGTGCTGCAGTCAGTGGTGGAACACTCGCGGGACCAGGAAGATTGCCCTGAGTTTGAGGAGATTGATCTGTAAGAGAGACAACTCCTGGGACCAGCTGCCTTGCATGTGGCGGTCCCCGCAATGCACCTTTCAGCCTAGGAGGGAGGTGTCTTGTCAGAGTCCTCTGCGGTGTGGGTGCCTGGAATGGCATTCCCGCCTGGAGGTGGTGCAGGCTTTGCCACCAGGTGAGAGATTCCACCAATTGGCAGATGACTCTGACCCTGTCCCGTATCTGCCCTTGGCTTGAGTCCACTGTGAGCAGAGACACCATTGGGCTATCCACATATGCAGGCGGGCTAGTGGTGTGATGTGGACAGTTGAAGCCATGTGGCCCAACAGGCGGAAAAGGAAGCAAGCCGGTACTAACTGGTGGCATTTCACCTCTCCTGCCAGTTGTATGAGGCAATCTGCCCTTTCCCTTGGGAGTACTGCCTTTTACAGGTGAGTAACTACACTTCCTTAGCGTGTCTCTAGTCCAGTCCCGGAACCATAGAGTTGTGAACCTCCACCAGCAGCTTTGGAGACTGAATATCTTCATCTCTTTGATCATCCAGCTATATGCAGCCCCAAGGACCGCCCACACATCAGTATCTCAGTCTCCAAGCAGCTTGGAAGTCAGAGCCCAGAACTGGGCTCCTTAGGAACAAATAAGCAGAGCTTTAGTGTTTTATTTTCTAGGTTTAGGTGCTGGGCTGCTACTGTGGAGGAATTCTTTGGCTGTGTCCCTTCTGCCTTTATCTGATCTGTTTTTTTCTCTCTTTCTCTCTCTTTCAGTCTCCCCATAGGTCAAACAAGCAGGGGAGCTGCAAAGGACACAGGTCTCCTTTCTACCGAACCCCCTTGGTGGGTGAGGAGAAGGTTGAAGGCAATTAGCTGCAGCAATTAAATACAGCAGTAGGCTCTGAGGGTCCCCTAACTGATTTAGGGGTTCCCCGAGCTGCCCTGAGCGGTTATTAACTCTGATGTTGGCTCTGATAACTGCTACTCAGAGCTTGTGGCAGGCACGCTGGACAGCACTCAGAGTTTTGACCCCCCCCTCCTCTCCTGTGTGTGGGTGAGTAGAGTTTGGGGCTTTTTATTTCTAAAGGCAGTGATAGAGGCCTTGGGGTAGCCTGGAATCAGCTCTGGGGAGTTTGTTTAGACCTTTTGGGTACTTTTTATAGTCCTTTTTTTGGCGGGATCGGGTCCGGCGGCCATTTTGGATTTTCAACGTCATTTTTTCTTCGTGTTTTTTTTTTAGGGATAGGAGCTTCGTTTTTGAATTTTTTGGTCAGATATCAGCTAATTGACCCCAGCTCTATCTAATCCTGCGATTTGGAGCGTTTTTGAGCACTTTTAAAATCACGATTTTTTTTTTCTGCTCTGTTTGCTTCAGCAAGGTGTCTCTGCTTTGCTGGTAGAGGGCTGTGTGCATAGGCATGCCTCCTAGTCCTTGGTGTCTGGTTTGTGGCATTCGTAGAAGTAGTAATTTGGGAGCCAGAGTCTGTGCCACTTGTTCTGCTGTGGGTGCTGTCATGGAGGATCCTCTGGAGGGCTCCAGTGCGGATCTCCCTCCTGTCTCTACAGAAGGGACATCAAGGCAGGCAGAGACGGTCCTTGATCCGGGGATTTCTGAGGTGCCAGTTGGCGGGGGGCGTCCAGGAGGGATCCCTGGGAATTCCACCCGCCTTTTTTCTCTCTCATGCAGGAGGCTCTGGCTCTCTTGCAGCCGGCGGGTGGAGGTTCGGTCCCGCCCCGCCGTGGGCTAAAGCGCCCACTTTCAGTAGAGGGAGACACCGGTCCACAAAAGAAGAGCCAGCCCCCGAGTGTTGCAGATTCTGCGCCTCCTGGGGATGAGTCCCACGAGGGGCTGGGGGAGGCTCTCGGGCTAGAGTCTGCGGAAGATTTAGAAGACGGCGAGTTGTTTGACGACGAGCAGAGTAGTAGAATAGTGCGTGTATTTCGTAAAGAGGAACTTCGGCACTGATTGCCGAAACCCTCAAAGTATTGAACATACCCGTGGAAGATTCCGGGGCGGAGGACCAGTTGGAGGATCCCTTGATGCCGGCGGTGCGCACTTCCCACAGAGTATTTCCGCTCCATAGGGTTTTTAAGGCTATGATCCAGGAGGAGTGGAACAGTCCAGAATCCGCCTTGCGCGGGGCTAGACTGTTGCCTAAGTTGTATCCTCTATCGGAGGCTGATAGAGAGCTTTTTCGTTTGCCGAAGGTGGACGCGGCAGTTTCCGCGGTTACTAAACGGACTACTATCCCGGTGGAAGGTGCTGCGGCGTTGAAGGACACGCAGGATAGAAAGGTCGAGAGCTTGTTGAGACAGGCGTTTGATGTTTCTGCCCTGTCAATGCAGGTGGCCGGGGCCTGGGTGGCGCGCGGCTGCCTCTGCTGGTCTCAGCAGTTGCAGGGGCCCCAGTCGGCGGAACAGGAGGCCGCGGTGTCCAGATTGGAGTCTGATGCCGCTTATTTGGCGGATATCCACCATGACCTCATTAGGGGGTTGGCTAACAGCATGGCATTGATGGTAGCGGCGCGTCGTTCTCTTTGGTTACGTAATTGGGCGGCTGATGGTTCTTCTAAAGCTCGCCTTAGTAAGCTGCCGTTTTAAGGGCAGGCAGTTATTTGGAGAGGACTTAGATAGGTTGGTAAAAGATCTCGGGGATTCTAAGGGGGGTCGGCTTCCGGAGGATAAGCCCAAGCAGTGGAAGCCGACCTTCACCTTCCGGGGGTCTCAGCAGTCCTTTCGGAGATTTTGTGCCTCCCGCTTTGGTCAGTCCCAGCGTTCCAGATACCCGGGGCGCGGACAGAGTTTCCGCGGATTTCGGGGGGCAGGTAGAGATTTTGGCTCCTTCCAGGCGCAGGTCCCCAAAAAGTCACAATGAAGCGAGGCCGGCTCCGGTGGCGGTGATCCCCGTAGGGGGCAGACTACGGGATTTCTACCCTGCCTGGGCCGCTATCACATCCGATCAGTGGGTGTTAGAAGTGATACGGGAGGGATATGCGCTCGAGCTGCATCGACCGGTGCTAGATTCCTTCGTTATGTCCCCGTGCAGCGCTCCCTGGAAACGAAGAGCCGTATCAGATACACTTTCCCGGCTGCTTCGGCTCCGGGCAGTCGCCCCCGTGCCGGAGGGGCAGTTAGGGTCTGGTCGATACTCCATCTACTTCGTGGTGCCGAAAAAGGAGGGCACCTTTCGACCAATCCTGGATTTAAAGAGAGTGAATCGGTGCCTCCGGGTGTCGCATTTTCGCATGGAGACGCTGCGCTCGGTCATAGCGGCGGTCCACGAGGGGGAATTCCTAACGTCCCTAGACCTTACGGAGGCCTATTTGCACATTCCCATTCGTCGGGAACATCAAAGATTTCTGCGGTTTGCACTGCCGATGGGCCATTTTCAGTTTCAAGCCATGCCCTTCGGCCTCGCGACGGCGCCATGGGTCTTCACAAAGATCATGGTGGTGGTAACGGCGTTCCTGCGGAAGGAGGGTGCCCTCGTGCATCCCTATCTCGACGACTGGTTGATCCGGGCGAAGTCGAGGGAGGAGAGTCTCCGAGCGATGGCACGGGTCGTACAGATTTTGCAGTCTTTAGGCTGGGTGGTCAATCGGGCGAAGAGCAGCCTTCTTCCCTCGCAGACCTTGGAGTATTTGGGGGCACGTTTCGAGACCGGCAACGGGAAGGTTTTTCTCCCAGTGCACAGAGCGTGGGCCCTGAGGCGGCTGGTGGAGCAGTTTCTAGCGAGACGGTCATCCTCGGCTTGGCAATACCTTCAGCTTCTCGGCACGATGGCGGCGACCATCGAGGTAGTTCCGTGGGCAAGGGCGCACATGCGGCCCCTGCAGCGAGCGCTGCTGCGTCGATGGTGTCATCAGTCCGACTCGCTAGCTCGTCAGTTAGTTTGCCCCTTGGGGGGTTCGGCGCAGCCTTTGCTGGTGGTTGCGTCGGCGCTCTCTGGCGAACGGTATGCCCTTGGAGTCTCCCGTCTGGCGTCTGCTGATGACGGATGCCAGTTTGAGCGGCTGGGGGGCTCATTGCGAGGGTCAGATTGCTCAGGGACAGTGGTCCTCGCGGGAGAGCCAGTGGTCCATCAACCGTCTGGAAATGAGAGCCATGTGGTTGACTCTGACTCCGTTTCAGCCTTGGCTGCAGGGAGCGGCGGTCAGGGTGCTGTCCGACAATGCCTCCACGGTAGCCTACATAAATCGCCAGGGAGGCACAGGCAGCGCGGCGTTGGAAGCGGAGACGGATCTGCTTCTAGAATGGGCAGAGCGGCATCTTCAATGTCTGTCGGCCCAGCATGTCGTGGGGGTTCACAATGTGGAGGCGGACTTTCTGAGTCGTCGCAGAGTAGACCCCGGAGAGTGGTCTCTACATCCCGAGGTATTTGCGTTGCTGGTCCGTCGTTGGGGTCTGCCGATAATGGACCTCATGGCGACCTTCGAGTCCGCGCAGGTCGAACGGTTCTTCAGCAGGCATCGGGAACGCATGTCGGAAGGCCTCGATGCATTGGCACAAAGGTGGCCAAGGTACGGGCTGCTCTGTCTTTCCTCCGTGGGCTCTGGTGGGTCGCCTGGTGCAGCGGATCGAGCGGCATCCGGGTCCCGTGGTTCTGATTGCCCCGGACTGGCCTCGTCGGCCTTGGTATGCGGATCTGGTGCGGTTGAGTGTGGCCGATCCGTGGCTGCTTCCTCCTCGGCTGGATCTCCTTCGGCAGGGGCCGCTGCAGATGCCTCAGGTAGCTCGATTCTCGCTTACGGCATGGCTATTGAGAGGGCGCGAATGAGAGCCAAAGGTTATTCTCCGGAGGTCATTGCTACCTTGTTGCGGGCACGGCGTCGGTCCACGTCGCTAGCGTATGTCCGGGTCTGGCGTATTTTTGAGAGCTGGTGTGCGGATCGCGAATTGCGGCCTTTGCGGACCTCCGTTCCTCAGATCCTCTCCTTCTTGCAAGCAGGGGTGGACAAGGGCCTGGCGGCCAGTTCCTTGAGGGTACAACTTGCAGCTCTTGCGTGTTTTCGAGGCAAGGTTCAGGGCCAGCTATTGGGGTCCCATGCTGATGTGAAGCGCTTCTTGCGAGTGGTGTTGCTTATGCGTCCTCCGTGCAGGGCTTTAGTTCCCTCGTGGGACTTGAATTTGGTGTTGAGGTCTCTGGTGGCTTTGCCGTATGAACCCTTGGCGCAAGCTTCGTTGAAGGACTTGACATTGAAGATGGTGTTTCTGGTGGCGATCTCGTCAGCTCGCAGGATTTCGGAGTTGCAGGCTCTTTCATGTAGGGAACCCTATCTGTCTTTCTCGGCCGACAAGGTGGTATTGCGACCGGTTCCCGCGTTTTTGCCTAAGGTAGTTTCGGCGTTTCACATGAATCAAGTGGTGTCTCTCCCGGTGTTTGCCAAGGAACGCGGTAAGCACGCGGATAACTCCTTGCACGCGTTGGATGTCCGTCGAGCGCTTCGCCGGTATTTGCGGGAAACGGCGTCCTTCTGTAAGTCCGATCGTTTATTTGTCGCCTTTGGCGGTCCGCGCAAGGGGGAAGCGGCGTCTAAGTCTTCCATTTCCCGCTGGTTGAAAGAGGCGATTTCGTCGGCATACCTTTTACACGGCAAGGTGGTTCCTGCCGGGCTTCGGGCTCACTCGACTAGGGCGCAGGCGGCGTCTTGGGCAGAAGTTAGATTGGTGCCGGCGGTGGATATTTGTCGGGCGGCAACATGGTCGTCCTTGCACACCTTTGCTAAGCACTATCGTCTGGATGTGCAGGCGGCGTCGGATGCGCGGTTTGGCTCTCGGGTGCTTCAGGCTGGACTAGCGAGGCCCTCCCGTTGAGATATACTGCTCTCTTACATCCTCTATGGTTCCGGGACTGGACTAGAGAGACGCTAAGGAAGAGTAAATTAGACTTACCTGCTAATTGTTGTTCCTTGCGGAACTCTAGTCCAGTCCCGGATCCCTCCCTGTCTCTCGGTTCTCGCTGCCAGCCAAGAAGATACAGTCATTATAGGAGTCTGCCAGGGTTTCTGTTCTCTATGCTTTCGGTCAGAGCTCCTCTGCTTGCAGCACGCCTTAGTTCCCTTTCGGGGCCAATTTGGAGGGTGAGCGGTGGCGCCTCTTGTTGCTTGTGTTTTGCGCAGGGGTCGCCACGGCTGTTCTGGTCTGCCTTCCCGTAGGCGGGAGATTGTTCATAAGAAATACAAAAAAATAAAAATAAAAAAATTTTCGCTAGTAGTGGGATCTTTAGGGTCAGGATCCTTTTTTCCACTGTATGGTTATATCTACTTATTTGTTGCTCTGCTTAGTATGCTTTGTCAATAGGTACTGATGTGTGGGCGGTCCTTGGGGCTGCATATAGCTGGATGATCAAAGAGATGAAGATATTCAGTCTCCAAAGCTGCTGGTGGAGGTTCACAACTCTATGGTTCCGGGACTGGACTAGAGTTCCGCAAGGAACAACAATTAGCAGGTAAGTCTAATTTACTCTTTCTGGAGTGTTTGTGACCCCTATAGCTGGGAAAGGGAAGCACAGGCTTAACGGTGGGAGTTGAAAGCCAAAAGAAAAGGAGAAGGAAACTCTGACAAGAAAATAAAAATTTGCTTGACGGAACACACCCATATTATATCATACAGCAAAATGATAAACTTTGATGAAGAATGAACCAGACACAACCCTAATTTTATTGAAAACTGTTTTCATTCAATTCTGGCTGCTGCTTTCCATTCCTATCTGAATGCAAAGAAAAAATTAGTCATTTCCTAATCGCTTCTCCGGGCCAGTCCAGGGAACGGTAGGTTTGTCAATCCTGTCCAGCAGCTGAGGACTGACATACTAGAAGTTTTGCTGACAGCTTAAGCTCCTCCTCCTGAAGCCAGCACTCCAGTCTTTCAGTCCTCAGCAGCTGAATGAACAGGACGACGTGCTGACAGGCTCCTAGTTAGAGGGAGAGATTTGTTTAATTTCTAAACGGACAGTGAGCGGGCTCTAGCAGGGCTGAGGCTCCTATATTCCCCTGGCTGCACTCTTCCTAATTCCGGGTCTTCCAATTTCACGGCTGCGATTCTTTGGGACCGAGTAAGAGCAGCACGAGGGGGCAGAGCCTGCCTTCTCCAGGGGCCTAAATTTGACTTTTTCTGGGGGCTCTGATCCTGAGAGCCTCAGGGATCACCCTCCGGGGAAAAACCGCCGCCTTTCTCTTCGCCCGCTAGCAGCGGGGGAGCAGGAGAACGTCCGGCGCTCTTGCGATCAGCTCTCCGGAGCCTACGGGCAGAGCGGGGCTGCTCAGGTAACACCGGAAGCTTGCGAGTATCGAAGGTCCTCCGGGGGGGGGGGGGGGGAACGTGGTTTTGTGTTTTTTGGCGCCGCGGGCTTGGCGGTGATCGGGCTGGGGTCTCGTGTAGGCCTTGGAACGCTGGAACGCATTGAGAGCAATTCGGCAGAGGCAGAGCGGCCTTCCCTGCCTGCAGAAACGGCGGGAACGGCTGCCATTTTAGGAGCTCCCTCGGTGACGGCCGCGGGGCCTCCAAAACATAGTAAACGCAAGTCTAAATCCGAAAAAGCACCTCGGTGGTGCAACTGCAGCAGAAGCCTCCTGAAGCTCAGGAGGGCTTCTCTGCTCACTTTTCCCCCGAGTTTATTTTGGCGATGCATCGGGCATTTTTGATGAAATCTGCATACTTTCACTAAACATTATAGGCTGGATGTTATGGCACGCGGGGATGCGAAGGTTGGAGCGGCAGCGTTAGTGGCTGGGCTCGCGGGTCCCTCCGATGGTTAGGTTCTGCTTTGGGTACTGCCCTACCGTTCCCTGGACTGGCCCGGAGAAGCGATTAGGAAGGAGAAATTAGGCCTTACCTGCTAATTGTCGTTCCTGGAGTCTTCTCCGGGCCAGTCCAGGGCCCCACCCGAAGTTTATGGTCAGTATCTAAGGGGTTCCGCTCGTCGGCTTTGGTCTGGCTGATGGCATGAGCTTTACCAGGATTTTTTTTATGGCTCCATTTCGCGAAGGATATATAAAAAAAAAAAAGACAAACACAACAGAAATAAGGAAATAAAAGTATCCAGTGCAAAAAGAGTTCTGCGGGTGAAGAGAAAGGCACTTGCTAATGTTAATGTTGACTCTGGGCACCGAATAGGAGTGCCTTTCTGGGGTATTAAATTTCTCGCTCCCATGGCGGTGCATGTGTAAGTCCGTGCCTGGGGAATATAGAAGTTCTCAGTTTTGGGGGGTTTTGTGCGTGCTTCGTTCTCTTTGTATCGGTCTGGGTTAGCTGGTTTGTTAGTACAAGACTGGAGTGCTGGCTTCAGGAGGAGGAGCTTAAGCTGTCAGCAAAACTTCTAGTATGTCAGTCCTCAGCTGCTGGACAGGATTGACAACCCTACCGTTCCCTGGACTGGCCCGCAGAAGACTCCAGGAAAGACAATTAGCAGGTAAGGCCTAATTTCTCCATTTGTTCCATTATTTCATGCAATAAGGGGCTGATGGTTTTCCTTGTGTTCTTACCCTTGTACATGCCGTCTCCTGATGTGCTTTTATTTTTACTTTGTGCAAAACAGGAATTCACTGTATGAGAGAGCTGTTTTACTCATCTTGTTCAGAAAAGTTTGCCCTCAGGAATAGCTTGAGCTCTGTTCTCCAGTATTTAAGATCCTTGCTTTTAGATGATATTTCCTTAGCCTGAATACCTTATTTTTATACCTTGCTGTCAGCCGAACAGGAAAATAGGGAAGAAACCAAATAAAAAGTGTGAAAGATGCTGTTTTTACTAATGAAGTATTCACAAACCTCTACCAGGATAGATAAATTCCCTGGGTGTAAGAATCCTCAGATGGAACCAGTGCCTTAAACATTTTTCCCATCTCCTGTTGCTACGTTAGCATCAATGCTACATTGCCAAACTGGGAATTGCTCCTAGCTTCAGTGTGGTTCAGTGCATATGAGTGATGATGCTTTCAGGGATGCCTGGACTCATGCAAAGCAAACTTAACACAGACCCTTATGCTTCTCTTTTTTCCAAACAGGGAAAAAAGCAGTAAATGTCATTTTGACTTTTTAAATTGCCAGACATCTAGTTAACTACCAAATTATGGTATCTTACTTTTGCTGCTGAGAGTTGGTTGCACGAGTCAAAATGCAACTTGGAACCTGGCCTGGGGGAAGCAAGTGAGATGCAACAAAACTCAGAAACTTACATAGTAGAGAGATATTGTGTAGCAGTATTCTATCTGAAATGCATTGTATTAAAAGTTGTCAAAACTATTTTTGCTGTGGATAGAAGCTGTCAGCATTGTCCAGTCAGGACTGTTGCATAAAAGTAAATTTTTAATCTTGCTTTCCTTCAGGTAACAGAGGAACTACAACGGGCAGCTCAGGGGATGCTCTTGGAAAGGCATTAGCCTCGGTAAGAATTGTTTTACTTGTTTGTTCCCCTTCATGTGCCATTGATAACTTACACGGGATACCCAGGTTTATCATCTTGTGCCTGCTTTTGGTTCTGATTTGTATGTGCATGAAGACATTCTGATATTGTGTTGGTGCGGAAGACACGTTTTGAACTCTCTGGTGTGTTTAGTGTGTGATGGTTATTTTTTATTAGGAGTTTAATGTTGATTGGTTTGAGTGTTACATATATGAAACTATTTATAAATTGCCTTGAATTACCAAGGGCAGTATGGAGGTTTAATAGACTAACTTCAGATCTTATACTGATGGTAGAAGTTGGCACCAAATATTCCTTGTGAGCTCAGACCTTAATAGATGAGATGAGAGAGAAGTAAAATGATCTTCTTTCATGTTGATGGCCGATCCCTCTCCTTTCCCTTGAAACAAGGGAAAGGAAAGTTAGGTGTTTGAGAGTACCAAATTTTAAGATTTTTTTTTTCCCTCAGAGGGCCTCCTTTCTATATTATACACATCTTGGATAGACTTGCTGTCTGGCGCATTGACAATTTCTTATGTAATGTATGTGTGTGCATATGTCAGATCTTTTTCAACCCAGAATTCCTTTAGTAATTCCTAATTCATGCCACCCCACCAAATTTTTAGGGTTAAAATTTTGAAATGAAAATCTCATACTGAGCCCTTGCCTGTTACTGCCAATAGACCTGATCTTTGCTTCTGCATCTGATAGAAAAACCCAAATAAAAATTGGCAGTAGTGCCATAGTTGAGCTGCAGGGTTGGGTTGATTCCCTGTGCAAAATGTGAGGAAAAACATCTGTGAATGATACAGATCTTCCCTGAAGTAGCAGGTTGATGCTTTGCAAATCTCCCACTTTTACTGCCCTGGGGTTGCCATCTCCTTTCCTGCATGTTTGTGCTGTTTTTATATTTGACATCAGCATGATGACAGTGTAGAAAGTGAGAGAAATTAGCAGTAAATGAACGCTCTTGCGTTCCTTCAGCCTAAAGCAGTAGTGGGTTTCCAAAACAATTTTCGCTTACTGCTCACTGGCCTTGCTACAGAGCATGCATCTGAACCTCTTTCTGTTTACTATTGTCCTCTGTTGTCTCTTAAGTCTCAAAGGCTTTAAAGGGGGAAAGAGTACATGGCTCTGCATATTTCACTCCATGATGGCCTTAGGATTTCTGTCTGTTGTAAATTACCCCTTTCCATATCGTCCTACTAGACCAGTCCAGACCTAGTGGGTTATATTCCCCTACCAGCAGATTGTTGGAGACACATGAAAAACCCAGGTTTTTTTGTGTGATCGCTCCCTTGTCTCTATACGCCTCCGCCACCAGAGGTCTCCTCAGTATTTTTGTCTCCAGCAGATGTGGATGGATTTTCTCCTCTCTGAAGAAAATCTGAAGATTGAGTGGTTAAGATTGATTAAATGTCTATGAACAACCACCTTGAGGATACTCTCTCACTTGAGTGCGATGTGGGAGGCTCCATTAGACTGCAGTCTTTTTGGTAGCCATAGGAGGAGGGGAAATTGATTCAGCTCCATGCGCTTATTATGATAGTCTGAGCAGCCAGAAATTGGAAGGATTTGGAAAGATCTGGAAGAGTGTAGCAGCCTCGCAAAGCTAAATACCCCCTCCCTCCCTCTGTCCCCTGCTCTCTCCCGAAGGTTACAGAAGGATCTCGGAAGGATCTGCCTACCAGTCACCTTAAAGGCAGTGCTATAAAGCCAGTGAAAACAGTATTAGGGGAATAGAGCTTAACTTGATATGGATCCTCAGGGGGGCGAATACCAAGGCTTGACATAGTCATTGTCCTTGTTGGAGACTCCCGATTCAGTCTGGGATGCAATTTGCGGTAGATCATTGGTGCAGCGTGGGGGGTTTCTCACAGTTTTCTGACTGCGCTAGTAGCGTTTTCTCCTGTTGTGCGCCTGGTGGTCATGCTGTCTGTACACATGTTCCTACCGTAGCGCCTATAACATGCACCGCAGTTAACGCTTGCCTTCAGGCCGCTGCAGATTTAGCACATGCTGTTGTGATACTTGCCTTATTTCTTATGTCGTCTTCCAGGAATCATTGTTTGGCTTAGGGCAAGCTAGGTCCCTCATCTCCCACTTCTGGACTCTGCTCTTTTAGCATGGCAGCTCCTAAGTTGTCCATGGAGAGATTGTTCCCCCTCTCTATGTTGCGGGATATGGTTAGTCTGGCCTTGTCTGCCTAAGGGCAAGAGGTGGCGGATGCACTGTGGATAAGGATAACCTGTTGGCCAGAGGTTACAGTGACAGTGCTGTGCATTGCTACCTGTCCTCTAGGGGATCGATGGTGACTGGGTCCCTTGGTGAGGGGGTCATTTCTGCGAAGAGAGCTTCCGGAATCCAGATTGTCCTCCCTGGAATTCTTTTCCTTTAACAGACCTGATCATTCTGACATAGAAATTTAGACCCTGCGGCCTCCGGGTTCCTTCAAGCGCAGTCTTGTGAGGGACAGGCTGAGAGTGGAAACCCTGTTCGATTGTCTGTGGCTAAGCATCCCCAGCAAAGGGGGCCCCCTGGAGATGGGTATCATCTGGGATCTGTCAGATCTGAATTGTGGCTTGGGCTCAGATTAAGAAGTAATCTCGCATTTACAAGATTGTGAGGAGGCCGATGATATCAACCTGTTCATGAAGGAGGAACTGGAGGCATTGATTCACAGGGTCTCATCCACCTTGAGCTTGGATACTGACACGGAGCAGGAACTTAGGATGCATCCACTCCTGCAAGGTGTGCAGAAATCCACTTCTATCTTCCCGTTCCTGGAGGTGCTCAAAGGCCTGTTCCAGTCAGAGTGGGATTTATTTATTTATTTACATTCTCTTATATACCGCGCTATTCTGCATCAGTGCGGTTTACAGTTACAGTTGGGATTACCCCAGTTACAGTTGGGATTACCCCAACTCCCTGCTTTAGGGGCTAAGTGTATAAGAGGATGCATGCTCTCCCAGAGAAGGAGTGTGTTGTGATACTTGCCTTATTTCTTATGTCTTCTAAATCATTGTTTGGCTCATCTCCCACTTCTGGACTCTTAGAAGAGGAAGGGCAAAAGTGGTATTGTCGGACTCAAGGCTGAAGGGGAGGAATATGTAGAAGCTGATGAGGATAAAGCGGAATTGCTTAACAAATATTTCTCTTCTGTATTCACAGATGAAGAACCAGGAACAGGACCTCAGAAAACACCCGCAAACAGGAACAGGACCTCAGAAAACACCCGCAAGCAGGAACAGAAGTGAGGGGCATCTTGAACAATTTTCAGAAGACTGTGTTCATGAGACGCTAGCTCATCTTAAAGTAAACAAAACAATGGGACCGGATGGGATATACCCTAGAATATTGAGGCAGCTCCACTGACCTTTTCAATGCTTCGGAGTCTGGAGTGGTGCCAAAGGACTGGAGAGAGGCTCATGTTCCTTTACACAAAAGCGGAAGTAAGGATGTCATTGAAAACTACAGGCTGGTTAGTTTAACTTCGGTGCTGAGTAAATTATTGGAAACGCTGCTGAAAGAGAAAATAGTGAGGTTTCTGAAGTCCAGCGAATTACAGGATCCAAGGCAGAATGGATTCATCAGAGGCAGGTCTTGTCAGACAAATCTGATTTATTTGAATGGGTGACCAGGGAGTTGGACCGAGGGAGAGCCCTAGATGTGGTGTATTTAGATTTCAGTAAAGCCTTTGACACCGTTCCTCACAGGCGACATAAACTGAGCACCCTAGTGATGGACTCTAAAGTTACTGCTTAGGTTAGAAATTGGTTGAGTGGGAGGCGACAGAGTACAGGTAAATGGAGCTCACTCTGAGGAGAAGGAAGTTACCAGTGGTGTGCCCCAGGGATCTGTCATTGGTCCGATTCTTTTTAACATCTTTGTTAGTGATATAGTGGAAGGGCTGTCGGGTAAGGTTTTCCTCTTTGCGGATGATACCTAAATCTGCGATAGAGTAGATACCCAGGAAGCTGTAGATAACATGAGGAGGGATCTAGCTAAGCTTGAAGAATCGTCTAGAATTTGGCAGCTTGGATTTAATGTTAAAAAGAAACGTAAGGACATGTATTTTACGCACCTATGCTCTGGAATGCCCTCCCAATCCCCATCCGGGCAATAACTGACCTTGCCCAATTTCGGAAGGCACTGAAGCACCATTTATTCCCCTATATTACTCCCTGCTTAGTGAAACAACACAGCCAAGCTTACCCCCACCCACCACAATGACACCACCAATACACCCAGGGCATGATAACATACCCACAGTCTGAATACGACTGCCCAAACTTGTATATAACCTAATATGTAAGTAGTTCAGAGTGTCGTGTATTCCATGGCAGTACCTGTGGCATACCTGTTGACGAACAGCTCAGTTGTATATAGTTAACCCTGTTAAACCCAAGTTGTATAAATCTGTTCTCTCTAATGTACACCGCATGCTCCGCTGCCTTGTACAATTTGTTGTTACATGTAAACCGCGCTGATTTTAAAGAGTGCGGTATAGAAATAATATAAATAAATAAATTAAATAAATAAAATACATGCATTTGGGCTGCAGCAATCCAAGGGAGCAATATAGTATAGGGGATGAAGTACTTTTGTCCACTAAAGAAGAGCGGGACCTAGGCGTGGTTGTATCTGATGATCTTAAAATAGCTAAACAGGTAGAAAAGGCAACAGTAAAAGCTAAAAGGATGCTTGGTTGCATATGGAGAGGAATGGCTAGCAGAAAAAAGGAGGTGATAGTGCTTGTGTATAAGTCTTTGATGCAACTTCATTTGGAATATAGTGTGCAATTCTGGAGACCGCACTTTCAAAAGGATATAAACAGGATGGAGTCAGTACAGAGGGTGGCTACTAAAATGGTTAGTGGTCTTCATTATAAAGCATATGAGGACAGACTTAAGGATCTTAATATGTACACCTTAGAGGAAAGGCGGGATAGAAGTGATATGATTGAGATGTTTAAATACCTCCATGGCATAAATGCACAGGGGGAGAGCCTCTTTCGATCGAAAGCAAGTTCTGCTATGAGGGGACATGGGATGAGGGTGAAAGGGAATAGATTTAGGAGTGATATGCGGAAATATTTCTTTACGGAAAGAGTGGTGGATCTGTGGAATAGTCTCCCAGTGGAGGTGGTAGAGATGAGGACAGTATCTGAATTCAAAAAAGCATGGAACAAACAGGATCTCTAGAGGAAAAAAGGGGACTGTTGTAGGTGTTATGGAAGGACAGACTAGATAGACCATGTGGTCCTTTTTCTGTTGTCATTTTTCTATGTTTCTAATACGCAGGTCATGGCAGTTACCAGACGATCCACCATTCCTTTCAAAGGCGGATTGGCCTTAAAGGAATCTCTGGACCAAAAGGAGGATTTGTGTTGAAGAACCAGTTTGCTGCCGTGGCTGCTATTCTTCAGTTTGACAGTATGTACAGGCCTGATGTCTCGAGCCCGGCTCCAGTAGAGTTAGTCTCTTCCACTGGATGATTCTACCCCTCTCTTGGAGTCTGCTACAGCCTTCCTTTCTGATACCATGTATGGTCTGGTATGTCTAGTAGACAGGGATTGTGCCCTGTTGATAGTGAGACAGCGTTGGCTTGGCTTGGACATAGGGCAGCAGACTCATCTTGCAAGGTCCAGTTGCCTATCTGACCTTGGAGGGATACTTCTGCTGGGTCTCGAAGATGAAGGACCTATGCAAGATGAAACCTTACTGCCTTCCAGAGGACAGGTCCAAGGGGCCTATGAAGCAGGCAGGAGCCCCTTTTCTGTCCACCTCTGCCAGCTCCTCATGGGTGTGCTGGTTGGACTCCCAGGGGTCTTCTGTCACTATTGGCTTGGAAAGCCTTTCTTCACTTCTGCTTGTGGCCTTCAGGCTCATTCTCAGTCCTTTTGTGTAGAGGGCTTGGGTCCAGGGACCCGGTCCCATTCAGAGGAGGACCCTTCTGGGCTGCACAATGAAGGTTTGGGGACCCATTCCCTGGTTCTTTGGTTGGGGGCAGGCTTCACCTCTTCAGGAATGGGCCTGGGTCACCAAGGATTGCTGGGTGCTAGGCCCCATTCAGTATAGCTATAGCCTGGAATGCAAAGAACTGATCCCATCTGCTTGTGTCTTCTCCCCCTGTGGGTCTGCAAATGGCTGCTGTGTGGATCACCTTGGACAAAATTGCCTCTCCTGAAAGCATTGGTGCCAGTTTCCCCGGATGATTGGGGCAGAAGCAGGTATTCTCCAGGACCAAGCAGGAAGTCAGTCCTCACATATGGGTGACTTTGGCGCCGATGGAGCCCTCGTGCGGAGCATTTCCCCAGCTTTCAAAGAAAGCCTTTGAGAATGCAGTGTGCATGTGCGATTCCCTTCTCGCCCAAGGGTGCCATCTTGCTCAGTCTTTCTTTTTCCGCGGAGCCCAATGGATGTAGTTCGTGTCACCCGGGAAAAGTAGATTTTTTTCTGCAATTTTTCGTGTTTCTTTATCAGGTTTGACGCCGGATCCCCTCCCACCTCGGCTCGGTACACTAGTATCAAGTCCGGAACTTCTTTTTCATTTTTTGTCCTTTGTGACTAGCGTTCGCACTTTTTCTGTTATTTTCACTGGCAGCCCTGTCTTTTGACCTTGCAGGGGCACTTTCCCCCGATGGCTGCCAGCGGGTTCAAATAATGTGATCGGTGCAAGAAACTTATGTCTCTCACTGACACACATGACTGCTGCCTCCGATGCCTCGGGCCCATCCATGACCCGCTGGTCTAGCCCGTGCGTCAAGATGTCATTGAAGACACTTCGGAGCCGTCAGCATCAACATGAACAAATTTTTTCGGAGTCCGCATCCGGACGGGCCCGGACTTCGACAGAGGCCTCAACATTACGGGAGTCTGACCCCGAGCGCTGTCGTGGGTCCTCTGAGAAGGGGGTCTCCTGCCCAGGAGCACAAAAGGAAGAAGAAGCTCGTGAGGGCGGCATCAGTGGAGGCACCTGGATCCTCGAGGGCCAGGTCGCGAAGCCCTGACCGCCATCCCGGGCTCTCGGAGTCGGAGCGGCCAACCAAACTACCTCGCCTTCAGCTGGAGTCTGAGTCAGGTAACTTCGGTTGTCCTCGTTGACTCTTCTCCGGGAGAACCGACATCGGGCCCGACGCTGTCGGGGGCTGTGGAGTCTCCTGAGCTCGGTCTCAAGTTGACGGCCCTGGAAAGCAGCCTGGCTGCCTTCATTGGAGCAGCAGCGGGTACTGATCACCGGTTTGACCGGTGCATCTGCCCCGACCACGGGGACCTTGACGTCTAAGTCAACCCCAGAGGCTGAGCTGATCCTCGAGTCAATCAAGTCTCGAGTCGATCCTCGGCCAAGGTCTCTTTTGACCTCCCGTGTGGGGCCGAGGTTGTCAACGCCGGTGCCCTCAGTGTTGGGGCAGGTGGCATCGAGGTCCGTCCACACGGCCGGAGCCACTTGACGATGACTTGGAGGACGAGGAGTCCCCCGACACCTTCCAGACCCGGTGCGTCCCATCAGACTCACTGGAGTCCGAGCCTCGGAGAAGGCCCCCCCCCCCCCCCCCCCCCCCCGGAGGATACCCGGTTCTCAGATTTCGTCAGGGACATGGCCAATGCTCGGGCATTCCCGGCGGACGCTGAGGAGGAGCCTCGAGCCGAAGAGCTCAATGCCCTCCAGTATGATTTTCCTCAGAAGGAAGCCTTTACTGTACCGGTTCCTCCGATGCTGGAACGGCTGCTTTTCTGAATGTGGGAAGCACCGGCCCCGGTGCCTGTTCTTAGCAAGCAGGTCGATTCTATCTATCGAGTCCATAAGAGCCCTGGGTTCCAAAAGGCGCAGCTGCCGCACAACTCCATGGTTGTGGAATCGGCCATGCACAGGCTGAAAAGCCAAAAGATGCACTCCTTGGTGCTTCCCGGCTGGGAGGCCTGGAACCTTGATCCCCTCGGTAGAAAGTGCTTCCATAGGCTCAATGTTGTCTTGCCGTGTCCAGACTTACAAGCTGTACATGTTGTTGTTGTTAAGTGCCGTCGAGTCGGAGTCGACTCAGGGCGACCCTCTGGATAGCTATCCTAAATTGTGTTTGGTCTTCAGTCAGGCGGCTCATTGTTGACAGACTGGTACCCGTGGCTTACGAGACTTGGCAAAGGAGACTGCCGGGTTCTCGGCTGGCCTCTCCGGGAACCCTTGCAGAGATTCAAAGCCTTGTCTACAGGGATCCGAGAGTTCTCGAAGTTTTTCTCGAGCAGCCTATGACGGCTTCAAGGCTTCGGCCTGGGTAGCCGCGGCCGGCATCAGTGCACGTCGTCAGGCCTGGCTACAGTCGGACCTGGAGTCATGGGTGCAGGATAAGTTGGTCAATGTCCCGTGCCGAGGTGTCAACCTGTTCGGCAAGCCCATGACTGAGAAGGCTGAAGAAATCGAGACCGAGACTCTCACCAGGACAAGGTTGTCCAGAAAGACTTCTGCCCCTTCTTACAAAAAGAAGGGCTCAGGGAAGAAGCCAATTTTCCCGAGGAAGGGTACTGCCTACAAAAGCTACCCTCAATATCAGGCCTCTCCAGCTCCCCAACAGGGCCAGCTGGCCAAAGGGCAGGGGCATGGGTCTCGTAGGCAGAAAACCCCCAAGCCTCCAGCACAGCAGGGAGGGGGTTTATGACTCCCAGGGCATAGCCTCTCCTCTGCCGGTGGCCCCACTCAGCACAGGAGATCGGCTGACCCTGTACGCCTACAGGTGGCCAGCCATCACAGGGGATACCTGGGTGCTGAGCATAGTCCAGAAGGGCTATATGCTCCATTTCCACCAGCTATCCCCTCCTACTATCCAGGGGAGCCTCCAAGACTCCCTCTACACAGGAACCTTCTTCAGGAGTTGGCAAGTCTTCTAAAGGAACAGGTGGTGGAACCGGTGCCACACCACCTGAAAGTGCAAGGCTTCTACTCCAGGTGCTTCCTGGTACCAAAGAGAACAGGAGGCCTAAGACCTATCCTGGACTTGCGAAATCTGAACAAGTTTCTGGAGAGGGAAAAGTTCAAGATGCTTACCCTTGGGATACTGCTGCCCTACCTCCAGCAGGGAGACTGGCTATGCTCCTTAGACCTAAAGGATGCGTATACTCACATCCTCATCCATCCAGACCACAGACAATATCTCAGATTTGTGGTGGGAGGAAACCACTTTCAGTACAGGGTGCTTCCTTTTGGCCTGACCTCTTCCCCCAGGGTTTTCACCAAATGCCTGGCGGTGGTGGCAGCTTTTCTCAGAAACCAGGGTATTTTTGTCTTCCCGTACCTGGACAACTGGCTAATCAGAGGCCAGTCACTCCAGGAGGCCCGACAGGTCACTCTTCACACCGTCTCTCTTCTTCAGCATCTGGGCTTTGTCATAAACTACGCAAAGTCCATTTTGCTCCCCTCTCAGAACCTAGAGTTTATAGGGGCCAGGTTGGACACCCTTCAGGCAAGAGCTTACTTGCCCGAGGACAGCGCCCACAGACTTATGGATTTGGTCAACCAGGTCCAACGCAATACTCATGTTTCCGCCAGGCATTTCCTGAGTCTGCTGGGCCACATGACATCCACAGTACATGTGACCCCGAATGCCCATCTGCACATGCGGACTGCTCAATGGTGCCTCAGAGATCAGTGGACACAAGCCACCGGCGACCTCCGAGACAGAGCAAAGGTGCCCAGATGACTTCTCAACTCCTTGCAGTGGTGGCTACATCCACCAAACCATCTCAGGCTCCAACACACACAAGGGTGCTGACAACGGATACTTCCTTAAGAGGCTGGGGTGCACATTGCCAGGGCTCATGCACTCAAGGCCTGTGGTCCCCTCAGGAGACCACACAACAAATCAACCTTCTAGAGCTGCGAGCAATCCGCTTAGCTCTGCAAACTTTGTCACTTTGTCTCAACAGTCTGTTCTGGTTCAGACGGACAATCATGTGGCAATGTTCTATGTGAACAAACAAGGGGGCACAGGGTCCAGGCTCCTATGTCAGGAGGCACTGGCCCTTTGCTCTTTGCGGTCAGGCAGGGTATGTTTCTCAAAGCAGTCTACCTACCTGGTCAAGAAAACCTCCTAGCAGACAAGCTAAGCAGGATTCTCTAGCCTCACGAATGGCAGTTGAATCCATTGGTGGTCCAGCAGATCTTCCTCCGCTGGGGACTTCCATCCATCAATCTCTTTGCAAGTCCGCTAAACCGTCAGCTAGCCAGGTTTTGCTCCAGACAGCCGCATCCCCTGAGGATGGCAGCAGATGCTCTTCTGATCTCTTGGTCTATGGGCCTCCTGTATGTGTTTCCTCCCATGCTCCTGGTGGCCCGAACTCTGTTCAAGATTCTTCGGGACAAGGCCTCGGTGATTCAGGTAGCCCCCAGATGGCCGAGGCAGCCTTGGTTTCCACTTCTGCACTTGGCGGTAGAAGCTCCGTTCCCTCTAGGGCTGCTACACAATCTCCTGTCTCAAGAGCAGGGTTCCCTTCTGCACCCCAATCTCAGGTCCCTCAATCTGATGGCCTGGCTGCTGAAAGGGTAGTGCTAGCTCCCTTACTTCTACCTAAGGAGGTTGAGGAGGTGGTATTGGCCTCTAGGAGGCAGTCCACCAGAAAGTCCTATGCCCTCAAGTGGCGTAGGTTACAGTGTGGTGTGCTCAGCACAATGAAGATCCTTTCTCTTGCCTTGTGCCAGTAGTACTGCAGTATCTCCTTCACCTTTCAGACCTAGGCCTTAAGTCTAACTGTTCGGGTCCACCTCAGTGCTTTGTCAGCGCACCACTCATTGGTGGAAGGACAGTCTCTTGTCGGTTCACCCCTTGGTGTCCATATTTCTCAGAGGTCTCCTTCTGCTCAAGCCTCCGGTTTGCCCACCGGCAACTGAGTGGGATTTGAACGTGGTCTTGCAGCAACTTACTCGCCCACCATTTGAGCCGATGGCTACTTGCCATTTTCTCCAGGACCAAGCAGGAAGTCAGTCCTCACTTATGGGTGACGTCGGCGCCGACGGAGCCCTCGCGGAGCAATTTTCCCCAGCTTTCGCAGAAAGCCTTTGGGAATTGCAGCACGCATGCGCGGTCCCCTTCCCGCCCAGGGATGCCATCTTGCTCAGTCTTCTTTTTTCCATGGAGCCCTACAGACGTAGTTTGTTACCGCCGCTGAAAAAGTTGATTTCTTTAGTTTGATTTCTCGTTAAATTTTTTCTCGGTTCGTGTGTCCTCTTCCCGCCGGGCTTTTGAGCCCGTTCACGTTTTTTATTTTATTTTATTCCAACTGGCGTTGCCGCCACTTTATCCTTCTTCCCTGGCAGCGTGGTCTTTCGACCTTGCAAGGGTCCTTTTCCCCCGATGGCTGCCAGCGGGTTTAAAAAGTGTGATCGTTGTGTCAGACTCATGTCTCTTACTGACACTCATGACTGCTGCCTCTGCTGCCTGGGGGCCGAGCATGACACTATGAGTTGCGGCCCGTGCAGCAGGATGTCCTCGAAGGCCCTGAGGAGTCGGCAGTCGCAAAGGGATCGTATCTTCTCTGACTCCGCGCGGACCTCGTCAGAGGCCTCGACGTCTCGTGGCTCCGGCTCAGGCCATCGTCGGAGTTCTAATGAACGGGGCTCCCCCGGCCGGGAACACCGGCGGGAGAAGAGGCCCGCGAGGGTGGAGCCGGACGGCAATCCTGGTTCCTCGAGGGCCAGGTCGCTCAGCCCGGCCCGACTCCCCGGGCCCTCGGAGCGGGAGAGGCCTTCGAAGCTTCCTCGTCTCGAAGTGGAGACTCCTGGACACGTGAGTGATATAGTCCTCCTGGACTCCCCCACAGATGAACCACCGTCGGGGCCCGAGTCGGCGGATGCTGGGTCTTCTGAGCTTGGTTTCAGACTGACGACCTTGGAGCGCAGTATCTCTGCCTTCATGGACCAGCAGCAGGCATTGATCACCGGCCTCGCCAGTGCATCTGCCCCGACCACCGGGATGTCGACGCCCAAGTCGACCCCGGAGGCCGAGTCGATCCTCGACCTAGGTCTCCCTCGGCTTCCCGTTCGGGACCGAGGTCCTCGACACCGGCCTCGGCGTCGGGAGGAGGTCTCCGGGCCCCGCGCGCACGGAGCCGCTCGACTACTCCTCGGAGGAGTCTGGCTGGGACACGGAGGAGGACGAGTCACCCGGTTCCTTTCAGACCCGGTGCATCCCCTCCGACTCGCCCGAGTCGGAGTCTCGGAGGCGATCCCCCCCGGAGGATACCCGGTTCTACGATTTCATGAGGGATATGGCCAAGGCCTTGGCTTTTCCCGCGGATCCGGAGGAGGAACCCCGAGCCGAAGAGCTCGAGGCCCTTCAATATGACTCCCCCCCTAGGGAGGCCTTTACTGTACCGGTTCCCCCGATGCTGGAGTGGCTTCTCTTCCGCATGTGGGAAAGCCCGGCCTCGAAGCCGGTGTTGAGCAAGCGGGTCGATTCCATGTATTGACTCCGCAAGAGCCCCGGGTTCCAGAAGGCGCAACTACCGCACCACTCCATGGTGGTGGAATCGGCCATGCATCGACTTAAAAGTCAAAAGATGCACTCCTCGGTGCCTCCGGGTAAGGAGGCCCGGAATCTGGATGCCCTTGGTAGGAAGTGCTTCCAGGGCTCTATGCTTGCTTGTCGGGTCCAGACATATCAGTTGTATATGGGTATGTATCTCCGCGACCTGGAAAAAGAAATGGCGGGTTTTTCCGCCAGTCTCTCCGAGGAACCCTTGCAGCGGTTCCAAGCCCTGTCCACAGGGATTCGAGAGTGTTCGAAGTTCATTTCTCGAGCGGCCTATGATGGCTTCGAAGCATCGGCTCGAGTAGCCGGAGCCGGCATCGGGGCTCGCCGCCAAGCTTGGCTTCAGTCCTCCGACCTCGAGCTGTGGATGCAGGACAAGTTGGTCGATGTCCCTTGCAGAGGGGAAAACCTCTTCGGCAAGCCCATGGCCGACAAGGCGGCGGAGCTCGAGTCAGAGACTCTCACCAGGACTCGCCTTTCCAGAAAAACCTCTGCTCCTTCTCAGAGGAAGAAGGGCTCAGGAAAAAAGCCCTTTTACCCGAGGAAGGTGTTCGCTTATAAGCAGACCACCCACACTATCAGGCTTCGACAACCCCTCATCAGGGGCAGCAGCCTAAGGGGCAGGGTAACGGATCCCGGAGGCAGAAAGCCCCCAAGCCCACCACGCAGGCCCCCGGCCCAGCAGGGTGGGGTTTTTTGACTATGCCAGCATAGCCTCTCCCCCCCAGGGGCCCTCGCTCAGCACGGGGGGCCGGATGACCCACTTTGCTCACAGGTGGTCAGCCGTAACATCCGATGCCTGGGTGTTGCGGGTGGTTCAAAAGGGCTACCTCCTACATTTTCACCAGGTGCCCCCCCCTACTTCCCGGGGGAGCCTCCCAGACCCCCGCTGCACAAGGAAGTACTCCTTCAGGAGCTGCAAAGTCTGCTTCAGGAACGGGCGGTGGAGCCAGTGCCCCAGCATCTGTGTGGTCACGGTTTCTACTCGAGGTACTTCCTGGTGCCAAAGAGAACAGGAGGCCTCAGACCCATTCTGGACTTACGCAACCTCAACAAGTTCCTGCAGCGAGAAAAGTTCAAGATGCTTACCCTTGGAACCCTACTGCCCTACCTCCAGCAGGGAGATTGGCTATGCTCCTTGGATCTAAAGGATGCTTATACCCACATCCTTATTCACCCGGACCACCGACAATACCTGAGGTTTGTGGTGGCAGGGAACCATTATCAGTACCGAGTACTGCCCTTTGGCCTATCCTCTGCTCCCAGGGTGTTCACGAAGTGCCTGGCAGTGGTGGAAGCTTTCCTAAGGCTTCAAGGCCTCTTCGTTTTCCCATACCTGGACGACTGGCTCATCCGAGCATCGTCTGCTCCAGAGGTCGCCCAGGCCACCCAGCGTACGGTGGCTCTGCTTCAGCACTTGGGCTTTGTCATAAACTTCGAGAAGTCCGCTTTGCTTCCCTCTCAGGACCTCGAGTTCATAGGGGCACGGCTGGACACTCGGCAGGCTCGTGCCTTCTTGCCTCTGGAAGAGGCCAACAGGCTTATGGCTCTAGCTGGCAGGTTCAACAGCGAGTCGCCGGCCCCTGCCAGACAGTTCCTGCAACTGCTCGGACACATGGTCTCCACGGTCCATGTCACTCCGAATGCCCGTCTACATATGAGACCTGCTCAGTGGAGCCTTCGCACTCAGTGGCATCAGTCCACAGGGAGACTGTCGGACCTGATACAGCTTTCCGACCGTCTGGTCTCCTCCCTGCAATGGTGGCTTCACCTGCCCAACCTAGTGCTCGGCATGTCCTTTAAGTCGCCCCCACCGTCCCGGGTGCTCACGACAGATGCCTCCCTCCTGGGCTGGGGGGCGCATTGTCGGGGGACATGCACTCAAGGCCTTTGGACACCTTGGGAGGCTGCCCAGCAGATAAACTTTCTAGAGCTACGGGCGATCCGCCTAGCTCTGCGGGCCTTCTCTCACCTGACGTTCGGTCAGTCCATACTGGTGCAGACGGACAATCAGGTTGCCATGTTCTATGTGAACAAACAAGGAGGCACGGGCTCCCTCCTATGTCAGGAAGCCCGGAGGCTGTGCTCTTGGGCTGTCGGTGACGACATCCTCCTCAAAGCGGTTTACCTGCCAGGGCAGGACAATTGCCTGGCAGACAAACTGAGCCGGATTCTGCTGCCGCACGAATGGAAGTTGAACCCCGCGGTGGCCCAGCAGATCTTCCGCCGGTGGGGCTCTCCCACTGTGGACTCTTTGCCAGTCCCCTGAACAGGCAGCTCCCCAGATTCTGCTCCCGGCACCCTCACCCTCTTCGAGTGGCGCCGGATGCTTTCCTCATCCCGTAGTCCACGGGTCTGCTGTATGCCTTCCCTCCCACACCACTGGTGTCCCGGACCTTGTTCAAAGTTGTCCAGGACAGGGCCTCCGTGATCCTGGTAGCGCCCCGGTGGCCGAGACAACCGTGGTTCCCTCTGCTTCTACAGCTAGCAGTGGACACCCCTCTTCCCCTGGGGTTTCAGCTCGATCTCCTGACCCAGGATCAGGGTACTCTTCTGCACCCCAACCTCAGGGCCCTGCACCTGATGGCCTGGCTGCTGAAAGGGTAGTCCTAGCCCCACTGCTGCTACCCCCGGAGGTGGAAGCCGTTGGCCTAGCATCTCGGCGACCTTCCACCCGAAAGTCTTATGCCCTCAAATGGCGTCGCTTCTCGGTCTGGTGTTCTCAGCGATCTGAGGACCCCTTTGCCTGTCTAGTATCGGTGGTACTGCAATATTTGCTTCACCTCTCCGATCTAGGTCTCAAATCCAATTCTGTCAGAGTCCACCTCAGTGCTCTCTCTGCACATCATTCACCGGTTGAAGACCAGCCTCTCTCTTCGCACCCCTTGGTGGCGCGTTTTCTCAGAGGCCTCCTTCTGCTTAAACCTCCGTTGCGCCCTCCAGCTCCTGACTGGGACCTCAACGTGGTTCTGCAAAGACTTACCTGCCCGCCTTTTGAACCCATGGCTACCTGCCCTCTTCGTTTCCTCTCCTGGAAAACTCTCTTCTTGGTAGCCCTCACTTCCGCGAGGCGCGTAAGTGAGCTGCAGGCCCTAGTGTCGGAGCCTCCGTACACTAGGTTCTACAGGAATAGGGTGGTCCTGCAGACCCAACCTAAGTTCCTTCCAAAGGTGGTCTCCCACTTTCACATCAATCAAGAGGTGGTTCTTCCGACCTTCTTCCCCAGGCCGCATGCCAGCCGAGCTGAGACTGTCCTGCACACCCTGGATTGTAGAAGAGCCTTGTTCTTCTACCTTGACCGTACGCGGGAGCATAGAAAAGCGGTTCAGCTTTTCGTGTCTTTTGATCCCAATCGGTTGGGGGTGCCTGTCTCTAAGCGCACTCTGTCCACCTGGGTGGCCGTCTGTATCGCCTGGACTTACGGGGCGGCCAGCCTCTCCTTGGAAAGTCGCGTCACGGCTCATCGGGTCAGGGCGAAGGCCGCGTCCGTGGCTCACCTCCGCTCTGTTCCGTTGGCAGACATCTGCCGGGCCGCTACTTGGTCTTCAGGTCAGACTTTTGCGGCTCACTACTGCCTGGAAAGGGAGTCCCACAGGGACAGTGCTTTCGGTCAGGCAGTCCTCCACCATCTCTTTGAGGTTTAGGCAACTCCTACCCTCCGGCCCCGGTGTTGGCTACCGGCCGGATGCATATTCAGAGAAGATTCCTTCCTTCTGTACTGCTGAGCTTGAAGGAGCTCATTTTCGGCTTGAGGCCTCCGGTAGCCTTAAGCTTGGGAGTCCCATAAGTGAGGACTGACTTCCTGCTTGGTCCTGGAGAAAGAGTAGTTACTCACCTGTAACAGGTGTTCTCCAGGAGCAGCAGGAATCAGTCCTCACTACTCTCTCTCCTCCCCTGGGAGTTGCAGTCATTCTTATTGCATATCTTGCAAATTTTTTGCTGTCTTTCTGCTATGTCATCAGACTGAGCAAGATGGCATCCCTGGGCGGGAAGGGGACTGCGCATGCGCGCTGCAATTCCCAAAGGCTTTCTGCGAAAGCTGGGAAAAATTGCTCCGTGAGGGCTCCGTCGGCGCCGACGTCACCCATAAGTGAGGACTGATTCCTGCTGCTCCTGGAGAACACCTGTTACAGGTGAGTAACTACTCTTACGCTTCCTCTCTTGGAAAGCGCTCTTCCTGGTAGCTCTTACATCGGCCAGACGTGTGAGTGAACTACAAGCTCTGGTTTCTGATAGACCGTACACGCGGTTCTATAGGAACAGGGTGGCCCTGCGGACCCATCCCAAGTTCCTCCCAAATGTGGTCTCTTCTTTCCACCTCAATCAGGAGATGGTTCTTCTGACCTTCTTTCCCAGGTCGCATACCAGCTGGGCTGAAACAGTCTTGCATATCCTGGACTTTAAGAGGGCGTTGTCCTTTTACATAGAACGTAAGCGGGAGCATCGGAGGGCTGTTCAGCTCTGTCTCGTTTGACCCTAATAGAATGGGGTTACCTGTCTCCAAGTGCATGTTGTCCACTTGGGAAGCAGATTGCATCGCCTGGGTGTACAGGGCAACCGACCTCCCCTTGCAGGGTCGGGTCACGGCCCACCATGTCAGGGTGAAAGCCGCATCAGTAGCTCATCTCCGCTCTGTTCCGTTGGCAGACATCTGCCGAGCCGCAACTTGGTCTTCAAGCCAGACTTTTGCAGCCCATTACTGCCTGGAGAGAGAGTCCTGGCAAGACACTGTTTTCAGCCAGGCGGTACTCCATAATCTCTTTGAGGTTTAGGCAACTCCTACCCTCCGGCCCTTCGTATTGGGCTACCGTACGGGGTGCATTCTCAGAGAAAATTCTTGTCACGGATGCTGTGGCTCTCGAGAGGGAGCCATTTTTTCAGCTTTGGGTTCACGGTAGCCTATAGCTGGGGAGTCCCATATGTGAAGACTGACTTCCTGCTTGGTCCTGGAGAAAGAGTAGTTACTCACCTGTAACAGGTGTTCTCCAGGAGCAGCAGGAATCAGTCCTCACGACCCTCCCTCCTCCCCTGGAGTTGCAGTCATATCCTTCATTTTGATTTTTTTTTTTGCTGTCTTTTAGCTATGTTGTCAGACTGAGCAAGATGGCACCCTTGGGCGGGAAGGGGACCGTGCATGCGCGCTGCATTCCCAAAGGCTTTCTTTGAAAGCTGGGGAAATGCTCCGCACGAGGACTCCATCGGTGCCGACGTCACCCATATGTGAGGACTGATTCCTGCTGCTCCTGGAGAACACCTGTTACAGGTAAGTAACTACGCTTTCCTTTCATGTCAGTCACCATGAAAACAGATGGAATATTCCGTCCAATTCTTGACCTCGTGTGTCAAGTGCTTGCGTATCATATGTTTCTGGATGGAAACTGCGATCCAGGATTCAAGCAGTGCACAGAGGCGTTTTCGACATGTGGTTTTGGCAAAGGCGTATTTTCATATCCCAAACCAGGAGATCAGCAGGTATCTGTTTTGTCATGCTTGGTGTTCACCTTCCATTCGCATTCTCTGCTGCCTGAAGGACATTCTCCAGGGGTTATGGTGGTGGTGTCTGCAGCGCTGTTGCACCAAGGGATTTGTGTGCACCCACATCTGAACTATTCGCTCATCAGAGTGCATTCTCCTTCAGAGGCATCTCGGGTAGCTCCCCGAGTGGTGTCGTCCTAATGAGCTTTGGCTGGGTGATCATTGGGGAAGAGACAGTTGTTGCATTCCTGGTCCCTGGAGTTCCTGGAAACACATTTTCAATACTAGTGTGCAGTCTTTCTGCCAGTGGAGAAAGTCAAGGCTCTTGGATTACTTAGGGATATTCTGTTCACAGTAGGCTCCCAGAGTTCGGGTTGATCTTCATCAGCAGTTCGAGCTCAGACTCCTGCTGCCAATGATGATGGTGGCCAGCCTGCAGTAGGGCAGCAGCCCAGTCTTCTGAGGAAGGGCATGCCACTGGATGATTGCTCATAGAGCCTTCTGGCGACAAATGCCAGACTCTTGGGCTGGGGAGCCCATTGATAAGTCGAATGGCACGGGACCATTAGGACCACAAGGAGGTGGTATAGTCCAACTTCTCTGAAGCAAGGGCCATCAGGTTGGCTCCTTGTCTCCGGCCACCAGTCAAGGACTGGGCAGTTCAAGTGCTCTCTGACAATGCCACAGTGTTGGCTTGTGTTGATCAGTGAGTTGGCAAGAGGAGTACTGGCTCTCCTTTTTACCCAGGCAAAGAGCCCCCTAGTTTGCCAGCTCTGCATGTTGCCAGGATGGATACTGTGGAAACAGATTTCCTCAGCCGGCACTCTGTTCCCAAGAGGTGTATTTAGTTGTTTCTGCACAGCTGGGGTCGCCCTGAGAGAGATCTGATGGTGACCCGCTCTAATAGAGTTGCAGCACCTGCTGTAGGTGTTTCCTCCATGGCCCCTGGTGGAGTATGTGATTAGGTATATGGAGTGCCATCTGACAAGGATTATGATGGCGCCAGGTTGGCCGGAGAGAGTGTGATGCGCAGATCTGATGTGGCTCCTGCAAGTGTCACCTCTTTGTTTGCCTTAGTCTTGGGGCTTATTGTGTCAGTGGTCACTTGTCCTGGAGGACCCAGCTCCTTCCCACTTATGGCTTGGCTCCTGTAAGAAGGCGGTCAACACATACAGACTACCCTAGCAGTGGTGTTTGGCTCTGCTCAGAGCCTGGAGGAGGTCTACCAACCTGGTAAAAGTGTCGGTCTAGTGTCTTGCGTGCTGGTGAAGCGCACAGCGGCTGACTCCTGGGGTAACCAAGATGCTGTCTCTGGCCTTTTCTGCAGGACAGTCTGGAGATGGGCCTTTTTTCTCTTGGTTCAGGTGGCAACTTTGGTCTGTTTAAAGGACCATTGGCTGGTAAGACTCTAGCCATACACTCGTATGTTTCATGCCTTCAGTGGGGTTTGGTGTCCTCCCCTCTTGTCTGTGGTCCTTTCTTTGGATCTCTGGTGCTTGGGGCCCTGATGTCTGAGCCCTTTGATCTGTTGAAGAACACTGCTGTGTAGGACTTGACTCTCAAGACAGTCTTCTTGGTTACGATTGTTCTGGAAGGTGGCTTTCCGAGCCACGGGCTCTGTCTTGTTGAGATCCTTGATGATCCTTTTTTCTGAGGAGGCTGTTTTCATTCGGCTTGTACCTCCCTTCTTTTCTGAAGTGGTTTCTCCCTTTCATGTGATCCAGATGGTTTGCCTGCCCTCCTTCTCTAAGGAGCAGTGTCGGGGTGGGGGGAATGGTAAGGATCTTCAATTTGTCTAATGAAAAGAGGGTGTTTCTCTGGTTCTTGGAGGTTACGAATTCCTTTCACAAGTTGGACCATCTTTTGTGCTATTTGCAGCCGGTTTGAGGTTTTGTATGCCTATTCTGCCCAAGTGCAAGTGTCCTCTTGGGTGGCGCGGAGCTCAGTAGCCTACATTGTTGCCCAACAAATGTCTGCAGGGGCATCACTTTCACTTTCACCAAGCATTCTGCTTGGACATCCATGCTTGAGCAGAGACATCCTTTGGTTCTAAGGTTTTGTGAGCTGCTGTGTTTTATGCCTCCACTTGGCAGGAAGAACTTTGGTACATCTCACTTGTTTGGACTGGTCTAGCAGGATGATATGGAAGGTGACATTTTACTTAGATAATGTTCTTTCCTTGAGTCCTACTAGACAAGTCCAGGGCCCATCCCTGGAACTGCTTGCTCTGTTCTGAGGCGATACCCTTGGATCCACTATGACTTCTATGTTTGGCTCTGCAGTTTTACCTTCTATGAACAGCCTTTTCTTTCTTCTTCTTTCCTGTACATAGATCTCTACAATCTGCTTGCTCATTGTTGCCCACGTTGAGGTTGTGTGAGGCCTGCCATATTCTCCCATATACAGTACTTTGGGATGAATACTGAAGAGACTTCTGGTGGCTGATACGTATAGAGGCATGGAAGTGATGTCATTGAAACTTGGGCTTTTCATTGGTGGTTTGTCTCCACCAATCTGCTGGTAGGAAAATTCAACCCACTTATCTGGACTGGTCTAGCAGGACTCAAGGAAAGGACATTATCCGGTAAGTAAAATATCACCTTTGTAAACTGAGTGCTTGGATTTTTGTGTGCATTCGTCTGCATTTTCTTTGTCCCTCTCAAAATGCCATTCTCTGAGATGTTGGACTCTGAGGGGAGGGGGGAAGGAAGAAATTGCAGATCTCATCTGTTTGTTTTTGTCATGTTTATCAGATCACTCCAGATCATCGGGGCTAGGCACCAGTGCACCTGTCGACTAATAGTTTTAGATTCTTCCAGAAAATCAGGATTGCAAGTCTAAAGACTAAGGATGCTCATTTCTTGGCACACATTTGATTCATTAATGTCTCTTAAACAATTTGTGCACAAGATCAATTTATGTATGGTAACTTATGAATGATGTGCATATAATTGAATTGCCTACATTACAAATTTGTAAAGTGTATTAAGCTGTTAAAACGTCTGAAACTAACCAAAAAATAAACTCCCCAAAACTGGAAACATTAAAAAACCCATAGTACAGACATAAATAGGCAAAACCAGAACTGGATCAGCCTGTCCCTGGTGACCTAGAGCCATTTAGTAATTCTGGAGCCCCCTCACCAGGGAAGAGAGAATACCAGCTAAGTGATTTTGTATTTGTAAACAGAGCAGATGAGTCCATAGAACCAGGTGAAAACCGAACTTGCATGAGCTCATGTCCAGACACTTTGAAGAGTCTCCTCAGACTGAAGAAGAAAAATCTGGTTTAAGTGATGAATTTTGGGAAGCAAGAATTTGTTGGGTTTTTTTTGCTTCTAGGAGGGGTATATTTACAAAGTATTGTTTACTAATCAGTATTCTGTCTTCAGATTTATTCTCCAGATCATTCTAGCAATAATTTCTCCTCAAACCCCTCCACACCAGTGGGATCCCCTCAGGGACTGGCAGGTATGTATGTGTGCATGGACGATGCTTATATTTTTTTTAATGCATTTAATTGCTTAGTTGTTTGGTATGAGGGGGAGGGAGGACTAAATGGAGCAGTTCTCTAAGGATTCCTGAACTGAATGGAAAATAGTGCCGCTTACAAACAAGTCCCTTGTGAAAGGGTGGAGGGGGAGTTGGCTCTGGAAATGCTTTTTTGCTTTTTAGCAAGCCATTACTTGATTCCTTCCTAGATATTAAAGCCTAGGACTTGCAGGTTGATTACTCTCTGCTGTGCCCCCCTCCCACACTGCTACCTTAGATTTTTAAATCTGAAAATTGTCAGGAAATTAAATATTAAGAATTCAGTCTGTGTGTTTTTAGCTTGATTGAAGCCTGAAGTACTTCCAGAGTGCTTTTGGAACCATAGCATGCCCTATGCATGGATGCAGACATCTCTAGTGCGGATGGCCATGTATAGTGTTAACAATTTCCAAAGGAATATAACCCAGATAAGATTGATAACCTGATACATAGGGACTTCAAAAATCTTGGCCATGGTCATGGGATCTCTGACACACGATCTGCATAAAAATTGCCTGATTCTTCTCTGAGGAGAGGAGGGCAAAGTGAAGAAGAATTAACACTAAGATGCAAGCTGTAGATGGGATTTGCACTAAATTCTTTTACCAAGATGCCCTTAACTCTCCGTCTCTGCTTTTACTGTGAATGCACCAGGCATCATTCCCAGTAAGAGAGCACAGAATAACACCCTTGTGATTAGCAGTGTTATCCAAGAGCAAGTGATCAGCCAGTCTACACATTACAGATAACTGAGATAACTAAAGAAGGTTCCTGTTTTCAAAGAGCTTGCATTGTGTTAGTTGAATGTGAGGAGAGTTAAGTGAAAGATGGAGATGAGATTCCAGCCTCTATCAATTTCATGTTCATAATTAACTTTGTTGTGGTGCAGTATCGTACATATTAAGGTTAACCTTTCTCATAGCCCTTTAGTTTTGTGTTTGAGAGGGGCTTAAGGAAGAGGGACAAATAGGCTATAAAATGGAGAAAGCTATGAGGAATGTTTTTGCACTAGTTCTTTTTCGCATGAGAGGACAAGTTTTTTTTCTTTGTATGGCACCACAGTTTGAGTTGTATTGCCATGTAAAGTGCAGCTGGGGTGGGGGTAGGGAAGGAAGAGGAGATCTGGGGGAGCAGAAGAGGAGGGCTAGAGATGGCAAATGCTTGGTGTTTTGTAACCTACCAATCAACAGTGCTACAGAACAGATGCAATCTGCTGGGGTCCATGAATCTTCCTTTCGCAGTTTATGCATGCAGTAGTCTGTGTATGACTGCCTCATTCTCTTCAGTAGCCAGTGTTTTAGTGCCCTCTAGTGTCTATATGGAAGTCATATTAAACAAGCTGATTGTTTTCAGGCACATCACAATGGCCCCGAACAGGTGGACAAGGTGCCTTATCTCCTAATTATGAAGGGACGCTACATAATTTAGTAAGTATTTCAGAGGAAAGCAAGTTTGGGGGGGGGGGTCTTTATTTCTCCTCCCCCAAAATGCATTATGAAAGTGGAAAATGGATTCCCTGTGATTTCCTCATCAGAGACCCAGCAACACAGCTTCTAAATTATCCCTTTCTTGCTTTCTTGGCTTTTCAGCTGGTAGAGCTGAGCTCTTCCCATATTAGCACTAAGCTACAGTTAAGAAAACAAATACTGACAAATGAATATTTTCTGTGCTGGGAATACTTACCCCTTCCCTCCAGCCTATATCTGGTACAGAATTATTCCTCCTTAGAACCCAGCCATCACAGAGACTGCTTTCAGTAGGGTATGATGGGCAGCAGTTCCCTTTTTAGAATTTAGTACACATGCAGCCTCTGAATGTTGTTGCTGTTATCTGGTCAGGGTTCCTTCCCTGCCCTGGCCGTTCTTAGGAGCGAAAAAATGGTCTCCTACAGCAACATGCACCACCTCAGACCATTAAGCTGACTTACGTTTTCTTAATTCCTATTTGCATATTTCTGGCTTCCTTCTGTCTCCAGTGATCTAATATTGCCCAACTGCTGATATTGAAATACATGCAATTCACAACACAACTACAATCCATGAAGTTGGCTGTTAAATGCACAAGATACAGGATGATGATTTTAGCTTATGCTGTAAACAAATTTACTTTATAAATGTCAATGTCTCTAAAGCAAAACAAGATGGAAGACCGCTTGGATGAAGCCATCCATGTGCTGAGGAACCATGCAGTGGGACAGAATGCCCCCATGTCTGGTAGTCATGGTGATATGCACGGCCTGCTGGGAGCAGCTCAGAGCCACAGCGGTGGAGCAGTGACTGGGCTGGGCCAGGGTTTCCCTCCAGCAGTCATGTCTCTAGGGAGCAGGCATTCAAGTCTGGTGAGTGAACTTGTAAAGTACAGGTTGGAGAATAGATGAGGTCCCTTCTATTTTTGATCCACCTTCATTTGTAACTACTGTTGCTCTTGGGCAAGCTCATTTAGCTAGGCTAAAGCTGACACGCTCTCCAGAGCCTCTCTTCAGCACTACATTCTCATTGATAAACTGCTGTGAGCCAGGACGGAAAGCTTTGTGTTGAAGCACAATATTTTTTCATCTTATGCTCTCAGAAGTGAAACTGCATTAAAACATGTGCATCTCTCAAAGAAGATTAAATATAACGTGTCTGAAAACAGAGGTTACAGAGTGCTGAATTTGATTATATACCAGCTCTACAGGCTGGACTTGTTCAGGCCCTGTGGGGAGATGAGAACTGGAATGACTTAAGCAGAAACATACTTGGAAGTGCTTCATGTAGATAAGCTAGAAAGATGCAGCTACTCCCTTTAAAGATTACACTCCTGGGGAGAGCAAAGGTTTGTATGTTAAGGTGGCCCACTAAGAAAGGGAGCCTGAAATAAGAAAGATCACGGAACTCAAAATTGCCTTTATGTGCATATAGACCTTTTTTTTATATATTCATACACATAATTGTAATACTGTAAGTATGTCACTTTTAGTTAGGAATTCGTATTTTAAATTTGAGCTAAATTAAACATACCTGAATTTTGGCTATGTTGTGATGTCTTTGAAGTCAAAATAAGATGAAACCTAACGTATTAATTTGTAGTAGTTTATTTCATCATTTGAAGACTTTTCTGCTGATGCTGTTTTATAGGTTGCCACCCACCCTGAAGATGGACTAGCCAACACGCCCAGTATACTTAGAAACCATGCCGCACTGCCGTCGCAACCAAGCTCACTTCCTGAGCTCAACAGACAGCAAGACGCATACAGTGGTAAGCTGTCTTCTGCCTTATGGGAGGCCCTCTACCCCACCCTGCCCCACCCTGCTATGCACAGTCAGCACTGCATCATGTACTGTACCTTTTTTAAGCTGCCTTGTCCATGATCTCTGGAAAAACTGGCTACAGCAGTTCAGCCTAGCCGAAACTGTGATTAACTGCATTTAATGTTGACATAGATATGTAACATTCTGAGGAGGAAGCGCCACAAGATATGAATGCTGAGACTGCCTTGGAGTGGTTAAGTGATCTCTTTTTTGAGTCCTACTCCCAATGGTGCCTTTCATCATGAGGTTTACAAAAATTATCAATTTAAGAACTGCAACTGGTCCTATGATAACCACTGTTTTGCTTGGAATAGGCCAGCAAGTATGCATATGAAGAGGAAGAGAGGCTGTTAATCAGGATTCCATATCGTCCTGATAGACCATTCCAGACAAGTGGGTTGTGTTCCCCTACCAGCAGCTTGGTGAAGACAAAGAACCAATGAAAAGCCCAGGTTTCAATGACGACATTCCCATGCCTCTATCAGCCTCAGCCACCAGAGATCTCTTCAGTATTTCTTTGTATCCAGCAGATGGTGTATGGATTTTCTACTCTCAAAAGAAAATGTTGAAGATTGAGAGGAAAAGATTGATTAAATGCTCCTGAATGACCTTGAGGGGGACACACTCTCACTTGAGCGTGACGTGGGAGGCTCCACTAGATTGCGACCATTTTGGTAGCCATAGGAGGGAAAATTGGTTCAGCTCAACTTGCTTCTGATAAGAGCCAGAAATTGGAAGGATCTGGAAGAGTGCAGCAGCCTCACACAACCTCAGTGTGCCCTCCCCCCCCCCCCTTTGTTCCTGCTTGCTGTCTCCAAAGATAGCAGAAAGCTCTGAGGGCTCTGCCTGCCAGCCACCTTAAACGCAGTGCTGCAAAAGCCAGTGAAACGGTATCAGGGGAGTAGAGCTCAGCACGGCACGGATCCTCTGCCTGCGGCTCTCAATGGGTGAGTACCAAGGCTTGACCTCATTGTCCTTATTGGGGGCTCATGATTCCATCTGTGGGATGATGTTTGGGGTAGACTGCTGGCAACTGTTAGCATGTGCTAGTAGCATTTTCTCCTATTGTGCACCTGGAGGTGGCATGATCTGTACGCACGTTCTGCCAATGCGGCTCCAATGTATATTCCTACCCTGGCGTCTAACCACATTGCAGAAAGCAGTAAAAGCACAGTTAACGCACATTAAGGCCGCGGAGGCCCAAAGGCACACGTTATTGTGATACTTGCCTTAACTCTTTTGTGATCTTCCAGGAATCCTTGTTGGGCCAGTGACAAACGTGGTACCTCATCTCCGGCTTCTGGACTGTTCTAGAATGGCAGCTGTGCTGGGCTGTCCCTGGAGGGATTGCTGCTCCTCTATATGCCGGGGTTTGCAGTTAGTCCAGCCTTGCCTGCCTAAGGGCAGGAGATGGCAGATGGTGCTGTGGGTAAGGATAACCAGCCAGCCGGACGTTCCAGTGACTGTGCTGTGTGCCACTCCCTGACCTCTAGGGGATCAACGGCGACTGTCTGGTGAAGGGGGGCATTTCCGCAAGAAAAGCTTTCAGAGTCTGGATTGTCTTCCCCGGAATTCCTTTCCTTTTACAACAGGCCTGGTCATTCTGGCATGGAACGTCAGATCCTGTGGCCTCTGGGTTCCCCTGAGCAGTGTCTCATGAGGGGCAGGCTGAGAGTGAAGTCCTGTTCGATTGCCTATGGCTAAGAGTCCCTGGCAAAAGGTGCCCCCTGGAGGTGGGGATTAGCTGGAATCTGTCTGATTTGGAAGTAGTAGTACTCTCACTTTCAGAGAGCTGCCTGTTCAGGAGGAGGAACTGGAAACTTTGATTCCCAGGGTTTTCTCCACTTTTAGCTTGGTGGATGATCAAGACACGGAGCAGGAACCGATGCATCCACTCCTGCAAGGAGTGCAGAAATCCACTACTGTCTCCCGCTCCCGGGGTGCTCAAGGGCCTGTTTGAGTGGGATTCCCCCACTTCCCCAGCTAAGGGTGTATAAGATGAGGCATGCTCTTCCGGAGGAGGAGTGTGTTGTGTGGTTTGATATTTCCAAGGTGAATGCACAGGTCACAATGGTTATCAGATGGATCACCAATCCTATGGAAGGCAGAGTGGCCTTAAAGGATACTCTGGACCAAAAGGTGGATTTGTGTTGAAGAACCAGTTTGCTGTGGCGGCTGCTCTTCAGTTGCGGTATGTTTCGAGCCTGGCTCCAGTAGAGTCACTCTTCCACTAGATGATTCTGCCCCTCTCTTGGAGTCTGCTACAGCCTTCCTTTCTGATGCTATTTACGGCATAGTACGTCTAGTGGCCAAGGATTGTGCCCTGTCAACAGTGACGACAGCGTTGACTTGGCTGTGACACAGGGCAGCAGACTCATCTTTCAAAGCCCGGTTGCCCATGTGGCCTTAGAGGGACGCTTCTCTTGGGTGATTTGGAGAAGCCAGTGAAGGACCTGAGTGAGATGACCTTGCTGCCTTCCAGAGGTCAGGTCTAAGCGGCTTGTTAAGTGAGTTGGAACCTCTTTTCTATCGGCCTCCACCTGATCCTTGCGGCCGTGCTGGGCAGACTCCCAGGGGTCTTGGGACTCCTATCGTTGCCAGCCTGGAAAGCCTTTCTTCCACTCTGCTTTATTTATTTATTTAATGTCTCTTCTATACCGCGCTATTCATTATCAGTGCGGTGTACATTTAACTGAACCTTATACAATGCAGGCGGGGCTGCATTGTATTTACAATAAACAGGAACTATAACTTGGACATAACTGGGGTAACTTTCTACAAATTATTTACACTAATAACTGTACTGTACACACCGAGATTTACACAGAGTTGCACCGGGCTTGTTCTCTGTCCTTTCATGGAGCACTTGGGACAGAGACCTGGTCTTATCTAGAGGAGGACCCTCCCGGGCTGCACAATAAAAGTTTGGGGGCCCATTTCCTTTTTCCTCTGAGGGCAAGCTTTGCCTTTTCCTTCAGGAATGAGCTTGGGTCACCAAGGATCACTGGGTGCTAGTCCCCATTCAATATGGCTATCTCCTGGAATGCAGGAGCTGATCCTGGTTGCATTTGTCTTCTCCCCTTTTGGGTCTGAAAACAGAGCTGCTGTGCGGATGCCTTTTGACAAGTTGCCTCTCCTGAAGGCAGTGGTGCTCGTTCCCCTGGTTGACTGGACAAGGGCAGGTATTCTATCTTTCGTGGTGCCAACACTGGAGGATTATTCCAACCCATTCTGGCCCTCAGGTATGTCCATGAGCACTTGCACGTCATGCGCTTCTGGCTGGAAACTTTGTAATCCATGATTCAAGCAGTGCACTGATGGGAGTTACTGGCATCTCTGGATTTGGCTGAGGCATATTTTCATATCCTGATCTAGGACGATCAGCAAAGGTCTCTGTTTTGCCATGCTTGGATCTCTCCTTCAGTTTGCTGCCCTCCCATTCGGACTCTCCACTGTCCCAGGGATGTTCTCAAAGGCCATGGTGATAGTGGCTGTAGTGCTACAGCACCAAGGGATTTGTGTGCACCCATATCTGGACCACTGGCTCATACGAGCCCATTCTCTTTCAGAGATGTCGTGGGTAACTCACCAAGCGGTGTCCTTTCTGATAAGCCTCGGTTGGGTGATCAGTTGTGGAAAGACCATTGTTGCATTCCCAGTCCCTGGAGTTCCTAGGAGCACATTTTGATACTCAAGTGTGCAGTGTCTTCCTGTCAGAGGAAAAAGTCAAAGGCTGTTGGACTGCCTTGCGCTGTTCTGTAAGCAATAGGCTTCCAGAATCCGGGATTATCTTCAACTCTTTGGATTGATGGCGGTGACAATCAAGATGGTGCTGTGGGTGCATGCTCTTTTGCAGCCATTCAAACTGTCCTTGCTGACTCGGTGGTCCCAGAGTTCTCAGTGGTTTGAGTTCAGGCTCATGCTCCCAATGATGGTGATGGCTAGCCTGTGCTGGTGGCATCAGCCCAGTCTTCCAGGGAAGGGCATACCACTGGATGATTGCTTATGGATCCTTCTGTCGGCAGATGCCAGTCTTTCAGGTTGGGGAGCCCATTGCCAGGGCCAGATGGGCCAGGGCTGTTGGAGCTGCAGGGAAGTGGTGTAGTCCACCTGCCTTGAGGTGAGGGCCATTAGGTTGGCTCTTTTGTGTTTCCATCCCCCAGTCGAGGGATGGGCGGTTTGAGTGCTTCTGTCAATTGGCAAGGCGGCCTCTTCTGTTTTTGCTTGGGCAGCAAAGAACCTCTTATTCTGTCGACTCTTCACATTGCTGGGGTGGCAACTGTGGAAATGGATTTTCTCAGCTGGCACTGATTCCAAAAGAATGGGAGTTGAATCAGATGGTGATTCAGTTGTTTCTGCACTGCTGCAATCACCCTGAGAGGGATCCAATGGTAACCTGCTCCAATGCCAAATTGTGCTGCCTCTTCAGTCTCTGCACAGAGACAGGGTCTGAGGGTGTTGGTGCACTGACTCAACCTTGACCACGTCAACACATGTATCTTTCCTCTGTAGCCTCTGGTGGGGCGTGTGGTTCAGCATATGGAGTGCCACACGACAAGGATTATCCTGGTGGTGCCAGACTGGCTGACAAGAGCATGATTTGTAGATCTGATGTGACGCCTGCAAGCAGCACTTTTTCGGTTGCCTACATCTTGGGGCTGCTTGTCCTGGAGGACCCAGCTCCCTTCTCGCTTATGCCTTGGCTCCTGTAAGGGGATGGTTAACGCATACAGGTTAATCTCTGGCAGTGGTTTTCCACTCTGCTCAGAGACCGGAGGGGAGATCGACTGGGTCAGTGTCAAGTCAGGACATGCTAGGGAGATAAAGTTTCTAGAAGAAATAAATGACTGCTTCTTGGAGCAGCTAGTTCATGAACCGACCAGAGGGGAAGCCATATCAGACCTAGTCCTTAGTGGAACACCAGATCTAGTGCAAGAGATAAGGGTGTTGGGGCCACTTGGCAATAGTGATCATAGCATGATCGCGTTTGATTTAATTAGTGGAGGAGGGATAGTAAGGAAAGCCACAGTACTACCTTTTAACTTTCGAAAGGGAGACTATGATAAAATGAGGAAAATAGTTAAGAAAAAACTAAAAGGAGCAGTTGCAAAAGTTAGACGTACATCAAGCTTGGGTGGTGTTGAAAAATACTATCTTGGAAGCCCAGACCAGCTGTATGCCACGCTTTAAACCATGCTGGCAGTTTTTTGGACTTCCTTCCACTTTTCTTAAAGGTGAGGTCAGAGAGGCTGTTGCCAAAAAAGCATCTTTCAGGAAATGGAAAAAAGAGCCAAACGATGAAACCTGGAAACAGCACAAGCACTGGCAAGTCAAATGCGAGGCATTGATAAGGCAGGCAAAGGGAGAATTTGAGAAGAAGCTTGCTGCGGAAGCAAAAACGCGAAATAAAGACTTTTTCAAATACATTCGTAGCAAAAAACCTGTGAGAGAGTCAGTTGGTTCATTAGATGACAGAGGGGTTAAAGGAGAACTAAGAGGCGACAAGGCGATAGCAGAGAGACTGAATTCTTTGCTTCGGTCTTTACTGAGGAAGATGTAGGGATGTTACCCATGGCTGAAGTGGTATTTAAAGGTGCAGAAGAATTCAAGGAAATATTGATACATCGGGAAGATGTATTACAACTATTAGATAAACTGAAGAGTAGCAAATCACCTGGGCCGGATGGTATACATCCAAGGGTGTTGAAAGAACTGAAATATGAGATTGCAGACCTGCTATTATTTATCTGTGAACTATCATTAAAATCATCTCTAATACCTGAAGATTGGAGGATCGCCAATGTAACACCAATTTTTAAAAAGGGTTCCAGGGGTGATCCGGGAAACTACAGACCGGTGAGCCTGACGTCTGTACCGGGAAAAATGGTAGAAACCATCATAAAGAATAAAATTACTCGGCATGTAGATAGTTATGGCCTAATGGGAGACAGCCAACATGGCTTTAGACAAGGAAGATCTTGTCTTACTAATCTGTTACGTTTTTTTGAAGGTGTGAATAAACAGGTAGAGTCGGTTGATATAGTGTATCTGGATTTTCAGAAAGCCTTTGACAAGGTCCCTCATCAGAGACTTTTGGCAAAACTAAAGAGTCATGGGATAGGAGGCAGTGTACTATTGTGGATCAGGAACTGGTTAAAAGATAGAAAGCAGAGGGTAGGGCTAAATGGCCAATTTTCCCAATGGAGAAAGGTGAATAGTGGTGTACCCCAGGGATCTGTGCTGGGTCCTCTGCTTTTTGACATATTCATAAACTACCTGGAAAGTGGAATAACGAGTGAGGTTATCAAATTTGCAGATGACACAAAACTATTTAAAGTTATTAAAACCCAAGAGGATTGTGGAAAATTGCAAGAGGATCTTGATAAATTGGAAGACTGGGCATCAAAATGGCAGATGAAATTTAATGTGGACAAGTGCAAGGTTATGCACCTAGGGAAGAACAACCCAAACTATGGTTACACGATGCAAGGTTCCACATTAGGAACCACCACCCAGGAAAAAGATTTAGGTGTCATTGTGGATGCCATGTTAAAACCCTCGGCCCAGTGTGCAGCGGCGGCCAAGAGAGCAAATAGAATGCTAGGTATGATAAGGAAAGGAATGGAAAATAAAACAAAAGATATTATAATGCCTCTATATTGTTCCATGGTGAGACCGCACCTTGAATATTGTGTGCAATTCTGGTCGCCGTATCTTAAAAAGGATATAGCGATTTTAGAAAAGGTTCAGAGAAGAGCTACCAAAATGGTAAAGGGGATGGAAGGATACTCCTATGAAGAAAGGCTAAAAAGGTTAGGGCTCTTTAACCTGGAAAAGAGACGGCTGAGGGGAGATATGATAGAAGTCTATAAATTAATGAACGGAGTGGAACGGGTAAACGTAGATCGATTGTTTACCTTATCAGAATATAGAAAGACTAGGGGACATGCGATGAAGCTACAGGGTAAACTATTTAAGACTAATAAAAGAAAATATTTTTTCACTCAACGTGTAATCAAACTCTGGAATGTGTTACCGGAGGATGTAGTAAAGGCTGTTAGTGTAGCTGGGTTTAAAAAAGGTTTGGACAAGTTCCTGGAGGAAAGGTCCATAAACCATTATTTAGAAGGGACCCAGGATATCAATGCTTGACCCCGTACAATCATTGTGGAACCTGTCTCTCTTGGGGAAACTGCTAGGTACATATGACCTAGATTGGCCACTGTTGGAAACAGAATACTGGGCTTGATGGACCTTGGTCTGACCCAGTATGGCATATCTTATGTTCTTAGATACCAAACTGGTATAAGTATGGGTCTGGTGCCTTGAGCGCTGATGCAACACACAGCAGCTGGCTCCTGAGGCAGCCAAGGTACCATCTCTATTGGCTGCCTGCAGGATAGTCTGGAGAAGGGCCTTTTCTCTTAGCTCCTTGTTTCAGAGGTCCATTGGCTAGCAAGCCTCTAGCCTTACACCTGGATGTTTCATGCCTTTGGCCGGGGGTTTCAACATCTGCGTCCTTACCTCCGGTTAGTGATCCCTTCCTGAGATCCATATTTGGTGCTCAGGGTCATGTCGTCGGAGCCCTTTGAGCCATTGAAGCACGTAACTCAAGGATTTGATGCTCAAGACAGTTGTCTTGGTTGCAGCTTTATTTCTCAGAGAACTCTGAGCTGCTGGCTCTATTTTGCCAAGATCCTTATCTATCTTTTTTTCTGAGGCGTTTGTTTCCATTCAGCCTGTGCCTTTCTTCCCTGAAGTAATTCCTCCTTTTCATGTGAACCAGGAGGTTGCCTGCTCTCCTACTCTAGGGAGCTGTCGGGGGACTGGTAAGGATATTCGCCTTGTGGATGTCCGGAGGGTGCCTCTCTGGTTCTTGGAGGTTACAAACAGGAAGTCAGTCTTCACATATGGGTGACATCGGCACCGACTAAACCCGTCACGGGAACACTCCCGAGCATCCAATAGGAATGCTTTTGGGAGCATGTGTTCCACGCATGCATGGTTGCCTTCCCTCCTGGTCTCCTCAGTCATCTTTTTTTCCATTGATCCATCAGGACCTTGTCCCTGTCAGTCGCATCAAGAGACTTCAAAAATTCTTCTGTAGTACTGTTTAAGTAATTCAGTTTGCCTTCCCATCGACCGACTCGACTCCCCATCTGTTCAGTTCCTGTTCTCATTTTATTTTTCTATATTTTTTTCTTAGAATTTCGTTTGAGGCCTATGGCCTCCACGGTCATCATTGCCCAGTTCAATTTTTCCTTCATACTTTTTCCAAATATGGAGAAGCCCCAGAGTGTATTTCTTTTGTTTTTTTTATTGCTCCAAGTGTTCTAGTACCATTTCCATCACTGACGAACATGACTGATGCCTTAAATGTTTAGGCCCAAACCAAGATGTAGATTCCTGTCCCTCCTGTAGTCATATAACTTCCAGAGGTGGAAAGAAGTGGGACAAACAGAAGGCTAAGCTGTTTCCAACAGACTTGGCTCCTTCAGTGCACTCCTCAGGGGTGTCGACACCATCTAAATCTTCCCATGCATCACTTACAAGGGAACAGCATCACTCTGAGTCACCAGTGCTTAAGAAAAAGAAGATATCAACCTCGGCATCGAGATCCTTGACCTCTAGATCGACATCAGCTTCTGAAACTGAGCTTCGGCATCTGCACTAACGTCCATTGCACTCCAATGCAGACCGTCCAACGAAACAGCCCTGGTGGGAGGTTTCACCCTCCAACGCCACAAAGGGGTTCAGGGATGTCCCCGAAGTTCAATCCTCGGCAGAGCCCCCAATACTAGCGTCAGGGGTTGTGGCCCACAAAGTTGTGTCTGGAGCAAATCCCTGGGTACCAACACTCGATGACTGTGTCATTGCCATCAAGCACAGCATTGCTACTCTCCTAGCGGCAATAACACTGACATCGAGTGAACTGCAGCTGGCATTGGTTTCACTGACGCCAACAAGGGACATAGACAACGCTCTTGGCACCCTTACGCAGGCATCTCCTGCCTCGCATCGCTCCACTGAGCAGCTGGTACAGAGGCCCTCAATATCAAAGTATTAGAGGTATTAAGCATCTGATAAAGATTACTTTGATTTCCTCCTGGACTCAGACTCTGGATCAGAAGCCTCTGACTGGGAATCCATCAATTCCGATACCCATAGGGTTTTGCCATCAGATCCATCGCCTCCCTATGAGCATCAAAGATCACCACCCAAGGACATATCCTTTCAGGACTTTATCAAGGATATGGCAGCTGCCCTTTACATCTCTATAGCTATTGAAATGGAGCTAAGAACTGAGGAGCTAGATATCCTCCAGTATCCATCGGCACCAAAAGAGGCGGCTACCCTCCCGGTGCATAACATTTTGAAAACTTTAATGTCTCTGATGTGGGAGTCTCCCATGTTAACCCCTGCAGTCAGCAAGAGACTTGATACCCTTTATAGGATCCCTCCCTCTCCAGGTTTCCAAAAACCACAGCTTCCTCACAATTCCATGGTAGTGGAGTCTGCCATGAGGAGGCTAGCCAGAAAAAACACTCTTCAGTGCCTCCTGGAAGAGAAGCAAGAACCCTCAATGCCTTTGGAAAAGGAAGGCCTTCCAGGCTACAATGCTGGCCTCGAGAATATACTCCTACATGCTCTATATGAGCATGTTCCTTAAGGATGTTTTGCGGGACCTGGCAGAGTTTACCGTCCCGCTGTTGTCTTACAAGCAGACAGCTCATCAGTTACATATGCCCAAAACACGTCAAAATTCTTAACAAGAGCAGCATTTGATGCCAATAGCAGATCTGCAGTCTTCCTTTGATCTAGGAGAACAGCATGGCTCCAAGCATCTGACCTGAAACAATGAGTCCAGGACAAATTAATCGACATTCCCTGCAATGGTGAGAACCTCTTTGGCCAAAGTTGGAGGGAGAAAGCCGGGAAGATAGAGACTGACACCCTCACCATGAAGAGGCTTTCGAGTAAGACAGACTCGTCTAAAATGAAGACTGCCACCAAAAAACCCCTTTCTTCCCAAAAAAAAGAAATATTTTTATCCACCATATTATTCCTTTTCTGCTTACTCTGCCCCACAACAACAGCAGCGACAACAGGGCCAAAAACAAGCCAGGAAACCCAAGGTTGCCAAGCCACAGCCTACACTTACTACTCAACCTCCTCAGTTGGACTCTTTCAAAAGGAGCATGGCCAATTCTCCCATAATCTTTCCTTTTTCTTCCATGATCCCAGGAAGATTAGTACACGCCACTGGATCAACATCAGAACCCTGGACCTTACAACTAGTCAGTCAGGGCCTTCAGTTGAAATTGAGACCTTCCACCCACTCATTTTGTAGGACAACCTTCCTTAGATCTCCATCATACCTCCTTGCCTTCAGCAGGTGATTCGCTCACTGCTGGAACAAGGGGCAATAGAGGAGGTTCCTCCATCTCAGCAAGGCCTAGGGTTCTACTCTTGATACTTCCTAATTCCAAAGAAGACGGGAGGTCACAGGCCTATCTTAGATCTCCGAAATTTCAACAGATTTCTCATAAAAAAAAAATTCAAGATTTTTCTGGGAACTCTTCTTCCATACCTCCAAACTAACGATTGGCTATGCTCTCTGGATCTAAAGCATGCTTATGTACACACATCCTGATCCACCCAGATTACAGAAAGTTTCTCAGATTTGTATTTCAGAACAATCGTTATCAATATAGAGTTCTCCCTTCCGGACCCAGAGTCTTCACAAAGTGTTTGACTATCATGGCAGCCTACCTTTGAACTTTGGGAATCTTTCTGTTTCTTTACTTAGACAACTGGTTGCTAAGGGCAGATACCACTTCAGCAGTCACCTCTGCCCTTCAACAAACTATCCATGTCCTCAAGGAGTTAGGTTTTGTCATAAATTATCCAAATTCACACCTCACTCCAACTCAAGATCTAGAGTTCATAGGCGCTCGACTGGACACTGTATAAGCCTGGGCTTTTCTGCCAGTGACAGACGCCTCTGCCTAATTGCCTTGGTCACACAGGTCCAACAAGAATCATCAGTAACGGCCAGAACATTCCTACGCCTCCTAGGCTACATGGCTTGTACAGTCCATGTCTTACCCCATGCCCTTCTCAACATGAGAATCGGGCAGTGGACTCTGTCGCAACAATGGATGCAATCTACAGGGTGCCTCTCTGATTTCATCACCATTACTCTGACGACTGCTCTTCAATGGTGGTGTACACCACAGAACCTCATCATAGGGTCACCTTTTCAGAAGTCTGTACTGCAGTATACCCTAACGACCAATACATCAAAACTCGGTTGGGGAGCCCACCTCAACGGCCTTACAACACAAGGTCTCTGGTCTGCTCAGGAGGCTCTCCTGCACATCAATCTCCTTGGGCAGTTTTCTATGCCATCAGTCTTCTCTCCCCAACTCAGAGGACAGTCCCTTCTCATACATATGGACACCCAGGTGGCCATGTTCTATGTCAACAAATGGGGGAACAGACTCTCGCACCTTATGCAGAGAGACCATCCTCCTTTGGAACTGGGCAATTCCTCAAGGAATTCAGCTGCATGCAATGTACCTTCCAGGAACAGAGAATCACTTAGCTGACAGGCTAAGCCGGATCCTCCATCCACACGAGTGGAGGCTAAAACAAAGTAGCAGAGTACTTGTTCCATTTGAGTGGGACATTGCTACTCAATCTTTTTGTTTCTCTTCTCAACGCCCAACTATCTCATTTTTGCTCCAAGATTCCCTCCCCTCACAAGGCGAGTTTGGATGCATTTCTCATCCATTGGGGAAAGGATCTGCTCTATGCTTTCCCTCCTCTTCCCCTCATAGTAAAGACACTTTTCAAGCTCCAAGCTGACTGGAGAATGATGATTCTCATTGCCCTCTTCTGGCCCAGACAACCATGCTTTCCTCTGCTTTTTCAACTAGCTCAAGCACCTCTCCTCAGGCTGGGTTATTCACCCACCCTACTTTCTCAGGAACAGGGGACCCTCCTGCACTCCCACCTCAAGTCACTCTGCTTGATAGCCTGGCTGCTGAACGCTTTGTCCTTTCACACTTAGATCTTCAAGAAGAGGTTTTGCGTGTTCTGCTATCTTCCAGAAAGGATTCGGCCAGATAGTCTTATTCTTGCTAATGGCACAGGTTCTCGATTTGGTGTTCAGAGAACATTAGATCCTTTCACATGTCCAATTCTGGACCTGCCACACTTGTCGTCCTCTGGCCTCAAGACAAACTCAGTACGAGTACATTTATGTGCCATTGCGACTTCCCACCATACTTTGGAGAACTGCCCTATCTCAGTGCACCCTTTGGTGGCCAGATTCATGGGTGGTCTTCTCTTGACCAAACCACCATTCTGCCCACCACTAACTGCGTAGGATTTAAATGTTCTTGCACAACTCATGCACACTCCTTTTGAGCCAAATGGCTTCAGCTTCTTTAAAGTTCCTAACATGGAAGCTTCTTTTTCTGATAAGTCACTTCAGCTCAAAGGGTCGGTGAATTACAAGCTTTGGTGAACTATACATTAAGTGGTCCCACGTCAAAATTTAAAAAGTTTAATGAAACGGAATTCCTCGACTCTACAATCCCCCACCTCTTGCCACCCACATCAGATCTAGATGACGCTGTCAACAACTGGTACGAAACCATCAATAATGCAGCCAAAAGCAACCACACAAATAAACAAAGGATACACCCCAAAACAAACAGTACACCATGGTTCAACAACACACTAAAACAAATGAAAAAAGAACTAAGAAAACATGAAATTAAATGGCGAAAATCTAAGTTGACTATTCATAAGGAAATATACAATAACCATCTCATAAAATATAAAGAAGCAATAGATAGTACAAAGAAAAACTACTACGCAGCAACCCTATCAAAATCATTTAACAGACCTCGAGAGCTATTTTCTATTGTCAGAAACCTTACCAATAACGCTCAAACTTCTAGCAATGAAATCACTGACATCTCAGTACAAACACTAGCCAATCACTACCAAAACAAATCAAAAAACCTCAAATGTCATTAGATACAATTAACACCTCTCAGCAGCCTATTGACGAATGGTCAGACTTTTACCCCATTTCAAGTACGTCATTAAAAACTATCATATCTGGTCTCAATACCACAACTTCATATTTAGACCCATGCCCAGTGTCATGGATAAAAAACACACTGCCAACTCTACTATCATTCATTCTCCCAATAGTCAACCTCTCATTAACCCAAGGTTACCTCCCACAATCACTCAAACACGCACAAATACGCCCAATACTAAAAAATAGCAAATTAGATAAAACATCCCCAGTATCATACAGGCCCATATCTAGCATACCATTTTTGGCCAAAATAATAGAAAAAGTAGTGCAATTACAGACACAGGAATACATAGACACATCTTACCCACTTGACGAGCAACAATATGGATTTCGGCCCCGCCACGGAGTAGAAACACTACTTACTGTATTAATTGATACTCTCCTAAGAGGAATCGACAATCATAAACAAGCATTCATCCTCCTCTTCATTGACATATCAGCGGCCTTTGATAGTGTACATCACTCAATAATGCTCAGCAACTTAAAACAGTTAGGAATAAACTCTACAGTACATAAATGGTTCACCTCCTATTTAAACAACAGAACACAAAATGTACAAATAGGTAATCAAACTTCAACTACATATAATCAAGAAATAGGTTTACCACAAGGATCTGCACTATCAGCCCTACTTTTTAACATTTACATAAAACCGGTCTGCAATATCTTTAAAAAATTTGGAGTACAATATCACCTCTATGCAGACGATATTATGATGTACATTCCATTTACTATCCCCAACCTACCATTACAACTCCTCTCAGACTGTTATAACGAAATCACAATTTGGCTAAAAACTCAAAACCTCCACATAAACCATGCTAAAACCGAAGTCCTAATAGTAACAAAAAATCAATCATTTATCCCCCCAACCCATATAACACTACAAGATCAAGAAATTAAAATAAAAAATGAAATAAGATATCTAGGTGTTATAATAGATACACACCTTACAATGGAAACCCACATTAGAAACACCATAAAGAAAATCTATTTCAAACTTAAAATTCTCAAACTACGCCCGCTAGTATTTGTACAAGATTTCATTAATATAACACAAGCTATCATAACCCCTCATTTTGATTTTGCCAACCTAATACTTATGGGCATTTCAAAACAGAACATTAAAAGAATTCAACTAGCCCAAAATGCAACGGCAAGAATTATACTAAAAATAAACTCACTCCAACACAACACCAATACTAGCATCCCTTCATTGGTTACCAATACAGAGTAGGATAACATACAAAACATTAATTACCTCATTCAAAGCATTAAACGACATGGCTCCGACTACACTATGTAATCTAATATGCAAAGAAACACCTAAGCCTACCCACAGAAAAGAACAATTAAATAAACTAAAGATTCCGAAGGACTTCATAAAAGCACATAAATTAACCAATAATAGAGCCTTCTCTCATATAGCTCCCACTATCTGGAATTCCCTACCAGAGGATCTACGATCTCTAACAGAGATCATGGAATTCCGCAAAAAATTAAAAACATATCTATTCACCAAACACTATAATACCATGGAAAACCTTGCACTCAACTTAGATAAAGGCTAAACAAGTAACTGACCACATAAAGCACAACCCTCCCACCTAAATGGACCACACACATAGCGCAAATGAAAAGACTATCCAATCTCTTATGCCTTAATACCTCCCTCTTGTATATAGTTGTATCTGTTATGTACTATATTATGTACGAAGACACCACATTCTGTTAGTAAATTGTTTTAACACAGTTCCAGTTTAAAATCACTGTTTAATTTTCCTAGACTTAAGTTTGTTTAATTTATGATACTTTAAGACGTTCTATGTATATTTAAGATGTTCTATGTAAAACAGACTTCGATTTGTTAATTGTTGTTATTTGTACACCGCAACTGATCTCTGGAAGATGCGGTATAAAAATGAGTGTTAAATAAAAATAAATAAATGCTCCATATACCATATTCCACTATGACAAGGTGTTCCTTCACACACACCCTAACCTCTTGCCAAAGGTTGTCATCTCCTCCTTCCACCTGAACCAATCAATTTCACTACCAATGTTCTTTCCAAGGCCTCACAGCTCACCTACTGAGGCCAAACGGCATACCCTAGATTGAAAGAGAGCATTGGCCTTTTATCTAGACCGTACTAAGACTTATCGCCAGTCGTCTGTTATTTGTCTCTTTTGACCAGTCATCTAGGGTTGCCAATATCCAAGAGGACGCTCTCAAGCTAACAGCTTAGGCTGTCGCTACAACACCATGTCATAGCTCATAATGTCTGCCACAGTAGCTAATCTCTGATCTGTCCCATGCTCAGAGATCTGCCAAGCAGCTATGTGGTCTTCACTGCATACCTTTGCAGCATACTATTGTCTGGACAAAGACTCCAGAAGTGATGCTCAATTCAGTGAAGCTGTTCTGCGTAACCTTTTTCAAATTTAGACAGCTTGCCTACCGCCCATTCGACTACCTCATGAGGAGTGCTCTGAACGGGCTGAGTCTGTCAGATCCCTGCTGCAACCTCCTGACTGCATCAAGACTCTTCTCACTCTTTTGTCTTGGGCTAGGGAGTCCCATATGTGAAGACTGATTTCCTGCTTGTTCCTGGAGATAGTGTAGTTTCTCACCTGTAACAGGTGATCTCCGGGAACAGCAGGAATCAGTCTTCACAAGCTGCTCACCTCCCTTCAAGTTGTTTTTTCCACCATTCGCTTGACTGAGAAAATCAGGAGGGAAGGCGGGAAGGCAGCCACGCATACGTGGGGGAGTGTTCCACTCCGGGCTCCATCTGTGCCGACATCCCCCTTATGTGAAGGCTGATTCCTACTGTTCCCGGAGATCGCCTATTTCAGGTGAGTAACTCTGCTTTTTTGCAAATCAGACCATCCTTTTATGCTGTTTGCCTATGGAAGGTGACGCACTGACGCAATGGCTAAGTCTGCATTGGGTCTCTGGGTTAGAGGGGCTGTTGCCTCAGTGGATCTATTCTGGAATCTGCTGGTTCCAGAGGGTTTGCATGCTCATTCAACCTGAGTACTAGCATTGCTGTGGGCGGAGCAGAGCTCTGCATCTTCTGCAGTCTTCTGTTGGGTGGCAACTTGGGCATCACTTTCCCTTTTGGTCCAGCATGTCCACTTGGATGTCCACGCTTGGGCAGACACAGCCTTTGGCTCTAAGGTTTTGCGAGTTGCTGTGTCTTTTTCCCACCTAGTGGAGTCATAGCTTTGGTAATCCTACTTGTCTGGACTGAGTTAACTAGATGGTGACATTTTACTTAACAGATAATGTACTTTCCTTGAGTCCTGCAAGACCGGTCTAGGACTGGTTCCTCTGTGATGGGTTGGTTTGTTTTATTTAACTTTATATACTGCACCTTCACAAGAGCAGCAGTTGGCTCTGCGGGTTCATCTTATTTTATTTATTTAACGGGTCTTTTATACCGCTTTATCATTTCAATCAAAGCGGTTTACATTGTAACTTAAACTTGGTAATGTACATTAAACGGGATATTGATAACTTGGAATTTTCTGAGGCAATGGAGGGTTAAGTGACTTTCCCAAGGCCACAAGGAGTGCTAGTGGGAATTGAACCCTGGTCTCTTGGTTCCCAAGCCAGTGTTCTAATCATTAGGCTACTCCTCCACTTCTGTTTATGCTTTCCTGTACCTAGTTCGCTACTGTTTGATTGCTCACTGTTGCACATGTTGAGGTTTTGTTAGGCTTGCTGTGTTTTCCCATATGCTTTGGGATGAATACTGAAGAGACCTGGTGGTTGAGACAGATAGAGGCATGGGAGTGATGTCATAGAAGCCTGGGCTTTTCATTGGTTCTTTGTCGCCACCATTCTGCTGGTAGGGGACCATAACCCACTTGTCTGGACTGGTCTAGCAGGACTCAAAGAAAAGAAATTATCTGGTAAGTAAAATGTCACCTTTGTGCACATGTGGTGCCATTGCTTATGGATATCCTGAAAACTATACCCTTATCTGCTTTTCAGAATGTTGAATGTCTATGCATAAGCTTTTGTATTCTCCAGGAACAAGCAGGAAGTCAGCCCTCACATATGGGTGATGTCGGAACCGACTGAGCTCATGCGGAGCATTTTCCCAACTTTCAAAGAAAGCCTTTTGGAATGCCACCACGCATGCGCGTGGTCCCCTTCCCATCCAAGGGTGCCATCTTATTCAGTCTCCCTTTTTCCATGGAGCCCTTCGGACATGTCTCGTCCCCGGAAAACGTTTTTCAAATCCTAACTGTTTTTGCCTTTCCGGCCTTTGCTGGTCCTCTTCCCCCCCCCCCCCCACCCCTCCAATCCCGAGCTCCATTGCTTAGGCTCTTGGTCTCAGGATCCCTTTTTCCCCGTATTTTTTCTCCCCGTGCTTTTTTGCCCTTTTTAACCTCTGGCCGCATTGATCTTCGACTTCGCCGGTGTCCTTTTTGCCCCGATGGACTCCTGTTTCAAAAAATGTGATAGGTGTTCTAAGAACATATTACTCACAGACACCCATGACTCTTGTCTCAGGTGCCTGGGAGCTGACATGACCCGGAGCAATGCTCCCTCTACAAGAAGATGTCTTCCAAAGCCGTAAGCAGAAGCCGGATGATTTCTTCCGTAAGGCAGCCCTGCTAACCACCTGCTCTGTTGTCCCACAACTCCTGGAGTCCCCTAAGGCTCCTCGGGCCTGGAGGCACTCCAACCAGGGGTCGCCTGAGCATGAGCAGAAGAAGAAAGAGGCTGTGAGGACACTATCAGGGGCGCCAGACAAGCATGAGCGGTCACACACCCGGTCTCTCAACCCCCCTTGGCAGATCCTAGAGTCAGAGAGGGAGGCCTCAGGCGATGGTGCCCGGTCTCCTGAGGGTCATTCCGGCAAGGATCCCCTCTCCTTGACACCTGATCCGGTCAGCTCTGTGCCATTGTTGCAGCGCCCCACTCCCAAGTGGGAGGCCCGGATGCTGGCCTTGGAACACAGCGTTTCTGCGTTCCTTGCTGCTCAGCAGGCACTGGTGCCAGGCCGCACTGGCACGTGCTTTGAGAGCAAGATCTTCGTGAGCGAGCGCCTCTGGCTCCAGGCAGGCTTAAGCCTCAGGAGCCCAGCACAGGTCACCAACCCTTCTCGGTCCGCCCGACCCAGAGTTCTCCATGGACTACTCAGACTGGGAATCCAACGGGACACCTCCCTGGAAACCAGGTCCCACCAGGACCTTCCCTCTGATCCCTCTCCGCTGACCCAGAGGTGGCAGTCTCCTCCCGAAGCCACCTCCTTCTTAGAGTTTGTCCGGGATATGGCGTGGGCCCTGGCGCTCGCCGCAGAGGAGCTCGATATCCTTCAATATGAGGCTTCCTCGAAGGAAACCCTCATGGTCCTGGTTCCCTCCATCCTCAATTGGCTCCTCCTCTGCATGTGGGAGACCCCGGCTTCTGTCCCTGTTGTTAGCAAGCACCTGGGACCAGGGTTTCGGAAAGCTCAGCTTCCCCACACCTCAGATGATGGTTGAATCAGCCATGCGGAAGCAGAAGAGCCCAAAGATTCATTCTTTGGTCCCACTGGACAGAGTCTCGTACCCTTGATGCCCTCGGGTGCAAGGCTTACCAGGGCTCCATGTTGGCATGCCACATTCAGGTTTACCAATTGTACGTTGGGATGTTCCCCCATGACCTTGCCAAGGAGCTCGGAGGCTTTGTGGTGGGCCTCGACAGAGACCACCTCCACCATTTCCAGGCCCTCTCAGAGTGCTCTAAGTACCTCTCACGGGCAGCATACGACGGTTTCGAGTTCTCTGCCCCTGTGGCGGCTGCAGGCATCTGAGCCCACAGACAGGCCTTGCTCCAATCCTCAGACCTGGAACAGTGGGTCCAGAAGAAACTGCAGGATGTCCCTTGCCTTGGGGAGCAACTGTTTGGTAAGCCAATGTAGGACAAGGCAGTGGAATTTGAGACTGAGTACGTGACCCGTACTCGCCTCTCCCGGAAGACCTCTTCCCTCCTCAAGAAGAAACAGCAGGGCAAGAAGCCTTTCTTCCACCGGAAGGGGCTACTGTATAGGGGATACCCACCCTACCCACTGGCGTCGACCCCCAACCAGGGCAGCTAGGGAAAAGGCACGGGCCGCGGCCCTCAAGTCAAAGGGTCCCAAGACCCAAGCGCCGGCTCAGCCATCCTCAGGGTTTTGATGCCATTGGTATAACCTCTCGTTCACTGGCAAATCAGCTGCTGGTCGGGGAGCGTCTGGTCCACTTTGCCCTCAGGTGGGAATCCATCGCCACAGATGCCTGGGTTCTCCAGGTCATACTGGGGAGGGCTGTCTCCTCATCTGGACCAGCTCCCCCTCAGTATTTCCCATGGGAGCCGTGGCAGCTTCCTCTACACCAGGCCCTCCTGACTCAGGAGCTAGAAGCCTCCTTGAGGATGGGGCAGTGGAACCAGTCCCGCCATACCTCAGAGGATGGGGGTTTTACTCCTTATACTTCATTGTCCCGAAGAGAACAGGGGGTCTCTGACCTATCCTCGACCTGCGTAACCTAAAGTTCCTGGTGCTGGAGAAGTTAAAGATGCTCTCCCTTGGAACACTGCTGCCCTACCTCCAGCAGGGCGATTGGCTATGCTTCTTGGACCTAAAGGATGCTTGCACTCGCATCCTTGTCCAGCCCATGCACAGAAGGTACCTCCGCTTCAGGTTACTGGAGAACCACTACCAGTACAGGGTTCTTCCATTCGGCCTCATGTCTTCCCCGTGGGTCTTCACAAAATGCCTGGCCATGATAACAGCCCACCTCCAGTTGCAGGCACCTTTGTCTATCCTTATCTAGATGACTAGCTCATGACAGGGGGCACAGCCTCCGAGGTTCGTCAAGCCACAGACCGCATCATTCACCACCTGGAGCACCTGGGATTCATGGTGAACTACCCAAAATCCCACCTCTCTCCGGTGCAGTCCCTGGAGTTCATCGGGGCCCACTTAGACACACTGCAGGCCATGGCCTGCCTTCCCCAGGACAGGGCAGATCACCCTTGTGTCCCTGGGTCTGACGTGCAACACAGCAGCATGGTCTCGGCTTGGTTGATGCTTCGCTGCCTTGGTCATATGGCCTCCATGGTCCATATCATACCCCACGCCCGCCTCAACATGCGGATGGCACAATGGACAGGTGGCAGGCTGTCTTTGAGACACCGTCTCAGTCACTCCCTGCCTGGCAGAGTCCCTGACCTGGTGGCGAGATGCACAGAGCCTACTCCGAGGCATATACCCTTCCAGACCCCAACGCATCAGGTGGTCTTGACGATGGATGCCTCCCTGTTGGCTAGGGGGCCCACTGCGAGGAACTGCGCACGTAAGGGACTTGGTCCCGCAAAGGAGGCTCGGCAGCAGATCAATCTGCTGGAGCTCCAGGCAGTCATCCTTGCGCTCAAGGCCTTCCGGCACCACTTGTAGCACCGAGCGGTGCTTGTCCAGATGGACAACCAGGTCACAATATTCTACATGAACAAACAAGGGGGTACTGGCTCTTACAGCCTCTTTCTGGAGGCAATGGCTCTGTGCTCTTTTGCAGTGAGCCTGGGCATCACCCTCCGAGCCACCTATCTTCCGGGCCAGGCAGACCGGCTAAGCAGGGTCTCCAGCCACATGAGTGGCGCCTGTGTCCCTGGATGGTGCAGTGGTTCTTCCAGCGTTGGGGAACTCCAGACCTGGACCTTTTTGCCAGCCCTGCGAACTCCCAGCTCCCCCGGTTCTGCAGCCCCCTCCCTCCCCCAGGCAGGGTGGCTCCAGATGCCTTCTTCCTGCCATGGATCACTGGCCTGCTGTATGCCTTGCCTTCCCCCCCCCCCCCCATGCTGCTCATTGCTCAGATCTTTCTCAAGGTCCAGCGGGACAAGGCCTCGGTGATCCTTGTGGCCCCAAATGGCCCAGGCAACCATGGTTCCCTCTGTTACTCTGCCTCTCAACGGAGTCCCTGATCCCTCTAGGGGACTCGCCGGGGCTGGTGACACAGGAGAGGGGTCTGCTGCTTCATCCCAATTTGAGTGGTCTCTCCCTCACAGCTTGGCGGCTGAGCGGGTCACCCTTGCCTCCTACCATCTCCCTGTGGAGATCGAGGACATTATTCTGGCCTCACAGAAGAATTCAACCAAGCGGGCGTATGCCTTGAAGGTGTTGCCGGTTCTCGGTGTGGTGCTCTCGCAGGCTGGGCTGAAGTCTAATTCAGTCAGGGTTCACCTGAGTGCCATCTCAGTGAACCACCATCCCATCGAGGGAAAACCCCTCTCGGGGCAGCTGCTGGTCTCCCGCTTCATGCGGGACTTGCTCCTTTCCAGGCCCCCCCACCCACCCTCCACCCGCAGTGGGACCTCAGTGGTTCTCATGCAACTCACCAAGCCGGCCATTGAGCCCATGGAAACCTGCTTGCTGTTGCATCTGTCAGGGAAAGTGGCCTTCCTGGTTGCTCTCACCTCTGTCTAGAGAGTCTGCAAACTCCAGGCGCGGATGGCCGAGGCCCCGTACACAAGGTTTTACAGAAACAGGGTGGTCCTGCGCCTTCACCCCAAGTTCCTCCCGAAGGTTGTCTCGTATTTCCATCTCAACCAAGAGGTAGTGCTGCCCACCACCTTCCCGAAGCCCCATGCCGACCGGGCATCAGTGGTTCTCCACATGCTGGACTGCAAGAGGGCGCTCTCCTTCTACCCGCAAAGGACTTGGGACCACTGCAGATCTGGGCAGCTCTTCATCTACTATGACCCCAGCCGTCTGGGACTGATGGTCACCAAGCAAACCTTGTCCATCTGGGTGGCAGACTGTATCACCTTGGCCCAGGCCAGGCTTCCCCTGGATCGCCGAGTCATGGTGCACAATGTCCAAGCGATGGCGACATCTGTCACTAGCCTGCGCTTGGTGCTGCTGGTAGACATCTGCTGGGCCTCTACTTGGTCTCCCACTCACACTTCTCTGGAGAGGGAGTCCCATTAGGACAGCACCATCAGCCAGGCTGTACTCCGTAACCTGTTCGGGGTTTAAGCAACTCATGCCCTCAGACCCTTGTTCCAGCTGCCAGGAGTGTGGCCACTCAGGGTCCTCAGGCTGCCTTCAGTTTTCACTGGCGACTGCTCACAGCTCTGCCGTGATTTTTTCCTACAGGTTCTCTCGGTAGCCTGTAGCTAGGGAGTTCCATATGTGAGGACTGACTTCCTTCTTGTTCCTGAAGAAAGCGTAGTTACTCACTTGTAACAGGTGTTCTCCAGGGACAGTAGGAATCAGTTCTCACAACCCTCTTTCCTCCCCTTGGAGTTGCTCTCCATTTTTGTCCTCTTCTTAGTAGGGGTCTAGCTATGGCACCTGACTAAGATGGCACCCTTGGGCAGGAAGGGGACCACGCATGCATGGTGGCATTCCCAAAGGCTTTCTTTGAAAGCTGGGGAAATGCTCTGCACAGGCTCCATCGATGCCGACATCACCCATATGTGAGGACTGATTCCTGCTGTCCCTGGAGAACACCTGTTACAGGTGAGAAATTAAGTTTTTTCCAAGGAAAAGCAGGAAGGAAGTCCCTCATGTATGGGTGACATCCCTGACAGAGCCCCACACGGGAAAGCTCCACCATGCATGCGTGCCTTCCTTCTCGCCTGCCATGGCACCATCTCATCTCCAGTCTTTTTTTTCCACGGAGTCCCTAGGACGTGTTCCTGCCATTGTCAGAAAAAAATTGTTTGGGGGGGGGGGGTTTGCCCCCTTGTCTCTTTCTTTATTATTTGTGCCTGTCAGCTCCCTGCTGATATTTCTTTTCTGCGGTTTTTGCCTTTGTTTTTTTCTTCCCTGTGTTTTTACTGGCTGGTGACATTGAGCCATTTGACCTCGCTGCAGCAGTTTTCCTGGTCATGTCCAAACTGGCTAGCAGCACGTGCACATTTAGTGCACTTTTTAAACCTATCTTGGTCACTGACTGACACAACTGGTGCCTGCAATCACATGGTGCCCATGCACACTCAGAGCCGAGGGGCTGTGGTGCCATGGAACAGAAACTCCATTGACCTCAGGTCTATCACAGAGCCAAGAGCCACAGGTATCAACACCTCCCAGTGCAACATCAATGGTGATGGCCAGGAGCAGCCTGCCAAGCTGCCCTAGTGGAGTAGTCAACTCCCAGGACCCTGAACAGCTGCCGGCAGTCTCCCGATGCACTGACCATCGTGGAGTCCCTGACACCAGTGCCAGAGTCCAGTGGCCAAAGTTATCCTGGCCATGACACCCTCGGAGACGGTGGTGCTGGAAGAGCACCTTTGTACCCTCAAGGCACACATGGCAATGGTCCTGACTGCATGGCCCACTGGGCCCCCGATGACCATGGCATTTTTGCCACATGCCATCCAGCCCATCCTAGAGGCCCTTGCACTCCCTGCTGAGGCAGGGACATGGGGTCAGCATTTGGAATCCATGCTGGCTCCTACAGCTATTTTCTTGTCCAATGTCTCTGGTTCCAATGCCCCAGTGCACCATTGATCTCATCAATGCCTGAGTTCCGTGCCCAGTTGGTGGTGGCAGCAGGCGGCCTGATGCTAATGATTTCTTCTTGGAGTCCCACTCCGAGGGATGGGAAACCAAAGAGGAATAGTTAGTGTCTGTGCAGGAGTCTCTGGACCTACCGTCAGACCTTTTCCCCTTCATATGAGTGACGGAGGTTTCCCCCAGAGAACATGTCCTTCCAGGACCTAGTCCGGGATATGGCAAAGGCCATTCCTTTCTCGCTGGAAGTGGAAGACAAGCTGAGGGACGAGGAATTGGAGATCCACCAATCCCCCCTCGACTCCTAAGGAGGCAGTCACGGTGCCCATGCACCAGATCCTACAATTTATTTATTTATTTAGCTGTATTTATATCCCGCTTTTCACCGGGTCAAAGCGGTCAGTTGGGGGATACATTTAACACAAGGGGATATGAGACACATACGCTAATACTTACAGGGAACATGGGCAATGGAGGGTTAAGTGGCTTGCCCAAGACCACAAGGAGTGCCTACAGGACTAGAAATCCCAGTTCCTCCGGCCTGAGATTGCTGTCCCCAGGTGGGACTTGAACCCCCGGCCTGAAGTACCTTGTCCTAACCACTAGACCACTCCTCCTCTCCTTAGCTGCTGCTAAGGATATGGGAGAATCCCCTCACTGTGCCAGCCATCAGGCAGCTTGACTTCACGTATCTAGTCCAGAAGGCCCCGGGCTTTGAAAAACCTCAGTTACCCCATAACTCCTTGGGTGGTGGAGTCTGTCATAAAGCGAGTCAAAAGCACCAAGTCCCCATTCCTCGGTGCCACAGGGCAGGGAGGCCAGGACCCCCAATTCCTTTGGATAGAGATGCTTTCAAGGTTCCATGCTGGTAGCCCGCATTCTCCAGGAAGTCAGTCCTCACTTATGGGTGACGCCGGCACCGACAGAGCCCGTGCGGAGCAATTCCCCAGCTTTCAAAGAAAGCCTTTGGGATTGCTGCCATGCATGCTTGGTCCTCTTCCCAACCAAGGGTGCTATCTTGCTCAGTCTCCTTTTTCCGCGGAACCCTTTGGATGCACGTCCTCATCCCTCGGAGAAAGTGTTTCTTTTTTTCAGCATCTGGCCTGCTATTTTTCCGGTTGCACCGGTCCTCTACCCATCCTTCCCCTACTCTTTTCTTCGAGCAAGGGGACTTTTTGTAGCATTTTTTTCCCTTTTGCGGGCTTCGCACCCTTTTTTTTTTTCTTCCAACCGCTGGCCGCGACGGTCTTCGATTTCATGGGGGCCCTTTTTGCCCCGATGGCCACCGGTTTCAAAAAATGTGACAGGTGCTCCAAGAACATGTTGCTTACAGACACCCATGACTGCTGTCTGCGGTGTCTCTGGGTTGACCATGATCCGGAGCTCTGCTCACTTTGTAAGAAAATGTCCTCCAAGGCCCTGCTGAGTTGTAAGCAGAAGTCCGACGACATTTTCCGTGAGGCCGCCCCGGATTCCCCGGTGGCGCCCTCTGTAGCCTCTCCGCAGGTGGTATCTCCTACCTCGGCCCACTCCTACTCAAGGTGGCATTCCAACCAGGGGTCCCCTGAAATGGAGCGGTGTAAAAAGACAACCTCAAAGTCGCTGTCGGTGACTCCAGACGAGTGCAAGTGCTCCCGCGCGCTGTCGCTCAGCCCCCCGTGGCGTTTCCGAGAGTTGGACAAAGAACGGCCTCAAAAGGTACCTCATACAGATACAGAGGCCTCTGGCGATGGCACCTGGTCTCCTGAGGGCCGTCCCGGCGAGGACCACCACTCCTCCTCAATGCCCGATCCAGTGACCCCAGTGTCAGCATCGCAGGGGCTCATGCCCACATGGGAATCCTGTATGCTGGCACTATTGCAGTATTTCTGCATTCTTGGCTGCCCTGCAGGCGCTCACACCCAGCTCAGCTGGTTCACGCCTGGAGACCGAGACTCCCTCGAGAGGGGATGTCGAAATTCACCCTGGAAACCCCCGAGAGCCACGGCTCTCATAAGGGTCCTTGGCATCGGTCTCGCTCGCCTTCCCGTTCCTCGGGGGAGAGATCCTCCAGGGCCTCTGGCTCCAAACGGGGCAACCAACCCGAATTGGATTCCTCTTCTGATCTCTCGGATTGGGAGTCAGATGGGGATACTTCCCCGGAGACCCACACCCACAGGGACCTCCCTTTGGACCTGTCCCCGCCCACTTTTCAGACCCCTTTGAGGACACGTCCTTTCTGGTGTTCATATGGGACATGGCGCGGGCCCTCAACCTGGCTACACAGGCCAAAGAGGAGCCTCAAGCTGAAGAGCTCGATATTTTGCAGTACGAGTCGTCGCCTCAGGAGTCTCTAACTGTCCCAGTTCCTCCCATTCTGTCCAGGCTTCTTCTCTGCATGTGGGAAACACCTGCTTCGGTTACCATTGTGAGTAAGCGCCTCAACCTGATGTACAGGGTCCAACACGGTCCTGGGTTTAGGAAAGCCCAGCTTCTCCACACCTCCATGGTGGTGGAATCAGCAATGTGGAAGCAAAAGACCCCGAAGTCTCATTCTTAGATTCCGCCGAGTAGGAAGTCAAGGGCCCTCGATGCCCTGATGCAAGGCCTACCAAGGGTCCATGCTCATGTGCCGTATTCAAGCTTACCAGTTGTACTTGGGCATGTTCTTACATGACCTCGCCAAGGAGCTCAGGAGTTTCTCCGCGGGCCTCACGGGCGAACCCATCCTAAGGTTCCAGACCCTTCTGAGGTCAGTCGCAGAGTGCTTGAAGTATATCTCCTGTGCTGCATACGATGGATTTGAATCCTCAGCCCGTGTGGCGGCGGCGGCCAGCATCGGGGCTCAGCGCCAGCCATAGCTCCAATTCTCGGACTTGGAGCAGTTGGTCCAGGAAAAGCTCCTGGACATCCCCTGCCTCGGCGAGCAACTTTTCGGTAAGCCCATGGGAGGAGAAGGAAGTCGAGATAGACAGAGTTCATAAACCGAACCCATCTCTCTCGCAAGACGGCCTCCCTCCCTCGGAAGAAACAGCCTTTCTTCCTGAGGAAAGGCCTACCCTATCGGGGTTACCCACCATACCCACCCACTCCCGCGCCAGCCACAATGACGCAGGGGAAAGCACCCCATGCCCCCACTGTAAGCCAAAAGGGCCCAATCACAAACCCCAGCGCCACCGCAACCCGCTCAAGGCTTTTGATGCCAGCAGTGTAGCCTTTCGCCCCCCAGAAGCTTCGCAGCCGTTAGGGGACGCCTGTCCCTCTTCACCTCTTGGTGGGCATCAGTCACGTCTGACACCTGGGTCCTCCGAGTGATCCGAGATGGGTACCGCCTCCACCTGGACAGGCGTCCCCCTCCCTTCTCCCTAGTGGAGCCTTCTTGACTCCCCGCGCACCAGACATATCTGCAGCAGGAGCTGGACAACCTCCTCGCCGAACAGGCGGTCAAGAGGGTACCAATGCACCTCTGAGGTCAGGGTTTCTATTCCCACTACTTTCTCATCCGGATAAAGACAGGAGGCCTATGGCCTATCCTTGACCTCAGAAAGTTAAACAAGATTTTGGTGTGGGAGAAGTTCAAAATGCTATCGCTTGGCGTCCTGCTGCCCTTCTTCTGGCAGGGCGATTGGCTATGTTCCTTGGATATCAGGGACGCTTATGCCCACATCTTGTTTCACCCCCAGCACAGACCATATCTGCTTCAGGGTGCAAGGGGAACATTACAAATACAGGGTACTCCCCTTCGAACTCGCGTCCGCCCCACGGGACTTCACGAAGTGCCTCTCCATGGTGGCTGCTGCCTCCCTCAGGCAGCAGGGCGTCCCAGTCTTCCCTTATCTCGACGACTGGCTCGTCATGGGGTCCTCGGCCAGAAAAGCTCGATCGGCAGCATCCCACGTGATTCTCCTCCTCAAATGCCTGGGGTTCCTGGTCAACTACCCCAAGTCCCACCTCGAACCGGTGCAGGCCTTGAAGTTCATCGGCGCACACCTCGATATCCAGCAAGCGTCTGCCTTCCTGCCTCCGAGCCCTGGCGGCTCAGGTCCAGAGCAGCATTCGGGTCACTTTGCATACTATGCTGTGCCTCTTGGGGCACATGGCCTCCACAGTCCATGTCGCCCCCCACGCCCGCATGAAGATGCGGGCGACCCAAGAGTGCCTCAGTGCTCAGTGGAGCCTGGCCTCCGGTCACCTCAGACACCATTCGGGTCTCCCACAACCTTCGCAGGTCCCTGCACTGGTGGCAGGACCTCCGCAACCTCCTCCTGGGGCTGCCCTTCCAAAGCCCACAGCACAAGCTCATCCTGACAACAGACGCTTCCCTGATGGGGTGGGAAGCCGACTGTGGTGCGCTGTGCATTCGGGCAATGGTCACCAAAATGGTCCCAGCAGCAAATAAACTTGCTCGAGCTTCGGGTGGTCTGATAGGTCCTGAAGGCCTTCAAACAACATCTGATGGGGAAGTCGGTACTCGTGCAGACCGACAGCCGAGTAGCGATGTTTTACATTAACAAGGAGGGGGGGCACAGGCTCCTGCCTCTGCCAGGAGGCAGTCCTCCTCTGCTCCTTTGCCTTCGATTAGGGGGTGACCCTACGAGCGGTCTACCTCTCGGGCCACAAGAACGTCCTCACGGACAGGCTCAACAGAATCCTCTATCCTCACGAGTGGCAGCTGGACCCAGAGGTGGCCAGCCTCTTGTTCCATTGGTGGGGAACCCTGATCATGGACCTGTTCGCCAGCCTGATGAACGCGCAGCTTCCCCGCTTCTGCTGCCCAATTCTGCACCTGAACAGGGAGACCCCAGATGCGTTCCTCTTGAGTTGGACCTCCAGTGTTCTTTATGCGTTCCCTCCCACTCCTGTCATCGTGAGAACTCTCCACAAGGTTCAGCGGGATCAGACGTCAGTGATCCTCGTCGCTCCTTCGTGGCCTTGACAGCCGTGGTTCCTGCTCCTGCTGCTCTCGTCCAAGCCCCCATTACCCTGGGCTGTGCCCCAGGCCTCCTAATGCAGGAGGACGGCCAGGTGCTCCACCTAAACCTGGCCTCATTGTCCCTCACAGCCTAGCAGCTGAACGGGTATCCCTAGTCCCGCTGGATCTTCCAGAGGAGGTCCTCCTCGCATCGGGGAAAGACTTGACGAGACGAGCGTGTGCCTTCAAGTGGCGGCGCTTTTCGATCTGGTGCTCCGGGCTCCAGATCGACCCATTTTCTTGTCCTACCCTGGTGAGTCTTACAGTACGTCCTTCACCTCTCAAAGGAAGGGCTGAAGTCTAACTTGGTCAGGGTGCACCTGAGTGCCATCTCGGCGAATCACCTCCCCGTCGAGGGTAAAACCCTCTCCGAGCAGCTCCTGGTCTCCCGCTTTATGCAGGATCTCTTGCTTTCTAAACCTCCCATCCGGTCTCCCCCGGCAGAGTGGGACCTGAACAAAGTGCTCATGCAGCTTACTCGTCCACTTTTAGAGCCAATGGCAACCTGCTCGCTTCGGCAACTATCCTGGAAGGTGATCTTCCTGGTGGCTTTGACCTCGGCCCGTCGAATCAGTGAGCTCCAGGCCCTCATGGCTGATGCCCCTTACACCACATTCTATAGGAACAGGGTGGTCCTCGGTATGCACCCCAAGTTCCTGCCAAAGGTTGTATCGGATTTCCATATCAATCAGGAGATAGTCTTACTGACCTTTTTCCCGAGACCCCATGCCGACCAGGCATCGGCAGTTTTGCATACACTCGACTGCTTGTCCTTGGTGACTAGCGTTCGCGCTTTTTTCATTATTCACTGGCAGCCCGGTCGTTTGACCTTGCAGGGGCCCTTTTTCCCCCCATGGCTGGCAGCGGGTTTAAGAAGTGTGATCAGTGCAAAAAGTTAATGTCCCTCACCGACACACATGACTGCTGTCTATGCTGCCTCGGGCATGACCATGACCCAAAGGTCTGTGTCCTGTGTGGGAAGATGTCCTCCAAGGCACTCAGGAGTAGGCAGCAGCAGCATGAAAGGATTTTCTCCGAGTCCGCATCCCCCTGGGTCCGGACCTCTTCAGAAGCCTCGACGTCGCGGGAGCTTTCTGAACCCGAGCGTCGGATCTTCTGAGCGGGGTTCTCCCTCGCAGGAACAACGGAGGAAGAAGAAACTCGTGAGGGTGGCATCGTTGGATGCCTCTGATCAACCTGGGCCCTCAAGGACCAGGTTGCAGAGTCCTGACCGCTGCCCCAGGTCCTCGGAGTCAGAGCGGCCTGCAAAACTGCCTTGCAAGGAGCCAGAGATGCCGAGGGAAGGTAACTGCTGTTGTCCTCGTTGACTCTCCCCTGGGAGAACCGGCCTTGGGCTCGACGGCGTCAGGACCCGAGCCGAAGGCTGTAGAGCCTTCTGAGCTCGGACTCAGGATGGCGGCCCTGGAGTACAGCATGTCTGTCTTCATGGAGCAGCAGCGGGCGCTGATGGCCGGTCTCACCGGTCCATCTGCCCCAACCACCAGGACCTCGATGTCCAAGTCAACCTCAGAGGCTGATCCGATCCTCGAGACAATGAGGTCTCGAGTCGATCCTCGGCCGAGGTCTCCCTGCACCTCTCGTTCGGGACCGAGGTTGTCAACACCGGTGCCCTCGGCGTCGGGGCAGTCGGGACCGAAGCCCTAGTGGCCAGAGCTTCTCGATTCCTCCTCTGAGGAGTCGGCATGGGAGACCGACGATGAGGAGTCCCCGGACACCCATCAGACCCGGTATGTCCCATCGGACTCACCGGGTTCCGAGCCTCGGAGAAGGTCCCTACCGGAGGATACCTGGTTCTCGGACTTCGTCAGGGACATGGCCAAGGCTTTGGCATTCCCGGTGGACACCGAGGAGGAGCCCTGAGCCGAGGAGCTCGAAGCCCTCCAGTATGACTTTCCCCCTCGGGAAGCCCTTACAGTTCCGGTTCCTCCGATGTTGGAACGGCTGATGCTCCACTTGTGGGAGTCACTGACCTCGATGCCGGTTCTCAGCAAGTGGGTCAATTCCATCTATCGAGTCCACAAGAGCCTTGGGTTCCAAAAATCAAAGCTGCTGCACAACTCCATGGTTGTGGAATTGGCCATGCACAGGCTCAAGAGCCAAAAAACGCACTCTTCGGTGCCTCCTGTCCGGGAAGCCCGGAACCTGGATGCCCTCGGCAGAAAGTGCTTCCAGGGCTCTATGCTGTCATGCAGGGTCCAGACTTACCAGCTGTACATGGGCATGTACTTGAGGGACCTGGCAAAGGAGATTGCTGGGTTCTCAGCTGGCCTCTCCGAGGCACCTTTGCAGCGCTTCAAGGCCTTGTCCACCAGGATTTGGGGGTGCTTGAAGCTTGTCTCGAGCAGCCTATAAGGGCTTTGCGGCTTCGGCTTGAGTAGCCGCAGTCTGCATCGGTGCACGCCGCCAGGCCTGGCTAATGTCGTCGGATCTGGAGCCATGGGTTCAGGACAAGTTGGTCAATGTCCCTTGCTGAGGTGACAACCTCTTTGGCAAACCCATGACCGAGAAGGCTGCGGAGATCAAGTCCGAGTACTTGACCCGGACAAGGCTCTCCAAGAAGACTTCTGCCCCTTCTAAGAAGAAGGGCTCGGGTAAAAAGCCCTTTTTCCCGAGGAAGGGTGCTGCTTACCGCAACTACCCCACTTACCAGGCCTCCCCGGCTCCCCAACGAGGGCAGCAGGCCAAGGGACAGGGGCATGGCCCGCATAAGCAGAAGACCCCCAGGCCCTGGCTCCGAGCCAGCCGAGAGGGGGTTTTTGACTCCCAAAGCATAGTCTCTCTCCCACCAGTAGTGACGTCGTGCACAGGAGGAAGGCCTCACTACAACCCTGTACGCCCACAGGTGGTCAGCTATCACCATGGATACCTGGGTCCTGCAAATAGTCCAGCCAGGTGCCTCCCTCCTTTTTTCCAGAGCCTCTCAGACCCCCTCTTCACAGGGACCTCCTCTTGCAGGAGTTAGCAAATCTTCTAGAGGATCAGGCAGTGGAACCGGTGCCCCACCACCTGCAGGGAAAGGGCTTCTACTCCAGGTATTTTCAAATACCAAAGAGAACTGGAGGCCTAAGGCCTATCCTTGACCTGCTAAACTTAAACAAGTTCCTGGCGAGGGAAAAGGTCAAGATGCTTTCCCTTGGAATATTGCTGCCTTACCCCCACCAGGGAGATTGGCTATGCTCCTTAGACCTGAAGGATGCCTATACGCACATCCTCATACATCCAGACCACAGACAATATCTGAGATTTGTAGTGGGAGGAAACCATTTTCACTACAGAGTACTCCCCTTTGGCCTAGCCTCTGCTCCAGAGTGTTTACCAAAAGCCTGGCCATGGTGGCGGCTTTTCTCAGAAACCAAGGGATTTTTGTCTTCCCTTACCTGGACGACTGGCTCATCAGGGGCCAGTCGCCTCAGGAGGCCCAACAGGCCACTTCTCGCACCATCAACATGCTACAACGTCTAGGCTTTGTCATAAACTACGCAAAATCCACTTTGCTCCCCACTCAAAACTTAGAGTTCATAGGAGCAAGACTAGACACCCTTCAGGCGAAGGCTGGCTTTATTTGTAACCATTTTTATACCGTTCCTTCCAGTGATCAGCAGCGGTTTACATTTTAACATTTATCTCTGCCAGGGCAGCAGTTACAGATAACAATTTAGAACTGCCGGAAGACAGGGCACAGAGGCTGCTGGCGCTGGTACACCAGGTCAGACACAAGTTTCGGGTCTCAGCCAGACACTTCTTATGCCTCCTAGGCCACATGGCCTCCACAGTACATGTGACCCCAAATGCCCGTGTCCACATAAGAACAGCTCAGTAGTGCCTCAGATCAATGGACACAAGCCACCAGCAGCCTCCAAGACAGGGTAACAGTGTCCAAATGACTGGTGAAGTCGTTAACAGTGGTGGCTTCACCCACCCAACCTGCTCGAGGGAGTGCCCTTTCAGACTCTTTCGCACACAAGAGTGCTAACGACAGATGCTTCCTTGATGGGCTGGGGAGCCCATTGCCGGGGATCATGCACTCAGGGGCTGTGGTCACCTCAGGAGACTACACACCAAATCAACCTCCTAGAGCTCCGGGCGATTCGCCTCGCTCTTCAAACCTTCGGTTATATTCTCTCAAGTCAGTCTGTCTTGGTGCAGACAGACAACCAGGTAGCAATGTTGTACATGAACAATCAGGGAGGCACAAGGTCTCGTATCCTATGTCAGGAGACACTGGACCTCTGCTCCTTTGTAATCAGACAGGGTATGTTTCTCAAAGAAGTTTACCCGCCTGGTCAGGAGAACTTCCTAGCAGACAAGCTAAACAGGATTCTCCAACCTCACGAATGGCAACTGAATCCAGAAGTGGCCCTGCAGGTTTTCCACTGCTGGGGACATTGTCCATAGATCTCTTTGCCAGTCCACAGAATCACCAGTTGCCCAGGTTTTGCTCCAGACAGCCACATCCTCTGAGGGTGGCTGCAGATGCTTTTCTGATCTCCTGGTCAGGGGGCCTCCTGTATGTGTTTCCTCCTATGCCTCTGGTGGCCCAAACTGTGTTCAAAATCCTTCGGGACAAGGCCTTGGTCATTCTGGTAGCCCCCAGATGGCTGAGGCAGCCTTGGTTTCCGCTTCTCCTTCAGCTGGCAGTGGAAGCCCCACTCCTTCTGGGGACGCAGCCCGACCTCCTGTCTCAGGAGCAGGGCTATCTCTTGCAGCCCGACCTCAGGTCCCTCAACCTGATGGCATGGCTGCTGAAAGGGTAATGCTGGCTCCTCTCCTCCTACCTAGGAATGTAGAAGTGTTACTGGCCTCAAGGAGGCAGTCCACTAGGAAATCCTATGCCTTCAAGTGGCATAGGTTTGAGGTGTGGTGTACCCAGCACAAAGAAAACACTTTCTCTTGCCATGTACCTGTGATGTTGCAGTACTTGCTTCACCTCTCAGAATTAGGTCTCAAGTCTAACTCTGTCAGGGTCCACCTGAGTGCTTTGTCAGCACACCACTTTCCAGTGGAAGGGCAACTTCTTTCAGCTCACCCCTTGGTGTCCAGATTCCTCAGAGGTCTACTTCTACTAAAACCCCCAGTTCATCCTCCAGCAACTGAGTGGGAGTTGAATGTGGTCTTGGAACAGCTTACTCGCCCACCATTTGAGCTGATGTCCACTTGCCATCTGCACTTCCTCTCCTGGAAGGTGCTCTTCCTGGTGGCACTCACATCTGCCAGACGTGTGAGTGAGCTGCAAGCTCTCGTTTCTGATAGACCGTACACACGTTTTTATAGGAAGTGTGGTCCTTTGCATCCACCCCAAGTTCCTTCCGAAAGTGATCTCTTCTTTCCACATCAATCAAGAGGTGGTTCTTCCAATCTTCTTTCCCAGGCCACATGCCAGCCGGGCAGAGGCAGTCCTGCACACCCTGGATTGTAAAAGGGTGTTGGCCTTCTACCTGGAGTGTACACAGAGGCATCGAAGGCCTACTCAGCTCTTCGTCTCTTATGACCCCAGTAAGCTGGGTCTACCTGTCTCCAAGCGCACGTTGTTCACCTGGGTGGCAGACTGCATCGCCTCGGCGTACAGGTGTGCAGGCCGACTTCCCGTTGCAGGGTCGAGTCACGGCCCACCATGTCAGGCCTAAGGCCGCATCAGTGGCTCACTTCCGCTCTGTTCTGCTGGCAGACATCTGCCGGGCCGCAACCTGTCCTTCGGGACAATTCCTATTGCAGCTGCTGCGGCTCTTCTAGAGGGAGCCATTTTTCAGCTATGGGTTCTCGGTAGCCTATAGCTAGGGAGTCCCATATGTGAGGACTGACTTCCTGCTTGTTCCTGGAGAAAGTGTAGTTACTCACCTGTAACAGGTGTTCTCCAGGGACAGCAGGAATCGGTCCTCACGACCCTCCCTCCTCCCCTGGAGTTGCAGTCCTTTGATTAAATTTTATCCTTTTGCCGTCTTTTTAGCTATGTCATTTGACTGAGCAAGATGGCACCCTTGGGCGGGAAGGGGACCGTGCATGCGTAATGCAATCCCAGAGGCTTTCTTTGAAAGCTGGGGATTTGCTCAGCACGAGGGCTCCGTCGGCGCCGATGTCACCCATATGTGAGGACTGATTTCTGCTGTCCCTGGAGAACACCTGTTACAGGTGAGTAACTACGCTGTACCCAGCCTCATCACAAGTCTGGCCGGCTCTTCGTGTCCTACAATCCCAATCGCTTGGGGCAGGCAGTCACAAAATGCATGCTCTCCATCTGGGTGGCGGACTGCATTGCCTTCACTCATGCGAAGGCGGGCGCCCTGCTGGATCAAAGAGTCACCGCCCATGGCGTCCGAGCCAAGGTGGCTTCGGTGCGCTCAGCGCCTCTGATGGACATCTGCTGGGCTTCGACAAATACCTTAATTTCATACTTCTGCCTGAAGAGGGAGTCCCGCCTGAACAGCACGTTCAGCCAGGCTGTACTCCGTAATCTGTTTGGGGTATAAGCAACTCCTGCCCTCCAACCCTTCTCGACGGCTACTGAGGGTTTCACCTGGGGACCAAGGACTCGGGCTCCTTTGGGCATCGGCTTCCACTTACGACCTCGTGGAGGCGTTTTTGGTTACAGGTTCGGATGTCTGTAGCTGGGGAGTCCCATAAGTGAGGACTGACTTCCTGCTTGTTCTTGGAGAAAGCGTAGATACTCACCTGTAACAGGTGTTCTCCAGGGACAGCAGGAATCAGTCTACCCTCCCACGTCCCCTGATGAGTTGCTGGATTTTTATGCTTCCCTTGCCATCTGCTTGGTAGGGCTTGAGCTAAGGGACCTGACTGAGCAAGATGGCACCCTTGAGCGGGAAGAGGACCACGCATGTGTGGCAGCAATCCCAAAGGCTTTCTTTGAAAGCTGGGGAATTGCTCTGCACAGGCTCCATCAGTGCCGATGTCAGCCATAAGTGAGGACTGATTCCTGCTGTCCCTGGAGAACACCTGTTACAAGTGAGTAACTACGCTTACTCTCCTACCAACTTTACATGAGTATGAAGGACATCATGTTGGACATGAACACGTTCAGCTCCCTCATACCTGTGGAGTGCCTTGATTACTTTCGCACTTTGCTGGCCACAGCAAGGATTGCTTGAAGTATACAGATCATGCCACTTATGATGCTTTCGAGTCTGCCAGCCTGGTGCCCTGTGGGCATCAGGGTGCGTCACCTTGCTTGGCTTCAGTTCTTGTACCTGGAACAGTGGGTCCAGGACAAACTGGTGGGCATGCCTTGCCAGGGGTAGAACCTCTTCAGCAAGCCAGTGAAGGAGAGGGTAGGCAAGATCGAGAAGGAGCATGTTACAATCTCAAGGCTCTTAAGGAAAACTGCCAACCCATCACAGAAGAAATACCAAGGAAAGAAAACATTTTACCAATGCAAGCATCGGTACTATCAAAGCTCACAGGGTGTTCAGCCAAAAGCACAGGCCCCACACCAGCAAAGGCTGGATAAGCCTCAAAAGGCCTAGCCTGCTCCTCAGCCAAAGCCAGTGGTAGGTTTTTGACAGGTTCCTCAGGAGTCTAGTCAATCACCCAGTGTCTGACGGGGTGCCCCCTCAGGTGGGGGGATGGCTTGTCCATTTTGCACACAGGTGGCCTCTCATCACCTCGGATGCCTGGGTCCTGCAGATTGTCCAAAGTGGATACATACTGTACTTTGCCCAGTTGCTGCCCCACCCCTTCCTAGGGGAGTACCCTTTGGATCTGCTACATCACGGTCTTCTCCAGGAGGAGGTTGCTACTCTGTTGACCAAGCTTGCCATCAAGCCAGTGTCTCTGGCTCAGGTCGGCAGGGCTTCTACTCCTGATACTTCCTGGTTCCCAAAACAGACAGGGGGGTTTCCAGCCCATTCTGGATCATTAGAACCTCAACCGCTTCTTAGTGTGGGAAAAGTTGAAGATGGTCTCTCTGGGGACACTGCTCCCTTACCTCCTCAAGGACGACTGGGTATGCTCCTTGGATCTGAAGAATGCATATACACACATCCCGATCCATTTGGTTCACAGAGAGTACCTCCGGTTTGTGCTGGGAGATCAGCCCTACCAGTACTGAGTGCTTCCTTTCCGTCTCGCATCAGCCCCCAGGGTCTTCACCAAGTGTCTTGGGGTGGTTGCCTCTTACCTCTGGACCCTGGTGGTCTTCATCTTCCCTTACATAGACAATTGGCTTATAAAGAGCTCCACTCCAGACAGTGACCAGCATTTGGCTCACCTGACTATTCAGGTACTTGAGTGGCTGGGGTTCATTTTCAACAACCTCAAGTCACACTTCCAACCTTCTGAGCAGCTGGAGTCCATCAGGGGCCCTCCTTGAAATGACTCTGGCCCGGAGGGCTGGGGGTTCAATTTTCACATAAGGACAAGTAACCACAGGCCGGAGAGACTGGGATCTCTAGTACCATGGCAACTCCTTGAGGTCTTAGGCAAGCCACTCAACCCTCCATTGCCTCAGGTACACTTAGATTGTGAGCCCTTCAGGGACGAGGGAATAAAAAGTGCCTATTAGAATATATCTGTAAACCGTTCTGATACACACAGTAAAGGGCGGTATATCAAGTGCCTAAAATCTAAGCTAACTTAACCTGCCTGTGAACATGACAGACTTGCTCCTGGCTTCCTGCAGGGATTCCACATGCTGCTCATATATAAACAAATTTGTATATAGTTATCTGTACATAGTTATAACATGTTAAATGTATATAGCTCCAATGTTCAGTGTAAAACTTGTTGTGGTGATCCATGTAAACCGCCCCTGATCTCAGGAAGGGGCGGTATATAAATATGCCTTTAAGTGGCACAGGTTCTTGGTCTGGTGTGCTGACAGGGAACTGGATCCCTTCTGCATAGTTGAGTATCTCCTGCACCTCTTGAACTCAGGTCTTAGTGGAATTAGGGCTTATCGCAGCGAGGAAGGGAAGCCCATCTCAGCTCAGCCCTTGGTGGTGGCTTGCTTCATGTGGGGCTTACTCCTCTGTAGATCTCCGGTCAAGCCCCCGCCAGTAGCTTGGGACCTCAGTGTGGTTCTCGTGCAGCTCCTGTCTGCTCCCTTTGAGCCGCTAGCATCTGTCCTCTGAAATTCCTGACCTGGAAGGTCATGTTCCTCATGGTGGTCACTTCAGCACACCATGACAGTGAGCTCCAGGCCTTGGTGGCTCATCTGCCATACACCGGGTTCCACCAGAATAGGGTGGTGCTGCAAACACATCTACATTTCTTGCCCGAGGTGGTCTCCTCTTTCCACCTCAATCAGTGGTCCTGCCCACCTTTTTTCCCAGATCTCATAGCAGCCGGGGGAACGCCACACTGCACATGTTGGACTATAAGCAAGCCCTGGCTGTCTACCTTGAGTGAACAAAGGCACACGAGCATTCCACCCAGCTGTTGGTATCTTTTGACTCCAGCAAACTGGGCACTGCCATCTCCAAATGCACGCTGTCCATTTGGGTGGCAGACTGCATCTCCCTTGCTTATACCCCGGCAAGCCTGAGCCTTGATGGTCATGTCATGGCTCACATCATTTGTCATGGCTGCGTCTATCGTCAACTTGTACTCTATCCCCATGGAGGAGATTTGCAGGGCTGCAACGTGGTCGTTCTGTCCACACCTTAATTGCCCACTACTGTCTGGATGGGGATTCCCAACAAAACAGCAACTTCAGCCAAGCCATACTCTGGCATCTGTTTGGGACTTACATTCAACTCCTTCCCACCAGCCCTTCTGCCTGTCCAGACTACCAAAAAAAGTCCTCTGTGTCAATGTACATTATGGACACTGAATCATTCGAGTCCCCTGGAGGGACTACCCATGCTGTTTCTTCCTGTTCTCCAGTTTCGTTGCCCCAGTTGAACTTTGTCTACCCTGTTTTCAGTAGCTTGTAGTTTGGGCGTTCCATACATGAGGACTTCCTGCTTGTACACAGTGAAAGCATAGTTACTCACCTATAACAGGTGTTCTCTGTGGACAGCAGGAATAAGTCTTCATAACCCTCCCACTTCCATGATGAGTTGTCCTTTGGCTACTAGCTTGGTTATCACACTGGAGATAAGATGCTGCCGCAGCAGGCGAAAAGACAGGCATGTATGTGTGGTGGAGCCTCCTAAAAGCTTCCAGTGGAAGCTGGGGGAGCGCTCCTGCATAGGGCTCTGTTGGACGTCACCCATACTTATTTCTGCTGTCCACAGAGAACATCTGCTACAGGTGAGTAACTACGCTTATTTCAATCTGTGTCTCTGTCCCAATGTATATAAATCTAATGCATATTTTTGAGGCTACATTTAAAAAGGGTTTAGACAAGATCTCCAGGAACAAGCAGGAATGTAGTCATCACATATGGGTATCGTCGGTACCGACGGAGCCTGCGCGGAACGCTCCCCAGCGTCCAATCAGAAAGCTGTTGGGAGCATCCCACAGCGCCTGCGTGCTGCCTTCCTGCCTTTCCCAACTGCCTCTCTCCAGTTCTTCTTTTTCCGCAGAGCCAGCAGGTCGTGTTCCTGTCACCGCAGAAGAATTCTTTTTTATTTTTCTTTTTTGTGGTCGCGTCTGCCTTCCTCGACGCTCTACCGGTACCGCCATTTTTTTCTTTTCTTATTTCTTTAAAAAAAAAAAGTGTATTCTCTTTTTTTTTTCTTTTTCTTCAGGTGCAGGCGCCTTTTTGGGCCTTAGGCCCACAAACCTTTCCTTACCATGGAAAAGCCTGCCTCAGGTTTCAAAAAGTGCACCAAGTGTGGCGGTATCATTTGTCAGACACCCAAGAATGGTGTCTAAAATGTTTAGGTCCTGACCACTCCATCACAGATTGTATGTCCTGCGCCATGATGTCTAAAAAAGGTCGGCAGAACCGAGCTGCTATGCTCAGTACCCTGTTTCCCTCTGATGCAGCTTTGGTGGCATCGACATCTTCCAGGGCTGCTGCTTCCTCCCATGGATCTCAGGTAACTAAACATAAATCCAGCCGGTCCTCAAAGGATAGATCTCCTTCTAAGCATCAAGATGCCTCTGACGTTGCCCTCGGATTCTGCACCGGCAAAATTACCCCGGCGGGAGGCTTCGGTTTCCAAAGCATTATCGGGGTTCCAGGATGTTCTTGAGGCCTCGACCTCGGCAGACCTACTGGTGCCATGCTCTGGGGTACCGGCGGTCTCCTCCGGTACCGACATCCAGGCATTGGCAGCGTCGATAGACCAGAGAGTTCTAGCTATGGAATGCAGTCTGGCGGCTTTCCTTGCAGCATCGAAGCCCTCGGAACCGCGATAGACAATTCCACTGGTACCGACACCGGCCTTGGTATCGGTACCGGTACCGATAGCATCGGCATCGGTGTCTGCTTTGCCGGTACCCAGTCATCCGATGATCTCCGGTACCGACTTTGGTCGGTATGGGTATCGGGCTGTTCAAGAACATCCGGACAGACGATACTTCGAGTCCTCAGAAGAATCTGAGGATTCTGACAGCTCTGTTGATGCGATGATTCTCCCAGAGGAGCCCTCCTCCCCTAAACGCAGGATGTCTCCTCCAGAGGATATTTCCTTCCAAGATTTTATCAGGGAGGTGGCTCGGGGCCTGTCCATTACTGTGGCCCCTGAAACAGAGCCAAGGGCCAAGGAGTTGGAAATTCTACAATATCCTAAAACTCCTAAGGAGGCAGCTACCTTGCCCATTCTATATGATCTCATGTTAAGGATGTGGGAAACACCTCTTACCACCTCTCCTCATTCTCGTAGACTGGATACCATGTATCGAGTCCCTCCTTGTCCTGGATTCCATAAGACTCAGCTTCCTCACCAATCTATTGTAGTGGAGTCAGCTATGAGAAGGATCAAGAGTGCAAAAAGACATGCCTCTAATCCTCCAGGATGTGAGTGCAGAACCCTGGATGCTTTTGGATGTCGGGTCTTCCAAGCTTCCATGCTTTCTGCCAGGATCAGTTCCTATGGTCTCTATATGGGAATGTTCCTGAAGGAGGTCACAGATGATTTAGAGGCTTTAAGTCCTTTTCTTCCTGAGGATAAAAGACAGGTTTTTCTCACTTTGGTCAAACATGCTCAAGATGTTTCAAAATTTTCCAACCGTGCAGCCTTTGACTGCTTTGAGTGCATAAGCAGAACCTCGGCTATGGCCATAGGTACATGTAGAATTGCTTGGCTCCAGGCCTCTGATTTAGAGCTCTGGGTACAAGACAAATTGGGAAATAATCCCTTGTACTGGTGAGAACCTGTTTGGTAAAGATTGGCAGGGAAAAGCCAATGAAATGGATGCTGAAAATTCCACCTTGGATAGATTATCCAAGTCCACTGCTGATCCTGCTAGAAGAAAATTGTTCAAGAAACCATTCTTTTCTAAAAAGAAAAAAATTTATCCTGCTTATGTTCAGCAGGGACATTCTGCAGGTCAGCTTGCCAGGAAAGGTCAGCAACCACCCAAACAGAAGAAAGTAAAGGCTGCTAGGCCTCAACCAGCCCAGCAGGCTCAGCCTCCACAGGGCCTTTGACTCTCATCTAGAGAACTTAGCCTTCCTGGTTCTGGAGGGACCTGAACCTTCCACCATTCCAAGAAGGTTATGTCATTTTGCCCCCAGATGGGGGCAAATAACAGCAGAGCATTGGACACTCTTCATCATAAAGGAGGGGTACAAGCTTCATTTTTCAAGCATGCCCCCTCACACAATAGTAAGGCAGTTCAATTCTCCGACCTCTCTCATCAACTTGTTAGGTCATGAGGTCGCTATCCTTCTTGCCCAAGGGGCAATAGAGGAAGTACCCCTTCATCAACAGGGTACAGGGTTCTATTCCCCTTATTTTCTTATTCCAAAGAAAACAGGGGGTTACAGACCTATCTTAGACCTCAGAGAATTGAACAAATTCCTTGTCAAGGAGAAATTCAAAATGATTTCTCTCGGATCTCTGCTGCCATACCTTCAGAGTCAGGATTGGCTTTGTTCTCTAGATCTCAAGGATGCGTACACCCATGTTCTCATCCATCCAACTCACAGAAGGTTCCTTCGGTTCCTTTTTCAGGGAAAGCACTACCAATACAGGGTGCTTCCTTTTGGCCTGGCCTCAGCACCAAGGGTGTTCACGAAATGCATGGCTGTTGTAGCAGCATTTCTCAGCACACTAGGGATATTCGTTTTCCTTTACTTAGACGACTGGCTCATTCAAGCCCCAACAGTCAGAGGCCAGGACTTCTCTATCCTGCACAATGCGTATCCTTCAGTATTTAGGGCTGGTAATAAACATCTCAAAATCCAGTCTGACTCCCACTCGGTCTTTAGAGTTCATAGGAGCTCTCCTGGATACCACAAAGGCAAGGGCCTATCTCCCCCAGGCCCGTTGCCTTCGCTTGGTGCAGTTAGCTTCTCAAGCAGTGCTAAAGCCTTCATCTAACTGCTCGAGAAATGTTAAAACCACTAGGCCACATGGCATCCACCGTGCATGTGGTTCCCTATGCTTGCCTCCACATGAGGGCAGCTCAGTGGACTTGATCCACCCAATGGACCCAGGCATCAGGGTGCCTGTCAGACAAAATAGCAAACACAAGTCGCCTCATTTTGTCCCTCCAGTGGTGGAAGTCCACTCAAAACTTGTTGCTGGGGTCCCCTTTTCAGCAACCCTTACCCCAAGCAACTCTCACAACAGATGCTTCTCCAATGGGTTGGGGAGCTCATCTGCAAGACCTCTCCACCCAGGGCACCTGGTCTCCTCAGGAGAGTTATCTACATATCAATCTCTTGGAGTTCAGAGCAATCTTTCTTGCTCTGCGAGTGTTCCACACCCTGCTCAGCTACAAGACCGTCCTCATTCATACGGACAATCAAGTAGCCATGTTCTATGTGAACAAGCAGGAGGGAACAGGCTCTCTGTCGCTTTGCAACAAAACTTTGCAACTATGGGCCCTCGCCAGAGAGCATCAGATTCATCTTCTGGCAGTGTATCTTCCAGGCATTCAAAACTCTTGGGCAGACAGACTCACTCGAATTCTGCTTCCACACGAGTGGTCTCTGCATGCAGACCAGGTGACCAGGATATTTCAACTTTGGGGAACCCCGGACATAGACCTCTTTGCAAGTCCGTGGAATGCCAAACTTCCCCGGTTCTGTTCCAGAATTCCAGCTCAGGGGGCTCAGGCCAGGGATGCTTTCCTCCTTTACTGGGGTCAAGACTACCTGTATGCCTTTCCACCCATTCCCCTAATTCCCAAAACCCTGTTCAAGCTTCAGAGAGACAGAGGCCATATGATTCTCATAGCTCCACATTGGCCACGGCAAGTGTGGTACCCTCTGCTTCTACATCTCTCTCAAGCTCCCTCCCTGGAGTTAGGGTCTGCTCCAGATCTCTTATCCCAGGAGGACGGAATGTTATGGCATCCCAATCCCCAGTCTCTGCATCTCAGGGCTTGGTTGCTGAAGGCCTAGATCTCCATGATCTTAATATCCCTCAGCAAGTGAAAGATATTCTTCTTACTTCCAGGAAACCTTCCACAAGACGCTTTTATGCTTTCAAGTGGAAAAGTTTTACCATATGGTGTTTGCAAAAGGCTCTTAACCCCCTTGCGATACCTCTGGAATCATTGCTGGAGTATCTCCTTCATTTATCCAGTGCAGGTCTTAAGACTAATTCAGTAAGAGTCCATTTGAGTGCTATTGCAGCTTCTCTTAAGCCTCTAAATGGACAGCCTATTTCCTCTCATCCTCTTATAGCAAGATTTATGAGAGGCCTTCTTCTAACTAAGCCTCCCATTAGGCCACCACCAGTGGCATGGGACTTAAACCTGGTTCTTGGGCAGCTCATGAAGCCACCTTTCGAACCTTTAGCTACTACCTCCTTGAAATTCCTTTCTTGGAAGATTATCTTTCTCATTGCAATCACATCAGCACGCCGCATTAGTGAGTTGCAAGCGCTAGTAGCTGATCCACCTTATACAAGGTTCCATCATGACAAGGTAGTCCTTAGGACTCATCCACACTGTATGCCAAAGGTGGTCTCGCCTTTTCATCTGAACCAAGCGGTCTACCTACCTGTGTTTTTTCCAAGGCCTCATGCATCAAATGCAGAGAGGAATCTTCATACCTTGGACTGTAAAAGAGCTTTAGCCTTTTACTTACAAAACACAGCAACATAGAAAGTCCTCTCAACTCGTTGTTGCTTTTGATCCTTCTCATTTGGGACTTTCAGTCTCCAAGAGAACACTGTCTAACTGGATTGCTCAGTGTATTTCCTTCGCCTTTCAGAGTAAGAACCTTTCTCTGGAGGGCCATGTCACAGCTCACAATGTGAGAGCCATGGCAGCCTCAATGGCTCATCTGTACTCTGTGTCTATCGACGACATCTGTCGAGCAGCCTCGGTTCATACCTTCACAGCCCATTACTGCTTGGACAAGGACTCCCGCCAGGATGCCTTGTTTGGTCAGGCTGTTCTCCAACACCTGTTCCATACCTAATCAACTCCTACCCACCATCCCTGGTAGGATGCCAGAGATCCATGGGGGGAAGTGGAGCCCTGTTCAGGGGTACACAACTTCTGGGGTCTCTCCCTGGCACCTAAAGCTAGTGAGTCCCCATATGTGATGACTACATTCCTGCTTGTTCCTGGAGATAGCATAGTTACTCACCTGTAACAGGTGATCTCCGGGAACAGCAGGAATTTAGTCCTCACAACCCACCCACCTCCCCTAGGAGTTGTATCTCTCTATCTCTCTCCTTTCCCCCTCTCTCTCTTTGTCTCAGCTTTAAAACTCAACTGGAGAGAGGCAGTTGAGAAAGGCGGGAAGGCAGCACGCAGGCGCTGTGGTATGCTCCCAAAAGCTTTCTGATTGGACGCTGGGGAGCATTCCCGCGCAGGCTCCATCGGTACCGACGATACCCATATGTGAGGACTAAATTCCTGCTGTTCCCGGAGATCACCTGTTACAGGTGAGTAACTATGCTTTCCTGGAGGATGTCTATAAGCCACTGTTAGCCATGTAGGCTTGGGAAAGCCATCAATAAACATAAACACTTATCTTTGGGTATGAAAGGAATGGATTTAGTACCCTTTTGGATTATGCTTGTGACCTAATATTTTTGTACTTCAATGATTGTAAACCACTCTGGTACATTACGTGTGAGTGGTATATTACGTTTTGAATAAAGATAAAGAATGCTGGGTTAGGAACTTTAGATGACCCCCGTCTTACATGTCTTAATTTCCTGTGTTCTTATGACTAGTCAAAATGTCAGACCAACTAGTTGGGGGCAGAGGTCTCTCAACAGAACAGCAGTAACTAACTCTATGCTGTAAGCATTTGAATTTCCTCTCCTATTAAGTCTTTGGAAATTAGAATCTCCAGGAACAAGCAGGAATGTAGGCTTCACATATGGGGTATCGTCACTACCGACGGAGCCCATGCGGGAACACTCCCCAGCGTCCAATAGGAAAGCTTTTAGGAGCATCCCACAGTGCATGCGTGCTGCCTTCCCACCTTTGTACTTCTCTCACTTCAGTTCTTCGTTTTCCGCGGAACTGACAGGACGTGGCACCCTGTCACCACAGAAAATTTACTTTTATTTCTTGTTTTTCTTGTTTTTTGTGGTCGCGTCTGCCTTCATTTGATGCCTACCGGTACTGCCGTTCTCCTCGTCTTTCCTAAAAAAAGAAAGTTTCTTCAGGGATCTTTCCCTGTTTCTGGTGCTAGGTGCCATTTTGGGCACTAACCCCAGACAAACCAGCTAGTGGTTTCAAAAAATGCTCAAAATGTGGCGGTACCATTTCCGTCACCGACACCCATGATTGGTATCTAAAATGTTTTTGTCCTGAACATTGTCCAGCGGAGTTTCTCTCCTGCACGAGGATGACCAAAAGGAGCTTGCAGAATAGAGCAGCAAAACTTGATACCCTTTTTGCTGCCGACACGATGTCAGTTGCATCGACGTCTTCCAGGGCTTCATCTTCCTCCCATGGATCTCAGGTAACCAAAATTTAAGTCTTCTAAGACTAGCCAGTCCTCGAAGGGTAAATCTCCTTCAAAGTATCGATGCCACTGGCGTTTCCCTCGAGGATACTTCACCGGCAAAACAGCCCCGGTGATAGTCTTCGGGCTCCAAAGCATTAACGGGGGGCTCCAGGATGTTCCAGAAGCCTCCACCTCTGCGTAACTACTGGTGCCATGTTCTGGGGTCGTAGCCACTTCCACCAGCACCCAGGCATTGGCAGGAGCGATGGATCCCAGAATCCTCGCTATCAAATGCAGTCTAGCGGCCCTCTTAGCAGCTTCGGTACTGCTAAGACCGCAACTGACGGTTCAACAGGTATCGTTACCGACATTGGTACCAGTACCCGACAGTACCTGCTTCGACAGGACTGCTTCCCCCCCCCCATACCAATCTCGGGTATCAGGGATCAGGAACCGAAACATTTCGGTACCGACTTCGAACGGTACCGATACCATGTGTTACAGGAGCACCCAGTGCTTGTTTTCCGATTCTGATGACTGACGATTCTACCGGTATCAGAGGGAATCTATTAGAAGATTCAGTTCCTTCTCCTCAACGCAGGGTGTCTCCTCCAGAGGATATGCCCTTCCAGGATGTCATATGTGATTTAGAAAAGGGTCTTGCATTCACTGTGATTCCAGAAAAATAACCTAGGGCGGAAAAATTAAGAATTCTACAATACCCTATGGCTCCCAAGGAAGCAGCGATGCTTCCCATTCACAAGATCTTACATGACCTAATGTTGAGAATGTGGGAAATCCCTTTAACAATATCTTTACATTCCCGACGCCTTGACACTATGTACTGAGTGCCAAGTTGTCCTGGTTTTCAAAAAGCTCAGTTACCACACCATTCAATGGTAGTGGATACGGCCATGCGAAGGATCAAGAGTGCTAAAACACAGGCCGTGAATCCAGGACTCTCGATGCCTTTGGCTGTCGATGCTTTCAGTCCTCCATGCTAGGAGCCAGGATCAGTTCCTACATTCTTTATATGGGAATGTTCCTGGAAGAAGTCGCAAAAGACTTAGAGCTCCTTAGTCCTTGTGTTTCAGAGGAAATAAAGAGCAGACTACCTTATTCTGGTCAAGCATGCCCAGAATGTCCCTAAATTCATGAACCATGCTACCTTTGATTGGTTTGAATGTATTAGGAAAACCTTTGCTATATCCATAGGAGCACATCGTATTGCTTGGCTTCAAGCATCAGACTTAGAACAGTGGGTGCAAGAAAAGCTGGGAAACATTCCTTGCACAGGAGAAAATCTCTTTGGCAAGGACTGGAAGGACAAGGCTAATCAGCTTGAATCTGACAATACCACTTTAAACAGATTGTCAAAGTCTACAGCCAACCCAGCAAAAAAGAAAATATTCAAAAAACCCTTTTTCAGTAAGAAAAAGAAGTCTTATCAATCTTACACCCATCAAACTCTCTGTCCGCTTCATGTTCCCCAGAAGGGGCAACAACAGAACAGACAGAAAAGAAAGCCGCAAGCTCAACTGGCTCAACAGACCCAGCCCCCTCAGGTCTGGGTCTTTGACTTCTATCTAGAGAATTTAGTCATTCTGCCCCTAAAAGGTCCAGAACCCTTGACCATTCCAGGAAGACTATGCTATTTTGCCAAAAGATGACGACAAATAACATCAGAAAATTGGACTCTGTCCATTCTACAACTGGGTACAAGCTTCATTTTCTCAACTTGCCCCCACCTACAATAGTAAAGCAGTTCAATTATCAGTCCCCTGCCACCGACCTCTTGTGGCAGGAGGTCACATCACTTCTAGCTCAAGGAGCAATCGAAGAAGTACCCATTCCACAACAGGGGACAGGGTTTTACTCCCCCTACTTTCTTATTCCAAAAACGACAGGGGGACACAGGCCTATATTAGACCTCAGAGAATTAAACAAATATTTGGTCCGAGAAAAGTTAAAAATGATCTCCCTCAGAATACTTTTACCATACCTCCAAAGTCAGGACTGGCTATGTTCTCTAGATCTAAGAGATGCGTACATGCATATTCTCTTCCACTCAGACTACAGGAAGTTCCTTCGATTCCTGGTCCAAGGAAGACACTTCCAGTACAGAGTTCTTCCCTTCGGACTAGCCTCTGCTCAAGAGTCTTCACAAAATGCATGGCAGTGGTAGCAGCATTTATGAGGACTCTGGGAATATTAGTCTTCCCTTACTTAGACAATTGGCTCATTCGAGCATCGACAGCTCCAGAGGCCAGCTTCGCTCTTTCTCGAACAATGAGAATTCTTCAATACTTGGGACTAGTCATAAACCTCCCAAAATCTCATCTCACCCCCTCTCAATCTCGAGTTCATAGGGGCTCGTCTAGACACATGGCAGTCAAAGGCTTTCCTGCCACAGCCACGTTGTCTACGTATAATACAACTGGCATCTCAAGCATCTATGAAAGTATTCCTAACTGCTCGGGAGATGCTTCAACTGCTGGGACACATGGCATCTACTGTCCATGTGGTTCCCTATGCTCGCCTCCACATGCGAGCAGCCCAGTGGGCCCTTTCCTTTCAGTGGTCACATGCCTCGGGTCGACTAACAAAATCAGAATCACCACATGTCTGATTTCGTCCCTGCAATAGTGGCAATCCCTGGAAAACCTCCTTGTAGGCTCTCCTTTCCAGCAGCTTCTATGCCAAACCACCCTAACCACAGATGCATCCAAGATGGGCTGGGGGACCCACTTGCACGATCTCTCCACTCAGGGTCTTTGGACCCCACAGGAGGTTTCCCTTCACATAAACCTCCTAGAGCTGAGAGCCATTTTCAATGCTATTCAAGTCTTTCAACGCCATCTCAGCAACATAACAGTTCTGGTCCAAACCGACAATCAGGTAGCTATGTTCTATGTGAACAAGCAAGGCGGAACAGGCTCTCTGTCGCTATGCAACGAAGCTTTGCGACTATGGGCCCTTGCCAGAGAGTTACAAATTCACCTGTTTGCGGTATACCTTCTGGGCATTCAAAACTTATGGGCAGACAAACTCAGTCGAATACTGCTGCCACGCGAGTGGTCCCTCCACTCATACCAGCTTGCTCGAGTGTTTCGAATCTGGGGAACACCAAATATAGACCTCTTTGCAAGTTCACAGAATGCCATACTTCCCCGATTCTGTTCCAGAATTCCAGCTCAAAACTGTCAAGCAAGAGAGCTTTCCTACTCCACTGGGGACAGGACTTCCTCTATGCCTTCCCACCCATTCCCCTCATTCCCAAGACTTTATTCAAACTTCAGAGAGACAGAGGTCGTATGATTCTCATAGCTCCACGTTGGCCACAACAAACGTGATATCCTCTTGTGCGTCTCTCTCAAACCACTCCTGGAGTTGGGGAATGCTCCAGATCTCCTGTTGCAGGAGGACGGATCCTTACTGCATCCCAATCCCCAGTCCCTACATCTCAGGGCCAGGTTACCGAAAGTCTAGAATTCCAGGATATTAACCTTTCTCAACAAGTAAAGGATATCCTCCTGGCTTCCAGAAAACCTTCCACAAGACGTTCCTATGCTTTTAAGTGGAAAAAGTTCTCTATCTGGTTTTCACAAAAAGGACAACCCCTTTTAGTACCTGTAGAGTTACTACTAGAGTATATTCTACAATTATCAACTTCTGGTCTGAAGACCAAATCAGTCAGGGTCCATCTTAGTGCTATTGCTGCTTTTCATAAACCTTTCAATGGACAACCTATTTCCTCTCATCCACTTATATCAAGATTTATGAGAGGCCTACTTTTAACAAAACCTCCCATTAAATCACCACCGGTGGCTTGGGATCTAAATCTTGTTCTTAGTCAGCTTATGAAACCGCCCTTTGACCCTTTAGCTACTTCAGACCTAAATTTTTTTTCATGGAAAGTTATTTTCCTAATTGCCATCACTTCTGAAAGACGCATTAGTGAACTACAGGCATTAGTAGCTGACCCTCCTTATACAGGGTTTCAACATGATAAAGTAGTCCTTAGGACTCATCTTCACTTTCTGCCAAAGTTGGTTTCGCCTTTTCATTTAAACCAGCCGGTTTATCTTCCTGTGTTCTTCCCTAGGCCTCATGCCTCCAGTGCGGAAAGGAATCTTCACACATTGGATTGTAAAAGAGCCTTAGCCTTTTATCTCCAAAGAACTAAGCCACATAGAAAATCTTCTCAGCTTTTTGTGGCTTTTGACTCTAGTCATTTGGGACTTCCAATTTCTAAAAGAACTCTGTCAAATTGGATTGCAGATTGCATTTCCTATACATATCAGAGTAAGAGACTTTCTCTCGAAGGCCATGTCACGGCTCACAATGTGAGAGCAATGGCAGCCTTAACGGCAAACCTTTGTTCTGTCTCTATTGATGACATCTGCAAAGCAGCCACTTGGGCTTCGGTACACACCTTCACAGCCCACTATTGCTTAGACAAGGACTCCCATCGGGATGCCTTGTTTGGCCAGGCTGTTCTCCAACATCTTTTCCATACTTAATACAACTCCTACCCACCATCCACAGTTTGGATGCCTAAGGTCCATGGGAGGCAGCATGACCCATTCACCTGGGTTCGTAGCTAGCTGGGGTCAGCCCTTGGCATCTTTCAGCTGGGGAGTCCCCCATATGTGAAGACTACATTCCTGCTTGTTCCTGGAGATAGCGTAGTTACTCACCTGTAACAGATGATTTCTGGGAACAGAAGGAATTTAGTCTTCACAACCCACCCACCTCCCCTAGGAGTTGTCTCTATCTCTCTCTTTCTCTACTTCTCTCCTTTGGTCTCGGCTATAAACTCAACTGAAGTGAGAGAAGTACAGAGGCAGGAAGGCAGCATGCATGCGCTGTGGGATGCTCCCAAAAGCTTTCCTATTGGACGTTGGGGAGCATTCCCGCGTGGGCTCCGTTGACACCGATGATAACCGCATATGTGATGACTGCATTTCTGCTGTTCCCGGAGATCACTTGTTACAAGTGAGTAACTACGCTTTCAATGCTGTTTTAGATCCAATTCTTGCAGACAGGCTGTATGGAAGCCTGAATACACATGTGCATCAGGATGAAATGATGCAGCTGCTGTTTCCACTGAATAATGGCACACAACTTTTGGTTCAGGTGGTGTGTATTTGTAAAATTTTAATAAACTGCCGGTCTTACAGGGTTGGGAAGAGCAAATGTCTCTTCAGGGGATATGGAGATAAAGCGGGAAGACAAGGAGGATGAGGAGAACACGTTGGTCGATGACCAGTCAGATGATGAGAAGAAAGAATTAAAGCCCTCTCGGAACAGGACCAGATGCTCCTTGAACAGGTTTCTCCCCCTATTGTTGTTTCGGGTAGGGAGGGAAAGTCTTCTATTTCAAGCAGATTTGTAGCTTGGGTGACCCAATCATGTCCTAATAGATTCTAAACTGATCAATCTACCTCCTATTTGGGGCTGCAAAAAAGTGGTTTATGGTGATGCTGTGGCAGCATGCAGATGCCAGTTTTAAGGCAAGATAACCATACCATAGTTTTGCTCTTATTTGCACTGAAGGATAGTTATCCAGCTTACTCTGGATATATGATTTACCAAGATAGAAGATGGTGGAGGGCACATACTTGTGCTTTTAGGAGATAATAGAGGTTCTGGTGAAGGGGGTCTTGTGTATATATATCACTCGGCTTCTTATCCTTAGCATACCTTTACAGGTGCTGCTGCCTTCTACCACTCAATTAGGTGGTGGCTTTTTGTGCAATAAACCGTTTAATAATCAGGAGCTGGGTTTGACCATGACTTTGTTCTTCCACTCACCACATTGGATAATAATGATTTCTATTCATGCCATAAATGATTCTTTTAAAAAGAAAAATGTCAAATTCCAACTGATTTCTTTATCAGAAAAAAATGTATATATATATATGTATGTGTATATATATGTATGTATATATATAACAACTTTTGGGGAAGAGGGCCTCCACAGCACAGGATTTGGAGATCTTGCAGACTCCTCTCTTCCAGTAGAACAGAGGTTCCCAGCCTTTTTAATTGTGTGGACCTCTTATTAACATGCAAAATGCTCATCCCGTTCATCCTCACCACTCTTTTTGGACCCCCTCCTCACTAGCCCTTTTGATATCCCTTCTCCCTCCAACCAGTTCTCACCAGTGCCAGTCTTATCTTCCTCTCTTCCTAGTCAGTCCTTACCAATCTCTTCCCACTAGCCTATCTCTCTCCCCCCCCCCTTCCTTCTGTGTCCCGAGGATGCTCTGTAATGGTCTCTTGGACCTCCAGGGATCTGCACACCATAGGTTGGAAACCGATGCAGCAGAACATTGTCTTGCATGCTGAGTTATATTGGTGGAAGGCCACTGACTTAGCAAATTTTGGGTCGGAGAACAATGATTAGCAGTTAAGTCCAGACATATAAAGTGAACCCCTATATGTTCATAACACTTTGCCAGAGCATCACATTTAACTTTTATTGCCAAGTGCCTATAAAGCAAAGTTGTTTATCTGTAACGGAGGTTCTCCATAGATAGCAGGGGGAGTACAGGCATACTGGCTCAGTCAATGGTGTTACCAGAGAAGTGTACCTGCATTTCCCTGCTTTTCTGCAGAGGAAGTTTGGTCTCTCATTGGAGCTTTTAATTATGGGGAAAATGTTCCCCTTGTATTTGTTCCTCTGTCTTAAAATAAACATTGTCACTAGATTCAGATCCTTTCAATCTGGCTCACTACTGAATGCAGCATTTTACATCAAAAGGATTACATTTGCTAGATGGTTTTGGGCCCACAAACTCACTATATTCCACAACAAAGTAACCACGCCTAGATCTCATACAAGTAAAGTAAGTAGGACTGCTTAAAATTAATTCTTCCTAAATGCACCTGTATGCCTACATAAAAACAAGCACTATAAAGTATACCCCATATATACATTCATTTAAAGAAAAGGGGAGCATTGGTCCACCAGATATAGCGTTTGACAAGAATGAACATACATATCAATAAATAAAGGCCTCAGGTGAGGGAGTCTGGTGCTCTGCTTGATTTCAAGACAGTATCTCTGGGGGTTATTAGCTTGTGTCAATCATATTATTCCTGATCGTCCTTCTAGTCTAGTCCCGGACATCTGGGTTTAGCACCTCTTCCCGCAGCCTTGGAGACTGAGCACGTCACTCCTTTTTGGTGACACCAGCATATATAGATGAGGAACCGCCTCCTTGAACCAGTTAGCTCAGTCTCCAACGCAGCTGAAGGAGGTGTGAGTCTGAGGTTAGGAGGCTTACTAGAGGAATGATTGAGGAAGTTAGGATATTAAATTAAAAAAAAAAAAAGAGGAAGGAGCAGATCGGATTTTCTTAGTACTTTAAATTATACTTCTCAAAGCCGCACTGCCGCTTTAAATTTGGCGGTGAGATTTCTTTGCCGTTTTTCGGCGAGAGCAAGGCCACGCTTCCCCCCTCTCCCCCCTACCTGGAAGTTGTCTGGTGCCTAGGTAGAGTGCGGGAGCTGTGTCTGGGGCCTCCGTCTCCCGAACCCGCGTTTCAGGTGAGGAGACGTAGAGGGAAGGACGTTTCAGTCAGCACAGCAGAGCCCTTCAAAAGGAGGTGAGAGCCGCTTAGCACCAGCGTTAGAATTGTTGCCGGGAGTTTAGGAGCAGGCTAGGGGAGCGGTTTAGCCCTTGCGGCTGCTCGTTTAAAAAAAAAAAAAAAAGCACGGCAAGCAAAACGGTCGTGGATGTGTGCCTTGTGAGGAAGCAGGCCGTGCCACGTGTTTTTTTGCTGCGGGAGGCCTTGTGGAAACTATAAAAAGCAGAGCCTTGGTTTAAAAAATAAATAAATAAATAATAAAAGATAATAAAAAGGGGGAAGATAGTGATAGTAGAATAAGCAGTGCAAGGATTTGTTTGGTACAGCAGTCTTTCCACAATGCCCTCAAAGCCTCAATGTGTTGTGTGGGGCCAGAAAGGGCTCAGTATCGGAGTTGGGAGTCTGTAAAGGCTGCGCACAGGAAGCTGCAGCCACGGAGTTGATTGCAGAGGGAGTAGCGCATGGGGAGGAAGCTTCGGGTTCTCCGGAACCTCTCTCCAGCTCTTCCACCTCCGGGGCCAGTGCCCGGTCCATCCACGGCTGCAGAACCCCCCACAGCCCAGTCGGTGTTACAGGGGGGCCTAGCGGCGATCTTCTCCCAGGATTTCGTGGCTCTACTCCAGCAGGCCCTGGGAGGGCAGCAGGAAGCTGCGAGGTCAGATGCGGGTCTGAGGCTAAAGCGAACGGGGGCTTCGCTTGCGGGGGACATGGCAGGCGCCTCGGGTAAAAAGCCTAGATTAGGTAAGGAAACCTTTCTTTCAGAGGTTGTTTCGGAAGAGGAGGAATCTGACGTGGACCTAGATCTGGAAGAAGGCGAGATCACGGAGCAGGAAGAGCGCTCTCGAGTGGTCAGGGTATTCAGGTGAGAGGAGTTGCCGGCCCTTATTTCAGAGACGCTGAGAGTGCTTAACATGCCGGCAGCGGAACAGGAGGCCGATTCTTCTCTGGAGGATCCGTTGCTACAGGCGATTCGAAAGTCCCAGAGAGCTTTCCCGATGCATAGTGTGTTCAGGGAAATGATCCAGGAGGAGTGGGACACGCCAGAGGCCGGAGTGAAAGGTTCTAGGGTGATGAAGCGTCTCTATCCGTTGCAGGAGCAGGACAAGGACCTGTTCAAGTCTCCTAAGGTGGATGCCACGGTTGCGGCGGTGACCAAAAAGACGACAATTCCGGTTGAGGGAAGTGCTGCCCTTAAGGATGCACAGGATAGGAAGTTAGTCTGCTAAAGCAGGTGTTTGATGTCAGTGCTCTTTCGATGCAGGCTTCTATTTGTGGAGCGTGGGTAGCAAGAGGTTGCCTGCGTTGGGCCCAAAGGATGAAATTGAGTCATGCTGATGAGATGGAAGAAGTGGCTCGGATGGAGTCGGGAGCAGCTTATTTGGCAGATGTGCAATATGATCTCTTTCGGGGTCTGGCAAAGAGCATGGCGTCTGTTGTCGCGGCGCGCAGGTATCTGTGGCTTTGGAATTGGGTGGCGGACGGAGCCTCTAAGGCAAGACTAGGGAAGCTGCCCTTTAGGGGTAAGTTTTTGTTTGGAGAAGACTTGGATAAATTGGTAAAGGACCTCGGGAAGTCTAAAGGGGGGGGGGGAGACTACCGGAGGATAAGCAGAAGATGAATGGTGCCCTCCAGGAGCCAACAAAGGGAGTTTGGGAGGTTCCGTTCTCCCAGATTTGGTCAGTTTCAGAGAGGCCGTTCTCAGTATAGATCCCAGGGGTTTTGCGGGTTCAGAGGAGCGGGGAGGGGTTTCGGAGCCTCTTCTTCCTCAACCCTCAAGAAGTTGCAATGAAGCGAGGGGGGCCCAGGCGGGATTGGTGCCTGTCTGAGGTCGGCTGAAGGAGTTTTATCCTGCCTGGGTCCAAATTACGTTGGATCGTTGGGTGTCATTCAACACGGGTATGCGCTGAAATTCCAGCGCCCAGTTTCAGACGCTTTCGTACAATCTCCGTGCAGAACAATATGCAAACGTCGGGCGGTGCTAGAGACCTTGCAAAGGTTGCCCGCGCTCCAGGCGGTGGTACCCGTTCCAGCGGACCAGTGCGGGTGCAGTCGATACTCGATCTATTTTGTGGTTCCCAAGAAAGAAGGGTCTTGGCGGCCCATCCTGGACCTCAAAGGGATAAACAGATGTCCCAGGGTGTCTCACTTCCGCATGGAGACTTTGAGGTCCGTCGTGGTAGCGGTACGGCAAGGAGAGTATCTCACGTCGCTAGATCTCTGCGAAGCGTACCTGCATATTCCTGTCAGGGGGGGAGCATCAGCAGTTTCTGCGCTTTGCAGTTCCAATGGGACACTTTCAGTTCCAGGTGTTACCATTTGGATTGGCGCCGGCGCCGCAAGCCTTTACCAAAGTGATGGTGGTAGTGGCAGCGGCCTTGTGAAAGGAAGGGATCTTGGTACACCCATACCTGGACGACTGGTTGATTCAAGCAAAGTCCAAAGGAGAAAGCGAGGAGGCTACTCGCCGAGTGGTGCAGTTCTTGCAAACCTTAGGATGGGTAGTAAATATGGCAAAGAGCAAGTTGGAGCCGTCGCAGCAATTAGAGTACCTAGGAGCCCGGTTCGACACGGAGAGAGGCAGGGTGTTCCTGCCGCTCGTCAGGGCCCAGGGTTTAAGGTGGCTTGTTCAGGAGTTCTTGGCGAGGCGAGCTCCCTCAGCATGGCATTATCTGCAATTGTTGGGAACGATGGCGGCCACACTCGAGGTTGTGCAGTGGGCCAGGGCTCACATGCAGCCGTTGCAGAGGGCTCTACTCAGGAGGTGGTCTCATCAGTCGGATCAGTTGTCCAATAAGTTGGTTTGTCCACTGCAGACAAGGCTATTGCTGCAGTGGTGGCTGGACCCTGGGAATCTAGAGCGGGGCATGCTGCTGGAATCGCCGCAGTGGAAACCCTTGATGACGGATGCCAGTCTGTTCGGCTGGGGAGCTCACTTCGAGGGTCAGTTTGCCCAGGGACAGTGGACAGAACAGGAAAAGCTGTGGGCGATCAACAGGCTGGAACTAAGAGCAGTCACGCTGGCGTTAAGAGCTTTCCAGCCTCAGGTGCAAGGGAGCGCAATTTGTGTGCTGTCAGACAACGCCACTGCGGTAGCCTACATCAGTCGACAAGGGGGAACCAGCAGTGTGGCTCTGGAAACAGAGGCGGAAGACCTGTTAGCTTGGGCTGAGCTGCATCTCGCAGCCCTATCGGCAGGGCATGTGGCAGGAGTAGAAAATGTGACTGCTGATTTTCTGAACCAAGTCAGGGTGGACCCCGGCGAGTGGGTTCTTCATCCAGAGGTGTTCGAGATGCTGGTGGATCGCTGGGGACTGCCAGTGATGGATCTCATGGCGACATTCGCTTCAGCAAAGGTAGAAAGGTTTTACAGCAGAAGGAGAGAAAGGATGTCCGAAGGCTTGGACGCCCTGATGCAGAGATGGCCGGAGGACCAGCTTCTGTACGTGTTTCCACCCTGGGTCTTGATAGGTTGGGTACTGCAGAGGGTGGAAAGGCACAGGGGCCGAGTGGTTCTAGTAGTGCCGGATTGGCCAAGAAGACCATGGTATGCCGATCTGGTAAGGCTGCTAGTGGAGCCACCATGGAGGTTGCCGGTCAGGGCAGATCTGCTAATGCAGGGTCCTTTGAAGATGCCTCACGTGGATCGGTTTTCGCTTACGGCATGGCTATTGAAAGGGCAAAGGTGATGTCTAGGGGGTATTTGGCAGCAGTGATCTCCACTTTGTTGAGATCCAGGCGTAGGTCTACCTCTGTGGCGTATATCCGCGTGTGGCGAGTCTTTGAGGATTGGTGTGCAAATAAGGGGATGATGGCACTAAGAGCCTCCATTCCGCAGGTTTTGGCTTTTTTGCAAGACGGTTTTGATAAGGGACTAGCAGCTGCATCTTTGCGAGTCCAGTTGGTGGCTCTCTCTTGCTATAGAGGGAAGGTGCAAGGGATGGGACTGGCATCTCATCCAGATGTGCGGCGGTTTTTAAGAGCAACTTCTCTGTTGAGGCCGCCTTGCCGCAGGCCGGTTCCGTCTTGGGACCTCAACCTGGTGCTAGAGGCCTTGATAGGTGAGCCATTCGAGCCACTGACTAAAGCAACGTTGAAGGATCTGATGCTGAAGGTAGTGTTTTTGGTGGCGATTTCATCGGCAAGAAGGATTTCAGAGTTGCAGGCGTTGTCGTGTAGAAAGCCGTTTCTGTCCTCCTTCGACGAGAAGGTGGTCTTGAGAACCATGCCTTCGTTCTTGCCAAAAGTAGTATCGGTTTTTCATGTGAATCAGGCAGTTTCTTTACCGGTGTTTGAGAAGGATAGCACCGGAAAGTCCAAGGGTCTGTTGCATCGGCTAGATGTCGGTCGAGTTTTAAGAACTTATTTACAAAGGACGGCTGGCTTTCGCAAGGCGGATCTGTTATTTGTCTTGTTTGGGGGGCCGAAGCAAGGGGAGTCGGCATCAGTCTTCCATTGCAAGGTGGCTTAAGGAGGCTATTGCCTTGGCTTATATTTTGAAGGGGAAGTTAGTGCCAGATGGTTTGAGAGCTCATTCGACCGGAGCGCAGGCAACTTCCTGGGCAGAGTTTAGTTTGGTGCCAGCGGCAGAGATCTGCAAGGCGGCGACTTGGTCATCGTTGCATTCCTTTGTCAAGCATTATCAGATTGATCTGCAGGTGAAAGGGGATGCTGCTTTTGGATCGGCGGTTCTTCAGGCTGGTCTGGCGGGTCCCTCCCGTTGAAGTCTTTACTGCTCTGGTACATTCCCAGATGTCCGGGACTAGACTAGAGGGACAATCAGGAAGATTAAATTAGACTTACCTGCTAATTGTAGTTCCTAGAGGAACTCTAGTCTAGTCCCGTATCCCTCCCTGTGACAGTGTTTTGGGCCATAGCCTGAAGAGAGGTATGCAGCCCTTAGGCATGGGGCACCATAGGCTATGGTCCTTTGGTGGGGAGGAAGAGTTGAGTTATTTACAGAACAATTTTCTCAATTTCTGCTGAAAGGTCCAGGGGAGAGGGCGGAGCAGGCCCTTGCAGCAGCGTTCATACTCATTTCCTGGTAAGTGACTGGGGATGATTGTTAGGCAAATTTATATAGTTCTCATGGTTCGGTAATTATTTAGTGTTTAAGATGTGTTCTACTTACTTATTGCTCTTGTGAGTCTGCTTTGTCAATAGGTTACTGGTTCAAGGAAGCGGTTCCTCATCTATATATGCTGGTGTCACCAAAAAGGAGTGACGTGCTCAGTCTCCAAGGCTGCGGGAGGAGGAGCTAAACCCAGATGTCCAGGACTAGACTAGAGTTCCTCCAGGAACTACAATTAGCAGGTAAGTCTAATTTAAGCTTCATTGACCCAAACTAACTGTTTGTGTTTGAAATTCATTTAGCAACAAAAAACCACTTAGCTTATAGTTGTAGAAGATCTTTTAAATGCCAAACTGGTGAACGCTGGACGACAATGTGTCAACTCGAGTTCATCTTTATTAATTGACATGGCTGCATCAGGACTCGTCCATAGCGGAACTCAAGCTCTTCAGGTGCATATAACTAACGAGGTTTATATATACAAGCGGCGGTGTGTAAGCAGATGTCATCCTAGGGAAATGACTACACAGGGCTGAAATCCATTCAGTCGTTTCATTTGGGTCCAAGGTATTTAATGTAAATATCCATTTCTGTTCAAGCCGGGCTAAGCGATTCTGTGCATTTCCTTAAAGATTATAAATATGATCTATAAGCCATCTCAAATCTTGCCACTAGTGCAGCCGATTCAAACAATGTTGAACTATAGGGATAAAAACTACCAAGTTGGCAAGATGACTTTGCTCACACAACCTGATTTTGATAGGGTGACAAGTTCTGCCGATATAGATTTTAGCACAGGGACAAATAATCAGATATATTACGCGTGGTGTGAAACAATTGGTGGAATGCCTAAGAGGGTAAAAAGTCCTGTTTCAGTGTCTTCTGAGACAAAAATATCCAAAGATGAACTGCACATACATGGGCCCCTGAAATCAGTGTGCACCAAATGATCCTGCAAGTTGTGGCCCCTAGTAAAAGCTACACAAGGAAGAGCGGAACACAAGGAGCAAGAGACGTGTGATGGTCACAGGAATCTTTATTAGATAATCCCCAATGCGTTTCAGCAACGTCGCCTTCAGGGGGGTATGCAGTGGAGCACCCTGTGATGGATCATACATGGGAGGTAATTCTTTACGTATTGCTCAACTGTGAGATGACAAAATAAGGATACAAAATTGTAAAGTACCTTATATGATCTATTAACTCCTGCCTGTCATATAATGTATTATGTTTACAGATGTTGCAACATAACACCAAAGGGGGCGTAACACATAAATATACACCTGGGTTATACTGAATTATGTATAGATAAAACATCAACTTAAGCGTTAGTAACCTGCAGAAGGCATCTTATAAGATTAAAAATAAATAGATGACGAAATAATAAAAAATGTTGTTCAATCTTGTATTGTGTAGTGTACACTTAATCATTAGTAGCTCTTATTCATGATTGTACTATGAACTGTTATATCTATTTAGAGATGGAATTCTTCAGGTGGCTAAAAGAACTTCATGGTAATTGTAATGTGTGACTAAACTGACAGCAGAAAACCACCAATAAACTTATATTTCTATGGATTCAAACCAGGTTAGTTTCAACATAATATTAAAAGTACCATTGTTAAGAACATATTTGTAGTATTTGCCGTTTTATCAAAAGGTTTTTTAATTACTATTGCCAGCAAATTTGCCTTTTTTACATACAGGTTTCAAGGTCAACCTATTTGACCTATAAAGATATCCACGTAAATGTTTCAATATACACTTATTCAAATTATGGCAATAGTTTGAGCCATATTTCATAGCTTACATTCTCCAGGACCAAGCAGGAAGTCAGTCCTCACTTATGGGTGACGTCGGTGCCGACGGAGCCCTCGCGGAGCAATTTTCCCCAGCTTTCAAAGAAAGCCTTTGGGAATTGCAGCGCGCATGCGCGGTCGTCTTCCCGCCCGAAGGTGCCATCTTAGCCAGTCTTCTTTTTTCCGCGGAGCCCTACAGACGTCCCCGTCTTGTCCCCGCGAAAAAGTTGATTTTCCTCTTTATTTTATACTTTTTTCTTTCGGTTCGACGCCGATCGTTTTCCCGCCCGGACTCGCGACGCCGGTCTCGAGTCCTCTTATTTTTTTTTTTTCTCGGTTTTTCTGACTTAGTCAGCTTTCGTTTTCGTTTTCCCTGGCAGCCCGGTCCTTTGACCTCGCAGGGGCCCTTTTTCCCCCGATGGCTGCCAGTGGCTTTAAGCGGTGTGGTCGGTGTGACCGAAATATGTCACTAACCGACACACACGACTTTTGCCTCCGCTGCCTGGGCCCGGATCATGAGGAACTGATCTGTGGGCCCTGCAGCAAACTGTCCTCGAAGGCGTTGAGAAGTCGGCGGCATCAGCGTGAGAGAATCTTCGCTGACCCCAGCCGTACCCGGACCTCGTCGGAGGCCTCCGTGTCGAAAGGCTCCAGCTCGGACCGTCGCCGGAGCTCCTCCGACCGGGGTTCTCCCTCCGGGGACCATCGTCGGAAGGAAAAACCCGCGAGGGCGGCGTCGGTGGACGCTCCTGGCTCCGCGAGGGCCAGGTCGCATAGCCCCGACAGCCGCCCCGGGTCCTTGGAGAAGGAACACCTCCCGAAGCGACCTCGCCTGGAGTCGGAGATGCCTGCCCGGGTAAGTCCTGTAGTCCTTCTGGACTCGCCTCCGCGACAGCCGACGTCGGGCCCGACGCCGTCGGGGCCCGAGTCGGGGGCTGCTGGGTCACCTGAGCTCGGACTCAGGTTGACGGCCTTGGAGAGCAGACTGTCTGCCTTCATGGACCAGCAGCGGGCACTGCTCGCTGGCGTCGCTGCCCCGACCGCCGGGACGTCGACGTCCAAGTCGACCCCGGAGACCGAGCCGATCCTCGAGTCGATGAGAACTCGAGTCGATCCTCGGTCGAGGTCGCCCTCGGCCTCCCGTTCGGGACCGAGGTCGCCGACGCCGACTCCCTCGGCGTCGGGGCGGCTGGCGCCGCACCCTGCCCGGGCCGACCCCACCGAGTCCTCGTCGGAGTCGGTCTGGGAGTCTGAGGAGGAAGAGTCACCTGATTCTTTCCGGACTCGGTGTGTCCCATCGGACTCTCCGGAGTCCGAGCCTCGGAAGCAGTCCCCCCCGGAGGATGCCCGGTTCTCGGACTTCGTTAGGGATATGGCCAAGGCTTTGGCCTTCCCTGCGGATCCCGAGGAGGAGCCTCGAGCCGAAGAGCTCGATGCCCTCCAGTATGACTCTCCCGCGAGGGAACACTTTACTGTGCCGGTTCCTCCTATGCTGGAACGACTACTCTTCCGCATGTGGGAGAGTCCGGCCTCCTCGCCGGTCCTGAGCAAGCGGGTCGATTCTATCTATCGAGTCCGCAAGAGCCCTGGCTTTCAAAAGGCTCAGCTGCCACACCATTCCATGGTAGTGGAATCGGCCATGCATCGTCTTAAGAGCCAGAAGATGCACTCCTCGGTGCCTCCTGGAAGGGAGGCCCGTAACCTGGATGGCCTTGGCAAGAAGTGCTTCCAGGGCTCTATGCTCGCCTGTCGTGTCCAGACTTACCAGCTATACATGGGCATGTATCTCAGGGATCTGGCTAAAGAGCTAGCCGGATTCTCCGCTGGTCTCTCCGAGGAGCCCTTGCGGAGGTTCCTTGCCTTGTCCACGGGTATTCGGGAATGCTCAAAGTTCATGTCCCGAGCAGCCTATGATGGCTTTGAAGCCTCGGCTCGAGTAGCCGCAGCCGGCATCGGTGCCCGCCGACAGGCTTGGCTTCAGTCGTCCGACCTTGAGCCCTGGGTACAGGACAAGTTGGTCGATGTCCCCTGCCGAGGTGAAAACCTCTTTGGCAAGCCCATGGCGGAAAAGGCTGCACAAATTGAGACTGAGACTCTCACCAGGACCAGGCTTTCTAGGAAGACCTCCGCCCCTTCCCAGAAAAAGAAGGGCTCGGGAAAAAAGTCCTTTTACCCGAGGAAGGCAGCTGCCTACAAACAATACCCCCATTATCAGGCCCCTGCAGCTCCCCAACAGGGCCAGCAGGCCAAGGGACGGGGTAACGGGTCCCGTAGGCAGCAAGCCCCCAAGCCTGCACCACCAGCCCCTGCTCAGCAGGGTGGGGGTTTTGACTCGCTCAGCATAGCCTCTCCCCCCCGCTGGTTCCCCCCAGCACCGGAGGCCGGCTGGTTCACTTCGCCCACAGGTGGTCCAGCATCACCGCAGATGCCTGGGTGCTTCAGGTCGTGCGAGAGGGCTACCTTCTCCACTTCCATCAGGTCCCTCCCTCCTATTTTCCGGGAGAGCCTCCGCGCCCCCCTCTGCACAGGGAGTTGCTCCTTCAGGAGTTAGCAGGTCTCCTGCAGGAACAGGCGGTGGAACCGGTGCCACACCACCTGAGAGGTCAAGGCTTCTATTCAAGGTATTTTCTGATACCAAAGAGAACAGGAGGCCTCAGACCCATCCTGGACTTGCGCAACCTCAACAAGTTCCTTGTGCGGGAGAAGTTCAAAATGCTTACCCTTGGAATCCTTCTGCCCTACCTCCAGCAGGGAGATTGGCTATGCTCCTTGGATCTAAAGGATGCCTACACGCACATCCTCATCCACCCAAGCCACCGCCAATACCTCAGGTTTGTGGTGGCAGGAAATCATTACCAGTACAGAGTACTCCCCTTTGGCCTGTCCTCCGCACCGCGAGTCTTCACAAAATGTCTCGCGGTCGTGGCGGCCCATCTCCGGCTTCACGGCCTCTATGTCTTTCCGTACCTCGACGACTGGCTCATCAGAGCAGCGTCCGCTCAGGAGGTCACCAACGCCACGTGCCGCACGGTGACTCTGCTGCAGCACTTGGGCTTTGTCATAAACTTCGCAAAGTCCACTTTGCTCCCCTCACAGGATCTCGAGTTCATCGGCGCAAGGCTGCGCACTCCTCAGGCGCGAGCGTACCTACCGCTCGACAGGGCTCAGCGGCTCATGGACCTAGCCGACCGCTTTCGCAGCCAGCCCCTGGTCTCCGCCAGGCGCTTCCTGAGACTGCTCGGCCATATGGCTTCCACCGTCCATGTGACCCCCAATGCCCGCCTGAATATGCGGTCTGCTCAATGGTGTCTCCGCCGGCAGTGGCGACAAGCCACAGGCGGCCTAGCAGACCTAGTGCGCGTCTCCGAGCCGCTGGTCTCGTCTATCCGGTGGTGGCTCCGGCAGCCGAACCTGATATTAGGAATGCCTTTCCAGTCACCTCAGCCGACCCGGGTGCTGACCACCGATGCATCCCTCCTGGGCTGGGGAGCACATTGCCAAGAGGCACGTACTCAGGGCCTCTGGACCAAGTGGGAGTCTGCGCAGCAGATCAACTTCCTGGAGCTCAGGGCGATCCGCCTAGCTCTCAAGGCCTTCTCCCACCTAACCTCCCAACAGTCCGTCCTTGTCCAGACGGACAATCAAGTTGCCATGTTCTACGTGAACAAGCAGGGGGGCACGGGCTCCTTCCTCCTCTGCCGGGAGGCACAGAAGCTCTGCTCTTGGGCCGTCAGTCACGGCATTCTCCTCAAGGCAGTTTATCTCCGGGCCAAGAAAATTGCCTGGCGGACAAACTCAGCAGGGTACTCCAGCCGCACGAGTGGCGTCTGGATCCCTTGATCGTTCAGAAGCTCTTCCTCAGGTGGGGCCTCCCCACGGTGGATCTCTTTGCCAGTCCTCACAACCGGCAGCTTCCTCGCTTCTGCTCTCGTCAGCCACACCCCCTTCGGGTTGCGGCGGACGCCTTTCTGATCTCATGGTGGGGGAGCCTTCTGTACGCTTTCCCTCCCATTCCGTTAGTCTCTCGGACTCTTTTCAAGGTTCTCCGAGACAACGCCTTCATGATCCTGGTGGCCCCTCGCTGGCCCAGGCAGCCGTGGTTTCCGCTCCTGCTGCAACTGGCGGTGGAGGATCCAATCCCTCTGGGGGTACAACCGGATCTCCTCACTCAGGATCAGGGGTCCCTACTGCACCCCAACCTCAGGTCTCTCAGCCTCATGGCCTGGCTGCTGAAAGGGTAGTCCTTGCTCCTCTTCTCTTGCCGGCGGAGGTGGAGGAGGTCGTCTTGGCTTCGCGACGCCCTTCTACCCGCAAATGCTACGCCCTTAAATGGCGTCGCTTTGCAATCTGGTGTTCCCAACAGTCTCAGGATCCCTTCTCCTGCCCGGTGTCGGTGATCTTGCAGTACTTGCTGCACCTCTCTAATCTGGGACTTAAGTCCAACTCCGTCAAAGTTCACCTCAGTGCTCTTTCAGCACATCATGTGCCGGTGGACGGCAGACCTCTCTCCAATGACCCTCTCGTAGCGAGGTTTCTCCGAGGTCTCCTTCTACTTAAACCACCTCTGCGCCCGCCAGCGCCTGACTGGGACCTGAATGTGGTTTTGCAGCGGATCACCTGTCCGCCTTTTGAACCTATGGCTACCTGTTCTCTCCGTTTTCTGTCTTGGAAAACGCTGTTCTTGATAGCCCTCACTTCCGCTAGACGCGTAAGTGAATTGCAGGCCCTCGTGTCTGATCCCCCTTACACTAGGTTCTACAAGAATAGAGTAGTCCTACGGACTCACCCAAAATTTCTGCCTAAAGTGGTCTCCCCTTTTCACATCAATCAGGAGGTGGTACTTCCAACCTTCTTTCCCAGACCACACTCCAGCCGAGCTGAGACGGTCCTCCATACCCTGGACTGTAGAAGGGCTCTGAACTTCTACCTTGACCGTACGCGGGAGCACCGTAAAGCTGCTCAGCTTTTTGTGTCTTTTGACCCCAATAGATTGGGGCTCCCGGTCTCCAAGCGTACTCTGTCCATCTGGGTTGCGGACTGTATCTCTTGGGCTTATGGGGCAGCCGGACTCTCCTTAGAAAGTCGAGTCACGGCTCATTGCGTTCGGGCAAAGGCCACGTCAGTGGCTTACCTCCGCTCTGTTCCGCTGGCAGACATCTGCCGGGCCGCTACTTGGTCTTCGAGCCAGACTTTTGCGGTCCATTACTGTCTCGAGAGGGAGTCCCGTAGGGACAGTGCTTTCGGACAGGCAGTCCTCCGTAATCTCTTTGAGGTCTGAGCAACTCCTACCCTCCATCCCGGATGTGGGCTACCGGTGGGTGGTAATTCAGCGAAGATTCTATCCTTCTGTGCTGCTGAGCTAGAGGGAGCTCATTTTTGTGCTTAGGGTCTCCGGTAGCCTTGAGCTTGGGAGTCCCATAAGTGAGGACTGACTTCCTGCTTGGTCCTGGAGAAAGCGTAGTTACTCACCTGTAACAGGTGTTCTCCAGGAGCAGCAGGAATCAGTCCTCACTACCCTCCCTCCTCCCCTTGGAGTTGCAATTGTCTGCTTATGTTCTTTTTGCAAATTTTTATGCTGTCTTTTTTAGCTATGTCATCTGACTGGCTAAGATGGCACCTTCGGGCGGGAAGACGACCGCGCATGCGCGCTGCAATTCCCAAAGGCTTTCTTTGAAAGCTGGGGAAAATTGCTCCGCGAGGGCTCCGTCGGCGCCGACGTCACCCATAAGTGAGGACTGATTCCTGCTGCTCCTGGAGAACACCTGTTACAGGTGAGTAACTACGCTTTAGGTGTTTTAAGTGACAATTTCCTTATTTTTTCACTACTCCAGAATTCATAAGTTTTTTGTTTCATATTTATCATTGGGTATATATACAGTGTACTAGTTATATTTGGCCTTAACAGTTTATAAAGTATAGAGAGTTGCGAATTGTGTAATACAACATCTCAAATCAAATATAGTTTATTCTATATACCCATTTTCATGGTCAATATTATATACTACAAATATGTTCTTAACAATGGTACTTTTAATATTATGTTGAAACTAACCTGGTTTGAATCCATAGAAATATAAGTTTATTGGTTGTTTTCTGCTGTCAGTTTAGTCACACATTACAATTACCATGAAGTTCTTTTAGCCACCTGAAGAATTCCATCTCTAAATAGATATAACAGTTCACAGTACAATCATGACTAAGAGCTACTAATGATTAAGTACATCACACAATACAGGATTGAACGACATTTTTTATTATTTCGTTATCTATTTTTAATCTTATAAGATGCCTTCTGCAGGTTACTAACGCTTTTTAAGTTGATGTTTTATCTATACATAATTCAGTATAACCCAGGTGTATATTTGTTACGCCCCCTTTGGTGTTATGTTGCAACATCTGTAGACATAATACATTATATGACAGGCAGGAGTAACATTAGATCATATAAGGTACTTTACAATTTTGTATCCTTATTTTGTCATCTCACAGTTTGAGCAATATGTAACCTCCCATGTATGATCCATCACAGGGTGCTCCACTGCATACCCCCTGATGGCAGCATTGCCGAAACGCGTTGGGGATTATCTAATAAAGATTCCTGTGACCATCACACGTCTCTTGCTCCTTGTGTTCACCTGGTAAAGGCTATATAGGGGCCATTCTGAAAAATCTTTTGTAAGGCTAAAATGTGAAAAGTGCCAGTATGTATACTATAGCTATTTCCCTAGCTTGATCAGTATAATGTAATGCAGACTTGTTCCTCCATCACTGCAGAATTCTGTTTGCATATTTTGCACGAAGATAAGCTCGAGTTGACATATTGTCGTCCAGTGTTCACCGGTTTAGTGTTTAAAAGATCTTCACCTATTGGCTAAGTGTGTGTGTTTTTTAAAATGCATTTAAAAAATAAAAGCACTTAGTTTGGGCCAATGAGTGATATGATTGGGGATTAGGAGCCTGCGTTACAGAGATACTGTCTTGAAATCAAGCAGGACACCAGGCTCCCTCATCTGAGGCCCTTATTTATTGATTTGTGTGTTCATTCTTGTCAGGCGCCATACCTGGTGGACCTATGATCTCCAGGAACAAGCAGGAATGAGTCTTCACATATGGGTATCGTCGGTACCGACGGAGCCTGCGCGGGAACGCTCCCCAGCGTCCAATAAGAAAGCTTTTGGGAGCATCCCACAGCGCCTGCGTGCTGCCTTTCCCAACCGCCTCTCTCCAGTTCTTCTTTTCCGCGGAGCCAGCAGGTCGTGTTCCTGTCACCGCAGAAGAAGTTCTTTATTTTTTCTTAATTCTTGTGCGTCGCGTCTGCCTTCTTTGACGTCGGACCGATACCGCCGGTCTTTTCTTTTCTTTCAAAAAAAAAAAAAAATTCTTTTCGTCACTGTGCATTTTCAGTTTTTGGGCCTTAGGCCTAAAAATTTTTTTCCTCATGGAGAAGCCCGCCTCCGGGTTCAAAAAGTGCACAAAACGTGGCGGTACTATTTCTGTCACCGACACCCATGACTGTTGTCTAAAATGTTTGGGGCCTGACCATTCCATCACGGATTGTATGTCCTGTACCATGATGTCTAAGAGGTCGGCAGAACCGAGCAGCCAAGCTCAGTACCCTGTTTCCCTCTGATGCAGCTTCGGTGGCATCGACGTCTTCCAGGGCTGCTTCTTCCTCCCATGGATCTCAGGTAACCAAGCATAAATCTAGCCGGTCCTCGAAGGGTAGATCTCCCTCCAAGCATCGAGATGCCTCCGGGCTTGCCCTCAAGGATTTCGCACTGGCAAAATTACCCCGGCGGGAAGCTCCAGCTTCCAAAGCGTTATCTATGGGGTCACAGGTTGACATCGATGGCTCGGCCTCGACAGATCACCTGTTGCCGTGTTCTGAGGTACCAGTGGCTCCCACTGGTACCGACATCCAGACATTGGTGGCGTCGATGGATCAGAAGATTCTGGCCATGCAGCGCACCCTGTCGGCATTCATACAGGCTGCGACGCCTCCGGTACCGCAACAATCCCCGTTGTCGGTACCGGCTCCAACACCGGCATCACTCCCGACGCCGGTACCGATTGCTTCGGTGTCGACTGCAACGGTACCCTGTGCTATGATGCCCATCGGTACCGAACTGGTACCGGTTACTCCTGATACCGATCCTACTCGGTACGACTATCGTGCTCTACAGGAGCATCCAGACAGGCGATACTTCGATTCCTCTGAAGACTCTGAGTCTGAGGGTTCTGTCGAGGCATCGATATTTCTTCCTCAGGAGCCGCCTTCTCCTAAACGAAGAATGTCTCCTCCAGAAGACTTGTCTTTTCAAGACTTCATTAGGTAAGTGGCTAGGGGCCTCTCCATCACAGTGGCCCCTGAGTCAGAACCCAGAGCCAAGGAGTTAGATATTTTACAATATCCTAAAACTCCTAAAGAGGCAGCTACTTTACCTATCCATGAGATTCTGTATGATCTCATGTTGAGGATGTGGGAGACACCTCTTACCATCTCTCCTCATTCTCGCAGGCTAGACACCATGTATCGTGTCCCTCCTTGTCCTGGCTTCCACAGGACTCAGCTTCCTCACCACTCTATTGTGGTAGAGCCTGCCATGAGAAAAATAAAGAGTGCAAAGAGACACTCATCTAATCCTCCAGGGCGTGAATGCAGGACCCTAGATGCTTTTGGCTGAAGGGTTTTCCAAGCTTCTATGCTAGCTGCCAGGATCAACTCCTATAGTCTATATAGGAATGTTTCTAAAAGACGTCACAGATCATCTGCAGACTTTAACCCCTTTTATTTCAGAGGATAAAAGGCAGGAGTTTCTCACTTGGCTCAAACATGCCCAAGATGCCTCCAAATTTTCCAGCCGTGCAGCCTTTGACTCTTTTGAGTGTGTAAGCAGAGCTTCGGCTATTGCCATAGGGGCACGCAGAATTGCTTGGCTACAAGCTTCTGATTTGGCGCTCTGGGTACAAGATGAATTAGGGAATATCCCTTGTACAGGTGAAAACCTTTTTGGTAAGGATTGGCAAGCAAAGGCCAATCAGATGGATGCTGAAAACTCTGCTTTTGATCGACTTTCAAAGTCTACCTCTGCTCCTGTTAAGAAAAGATTGTTCAAAAAGACATCTTTTTCCAAAAAGGGAAGATGATATCCTGCTTATGGTCAGCAGGCATCTTCTGCAGGTCGTTTTGCTGCAAAGCGTCAGCAACCACCTAAACAGGCCAAATCAAAAGCTGCTAGGCCTGCCATAACCCAGCAGCCCCAGCCTCCTCAGGGCCTTTGACTTGCAGCTAGAGAACTTAGCCTTTCTGGCTCTGGAAGAACCAGAGCCCCTTACCATTCCAGGAAGGTTGACTTACTTTGCTCCCAGATGGGAACAAATTACAGCAGAGCAATGGACACACTCTATCATAAGGGAAGGGTACAAGCTTCATTTCTTAAGCCTTCCCCCTCACACCATAGTGAAGCAGTTCAATTCTCCAACATCTCTCCTCGACCTTCTGGGTCAGGAGATTGCCACCCTTCTTGCCCAAGGGGCAATAGAAGAAGTACCTCTTCTTCAGCAAGGCACAGGGTTCTACTCCCCTTATTTTCTTATTCCAAAGAAAACGGGGCTACAGACCCATCTTAGATCTCAGAGAATTGAACAAATTTCTATTCAAGGAGAAATTCAAGATGATTTCTCTCGTTGCTCTGCTTCCATACCTTCAGAGTCAGGACTGGCTTTGTTCTCTAGATCTCAAGGATGCGTACACCCATGTCCTCATCCATCCAACACACAGAAGGTTCCTTCGGTTCCTTTTTGGAGAAAAGCACTACCAATACAGGGTGCTTCCTTTCGGTCTGGCCTCCGCATCAAGGGTGTTCACGAAATGCATGGCAGTAGTAGCTGCATTTCTACGCCCCCTGGGAATATTTGTTTTCCCATATCTGGACGACTGGCTCATTCGAGCTCCCTCTCAGTCAGAGGCCAAGACTTTTCTAACCTGCACAATGCGTGTCCTTCAGTATTTGGGACTGGTAATAAACATCCCAAAATCCAGTCTCACCCCTACTCAATCTCTGGAGTTTATAGGGGCTGTCTTGGATACCACAACTGCAAGGGCCTATCTTCCTCAGGCTCGTTGCCTACGCTTGGTGCAGTTAGCCTCCCAAATACAGTTAAAGTCCCATTTAACTGCTCGGGAAATGTTACAACTCTTAGGCCACATGGCATCCACCATGCATGTGGTTCCATATGCTCGCCTTCACATGAGGGCAGCTCAATGGACTTTGTCCACCCAATGGACTCAGGCATCAGGTTGCCTGTCAGACAAAATAGCAAACTCCAGTCGCCTTTTTTGGTCTCTCCAGTGGTGGAAGTCCTCTCAAAACCTGTTGCTGGGGTCCCCTTTTCAGCAGTCACTTCCCCAAGCAACCCTTACAACAGATGCCTCTCCAATGGGTTGGGGAGCTCATCTGCAAGATCTCTCCACTCAGGGCATCTGGTCTCCACAGGAGACTTCTCTACACATCAATCTCTTGGAACTCAGAGCAATTTTCTTAGCTCTCAGAGTGTTCCACTCCCTGCTCAGCTACAGGACAGTCCTCATCCACATGGACAACCAAGTAGCCATGTTCTGTGTGAACAAGCAGGGAGGGACTGGCTCTCTGTCGCTTTGCAACGAAGCTTTGCGACTGTGGGCCTTCGCCAGAGAGCATCAGATTCATCTTATGGCAGTATATCTTCCAGGCATTCAAAACTCTTGGGCAGACAGACTCAGTCGAGTTCTGCTTCCACACGAGTGGTCCCTCCACATGGACCAGGTAGCCAGGAATTTTCGAATTTGGGGAACCCCGGACATATACCTCTTTGCAAGTCCGTGGAATGCCAAACTTCCCCGGTTCTGTTCCAGAATTCCGTGTCAGGGAGTTCAGGCCAAGGATGCCTTCCTTCTTCACTGGGGTCAAGACTTCCTTTATGCCTTTCCACCCATTCCCCTAATTCCCAAAACACTTTTCAAGCTTCAGAGAGACCGAGGTTCCATGATCCTCATAGCACCACATTGGCCACGCCAAGTGTGGTACCCTCTACTTCTGCATCTCTCTCAAGCTCCCTCCCTGGAATTGGGCTCTGCACCAGATTTTCTATCCCAGGAAGACGGAACGTTGTGGCACCCAAACCCCCAGTCTCTCCATCTCAAGGCCTGGTTGCTGAAGGCCTAGACCTTCATGTTTTTCATCTCTCTCAGCAAGTCAGAGAGATTCTTCATGCTTCTAGAAAGCCTTCCACTAGACGTTCTTATGCTTTCAAATGGAAAAGATTTACCATTTGGTGTTCAGAGAAGGGTCTTAACCCTCTTGCAATACCTCTGAATTCTTTACTAGAGTATTTTCTGCATCTATCCCATGCAGGCCTTAAAACGAATTCAGTAAGAGTCCATTTGAGTGCTATTGCAGCGTCCCTCAAGCCTCTCAATGGACAGCCTATTTTCTCTCATCCTCTTATAGCAAGATTCATGAGAGGCCTTCTTTTAACTAAACCTCCCATTAGACCACCTCCAGTGGCATGGGACTTAAATCTGGTTCTTGGCCAGCTTATGAAGCCACCCTTTGAACCTTTAGCCACCACCTCCTTGAAATTTCTTTCTTGGAAGGTTATCTTTCTCATTGCAGTCACCTCAGCACGTCGCATCAGTGAGTTGCAAGCCTTGGTGGCTAATCCTCCTTATACAAGGTTCCATCATGATAAGGTAGTCCTCAGGACCAATCCACACTTTATGCCCAAAGTGGTCTCGCCTTTTCATCTGAACCAAGAGGTATACTTACCTGTCTTTTTTCCAGAACCTCATGCATCAAGTGCAGAGAGGAATCTTCATACTTTGGATTGTAAAAGAGCTCTCGCCTTTTACTTACAAAGAACACAGCAACATAGAAAGTCTTCTCAACTCTTTGTTGCTTTTGATCCTTCCCATTTAGGACTTCCAGTTTCTAAGAGAACACTGTCCAACTGGATTGCTCAGTGTATTTCTTTCGCCTACCAGAGTATTTATTTATTTATTTAACTGCATTTATATACCGCTTTTCACCGGGTCAAAGCGGTGTGTAAAATAAAGTGGTGGGGACAGAAATCAGTTAAGTTGGTGTCCTTCACAAGGGGGCCAACATTGATTATTCAAACAGGTGGAGAAGTCTTAAGGAATAGACATGGGTCTCTTAGAGGATAGATTGGGATTTCGGCTGTGGGGTTGTGAGATGTCAGTGGCGGTTGCTTGGATCTGGTCCAAGATATTCGAGGAAGAGGATGTTTTTTAGTTGTCTTCGGAACGCAGTTGGATCAGCGGTGTTTCTGATTTGGCTTGGTAGTGAGTTCCAGAGGGAGGGTGCATATAGTTCGAAGGCTCTGTTGCAGGTCCGTTGGTTATATTTTGTTTGCTGATAGGGGATGGTGAGGGGGGGGGGTGGTGTTGGTTTGTCGGGTCGTTCTGTTGTGGGTGGGCTGGGGTAGCAGGGAGCGGAGATGGGAGGGCTTTGTGTATAAGCAGGGCAACTTTGTATTTGATCCTTGCTTGAAGTGGTAGTATGTGTAGTTTTAGTACTGGGGTGATGTGGTCGTGTTTTTTTGCTTTCTGGATGATCCTTGCGGTGGTGTTCAGGGCAGTCCGTAGAGGGTTGATGTGGGTTGCAGGGAGTCCATGATAGATTATGTTGCAGTAGTCCAGGTGTGGGAGTGTCATGGCCTGCATGACAGTTCTCAAGTCTTGTGGATCTGAGTGGTCTGAGCCGTTGTATTGTTTTTGCTTTGTGGAATATTGTCTTCGCAGTCTTTTTTATCTGTGGGGTAAATGTGAGAGCTTGGTCTATAGTGATTCCCAGATACTTTATTTGGGGTTGAATCTTTATTTGGGTGGTTCCTAGTGTGATGTGAGATGGTGGGGTGAAATCTGGGTCCTTTGTTGCTATAAGGGCTTCAGTTTTCTTGATGTTGATGGTCAAATTGTTTCTTTGTAGCCAGTCGGAGATCTCAGTGAAGCAGTCTGATAGTTGTTTATATGTCGGGTTGGTGGTTGTGATTGGGGTGTAGAGCATTGTCATGTGCGTATATATGGTAGTTGATGATGTGGTCCTGTATGATCGAGCAGAGTGGTTGCAGATAGACATTGAAGAGCATGGCAGACAGTGTGGATCCTTGTGGCACACCTTGATGTTGTTGGAAGGGGGGGGGAGGTTGCTGTGTTTGTGCGGATTAGTTGTCTGTTTGTTAGGTAGGAGCGGAACCATTGCAGAACGGTGTCTTTAATTCCTATATCCTGGAGTCTTTGTAGGAGAGTGTTGTGGGAAATGGTGTCGAAGGCCGCGGATATGTCTAGAAAGAGCATGATGTACCCCGAGTGTTTGGCCTGTGTGCCTTTGGTGAGGGTGTTCAGTAGAGTTGCCATGAGGGTTTCAACTTCATGGTGTGGGCGAAATCCGTGTTGTTGCGAGTCCAGTATTTTGTTGGTGTCCAGGTGATCTTGGAGTTGCTGTTGAATGATCTTCTCTATAATTTTGGTGGTGAATGGGAGGCTTGCTATTGGTCTATAAGAGGCTGGATCGAGTGGGTCCAGGTTGGGTTTTTTCAGGGTTGGACGAATGATAGAGGTCTTAAGGGTGTCTGGAATGTGTCCTTGCTTGAGGGATTCATTGATGTGGGTTAGGGGTGTGCTTAAGTCGTCTTTTGATTTCTTTATCCACTCAGCAGGGCAGGGGTCTAGTGGAGAGGTGGTGGTATTTAGTCGGGAGATAGTGGATTCTACTTGTTCAGTTGTGATTGTTTCAAATGTGCTCCAATCCGTGGCTTCGGTGGTGTATTGGAGGGTGGTTGATGTTGCTTGTTGTTGAGGTCTGGTAGCTGGAGCTGTTTATATTGGCATGCTAGTAGCTCAGGTGGTATGTTTGGTAGCTGATCAGGTTGGCTAGGTGCTTTGGTGAGCTTTTTGACTATTTCAAAGAGCTCGCGTAGCTTGTTTGGTGAAGAATGAATGATTTTTGAGTGGTAGGCCCTTTTTGCTTTATCGGTTTCTGTGTGGTATGAGTTGAGGTTGTTGGTGTATTTCGCTTTGTCTGTTTCCTTTTTGGTCTTTCTCCATTTCCTTTCAATTCTGAGTTGTCTTTAATTTGTGTAGGATTGGGGTGTACCATCTTGCTTTTGTTCTAGTAGTTTTTGTTTTGGGATTGGTTGTTGCATTGGATGCTGCGGTGATTGTAGCATTCCAGTTGTTGATCAGGTCTTCAAGGTTGGAGGAGTTTGATTGAAGTTTGTGTGATATTTGTGTTAGGAAGTCTTCTTTGTTGAATGGTTTGAATCTTCTTTTGGGATGGTTGTTCTCTATGGTTTTGGTGTGCTTGTATGCATGGGTAATGTTGATGAGATGGTGATCTGACCATGGTACGCATGTGATTTTTGGGTTCGTAGATGTAGCGGTGCTGTGGGAATTCAAGAATATTAGATCAAGTATGTTCCCTTTTTCGTGGGTTGGGTCTTGTATAATCTGTGTTAAGTCCATTGCTTCCATGGCGTTGATGAAGGCTTCGGCATATTTGTCCTGTAGTGAGGGAAGGTTGAAATCTCCCAGAATTAGTTGCTCGTTTGTGGAGATGGCACTCTCTGATATATGTTTTAGTATGTCTGACAGATCGGTGCTTGGTGTGGGTGTCCGGTAGATTAGGCATATGGAGATGTGTTTGTTGGTGAGAGTGAGCATGTCCGCTTCCTTGGTTGTTTCTGACACATGAATCCTGAGGTGCAGGTTAGATCTTGCGATGATGGCTACCCCTCCTCCTCTGACATTGGTTCGGGAGCAGTTGTGGAGGCTGTATCCATTGGGTGTGTGTTGGTTCATGATTACTGTGTCAGCGTCTGTTAGCCATGTTTCCGTTATACAGAGGATGTCTATCTTTTCTGTAGTGATCAGGTCGTGGAGCATGTGGTGTTTGTTTCTGACTGAGCGAGCATTTGTTAGTGTGATTGTGAGAGGTTTGTCAATTGGGGGAATGGGGGGGTGGGTGTGCGTTGGGGGGAAGTTAGTGCTCCTTGCAGTCAAGGAGTTAGGGGTGTTTGTGTGTTGGGTGGTTGTGTTGCTTGGTGTGGGATAGTTTGGGTGTGTGTTGGTGCTAATGAGGTAGTAGCCGATTGGGATTAGGGTTTGAGGGTATATCGGAGCTATGAATGGTGGCATGGCTTGTGGCGTACCTGGGAGTCCGTGGGCTGAGGCTGTTCTTGTTGGTATCTGCTGGCTGTATGTGGGTTTTGCAGATAGCTTTGGTGGTTCTCTTGGGGTGTTTTTCATGTTTCCTGAGGTTCTCTCGTGTGATATAATGTCGGCGCAGAATTGTAGGAACCTTTCTCTGGAAGGCCATGTCACAGCTCACAATGTGAGGGCCATGGCAGCCTCAATGGCTCATCTAAATTGTGTCCATCTACCAAATCTGTCGAGCGGCCACCTGGGCCTCTGTTCATACCTTCACAGCCCATTACTGTTTGGACAAGGACTCCCGCCGGGATGCCTCATTCGGTCAGGCTGTTCTCAAACACCTGTTCCATTCCTAATCAACTCCTACCCACCTACCCTGGTTGGATGCCAGAGATCCATGGGGGGGAGGTGGAGCCCTTTTCAAGGACACACAACTCTTGGGTCTCTCCCTGGCATCTGCAGCTAGGGAGTCCCCATATGTGAAGACTCATTCCTGCTTGTTCCTGGAGATAGCACAGTTACCTGTAACCAGGTGATCTCTGGGAACAGCAGGAATAAGTCTTCACAACCCACCCACCTCCCCTAGGAGTTGTATCTCTCTATCTATCTTTCCTTCCCTCTCTCTCTTTGTCTCAGCTTTAAAACTCGAACTGGAGAGAGGCGGTTGGGAAAGGCGGGAATGCAGCACGCAGGCACTGTGGGATGCTCCCAAAAGCTTTCTTATTGGATGCTGGGGAGCGTTCCCGTGCAGGCTCCGTCGGTACCGCCGATACCCATATGTGAAGACTTATTCCTGCTGTTCCCAGAGATCACCTGTTACAGGTAAGTAACTGTGCTTTCCCCTTTTCTTTAAATAAATGTATATATGGGGTATACTTTATAGTGTCGGTTTTTATGTAGGCACACAGGTGCATTTAGGTAAAGTTAATTTTAAGCGTTCCCACTTATTTTGCTTGTTAGATGGTTTTGGGCTGCAAATCAGTTTTATCACGCACTTCACTTGCTAAAGCACTTTCCTTGTGAGGTTTTTCAAGTATATTTTCTATTTGTGCTTGCTGAAAGAAAAATACTATTTTGAGATGATGGTGCTTGAAAGTGCAATCGAGGACTGTCCCTCTCTCATTCTTATTTTAAATCATTAGTCAAGATGAGGATGAGGATGAGGACGATCTTCTTCCTCCAGAGCAAAAAGCAGAAAGAGAGAGAGAGAGGAGGGTCGCCAATAATGCCCGTGAACGTCTCCGTGTTCGTGACATCAATGAGGCCTTTAAAGAGCTCGGACGCATGTGCCAACTCCATCTTAACAGCGAAAAGCCACAGACCAAACTGCTAATACTACATCAGGCCGTATCGGTCATACTAAACCTGGAGCAACAAGTTCGAGGTCAGTGAGGGGCACGGAGTGACGATATGTATTGGATCGGCACGGGGGCTGTCTGTCTACTCTGCAACATACGTACAGTATGCCTCAGTGGCTAATGCTTTTTGGTTTTCCCCTTACCCCTTCCTCCCCCCACTGCTTTCTGCTGCTCTGAAATCTTAAACCTAACTAGTTTCTTTTGCTCCCCCACCCCTGCCCGTTTATTCTGTGTCACCTGCATGTATCGCATGGCATTTGCTTGTAAGTGCACACTGCCATGTTTCCAGCACTGGAGATTTTTGGGAGAATGTATGTGTCAGCATGCGAGGTGTTTTAATCAGTGACCCTGGGTGGGAAAGAACTACCAAGATTTTTGTAAATATGAGATAATGGATGGAAGATAAAGGACTGTTCCTTGGGGGAGAAAAATGAAATACTGAGTTTCCACTAAAGAAAGGATGGAAAGTTTCTAGGGTGGCGAGGTAGAGGGGCTAGCTTTAGAGTATACGATGTTTTGGGATTCTCTAAGTTTGTAAAGTTCTGCATTTGACGTATTAAAGCCCCTTTTTAGATTCTGCTAAGGCAGACTGAGAAATCCAATCCAGCCAAACTGATTCTGCCACTGGGCTGATGATAGACTGCTTTTAAAAATAAATCTTTCTTACCATTTCACCTACTGTCACTGAAAAATGGAATTGCAGCATGCTTTAATGCAGACCTGACAAATATAAACACAAATCTGTAAGTTTTTGACAGAGCTAATGGAGTCTGCTTTTCAGAATGCACTTATGTGGATCCGGGGGGAAAAATACCCATGTCTTCTGAAAATTTGATGTGAATGCAAAACAATAAGAGTCTATGCACGTTTCATAGTATACCATCTAATAAAAACTCCCCGTTGCAGTAAGATTTGGTGAAGCAGTCTCTTATTCAGATGCCATATAACTGATTGGTATCACCTATGCCCAGTCGTCTAATGTGATTTTTTTTTTTAGTGGATTAGTGTGTCACCGAAATCTGATTGAGGCACATAAATTATGTAGGCATGTAGATAGTCTGATAGTGTTTCCAAACATTAAACCTTACCATACATCCCTCTGGAAAGGAACATGAGCAGATGGCACAGTGTTTTCTCTTTAAAATCAGTTATGCCTTAGAATCTTGGTCTTTAAGTCTGGATCTTGAGGATCACCAACAAATTCGATTTTCAGGATATCCCTAATGGATATGCATAAGAGATTTGCCTACAATGGAGGTAGTGGATACGCAAATCCCTCACGCATATCCATTAGGAATTCTCTGAAAACATGTCTTGGTGGTGGTCTTCGAGGACTGAGTGTGAAGACCAGAGATCTAGACTTATGCTCATTGGGCATAATGGGGAGGGAATATGTTTGAAACCTGGTTATACTGCAGCAGTGTTCAGGTTAGAAGCTTAAGTTCTAGCAAAAATTTGAAACTTGATAGGATGTGAGATGGGTGAAGGGAATTCTCTTCTGCCCTATTTTAGCAGAAAGCATATTCGCTTTTTTGCTTTAACTATGTGCTCTGCATGCATATTTCTCTCATTGATTTTTTTCCTTTATTTTTATGTATTTGCTATGCAGAAACATCTCTTGCAAGTTAATGCTATTCTTCCACGGTGGCTGTCTCTTCAAGTGGCGTTTAGATATTTCTAGTCTCTGCTTAGCTCATCTTATGCTTCTATATGCTATTTGATGGCTGAGTTTTTGTTTTTCTGTTTTTACACTTCTTTTTTTAAAAGCATTGTGTAACTTTCTCTTATTTTATCTCTTCTTTTTGTGCTCTATTTTTTGTTGCTTCTGATCTACAGACAGTCCCCAAGCCGTGACCTCTCAGTGGTCCCACACTTCCTCTACCTTGTACATGCTGTTATCAGACTTACAATGAAGGCAAGGGATAGATGGAAGGCAGGGCAGAGTTGGCATTATGGTCACTTTGGTCTCCTGCACTTGTCCTTTAGGAGGGGAACAAATTTAATATATGTAATTTTTTTTCTGAAAAATGACAGGTCAGTTCCCAACTTTTGCTGCTCTTGAGCCCAGTAGTCTGTAAACCTACAGTTAGCTGATCTGATATAGGTGGTGTTTGGGACTATAAAAAAATTCACATTTTTGAAGAAGGCTTGGTATTTAAGGTTGCCATCTAGTATCTGTAGAGTATTGGAAATGTAGGTATTATAGAAATTAATAAAATAAGTGGAGGGAACGATAAAATGGGAAACCATTGTTTTTAACCTTTAAGCAGCACCAAAACAAAAAGGATGCACCATGATAACAGCCAGCAAGCTGAAAACAAATATTGTAGAAGATGGTTTGTTTCATGCAAGCACACAATTAAGTTGTGGAATCTGTTGTCTGAGAATGTAGTCAAGGTGACTAACATAGCAGGGTCTCAAAGGTTGACAAGTTCCTAAAGGAAAAGTTAGTTAGCCAGATGTGAGAAAAACATTGATTCCTGAAAATGAGCTATACAGGAGAGAGAGCTGTTTTTTTAGGGAACTTCTGGGTACTCATGACCCGGACCTGCCACTGTCTGAGAGAGGATGCTGAACTAGATAGACTTCGGTCTGGCTCAGAAGGGCTTTTCTTATGTTCTAAACACAACATTTCTAGGACAGAGTTGAGATTGGGACGATGACCTTTGACCTCACTGATGTGGGCCATAAGCAGCTGCAAGCAGGTGTCATAACTGGGGCTTTGCATTTCGGAGGGAATCCATGAGGGTCTGAGAGCTTTGGATTCTTTCTTTTTCTCTGTGGTTCGCCTAAGTTTAGAATGTGTGACGTTCTGTAGCAGTATTAAAGCATACTGAGACACATTTCATTAGGGATCACACATGCAGCAGGATTAATGAAGCTTTCTGCCCATACCAGCTGTGGAACAGGCCACTTCAAGTCAGTCAGGGCTTTGATACCAGTACACATGAAGCCTTTTTTGAGTCTTCACTGAAGTCTGCAGGAAGAGAAGCAGCTGAGCAGGTTTGGCGTCTTAACTATTCTGATGAAGAGGACAAGGAGGGTTGTCCCAGTGTTTATCCAAAGGCACTTTAGGTCACCAGATTACAAATATTTACAGAACCCCTCCTTGAACTCCTGAAGTGCCCTGTATGGAGCTTTGAGAATATGTGGAGTGGAGGAGTGGCCTAGTGGTTGGGGCAAGGTACTTCAGGCCGGAAGGTCGGGGGTTCAAATCCCACTAGAGGACAGCAATCTTGGGCCGGAAGGACTGGGGTTTCTAGTCTCACAGGTGCTCCTTGTGGTCTTGGGTAAGCCACTTAACCCTCCATAGCCCATGTTCCCTGTAAAATAGTTATCTCCAAGTTATAATGCCCTGTTCAATGTAATTTCAGTTTGTTCAATGTAAACCGCATTGATACAGAATAGCACGGTATATAAGAGAATGTAAATAAAATAAAATAAAAATGTAGATTGTGGCACATATGCAGCTTAAAAGGAAACTCATCAATAGTAGATTACACTTGATGGTGTTTGACTGTACTTTGATAAGTTAAGGTGATGACTAGCTGGAAGCTTTGCCATAAGTCTGAATCATACATTATATGAAAGTAGGGCTTTTGTAGCTAGTCGGAGGTATATGGAACCAGCATTGTGAATTTATATGGTGCACTAAATCGGAGCTAGACAAATCCCAAGCGCCAGGTCTCCATGGCAATCTGAAATTTGCACCTGGCATCTGGGATTTTCTTTTCCCTGCCCCCTTTTTTTCTCTGGTATGTATCAGCAGCTGTCTGCTCATGGGGATCCCATCTCCTGTGGGGCAGAAGAGGAGACTACAACCTTGATCGCGGCTCAGATCCCGTGTGTCCACCCATGGGAGATCAGTTCCCCATGGGCAGAATAGTAGGAGAAGACTGCAATCATGACCTGCAGCAAATAAAAACATTGGGGGGAGGGGTTGTGAGGCATAGAAGGCAGAATAAATGTAAAGGGACAGTGGACAGAATAAAAGGAGGATTGGTGGGGGTGAGGACAGGGGGATGATAGTGCTAGGGGGATGGCAAAGGGGAACAGAGGTGGGGGGGCAGCAAAAGATGGAAGAGTGCAGGGTGTTGGATGTTAAAGGGATGAATGCATGAGGACAAAAGAGCACACCGTGTATTTGCTGAAATATGCATTCTCCCTCTGCCCCCACACCACACACACAAGCACCCCGCCCTCACACATACCACGCTCGCTCGTTCTCAGAGGCTCTCCACCTCTACACCACGCACACATATAGAAACTTGCTATATGAAACTATTATGGTTATCTATATATTTATCAAAAGATGCCACGCATTATAGGAACTCGGGCACTGGTCTTATGAGATTTGAGACCAAAGAGAGAATGGGAGGGTGGGTGCGCGAGGAGGTCACAAGCACTGGCTCCTAAATCCATGTAGTTTGTCTAGGCCTGCACTAAATAACTATGTAAATTAATTTGAGGTAGATCTACTTTGAGAGTGAAGAGCTGGCACCAGGAAGAGATTTTTCATCCCTCTAGCACATGACAGTTTTCTACTTATCCCGCTTCTGCCCATCCATGTTTTACAAAGGGAATGTCGTGGTCACCCAAAGCATCAGCAATATTTTAGCATGAATGTCGAACAGTACTGGCACACAAGCATATGAGATACTGGGAATACACAATTGGTATATTGCCCATCCTTCCTTGAGGTAGGAGCCATGACTAACCTGAATCAGCTGTTCAGGAACTGAAAGGAACAAATGTATTCCTTCCACCATTTGACAAGTAAAGCAGTTGCAGGCAAGACAATGTTCTGTACGCCTTGTGCGTTTTGCTCTGGGAGAAGGAGGTCGCTCCCCTGTGCTCATTGTGTTTTGGTGTGGTGGTTGAGTGGCAGCAGTTTTCTTTCAAGAGCATCTCTGCATTGAAATTTCTGCCGGGGGGGGGGGGGGGGCACAAAAAGGGTGCGTCATAGTTTCTGTACACTTATCTGTCCACTTGCTGAGTGTCATCCAAGTGGCAAATTGTCTGATGGACCCTCAGAACTTTATTTTAAGTGCATCTCGGCTGATTAACAGTGCAAGCCAAGGGCACTCCTTATTTTCATGCAGAGCCTTTCAAAGAAAGGGGAGGGGAAGGTGTGTATAGTATCCAAAAAGGGGTCCAAGATAATGCCTTAGTCTCACTGAAGCCCTATCATTGAAAATGAGCCCTATAAACATCTTTACTCTCACTGTACAATTTTTAAATCTGCAAGGACTGACCAAGAGCCGTTGACCTACATAAAGACGGCAAACTGCTGGGAAGTTTAGAGATTCATTTTATTTTAAAGGAGATACCCGTAAATAAGCAGTGGGTGGTCTCTAGCTCCTTTCTTCCTGGATATTGGTTAGTGAAATGAGAGAGCCCAAGGAGACTGTTTATCTTGCTACCATAATCGTGTACATTCATGCTTATGACAGTTGCCCTCTGCTTTACAACAGCTCTCCCTGGGGCAGCAGTGTTGGCCAAAGTTTCAGAAAGAAATTGTTAAAGGCAGTGCTGGAAGGAATGAACCAAACCCACCATGCACAATGCTGGTTGACTTTCTTAGCAAGAGTGCAGTTTCCAATACTGTTTTAGTAAAAACAGAAACTCAATGGCCTACATTAATACCAGGAGACTAACACAGGGGAATCTCACAAGTGGAGATCAGAACAAGTTTTACGCAGTCTATTTTCCTTCACGCTTAAGTTCTTTGCTTTTTTTGCAAACTCTCTCTTCCACTGCATCCTTTACCCCCTCCCCCTCCCCTATTTATAATGCCCCAGCAACATTTCACTTCTTCCAATAAATAGGAGTCTAAACTTATCCACGCTCACAATCCTAATGTGTAATTAGATTAGAGCTTATTTTTGACTAGTAGACTGCTTGACACTTGGAAGGGGGAATAGTTCTGGTGGTGTGAGGGGCAGGGTGATGGAGCTACTTTCTAAAGTGTCTAGAACATCACACATGTATGAAAGTCACCTTTATTCACAGGCCATATATTGGCATAGAATCCTGTCAGGTCTCCTTGTATATCATTTATGGCATAAGGTTCTGTCATTGGGGGAAAACTGGCACTGCTTTGTACTGCCACCTGCTTGCTTTATACACTGAAACAAGGCATCTGTTACTTTAGTCTTATGAGAGAAACACGTGAAATTCCTAAATTATTAGCAAGGCATGCACACAACTGTCACTGCATGTATGTGGATATTAGGCATTTAGTGGCATTCATTTCATTGCAGAGATGTTAAAATGAGGGCTTTGGGCTGCATATTTAATGTGATCTGGGGGTCCAAAAATTGTGAGGGGGAAGAGGGAATTTTAGGATTCTCCCATCACCTGGGTTGCTGTCATGAAACATCTTGTAAAGTCCAAGGTTCATTTCAAGTCGAGGATATTAGTGACACCACCAGCAGAAACAGCTTGAGCTCCCATTCCTCTTTACCCATTCACACACGCCCCCCTAACTTAACCCCTGTGGTGCTGTAAACCCAGCAGTACTGACGAGACCCTTTCGCTGGAGGACAAAGATCTGAGGGACCGGGAGAGGAGAACGGCCAATAACGCCAGGGAAAGGGTGCGTGTACGGGACATAAATGAGGCCTTTAAGGAACTGGGACGCATGTGTCAGATGCACTTAAAAACGGACAAAGCACAGACCAAACTGATCATCCTGCAACAAGCCGTGCAGATCATTATGGGCCTGGAACAGCAAGTACGAGGTATGATTCACAATGGTGTAAGCTGCGTGTTTGGGATTGCCATTATAGGAGCCGGAGGAATAAGTGTATTTATCATAACATGAGATTAAATGCTTAAATTTTAAGCCCAGCCTGCCTACTGGTTGTCTGACCCTGGGCAAGTGTCTCTTGCTGCCTTTACGCATCCAATTACCTGTTCGATTTGGGTGGCTAGCAATCCTCCTTTCTACTTTACAGGCTGGTATGCGGTGTCCATAAATCTTAAATTAGTTGGACCTGCACCCTAGAGGCAGCTGTGTTTCTAAAATGGCATAGTTTAAAACACTTCATTTAAAAAACGAAAATAACTTTCTAATATTTTTAACATGGAATTCATGGCTTGAGATGTACCAGAAGCAGTTTAATCTCTGCAGTCAAACTTGAAATTTACTGTAATAGCACTATATAGTGTTATCTAGAGTATACCTCTAGACACTGTGATAGCATTAATTAAAAAAAAAACCTCCATAATATTTCTATGCCAGTGCCTGCTGCCGTGTGTCCTATAACAGGAGCTGATAGGAAAGTGGTGTAGTTGAGGGCAGTGACTATGGATGGGGCCACAGAACTGCTGTTGTAAAGCAGTTCTAGGGGTTTCTTCAGATGAATAAGTAGTAGCTGAGAGTAAGTTAAAAAGCTTATCATGGAGGTGCTTTAAATGGTGGTAGTGGGGGAGGAGGTTTTTTTTAATTTTCTAAATGGAGAGAAGTGTGAAATGAAGCATGCAGAGTTACCTGTGAGTGCTTTATACTTAACTGTATTTGATTTATCTCCTTGCACTATTTGCCTTCATGATTTTGTAACCCATGTCCTGCATAACTGCTGGCTGCGTTTAAGCTTTTATATTCTTGATATTTTCCTGTGTAGAGCGAAATTTAAATCCTAAAGCTGCCTGTTTGAAGCGACGGGAAGAGGAAAAAGTCTCTGGGGTGGTAGGAGATCCACAGATGGCCCTTTCTGCTTCCCATCCCGGCTTGGGAGATAACCACAACCCAGTGGGACATATGTGAAAGAGGTATTGCTTCCTCCACCAGCCAAGACTTGCATGAAGCTTACTCATGTTACTTATGCCACTGTCTTACCTGCACCACCACCCTTCCCCACCCCGAAGCTGCATCAGTAAATGTCACCACCATATGTTTCTAGCTGGTCTTCAATGCCAAGATTGTGATATCATTAATGTAGAGCCAGCTTCCACTATGGAGCACTGTTCTCTCATTCCAACAGTGCATAGCTCTGTACCTAAAACCTCCTCCCCCACCCAAGGCTCCACTTTCTACTAACCCATATTCCCAGAAGTATAGGCTAATATCCACCACTGATATTTCATCACCCTCCTATTACATGTAGACTATCTTAAACAATCCAGTTATTGCAAAATAGTCTTGTTTTCCAAACAGATCAGAAAATGGAGCATTGGTGCTGGTCAGCCAAGTCTGAGTTAGGTTTGTACTTTTTGGTAACACCTGCTATCCTCTTACTGATGTGACAGTATGAAAGTGAAATACAGCGTTAGAGCCTTCAAAGTAATATTAGTTCTACTAACGGTGCTACCTACCCCTTTCAGCTCAAAACAAGATTGTTTTGATTCTCCCCCCTTCCGCCTTTCCTACCCTAAGTGCAAGAACAGTTGCTACTGTTTTACGTACCTGCTTTCTATCTTTATTGCTTTCTTTTCTCCAGCTCTGTGGATTTATCAGACATCCTGAGACCAGTAAGGAAGATGGATGTGTGTGGTCTCCAAGCTTCCTGTCCCAGCCGACCCCAGAACTATAGACTCTACTAGTACTGATACTGACACACGTGAAGTGACTGGTATATGCTGTAAGCAGCATAAAATAAACACTTTGTCAAAAAATTGCCTTAAGTATGGAACAGTCAATACATTTCACTGTTAAAGAAGAGCGTTGTATTGCATTGACTTGTTCACAAGCCGCCAGCAGCAAATTGTGCCTATGCTTAATATTTTCCTTTTGTTCTTTCTTTTTTTAAAGAAAAAACAAAAAACCCATAAAAACATTAGTAATGAGATTTTTTTTATGTAGAATAAAAAATAGCAATGCTTTTTTTTAGCTTATTTTGTGTATGTTTTGTAAGCAACAGATTTCTTTTGTATAAAAGTCTTGTGCTCCATGCGTTTTATTTTCCTGCTGCTCTTTCTCTAGTTAAATGTGGCATCTTATGGGATGAACCAGAATATTAAAATTTGTGTGTTTTAAAAAAAAAGCCTAAAAAAGGACTGGATTATATATACAAAAAGGCTCAGATTCTGCTAAGAAAGCCCCCAGTACATTGATCGTAGTAAGCTGGGTTGTTCCTGGCTTATACCTTCCATGTGTCTGTGCAGAATTTGTTATCTTTGGTTTTCCTTTGCTTTGAATTTCTTCTGGTTTGGGAAATATCACTAGATTTTTTTGCCTTAATGTAAGAGGAAGAATTATGGCAGCTTATGTCAGTGGTTTTTGCAGGCTTTCAAATGATTCCTTGGATTCAGTCAATGCCCTTGTTCAGGGAAGGGACCTTAACATGTCAGGGTGTGTTCACAAAGCTCCAGCAGCCCACAAGGAAGAGGGAGCCTTTGCAAGGAAAGACTGTATTCTGTTCTTTCTGGCTTCATGGCATGTGCAGTCTACTGTGATGGGCCAAGCAGGAGAGTGTGTGCGCATGTGAACTGATGTGAAATAGTTCTTTCTGAGCTCCACAAAAGTGACAAAAATGGAGGAAGACCAAGAAGATGTGAGCAGCCCAAAAATGGAACAACTCCTTCTCTGATAAGTTTAAACAAATGACGACAGGAGGGGAGAACCCCCAAAAGCTGAACAAAGCAAATGGAGTAAAGATACAAAAGGAGGACAAACCATAGAACAAAGGTGATGGAAATTGATTAAAAGATCAGAGGCAAGAAAAGAACAAACCAATATGAGGAGAGAACGGACATCCAGAGTTAAGTGTTCAAAATATGGTGGCGATAACATATAGTACTGCCAAAATAATTTCTTCAGCAAGTGGCTCTTGGGTTTGAAGTTTTGAAGATATTGCTTAAGGAAAGAGTGATAAAGCCTGACAACTTGTCCAAGAACAGCAGCTCCCCTCCCCACCCCTTGCAATTGTTGGCATGATCATCACATCACTGCACAGAGACTGTTAGTATTCGGAATATGCATATATGATACATTCAGGAACTTGCCATCATCAACAGAGAATTGCACAGATGGCCCATGGAGGGACTTCATAGCTGGCTGGCTTTAAGGTCTGTCTCAGCTTCTTGTTCTTCTGCAGATCACCTGGAATCTGCTAGCTGACTACAGGTATGCCATACAGCAGGTTCCATATAAGCTCTAGAAAATTATTGCTTCAGCTGTGATGAGAGCAAAGCTTTTGTGCATGGATGTCTTTTTGCACAGTTGGAAGTGGATAACAGAAATTCAGATATTTTTATTAAAATTTGATTAAGATGAAGATGCTGACACAGTAAGATGGGAAAACTATTGTATAGTCCTGGCCCTTTTGGCAGCAAGAGATTATTGTGCTTTGGTGTAAGCCTTGAGTATACACACTCATTATGAAGCTGCCCTCTGCCTCTCCTACAATTCTGGTCAACATGGTCACCCTTGCATTTTAGGTATGTTCTGTACAGTATCTTGAGAAATAATTGCAAATAGTCCAACTGTATTTCATCATGATATTTTAATAGTATGTTCAAAGGTATACAACAAAAAAAGATATCTGTGCAACTTAGACGTAGTAATTTTTAAGGGAAAAAAAATATGACCTGGACAGTATTAATGGCACCCTTCACTAATATTTGGTTGAACAACCCTTGGCAGTAATGGCAGCCTCTAAACGTTTCTTGTAGCCATATATAAGTTTCGTACATCTGTCTGCTGGTAGTTTTTCCCACTCTTCAGCTGCGATTTGTTCCAGCTCGTGAATGTTTCCAGGATTCCTTTTACCAATGGCAGAAAGATTCTCGATTGGATTGAGATCAGGACTCATTGCTGGCCAGTTTAAAATAGTCTACTTGTTCCTTTTTAGCCATTTCTTTGTACTTTTGGATGTATGTTTTGGGGTCACTTTCCTGTTGGAGGACCCGTGACCTTTAACCCAGACCTAGCTTTCTGACACTAGGTAGCACATTTTGCTCCAAAATTAGCTTTGATAGTCCTCGGACTTCATTTATTTAATACATTCCAGGCTTCCAGTTCCTTATAAGCTTAATTTCTTTGCCTGTAAATGTATCACTGGTCTGCATTGCCAAAGAGCTCAAGTTGGGGTTCATCTGTCCACAGAACATTTTCCCAGAAGGATTGTGGTTTCTCAAGGTGGGTTTGGGCAAAGATCAGACATGCCTTTTTATGTCTGTCTTTGAGCAGTAGGGGTCCTCCGTGGCCTTCTCCCTTGAAGTCCTCCTTTATTTAGTGAATGGCATATGGTGCACATTGAAACCACCACTCTAGATTGCTCCAGGTCAGCCTTAAGCTCTTTGGATGTTGTATGTGGTGTTTTCCAACAGTTCATATGAACCTTCAAAGACTTCTTGGATTAATTTTTTTCTTCCCACCACGTCCTGGGAGGTTCTTGATAGTTCCATGAGCAGAAAACTTTCTAATAACACAGGGATCCCAAAGTCTTTGGAGATGTCCTTGTACCCCTTTAGGTTTGTATGGCGATAATGGTTATTCTGTCTCAGGCAGCTCTCTTATCTTCACTACTGTGAAAATGGAACAGGAAGTGAATATAGTCATTTTAAACATTAGAGCCATCATTCATTGGTTGCAATCGCTTCTATCTGTGCTCTTCTTTTCTATTGTTAACTCCAGACTTCGCTCCTTTCATGTTGCTGCTCCTTATGCCTAGAGCAAATTACCTGAGTCTATACGTCAGGCACCTTCTCTGGCCCTTTTCAAATCCAGGTTGAGAACTCACCTCTTCGCTGCTGCTTTCGGATCTTGACTCGCCTAATCTCCTTTTTGGTTCCTTACCATTCCCCCTAGATGTTGTATCCCATGTCTACATCTACTGTGTTGTCTGTCTTGACTAGACTGTAAGCTCTTATGATCAGGGACTGTCTTTTATATGTCCAGTGCTGAGTACATCTTGTAGCACAATACAAATGTTCAGTAGTAGTAGATTCAAATCATGTGAGTACTGATGATCACAGGTGCATCTATTTTACTGCAGTGGGAATTTGGCTCTTCTGTTCAAACTGATTTGAATTGTTATAAGGGTTGCAATAATCGTGTCCTGGCAGTGTCCCAGTTTTTATACAATTTCTTTTTTTTTTAATTGGTCTTTTATTTGATTCTTTTATGTGTCAAATAAGTGTGCATATAGAGTCCAAAGCCATTTCACTGGCCACTCTTTTTTAGGAGATATTGGACATTAAGGGGTTGAACTGCAAGGGTGCTAATAGTGTTGACCACAATTGTATGTGCATAGCTGTTGGGCAGTTAGGGTCTCCTGGGTTATTTCTGCCTCTGCCCCTTTTAGAAGGTCACATTTCAGAACATGGTCTGTGAGATGGCATAACTCTTCACTACAATGTTGTTAAACTTCAAATGCTTAGTTGAAGGCTTGCCTTATTGCCAGATAGGAATATGTGTATATACCTGCCTTTCCGTTTAGGATAGAGAGATACTGGGTTTTATCTATCTGTTGAATGTGCTGAGGAGATGGCATCTCTTCTTTTGAACTATGCCTTCAGGTTCTAATAGCATCCTTACCAAGATAATTCACTGAAATTCTCAGATTATAAAGATCAGTGAATAAGTTATAGGCAATAACTTTTTATTAGGCTGAACATATTTGATTAGCTTTTGAGTCTCATTTCAGCATGGATGTGGAGTAAAATGCTAAAAGCCTACATACCTTTTTGTACCAACAATATATTTTGGAGCATGTTAAAATGCGCCAAGGTCTGGCACCTTAGCATGTGTTAAGCACAAAAATTTAGCACAAAAAGCGTCTGATCCATGCTAAGTGTTGAGGGCATTTCTGCACTAAAACACAACTGCAATTAATGTGGAGGCACTTGATGCCACTATTGCGTATGGCAGTAAGTGCACCCCTGCTAAGTGCAGCATTCATGATTATCGCATATTGACGCCTGTGCTAACTGCAATGTGCAGGCAATGCCCAGTGCCTGCCCTATCATGTGCTACGTGGTTAGTGCAAGATTTTACTGCTTTGGTATTTTTAACATGCAGAAACGGTTACCGTGGTCTTGCACTAACTCTTTAAAATGCGCTAAAGACTGCAGTAACTATTAGTGCACTTTAGTATACTTGCACCTTTGTGTATCCTAAATGTGTCTTACATTTTATTTCACTGTGTGCATTGCAAATTTGAACATGACGAAGGGGTTTTCCCCCTCAATCTGATTAACCAGCATAAGACCTGCTTAGTTCGTTGATTGCAGCTTAAGTTAGTTAAAAAGCATAGACAAGGTTCTGTGTAATTCCATGAAGTTTAAATAACATTCACACACCCCAACATAGTACATGATGACTTGGCATCACTTACCTCAGAAGTAAGCTAGATTATCTCCAGGAACAAGCAGGAATGAGTCTTCACATATGGGTACATCGGTACCGACGGAGTCTGCGCGGGAACGCTTCCCAGCGTCCAATCAAAGAGCTTTTGGAAGCATCCCACCACGCCTGCGTGCTGCCTTCCCACCTTTCCTAACTGCCTCTCCTCAGTTTTCGTTTTCCGCGGAGCCGGCAGGACGTCGTCCTGTCACCGCAGAAATTTCTTGTTTTATTTCTTTAGTTTTCTTGTGGTCGCGGCTGTCTCCCGATGCCACCGGTACCACCGGTGTGTTTTCTTTTCTTTTCTTGTAAAATCTTCCTTTTTCACGGGATATTTTTTCTTCATAGTGTCCCGCGGTTTCTTAGGCCTTTCAGGCCTCTTCTTTTCCTTCATGGAACCGCCAGCCACTTTCTCCAAGAAATGTTCAGACTCTGGCGGTACAACTTTATTTTTAGACCCTCGAAGTCGGTGTCTAACCTGCTTGGGTCCTGACAACAGTTTGGTGAGAAGAGGTCTTCAACATCGAGGTTCCCTCGATACACGGTTTCCCTGCAACTTCGGGGCACCGTCCCCTTCTACACAGGATCAGGTAACCCACAAACAGTCTGTTAAGACTAGCCAGCCCTCGAGTGGTAGGTCTCATGCACAGCATGTAGACGGCTCCGGCCTTGCCCTCGAGGGCCCACTGGCTTCAAAACCCCGGCGGGAGTCTTCGGTCTCCAAAGCCTTTCAGGGGTTTCAGGTTGTTCCTGGGGTTCACCCCTCACAGAACATACCTGAGCCGTATCCGGTGGTGGCAGCCGCTTCAAGCGGTACCGATACCCCGGCATCGGCACTGGTGTTGGATGAGATACTCCTCACCATGGATGGTCATCTGGCGTCCTCGGTGCCTTCGGGACCAGTGGATACTCTCCAGACTGACTTTCCATTATCGGTATCAGCACCGATACTACCACCGACGTCGGTACCCTCCAGACGTGCATCGATAGCCTCGCTTCTTTCGATGCCAAGTCTCGAATCGATCTTCAGTCTGGAGGACTGCGTACCGACTCGCCTTGGTACCGGCTCTCGGCGGTACCGAAGGCTTGGTTCCGATGATTCAGATCCGCAACTCTTGGTTCCCTCGAGGCCGATTGAGCTGCCCTCGATGCCGAGTTTGGAATCGATCTCTAGTCTGGAAGACTGGGTACCAATACTCTTTGGTACCGACACCGATCGATACCAGTGGCTCGGTACCGAGGATAGCGCCTGGAGGTTTTCGGTTACCTCGGTACCGATTGAACGGTCACTGATGACTGCTCCGATGTCTGTCGGGCTCGACTCCGACATCGGTACCGGTATTGGCATCAGTACCGGTATCCACAGTAGCATCGTGGCCAACTCCTGCCATGCTTTTTTCAACAGGATCGCTCCCTTCTATACCAAGCTTGGAGTCGATACCTGGCATGGACAATGTGGTAATGACGGTCGCTGCTCCTGACAGCCAGTACCGGCGACCATCCCTTAAGCATTCCAAACTGCACTCTGCAGGATCTTCTATTCCTATATATTTGGATAGCTCTGTCAGTGCTCAGGCTAGTTCTTCAGATCTAACCTGTCCAAGGGAGAGTCCTGTTGGGTATCCCTCTTTTCAGAGTTTCCTCCTGGATATAGCACGATCTCTTGCCATTCCTATCCCAGGACATGATCCTGCACAAGGCTCTGTTTCTACCAAAGCAAAGGAGAACATAATGCTTCCTTTGCATCATTCCTTGCAGGATCTCCTTCTAGGAATGTGGGAAACACCTTTAAGGGTACCCCCACCTTCCAGAGCAACTGATCTTTTATATCAGGTGCCCCCCTCTCCAGGGTTTCAAAAGACTCAACTTCCTCATCATTCCATAGTAGTGGAATCAGCAATGCAGCAGGTAAAGAGTAAGAGAAAGCACTCTTCTTATCCGCCAGGTCCTGAGTCTAAGACACTAGATGCCTTTGGACGTCAAACCTTCCAGACATCTATGCTTTCTGCAAGAATTCTCTCATATATTTTTTATATGAGTCTATCTCTTGAGGAGGTCACAAAGCAATTACATCTTTTGACTCCTTCCCTTCCAAAGTCCAAGAGTGCAGGCTATTCTTCACTGCTCAAGTATCTCCAGAATATCTCTTGGTTTCTTACTCGTGCTTCCCTAGACTCTTTTGAGTCTGTTAGCAGGACTTCTGCTATAACTATAGGGGCACGACGTAGAACCTGGCTCCAAGCTTCAGATTTGGACAAATGGGCACAGCAAAGACTGGGACATACTCCTTGCACTGGAGACAATCTTTTCAACAAGGAGTCTTTACGTCAGGTTACTCATTTGTCCACTGACTTACCTATTCCTAGGGGCTGTTCTGCACCTTCTTCTGTCCCAGTAGGTAGGAAATGTCCTGCCAAACCTTTTTCCCATAGGAGAAGGTTTTATGCATCATCTGCCCATCCTACAGATGTTCCCAAACAGGGAAGCATCGTCCTGGTCTGCAGAGTTCAACCTCTCACCAAGCTCAGCAAACCCAGCAACCACAGGGTTTCTGATCAATCCATGAAATGCTTGTGACTTGGGATTAGAATCTGCAGTTCCTTCTTCTCAATAGAGGCAATCCACTGTTGTCATTCTAAATCCTAAACATGGATCTCTTCCCGAAAGACATCCATTCTTTCTATGTTCTGTGAGCTGTCAGGATGTTCATGCTTCTAGGTCACAGGGTTCTCCTCCTCTTCCTGCTAGGGAAAGAGGTCTATCCACTATCAAACGATAGTTCCTGTGCCAGCATGTCTTTTTTTTTTCCTTTCTATAAACTTAATACTTTGTAAGTTTTCTTCAGCTCCATTCTCTTTACCCTCTTACCAGGTTTTTCCTCAGTAAGAGCGGTATTGCTTCACTGGAGGGCTTTTTCTTCAGCCTCTCTAGTTTTGTTACTTTTCCAGTGCAGAGTTCTCTTCTCTGAGCTGACTCCTCTTTTTCAATCTTGCTTTGAAGCAGTTCATCAGACACGTCCAGAGTTTTCTACTGTTGTTCTGTCCTTTCTGTTTTTAAACAGTAACGTTCTTTCTGCTGTCTGCCAAGCAGCTGCCAATGCAGGAGCCTTAATGTTTGGACCACTGGTTCTTGTCCACCAGCAACCAGATTTGTCCTCCACTAGCATTCTGTCTGGTCTTAGTAGTGGCTCCAAGTCAGTGCTGTCATCTGTCTTGGAAATTTTTTCACTACAAGCTTGTTGGATTGTCTTCTCTTTCTGCCATCTCCATTCCCCTGGGTTTGGCAGCATAGTTGACATAGAACTAGCTGCAGGAGAGCCAGTACCTATCTCCTCATTCTCCTGCATCATGCTCTCTGCAATTCTACAGAGAAGCTCTCCACTATGGGCCCTTGCTAGAGAGCATGGGGGGCTTTTTCTCCAACAGCTATCCTAGATGGTTTAAAAAGGCTTTTTCAGTCATGTCTCCCATGACTAGAAAAGTTCTCCTTTTTAATATAAAGGACATAGGCCTTCTCTTACGTGAAAGCTTAAGGAGTTGCTAATTCCCTGCTTTGGTCCATAGTATTTCCATTCGGGAATATGCTTTCTCCTTCCAGCTCGTCCTCATTGTAAGAACGCATGATACCTTTTTTGCCCTTAAGCAGGTCAGCATGGTATCTCATTCCTATGCGTCTTCTGTTCACTTACCATGTTAGAGTTCTAGAATACTCGGGACTTTCTGGCTGCAGACTGATATCATCCTCTGCTTTTCACGTAACCATCCTGGTTATTCCACTACCTAGCATCCCTGTAGCTCATAACCAGTGGGAATTGATTCTCTATATATCTTAAGTAGGTTCCACCTTCTTATTGTTTGATGAATCTTTCCTCTCCACATTTTCCTATGTGAATACCTTTTTGTAGGCATATCTGTCAGCTTCATTGCAGACTCCCATATAGAGGCCTATATATTCATACCTATAGCATACATCTTACAGATGTCTCTGTCTATCATCTGTGTGTATTTTATGCTCTTCATATCTCACTATAGATATATTCTCATATCTATATGTTATATATATATATATATATATCTGTCGAGTTCTTTTACTATCGGTAGATATGTATTCTGCTTTATCTACCTGACTGTCGAGGCTCATATAGCTATATGATTCTGACAGATGGGCTTTACCCATACTTATGCTATCCAGCATGTTTTGGGGTCCTACACTCACAACCACTTTGGTGGTAGTTAACACCAACCATAACCTTAAGGTTTAAGTACCTCTGAAGCTCTCCTTGTTCCAATATCTCTCCTATCTGACTTCAGTTAGGAGAGATGTTGCGGATCTTCAGCTAATCACATGCTCTAACGCCTCCGGCGTTTGTCCTTTCTTTTGGGATACCAGGGGTTCCCATACCCTTTCTCCCCACAAGGACTGGACCTGTTTGTCCAGATCGGTTAGCCTTTCTCTTTTTGTTCCTAAGAGTGAGCCACTCTGCCGCCAAAAGAGTTCGGCTTTTATCATAAAGCCTTCTGCTGAAGGCCCACCGTTTTTGTACTACCCCAGTTTTTCCTACTGGGGTTCCCTGTTACCTTTCAGGATTCTGACCTCCATTGTTTTTCCTACAGGTTTACTTCCTCCACTTCACAGTGAGGTCCTTCTCGAGGTTCCTCTACTGGGTTCCCCAGTAGATCCCATGAACCTCCATACTTCTCTGAAGTCCTGTTAGGGGAGGTCCATATTGCAATATTTTTTCTTTGCAATATCATTGATGACAATTATCATCCACACATGGACTCCTTGTGTGCAATCCTATGCTAGGTTAGCTGTTCCACAGCACCTTTCTTTCTTCAACTCCTACCCTCCATCCTCAGGATGCCTGGTGTGGGGGATAGCATGTTCCAACCTATGACATGCTGGGACTCCAGGCATCTCAGCTTGGGAGTCCCCATATGTGAAGACTCATTCCTGCTTGTTCCTGGAGATAGCACAGTTACTTACCTGTAACAGGTGATCTCTGGGAACAGGAGGAATAAGTCTTCACAACCCACCCACCTCCCCAGGGGTTGTATCTCTATCTTTCCTTTCCTCTCGCTCTCTTTGTCTCAGCTTTAAAACTTAACTGAGGAGAGGCAGTTGGGAAAGGCGGGAAGGCAGCACGCAGGCGTGGTGGGATGCTTCCAAAAGCTCTTTGATTGGATGCTGGGAAGCGTTCCTGCGCAGACTCCGTCGGTACCGACGTACCCATATGTGAAAACTTATTCCTGCTGTTCCCAGAGATCACCTGTTACAGGTAAGTAACTGTGCTTTAGAGAGAGACATGGCTTTAGGTGTACATGCCTCACTGTGCCCATTAAGGATGTGCACAGGCGAGAAAAATTGAGGGTTTTTTTTTTTACTTCCCAATTTTCAGATGTGTGTTTACACATTTATTTTAATAAAAACTTTATAGTGCATGCTGACTTAAGGTACACTGTTGATTAGTGCATGATAAATTTAGCATCAACTAATGAATGCGTACCCCTAATGCTGTCTTATGGATTTTACAGGTTGAAATGGGAAGTTAGCTAAATATTAAACACTCAGGGCTGGTAATATAAAATTGAAATCTCTCAGATACAATCTTGGTTATTTAATTGTGCTTTTATGATGGAAATATATAAAAATGACAAAGAATGACAAAGATAATATAGTCTGTATATAGCTGGGAGCTTTATTTCCTACATGGCTTAATACTACAATTATATTAACAGGTTTTAAAACAGATCTCTAATCTAGGACTCGGTATGCAGTGTATTCACCAGTTTTGCAGATTTTTGCTTGTATTAGGTTCTCATATACAGCAGGAACAAAGCTTCTCTGTGCTCTGATATTTGCTGATTTGGATGAGAGAAATATTCCCATATCTGCATAGGTTTCTTTTTTACTGATTTTGAATTGTTTAGAATTTTACTACCTCTGACCTTGAGCAAGTCATCGAACCTTTCCTTACTATGATTTATGTAGCATATGCTAAATGTGGAGAGCTTTAGATCCGTTCATCTGTGGTAATGGGGTGGTTGTCTTCTTTTGTTTGGGTACACTCACTGAATTAGAAAATCCACACACTTGTTATATACAACTTTATTTTTTGTCAACTTGTCCCTGAAATGCCGATTTTTTAAACCCATTCAGGATCTTTCATTCCCACTAGTTGCCATAATTTTTTTTTGGAGGGGTAGGCACCAAGGACAACAAAGAAATTGTTTTGGTCTCCATGCCAGTCCAGATTCTCTGTATGTGTCCACTAAACCATTTCAGTACAATATTCAGTGGAAATGTAGACTACATGGTGACAGTACTCTAACCCAGGGTGGGCAATTCCAGCCCTCGTGCACCACAATCCAGCCTGGTTTTCATGATGGCCCTAATGAATATTCGTGGACATATTTCCATACACTGGAAGGCAGTGGATGCAAATAGATCTCATGAATATTCATTAGGGACATCATGAAAGCCAGGCTGGATTGTGGTGCACGAGGACCGGAATTGCCCACCCCTGCTCTATCCAATACACGCTGCACCTACTACAAGATCCCATAATGAATCCTTGGACACCCTGGCATGTCACCTGGCAAGCTGCACCTAGGAAACGTCTTAGCCAGTTTTCACGTACTGTGTGTAAGCTAGGTGTGCGCTCCTTGCTGCTTCCATATGTGATGGTCTTGTTTCATGACCATAGGTGCTGATGGTTGCCCACTGCATCCAAACGACTTGCTGTTGGGTCCCACTGTACATCATTAAGAACCAGCAGTACGTGAGCTGCTGTCCTTACTGCTTGTGCTGCTGCTTGATTAGCCCACTTGGGAATGTCATCATCAAAACAGTTCAAAGTGTTTGCAGCTGAGCTATCTACTAGGGGCAGCATCTGTTATGCTGTAGTGGGTTTTTTCCTTTTTTTATAGGAACCCTCTCTCCCCCACCCCCCCACCCCCCATGAATTCATGTTAACACCATAAAACACACATGGTGGTGGACAATATAAGCCAAAATCTGAGATGGATCTGGTTGCATAGCCTTTCCTTCCTTGGTCCTCACCCACATGTTCCCCTCTGAAGTTTATCATTTGCATGTAAGAGTGCTGGCTGTTTTTAAAGCCCTCCACCTGCCTAAATACCAGCTTGTCCAGTTCAAAAGTTATCTGAAAATTGCCATCCCTTAACCCAGCTAAAAAGTATGGGCTTTTACAGCATGCATGCTTTTAGCTGGGTTAAAGGAATTCATTTCTAGGTGCATGGGTGGGGGTTTATTTGGGGGGAGGGAGGGAGAAGTACACATTGTAGTTTCCAGCCAAATTTTGTCTGCACAAAAAGGCACAAAGTCCACAAGTCAGTTGAAGTGGGATGTAGTGCTCAAAGGAAACGTGCATGTAAACTTTCCAGCTGAAAATGTGTGCAAAGTCCACAGTACTTAGAATCTGTAGACTTTGTACCTGGATAGGTTCTTCTGAAGCTTGTCAGACCTACTCAACCCACTGATGGCTCCTGTGGAGCTACTTCTCTCTGAAATGCTTTTGGGTCTGTTTAACTTGGCATGTATGTTTCAACATTGTCTAGACAGGTTGCAATTCAGAGCTCCGTTTGGGATGTTCACAAATGTTATTTTCACTTTCCCTCCTTTTTATTCTTTTTTCTTTCTCTTCCTGCTTGCTGAAATTGCCATAATGTCCAAAAGACACTTTGTAATTCTGTTCAAGTGCATGGATACGAGGAGTACCTTTAAGTGTGTGTGCTTCATTTATAAGCAAGTCTACTATCCAAAAAGGCGTTCTGAGGTCTTCCAAAAGAATCCCCATCTTTACCCCAAAACCTCTGTGGGACTTTGGGGAGGAGGGGGAGGGAGTATGGCTGTAATAAGATTAATCATTCTATGTACTGCTCAATATTTCAGTCATACAGTTAATGATATTTCACTGCGTAAATGCTTTAAACAGCTCTTGTAATAAAGTCCCTGAACTTTAGGAGTAACTGTTGTAACTGTCAAATATCACATACAAATAACAGATTGGTTCATGTGATATTTTGTCATAGCTAGCCTTAACCAACAAGATGAGCTCATCTGAGTCAGGTTAATATTTCCCTTTGGGTTCCTGGAAATTATAAGAAATTGCCGTAATAATGACCTAACAGGAAAATGTTGAAATAAGGTAGCATCAGTATTCGTACTTACTATATGTACTCCTGAAATAAGTTGTGGGTTTTTTTTTCAAGTTAACAACATTGTAGTGACTGAACAATATATTAAGCTATGCCTTCACTCACTGCTCTCTGTTCATCTGTGTAGCTTTCAGTGGGGAGAAGTCAGAAGCAAACAGAACATCCTCTCTCTTCCCTTCTTATGTGGGCTCTCCCTTCTGGACTACATACAGACTGCTGGGGCTCTGAGGACCACCTGAAAGTAGACTGTAGCTGTTGATTGAATTAATGGACTGAAAGTGGTAATTTGCCCACACAAGGACAGATATCTCTCAGAATTTCTTTTATTGCTGGGTTTGATAAACGCCTTGCCATGATATTTGGGCTGCTTTGTGAACTAGTGTAGACAGTATCCATCAGGTCTACGGTATAGCTAGTCCTACAGCTGACCTTTAAAGTGTGAGTTCTGTACCATGGATGTCAGACTGTTCATCATTCATGGATTATTTTTGTCCTGTAATTTTTGTGATTTGCAGTTCTCTTAAAGCAGCAGCACTTCCAAACAAAAAAACTGTAAATGATATGAAACATTAGGACACAATGGAGTTTTATTTTACTTTTGACAGCAGTTCTTTTCCTTTACTGGTCTCTTAATTGTTGATAGAACTGGGATGCTATTAGACTAATTTTTAACTAGGACACCATATAGACATCCTGTTTTGCAATGTAAAATATGAACAGTTGAAGAGGACTTTGTGAGGGTGTGGGGGGGGGGGGAGAAAGTATGGCTGTAATAAGATCAATCCATTCAAAACTTGAACAAAGAATGCAGCAGAAGTAAGAATGTAAAATTGATATTTTCATTGAAATTGCTAGGGTGGTTAAGTGTGCACCCTCGCCTCCCCTGCTGCAAATATTCACAAGTCTGTGGAAACAAATTAGTAGAAACATGGTGTTTTTTTCTCTCTTAATGCTTTGACTTTCAGCATAATTTTGTTAGACAGGACATGCTGAATAAAAATTTATCAAAATATACATATTTATATAATGGATATATTTTCTCCCTGCAGCAGATTTCAGGGTAAACTGTTTTCACGGTCTTCCCTCTTCACCCCGCACCCCACAGTGTGGGGGACCTTAGGGTAAATTGTCTTTGTAAACAAACATAAGACTTTCCTTTCTGCTACTAGCACTGCATCTCCTCTATTCACTGCCTTAAAGTAACTCTTTTCTGCTCTCTGTTCCTGCACAGTGGAAGTGGCCATACAGAGCTTTGGATGTGATTTTTGTGGCACTGATATTGGGCAGCAGGTTGTAGTCATGCATTAGGAAGATTCTAAACTTGCTGCTCCAGTCTCACCAAACAGCACTTTGAGTAGGGTTTAGACACTTTAAAAAAACAAACAAACAAAAAAAAAAAAACAAAGGTAGAAACTGAGTTATATCAAGTGTTCCAGAGCAAGCGTATGCAGGTAACAGAGGGGGGGGTCATTTTCCTGAGGCCTTTCATCTCCTTATTTGCTAATCTTTATGGATTTATTTTAGAGGATAGTGTGTCTCTTGGTGCCTATCAGTGCAGCATGTCTCCTTTACTTTTGTCTGGACAGTGAACAAATTTATTTTGTCTTTAAAAATTGATTTCCGTTTGGGGGAGGGGCATGATTATAGTTAACAATGAGTGAAGAAAAAGGCACCTGCTGCAAATGAAAGACCAATACCTAATGCCATTTATAATTGCTGGTATTTTTCACAAGTCAGCCATGTTGAGTTTGGGCTGGAAGCCCTTATCAGCTTTGGGAGATGGTGGAGTGATGGTGTCTACATACATTTCATTGTAGCAGTATTGCATTCAGCACTAAGTCCTCATTCCTTTATCATGTCCCCTTAACGAGAGAGTGCTCAGCTCCAGGGACGTGTAACCAGGGGTGGTGGAGGGAGGGGAGGTTCTATGATACTAGGCCAAACAAAACTAAAATGGAGCTAGGGGTGTATTTCTCTATCAGATTAGTCTCAAATGGGAGAACTGTGGCCCTGAAATTTTCTTGGTACCTGAAAACATGCAGGACTACTTTTAATATCATAAGAGAGTTTTGCATGTTGCATGGTAGACTACATTGCAAAAACGAAGTGTGTTTTTTTTTTTTTTTTATTCTATAATCCCCTATTTGAGAGTTGTGTTTTATAGATTGAACGAAGCTCTCTCATAGTGGTGTCTTGAAGGGGATGGTGATTATGAAATCTTTCCAGAATGTGTTCAGTTTCTCTTTGGTAACAGTATAGCTTTCTTTTCTTTTCTTTTTTCTTTGAAAGAGAGCTGAAACTATATTTAAAAGCTGTAGCATTAATGTTTGTGACAGAATGTCTTTATTTTTGTAGGACTGGATGGGGCTGCAGGGAGGGATTAGGGGTGAAATAAGGTAATGAGGGGGTGGTGGAAAATGACACCTCCCCCCATTCATTTCTTTTGGCCTTCTCATTTTGCAATGCCATTTAAGCTGTATACCTGTAAACCATGGAAGGGACCAGATTTAAGCTGTTCAGCTGTGTGCATTTCTTGGAAAAAGTCAAAAGCAGTGTGTCTTGGCCTGTGGTCCTTGAGTATAGGGAAGCCTGCGCATGGCCAAGTTTGAAGATGGACTCCAAACATACTTGATAGAAATCCTCACTCTTATAGTGAAAATAGGTTGGATACCAATGTTAAAACCTAGCAAAAAAGAAGTATCGGGGGGGGGGGGGGAAGAAGAGGTTTACATCGTTATATCAAATGAAGCACAGTTGAAAGTGTTTCAGAGTGCCTCAAGATATTTTTTTTTTAATTTTTTGTACAAGTGTCAAAACAGCTGGCTGGATTATTTGGAATTTTTAAATAATCCTAACTTTTTTAAAGTAGATTTTGAAAACCGTAATGTATATAACCGTGATGTAGCAATAAATGTGATTATTTTATAACAATATTACTTTTCTCCCCATGTCTGTCTTTCAGATGTTGTATACCTATGAATGATGAAAAAAGTTGTAATAAAGGTTTTACCTTGTATTAAAGACTTTGGTGATATGGGGTACTTTTGTTTTCTGCTGCACACCTTTCACCATAGCTACAGTCAGCCACTGTGAGGAAGGAGGAGGGCCAGAACCCTACATCTCATTTTTGGCATACTGAATTTAAGCATACACAATGGCTGGTGGCAGATAAACATTTGGCCCACCTAGTCCCGTCCCCCCCCCCACTCTGTGTTCCCTTGCAGATCCTATTGTCATCTACCTCCTTTTTCTTTCCACAGCCAATGGTGTAGCAGCAGATAAGCATGCAATAAATAAATCCAGGAGTCTTTTCAAGGATCCAAGCCAGTTTAATGTGCACATGGCTCAAGCAATAAGCAATTTCAAAATGGCTGAGCAATGGCTTCTAGTAAAACAACAACTTTTATAGCTTTCTTGTCCATTCTAAGCATAGGCAAACTTTTCATTGGTCCCAGTACCCCTCTCACCCATCTATTGGTCCCGGTACTGATATGGCTACCCAATCGGGACTCTGGTCTGGGCTCAGCACCTGGTTGCCCCCCTTCTAGTCCCAATTACAATGGTCAGTGTCTCTAACTTGTTACATCTCTCCTCCAAGGTCTCTTAGCTTGTTAAAACATATGGGAAGCAGGGCACTGTAACCTTGCTTTTTGCAGAGTTAATTAATTCCATAGAAGCTGTGCTCTCTTATCAGTACCAATTAGAGCTGTTTTCTGTCTTTTATAAGTTTCGTTTCTGCTTAGCTATGTTCAGTTAAACTGAGTTAAGTTTCAATTCTATGGTGTCATCATTCAGGGGGGTTTTCATTCCTCTGGGCCTAACTACAGGCTTCAGTTACAGGTCAAGCTGCTCAGGCATGTCTGCTTAGTTCAATTAGCATGGATCATAGGCCGTCGCCTACCACATTCCCCCCTTTGATTATTCTCACCCGCATGTTAATAAGGTGTGAGAATCAAATCACATAATACTAGGTAAAGGTATCACTCTGTGGTATAGGGTAGTAAGTTCACATAGCTAGCATCTTTGTAGCTGTCTTACGCTCTACAGTGTTATTAATAACTGAAGTTATCATTTGCAAGCAAAATGGCAAGAAACAAGGGAGCAACAGGCAGATAGTCAAAGTCCATAGTTTGGCAAGAGTGGGAAAAAGAACTAAAGGATTAGAAGGTTCAGTTGCATCTTTTGTTGTGCTGTCGTAAAGCTTCTGATTTAGACAGACCAGCTGTCCATCCTTCGTAGTAGATTGTGGTTCAGTCCGAACAAAACACAAACTGTCAACAATGGGGTGGGCCAATACCCACTCACTAGTAGTATTATGTAAATCAGTCTGATTGTATAGGATAGAATAGTTCAGTTCTTGCGTCTCCCAGGGCCACTGATCTCCCATCTTAGTTCCTCCACAATAGAAACAGTCAGAAGTGTGGAGACTAGATGCTATTGCTCCAGTAAGTTCAAGAAACAAGTTCTGGTGGTGGTATGAGGAATTGCAACGGTAGCTTGCATAGCCTTGTAGAAAGTCAAGATCTAGAACAACTTTTGGATTGGAGAGTATACCAATGCAAGTATAGGAAGAATGATAAAACAAGGTCTGAGTGACCTTCGGTCCAGTTCATGTTGTACTTATACAGGCTGCCCAGGGAGATAAGGCAAAAGTCATTTCAAAGCACTCCAAGGCTGCTGCCAAAATAAAGCAATAATAATAATTCATAATGGGCATAGTCTCTGGAAAATTGGTGGAACTATCGACTTCCACAACAGATAACAGATGTAGGGTTGATTGTAGATCCTCAAGCTTCTGCCGTACGTAGACCTACCAGCTTTTTGGCAGGAGTAGGGCTGTAGATTCCAAAGTATCACTGTCCTCTGGGATGTCTCAATTTCTTAAAATATCATAGCATAGTCTCTTAGGCTATTATTGCTTCCTTAGAGCAGTTCACTCTTTAGGAGATCAAAACAGTCTTTTCAGAGTATTTAAACACAGTCTCTTAGAAGATTCAATTTCTTAACACAACACAGTCTCTTTCTGATGATTGCAGTTTTTGTTTTGTTTTTTTCCAGATGTGAGGCTTACCTTCAGATAAACAAACAGTCTTGAAACAGTGCAGTTTCTGAGGGACCAATAAGTCTTAGGTCCGTGGTTGTTGTCGTAGGGTGAGGTGCAATGGAGTCTCAGGATGCTGTACAGTAGTCCAGTGATCAGGTTCAAGAGCAGCTGCTGGCTTCACTTGATTATGATGGGTCCAAGGTTCAAATTCTGCGACTTTTACTGCAGTTGGAGTTGACAGGATGACGACATAGGGTCCTCTCCAATGCAGGGCTAACAGTATCTTTCTCCACTCTTTGATCCACACCGAGACTCCAGGCTTGAAAGGATGCAGGGGTTCAGGCAAATTGATGAGTAATCGATTTTGTACTCAGGTATGAAGACTCCTGCAAAACAGAACTTAAAACCAATAGTTCATATCTAATAATTTCAGATCCTATCTGTCTCATATCTCCTTTTATTTCCTATACAATAGGCAGGGGTTGCCCATACAGAATCTCAAAAAAGGGAAACTCCTAAAGACTTAGCAGGGGCTAAGTATATCCTAAGAAGGGCTATGGGAAGAACCTGGGGCCACTTCAGGTAAACCTCTTGGCAAAGTTTGGACAACTGAGATTTCAGGGTTCTATTCATACATTCTACTTTTCCTAAATTCTGAGATCTATAGGCAGTATGTATCTATTAATATCAATATCTTGGGGCTATACTTAATGGACTTGCTTCCTAAGGTTATCCACCCTCATTCTTTGTACAGGGCCTCATAGGCATGCAAGGTTGTAAGGGCATACTTGAAATCTGGGTACATATTTAGACAGGGCTCTTTTCCTATTGTTAGTGCTCTAGTGAGGGCTATCAGTTCAGCTTTCTGTGGTGAAGTTTCTGGGGCCAGGGCTGAGGACTCAACTACCAAATCAGGGGTCACCACTGCATATCTAGCACAACAATGTCCATTGATGATGAAACTGCCTTCAGCCACAAAGAAAGTCTGTTCAGGGTTCTCCATAGGGACATCAGTCAAATCCAGGTGGCTTGAGAATACAGTGTCCATAATTTCTAAACAGTCATGATCAGGGGATCAAGACCAACTGATAACAACATAGCAGGATTGAAAGCTTGACTGACCCTTCAGTTGTATCTGGGGTTTTCACACAACATACTCTAATACTTCAACATTCATAGATTTGTTAGCTAGTAATTTCCTTTGTATTTCATATTGGTTAGAACAGAGTGTGGTACAGTAACTTGAAGATTCTGTCTCAAAGGGATTTTTCTTTTAGTTTTTGCTTACTAGGAAGGCTGTAGCTGTAACAGCTTCTCAAATAAGGTCCAAGAGATTGAGTCAACACTCCCAGAACATTTCCTTGCGACTCATGAACATAGAGACTGCAAGGTTTTCTGGACATCGGGTAGACCCAGAACTGGTGATAACATCAGAGCGGTTTTCAAAGATCAAAAGACTGCATTCCTATTCAAGTCCCCATTCCAATGGAGACTTTTTCATTCCTTTGGTAGCTTGATACAATGTGATACAATGGTTTTGCTAGCAGCGCAAAATTGGGGATCCAAATACAACAGTACCCTGTGGCACCCAAGAAGGCTCTCACTTGCCTCCTGGTGGTTGGAGTAGGAATACTGCATACAGCTGCTTTGCGTTCTGGTAAGGGTTCCAGGCGTCGAATTCCGCTGGACAACTGGAATCCTAGGTATTTAACTTGTTTGACATAATTATGCTTTGGCTCTTGAGACTTTGTATCCAGCCTCATTAAAAAGGTGCAAGAGTTCACTGGTGGCTGGTGGACATTCACTTTCTGAGTTGGTGGTTATGAGCAAGTTGTCCACATATTGAAGTAGAATTTTTTTCTTTTTTTTTTCTTGAGTTTCTGGATAACTTGTCAAATCTTTTGCTGAGTGAGGCGAGTTCTTGAATTCTTGAGGTAATCTTGTCCAGATGAGTTGGCCCCGCCTCCTTGTAGTGGGGTCTTGGGCTAAGCGTATGCAGAAAAAAACATCTTTTTAAGTCCAGAATGATGAAATGTATAGCTTCAGCAGAGATCAGTTCCAAGAGAATATAAGGATTTTGGTACCACTGGTTGTATAGTTTCAGCTGCATCATTCATTCTTCTTAGATCCTGCACTGGGCGGTAATCACCTGTCCCAGGCTTCTTGACTGGCTTGAGGGTGACAATGGCAGGAGCTATGTTCTTCGCTAGGCCAAGTGGGTTATCTTCTGCCCATACTTTAGGTGGGGCTATGAGGTTGGTAAGTGTACAGCTTGTTGCTTTGGATGCAGGTGAATAGAACCGCCATTCTTCTTCTTGGGGACAGTTAACACCATCAGGCCAGCAGATTTTGAGTTTCATTTTTCCCCCTTCAACAAAGGATATCTGTGCTTGAAGCTTTGCAAGCAGGTCTCGGCCCAAAAGTGGAATAGGGCATTCAGGCATATACAGGAACTGGTACATTATTATTATTTTTTTTTTTCTAGTTCACACATGTGGTTCTGCAGAAAAGGCTTTGCGAGAAAAACACAGGGGCTACTGGCTTTAGTATTCTGCTCCTGTATCCCCCATAAAAGTCCATATATTGGTCCCCTATTTTTCAGACTGACTCCTGGGGACCCAGGGAAACTGGAGAGTCCGGTCTGGCCTAGTCTTCATCCATGCTGTAGCCCTCTTCGGCTGCCACTCACGCTATAGCTGCTTCACTCTCGTGCTGAAACACTGTGCTTGGTTGATTGTTTTATGACTTTGCAATCAAGTACTCCCTCGGGAGTCAAGATACGGGCATTCACTTCTCTAATGTCCTTCTTTTTCTATAATGGGCGCACTCACACCCAGTTTTCACATCCGCTGCTCCTTCGATTAGGAAAACCTCCACATCATCCAACTAAAATATCTGTTCTCTTTTTTCCATCTTACAATTTTTACATTCTCTGTCCTTCTTCAACAATCCACATACTTTCTGATAAACTTTCATTTAACCATTATGCCCGCAAATTCATCCAGTTCTCTGCAATTTCCGTTCATTAGTTCAATCAAGTCCTAAAACTTCTCAGTGCAGTTTTTTTTTTTCAGTTCTAAACAAGTCTGGTCAGCTGACTTTCACTTCTAGTCCGGAGGGGGTGGACATTCCCCTGTTGCAGAGGTGGCTAGCAAACTACTTGGGAATATGTTGTCCCCCCCCCCCCCCCCTCTCCTGGATTCTGTTTCTCCTAGCAATGCTCTATCCAGGAGGTTGATTTTTTTTTTTTTTAAGGATCCACTTCTCTGCTGTGGGCACATTAGTTCATGCCCACCGGGGGGGGGGGGGGTTGACATCATCGGTGGACTGGGCTCCATCCCCCCCTTAAGCACTCTGAACAGAACTACTTGCAGAGAGAGAGAGAGAGACGAGACGGGATATCTAGAAATTCTGGGGCAAAATCCTGATTGGGACAGAGACATTTCATAATCTTCAGTAAATCCCTTACTGAAATTCTTGATCATACTTGAAAAGACACTTATTATTTCTGTAAACATAGGGCAGGCAGGAAACACTTAGATTGAGCACATACATCCATTATGCTTCTTATAGAGAGAACTATAGCTATCTGTCAGCATGTCTCTGCAAAAGAAATTATTTTTTAGTTCAGGAAGCAAATATTCAAAAGACATTCCAGATATTTTTCATAAAATACAGTACACCTTTCCTTTTTTTTTTTTTAATTACAGAAAAACAAATTAATTTATCTTAAAAGCCAATATTGTAAAGGTCAGTGTAGCTAACTGATTTGTTCATTAGTAACCAGCACAGAGGGGAAGCATGCATTCAAATGACCTATACTCATTCATAAAAAGATAAACTTTGTTTTTAAAACTTTTGGTTAAACAGAGCTAGTGAAACCAGAGAAAAAACTAATTATAAATTCATCACGCTTCGATTAAATGAAGAGACTTTTCAAATCGGGAGTCCCTTTTCATTCCTAGGAGAAATCTCCTGCAGTCTCCAGCAGTCTCTCCAGAACCCTTTTTTTTTTTTCTCTGCAGGCTATGTGGAAGCCACACCCCTCGGCTCGCTGGGGCTTAACTGTGCTCAGGACTTCTCATTCACACACACAGAGAGATGCCAGAAAAAAAACAATTAAACACTTTCCTAAACAATTAACATAGAAATACACCCTTATACATAATACTTTATAAGGTATTCGCTATAATATATAAGATCCCCTCTTATTCAACAAGCATATTCAATCAAAACCAGACATAGCAGAAACAAAATTTCAATCATTACAGTATTTACTGAGGGTGGAACATAGATAATACAAAACAAAGCTAAGCTCATAAATACATTGTGCCTATAGCCCTACAGGAATTCTCCTCACTTGGTCCGGTACAGGAACTCGAAAGGGGTTAATAAGAACGCAACCCTTTCCAGGTTAAGCCCAAAGCTATCGGGATCCACAATCCTGACTAAACATTCTTATTAAATGATAAATAAATGATATATATTACATAACCACAGCAGAAGGAACAAAAACATATTAAATAAAACAGGTACAATTTGCCTGAAATAAACACAAACTACCACCAGCATTGAGATTTAAGCCTGCACAGGATTAGAAAGACGACACTATACATTCTTTCCTTCAGACACGCCCCCTGTCAGCTTTTTCACTGTGCTAAAACCAACTGGGTGAGACCAGCTTTTTGATTTCTAAAAATGACCGTAGGTGTTTTGGGTCTTCATTCTGCTCTATTAATACAATTTCTTAACCAGTGAACTGTCACAAATTACTCAACAGAATAATCTCACATTTATAACAGAAGGGAAACTCGCAGTTTCAACAGATAGCAAAAATCAAATACACAGGACGGACAATACACCAAACGCTTCATCCGTTTCGCGACCTAGACGCAGTCACCCGACTAGGAACTGCGCTAGTCCAGAGTCCACTCTCGCTTGGTCCGTGCTGCCAGACCTCTCATTCACACTTCATTCACACAATCATGCTAGCAACGTATCTCAGAATGCATTCCTTTCTATCTATTCTGACTAGTCTTTTTCCCAATTACAAAAAGGATGAGGGTTTCACCCGGCGAATTCCCATGCGGGGTTACTCGGCCCTTCCTTGAGAGGTGATCATGCTCTCTTACCAATTCCGCATATCTCGAGATTACAAATTCCAAGTTCCAATGGCAGTACTGCTCTTTCTATTTCTGTCTAGACATACCAAAAAACCCAGTCCTGTCTGCTCTGACTAGGCTGAATCATGATTCTCTATAACAGCTGTACCTCGCGAATACTCATCCAAGGATTTTCAAACAAAGACTTAAGTCTTACCAAACACTGCAGTCCTAACTCATCTGTCTAGACAGGTTTTCAAAACTATACTTACGAATCCGGTCCCCGATACCTCACCAGCTTCTGAGTTGGATCCTGGACTCCCCCGGGTCGGAGGTGTTGTTCCAGCCGGAACCAGTGCCTGCCGAGGCCAGGCAGAACTCCCTCCGATACAAGAGGATCGGTGGGCCCAGGGAATTCCTCTGCGTCGGATTGGCATGGTTCCAACCGTCCAAACCTCAAGGCGAATTACGTGGATTTATTCACTTGAACACTATCCACCACTCGCACTTCCCGGCCAACGCACCAAGAATGTAGCAGCAGATAAGCATGCAATAAATAAATCCAGGCGTCTTTTCAAGGATCCAAGCCAGTTTAATGTGCACATGGCTCAAGCAATAAGCAATTTCAAAATGGCTGAGCAATGGCTTCTAGTAAAACAACAACTTTTATAGCTTTCTTGTCCATTCTAAGCATAGGCAAACTTTTCATTGGTCCCAGTACCCCTCTCACCCATCTATTGGTCCCGGTACTGATATGGCTACCCAATCGGGACTCTGGTCTGGGCTCAGCACCTGGTTGCCCCCCTTCTAGTCCCAATTACAATGGTCAGTGTCTCTAACTTGTTACATCTCTCCTCCAAGGTCTCTTAGCTTGTTAAAACATATGGGAAGCAGGGCACTGTAACCTTGCTTTTTGCAGAGTTAATTAATTCCATAGAAGCTGTGCTCTCTTATCAGTACCAATTAGAGCTGTTTTTCTGTCTTTTATAAGTTTCGTTTCTGCTTAGCTATGTTCAGTTAAACTGAGTTAAGTTTCAATTCTATGGTGTCATCATTCAGGGGGGTTTTCATTCCTCTGGGCCTAACTACAGGCTTCAGTTACAGGTCAAGCTGCTCAGGCCTGTCTGCTTAGTTCAATTAGCATGGATCATAGGCCGTCGCCTACCACAATGGTAGTGTTCAAACCATCTTGAATTGTCACTATTTTGGTTCCTATTACCTTTACATAAAGATGATTCTCCATAGACAAGCAGGTAGAATCTGGAGCCACAACAGAGGGTGATGTCATCCTGCACGGCACTGCACTGCTCTCAAAGCTCAGGCACGCTCAGTAGGGTGCCTCTGAGCATGCACACCACTTCCCACCCAGCTCAGCATTCTGCGATTCTCTTCAGTCTTTCATCCACATGCCATACTGAGCACCTGTTACTTGTTAGATGTATTATAGCGATGTTGGATGCCAAAACCCCTTCGAGTTGTATTCTGACAATATTGGGTGGCAGAGGGCAGGACTCTGGATATGGTTGCCCTTCCGTGTGACCCCAACTGGGTATCCATGGGAGTTACTGAATAGGCTTCAGAGGTTTGCATGAAATGTGATGCCGTGGCTCTTGCCACCACACATAACCAACCCCTGGCAGCTAAAGGGAGTTTTGTCTTCCACTCCTTCCATGCATGTATCTCCAGGAACAAGCAGGAATGTAGTCTTCACATATGGGTATCAATACCGACGGAGCCTGCGCGGGAACGCTCCCCAGCGTCCAATTAGTTTTCCTTAGTCCTTCTTGCCCAAGGGGAAATAGAAGAGGTACCCATTGCTCAACAGGGTACAGGGTTTTACTCCCCCTATTTCCTTATCCCAAAGAAAACAGGGGGAGACAGACCTATTTTAGACCTCAGAGAATTGAACAAATTCCTGTTCAAAGAGAAGTTCAAGATGATTTCTCTGGGAACTCTGCTGCCATACCTTCAGAGTCAGGATTGGCTTTGTTCTCTAGATCTCAAGGATGCGTACACTCATGTTCTCATCCATCCAACTCACAGAAAGTTCCTTCGGTTCCTTTTTCAAGGAAAGCACTACCAATACAGGGTGCTTCCTTTTGGCCTGGCCTCAGCACCAAGGGTGTTCACAGAAATGCATGGCTGTGGTAGCAGCATTTCTTCGCACTCTAGGAATATTCGTCTTCCCCTACTTAGACGACTGGCTCATTCGAGCCCCATCAGAGTCAGAGGCCAGGATTTCTCTATCTTGCACAATGCGTATCCTTCAGTATTGGGTCTGGTCATAAACATCCCAAAATCCAGCCTAACTCCCACTCAGTCTCTAGAGTTTCATAGGAGCTTGGCTGGACACCAGGAAAGAGCCTATCTTCCCCAGATCCGTTGCTTTCGCATGGTGCAGTTCGCTCCTCAAGCAGTGCTAAAGCCTGCTCTCACTGTTCAAGAAATGTTACATATACTCGGCCACATGAGGTCCCTTATGCTCGCCTCCCTATGAGAGCAGCCCAGTGAACTTTATCCACTCAATGGACCCAGGCATCAGGGTGCCTGTCAGATAAAAATAGCAAACACAAATCGCCTTATTTTGTCCCTTCAATGGTGGCAGTCCACTCAAAACCTGTTGGTGGGGTCCCCTTTTACCCCAGGCAACTCTCACAACAGATGCTTCACCACCAATGGGTTGGGGAGCTCATCTACAAGACCTTTCCACCCAAGGCACTTGGACTCCACAGGAGACTCATCTACACATCAATCTCTTAGAGCTCAAAGCAATATTCCTTGCTCTTCAAGTGTTCCACACCTTGCTCAGCTACAAGGACAGTCCTCATTCATACGGACAATCAAGTGGCTATGTGCACGTGAACGCAGGGGGGGGGGGGGAACAGGCTCTCTGTCGCTTTGCAACGAAGCTTTATACGACTATGGGCCCCGCCAGAGAGCTAATCAGATTCATTTCCTGGCAGTGTATCTTCCAGGCATCCAAAACTCTTGGGCAGACAGACTCAGTCGAGTTCTGCTTCCACACGACTGGTCTCTACATGCTGATACCAGGTGGCCAAGATTTTTCAAATTTGGGGAACTCCGGACATAGACCTCTTTGCAAGTCGTTGAATGCCAAACTTCCCTGGTTCTGTTCCAGAATTCCAGCTCAGGGCTCTCAGGCCAGGGATGCTTTTTCCCTCCTTCATTGGGGGTCAAAGACTCTCCTTTATGCCTTGTCCAGCACCCATTCTCCCTAATTCCCAAAACCCTGTTCAAGCTTCAGGACGAGACAGGGGACCATATGATCTTCATAAGCTCACACCATTGGCGACACGGCAAGTGGTGGTACCCTCTATTTCTACATCTCTCTCAAGCTCCCTCCTCTTGGAAAGTTAGGGTCTGCTCCAGATTCTCCTGTTCTGCAGGAGGACGGGATGTTATGGCATCCCAATCCCCAGTCTCTGCATCTCAAGGCTTGGTTGCTGAAGGTCCTAGAATATTCATGATCTGAAACCATTTCTCACAAAGGATTATCCTTTATGCTTCCAGAAAAACCTCCACAAGACGCTCTTTATGCTTTCAAGTGGAAAAAGGTTTACCATATGGTGCACACAGAAGGGTCTTAGCCCCCTTGCGATAGCCTCTGGAATCATTAACTAGGAGTATCTCCTTTCACCTTATCCAATGAAAGAGGACTTTTAAAAACTAAACTCAGTAAGTCCATTTGAGTGCTATTGCAGCTTCTTTCAAGCTTTTAAATGGAACAACCTATTTCCTCCCATCCTCTGTATAGTCAAGATTTAGGAGAGGCCTTCTTCTAACTAAGCCTCCCATTAGGCCACCACTGGTGGCATGGGACTTAAACCCTGGTTCTTGGCCAGCTCATGAAGCCACCTTTCGAACCCTTAGCTACTACCTCATTGAAATTCCTTTCCTGGAAAGTTATCTTTCTCATTGCAATCACATCAGCACGTCGCATCAGTGAGTTGCAGCATATAGTGGCTGATCCACCCTATACAAGGTTACATCATGACAAGGTAGTCCTTAGGACTCATCCACAATTTATGCCCAAAGGTGGTCTCCGCCTTTTCATCTTAAACCAAGCAGTCTAACCCTGCCTGTGTTTTTTTCTAAAGGCCTCATGCATCAAATGCAGAAAGGAAGCTTCATTCTTTGGACTGTATTCTGTAAAGAGCTTTAGCCTTTTACTTAACAGAGAACACAGCAATATAGAAAGTTCTCTCCACTCTTTGTTGCTTTTGATCCTTCTCACTTTGGGACTTCCAGTCTCCAACGAGAACAATGTCCAACTGGATTGCAACAGTGCAGTTTCATTTACCTATCAGAGTAAGAATCTTTCCTCTGGAGGCGCAACTGTCACAGCCTCACAATGTGAGAGCCATGGCAGCTTCAATGGCTCATCTGCAGTCTGGTCTATCGATGACTTCTCTCAGGACCAAGCAGGAAGTCAGTCCTCACATATGGGGTGGCCTCAGCACCGATGAAGCCCCAGTGGAGTCATTGTCCCCAGCTTCTATGTGAAAGCCTTTGGGAAGGGCCAGCCGCACGCATGCGCAGGTTTCCCTTCCCAGCCTAAAGGTGCCATCTTTACCTCAGTCTCTTTTTTCCGTGAAGCCCACCCCGGACGTGTGTCCAGTTTTCCTGGTTAAAATTTATTTGTTTCAGCGATTTATTTTTTTTTTTGCTCTTTTCCTACCGGTTCGACGCCGGTTCCCCTCCAGCAGGGTGCCGGTACACCGGGGTATCGAGCCCGATTCCTCTTTTTTGGGTTTTTGCCCTTCGTGGCTGGCGTTTTGCGCCATTTTTTCTCTTTTTTTTCCCCTGGAAGTCCGGTCCTTTGACCTCGCGGGGGACTCTTTTTTTTTTTTTTTTTTCCCCGATGGTTTCCCAGTGGTTTTAAGAAGTGTGATCCTGTGTAAGAAAACTGTCTCTCACGCCGACACACAAAACCTCTTTGTTGCTGCATTCAGTGGCCTGGGCCCAGACCCCACCCGATCCTAAGTCTCTTTCGTGCCGTCGCGCGGCATGTGGACAAAAAAAGTCTTCCAAGGCACTACGAAGTCGTCCGCAGAAAAAAATGAAGGCAAAGGCTTGTTTCTCGGACACTCCAAGCCCTTCCACCGGCTTTCCGGTCCGCACCCCAGGACCGCATCTGACGGCCTTAGCACAATCTCGGGATTCCGATCCGGGGGTCCCCCCCGGACAGGGGGTACCCGACCGGCAATCGGACAAAGAGGAAGACAAGAAAACAGCTCGCTGGAGGGCAGCGTCGGAAGATGGTCCCTGGCTCCCCTCGAGTGGCAAGGGTATAAGGAACCCTTCAGACCGTCCCGCCCCGGGGCCTGTGGAACCG